>CM062572.1:30479337-33266837 GCA_031468815.1 Morus bassanus | reverse complement strand
CAAGCCCCTGACTGCTCCATTATAGCCTTCACTGTAGCACCTCCCTTCCCTATTATCAGACCTGCTGTGCTGTTGGGAACTATAATCTTTACCTGTAATTAAAAAAAATATATATAAATAATACTTCTGCTTTGTGCATAAACACTACAATATTTTGCTACCCTATAAAAGGAAGGAAAAAAAAAAAAATGAGGCAAGTTAGTTACCATGTTTTTAAAAGAAAAGGTAAAAAAAAATTAAAAAGAAATACAGCTCATCACGGTTTTTAATGCTCTGCATCTGTTTCAAATGTACAATACAAAGGATTAAAGAGAAAAATAACAGGAAAATCATATTTATCATTCTCCCACAGAATACACTACTTTCAGCATAGGACATTTCAGACCAAAAGATTAAGCAAATGCAGGTATTATGCTCGTATGGAAAGATTGTCTTAGACTGTATCAAAGTGAGTGTTTTCATGTGATTCCTCTTTGGGGGCTAACATAGCAAATCAACTTCTTAGACAAAATGTGTCTGAAATTCTTTACCTTCCCTTAAAATATCTATAGTAACAATAACTGAAAAAACCCACTTAGCTAAAGCAAATATGGTATAGCATGGATAGATAAAGTAGTTGGTCTTGAGCAGGACGTGATCTTGATTGTTCAACCTGTCACCCACATCAGTATACAGAAATTCATTATGTGCTACAGTGTATTATCATTCAGCCTATGGAAATGAAGTGCAGCAGGAGAGAGTATCTAAATGCTGAAGATTTTGAAGGTAAAAAATATGGCATTTGTACATCTTAAAAAGTTTATAAAAATATCTTCAAATGAAGGATATTTCCCTATAAATCCTACCTTTTCTCCTGTTTAAACAAGTTTCAGACTGATACAGCCTCATTAATGTCAACAAATTTATTCCTTATTGACTTATTGCTATGAGTGAAGAATGACATGCAAGATAAAAATTCAATATTTATACATTTTTTTGTAGCTTTTGTTTTTGATATACATTTTACAAATGTGTCTCAAAGATTTAACATACCATCTGTTTCATGACATTGAATTAATATGGTATTTTATCTTTCAGAAATACAGTTTTAGTAGCCTACTGATATCCATTCATCCAGGTTTTGTGGAGCCTATACATAGGGGTTACACTTTTCAATTTGTCAATCTTTTCACCAAAATGCTATCTAAAATTTCAGCAACAAGTCAATACAAAATACAATTAAAATTTTATTAGCAACATTGTCACGTTACTGCTTCATTATAAAGTCAAGCTTTTTATAAAGTCAAGCTAATTACGAATAAAAATGCATGCCCTATAAATAAGCTTTTTCTAGTCTTACCCATTTTAGGTATTTCCAGTTGTTATGACAGCATCAAAATCAACTCTTTGAAAATCCAGCATACTATAAAGTTACGAAACATTTATATTTTCCACTTATACAATATGTACATTAAAAATTGTAACAAACCATATTGTATTTTGCACTGAATTGTTTTACTGCGTATATAGAATTTTTAACTTCTTTAGAATTTCAAGTTCACTGACATGATGTTCTATGGAATAGATAAAAAATTATTAGGTGCTGACTAATTCTAAAGGTAACATAAAAGTATGGTATTGAAAAAAAAATTAGCCCACCCATATACTAAATAATCCAATAAAAACACAAACATCTCAATATGTGTATATACATATATAAATATTTGTGTATACACACACACACTGAAATATTCTTTATGTATATTTATAGACATACTCATTTTTAAGTCAGGACACCTCATAGTCATTTTAAAATATAGTTTAAACTATTCTGCGATTTTGAGGTGCCCTTTTTCAGTCTTCCTATCAGAAAAAGGAGGAAACCATTCTTAGATTTGATTTGGTATTTTGGATCTAGACCCAAAATGTGTTAACTAATTGTTAAATATAAGGAATGTTCAGACTTTTGTTAATATATATATGTCTCAGGGGGTTTTTTTTGGTTGGTTGGTTGGTTTGGGTTGTTGTTGGGTTTTTTTTTGTTTTTTTTTTTAACACTCCAAAAATGCAAACTTGTATAAAACCAGAGTCACCCAGGAAAATTCAATAAAACTGCAAATCTTTTATTGCATGGCACAGCACAGCTTTCATGATTATGGTTTCATGCCATGTACTACAGAAAACATTTACCTGACTCCACTGATTTAGGACATACTAACAGTTTCTTTGGGAGATTTTGACAACTGTGATTTGCCAGTTCCTGCTTGGTTTCATAACCAATGTGCACAGTTCTGACAAAGTTAGGTGTAGGTGCTTATGTAAGTTTAAGAGAAGAACCTAAGCACATAAGATGGTATGAAAATATGCTCTCATAACCATACATGTGATTGCAGAAGTAATTAGAATATTTAATTTTAGGGCAGCATTGTAGCACATGTAATATCATAGCTACCCATGCAACATATGAAAATCCAGGTTACTGTAATATGGCTAAGATACTCTAAAGGATTGGTGTAGTAAAATAAAATAATGGTTTAATACAGCCACAAAATTAAGATGGAAATTTTTTGTATGCAACAAGAAAGATTTTCTCAATAAGAAAGTACTACTTTTCTCACTTGACATCACAAAAGTTCATTTGGTTCACCACTAACAGTTCTGATTGTTCAATAAAATTATCTGTCTAGTCAGAGGAAAGATAAAGAATGATCTCCTCCTCCATACCCATCCACTCCCAACTTGTCCAGAAATGTTTTTGTACTTAGCCATACAAACATACAAATTACAATGCATTTTGGAAAATAAAACTTGGATTTACTGGATTAATATGTTATATGTTTGTCTGCTTCTGAGATAAATAAAAATACCCTTTTCTAAATATGTATTTTAGAAACATGATATTGTGTGTTTTAACTAACACCTCTCAAATTGTTTTAGTATAGGAATATACCACTAATATCCTTTGAAATACAACTCCTGCCAGGGTGAATGTTTCACCTATTAACATACAGGACATCTTTTAAAAATATACATGTATTAAAAAATTAGACAATATGCACAATCTATTTTATACTAAGACATCACATAAAACATTATATTCCAATCAAAATTCAGTTTTAACAGAACATAATTACATCTGTATGCATTTTGCTTAAAACATAAATAAAATCCTGCTCTTCCTGAAACGAATGGCAACATTTGCATTATTTTGAGATATTCAGTTGTAACATTCCTGTATTTGTGACAACTGATTGAAAATGTTACTTAAAAATGGAGGTAATTACTTTAAAAAGCAAAACATATTTAGGATTTTTTTTTATTTATTTGGGCCATATTAATCTTGCTACCAATATGTAATTCTCCATCTGTTTCCTGCATTCACTTGATTTTCCCTGGTTTATATATTGTAATATCACTCTTTATGGCAAACTTTGGTTGTGTTGTATATTAATACAGTATCTAACATATTAGACCACAGCCCTATAGGTGCCAGTAGAAATGAAATAATGCAAATATATTTTTTTTTCTTCTGTTGAAGCCTAAAATCCATAAGATCAGTAAGTTACAAGGTATAAAATGACACAACAAAATTCTTGGTCTCAACACCAGTTATACAAACAGAAAATGAAATAGCAAAGATTATCTATTTGGTTTTGTTACCTGCACCACCACTATTTTTTTAAGTACTTAACTCCCTGTCAGGGAAATTGGACAGTGCTCTTACTTCCCTTTTACAGATAAGACGTTCAGAAACCTCAGAAAAAAGATTTGAATGCAGAAATGAGAAACCTAACTACTACTCAAAATAAGTGCTCTGAACTATCCAAGAGATGTATCTTTGATGATGCAGGAAGGTTAGGTTTCCAGGTTTGTGTGAAAGCTCCTGGCTATATTGAAATTTGTGCTGCAAAAAGGAGAGTGAGTATCTAAAACAATAATGAACATAAGCTTAAAATACATATGCAATCAATTTTTTTCAAATGCTATATGAAAAAAAAAATGGAAGGAGCTCAACATTGTTTTTCATGCCAAATAGATTTTATAAAAAAATCAGGATTGCAATTATGACATTTGCTTACTCACAAAGCAAATCAGTTACTTCCTCAGGTATCACTCTCATCTTATTTGCATTAGTGTAAGCAAGTTCAAAATCAGGCTCAGTGAGTATAATACTTCTCCCCTGAAAAGGAATCAAACTATAAGAAAAATAAAAGAAACAAAGTAATTCCACTGCATATGTTTTCACTAATACATTATTATGTCTTTAAAAGCCTTGACAAAGGTGCAACAGTGCAAGAAACTGTGGTGCTTAAGAAGGGGTCACTCCAGGAAGCAGTTTGTTCCCCTCAGTTCCCAACGAAGTCAGCAGAGATTTGATGAAACTCTGCACTTCAGAAGAGGCTGCTCAGTACTTGAGGGATCTCAGTTATTATGCCCAGAGGACACAATTCAAATTGCTTTAACTTAGCATTAGTGGTTCATATTCACCCCTGCATGCTGCAAAATTCTAGACTCAAACTCTGTATCAGCTAATTCCTTAATCTTTTTCCATTTATTCACAATCCATTTGCATAACCCCATGCTGCACTCACCTATCACATCAGGATCACCTACAAGTCCTCTGATTTACCAAACTGAAAGTCCTGGCTCAGTCTGGGAGCTGAATAGCATCTACTGTGGAATGCCAGATGTTCAGTGATTATGCTATGCCAATTCTCATCTCCTCCCTTATGCTGCAAGGAGATAATCTGCACTGAGCAGCTATGAGTGTATATCAACACACGAAAAATATCTGCATGGGAAGCAAAACCATGACCAAACCAGCACTGCTACCCACACTAGCACCTCATGTCCTGTCTCCTCAGTCCTCATTCCCACTCCTCTCGTGTAAACACCTCCAACTACATATAGCAAGGTTCCCAACCCTTTCACTTTTCTACTACCTTATTTCCTTGCCCTTCTTCTTTCTGATGACATATGCTCTGCTTATATTCTCACTTGTCATAGTCTTTGGAGGTGGGGGGTATGGCAATCACAAACTAGCACCTTATGTGTGACCCAGATAATACATAGTATTTACCTGGCAAAAGTAGTAAGAGGATAAAATATATTCTGACTGGCTAGATAGACAGATTTAGCACTTGATGTGGCTGTTATGCCAATTAGAGTAACTGTAGGTAATGGGGCCAAAAAGCATGGCTTTAAGTTTAAAGCTTCACATGGTGTCATGAAACATGCCTACACTAAATTACACTACAAAGGAAAAAGTCTCACTAGTTCTACAAAATAGCATTAAAACTTGGAAAAAACAAAATCAACAATTTGACAGAAGCATTGAATTGCATCACCCCTGCTTATTCCACCTCAAAGAATTGTTTCTGAACAATTTATTTCTGCTATTCAGCTTTCCTTTTTCCTCTTTTATTTTCACAAGTTTAATTATAATTTCTGCCATGAATCTTCTCTAATAGTTGTTCTTTTTTCCTTCTATTAAATCTTTCAACTATTTGTGTAATGTTATTTTACCTTCTTCTAACAGAGAAACATCTTTACAAAAAAAGGTTCCATCTAATCTGACAAATTCATTCTAATCTGGCACAATTCTACATTTTAGTCTTTAAGGCAAATCATTGTTATTCCCTTAAAACTGTATTTAAATTACTATATTCCATTTTACCTTTTTTTCTGTCTTTATTGTTCATCAATTACTTCAAACTCCTTAAAACTCTATCTGGGCTCTGGATTCTATACCTATGAAAATTTCATGCTATTCTAGCTGCTCATTTGACTACAGGCTTGGAGTTGATGAGAGGGTATTCTGAAAGCACAAGTTCCTGTAGAGAGCAGTCAATGAAGAGTAAGACCCATCTATTATTTCTCTGGGAGGCAGGCTAAACACACTGCTACAGTAGGCTTGTACTGATGCGAGTAGTCCCATGCCAACCATCCTTAAACGGAAGTGGCAGTATGATGAAAATCTGGGAGAAAAATCAGGGTCAACAAAAGATGTGATAAAAGTCTACTGGAATCAAGACAATGCCTGCATGCACTTAGAATTTACAGCCATGCTCCATTGTATCAGGCAACTCTTGGAAAGTCCTTGGCTACATACCCAATGCCAGCCACAAGTTCAAGGCAGAACAAGCTACCAAAAGGTCATGAATCATCCTACCTGTACAGGCAGGCAGAAATACTAGGCTGGTCTGGGCAGGTGTTTGTTCATGTCAGACCCAGGCTCCGCCTCCAACAGTAGGCTTACACAAATCTCTATTGATTGGACATACATACCCTCAAGGAAGTTAGTGGAATGCCTCTCAGTAATTTCAATAGCTCTGGACTGGGTTCCATATGTACATATGGTAAAATACGAACTTACTTTTTCAGAGGTGTTGTGCACTGAACAAATTCCTGGTTGCTCAGTCCAAGGGTATATATTTTCCTTTTACAGTAAATACTTAGAAGGAATATAGACATCTTTCTAATGGTCTGTTTGATATTTTTTTATAAAAATAAGCAAATATCTATAAAAAGAGAAGCAGTTCTTTGTAAATTTAGCTATATCATAATGTAAATAATGTAAATAAACCTAGAGCATAAATTAGTCTTCATCTTCTCTGATTATGTTTAAGTTCTGTAAATGCCATTCCATTTCAAATTCTCTCTTTCTATAAAAAGATATCTAGAACTGAAATATTCTGTGAACAAGTGCAATTGGATTATAGGAAGAGATTAGCTGCTTCTTTGTTCCTCAACATAATGCACATCTTTTTTTTTCTAGTCATGTTTGTGTTCCTGAGATTTTCTTCTCATCACAAGCAGCATATATAACTGTAGTATTTCCTTCATATATTTTACCTGCAATTATTGCAAGATGAATGCCATTTTGCTATTTCTCTACGTTGTTTCTTTGTGGGTTTTCTGCCCTCATAACTACTGTTTCTTCCAAGTCAATTCAAAGTTAAACTAACCCATTGAAAAAAAAAATATTGCAAGCAAGAGGTCTTTCCTAAGTTAAAATCATACTAAATTATTACAAATATAATAAATCAAAATGACAGTGCAAACGGATATTCTAAAACTTTTATTTTTATCTGCCAGTACATTGCAGCAGGAGTTTGGGCCGATTCCCACTCTACTGTTTATCACAAGTGTTTATTTTGTTCCAGTTCTCAGACCTCCTCTCAGCTGAAGCTGCATTTCTCAAGGGCATTATTTCATTTTAGTCCTAAAAACTATCATGCAATAGAAACCTAACTTCAGCTTAAATGCTTGGGAATAATTTACATCTGAAATCACAAGGCTTAGAACCCTGCAACTAAGCTGGAGAAAGATCTACTAGAGGAAAGAATATGTAAGGGTGTTTTTGCACAAATTGCTGCTTTGGTTTAAATCAAGACCATTTTTCAATTAGTATTTTATATTAAACCTTGACTCTTTGGGGGACTGAAAAAAGTACCTCACACTTCTTTTAGTTACTACCTAATTATGCTTCTGCCCACTTTAAAGTATGAACATTAAGATTTTTCTTTCATGCTTTTAACTAAAGATGTAATTCGGAATGCACTTCTCACAGCAAGGAATTAACAAATCATGTTTAAACAAACAAACAAAAAAATTCTCTGGCCTCTGCTTTAGTTGCCATTCTGTCACCAGTGTGTGTGTGTAGGCTCTAACTCATCAATAGAAAGGCTTCTTCTCTCAAAAGCAGTTTTTACTAAATGTGTGCATATGCAAGTTGTGTACAGAGAGAGGATAATTATTAAAATGATGTTGGTTATACAGGTGGTTGGTTTTATGAGATTATCTAGTTCTAAACAAAGCATTATTAAAAATGTGCACGCACATATGCACACACAAAAGTCTCTGAGTAGTTTCATGAGTATCCCTCAAGAAAACATGATTCAAAAGTATGGGAATGGAAGAAACCAAATCCTCCATGAATTCTCTATGATACATAGTTTTAATAACATAGAGAAGAAACTTTTCTAATTTTTTTCTGTGTAGCATAAAAACAACATTCCATATTTTATGCATTAATGTTTCATGAGTTTCAAATTACATTTGCAGAGAAGTGTAATGTATTTTGAGTAGCTTCATTTATACTTTTCACTTTTTTATAATTAAAAAAAGAAAAAATGAGCTGGTTACATGCTGAATTATACAAGGGCAAAAAATCATAGATTTTCACTCAATTGCAGAGTATGTAGTATACACAGAAAATCAGACAACTATATTAACTGCACCATTGTTCAGATGAAACATTTTTTAAAGAGACAGAAAGCAGGAATACTAACTGCTCTGGCCACTGAAGTCTGAATGACATTTTCAGTGACAGTAGAATATTAACCCTATTATCTAGCTAAATTCACAATAGTTCCCCCTCCCCCTATCTAAATCTCCCTTTTTTTCTTTTCCTCATCTAATGTGCTGCATGGTGTTCTATGAACACCTGCCAACATTCCACAGAGTCAAGGATGAGGTTCACAAAAGCATGAACATTTACAGTACTATGCTCAAGTATGGTAATTTGGGATGCTTCTGACGGAAAGACACCACATAATTGTAATGTAATTTCATTACTGGAATTGCTGAAAAGACACTTCTCAATACTAAATAATCTACAAAAAAGCAGAAAATGTACATTATTTTAAAAACAAATATGCCTCACTGATGGTACCAGGAAAACTCCCACTGTTTTGCATTTGACAGCATCTAACTTACAAACTCATAAGACCCACTCCAGATTCCAAAGTGAATTGATGTTCCTAACAGAAATTGGAGCAAAGGTGGGGTATCCCTTTTTTTTATGCTTTCCCAGTCACAAAAACTATAGATGTTACTTTGACTCATCATGGCTATTAACTCATTGTCCAAAGCAGCACTGCACTGGTTGTTTTCTTGAAAAATCTTCAGTCAAAAGAAGGTAAGTACATAAATGACTAGGACATTTCTGCACTTCTCAAGAGAACCCTTAAAAGGCTGCATCCATTAGCTTTACATGTACTCCCCAGTAGCAGATCAGCCATAAATATGTTCTGAATGATACGCTGTATTTTAACTAGAAATCTTATACTTGATGAAAGCAATTACTGGGAGAAATCCTATGGCTGAAACATACAGGAGATCTGATAAGAAGTTAATAGCAAATCTTGGATGGCCTATAAGCGCAGACACTTACAAAACCATTTTCCATTGACTTCAAGGAGGCTGAGGCTTCCAATTTTTTTTTTTTTTATGGCTGAGGACGTGCAAGTCCAAGAGAAGCCTAAGAGTGCTCTTAAACATGCCTTTGACTGGTCTAGAAATTTTCAAGATTAATATGCAATGTTAACATTACAGAACCTCACAGCTGCTCATCAATGCCCAGTTTTCAGTATAAACTTGGATAAATGTGGCTAAAATACACAATGATGTACTTCTAAAACAAATCAATGCAGAAAACAATATGGTGTAGTTATGTCAATTAAATTCAGAGGAAAGGATAGCCAATAGAAATGTGCAAAGGGACTTGCTGTTACTGTGTCAATGACACTTTTCATTGAAGCTGACTAGATCTTGAAAGCACAGAAAAGCTTAAACAGGATATTAGAAACACATTGAGATATTCATCCTCTGACATTGCTGGCCAGATTACAGCATTACTTTAACACCATACTAAACTTCACCCAAATTAATTTAGGATCGAAATCCAAATTTAAAACCAAAATCACATTTCAGCATTCCAGGCAAGAATGCTCAAAATCAATCTCTGAAAATTATATTTTAAAATGAATCTATCTATAGGACTGATAGGACAAGAGGATGCTAGCACTTCTAATTTGTTTTCAGATTATCTTTGCCACAATTAATTTCTACAAGATATGCCACACATTCATTATGCATTCATTTGGCAATTCAGAACAAAATTTAAGTTCTCAACTCTATACCATCTGCAGGTGACCTCTCTTTTCAAAGTTGTGGAAATAAGGTGATCCAGCAGAACCATTTCAATTCTATGGTATGGAAAAGAAGGATTTCTAAGGGCCATTAAAAAAAAGTCATTTTCCTTCTTGCTTAAAGCTCCTTGAGATCTTTTTGTGGGAGGTCAAAAGAGGAAGAGTTTGATGATCAGCAATAGGAACTTTATGGTTACTCATATCAACAGGTTTGTGATTTCCAAAGGAAGAAGGTAAAGTGCTCAAGAGATATGACAGTTGTTAGTCCCCTTCTTAAAATATACTGTTGATTTCCATATTTTAATATTTCTATGCTACAAATATCCACCAATTCTGCTATCACAGCTAACATATTCTGATCACTTGAAAATTGAAGTTTTAAGTGAGAAGCTGTGGGACTGAAAAAATGAGAGAGATTGAAATAAGGAGGTAAAAGAAAGTGCAACTAAGTTTTACCTAGAATCTGAAACATCCTGTTATTCTGAACTGAGAAATGAGGCAGAATCTGAGACTATAAAAGACAGTACAGAAACAATATAGTAAAGATCAGAAGGGTATGTAAATTAACATAAAAATATCAAATCTCTATTTCAAAAGAACTATGGCAATATAAATCACCCTTCAACATTTACTAACAGTTGTCATACAGAAATACAGCAAATTTTTAGTCATTTTCTATGTTAGATATGGTGATAAATTCTGCTAAACACACTTTGGTTTTGACTGATGGCTGACAGTAAACATTTAATCACTTCAGTTCATCACAGCTACTAAAAGATTTTAGAACCATGCACCAGATGTTTCTTCTGATCCTTGCTTGGACTTTTTACATATAGGGATAAAATATTATTGTGATAGGTATATAGGTATATAGCCATTCATCAGTTGTTTCTCAAACAACAATTAAAAAATCCTACAGTTTCATAATTTTTTTTAACAGTGAAGAGTTCCATCAATTCAACTTTTAACTGATCACAACTATTTCTTTGAGAGAGAGGACACCTGTAGGGATTTAGTAAGTAAGGCTGTTTTGATAGTAACTGCTTAAAGGTTGTGAAATGGCATCCCATATACTAGGAAGACAGTCTCTGTGATAAAAAAATACAGCCCAGGATGGGATGGATGAAGAAGAAGGAGGAGGATAATTACTGGGAAACAGATTAGAGTGACAAGTGAATATACGCCATCTGCAATACACCACACCACCACTGCTGGAGAAGCACACAATTTCTGCCCTGCACAATAAAAAACCCTATATAATTACACTTGTACATCCCTCAGTATTTATCTAAGTTCACTCTTCCTTTACTGCACTCAGATAATACCAATATTTTTTTAACTGTTATATACAGAGGATATCAGTATCTCTGTATTGGTATCTATAATATGGTAGGTATAAATTTAGACACAGACAACTCTCATGAAACAATCCACACTTCCATTGACGAGCACTGGTCCGTGGAAGGAATTGATATCTCAGTACATGAAGTGGCTCACTGGCATGGAAAACTATTATTGGTATAGCATTTGACATCTAGAACTGGGTTTTCAATTAAGCAGGACTTTTTTTTCAGAAGAACTGAACTTACAGACAGAAGGAGACAGCTAGTAATGGAAAAAATGTACTTTCCTTTCCAGGACTTCTCAAGACTCTAGAAAAATTATTTTCTATGAAACAGGAAATTAATGATAATTTTGACAAATGCATACTTAAAGTTAGACTTCTAGATGTTTATTTAGGCATCTTAATCTAGAAAGCATGCTTGCATGTTTGGCAACCCCAACAGCCAAACCATTTATTTAGAGAATTTAAAACACCCTAAATTCAAGCTCTCATTTAAGAAACTCCTATTGATGATATTCTTTGCCAATTTTGAACTATGGCTGCATGTTCATGTCCTTTTTCTTGAATGTCTCCTTAATAATCTTGTAATGAAGAATTTGTGAATCACTGATCAGGGATATAATTACTCTGTGTAAAAACTTACTCCTTCTCATCAAAGTCCATTATGTAAACTATTCTAACATGAAAAAGAAGAGTGGAAGGTACCTTGTCAGGTCTAAGCACTAAACTGTAATGACAAAATATTTTCATAAGAGCAATATAAATACAATTTTTTTCATGAGTTCTTTATTTGATTTAGTAAACATCAGTTCTCCTTCAGATATAAACAAATAATAAGATGGTAGGGCCAAACAGTTTTTAAAAGGAGGAAGATTTTAAACACTCACGACATCTAGCTAGGCACACAATTTAAGAAGAAAAAAAAAAGAAAACAAGAAAAGGAAAGTCCTTCTTACCATTCCCACTGACATAAGATTTGATGCAAAAGCTTGGAGAAATGTAAATACATGAAGTAAATCCCAAACCACCTGAATATATCACTACTATATATAATTTTTTTAATATATATACACACATACTTCTGTACTATACATATACTCTTCTATATGTGACTCCATAATACTTGATTATTTTTAAGGAGAAACAGTCCTATTGCATTTATTATCTAGCCAACTGGCTCAGTTAAAGAGTACAGAAGCTACTTATTCAGCAGTGCCTCTTTAAATCATTTGTTCACAATTCAGCTGATTTTAAAAACAATAAGGAAAAACAAAAGCAAATGAATCCAAATGGAAGACATACACATTCCAACTCTATACAGACACAATGAATGGAGCCATCCCTTCCCCCCAAGCCCATCATGTCTTAGAATCTTACAGCTGCAATCATGTCAGACATGAGTGTGCTTATGAACAAAAGCAAATGAAAGCTTTCCACATTACAAGATCATGGAATAAAACCTCCCACTTTTTACAGAATTATTTCAAGACATTCTCCAACCTTTCTTTGAAACCAAATTTCTGCTCTTAACAATATTAAGTAATTTAAATAATATATGTTTTAACTGACTGATATCTTTTACATTCAGTCTATATTTATTTACACATATAGAGATAAGAAAAGACAGAACAGGGCATTTTTAATGGTGTATCTTGACCTAACCTGGCACCAGTTTTGCACATGCTCTTCAATCGAAGATCACAGAATTGTAATGTAAAATGAAGGATAAAGCTTAGAATATCATCCACCAATATGCATAAAGTAAACATGGTAGAATGATAAATTACTTGCTACATTTATAACTGTAATGAACGTGGCAAACAGCAACCAATAAAGATGACAGAAGATGAATGTACTGTGTCTAAACAAACACCTCTGAGTTTTCATGGCCATAAAATAAAATAATAATAAACCCTAACATCCCCTTCTACATTATTTGTAATTAAAATCCTGGTGTAATTATTCTGTTCTCCATTCTTCTCAGCAAAAGGGGAGACACACATGAATTAAAATCCTTGTGGTAACCTCATTAATGTCTAACTCAGTGAAAATAAGAGCATATTTATTCATGTTCTGACCTACAGATTGTTCTGTATAGCTTTACAGGACTTTTTTCACTGTAAGAATAGTGAAAAATGGCAAGAAATTTGGCTTACACAAAACGCATCTGGACTATTTAGATTAACGGTATCAAGAGCTATGGCTACTTTGCACCCCTGGCTTTGCAAAAGATGACCAGTAGCAGAGGCTTGATCCTTTCTATATGGCTGTTGCTTAACTATTAAAAAGGAATTTTGTATAGCAAGAACTACTCAATAAAATTCTCAGGAAGGCTATCTCATAGACGTCATTTGAGAATTGTTTTCAAATTAGTAAGGAAGTAAAGGACAGTTAAAGATAAAACATTTAAATAACCATGTCTCTCTAGGTCATAAAAAATAGTAATTACCAGAAACTTTTATTAGAAAAAGGACGTAATTTCACTAATGGGTGGATGGCTTCAAACTTAATAAGTATTACTACAAGACTCCATAGCCCTCTAACGCTAACAGAGTCTTCTGACAAGCCAATTCAAAAACTTCCTCTCAGAGCCTGACATTATGTCTCTGACAAGGATCAGAGAACAGAACAAAGTAATACCAAGCTGCTGGTCCTGGGAAATATATCAATAACTACAACTAAGTTCAGTGGCTGGCTTAGAACTTAACATTCACCAAGTCAATTTATATGTATATGTTTAATTTATATTTATATCTACTTGCTGTTTTACCCTTTTATAAACTTGTAGTTATACATTTTTAACCAAGATAGCTACAAGGGAATAGCAACTACTGCTGGAAGAGAAAGAGAAAAAGAACACTGGAATAAGTGCAGGCAATGACAGAAATTAACAATTATTTGCGTAAACAGAAACAAAAAGACTGACAGGTGCTAACACAGGCCAGTTATGAAAGTCAACCTAGCTTATCAAAAAAACCTATAATTACAAGAGAAAATTGAAGGTACAATTGCATCCTCCTTGTTAAATGTGATGATCCTGGACTTAGATCATACCAAATTTAGATCAGTGGGGAAAATTTTATATATTTGTTATTAAACCACATATTTGCAAACCATATTGTCTCCACACATCTGTAATCTGGGTTACATTTCTCATACAATGGGAATCTGTGGATCCAAATTTCATTAAGGAAAACTATCTATCAATAAGCAACAACAACAAAACAAAGAAATTAGCAACTTTTAAGATTTAATTAAGCTAAGCATAGGTGTGACTTGAATACAGATAACTTGCATATATTAATAATTTAGGCTAGATAATCTGCTGATAAAAATGTTCACATGAAAAAAAATGACTCCTTATGCAAACTAAGGCTGTAGAGCACAAATGTTATGTATGACTGTATTTACACATACACATCACACATTTTTGTACATATATTACACGTGTACATCTGTGTGCACACTAACTTGGAAAAATACCTTTCCAAGAATAAATCTGGAGTCAGCATCCTTATAAGTTGAATTTAAATCTTTCTTTTTAAAGATACACTAAAAAAGAATTTGCATCTAACTCTTGCCCTGATCTCCACTCCTACGCACACTCTATACATATTCTTCAGCTTCCACGGATTACAATTTATTTTTATTTTGAGAGAAAAGATACCGACAAAGGCAAAAATAAAACAAATGAAAGAGCTGTCTCAAAATGAGTCAAAGGTAAGGAAATCAACAGATTTACTAACCAGTTTTGATTTCATAATACATTTGTCCCTTTTTTCATTTAACAAATGTTCACTGTGAACCTTGTTATAATAAAGACTCTTTTTAGACAGAGCTCAAAAATGCATTATAAATTATTATAATCTCAGGAAGCTTACATAAAACTGCACACAATCTGAATTATAGTTTTTATTTATATTACTATGCAATATTATTGCTAACAATTAGTTTTATTTTACTATTTCAACAGTAAAAATAAGTTATATTTCAAATAAAAATATTTGACAAAATGCTCTTGGTGATATTAAAAAGCACTAATTTTGCTGAGCCCTCTGACATTCAAGTTGGCAAGTTTATACTCTTTTCTTTCACTTTTACTGATCTTTCTTACCATCAAAATAAAATTCATATAGGTCAAAAAGAAAGGCTTTCTGTATTAGTAGTGTAAATAGGAGGACAAGTAGTAGTATAATAAAAAATTTGTATTTCACAAGTCATGTATTCAGTTAACTTCTCATTACCATACTATATTTAAGTAATTCCATTTTGGCTTGAATAACAACTACTGAATAGTACATAGGCTATGGAATATAATCACATTTATGAAATATCTGCTGTAATAATAACATTTGTACTTAAGGCATTTTATAGCTCATGTGTTGTAACTAGACTCCTTAATAAAAATAAACCTAGCACAAAGGTATCTTTATATTAAAAATATTTTTATAGTAAAAGATACACTAATTACTGACATTAGTAATTTCTAAATTAAATTCTTAAATTCAGATTTCAAAACATAACTTTCACCCGTCAAAGCTGTAATCTCCTCCTTTTATTATCCTCATTTACTTGTGTTCCTATTAATGTAAGGTAGGCATAACTTAGAATTTATTTAGAAATTGCATGCAGTAAAGACAACCCTCAACATTGTGTACAGTCAACCAGTCTTTACAGTAAAATGTTTGTAAAGTGTAGCATAATTATCTAATTACTTTTGACATAATTAAAGCAGGAATTTACATAAAACAGCCTCTTAAATGCTCAAATACAGGTGAAATATAACCTGTGAAATGTCTTTAACAAACAGCTATCTGTTATTACCTTCTGTTTCTAAAACTGAATGGGATAACACTGGTTCTAGACAGTATTTACACAGTTATTTTGCTAAACATTTTAAATATATTATGATCAATAAATATTCTGCAAAGATCTGCTTATCTTTTGACTTGATTACTTTTTTTCTGCATCACAATTATAACATGAGCACTGGTCTGCAGAAGATCTGGAGGAATTGCATTTTGCTTCAGTACTCTACTAAAGAACATCATTAATCACAGTTTAATCTATTTCATAAACCAGTTTTATTCCATAAAGCAGTAACACTTTAAAAGAGCTTACATGGAGACTGCCTTTCAGTATCTCATGGGTAGAGGGCAGCTGTTAATTTATTGTCACGATTATTAAAATTACTATTAAGAGAATGAAGTGGATCAAAATATTCTTACTGCATTTATGTTTTGGTTAAATGAACATTAAAAATAACCATAAAAAGCTGAGAAGCATGGAGATCATGTATTAGGTTACTAGAAACATGAAAGAATTTACACTGCAGTAGAATTGCCAAACTGCAGGCTTTCAGAAACTCTAAAGAAATAGAAGTTTAACACATATTTTTCTAACCCCATCCAAATCACAGGTGCCAAGTTCAACTGAATGTATAATTTGTCATGTAGAAGTTTGTTATTGCTGAATAACGTGAGAGGAGGAAAAAAAAAAAAAAAGAGTCCAGAAAGACACTGATCTCTCAGGCTGCATTTGCTGAGCTGCCATTTGAGAAGCAGGGGGCAACAGAAGGCCAAAGAGCCAGCAGTCACTCTGTACCCCCAGACAAATACTCTTCAAATCTACAAACTGCAAAGATTCAAATGTAAATCACTGGGGGTTAACAGGCCAGTGGACTCAGCCTCTGGGCATTTCTAAGGATGTGTATTAGAGTCTATGGTCACAATCTTCCCACTGATCCACTGTTTGCAAACTATGCCTCTGAATAACTGTTGTTACTTGTAGGAAGTCTAATTTATTTTCAGAAGGAAAAATAAAACCAAACCAACAAAACCAAACCAAAAATACCCCAAAAAAACCCAAACAAAACCAAACCCAAAACCAACAAGTGTGAAAATAACTACAGGCAAAAAACTAGGAGAAAATAAGAAAATACTGTTTCTGAATAAGATACAGTTACATATTGTTTTGACTGCACGGTAAAGGTATTGACTACAGACTATCTTAAGTCTGGGATGCTATGCTATGGGCAAAGATCTCAACAGATGCACCTTTCTCTGGAAGAGGAAAAACCTCCCACCTCCTATTCCCTAAGGTGCAATATGTTAAGCAGCTTCTTTCTATCATTTGTGTAAAAAGAACACTTTTTTCCACTCAAATCAGGCAGGCATCTACTTTAATTGGTGGGTTTGTCTCACATCTGTCTATGACTTCTCACCATCTGATAAATTCTCAAAGTATGCAAAAGGCAGATGATGCACCTAGCATGCAGCCTGCAGGAAAGTGCAGTGTGTTGTTGCACTATCCCTACAAACAGTTCAGGAAAGTGATGATGTTTCAGATGGCACAAAGAAAATATTAACTATCATATGCCCAAAGCAGGATCTTCTAGGGCTAGACCTAACCATGCCTCACTCAACTTACCTCTGACATGTCAGAAAAATATAGCATTGCTTTTTCTACCTCATAGTCTGTGCTGTACAGGATCTGTCCTGGTGTGACAGTAAGCTTTGTCACCTCAATGATTCTTTCCACATTCTCATACAACTCTTGACCATATAAATTCCGAACTCCCTAAGAGCTGCTAAATTAAATTCTGAATAGTTGAAAACTTAAGAGTCACACTTTCCTGTGACTGATACAGTACGCAGCAGAAAAAAGCAGTGAAGTCATCCAGATTTGCATTCTGGAAATCACTCTGACATTCTTTTTTCTCTGGGTTGTTCAAACAGCAAAGAATGCACTAAGTGACTCTTTGCCTGTATGCCTAAGAATCTGGTTGGCTTTTTCTCCCAATACTAGTTCTGAATGAAACAGTATGTCACCAAACCTGAATATTATAAGGACTTGAACACAATCTTGGTTAGACCAGAGCGTTACATGCTACCAACTTCCACTCTAGCTTATATGAGATTGAACTTGAACATGGAAATATCTGGCACTTTATAACATGCTATTTATTTTCATTTGATAAAAGAAGTACGCTTACAACAGTTGCAACATAGAAAATGAAAGAATTAAACACCTCTTTGTACAGGACATTTGAAGACCTTTACTGTATTTTGACAGAGAATAATGTGTATTCTCCAAGATTTATGGGTTTAATGATCCTTTTTCATAAGCAGATAGGACCTTTCTTAGTACAAGGACAGGGACAAATGCCAAAACCTATATCTACAAATATCCTTAAATGAAAGAACAAGATCTTCAATTACAGTATGAATTTTTTTTTAACTCTTAAACAACTTGAATAGGATATCCATGTGAGTTTAAAGCAAAATCCATTCAGTCCAAGAAGCATTTTCTTTTTACATGTTCACTCTAAAATATTTTAAAGTGAATAAACCACACACAAATCATAAGTGTACAGTAAAGTGTAACAATAACTTTTCTCCCAAATCTCAGCATCTTCACAGAAGTAACACTGATTTAAAAATAAAGTAATGAGATCAAAAGCAGGCTTCATTAAAGTCACACTACAGTAAAATTTATACGTTTTCTAAATCATCTTAGTATGTTTCCAAAATTCTGTTTTTATTCAATTCCTTTAACAAGTTTTAAAACTAATGACTAAACTAAGGATTAAAACTGATGATAGGCTAAGTCTTCATAAATGCACAACAGGGGTGAGACCATGTAATATCTTGTTAAAAGCTTTTTTCTTGTAAGAAATAAAGAAATTGGTTTGTCCCTTTGTTTTCTCATATTTTTTGCAAGCTTTAGTTTTATATGCAATTATTTTTCCTTTTTTTTTCTTTTCTCTCCTGATTTTTTTCTATGGGGAGAAAAACAACAACAACAAAAAAAAAATCTAATAACCAGGTAGAGTTTAAAATATGATGAGAAATTGATTTAAGACATTTATCCATTTTAATAGAAAAGGATTAGTAATGCTGTCCATTACACTGAGAAAGTGTATCTTTTTAAAGAGGGGATGAAATAGGAAGCTAACGGATCCTAATTCTTTTCAAGCATATAATCAAAACAAGATACATGAACATGGAATCACATTTTTACTTACAGGACTGCAACTGGCAGATCATTCATGACATCCTATGAATGATATGCTAGTAGTATTCAGAGACTTAGCAGTAAGAAACTACATCTTTCCCCATCTCTCATGAATGCTCCTGACAATATTTCCCATACATTTAAGACACAATAAACAGTGAACCCTAAAATTGCTGTGTGGTGGGAGAGAGGAACAAGTAAATTAATATAAAGGAAAATGAACACAAAGAATTACCTACATAGCTGTCCAAAGGGGAAAAATCAAAACAGACAATAAGAAAGAGTAAAAAACCCCAAACTGATTTGCATATAAGATTTTTTAAATTGTTATTTAAAAATCTTTATAGTATCTAAAAAAATTATACTTTAAGGAGACAATGCAAACAAAAACATTGAGCTCAGATACTGCAAAATATTGGGAAAAAAGCTGTCAAAGAACAAGAGAAATATAATAAAAGTAATGTATTAACCTGAGAACCAGAAAAAAACTGTCTACAGTTAGTCTGTGGAGTACAGGTTAATTTTGTTTAGAGTTTAGCCACGCAATGAAGCATTTCAGCTGAAGAGCAGCAGGAGAGGTTACCTCTGAAGCACTGGAACCTCTACTGGAGTCCTCTCACTTGAAGAGGGGAATAATTCTCCCTAGTCATTTCTAGATATGTTATCTCAAATATTATTTATTACGTGCTGTTCACAGTGTGCCATGGGCAACTTGTTATCAAAAAAGTACCTCTGTCTTCTTGTTAAATTGAAAATAAAAGGTCACTTTATAGAGATATGAATTTGTGATTGATAAAATTATCTACACATGTGAAATGTAAGGGTTTTCTCACACTAGAAAGAGAAGTGTTTTTCTAAATAATGGTCTTTGATTCAACCTTGTTACAATGCACAACGTTCAATGGGGAGTCAAAATTATTACCAGGTAAGTCCATGATAGCAATAGCAAGACCTAAACAGAAAAGAACTCTGAATGTGAAGCTGAATAGCTATTAAAATTGAAGATGAAAGTCCTTCCTGAGACTTAACCAAAAAGATACGCTATGTTGAGAAATTATGTGAAGAGTTTTTCTGTAGGTGGCAAAAGTATACCATAAGTTTGGGGACCTTCCAGAAAAAGTCAGCAAAATACAGAGCCTATTTCTTCAACTCTATTCCCCTAAACATCATGATGAGATTCTTACAGTTATCATATAGTTCTGAACACCACTGCCACACCAAACCTGATTTCCATCTCATGCATCTACTTGTGAATAAATAAATGTTTTGATGCCATAACTAGAAGAATATATTTGTTTAATATATTAATAATTTATTATATTTGTGCTCTTCATGTATTTATAATTTTAGCTTCTGGTGTACTAAATTCTTTAGTGATGGGTCCACATGAAACATTGTCTATTAGGTGAAGTCTCTTTGAAACAGCGTATTATTTTTCTGCGTGAACTCGCATATCATCTTCTGGATGTAAATAAAATTGTTGTATTTATCAATGACCAATCTGACAGGTTGAAAAAAAGTCAAAACTGTTATCTCACAGAGAACTACCATGGCAAATATGCTGAATAATCAAATTAAAGCAATAACAGATTTTTTAGTTCTACAGCACCTTTTATCAGAATGCTAAAGAACTTTATATTAACTTTGTTTTTAAATAGACAACATTGAGATTTGGAAAGATCAAGTGATACATCCAGCATCAGTCAATCTGTGACAGACCTAAAAAGAAAACAGATTTTCTCAATACCACTGTAAGAAATGACATTAAAATTAGGGAATTAAAATCAGATGAATATTGCAGTTAAAATAATCCTCACATCAAATTGTCAAAGGCAAAAAGAGATAGTATCTCAATGGCCTGCAAGGGCTATCTAGTATCCTGGGATCATCATTAAAACTCAGTATTTGTACTTCAAGATTAATCTACTAATAAAACTCTATCATGTGAGGTTGAATATTATACATATTTTAAAATTACATGTCCTAATTATAACAGAAGACTAAAACAAAGCTTTCTTTCCTATTTCTTCTTCCACCTCCCACAACAAATGATATATTAAATATAAGTGATATGGGTTCGTCAACCCTTTAAAAGCTGTCAGTATGCTTTACCAGATAGTCTCTATTTTCAGATTCTACCTCTCTATCAGGAATGAAAAGATTATACTTCTGCATGTCATTTTACAGACAGGAATAGGACTGTTCTTTAATGTCAGAAAGAGGGAGACCATCTACATCAATCATTACAATTTAGAGATATCAATTAATCCCCCAATCTCTAGTTACATGGGTACTATTATATCCCATTACAAGCTATACATTTTGCATAAAATAAAGACATAATATAAGCCAAAAATACAAATTCCTAACACCAAGACTATAACAGCCACATGCTAGTGCTGCACCTGCTGGGTACAGGCAGTACCAAGAAAACTGGCTCAGTCCCATCACGTAAAAAGGTTGAAAAGTATTATTTATTACAGATATTGCAGCAACCGGATGATGTAGATATGCTCCAAAAAACTGTAAACCTTGAGGACTGAATGGACAAATCCTACACCTATCTGCAGTCCACAAAATTTATGTTACACTATATTAAATGCTAAAATAAGAGTTTCAGGTGCAACAACAAATAACCAAAATAAAAGGTATAATTGTAAAAAATGCAAATGCCATGGGAAAATCCAGTGCATTTAAAAAAGTAAAAATAAAAGAAGGTTTATATAGTAAGTTAATGACAAAGAGTTTGTGATGATAAATCCTATTACATTACTGAGCTTAAGCCTATCTGTATTATAAGGGAAGGTGAAAGTACTCCTATCCATCACTCTCCTGACTCATTTGTAAGTGGGAATGTGTTTTTTGGCCTTTTATTCTCATAATGCCAGTAGTAAAGGTCAGAAATGGTATCAATCTTATGGAAAAAGGGAAGATTGGAGAAGGAAACATGCAAGGGTTTGCAACTGCATTTTTATGTGTACATCAAATAGAAAAAGGAGAACTACAAAACTTAGGTTTATATCAGTCATGTTTCTCCCTCTAAAATCATAGTAACATCAGTAAAGCAGGCAGAAAAGAAGAAAAAATTAATCTTGTAAACAAAAGAAAACATGTAAGCAGTTTAATTATAGAAATACTTGTCTAACATTACTTAACTCTTAAAATAACTATTAAAACTTGTACCTTTACAAGGTACTACAGAGCAAAAGCAAGCATGTTTTATATGATGTTTACAGTGTTATTCATCACTTTTGAGAAGAAATTCCCACTTGAAGTGTACTGTGGAAAAGTAAAATTGATTTCCTCCTTCTGGTAAATAAAAGTAAAGCTATATTCTGCCAGCTCCAGGGGTGTCAGCAGAACAGTTTTACCACTGTAGCTACATTTCTGTCAGTGTTCTGTTACAAACAAAGCTGACAAAGTTCATGAGGGGGTAACACAGAAGCTCTCAGTCTAGAAGTACAGAAAGATTGAGTTCTTTTCAGTGATAGGCAGACAGGAAGGGGGAAAAAAGTTAACTGAAATGTCCCTAATTCTATTGCCTCCTTGGTTCTTTCTTCCTTGGGAAGTTTGCAGCGTATGGATTTTTAATGTGAACAAAAGGCCCAAGGAAGTTCGACTGAAAAAATAAACAAGACATTTCCAACAATAATACTGACAGATGTATATCTTCCTGGAATAAAAAACTAAAGAAAAAAACACTTCCAACACAGAGGTTTCTGTTACGTCCGTGGCAATTCAGTATAACACAACACATGACAGTTCTGAAGTAACTGTTTTCTTCCACTATATAAGACATTTTAGAGACCATCCCCTTCTTGGGAATCAAAAAACAAGTAGTTTTATGAACATTGGCTTTTTCAAAAAAACAACAATTCAACAAAAGCCGAAACTGCCATACAAAGAAGTTATGATCTCATCTGAATGGAGGCAAAGTGAGTCATTAAAAGGAAGACATAATACAAGCCAGATTTCCTGCCCAGCTTCCTCTGAACTCTGTTGGCAGAACTATTTTCCTCTTGCGGTAAAAAGCGTGCCCAAAAATTGTTCTTCCCACTCTGCAAGCTCTGTCAGGAGAATACAACCAACATGCTTGTGCAGTGGGAATGAGCACATCATCAGGTATGCTCATCAACACACATCCTCGACAGTTCTCAATTGCAATGACTTACAGGGAGTCCTCCAACCTAATTTAAAAATCTCACTGCAACAGCAACCCAGCATTAAGCATTGCTTAAACCTTGCTTAATCACGTTACTAATCTTTAATAGAAAATATCATCTTTTCATGGTTAAAATATTATAGAAAACTGAATGATCTTAAGCCTGATATGCTACTATAACCACACAACAGTGTGTGCTGTGAACTTATCTTCCACCTTAATACTAAACTTCCTGACTTCCATCCAGTTAAATAAGCTCACTCCTGTTACTCTAATATAACATCTTGTAAGAAAACCCATACCTGAATGGTTATTTCCTATTGTGAATGATCTTACACAGCCATATATCAAAACAAACATTTGTTATTGTTGTTCTCTAATACTCCCCCATTGGGTACTTAGATGACTACTGACAGGTTTGAGATTACTGTGTTGAAACCTATTTTCGTGTGACAGCTGCAGTGCAGATACTTGTCGATATACTGGTGCTGAATGCTAATCACTACTACAGTCTTGGAACAATTGCCAGCTACATCACTTATCACTAGAATGAACAGAAAGGCCTTAATTGCCTTATCATGTGCTTTGTGCTTCCTGCTGGAATGGCTAGAAACGACTAGGAAACACCAGGAGAGATAAAATAGTTATAAACCAGTAGGAATTTCAAGGGTTAATGATAAAAGCAGTTCCAAAAGTCACTTAAGGAACTCATTACTCTTCTTCATATATACAATTTTAATGCTATTCAAAAGAGATCTTGATTGTTTGTATGGGAACTGAATTGAACACAGGTTATGAAAAAAAAGTATTAAAAGATGTAATGTGGGATATAGGCAGGACACAAAGCATACATTTCCATTAGTTTGAATATTCAGATATATCACTTGACAATATTTTCATAGAACAACTTTCTATAAAAATAAGTATTTTTAGCTATTAAATAGTCATTTAAAATTTATATGCTACACTGCAATTTGATAAGTCAAAATTCATAGAACAGATGCAAAGTAAGTACTTCTCTGATGCTAATTAAGCAGCATGCTCAAATAGTATTTCCTGTAAATAACAGCACCTCTTCCTTTTTCTCCAAATAATGATCATCAGGGTATACTCATAATTAAAAAAAAAAAAGTGAGAAAGAAGACACAGAAAAGAAAAATAGTAAGGACACACTTTTAAAAAGATCTACGCACTCAACATTTTAAAAACCTTCTAATTAAAATATACAAAATACTAAAATTGACAGAGAGAATAAAGGCTGAACAGAATGTTCCTAAAATACCCCTAGCTGCTGGCAAAGATTTTATCTTTGTCATTTAATGACGATGAAGCCAAATAACTGTTGCTGGAATGGAAGCAGGCTGATGAAGAAGGCTTTCAAATTGAAGTGAGGGATATCGCAATTTATATTTTTCTTAGTAGTTCTTCTATCCGTACAATTTCTCTCTAAATTTCATTACTTTCTGTATTAGATGTCCCTTTCAACAAATAGTCATGTGTTGATCAAAAATATGATATATTGCTTTAATATGCCTGCATCCTGTTGTATGTTAAATTGTTTGTTCATACAGCCAGCAAGTTCTAAGCAATTCACAAAATATCAGACGATCCGTAATTAATAACAATGTTAACTTGCAGGGGAAATTAGCTTGTTGTGAAGAAAACTTTTCTGGTATTTGATCTAATTTGTGCAAGATCTGACAGAAGCGTTCAGCTAACTTAAATAAACAGATTGCACGTTAAAAACTGTTAGCACATACTGAACACTTACATTATTTGAACAGAAAATACATTAGGTTTAAAAGTACATTAAAAAAATGAATAAGGTATTTATTAAGCATGAATCAGTTCTAAAAGGCATGGTATGAAGTAACTTCAACAATTTTCACAGGGAAGGCAAAAAGATACACAGGATGATGATTTGTGGACATATTCTTTTCCAGTTAAAAGAGAAATAAATGAGTGTAATTAAAATACTGCTAAAAGCACAGTTTATGCATGTAAAAATAAGTCAATAATTAAACTTACTTAGATGTGTTTAGTATGATTTTAGAGAGACTTAATTTTACTTCATTCTTCATCAATAAATTTTCATTTCAAAGCTATTTTTTTATTACATACACTATTTAAATAATGCCCCTATATTACTGTCCACAAACACATTTCAAAATTCTTAAAGTAAATAAATAAACAAAGAAGTCTGTTTGCCATTCCTAGGTTGATATCCAGCTTATTAAGTGTCATGTTAGGGGTAATTCCATTATAATTTATAAATGATCCAAGCAGTAAATACGTGTGTGCATATATACATAAACATACATATACCAAGAGTTACTCTGTCTACAAACACACCAGCATGTATCCTTGCTATTTATTAATCAATTCAAATTAAAAAAAGACTATTTTACAAGATATTTTGCTTTCATCAGACATCAAAAAAGACAACAAAACAAATTAAAAGAAAAATGTTTTCCATTCAATTTACCAATTTCTAACAAGAGTTAGATATCTATGGTTATGGGTGTATATATGTGAATGAACGAATAAATCCTTAACCCACCATATCTTTTTCTCCAGTTTGCAAGCTGTCACCCGTGAAAAGTATGGTGTAGATGGTAGGATGATACTGTACCTGATTGGCTCTGGAGGTGGTCATGGGATCAGATGGAGAGGACTTGGTGGTAGTTGGGGAAGATGGCAATGTCTGGGAACAAAGCAGTTCAGGAGCAAATCAACCTTTACAAGCCTTAGACTGAACAATTAAAAAAATAAATAAACAAACAAAAGTAACATAACTAGAAAATTAAAATAAATAAAAAATGCCTAAGACAAAATCTTTCTCCTACTCATTGGAACTTAATGGAATTTAAAGTCAATTGGATAAATAATGCATGTAAATATGCATGCTTATGCATGTAAAAACAAATTCATGACTTGAAATCAAGATGGTGAACTCACATAAATACTCAAAAATATGCTGACCACATGAGGAATATATTCTTTCCTCTCTCCTCCTCTTGGGGAAAATGAAGACTATAGTAAACACAAATTCCAGCAAGTTCAATGAGCACACTAGAAACAGTTCTCAGTCTACAAATAAACAGGGCCAATGTCTGAAAGAAGTTAGAGACATTTACTTTGGCACCTTATAATGCACCATTCTATAGCACGGACTATAGCCAGCAAACTGTGTTCCATATCTTAAAACGATTACGCTGAAGCTACTGACTTTTTAGCAATATACTAACTGCTATAATATTTATTGATCTTTTTAATCAAGAGGCAGGTGAAAAAATGTAAACAACAATCTCATGATGGATGAACATGCAACTAATACCTTCGCAACAAATTGCTATAATATATTTATGATTAACGTTAGAAATGTTCATTTAGTTGAGCAAAGGTTAATAACTTATCATCAGGCCTGTGTTCAAAATAAACACAAAAAAGAATTAAGAGTCATATTTATTGATGATGTTTTCTAAATAATATACATATGCTTAACATTAATTCTTGAACATATCAAAAAAGCACTGCTCTGTTTAAAATGTTTATATACACATTTCTCTTTTTAAAGTATTAGATCCTGACAGAATAACTCTTCTTTTCTTTTTATAAATGTAGTGAAAACGTAAAATTTCAATTGTCAAAACATAACATACAATACTTATTCAAAGCATGTTTTTGACATCTTTATAATATATAAATATTATAAAATATCCAAAATTACACTACTTTTACTTTAAGAAAAAAGATGTTAAAATGCTATACAATGTGATTTATCATATGGTCATGTAATTACTAACCAGATCTATTTAGAAATAAATGAAGCAAAATTTCACACTTTCAGCAGTTCTGTTACTTACAATCATTGACAGTCCCTCATAAAATAGGTATACATACTTTTGCACTAAAACTCTTAATGCATATGAGAAAGCTGGGACACTGTGAATGCATAAAGTTGTGTATTAGCAAAATATGGGCTTGTACATATGCACACACAAATATTTTAGCTGTACGTTAAGCAGTATGAAGATCCATTTTTTCATAGTTTGTACATAAACAAGCAGCCAAAACAGGAAAAAAGTATCTTAAGAAACAGATCCTTATTTTGTGTTTCCAATTTGTAATTCATGTTATAAAACAATAAAAACAATAATAAAACATATACAGCTTAAGCATCAACTGGGATTCTTTCAAAAGGCTTAAGTAAAAAACACTACCATGTATAGAACATTATAAAAAATATGTAGCTTCGCAAAATGTTATTGGTCAGTAGACACTATACATTGTGAAAATCAGGACAATTATAAAGGATTCTCCCATGTCTTTCTGTACAGAACATGGGTTCACTCATGAGGGGCTAGAATTATTTAGAAAAAGAAATGTCAGATTCCACGGTAGTACAGGGCCATCACTATTCAATTATAGAATTAGATTTCTGATTTTAGGGAGATGATGCTGTATCTCTCTTACCGAAGTCTGAAATTGCAATAAACAGATTTTCATCATTTAAACTTAAACTAACAGGAAAAAAATCCCAAACAAACAGAATGGAGGACTGTACTTGTCCTGATAGGTTTTCTTTATTATAGCTATATATTAAACTCTCATCCTGAACTAAAAAAAAAAATGTTACTATTCTCCAGTAAATCTCTGAAAATATATTTTGACTAAAATATTTCAGACATCTAATAGTTTGTGTGATCAATGCCACTGCTAACTAGGGCATGCTGTTTTGCTATGCTGGCTAATTAATAAAATATATATATATGAAATATAAACTATAAAAAGTAGTCTGTTCTTCTCAGGTGTTACTATATCTAACTAGTGGATTTATAAGAAAATATGTAGAACAATTCAACACTAAATAATGACCTAATCACTGATACCACAAGTAATTTAAGAAATTGGAAGCATCTCAGTTTTCAGTTAACATCAATCTTCCTAAAGCACCGAAAAGTATGGCTGCGATGAAAAAGGAGTGACGACACTCATTTCAGGTGACTATTGAACTATAACATCTATTAAGTAGAAGCATTTCACTATTCCATTTTAGCAAAAGCTTGTTTAAAATACAGTGGAAAAAAGATAAAAACATTTAAAAGCAAAACAACTGTATCAACGAACAAGAATCAAGTACGGGCATATACATTTTTTTCGAAATATACATACCAATGACAAAATACTGAAAATAGCAATAAGGTTTTTTGGTTTGTGTTTTTGGTGTTTTTCCTTTGTATATCAGGTTGTTTGTGTTTGAGGCTTAATCTCTCTTACTTTGTTTACTGACATAACGCTTTTACTTTTTTATATATCGATACATAGAATGAATTAGGGAACGGTTTAGGTTGGAAGGGACCTTTGGAGGTTATCTAGTCCAACATATATGGGAGTATAAAAGTATATATATATGTATATATATAAAAGAACTGACAGCATTTTGTAAAGATTCATCCCTTTCTATGCTTCTGTGTAATGCTGGAGACATTAATTTATGGAGACACACCTATTTATTTCTTCAATATTAAAGTAACACAAAGTATTTTCTCAAAAATAAAAAAGAAACAGAGGCATTTGGATTCTGTATTGAATTTCCACTGGCTGATAAGTAATTTATTGACACACTCTCAATTGCTTTGCAAGAACCTTTAGGCAAAATTAATTCTTAAAGAAAGTTGGACAGAACTCAATAATTCTGATTTATTATGCAGCATAGAATTTTTTTTTTTTTTAATTTGGCAAGTGTTTTGCATTAGGCAAGCACTCGAATTTAGTAATGATTAGGCTTCTGGGAATGAGTTGTATAAAGTGATTAGAAATCATAAGATGAATTTACATTACAGAGCTTCAATTTTTGACACTGAAACATGCGTACTATAATTGAAGCTTTTATGAAATTGCAGGTTGACTGCTGGCAGGGTTATAGAAAAAAGCCAGTCAGAATTTCTACCACACACCACTTCTAAGACTTGCAGGGTTTTTTTAAGCGATATCTTGAATAGTATAGTCCAAACCATGGTGAAAACTGGTCTTCTCTGTTTCCTCAAATATTATTTCCTTTCCTATTACTTAGGAGACAATGAATGGAAGACTATATTTACAGTTAAGAGAGTGCTTGTTTTTACTTTAAGCTTCTAGAACAAATGTTTGAGAAAACAGATTTTAAGTAATAAAAAAGAGTTTAAGCTTAGAAATAAAATTCTGTTTGAGCCAGATTTGAATTGTAGTATTTCCTGAAAGTCCACGAAAATACTTCTTCCTTGTGTTGCTCACAAGAATTGATCATACTGTGAGAGGCTGCTCTCAGGCTGCACAACATACTAAAGGGTACAGAAAGATGGTCAAAGCATCACACTTCACTCTGTTATTTAAAAATACGAAGCATGGAAGACAAAGCTGTATCACGGCAGTAAAGAATACATATACTCCATCTGCACAGTGTTCCAAAAGGTCTCTGAACCCTCTCTTTCAATGACTTCATGAATTGCCTGTAGAGCTGTGTATAAATGACAAAAGTCATACCCTTATACATACACTAAAAAAATGTCAATACTCACATGTTAGATAATAAATATTGTACTGAGACAGGTAATTCTCAGTACCTATTAGAATATTTGTAGAAGAGTAGAAAGAAAAGGCAGAAAATGAATCATCATTTAAATGTGAAGATGAAACTGCATTTACAGCTTACCAATTTCTAGTTTCTCACTACAGGGCTTGCCAAACAAAAGAAATCTTGGTACTAACATCACCCACATTAATTACTATTAATACTAAGCTAATACTGAGTTTCAGTTTTGCATATATTAATATTAGTGCTTTTAAATTCCTGAAATCAATGTGATGACAAAACTAATTTGCTTAAGCCAATATTTTAATGCACTTTAAGAGAAGGTGGTATCTTTTTTGAATTGTATTAAATAGTTGAATACCTTCTGCAGATACAATGAGAAACAGAGACCACTGCAAGGCCCCATTGTGCTGAACAACATAAAAGACTGACTTACTAGACTTTCAGCAGTATCAGAGATGAGCCTTTCTAAACAGACCGCTTGCTTTGCTAAACATATTGAGTCTTCTTTTCATCTGATGTGAACTCCTTTAATCTGTAACTCTGGCAAATAATTCTTATCTCAGTGATGACTGTATAAATACACAGTACATTTCAAAAATAAAGTTTGGAAATAGAAATAATCAAGGATTAATAATTTATTTATAATCCAGATTGTGAAAAGGCTACTTTGATGACTTCAGTGATCTAATTTTACTTGCCACCTTTTCCCTTCTGTAAAGAACAAATAAAATATACTCTGATGTTATTTCATCCTCTTTGCATTTGATTTTGCTTTTTTGTAAAAGAATACACAGGTCATAGGGCAAGAGAAAAAGTCTAAGAAAGCTAGCATAAATAGATGGAACGCTTACTTACAGGTGTTTATAGGGGTAATTTATCTGCATTTATGAACTCTGGGGACTTGTTTTTGAAAAAGAAAAAAGTGTGATAAGTATGATGTAATAGAAAGATTATCTCCTGTTCTGTCTGAGGACAAGAAGGGATAAGGAGCTTGGAGCAATTCAGCAGGCGCCATTTGGATCATCAGAGCAACTCTGGATGGAGGGAATGATTTAGGATGAAGATTACAGTAAAATGGACAAAGAAGAATCAGGACCTTCTCTTTCCTCAAAACTTGTCACAGTAACACAGAACTGCTACAAGATCTGGTGCTGTTACACAGAAATACCAGAAAACTCAAGTAAGTAAACAGACACAGGCATCAAAACACACAAGAAGATACGGGTCTAAGGTTCGTGTCAAAAAAACCCAAGTCCTAGAAGGAAAGAAAATGTCACCTTTGATTCTGGGCTACTCTGGGATTTGGAAAAATACCACCTCGGAAGGCATGAGATAACTTCAGAATTTTCTCAAGAATCAGAACACTGCTGAAAATTTCTGCAATGTTGAATGCTGCTGTTCATCCCCCAACAAAATCTTCTATTCGCATTCCACTTTTGAAGCACATACAATGAAGAGTTAATCATCAGCTACAGAGTTAATTGTGTTAATAAAACACAGTTTTACATACATACTGAGATTATATCCAACATTGGTGAAATGAAACAGAAAATTACAACAGTGATCTGGCACTCAAATTAAATCAAGGGCACATGGGGGACAGGATACAGTATACATATTTTTATTGAATGCTAAACTTTTGTCAAGGGATCTAATGTACAGAACTGTCTCCCTGGTAAATAATGGCAATTTTTTTTTTTTTTTTTGTCCTCAACTTGTAAACACACCTGCATATCTTATTCTTCATTGCAGAATGGTAACTGGTGCAACTTTTCACCTATGTTCAAGAGTGAGAAAAGTTTATGAGAAATTGTTGACTAGATGGACACAGTGATTTACAAAACTAATTATTATTATTATTACCTCAAATGAAAAATGTAGTTATTTTCTCCTATTCTGGAGTTTAGTAAGGTTAATCTAGGTGACAGACTTTTGCCTTAAATGGATGATAAAAAGCAGAAAGGCTCATCAGAAGGGATGAAGGCATTTTAAGAAACCAGTGAAGGTTTCTTAAGGAAGGAAAGCACTTGGGGGTATTGGTGGATGAAAAGCTGGACATGAGCTGACAATGTGCACTAGCAGCCCAGAAAGCTGATCATATCCTGGGCTGCATGAAAAGCAGTGTGGCCAGCAGGCTGAGGGAGGTGATTCTGCCCCTCTACTCCACTCTGGTGAGACCCCACCTGGAGTGCTGTGTTCAGCTCTAGGGTCCCCAGCATAAGATAGACAGGGACCTATTGGAGCGGGTCTGGAGGAGGGCCATGAAGATGATCAGGGGACTAGAGCACCTTCCCTATGAGGACAGGCTGCGAGAGTTGGGGTTGTTCAGCCTGGAGAAGAGAAGGCTCCAGGGAGACCTTATAGCTGCCTTCCAGTACTTAAAGGGGACCTACAGGAAAGATGGGGATGGACTCTACCAGGGAGAGCAGTGGTAGGATGAAGGGTAATGGTTTTAAAGTGAAAGAGGATAGATTTAGATTAGGTATTAGGAAGAAATTCTTTACTGTGAGGGTGGTGAGACACTGCAACAGGTTGCCCAGAGAAATTGTGGATGCCCCCTCCCTGGAAGTGTTCAAAGCCAGGTAGGACAGGGCTCTGAGCAACTTGATCTAGTGGAAGCTGTCCCTGCCCATGGCAGGGGGATTGGAAATAGATGATCTTTAAGGTACCTTCCAACCCAAACCATTCTATGATTCTGTGAAGTGTACCCAAGTCTTTATAGTCTGAAGAACTCATATCCCTTATTTAAAAAAAATAAATCTCCACTTAAGCCAATATTTTCAGATTTGTATTCTTAAGGTCAGGTTCTATTTAAGCACTTCAAAGTAAAACTTTTTATTTAAAAATGATGAATGTTTCTTTTTTTTTTTGTTGATCAGCATTTCTGAAGTAAAAGTACTCATTTTCACTAGAAGAATTTGAATTTGCAAATCTGAATTCAGACATTCAGTTTTGCAGGTTTTGAACAAGATGTCTGGGACCATGATTAACGAACAAAAGTTAAAGACTCATGAGAAGTCAATTATGTACTGAAAAAGCTGAAATGAAACTGGTTCCAACAGAAACATTAATTGGAAGTTGCATTTGTGAAAGTTTCACTCTAGAATATCAAGAAAGAAATCCTAGAACCTTTGTCCATGCTTCGATAGCTAAACATTTCACAGAATCAAAGAATAACTCAGGTTGGAAGGGATCTCAGAAGGCCAAACAGTGCAAAGTCCTGCTTAAAGCAGAGTTATCTATAAGACTACACATCTTTCCTTCTATATACTGCACAGTTCTGCAATGGCCATCTCTGATTCCATGTGCTTCCTGGACAGGCTGCTACAACACCTGCTACTTGTAAAACAACTGAAAGCTGGAAGGAAAATTCAACTAGCATACAAAGAAGCAGCAAGAGTTTCTGAAGAAGGTGATGTGGTAAGACCACATTATGCAGCCTTTTCCGTTGTTCATAGGAGATGCTATCAATTTAAAGGTGAAATTTAAAACTTGTATGCTAATTACAAAGTTGAAACAGCTCAGACTCCTGATCACTGTATGAAGACTCTATTTTTTTTTTCCCCTGGGTTACAATATGGTCTGAAAGATTTGGTGTGACACTTCAAATAATAGAAAAAAGGGAGTTTAGATGCTCATAGCGGTTTCTAGGAAGTACAAGGGCACAGGAATCGGTTATTGTCGAATGATACCTAGAAAGAACAGATGGCTGACATCTGTGAAGAGATTGCCTATGTTACATAGAGATAAAAGACACAAACATTTGTCAACTAAATATCTATCAGACCTGCTTGGAGAAGAGATTTACCTAGTATCTACTGATAAATCCATCAGATTAGGAGATTTGGAAAAATGCCGTGGAGAAGGCTCAAAAAGAACCAGATAGACTTGTTTGCAAATCTTCTGAAGCTGAAAAAGCTGAAGTTAGAGAGACCAGAAAGTTTGCATAATGACTTCCATTAGTAAGGAGAAATGCCAGGCCAGACTCTGCGTCCATGTATACCCATGCCTTTCCTGAAGACAGGAAGTGCTGAAACTCAGGCAGTCAGCAAAGGGTTTACCTACTGACTTTATTCATTGAAACTGTAGCCAGAAGATATTTCCTTGCTTAGCTTGCTTCTCTAAGTCGAGTTTGGTAAAGCAGCCCAGGACAAAGAAACGACAACAGAGAAATGAGACCTGCATGCTCATATAGATATGGGTGGCATTGCAAGGCTTCAACTACAGGTATCTTCATTCATGGGGAGAAAACTATCTTTGGTAGAAACAGCTAGAAAACCAAGAGAAGTATCTTCAAAATTCCTAATGAAGGTAAAATTTATTATTTCAAATCAACTCTCATTCTCAAATGCTAAGTCTAGTTTCTTCAATCAACAACGTAATACTTTGAGTGGCAGTTCTTGGGTAATACTCTAAGACAGGAAGAACCATGTAAAAGTTTGTGTAAAAGAAGAAACTGTAATTCATAAGGCTTATTTTTTGCCAAGTTTAAAATGATTTGTGTTATACATTATCCTGATCATTTTAACAAAATTGTGACCTGTCTGCTATTAAAAAAAAATAGCAACATTGGAGTTCTAGATCACGATTACCCGCTATATAATATTATCCTCGCAATTTCTTAAATAGAGATATTGTATCTTTCATTAAGATACAGGATATTCTGACATTGGAGGATAGATTACTTCACTGCAAACTCTAAGAACTAAGCTAACAATTTCACTTCTTGGTAAAAATAATGGATTTAAGATTTATTGAGTTAGTATTTATAGTGTATGAATTTATCATGAATAGATGTTGCTTCATTAAAAGAGAAGTTAAACAATTCATTGTGGTTTGAACGGCTCAACATATGCACATGCATATCTCCAAATATTTGTAGTCACATTATTATGCACCTGTATGTATACAGGTCATATATTTAAATTTTAAGATGTACAGCCAGTCAATATATCATACTCTTATACGTTATACATTGTATTTAGTCTGTGTCTTAACTTCACTAGCCACAGCTCTCTTCACTAATCCATCCCTCCAGAATCTAATTTAACATGCCAAACATGGGACTGTTTAAAAAAAAATAAACAAAAAGAAAACAAAAAAAACCAACAACCAAACCAACACCCCCCCCCAAAAAAAACCAAACAACAAACCCCAAACCAACCAAGCAAACTAAAGAAAAAAGAAAAAAAACACCAACAACCAAACAAACCAAAAAACCCAAACTGAAAAAACCCCTTCGATAATTTTACAAGTTTTCTGGAGAAGTATTGTGGACAAGCTATATCAACTTCAGATATAAGACAGGAAGTATTTAGGCATGTCCCTAAACAGCTTCGTAATCTAGTTTCTCAGGATCTTACTGGCTTACCTAAAAATTAGCTTCATTTCATTGCAAAGGGGAAAAACACTTTTCATTTTAATACAGAACACTCATTTCCCATTGGGTTAAGAAGTATTGGCATAAAATCTAACATTTTATGAGCAGAAAAGACATTCAAAATACAGATCTCTTCAGCTTTTTCTCTCTAACTCAGGCATAATTTTCACATCTAATAACTGAGAAACTAATCCTGTAAAATTGGGGCTTTTCTTGTTAGTATTTTCTTACAAATTATCTAAAGTATTTTTTACGTAAAAGTATCGCATATACAGAAAAAAGTAATATAGTAGTAAATATTAGAAATCATATACAATGGCTTATGCACAGTTTCATCCACTAAAGCAGTCTGATCATTCCAAACTCATCCTGTTCAAACACATCTTCACATAAGCATTCTGTGTATGTCACTATATACAAAGTAAAGTAATTGCATACAGTTACCAAATTACTTTATAGGACACTGAATCTTGCTAGTGTAGAAGGACGAAACAATCTTTTCCCATATAGGACAGGTGAGAAACTAAAATCTATCCTATATAGGATAGAGAGACAAGACAAAATTTTACTGATGTTCACTCATTTCTTTCTTTTCTGTTTCTTATTCATTACAGTGGAAAATAATTTTAAATCCTGTATGACACATATTCCACGTTCTCCTTACAGGGCATTTTTTTTTTTTAATTTAAAATTGTTCTGAAAAAATGTGATAAACTAAAGAATATTAGACCAATAATAACTTGCTAATATATTTTACATTGCCTATAGATTTTGAAAGTCAGTGTAAAACTGGCAAAAAGATGCCAAAAATGAAATTGTAGAAAACGTCCCAAGTAAATTATCTTCATATTTTCAAGTTCTTACAGGTAAGATTTTAAAGTATCTAATATAGGGTCTAAAAAAACAATTAACATTTTTGGTTTTATTTTATATACATGAAAGTAGGAAACATTCAGTTAATCTGTGATTTTTAGTAACGCTAAAGATTTACAAAGAAGTTCATCATTAAGACTAAAATTCAGTGATCTTTAACTAAAACCTAGAGATGTATTATCCCCTTATACAGTAAATAAAAGTTTATGAAAGAAACATATCAGAGCATGGCATTCAAACTTATAAAACACTGTCTAAAAGAACTGCTGAGAAACATGGAACATGTAAGTATAAGGAAAAAGAGGACCAGCAAATTACTAAAGGGTAAAATAACATTTTCTGAAAGAACATGTTATGTTGACCCCTTGCAGCCTTAAAGTTTTAAGACTTCTAAGCAGTTGCTGTGACTCTCTATTCCCGACCAAAAACTCACTTGTTTGATGCGGTCTGGATTAACAGTGGTCTGAGGCTGTAGAATGCTGACAGGCTCTGTCTTGGCCACATTTTGAGGCATTTCTCGAATCTTCTCTGCAATGAAGCCATGAACTGCATTTAGTGCTTCAACTGTTCCCTGGATCAGACACACCCGCTCCGTAGTACCTGCAAATACCAAAAGGTGATCTGAATAAAGTAGATTCTTCAAGATCCCACAAATTGCTTCAATTATGGCATAAAGACGGCACTCAAAAGCAACCCTGCAAAACCAACTAGGAATACCTCCATAAACATACAAATGAAAAGCGAGATTTCCAAAAGATAACATACGAATGATCTGAAGATGTTTTAAACAACTTCTATTTGTGTAGATCCTATAAACACATCACTTTCAAAGTCAATCTGGATAATTTAAGTTGAAAGAAAAAAAATAGAAGAACAAAAACCATTGGGTTTTATTGGAAATATTAGCAAATACGATAAGTGTGTGCAGGACACGTCTTTTAAATTATTTTGGCCTAGTTCTAGATTATTCTAGAATATTGTACAACCTTTAGGCAACACAACGTTGAACACCATAGCCAGTATTATAGAGGCACCTGGAATAAGCTTTTGTAATGAACACCTGAACTGCAAATACATTCATTTAGTGTAGACATTATCAGATAATTTCTTAAAACAGCTGCAAGTTGTTACGGCAAGACCTTTCAAGGCCAACTGTTTGACTATCCACATTGTCTTTTATAACCTTCCTACCTTAGAACATCCCTGCAATAACTGCAATTATTTACTGAATGCATGCAGTTTAAGCTGTCTTTAATATGATTTAGCAGTTAGAAATTATGAAACTTTGTACCAAATAAGTAGTCAATACACCACAAATGACATTTCAAGAACTTCAGTTTAGAGTTACACTGATTACCATTCCTGCAGGATATCTAGACTCCACATGACTACCTTCTATGCATCCATGTTCTAAGGTCATGGGAAAATACTATACACTTGTCAAATAGGTCTGATAAGTTAAATACATATTTATGCTATGTGTAAAAATATTAGGCCTTTGGTCGCAATAAGGCAGAGGAGGGGACATTTTCCCACCATACCCATTTGTAAAGATAGGACAGATGCTTAAGAAAAACAGTCCTTGAATGTACTACTCATTCCAAAACTCTGCAGGGAAGTGTAACCCTCTGTTACTTGTCATTACAGTTTTGCCTGGTTTTCAGTTCTAACCTTTCTATTCTGCTCTGTATCATTTAGTCTAATTCTCCTCTCCAGTCTGAAGCACATTCTTTTTCTTGTATGTCACTCCCTCTCCCTTTTGTCACCATTACTTCCTCTCACCTTCAATTTCATTGACTCTTATAATGACTTGCCTATCCTTGTAGCCTGGAGAAAGACAGTCTGATGTGCCATGTTTATCTTGTCTTTTGCATACTACTTCACAGAATTTGCAATTCTCTGCAGATTACCAACAAACATTAAATAACTACCATAGCTTTAATTATAATTCCCTAGAAAGGCTTAGGCAAAGCCTACATTGCCACATAACCCTTTTCCAAACTGAAATTGTGCTGTTTGTGTTACAAAAACCAGAGCAGTCCTTATTTCTTTGATTTCTTGGTTAAAAACTTCTACAGGATGGCCAAAGATGGATGCAGACTTGTGGAAAAATACTTCATTTATTTTTTGTGACAAGGGTGGGTTTAGATGATTTTTGTATGGCCTTACTGTAGAGCAAAAAAGCTTTTTTTATATATTGGGTTACAGCTTGATACATCTCCAGTAAACAAAGAATATAAAAAAAACAGTATTGATCCTAAGGATACAAGTATGACACTGCACTGAAACAATCCACATTCTAAATTCCACATATCAACCACTTAAGTAGGTTCCACAAAATCAGTTTTGACTTGAAAAACAGGATTTAACAAGAGTTGGAAAACCGAAACTTAAAAGGGAATATTGTAGTTTCCACTTTTGTTCTGCAGAAATAACAAAACAAGACCACCTAGATGTTCAAGTAAAATTAGTTTGAAATTTCATGTAGTACATACTTCCACAAACACATTCTGTACATTTCCAAGATACTCAAATTAATGATTTTTCATCACCATGTTTTACCTTCAAATACCAGTAGAACAGTTCTACTAACAGAAGAAAATTATAACATGAACTATCATGATATTAGTTCATTCTTGAAAACATAGCAATACAAAGATATGCCAGATGCATACCTCTATTCAATGCTGGTGTGTGTTTTGCTTCAAGATTATGGGGGGAAGCAAAATAACAAGTCTGAGCCCTGGAATTACCACAAAAATAAATATATTTTTTGTCATTGACATATTGCTAGTAAATATTATTGACATGATCACACATGAATCTTTTCTGATTAAAAATTCATTTACCTTACCTAAATAAATGGAAATGACAGTGTAATGATGTTGTAAACACTAACAAGTTTGCAATGATTTCTCAAGTTGACAACATGTTAGTTGGCCTCATTATCAATGTACAGTCTGCACAGAATCACAGGCAATACATAGATTAGAGAAATGTACCAGGGAGGTAAGTAACCTCCTCCCTAAAATTCCCTTCCTATCAATTTTATGTCTTTAGTAATATCTACTGTTATCAACTCATCTTAAGATATGCTCCTTACAACACTGTAACATAGCCTTTAACAGAGAATAAATAGTACAGTAACCTTAGTCGTCTGCAAGAAAAAAATGTTTTTTATTAGTAAATGCTTCTCGTCTGCTTCTGTGGATGATCCCTAAATATTTCATTACCTAAAGATGAAACAGCACACTAAAAGCCCTGCCTGCTCATTAACTTAACGTATTCATGTACATTTAAAATCTTTCAAAGACTTTTTTTCTTCAACAGTATCAGGCAATACTGAAATTCAACTTTGTGAAAGAAGTCTACAGCTAAATTGACAGAATGAGAAACAAACAGTTTTTTTCTCTATTAAAATATGTTATTTAAAAATAATTACAATTAGGATTAAAACACATCAGTCAGTATTTCAAGAGCTGTCATGTTAATAAACCCTGAAATAAAATATAAAGTTAAAATGATTACACTTTTAACAGCAAGTTATATAAATATCACGATCAAATGCACGTTTGTCAAGAGCAAGATTTTTAGAACATTTGTGTGACCTGTTATTGTGTCTCTCAATAAGTCAGCTTCAAAATACAGCTATTTTTTTTACCCAAAACACTCCATCAAAACAGGGAGTTTAAATGACATAAGTGGAAGCCACCACAGAAAATGAAACTTGGTTCCTAGACAAAGCTTTCTTAATGCTTTTTCTTCCTACTTGGCTTCCTCCCCCTTTTGCAAACAACTCCTGTGGTTTCTGTGTAAAGCAATCCAGCTCTAAGAAAATGCTCTGGGGAGTCTTTACGCCACAGTATTAATTGTCTCCTAAATGATGAGATGTGATGTGGATTGATCAATGCAGCTAATGCAAGCGTTCTCTAGGTCAGCAGACAACATGCTGAAACAAAACACAGATCAGGTTGCGTCCAAGCTACCAGAGCCTAATAGGGAAAGCACTTAACAGGGATGACTACTGTCAAAACATTTGAAAGGAAAACAATCGATGTTAAATAGGAATTTCATTAGACTTGACACAAAGTGACTAAAGGGTATTCTACAATCTGTGTTATTTTAGAAGGTGCCATATAATAAATACATGCTTTATGCCATACTAAGGACCAAACACACTACATTTTAGTATGTATAAACCAGGATGCAGTAAATGGAAATCACTGGTCCATGAAGAAATACAATTGTGCAAAAGCACATTTCACATAGAGTAAGATACAGTTTTAAAGTGCATCACAACAGCAGCACATTTTCTTTGAGGGTTATGTTAACAAAAAAAAAGTAAAAAAAAAAGCGTGGGAAAACTGTATACATGTGCAGTTGGGAATTGCTTTAATCTTCTTAAGTTATGTTGTCGTATTCCTTCACATAACTCTAATAGCTTTTCACTCAGATAACAGAGTAAAATAATTTACAAGACTCACACAAAAAGAAAACTGCCAGCTATATGACCAACCTTTATAACAAAAATAAGCCTATGAATCACTGAAGTTGGTGAAATTTCTGTCATTTTAAAAGCTTTTAGACTCCATTAATGTCTAAAGTAAACTGTCAGATTATTTATCATTTTCAGTTGCATCCACTCCTTTTTTCACATTTCTGCGAACAAAAGCCCAGCAATCATCTATAGGCCTACTTTTTATCATATGATTTTCAAAACATGTATTTAAAATAGAGATCTCATTTTTGATCTGACTGAGAGAAAGCCAAATTACCAAATAATCAGTGCCTTTTTTTTTTTTGTGCAAACATAGCCAATATAAAATTATTCTGTTTTTTTTCAATTATTTACAATTCAAATCAGAGTTGGGGTCATGTATTGTACATTGTCTTTTACATATGAAGAGATAAAACATATACAAGAGAAGAATAATTCTACCACAAAAAATGGCCAGTGTAGAGTAGGTGGTCATCACCCCTGTACATTCAAAAAAATAGAAAAAATATTTTATGTATGCTCAGTAATACTAAAGTCCGTGACAGAAGTTTGCATGTGGTTGCAAAAATAGGAAAACCACTAAGTACATGCTGCTGATGATGTTGCTACAATAATTTAATGTTTACTTTTTCTAAGGAACCCACGTAAATTACTCAGTATTTTTATGAGCTCTACTTTTCAGCAAGTAAAATGTGGTTTCTTTCCTCTTATATCAGGATTAAAATTCAATTTTCGTGTGTATGTTTCAACTTTTTCTTATCAAATAAAAGAAGCAGAATGTAATTGCACAAAAAAGCCTGCCTGTACTGCTCACCAAAAATAGATTTTTAAAACTAATGGAGAAAAAAAATCTTAATCTGTTTCTTGTTTTGTTTTGTTTAGCTTTTAGGGGGAAATTTTTGGGCCTAGTTTTTTAATATGACAACAGATATGGCATGAGAAGTAGTGGAGTCACCATCCCTGGAGGTATTTAAAAGATGTGTGGATGTGGTGTGTAGGGACATGGTTTAGTGGTGGACTTGGCAGTGCTTGGTTAACAGTTAGACTTGATCTTAAAGGTCCTTTCCAACCTAAATGATTCTATGTTATAAAATACTCTTTTTCTCTGCAGTTCCACAGGGGAGGGAAAGATGAAAGCATTAGCAGCCATCAGGCATTTTAAATATAAGTCAGTAAAAACCTGTTTTGAAATGTAGTAAGTTAGTTAGGCCTAAAAGCTGAACAGCTTGCAATAACTTTATTTTAATCGTTCATTTTTCCTTCCACCTCCTTTAACTACCTAAAACTTTACTTCTGGCAAATATCCTTGGCAACCACATCGCACTAATTTTATCAAGAACATTTTAAATGCAGTTGTGAAACTTCAAAACAACAGACCACAAGCTTTTTCTCCAAGGAGGCTGTGATTTACTTAAGACAACTGATACAGCTTTTAAAACAACCATTAGAATAAATGCTAGAAGATGCAATAGGATAAAGGGCGCTAATGCTTTCAATGTTTTTATTTCTATACTTAACAGGCATACATCTATATACGGTTATCATTAAACTTTTTAACTGCTTGCTTAAAGACTCTAATTCAATGTGTAAGAGTTCTACTGTATTCACAGAAACACTCGCCAAATGTTAAATGTGCTCTATTTCATGAACCTTAGTTGAAATGCGTTGGGGAATGCACTGTACCTTTCAGAAAGGACTGTCTGTCATTTATATGACTTTATATACTTTTCATTGGGCTTTTACATCAATCTTAAAGAGCATTTGAAAACCTAAAAAGCACAATGCATTACCAGCCCAGGGTAATCCCAATACATCCACTAATTAAATCTCCTTACATTTTTCCACTGTACCATGCCAACTTATTTGACACTGAGAGGGAAACCCTGACAGAAGAGCCAAAGCTGAAACCTTATCTAAATGAAAGGTTGCACCACAGTCTCTCATCAGCTGGTTTGCATTAAGGTTTTTATTTGACAACTCACAGTAGAGCAGTCTACGAACCCTAACATCCCATACGTTTATTTTTGTGACCCACGATCAAATGGCCTGTAGAGTGGGATTCTACATAACACCACCAGTGACTGCTTCAGCCTGAAAGTGATCTTGCAAAAGCTCTTGGTAAAAAAGGACTGTGCTCTGACACCATTCCCAAGCAACGGAAACATTTTCAATAATGTACTTCACATGAAAATCAGATAATCTCTTCCTTGCATGTAATACTTCCTCTCTACACTTGCATAAAACCTCAGCAAATGAAAGCCACACAATAAAAATGTGTTTTATTCAAATGCATTATCAGTATTTCACAACGCCTTAAACAGATGTGAAAAACCTTTGTCATACGACAAAATGTACACAACCTTAAATGCAACACTCCAAATATGTGCAGTGTCATAGAAATCAAGACAGTTTTCTACTTCAGTCCTTATCTCCCTCCTATTCTTTTACCTTTGTTTCTGGAGAGAGAAATAATTGGTCTTAATATAGAGCCTGTTCCCATATTCATCACAGACAGAAAGATGTCTCTCTCTCCAAGGAAAGCTTGATGATCTAATAGACTTCCCAAACTGAAAGGGGAAACAAGGACTGGTAGAAATTCTAGAGCATCGATGTTCTGCATTTGTTTTCATCCTGACAAAATAATGTTGGAACTGTTTGCACAGAACACTTACACAAATAGAGAGTAAAACTTAACCTTCCTGGACTAAAATTCAAAATAGCAATTTTAATAGCAATTAAAATAGCTGAATAAAAGAAAAAAATTAACTGAAGGGAATCTATGAAATTGAAAGGATTTTTATATATATGTATATATATTTTATATATCACCCTGGAAGAATCTTCTTGATATCTGTGCTATAAAAGCAAGGCATTCTTAACTTTGATTTTAAATTTCAAGATTATTGATTGGATGCATTTAGCTTAACTAAAGCTCCACTCTTCTTTCAGAGAAAAATAAACTGTTCCCTTTAAAGTTTCATCTGCAATTACTCCTGAAATTTTAACTATTAATGTTTTCTTGCAGCTACATTATACTTTACATGAGTCAAGCATCTAATACAAGCAGAAAGTTAGAATAAGTGGGCTATTTCTTGAAACAAGTTAACAGATGTGATGATTACCAAGCACATGAACCTATGCACGTGACTTGCTGAAATCTGCAAAAATACATGTTAGAACTTGGGGTACTCTAAAATCAGTCCTCTAATATTTTCTTATCAGGTGTTCACAGGAAGCTTTACCAGCCTTAGCGGAAGAAACTGACTGCTGAACTCATATCGATAACATGTGTTTTAGGTGTGGCATATGGATAGCCATGCACATATATGTGCATATACATATTCATACCCACTATATATACCAACTTTTTCTACTTTTATTGAATATGTGACCCCTTCACTAGAATTCAGATATTGAAATGAATCAAGCTTAAAAATTCTATAAAATGTATGAACTGTATGAGTTCTCAGTTATATGAAAACTTCAAGTTTACAGTCCCTTGTGCTCTGGTCACAAGACTGAATTACATGAATCCAGGTTTAACATAGTTATGAGTCTGAAGAAATGGATTATTCTCATATGAGAGAGAAACCTAGGAAATTAAAAAGATTTAAATAAAAGAAAGACAACCCAAACCTCTTAATTATGAAAGACTTAGAAGCAATGATGAGTCATCTTACAAAGCAGTCCTTGAATATAAACTGTTTTGTTGGATATCAGCTAAGTATTTGATGATGAGTTCCCAAAAATTAAATTACATGAAGAGAGATGAAGAATTACTGATTATTATTATAGTGTTATTTGTAAGTCAGGAAAAAAAGATTATAACTATTTTTCTTTGTTTAAAGGGTTATTCATAAAAACCGAGTAGATTCCACTGCAAAAGCTGGTAATTTTCCCCAAAACCTAAGGCAAAGGCCAGAGATTTTGTCTTGCTATGGTTTCATGAAGGACTGTTACTTAGACAAGAGAAGTTACTTACTTAGACAAGTAAGAGTTACTTACTCAGAGAGAAAGTGTGTGTGCAAATCAATGACAAAGGGCTGCAATAAAAGTGAGCACAGCCTAATTATGCTTTGGGAAAGCACGTTTCTTGAAAATAAAAGCTCTACAACTGAGAAAGACCTCAAGCCATAGAGAAAAGCACTATGGTTTTACTCAGTTTGTTTCGGGAAATGGTTGTCTTAATATATTATTTGTTAAACAATCTCTAACAAATTAACTACTATTTAAACAAACAAAATCAAAACCCACCTGATTCTATCATAACATTTCATCTAACTGTAAAAGCAGTTAGAAAGGAATCAAGAAGAATTTTTACATTTTGCTGCTATTAAATTTTATGTCAGAACTTCCCCAAAATAGTATTTGGGGAAACAACCCCCTATTTGTTTTCCCTTCTACCTCCCAAATTGTTCTGTAAATAGGCTAAAATAACTGTTCTCTCATCTTCAGTTTCCTTAAGTTGGTAAGGGAACATACTTCCTACAGGTGTCTGACCTTAAGAACAAAATAATGAAAAAACCCCAATGGGAATACAAACATAGAATTGAAACAAAACATAAAATATTTAAATTTATTCATTGCTATTAAATGTTTCATCTATTAAAAAAATCAGATGAGTTGCGGTCCCCAAATTACATGATGTCCTCTGCTAACAGAGAAATCTGCTTCAACTTTTCTCTTCATTTTTCCTTCTTAACAGTGATAACATGGTTGATGGACAGCAATATGCTTCTCGCTTATATAAACACTTTTTCAAAAGGAAATGGGCTTGCCACTATAGTGCTTATAAACCTTTTCTAATAACGTAATGCAATAATTTGCTTATTCATATATTTTTAAGATTACCAAGGTCCCTGGAATGTTGCACAGTTACTATTTTCCCCCTATCAGTGAACAGTAAGTATCCAAATAAATAAACATGTTAATAAAAATCCAATACCTAACTTTGATAAAAATGTGTAGGTCTCTGAGAAGCAAAAGCTTTCAAAATCATTAAAAACCTGGCACACTCAATACCACCACAAGACCAAATCTGTTGAAGAAAAAAAGAGCTGACCTTATTTTTGGAAGAGGACCACAGAATAGAAAGAAAAAGATTACATGTGTTTTTCAAGATATCTGGAATGAATTTTCATATCAACAAAAGCACTTAAGAATATTTTTCATGCAAAGTAATGTTCAGTTAGCAATTACAGCTTTTATGCTATGCTATAGTAATATGAACCTTTGTTAATAGTGCCTCCTACACATACAATTACCAAAGGAAAAAACCCACCTATTTAAACAGTAGAATATACTTTGAGAAATAGTAGGAACTGATACATTTTATAATTTAGAGTGATAACAGTTCAAATCACCAAGGGAGCTTTTCTCCTCAAAAATATTTCTCAAGTTCCATAGTTTAAAAGCCTGTGAAAAGCTTTGGAAAATCCTCCTAGATAAGGCCAGTTGCTCAAGAAATCAAATAGCCTGATACATTCATTACTATGTATCCGTTTGGAGGAAGCAAATACCAAATTTCAGGTAAATGAGCTATACTCAAGGTTTAGATTAGAGGTTTTATTACAATATTTGTAATTATATGTGTATTTTTTATATACTTGCAAGTAATCATTGACAGTGATCATGGAAATATTTTTTTAAGAGTATGCTTATTACTGTTGAATGTTTTTTAATTTAAATCATGATCCTGCAAGTAATTACCTTTATCTATAGTGTTCAAGATAAAATGTAGAGAGAGACACTAGAGCAACTGTATCATAAGAAATCTTCTAGATCCCAGTCCTGAAATAGAAGTAAAGAGTCAAGGATGCATACACCTTCTGTTTTCAGACTAGGAAGAATGCTGTCATGTCAAAAACAGGATGAGCTCCCATTTTGATGCAGTCCCTATAAAACACACACAGAACGGGCACATACAAACACACGTGCAAAAACAAATGCACCTTTTTGTATCTTGCTCCTTCTGTTTTCCTTTCTACTAAATGCTAGTCCAAATCCATGTTCTGTCCATAGTAGATATTAGCTGATGTACATTTAATTAAATCCATTGCTCTCAGCAGTGGACTTCCAGTTCAAGGTTTATATGGAAAGCGGGTAGGAAGAGTTTGTGACTATTGCCCAAGCATTCAGTATGCTACAGTTATTTTTGTTTGTCTTCCTAGCTCCTTCCTGACTTCCATACTGTAACACTTTTAGAGCATGTCCTGTCATTTTTTCTATGAATGGCACTTATCTCCCCATAGATTTATCTTTCTAAAACATATGCATTGAGTCCAAGGTAGCTGTTTAAGAAAGACAGGGATGTCCATGAACAATGCACCCCATCTACCTTAGGATGGAATCAACCCACAAAGATATGAAGCTCTCACTCTTAACTATACAGTGAGCTTTGAGTATTAGCTTAGATTAGGCTCCTCAAAGGTTTCCTATATACACACATATATACACACATAACACGATAATATTTTCCAGAGACAGCTACAACATAAATGTTGAATTATTCCTAATACTAAAGCTATAATAATTACTATTAATGCTCTGTAACATTAAAAGCATTGCCTCGGTATAGGAATAAGGCAGCATGTAAAATGATTTTGATACAGTAAGAGGTAAACAGAATTGTCAATAAAAAGAGATATTTCCCTCCAAAAGCAAATGCCAGAATCATCTCCACCCACCAGCAGATTTATATAAATTCACAAATATTTTGTCATGTAAAAGTCCACAACAAAAAGGAGTAGAAAACACTATGTAGGCAGAACTCTTTCTAAATAGAACTTTTTCACAACTTTTTGCACTGGATGACAGCTGCTCTTTCTCTATTTTTATAGCCATCACACAGCTACATATTCTTTTCTCCTAAGCACTCAGAAATTCCTACTTCACTGATATTTGCTGGACTATTTTCATTCTTGTACAAAATTGCCTTTAAAGTAGTCAAGGCAGATATAATGGCCTTGGCAAGTTCAGTACCAATGAGGTAAGTACCTTGCTGAAATTAATTTTTTGCATGTTCTGCTATAAAAAGTCCACAGAAGATTAAAAACAAAAGAAGAAAAAGAGAGAGCATTAGGAACCTTAGCTGCTTCTTTAGTTTCTGTACGCTTTCACCATTATAAAATGAATCGGATGAAGTAAACAAAAGATCTCCTACCAGTACTATGGCTGGTCCAGACAGGAGCCTTTTTTATGGGTCAATCACTTTGCAAGTATTTTCAACTCTTCAAAAGAATAATGCCACAATTCGATGTTTATACAAATGCTACCACATCTCAATGTTTACATTATTGGATTTGAGGAAATTTCAGCAGCTAGCTCGTGCAACTTCACTGATCAAGAACGGGAATGAATAATAGGGTTTTTTTCCCCTGCTTTTGAAGAGTGGGTCAAGAACTTCTAATGAGAAACTGAATGGTGTCAGAATTCCTCTCGAATGAACTCAATCAAAATGTTAACAACCAAAATGTCTTTATCAGATCCTTATATCTATGGATATTGCCACTGAAGTCATTGAAACTTCATAGACAATAAGTCTCCAACATAAATCTGACTGCGAGATAAGAAGCTGGACTGAATATACTGCTAACTTACTGAATATACGATTGGATTTCATTCTCCACATTTCTGTTCTGTATTAAGCAGATAAATTTAAGCTGAAAAACAAACTACTGGACTATTCCAGATAGGCTTAAAAGTCGTACATTTTCTTGCATTACATCAAACTCATAAGACTATCCTAGGACTATCTAAGCTTTTCTTCTTCCTTCCCCCCCTCCCCTTTTTTAAAAAAAAAAAACCTCCCTTTTTAAAAACTGAAATAAATAATTTTCTGACAGGTCTTGGTTTAAGATTTTCCGTATGTTCTAATGAAGAAATCCTTTAACATCCTTAAATGTGCTTACCATTTACCTAGCAGACATATGTTAATCTTCCAGTATATCAAATCAGATAGATTTTGATAAACTAGAAAGAAGAATAATAATTTCTAACATGAATCCATACAAGGTACTGCCTCTGATGGAGACTGTCAGGTTATTAAGCAGTTGATAATGAAAAATAATAAAAGATGCCACATTAAAACAGGATAATCAAATCTAATCACACACTGACACTGTGATTAGAAAACTTTCCCTGGAAGGCAAAGTAAAATTTGCCTTTGCTTTGCAAAGAGAATATTACAACAATGTGAATTAAAGTTACATGTGCCCAAATGCACAAGCAACCTGTAAAAAACATAAAATAAACTCACTTGAAATAAAATACTATATGAATGCCTAAAGAATAAATCTCCCCCCAAGTTAAACCATAAGCTCAACATCACGCTAAGAAAACCACCTCAGACGTCAGTGGGGAGAAGGGAATCTGCATCTCAGATGACTCCAAGGCAGCAGAGTTCTTCCACTGCTACTCTTCTAGACATCCAAGTTGCTGATGCTCAGATACTTCTCCATAGCCCTGCTGTGCAGTAACACAAGATAAACTTCACAGAATTAAGAACCTCACCAGTTCTTCTCCTGAATAGGCAAGGAGAATAGACAAGTTCACCTCTAACCAATACACACAAAATTGTCTCCTTTCTCTGTTTGCCTGAGAGGTTATCTTTATAGGATGGCAGCAGAATTATACATCAAGAGTGTGAACTTCAAGAACAGTACCTATTCTGTACTAACTCTCTGTATGAATTTTGTACCAGGAATGGCCCAGCTCTCCACAATCTTAAGTCTGTTTCCTTCCCCAACAGTAAACCAAGAACGCTCACATAGCTTCTCTACTTCAGCAGCAGGGGAGCATTGCGGGTGCATGTGTTAGGAATGGGGAGGAGGAAGTGTGCAGTAGGTATTCTGCTGCTCCTCTCTTCCTCTCCAACTGCAGAACTTCTCCCTTGCTGCTGGAAAGGAGCTGAAGCCCACTAATTCTGCTGAGGGAAGAGACAAATACCAACACTGTTCCAAACCTCCAGTATCAAGGTACTACGCTTTCCACCACAGGATTTAGAGCCTTAGGGACAGGCACTCCTGCAGCAAGATTACACTGGCCAGCAAGAGTTGGATTATTAAAGAACATTTACACTCCCCAAACCTTATGATCTCCTACCCCCAAAAATAACAGTATCAGAGTGGGTGCTAGTCCTCTGATATGCTTTTTTAATATTACTGTGTCAAATTCAGATGGCATCCTCAACCCAGGTGAAGCACAATTTTTCACATGCATTAGCAAGCCAAGTTAACCTAAGGCAGGAATGTATGTTAAGCTGAACATAAGTCTGAAAATGCTCCGAAGCATTTATATGTCTGAGGAGGGGACAGCCTAACAGCCCCCTGCCCCTTCTTTTCCCCCAATATAACCTGCCATCAGTAAAGATAACGACTTTTTCTTGCCCTCAAAACTTAATTTCTTGTGGAGTCTTCAAGCTTTCATAGTTCACTATTCACTAGCCATGCGCTCACACCCCTTTTTGGCAAAATGTGGTTTTGGATTTTGGAGAGAGGACCTACAAAATGCTAATCTGTGGAAAAGGCCCAGTACAATGAATTGCTAAGGTTAGGAATGTTATTTATATGCTAAAAAGGTGCATTTTCAAGAATGCATTTGAAGTGTCAGTAAACAGAGAAAAGACTAGATAAACAAAGTAAAATTTTCACAATGTGAAAAGTGTTGTATTAAAATAAATTGGGAAAATTAATTTTGAAACTTGTACATCCAAAGCACTGGCAGTTGAAACTTTTAATAGCTCTTAACTACCACTACTACACATCAAAGGAGATATGCTACTTCAAGTATAGGTTGAGATAAATTATATCTAACAGGGCAACTGACTGGGAACAGCAAAAGTTGAGGAAAAGGCAGACAGAGAACAGGCACCATTCCAGTATTCACACAGGCCTACTAGTCAGTAATGCATTTTGACCCAGACATAGTCAAAATAACTAACCTCAAAAATAAAAACTGTTCAACTTTTTCAATCAAAATTTTTTAATCAAAGAATTGATTGCATATAAGCATATCCATGTTTTATGCTTTTTTGATATAAGTATTTTAAATGTGTCTAGCACATATTTCTGGGAGCAGATACATGCAAAGTACATTAAAAATAGCTCTCTAAATTGAAACAGATTCAACTACAAACAATTATAAATGAAGAGTTGTGTACTACTTCAAGGCAAAAGCCTAGCAAGAAGCATTTATTCTAGTCTAGAAATAAAAAAATGCATTAAATAGTTTCTAATCACAGATAGAAACAGCATAAAAAAAGTAAAAACTGTTTACTGATATCTTCTATTGATTTGGACTACGTTTCACAGCTATACACGTTTTAAGTTTTTCTGAAATTTTAATTTGTACCTACTCAGAACAAGTCACTAACTGAACTAAGCTTCAGCAATAACAGCATATCCTCTGTTTTCACAGCTTAGAGGCTGTAAGGGGACTGTTCCCAATGCTGTTACTGATTGAGTATATCAGAATTAAGTCAGGTTTTAAAATCTACCTGCTTTCCTCCAAATCTAGTTTTAGGTTTCTCTCCACAAAACCAATAAAACAGCTGAAATAGGAGTGAATCCTATTCATTCTGAAAAGTATTTTAGCACTAAATAAACACAGGAAAATTTAAAAGGTGTAAAATCACATAATAACAGACTAATACATCCTAGAATGGGAGAGAACAGATGCAGTACAATCCCTATTCTTTGATCATTCATGAGATTTTGCTTTAAGTCAAGGAAATTGTTTTTGCCCATTTGAAGAACTTTCCAGCCTAATCAGATTTCTTAATCTTCTCACAACCAATCTAAATCCATCGATTTTTTACTCCTGCATGATACAAAATGATCATTTTTTTATCCCAAATCCTGAGAAAAAACATCACAATCACGACAAAAACAACATAAAAAAAAATCCAAGTAATTTCATGAAGCTGGAATTGATAAACCCTATTTCCTTACAGATTTGCATCATTGTGTCTAAAGTAAGAAGGTGCAGGCTCTGACTGAAGCTTTTTCCAGAGTTGTCAATTTTTTCAGGACAGCAAATATAGGCATAAGCCGATGCCTTCCTTTAGTGGAGGCCTTCATAGCATCATTCTCCAATCCACAGATGCCTATCTTTACAAAACATGTCAGAATTTAATTATCTGAGAGATGTCCACCTCTTTGTCAAATACGTGGTTCACGTTAGCAAAGGGTTGAACATTGTTTCACAGAAACATCAGGTGAGGTAACACTGAGGCTGATCAAATAAATGAAGTGTCTTTCTCAAAATCCTCTTGGAACAGTGACCTATTCAGAAGCAATAGTATATGCATATACTAATAAAAACCCCAAAATTCAACTATTATGCATTTGTGTATTTAGGCTTTTTGTATGGTTTTGATAAACTAGGACTAGTACATTTTGAATTTTGCCTTTCAATTAAATGTATAAACCTTTCTTATAGTCACAAATAGTGCCCTTTCAAACATGCTTATGAAGCAAACCAAGTGTCTTTAAAGGGACTCTTGCAACTCTTTCGAAAACCTTCCTTAAGGCTAGGTTCTGAGTTGAACTTTTTGACTAGTGAACTGTATTGGGTTTACATAGCAAGGTTTGGGTAGTGAGGGGTGGGCTGCAGGGGTGGCTTCTGTGAGAAGCTGCTAGAAGCTTCCCTCATGTCCAATAGAGCCAATGCCAGCTGGCTCCAAGATGGACCCGCCGCTTGCCAAGGCTGAGCCCATCAACAACAGTGGTAGCGCCTCTGGGATAACATATTTAAGAAGGGGGAACAAAAAAACAGCCGGAGAGAGGAGTGAGACTATGTGAGAGGAACAACCCTGCAGACACCAAGGTCAGTGAAGAAGGAGGGGGAGGAGGTGCTCCAGGTGCCGGAGCAAAGATTCCGCTGTAGCCCATGCTGAAGACCACGGTGAGGCAGGCTGTCCCCCTGCAGCCCATGGAGGGCCCCAAGCTGGAGCAGGTGGATGCCTGAAGGAGCCTGTGACCCTGTGCGAAAACCACGCTGGAGCAGGCTCCTGGCAGGACCTGTGACCCCATGGAGAGGAGAGCCCACGCTGGAGTAGGTTTGCTGGCAGGACTTTTGACCCCGTGGGGGACCCACGCTGGAGCAGTCTGTGCCTGAAGGACTGCACCCTGTGGACCCACGCTGGAGGAGTTTGTGAAGAATTGCAGCCTGCGGGAAGGGCCCACGTTGGAGAATTTTGTGGAGGACTGCCTCCAATGGGAGGTACCCCACGCTGGAGCAGGGGAAGAGTGTGAGGAGTCCTCCCCCTGAGGAGGAAGAAGCAGCAGAGACATGTGATGAACTGATCCCACCCCCCATTCCCCTGTGCTGCTGGGGGGGAGGAGGTAGAGAAAATGGGAAGTAAAGTTGAACCCGGGAAGAAGAGAGATGTGGGGGGAAGGTGTTTTAAGATTTGGGTTTTATTTCTCATTATCCTACTCTAATTTGATTCTTAATAAATTAAGCTAATTTCCCCAAGCTGAGTCTGTTTTGCCCGTGACGGTAATTGGTGAGTGATCTCTCCCTGTCCTCATCTCGTCCCACGAGCTTTTCATTCTATTTTCTCTCCCCTGTCCAGTCGAGGAGGGGGAGTGATTGAGTGGGTTTGGTAGGCACCTGGCATCCAGCCAGGGTCAACCCACCACAAACAAATATTGGGCAGACAAGTATAGAAAATAGATATTTACTTCTATAAAAAATTGAAGATTTTCTGATTACCTCATTCCCATGCACTGAATTTGCATTTCCTCCTCAAAAAACATGGAAGAATTTTTCGAGTACCATGACACTTACATTCTGATACCAAGATCGCTCTGAATTACATTCACGGCAGTTATATTCTGAGATGAAGAATTATGAGACCATGATCATTCCCCCAGTCACTGCATTTTTCACAGCTTTTTGTACCACTCTTCAGAAAACATACTGTAGACTGTAGGGTTCTAGATACCATAAAATGATTGCAATGATAAAAAAAAAAGTAGTGAGGAATAACCAAGGTGTTTATATATGTAACAAAGGAAGGAAGTAACCTGGATATTCTAAGTCAATACAAAATCAAACAGAAAAGAGAAAAAAGCAACAGCTTAAATAATGGGAGCTATTTGAACTTGAATTACTACATTGTGAGAAATACAAATGAGGTAAAGGAATGCATTTTCATATAAAATTTAAGTTTTTAAATGAAAAATAAACATGAAATATTTCACATTATTCTGTTGATTATGGTAAGCCTTGTTATTTTGTACTTTTTAATTTCTACAGTGGTTTTCACTGCAGCATTTGGTGTAAGGCTGTATTTTGTTTGCCTTACTAATCATGAATATTACATGGATTGTGCTCAGTCTTAGAACATGAGCCTTTCTATATTTGTAGGTTTCTTGCAAACGTGCTATGGAATTCAAAACCTATGGGACTTTGGGACTTTAATTTAAGCCTGTGGCAATGAAGATGCAGCTGTTCATTTATAAGCAATCATCACAGCTACAGAAGTTATAAGATTAAATTTGAAAAGCCACTTTCCTGAACTTTTAAAATGATTAAATTATAACAGAATCAGTACTATTTTTATTAGAAATATTTTTAGTCATTAGCTTTCTTCCAAGTTTAAAATCAAACCAAACCAATTTTACATAGCATTCCACCTGAGCTTGCACCAGGTTAGCATTGCAGATTAAGTATCAGTATTTGATTATTATTGTAATGTTTGCTCCTCACATACGTAATTAGACTATATCATCAACCATGACCCAGTCAAGAGTCTTTTGAGGTTGTCATTATAAATTTTATTCTACATTGGCTCAGGTGCAATTCAACACTGCTAGCAGAATTTATTTAAATGAAACTTCTATCAGTGAATCAAAGCAGAATTATATAGTAGTGTTACTTATTAGTATTATAGAAATGCCTTCCACTAAAACTACAAACAAAGCAGAATATTTTAACAACATATGAAATCTACAGATCTGATCTCCGTTGACATCTACAGATATCAACATATGAAATGTATTTTTTCACTATGACAGGACAGCTGCATACCTGTGCTACAAGTTACTTTTTTAAATAGGATACCCTATTTTGCAGGACTAGGACAGTATTCAGGGTGCAAAGGGATGATCACGACAGAGTCCAGAAACTCTCTGAAGTAGCACCAAAGTTGCATTGCTGCAGCTGAAGTCCAAAGTTCTGCTGTGTTAGGTGAGACCTTAGAAAGCTTGGCAAGCAAGCTCGCAGGGCAATGTCAAGATGATCAAATAATATCAATGAAAGTAGTATTTTCAGATGGATGATAGAAATAGGATCACATTACTATAGCTCTCTTTCTTAGTAATAAGTTTCCCTATGTGTGTTACAGCTGTATTGTTTAACTCCTAGTAGCTCCTTAATATTTTGTCCTGAGTACAGCCATACTAAAGAAAAGTTTCTTCTCCAATGGACAGTATAAGGTTGAACAAGATATTAGTCCTTTACGAATGCCCAAAATCTGTAAGACAAGAAACATTTCCTCTCTCATTCCTCTTCCTTTCCCCAGTGAAATTTTTCTCTTCATTAAAAAAAATTACCCTTCAAAGGCATTGTTTCCTAAAGCAGGGCAAGACTCCCAAAGGGCATAATCGCCCAGGTTTTGGGATCTTCCTACAAAGTAGCAGCTCTAATTTCTTTTTCCCCCAGATCTCACCAGTGACATGAAAACTCTGCAGCAATAATCCTCAAGGAACTTAGAGTAAAAAGTTTAAAGTTGCCCAAAGCAGCCAGAGGCTCCTTTCAAATGCAGTTTCACCTTTTACTTGTAGACACCCTGGGGACTTCCTTCAGTAGCGCCAGACAGACATAAAATGCAAATAAATGTGAAAAGACTAGAACAGAGTGTGGGGTAAACTATTGGTTAAGAAAAATGGTATCTTAATAGTGGAATGCCCAAAACTACATGATTTGGGTTCCCATGGAGGCCACAAACTCAGGTAGGTGAGAATTTTTGAAGTAGGGGATACAGGGAGTTTTCACTCTTGCCCGTTTCTCATGAATCTCTCATTCTTCTACCCTTCAGAAGGTCCCCACAGTGGTGGTGAAAATCAGAGAGAAATATTACAGAAAAGCCACCTCATTTTTTGTTCTACATTTACTTACAGTGATGAACAATCACCAGGAGAACTGCTTTGTGGCTATCGGCTAAGTAAAATATAGGCAGCGGTAAAAGTAGATTTACAAATATGAAGATGGCATTAGATGCTGGATTCCTCTAAGAGTTGTATTTACTTATTTGTTACGTCACAAACTCTGGCACACGCAATTGAGAATAAAGTTAATTAAAGATGTTGTACCTCAGCAATAAAATTTTAACAATACACAATATTTTATTCTATTACTTGCAGGCAGGTATTGCTCACATTATAAAGACCATTTTGTATGGCACGTATCCAAAAGGAAATCTAAGCTTGCGTTTTGTGCGTCAACTTTGTCCTCTCCTGACTTCACGTGTATGTAGAAGCACATGTATATAAACCCTGAAAAAATGCTATTTTAGTTTTATTGACATTAAGATGTGAAACTTTAAATGTCATATATCCTGCAGACTGATTTATACGAGTCAGTCTGCTCCAGAATCCTGGCACAGTGATGTAAATTTTCTTTTCCCTACTCAATTTTATTTTATCATTGTGTCCTGTTAGAATTGCATTTCTTTCCAAGTTGACTCTAAATCAAATCTTCTAAAGGAAACCCCTTCAAGACACATCTCTGATGCAGTCACTACAAGGTGGTTTTAGTGGTAGCATGTAAGTGACTACAATGCTAATGTTCATTTGAGAAATTGTCAAACATCGCCTAACTACTATCAGATTGAAGGATGTGGCAACAAATTGTAATATGCAGAAATTTCATGTGCTAGTGAAGATTAGAAGTCATTGTTGAGCACGAATTTGAACCTTGCTCAACTATCTAATGCATATCTGCCTACAATGCATGCCATGCAAAGCTCCTAGGAAACATGCATCTCAGATCTCCAAAGTGATAACCAATCAGAAAGTAACCAAAAAAAGATCTTCCTCTGCTCCCTGGGTCTACACATGAACATGCAAATCCAGGTTGAAATAATCAAGATTTCTCCACACCTTACTCAAGAGTATCTTCTAAGTCAATTGCTATTCAAATGCTTATGGTGTATGTTCTACACAATGGTATGGCTGAACAGCCAAGACAAAAAAGGGAAGCCTCGGGCAATCCAGCAGGATAAACCTTTAGAATTTAAAAACGATCGCCAATGTAATCAGCTTTTCATTTGGGAAATGTATTTGGTTTGTATCTTTTTATATAAAAGAGAGACATTTTCACTATAAAATGCAACTGTATTCTAATCATATTCTGGTATACCCACAGACATCACTTACCTAAGACAGCAAGGAATCAGAAATCACTTTTCTGCTTACAGTATGCAAGATAACACTAACTTTGCTAATCAACATTACAGTATCTCATCTAACAGGTCACCTGGAGGGCGTGAAAAATCAGAGTGAACTACAGTTTGCCACAAATCCACCATGGAGGATTCAGACAGTTTTTTTGTTTTGTTTTGGTTTGTTGTTTTTTTTTTTTTCCCCAGTGTCAGAAAAAGAACACTATGTTCTTTGGATCTTGGAAGTTTAGTAAAGCAAAAGGATGTTGAAAAGAAAGTAGGGCAATCAAAACTAAAAAGGATGAATGTAAGGCTTTCCTTTGTCCATGGGGAAGGAATATATTTTTATATAAATATGCATAGATACATATACACTGCTCAAAGTATTGTATAAGTAAAAAATAGCTGCTGTCTAAAATTCATTAAATCTTTAATATAAATGGCCTAATAAGAAAAATATGTGTACAGAGAGCTTGAAGAAAAAAAACCCAACAAAGCATGTTTCATAATGTTAATGTCTTAAGACTTTTCATACCAACCACCAGGCATTTTTGCAACTACCACTATAAAGCTCCACTGTCATTGTCTTTGACTAAGAAATGTTTAGCATAACAAAATGGCAGAAGCAAAACAGCCCAGTAACTACCACTGCTCCTTTACTCCACCTAAAATAAATAATTGGATAGGACATGATTAAACAAAATTATACCAACAAGTATATTTCACATGCTTATATTTTTACATGTATAAAGAGGCAATACCGTATCATCACGTTCAACAGATCACCTTCATTTATGAGGATGTGAATTTGAGCCATATAGCTCCCCAGTGGGCCAAAATTAAAATGGAAGTAAATCAGTTTTGTAATTATTAATATAATAGACAAGAGCTAGGGTGGTGAGCCATCAATTCTAATTAAAGGCTGCAATTAATGGATACTTCAATCAATCATCTCTGTGAAAGTATACTCTATTGATTGCTACATTAATTATTAAAATCACATTAAAATAAAATTCAAATTTAGTTATCTGCCAGCTACTTCAAAATAATATTCCGAGTCTTATAATCTAAATCAGTGATGTAATAACTAGGACTAAAATTTCTTTTCTTTTTCTGTAAAGAGTTGTGTGAAACACTATTTCAGGTACTCAAGTAGCACAGTACTCAACTACTTATTCTTAGAAAGGATTCACAAGAATTCTCCTTTCTGCCACAGTCTGTGTTACTCTATGTTACCATTAACTCCCCATGCAAGTCCTTTACTACTTGCTTTTTCTCTAGCAGGATTTGTCAGAATACCAATTTATGTGTTATGTATTACAATGATACACACATATCAGACAATCCTAAACTAGGTATTTTGAGAACTTTTGACACAGACAAAACCCAGACCTGGCTGCAAAAGTAATAGGGAGAAAAGTTAAAATACAATTTGTATTGCAGCTCAGATTTAAATAAAGGCAGATGGAAAGCAGAGTTCATAGTTAAATGACAGTCCATGACATCCTTGACTCAGCCATGTTTTATGCTCCTGTGAAGAAAAAGAATATAGAGAAGACAGTAGTTGAAAAAGATAATGAAGTCTGCCACAAGTTAGAGCCAATCTCAGTTAAGAAAAGCATAGAAAAGATTGAAGGAAATATGCTGCCAGACACAAAAGAAGCAGAGCTACGGGTGCGGCAAGTAAGGATCCTGAAAAACTGCTTCCCACCTTAGTCTTTGCATAAACATAGCTTTTTAGTCTGGGAAAATACAAAAAACAAAGAGCTGTTTTCTGCATTTTAAAGTACAGATGTTATCAGTATTATCACATACAGTTTAGTAATATCTGCAGTAAACTGATGTAATGACAAGAAAGTAATTTACAGTTGAAACCTTCATGATTTCAACTGCACAAGTGTAGTACCTAGTGTACCAACATAATTGCTTTGTTACATTATCAAAACAATGTCTCAAATAGTATTTAAATGCAGTTTGAAACAAAAAGATTACCAGATGCTTTCAAAGACCACAGCCCCTTGACTTTGAGAGAATTGAGTAATAAATGCTAAGAATATCTCCTTAAAAATTTTGATTTTTTGTGAAAACCTCCTCCAAATTGACAAATTCCACAGTTGATTTTAAGCTGGTAATTGTACCAGCAGGCAGCCAGGCTACAGAAATCTATAACAATAAATCTATGGATTTATGACTGCCACCCACTGCTACCGACTGCTCTGCAACTATGGGCTGTAATCAGAAGAAAAATAATTAAAAACACACATGAAGAGAGAAAAGGAAGGAAAATAAAGGAAAATTGCTAATTAAAAAAAAGTACTTTATTTCATTAATCCAATGTTCATGCTAACAGAAATGAAAGCACAACCAGCCTGTAGTAGCCAAAAATTCCAGGTGCTTCCTCAGACATACAGATCAAACTTCACAAAATAAAGTAAGGTTTTAACTAAAGAATTTAACTAAATCTCTATCAATCAATCAAAACTTGCTTCTCTTAATTATGTTCTACCAACCTTAGCTTCCTTTGAAAGTCAAGTAAGTAACAGCAGGCAATAGCAGCAGGTGAGAAGAAACAGGCAATGGCAGCAGGTGAGATCAGCCATAGATGTCATATGCTGTCTGGCTGAATGCATAAACACAGGTTTCAAAAACCTGCTATTGATTTAGACTCACTAAAATCAGTCTACTAAAACCACTACAAAACCAGGTTTTTTTCCACTGAGAATATGTCTCTTTAGAAGGCAGAAATCAATGAATTACCTGCTACCTTTTATAATACCATCCACATTTATATGGTATAAATTCTCTAATATTACATGCACAAGGTATCATCTAATCACATTTAACAAAGACAAATACAAAGAGTTGTGGAGAGAATATTAGCTATACTGATTTATGATTTCAGACAAAACCTTTTACAATGAATATCAATAACATTGTTCCAGATCACTTATCCTTTGAAATAGCTATTTAGAAAATTTAGGCAACAGTTGCCAACAATTAATAACTCCTCTCTGCAATCAACATTTCTTTTCTTTTGTAAATTCTCATAAAGTTGTCAGTGCTTACTAAATATCACTAAAAATTAAGAAAATAGAAGCATAATAGTAAATATTTTAAAGACAACCACGATAATATATTGAACTTTTTTATAAGCACAAATGGATAAGCATAAAGGTACCTATTGAACTTCCTTGCCGGGTGTGAGAAGAGTGTATATGCATTTATATAAAAAAAGTTAAAAAAAAATTCTTTAAAATAATTACCCAGAAAAAAACCAGGGCAGAACAACAAAGCAACAACTACTATCAATTTATGCAACAGAACTATTCTGCTCCTCCAAGTGCCTCAGACTCTAGGGACAGGATTTTAAGAGCAGTTACATTTGTACAGTAACTGATGCGTTCAGTTTTCTTCACAGAGTGATTAAAATGGCTCAGAGAAAGAGTTATCATGCTGAATGTAGTTAACCATAAAGTATTAGGCAGGCTGGCTTACAAAATTCTGGCTTTTCCTATCATATGAAATTACTTCAAAAAATAAAAACTATACAATCTGATTTCACCAGTTATTGACAGTCCTCAGTTTTAAACTGACTTTGCCACAAAGGGTAGGCATCCACATGAAGCCCAAGATTTATAATTTAATAGACCAGGAACCAAAAACACTTACCTAGTCTTACTGCAAATATATACCCTACCTACGTGATGGTAATACTTTTACGCCTCACTAACCAAAGGGTTTTTTGTTTGTTTATTTGTTTTAAGTTTGGGTCTTTTTTTAATCAACCATAGTTTTTGCAAAACTATTTCTAAAGCTGTTTCTACAGTAACAGTAATTTTTAAAGAGATGCACAATTACATTTTTGTTTGTTTGGTACATTACATTATAAGCAGACCAAGAGTAATTACTAAAACCAACAGTAATGATTCTTATCATATTTCTTTTTCTTTTTGCCTTTGAAATATTGTACAGTTTATGCTAAGAAATACAGCAAATATTTGAGCATAATTCTTACCAGAAGGCATTTAAAAATCAACCAAGTTTTTTATGTTACAGTTCTTTTTAAAATCGTTCACTTTTGGTAAATGTCTTTTCATAAGGGTACTTGCCAGAAATACATAGACTATTACTCCAGGATTCCTTTCAAAGCCCTCTTATTCTGATTCAATACTATTCATTTTATTTACATTATGTTTATTGTTCTCATCCAGTATGTTCTCATATACAGTATCTGTCAATATTAAATCACAGCCGACTAGTTTGTCAGTTTATTTGCAATACCAATTCATAGTATTTCATTTACCTTAACCTCTATGTAGTGTTCTCTTCTAACAAACATCAGCATTTCTAGATTAGAACCCCAAAACTTTTCTGAAATAAATAAATACGTTTTTGAATGAGGATTTCACTGGATTGTTGTAACAAAAAATGAACACCTTAAAGTTAGAAAGAATTACACTTCAAAATAGAATAAAAATGGATCTTATATACCATCATAAAACAGTATTTTTTTTTGTTCTGATTAGATACAAACAGTATCTTAGCTCTTGGCAAACAGGCTCTTAGCAGTGGATTGTTACATTGTGGATGTGGTAATCTGTATTTACTCCTTAAAGTAGTGCAGTGAATGAAAACAGAAACTGAGGAGAGCTTTACATTTTACAGATTACTGGAAATAATCAGTCCATTGGTGAATTTACAAACAATTAAATTCGAAAATCCAGTAATTCTGTGTGTAGGTGCAGACATTGAAGGGCCTGACAGACACATGGAAGGAGACTAAAATAGGACAAACAGCTAAATCAGTTATTACCCCAGTTGCACACAACCCCCTTCTGACAGATGTTGCTGCCCCTGAAACAGTGGCATCTGATCAGATTAGAAATGAACTCCTGAACCTTGAGTTTTCAGCCTGACATACCGGGATAAACCAAAATTAGAGGTGGTTTACCTTAATAAGTTAGACTGAAACCTGTGGTAGTTCAGGAGTTGATTTGTGAGACAATCATATGTTCCTGTCTTGAGGACAGAAAAATCTATCGCCAGAGCTGTAGGCAGTAACAGCTTCAGCTGTCTGATTTTTAACCCCCGCCCACATGTCTGTCAGAGCCTTAATGCAAGAGAAACATTATAAATGCACAATCAGAGTAAATGCTAGAAATAAAAGAATTACCACAGCGGTTAAAATTAGTGGACTACTGAACGTGGTACCCCGTTCCCAGAGGTGGTTAGTGTCAAACGTTTAGAAGGAAAGCACAAAGAAACCCTGTGTTAGGTATATATGAATTATGATCAATTTTAATTTCATATTCTTTTACTATTGTTTACCTAGCCAAGGTAGCTTACTCAGATCCCTCTCTACACACTTTTAAACATTCGTCATCTCAGCAACAAAACACAAGCATTCTTTGGCTTTGGCACATTTGTATATGATAACAAAGGCTTTGGAGCTTTCCAGAAAATAATATAAAATCCAAATTATCACCTTCTGACAAATGCTAAGTCTCATCAACAAAACCTGAGCTAACAACAACAACTTTGGAGAGATTCAGAATCAGACAAAACTTTGCTGACAAAGTAGGGAGTAAAAACTGTGGCGTGAAAGCTCTGTATATAAGCAGAATCAAAAGCTGAATTACAGAAGCACTACTCCACAATCCCATTCAAGTAAATTTTTTTTAATTATTTTCTACTTTTTTAGTTTTGTTACATTAGATACAATGCAAGCTATTATTAAAATTCTTTTCATTTAAGAAAGATTATTCAAACTTTGCTGCTGTGTACTTCACCATCCTCCTTTATTTATCCAAGTACTGCTTCATTGCTATTTATTTTATTCTTACTTCAGTTTTGGAAAGCATTAACCCTAGTATCTCAATTTATTCAGCTAGCTAAGAAATATTTCTGAAACTGGAATTTTGTTAGGGTAGGAAATGTCTTTAAATCTTTAAACCTCAAAAGTGTTCTTGTGAAATGAACATCAGGACCAGTGAATATAGATTATGCTTACACTGGTACACTGAGTAAATGTATGACCATAACAACAGACATTTTTCAAAGCAGGACAAATTTAAGTAGTGCCCTGAAAAAGAAAGGACTGTAAAGGATCAGATTTTGTAGAAAGAGTTTCAATGGTCTAAACAATGTATTCATTCCTTGTCTGATATTATCTCCAAGCCTATTCAAAGCAGTTAGCAGGTGTGAACTAACTACTATAGCATATGTTTCCTGTTGTGCTGCCTTTTGTTCCCATCAAACCTTATCTATAGCATATAAACAATAAGTGACTCTTAAAACCATTCATTCATTAAAAAAAAAAAGCTTTGTACAACTCTATTTAGTTTTAAAATAATAGATAAAAGCCTATATTTAATAGCAACATATTTGTCCCAATTTATGGTAACGGCTATTCTTCTTGATCTCCCAGAAATGTATCTGAGCATCTCTGCTCTGAAAGAAAACACAGTAGCTAAAAACACCTAAAAATAACTTCATTTTCACAGAAGTATGATTCTACAGTTCTTCATCTATTGGTATTCAACCAATCAGGTAGTTTTAAATCACATCAGTAAATTAAAGAAATGTAATCTGATCAGCACAATATGCTCAAGTGATTCACAATGAACACAGACCTCACACATGCCCTAGTTTCCTTGAATGGGCCAAGGTATTAATTTCTTTTTAAAGGAACAGTGATTTTTTTTTTTCTTCCAGAAAAGAAAAAAAAACAGTAAAAAGTGGTAACAATCAGCAAGCTCATTGCTCTGTTAGAGACATGGGGTTGTGGAGTTTGTTTTGGTTTGTTTTTAACAGAAATGGTTCTACTTGAATCACTACTATTTTCAGATGTCTCACTGGAGCTGAGCTGACAACCTTTATATTGTTTTTGAAAACAGAGCACACTCATGATAATTTTGGATTAATAAGACTTAGGTTTTAAAAAGTGGGCTTCTGAATTATTTCTAACCTTTAAGCTTCAACATCAGGGTACACTGTAGAGTGAGTCATACCAGCATTCTAAAAATATTTATTGAACTCAAACATACTGAATTTTTGCCAATAATATATTATTCATGTATGTTGAACCTAACTTACTTTCTAGATAAACTAGAGCTCGTTTCTACCTCAGAGGATTAATTATCAATCACTCCTCTGATTTAATGTCTATTAAAATTTTAGAGTTCTGAGAAAGATCTTTCCTCCACTAGTTTTACGATTTAAGTGCAAATATTCCCAATTTCTTTAGGGGAGGTCAGAATTGGACTTTATTTAGCAGTATGGCCAAGAGCCTTTTTTTCCTTGCTCAAAAGAGATGTCCCACTAAAAACCTAAGAACTGCTCAAAATCATGAAGGTGGTATCATTTAGCTCCAGAGTTCCTTAAGTGCAATGGGAGACACATATATGGTCCACATGAACACTTTGTAAGTGAGAGGAATCCAGTCGTACTAAATGTACTAATGTACTTGGTATTACTTGGGGCAGAGAATAGGAGCAGAAACACTATTATCTGAATAAATCATTTGTATTTATCTGTCACTGGATGATGGAGAATAACGCATGGGAGATGTTCTAATTCCAATGGCAATGAATAAAGTGAAAAATGAAGGGAATATTATACAGGAAAACTTTAACTTTTTCAAACTCTTATCAGGTAGAGTCCATAGTATCAACAATATATGTTTCTAAAACATTAAATCCTTGCTTAAGATAAAAAGTATTTTTAAAAACTAATTTAAAACCTGAAATCTAGTATTTGAATTAAAAAACTGAAAGTTTTAATTCAGTTTAAAGCTCCACTTAATACAAATGTAGACAAAGTTTACCTGATGTTTAAAATTAAATTGAGGTCACTTAATTGGGCTACACTGAAAATATCCACTCCCATCCCAAGTAGCTATTAGTGAGTTTTAAGTTCTTCAAGACAGGTATCTGGAAAAAAGAGGAGTCAAATTCTCCAACACAATTTGAAAGGTATTGCAGCTGAACAGATCGGGAAATATATCAAGGTATAAAAGCTGCTTTTCTTTGGTTGCTGATAAGCATGTGGAAAATCCATGTCAGGTGAATTGCTTCTCTGATAGCTCCAACCAGCAACCGAAAAGTCAGTCATAAAAGACCAAGTGGCAAAATCATGTTGCCTCAACAGAAGAGTACCTCCCTTATTCCATTTCACTTTCTCCAGTTTATCAGCCATTTTTCAATATTGTGAAAGATCATGCTAGTGTGATGTCATGCTGCAGAATGAATAATGGCATGATGAAACTAAAAATTTCTAGAAGTAATTTTAATATTGCAAAAGGAGCCTCAAAAAAAAACCCCAACCAACCGATTAGTTTTCAAATATTTAGCAATTTTGCTCATCGGTCATGCATATTGAAATGTGGATTAAAAGAAAACTCATCTAATCAGCTATGCTAAGGATTTTAACTGTACACAACATGTGACTGTCTCACCCGCATTAACGTTCTAGGTGGAATCCTCAACTTTTGTTTCATTTCTGCAACTTGTAAGTGCAGGATGAGGTTGTCGTATTTCGCTTCCTCATATTTTTCATGTCTTTATGCTTTATTAAATGAGTCAAGTGCCTAAGTTTTTAAGTTTATTCAAGCGTGCAACCACCTTTGCAAAGAATAATATAGTCATGCTATTTTATATAATTGCTATGTTTCAAATTACTTTCAAGACACATTGAAACAATTTCAAAATGAGTATATTATAAATGGGATTTTTAACTGCCATGAAAAATAAATAGACTGAAACCATATTAATACAATACATGAAAACCAGTTCTCTAATATTTTGGTGTCTCCATTCAATAAACAGGTCACCACACAACTAAGCGGGATTTGCTGGATAATTAAGCACATAACTATATAAAATACATTCTTTAGGGAGAGAAAAGAAAGCTCACTCTTGCTGTTAAATGATTATTAATTGTTCACTGACGACAAGAAGTTAGTTAAATCCAATACTTTCTATTTTTTTAATATTACTACATACACAACTTTTAACCAGATATAACAGCTTTTATTTTTCTTGTCCATTTTCCTGAGAAAATTCAAGTTATTTACTGAAATTTCAATACAGGCATTATTAAGAGGATATAAACCCCTTTTATTAACAAAGTAACTTTTTCCTTTAGAATGGTAAGGCAAACATAGTTAATGATATTTCAATGAAAAGATTTTGGCTTTTGCAAACATGAGAGAGTATTAAATCCTAGTTAAAAATGCAAATCTCTGTTAGTTTCCATAATTCTATTTCTTTTCAAATTCCTGTTTTAGTTGTGTTATTCTTCTCACATCATCTTGTCTCAAACCGGGTTATCATCAAGATAATACAATTTTTTAGGCTCACAGAATACTTATCTATTGTTTGAGCTCCAACAGCCAATACTAGTGATAGTAGACTACTATCCATTCATATCTATGGGTATGTAGGAAACATACATTTTGCCCATGGACTTCATAGCTCTTTGCTGCCACTGTAGCAACTTAGTATTTTAGCACTGGAACTTGGGAAGTGCACAGGGTAGTTTCACACTCTCGCCCTCACATCCTGAGCGCTTTCTCTGCTCCTCCCACATAAAAGACTTCTTTCCATTCCCTACAATCCTGCATTCTCCACTGCACTGTCCCAGGCTCCCCAGCTCATTCTGAACATCACCTTCTCCAGATAAGCCTTACTCTGCATACAGTCTCTTCCCTACACTGCCTTGATCTAACGGTGAGGATCAAAGGTCAGTGGAGGGAAAACGAATCTCCCCAATCCTTACTTCTGTGGCCAAAACCATAGACTCCTGGTAGTCATGAACAGACACTGCAGGGGAAATGGTATTTTGCTGTAGCTGTAACGGTCTAAGGCCAAGGGGAGGGGATTTTCTTTTGCCATTGGATCAGCTGGTATAGTTGGGGAAAAATAAAGAGAAAGGTTGTCTAAAATAAATTTTGTCCTTCTGCTTCTAGAGAACAGTTCAGGTAGTCTTAGGACTGAACATCTGAAGTGGGAAAAACTAGATGAACTGCTAGGTTCAAGTGTAGCTGGAGGGCAGTAACTCGTGGTGCATGTAACCCAGGGATCAGTATAGGAGCCAATATCCATCCTCATTAACAGAGAAATGAGGAAACAGAAATTTCATGAAGTTCAACAAAATGCAGTGCAAATTCCTGCACCAAGGGAGAAATAACCCCATGCATTGGTACAGGTTGGGAGTCGACAAGTTGGAAAGCAGCTTTGCAGAACAGGCCCTGCAGGTCTGGTGGACACCAAACTGACCTTGAACCAGCAATACACCCTTACAGCAAAGCAGCACAATGGTGTCCTGAGCCGTGTGAGAAGAGCCTCACCAGCATCTTGTCAATGTGTATAATACTTGGTGGGAGGAAATAAAGATGAACCCAGACTCTTTTTAGTTGTATCCACTGAAAGAACAAGAGGCAATGAGCACAAACTGAAACAGGAAATTCTATTTAAACGTAAGAAAAAGCTTCTCCAGTGTAAGGGTGATAGAACACAGGAACTGGCTGTTCAGAGAGGTTTTGCAGTCTTCATGAGTGGATATACTCAAAACCTGACATGATGCTGTTCTAGCTGACTCTTTAGAGTAGCAGCCTTAGACTAAGTAATCTCTAGATGTCCTTTCCAACCTCAACTATTCTGTGTTTCTGTGTGATCCAAAGTAACATGTATCTAATGACCATGTTAACTTCATTTTTTTATAAGATTTACAGTGGATAAATTTTAACAAGGAAAACAAAAATACATTTTCTACATGTACATATCTGCCAAATTTCAAGCTCCTGCTCCTAAAAATGTAATTGAAATGGAAATGTCTCACTCAACAGCTATATGTTTTTTCTTTTTTCCTGTCTAAAATGGCTGTAACAAAGTAAAGGAACTTTGCAAAATATACACTATATCCTCTATGTATGGGAAACGAAATTTCATTCTAAGGTTCTAATTAAGTTGCTGATAATACAGTCTTTGAGGATAATTGAGAAGTATCTTTCTGACTGTGACTATATTTAAGATATAGTAACAAAACATATAGCTTGATGGTTTGCATGAAGAAAAACTAAACATCTTTAAGACTGCCAAGTATCCAAAGCAAAGCTTTAACTAGATAAAAATAGTCGTTAAGAGCATGAAGAAAATCACATTCTTAACCACTGCAGCTATGCCAAGAAAATCCTCTGTGCACAGTCTTAATGATATGCATTACATAATTTGGGAAGATTATTTAACTGTAAGAGTTCAGTGAGAGACCTACAGGATTCTTTTCCCAGTATACACTCCATACACTGGAACTTTGTACATTGGCACGTATTGGAATTAGGTCACTTCGAGCTAACTTGAGTACAACTAGCAACGTTCTTGCATTAATATATCAGCCCAGGCAAGCTCATTAGCCCTGTTAAATAAAAAACACTCTAAGTTGTAAGAATGTTTTTAATCAATATCAACAGTCATTCTTAAAGGGGAAATACAGGTGCTTACAATACAATTAACTTTGTTCATGTTAGACACTAAGAAGAAAGGTTGTGTAAGTGTTTATTACACTTTTCCCATTTTCTAATCAGTGCTGACAAATGTAAGACCAAACATAGGTGGCAGGTGTTTCTGAAAGTTACTTATGGCCAGAGTCAGAAAAACCATAAGAAACTAAAAGCAGCATCTTTAAACAGGCAATGCTAAGCAGTCTTAATGCAAGATATTGCAAGATAATTAAAATAAGGAATCCTCCTTCTTACACTCTTCTGAAATTGTAGTCATTAGTAGCTGTCTGTGAAGTAAAACTGAGTGCTTACCATTACCATATCAAGCACAATTCCCTGAAATTGCATAAAACATACCATCTTCTTTAGAAGCAAGAATTGCACACCAAGTCCCTTCTATCCAAACCAAATCCACATGTACTAAGAGTGGGCCTGAGCTCTAAAGTATGTACTCAAGATCTGACAATGCCACTGTTAATGATTTAAGAAGCCTAACAATCCTCACACTACTCCTCTATGTTCAGAGATTAAAACTTAATTTAGAGATTTCTGTATCAACTTCAAGCATTTAAAGATTCCACTATGAGTGAATCAACTTTTTTCAAACAACAGACATAATTTTACAATTTCATTGATGTTGAATTTTCAAGTCAAACTTAAGGAAAAGTTCCCTGAAAGTATAAAAACAATGAACGTTTAATCTGTCATTAGAGATTCCAACATTCAGATTTCACTGCTATTCATGCTTCTCTATGCAACTTCACCAAATGTGAAAAATGTTCAATTAATGAACGTCCCGTGCATTTCTTTACCAGGTATCTACTCATTGAGGACTGACTCCCATGAGGATAATTACCAAATTGCATTTGAAATCAAGACACCACAAATATGTAGCCACCTCTGCACAGACAGATATGTTAAAATCTTTCTTAAAAAAAAGCAAAATATGCAACCAATATGTTAAAACCCACCAAATAATGTGTAGGTTTTAACAAGTAGCGAGCAACTCAGTTCAGAACCCAATTTCGAAAAGCCTGTGTCACAATTCACAGCTAGCTGCTCTCTTAACATTTCACTTGATTATACAGAAAAAGGAAAAGAATGAATCAGTTACCTTCCTCCAGAAAGACCTGACTTCTCCTCACAGCTATATCCTCAGTATTGGCCAACACCCTTTCCCATTCCAGTTTTGCACTGCAATTTTTTTTTAACAGAAGTAGGTGTTGGTTAAATTTATCTTAGACTGAGGTCCATAAAGAAATAGAGTAACAGATTATGGCAATTATCTTGTGATGTGGAACACAACTGAAATTTCAGATTGCTAGATTATTATACTGAATAAATATGAAAATTTTTTTAATATAGAAACATTTTTCATTCAAAAGCACAATGAATAATTTCTCCAAATAAAAGGACACATAGTACTTTCAGAACCACAACAGGATAGAATGACTTGTGTATACAGTGGTGGGGTAGGACCTATTCCAATCCACCTCCCAGTGTAACAGCAGCAACAAAACTCCTATGCGCCCAGTACTTTCAAGATAACTTCCATTATTTTATTCTATGTTACAAAAATACAAATACAATATATTTCAAGAATAAACTGCCTAGTCTTTCATGTGTCAAGAAACTGTGCAGCCACCTTCATGCATGCAGCTGCTCTGTCACATTTTCTTTCAGCACACAGCCCACAGACTTTTGACGTCATTCTAACAGTAACTAGCGTAAGTGGGAGTTCAGCAGCTCTAGGAGAAGCAGCAATTATGTTTATCACAGCTCAGGACTAGCTTCCCGCTTTTGAAAACATGCTTCCTGTTTGTGCACACGAAGCACTAATCTTTTCCCACCACCTGCATGGCAATTCTGCTGCTCCTCAACAGGATTCCCACAGTGTGCAAGTGCCGTATCACCATATCAACAACAATCATGTAGCAGGTCCAAACAGATTCGACTTCTGACATACCTTCCTTTCGGAAATTTTTACAAATGGTGAGTATGGTAACGTACACGAGCATATTTTAAAAGAAAGGGCTGTGTAATCCAAATGGCAAGGATACAATATGACAGATGAAGAAAATTCTCAACACAAAGTCTGTGCAATCTAACTTAAAAAGTCAGACAGCCTAATTTATTCAAAACACCTATAACTGCAGAAAAACACACAGAAAACTACTCCCTCCTCCAACACGTATTCAGATGGAATTTTATTTTTGGTCACTCTAAGGTTCTTTGTTCCAGTTTCCTGCCTAGATTTCCCCTTTTCCTGTGCCAAGGCAAGTAGTTAAAGTCAGGATGATCAGAAATAAACTTTAGAAGCAGATGTTAACACACAGTTTGTTACATACTGGTAAATAGGGTGATTGCGTGTTTTCCTGACTGTATGCAGTTAAGTCCTACTAGAATTAATCCTAGGTAATCATAAAGCAAAAGAGAAAAACTAAAGCAAAAAAAATTCATAAATATTGCCATTAACTCTCACATCTATGGATTTACTCCATAATCTCTAACCATTTTCATTTAACAACTAGCTGTTTCAAAAAATTATTTTAATACACCATTAATTTTGTGCAATTAAAAGACAAGACAAGTCAGAATTTCTTACAGCAGCTTTTATATGCTTATGTAGCAGGCTATTTTAATAATTGGTTGCAACAGCAAATATTTGTTACACTAATTAAACAACACAATTCGAAAACAGAAAAGTCAACCTATGTAACTAAAAAGTTGGGCTTTTCAGAATTTCTGGAATAGCATGCACTAAATTTTAACTATGACTCCCACTAACAAATACACAATTTCCTTGCCTCTAATCCCACTCCTTTTCATCTCCTGAAGTCTACCAACAGAAACTGAAATATAGGGCACTGCACTACCTATGCACAGCTGCAAAATGCGTAACTTCAGGCTTCCAATTGCAAGTTTTGTTCCTTATGGGCTTAATCATTCTGCTGCATCCGTAAAATTTAAAATATTTCAATTTTCATGCTGCCCACCTGAATTCAAAAATACCCTCTGATGGGTATTGCTCGGTATCTTCTGTTAGATATGTTGGTGTAATTCCTCCCCAATGACGCATGTTAGAAATTTTCTGTTTAATGCATGTTTGGCATATTACATTTTCCTGAAACAGTTATGGTTGGAATTGGAGAGAAGATGGTTGCTTGTCTGCTATATACTCTGTTTCAGAAGGAACCTTCCGGTGGGAGAGGGCAATTGCTCCTTTTCAGACCCAGAACAGTCTGCACTTGAAATTGGACTGGAAAGCAAAACAAGCAGAAAAAATCCACCTTATAATCTCACACTGAATAAGGAGGTAGATTAACTTTCTACTTGTTTTTTCTAACATATTTCTCCCTTCAGGTCTATGTTACCTCTATTTAAACTACTAGCTATTCAAATTTATTATTTTCTGTTCTAAAAAAAAAATAAATAAATTTACAACTAGAAACCTGGTGTGTATCTTTTATTACATACAATTACAAGGGGGGTGGGAGCTATATAGCATTACATAGTTCTGAGAATAAAGTATTTCCTAGCAGACAGATAGCGAGGAACAGCTATCGATGGACTGGGCCCCTAACCCGTTCAGCTCTGTGGGGAAAACACATCTCCTTTCTCCTGCCCATACGAGGTGTTTTGGCTACCTCTTTTACACCAGCACAAGTATTCCTGTGGCCGCAAAACGAATTAGATAAGCTCAGTGATCAGCTTGCAAACTAATCCTCCTAACTCCCTTAAAAAAAAAAAAATCATTTTCAAATGGATGAGCAAGCTGATGAGACCTACTACAAAGCTGGACAGATGCTATTGCTGATGCAAAGAAAGGACTGAAATGCATGGCTTGAGGCAAGACTACCTTTTTGGCAGTGACATTTAAATTAATGTCAGAGAACCATGAAACCACACCACTAAGCCTCTGGGGACAAAAACCTCAGTTTCAGTTCTTTAATTTAGGTGTTCTTTATGTTTCTCTCTACAGAAGGATGAAGTGTTAATTTCTATTCTAACCAGCCCCACTTGAACTCAATGTCTCACCTACCTGAAAGAGCAGAAAGCAATAAACATTATTCATTATTCTATTTATCCTTGGAGTGGACTGAATCTCATCCATACTGCATCATTAAAAATCTTACCTGAAACTATAAAATGTAATTGTTCAAGAAAGCCCTTGCAATAGCACAGAAGGAGAACTTCTCTGGTTTGTTGCCATATTCCAGTGATGCACTAGGAATATGTTGTTTCAACAGAGTATGCTTGACTCTGATTCTTAACAGTAGGTAGAACAGTAGCCTTTTGGAACTGCAGAAAAAAAATTATAAATTCTAAGTTATCATGCATGCCCAGTATTGCTTTTAGCCTGATTTGTAGGGAAATCAGATTATTAGAGATGACTGCAAGCATTTGCAGATTGTCTTCAACAGTTTTAAGTTATTTTGATACCATAAAATGCAATTTAGGAATATTGCAGAATAAGTAGATAAAGATGATTTTTTTTTAAATATGTTGAATATGAAATAAGTAGAAAAACTTAACTATTACTAAAAAAGTAGGAAGATAAAATTATAATGCCTTAAAATGTAGTTAAAAGCTACACTTGCACTTACACTTAAGATGATTCTTTGAGAATTTTTACAGAGGTATATTCAGTTAGGTTTTCACACAGCTAAATAAATAATAATAGAAAACCTCACAGAATCCTGTGGTTCCTTTGAAGCACAGTGCAAGAAAAAGAATTACCATGGAAACAACAAGCACAAAACTGTGATAAAACCTAGGAGAAATACCATTGCTTCTCAGCAATGAAGGAAAAATACTGTCAAGGAGCTGCAGTAACTAATTAATGTCCTCAGTCTTTCAAATATTTACTCACACGAGTACACGTTATTCAAATGAGTCCTCCCACTAAGCTCATCATGACTCAATTTGGAGGAAAAAAAAAAAAAAGGGGTGTGTGGTGTGCAAGCTTCATCTCCAAGGTGGAAGAAATACCAAAAAAATTTCAAAATAAACAAGACTTAGTAATTACTATGTAACTGCCAAACACTGTCCTGCAATCAGATGTTCATCGTACGTTTGTTTCTATTTATAGCAATTTGGTTTTCACAACATTATATATTACACAGAATGGTGGCGGTTGGAAGGGACCGCTGGAGATCACCTAGTCCAACCCCCGTGCTCAAGCTGGATCAGCTACAGCAGGCTGCCCATTTCAGTGCTTTTTTTAAAAATGAGACCTCGTTAGTTTCAGAATGAGCTACTTTGTTAATTATTTTAAAGGTGAACTCTTCGAAAAATGTCCATCACTTGTACAACAAAAGAACTAATCTTACTTTAAATTGCAATTGCCATTTACATAGTATCCCTGAGAAAAAAAACAATGGTGGGGAAAAAAAGAGCCAAAAATTCATTTTGAGGAAAATCATTTACATTTTTTAATAAGTCATATTTGACTTCTGTACTGGTATTTTCACCTTCCTGGAATTATTTTTCTGTAACATGAAAATGCATCTGTCACTTCTAAAATGAACTTGTTATAAACTGAAGAACTGTACACTGATAAAATATTAAAAATAAAATAGAAATTTAAGTCTTTTTTCTTGCTTTTTGCTTTCTGTTCTCCTAGGCAAATGAATACACTGGATAAATCTTTAACTCACATATCCAGGCTGCATTTACATTTCAGCATTTTTGCATAAAATCCCAAGTCTGCAATGTTTTCTGCTTAACGTATACAACCAAAGTAAATCTGAAAGTCTGCATTCTTATGGTACAGTTCTCAATCAGCCTCTTCACTTTAATTCTTGTGTGGTGGTTTTCGTCCTTTACTTTACTGTTCCAAATGAAGTATTTTCACCATGTAATTTGTTCTGCCTTACCACCCTGGCCTTTTATACCCAGTCATGAACACTCACTCATTTGCTTATCCCATAAGCACCTGTGTAGTCATTCCCATTTTGTCTTTTTATGCTTTGAAAGAACTTACAGTTAAAAGACACAAAATTAACATATTAACATGCATTAAATATCTGCGTTACTAGAATTCTTACTACCTGATGTGTCCTTTTGTGACATCTGTCATAGCTAATTTATGCACAAACACCTGTCTAAAAAAAATCTTCTCATCCCACCTACTCCATGATCATTCACCTGTATTTTGTTTACAATTTAAATTGAGAATTCAGTGGAGCCAATTCTGTCACAACTGTCTTTGGAATGTCCTGCTCTAGCTGGGACTTAAGACACCATCACAACATGAATAAGCAGTGGAAGATATTTTCTTAAAACGGGTCAAGGAACGGTACCCTTGCTTTAGAGCCTCTTGTTATTGATTTGTGTCAACAAATCCCCAAACATTAGCATTTCTCCACTTAGATTAAATCGTAAGGGATGTTTGAATGGATAAGCACTAAGGCATAATCCAAAACAGAACTCTTCAAATGAGTTCAGTGGTCTCTGCATTAAACAGTATATCTAACTACAGACTGCTAATCGCTACACTTAAACAAAACCCAATAATAAAACCCACAACCACTGTCCTAAGAGATTAACTTTAAATCAAATGACACTTCATTTACTTAGTATTAAAAAGATTTTTGTGTTACTTGTGCTGAAAGTGCTTGTGATATACCTTCATGTCATATATTACCACTGTGAAGCAACTCATGTAACCTGTGCAGCTTCTGTTATAACCAAATCAATCAGTAAGGCAGCATTACAGAAAAGATTATTGACACCAAAAATAAAACCAGCTCATATACCAGGATAACCTTCCCTCTTACAGGTAACTGTACTCTTTTCTCCTTTAGTTAAAAATATATATACCTATGATAAATATCTTGTCTAAGAGATTCAATAGAACTATCCATTGGTAAAAAAACCCCACAAAACAACGGTGTAAAAATCAGACAATACTGAATGATCATACTTACTACAGATCCCCTCACTTGACATATATACATATAGACACATATGCATACAAAGACATACACACACATATGTGTTTATATATGTATAAAAGCTTAATCACTTTTTTTTCCTTTTCTAAAGTAAATAAATAGCTTTTTCCTATTACAAGGTCTGCCAGTTTTGGAAGGAGGCAAAAAATCATTCACAATCTCTACTTAAATATGGTATTGATGAGATTAAGTGAAAACCTGAAATCAGCTAATGATTACACATTTTAAAGCTGAGAATAAATTAAATGTTTTCATTAATAGGCAGGGTTGACATGTGTATAAAACAAAAAGTAGTGAAGTCTTCCTTTCACCCTATACTTTGTCATCAATATAGAAAAGATTTATCCATCGGAAACTTTGACCATGTTCTAATTACAGATTCCTCCTGTATCAATTTCAACTGGAAAATGTCTTCACTAAAAAATAAGCTACTATAACATCTAAACTTAAATTCTAAATTATAACACACAAATGCATCGTTTTGCATGCACAGATAAATCTCAGTTTAATTTGAACAAAAATAATAAAAAAACCGAAAAGCCTAGTATCTCTACGTTATAGTAAAGACCTACCAGTTTTTACTACCCAGATAAAAGAGCAGCTGCTCTGCAAGGATTTGAAATCAAAACATATGAAGACTCTACTGGAAACAGGAATGGAAAACCACAACCATTCTGATACAGGGCCAAGTAAAGCAATAAATCAGTCTTAGGTCAAACCACACTCTAGAGAGTTTTAATTTATACCATAAACAGAAATAAAGTTTAACACATTTTGGCTTATGCCAAGTGCTTTGAACTTTCAAGAAACCTACAAACATAGATCTAAAAATATTTAATATTGTTTCCTAAAATATGAAACCTCATATTAAATGACTATACATAAAAGCCACTCCAGTTTGCTTTTTATAAATTAAAACAATACATTCTAGTTGAAGTTATTCTAAAAGCTGTGGGCACACAGAATTTCCAACAATTATTTTTAAGAATATAATCAAGACTGCAGAAAAAGAAATCTTCTTTTGGCAGACAGTAGTTACAATGGAAAACATGAGTCCATGTTACTTTATCTTTCAAACTAATTCTCAGCCTCACTATTTTCAACACAGAAAAATACATTTAACTTTATAATCAAAGAACAGATAATTCTGTTCTTATAATAATATTATTCAAGAAAAGTCAAGCAAACATGAAACTTGGAGAATAATTCTGAGAGCATTTATCTTCTTTACAGTCTTAAGGTAGTTTTTTCATTATTTAATTTACCTTTCTGAAAACATAATGCCAACTGTGGTAGCTGAAAGTATACCATAATTGAACATATAGATGTTTTAGAGAAAATTCCTTTTTAGGTATTCTCTTGGATGAGAAGTTCCTCCCAAATAATCACTAATACATACTGTAGCCAGGAAGACAGAAAAGCAGACAGATGACAATGTTAAGGTCCATCTTCCCTGAGTGGCAGAGTTCAAATTGTGCAACAATCTATGCTGCTCTGTTACAACTTATAAATTACAGTGTTAAGGAAACGGAATGAAATACGAATAATTAACCTTTAGTGGTTATTGCCAACAATGCTGACAATATAGCCATTCAAAAAACAAATCAATAGTGCAAATGTACAGCAATATGGACATACTGTTTTAATATTAAACTTCTGACTAGGGTTCCTGAAGTAAATTTTAGTGGTTTTTCACCACACAATTTGTTTTCTTTTTGCACTGAATTTTGTTTACAGGAAAACATCATCATCTATTGGAAATAATAGTTTCTCACTCACAAACATTTTATTACAAACCACAGAGGAATGTTGTCTTTCCTACGGCAAAGAAAAAAAACAACCATAAATGAGCAGCCCATATTCTTCTAGTTAAAAGGCCTGCATAAGACTTCAGTCCTCACTACAATTAAAGGTCTGTGCTTAATTTCAAGATGACATCTCAAAGTAAAATTTCTTTAAATGACAGCAGTAGCTTACCATAAGCACCAGCTCTACAATGCCACTGGGATTTTCTTCTGTTAGTTGTTGACAATCACAAAACTTAAGAGCCCTGGTTTCACTAGGGATTTGCATAGAGATAACTACCTCAGTAATAAAAACCCTAAAATATATATATATATATATATAAAAATCATCTGACAGTGGCAGTTTTCTTGATCTTCTCAATACTTTTCTAGGTTTCCTCCCATGTAACTAACCACAGGAAATTACAACCAAAAGACATAAATGGAGAAGATGAGTAGGAAGTGAGTGAAGGCAATATCTCAGAGTGGCAAATAATCAGTCTGGGAGGGCATTAACTCATTTAAGACTTGTCAATAATGACTAGTTTTCATTTGCAATGCTGTTGCAATAGGACAACAAGCATAAATTATCAATAAGGAAAATGTGAACACAGAAACTTAAGGAAATCCTTAATATTCAACTTGCATGTACATTGGATATCACCCCTTCTTCAGTATAAACAGTTGTAGCATGCTAAAGTGTCCTGTTGTAGAACCCAAGGATTCCTAAACATACTATATAGAAAAAGAATAAATTACTAGCAAGTGGAAAAAATGTTTGTAAAGTTCAGACACATCTGCATAATTGTGTTACTAATGATGAGAATGAAACATGATTTACAACACAAATATCCAATGCTTGTATGCCTTTTGTTCTCAAGAGTTGGTAAGGAAAATCAAAGACCTGACTTTTCTTTAGAAAGAATGGGATTACATGGAATCTGGTTAGCCAAGTATAGACCTACTTAAGCTACTCAATTGGACAGGAGGAAATATGCAGAAATTAGGACAAGCAGGTAGACAATGACATTTGGAACCTTTAGCCATGAGAGCTACTGGAGTAATAGTTATAAAACACAGACATACCAGTCACATGCTACTGGAAAGCAGCTGAGATACTTATTCAGAACTTGGAGCTACTGTATTTTAGCTGCTCACATCCTTGCAGTACTGAAGTAGAAAGATGTCCTGGTATTTGAATATTTTCCTGACAAATTCTAAATATTAAAAAAAAAACCCAAACCACATCTGCAAAACATTAACAAGCAAGTATGTAAATAGACAAAATGCAGCAAAAGAAAATTGGGCAAAGATAAGCTCCTAGAGCTTGAGCTTCTCCTGAAGTTCTTCCAGCACGATATTACACATATAAATAAAGACCAGTAAAGTAGTCTAAAAGCCACCTTTGTAGTCTTTCAGAGGTTGTTCTCCTGACTTAAACATATTTCAGTGTCTCGATCAGGAACAAAGCCAGTATGATGTGTAAAGCAGCCATTTCTTGTTGGAACCAAGAACATGATGTGTGTTCACAAGCCACTGACGATTAAAAGTCCAGATCAACATTTAGGTTTGAGGCTAAACCAAACATAAAACACCATAATTCCCAATTCCATATAACTTAATTGCCTTTTATAGCATCTGTCATTCAGCGTTCTTATTACACAACACACTAGAAATGGCAGCAAGTTCTATAAAGCTTTCCACACTTAAAGTGAATATTGGCAGGTGAAAGCATTTAGGGGAGAGAATGTTTTTACAAAATAATAATGCTTTAGCTTACAGAATGCATCTGCCACAGCACAGAGACTCGTGGGGTGGTATGCCTTCTTGTTCACCTATTGCACCTGTTACAGGTTTAGAACAGAATAAAATAGTGTGACTGTGAACATAAAGATTAATTTAGGAAAGATTCTAAAACTCGAGAACAAGAACAATCCTCCACGCTCTACCCCTCAAGAACAGGTAGGAGGGAATGTTTAAAAAATACTGCAATTAGTTGGGCTTATCGTCAGAGGAATTTCTACAGACAAAAAGAAAACAAGGCTATAAAACTAGCCAAGATACATATATATTGCATTTTATAGGATATTGTGAAGGTTCATATGTGGGGAATCACAGAATTAAAATCAAAGGAAGTGTTAGGTATGAATGAGAAACCATTTAAATTTTGAGCAGAGTGTCATTTAATTTTTATAGAACTGAAGAATGTTGTGACAGCTTTTTTTTTTCTTCAGTCCTGACAAACTTCTTTCACCTTGACCACATGCTAGTGATTTATAATTTAGAAGTCATAACGACACCAAAACCAAAATGAACCTGTCCTTTTTTTTTTAAACCAGAAAATCCAAGTTATCTAGACAGAAATTACTGAATGCCCCAAAGGAACCCCTGTTAGTAGCAATATATATATAGTATATCACAGTAGTAAATTACATCTATATTATTTTTAGTATTGGAGAGCTTGTGTTTAGAACAGATTAATTCTCTAATGATTCTTCAGCTTCAGAATCTGATGAACAACTTGACAAGTCACTGGGAAAAATGAAGCACAATGATTTCACTGTGACGAATAAGCTTAATGTTATTGAGATTGTTACGTCTCCAGTAAAGACAAGGTCTGGAAATCAGTATTTAGATTACAATCATTACAGTATGACATGTACCGAGAAATTCAGAAGCTGTCACCAGTAGTGTAGTGAATGATTTGAGGTTCCTCTTAAAGGAAAAGCAGATTGAAGACACTGCATCTTGCTTCAGCTGGCTTTTAAAATGTTAGGAACACAGAACACACACCTGATGCCATCATACCCAACATTTGTTCCGACAAAGGGAAGATTTGCTCAAGTTCATTTTCACAGAACAGCACTGGACAGTCTGGAAGCAGCGTGTCTCAATTCTTTGTGTCTTTAGAGAAACAGTAATGACAACAGAACAGGTAGTGCTATCGGTTTTCATGTCCAGGTGGGTGTGAAAAGAAATTCAAATTCCTTGAATGGAAATTTCTGAAAAGTCAAAAAAAGGTAATGCCTATGCAACACCAATACACTTATAAAGAGGACAAATTTCATTTTGCCCAATTACAAAAGTTACTCTGATGAAGTAAGATGTATTATTTTTTTCCAAAAGTGCTTTGATAAGTTTCCACAATCCACAGAAAAGCAAGTGTTACTCAAGACATAAACCTTGAAAAGGATCCTATGTAGCATTGAGCAAGAAAAACAAATTACTATTTAAGACCCAGTGGATCCCAGGTGAGAATTTAAGAATATCTATAAGGATCATTTATAAAAAAACAATAGGATTTTCACATGGCAAAAACCCCAAAATTGACTAACTATGCAAATTAATGCTGGAAGTTCCTCTGAAAATGAGCCAACAGATTTCTAAGAAGCAAATGCTCACAGGAACTCTAGTAAACAGGCTCCACTCCTCAGAGACCAGAGGTACCAGACAGGAAAGAAAGCACTCCAAAGACATACAGATGTTGGAAAAAACAATTCAGATTGGCAATGGAAAAGATGTTCTGACCAAAATAAGCACAAGACAATAAACAAACCTAGAATAATTCCACTGTAGAAAAACATTTGTGATGGTGTAACTTCAATTTACAAACATTTTCCTTCCGTTTGTGATGGGGTCTGGTAAACACTATTACTTAGGCTATATTAAAACAAACGGATGGAACTAAGATAGGATCAGAAACAGTTTTCATACCACAGGCTTTAATACTACCACTCTCTTGAGATACTGGGTAAAAACAAAGAACCCTTTTTAAGTGTTTAATAACATTCCTTTATTTAATAAAACAAAAATGAAAATAAACATTAGCAGAAACAAGACTGCACTGTCCTGTAATCAAAGGACTTTCTTAATAGCCTAGAAGTTAAACACTACATTTTACTTAGTTACACTTTTGAGTGAAGGACATATTAGACTTTGAGAAGAGTTAAGAATGGCCACTTTTTACTGCCATGCTAGCTGGGAGGGGGGAAGCAGGGGAACGGAGCTGCATGCAAAGAAGTTGTTTCCAGCATTTGATTCCTTCAATGCACAAGGAAACACAATTTTATATACATTCTATGTATCTAGACAGAATTATACCAAAGATATACACTATTAGATCAGATCCACAATTCAGCTCCTAACACAAATATAGAAGATACTGAAAACCATCTAACACATCAGGTGAAGAAGAGTAACAATAATTGTACCTAATTCAGATCATATATAACTCAGAAACCTTCAGTATGTCACATTCACGGAGACAATTAAAAGGTAACATAGGGAAGAACACTCAGACAGTGTACCTCTTCATATCCAACCTTTTTCTCCACAGTTTACTGAGAAAATTTCTCATAATAGTCAACAAAGCCACTTGCAGAAAATGAGATGAAAACCTGAAGTGTCAAACAACACAATATAATGCCCAAGAAAGTGGTATGTCATGAAAATAGCTGAAGAAGAGGAAGACTGACTTATTAAATTAAAGCTCTCCAATATCACGTAAGTCTAGCTGGCTAACCTCACTTTCTACAGCATCTTTCATAGCTGCTTATGACAGTAAGAACCAAAGCATACAAATGTTTATGGATCTTCTAGAACAGTAAAGTCCCTAAATCTATCATGGACTTGTTCACCCAACATGTTTCTCGGGGGGGGGGGGAAGGCAAAACCACAAATAGTGGGACACCCACCCCCCAATAAAAAACAACAACCAACAATGGGCTTTGAGAGCATGAGCAGGAAGATGCGCACAAATATTTTGATAGCCATGAAAACAGCTACATGAGTTAAGGAGAAAAGTCTTTTTCTAGCATATGTACCACCCATAGCCAGACCACTGAATAAGGACATATTTAACTACATATATATCCGACCTATTCCTTCTTCAGAACTGATAGATAAAACAATCTCTGTTAGACAGAATTTGTAAATATGAAGGCCATAGCCTCAACTAGCGAACTGTTCTTGGTCATCAAGATCAGCTGGCAAGGACCAGCCTTCCCTGCACACGAGTTAGTTGTTCTCAGTTTCCAAATTGGCTACTGGATAAAATGCTTGCGATGTCCTGATGGCTGAGACACGCCATAAATTGTCCGGGGGCAGCTGACGATGGAACAGAATGCTCTGTGGCAGGAAAAGCTACCAGTTCAGTAGCAGAGCCACACACACTTCAGTGCCCAAACTTGCAGACAGACACAGCCTAAGATGCAGATTTTTGCTCCCCATCCCTCCTCTTCCTTTTTTGTAACTGTAAAGGGGATTATCTCAGCAGTTCACTATGATGTTGAGATTCTTGGTGTTATTCTTGTTCATATCTCTTTCTTTGGAGGTTCACATATTTGGGGTGTGTCTTTATGAAATAATACATACAGCAATCAGCTGATAGTTCTGTGGCCTTGACTATTTTAACTCTTTTCTCAGGACTTTCACTAGAGATCACTATTACTATTCCAGAACAAAAAAAGCAATTCCTTACATTTCAGAACACCCAATACACTAAGTACATTTGTTTTCTTTAGGTCTTTAAATGGGCATTCAATATTGTAATAACTTATCCACAAGATCTCCATAATGGATTCATTCCCTCCCCTATCACTACCATTGCATCTTAGTTCTTAGGATTATGGGTTTCTTTTCCCACTTTCAGAATGCCATCTCGTGTGAAACTTAAGACTTCTGAAAGCCATGCTATTCAAAAATTAAAATAATCCTATTTAATAATGAATCTGAAGGCACTGAAAACCATTCCTTTCTTCCCCAAATGGCCATTATGTTCCTATTCGTTACCTTTCTTTCTGTTCTTCAGATTGCAATATTTCTGTAATGCCATTGGTATTTATTTCTATTTACTTCTAAAGGCTGAACACATCCTTTAGATATAATAAATGAAATAGGCATTCTTTCCTGACATGAACAAAACAGTGGTCATCTGCTGTATCTGAACAGATACTAGAAGATGCAATGAATTGGTTAAGAAAATTGTGTGGCAGTACAAAACTTAAAGTTTTAGTAAAAATCAAATAATCCTGTTAAGCACCAAAATAAGAAAAATGAAGACTAAAATTTCTTCCTAAATGAAAGTTGTAGATACCTCATCCCCTCCCAGAAAGCAATTATAACTTTCCTGATTCATACAACTGACTACTGGGGTACCTCTACATACATGCTCAAGCACATTTCCTCTAATGCATTAACATGTTATCTCCTACCATTATAGTAACACCTTTTGTTACACCAATTCTCATCACTAATTCTGGTTAATTATTACTAATTTTTAGAACCAGAACCTCTATATAGAGGAGAAACCACCATGCTATTTGCTGTAAAAGCGTAAGAAGAGTTGGTCTGCTTCCTCTATAGAATATGCAAAAGACAAACATTTGTCAATAATAAAAAGTAAAAGCATTGAAGTTTTTTGCATGTGGATACCACTGAGAATTACATATACACAGAAAGAACAAGATCCAAAGAAAACCACAAACTCATACTTGGATGAAGGATTAGAAATATCACTAACAGCAGCAACTTTGAGATTAAGTAGCGGTGCTGGCATTAAAATAAGTGCATTTTTTTAGGCCTATTTCTTTTATGCTTACCCACACTAAAAAAACCACTGTCCAGCTACAGCTATTATGAATATGACTCAAAGTTCACTCAGTTTTTACATCCAGCACAACGATTTCATCCTAGTTCACCAGCACAGCCTAATATGGCAATAAACAAGCACCAACTTTGCAAAGATCTAAGAACTTGTCTGAACTGACAAAAAATAATAGAGCAAGAAATTCAAGGCACACAGTCAAGTATTTGTTTACGCACACTGTACAGGATATACAGGTTTTACTAAAACTGACAAGTTTTTGAATTTCCCTGTATTCTCTTTCATTTTACATTTAGAATTTTCCACCATTTTCCTTTCAACAAGCTGTAATGTAACTTCCTTCACAGACATGCATCTTGGGTAGACATCTGATTCTGTAATTCTTAAAGTATTAGAAGCAACAGAATTTAGATTTATGAATTAACAAAAATATTTCAACATGCACTATTTTTGGCTTAATCAATGCTCTTTGCACTTCAGATGAACTACACTAATGGAAAGGTCTGGAGTAGGTTGATGGAAGTGATTCTCTATTTGGCAGCTGTTAGATTGCTTTTAGAGTATTGGGTCCAGGTTTGGGCCCTCCAGTACAACTAACATGCTGATAAACTGAAGGAAGTTCAGTCGAGTGCCATCAAGACAGTCAAGAGTATGGAGTACCTGCCCTTACAAGGGGAAGCTGAGGGAACTGGCCTCTTTCATCAGTCTGGAGAATAGGCAGCTTCAGGAGGACCCAAAAGCAGCTCCCTAATACCTATGAGGTCTTCAAGAAGATTGACTTATACTCTTTCCAGTGGTGCATGGTGGGAGGACAACAGACCATGGACATTCATTGAAACGAGAGGTTCAAATTAGACAAAGAAAAACCTTTTCATGCTGAGGACTTTCTTGCAGTGGAACAGGTTGCAGAGAAGCTATGCAGTAAGATAAAGCCACCAGGAATCCAGTCTGCTTGCACAACTGACCCTGCTTGAAGAAGGAATTAAGACTAGAGATCTTCTGATATCCCCCCCAAACTGAATGACTCTATGATTCTATTCCATAGTTTTCTATACTCTTTGTTTTTAATTTTGTCCTTGCATGGATTTTGTTTTTGTTGTGCCATCATCCTCACGTTCTCTAATGAAAATTTCATGTACTGCAGAAGTCTTTTTTGCCATATTTTGATACCACCTCTCCCTCATCTACAGTGCAAAGCTTTTTCTCATAGTATCTGGATACAAATGTGATCTGTGAAAGTGACACTGATTATTATTGGGAACTCAGGCTATCAATCTTCCTTTTTTTAGCTGTGCAAATATAGTGTTGATAATTATCCAGAAATAATTTTCAGTTTTTTGACATCTCCCCATCCTTTTAGATAAGTGCTGTAAAGAAGAACATATGTATCAATACAAAGGTATTTAATTAGATGACAAAGATAAAACTCAGTGTAAACACGTATGGATGGAGTGGAGTCTCAACTACTTATAAGGCAGTTACAGATTACAAATAACCTGTAACTTTGCTGGAAACAAAACTGGTTGTCAGTGTCAACGAAATATTTCCTGGATGTAGAAACACAGTTTAAAGAAATTTTGGTATGGCAGGTGTATGTTAGGAAAAGTAGAGTATTCTAAACTATATGCTACTGCCTAAATACTAAGTTTTATTCTGGCAACTCCATCTTATACAGACAATACTACAAAAAGTAAAGATAAAAAAACTTAATACTAAAAAAGAGTCTAGATGCACAGTTTCAAAAAGCTACAGATACAGTAACATAATAAAAAGCTACAAAAATGACTAGGACTATAAGCTAAACAAGTTTTCTAATTGGCGTATCTTAAATACATTGTACAACATTAAAAAAGGAGAAAAAAAACAGTATCATTTGACATAAAAAGTATAAAAAACAATAATTGTCTTGCTGGATTTAAACAAATTTAGGTATTTAAAAAGGTCATTATACTATCTATAGTGGATATTATAAAAAAAATTTACTCTTATGCACAAAAGAGTATGAAATAGAAAACTTATTTTACAAGCTTTATGATATAATCTAGGAGCATTTCTGTACTTTCCTTCAGTAATAAGATAGAAAAGTTAACCATTTTAAGTTTCCTTTGACATTATACACTACTGTGTTTTCTAAATAGTCTCTTAGGTAGTTTTTGTAGAATTTATAATTACCAAAATTACCAGGTAAGATGAGATTGTAAAAGGAAATACAATACTTAAAAGAATGTTTCTGGGAAAGACTGCAAGATTACTGTGTAGGCACCATGAGGAAGATTTGTTACACTTGAACAGCATCTACACTGTAGTGATAACAAGGTAAGAATCACATAAGATACACCAAACCATGAACTGTTTCTGACTCTGAACTTTTATACTATGTAGTAGTAACACACTGGTCACAGATCAGAAGACAACAAAGTTGTACCACAGTGTAAATGATATCAAGAATATAGCATACAGTTCTGAATACATATTCCAAATTATTTTCTAACAAGCTACTAAATTAAAATTTGAAGATTCAATGATGAAATGATAGATTAAAGAAAATACTCTGAATGGAGATTGTGAAAGGTTATATTCTAGTTATAAGAGCCTTTGCTCCCTCCCTTCCAGTTTTCAATAATGTCCTTTCCAAAAGCTTATTAGGAAACAAAACTGCTACAGAATAATTGTCCTTAGATGGAAAAATTAATGAATTAAAAGGAAAGAGCGAAAGACTAAACTATCCATTCTTACAATGGAGAGAGATCACTCATACTATTATATAGGGATATGCAGTGAGCAATCTGGAAAATGGGAGCAGACATCAGTGCTGAGGATTCTGTTATTTGGATGATGATTTTTAGGCAATAAGGATGTGTGTCACAGTGAAGAACCACAGAAGGGTCTCAGGACTAAGTGACTGTGTAAAAGAATGGCAAATGACATTCCAGTGTACAAATGGGATGTACAAAGGAGAAAAACAATCCTAACTTCACACACAAAAATAATGGGCTCTGAACTGACCATTCTTTCACTCCCTTGGGAGTTAAATTTTGTATTATGATATCCATAAAAATGTTGGCTCAGTGTTAATAGTCAGAGAAAATCAAATGTTAGGAATTTCTAAGAAAGAAATATAAAACAGAAAAGAGTATGACACAGCATATGATGACATAAAAGGTAGTTTGTATGTTTAAATTGTATTCAGCTCTGGTTCCTTTGTCTCTGAAGGATGCATTAGAACTGGAAAGGATTCAGAAGAGACCAAAAGGACAGTTAAAGCTATAGGCTGGGTTCTAACGAAAGAATTAATGTAAGTTTACACTCCTCAAAATCTGGAAATGACTTGAGCTAAATGTCAGATGTGTGCAGAATCATGAAGGCACAGTAAAGGGACTGATTCATCCTCTCTTCTAATACAAGAACTACAAGTTTCATGGAGTAAGGTCCAAAAATAAATAAAAGGACATGGTGGTTCTTTAGTAAGTGCTCATTGCTAAATAGAGTTTGTCACCTATGTAGACATTTCACTTTGTCACAAGTGGGCTTGTAATGGGTGTTATTTCTGAAGATGAAAATCTGCAAAAACTCATTGTAATGCAGAAGGCCTTAATCACAGACTTCAGCAGAACACAATCTGCATATGTATTCAACTTTATTGACACATATGCAATACAGACGTTCAAGTTCAACACATGGTATTGTCCTTCCTGAACATGGAGGTTTTTCCTCATCCATGGCTTTGGAAAGCAGCAATCATTATACAGCCTGAGTAAGCTATTATTGAAATACCATTTGTATTTTACACATTGTCAGACTTTGTGTAAAAAACATAACTCAACATATGAAGTGTAATTTAAGGGATAATTATTCAGAACATCAGATTTCATTAATCAGTACAAGGTCATTGCAAAATTGATCAGGACAGACATTATGTCTTCTAAGTCATTACACAAGAAGATAGCATTGAGAATCAAAATATATCTCTAACAGAAGAGAGAGAATGTAAAATATGCATACAAAGAACGCAAGTGCTGTTCCACTTACACAGTACAGGCAAGGTTCTTTCTTTTCAGTTGTCTATCAAGAATTTTTTACTATTATGAAGCTACCCTGCACTTGAAGGAAGTTCAACCTATGTCATCATATTTTAAAATATAAATCAGTTTCATATATTGAGAAAATAAAAAAGGCTATAATTGTCAGCAAAACAATGAAAATTTTTAAAAGTTAATATTAAGCAGGCAGGCTGACATAACTATACTCACACAAAATAGAAGTACACAAAACATAATAAGCTATAACTGTTTGAAGTTAACTAAAAGCAAATGTGTATAGAGGCTTTTAAATGTATTAAATATCCAATTCAATGACTACAAAGTTAAACATATGAATGTAAAAGCAATGTTCTGGAAAACACTTATAGTAAATACATGCTCATATGCAGTCTATAAATAACATATTACTATTAATTCTAATACTTAGAATTAATTTTTCAATAATGTTTACATCAAGTACACTGAATTTGAAAGAAAATCTGAGCATCATAACAAAAAAGCTTGCACAAAATTAAGTTGTGGAAAAGCACTGCTGCTACCACCATTTAAAATATTCTACTATACATACAGCTACTAATTTACCGAAGTACAAAAAAAGAATGAAAAAACAATTTTCAAATCTATTACAGAACACTCTAAAGCAACATTTCCATTTTAAAGTTAAGAGGTTTGTTAAAACTTTGCATGGAAATGATAAAAGACACCAATTCCTAGTGGAATTCCTAGTTAAAATACATCTTTGAGATAACTTACAATACTTTGTGGAAACATGATTCTACAACTTCTATGTCTAATAGGTTATGAGCCTTTTCTTATCAGATTTTATCATCACTACAAAAATATATCCGTCCAGTGTTATATAATGATAAAAACATTAGTCTGGTTTATATTAGCAATTGTTGTACGTTTATCATCAGGCAGTTTATTTTAGGTTGAAATTCTTTGCTGAAAACAATAAACCTGATGTTGCCAACTCCTCCAAAAGCATCTTCCTGTAGTCAACATAGTTATTTGCAATTAATTTTCTCCTTCTCTCTCACACACACATAAGTTTCTTTGGTCATACTGGTTCATTCTTTAAGGTCCTGCTGCATTGATTACTTTAGCTACAATAAAGAATCTATAAACTCCATGATCTAAGCAAATATGTTCACTGCTGTTAAAATTCTTACAGAACAAGCATTATCCTTAGGATGTGATTTTTACAAAATGAATACAATACTATTTTTTAACTGTTTTAATGTTTTGCTATGTAGCTTTGGATGGGATGATGAAGTAAAACTAAACAAACATTACTAACATTTCTGTTATTTTATGAATGCTTATTGTAAAGATCTCAGTTCACTAATATTTGGATAAACATCTTAATCTGTTTACATTAGCAATTTTGTAGTCATCTGAAATGGAAGTGAAGCTAGCTTCACAAGTGGCAATCACTATTAAAGTATCTTAATTAAAAGTAATTCAATGTTGCTTTATTTCATGAAATAATAAACTCCTAGAAGTATTTATCAATACAAAACATTTATAATTTTTATATTACAGCATTTCACAACTATGGAATTGTTCTTGATCAACTGGCATCTTCATTTCCCATTTCAAGTTTCAATGTCTGTTTAAACTATACTCACAGTGAGACTTGGAGTAAAACCTTAATCTCCACAAACCAAGTCTGATTTCTGTGTTCTGGATCTTAAACAAGCGATTTAATAAACAGAATTTTTCTTACTCTTATTTCTGTCAGTCCTGAAGTAGTAACACAGCTGAGAAACCATTCTAGCCTGTTCATCCTGAATAGACTTGCTCAATAAATATCAACAAATTAAGCCTTATTGAAAGTTGCAGAAATATTGCTCAGAGCAGAATTTGTTAAAAAAGTACCCTTTATAATTAATTAATCCATAATTTGTGTAATGAGCCTTAATTTGGGCTAGGGAACTTTTTCATTGGCATTTGGGAGTTTTTAGGGGGCTTTTGTTTTTTGTTTTTTCTTTGTTTATTTGTGGGTTTTGTTGTTTGTTTGGTTTTGGTTTTTTTTCTGGGTTTTTGTTTGTTTGTTTTTGTTTTATATTTGAGTCCTTAAAGTCATACTTGGTTTTCAGGAATGACAGGTAGAAAGCAAACTTCAAAAAAAAGAGCCTCTACGGAAATCTGATAAAGTCATTTCACAATGCCATCTGTCAGTATAGTGCTCCCATAGTATTTCAAATGTTTTGAAGTGGGATGAACAAAGGCATTAGAAAGGAAGAAGAGCTCTTTCAGTTAAACTACAATGATTGTCGGTTAAACACATATGATTAGCATCTTACACTGCACCATACCAGACAGACAGAAAAGTTCTTAAGTTACTAAGGTACTGTCTAGAAGCAGAATGTTCTAAGACATTTCCACGTGTACCTTGCCCTAATTTCAACAACAACTCTAAAGAGTATATCAACTAGCAACAAGCTGACAGAACAGACATAGACACATTTTATTTAACTCATATTACAAACATCTGTCCCCTAATGTCCAGGCCTGCTTTATCTAAAAGTTCATCTTTTAACCATACAGAGCTTTCAACTTTTAACTGGCATTGAAAGAAAAAAAAGGCAAGAAAAAGGTATATCTCTAAGTAACACACAGGTTAATTTTAAATTTTAGAATGAATGATTTACTTTCTGAATTATAGGGTTTACTTTTACAATATTTTCAAATAAAGTTAAGGTAAAGTTACTTACTCTCACATTTAGAATGGATGGCCCCATTCTTTCACTGCAATCTACTACAATATGATACGCACAGGACAGTTTATTTTTAAATGCATCCTACAATTTAGTCCAATACATATACATATTCATTAAGTCTGATCAATCTAATCAAAGATGTCCTTGAAAGTATTCTCAAGGAAGACATTAAATCAGCATAAAATAACTATTATAAGCCACATAGCAGAAGGAAAAAGAGGTTACTATATATTGAAACACTTCTTCAACACTATGAAAACTCAAAGTTTGTACATTTCTAGAAATGTATTCTAAATACCATGACCTTGCAAACTAAACTGTAATGTATGAAAATAAAGAGCAGAAACTATTTCTATATACCAAATATTCAGATATAGATGTATTTCTGCACTAAATCTGAAGTATTTTACTTTCAAAGGTAAAAAATACCTTCATTCTTAATATGACTAATACACTAAACATAAAACTAAGATATCTGAACATGAGAATTTTCATTTATTATAGAGAAGAGTAAGTATCTGATTTTATGTGCTGAACAGCCATTTCCCCAATTTAATTACATGGTGGTTATTAATGCACAAAACTCAACAGAAGTCCACAAAGCATAGCTTTCAGAAGAGTAGCACACTTGTATGTGATCAGTAATACCTTCGAAAAGAAAGACAAAAGATCATGTGTTTTCTGTGCAGTAGTTAAATGTTCTGTTACATAACTACAATATGATATTTAAAGTACATACACTAAGTAATCCTTATTGAATCTTCTACACAATTAGAGCAACAGGACAAAATTCTGTGAATAGCAAAAAAAAAGTATCTCTTTGCATTGATAATTTCATCCTTCAGTTTTACTGATGAGTTTCAGAATTTTATTCTAGCTTAATGTTGATTTTATCATTAGCTGCTCATATTCATATCAAGATTCTTTCCTCTTCCCTCTCACTTTCCTCACAACTGAACCTCACGGCAGCAGATACTAATGGAAACATGTTGACCTATATGCCAGCAGAAAAGACACGTAACAAGATGTTTAAAGCAGCAGGAGAAAAGTATCAGTGTTTAGAGCAAAAGTGAACAAATACACTTAAGGAAACAAACTATTCAGATATTTCAATCTCATTTTTGTTTTATTTTTGTGTGTTTACTCTTTAAAATCAGGAAAGGGAAAGTGGTATTAACTCATAATTCATAAGGTACCACATCTGTCCAGCTATAATCCTTGGCATTTTTAACTTCACAATCAAGACAGATTCTATAAATAAGTTTGGAAAAGAATATGAAAGCTCAAGTGTTTTTAAGATGAGCTTCCTTCATCCAAGGGTTCACACATAATTTGCAGCAATTACAGTTATTAATGAAGGCTGCAAAGCCAACATGGTAAAATTCTTTCTAGGAAAAGGAGTTCAAGTATAGAAAACTCTGATAAGCAGGAACAACATTTTGCATTTGACATGATATAGAATTAGAAAGCAATGAAATTGAAGTGGTGTGAGCAGAGAAAGATTTTAGTCAAATGACTTTGGAAGTAACTTTTTGAAGTTAAGAACCTACATAAGGCTCTGGAAACCTGTAAAGAAGAACAAGCATTTGAAGGTTTTTTACAAACAAATAACAAAGTTTAGACACATGCAATCTGAAATTTCATAGATTGGCTATGCAATTTGACACACAAATTACAGTCTTGAAAAGAAAGAGTAGGTTATCCACAGTAATCAAAAATGGATAAGAAGGAAGTGTCTGTGAAGAGAACTGAGATCAGCTTGAAAATTATTTATTCAAGTTCCAAGTAGAGTATCTATAGGAAGATGAGCACAGTCAAGACAAGATGTCCTAGGAATCAAGGACAGGAAAACTAGATATGTGAGTCATCGCAAGAAACAAAAACCACAATCCTGACCAAATCTGTGTGTAAGATCACTTATATCAAGTAAATAAAGAATTTTAGGAAGCACATCTCTGTCACACAGACTGAAATGAGATGATGGCAGGCAATCTACCAAATAATATGAGATATTTGAAGACAAAGGCACAAATGGGTAACATTTTCTTGTAGTTGATCATGACTACACAGCCATATTCAGTAACCGAAATGAGTGTGAACAAATTGTGTACACGTGGTTCAGGAAGAAGAACAGAGAGAGGGAGTAAGAAACAGAAGACTCATACAGTTTTAACAAGAGGAAACCACTAACTAATAGAACAAAAGCTGGAATGGATGAGCTTCACAGAAAAGGAAGATAAGGATTAACTCAATATTGGTATACACCATGTACCCAATTAGGTTTACAGGATTGCTTTGTACAAAATGCCTTAAAAGTGTGGAAAAAAATACAGGCTTAGGTTTGCCAAACACAAAATAACATATAGAAAACCACTTTATTTCTGGGGATTGTAGATAGGAGAAAAAAATTCACTGATATCTTCCATCTGACATTACATTTATGAATCCGCAGAGAGAGTTCAATAAAAGGTTATAAAGCTGGCCATAGTTTTGCATGCTCATCTTAACTAATGAATCATCTACAAATGCCAACTACGTAAAGAAAAAACTAGCAGTAAAAAAGTTCATTAATTAAAAGATATTCTTCATGTAATGAGTACATTTTTCTAACTCTATGATGAAAACCTAATTTTAATAATTTTTCATAATTTGGGTTGTTTTACAGAATGAGTTTGCTATTATACCTGAAAATATGTGTTTTGCTAGTGTCACTGCTGACCTTAAGTCAGTTCCTATAAAAATAAAAAAAATTTTCAGGCTCTCCTTTGACATGATAAAACATGAAAAAGAAAAGTGCTTTCCTTCAAGCTACAAACAAAGTTCAATAAGCAATCATAAATTAGACAAAGGTAGTAAGCTCAGGCAAAAGAAAACAGAATTGAAGAAAAAATCTTGCCATATAATTGAAGTAACTCTTGAATTGCCTTTTTTCACTCCTTTTCTTGTTTTCTTTTGCAAGGGCACTGTTTTTTTTTTTCCTCTACTGAAGTGCTACTTATTGTCAGAAATATTGACTGGATTGGAAGCAGCTGAGACTTTTTTTTGTTGAAACTCATGTGAGACAGTGAAAAGTAATGTTAAAAGATAGCAAACCTTATTAAAAAGGAAATATAATTTTATTACTGAACCAATAAGCCCTCACATACTGCAGCATGACAAAATATATAGCACTAAATTGTCACGCTATCAGATGTGTGCTGCTAACACTGATGAAAATCTACTTAATCTCCTAAATTTATTTTAATGTGGTTACTGATATGAACAAAAGTGGTAAAAAAATGAAGAAATTACACTGTAAACTGTGAAAAACAGAATAGGATGATGTAATATTAGAAGGAATTTCTCACAAGAATCCTGTGCTGAATTAGAGCAACTTTCCAGCGATATGCCATTTCCTTCCTGTGCCACTCCATACTCCCTGAAAATATATAAAACGGAATGGGTTTTACAGTAGATGGAGTCACGTTAATGTTCAGTTACTCTCTAGGCTTTATGATTCCTTAAGAGCATACCACAAAAAAAGATCTTATTCCACAAATAAATTTACTTTTTGCTATGATTCTTCCCTGTAGGAACTGTAATTGTAATTGTTATAGTAATGCACAAAAACCTAATGCTATCAAGATACAGTCAATGAATGTACTGGAACAACTGTCTGCAGCTCACCCTTCACTGAAACACCTTTCAGCAACATCATACTGTTAAGAATCTTTCCAAAACCAGAAAATCTCTTCAAGAATAAGTAAGACTCAAATTTAAGCTACATTTTCTGAGGCAGAAAAAAAAAAATCAATGAGGAGAGTTAACTTGATTTTGGAGCAACCAAACTTACAAGTACATGGAATAAAATTTTGGCCTAACTTAAATCAATTGGATATCATTGACTTCAGAAATCTGTTGTTCAAGTCAAACCCTAGGAAAACACTAGAACTGCATTCCACACAGTGTTGTCTGCTTATTATAAGACAGTATTTCAGGAAGCAACCTGCAAGCAACTCCAAAGTATCTTCTCCTTACTCATATCTAAAAAGCAAAAAATTGTCAATGTATCCACAGAACATCTAGGAAAGGTTGGCAGAAAATGAACTTTGAAAATAGATCTAAGGTCCAAATTCAACATTTTAGTATTTTTGTGCACCAATTTGGACTACAGAGACTTTAAGTATCAGTACCTTTACAGGATGGGAATTACAGCTGCCTGCCGCACTCTCCTTCCCAGCAGTATCAGCCAAAGCTCACATTTCCAGTCTGTGATATCTGGTAAAAAATTGAATGGAACGCCATGTCACTGCTCTGCAGATTTCTGAAACTGAAGTATCTGCTTTTTTGCCTATGTAATGACTACAAGACCTCATACAGTCTCTTCTCTAACAAGCATATCCAATTTGAACTAGTTCTCTCAAGTCTAAAAAAAAGCTAAGGTTTTTAGGAATGTATGGACTAATATGTTTTGCAGCTCATTTTGAAAACTAGAGAACACCAGAAAAACTCTTACTGTTGTATTCAGTTCTCTGGAAAGAAATGCCACCTTTGTTTTTAATCAGCAGGCCTACAATATTCTTACTAAAGAGAAATAGAGACTTTTTAACTTCCAATGCACTCTTGAACTAGATGAACACCACCAAAGGCCTTTGATATGTTCACCTTACTAACTGTTCATCCACTACAGAAGTTATGTAGAGGATTAATGTATTAAAGGAAATGAAGAGAAATAAAATAAAAAGTTTAAACAGAGCTGCCATAGGATGACTTAAAGGCAAAATTAGATTCCACCATGGAAGATGATCCTTTAAAAGCAGAAGCCCTACAAAAGATCCCTGACAAAACTGGGCAATAGAAATCACGACACTTTCTAGATTTGTGTCTGTGATCTCGAATCTTATGTAACAATTAAATGCTACACTTATCTTAAAGAATACTTATACTCATAGGGCTTTAACTATGTGCTTTGCAACCTTTGATTTGATAGTAGGACTTTTGATTTTATTCTATTTTTGTAATATGTATGCACAAAAAAAGTGGCTGTTAAAAATAGTTCTAATACAATTTTGCAGGAAAGTAAATAAATTCTAAACAAGAAAGTCTCAGTAAAGTTCTTTGGTTAATGAAGAAAAGCACTGCATACTAATGGTTACTACATGAACAATCAAATATTTAAGAGGAACATTTTAAGAGCTATATATTAACGTGAAGAATTTTCTTCTCAGTACTAGTTACGTTCCAACTAGACTTATGAATAAAAGCACAGGCTGTATTTTAGAGTCTAAGAAATCCAAATAGTCTCCATGAAAACAATACAAGAGTTAAAAAGCAGAAAAAAGATCTTTTTCAAAAGCGAGTCAAACTTCTGTATATATATATATATGTATTTTTCTGATTCTGTAAATCATCTTTTCAAATATCCTATTAGTAGCTTTATCAGATGCTTCTTCAAATTTCAAAACTTTGCAAGAGATGGCAACTGTCCAAGCATTAAATCCATACAAAAATGGTACTGCTGTAATTGCAATAGAAATTGAGCTAGTCATGAGACAAGGAAAATATTCAGAAAACTCATAATTCATATATCAAGAAAACATAAAATGTAGTAGTTTTATTTCTTAACAAAGCATGTAGGTAAGGTGAAACCATGTAGATTGCTGCATTTAAAGGAACAGATCAAGTTCTATGGGCTGGGGTTTTCTTCACTTCCAAGAGCAGCTTTTGGACAGTTCTGTTTTTGACAGTAAAGACAAAAACTTTCTCAAAAGTTTCAAATAACATGCACATTTTCTTTTTAGGTATGATGGCACATACACAATAATTTAGATTAGGTATGAGTGCATATATTATATATGTATTTACTCATTCTAAAAGTTCAGTAAATCAGCTGAAAAAGTTTATTTTCCTTATTTTCTGTGAGAAGAAAAATATTTTCTCTTGGTATAAAACCAGCTTGGTAGTAACAGCTCGGTATTACAACCAGTACCTTCTCTATATTCAGTAAAAAGTTAAAAATAATTTCTATGATCATGAGATCCATAGTTTGCTTCACCCTTTACATTAGATGTTTGGTAAACACACTGAATATATATAATACTCAAGCTTAATGCAGAAATGCTTATATCTAGATTTCCCAGAAAATTTAAAATATATTCCTAATATTTTTAATGAAGATTTATCTTCCATTTAAAATTACTTGATGGAGATGGATGTCTAGTTACCTTGCCTGGTTTTGTGTTTTAACACTGCATGACTGTCTTCCTAATTCTGCAAATATCATAATTTCAACTTCACATATATCATGAAATGCAACTCCCTCATCTAGGCATTTATTTCAAAGTGTGATTAAAGCTTGTAATGGAACACTGACTATCCAGTGCCAAATATTTTACTAAATGCATAAAAATTATGTACGTCAAAAATGGTTACTCATGATAATAATAATAAATTTACTTTTAAGAAAAGATCAAAATATTATATTTAAACTTGTTTCAGATCCAATTTAATACAGTTGTTTTGGAGAAATCTCATGACAAAAGATTCAGGAAAGATATCAGTAAATATCTGGGGTTGCAATATTTTTCTCACATTTTTTTCTTCAATATTAAAATGGATATAAATTCAAAGTGAAAGTACTGAGGAATGCAAATCTTTCAATGAATGAAATATGCATTTAAACAAATATAAACACACCGTACTACAGCTACTCCATTTGTCAGAGAGGAATTAAAACATTTGAGTACTCATGCATTTATTCCCAATAAAATTAATATGATCAAACATATAACAGGAAAAATATTTCAGTAGAGAAATTAAATCTGTTGCTCCAACAAAGAAGCTAGAATGCCGTAAAAAAGAACCAATTTATATATTCTGTTGCAGTGATACAACTGTTTTCAACTTTTTCCCTGAAGTTTCTCTCTGTCCTACACAGAGCCACGAACAGAATTTCCTTCTAAGGGTTGTAAGGTTATATATCCATTCCATCATTTTACAAGAGACTGAAGGTCTTATTTTTATTGGAAGACAATTTCCATAAAAGTTTTAAAAGCATCTATTCCTTATATCTGAAAAAGAATACACAGAAAAAATAGATACACACATATAATCAGAATTATTATGTTCTCTGACAATTTCGCTATACTGCCATATTTCCTATTGTTATACAAATGACTGGATGTGCTTGATTGGTTATGTATCCTGTATTTTATCATATACTTTCACAGTATGAAATAATACCACAGCATGTGTGAAATCTAAAAATATTTAAAAGATGGGATTTGATTTAATTTTCCCATACTAAGCATGGTTTTGCAGAAGTGAACATATAGTTAGTTTTGTAATTGGCATCCGGTATTTGAAAACAGATGACTGCTCATCTCTGGCAATATTTAACTAAAATTAAGAGAAAAACTTGAAGACTAGCAAAGATATACAATCTACAGTCCGTTCTATTATTTCACTCCTAAAATTTTCATTTTAAGACAGACTTCGGAGTTTCTACTCCAGTATATGGTATTTAGGTACAATGGGGGGCAAGGCGTTTTTAACATTAAAAACAGATTTTGAACAAAACAAGCAACAGAAATCCTTCCTAAACTTGAGCTCACCTTCACAGTAGCACACTTAAAGAAGTTCTACCTCTATAAAGGGTCAATATCTAAACTGAGGATTTCAATTTAATGTTTTTTCTTTTTTTTATTCTAAAATTCACACTAAGGATCTGGTACACCTGGAAAAAAGTAAGATAAGACAGGGAACATGAACATATATTGTTCATTGTTTAAGAACATACATTGGTCATGAAGAACAGAAGGATCAGATCAAGAGCTCGAAACCAAGAAAGTAGCAGGATGTTTCTGTGTAACTGCTATCTTTTAGAACTACACTCAATGAGCACACTCGAACTCACAAACTTAGGTTAATTAGCCTATCAAAACAGACCTGGCAGCCTATACATTGGTATTCCTGATGTCACATCCCAGCTGAGTTCCTTAACATCAGTATTGCATTAACGACTTCACATCCATAGCATTCCTCCCTGAGAGTTAGATTGCTGAACCGAAATTTAGTAAAGAATAGAATGCAAATATTCAGTCATGCAGTAGGGGCAGTTCAAGTGCAGTCACTTTTTTTTTTTTTTTTTTTTTAAAGGAAATACAGTTCAGTATAAGAGACAAGTGTATTTCAAACATTTTTTAACCATGCTGATTTTCTTCCCATGTTTGCTTTAAACATTTGCTAATAAAGAAGAACAGTTGTACAGTATTTCCTGTTTCTCAACTACTAAAACTGAAACAGGAGAAAATAATTTAGAGATGACAAGGTCCACATACATTACAAATTATTTACTCCAGCTGCTCTTACACACGTGAATAAAAAAGAGAGAAAAATTATTGTGGGGTTATTTGCAGCACTTAAGTTTGTCGTAAGTAAAATGTAACAGAATAGAAAATGTTCCACTTTATTCACAAAGTCTGCCAAAATTCTGCAGATGCAAGTGGGAAAATATTCGAAAGCATGTAGTTTGTAAAGGAGCTCCTACTTTTACATATATATATTTATATATATAAAAACACACACATATGTGTGCAATTTCATATGCTTTTGGAAAGGCATTTCAATAAACCTTTTAAACTACATTGTCTAAGTTAGACAATTAACTTGTGTAATTACAAAATTAAATTGCCTAAATTGTACAATTAACTAAAAATAGATTAGACAATTTAGTTATCTTTAGTTCAAAGCAGAAAGTTTTACAGTAGAAGCAAGTCTTCAAACACCTGCTCAGTGTTTTGAAAGCAAAAAGTAAAGTTACATGAAAAACAACTACCCTATTCTTCCAGAATCCAAGTCACACAACCAGCATGTTCATTTGTAATCTGTCTTCGAAAACAAACCCTACAACTTGAGAATAATTTACTTAAAAGGCAGTTTTATTTTACCACTCTAATATGACAAGACATCCCCATTAAGACGCTGCATGTTGTGAAACTAGATTTATAATAGTGTTGCAAAAATATGCTTTTAAAGATACATTAATAACAATTTTCCCCTCACTATTACACTGCATTGTAGTCTTCTATATGGAGTTCGAAATACTAGTGGTTATATATTTTTAAACCTTTTATCACTACATAGTATATTGATCTGGAGGAAAGCAAACACTAACACTCTTATTCTCCTCCACAATAATACATTCTAAATACTGGTAAATGAGACATTCAGTTGAAGACTAAAACAAAAGTTGCTTTTTTGTTCTACTACAACATGCCAATCACACAATAGTTGCTTTTCACAGTAAGAAGGGCTTGTATTTCAGATTAAAAGCTATTCCAATAACAAAATCAAGAACTAACGTGCATCCATAAATTACATATCATATGCTTATACAAGACTGAACTTCACAATATTACCTCTATTCATTGTTAGACCACAAAGCTTTCATCTCCTACTTTGAGACAGAACAAGATTGTACTCCATAACATATTTCAGAGAGAGAAAGTGCATGAAAGCATGCACAATGCAGAGAATAAACCAAAATGTAACTAAGGCAGATGCAACTATAATGTAAACAGAGATGCTGTCCAACCCCAAATCCCAGTTGAGATACAGACTGTCAGGGTGGCAACAGTAAGACCTTAAAGCCTCATAAGGAAATCCTTGTTTAAGTCAGGACTTGGTGACATAGTCGTCCTCTGCTGCTCCAACAACTTTTTTTTTTTTTTTTTTTTAATAGAAAGAGATGCTAAATGCCTCTCAGTAAAATAGTGACTGCTTGGCAAAGTATATCCAAAGTACATACTGCATCCCTATGATATTCACAACTAAGATTAAAATGAAAAAAAGATCTGTAAAAAGGTCACAAATCAAAACTAGAACTCCACTAATCTTAGCATATCACTACATAGACTACAGGGTTTAGAAAATGAACAAGCTTTAAGAAGCACAAACACATTATGACCACATAAAAACGCTGCTGTCTGTAACATGAGGATCCAGAAACAGTTTGTTTGGGATTTTTTTCTAGAGACAGCTAGTGGCTACTTATATACTACTAAACAGATCGGAAACTGTCTACAACTCACATGAAAATAATCCTAGGAAGCCACCCTATTTGGGGGATGCTGGGAAGAACCTTTTATTCAGTTAGTTTTTGATTGGACGGTGCTGTTAAGGTGAGGAGATTAGGGGAAGACTATTAGACTTTCTTGCTTAGAGTTTCAAAGACATATCCCACTCAGACACCTGAATACTATAGGGTTTCAACTGCTGGTGACTGACATTCAGCTTTCCTTAATGGCAGAGAAGTTTAATGAATTTTGAAAAATTGATTTTAACAAAAGCTGAATGTATGGACTTTATCAGAAGTAGATTAGTGTTTAGACAACTTCAACTGTCGCAAGCTTAACACTAGCAAAAATGAAAAATTTCAACACAGGAGATAACAATAATATGCCTGGAAGATGGTAGAAATGTGATGAGCTAAAATATATTTTATTACACTTCAGAAATTTCATTAGTAAGAAAGCATATTACCACTAGAAAGCATGCAAAAATACATTTATTACTCATGCTTGTATGTTTCTAAACAGGTAAGAAGCCAACATTTTAGTTCATCTAAAAAGATTTTATAAAAAATTCTACTTTTATTTGTTATTGCAATATTCTTGTTTTGATATATTGGTAATTCATACTGATTTCTTATACCTGAAAAAGGTAGTAGACAAAATTATTACAAAAATGCACTGGTTTTCATCAAATAGTAAGATAGCGAATTTGTCAATATACCTTACCCCATTCAAAGTGACCACTGAATTTTTCCAACGTATTAAAACAGAGTTCATATAAAAAAATATTTCCAAAACACTTTGAAATTATCCCACTGCACAAAGTAAAACATGGTAATTTACTGCAATCAACAAGAAGATATTAGAACTAAAAGCATATAAACACCACTAATCTAAAATAAAAAGCATGCTGCTGTTTTACCAAAATTTAAACTGTGGTGGTTTCAGCTATTAATGGTTGTACATTACTTAACACAGGATACCTTTGGCTTTGTGTATTTTTATCTACAACTTCACTGCACATACATCACAATAAAACAGAAGGTTGGAGAGTTCTTGCTTGTCTATTATTTTCTATTAGCCACAAGAACTAAGAAGAAACTGTCAACCTCTGCCCACTAAAACCAAGTTCAATATTCTATTACACTGTGAATTTGGACTATCATTAGTCTACCATTAGTAGGTAAGAGCTGATCTTGTTGCAGTTCAAGCTGAAATAGCTCATACTGCTAACGCTCTGAAGACTTCATTATTCTTCATTATTATATATTATTAAATGCTATCTAAAATACTTTCTCTAAACTGAAAAGTAGTCATATCTTCTTAATTGGTTTATCTGGCATTTAGATAACTTTCCAATTACTACAATTTGGTACCCATGTACAACATCCAACTGCTTGTTATTAATTTGGACAGCCAAGGGACAGCTCAAGTACCAAATAACCATTTTGTTATTTGAGACTGAACGCTCACACAGTCTAGAAGATGCCACTCCTAACTAGATTCAAGGACATTGTCAAAGTAGAATGGGAAAAATTAGAACACCTTTAACCATTAAATTGTCAAGAAAACCATGGAGTTCTTTATGTCTCAAGGCTACAACGTGTGAGTAATTGCAAAGAATGAATCATAGATGGGCTGCTAAGTGTATCAGCCAATGATTATATGCAAGATAATTATGATCTTGTTACAGAGACTATTAAAGGAAACCAGAGTTGATAATTAAATACTGTATTACAACCCTCTGAAGGACAACCTTGTCAATATTAGTTAACTCAGGAAATAAAAACATAGCATTTTGAATGAATCTTTTCATTTGTAAGCAGCAATAATGTATTTTAATTTTGAAAGCAAAAATTTAAAAGATCTCAGAAAAATACACCTGTAAAACAGATTTGTTCAGCTAATTTATGAGGCAAAAATAATGCTAAATCATAACTGTACAAGATTTTGAAGACTCAGACATTGTATTAGTTGACATACTCCTGATGCATGAAAGTCATAGAGATGCTTCAAGTCACCTTTATGCAAGTGCTAGAGATTTATCAACAAAACCGGTATTTTGTTTAATATAAGTTCTGTTTCATGCAGTTTGAAAACATGCCTGAAACCTTTCCTCAATGAGGTATGTAATATGTAACACAAACACTTGGAAATATGAACGTATACTGCAAATGAGCTTTTATCAAGCTTGCTGATTCAATAGGAGAACAATATTCATATGAAATGAGGTTGGAAAGAATTCTTATTCAGCTTGTTCTAAAGACACTTAGAAGCTAACTGCACTGTGAAAACTTGGCTAAATATTGTAATATTGTATTATCTGGCCATCCAGTGTTCCCACACACCTAATGTTTCACACTGTGAAATTCAAAACAACAAAAAGGAATCATTTCATTATCTCAAGATAATGAAGCTTTAATTGGAGAAAACACATTCTCTGTTATAAAAAGAAAAAGGAGTCACCAGTTTTAACAAATCAAATGTAAACTTGTGGTGCAATTGACATATCTATGGACACCCTAGTTAGGACAAGAACATTTACACTCAGGAAGGGTTAAGAGCAAATATAAAATTCTCGAGACTCCTACTTTCACCTCTAAGATCACGTGACACACTAATCCATAGCATCTCAAACCCTTAAAACCATCATACTTATTACTACAACTTACTAAATCTAGGTAACCAATAGATTATTTATTATGAAATGCATTAGTCTGTCTTTTCACAAATGCAAATGTTACCCTGATGACACAACTCTCTACGCCATATAAAGAGTCAAATTCATGGTCACTGGCCTAGGATCCAATCCCTTTGAAATGGTTTTAAGCTACTATCTCTTTAGTAGTACTTTTTCCCCACAAGTGTCAAGCAGCTGACCAAGTGTGGCAGACAAAATGGAGCCTCATTAAAAAAAATCCCTCACATAATTCATTCTTGTGAGCTACACATCACAGACTCAAAGCTAAAATAAAAAGTCTTGACACACAATGACCATTTTCATGTAGTCATATTTGGATGGAAAGTAGTGCAGGAAAGCTTAGGGGTTTTTTTGGTTTTGTTTTGTTTTTTTGTTTGGTTTTATTTTTGTTTGTTTGTTTTGGTTTGGTTTTTGGTTTTTGGTTTTTTGTTTTTTGTTTTTTGTTTTTTTCTTCCTGGAGTTAAAAAGGCACACAATAACTCAACAGGGAAGGGCTGTAAGGTTTGTCACCACTTAAGATAGCAACAAACAAAAAGCAAACAGTAAAAGTCACAAAACTTTAGTGTTTCAAAACCTGATAGTTCTTTTTATAATGACGATCCTGTATTACTTCTCTGATAACTTCTGAAACAGAAGTTACTTAGGCTATTTCATGAATAGCCTCAAGTGGTAATTCCAGTCATCTTTTTACAGAGGATTAGATGACTTCAGCAAGGTCCAAGACAACAATAACAACTACTGGGTAGAGTGTAAAAGTATTCTAGTTAATACATGAGAATTCAGAGAGAATGGATCAAGTACAAGTCTGATGGTTTATTCTTAGACAAACTAAATGAAATTTTAAAATTAAGTCTCAGAAATCCTATTTATTCCTGTTTTATCTGACTACCACTTCCATGTTATACTGCTGTGATTAAGGCAAGGTTGTTCCAGCCCACATCTTCATTTCTGTAAATACCGGAGCAGACATTGAGGTAATTTAGCTCAATGTGATGATTCAAGCACCTAAAAGTTGCTTTTTCGCTAAAAGGCCATAGGTGGAAAGGTAAGATAGAATGATCTACCTAGATAAAAATGCTAACATTGAAGTTATCAGGTAACTTTCCACAAAATGAGAAATAATGTGTTTATTAATTAGGCCTTTAGGATTAAAATACATTTTAACATGGCTTTAGAGCACTAGTTAATAACAGAGCTTCCAAACAGATATCCATTAGCATATTGCTATCAAGTCTAAATAGATTCTCAGTAATTATCACTGGCCGAGGCAAACTGAAGTATAACTTCAACATACCAAAGATTTAATTAATCAAAGCAGGATGAGTCAGCCAGAGAAGGCAGACACTTTCAAACTTCTTTCACCACTCCAGAATACCAAATTAGCATAAATCTACTCAGTATTTCCAGTGAAACATATGGAAAATTTCTCACAATAAAATTTAATTTAAATCTCAAGTATAATTAATGAAAATTGAATCCATTACTCAGAAATCATACACAGAATATTTTCGTGCTGTAAGTTTTTCTCAATTACACTTACAGAAATGTAAAAATTATGCTGCACTGGGCTCAGAAGCTAAATTTTTTGATATCCTGAATTTATTTATCTCTGTAGAATCTTTCACCATTGATGCAATGATCTTCTCTTGTTGCTTATCAGATGATCACAATTTTTAACAACCAACATAAAAAGAGATATATGTAATTGCCAAACTATCAATAGTTACAGGCAAAATACTTCTTCATATTATACTATAGAATCAATAGAAAACACCATAGTAACCATACAGTGATGACTTTAAAGTGAAAGTGGGGACTCCTAGCAAAAACTGAGCCATACAATATCATAAAAGTAATGAATCAAGATACTGACTCATCTCCCAAAAGAGAGGTCCTCTGGCAAGTTTTCTTTTCTAATGCCCAGGCAGTCTTAATATCAACACAGAGTTTATTTAAAATTTCTATATATGAGTTGCTGAAATGGCAATGACCAATTATTGCCATTTTTTTTTTAGCTCTTGTAAACTTTAGTTCAATTTCAAAACTTCAGGTCTTGCTTAGCAACTCTGCAGGTGAAGCAGGGACTTTAAATACTTCAATCTCATGTTTGCTGCTAGAATTTGGCAAATTCTTAAGCAACATTAAAGCATTTACACAGAAAATATAGATTGGTTCAGGACAGACAGACAAGTGGCAGTGTGTGGGGAGGGAACAGAAAAGAGGGCTACTCTACAAAATCATCAGTACTATATCTTCCTCTTCCTTCAGAGATATTCAGAAGTTACAGGTCTTCTGTAGCTGCTCTCCCTCCTCTATAGCAGTTCTACTGTCACTATGGGTGGAACCTTGGCTATAGGACTATTTCACCACTCCCTTTTTATGCTGTGATTTTCTACGTTTTCCATGGGTCATCTAATAAAACAGTAGCAATTATTGTGTGTAATCAACAATAGATTAAGAATACAATATTAATACTGCCAGAAAGACTTTTGTATTTAATTCTCTGGCTGTAAAGGAAACAAATGGTTTTCCTATTTTAGGCAGTGTAACAGCTTCTGAAAGTCTCCAATGAGACTCTCTTAATAGCAATCTTCTTCAAACGTCTGTGCACCTATAGTCCATTCACTTTATAAATATGTATATTTATAAATATATAGATGCATACAGCATCTACTCCAGAGGATTAAAAATTTTAACCTAAATTTTTGAAGTGATCTGAGACTACACATATACTAAGAGGGCTTTGCCATCATGTAATTGCTGGACTGGATTGGATAGAGCTTATTTTGCAGAACCAATACTGTTCAGAATACAGTTCTGATGCATGCTTTTAACTAAAATGATACTTTTTATTGTATGGTATGTCCCTTGTCATCTTGTTTTTGTAAGCTCATTTTCAGAACGGAAACTCTGATGCAAGAACTGTGTCCTCAGAGCCAAGTGAAATTATCTATTATCCTGAAAGCATTAACCAATAACATACTGGTTTTTATAATTACTGAAGACCATTTTTAGAAGTGTATCTATAGAGTATTACAAGTCAGCTAATGGAGATCAAAATTCACAGGAAGAAAACACACTAACTAGTGCTTTTGTAAATAAATACATACTATGTATATATTGTATATATAAGTATATATTTAAAATATGCATATTTTAAATAAGAACATAAAGAAAATGTATAAGAAAACACAACCTGAGAATGTAAAGATTCACGATGTCTTTCTATGTATGTGTATCATTTAAAAACAGGAAAATAAAGAAGCAAAACTAAGATTTTACTTTTAGATTGGACTTTCTCATTGCTAAATACATGAATGCATGTTATTGTTTTTAATTTTGAAAACTTAACTATTTGAGAAAAAAATGAATGTAAGTTCATAAAATGAGCCATTACAACACTAAAAATTTCTGTATCAAATGAAAGATATGGACACATCTGCTCAATATAATAAATCTAACTCGATATAAAAACTGCATTCCATCCTGTACATGCATCCATGTGTGTATGAAAGAGAATGCAAGACAGAGCACATGCATCTGCATCTAAGAGGGAGACTGTATGCAGGGCTGCTCACTGGAAAAAAAAAATCTGCAAGTTGCATAAGTGTAAAGGAAAAGGTATATTACCAATAATTATTGAAAGTGCAAGATTCTCAACAAAGCATGCTATCACTTAAAACTACACACAAGTACACATTAATGTTCTCTGTGAAACCAAACCAAAGCATATCAGCAAATGTACGATCATTTCTCACTGACTTCATAAAAGCTTTTTCCATGCTGCTTATATAGAAAACATTTAATATGGGACCTAAACAGATGAGTCTAAGGACTCTACACATGGTCCAAAATCAAACTTAGAAACAAAGACCAACAAATAGGTCCCAAGATATAATTCAAATGAGTTTTCATATACAATGGATTTCTTCTGACTTGCAATTTATTTCTTGAAGTCATCAATAAAATACCATGAAGATCCTCTATACTATAGCACTTCCATGAACTCAGGCTCTCCAGTTAATATCCCACTCTCTGCTTTCATTAGGTCAAGATTTTGGACACAGGGCAGGGGGCTGGGAGTTAGACTATTGTTCTTACTCCTATTTATTCACACAAACAGATCATATTATCTCAAAAACCCAACATAAATTAGTTTATGTAGGGTTTTTTGTTTAAAAAAAAAGATAAATTTTATCTTAATTGCAACAAAATGACCAGCATTGCCTGGTAAAATCCCAAACCATCAACATTAAAGCAGTCATGACTTTATTGATGTTGCAGTCCATACTCAGTGCAAGAGAATAATAATGCAGTGCCATAAGCATAAGAATCTAGCTCCTACTGAAAGCATATGAAAAGTTTTCATTAGTCAAACAAGAATGGGTTATAAATGCAGTTGTGCAAAATCAGAGTTAATGTTAATGAAAACAAAAATGTCAGATAGGGTGGGACAAATTTAATTGCATGCACCTTACAAAACAAGGTGAGCTAAATCACAGTTACAAATGTTAAGATATTTAAAATGGCACTTATCTGTGGTAAGTATTTAAATAAAATTAACACCAAATACATAAAATATAAAATAACTTCAATATTTATTTACAATTTCAGGCCATTATTTGTACAGAAAAATACATTAATTTCCTTAAGTGAACAGTTCTTTTGAAAGGGAGATGTGTTAGATAACTGATTTTTCAATCTTGAGTCTTTATGCTCCCCTGCTAGTATTCAAATGTTAAAAATTTGTGAAAACGATGCAAGTACAATAGCAAATAAAAATTCTCAGTGCCTGAAATTCTAGTCATTTTAGCTCCTTCTTAAAAGTGTCTTACAAATTATTACAAATGATTGTCTGATCTTGGGATTTGAAGAATAGTTTACAGAAATGAGCTAAAAATAAGTCAGTGTTAAAAGGTAGGGTTGCCAGTTCTTTCATGGTCCCAGAAAACGTAGAGGAAGTTGGCAGGATCAGCTCAGCTCCACTGTGCTCCTGAAAAATATAAAATACCAGTGTCCACTGGATCATTGGGTCCTTAGCACTCTAGTACTATTTATGAAAAAGATTTTGGTGATGACCATAATGGTGCTTTAAAATATGGAGTAAGACAGATTTGTCAGTAGGCGTGATCTTTCCTTTTTAAGGTTTCATGCCCTAAATACACATTAGTTATAAATTAAGGGTAAAAAGTGCTTTGCATAATGATAAACATATTAGGACCTCACCTTTGGCCATTATTACATAAACAGAGAAGAAATGTTAGGAAAAACTGAATTGATTGTTTAAATAAAAAAAAATTAAGTGAAGACTGTATACACATTTTATTCCATTTTTATCTAATGAAATTACATTTTAAGTGTTAATCTCACAAATATACTAGGAATATCTAATTGAAACTAAGGCTGAGAGTCTCCAAAAGGCTCATACAAAATCCCCCCTCACAGTAGCAATCAGTAGTGTAATTCCTTTGATGGCAGCAAATACAAGCTAAATAAAAATACAAAGCACTGGCATCTCACTATTAGTATCTAGATATGTTAACTAAACAAGGACTTCAAAACATCCATGGAAAACTGTCAGGGGAATCTGGAGATGACACCACTATTAGTCCTGCTAGGCAAGTCCTCTTACAGTTTCAGCTATGATTCCAGTTTTTTCAGCATCATACAAGTCAAAGATTTTGCCAAAAAAGTTTGGCTTGGAAAAAGGGCTCTACAATCAAAATGTAAAATAAAAATGGAAACGAATAATTCTAAAGAGCAAAGGCAGAATAATTATCATTCTGTACCTGCTCAGATACTGTCAAAGCAACAAAAGTGCTTCTGTATGCAGAAGCACATAGGTTCAATAAATTTGTTATTTAACAGCAGTTTCCTAAGGAAGCCCATCAGTATTCCATTCCATATTCAAAACTGGCCAAATTTTGTTATGACCTAAAGAATTTACCTAAGCTTGAACAGATTTTTAAAGTAGTATTTAAAATCTGTAAAAATAGATACATATTTTGCTATATAACATAGTAGTTGCTACATAACACAGGGCCTATTAAAAGCAAAAAGATTAGAGGAAAAACATTAAACAAAATTTGCATACATAACTTACTGCTCAATAAAACACATACATAACGTTATAGCCTCTTAAGATACTCAACTGCAATACAAATTTAAAACCTGGACTACAGTGCTGTCCCTGATCAATAGTGCAAAGCAGGCAGATATACCAAGCAAAATTAAAAATAGCTTTAAATATTGATATTAAACTTAGTATTTATAACTACCTCAATTTCTCTAGCAGCATTAAAAGTCATGGGTAATTATCTTAAGATTCAAATTTGGTTTTAAATTAAGTTTTACTATCACAAGAAAGTGCACCACACTTCAATTCTGTCTACCAAACAAGAAAAATGTGCTAACCCAACCTCTCTTATCACAGTGCACCAAAACAGACACTATAACAACATGAATTTCTCAATATGTAAAATGAGTTCCAGAGCTTGCATATTCTTTCTGCACTTCCTTTTTCATTATCTGTCATGGGAATGACAACAGGTAGATGACAGAAATGTTAATTAGAGGCTGCAAACCTAATTCACAATACACTGTGCAACTTCTTGTTTACCAACTGCAAACGGATGCTTTAGCAGAATAAAAAGTTACATCGCATATAAAAGCTTCTCAAATTTGGGGAAGTCTTTCAACTTTGAAAGGAAAAAGAGTGCAACTTCCAATGTCTAGGTCCTCAACCGAAAAGAAAAAGAACTATAAAACCAAAAGACTTAAGAATGAGATCATCTTCCAATTTCATTCTATTATGTAAGTAAAACAATTGAGTTTGATTTTTCAACTTCCACAAGCATCAAATTGGGCGAAATCTTCACCCCCACTACAGTAATAACTAACACATCAAAAGAGCTAGGTTTCTGCCCTATAAAATCGTCATGGCACAGTTTAATAGCTTGAGTGGTGTTAAAGTAAGCACAAGTAAGTCTAAGAATGCCCTTCTGGAATGTTAACTTCTTGGGAAAAAAATCCCCAAACAACCAACATTTCAAGTGAGCACTGACTGAGTTTTAAATCAAAGATAGTGAACCTCACAACATGGAGACTAATTATCGATTGCCAGAACTTATTCAGCCCACAGCCTTTTACCTTTAGGCATTGATAGAAAACTGGCTACAACCTCCATGAATTATCCTCCCAAATTATTTCCAGCTACTGTCAAAGAGCTCTAGTTCCTTCCTTATTCTGAGACCTGAGTATCATCATCCTGGGCAACTGGCTCTAGGTGGCCCCACCTGAGCAGGAGTATTGGACAAGATGACCTCCAGAGGTCCCTTCCAACCTCAATTACTCTGTGATTCTGTGATACTATGAATAGGGTTGTATGTCAAACTTCATAACAGGTATTTAGATACAACAAAATACAAGTAAGGCTAATAGCAACTCTTACTACCCAAGTTGCCAAACTCAGTATCTCCATCTGATTGAATTTCATTTTGTTAGCGCAAGTAAATATTTCTGTTTACAAGTAAGGCTAAGACCTAGCAAGACTCTTATGCAGAAGACACATGAATGAAAGACCCTACCTGGAGAAGGCAACTGAAATAGGTTTGAGCTTACCCACAAAAACTTAGCTTACCCATAAAAACTTAACACCTTTACTTCTCAATCCATCAACATCTCCATCTTAATTTAGCTTGTGGGGCGAGGTCTAAAAAAATAGTATAGAGTATTCACTTAGGAGTACACATAGAATTTAAACTAAAACAGGAAGAAAGTAAGCAACAAATTGGTGAAGTAAACATGAAAAATTTACATAAACATAACAAATATAAACTAAATTGCACTATTCAACCTAACTAGAACATGCTGTCTTTAATTTACCCTGTATTATAGTGAAAGAACAACTTCTAAATATTGGTTCAGTCAAAATACTGTCTTCTCTTTATCTGTGCCAATTCAGGATTTTTTAAAAACTGAAACTGAAGTGAGATGGACTTCTCTCACATACATCTTTACCTGTTATAAGAGAAGGAAAAAGGTATCTCAAAACGGCCAAGGGATAAAGGAACTTTACTTTAAAAAAGAAGGTTATGCAATTCATTCCAAGAGCGATCCAGGACTAACAATTAAATTCTCCCATGACTTTGTCAAAGAGAGAAGCATTTCTCAGGATGCAGCACAGCTTCATCCTATAATGGCCAAAACAATTTTTTTAATTCTAGAGATTACAGAAAAGTTATCTCTTCATATTTCTTCCTCTGCTATTCAAATCTGTTTTTATACAGAAAGTTTCATTTACTTGGAAATAACACATACTATGATATATATCACACTCTTCTAAGCTAAACCACTGCATTATCTAGGCTATATTCCTTGTGAGCTCTACGGCTAGTGTCGTCTGAGTACTAACCGCCTAAATACCCTTTCATAATTTTTTACATAATTCTTTAAAATGTAGTTCTCAGAATGATTTCCAAATCTACACTCTGCCTTTTCTTTAAGAAACAACTTTTTTAAAAAAAAATCTAAATCATTGGATTCGAGCCACTCCCAACATCTTAAAGATGTAAGATCAAGTGAGATGGTCTAGACTCGAAAATGAATTTAACAGTGTCTATCAACATTGACTATAACTTTTTCTTAAAAAGAAGACATAATATAAATGTATGAAACAGAAAAATAATTTATAGATAGAGAAAGAAAAAAGAATGACAAGCTTCTAGGACAGTTCTGGAACAGTTGTAAATTCCTTCTCCTATTCATTTTAAGCATTTCTTTCTGCTGCTGATAATGCTCTTTTTCAAAATAAAATTAAATTCATAATGTGTTCTACTGCTGATAAGACCTTTAAGTTACTTATAGCTTAGTAAAAATACAGCTATTTTCGCTATTTCTTGTACCAGATAAACCATCAAAATATTTACATTTCCTAAAGACTAAGTTCTTGTGTTTTTAACTTAATATTTAACATATCTTTTGAGAATGTTTTTGGGGGGGTTCCTGAAAATATAGTATGTGCACATGCCACAGTGACAGAAAGGTAAATATAAGGGTATACACTCGAAGTAATGAAAACAAGTCTGTATATGTTAACAGTGCTTCAGAAGATACAGTAGGACATTTGATAGAAGAAAAATGGGAATTAAAAATATTAGGAGGAAACTTTTGCGTATTTCTGCTGAATTCCAGTTTGGACCACTGACTAGTTATCAATTACCTCTGAGTATCTTAATTTCCCTGTATTCCATTCTCCCCAGGGTTTATCATCGCATTTTAATCATCTATCCAGTCCCTTGAAAATACATCCCCCTAGCTGATTAATACTAACATTTTCTATTCTTATATGCAAACGAGCTAGTTCACCACCAAATGTATGTTCACTCATCTATCACAGGTGGTTTGTTAGGAAAGCCAAAGGCTTCTCTAGAAAGCCATGACATACTGAAACATTGGAATTCTACTACAGATTATTTTTAGAAGATTTTTTTTATTTAAACAAATATTGTCAACGAAATTATGAGAAATATTGCAGCACTGCAAAAACATTACAACTCTACCTAACTTTACAGAGCACAGATGTACACACAGAAAAGACAAGAAAAAAAAATCAAAGTTGTATTAGCAAAAAAAAATATATAATTTCAATAAAATATAGGTCAAGCAGAGTACACATATGGATGGCACAAGAGGATTTTTTTTTTTTTATCTGCTATATCTATTTTTTAGGAAGCAGAACAGTGATGAGAAACTTATCAATACAATCTTTATACTGCAGAGCATCATTACTTGCAACATATTTTATAATTGCTTGTATCTCAGACCCAAAGATACTATGACTGCAAATGAATAGTCAGTCCCACTCAGGAGAAACTGTATTGAAGACTGTAAGAAAGAATGAAAAGATTTTAGTACTACAAAAAGACTACACAGGAACAGCACAGAACACTTCCTATTGGTTGCAATCACAAGGTTGAAATGTTTTCAGCTATCCGTTGCTGAACTTCTTTATATGATAAAATAATTACATACATTAAACATACGATATGTCCATATCTGATATTTGGTAGATATAGTAGTATGCCTTGTTCATAAGTCTGACAGAAGTTGAGAAAGAATGGGGTAAAGACTGCGTCCAATTATGACCGCACATCTGAAATTGTCTGAGGCTTTTTGTTCTTTTGTTTGTTTTTTAATGTATTTCTATTTCAGGTACCTAACAATGAAATAACACTTGATAATTCATTGAACATCTGTGATAATTACCCAGGGTTTTCAGCTGATTCAGCTCCTGGCCCTCCTTCCTGAAAAATTGTTTGTACCACATAAGACACACAGAAGTACAATAACCACAACTACATGAGGGATATAGAGCACTTTACTGTTCCATATGACAAAACAGACTGACTTCCTACAAAACAGGCACAGTACTGTTTCTTTCATGGGGCACACACCACCACAGATGAAAGGACGTATGGGAAAGAAGGACCATGATGAAGTCTGTCCACACAGGACACTTCATATTTATCAGACAAAGTGTTTCCGAACACCCCTGTTAACTCTAATAACTTTAAAAGTTACATACCTTTAATATATATTCAAAAATAAAGCCATGATGATGAAGCATTTCTTTGTCAAGCCTACCTTTGCTTTAACATCCTCCAAAGAGTTAAACTAAACGCACAGTTCATGGAGCATCCAGAGCCTCAACACAACTGGTTCAGATGGTCTCAGATATGATCTCAAGGTATGAGGAACAGCAATGAAAAAAAGGTGTTTGTAAAAATAATACCGAATCCAGAAGAGCATCTTTGGCTACTTGACTAGAAATACAGAATATTTCACCTATTTTGCCTGGAAAATTGCCCTGCTAACTTAGTTCACTAAAATGAGAATGACAGCCCAAGATGCAATCACACCAAACCCGTATTTTAAACTTCTAGTGATAGAATATTTACATCTATCACCTAATAATCTTGAGTTTAGTTGGTTCTAGCCTCAGTAGCAGGCAATGGCAAACAAGATAAGAATCGTCGTCCTCTAATACTTTCAAAATAACTTCACCTTGCATTTTAAAATCTCTGCCGAGATTCAAGTTTTGTGAAAAAATTGATTAAATGGAAAGTAAATTGCTTTAACTTAAGAATCTTATCTTGACAATTTCTGTGTTACTCTGCACAAACTTACCAAGACTTACGCTTTGAATCCATCTTGTCCAAACTGAGTATTGGATTATACAGATTCCACTGAATTCTCCAAATAGCAAAATCTAAACCATATACTTTGAAAGCTGATTTCCAAAAAAACCAACAAACGAAAGTTTTTTCTGATTACTGTGTAGAAATTAAATAACTAACTTTTTTTTTTTTTCCTCAGGAGGTAAATGGTCAAATGGCAACAGGGCTGGAGTCAGATTCCCAAACTGGGTTTGGCCAAAAGGAGCTTAAAATTAAGGAAGCTTTAGAATAGTGAGGACAAATAGTCAAATTGCTTCTTTGAAAAAGGTAGGCCTTATGCTAAAGAATTACCTTACAAAACATCAACAGCTTCTCCACTTAACAGCTCTTTCTGTGGAACAGCAATTTGTTGACATTGGGTTATACTCACTGGCCATACATACTTAAAACAAATGGGGGTGGGAGATGAGGGTTAATAATCAAGTAAACAAAAACATTAGATGCCTCCCAGAAATTCTCTGTATCTTAGAAGTACTCTAAACTGTCTGTTGTCATTGATACACAAATGCAGAAATCAGGGGGAAAAAATGCCAACAGGGTAGCTCTTCATCTGCAACTGAAAAAACTGAAAATGCTTTTTTATCATACTAGAAAATTATACAGTGGTGACTACCACAAACATTTTGCAAAAAAATCCAAGCCGCTTCCAATATAAATGCAAATAACAATTTTAGGATAATTCCTTAAATGTTCATTATAATTTAGGGCTCACTGAGCCTAAAATCAAATTACTGTGTAACAGATATTTTCTCTTCTCCTGCATTAATGGCAAGGCAAGGAGGGAGGCCAAGCTACATAAGATGAAGAGGCATCTTAGGTTTTTAATTACAATACATAAAGGAAATTAAATTCACATAGTTTTTAACATGAGAAGACAAATACATAGAGTCCAAATTAAAATGAGAAGTTACTGCTGACAACTCTTAAGTAAATTTTCAGTACTTTTAAATACCTTTTGATTGTGCTTAGTCTTATTAACAGGTGTATAGAAGGCTCTTCTGATAAGTAATGTTAAAATAGGAACATTAAAGAACTTGCAAAAAAACAAAGTAGAATTCCATCTTTTGGCCACCTACAAATGAGTTGTTTTCCCATACTAGTTCATTCTAGAAAGTACAACCTAAGTAAAGGCAAACAATAAAGAAAAAGTTTACCATCACTGACATTTTTAACCTGTAAATCAAACATGTTGCTAACATCTAGTTAAAATCTAGCACACAGGCTATGTAAGAAATAAATCTAGCTGTGCAACTAGCTACACTTGCTTTCAACACATACAGGAGGCATTTCCAGTTGCTAGGATATTATGTAGTATATTAAGTTACATGTAAACATCCTCACAGAGTTAGTATACAGAGCTTGTCATAACATTCAAGAAGAGTAAGTGCTTTATACATACTACTGTGTTCAGAAAATAATTGTGTACGGGTTTGATTTATTCAATATTCACTTCAGAACCTCCAAAAGCGATAAAAAAAAATCCCACACAACAAAACCAGTCATAAGTGTTTAAAAGAAAGCACTGAAAAGCCTCCTATTTAGGCAGACAGTGATTCTCCTCTTACTTCCCCCTCTGTTGCCAAGTCTGCCTCTTGCCTGAAGATGTAACACAGATAACAAATCTGTCACCACAATTAAATCAGAAATTGATCACTTGACTTTCTACTGAAGATCAATACAGATATCTTTCAATCCACCTTACCCATTTCTGAAACTACTTATAGTTTTTCGCTGTAATATCTAGGTTTCCCTACTTAGCTAAGATATATTTAGACTCCTCTTGTACACAAGACCTAAACCCTACAACCTTATTTCTTCATTTTTGAGTTTATCTTCAGGGGTTTAGAATTATGAGATTAAGTTTTATTTTACTACTTCCTCGATTTAGAAGTACTCCAAAATTATGCTCTAATTACTTGCATCAAAATTTGGATTATGTGTTTCTCTACAACCTGTGCTAGAAAGAGTAAGAAGCCTCTGGAAATTCATATGAAGCAGTAGTTGTCAGATCCTCAATTAATTTATCTTGTTTAAACTCTCCCCATGGAAATACCAAATCTAGAGAAACCTGAGATATCCAGAGCTCCTAAACCAACCGTCTATCCAGACATATCTCAGCTTCACTTAAGGGTGGGATTGCTCAGATCGCCCAGATGCTCACTATAATTAGTCCATTTTCTAGCTTCCATGGAACAAATTTTCTCAAAGAAAGGCCAAATGGGACCAACTCAATCAGGTTTCCCAATGCATATAGTCAAGTAACTAAAACTCCAGAATGTTTTATGAGTTGTACATTTTACACATAGCTGTATTACTCAGATGCAAGCACACTATTTTTTTCCCCCTCAGCAAACATAGTTCTTTACCATAATATAAAGTTCTAGAAGCAGGATAGTACAAGCAAGTCATCATCTGCTTAAATCCTGGTCATTAGAGTTGAGAATACTTTCTAGTAATTGACAGACACCACTTGAGCCTTCTGATGCAAGTATCTGGCCAATACACTGCAACACTGAAGCTGAAGTATTATTTTCTAAGCCATTAATCAGTATCTACATGACCTCTCAATTTGATAGTTGCACTAACCCTTATCAATATATGAAAACAGCGACATAAAAGTGCTACATTAGATTATAGTTGGCCACAGCTGAATTTACTTTTCAATATTTTACTTTTAGCTGGCTTTACAGGCTTTACACTACAGCGGAGTACAAACCTGAAATACAAAACTCTATAAAAAAATGACAAACTTCTTCATGAATCCTTGCTGTTCAGTATGAATGTAATGTCCCAAAACAGCTATAATCCAATAGTTAAGTTGAATAAAAATGCAGTTCTCTTGAACTTCATAAGAAAAGACAGAACACACGTCTACCACAGGGTGACAACAAATCCTTGCATGCTACATTAAGACACCATCTGAACTATTTATGGGGTAAGCAACTTACCTGTATGATGAAACGACAGAGTATGAGGAGTGGTTAGAATGTGTATAAAAAGCTGTTTTTCAAGAAAGGGAGGAAAAGAAAGAACAACTTACCTCAAAAGTGAAAAGTATACAAATGCAGATTCAAAGGAAATAGCCCTCGTGCAGGTCCAGCAAAAAAAAAAAAAAGCCAAACCCAAAACCCACACACTTAGCCACTTTTGTATGTCCACCTTTATAAATGAGTTCTTATTGAACATCTTGCAGTAATTTCAGCTGTGAACTAAATTGCATTGGACTAGGAAACCCAGACAGGTAAAGCTGCTTTTAAAGCACATCTTTTAAAGCATACACACCTGTAACTTAGAAAAATGTGGTTTAGTGTGACTGTAGCCATTGAACAGTCAGATTTCTGTATGAAAACCTAGGATTCTCACAAGCAGTTACATGACCTGGTATGAAGTCATTAGAACATAGCTGTTTTCTCTCTCCATTTATTATTTTCAACACTTAACAATATGGCACAGGTGTTCCTTATGATTTTGCAGACAAATAAATGCTAGCCAAAACATTTACTATTGATATTAATATGTAACACTTATGCTGATAGTCACTTAAATATCTCTACATTTGAGCCAAATCTCTCCTAATTACATTAACACCGTTACATTGCATTCATGCATTAAAAACTACCTTTTGATACATCTTCACATGTATTCATGAAAAATATTCAAAGGCATAATTTTGTTACAGAAAAAAAATTACAATCCTTACACTAGATATATACCTTTCTTTAACTGCTTGTTTTTCAAACAACATTGTGATCTAATGAAAAAACTGTCTTTTTTGTAGTAATTCTTTAAATGGAAGATAAATTGTCAGTTCAATTACTATTCCAACTCCAAGGCTCATTCATACAAGTTTATGAACCAGACAATGCTTCATTTGTTCTGTACTTTTATATAATACATTGCAAATATACTGCATTATCACCTAACTTAAGAATATGAAGATTGTCTAACACATTTAATCAGGGGCAGTACTATACAAATTACTATAGCTCTACACCCTCACTTACTCATTTAGAATGGACTGTTGCTTAACCCGTAAAGAACAGTCATAAAAATTATAAACAAATAAAAAAAATAATCAAAGAAATCCCAAACTGAAATTTAAAAAAATGTTTTGTGTGATGTTTTATTGCAAAGAGGGTTTCCAGTAAGGAAATTAAAAGATGCCAACTTATTGGGAAAAGGCATCGCATCAAACCTTGCCACTTTTGGTTCAAATACACAGGAGCAACAGGCATAACAAAAGAGCCAACAGGCAACATAATTGTCTTAGAACTAGTTTGAACACCTTTCACTATTAGGAGAATATCCAGTACCAGTTTTAACATAATAAATGAAAAAGCTACTACATGTTTTTCCCTACATGTATATCAGTCATGTATCGTGAAAAATCATACAGTATTTGTCTTGTTTAACTTGTTTAACTTGTTTTATTTCACTGAAAAATGGAACAACTATCAAGTAAACTTCCACCTTCTTTTTCTGCAGAACCAGTTATACATCAATAAAGCATAAAAGCTCCTGATGTTTTTAAATTATACTTCTTGAAAATTTGGTCACACTTATGACATAGTGGTGGCAAAAAAATCCATTTCCACAGAACAGCAGCTGTGATTTCAGGTATTTAAATCAATGAAGATGGTTAGCCAGGAGCTTACAGAATGTTAGGGCAGGGCTCCCAAATTTATTACCATCACCATAAGCTCTAATAGGAACAGTTTGTAGGATACAAATGCTGTGGAAACCACTGTTTCGCAGGGATAGGTATATCATATCACAGCATGAAAAATTTTTAAAATCTTCTAAAAATCAGAAACATATATTCTTAGTTGTATGTAAAAACTAAAACAAAACCGCTTTCTTGAGATTTTTATGCCATTTTCTGACCCACTGCTGCTCAGGAGTAAACTTACCAGCAAAGCACTGATTACTGCCTATCTTACAGGCCGGATAACAGAAAGTCTTGCCTGATTTGTTGCAAAGTTGAAAGATACACACTGAACAAGGAAGGATATTGCAAAAAGGTTTCTCTTTAAAAACAGATTAATTCTTCCTACAGAAAAAGCAGACAAGAAGGAAAGTAAAAGTGAAAGCATGTGCAAGGGTGGGGAGGGAGAAGGGGGAAAGAAAGAAAGAGGAGGGTAAAGAAAGGAAGGGGAGACCCTGTTCATTGAGTGTCTGATTTGCTATCTTAGGACCTATTTTAAACAAATGTTTAGCATTCACCATTTAAACACGTTAATGAGAGCTATGGTTTGAACATATTTTGTGTTACATAATACCAAGTACTTTAAAAATGATTTTGTAAATAACTCAAATATCACACTCAAAATTAACAGATACTTTTGATTTGAATCCCTCTGTGCCTCATTTCTCTATCTATGAAATGATAATATGAATGCTTCAACCCTACAGAGAGATTCAAATTGTGTATGTACCTCAAATACTCCATAAGGACCACAAGGCAATTAGCAACTCTGTTTTCAGAGTAAAAATAACATGAACTAACATGAAGTAAATAATACATACAGCTGCTTGCTGGCCAATGATGAAACAATATATATTCAATACGTGGTCATCAGATGACCAGAGATCATCCTTTATGTGAAGGTCCTGGAGTCCTGTGTTTTTAATGGTACACGATAATCCATCCAATGGATTTGTCATGATGAATGTACGTAGCAGGTAGTATAGACATTTCCTAATTTCAAAGTTCTGGTTATGCAGCTTTCCTAGACATTGTATAATATGTTCTCTTTTTATCCTTCTTTGAGACAGAAACACATGTAACAATGGTAGGATTCTGTGCATGGACAACTGTCTATCCAGAAGACATAAACGTAGAAAGACAGGACTTAAGTTATGCAATAAAGAACTCGCTGCTTTCAACAAACAATGAAAAATTCTTTTGTTTCTTCTAAGAAGGGAAAATTCATTTCAACTCAATTTCTATAAAATAACTTTTTTAAAGTTTCTTTTGCATTTTTAAATATGAAAAGAAATTGTCTCTTTCAGAGTAAATTCTAAGCTCATTCTTTTGCTTTTTAGTATAGCTAGACCACAGTAAATATTCCGATAATATTCTCAGAAATAACAATTTTCATCAGATTAACATATGTACCTGCCAATGAATGTCGTATCTTGTACTAGCTCCTGTTAGGATAAAAACAATTATTGCCATTAAAGTTAAGTAGTTTGCATAGTATGTGGCAGATTTCATATATGATGATTTAAATAATCTAAAAGGAACAGAAATTTTTTTACAGATGTTTTGCTTGAGATTTAATTGTTTTGTCATGTAAATTTATCACAGCATTTAGATTTTGCTAACGTATTCCGATTTTCACAGATATACTTCCACGTACAACCCATTCAATCCTCCTGCTTGATCCTGCAGGAAAGACATCGTGCTAAATTTAGGTTATTACAATCATTTCTATGGTAACAGATGGATGTGAAACACAGGATTATGACTTCACTGCACAACTCTGCAGAAAGAAGTCGGGTGGTAGAGGAAGAAAGATCATATTCAAAATATCTGCAGCTGTAGCAGGGAAGCACACACAATCACTGAGAAATGGAACTGTCCTTTTTTTTAAAAAAAATACATTATGTCTTTTTTCAAAATCTCTAAAGGTAAATCTTCCTCTAACAAATACCTTCATCATTGACAATCTTCATGTTTTTTTTTCTTTAAACCAAAATCTCTATGCTGGCATAGTTAAAAGAAAAGAATGCTTCAAAATGTAGGTTACGCACAAAATTATAAATAGATATGAATCTATTTAGAACCTCTAGAGGTTCAAATAAAGAAAAAATACAAATATGAAATCCTAATAGAAATGCATTCTATATAAAAAGAAGGGCAAAAAGGGAGAGCATATTTCAGCTAATACAAGCCAGCAGAAAAGGCTTTTTTTTCATCATTCTTGCTTTTTGTGGACTATATACTGCGATGTATACAACAATTTCATGCTAGAAATGCACATCAAATTACATTCAGCTAAGAGCTAGAAAATCACTGAATTATTACAGCATATCATGTTATCACTATTTTCTTCAGAGTTTGATTTCATCTTAAAATCCAAACAAGTCTAGATCAGAGAAACCAAAATACGGGTGTTTATTATATTGTTATAAGCAATACTGACTACAGAAAGTATTCCTCAAGCACAGAGACTAAAAACAGCCACCCATAGCATCCACCTTAAAAATACTGTAGCCCTATACAAAATTATTTACAAGATGTTGTCTGAAATACCTTCTATATTTAATCATAATCCTTAATGATTCAGCAATGAAAGGCTATTGTAAAAGGCAGAACTATATTTAACATTTCTGGGTTAGCTGGACACAGATTACCCAAGTACAGAACAAACATGAATAACACTGTGACTAATAATGGTTCCTAACTTAAATATTGAATATTACCGTGATAACGTACTCAAAGCAGACATTTGTCTATAAAGGTTATGCTATTTTAAAATAGTAAATGCGGTAGTCTTTAAAGGGATGTTTGTTTCTATCTTGCAGGAACAAGGTATTTATAACTGAAAAGAAATATCTTCATTTTACTTTCTCTGATTTGTTTGCTTGGATTTTCAGATTAAATCTAACCTATTAAAAAAAAGTAACAAGACAATAGTAACTACTTATGAAGAATTCCTGAAACACATCAGATATGCAGGATAAATATACATAGCCATTATACTTTAATAAATATAATATACATGAAAGTCTTTAATCAATATTAAAGATAATAACTCTGAATGCTGAAGCTGACTATGGCTCAAGAAACCTTTCTTGCATTTGAGATGTTTATGCACTACTAAACTAACGGTAAAAGTCAACATTGAGGGCTTTGCTGATTAAGGGCCTTTTCTCTCAATTGGCAAATTGTTGCCAACTTTAACAAAACATGAGGGATCTTAAAAAAAAAAATCTTTGAAAACCCAATCCTTCTGTGTGGTTAAATGAGCAAGAAGGTCAGAAGGGACCAGAAGGGACACACCACAGTCTCGTAAACCTCATTTACCTAAGGAAAGTAGGCTTAACAAAAACAACAAAACCCAAAAAAACTCAGTAAGAGTGGAAGGGGAATGTCTGACACAATTCTCCAAATTAGAAATTCAGGTCTTGGCTATCCCAGTATTCTCAGAAGATTCTATGAAGGACTGCAACACTAATAAAATTATGACAGGAATGACTAAATAAAAACTGATATGGAAAACTATTTTTTTCTTTTTAATTCAGACCACTAGACCATTTAAAACTTTGTTCTTTTTTTAATTTGCAATTAACCTAAATACATTTCAAATACTCCTTACCCCTCTGGGAGGAAAAGTTCTCTTTGTAAAAGATGTTACAGCATACACCTTTTATTTAAGAACTTAGAAAGAACCCAAAACACTTTTTTTCCGTTTTGAGAACTTTTTGAAACCTTACATTAAAAAAAAAGCCATACATTGGCATTTTCAACATTTTAAAGGTTTGAAAAGAACAAAGTTACCAAAAAGAAACATGTCTCATGGTTTTAGGGAGTGGGGCAGGAGGTAAGGAGGGAGAAGGGAGAAGGTTGCTGCTGCTGCTTTCATATACAAAGGTACACACCATTCCCTCCCAACACCTCACTTTGCTCATTCTCAAAGCAAAACTTCCTTCTTAAGTGCTGAGAATCCTAGACAAATGATTTGAAGCGAACAGCTGAAGTGAGGATACACGCTGCAGGTAGTAAACTAATGGTCTGACAAAATTACTCTTATTTTCCTGGCCGTAAAACTGGGTCATCCATCATGAAAATTGTGATGTAACTCAGAACTGAAATAGCAACATTTGGCTAAGTGTTAGCATCTTTAGTATCTGCAATTGTACTTCTTCATTAAAAACACATTTAAACTCTAAAAACATCATCTGTTTTCATAAAGAGACTCCCAAGTACAATTAATCAGCAATGGAATGCAATGACCATAATATACTACAGCTATATCCACACTGTGTCAATATTTCCAAGTCAAATCCATTTAAATTTATAACAAATGCTTGGTAGGAAGTTCAAAAACTCTTCTGAATAAGCAATTCACAATATGCCACCAGCGAGACAAGAAGTATGGTATTTGGTTTTAATGAATAAAGGGATCCAGGAGACTTAGCTCAGGTGAACTGGTCCTTCCCTAACTTCTCTTTTGGGGTGGCAAATGATCAGCCCTTATGGAACAGTAAAAGGCTTTATTTGCCTTATCTCACCTGGGAGTTTGCCATTTTCATATGGATTTGGCAATGGGCAGAAGCCACCCACAATCTGGCCATCTATAAAGGGCATTTGACATATTAGAAAGCACCAAATCATCTGCAAAAAAAAGTTAAGAAGCTGTTACTAGAAAGGTACAACTGGTTGAAAATCAAAAGAATTTTGCTTTCTTAATGGGAACAAATTGATGGACAGGGAACCTAAAGGAACACTTAATGTTTTGGGATTTTCCAGTATTATTCAGAGTGGTTAAATAAGCAAGGAGCTGTCCTTAAATAAATAAATGATCTGAAAGGCAGGTCAAGGACACTGCATCGGCACAAGGCCAGGCAACAGAAGGTGCTAAAAAGAGCAGACTGGTAGATCTGATGACCAGAGTAAGAGACCTCTGCATTTCAGTATACCAGAATTCCCTTTCTTTACACTATATTATCTTAATTGGATGGCTATGTTTGCATGAGTACACATGATAAAAGCTATCTACCAAAACAAAGAGCAAATGTCTGTGCAGATAGATATGCAGAAAATATGTAAGTTAAAACCAAAGAAAAGTTGCAAACTATCAAACACACTAGTTCTGTGTTGCCCGTTTGGTTGCATCACAGCAATCTATAATGGTCAAATAGCTAAAAAGGACTTTCACGGTTACAAACAAATACAGACTTTTACTGTTGAAATTCTACAAAGAGCTAAGAGAAATGTTTTCATGTATACCAAAAGGGAATGTTTAGTAAAGGCATATTTCTTCCCAGGGTAACTTCCTCTTTCCTCATATATGAAACAGTCACTTGCTATATTGATGGTTTAGCAGTTACAGAGATACACGCTTTTAAAAAAATGTTATGAGAAATTTTGAGTCTTTCATTGTGTAAACTACACAACTATGACTGAAAACAAAATGTCTCAACTCATTAATTACAGTAATGCACCATCTTCTAGCTGTCCAGATAGGAAAAAGAGATGTTTCAACCCACGTGTTATACAGAAAGCAAAAAAAAGGGACCAAGACAGACAAAAGGATAAGAAAATTCTTTCATCCTACTAGCCGAACAACTTTTTTTTCCCCAAAATATGATTTCACAGAATTAAAGTATAACTCCAATATATCCCTGTAAATAATAGACTTGACAAACTAATTTTATTTTGCATAATGTTGGATGTTCAGAGTTGATTCTGCTACATTACATTAAACTGAAAGCGGAAATAAGGCATTCCCAGAGCTACCTTCCTTAACCTTACTACCTTTTTAACCTTCAGTATGACTTCTGGCAATGGAATATCAACTAATACAAGGAACAATTTCTGGGGTTTTGAGTAGCAAAACAAAAACAAAAAAAAAAAAAAATCACTCTATTAGACAGCCAAAACCCACTATTTAAAAGATTAGGCTTTATATTAATGAAGGTCAATTTTTTTTTTTTTTCAATAACCACATTTAAACTCCTGAGTAAAGTACACTGCTCAAAAGATCCCCTTCTATTTTAAGGGCATAATAAAATAAGGATTGCATTATACAAATCATGGGGGGGAAAAAAAATAAAAATCAAGAAACCCGAAGCTAAAAGCTTTTCATTTTTGTGGTTCCAAAAGACTGCTATTAAATAAATGAACATATCCAGTTCACCAAAAATAGAGATAACTTAAAACCACAAGTATTTAGAGAAAACACATTTTAAGCCACATATTAAACATAATTTCCCTAGGAAACTGTACGTTATACTTAGTGGTGCATTTCAATTTTAAAAGAAAACCAAATGCACACAAACAAGTCTAGAACCCTGTAATCTCAGGAAGCCACAACTACCACAAGCCTTCCCCATCTGTTATTAAAGATAGTCCCCCTACTATAAGAAATTTGTTTCACACATCAGCTAGATTTGTTTTGTCACATCACAACAAACAATGTGGAAGAAACTCAGTGTGGCAGTTTTCTGCACAAAAAACCCAAATCAAACAAAACAAAAATTTGCTTTCAGGGAATGAAAAACATAAATTTGTTTTCAATTTAATTTGAAGAATCAAAGTTAGTGAATTTAGAAATAGTAGGGTTCTTTGGTTTCTGAAAAAAATGTTACGAAACTCAAGCAATTATTCTTCAAATTCCTACAATCATCAAGTTTTCTACAAATTACTTGATCACTTGACTAAAAATTAACAACAATATTGATGGTTTTCCTTTATAATTAAGATTGCCTAACACTTAATACAATTTATAAATAATACTGCCTCTGTCTTCACTTAGTTTTCAATTTGCCAAAGCACTGCTTATCCAAATGATTTTTTTGGATCTCTGCCTTCAGTTGGTTGGTTTTCTACTTTTTCCAAGTTTCAGCAAGTGAATCAGTGACTTCCAAGAGAGCTATGAAAAATTAGATAATTTCCTCATGTTAAGTATGTTTTAAATGCTTCTCTAGAAAATCTCATACTTAGAAGTGTGAGAGGTATGCTTTTCACCAGCCCTCCCCCACCACTCCCACCTTCAAAATCAAATGCAGTTAAATTAGAATCCTCTGAAGAACTGAAATTAGTCAAGCTCAGGAATCAAAAAGAAAATTTACACGAAGAAGCCAGTATTCTCTGTTCCCACACAACTCCTACAAGCCATCCTGACTGAGGCTCTCTGGTTTTGGAACATGACTGGGTGCCTTAGTTCATGTTTTTAAATGTTCTGCATAACTCCTCTTTCAATTGTTTTTCCAGGTAACTGCGACCTACTGTTGTGATAGCTGCCAAAACCCCAGGAGACAACACAAGTTCTACAAAAATGAAGTTCAAAGTGGAAGAACTAGACAATATGATCTGACTTAGTTAAGAAAGTAAGCAAACATGGCTAAGTTTGGTGGGCTAGGGGACACAAGGAAGAGCTTCCTCATTCAGAAATGAATGCTAATGCTGAAAAACTAAATGCCTGAGAACATTCCGATACAATGCTAACAAATTCAGTTCAGCCTAACTTTTCACAGATTATCACTTACTTTGGGTACTATTTATAAATGTCCAGTTTTAAATAAGAGCTATTTAACCGGCAAGCAGCAAGTCAAGCAAACACAATGGTAACACAATGAACAGTATATGGAACTACAAAAAAAATTTTACATATCCTGACAAAAATAATTCTGTGGAAGCTCAAACTGGATATCCAAAGTTTATATAAAATTCAGCTATAGTTCTCCAGTCACTTCCTCCTCCTCCCAAAAAAACTAGGGTAGACAGCACACCTTACACCTGAAGGCTGCTAAAGCAGTTTTTTCTTTGTATTTATGAACAACTACTGTGAAAACGAGAATCAGAAGAAAATCACAAGCAATCAATAACACCCGATTCCATGCATGCTTTCTTAAGTTAAGAGTAAATAAAATGTAGGGCAGCATGATGCTAATAAAACAAAATATTAACTCAACTACGCATTCAGTAAGTATGCATAATCATTAATGACTTACAAGTCATTAAGACAATATCATCAAAAAATCACTTGTGAATTATTTTTTGTGCACTTTTTCTTTACTTTCAATGATGCCTTTCCTCCATATCAGAAACTAAAAGTTAAGAAGTGACAATACAAAAGTCAACTTCTCACACATGTATAATAGCAACCATGTCTCATTTCCTCTCACTACATCATTCTCACCCCTCTGGACTGTTTCAACAAAAACAAACATGAAAGAGTTACAAGGTAAGACAAAGACAATGACAATTACAACAAAACAAACACTCTACAACACAAAACCAATTAAGAGACTATTACGTCCATTCAATATTACAGAAAAAGACTTTGAAAAACAAAAATTAGTAAAGTATCAGATGAGAATTCAGTCAAGACACATTAACATTTTTAGTTAGTGAGATTACACATCATTAGATTGGATATTAGGAAAAATTCCTTCACTGAAAGAGTGGTCAGGCACTGGAATACGCTGCTCAGAGAGGTGGTAGAGTCACCATCCCTGGAGGAGTTAAAAAAATGTGTAGACGTGACACACCCATGCAATCTCATTGGGGTTCTTTTGGACCAACTCTTGGAATTGAGAAAATATATTAAGCATTTCAAAATATACAGGTATAGAAAATAAGGCTCTTCTGACTCGTATTTGGATTTATTTGGGTTTTTTATTTATATGTTTGTGTTCAAAGAAGTGACCATCATTTTACTGGTGCCAAAGAGGTCTTTAAGTTGTTATGTATTTTAGGATGCGTATTATGGATTTGTTTCTTTAAATATATAAGTACACGTATGTGTATGTGTACACAGATACCTACACACATACATACATCATCCTTTGGCCTATCAAAATACTGTATCATCTTTCAATCTCACTGTAAGGTGACTTTCTTTTCATTCCATCTGTAAACATTTGTTTAGCCATAGCCCACAACATGAGCTAGAAGCAAATGAACAAGATTCCAGCTCTGATACTTTAGAAACATGGAGTAGGTATTCACTACTTTACAGACGCCAAAGAAAGATAACTGCTTTTTGAACCCAGCACTACGCTGAGCATAAAATCGCAAACAGAACAACCATGAAACTGAGAATTAGACTCTACAATTCTCAAACAGTAGAATCTAGGAAGGAAAACACTGAGGAAATTGTGGTATTTCAAACAACTAACATGCACAGTTCTGTCAGTTGATTTGAGACATTTTTGGATATGACTACCAGAAAACTAACCAAGTAGTCTACTCTTTCCCATTTAATCAAGGTCAGTGTTCAAACGCAAAGATGCTGCATCCATGTACTTGCAATAAAAGTAGATGATACATTCTCCCCTTTCAGTCTGCTAGTAACACTGGTTTCAAACACTGATAACTGTCTCACATTCAGGAAGAGTAAGACAGGTATGAAGCAAATAGTTATTCTTCCCTACTTCATCAACAGAAGAAATGAACCTGTACAGTTAATCAGCTGTTTCATTAATACTCCTATTAGAAGATATAAAATATCTTCAGCCATTAACTGGACCACCATTAGATTTCATGCAGAACACTCACTGTCTTGACACTTTTTCTGATTTCCAATGCTCTTGACTGAAATGTTTGTATTAAAATTAAGAATGTAAGAAGAACCATACTGGATCAAATACACTATTCTGAAATGAAAAAAAACCAAAGTCATTACAGAAAGATCCTTCCTCAGTGTGTCTTCCCAGTGTTCACCCGTTCACATAATAACAGTATGTTTATTGCACAAGGCAGGCGCACTCTGCATACAGCTACTACCGTCCTGATCTTCCCCAACCAGCTCAATGAGAAATTTTTTGGAATACAGATCCTTCTCATCCACATCTAAATTTTCTACCAAATGGAAACTGAAAAAGGGGAGAAAGAAGTAAAGCCTGAGGACAGCCTCTCTGAAGCCAAGAAATCCTCCCACTGCCCTCAATGTACTTACTGTCTATTAAAACATATTACACAACAATAAGTCACTGAAAGCTGGAATAAATACCTGATAAGGAGGAAAAGGTTTATATTCCTGCCTTATTAAAAAAAAAAAAAAAAAAAACACACATGATTTTTAATCCCACACTTCAAGTAAATTCACTGTTGTCAGGAAAAGGTGTCTCTAACATTTCCAATTTTGTTATTTGATCAAAGCAAATTTATTAATATCTTTGGATCACCAACAGAAATAACAGACCTCTGGTGAGTTTACATTAACACAAAGCTATATTAAGAAGCAGTAGGCTCCAGACACTACAGTATGCTAGAACACAGTTGTTAATACACCCATGCAAAGGGCTCTTTTTAAAATTTTTTTACTACATAATTTAAGCAAGAAATCTTGGCAGCAAGGAATCTAGTTGAATTTCATTTTGCTAATTAGTTGTTTAATTGCATTTAATTTTTTGTACAGATGTTCACAGCTTGTTCAGGAGATCTATTTTGTAAGTACAAAATTAAAAATGCCTGGAATTTTCTAGGCCTATGAGATCTGAATGTCTGGTAATTTTTTTTGCTTTAATCTGTTGTACTAGAGTAATTTCCTTTACAGGGAACAACAACCACCAGCATCCCCCTAAAAAAAAAAAGTATACTTATAAAGCAGCCTAGAAGACATGTCATATAGAATTATGCCTTATATAAAACACCTTTAAAAAAAAATAGCTTGAAATCCGTAAGATTTGACAAATCAGAAAATAACTCAGATGCTTTACCTGTGACAACAAATGATCAGCTGCAAAAATTTCAAATACAGCATCCCTGCTTACTTAAAATCACACCCAAAAAACACAAACAAAAAGAAAATTCAACATACCTCTAGCATTTTACAACACATAGCTAAGACAGGGGAATATATCAGCAATTCCTTTGAGTCTCATAAAATCAGGTTTTGCTTATGTCTTTCCACAGCTACCTAAGAATTTTATTAGTTTTAAAATTACTCCTGTTTTCAAGCTAACCATTAAATTTGATTAATCTCTCGCAATAATACTTTTGACAAATTCACTTTCCAACAATGCTATAAGCCTCTTATTTTTCTTCTTTGCTAAGACTTAAAGACAATATAGATCAAAATACTTTATATTTAATTTATATACACATACATGAGGAAATCTTCCTATGTTTATTTTCTTTTTTTAATCACAAAGTAGACACCAAAATATGTGAAATTAGCTATGAGGATATAACTTATGAGTGAGAGATCACTCCACTTATTTCCACTAATTCCATCAAGGATAATGACCACAAGAAGCAACAATGGATAACATCAAAGTTAGAATAATAACTATGATAAAAACTTTTATTCCCCAGTTTGACCACCTTCCTTCTCCACCCTGTATTTTCCTAAAGCATACCCTTCTTTTCATTGGGTTTCACTTAGGTACATGAAATCCTGTTTTAAAGAATGCATTACAGCTAATATACATACATGAATACACATTGTATTGAGCTGTACGTACTGATATTTTCTTTGTTCATATTATTCCAATTTTTAACTCTGAACTGACTTTAGCTCATTACAGTCCTTAATATTTGGTGCTACTTCACATAGAGCAGCGTAAGCTATAAGACATTTTTGTCTTAAGTATCATGAGATTGGGAATAAAAATGTGCATAAACAGGAATATTGCACAAACGGTTATCAGCAATGCTCATCCACTCTTCCTTTTCTGTTACTTTAAAATAATATTAGGTAAACTTGTCATATCAATCAGCAGAGAGAGGTCAGGCCAAATCATTTAAGTGTTATTCAAAGTGCATGTAGTTTTTAGGAAATGTCCTTTTTAATTTTTTTTTTTTAAACTTCTATTGTATTTAGTCTTACAGTGTACATTTGCATCAAGTTATGTAAATGAAAGTATGGTATATTTAACAAATATTATATAAGTAGTAAGTATTCATAAATGTTTCTGCACTGCAACACAAGAATCCTTACAGCTAATACTCTGGGTTTTAGTCATATCAAATTTACACTAGTAATGTTTTAAATAATTGCTAAATTGACAAACACTCTGAAATTGATAGATGGACAAATTTAATTTATAACTGTTCAAATCTACCACGTAAACATGTAAGAAAACAGCAACTTTTACCATTGAGCTCAAAGCTGGCTCATAAACCAATAATAGACGAAAAAATATAAACAAATATAAAATACCGGTACAGCAGCATAAGCACCTCAATATCATGGACAAATGCCATTCCTTCTAGTAACAGCATGTTAATATGAAAACAATACTTAGGAGTAGATAACCTATCAGTGCCACTTCTTAACTAGGAACGAAGTCCTTGGATATTTTTATAACAGTAATTTTTTCACTCACAACATGCAAATTTGTTATACTTTTTTATACATCAGTTTTGCCTTAACTTTCCAAAGGCCATTTTTCCTTTATACACAGTAAAAAAGTTAGCACTGTTCCTCTTTTGTTTCTGAGCCAGCATTAAATAATAAACAAGGGTAAAGTATAATTTTGGAATAAAAATAATCCACTGCATCTGCAATTTTTTTTTTTAATATAACCTTACAGATCCCCCAAGAAACAGATTTGAAACTTATTTCCCTGCTTACTTGAATACTCAGGGCCTAAGTTAACTGTAGTTCTTCACATTTTGACCTAAATGATGCAATTTTTTCCTCTATTTGTATAACCTTCTCCCTGTTCATAAGTAAGGGTTCTTCATCACCAACTACATAAAATGTACACTGAAATTAAGAAACTGCTTCTGAAACAGATACTTTTCAGTTTTAAATTCAGAACCATTCTCTACTTGTAATTGCATCTAATTTCCTCAAAGATAGGTTAAAAGTCCTTCAAAACTACCAGGAGAGAAGGGAGAAGGGAAGAGGAAGGCATAAGAAATGTAGTACCACAATTCCAAAAAGTACCATGACTCATTTAGGACACAAGTGGGAATCAGCTCACTTTTTAAAAATCAACTCTGTTTAGCACTCACATAGAAAATAATGTTCACAGACCACTGAACAAATATATACAGAAGTACAAGCGAGAAAATTAGAGCATAAGATGCCCACCACTTTCAACAGGGCAAAGCTCTCAACTTTGACTAGCAGCTTCATCTAGGAAGTAAAATACTGGTTTTTGCATTATACTATGGAATGACGAAGGAAAAAGAATGGGTAAAAGAAAGGATAAGTAAAGGATAAATAGAGAGCATTATTTTGGTAAGATTTCTAGGAAAAATTATGAAGAAAAAACAGACTCCACTTTCAGTTACAAAATTTAAAGGTAGTTCTTCCCCACATCAACACAAAAAAATATTTTTTTTAATGGAGTTATGAGCTTTAGGTCTACATGTTTTAAAATATCTTCTCTTTTAACTATAATTAGAAATGCTTTTTAATTCAGGCAAGATTAAGTGACAGTCACAAAACTTCACCACCTTAGTAATTACTTATCCTGATTGTTGATTAAAAACTAAAAATTCACATAAAGTGTTAAAAACATCAGCTGCACATATATATAGTAACTGGAAAGTTTTTATTCATTGTGTAGCTTCTTCAAAAAAGGCAAAGCATCTCCTCTAACTTTTTTTGAGTCAGTCCGAGACAAGTTTTCATGACAAAATTTATCAAACTAATTCTATAAACTTCAATTTAGAAAAATATACCTATAATGATACCATTTCATTTTTATAAATTTTCATCCAATGTCATACCAACACAAATATTTGGTGTGTACATAAAGCATACACATCCCATTCCTACATGAAGTTAATTCCAAAATTGTTCTCACCACTGGGGCAGTAAATTCTTTGGGGTAAAGGACAGATTTTTGTTCTGCATTTCTACAGGAGACAGAATACTGGAATCCTATAGAGTTCCTATGTGCTTAGTCAAGACACAATAACCTTCTTCAGGAAATAGGCATGAATCGGGTTGTTGGCAAGAAATCTAAAACATACTCCATCTCACTTTGCATATATTGTGAGGGAACCTTGAACTGTAAAATACTTTCAACTGTAAAAATGGTCTTAGCACCACTTCTTACAGAAATTTGTAAGAACTTAGAACTGCCAAACTGTTATGCACTAAAGTAGACTTAATGGCCCCTCAGTTACAAATAGAGTGGAACTGTGCAACACAATCTGAAAACAGATTTTATTATAAATTTTTATTATAAAATTCCTCTATTACCAAGACAGCATTTGTTTTTACTGTTTAGATGTGAATTTTGTTTCTCTTATCGAACTACACATAGAAATTTAGACTGCTAAAAACTACAGCTACAGTCACTCCTAAAATTTAAGTTAACCAAATCAAAGTTTAAAAAAGTTACTGCCTCTACAAAAAGCAGTTACCAAAAGCTACTTTAAAAACAAAAATGTCTTTTATTAAAAAAAAATCAAAACCCCCAAAAAATCATATCTAACATACTAAAGAAGTCTAAAAATTAAAACTTTCCCCAGTCCTCACATTTAATGAAACAATATTCATCACAGGCCCACAGAAATCAAAAAAATTCTCAATATTCCATTTCTCCTTTCACAAAAATCCCTGAGGTTATACAGAATTTCTTGAGACTCCAATTTAGAAGTTGCTAACTTTTCCCAGATCTTTAGCCAAGGAGTTTAGAGATCAAACGGCTAAGCATTGCTTGTAGTATTTGAAATTGCTTTCTCTTTCCAGTTCCATTTTCTTGTCCCTTTTCTAGAAATCATAATTAGCCTTTAATTCAGGCAAACTCTGTGAATTTTGGAGTGGGTCACACTGAAAATATAACCATTGTGAACAAGAAAGAAAAGGCGAAGGATACTGAAATTACAAGAAAGTCATACCAGAATTCTAGAACAAAAAGGTAAGATATATCTAACATAACACCACACTGCATATATGTGGACACATATCTTTGAAATGACCTAATTATTACATTTGCACAGACATGCAACAGCCATCCCAATATAAAAAGTTCTGGGCCTTTTTATAAGGACTACTGTCGATAATGATCGAAGCCTGATTTTAGAACTAAGTGAGCTAGAGAAGCAGCTATTTCATCCCATGGAAATATTTTCAAATGGGGCAGAACTTTTAGAGTTGAAAAAACGTTGCTTTGATTTCTTGCCTGCCTTTGCAAAAATATTGCAACCAATATAAAAACTCCCACATCCATTTTGCCAAAGCAGTGGCAATACTACATACTGTAGAAGCAATCACTGAGAGGTTACAGAGTAGCTACAATCAATGACAGTAAAAGCTGAACAAGGCAACACCCTGTCTGGAAAACATTCCTCTCCTCCTCACCAATCTGTTCACACACAACTGTCTTAGCATCTAGTTACAAGACTACAGACCCGTTTCCACAGCCTCTCAATGTACAACAGCGATACAATTAACAACAGGAAATTAAAAATCTGAAGGCTTTTAGCTACTTGACTTTGAAATTTCATTCTTTCAAGTTTAGGCTTGGGGAGGGCAGAGACAATTGGTTGCATTTTTCATATGCAACTTTTTTTATTATGATAAAAAGACACAGAAGGGAATTGAGCCTGAAAATGGCTAAGGAGCATATGGAACATGATTGAAAATATAACCACAGCCTCATGCAAATTAGCAGAAACTATGGTTGGTTTAAAGGTAGTGATCTTTCTAGAATGCCATATTTAATGCCAACGCAGATCTCCTTACCAACCAAACTAATTTTCAACTCACACATTATTAATTTATGAACTTGATCAGATATTCATGTGACAATATGCTTGGAGTCACTTGACTTTTAAATTAGCAGTTGTCAAAGTTAAAAAGTTAGCTTAATACTAGTTTTTTTGTGAAAGGAATCATGCATACTTTCAGGAATAAAGGCTACTGAGTGAGCAGCAAATCCCAGTGTCAGTAAAATCATACAAATTCAGAAGTTCCTGTTTGTCTTAAAATGCACTTCCAAAGACTGGGGTTATGAATTATAGCTACCTGCAATAAGATGGACTTGGACCTTAATGACCCAATTATGATTGTATGAGTGTGACGTCCCATTAACAGTTCTGTCAAAAAAGGATACCTGTTCCTTTCATTAACTAAATTACATTTATCTTATGAAGGAAAAAGAAATGGCCCCTTGACTTTGCTATAAAAGTTTTACCTTCCCACCAGCTTGTTTGAATAGTCTCATAAAAATAGGCACCAAGCTCATAGGGCACATTTTCCTTTGTCATCCTCATCCTATTTCATTTAGAACATTTCTTTGGTGAGCTAAGATGCTTCAGAGCTTTTCCCTGGCATTTCTCTTGTGGAGGAGCTTGGAACTGGCACCATCACCTCAATTTTGAGGCAGGTGGAGGGCCTTAAGAGGGCTATGAGTTTGAGATTTTATGGGTCTGTCTGGAAGGACAGCAGAGAACTGGATTCCCTAATCCATGAGGTCCTTTCCACACCTACTTTCTAACAATTCACTTGAATTAGCTTCCCAAAAGACCTCAGTTGCCTGCTATATTGTGTTCCTTTTGAACACTCAACCTAGAAGCACCCCAAGAATGACCTATGTAAGGGAACACAGATGAGGACCTAACCAGCATCCAGAGCTGTAAATTCAGTTAATTTCTGTAATTCTTAGCAGTGTCTGACAGTATAGCAAAACAAAATTGAGTGACATTTTGGGATTTTTACCCCCCTCTACATTTTTAGAAAGGCAAATTATTAACAGAATTAACAAAAATTAACAAAAATGTTAATAATCCCTGTGGTGGGCTCACCCTGGCTAGCAGCTAAGCCCACAGAGCTGCTCACTCATTCCCCTCCCTCCCTCAGCAGGGTGGGGGAAGAAAATAGGAAGAGCAAAAGCAAGAAGAATCATGGGTCAAGATAAAAATAGTTTAATAAGTGAAGGAAAAGAGGAAGACAAAAAAAAAAAAAAAAAATAAGTGATGCAAAGGCAATCACTCACCACCTCCCACAGGTAGACCACTGCCCAGCTACTCTCTGAGCAAAACACTACCTAAAAGCCCCTCCCCTCCATTTTGTTGCTAGGATGACATTATATGGCATGGAATAGCTTCAGTCAGTTCAGGTCATCTGCCTGGTTGTGCCCCCTCTTAACTTCTTGTGCATGCCCAATCTAGTTACAAGTTGCAGAGTGAAAAACAGAGAAGGCCTTGCCACTGTGCAAACACTGTTCAGCAACAGGTAAAACATAAGTGTATTGTTGACAATTTTGAGTCACAAATCTAAAACCTAGCACCATACAAGCTGCTATGAAAAAAAATTAACTCCATCCCAGCCATACCCAGTTGCACTCGGAAGTCTTCCTTTCCTCCCTTGACCTTTCCTCATGTGTGACCAGTGATTTTTATCTAGCTACACAGTGTGGAAAACACCAAGTGTGAGGATTTTAACCACCATTAACAATTCTCAAGTGCTTAGGGCTGACAATTGGGTTTTTGCCTTAACTTAAAAAGTGAGGGAAGTTCAGCACTGAGAAAAACAGGCTATATGGAAAAAAAAAGACCTTCCTTCTTTCCTCATTATAGACATTTCATTAGAGCAAACATTCTGACCATCCCTCAATACTAATTGTATCATTATTAAAAAAAGTCTTAGAATTCTGAAGTAATTAGAAACACCTATAATATTATGGGGAACACACACTAGTTAAAGATTCCACTAAAAATACAGCAGCTTATAACTACGTTTTAAGTTATCAGAAGCAGGGCTTTGCGAAGATAAAGGTCTGCCATCATTATCTACAGGTTCATGAGAGGGAGTCAGTATAACAGAATTAACAGCTTTCAGCTGTAAAATTACTAATTCCAGTAATACGGTACATTAAACATGCCATTTGAGATATATGCCAACTTAAACTACCACATATGGCATATCTATCTAATTATCACAGTTTGTGTTTTCATATGCAGAGCTGTTCTAGTTTTTAAACAATGTGTCAAAATGCACCGTTTTATCTGAAAACAGAAAATGCTATCTTTTATAATACCAGTAGGTCAATACTGTATTTTTAACATGCAGTACACTACGTGTAAAAAAAAAAGAGAGAAAAAATACATTAGAACAAGTTTCTCTAACATTTTAGTGGTTCTTTTAGCTTTCTTATTAGTAAAATGTTAAGGTATAAAATTAATTTTAATAGTAATAAGTTTCTCAAAGATAGTATTTTCAATTTTTATTTTTCCTTTCAAGTCTTTAATTCACCTGTTGACATACTAAGTCTTAACTGACAATGGACAAATAAAACAATCAAGTTAGTCATTCTTCCAGTTTTGCATGTGATTAAAAAACACTGTGAAATAGCACGTGTAGACATCAGTTGCAGTGAAGACAGACCTCACTTGTGTTCCTTCTTCATGTGCAATTTGACCTCACTCAGAACAATCGCTATTGCAGAATCATACATTCTAATTGCTATTCAGTATAAATCATGCCCTAAAATATTTGATTTCAGATTCCCCAGCTGGTGCTTGGTGTCACTTCAGCTGTTCGGAGGGATTTTTTTTTTAATGTTTCTCTGCGTAAATAAGCAAAGAGCTCACACGTAATTACCATGAAACATTACATAATCTTAATCTCTCCTTTTGCAACTCAAACAGGACCATGTATTTTTAGACAATAAAATCAAAATATGCATGGAAACAAACAGTTAATGCCTTAGTAGCCAAATAACTATATAGCAGCCATTCCAAAGACTTTTGGTTCTTGTTCAGGGGTACAAAATAAAGGTAAAGATGTGCCACTCAGTCATCAACTGCATTTTCCACTGCCTCCCTCAGTTCTCACAAATTGTAGGTGGTGTTTTTTTATAACTTACTTCAATAGAAAGCAGACAATATCAAGATATACTTGAACATACTGTCTCATTCTAAAAACACAGATTACCTTATAAATAAGAAAATACAAGAGTTTAATTCAGAAGGGCATCTCCATTTGTTTTCCCTGTTTTTAAATGAGCATCAAGTCCCTGAATCTGCAAGTACCTTTACAGAAGGTTTCTACTAAGCTCAAAATTAAATACTTGCAAAAATAATGTTTAATTTTTTGCTGAAATAATTTGAAGGCATTAGAAGTTGAACGCTAAACCAAAACTTTTTTTGTATTTTCATTTTCAGTAAATAAATTATGGCAAGATTTTTTAAAAAATAAAGGCTTGTGTAAATAACTGGACTATCCAGAATATAGGAAAACCTGGAGTATTCCAAATTTTTTCCTTACTGAAAAGCAGAATGTTGTATATATAATTTCTTCCATACATGCTTCAGTCTCCTCCCTGACAAAAAGTCCAAACAATCCTTCTAAAAGATGAGTCAAAATACTGTATGTAATAATAAACAAGAATAGGACAATTTGACTTTGTGATTACTATTTTAAGTCAAAATGCCAATATTTCCTTAGAATTTATTTTTACAAAGTTCACCTGTGCCTTTTAACATTTCAGATTAGAACTTTAATTACAGAATCCTTCCCACTAATACTTTAGATAATTTTTGATAATTGAGTTCAATACTTCATAAATTTCGATTTCCACCTTTCAAAACTAAAATAAAACAATAATATTGGAACAAAAGAAAAAATTAATGCTTTGTGATAAGGACAATTATTTGCAAATGGAAACAGATTCTAGAAAATGTTTAGTTTGAAGAGGATTTGTAACTGAATCTGGATTAGATATAACGCTTCCCTTTTAAAATGGACCTTTTAGCAAGACTGGCATACATTAACATAAAGCCAGTATTTTCCTACATGGAATTACTGAACAGATTTACAAATATATTGAAAAGCCAGTTTATACATAAATACGCAGAATTATTCTTTTAATATCAGAAAATCCAGCCACGTTTTTAAGCAAAGCCAAAAAATAAGACAACTACAAAATATTATTGATAATATACACTAAGTTTTTATCATTTGTCCTGCTTTTGGCACCAGTAAAGGGTTGCATTTCTGCATTAAAAATTGAAAGGAACTTTCAAGACAATGTAATTTTTCTTGCAAAGAGACCATGAACTAAAAGAGAAGGCTATAAAACTCTTATCCCAAAAGAGGAGAACATGTATATTTGGCAAGTTCATACTGATAATCTGTATTATATACCTATTTTTGCTAAACATCTGTTTATAACTGAAAACACGTCCTACATGATCCTCACCAAAGCACATGCATTATTCCTGCATTCATCACTTACTTGACTATACTAAAATTGAACTTAGGAAGAAAGAAATTTCCAAATACAGATTCAAACAGTTCTGTCCAGCTGAGAAAACTTCAATTACAATTGTTTGCAAGGCTAGAAAATGGTAAGAACACATCCTTACTCAGAGGAAAAGGCAGCAGTAAATGTTAACTACCGTAGACAAGCACCAGGAAAAAAAACATTCCTTTGCTAGAAAAAGGAAAACCCCTCAGAAAGAAGTCTTTTACCAAAAGACCTAAATTGGAATCATATACAGATTTTTTTTTTTTTTTTTTTTAATATACGCTACTATCATCTATCCCTATGTGAAAACACACTAAAATGGGACTATGTAGACTGAATGCATATTCCACCTTGCGTAAATTCAGGTCTTACGTGAATTTAATGTTTGTATACAGAAACTGCTGGTAATTTTACCACCTTCATAGTAGTGTCTCCACTCACTGTCCTGGGAGGCAGTGGCAAATAGGAAAGAAATTCTCATTTTCAGCACTTACACTTAAGAGACAAGAAAAAGAATTTGTATTCCTTTTTGCTGAAAGTAATAAAACATCAGCAGTGGAAAGATGGAAGAACTGTATCTCACTGTACTAACCAGCATATATAAAGAGTTTGGACAACTTTAAGAAATGCTCAACTTCAGTGGCATATTTTATCTCAAGCAACACAAAGAATGGGAAACAATTCATCAGGTTTTGATTACTTCCAAAAACCTTCACCCTATCTAAAAATGGTAAGTTTTACTTACCACAAGATCTGAATTCATCAGAGTGATGGTTATATTTTTACCGGCAGAATTTCTGTTCTGAACATCAGGTATAAAAGTGGAAGTAAAAAAGAAGATCATGTTAAACTACTTATGAAATAAACTACGAATTTTCCAGCATTTAGAACATGCTGAACTTCTACATCGAGATTCAGGACTTAAAGGTTTGTAGAGGAGCTCTAAAAAATAACTTGAAGATAAAAACCTGAAATTAAATACTTGAGACTGAATCACTGGCTTTTTCCCAAATAAGCAGCATACACATTGCAGTTTTTGGATGAAATATATCTTTCTAACCATCTTCAGCATTTCTAAGATGGTCTGTCCGGCAAGATTCCTCAATCTCCCCCATGGAATGGCACAAACGTAGGGGACATCCCACACCTTGAAGCAGATGACACCAGGAAGTTATTTCTACCCAGAAGAAACATCTATACAGAAATCCAGTATGAAAACCATCTTTTGCTTTTGAGCAAGGGAAAAAGAAATTGGGGAAGTGACAATCCCCTTAAAACCCAGCATTTAAATGCTATGTGAAAAGCTGCACTCTAAAAGGATTAACACAACAGAACCTGCTTAAAGCAGAGTGAAACTTTAAAAATGATTCAATATGGAGAGATAAAGTCTACTCAAATGTCCTAAAGTATCTTGGCCTTTCCCTCTACACAGACACTTACATATGACAACTCCAGAATATCTATGAGTCTGAATCCGCACTACATTTCACACATCTGTTTCTTTATAAACTGGGATCACTTCACACAGAATATGCCACCATTCTCCCTTGGCTTGCCAATAAACTACATTACAATTCAGTAGATAACTACTAACAGTACTTTCTCCTCTAAATTAGCATTGCAACATTACACCTCTTTCTAGACCTACTGAAGTAGGTCATACTACAAATATGAAATTCATATTAGTTCCCAAAATACTTTTAGTTTTAAGCACACTTGACTTGAATATCAGATAGCCATCATCAGCTTATCTGCACCTCCCAAGTAAGCATACTTAACAACATGAAAACCTCATCACACAAAAACAGTGCTACTAATATATACTAATTTACACCAAAACCCTTGCATGCTTTCTTAGTTTTGTCTTCACAAAAACATCCAAATTAAGACACCTTCATGCTTACAAGTACCAAGAGCATTACGATCACCTGTTCTCATCTCCTACGCAATAACATTTCACAGAAAAAAATCCCTGTGTTATCTTCTTAGAAGCTCATTTAACTTTACACATATTGTTAGGAAAAGGTCATTGAATTTTAATTACAGTTGAAATACCAGGTCCCTTAGTAAATTGTTGTCATCACTTCTCAAAGTTTGTATTGGGAGAAACAAGGCACCCAAATCATAACTGGCCACTCTAGTAAAAAGCCAAACACTTAAAGATAGATAAATAATGAAAAAAATCAATGATCTTTAGACAGCCAATACAAAGCTGCCAAAATTTACAAGCAGAGACTTCCTTACAAAAGAAAACACACAAGAAGAATTTTGCACAAGATGTAACTTAACGAGTTCTTGTACTTGCCAACACTGAAAAGCATGGTAGTCATTTACGCACCACACTAGTAAGGACAAAAAGGACAAAAAGTGGATAAACAATGAGGAGTTTACTTTTACTCATTCTGAGCATATGTGTGTGTGTAGGAGAAGGGAAAAATCAAGGTACTTATTCTGCAATTATGGATGAATAAATCTTGTGCCTTTCTCATGTCTGCACCCTCCAAATCAGAAAGTGCTAAGCTAACGAAGTGTGAAGGACAGAACTGGAGCTACTTCTGAACGTCAAAACCCACATTCTTTCAAATAGTAAGTACCATCAAAAACACGAGCCATTGGAGAAGATAATACAGAAACAAGAAAATGATTAGTTACTAATCAAAGTACCATTTGAAAACTGAAATAAAAATTAACTAGGTATAAATATAATATTTAATTCAAACACTGACCTTGCTACCACTATCTACTCTATGTCTCCAAGACTAGAAGGTTATAAAACAATTGCATAAACTGAGGGCGTTTTGTTTTTAAAAGGTACAGGAAACCTAAAGGAGTACAAATATAGCTGCCCATTTCATTGATTTTCTCATCAAGAACATGCAAAACTAAAGCTCTGAGGCTAGCAATTACATGTGGATTTCTTACATACACTGAAAAATACTGTTTTCAACAACCTAACTGATTTAAAATATGGCTACCTGAGAAATCATTTGTTTCCTTCTTCTAAATACTAGTCATTCAGGGAAAGAACTCATAATGAACTCAAGTAGAATGAAAAGCTACTGGCTACACAAAGTAAATTCCTTTTTATAGAGGCTCTTTCATGCCCCATCCTAAGAGTTCACTTGCTCATAGCACAAAATTGTCCCATCTTTGTTCTGGTTATTTGGGATCAATTCAACAGAAAAAAGTATTCATTCATTTAATGTATCATGTTGGCACTTACTAGAACAACTAGTCATAGATGTAGATCCATACAGAACTAAACAGCTTGTAAAATTTTAAAGTACGTATTTTATTATTGTTAAAAGCAGTGCAAATACTAGATGAGCACTTGGCATTACCAACCTAAACAAAAACACAAAAACTTATATCCTTGAAAAAAATAAAATCCTTGTAAAGTTAACACTTTATTTTTTTGAGCATTTCACTATGCTAGAAGTTATATGCTGTTGAGAAAGAGTAATCTCAACAAGAACTGGCAGACTTAGGTGTGCTGCACTGCACAGTAAAAGACTCAGAATTGTAGAAAGCGATATAATTATAAGGAGTTCCTGGGGAATCCAATTTTTACTTTAGATTGACAGAGTCACCAAGTGTTCATCTAATACAGTAAACAGAAGACATACAAAGAATGAAGTGTGCACACACATGCAAGACAGAAAACAAACCCCATACATGTTCTATGTCTAACACTTCTCATTGCAACAATTCATTTTTATAAAGCTTTAAGGCATCCAGTAGCAGCGTTTCATTGCAGACGTTTGAAAATCAGCACAGACAGAATGCCAGAAGAGCCTCTCTTGTTCCACAGAAGTTTTCTTCAAATCCAGGTCAATAAACTGCTAAAAAGCCACCTATTTCCCTTTTTTGTGTGTGTGTTCCTCCGGAAAACTGTTGGTAGGCTGCCAGATTACAATAAAACATAAATATTCTATAACTCCAGTTCAATACTACTGCCAAAATGGTATCTGCTGCAGCACCTGAATTGCTGCTGCTGCTGCTGCTGCTACTACTACTATACACTATGCTACCTACACTCTGGCATTTCCTAACACCAGATTACAGATGGGGAAAAATGTAAACCTCAGCTAGATCAAGCTCCAACTCAGCATATGGCCCAATAGGTCTTCCCCCCGCTTCCCTCATAGCCATGATATTTCACTGTCCAACTCTTTGGGAATACACTCTGATATAGCTTTAATTCCATAAGCACACTGGATGTTCAACAAAGCCAACTGAATGGACACATGTCATTTCCTACTTTTCCAGTGCATGACTTCATATAAATATTTTCAATAATTTATGTTATAAAGACTCCACAGTTGTATATTCAGTTAAATATTTCTAATTTTTCATGAACAGTTTGAAAATCAGAGTTTAGAACACACTAGGAAGATGATAAATTGCTGGTGCCTCTGATTATCTGGTTCTCTACAGATAATTTTCTTCCCCATATTGCCAATGAAGAATCTAAAAAGAACTAAAGTCATTACTTGAAAATAAAATAAAATACACATACATACAAATCTTCCATGAGCTTTGGAGGTGTGCACTATGGTTCTTGATTCAAGCAAACAGGTGTCACTCTATGAAGTGGGGGAAAATAGTACAAATGTGTGAAGCTCTTTATGTGGGAAATTACAAGAGAGTTAAATGGCACTCAGCAAGGCACAAAAAGTGCTTTTAAAATAGAAACAAGGGAACATGCAGAGAACCTCAGTATCTAATTTAATTAATGATTGAGAATGCAAAGGCTCCAACTGGTGAAACATTAGCAGCAGCCATGAATTTCACTGTAGTTCTGTATAACAAGTAATCTTACCTGAGTGATTCTCAAAAAAATGTCAACACATCGATTGTATTTTTCATCTGATCCTGTCAATGCTGAGATGACAGGCCCTGCAGGATGCAGTGAGAGATCAATGATGAAAAACAGATGTTTAGTCTTTTCACAATCAAAACCTACAAGACCAGGCAAATACGAAATTTTGTCTGAGATTCATGCTTCTTTATATCCAGCAAATGCTAATGTTACATAATCACTTTCATATACATAAGTTGACAAGGCTATCTCTTCCTCACAAGGGTTCTGACCACAGATCACTCATCTCACCAACGTATAACTTCAAACCTGGTCCCTAATATACTATTATTTCAAGTGCTCTCTGGTCACATATCTAGTTATTTACATCACCTACTTCACACATCAACCTATGTTCTCTGGCCTTTCATGAAGGAGACTTAATTTTCTCCATCAATTATGCAGAACACTTAAATCTTACACAAAATGTATTGCAATTCAGAAGTCGAGAAGAGCAATGCACAATAGTATTGCTCAAAACTAGCTTAAGCAAACAGTGATAAATTCATATTCAAAAGTTACAAAGGCACGTTAGCATTGCACAGTTGGGAGCTGACTTCCATAGACGTGTTTCCAAATACTGCCTTAAATTGACATTTCAATCAGACCAGTTAAGTACTTGCAAATGAATTTTAATGCTTGGCTATAATCAAGAACAGCACATTTAATATTAAGTAAACCCCAGTCAGATTCAACCATAATTAATTATCAAATACCTTAAAGTGAAAACAAGTTAATATGGGGGGATGGGAATTTAGATAGTTGTCATTTTATTATGTATTAGAACATTTACTATGTCTACTAAATATAGGGGAAATTTAAAACAGAGTATCCTGACAATCATTTCTCTATTTTTAAATTAAAATACAAGCAATGTAGTTAAACCTTGTAACACTATAAATAATCACAAATTGGGATGCAGACACCCCTGAAATCAAAGCAAAAATAGGATAGAATAGAACCTTACAAGCCTGTAATGTAACATTTAAAAGATCTCTAGGCTAAACTCTGCTTTGATATTTCCTTCAGGGGATGGAAAGACAGAATGGCCTTGAATACCACAGTGAATGTAAGGAACCTGATAGTTTCCTAAAGCCACGTCATGCAGTCAGGAAGAAGACAGTAGTATATCCACAGTAAATTAATAGTCTTGCACGTGCACAGCACGCTCATTTATTCCAACTGCCAAATACCAAGTTCCAATTTTACGTCTTTCCATGTTACTAGAAATCATTAAAAGAATCACAAGACTGAGCTAGCCAGCACCAGCACCAAGCATACCCCACTGCAGAGCATACTACAGTACACCAGAAATTCATACCAGACACAAACAATATAACTCTTCATTTACAGACAATTGTATTTGTTGTCAGAATAAACACAAATATTTTTGCTAAGTCCATTACAACAGTGACATTTCAAAAACATGTTTATCAGCTTCATTACTCTGCAAATATATTTGATAAACAGGAAAAATGTATTACAGTTTTAGATTAAAGTACATTAAGAATTTTATGCTAGTGTCAAACAAATCCAATTAGAAAACCAAAAGGCCTACCTAGAAACATGACCATCAATAAGAGTCAAAAAAGCAGCCTTTCCGTTTCTAGTACGTATTGCGTTTTATACCGGGACACTGCAGCCTCTGAGGGTCAGATTAATTAAGATCAACAGCAGCTGCAGTGCAACGTGAGAAGCACACTGCCACAGCTCTCACCAGTCCAGCCCAATTACCTGCAGCATTCCAACACTGGGCAACTGACAACTACTCTACTCCTCATAAAGTCATTAACTCCCACTGGTCTACTGATAAATGTTAAAAAACAAACTAACCTCTTTTTAAGATGGACTGCAAAGCTGACTGCACCTGCTGCAGGATGCAACGATGAGTCCCAGAGAGATGTTTGCCAGTCAAATCTTTACAGATGTTGCTTAACTTTATGCTAGAGCTGTGTCCAAAGACGGAAATGAGATAGCAATCAGGTGCAAGCCCGCCTCCCAAATCCCTCTGCGCTCCATTTCCAAAAGTCAGCCTGACAAAATCACTAAATAGAAGGTTTTCTCCCCTGGCCAAAAAGCTACTGATCACTACGGAATAAATTCTGTGGTCAACTACTGAGGACAATATCTAAGTTAATGCAATTAATTAAAAGAACAAACAAGATCAAAGAGTTTTTTAAAAAGGTTTTGCTTGTTACAGGTTTCACCCATTAAGAAAAGCAAGAACGTGTTTCTTTTACTGCACGAGGAAGAAGAGGAAAACATTTAAGACATTCAGACATTCCTTGTTTATATTTTTTAAATATTAGCTCCAAGACCTATGTTCTGACAAACACCCATTAAAACTTCGATCTATCTGCAAAATACCAAAATATTGTACGGAAATGTTAAACCTTATGAAAGAGGAAAATTTAAAATTTTCAGTGCATACCAGCTTTGGCTATTTTTCTTAGGTTTTGGTTTGGGTTTGGTTTTTTTTTTTCCAGAATGCATGAGTCCAGAAAATAGATATTCTTAACGAATAATTGCTTTATATAAATCTCAACTTTATCAAAAAACAGTTCTGTTACTAGAAGTACCTTCATGTACATAAGCTGTCTAATCTACTTAGAATCATTTGGTTTCTAATTATATTGAAAACTAGTCAAAAGCAATCACAAGAAAAAGGTTGAAAATGATTAAATATGGCATTTCCCTGTGATAACAGCCATCCTCACTTTGTTCTTTATTTTGCCAACCAAGTGCACAGTTAGTCTGTATCATTTATTAGACTAACCATTCCAAATCTATCACAAGTTGTTTTAAACCTTTCTTATACAAGACAAAGACACAGCACTTTCTTGCAAACCAAAGCCATTCACTATGTCAAAATTTATTCACTCATTAAGATGAATAAGTCCCTACATGTAGAAGAAATAAGTGTAAAATTTCTACTTAAACTTCCACTCAAAATTTCTCTAAGCCTACCAAATGAGGAGCTGCTAAGTGATAGTACACTGGGTGAGTTAGATATGTAACAATCTCAAGATCATACCAAGTTACATATTCAGTTTCAGCTTCCTTTTAAATGTAAAATACTAAGGATCTGCTGGCTAACAAGCTAACTTTTATTCTGTTCCAGTAACCAGGCAACAGACAACTGTCCAACTGAGAATTATCTCTCTGAACAGCTGGCAATCAACACTTGGGGGTTTTTGGTGGTTGGTCTTTTTTTTTTTTTTTTTTTTTTAAACTAGTAGAAAGATCAGTTATTCCAGTGATTACTTTACAAACCTACACAGCTCTAGATTCCACCTCTGAAATCTCTACACACTATTTAGTCATTTTCTCAGTCCCATTATCCCCAAAGTTACTCATATAAGTAAACGTTTACAACAGAATCTGAAAATCTTAGATATGTACTTATGAAGTCTCTAATTACCTAATGTTAACACTTTAGAAAAAATTAGAAGTATCAAGAATAAAAGTGAGATGCATTTACTGATGTATGACAAACCACCTTCAAGGAACCATGACAACAGACAGCTAATAACTAATGCCAATTTTGCTTCTAACTCCATTATTCTTTTTCTCTCCATAACTGAAAAAGTATTTCACTTCAATATTATTTCAAGTGTTGGTTTTTAAAACAGATTCTATTCCCTACTAGACTTCAGGTTATTCTTAAGAGTTATAAATTAACATGACAATTCCTTTATTATATAAAAGGAAATAACAGTGGTGAACCAACCTTGATATATTATACCTTCCCCCTTCCTAACAGTTTAATAGGAGTAATGAAGCTAGAAAGTGAACTTATTAATTATAAATTCCTGTAAAGTTGTGTTACTTACACATTCAATGTGTGTGAAAGGTTTTTAAGAGTCAGAATAAGAGACTTTTCAAAACGGCCATTGCACAAAGATTAGCTAGACAGTCTCCCATAATACATGAATGTTTCAAAAACATCTGATATTCAAACACAAAACATCTCAAATACAAATCACTTGTAAAAACATAACTTAGCCACACAACACCATACACTCTCTGCACGAGGCGGGGGAGGAAACTCCCGCCTTTTGTATTCTCCAAACATTTAGACCACTACTGACTAGAAATCTGCTATAAAAACAACACAGCTAATCTATTGTTAAAAGCAGTAAAACCTTATCCCCATTTAATTATGTTTTTATTAATCTCTGCTCTTAATATGATCTAATTTCAGTACACATATGACTTCATATTCCAATAAATTGAAAAACACTGACCGAGCTCAAATTCACTCAAGCACGAAGTTCAGACCAGGCAAGATCCTGTTGCAAGATAAACATGATGCGATGTAACATAATTTTGTGTGTGCGCGCGCGTGTGTGTGTACGTGAGAGACTGGGGCGGGAGTGCGCGGGGGGCAGGGGGGGAGAGAGAGAGCAAGAGTGTGTGAGAGAGAAAGCAAGTGAGAGTGCACGCCAGCATTCACAATGGAAAAAAATGCATATGTCCAGAGTAGGTTTCAGTCCAGCGCTCACTATAATTCAGAACGGAGAAACATATAAGACAACGAGAGCTTAATACAACAGAAATAGTGACTCTTTTTTAAATTATTCGAAATAAAACCATACATTAAAATAGCTTCACAGAACAGCCACTTTCTTTATGAAGTTCACTTCATTAATATTAAAGTAGCATGGCTACATCTGTATTTAAATTTTGGACCAGAACCTACTAGTCAATAGACACTATACTCCTCTGCAGAAAGGATTTAGTTTGAAAGTAGGGCACATTTTGCCATTTTAATTTCATTTCCACTAATCTAGGGGGACAAGCCTGAACTGAAAAGAATCAGGGATAATCTAAGCACAATAACCAAAGTCAAATTGCAGAAGTCCAGACAATTAGAAAAAGTCAGCTGGTAACCTGAAAAGAGAACAATAAATTGTGTACTCAAAAAATAAGACTGTAGTGGACAGTAATGTATTTATATACTGCTTCCTATTTTGTAAACTAAAACGTTCAGTTAAAAGCTGTTTTTTCCTTCAATTTCTTGTAATTAGAGCTGCCATATAATTCTTCAGTAATTATGTCACCTTTTGATGCACAAAAATAATTCCAACAGAAATCAGTCTGCATACTGAAGTCCTATATCACAGAGGAAAAAAAAAAGAACACTATTAGATCATAGGAACTACTCATGACTTCTGTATTACAACCAACTTCCTCCTTTCCAAACAGCAACTTACTCAGACTGTGCTAAAACTTTTCGGCAATACAGAAAAGTTTCACAGAAGCTTCGGTGAGAGAACATTCCATAGTGAAATGTACATTAAACACATTTATAGTCACAAACATCAGAAGTACAGACTAAGTAACTTCTATTAAGAAAACAGAATAACTGTTTAAGAAACTTTGTAAGAAAAATAAACTGTATCCTTATATCGGCTATTTCACAAGGTTTGTATTCCTAATGCTATATGAGCACGAGAGCCTGGAAGAAACCCAAAAGCCATCAGCTCAGGGAATGCCAGGACCTCCGAAAATTCCATGGGCTGGTGGACAAACGCAAACTGAAAGACTAACAAGAGCTAGCCACACTGGAATCCATTTTTCATCCCTGTTACATCCTTCAGCAGGTATTGGTTGCCAACTTCCTTAAAACACTAATTTTCTGTATGACACAATGTGGCTGCAAATTCAAAGCGGACCGTATGAAGTCAAACTGGAACTTCATTTGCACCTGTTACAGTGAAACTGCTTGAGCCTCGCTGCCCTAGTTATTTATATTATTACTACTGATTTTAAGAGAGAAGGTGTTTATGTCACAAATGTTTTCACTCACGTCATTCTAGCTTGCTAATTTTTATTTTTCAAAGGTTCTTCTGCTACTACTACTGTATCTTTACAATTTGCTACACAAAAAAGTATGTAATTCTAATTTAATCAGAAAACAGAAGAACTTAGCTAGAGCACTGAACAAAAGATCTAATCTTTGGAGCGTCCTTTCCAAGCAAGTGTAAATAAACTGTAGTAAAATGAAAAGGCTTGTAATTTGGTATTTGGAATAGTCTTCATAAACACCAATTTTCTGTAACATCCTTGCATATCTGATACCACCTCATGTATAATGCAGAAAATCTATTTCATTTTCATCTATTGACAGTGAATTTAATTTACTATTGCGGCTCTTTACCCAGATTATGTTATTAATTCTGCAATCAGGCTCTTTTGAATGTTTTTATTTCTTCCAAGAGTTTTCACAATTCCACATTGATTTTTTTTTTTCCACCCTAACATACCTTTCAAAATAAAAGGCTATTTTTTTCTAACTTGCTAAAGAAAACTAAAAAAGAAAAAAAAAAACTCAGAAAAAACAAGCATCAGTTCATAAGCTGTATCTTTCAACAGGAAAAAATCTACATGCATCACTTTAACCTCTGACATTTAAGTATTACAAACTATATTCATTAAGGAGATGTACAACAGGTGCATTAAAATTTCCACATCAAAAATCATCATTGTAAATAGACCACAATCTCTCCATTAATAAAAAAATTATCCACTTCTGCCTGACACTAAATTAGAGGACGGGAAAGCTAAATGCTACAATGTTAGTGTTCTGTTTACATCCATAACAACTGTCTTCACTATTTCGTAGAATTCAGTCATCATGTTCAACCAGATCAAATGCAAAGCAGATACTATTTTTCCAACAGAAAAGACTCTGTAACAGCTAGTCAACTCAATTTTAAATCACCAGTTGTTCTTCAAAATAACAAAATTAAAACACCAAAAAACGGTGTTAGCTACATTATTCTTTCACATCAGGTTTTTAAGAAGTCCTCTAGAACAAAGTTCAGTTACAGAATTCTAATTCGTTCATCTGTAGGGAAAAAAATGATTATTCAATTGCAGAAGCTAAAATCTTGTATATCATTATGTAAGACTCACTCTTCAGAAATCTTATAAAGAAGAAATGCTACATCAGGTATTTATTACTGTTATATGCAAATACTAAAAACTTATTTCTTCTGCATTAATACAGTTGATAAAATGCTCATTTCTTTATTCATCCAAAGTATTTCACTTTTATAATAGAGTTTTCTTCCACCATCATGATAACCATAACATAAAGAATATCTAAAGAGCAGCACTTGTCCTCTTTACTTCACTCCAGAGCCAGTGAACAAAGCAGTGAAGCAGAAAGAAGGTACATAATGCATTTAAAGTAAATGGCCCATTCTTTAAGAGGCGGCCTCTCATTTTTACTCATTCTAACTTAATTGTCATTACAATGTCTGGAAACTTCAAACGAACAATTATTTTTATGCCAGCTGTCAAGTTGGCTCCTGAAAGCTAGATTTCAATTTTTTTTTTTTTCTAACTAAAGAACAAAGCAATCAAAATGTTAATGAAAATATTCCTTTGCAGAAACACTGTAAACATCTTTAAACATATTTCAGGCAGTTAGTGCCCAGTCCATTCCATACACCAAGACAGACAGAACATTTATATTCACTGTTGCACTTTGTTACACACTTTTCTGGGAAATAATGCTTCCAGCTGCACTGGAAGCTTACTCGTCAATATATTAAACACACTGACACGTACATACATCCCTTGGGATTTAAAAATAAAGAATTGGCTAATTTTTGCACCTACCTGGGTAAAAATCTTTGGATTTAGACAGCTTGATGGTGGCCCCAGTCTCTTTCTGCAACTGAACAATTGTCTGTCCTCCCTTCCCAATTATAGATCCAGCAGCATAACTAGGTATGAGGACCTTTAGAAAATACTGGCCATCCTCTGAAAAATTGAGATATGCATGGTTAATATGGCTTACAAACTTTGATTTTTCCTCCCCAGACCCACAAATAAACAAAATGTTACATCTTTAAACTCATCCAGTAATTCATGCATTTACATCTAACCAGTTGCGTCATTCTACAAGACATGTTTAGACTATGCCTTTGACATTTTAAAATATGTATGTTTATTCTGAGCAAATTAAAGAATCCACATAGATTCCTTAATTCTGTAAAAGAGTAAGAATAAAATCCAAATTATATTTCAAAGGCAGATTTTTTTTCCCAATGGTAACCTCAGCATGCAGAAATGATTGGACCCCTTTAAAAAAAATAAAACCTTGCACAAAAACATGCCTAGTGACAACTACAACCTTGCTTGAAAATACTGCGAAAGAAATGCCAAAACTAAGGAGGAATGAATTGTAAATTCTGACGGGCTATTTGTTTGTCATTAGCAAACACATGAGAACAGCAATTAGCTATTGCCTGCATTCTTCTTAAGTGAGCAAAACGACTACTCTGCTACCAAATAACCCACCCAAAATGTGGGGTTTTATTCCAAGCATTTCAGCCACTGCCAAGAAAACAACTCAACATGGTGCGGATGGAATCACTTGCCTAAGTAATCCTGATGTATTCCTTTAGCACTTCTTAAGCGACAATGATCTCTTTTAAGCTCATTAATTAAAGGACATTAAGAAGAATTTTTCCCAATTGATCAAAAGCCTAAGTCACTTATTTTAAATACACTTAAAAGGTGACGAGATAGACAATGCCAGTCCTCTACCCACCACTAGCGTTAAAGCACACAATCGGAACAGGAAAAAACCATAGATAATAAACGGAGGGGAAAAAGAAAAAAGATTCCCAGTCAGATTCGGCACCTGCACAATTGTCTGTGCCCTCACTCCACTGCTAAATCCAGCTACACTGAAGCCTAAGGACCTTCCGTAACCGGCTCCGAAAAAGTGCAAGACAATACGGGTCCGCTGGTTCCCCAGACTTAGGCTCTCCCCAGCAATTAAGGCAACGTCCCATTGGCGTGGATATCAAGATTTTTATCATGAAACCTGTTTCACAAAGTTGTTCTTTTTTTTCCCCTAAGCGGGAGGGACGAACCCAGTTCACCTTACTTCTCTTATCTGAGACCATAAGCGTCTCAAGAAGTGCCTGTGTGACAGTCGTGCCCACCCGAATTAACACCGCTGGCTGAACCACGCGCGATGTGCAGCCAGACCGCTGCTCTTAATATCGGGCAAATAAATTCACCCCTGCCTCGGTGCATTGTTGTGACGACTCCAGTGCAAACGGACAGAGGAGATGCTGGTCCCGTTATAACTCATCTCCTCCAGGAAGAGCAGGATGTTAACCAGCGAGTCCCCGCAGCCGAGAGGCGACTCCCCCCGCCACCAGCCAGCCCTCGCCCCCAGCACGGCGAGCACACGCCGCGGACGCGCTGACAATAGAAGTGAGGCCAAGGAGGAGGAAAATGCACGGCAAGGCTGAAATTCAACTTGCGACCCGGAGGATGTGGAAGGAGGAAAGCGCGTTTGCCGTCTCCTTCCAGCTGCCATTTATTTTCGCCCATCGCTAAAGGGGCGAGGGAGATAGCTGGGCTGCAGAAGCCCCTTGTGCTGCTCCCTCCTAGTCTCCGTAGGGTCACGGCTGTGCAGCCCCGGCGTGGATATTAAATAAAAAGACTGGTAGATGCTGAAAACCGACGCCATTTTGATGAATGATAACATTAGAGAAATGGGAATGTTTGGGGGGGAAGGGGGGAGGCAGGCAGGCAGGTAGGGAAGCGGAGAGGTGGGTGGGTTGGGCGGGGGGGGAGGTGACAGAGGATATACCCACCGCCCGTGTTGGTCCTCTTGGTGCTGCCGGCTTCGGGGGGGGCTTCAAGCGGTCTTTTCCGGGAGTCCGGCGGGTCCAGGTCTATGGGAACCCCGGTGTGGGTCCCGTTCTGCTGGATGGGAGCTGCCGCCATCATGTTTGCTGCTGCTCGGAGGAGAATTGTCTCTTCCCTTCTGTGGTGGGGGGGCAGGGAGGGAAGGGGGGAGGAGGAGGAGGAGGAGGAGGAGGAGGAGGAGGAGGAAGGGGGAGGAGGAGGGGAGGGGGCTCGTCCCGTTCTCTTGTCCTTTTCGAAAATGTAGAGCTAAGCTCGGGATTGTCGAGGATGCTGCGCGCCTTGTTTATCTGGCACCCGGGGGGAGGGAAGGGAAAGGAGGGAGGGAAGCGGGCAGGACTGGGCTGGAGGAGCAGCTGCAGTGCAGTGTCAGGAGGAGATGAGGAGAAGGGAGACAGGGGAACGAGGGGGGCGAGAGAGGGAAGAGAAAGGGGGAGAGGGGAGGAGGAGGAGGGGAAAGAGTGAAAAGAGTGAGACAGGAGGAGGAGAGGACAGAGTGAGTGGGAGAGGAGAGGAGGGGAGAGAGAACGAGTGAGACTGAGGCGGCGGGGAGGGAGGGAGGGGGAGAGGGAGGGAGCGAGCGAGCGAGCGGTGTAAATGGTGGGCGAGGGAGCGAGTGGGAGATGATTCACGCTGCCTTCGACCCCCCTTCCGTCCCTGCCTGCCCTAGAGCCGCGCCTGGCGCTGCGCCTCGCCCCGGCTGCCCGCCGCCCTCGGGCCCCCGTGCCCTGCCTCGCCGACGGGCTCGTCTGAGCGGGGGTGGAGAGGGGGGATCTCTGCCCGTGCGGCGCGGCTCCGCTCTCGCCCCCCCGCCGCCGCCGCCGGCGGGCGCACGGGCGGCTGGCCGACCCACCGGCCGCGGGCCGCCACCCCCGGCTACGCCGCGGGCACCCGAGAGGCAGGAGAGGTTAGAGCCGTGGGAGGGGGTGCCAGAGCGGGGGGGGGGGGGGGGGGGGGGCGGAGGGGGGGCGCGGAGGGGGGAGGCCAAGATAAAAAAGAAGGGCGGGGCTTCCTGCGAAGACAGGCGGGTGGTCCGGCCAATCGGAACAAAAGAGAGCGAGGTTGGGATTGAAACGCATAGCCAATCACGGGCCGCGAGTGGAAGAGCCGTTGCGGGGGGGAGGCGGGGGCGGTTTAACCTCTGCGGCGGCCGGCGGGGGGCGGCGGGGAGGGCAGGGCGTGCGTGGGGCCGGCTGCCGCCCCGGGAGGGTCCCCGCCGTGATGCGGCGTCACCTGGGTTACACACTGCGCCTCACAGGCCCGCGGCTGCGTGGGGGCACGGCCGAGGCTGCCCGAGGAGGCTGTGGGGTAGCGGGGACGCGTCCTCGCCGGGGCCGGCCGCGGCGTGGCGTGGCGCGGCGCGGCGTGGCCGGTGCGGAGGGGGCCCTTCCTGCCGGCCGCCGCCGGCGGCGGGGGGAGCAGCGCCGCCGCTCCGCGCCGGGAGCCGTGGACGCGCCAGGCTGCATCGCGCAGGCTTGCAGGAAAAATAATAAAGATAGTATTCTTGTCCTGTGACAGCCGGGCTAGCTGGAGCGGTGTGGCACTGAGCGGCGCTTCTTACGTAAATATTTCGTTGAAAATTCAAAGATGGTTCACAGCGACGAAGATTATTTCTGCTTACAAATCTCAAATTATTTGGGTTGAAGCTTAAGACATTGTAAGGTGCAGGGGGGCGCGGGTGGGAGGGCTCGGGGGAATTGCGTGCTGTAAAAGCATTTTTACTCGACTCTTTGCTATTTAATTATTGCCTTTGAAAAATTTTCTCAAAGTGATATAACCGTAACGGTAGTGGTCAGGACTGGAGCATCAGTTCTATACAGAATTTAGAATTGTGTATTTATTGCGTTAGATCATGCTCTGTGCTAAATTGGTATTGATACGTATGTGTGCGGAATGGCTGCTGACTTGATTCCTCTTAGTAGGCAAGCTTAAAACCTGGCTGTTTGTGGATGAAATCCAATTTCCATTCTAAGCTCCCTGGGAGACTCAGCCTTAGTATTACTTGTCACTTACCATTAATACTGCCCGAAACAATTTCTAGTACTTAAAATACAAATTTCATGTATAATACATAATACAGCACATCACCTCTACTTATAAATTATAAGCCAGATACGTAATGCATTATAGGATATTAAAACGTGGACACTTTAACATCTAAACAGGCTCCCGCCCGAAAGCATTCACAAATTAAGAACTCGATCCAGCACTGTACATAAGAAACTTTCAATGACTTCTTTGGGAATTGTGTCCCAGGAAGGCGATATCTAGGCTCCTCACAGGCAGATGAAATAGATGCGGCAGATTCAGTAACAATCTGATAGCATATATGGTCAGAAAAATGATTGTATAAAAATGGAACTTTCTTACTCATCATACCCTTTGTATCTAAGATACACTGACTCATAATTGCTTAGTTTACTGACTGAAATAAAATTTTAGACTTCTGTTACCTTGGCAGTTGCTGACACAATTATGGTACAGCAAGCTGGGGACTGGTTCTAGCTCTTGCGTTTTCTTTACTAAGTTCCAGCTGAAGAATTTTAATTAGTATTTGAGCCAGAAAGAACACAGCATGACTTGAAAATCTCAGGTCCGGTTTGTAGGGTCATCAGTCCTAAGAGGCCTCTTTTTATTTGTAAACTAAGCAAATGACTTATAGAAAATATTGAAGACAAAAATAAAAAAAACCCACAATGTTCGAATGAAGCCATCTTGAGTCAATTTCCACAGTGGAACTGGATAAATTATAACGCTGCTCCCTTTATCTCACTGAATATGTCCTATTCATCTGTAGTAACACTGAATCAAACAATTCTCTTGTTTTAAGACCACATCTGTTTTACTGTGCCCCCTGCACCAATTTTAATTATGTGGCAGATCTGATTGGATTCAGCACCTGCAAGTCTTCCCTTTGGGAGCTCCAATTAGCTTATAAAACATTTACTTGATTGCGTTCTTTAAACAAAAGTATTGTTTCATCCTAACAACAGGAATACTAAAGTGTAGAATGAAAAAGGGTTTTAACGTGATAAGCGGCGGGTATGCTGTTTGTGTATCTATCTTCCATAAGCTTAGAGGAAAAAGTGGTAATCCTGAAACCTAATTTCCTCAGACTCAGCAGATGTCTGTCCTGCGTTAGTCTGTTTCTTTACTAACAGCTGTTTCACAAGTGCCTCCCCTTGTCTCTACAGAATGCCTTTTGTTTAATAATTTCCTGATATGTTTTCTCCCAGTCCCACTAAGACAAGCTTTTTCAACTTTTCTGGTACGTATAAGTAGGTTTTCTATAGTTTGATAGACAGGTTTGTCTTTGAAGAATTTAGCTAAATCTATATAACTAGCCTCTCAGGTAGTTTCTTAGTAGCAGTTTTACTTAACTAAGCAAATAGATGCATATAATAAACATTTCAACAGCTATTGATTTAATATTAATAACAGTATTAACTATTACAGATATGCTTCAGCATATGCTTATTTCTCCTTATTTCACTCCTTGGAGCGGTGATAATTGAGGTCTAGGGGGGCATATTGCATAAAGTGCAGCCCTCTAGTGGTAGAGGTCACTGGGAGTTTAAAGCAAGATGTGTTTTTGTCATGGGTGGGGAGCAATGAAATAGCTTTTAGCAAAATTCAAGCAACCTAGGACACTGCCCTGCAGTATATCAGCATCCTGCATTGTTCATAGTCCAAAGCACAAGCGGAAGTAATTGTGGAGGCCTGTAGTACAGTCTTGCTCCCACTCCGTCATGATTTCTGTGGAGAAAGGACCAACGGAAAAATAAAAAAGTCTATATCAGCAGAGTTTTCCTCTTTTTCTAAATCTGTAATCTGTTGTTGCTCAGCTTTTCTTTTTCAGTCAGCTCTAGACTGGCATATCTAACCAGAGGTTGTTCAAGACGTCGTGGGATCTTGATTCCTTTTCTGCTTATTTCAGTCATGTCCTACCAGCTAACGTATTCTATAACTTCAGTATGAGTTAGTTCAGCAATAGCGTAGAATACAAATTCAATTTGCCAGCTTTATTTCTAAAAACGCTTTTGGCTGGTAGAGGTGTGGATGGTAGCGTTCAAACTAATCTCTCCCACAGACATGAGAGCTGTGCTTAGAAATGAAAGGGATTAGGAAGAGGCATAAACCAAAGCAATTAAGCGTGTATTTTAACAAATAGAAATCTGCAGAATAACTGAGGTGGAGTTCTAGTGAACATCATCTAATCTGATCAAGTCCACTTTGTGGAACAAGGCTCAACCTCCTGTTTCTTGTAGAGGTGATGGATATTTCTCCTCTGGCTAACAGAATGAACAGTTTGTTTTTCCCCTTATGGGAAATATGACAGAGCCCAATAATCATTACATGAAAAATGATACCTCTTTAACATCCTGGCTAGGTAAAAGAAAACAGATACAGTCTTTGTCCAGAATGATACAGCTACTATTGGCAGTTTTTCATTACTGAATGATTGCTGGGATTCCTGGTAAACTTTGGCTCCACTAAAATTACAGTTAGTGATGAACTCGGAAGTCTCTTTCAAGTCTTTAACTTCTGCCTTCTGTTTGTGAAACTTTTTTCCCTCCAACAATCTATCAGTTAAACTATTATTATTGATTAAATTATCCACTTGTTGCTTTTTTAAATACTGCCGAAGTTGTTCACCAGTAAAAAAATTTAAGTTTCAGTGGAACTTCTCCAAGATTGCAGCAATATTAATCTTAACGAAAATCAAATCCAGGGTTTGGGAAAAAAAGTGAAATACATATTAGACAGAAATTGACCTTATTATCTGTTTTCCCACATTTATATTCCTTTTATCTGCACCTATATTATATGCATTGCCAAACTAAAAGCCAAGTGTTTATAGCTGCACTGTTCACAGAAAAGAGCACAGACAACTGGTAAACCCCTTCATATTGTAGACCATTACTGTGTAGTAGCTTTCTTTTTCCAGTAAAATGAGGATGTTAACTTAAAATCAGTAATAATTTGACCACACTATTTATCATAACATAAACATATTGGCCAAAACTCCCTTTCTGCTGGTAGAAGGAGAGACCGTGTCTAAGAAATCAATGTCCATTTCTGCTGTCTTGGCAGAGAGATCACCTGCCTCCTGTTCCCACAATATTCATCAAAATTTGCAAAGGCTTTGTTAGACTTTTCTTCAGGAATACAGAACTGAATTGTTCCCAGTTCTTCATTACTGAATCTGTAGATCAGATTTGTAAGCTGTTCCTGTGTTTTTTATACTTGGGGTTACCTGAGGACCTTTCCAGATCTCAGTATCAAAAACAAGGTAGCCTCAGGACAAGGTCATCTTTCATCCCTCCCAAGAAACTGACTACATGGATCAGGGCAAGATCCATGAAACTCCAATGGCTAGACACTTACCCCAAAAAGGCATCTCCATGGTGATCTTTCTGTACAGTAATTTAAAGACCTTTTATTTCTCAAAATGAAAGAAATTGAAGACTTGATTTCATTTGCCTTCCAATAATAGTAGTATTTTCAGTTTTGGTTTTTTGTGTTTTTTTTTTTTTTTATATAGGAAAATAGATAATTCAGGGATTAAAACTGGTACAAACGAGGAGTAATTCCATTGTAATGAAACAATGATGTAACACAGTATGAGAGAAATAGCAGGATCATCTTGTGTAGCTTATGTCAGTCTACAGTGTTACTGATTGTGTACCTCTTAGCACTGTCTTACAAAATAACATCGGTGAAGCATCTGTTCTGCAAACTGAATTCAGCCAGCTATCACTCCAGATGCTTAAGGATGTATTCCTCTAACAGGATGGTGAACAGGGTATTTTTCAAGGAATCAGCATACCTGTTTCAAATCTCTGTTATAATAATTGCTCTAGCACTATCACTATTTTATGTCTCATTTTGCCCACCCACCACCAACTGTTTTACTTCTTTGAAATTTTGGCACTTTAGAATAAATGAAATATGAAAAAAGAGACATTAACAGCAAAATTAGTTTCTTTGATTCTGTTGTCAAGCCTGGTCCCCTTCCTGTGAACCGAAAGACCTGGAACAATGCAGCACTCCCTAAGTGGTCATAAGGACATCTCTGCTAGTGCTCAGCCATGCTCTCAAAGAGACTAATACAGTCTTGGTTGTTCTCATAAATTAAAATGAGTGAAAACAGGTTGTACTTTTAAATGTAGTCTTACAATATAGGACCTTATTCAGGATTTTTGAAGCCTGGAAGTTTGCTATAGTTCAGCTGACAAATGAGGGTTATTTTAGTGGAGATCAGAATTACTGCTGGAAATGGAATGGAAAGGGGGCAAGTAAATGTTGCAGAGGGGACAAAGGAAAAACAAGAATGAGGCAATGAAGAAAAAGGTACTGATTTTTCTGTGCTAACCATGATTTATATTAAATTATGTAGCAAAATTTGAGTTGCTCTGCTCATTTTGCTCACTGCCAAAATGTATACTACTTGAGATCATGAAAGACAAATATATCCTAGTAAAATTATACTAGTAAACTTTCCTACTGTTAACCACCAACAAAACCCACTTTTTTCCAGTATAGTTTGTAATCAATTTTCCAAATAATAAGCTATTCCAGAAAAAGTAATTTTTACAAATATAATACTATTAGTAGGTTTTTTTGCCAACAGAAAGGTAATAAAAGTCATATCTCTAATGTTATTGCAATACTAGTAGTTCCTAGTAGAGATCTAGAGATCTTTAAAAGTACTTTTTAAAGGTTTACCATATAAAAATGCATGTGCCAGTAGATTACAAATTAATTTTCAGCACATCGAGATTTTAGGCAATTGTTATTACTTTTAAGAATAAGAAGTTACACTGGGAACTTCATCTGATTCTTCCCTAGGGTTTAGCAAATGCCTTAGAGTTTGTTCTTGAAGAAATTATTTTACTTCACCAACAAAAATTAATGATACCGATGCTTTATATTTCTACCTGCTTGAAATCAATTACTACAAAATACCCCTGAATTGGAAAGTCTCCTGGTGGGGGAAGGTAAACATATAAAACTTATTGTCAGGATAAATTGGCCAGAATGATTTGGCACATATCCTCAGGGTTTGCCATGAAAACATGTATCTGTGTGTCAGCTGCACACAAAGGCGATCTGGCCCCAGAAGCAGGGCGATTAGACATAACGCTGCTTATTTGAGACAAAGGGTACTCCTTAGTGCAGTGAGGTTAAAACACAGCTCATCAGTAGTACAAGACTATCTAAATTATTTAGTTACCATTTTCAGCCAGAAGGAAGTGGTGGCAGATTATTAATTACTTTTGGGGTTTATTCATCTTGTTATTTTGTTTTAGTGAAAGCAGCACTGGAAACATGAAAAGGTGCCAAAATATGAGACCATTTTTACTTTACTCACTTTTAAGATATAGAATCACTTTCTTATTTTAATAGTTGCAAAATATAACTGATTTTGATTTACATTTCACTAAGACATATCATGAAGTTGCTATGTATGTTTGTAAGTGGGTGCATGACTTTAAATTCAACCAAAGTGAATGGAACAACACATATGTTCAAAATAAAGCATGTTTGTCTACCTTACTGAATTAAAGCTTCATTTGTTTTCAATTCAATGCAAGAGAGCTGTATTGCTTCAGTATTGCGGATTTAGGCCACCAAATCTCACCCAAGCCTGCAATAAGTCAATGGGAATCTTTCTGCTGCAGCCCTGATCACCTTTCTGAATATGTGGACTTTTAAAGATTTTTTTCAAAGGAGTTATGATTTGCTTTAAATGTTTCACATACATATATTATGTGTAGAAACTTTTTTTTTAAACCCTTCAGATAGAAGATAAAATTCCATGGACCTACTGGATGAAAACAGTTCTATTGACTGCAAGGGGTTTTAAGTCATTCAATACAAAATACTTAAGGGAAAAAATAGCAGAGAGAGGAAGGAAACTATGTGAAAGATATTAACATAAAATGCAAAGAATTCATGCAATAAAAGAGATTCTCTTCATATTCTAGTGATGGACAATTTGAATGAATTTTGCACGAAAATATTTAGGGATCTGTAGTAGAAATATATATAAAGAGTATTTAGAAATATATAATTTATCCTGTTTAATAAATTATATATAAACAAAATATCAGCGTATATATAATTTAAAATTTAGCAGTTACAAAGGTGAAAACTAAAGACATACTTTCCAATAATTAAAAATCACAAGTTAAGGTGAAAATCTTTACATAGCCACTGTTTATGTTGATAATAAACAGATATAAATATGATGTTATAGAAAGTTACATGTTATATATATATATATATATATATAAAAAGCCTGACTATGTTTCCTGTAATTTTTCTGTGGAGTATTTTGTTTGTAATATTTTAGGCAAGTAGGAAGACTCCTGTTTCAAAACTTCTAAATATTTGTGTTCTTGTTGTTCTTATTTTCGTTTAGAGGTTTAAGCTGTTTGCTCTAGAACAGAAAGAGTCATATGTTGAAACAGTAAAAATAAAATTACTGCAGAACTGAGTCATTGCAAGTGAGATGAACACCCATAAAAAAGTACAAATCACAAAAAACCAGAAACAGGATCATTGTGCATATTAGCAACAATGCTTACAGATTTATCAGGGCTCACAACAAAGGTATTTATAAGGGGGCCTCCTGCCTCTGTCGCATGCTGTCATTGCTTTGGATTGACTGCTGTTAGATCCCTGTAATCCTGAGCCCCGGGATCTTGTCCTACATGTTTACCCCACTTGGTATGCCTGTTAGTAAGTATTTAAAGTGGAAATGAACTCTGATCTTTGTAGGTATTTATAACAAAGGGTTTTAGTCCCTTAAACCCTATATTTAACGTATTTTTTTAAAATAAAGTTTATAAAAAGCTGTGTTCAGTCTGATAGCTTACATTTGCCAGTTTAGCCAGTTAAGTTTGGTTAATGCCTGGCATTTCTTAACTCAATAGGGTGTCTTGGCAGTGATATTATGGAACACATTCATGGGTGAGGAGGAGCATAGAGTAACAACAGCCACTGGGCTAAAAATGACATGTTTATAGTAGAAAGTCTTGGCAACTTTGATATCTGTAATGTACTTGTAATATAGAAAATAGAAGAAAATTTCATATTTGAGAAGACTGATGTGGCAGATATAGAAATAATATATGACTGTCATTCACTTGTGAGGTTATGTTGTTATATAGAAATTATGTAGAGATTAAAAAACACTGTCCAGTTAAGAAATAGTTCATTAAAACTATCACATCCCATCCCACCTGAAAGCTCACTGTTGCCAACAGATTAAAAACAATGTACTGAAACTAAAATTCCATCTCTTCCATCTTCGCCTTTTCCATCTTTGTTTATGTCAAATGATATCTGAAATAAACCACATTAAGGAGCTCTACCTAAGCAAAGGCAGCAACAATAAGAACTTTCTCCACTGGTGAAAGACAGAGCATATGGAGACTGACTATTTTAGCTAATAAAATGCCTAAAGTCTAATGGACAAAATGCTTCCCGGATAATACACTACAAAATAGAATTAGAATATATTCACCTCATCTAGATTTAATGAGTTGGACAGCATTTATTTTCTCCAAATAATGAGACTTACTCAGTTCTGTTGAAATTCAATAGCCATAGAAAAAAGTTCCCATAAATCGGGTAAAGCAAATAAAAGGATATAGCACAGCATTATTTATTTTTTTGCTGACATGATTATAAAGAAGAGAAAAGCCATAACATATACATATGTATTGAAAGAACAATAAATACTCAAACAGACTTTGAAACTTGTCATCAAGGCAGTGTAATATCACTTCATTTTTTTCCATTCTATGCATTGAAATATGTATTGCTCTAAAATCTCTTTCTAGAGATTTCTCTATACACTGATATAGTCCAATAGATAAAACTAATTACAAACAACCTATGCAGCTGTAATCCCCAGAGCTGAAAAGTTGCAAGAGTTAATTGTAAAATACGCTGAATTAGCATAACTACTGCAAAAAGTAGTGTAAAACACTGATGATATAAAATTTTTTCTTCCCTCATTTGAAGGTGGTAAAAATATCACCTATGTAGTTCTAAACTTCACTCTTATAAGAAATTTCATATCTGCAGTTCCATGTACCCAGTACAAATCTTGTGGCATGTAGCATCTTCTTGAAAATCACTGCTATTTTCATGTTATGGTAGTTATTAATAAATACTTATACAGCATTAACTCAGATTGGCTTGTCCTCTAAAAAGGATGCTAAGGCGAAAGATAGTGATGATATATCAGCTATCACAAAAATTGCAGATGTAGCTAATGTGGTCAGTTAATTCTTATTTCTTTCAAGAGTGACAAACTCTCATGGCAGGATTACAGAAATAGCATCATAGAATCATAGAATATCTTGAGTTGGAAGGGACCCGTCAGGAACATCGAGTCCAACTCCCTGCTCCTCGCAGGACTACCTAAACCTAAACTAGATGACTAAGAGCATCGTCCAGGCTCTCCTTGAATGCTGACAGGCTTGGTGCCATGACCACTTCCCTGGGGAGCCTGTTCAGGTGAAGAACCTTTTCCTAATGTCCAGTCTGAGCTTCCCGACGCAGCTTCATTCCGTTTCCTTGTGTGCTATTGTTGGTCACCAGAGAGAGGAGGTCAGCACCTCCCCCTCCGCTGCCCCCCGCCGAGGAAGTTGTAGGCTGGGGTAAGATCACCCCTCAGTCTTCTCTGCTCCAGGCTGAACAAACCAAGTGACCTCAGCTGCTCCTTCTAAGTGTTGCCCTTGAGGCCTTTCACCATCTTGGTCGCCCTCCTCTGGACGCACTCTAATAGTTTGATGTCCTTCTTATATTGAGGATAATAGTATAAATGTGAAATTACTAGAGCTAATTTCTACAATGGTGTCATACAATAAGGATGTTTTTTCTTGGGATCCTAATGGAACAGCTAACTCCATCTGGATAGAACCTTACTCCTGGCATAATTTCATTGACTACAGTAGGCTGTGGTTAAGGAAATGGATCCTCCCATTACAGAAATGTGTTTTAAATTAGACTACAATTTTAGTTTAATAAAAGTAGTTTCAATACATTCCAGTCTACTATGTTGATTTTAGGATGATTTACTCCTGGAAGCAAAGGTGCTGTGATGAATATGCCAGCCAACCTTGTCTATCAGCAACAAAACCACTTTTAATATCTGACATCCAATGTGGCAGGTTGTTTTCCAAGTTGAGATAACAGACTGGTATATTAAAAATGCATTACACATAAGAAAAAGTACACAAAAGATGATAATTTTTTATTGAAACATTATAGTTCTAATTTAACATCATGCACAACCAGTAAAGCTAAATTCTTAAAGCAAAACATGCAAGAGTTAAAATTCTTAAAGCAAAAATATCTTGGCTTAGCTGCACATATTTTTCATTATAAAGTAAATGTGTTAACAAAAATGGGACTATAATAAGCTGTACTTTTAAAGTTTAGCTAAGTGTACATGGCAATAGAATTGTATTTCCAGCCTACTTTACCATTTAGTCTAAACTACACATCCTCCCCCCAATTATTTTATTGTGCTTTTTGAAGAATTTAGTATTTTATGAAGGTGAAACATCTGGTAGGACTTCTAACAATTTAAGAAAACACACATAAGAAGATGATGCTAGAAAATTAGTATTGTTAAAACTTTATTCAACTGTTAGTATCTAAATGTACTAGTGATAATGTAGGCAGTAATCACATGTAGTCCAGCCAAATTCAAAGATACTATTCTGTATCAAAGTCTGAAAGATTTGGTTCTGTTATGCAAATGCTCATTCACTTGAGTAGTCTTTATTCATATACATGATGGTACTCAACATAATTTTTCGCAAACAATCAAAACACTGAAGTGCTGCAAAAAGAGTATCTTCTGTTTTCTTGTGCTTTTCCACAATTTTCTATGCAGGAAAAAACTCTGAAGAAACTCTATTCAAAATTGAGTATTATGTACAGCAATAAATGTCTGCAAAACATTTTGGTGTCTGTGTTCCTATTTCTACAACAACATATATTATTGTTAATCATGATAATCTGAAACTTCATTGTTCCTGAAATATTGGTTTCTTAAGTAGATTTCTTATACTTAGATGAATATAACTTTGTTGACATTTAGAAAATATTGATACCTCAGACTTTTGTATATGTCAAGTCTGACTGAAAGTATTATGTTAATTGTCTTTTGGACTGCATGGGTAAATTATTCATTACTACATTGTCATACTGTGGAGGAACCGGATTGCACTATCTCCAAATATTATGCATTACTTAAAAATGGTTGAAAGCCATTTCTCTCTTCGTTACAATTGTCACATTAGTGAAAGAAAACAGTCAGCTTTCCAGGAACATTTTATTTATTTAGAGCCTCTAAGATTTCCCGGGAGAATATGTCATATAATCAAACAAAAATGCTTGGCGTGATAGATTCTGCAACACTGCATTACATTCTGTGGAAAGTCATTTATGAAAAAATTATCTATGCCCATGTTATTCAGTGTCATCTAGATATCTAAATAAAACATAAGGTGAAAGCAGGCATTGGTCATGGAAGTTCGAACTGTATTTTTTTGTGATTGTTTTCACTATTCAATTTGATGAAATGAACATTCTGTGTAAATCCAGCCAGCTGAGAACAAAGGTTAAAATTGTAATTAGGAAATTAAAGAAACATTTCAGTTTTATATGGTGAATTGCAGTTATATTAAAAAATCTTTAAAGATTTTAATTGTGTTTAATTGTTCAAAGCCTTTAAAATAAAAAAAAATAGATCATCTATTGAAATACAAGTGTGTATATATGTATGTGCATACATGTGTGTTTATACATGTGTACACACAGGTAAAACACATGCATATGAATGATGTACACATATCATACATTGTGTGTGTATGTATATATGTATATATATGTTTATGCATGCATTCATAGATAAAATCACACAGCAACTTTGAGCCCTCTAGTGGTAAGAAAATTCTTAGTTAAGAAACCATCCAACTTATAAGTATATCCACTTAAAAGACAGGTGTCTAAACTCTACGATGCTATTATGCTTTCGTAGACGTTCAAGTTGGCTCCCTGCAGGTGGTGTAAGTCTGTAGATACAAGTGTTAATAACAACACAGATCTGCAAATTAATGGATTTTTTCCGGCATGATAACTTCTGCCTTTTCTCTGTTGAAAATACAGCTCTTCTGTATCCTTTTGACACAATGATGATAATTTGTGATATTTCTTTAAAAAACAACAAACCCCTGACAGGAATACTGTCAAATAAACGTGAATTGTTTTCAAAAACTGTGTCCTTATTCTCAGCCTCACATTATATACTTCCACAGGTAAGTACTACAGAGGGAGGATAAGGAAAATCTGCATTTCATATTGGGAAAGGATTCATCACATATAACTTCAGCCATCTAAAAGCTGGGTTTCTAGACTAAGATGGTTGTTTGCACTGACCCTAATGTCACTGGAGGTAAATAGGACTGAATGAGTTCTAAAGGTACCTGGAAGAGAGCTGTAAGATAGGTGAAATCTTTATGGATGCAAGTTCCTCCGTTTCTCAAGGAGACCTGGCTAACTAACTTAGAATCAATGTTTTCCTTTTAGAAGGCTGAAAAAAAAATTATATAAATAGCCTCGATTCGAACAAGATTAAATAACACAATAATAAATACTATTATTTATAACAATATTTATAACATATAATACATATTAGAAGATAGCAATATAATATAATAATAATGCATGTTTATATTATCATAACATATTAACAAACAAATAACATAAATCTCAGGTTAATTTACTACGTGGGGAAACCATTCTGCAAGATTACTACTATTTGGGGGAAACTCCAGAATAACATTCAGAAGTGTTTTTTTCTGGTGCAGGATGGATTTGATGGGCTCCAGAGATCACACTTTCTTTAATTTTCCTCCTGGACTCAGTTTAAACATTTGGTCTGGATGACCATCCATGCCTTAGACCTTATGAATCCTGCAGATGACCTGTTTCTTCAAAGATTAACACTTTAATCAGAACCTTGTTCCTGCAGGAACAAGGGAACACAACTTATCCGGAGTGGTAAGATTTCTAAGCTCCTTTTACAGGGCAATCTCACTGGGAAGACCTTAACTATGGTATTCATTCCCTCTGTCCACAGTCTTATAATCATGGAACTTGTTGACTCTCAAGAATAGTAGCAGTTTAATTGACCAAGGTTTTTAATAGGGATGAATATCAGTGTTTCTGGAATTACTTCATTTAAAAAATAGTATAGTAATTTATTAATGTAATTGGTTATGTGCCAAGAGCTTAGGACAGGAAAATTATGTAAGTCATAAGCAATTCATTCTCATTTTAAATAATAGAGCACCAATTTTGCTTCCAGTGTATTAGAGCAATTTAAATATATTGTTATTCAATTGACAGTTTATTTTTAGTATCTAACAAAATTCCATACATACACAATAAAGAAATGAACTGCTAAAAGGAATATTTTGGTTAGATGTGTGTAAAATTTGCACAGGTTGAATTTTTTTACAAGGTTATCTGCGTAAAACTTGCAAGGGGAGCATAAGTTTTGTGTGTGATAACAGTCCACCTCAGGCAAGTAGTGAGGCATAAGGTTGGAAGCTAGCTCCAGTGTGCAAGAGTATGATTATCACAAAAACTGGAGTAGGGTTAGACCTTGTAGAAGAAAACACTGGTGACTTTATAACAGTGAAAAAATTCCTTTGGAGAATAAAACTGAACAGTATTATGTGACTTGGAATGTTAGGAAAAAATAAATTTTACGTTAAGGCACTGCACTTTTGTTTAGAAATCCATTTTCTAGTAGAAGTAAAATAGAAAACTAGTACATTTTATCAGTGCTATGCTTGGGATAAACACTTAATCTGAAATTCATACTTCACAAAACCAAATGTTAGTGCTTAGTTATGAAATGTTTGTAGCAGGAGTATATGATGTCTGGATAAAAGTGTAGACAAAACAATCTTAATTTTCTCCAAGAAGGCATGTCAATTGCTTTAGCATGGCTAGAATATATTAGTAAGGAGGTTTTATGGGGTGCTTAAAATATCGGGAGTTCTTGTTTCAGAAAGATTATTCAATGGCAGCCTGATGAAAGAGGAAATTAAATTTAAAGACTGCTAGTGTGAAGTCATCAAATCAAGTTGTGCTTCCAGACAGCTCTTTTGCAGCTGACATCACTATTGTCCTTCCTGCATCGTGCAAGTATTGCATCAGGTCTACAATAGATTGAGATATCATCCATTGATGTGTCACAGGGGACAAGAATCTCCCTGTGTGAACAACCACACTTCATGGGCCACCCAAAATAAAATAATTTTAACATCTTAAATAGCTAGCTTAAAAAAATGCCATTAAATAACTATGATTGAGAGTATAAACAGTGTATACTAGAAGAAAAAGATAAAAATTTACAAAAATTCAGTTTTTTTTCTCCAGCCTTTAATATGTACCACACACCTTATAAAGTTTCAGTCAAATATTTAAAAGACATATTCAAGGAAACAGCTAAACAAAGCTTTTCACACAAGGTTGAATAATAAGGCTGAGGAAGGGTAGTCCGTTAGACTTCCTGTGGCCCTATGATTTAGGTAACAGGTGCTTCAACAATATCCTCCTTCTACTCCCTTTATTTGGAAACAAATACAGAGGCCAGAATGCAAGTGAGCAATAGACTGTCTCTGCTGTCCAATGTCATAACAGTTGTCTAATAAGGCCAGCAAGGAAACATCAGTTTTTATGAGGTAGGACATAAGTTTCATAGAGCCTCTACAGCCTCTGCTATTAAATGGGGTCAAGATTTGGTCTGAATAAGGACTTGAACTGAATGCATTTCAAAGAGATTGCCAATATGCTTTTATAAGAACTTATATGATAGTATGAAGAATCACAAGTGGTATAAAACATCTGACTTCATGATCCAAAACAATCGCTGTCTAAGATTAGGAAAGGATTCCTTTGTGGACATTGCCTAATAATAAGCTAGCTGCACTTTCCTGAAGACACCGGTTCTTCATTATCAGCAGCTGGATAATAGTTTTGATGGACTGCTGTTCACTTCTGCTGTTTCAATTTCTGCATATGTCACTAAGGGCCAGGAGAGACCATCTAAGATTCAAAACAAAGAAGAGGAAAAGGTTCCGAGATAAAAAGGTGCTTCTGCATTGCCACTGAATTCCTGTGCCACATCTACAGGTTTCCTTCTTTGACATTCGAGAACTGAGTTGACAGATATGTTTTTAAGAAACCTTTTTGTAGTTTACTTATAGACGTGCTGAAGTAATCCTGTCACAACAGAGGGAAACCTTATAAAAAGATACTTAAAAACCTTATCACTAAAAAAACAGTGAAGAACATCTTGTGTAATAAAATATTTCTGCTTACCTCCTTATTTAATAAGTCCATATGTACGTACTTATTCCTAATTATGCAGATTACTTATCCATTTGTGTTACATGTTTTAATATGGTTTATAGATGCAAAAAAAGATAATTAGATCATCTAGGCTGTCATCACAACTCATCCAATTTTGCACTCTATACCATTGCAAGATATTTTGTCAGACTAAGACAAAAACCGTCATAGATTTATCCTGAGTAAAAAGTTAGAAAGCACCCAGCTTCCTGAAGGAAAAATAATCAATTATACTAGATATGACTAGGTGAACTGTATCCACGATTAGAAGGAAAGTGAAACCTCACAGTGCTCTGCAAAGCAAGCGGGGAAGAAATTTTTGCAAACTGCAATCAAGACAACAATGAGTTTCAGTTTTTTCTCGTGGTATAGTATATGTGGTCCTTTTTCTAACCCATTCTGTGCCCTAGAGGAGAGGATAAAACAAAAGTCCATAACCACAATACCTTTATGCAGATATATATCAAGTGAAACAAAAACATCTTGACTTTACAGGCAATTATTTTAAGGCCTAAATTATGCGATATTATTATACATACTGCCCTGCTCTGAGGTGCAAAGATGAGATTGTGGAGAGCAATCAAGTCTTCTGTAACTTTAAATTTCTCTGCCTTTCCTCCCAAGCCCAAAACTGTGAGGGGATTGAGTCTTATCCTCAAAGACCAGAAAGGACACCATAATTATTCAGTGTGGCCCTCTATACTCCCCACTAGTAGGATGTCTTCCAGAAATTAGATCAAAGTGTATCTAATTTTGCTTTAAGGGAACCATGTCCCCTTCAGGTCTCCCAAAAATTTCATGTATTATTTCTAGAAGAATTATCTTAATTTCGATTCTTAGTAATTAGCTTGTGTTCCATTTCTGACAGCAAAATCAAAAAGCTCTGTGCTGTCAAATATAATTCCCATGTTTAAATAGTTATTTATCAGCCCATCTCTTAAACTTCCCTTCAATATACCAGATAAATTTAATTACTTGCACCTCACACCGTAATGCAAGATTCTCAGCTATGTGATCTTGGTTTTGCGGGGTTTGGGTTTTGGGGAATTTTTTCGCAAAACCTCTCCAGCATTTCCCATCTCCATTCCCCTTTATTATCCATTCAAAGATTTTGTTAGCCTTCTGTCATGGTTTTAGCTGGGATAGTTGGTTTTTTCTTCACTGTAGCTAGCATAGTGCTGTGTTTTAGACTTGGTATGTAAATAATGTTGATAACACCCTGGTGTTTTAGTTGTTGCTGGGTAGTGTTTACACTAGTCAAGGACTCTCTAGCTTCCCATGCTCTGCCAGGTGCACAAGAAGCTGGGAGGGGAGGGGATACAACCAGGAGAGCTGATTCGAATTGGCCAGAGGGTATTCCATATCATGTGACGTCATGCCCAGTATATTAACTGAGAGAAATTGGCTGGGGGAGGCAGCGATCGCGGCTCGGGGACCGGCAGCGTCGGTTGGCGGGTGGTGAGCGGTTGCAGCACTTGTTGTTCAGTTTTGGTTTTGTTTTTTTTTCTTTCCCTCTCCTTCTAGTGTTTCCTCTCTCTCTCGCTCATTATTTTCCTTTTCATTATATCAGTATTATTGCTGTTTTATTCTAATTATTAAACTGTTCTTGTCTCCACCCACGAGTTTTCTTACTTTGGCCCTTCCGATTCTCTCCCCCATCCCAGAAGGGTGGGGGAGTGAGCGAGCAGCTGTGTGGTGCTTAGTTGCTGACCGGGGCTAAACCACAACACCTTCTTTTCACAGAAGCACAGAAAGTTCAGGTTGAGGATGTAATCTATGATAATACTCTAAAACCTAGTTTTAGTCATTGTTTTTTTTAAGACAGATTCTGCCATTCTGTAGATATAAACTTTGTTGAATTCAAAACATATTCCTCTTAATTTGGCTGTATTAAATCTTTTTTTGTGGATCCTAACCATTTAAATCACTTGATTTAGATTACCATAATAGTAATTCATCCCTTATTTTTTAATAGCCTACCAATCTTTGGATAATTCTCAAACTGTATACAATATTCACTGATAAAGCTAGGTACTTCTTAACAACTTTCATACCTTTTCCAGTTTCCAGTTTCCTGGTGGAAATAAAAATTATCATGTAACAAATCTAAACAAGTTAAAATAACGTTCTTTTTTTGAGTTACTTTTGCACACAATTTATGCGTAACCTTCTCGTTGTCCATACCCCTCAAGGATCCAGAAACCATACTCTGAAGGCCATAAAATATATGTAGAGAGGGGTTAGAACTGGAACAAGAAAAAATATCCAAAAGATCCTGGATATCAATACCAAAAGAACAGTTTCTAATCCCTCTAGTCCATTCCTGTGAATTTTGTAAAATGCAAGCGTTTGACTCAAAAAACACTTCGTTACATGTAGTAAGTGAATTAAGTCCAAGCGTACATGCGCATTTTTTTACCATCCATTACTCCAGTCAAAACCAAAACCAAACAGAAAGAGATCTCACAAAAAAAAGCTATCTGACTAGTAGTAATTATAATTGTAGTCTCTAGTTCATTACCAGCAAAGTTCCAAGGTAACAAATGCATTCTTGCACCTCAAATGAAGGTCAGGCTAGCTAATTTGTTACTCTTTATTATATCCTTTTCTGGGTAATGGGACAACATTTGCAAATCTCACTGTTTTCCAGTTTTCCAAGATAAGTTAAAAATTGGCAATGATTCACTAGTTCCTTTGAGACTTCTGAGCATAAATTACTTAGCTAGTTCATTTGAAACATTCTCTAATGGGAACAAATGTTGCCTTATCAGTGCTTTATTTCAGATAGAAAATGTTGTGTTTCCATCAATGTTTGAATGGTTTGGCCCTAAACCAGCCATTATCTCAGCTTCTCTTACTCTGAATGAACTTGTAACCTTTCTGAGAAAGACACACCACAGTGTACAACTCCCCTTTTTTCTAGCAGATAATTCTGCAAACACTATAGCTCAGATGAAATAAAAGCATCCAGCAAGTTGTGTACATGCTTTCTTTCTTAAACATAGTTTTTTATAGGAGTCCATCGCCCTTTCTCCCTTTCTCTGCTCTGTCTTCTCTTACCTTCCCACCTGAGTTTGGTAAGCAGTCAGAATCCCTCTAAAAGAAAGAGTCAGCTTATTTCTTGTTTCTCTAGTTTTGTCCCAGATAATGCAGAACTATGCACTGAAAATTCTATATTCTATATTCTCCTTTGCAATGCTCGAGCCTTCCTATAAGCTGTGACTTGATTAGACAAACAAAAGACTTTGTTTATATGTTCAGGATAGGCTACTTCAGAATGACATGGGGGAAAAAAGGACTCAGAGAAGCTACTTTATTCATTGGAATTGTTGTCCAGGGAGTAAAAACTGGAAGTAAAACCTAATATTTTAAAGCAATACTTTCGCAGGAAGACATTTTTAGTATGTGATATTTCAAAATCTGGAAAACATTTCTTGGTGATATTACATATTTTAGAGACTCCCTGTGTTGACAGTGTTTTGTTGATACTTTTATATGTGGTTGGACAGTTTTGTTGGCATCTGTAAATTCCAGAATTATTTCTGCTGTCAACAGCAGAATCGCAATAGTAATGCCTTAAGGCTGCTTTTGGGTTTTTTTTTCCCTAAAATAGATACAAAAACAGCAGACCGCTTTCAGCCAAACAAACTGACTGATTTTTCCAGAAAATGCCCAGTTTCATAATGAGTTTTCTGTAATCTTTACAAATATTTCTTGTTACTCTTCCAGAAATATGCTGCAGATTTGAATTTGAATCAAGTGACTCCACTGGCTATAATCAATGATTCTCCAAGAATTAACCAACTAAACAGGAATTTGCAAATAAAAGCTAAGAATTCTGATGACAAGTCTGGGAATTTGGAGGAGAAATGGGATCATATGGGGTAAGAAGTGTGAGATTTAATAACAAGAAAAAAGAGTAACAGGGTAAGAGTGCTGTCTGATTGGAAAGTGAAAGAGGAGAAGATGGAACGGGTTAGCAAAAAGACTGATGTCAGCTGACCTGCAAAATTCTGAAATCAGCAGGGACTGAATACACTGAACAAGAAGGTGGAGTCAGAAAAATTATACAGAGAAAAGAGTGGCAATGTAAGACAAGCTGGGATCAGGAAACTTTGGGAGGCTTGATAAAGAAACAGTTAAAGAGAGAGGAGTATGAAGACCAGAGCAAGGACAAAAGAAGCTGAGTTTGGATGCAGAATTAAGAACACAGGTATTACCAACCTAATACTTCTTGTTACATAGTTGTTTCAAATCACAAAATGTGGTTCTCTTTGAATTCTCATTCTTTCTAGTTTCATGCTAAGAAAAATGGATATAAAATTACTTTAAAAATAATTACATTAAAAGGATATTAGAGCGGTAAGCTCAAGCACCCAGATCTAGTCTATATTATGGCTGTTACCTATCAAAATTATCTTGAGTTTCCATTCCCTGCTCCCCTTAACCAAAATATTGTGATACCACCTTTGACTAGATGGTGCTGTTTTGGTTTTTCCACAGAAAACAACTCAGCCAGCTGATCAGGGTATTGTATGCACAGATTAAATTAAACCTTAAACTATATAAAACAACTTATCACATGAAAATATAGTTTCCTCAGGCCTACAAAAAATTACATGAAATATGAACTAATATACTTAGTGTTTCTATATTTTCAAATCTAAATGTGTTTTCCTAATTATTTACACCTAAATTAGAAGATTAAGTTGAAATAAAGTAAAATTAATGTATCAGAGAACTCTAAATTCCACTTAGAGTCCTGAAGACTCCAAATGAGACAAAATGACAGTAATTTCTACTAAATTTTTTCACACCTCTTATTTAAGGAGAATACTTTCTAATCCGAATACAGTTATTTTATGTAAGAACTTTTAAAATTATTTCAAAATATATGAATGTTTTAAAGCTCCTTATACTAATTTCATACTGATTTACTGTGATTGTCGCTGATGCATTAAATACATTTAATCAACTTTATAATGATAAAACTTAAAAAATTTGATGCCAGTGAAAGCTAGTTCAAAACATCTTTAATATGATTTTTAAAGAAATTAAAGTAGCTGAAACAATTGCTTCACCACTCTGCAATGGAATGAAATAATGCATCACTGTTCTGAAGTCAGTATTTTGAATGTCTAATAATACAACAGATACATATGATGCACTAAGTGTAATTTTAATATGCATTTTTATGACTCAGTTCTTTTCCAGAAAGGTCAATTTTAAGTTACTCTAATTTTAAAAATAGCTAAAAGGTCTGATTTTAGATATACGTAGGTAAGCTATTGGCCTGGTTCTTCACCTAATTCAGCATTAAAGGTCTGGCTTTAAAAATGATTTGGTTCATATGTAAAATGCTTTCATTCCGTGTCTTTGGGAATATTTTTCTATGCACAGAGCTAGAAGGAATTAAAAGGAAAAAGGCATGATACTGTATCTGTAGAAGTGGAACAGCAGTGAACAAATAATGATAGACACATAAGACATTGTCTCAGATATGTAGAAAGAAATACTTGATGAAGAATTGAGGTTTAATTAGGCTGTAACTTTTAACAATTTAAGTCAGCTGGGAACTGCCCTGCAGTAACTCAGACCACAAGGGTAATCATTACTTACATTTCCACTTACTGGACAGCTGCTGCCAGTATTCACCACTTCACAGTTAGTCCAGCCAATTTCTAGGACCTCACATATAAGAAAGGCTACTGAAAGCTGTAACCCTGTTTTCCTCTTCTTTAGTTATGGCCTTTCTTTTCATCTGCTTTAACTCTATTCAAACTGCCAAGACGTGAAAATGTATGCAGCGCTCTAACCCACGCCACTAAGCTGTGGCTATAGGGATGGTAAAAATACCTACTGTTTGCATTCTGGCAACATGAGAAATACTCTATTCCAATTCCAAAGAAAGTGAAGGTGCAGTGCCCATATATTAGTAATTTGTAATTAGTATAGTAATTATTACGAAGAGTAATTGTAATAATAATTCTATAGTAGTCACAGCAGAAAGAAAGGGCTCAGTCTGATGGGGAAGCTTTGTGCTGCCTTTTCCTTGTGCTCAAGAGATTAAAAACTGAACACTAAAGAATAGAAAATAAAGATGTGATATTTGGGCACTTACTCCTTGACAGTTTTGCTAAATATTCTATTCTTGTTATTTGAGTGGGCAGAATAATAGCTTCAAAGTGCCTACATAAGTCACTATACTGATATTCAAAGTCTAGGAAGGCAATATTGTTCATAGGATCTCTTTCTATCACCCTCTGTCTCTGCTGGTACAACAGCCTATGCAATGCTTGAAATGTGAGATCCGAAGTAAACTATACCTAAGAGAAGTAGTTCTGTTAAGTTTCAAAGAATAAAACAAATCAGAAGTGTCTTGTTTTCTAGTTATCATTAAAATGTATTAACCTATAGTATATATTAAACAAAGGTTGACAAATTGTTTTAATAGGTTTATGAGTAGAATCCTAAGATGGAGGTTAGCAATTTTTATATGCACCTTGAGTTGAGAAATTAATCTGCAGGAGTGTTAAAAATAAATAAATAACTCCTTAATCCCTTGTGTTTTAAAACTAGAGTGAATTCTCTTCAGATGGAATAAAGCAAAATAGTGGCCTGTGAAAAGTCTAAACATTATACAAAAATGGATCTACAAATTTCTTATCTCTTAGGGCAGAACATAAATACTGTAGCAGATTTACCTGCTACCTTCCTGAAAGTAGGATCAGATTATAAGTACCTGTAGAGAGTACAAAGTTTGTTATTTCAAAGCTTTCAATGGGCAAATCTCATAGTATTTTTCTTTCTCTTTGTCAATGTAGAGAACGGCTCCTTTCCTCCCTCCCAGGAGGGATTTTTCTCTCCTTTTCTATTAAAAGAACTAAAACTTGAATCAGTGAATCTGTGAAAGAGGAAAAAGAAATAGAAGCTAAGAAAAGTAAAAAGTTTGAAGGCAACTGGAAATTGACAAATAAGTGTCAGAGCAGAAAACGATGGCAGTTTGCCAACCAGCTGCGAAAACTAATTCAGCTTTAGATAAAGAGATTTTAAAGGGGAAAAGGACAAGCAAACTTCAGAAAAAGGAAGAATAAAGGAGCAAAGAATAAATCCTTAGAGCTGTGTTAAAGAAGAAACATAGGCAGTGCTTTGTTGTTTTAACTGCAGAACTGCAAGAGGGGCTTTTCATTGAGACTTTGAATAGCACCAAAGAAACAGACAGAATAAAGTGGAAGCACTAAAGGTTTCCTTAATGCAGTAGCTTATAGACCAGCCCTCAAAAAGGGATTTAAAGATTAGCTTTTCTAGACAAATAGAAATTATTAATGGCAGTAAGTGTTTTCTTCACAAGTCTACATATGGACACAAAAATAATGGTGTTACACACAGTTCTGTGTACAAATTCATGGCAAAAGGTGGCTGAGACTATTAGACAAAGAAAGTGAAATAATTGAAAATTTCAGCAGAAGCCACCTTTCCCTAGAAAAGTATTTTAGTGAGTCAGTATGTAATCTTCAAGTATACAATCTTTTTTTTTTTCTAGGTACATCATGTTTGTTATTTCATGGTCAGAGAGCATGTAAAAGAATGAAGCAATGAGTGCCGTCTGGTCGAAACAGCAGACTAAAATAGCAAGCTGGTATATAAAATAACATGAAGGAAGGTGGTCACAGGCTTGTCCTCTCATCTGTCACTAGGCCTTTTAATCAGGCTGTGAATAGCAAGTCAGCATGATGTAATGCTGCTGGTTATTATGCAGAGATCTAATGACTGCCTCTACTCTGCCCAATTACAGCATTCTCAGAAGTTCCCTTAGGACAACATCACCTGACCATTCAGGCTATACAGAGCTTAGTGGTCCCCTCTGGGTGCCCTTAAAACACCACCTCTGAGCTCACAAGAGGATTCCCTGAAAATGCCAGCCTCTGAGAGTGACCTCACACATGCCCTCTGTATGAACCACATCTTTTCACCTCCATTATGCATGGTTTCACTCTGCTGCATGAAATTCTCAGAGCAGCATAGCATGACTGTCCAGCTTTCATCCTGCATGGGCAGGATGCACATGCTCTCTCACATTACAGCATGCACCTTAGGTATGTGAAAGATCTGGCATTAAGAAAACGAACAGTTTTGGCCTGTATCAAACAAAAAGCCTTAACATGTATAACTGCCATAAAACTCAGAAAGAGTTCACCTAGTATGTTTAAAAAATTTCTTAAATACTCTTTCATAGAGGGAATTATGAATGGGAAATACCACCCCAAAGTGTATTTTGCAATTTATTGAGAAAAATAGGAATAATATTCTATTCCTATGTGAAGTTAGAACTCAGAATTTCAGTGGATCATTCAAACAGAAAAAAATAATTCTGCAAATAAATTACATTTTCATCGTGAGCTGTAGGATTGTTATTAGCTCAGATTAGTAAACTATGAAATAAGGGAACAACATGGAGACCTTCTGTTTGCACTTAGTCACAAACAGGCTATAGAAATGTCATCATTAGTTGACATTTCAATTGTGAAAGTTTCTCATTTCCTGCAAGCTTAGGCAAATGAGGGATTTAAACTATATTTTATTTTTTATGGCTACATTTTCCCGCAGTCAGCTGTTTCAGATTGACAATAAAATTCCTAATGGTAGTTGTTTGTTCTTCTTTTGGGAAGTTTTTTTGGCAGGTTTTATCAGCTTAATAGTTGTTCTCCTGCTACTCAACAGTGCTGAAGGCTATACTTTCAGTGAGGTATAGCAAACGAGGATGTTGCCTTTGTGTCTTCCACGGACTGTAAGACCCTAAACTTTGTCACCATCTTTATTTTTTATTGTCTTTCCCCCTTCCTAATTTTTCACCGTGTATTTGTGCTAATGTTTAATATTAGGTATTTTAACATGGATTTTCTGAATTGGAGGTGCTTTAATTCATTGTCTGCCTTCTTATAACTATTTCTCCCATTGGATATGCAAATCGTATGGAATTTATGTTTTTTGAATATGTCCCAGTTGTGTGAGTGAGCCAAACCCAATGACAAACTGCAAGAGAAGGAAAATTATTGAAAAAATATATCATTTTTAATTCACATCCTCCCAACAATATGGAATTTACCTGCAAAGTCTTTTTAATAATTTACAAAACAGAAAAAAAAAAAAGGGAAATCAAACTACTTGAGTATTAATTGCTCCATCAGAATGTCTTCCAAACTATTATCTGTCATCTGTGATGGGGAGTGCAAACTCCTTGGGGTAAAAACAATATGCACATATTATTGAGAGCATTGATAGCACTTGATAATGGTAAGGGGGTTTATGATCACATACTCTAGTTTTTAAATGCTGTTATTTGAAATATGTATAATAAAGATGTTGCTAGCAACTAACTCAGAATTTGTGAGCCATGAAGAGGTAACTGGAAGGCATCTGTTATGGCTTTCCATTCTGTTCTTCTAGACATTTGATAATAATTGCCAAAAGGGAACACGGAAGTCTGTCATTCCCATTGCTTAATCAGACAAATACCTTCACTGACATTAAGGAAGTTACTGATGTGAGCAAGAGTTTGTGGACTCAGGACCCTAATCTGGCAATGACTGAACTGACAGTTCTTGAGCCACAGCAAGAGAAACTGCTGGTGATGTGGCTGCCCTCGTGTGTGTCAAGTTCAGATCATGTTACATGGGTTCCAGGATATCAGGGGTATTACCTACAAGCCTGTTATCTCCCAAATGCATAAAAACACATATATGGTATATGCATCAGGGATTTTAAAGTCCTTTTTATATGGATGTCCATGCATGATTCACTGCTGTACTGCTTCTGGACTGTTGACTGAAAAATAGCATGTAATATTGCTATACTATTGCATCCATATTGCTGATAAAATCAGGCTAACAGCTAAGAGAGCTAGTGTTTTGGTTTTTATTTGTCCGACCATAAAACTGAAATGTTAATTTCACCTTCAACAATATCTAATTAGTAACAGTTCCTATTCAAAATCTTTCTTTATTTTTATTGGCTTGAGTTACACTGTATTTTTTATAAAGTGTTCTACAAAATGACTTTTTTATCATTTCTTTTAAACTTCATTATCTTTCTGATGACACAGTAATTTTCATTTCTATTTTTTAATCTCTTTTTAGCCAACTTTTTCACTTTGATTTTTCTCTACAGCAGTGCATGCTTTTAGTCATTTATTTTGATAACTTTTAATGGAAATTTACTTTATCACAAGGACACCCTACTACTTTTAGATGAGTTGTGTTTGCCTTCTTAAAAGACCTTTTAAAAGCTGGCCCTCTCCAGCACCTATTAAAAATAATAAAACTGTCCCTCTAGGATATAGCTAAGATCCTAGAAAGTGAACAGATTAGCAAGAAACTGAAACACAAATAGTTTGCAACCATGTCAAACAGCTTTGATAATCTTTGCACTCTATACTAGCGAGTGATCCTCTCCATGACTCAAAGAGAGAGCTCAGGTATTGTAAAGATTGGCTTCCTCTTGGAAGTACTGTTTTCCTCCAGCTGTAAAATACAGATGGGAACTGAAGTAGTGGGTAAGACAAGCATCTTGATGAGACTCTTTTATAGAATTTTTGTCTCCCTGTGAAACAGTTCGATAAGCTTTTATAATATTTTGCAAAACTTTTTGCTGAGTTTATATTCACGGCCTGTTGTCTCTCTAAATTGGTGGAAGATGTCATTGAATCCTTTTTTGGATACTTGATGTCTAGCATTAGGGTTTAAAGCTTCTGTATCATGGAGAAACGCAAATAATCTCCCCTCAGAATATTTTTCTTCTAGTATATATAAGTTTTGAAAGCTTTGAAAAGGAGTTGGTGGCAAGGGGGTCTTAGAGCTATCTGATTATAAACCAAACAAAAGGTAACAGAGGCACATGAATTATTCAAGTTCATTGGAAGTGCAGAACTGGAAAACTCTTACGGAGAAGTTTTTAAAAAATTACTGACTGTGAGCATAGCAAGATTGCATTTACTGGCCATAACAAGTTGAACAAGAGTTACATTTTTTGAACAAATAATATTCATCTTTCTTTTTTACATGACAGCTTTTCAAATAATGGAAAGCCTGATTCCTTTTCAGTTAGTTTAAGGAACTAAATCAAGTGTAAATCTCACCAATAAAATCACTACTTGCATTTAAGACTTAATCCATGCCAATGTAGCACTGCAGTATTTAAACTCTTTTTTCCCAGTCTGCATCATTATTTGCAAATCACTAAGTGCGGAGAGCTGCAGACAAAGCAGCTGTAGGAACAAAGAATGTGTTTTTGATTGCAGTTGTTTTTTGTTAACATAGCTTACCTGCATCAGAGGCTTCAGCTAATAAACATTCATTTCATTTTTCCACCGTCTTTCTTGCTCGATTTTTTCCTTCTTTTATATTTCATGGAATGTAGAGTCCTGCCAGTGTTCTGCCACTCCAGCAATGCATGCAATATCCTAGCGTAAAAATACATGATAGAAATACTGCTTGTCCAAGCTAAAGTTATTGATTTCTTTCTTTCACACACTTAATACAGTCTAATATCTTTTTGTCTACCAAGATTTTTCTTTACCACCTAAGCCATTAAAGTTATCTGGCTTCTTAATGATTTTCAAATTTCTTTGGCTATCAATAGGATACAGCGTTAGTTTTGTAAAACTATCTGAAGGTCAGTTTTGTCAACTAAGTAAAATACTGTTGATAAAATTAACTCTGAAAGAGAATTATAATAGGTTTGTAACTGTATTAGTTTAGAGTTGAACATGCTGAAAATGTTCACAAAATCCACATTATTATTGGGAAGTGCTAGAAGAAGCGTCTGCTCTTCTTTTTTAGTGTGCTGTCATTCAGTGATACCCACAAATTGTCCAGTGTGCCCATTACTCTGGGAATGGATGTAGGAGTGTAAAGCCTGCCTACATTATGCTTTAAAACCTTACAGTGCCTTACGACCTCTGCTTTTTACGCTTGTTGCTCAGTAAGTATCTTCTGTGAATAGATGTAGATGCAAAATAATAGCAAATTAACTCACATCCAGAGTATAATTACTTTGTTGCCAATTAATACATATTTTTTCCCAACATTTAAGTAAATTAACAAATCCAACAATTCAATTTTTTCCTCTTAAAGATGCATTTTAATTGGTAGCAATAAATCAGTAAAGAGATTTTTGTGTAGGTGTCAAGGTGCTGTGGAGTCCGGCTGCTCCCTGGGTGGTGGTTGCATCGGCAGCTCTACATGCCAGTGCCCGTCCCACCCCCCAAGGCAGAAGCAGGGTAGCTGGGGGGCACCAGGGCAGTCCCAGCCCTGGGTATCTCTCACATCGCTTGGGATGGGGACTGGCCGAGGATGGGCTGGGACATGGGCCCAGAGGTGGGCCTGGCTTGGCAGGGTCTGTGGCCGGGCAGGGCAGGGCTGTGGGGAGCTGGAGACCAGCCCTGCTTTGGCATTGCTGGAGCAGGGGCTGACGGCCCCAGGGGACTCCCATGGGGTCCTGGACTATATGCAGGGTGGGGGAGCCCCAGGGGGCTGACATGGGGTCCTGGGCTATTGGTGGGGTGGGGGGAGTCCTACCCTCGTTCCCACCATGTGTCCTGGGAGGTGGTCAGGGACATGCAGGGCTGTGAGTGCCCTGGGGGCCATGACAGTAGTAGTACTCTGCTCCTTATTCTGTTTTTGTTTCTTCAAGTAAAATGGCATCTACAGTAATTGCATAAATACTCTTAATTGAAAACCTCGTCTAAGTCTGTCCGTGATACTGCAGATGAATAAGTGAATTTATATGGAGTATATGAATTAGTAAACATATTCATTGCTGCTATTGAGGATTCGTATTTAAAAATAAGACAATTACTCCACAAATTTTTTAGGACAATTGAAAATAAATGCTACAGAGTGTTTGATTTTTTTTGTGTGTGTATGTGTGTGCTCATGATTAACTTTGAATTAATGAGTTTACAAATTTTGTGTTACAGATGACAAGACAAAATCCTGTTCCTTTTTTTGATCTGTAGATGCATTGCAAATCTTATGGTGTCCTTACATAGATAGATCTCTTCACATGATTTTCCTCCCTTCAGATGATTTACTAGTCAAGAACTAATTTGTTACATAGATGTTGTTTTATCCTTAATTATTTACTAAAGGAATCCCTTGCAATAAATAATCTTTAGGCCTGATCACTAAAAAATCAAAATATAACCTATATTTCAAGTACCAGCCACACAAAAGAGTATCTTTGGGCAACAGGATTTGTCTGTGCAGAGTAAACAAATTATTTTTAATAGGTACATACAGTTCTTCAATTTGATAGCTGCTTTCGCCCATGTTGCCTGTGCCTTGTGATTCACTGAAGTCTAAGAAATTGCTCCCAGAACATCTGATATAGTGTTTTTATCCAATTAAGTCAATAATCACAAGGATTTGGAGTTCTCCACTAATACAGTGAAGTTCAAAATTGGTTGATACTACCCTGTCAGCTCAAGTGGATTAATAGCTGGACGTCATTAGCAGAGTGTGTGAATACTCCTAATCCATTTTAGGATGAAGCCAGACAGGTTAGTTTAAATCATCTTAGTGGGGTTTCAATTAGCCTAAACCCAGGCTATGTACCAGTATGAGGATATACACATACAACTTTTTCATCTATATTTGCTTCAGCAGTTTCTCTCTCCCATGTGTTAGTCAGCACCTCCCTTCTGAGAATAACTGCCCTCTCGGGACTGTCAGCTGAGCTGTTCATGTGGTCACTCCTGCACCGGCTACAGTTAAAGTGAGCTGAGTTATCAAAGCTCCATTATTAGTTTAAACTGTTCCTTAAAATACCTTATAGGGAAGATATAATAATGTTTACGTAAGAACTTATATTTCAAAATATTAATTCATTATTTGACCTATGTTCTATTTCTTCCTGGCATCTAAGTAATTATATTTGACAGAATGAAACTGCATTTACGTGTTACAAACTATAGGGAAAGCTCTTTACCTGGAATACTTCTGTGTGCCTCCTTAAACATCAGTGGACCTAAACAGATACATAGCACCTGAAAATGGAGCAGGAATGCCATAATGGTGGAGAATGCATCAAATGCATGTTTTATGTTCTGAATTTTTATTGGATAATATGAATTCTTCTATGCCCTAATTATAAGCACTTTACCCTAAAGTAATTATAGAAAATAATTTATTTACTACTCAAGCAATTTACTGTTATCAGTGTGGGTAATGTTCTAAGTTATTCTCCTCTTATTTACTGAGGAAAAATTTATTAGATGCATTCTGATCCTCCCCAACTCCATATCCCACCCACCCCCCCACCCCCCCCGTATTGTAGTCATGTTGTCACGTGGCTGCATAGGTAACAACCTTACACACAGAAGGCAGTACTTTAGACCGCTAAGCCCTTTTGTTTGATGATGCATCTCCCTTTTAAGCTAGTCTCCTTTTATGCCCACTACCACTCTGACTCTGCTTTTTCTCTGTTCTTGTGCAATAGTTCACTTATTCATTGTCCCTGTCACAATTCCCTGCTGCAGCTGGGCCTTGGATATAGCTGTTCTGCAACTTCTTACCTCACCATACACCTGGAGAGCCAGAAAGCAATATGGTCACTGAGGAGAGATCTCAAGAAATAGCAGTCTGAGGCTGAGGCCCAGCTATCTTCTACAGTGTTACATGTAAGCCAGGCATATGAAATTACTTTTCACAAACCTTTCATCATTTGAGATCCAGCTTTAAAAGACACCTGCCTTTTAGTGCTTGACAGAGTTCAGCATAAGAAAGCGAGGTCACTAAAAACCCTAAATCATTAATATAGCACTTAGATTTCATAATAGTTAATTGTTTTAGAGCAGTAAGGATATGTACTGAATAGGTGAGAGGGGTGGAGGGAGAGGAAGAATGTTCCAGGAATGTCAGTCTATTTCATGGACTAATACGAACAGCTGTCCTTCGATTACAACTTGCTGTTGCTAAGTGCAATTGCTGCCCTACTGTGTTACTGGAAGGTGATTCCTGGGCAATGAACGCTTTTGGATTATATGTACATACACCGAAGCTTGGGACTATATCTGCCTTTAAGAAGGGGGAGAACTATTCTTACTGATCATGGTTCTGGAGGCCAGCCAAACACTGATGGATGTCTGAAAGTGGACAAGGTGAGGCTCCCTCCATCTACCAACACATGTGGAAATATATTTCCTCAGCATCCACTGCCACCATCACCAGCAGATCAAAAACACAGTGGAAGACTGGTTCCTCAGAAGGAATTCTGCAAGTGTCAGCCCTGCAAACATCACCTATCCCTTTTGGTCCTTTAGTGAGGAGAGGAAATTTGTACACCTTTAGTAGCCCAGTGGAGTTCCACCAAGGGAGAATTAAAATCTCTTGCCCTCTAGTAAGATATTTGTGTAACTGTATCAAGGGCTTTTCTGCTTCAATTCTTCAATTCCACTGTATCTTCCTCCCTCTTCTTTATTGTAACTGGTAATAAAGAATCAAGGCAAGAATCTTCATGATTTATTTTGATCTTGCATTATTTGAAATTTAGAATATAATTTTTAAGTTAGCTTTCATATACAGAAAGATTTGATTTGTTAAAAAATAAAGACGAAAACCTGCATATCAGTGGCTCTTACTGCGTAGTTCTGCAGTACCTTCTTTGAATGAACAGATAGGATGAGTTACATAGTAGTCACTGTTACAATACAAAATTTCAGAGTGCAGGGCCTTAATACAATACACATTGTTTGAGATGCTGTTCATGTTTTGTATTCTATATCTTTTAGACTGTTCCTACTTGAAGCACTGAGACAGTGCTTGGAGGATTTATGAAAGAAGTTCATGGAAGTGAAGGAAAGCAGTACATATAGTATTTTCAGGGTAAGGGTTCCTTTTTAGTTACTTCTGAGGAATATAACAAAACCTAAGCAAAAATAATGCTTCATGCTTACCGAGACAGAAGCAAATTCAGAGTTAAGAAGTCAAAGGCTTTTATTAAAATAGCAGTACATCTGGATCTGTTAAATAATCCAAATGACACTGCACTGAACATCATATTTACATTCTTTAAATGTGTTCTGTTCTTCAAGTTTTCCAGTACATAAGAATACTAAGGAAATTATGAAAAAGCCTGACACTAAAATGAATGTACACTTTATTTATTTAAATGTTTTATATATAACATAACAAGTAAGGTGCTTGCAACATCTTGGTATATAGTTAAAATTTATGGTAACATTACTGTGGCTGAGTTATTCAAGAATACAAGAAAAGGTTTGGTTTTTTACTGCATCTTTTTAAGCAGTCCTCAAACAGTGCGATCTGTGTCAGTACTGAAGTATAATTATGTTCCAGACAAGGCACAGCATGGTTTGTTGCCCAGCTAATAATCTCTCCTCAATCATTCCTGGCTCTGTGATAGGCCATCTTGACTCATTCTGGACTATGTTTATAGGAAACCATGAACCCTAAGGAGCATGGTGCTGAGACATCCCTATAGCTTTAAACTAAGATAGCAGAGTTCAACTTAGATTATGGGTTTGGGCATTTGGCCAACATTGCCGGAGCTGCTGGTAACAGTGTGAGGCAAAGAAATAAAGGGATAAGGTAAGGAGGCAGTAATGAACCCTGGGGCTGGAGCAGAAACTAGAGACAGCAAGATGTGATAGAAAAAGGTGGAGAAACACTGCTATGCTACACATTTTATAAGTGTTTTAAAAATTCTACATTTCGTACAACAAAAATATATACATATTTACAGGCATATATATTTTTAGGGATGCACACACACACACAAGCACAAACATACAAAAGAGATATGTTGCTGTATAAACATTAGTTTTGCATTTTTTAAGTGTCTAGAATATTAGGTGAAATTTCAGCAAGGTTTTTATACTTAATTCCCTGAAAAGTGTGTTCGTAGATATTTTTTGAGAGGAAAAACTAAAATAGATATCCTGAGCTACGCCGGTTTGCCAAGCTGTTCAATTTTATTCAGGGCATCTTAGGAACAGATAAATAAAGACAAAGTGGCAAAATATCCAAGTGCTTGTCAGATTTAAGGAAACAACACAAATTTTCCCCCATGGAAAGCAATTATTTAATTTAAGAATGCTTACTGGCGTCAGTGTTGATTTTGCTGGTAGACAGCGAGCAAAAAAGCTATAATGCTGTCTACACTATAAAGTTATAAACTTAAAGTCTTAGCTTGCCACTGTCAAACTCAAGGGCAAAGCTTCAATTGACTTCACTGGAGCAAGGATGAAGTATGGGACTAAATAAAGTTCGAGCTAGCTTGAAATCTATTGCACACAGACTCATTTTTGTTGTTGTATATGTGCCCTATATACCACTTTTCTTAACAAAAAGAGAAGGTCTTCTGAGCATTTGTTATTTCACATTTGTACTTTACTGAGTGCAGGAGATTTTGTTTCTACCACCAGCTTAATTATTCAGAATTTATTTCAGTAACTTTATTCTTTTTGGCTTCACATTATATTTCAGACTTTCAGCCCAAAATTGCGGGTGTTTGCAGGTCATGATTAAGAAAAAAGCCTGACACTTTCCCTTATAATCCCTGGTTATCTACTTAACTGAACCCTTCTTTCTCTTATAATTTGCCTTATCTGTTCTTTTATTTTTTCCAAACCAAATTTTGTTGTGGGGCTTATGAAATTTATTTTGCACCCTACATATTTTACTATGTTGAACTAATGGTTTCTTTGAATTTATTACATATGTTAATTCCTGAATTGCTGTATATCCAGGACTAGATTGTTTTTGCAGTTGTAGCTTTGTCTGTATTAAAACAATTCTGAGTCTTTTATCACCTCTCCCAATTCTATTCCTTTTCTTTAGCTGTACCTAAAAAAAAAAAGTTATCTTTATAGCTTTAAGTCAAAACTAGAAATAAGAAACTCCCCATATAACACAATCATAAGTCCACATCCTTAGGTGCTTATTCAGTTCCTCTTTCTTTTTCTATGTTCTGTTTTTCAGCTAATAATTGATCTTTTTCTTCATTTAAACCCTCCCTTAGGAGCTGTCTATTAAATTAAGAACTAATTTAAGAATAGTGTTCAGTCCAATCACAGTGCTTTAAAAAAATGGTATTTAAAAAAACTCTTACTTTCCATTTTGAAAACTGCGGATTACCAGTCATCTGTTTTGCCTCAATGGAAACCTAAAATGGGAGTGTTCCTGTAACCTTGAAAGCCTCATGAAACAGCAGAAAAAGTGGTGCTTATTCCATTTACCTGAGAAACGAAATCCTTCACTTCTCACACATCCAAAATGTGCATTAATATGCATGGAAATTTTTGATCTGTGAAAACTGCAGGACAAGGCTAGATGTGCACCATTATTTATACTACAGAATATGAGGTTTAACTGTATACCTTAGAGAGTGGCTTACCCAGTATTTGTCACTTGAAAACAGAAATAAAACATCAGTGTACCATAAGTTATACCACAGAACAAATTGTTATGGGCATTGCTATAAGTTCCTTGAAAAAGCCCAGAGTAAGTTAAACTAAAAGACCCACGGAGTTTTTAATATTGCTTTTTAAGAAAGTACAGAAATGAAAGAAATCAAGTTTGGAAGCCCTGTGTTCCCTGGAGTGCTGCAATGGATGGCTATAAGCTCTTCAGAAGAGATAGGCAAAGAAAGAGAGGTGGTGGGGTGGCTTGGTAGGTTAGGGAGTGTTTTGATTGCATAGAGCTTAGTGATTGTGATGATAAGGTCGAGTGCTTATGGGTAGGGATGAGGGGGAAGGCCAACAAGGCAGATATCCTGCTGGGAGTCTGTTATAGACCACCCAACCAGGATGAAGAGGTAGATGAAGTGTTCTACAAGCAGCTGGCAGAAGTCTTACAATCGCTAGCCCTTGTTCTCGTGGGGGACTTCAGCTTACTGGACATCTGCTGGAAATACAACACAGCATAGAGGAAACAGTCTAGGAGGTTCCTGGAGTGTGTGGAAGATAAATTCCTGAAACAGCTGGTGAGTGAGCCTACTAGGGGAGGTGCCTCACTTGACCTGCTATTCACAAACAGAGAAGAACTGGTGGGAGATGTAGTGGTTGGAGGCTGTCTTGGGCTTAGCAACTGTTGTGGTTTAGCCCCAGTCAGCAACTAAGCACCACACAGCTGCTCGCTCACTCCCCCACCCTCGTGGGATGGGGGAGAGAATTGGAAGGGCCAAAGTAAGAAAACTCATGGGTTGAGATAAGAACACTTTAATAATTAAAATAAAACAGCAATAATACTTATATAATGAAAAGGAAAATAATGAGCGAGAGAGAGTTGAAACCCTGGAAGAAGAGAGGGAAAAAAAGAAAAAACCAAAACTAAACAACAAGTGCTGCAACCGCTCACCACCTGCCGACTGACACTGCCAGTCCCCAAGCCGCGATCGCTGCCCCCGCTGGCCAACTCCCCCCAGTTAATATAATGGGCATGACGTCACATGATATGGAATACCCTTTGGCCAATTCGAATCAGCTCTCCTGGTTGTATCCCCTCCCCTCCCGGCTTCTTGTGCACCTGGCAGAGCATGGGAAGCTAGAAAGTCCTTGACTAGTGTAAACACTACCCAGCAACAACTAAAACACCAGGGTGTTATCAACATTATTTGCATACCAAGTCTAAAACACAGCACTATACTAGCTACAGTGAAGAAAATCCACTATCCCAGCTAAAACCATGACAGCGACCATGAAATGATAGTTCTCAATTCTTGGTGAAGTAAGGAGAGGAGTCAGCAAAACCACTACCATGGACTTCCGGAGGGCAGACTTTGGCCTGTTCAGGGCACTGTTTGAGAGAGTTCCTTAGGAGGCAGTCCTGAAGGGCAAAGGAGTCCGGGAAGGCTGGGCTTTCTTCAAGAGGGCAGTTTTAAAGTTGCAGGAGCAGGCTGTCCCCATGTGCCGTAAGACGAACAAGCAGGGAAGACGACTGGCCTGGCTGAACAAGGACCTTCTTCTGGGACTCGGGAGAAAAAGGAGAGTTTACCATTTTTGGAAGAAGGGGCAGGCAACTCAAGAAGAGTACAGGGATCTCGTTAGGTCATGCAGAAAGAAAATTAGAAAAGCAAAAGCCCAGCTAGAACTCAGTCTGGCCACTCTTGTAAGAGATAACAAAAATGTTTTTACAAATACACTAACAACAAAAGGAGAGCCAAGGAGACTCTCCATCCTTTATAGGATGCGGGGGCGGGGGGGGGGGGGGGATCATTGCCATCAAGAATGAGGAAAAGGCTGAGGTTCTTAATGCCCTTTTTGCCTCAGTCTTTAACAGCCAGACCAGTTATCCCCAGGGTATTCAGCCCCCTAAGCTGGAAGGCAGGGTCGGATCACAGACCAAACCCCCCATAATCCAGGAGGAAGCAGTTGACAACCTGCTGAGCCACCTGGTCACTCACAAGTCTATGGGACCAGATGGGATCCACCTGAGAGTACTGAGGGAGCTGGCAGAGGAGCTTGCCGAGCCACTCTCCATCATTTATCAGCAGTCCTGGTTAACAGGGGAGGTCCCAGATGACTGGAGGCTTGCCAACATGACGCTCATCTACAAGAAGGGCCGGAAGCAGGATCCGGGGAACTACAGGCCTGTCAGCCTGACCTTGGTACCGGGGTAGATTATGGAGTGGTTCATCTTGAGTGAGCTCACCAGGCATGTGCAGGACAACCAGGGGATCAGGCCCAGCCAGCATGGCTTCATGAAAGGCAGGTCCTGCCTGACCAGCCTGATCTCCTTCTATGACAAGGTGACCCGCCTAGTGGATGAGGGAAAGGCTGTGGATGTTGTCTACCTGGACTTTAGTAGAGCCTTTGACACTGTCTCCCACAGCATCCTCCTAGAGAAGCTGGAGGCTCATGGCTTAGACAGGTGTACTCTTTGCTGGGTAAAAAACTGGTTGGATGGCTGAGCCCAGAGAGTTGTGGTGAACGGAGTTAAATGCAGTTGGTGGCTGGTCATGAGTGCTGTTCCCCAGGGCTCAGTGTTGAGGCCAGTCTTGTTTAATATCTTTATCAATGATCTGGATGAGGGGATCAAGTGCACCCTCAGTAAGTTTGTAGATGACGTCAAATTGGGCAGGAGCGTCAATCTGCTTGAGGGTAGGAAGGCTCTGCAGAGGGATCTGGACAGGCTGGATCCATGGGCTGAGGTCAACTGTATGAGGTTCAACAAGGGTAAGTGCTGGGTCCTGTACTTTGGTCACAACAATACCATGCAATGCTACAGGCTTGGGGAAGAGTGGCTGGAAAGCTGCCCAGTGGAAAAGGACCCGGGGGTTTTGGTTGACAGCTGGCTGAATATGAGCCAGCAGTGTGCCCAGGTGGCCAAGAAGGCCAACAGCATCCTGGCTTGTATCAGGAATAGTGTGGCCAGCAGGAGTAGGGAAGAGATTGTCCCTCTGTACTTGGCACTGGTGAGGCTGCACCTTGAATCCTGTGTTCAGTTTTGGGCCCCTCAGTACAAGAAGGACATTGAGGTGCTGGAACGTGTCCAGAGAAGGGCAACGAAGCTGATGAAGGGTCTGGAGAGCAGGTCTTATGAGGAGCGGCTGAGGGAACTGGGGTTGTTTACTCTGGAGAAGAGTTGGCTGAGGGAAGACCTTATGACTCTCTACAACTACCTGAAAGGAGGTTGTAGTGAGGTGGGTGTTGGTCTCTTCTCCCAAGTAACTAGCGATAGGACAAGAGGAAATGGTCTCAAGTTGCATCAGGGGAGGTTTAGATTGGATATTAGGAAAATTTTCTTTACTGAAAGAGTGATCAGGCATTGGAACAGGCTGCCCAGAGAGGTGGTGGAGTCACCATCCCTGGAGGTGTTCGAAAAACATGTAGACATGGCACTTCGGGACATGGTGTAGGAGGCATGGTGGTGCTGGGTTGACGTTTGGACTTGATGATCTTAGAGGTCTTTTCCAGCCTTAATGATTCTATGATTATTATTCTTTTTTCTCCTATAAGGCAAAATGGGTACACTGGTAAACTAATATAACTGACTGGTAGAGGGTTTGGGGGCAAAATATTAGCTAGAAATAAGACAGCTAAGAGATGTAGGAGACAGGAGGCAGAATAAGCAAGTATGCAGAACATGGAAGAGGAGGAACAGACCACTGGATCAGCCAGCCAATGAGGCCTTGAAATATGGCTTCACTCATACTTTCTTAACTTAAGCAATGACATGTTCTTCTTTTCTTGGGGAAAAAAAAAAAAAGACTGGAAAAATATCGGAGTGGGGGGGCTTAGTTATGGGCACACAATCTACTCTGGACAACGATCAACACAATATATTGTTGCTGGCAGGAAGAATGTTGCTCAGCAGGATGCTCACAGCATCTGGCTTAGTGAGATACTCTAATTCTGACTTAGAAGCTCTGAATAGCCCTCTGAAGGACCATATATTCCTCCATTGACTACATAAGAAGCCCAGGGAGACAAGCTTTAACTTGTAAGAAAAAAAATGGAAAAGGGAAAAATAAGTTAATTTTTTTTTTGCAAACCTTGAACCTCACTTCCCCCTCAGAGGTTCAGTTCTTCTCTGTCTTCCTTCACTGCAGCAGGGAGGCAGTGTGATACACCCTTATTTTTCATGGCACAGCAAGTGTTTCTTGATGAGTTAGTAAGGTTATACAGACTAGCATACTGAAAGGATGAGAGTCCAGTTATTGCCAGTCCATTTCCTTAACCAGGTTTGCAGGGGAAATATAACAGCTCTGCGGGATCTACTTTTCCTTCTCTTATTAAAACTTGTACAACAGCTGGTGTAAGGGGATAGATATAATGCAGACTACATAGTGGAAGCAGAAGTATTATAAAACTAATGCTTTTTAGTTTTGTTTACTTTAGAATTTTGCCAGCATTGTTGTTGACATATTAAATAATTTTCTTTATGTTTGAATTTTCTTTTCTTTTAGAATGTGATTGAAAATGAATGGAAAAAATGAGTACCCTTTTACACTGCTGGTACTTAGATTATTCAGTGTTTTTGTGTCAATTGTACTAGACCAAGATATATATTACAGCTTAATTTATTTTAGAAAATCCAAGGGTTGGCAGGTTCTTATTTTTAATTTAATTAATAGCTCAACATTTGGTATTGTAAGCTGTTCTTAAATAGTATGTATACTTAAAAAGAGCTAAGGGTGAAATGGCATTTAAATAAAGTCCAGCCATAGAATTATTATGTTTTCTTTATAAGAATTTTGCATCTTAAAAACAAATTAACAGCTGTTAGAACACTTGGAAATGCAAAAAAAAAAAAAAACCCATCCACTTTTATATAATCTTTTCTGAGCCTGTACAGTCCTGGACATTTATATTAGCTCTTGCTTGAAATTTGCAGAAATCTACATTATTTCATGGTTACAGTAACCCTCAGAAATAATCCTCATCTTATAAGGGACAGAACACTTTGAAGGAGTATTTTACAATCTCCTAATAATTTATTGATTTTAATGACATCAGATATGTAGATTTGTGATCTGAAATATAGGCTTGTAGGCTCATTTGGCTATTTATGTTTGCTATCAGAGAGAAAAAAATGTATAAACATGCATCTGGGGCCTACCACATATTTGTTCTGGATCTGCCACCATGATCAGCACTACTTAAATTAACCAGTCCTGTCCTGGGTACTGGTAATACAGACTGAATGAAGATTAGATACCCCAGAGACTTTTAGTAGTTTAGGAGTATTGTAGGTGGACTTCCTTGTTGATGCTGAGCTTTTGTACAGTAGCATCCACAAATCCACAATGCTTCATTCTGGAAGAGAACACACTGCCCTTTTTCATTCCTGTCTTCACCACCTCTTGGCTGGCTTGGAGGGATACAGTGTATTTGGAAAATTTTAACTTCAGTGAGTGCCCCAAGGGATATAATTCTCCATACCCTCTATTTTATTTCCTGCTTTATTTCAGGGCCTGAATACCCTGAATTTCCACACTGCACACGTTAGTTTATTTCTGGGTCTCCTTCCATCTTCACACAAAAATATTTAGATCACAGGGCACTACATGAGGTCCGGAGGAGATCAAAGCCAACTGCCAAGTAGTGTGGCTACAGTGATGAAAGCAGGGTGAACACAAACAATCCTTACATCACTGCAGGAGGGTCAGAGTTTTTTTCCTGGGGGTGATCCACAAAAGCAATATAAAACCTACCTTATTTCCCAGCACTGATTTTACATAGATTTCAAAATCAAGGACTAATATATTAAAAACGAGTGCTTGGAGTTTTCAGCATCTCCTGATATATACCCTGAGACACACTTACTCTGTGGTAAGGATAAAGCATATCTTTGCGGGACAGGTCTGCATTAAGGTATTATTTCCTCAGAGAGATAAGGACTATCACCACAGTCCAGCTCAACTGCAAGGTGCACTGCAGTCAGTATTTTCCAACTAAGTTAAAGTAACTTAAATAAAGAAAATAAAAAATGAAACAAGGCACTCTTCCCATAGACAAGAGAATCAGAAAGCAAACAGGAAAAGTGGCTAGTCCTGTTTCTTACTACCCTACCAGAAGAAGCTCACAGTGATTACTTTAATATGCAAATACCTGTGTAAAATAGAATAGTCCTATCATACTGTGCTCTTTGATAAATAACAAACTCATAGAATATCACGCAGCTTGAATACTACTTTGGAAATGTTTCTAAAAATCACTGTTTGCTTTTAAGAAACAATATAACAATGGCAAATATTCCTGAAGTCAATGGGAGATTCCAAAATAGCTTTCACATGGCCCAGGATCAAATCTGAAGTTTGGATTTGCCCTAAGGCATTACAATGCTCCAAAACTGTAAACCTCAGTTTATTTCTCAGAAACATTAAAAAAAGAGAGAAAGTGAGAGAAAGCAAGGGTGAGATTAAGAGAGTGGTAGGCAATTATCCAGGAAACATCTTCTTTTTCCCTTCAAACTACATAAATTACTTGTTGTTTGGCATACACTTTTTCAAGTGTTCTTTAATTAAAATAAATGAGAAACATTCAAGTTAAATTTAGCATAACAAATTATATTAGCCTTATGATATGATAAGAAAATATATTACTATTTCCAACACTTTTTCCAGTGGATTTATTCTATTTTGTGAACATTATTCTTGTTCTTCATATTAGGAAAGGAACGTATCTTACTGCTGTTTAAATCCTTCACAGATAAAGAGAACATTTGGATAAACATATTATATTATTCTGTCTCTATAAACATATTTTGCTATGCTGTGCTTTGTGAAGTGCATACATGTAAGGAATTGTAAGATATATATCTTTGGAGAGGTTTTGCATATTTTGACTGGTCACAATTAAAATATGTCCATATCTTCTGATTCTGGGAAAGTGTGATCTATATTCATCATATGAATAAAGGAAGAAAAACACCCACTGGTTATTACAGGAGTAATTTATCTGGAACAAATCAGATTTTTATTCATAAATGTAGGACATACTTTTGCACAGGTTTTTTTTCTTACACTTTTTTTCAGTCCCAGTACATGAATATCAAAATTTCTTAGTATACTTATGATAGCAAAATGCACCCACTTAAAAAAGTAAAAACTTGTCAGATACAGAATTTAAGGTAACCTCAATAGAGGTTACTTGTTTTTCAACTCTGGCATCCCGAATCATTATTTCCTATTTATTTTTAATAAATTAATATTCTTAACTGTAGTAGTAAAGAGAAATTATTCCCCTTTTAAAGGCATTTTGTTGAAATTTGCTGTATGAAAAATGAATACACTAGTTTAGGAGGAAAAAAGGAGCAGTAGAATGATGTATTTTAACTTCTCTATCTGAAAAAAGTCAATTGGATAGAGAAAAAGTATTGCTGAAAATTCATCAGAGTTTTCAGAAGAGAAAAGAGTGATTACTTGATAATGAGTGACAGAAAAATATCTGTTTTGGATTTAAATTTTACTTTTTAGGGCAATGTGAATTATATGGTATGCAAAATCATGTCTAAAACCAATAAATGTATTGCATAATATTATATTCTATATCATACAAGTTGATTTGCATTCACTAGTTATAATATATGTCTTAATGTCTTCAAATGGAGTAAGATTTCTAGATGGCACAACAAGGCGTGGGTGCTTTCACTGGCTAGAATGCTAAGTTAGGAGTACTCTCTATGGAGGCCTCAAAGATACCTTTCTTTCCTCACTGGTTATGTAGAGAATTTAGATGTTTATTCCAGAAGAGCTAATTCAGCTGCTGCCTGAAATTTAGACAAATGTTAGGAGCCTGAGTAAGATAGAATGACGCCTAATAAGGGGTCATTAGCAGCCCAATTCTTAAAAAGAAAAAAAAAACATCTTTGACACTGTACAACAGTCAGGTAAGGGTTGCCTGTACTGTGCTAGATGAGGTGAATTAGGCAAAAATGTCTTGGCAACTCTGGAAGCCCAGAGCAGCTGCTTTCCTTGAATCCTGAAAAAGTCCATAAAAGTTGCACATCCTTAGTAAAAAGTTGCTGGGAAGCAACCTATTGCATGAAACCCATGCGTGCGTGCCATTCCTCTAGCAAGTGACAACATGGGAAAAACAGGTGTCTTCAAGCATAATATACAAAATTATGCCTAATGGAAAACCAGAGAGAAATGTAGTAGCAAAGTGAATTAATAAATAAAAAGAATAGCTATGTCCTCTACACTTACCAAAATTGCTACTACAGTTATTGAACTGTAATTAGAAGGAAAAAAGGGGGCGTCAACAAGCAACAGGGGCCTAGTTGGGATAAAGAGGAGAGAGCCGAGCTATTTTTTTTTTCTGGGTATTTAGAAAAATAATGGGAGGGTTTTAAACACAAGTAATGTAAGACAAGGTGAATTCGTTTGTCTCAAAAATGCAATGCCTTCAAACTTCTAAATATCTGTTAAAAAACCCATCTAAAATGGTAATTTGTTTGCTAATAAATACCTGAGAGTTCAGAAATCAATGTTTCAAATGTTTCCTTTGGTTTTAAGAATTATTCTAAATATTGACAATATAACCCTCTTGATCTTTTGTAAAAGAGTTCAGTTATTTGAACAGTTTCTCATCTGGGGAATCCACATATTGGTTGAATTGCTAAATTAAAGTTTTCTGAGTAATTTTTTTGTTTCATTTCCAAGTTGCCAAAGTCTAAATTTATAGCAAAGATGGTCAATTAAGGAGATAATCACCACTGCTCTGGCTGACAGAAGATTTATGATCGTCCTCCTCAAAGATTCAATTTCTCACAGTTATGTAAAGAACAGATAAAACAGGAAAACAAGGATTTGAAGTTGGAATTGTCCAGGTTCACACAGTAAGTGAAGCAAGAGATAAGGAGTCCATAGGACTCCACAGGATTTGCAAACAAGCTGCATATTCATTAGGTCACACTATTTCTGATACTGGATAAGTCGCGGGAGTGTCCAAACAACAGTATTGACCTTTTCTCCTTTTTTTTGGAAGGAAATAAATTAGGGAACAAAATCTCCCCAGTGCAGCTGATCCTTTAATGATCAGGATAGTGATCAAACTGGGCACAACTAGAAAATACAGCATCTTAAAGTTCTGTCATTAAAATTTCAGGAAAATGCTGAATATACAGAGATCACGGGCTTTTATTTTGGCAAGACTGCTTTTCTAAAGAAATTAGCTCAATTTCAATTTCAAATTTCAATATCTTTTGAATATTTTAAATAGAACTTTTGTGAAATTTGGGGCCATTTTGGAAACTATTCTCTTTCTGTTGCATTATATTTACATCTGAGATAAAGCACAGCTGCACAAATCTTTACAGCCAGAAAAAGGATAGGTACAGAAAACTAATGTAATGTTTGCCCAGAAAATGTTCAAAAAACACAAAAAGCTTCCTGCAGAAATCTCCAAATAATATAAATATGCCAATTTATTTTCAACAAAGATAAAATATACAGCAGCAGTATTTTCAGTTTAGACTGTTATACATAACATATTATTTACCTGAATTAATCAAAACAATATAAAATAGCATAAATATAAACATTAAAATAAACTGCAGTCAATAAGGTTCCTTAAAATTGTGATGTGATATCTTTCAAGCCTGAAAATATTAACAAAGCCTACATTACCACATTTGATCTCACACCTAATAAAATTATCAGAAATAAGCCCACACTGCCCAGTCCTCTTCTTGGTTATGAGACAGGACTCCTGATCAGCAAACCATTTTATGCAGTGAAATTTTGCTCACAGTCACTATCCATGCCACCATAACTAGGCAGTCCATTTACATCAGCACAAAAGACAACTTACATTGTCTTTTGAAGGCTGTTCTGAAGATGCTGTGAAGACCAAATTTACTCTCTGAACAAGACAGTAAACCCCAGGGAGACCCAAACATTGCTGGAAGATGTTCCTTGCTGCGTGAAACCTATGTGCTTAAGTATGTCTGTTGACTCTGAATACACTGCTCAAGAGACAGCTTTTTGGATTTGATGGGAGATTTTCAGAAGACACAGCAATACTGAAGATCCATGGCTGCTCCTAAAATTTCTGAAAGAACAGAGCAGTTATAGCCCTTTCTTACCCAAGCACAAGCCTCTGTCCTTATTATGATCTGACACTTTACTAGGCAAACTGATGGTATAAAAGCTCCTCTCCACACCTAGGCAGCCATGGCTGTGTATGATTTTATCTTGCCCTATCACTATGATGGCTTAAATACTTGCTGTTCTAATCATAGTAGTTTAAATGGAAAACATGTTATGCTATGTGCAAGAATAAGGATAATTTAGTCAGAGAGAAATACTTTCCGAGATCAACACTCAGAAGAGGAACTCCTGCTCTGCACTTAACTTCCTTATTGTCTTTAGCCTAGAACATTTTGTTTTCAGTCATCTTGCTGTTGCTGATATTTATAATGTGCCCAGCCTTTCATATTTGTCTTTCCTGTCACAGCTACTGCTTACATTGTACCCTGTAGGTTCACTATGTCTTTTCCTGATGATGTATAACACTATATGTAGTTGTGATTATCACCTACATATACAAGTAATATAAACCTTTTCTTTTTTCTTTTTTATTTTTTTTTTTATTTTTTTTTTTTTAATGCAATAGCATTTGCACCAGCTTCCAATCTTATGTACCACTTTCTCCTCCTTCAGAACCAAGCTGGCAATTCTCATCTTGAATAGCTTTAAAATTGCTCATAGCAATCAATGACAACTGAGGCATCACTAAAGAATTTCTTTTATCTCCAAGCTCCAATTTAGATCAGTCATTAAGCTTGAGTAAGCTTGAGCTGTCAGAACATTGTCCCTCATCACATGCTCTAAGCACAAAAAGTCAACTTCAAAATCAAATTTGTTCTATCTCTTACTACATTTTGTAATGGTCTAGTATGAACAATAAACTTTACTGAAATAGTACTGTCAATCTTTAGAGCTCAGATAACTATACAGGCTTTTTATCTAAGGAAGGCTGCTGTACCTCAAATATGATCCACACTAAATCATTTCCTTATATTTCTTCTTTTATGCTGTGTGATCTTGTTAGTGATGTATACTACATTGCTGTGTAGTGCCTTTTTTTTAATAAGCATACATTTTAAAAATATGAAATGAAATTATAATTCAAATCTGAGAAGGAAAACATCTAAGTACCCAAATATCTGATATATCAAATATGTAAAGACCCATAGATATTCTTCTGCAATGTCTCTACATAAGCAGTCTTTGTTTCAGACAGGATTCAGTCTTAAAAGTGCCAATTTCAAACCTCTGATTAGGCTATATTTATGAATTTATACTAGAGCCTTTCTCAGCTGTCAAAATAAACTCTGGTAATTTTTTAATTCTTTATATTCACCTGAAATCTCCTTTCATGAGGAGACTGAAGCTGAAAACAAAAATCTGGCCTGAACAGGTTGGTTGACTTTCTGACAGTAATCCGATTCTTTGGTTAAGGTCTAGTTTGAAAAAAGTGCTGTAAAAGCTCTGTGATTTACAGTATATAAATACTGCAATCCACATCAGATTAAATTATTTACATGCTTTAAGTTGTGTCAGCATTTTTAGGATGCCCTAAAAATAGAATAAAAAAGGCGATACTGTCAAATGATGTTTTTTAATTGTGTCAAGCAAATGGTAATCTTTGGTGGGTTAACACAGACACCTACCTAGCTGCTCACTTACTACCCCTCCTCAACAGGCAAGGAGGAAAAAATAGATGAAAAAGCTTGATGATGAAATACAGGGAGATCACTTACCATTTGCCATCACAGGCAAAACAGACTTGATTTGGAGATTATTTGATTGCCAATTAAAATAGATTTGGATGGTAAGAAACAAAACTTTTCCCCCCAGCCTCCTCTTTTTTCCAGGCTTCACATCACTCCTCCATTCCCAGTTCCTCTACCTAGCACCCTCTGAGCAGTGCAGAGGGGATAGGGAGTGGGGGTTATGGTTAGTACCTAACTTCCTCTCTGCTGTTTGCTCACACTTTTCCCCTGTTCTAGTGTGGGTCCTTTCCATGGTCCTTCAGGAAAAAATCTGCTCCAATGTGGGCTATCCATGGGATGAAGTTCCTTCAGGAAATATCCAGCTGCTCCGGAGTGGGGGCAGTTCTCCATGGGCTGCATTGTGCATATCTGCTCCAGAGTGGTCCTCTCCATGGGCTGCAGAGGAATCTCTGCTCCCAGTGGCTCGAGTATCCCCTCCCACTCATTTTTCTCTGATCTGTCTGTTTGTACTGTTTTCTCACTTTTTTTTCCCCACTTGTCTGCCTCTCCAGCATTTTTGCCTTTCTTAAATGTTTTAACAGAGGCACCACACACTCAGCTGTGTCCTATGATGAGTCCATTGGAGCCAGGTGGAACCAACTGTGTCTGGCACAGGGCAGCCCCTGACCTCTTCTCACAGAGGCCACCCTTGCAGCCCCCCCGCTACCAAAATCTCTTCACAGACATCCAGTACATAGGCCCAAATCCCATGTTTGTGACTAGGTACTGTGCAGATTCTCAGTTCTACAGCCTAGAGCTGGTAGCAGGCATGGGGGCAGCTCAACCAGGAATCTCTCTCCATCAGAATATCCTTCTCCTAAAATTACAATGATCATAATAAGAGTGTCTGAGGTGCTCTTTTTGTATGTAATTTCTCATTGTAGTCCTAGGACTTTTTTTGCAGGGCAGAGTTGTTCAAGGAACATTTGAAAAAGTTGACAAGTTTCTAGCTTTGTTATTTCTCAAGTAATTTTTCCAGTTTTAAATGTTTACCGAATAACTTCAATGTCTTGAAAGAGTAGATATTTAGGACCAAATCCTGTTTTAATTAAATGGACTTTTAACCTACAACATGTTCAGAACTATTGATTTTAGGAATGCCTGTAGAATAAGGAACTTCTCAATGTGAGTAAGGGCAGAATATGACACAATAACATACACTTCTCACTGAAGAGAGAAAATGAAAAGACTATTATAGGATCTTCTCTAAGATAGATTTCCACACTCTTCAGTCTCCCACTAATGAATTTAGTTAATAAAACTGGCTGTGATTTATAAACCATCCCAGAATGCTCAATATTTGCCTGGAAAGAATGATAGGAGCATGCAGATATGGATGACAAAGGTTTCTAGATTTCATCTTTGAACATATATACTTTAATTCATCCATTTATCATTCCTTAAATTTCTTAAATTATATCTCTTGTTAGATCAGATGATGGAAGCTCTTCCCATAATTTTTTTTACTTTTTTATAAAATGGAGCTATTGGTTGCAAGAAGTTTCATCCTTTCTTAACAAGTGAAAAAGAACATGGCATTAGATGTAAACATAACCAGACACAGATATTTCTGATTAGCTGCTATTCATCTGCAGTTATATAAAGATGCATAAATAAAAAGTGAGAGAACTGAAGAGCTTTCAGATGAATACATGTTGTTATATAAGCACGTTGAATACAAAGATGCAAAAGAAGAGATTGGTTAGCTATAACATCTGTAACCTAGCCCCAGTGACTGAAGTGTTCATTCTTCAGCTCTCAGCTATCCAATTGTCAATCATCTTTAGGAGATGTATGCAAATACTTTTTGACTAAGGTACAGCGGTAGGAACAAACTTTATAATCAAAGCAAAAAGGGGCTAGTAGAAAGAAATACCACCAGACTTTTTAAGAAAATGCATTAACAGTGGTCAGCCACTCTTTTATAATGAACGACACATTTCTAATTAGTTTTGATGTGCAGAGCATTCAAGTGTACACACACATCAAATATATATCTATATGAGACTGCATGAACTTACTCACCTTTTAGGTAGGCATCATTTTTAATGGCAGGATTCTAAGGCAAAATTTTAAAATGTAGCCAACAATTTTAGGGAATTTACTTCACAAAGAATATACAGTGAATGTTGCTGACTATTTTTGGTTTGTGACCCTCAAAATCATTAAACATTTTTTCAGATCATAGAGTTTTTCTGGTGTGTGACATGACAGAAAATTTTGCTTTTAAGTGCTAAAATGTTATACTTTCTAGCTAGGCGAGAAAAAGTGATTGTTTTAAAAAGAATAATATATATTCAAAGAAAGATAAGGTGGAAAGTAAGGTGTTTATTTTGGCCCAGAGAGCAGAGAAGTCCACAGTATGGTCCAGACTGAAGTCTTTATGGAAATAAACAAGAGGAACTGATGGGTTATAAACCAGAGAATTTGAGCTGCTGAATGTATTCTTCTGTGGATCAGGACTGACCTGGGAAGTGTTAGGATTGACGTCTAGGAACTGACTTGCTAGGACAGTCATGTAAATGACAGAACACAAGGAAGATAAGCTTAAGAAACAGGAGTTGCTCATTGATTACTGGAATAGTTTCATGGAATTTAATTAGATGATAGATTTGGATTTAGTAATAACTGTAGGAATGCTTGGTACAGTTAAGTCATGTAAAATATTAAATGGATCCCTGTTACTGCTGTTACTGCTAGCTCCTGCACTTGGAACCTGTGAGTCCTGTGGGTGGTCTGTGAGTGCCTCTTTGTTTCCCAGCCACTGATGCCACTGCTTTCCAATCCTCCTTACTCTCAACATCAGTGAAGCCAAACCAATGGTGCAACATAAACACAGATGGCAAAAATAAAATGAAAATGACAAAACTATGCCTAAAATGGCTTTGCTGATTTATCACACTTCCTGTCATGAAAAGGTGCTTGATTTTTTTTTTTAAAAATCAGGCTGTTTTTTTAAAATAACCATGGTACATGACATGTAGTGCCAGATACTATATCACTGGTTATTAGTGGTGGAGATTGTGAAGAGTATTTTAACTTTACCTTTTACACAAATATTACAAGCACTTTTTAAATGTCCACAAAGGCTCATGGCACTCTTTTGACAGACAAGTTTATATTTGGATTAGGCCGGATCACTGACACCTACTGTCTGGTTATTGTCACAACTAATCAGAGGATGGCAATAATATTTCTGTGTAAAACACCTTTAGAAAAAGCTAATTCTCATGCAGCAAGGCCTCAGTGTAATAAGGAGGAGTGTATTACAGAGGAGGAAACCTTAAATGAGGGATCTGTTAAAATTCCTCAGGGACAAAGGCATCAATGAATGTTCATTCCAGAATGACTCTGGCTATGTCCTTCTCCTAAGGAAACTTATATCATCCCAGTCTCATTTATAAGGATCTGTTATATTACAGGAATTTTGAGGTCAGTAAGAATATACTGTACTGTTGGAGACTTAGCTGGGACCATACTCTGACTGTAAAACAAATGACTAAGAGATGTGGGGCTGGAACTCCAGAGCTATCATTCCAAAGCTTCAGCTGTAACATCTAACGGCCATACCCAGCTTTTCTGACATATCAGAATATCATCAATATTTACTGTTTCTAGGAGTCACACTCAAGTTTGCACATGGCAAACATGTTGGTCAGAACTTGAAAGAAAAATGTCTCACCAAATTGACAAAATGCTTGAAGGTGACTAGATCTTAAAATCATTTGTTTATTTAAAAACATAACTGGTTTTCTTGTCTATCTCTTCAAAAACTGGCAGTAGTGGAATAGAAATTACTAATATGAGATCAAAATGTTTGTTTCTATATACAAAGCAGCTCAGGTACAAGAAGAAGGCATTGACATATAGGCATGCAATAACTGTAATTTAAACTAGTAATTATAATTTAAACTGTGATTTCTGCATATTAGAAGTATCAAAAATACCATGGGAATAGTTGAATTTCTAAGACTGGAAATTGAACTCTGTAATTTGAAACTGATTATTTTTCTGTTTTATTAACAAGTGTTTCAATAATTTAAAAAATTATGTTAATCTTAGGTTTTCTTGGCAAAAATAGTCAGTTAATGTAATGTGACTTGAAAAAAAATAGATTTAATTGAGAAGTATGTTGGTTGTGTTAAATCTACTCACTACATAGACATAAAATGACCACCTAGTGGATAAAAGTGAAATAGGTTTCTATTAAGTGTTTCTGTTAGCAAAAATAGTGCTACTAGCATTGCTAAACTGTACAAAAAGCTATTCTACTCAATATTTTTAAATATTCAGGTATTTTTACTGAAGATAATTTTTAATACTTGTGAACATCCCATCCATACAGGTTATATTTTCCTCTGATTAGTATCTTGATCTGGGTTTCTATCAGTGCTTTGAAAATGGTTTCATATACTGCACTGCACAGAGATGTGATATAAAGCTACAATTGGATCCACAATTACTGTGAACAGTCATTCAGAAACAGAGAATTTGCTGCTTTTCTCCTACACTGCAGTTATTTAAATGTTTGATCACATCTTTTATTAATACAAATCAGTATCTATAAACAGTACTCTTTAATTTTCATAGTTCAGATTTATATGAAAGAAAGAATATTGACTTTTCAAAAGCATGCAATGGATTTGATTCTTCCATGTAGCAGGGTTAGCTATTTTAGAATATGGAGCTGACAGAACATTTTCCTTTCTTAATTTTTTTCCTAAGAGCTTAGGACTTCATCTCACTCAAGGAAAAAAAAAGGGAGTGGGGGAACCTTTTTTATTATTTGCTTACTAAATATGTCACTGTCTCAAAATGTTAAATTCTAAATAAAAACATATTCATATATATTTCCTAATCTATTCTAACATAGTTATATAATTCAATTAACTAGAACACAGTGATTTCAAAGTATATATGCACACTATCTAGCTTATACAGCATAAAACAACCTGGAAGTGATCCCTTTTTAAGCCCTTACTACTAATTAACTCATGCACAGATTTGGTCCAAGTGGTGAATCTTGCTGAATCTTGCTGAATCAATATGTCTCTGAGGAGTTTCAAGGTTTGGCTTGAACCCTTCACTATAAAGTAAAATAACAAACTGTGGACAGTAAAGCTTGAACAACAGAACTGCATGCACAGTTCGATTTCCATGTGTCCCTACAATGCTTAAGCAAATGTTCTAGGTGGACACTTAGCAACATTCCCTATTGCCTGATATAGTTACTTTTACCTTAGGTACTTAGTTCACAGAAACATTGGTGGAAAAATCTGGTTTGGTAGCAATGTGTATCCACTTTGCACAACAGTAAATGACTACACAAAGTGTCAGTCAGCAAAGATCACGCCTCAGACAGTCATGCTGCTCTGCTATCTGGCATTCATTTCACAGTTTCAAATTCCCATACAGTATTACATGAGTTCTGAATCTGGTAAAAGGTACTTAACTGATATCCTCGGGAAAAGAAATTGCATGACCATGTCATTACAAATTCTTTCTGTAACAGAAAGAATCAAGATTTTGAATCTTGATTAGATGTAAGTCTCATTTAAATTCAAGAGCAAGGTAGGGATAATTATCCCAGGTACTTAAAAAACTTTCAATTTATGCTTGAAAAATTTAGACCCCAAATAATGGAAACATTGAAAATGTATTAGATTTTGGCTTCCCTTAGGCCATAACCAAACAGAGTGGAGAAATAAATAGTTAATAGATCATTTTGGGTATTTTTTTATGACTCCAGTATGTTTCAGATCCACAGGCTACCAGTAATTAATATGGTATGAACAGGTAATAAAGAGTTGTTGTGATATGAGTCCAGGTTATCAAACTCCTAAAGAAGGAACAGGAGAACTTGACTGTAAACTATAACCTTTTATGGTGTTAATTACTTGTTTTATTGTGTATTGTTATTAATGATTAACCTTTAAACACTTTTAGTTTATTCCAGCTAGCAGAGAATGCAAAAATAATAATAATTATTCTGCTAACACTAAGGTAATTTGAAAAGTTGAACTTTTGTATCACTGAGATTGAAAATTTTGTCTATGGTTATTACTTAAGCTAAAAAATAAGAAACATCTTCCTTCCACATATGTATAATATATATATGTATAAACTATACAAGCTTAAATGCATAGGGTCAGATATATTTTCTGACTACCTTAGTTTAGTTACTTCTATGAACTATTATTGACTGCATTTCTTCAAGTTAAAATTTAAAATATGCATAAAAATAAGGTTACATAATTATATTAATTTTCAATTAATTTTTATTCACATAAGTTCTGAAATATTCTCATTTTCATTCTAATGCTATTCTTCAGTTCCAAAAGTACATGAGAATTAGATCCATGCCTAAATGAGGATTACTCACAGCTATTTGCAGACACTAAAAAAAAGCCTACACATTACAGTTAATCTTACTGGCTAATACTTGCCAACAACATTTAGTAAGGGATTAAGAACAGATTCAGGAAGTTAAACTCAGGAAAAAAAAACAGCTTTAAAACAATTCCTCAGAGGTATGAAATATTTTTATTATTTATATTAGTAAAAGAAGAACTAGAGCCTGCTAAATATAACAAGGGAGCCAGACTGAGACTGAAAAAAAAAGGTGCTTAAAAATCTTTTTGCAGAAACCATTCCAGTGTAGTCCATGTACACAAGTGACTGACAAAGTTCAACACAGTGATCAATGGCCACCAACATTTTCAACACCGTGGTGTAGATAACTATGTCTGTTATGTTATAAATTGGTGGATTGATCTTTCTAAGTGGCTGCATTGGTGAAATGTAGGTGAGCAACAAAGAAATGAGGAGAAAGAGAGAGACTGTTTTTCCATTTGTCAATAAAAGGCAAAAAAGTCTTTTTATAGACATGCTTATGACACTCCTAGTCTTTCCTCTGGCAACTCTTGTTTGTTAGTCAAGGTAAAATTGATAAAGAAGAAAAGCAGGTTCCTTCTGTATCATCATATTTGTTTTCATGTGCTTTCCTTTGGCTTAAAAAAATTAGTGACCGTTGTGTTTACACAGTGCTGACAGCTGCTGAAAACATTTCATCTCATACGGCACAAAGAAGAACACAAAGGGAAATAGTCATAAAGCATTGCTATTCTTTTTCAGGTTTTCCTGTTCTACTTTCTTGGTGCATTTTACATCACAGAACAAAGTAAAATATACAGGAGATTGGCTTCAAAGACAAAGAAACATTTTAGATTGTTCTTTCTCCCATGTCTTTTGCTGCCAAGATTAGTGGGCATGGTAATGAGTGGCAACTAAAATTTAGGTACCTTTTCAAATTCCACTCTGTGTTTTTGACTAAGATGTTCCCATACGATCACAATTTAGAGGTAAAAGTCATCCTGTCTTACTCAAAAAAACCTTAACCTCTAATATAAACAACTAATGGATACTGATCTGTCCACTGTAGAATAAGCTTATGCAGTGTTTTGTGAAAGCAAGAACATTTAAAATTTTAATCTTATTACAGTAGAGATCAAAAATGAGAAAAACTAATGTTTGACTGCATGAAGCTGTTGTACTAGGAATATTATCCCCTTAATTCGGACTATTATATTTATTTATAATGAATTATTTTATTAAAGCTGTTTAAATGGATTTCATTTTTATATGAGAAAATTAAATTAGAGATCTTTTACACTCCTGTTACAAAAACTAATGCCCTGAAAACTGGCAACTTCTGGTTTTTGTTATGTAACCAAATAAAAAAAAAGTTTTCAGTTGTACAAAACCTACAAGCACACCCACCTGACCACCCAGGAACATATATACATATCTACATATATTTATTCTCTTGCTTGGTATTTGTGTGTAAGGATATACAATAATTTTGCATGATATTATCTTTTTTTTACAAAGGATTTTTATTTATTTTTTAATAAAGCTGAAATATTTTTTGCAAAAGATTACATTTTTCAAGCAAATAGTCAAGACTTTAAAGAGATCATTCTATACAGCACAATTCTATTCTACCAAACTTTTCAACAATATCTTATTGATAACTTTAGAACTTCTTTTGGTTATGTTCATCTCATGTTATATTGCTTATCTTATCCAGCATTACTTAAGACTGAGGGAGTGGCCATGACTTTAGAAACCCATTGTTAGCAACCCAGGTTGTTTGTCCAGATCATCAACATATATGGAAATTAACTATGGTTTCTCATAGTGTAACAGATTTGATAAAGCACCTCTATTTTCTCTGTGGATCAAATCTTGTCATATATTTTGCCTAGCTGCATAGCTGTTCAATTTTATCGTTGCAAACTTTCACAACCCAGTTATGCATTCTGAGAGCAAGAAAGCGCATATTTATTAAATAACACATAGAATATTCTGGCCTTTTTTCCCTTTTTAATATTTAAAACACAACCTTTTAATTCCTGATCTAGGGAAGATGGACCATAGCACAGCAGAAAGTGCAGATTCTGCTGAAGATATCTTCATCCAGGTATTGTAATGTGCACAGTGTCTTATTTTACTTACCTTTTATTAAGTTATAATAACTGACACTCATGCTGATATACAATTACCAGAGCTCCCATTGCAGACTTTTGCTGTTTCATCAAAGAGAGCCTCCTCAAGACTCTTATCTGTCACTGCTCACTAGTCCCAAACCCTCAGGCTCTCCTTACTCAGAACTCAGTTGCTGGATGAAAACTACCAGCTCAGAGTTTGCAATTCTCAGTATTTTGGGAGTTCCAGGTGGGCAAATGAACACCTATTTCCAGTAAGCTGCAATATATCTCAGAGCTCACTGCTGTCTGAATTCAATAGTGTGAATGAGCTCTAAGATAACAGGAGTAGCAGGGACTGGAAATCAACCATGTTGTTCTCCTTGACTGTATTATTAAAAAAAAAAATGTGCATGAACAACCCTCAGGATTAATGAATAGTGAAAAAGATATTTAAAAAAGAAAGCAAAGAAGGGAAAGAAGACAATTTTATGTCACAGATAAATCATCAGCAGTATGAAAAATATAAAATCATTATGTGTTTATTGTTGCAGATTCAGTATTGTAAGTAGTCTTTTAGCTTATAATGTTTTCAAAGCTAATGGTAAAGACTTGCAATACTGGCAGATATGTTCACTTCACCCGTGCACGCGCTCACACACACATAGGAACATACCACCTTGTTTGTAGTCAGTGTTTTCCATCAGAAATCACACATCAGTAAGTTTCAGACTAGTGGTCAGGAAAATAAAAAATAGTTACATTGCAGAAGTATATTGCATAGGAATGTGTTGTGCCTCCTTTGGAGATAATACTGAACTTTATTGTGTAATTCAAATTATGTATCATTATAAGAAGCTACTGAATAAACAAAATCTGTCATTATATTGGAATTAAAACATGTAAAATGGAAAAAAAGTCATTTATCTCTTTCAAATTGGTTATCACAGAAAATGTTTCTGAACAATTGAGGATTTTCATTTAGTATCTGTCTAATTCACAGGCTGCAGAAGCAGAGGAACAATAGCCATTCTTCCTGCATGAACATGCAGAAGTGATATTGGTAGTAAGACATTATATTCTTGTTTGTCGTCAAAGCACTCTGAGACCTGTCTTCAAGGTTATCTCTTTTTACTCCAAGGATCCTGCTGTTGCATTGTGTATACTTATCTTTTGTGTGAATTGTGTAAGAGAAGACCCAAACCTTCTTTGGGAAAGAACTAGAATATCAGCCTAACTTCTACAGATATTTCAGTGCTATTAACACTAGCTGGGGGCAGGCCCCTTCCTGAAGGCAGACTATGGCTTCATGGAAGAATATTGCTTGAGACACCTCTTATCCTCTGTACCTACAGACTAACTTAAGTAGGTTTTGCTCAGTGAGTTTTTGTCTGTGTAATTTTTGTCGGGGCCATTCATAGGTACCTATGTCTCCCTCTGTCTTCATCCCCTATATTATTTTTGTATTTTCATATCCAGTTAAGGTGTAAGGACTTCACTGAGTGGCTACCTGCTGTTAACTAAATGGTCTGAGAGTCCTTAGGATATTTTTTGTGTTTAGACATGGGGCCTCTGGCACAGTATGGCCAGGATGTGCCCAGTCATGGAACTATCCCCTTTACCCTATTGAAGCAGTTTTCAATTAGCCCTTTTTTTTTTTTTTTTTTACTTTTAAATTTTTTAACTTATTGGAAAGGATTAATAGTTCACTAGATGTTGCAAAAATTATCATGGGATATAAAAAGGTGGTAGAAGAAAATCCTGAAAATTCATCTGTTCACAGGTAGCGTAATGAAGTATAAAATATATCTGTCTGGGCCCTCAGCAGGCAGGTATGTAGTATTTCCATTTCTGCTACTCCACTGAGCTTTTACTTAAGTAGGGACAATTTTATATTTGCTCCATAAAATTCTTATCATGGGAGACTAACCACATCCAGTTTCTGAGACATTGCCTCTGGTCAGACAGCAAACTACTTGTAAATGTTCAGTCACCAAATAAAGGATCAAGGCAAATATGTGGCCACTGGGCCTTTTTGGAAAGTAAGAGGTGTTCAGAAGCAGGTACAGACTGGACACTAATCCATACCCAAATTCTCAAAATATCTTTCAGTATTCCCAAACTGACAACTCAAAAGGAAGACAAATATGTGAAAACCATTCTTTTCCTCCTCTGCCCAAAAGACCTTAACAGTGCATAATTACCTTCCTTGGCTGGTCAGCTGGGATAACATTTTTTTCTCCACCTTCCTCTCTTCCAATGTACGTTTAAGATATACTTTTTTTTCTACTGTCCCTACTGCACTTCTAAGGCCTCCAGAGTAATAGAAGGTAAGAAATACTAACAGAATAAGAAGAGTCTTTGGACAATTCATGCAGATCAAGCAAACACTCTCTGGAGGTAGCAGTAGGAGGTGAATGACCTACACCTTTCCCAATAATTAATATTATGCCTGACCTCTTACAGCTTTGGAAAACTACTGTGTATTTTAGATCTTTTTGTAGATGTGTGAAGATATCTATAATACTAATTAAAAATAACTGTAATTTCAAATTCTTGAACTTATGTGTGTTTTCCCTTATCACAGTTTGTTAATAAGAAAGACCATACTCATCTTCCTACCATGGTATCTGAGTCCTAATCATCAGTGGTGTTTAGCTGGGGAAGATTGTATGTGGCCAGCATGCAATGATATTCTCTTAGTACTGCCTCCAAGCTTTTAACAGTCTGTGGCCTTGGGTCTTCTTGAGCTGAAAGTAGTATTTTTCTGTTTAAAAATAACATAAAATCTGTTCTTTTCATGGAACTTCCATAGCTTGATAGTGGAGACAAAATGGATATATTTACCTGAGGCCTAAAGCCTTGCAAATGTAGTCATACTTGTATTTATCCCAGGCTTACAATCTGGCATTTACTGAGTTTTCTGGGGAATCTAATTGCATAGGCTTGAGTCTACCATACACACATTATTTGCTTCACACCTGAAGGCTATAAAAGAGCTAATAGGATCATAACAAAGACCAGAGTGGGAAAAGCAGGGAGGGAGATGGAGCAGAGCGCTGAGTGGCAACAAATATATGAGAGTCAGTGACTTCTGGTTTATAATTCCTGATGAGTTCAAAGCTGAGTGGAAGCTGAGAAACTGTTTCTTACCCATATCGCCACTACAAGGGACAGCTGGGGCAGGAAGCAAGAAGACCCAAAGTTAACGTGACATACTGACGTGTCTTTCTATGGCTGTGGGAGGTATATATACCTTTTATTCTCACACAAAATACTGTTTATTTCCTGGTATTGTAAGCCTGCGCAGCCACACGAAGCAAACATTACTGCATAAACATAAAACTGGTATAACTTGGTCCTTTAATAAATTTCCTAGAAATATGAAATTCTGGCTAAAGATTTCATTCCTACCCCTTAAGCAAGAAAAAAGTTTTAAGCACGTTTCTTCCAGTCACATATGAATCTTCCATCTGTTTGAAATGGTCATTAATATTTGAAAACTGACCCTTCTTTTTCTACACCCTCTTGACATCCTCAACAGCAGTAAAGACGACAAAGCAGTAGAAAGTAAGAGGATAACCAGAAGCAGCTAAACTAAATGAAATTCAGATTGCTGCCAGTTCTTCTGTCTCAAATTCAATACAATGTTTGACATGCAAAATGAGGGTCAGCTGGCAGGTATAGCAAATCTGCACCTGCTTGGAGCTAGTGGAAATTGTCCCAAATGTTTTATTTCCCTGTCTGTCTTTCTTGATGATATGAAAACTGAGAGTTTTAGATTACACACATCATTGAAGAAACTGAAGCTTTGTAATCTCTTCAGTGAAGTAGCACAAAGGAGGTTGCAGTACTTTTAGTGCAATTTTACTGCAGTACAAAAAAGTCTGTTCTTTCAGACAGCACATTGATAGAAAAGCTTCTGAGTGGAGTACTGGGTTGCTGCAGCACAGCATAATCAAAATATTTTAACAGACATTTTACTTGCTGCTGCACATAATATTTTAAGTAACATGGCTTCATGCACAAAATTTCTTAAGTACATTCAAGCATATAGTTGCAAAGACATTTTGTATGCAAGATGGAGAATCTGATCTTGACCATTTTGTAATTTTAGCAGGTGTTTTCTCAGTTGTTCTGTAAAAGCCCTGGAATTGTTTGCCACAAAACTTTCTCATCTCAGTAAAAATTTGTATCCTGCCTTTATTCATGAAGTGGAATTTAAATTAACGTGCAAAGAAAATTCCAAACTTCATGGATACATTAACATTTTAATGAAGAAATGTGTTGATTTTCAGTGATCTAATATAATTTTTCTGGAAAACTGAGCCATAGCTTTGATAGGAAACAGATTTTTAAATTGAAAAACTGAAGATGGAAGAAAAAATCTGTATAAGGAACTCTCATTGTCAATGTAAAAATTCTTTTACAGTTTCAAGACATTTTTCAAAATGCAGAACAATCCACACTGCCATTAGAGTCAAAATACTCAAAAATAACTCACTAATTTTCTAAAAGTGAGATTCAATCATATTCCTGTTGTCAGGCCAGATGTTAAGATATTACTCCGTATTAGTTTAATTCTTATCCTGCCACACCTTGTCTGAACTGTAACAGCTGCTAAACAGTGTTCCACAAGAGCAAATGATGGCTTCACATAAAACAGATGCCTTAATCAATGGAATCAATAAATATATGGGAAAAAGTAGAGAAAAGACTGCAGGTCAAATGGATCCCCATGGGATGTGTATGAAACCTAATCACCTAATGAAACCTATCACCTAATGAAAGTGATGCTTTCATATCTCTGTACAATGCTGCAGTGGCTGAAGAATCAAAATAAATGGCACAGAAATCTGTTGCCTTCTTTATTTGTGATTTCTGATGTGGACTGTTGTCTAGTAAGCTGGGCACAAAACTCATTTCCTTGAGTTCCATCTCAGATTCCATAGCAGCTTAACCTTCGAATCACTTAATCTCTGTATGTGCCAGATTTCCCTGTAGGCAAATATTTTCTTATTTTCTCACCAGGGTTCATGAGAATTAATATAAAATCATATAAAAATGACCACAAAATCACACAAAAATAAGAGTCAAAGTGGAAAAAAACTTAACTGACCACCTAGTCTTGAAGGTAGTCTCAGCTGCAGTTACATGATGAGGAATACATGCGTATCTAGGAGGCTCTTAAAAACACCTCATAATGGAGATATTGCAATCTCCTTGGGCAACCTACTCATCAGAACAATGTATGCAGACCTCTGGTTAGGGAAGGCAATGAAGGCCGCTTCTAGAGGCAACAGAGCTTCTTCTAAGCAAATGTCATATGAAAAATTCTCACTCCCTTCCAAGCCTCTCTGCTGAGGTTAGCAGAGTGTATAGCATGATGACATCTTTCAGTTGGAAATCTCAGTTTACCTGCATGCCAGCATGTGAAACTCAGGACACCTATGGATCAGGGGTCAGAGTCAACTATCTGCTAATGCACTCGTGCGTTGGTTTTCATGACAGCCCTCTGCCCTGTGTAATCACTTCCAATAACAGGGGAGGACAGAAACATTAAGAGCCTTGAAGGATAACTCTTGCAATAGTGTCATTTGACAAATATTCAATGTCTGAAGAATGTATGGGTGAACCTCAGTCTGCTTCTTTAAGCTTGTATTTTCTTTTTTCTTAAGTACATATCCATCTATCTACACCTGTCTGTCTATGTACAAATACAGATTTGTACATAGCACCTTTTTGCACTTTCCTTTTTTGAATTTTCCAATAATCCACTCACAAAAAAATGTCTTCTTTGTTCAGAATTCACCATGGAGTTTATGCTCATAGACCTGTAAGTCTTTGATTTGAGAACCAGTTGGATGTCCTGTGCAGTAAAAGAATCAGTAAAAGAGTTCAGCCCAGGTAGTATTGGACAAAAAGCTGTGCTAGTCTGGTTTCATAACCGATGCAGATAAAATCTTGGATTTAAGAGGAAGACCAAATAGCATGATGAATGCATATATACACACATAGAAAAAATATCATATAATGTACATTGTTATTAAAATAATTTTTTAAAGAAAAAGAAAGTGTGAACAGCAAGTGAAAACAGCGCTGCTCTGAGAAACTAGTTGTGCTTTGTATATATATGTGTGTGTGCAAAAAAGAAAGAGAAACAAGGAGAGAAAGAAAGAAAGAGAAAGAGAAAGAGAGGGAAAGAAGTAGAAGTCACTTAGGGCTTTTAGACTCCTGCAAGAAAAACTGGTTAAATTGCCTGTAAGTGACAAGCTAACTTTTCTAGTACAAGTTTCAGTTATTACTTTTGGTCAGTGTTACTGAGCACTGAAAAATAAAGCACTTCCAAGAAACTTAAAACTTTCTTTGGGAAAGCTTAAAGTTTCAACTGTCATTAACAATCATTAATGATATAAGGTGTGTGTGAATGCAATTTATACTACACAAATGAAATTTATATAGTGAAAATCTCTCACAGAGTTAAATTCAGCTTGATTTAGACTATGAAAATTATCTAGTTGCTGGTAGCAATTCTCATATATTGAAAAAATCATGTATTCAAGACTGGGTGCTGAATCCTCATTCCACTTTACCTAGTAGATAACTATGTGATTTTGCTGTTCTCAACTCCTTATTTCTTCTTCAATTCCAATATTTTGTAAAATGGAAAAAACCCACCATATTCCACAATATGTGATAAAAACTTAAGTTTTGTGAAGACCAAGCAATTGATTCATAACAACAAAAATAGTAACTTAGATAATTAGGAAAAAAATTCCCAAACAACTCTCCCCCCAAACTGAAAAACCCCGAACCCAAACTCAGAAAGCACCAGAACTAAGAGTTTAACCTGAGATGAACTGGGAAAATATCTTCATTCACAAGGGTCCTCATCCTGTTTTAAATGAAGATGATTTCCAGTCAGGCTTGTATTAGTTTTCAGTACAGTATTAGGCTTTGCATGCAGTATCCCAGCTAAGCCTCTAGGATTTTGTATTGTGCTTTGATTCTTAGATATGAGAGACCAAGAAAACTCATCAAAACTACAGGTTCTCTTCCATTTTATATGTATTTGGGTTGACACAAAATTTAAAGAGTAAGTTTTTCATAATTTTTACTTCATACCATAAATTCCTTCCTGGCATGAATGTTCATCTGGTTTATTTTTTCCAGAATTTTCTATTAAGACATGGCTTGATACTAACTTAAGGGAGGGTACCACATTCAAGATCAGAGACCATTATTCAAGATCAGACCAAAGATTTATAATTTAATTATTTTCTCTCTCCTATTCTTTCTTACCACAGGCAAGTAGGCATTAGTTCTCATTTCACGGGATGTTCTAATACTTTCAATGGCCTTAAATATGAGCATGAATGAGCTACTACAATTTGCATTTTTTTATAGCCTTCTATATTGTGTTATGTAGAATGTCACTTTTTATTTACCTGCATTCCATTTTGATCACAGCTATAAAATGGGGTTCTTAAATGTCAGTAATAATTCATAACACAAGGAATATGAAATGAAGGGCAAAGCTTACACAAAAGTAAATTAACTGAATTTAAATCCTATCAGGGACACGTAGAGGAAATGTTCTGCTGTGGGTATGATAGTGAGTTATCTCCCTTTGGCATTTACCCTTAAACTGCAGACTCAGATGGGATAAACTATGTTCCATAATATCCTGGGACATAAAAAGAGACATTCTTCATTCAAGTTTGACTACATTTATAGGAAAGGCAAATGCTTCAGTATCATTGTCTACAATGTCAGAGAGATAGTCCACTGCAGGTACACCAAGGCAGTCAACTCCATAGCATAATTAGAGTGCAGTAGGCCCTACACAAATTATTCTGGCATTCAGCAGTGCCTGCAGTTTATGAGGACTGGGAGTTGGTTCAATGGCCTACTTTGGAGGTCAGGCAGAAAGTCATGTTGCTTCCTGCTGTGCCACTGTTTGCAGCTACCAGTTTTGGGCATCACTGGCCAAAGTGCCTGGCCGACCTCTGACATCTGTCTCCATGCATGTTCCTGGTGTCCAGGATTGTTCCCCACCTCCAGCATATTTCCTCCAGGCAGGATCTTCATCCTTTTCTTTCCACACACTTTTTTCTGAGACTACTTCTTTTTGGGAACTGTTATTTTCCATCCCCTCTTCTGGGCCCTCAAACCCCCAATTTTCCCAACTTAAACAGTTTATGTGCTGAAGCACAGCAATTGTTAGTACAGTCTTATGTCTCTTTATTAATTGGAGGATTCAAAGTATGCCACTTTTGCTTAGTCTGGGTGTTATAAAAATTTACATCTTGCCTGTACCAGTTGCAGGTAGCAAGCAGCAGGCAGTTCAAAAGTGCAATTTTGGACATTCCCACCATGCCCCCCTGCTCCCCCCACCTCCCCGGTTATCTGCCTCCTGCTAGTATTTCACAGTTTAAGCTATTGGTTTTGCCATTTGTAAAGTGGCATATAGGTTTCTGCCATTTTCTTCTGCTGGCAACTGTATTTCTACGGCAAAGTTGCTGTGAGAGCAGAGAATACAATGGAAAGGCTTCAGCCTCCACAGGTAGGAGCAGTTAACCTTATTTTGTTCAGAACAACACCTTTCTGATGGAGCAGTAGTGGTTTTGTCCCACTGGCTTCTTCTCAGAGGTGCCCAATCTGGGCCATTGTTTTTGTGTTGTAAATGAGTCTCTTTTCAGAATGTGTTTAAAGTAGTTCAATTGCAATAGCAAAAACTTTGACTAAATCTCACTCCAGTGATACCATAATACTCCATATTTCATACACAAAACCAACCATCTTGGTTTATTTTTCAGCTAAGATTGCATAAAAATACATTATAATGAGATCTTATACAACTATGTTTTCAGTGTTGGTGCATTGCACTCAGTACTGTAAAAATCTGCTCGTTCTGTCTCAGGTATGTGATGAAACAATTAATGTTTCACCACATCTGAAAAATAACAAAAGAACATTTTATAATGCCAAAGACTGAACTGTTTGTGTTTTAAGTTATTTTTCTATTTATTGGCTTACTTTCTACTGGAGTGACTCTCCAAGCCAGAGGTCTCCTTAAAACATGTAAAGACTCAATATAAAACATGCAATTTGTTGAAATTACAAAATAAACCAGATCATCTCCTTTGAAAGGAAAAAGTACATGTGAAAGAATACCCTGTTGTTTTTTTCAGCTTGTCTGATACAGTACTATATATCTTAACTCTGACAGACACTCTGCAGAGGCCCATATCCACAAGCCACAGATCCATAAGCCGCATATCTCTAACATATCCCATATCACAACAGTATGAAGTAACAGTAATTGTTAGCTTTCTTGTACAATTTTGTATTACAACAATAATGTTAAGCATTGAGATCTTACAAATATCTCAATATTTGTAATCCATCAGCAAAAGAAGAAAAAAATCAATCATACAACTTCTATCAACTCTATACACCCAATTCTAAGCAGGTGTACAAGAATACAGAGAATATACTCTTGTTTGTGTGTTTATACTTTAGTCAAAAATATGGAAAATCAGTTACCAGTAAAAGTGTAGTTTTAATATCTCCAATTTTATGGCAGACTAATTTCCTAAGTATTAATGCTTTTTCCCAGGTCTGTTTTATAGCTTATGCTGAGCTTCAGCCTCTTGCATATTTACTGTTATTAACTTCATTCAACTAGTTTAAAGCTAGCTCAGGCATTTCTTCACAGGTTTCAGTCATCTTTTTGGCTTCAGTAGGCATACTTTAGAGGCCTGACATAAAATTGCAACCTTAGGCACTGTGGTTTTATTCTGCCAGTGTATATTTCCAAAATTAATTAAAAATATACCTGTAAATTGAAAAGCAAAGTAGAGTCAAACATTTGATCATAGGGTTACTATAATATCATTTGCTTCCCTTCAGGGATCAAAGCACTGTGTTGGCCTTATTGTGGAATATAAATAGAATTATTATCAGTCCCTGGTAATTTCCTTCTATAATTTTGGCTAGTGAGGAACTAGGATTTCCTTTAAATTTTGTTTTTTACAGCTGAGCTAGGAGGCTTCCAATGTGCTGTCTTATTGACTGTTTAAGAAGAAACAAGTCAACATATTACAGATTACATTAATGCCCAATATTAGTTGAACAGAAAATCCCAGACCTCTGCATATAAACTCACAATGGACAGATAAATATTTGTAATGAATACTTACATGAATTGTGCCTACTTTAATGTGATCTGAAACCAAATCGCACTCAGAAGTTATCTGCTCTACATTATGCTGATTGATTTTCTGAAGTTAGCCAACTCTAGGTCATCTACTAAAAGATGACACCTCTGCAGTTGGCACACACTGTCTATTTTGTTTTCATTGTCCTTTTCTTCAATCAAGAATTTCACAGTACAATCATTAAGCTGCATTTCAAACACTGTTCAGAAATATATTGCTGTTGTGGTTTAGCCCCGGTCAGCAACTAAGCACCACACAGCCGCTCGCTCACTCCCCCACCCTTCTGGGATGGGGGAGAGAATCGGAAGGGCCAAAGTAAGAAAACTCGTGGGTTGAGACAAGAACAGTTTAATAATTAGAATAAAACAGCAATAATACTAAAATAATGAAAAGGAAAATAATGAGCGAGAGAGAGATGAAACCCTGGAAGAAGGGAAAAAAAAGGAAAAAAAACAGAACTAAACAAGTGCTGCAACCGCTCACCACCCGCCAACCGATGCTGCCGGTCCCCGAACCGCGATCGCTGCCTCCCCCAGCCAATTTCCCCCAGTTAATATACTGGGCATGACGTCACATGATATGGAATACCCTCTGGCCAATTCGAATCAGCTCTCCTGGTTGTATCCCCTCCCCTCCCGGCTTCTTGTGCACCTGGCAGAGCATGGGAAGCTAGAAAGTCCTTGACTAGTGTAAACACTACCCAGCAACAACTAAAACACCAGGGTGTTATCAACATTATTTGCATACCAAGTCTAAAACACAGCACTATGCTAGCTACAGTGAAGAAAATCCACTATCCCAGCTAAAACCATGACAGTATCCACCCCTTATTCCATACCATTTACGTCATGCTCAGGTCTCATACTATCCAATATGACCTCAATAACCACCACCCGCCTCCCCATCCTTTGATGACATACGCAGATATCATTTATCATTCCCGTAGTCTATGGACCACCCTGTAGAATGTCTGTAGAGGGTCCACACATGTCCATTGAGTTCATTCAGTCCATAACTTTGGGCTCCATCTATCATAACAGTCTTTCAAGGCAGGAGAGATGGTCTGCGTGGTGTTGGATTGTTGCATGCTGAAGTCAGTCTTTGTTCCACCACCGCTACATGTTGCTTGGTTCAATCAAAGTTCATTCTTCATTAATTTTGGAAATTCTTACTATGATACCATCGATACAGCATATAGCAACCATAGGAGTGATGACATACAATATCATATAGCAATTAACAGCACACCATTCAGTTCATTGGCTATTTTCACCCAAAATCAAATCCCCTTGAGGCACACATCGAACTCCTCCATCCTCCCGCATTACCCACCAAGTGCACCCAGGTCCTCGAGCAAAAGCAATCCCACGAATGGGTTTGCCTTTGCCTGAGACAGGAATAACCCAGACGGTTTTCCCCAGCATATTTTTTACATGCACTACAGGGACTTTACCCCCTTCCACAGTACGTAAGAGTTCTGACTGGGCAGGCCCAGCTCGATTGGCAGATCCCCTAGTGTTGACTAACCAGGTGGCTTTTGCTAAATGTGTATCCCAGTGTTTGAATGTCCCACCCCCCATTGCTCTCAGTGTAGTCTTTAACAGTCCATTGTATCGTTCAATTTTCCCAGAGGCTGGTGCATGACAGGGGATGTGATACACCCACTCAATGCCATGCTCTTTGGCCCAGGTGTCTATGAGGTTATTTCGGAAATGAGTCCCGTTGTCTGACGCAATTCTTTCTGGGGTGCCATGTCGCCATAAAACTTGTTTTTCAAGGCCCAGGATAGTGTTCCGGGCGGTTGCATGGGGCACGGGATATGTTTCCAGCCATCCGGTGGTTGCTTCCACCATTGTAAGCACGTGGCGTTTGCCTTGGCGGGTTTGTGGCAGTGTGATATAATCAATCTGCCAGGCCTCCCCATATTTATACTTCAACCATCGTCCTCCATACCACAGAGGTTTTACCCGCTTGGCTTGCTTGATTGCAGCGCATGTTTCACATTCATGGATGACCTGTGCAATAGTGTCCATGGTCAAGTCCACCCCTCGGTCATGAGCCCATCTGTATGTTGCATCTCTTCCTTGATGACCTGAGGTGTCATGGGCCCACCGAGCTATAAATCGTTCACCTTTATGTTGCCAGTCTAGATCTACTTGAGCCACTTCAATCTTAGCAGCCTGATCCACCTGTTGGTTGTTCTGATGTTCTTCAGTGGCCCGACTCTTGGGGACATGAGCATCCACATGACGTACCTTCACAACCAGGTTCTCCACCCGGGCAGCAATATCTTGCCACAATGCAGCAGCCCAGATGGGTTTGCCTCTGCGCTGCTAGTTGTTCTGCTTCCACTGCTGTAACCACCCCCACAGGGCATTTGCCACCATCCATGAGTCAGTATAAAGATAGAGCACTGGCCATTTTTCTCGTTCAGCAATGTCTAAAGCCAGCTGGATGGCCTTTACTTCTGCAAACTGACTTGATTCACCTTCTCCTTCAGCAGTTTCTGCGACTTGCCATATAGGACTCCATACAGCAGCCTTCCATCTCCGATGCTTTCCCACCAGACGACAGGACCCATCAGTGAACAGGGCATATTGCTTCTCATTTTCTGGCAGTTTATTATACAGTGGGGCCTCTTCAGCATGTGTCACCTCCTCCTCTGGTGACATTCCAAAATCTTTGCCTTCTGGCCAGTCCATGATCACTTCCAAGATTCCTGGGCGACTGGGGTTTCCTATTCGAGCCCATTGGGTGATCAGTGCGACCCACTTACTCCATGTAGCATCAGTTGCGTGACGTGTAGAGGAGACCCTCCCTTTGAACATCCAGCCCAGCACCGGCAGTCGAGGTGCCAGGAGGAGCTGTGCTTCAGTACCGATCACTTCTGAAGCAGCTCAAACCCCTTCATATGCTGCCAATATCTCTTTTTCAGTTGGAGTGTAGCGCGCTTCGGACCCTTTGTATCCCCGACTCCAGAACCCTAGGGGCCGACCTCGGGTCTCCCCTGATGCTTTCTGCCAGAGGCTCCAGGTAGGGCCATTCTCCCTGGCTGCAGTGTAGAGCACGTTTTTTACATCTTGTCCTGCTCGGACTGGCCCAAGGGCTACTGCATGAACTATCTCCTGCTTTATCTGTTCAAAGGCCTGTCCTTGCTCAGGGCCCCATTTGAAATCATTCTTCTTCCGGGTGACTTGATAGAGAGGGCTTACAATCAGACTGTAATTTGGAATATGCATTCTCCAAAAACCCACAATGCCTAAAAAAGCTTGTGTTTCCTTTTTGCTAGTTGGTGGAGACATGGCTGTTATTTTGTTGATCACATCCATCGGGATCTGCCGACGTCCATCTTGCCATTTTATTCCCAAAAACTGAATCTCCTGTGCAGGTCCCTTCACTTTACTTTGTTTTATGGCAAAACCAGCCTTCAGAAGGATTTGGACTATTTTCTTCCCTTTCTCGAAAACATCTTCTGCTGTGTTGCCCCACACGATGATGTCATCAATGTACTGAAGGTGTTCCGGAGCTCCACCCTGTTCCAGAAATCAGGGACAGCTTCAACAAACTATTTTTTGATTTCTCTCTAAAAAAAATGTTATGCTGAAGCAATGAATTACTTGGGATTTTTTTTCTCCAAATACAAGTGCTCATTTTGCTCTCTTGTCATTCTATTATCATGGATCAAAATTTAGAGGGATGTTATTGCATGTGATCCATTTTGGTACAAAGAAAATTGTAAATAGATTGTTCTTATTTCTGTCCTACGATATCATAGTCTTTAAATTGACTTTCTTTTCATTTCTTTCAGGTTCTTCAGCGAGCAGTGGAAGAACTAGCAGTTACAACACTTGCATTGGTGACCCCACCAAAATCAATAGATCAATAGTCATCAGTATGAATTTATATGTTGGCCCTAAGTGTGTCAATACATAAATCTGTAATCCTAAATTGTGGGTTTATGGTACCCCTGTAAATTTATAATAGAAAAACTTTTTTCCATATGTACGATGTATGTTTCTAAAAAAAATTAATTTTCTCTAGTTTTTCTCCACTAAATCCACAAACATGTAACTATACTATTTGATTAAAACTTCCCAAACTAACATCTGCACTCCTTGAATTAATGCTTAAATTCAGAAACTTGGAAAGTCTCATCAGCTTTTTCTACATCATTTCATTGTTTCACAATTTGTTATTCATCTTTAAGTGAAGAAGTCTTTCTGACAGGCTATGGCTCTTTAGCTGAACAACTAGTTACAGGGATCTGCTGCTTAGTAACCCTGTGAAAGAAACAAAAAAAATCATATTTACTGAAATCAGAAATATTCAGTGAGAGGAAGGAGAATTTAAGTACAATAATGAGTGATTTTTCCCCCAGCATAATCACAATTAATGACATAATCCTTCCAATTAAATTATTTTATGCTTCTTTTTTCAAAGGCATTGTGTCTTACAGACCAAATATTTGTCTTTCATACAGAAGCAATCATGCTAGAATTACAGTGATCATTAGAAACACAGCCCAGGTTGGGAAATTAGTCCTTAGAAGACAACATGTACAGGAATCATTTGAACTATAGCTCCCATGAGGTACAACTATTTGGACACAGATGAATATGGACCTAAAATTTGAAATAACTTGACTTCCATTTGAAATAATGCTTGCATGAATTGCTGATGAAAAAATATTTTTCTATGTTGTTTTCCTTTATCAATGGTTGCCTCTAGCTGCAAGCTAACCATTTAATGAAATACATCTAAAACAAATCTATGCAATTTTGAAGTCAATATGACAGCTGTCTTATGCATGCATAATGTCTCCTACTGAGTCTAAAAAAGGCAAATATTTTGCACTCTGCATGTCCTTTTCCCCACTAATAAACTAATATTAAATAAGGCAGACTGAACTTAGAGCTGGATTAGCATTTCTTAACTTCCATTTCAACAGCTACAACAGTTTGTAACTCAGCTGCCAACTTTTTCACACGGTAAAACTTGACATATAAAATTTAAGCCTAGCCATCTTTTTTTTGAGAGAGAGAATAAGAGACTGCTCAATTTTAGAGTAGTATACCTACAACTTTAAGAGAATATACCTAAAAGAATGAAGGGTGGAGAATTATTTTGTGAGCTACCGTAAGTAAAATCCAAGACTTGACTTTATACTGCTGTAGTTACAGCAATGATCCATCCTGATATGGACTACATGTGGTCTGGGAGGTGGAGGGGTCTATTTTATGTAGAAATTTAAGTCATATTTCCTGCCTGATTCAGACCTCAATTATATCAGCGACACTTATTTCTGTGTTAACTAGTACACTGCCCAGAAGCATTGGATCAATTTCTAATAGGCTCTTCCACCAACAGCTTGCTCATGACTCGTCTTCTTTCCTGGGACATGGATGAGATCTTTAGGACCTCCTTCACAGCATGTCTTGGCTGTCTTCTACAACCTTTGTATCAGCAGATTTCTCCTACTTGAGTGTGCTGGTTTTGGCTGGGATAGCGTTAATTTTCTTCACTCTAGCTGGTGTAGGGCTGATGGCACATTGATGTTTTAGTCGTTGTTAAGTAGCGGCTCAGTGCTGCTAAGTAGTGCCTATGCTACTTAGGGACTTCTCCAGCTTCCCATGCTCTGCCACGTGCACAGGAAGCCGGGAGGGGAGGGGCCACAGCCAAGTCAGCTGGCCCAAACTGGCCGATGGGCTATGCCATATCATATGATGTCACGCTCAGTATATTAACTGGGGCAGTTGGTGGGGCGTGATCATGGCTGGGGGCTGGTGGCATCAGTCGGCGGGTGCTGAGCGGTTGCAGCACTTGTTGTTTGGTTTGGCTGTTTATTCCCTCTCCCAGTCCCAACCCTGGGTTTCACCCCCCTCTCTCTTTCTCGTTATTTTCCTTTTCATTATATTATTATTGTTGTTGTCATTATTGTCTTATTTTAATTATTAAACTGTTCCTATCTCAACCCATGAGTTTTTACCTTTCTGATTCTCTCCCCCATCCCACCAGAGGGAGAATGAGTGAGCGGCTGTGGGGGGCTTAGTTGCCGGCTGGGGCTACACTACAACACTGAGTTTTTTATAGACGCCTTTCACACCTTCAGTTTCTATTCTAAAACAGTTAAGAAGGGATCGATATCTAAATAAGGTAATGAAAGTACTTGTCTATCTTTTCTCTATGTTTTAAACCATCCCATACTTCTCAAGATAAATGCTGACCGCTATGAGTGGTATTTATTCATGCAATGAGGACACCATCCTATTGTGAAATAACTATCTCTTTTAGATTTAAAAAGTACTTACTTTATTGTACTATATAAATTTCAGAACAGTTGTTAAAGCAACATTCTTAACCTCAGGTATTAAATAACAACAACCAAGACCCACAGAATACATTCTGTTTTCTTCAAATGCTTGAGATTATAAAATCTATAATAAATATTCCTGGGTCTTTGACTTTTGGAATTCTTAGTATTTTGTGGATTATATTTTTAGCTTTAATCTATAAGCATATCTTAGAAATGTACATGTTACTATGATGGATAGTATCATTTACATGACACTACATTGGAAAGCAAAAAAGAAAAAGAAGAAAGGGTCCTACCTAATCACATGGTTATAGAAGCAGGGGATTGAAGAAAAAGGATGTGAAATTCAGTACAATCCATAAGAATAAAGGAGCAAAATGAAAAGGCATAGAACTGAAGATCTAAAATGAAGCAACGATTTATGAATAAACTGGATAAAATTCTACTCATGCAACTTACAAAGGTTCTTTATTAGTCATGTAATTTAAATATTTTATCTAAGTTAAAAAAAAAAAAAATTAAAAGTCAGGTCCAAAATATGTATTAGCCAGATTAGTGAACACTAATGAATGAAAACCTAGACCCCAAGTCTGCCACTACCATTAAAGTTAGATCTCTGTATTAGATTAGAAATGAATGAAGATGATAATCAAATTTCTTTTCTTACTGGACAACCAACTAGTTATCTGGTTTGTGTGAAATCTTCTGGACTTAAGATTCTGAAGATGACTTCCAGGAACATGACTACCTGAGTGGGGGACCTCAAAGTTTTCTTTTTGCGAACATTAGCAGAACTAAACCTAGAATGTTTTAATACCTGTGGAAAAATAAACAGATAACAAACAGATATAGAAATATATTCATAAACATCCATGTATAACAGATTTAAAAAGCAATCCTCAGAGAAAAGGGATTCTCAGGTGATGTAAAGCCAGTGGCAGGGAGAATTGTGTTTAACTAAGAAAAAAATTTGAAGAACTTCTTTGACCACCAATACGAAATGAAAAATAAAGAGAATATATTTAATGTTGGCAAGACAACATATCTCAGTAATTTTGTTTTTATGTGACAATTATTTCCCTGCTGTTCTGCATGCTTATAGATAAAGAAAATGTTCCTCTGATTTAATGTGAACAACTGTTGGATGGCAACCTAATTTGAATGAATAAACAGAATAAACAGTGTTTCTTCCCTATGTTCTTTATATGTTCGTTGGTTGCCATAGGTATGGGGGTTATTTAATAGGTTTATCAATAATGGCACTAAAGCAACTTATTCTCTTTTAGTTTGCTTAAGCTCTTTATGGGATTTCATTTAATATGTCTATAGAACAGAGTTTATTTAACTTAGAAATATGGAAGAACTTCAATCTTTTTCATAACCTCTCTTTTTAAATGCATGTCTTTTTTTTTATGACAGTTACTCAGCCAGCTGTGTCAGGATCAACTGTATTCTTACCATAAGATTCTTAATATAATATGTAGGAAAAATGAGCTCTAAGTATTGTTACATGCAATGTGTCAAAAGCTTTTGTCAGGTTATTTGTAAGCCATTGCTTTACCTTTTTCTTTTCTGGGCTTCTGATAAATGTGGTATTGTGGTATTCATGCAAATTAACACCAGAGCTTGCAGCAAGTGTGAATTCATAAGGTAAGATCAGTTGATTCACTTGCAAAATGCATGGGTGGAGAGATTATGGCCAAATATTTCTTCAGAGATTGTTCATTTACTCTCCATTCTTGTTCCTTCAGTGCCTGAGAATGAGCTTAATTGTGGACTGGTAGCGTATGGCTATGAACAGGGGAGATAAGCTTTCACTGAAATATACTGTGCATACAAGGACAGTACATTGAAAAAAAAAAAAGTGTGGAAAATGACTGTTGAAAAAGTAGTAGCTTGGATGTTGAAGTTATAGCACTTGCTGTGCTGTGCTGTAGAAAATGAAGTGTAAATCCAATGTGCATAAAAAAAGAACTTTTAAAGGAAATAGCTGGATTACCCATGTGAAATAGGTGAGGAGAGTTTAGTTCATATTGGAAGGGACTTTCTGAAGTTTACAGAGCTATGTCTCCATGAATACTATGAGATTTGTTGATATGCCTAAGGTCTGAAGATGAAACTGGATTTATATAAGCGTTTTTTATCATTTTCAAACAATTGCTTCTGTCCTGAGCTCAATGTCTTATGCTTAACTAAGACATAGACATTAGAAAATTTCAAAGTTTGATTAGGAGGCAACAGCAAATGGAAGATCCAATAATATGTTCTTTTAGCAACGTGGTTTATTTTTAATTTGGACTTGTTTGACTGCAAACTCCAGTCATTGGTCATCTTTAGATGACCTTTGTAAGCAATCACCACTTGATTTTAGAGCCAATTTGCACTGTGGAGGAGGCCTCAACAGACGGAAACTCCATACCAAGCACATTTGCAAGCATCAGATAGTAATGCCAAATCCAGGTTAACTACATTCACCTCAGTTTATGAATACTGAACATTATGATTAATGTTCAGCACAATATTAACCTAACCTTGTTATATCAGTAAAACTAATAATCAGTTAGGAGATACATAGCTGTATGACCCCTTTCTTACATTGAGAGAATCTGGGAGCATGGTGAAGGCTTTTGAAATATGGTCCGCTGGTAAACATTCAAAGTATGCTAAGGTTTTTGGAACAACTCATGTTCAAACTTCCTCAGCTGTACAGAAGGTTGGAGGGACCAGATAAATGGTTTAGCAATAAAGAATGGATTATAAGCAGCAATTTTCTATGTTAAATTTAGGGATTTATTCCAGAAGCAGAAGAAGCTGAGCTTGGAAAGAGATAGTAATTGACTGGTTAGACTGAAATCACACCATTAGACCTTGGGTAGGAGCAGCATCCATGTCCACTTAATGACAACTGAACACTGAAATGATAGATTTTTGTATTAATCCATCTGTGGTCTGGCTTCATATTGTAGTCCATTACCATTTCTTTCAACTTAGATATATTTTGTGCAGATCTTTTGCAGAGCTTTCATTGACAATGCTATGATAGTTAAAATTTGTATTTCTTGAAAAAATTTGAAAGCTGCTGATGCAAATGGTTACTGCTATGGGCTTTCGTCCAGGGTTGCTTTTCTACAGTGGTACACACAGAATGTTTTTTTTTTCTGTTGTTGTTGCCATGTAGACTAAAACTCTACCTTTTATTCAGTAAAAGCTAGGACTTTTTGTTCAATAAAAGCTAAGTATTGCAAGTTCACAATAAAAGTTAACAGCTGGCAGGGATGTATTTTACATGCATTTTTACGTATTTTGTAAAAAAAAAGGACTTCATTGTTTCAGGCTCAGCAGTATTTTAAGCTGGTTCTTTTCTTAGTTATATTAATGTAACCTTATTGTGGATGAGATCAAAGTTAATATACTACCTATTTCATACAATAGTCTGGTAGTCATTGCCTTGTTTTATTCCCCACTTTCATACTGATTTACAGAAAAAAGAACTCTTTCTGCAAAAGTGAACTTGTTCTGCTTATTTAAAGGAATATATTTTTTTACTGTGGTTGTCTTAAAGCTATTTGGAACAGCACTAGTTAGTGGTCAGCTGTATTCAGTGCAGATTGATATGATAATGTTATTTATATAAATTATTGCTTTTTGTACACTTCTGCTAAAAGTTTAAGACAGTTGAAAATGAAGGAGAAAAAAATATCAGGAGAGAGCAGTGTAAGAGGATCAGAAGAGCAGGGGACTGTGACAACGTGCTGGAAGTAATACCGTAGGAAAGGTTAAGTATATATGAGAGCTTATAGGAAGACAACTAGAGAGTTCTGAGCAGAACAGGAAAATGATAGGAAATAGACATTGTCACACATATAATGTAAAATTTTCAGCATATCAGGAAACTTAGGTGATCTGTAAGAGGTGCTAAAAACTCCTCAGGACTTTGAGGTCAATGTTATGATTTCAGAGGATTAGAGTTAAGATTTTTGATCTATTTGTGTTAACAAGACTACAAAAGTCTCCTTTCACATGTTGGCTGGCCCAAGACAGTGTTTAGGGGTCAAATTTGTGAACAGATCATTATTTTTGTTTGGTTCCAGCAACTAGTGGGAAAAGGGAACATTACATATAATTATTATACTAATAAAAATATACAATGTTCAAGAGCACACTGCAGTATCTTCTGTGGTGCAGGGAAGCTGAATTATGTCAGAGTGGAGAAAAGAGCTGAGAGGAGTTAAAGTTTAAAAATGAGAATTCTCCCTTCTAATTTTGTTTATTATGTTTCCACCAAGGTTATAACTTGGACTGCTGCTGTGAGTCTTCCTCTGGAAGCACTTACAATACCCCTAATATACTGCTAATTTTAGTGTTGATAAGTACACCTGAGTTAGATGGCTAACACAGTCCAAAGCAAATGGTGTGAGGACTTGCTATAAGTTGTCTTTGTGGCCGAAGACTCCTATGGCCTAGATCAGGACTCAGAAGATCACACAGAAGGCTAGAAGGAAGTAGTCTCATCTTACAGTTTTGAAATCACTTTTCTGAGTGAAATTTCTTTCAATGAAAAGAAATTATGTGCTTAAATGAGACACTAATAGCGACACACATTCTAAAGCTTCTCTCATTCCTTCTTCTTCCAATGTTCCTTGAAACACATTCTGAAAAAAATTCATGTACAACATTGTAAGCTGAATCATTTTCACAGACCTGCTATCCCATGATGCTTGAAAGATTCACATTACTGGAGAAGATGCTCCAAATTTATTGTCATTTAATCAGTCACTATCTGGAGGGGAAAACAATAACCCAATTGTAGTTACAAATGGGCCAATAACACAGACAGACTTCAGGTAATGTGTGATTAAGAATGCTTCTAAGATATGTTGAAACATGTTAACGTATGAAAGAGCCCTATATCAGTAACCTGGGAGACCAAAAGGCATTAGTTTTTGGAAGATAAATTTAATAGATTTCTGAATCAATTTGTGCCACCTTTGCACAGCATGAGACAGCAACATACTACTGTTGACTCTACTTTCCCAGAAGGTTGAAATTTGTGATATGTGTCATGCTTCTATTCTCAATGAGAGCAATTCTCTATTGGTAAAGAATACAATCTTTCTTTCTACTGGGTATATTCCGTATTTCAAGATTATAAAACTTTTCAAGAAAAAAGTTTATCATTGTTTTCCTGTTTTCTGTGTAATGGATAGAAACACAGAAATACCAATAACATCCTAAATAGGAGGAAGTTCAGTGTAATAGGAAAGGAATGCTCATAAATATTAAAATGTAACTAAACCTCATAAAATCCTATAAAATACTACTAGATGATTCATACATAAACCAGTATAAATCAACCTAAAAATTATAGATTAAAGAACAATTTAAGAAAAAAATGTTTGCAACATAGATAGTATGTCAAATTAATTTTATACCTTCTATTAAATTTCTGCTTAACAGAAGACAGGCCTCTGAAATAAGAAAATATCCTTAATCTAAATAGCTTTTAATGAAAGTGCTAGAGTCCATCTAATGAGCTTCTGGCTGAAAGTCCTGGCTCTGTTACCATTCTGCCTGTCAGTTTCCACTCTGCGGCTTAGGTACCTCAGCCGTAAAATGGGAGTAAATCAAGATCAGAGGACAAGCCAGATTTAACAGGTATTCATCCCATTTCTTTGTAAGGAATCCATGACTGTAGTAACTAAAATATTTGCTGTATTTTAGCAGAGATTTCGGGTCCTCTGTAAATCCTAAACGTAGAAAAATCATAGAAGTGCTGAGTCCCTGTACAGAAATAGATAACTACTCTTGACAGTGGAAGAAAACAATAATGTGTAAAGTAACAGATATTGTAGGAATGCCTACCAACCCTAAACAGTGGAAGAAGCAATATCACATCCATATGATATGGTGGTTCTGAAGCCATAGATGTTGGAAGTCAACTACAGAACTTTCAGTACTTTCATGGTTTAGTTCCAGTCAGCAACTAAGCACCACACAGCTGCCTGCTCACTCCCCCCACAATGGGGAGGGGGAGAGAGAGAGTCAGAGGAGTAAAAGTGAGAAAACTCGTGGGTTGAGATAAAAACAGTATAATAGATAAAGCAAAAGCTGCATGCACAAGCAAAACAAAACAAGGAATTCATTCACTCCTTCCCGTCGGCAGGCAGGTGTTCAGCCATCTCCAGGAAAGCAGGGCTCCATCACATGTAACCGTTACTTGGAAGGACAAACACCATCACTCCAAACGTGTATCCCCCTCTTCCCTTCTTCTTCCCCCAGCTTTATATACGGAACATGATGTCATATGGTATGGAATATGCCATTTGTGAGTTTGGATCAGCTGTCTTGGCTGTGCCCCCTTCCCTCCCGGCTTCTTGTACCCCTAGCAGGGCATGGGAAGCTGGAAAAGTCCTTGACTAGTGTAAGCACTACTTAGCACTACTTAGCACCTACTTAACAACAACTAAAACATCAGTGTGTGTCAACAGTATTCTCATACCAAATCCGAAACACACTATGCCAGCTACAGTGAAGAAAATTAACTCTATTCCAGCCAAAACCAGGACAAGCTCCTAAATCCCAAATCTGTTTCAGGACTACTACAGTAATGAGAATATCGGTTAAAACTTGCAGTTCTAGGAGTCAAATCCTAAATGCAGCTCTGAAGCACAAAGGGAAATAGACAAAAAAACCCTTCCTAAACTATGCAAATATGTAAATGTTTAAATACTTGGAGCATTAATTAAATAAAACACTGAATCATTTTCAAAGTAATATTCTTTCTCATTTAGGCCATACTGAAATATTGACCTTTTTGATTTTTTCTATTTACCAGCCATACTTCTGTGATAAACTAAAAATATATTTAGCAAATCATCTTAGGAATAGCTATGCTATTACCTCTCAAATGGAAGTATTTGTGTTTTTTTCAGAATCATATAATTAAGACATAAAAATCTGGAAATATCTAGAAACACAACAGTCTTTTTAGAATATATTCATTCTTGACCTAATTCTGGTTAATAGCAAACATTGCTTTCAGTACAAGAGAATGGGCTTGCATCAGGCATTATTTATAAATTAGTACTTACGCATTTTATAGAAGCACATATGATTATAGAACATGAAAACACCAAAAGAACAGCACAGTCCTCTCAATTGAATGCTGATTGATCTACACCAAGAGTTGGTACAGTTTCAGTACTTCAAGCTGATCACTATGGCTTAATTGCTGAAGTGAAAAAGAAAAGGTTAGCCCACTACTCTTACCAATATTCGCATGGTAGCAAATCCAGAACTTGGAATGGAAAATCTTTTCAAATGGCTTCCAATGGGCTTTGCATCAGGCCAGTCGGACAAGAGTTCATTTTTACAATTGTTTAGGGTGATCTTACAGTTACTCTTTCTACATTACTTCAAAACACTGTTGATTAACTTTTTATTAAACAGTTTGCTAAAAATCAAAACTTTCAATGACTTGTGCAGTGATTGCTACTAAAATCTGACAATTTTGCTGCTAATATGTGAGACAATAAAATCTGTTTGGCATTGCCTTAGCTTTTACTCTTAACAGTGAAAACATGTCTTGACAGTGAAGTAGAAAAATATGACACACAGGGAGAAATGCTAGCAGCATATATAACAAATAAGAGTGGCATTTTGCCCTTTTTACATAATAGCTTTATTGACCATAGAGGTGAGAAAAAGATAAGAATTATGAAGGGCCAACTTATCTGGTGTAAGTCAACATCACAAATCAAAGCTCATATGAGGATGTTGCAAGTTTGTTTTGAAGAGCACTGATATTTATCTAGTGAGTTTGGTTATTCTGGCATGCAAGGGGAAAAAAAGGAAAACAGTGACGTCGGGCTGAAACCACTCTAAATGACTGGAAATATTTCAGTTTTCTATTTTTACAGTAGAGCCAGCTGAATTCTGTTGTGCTTCAGATATCAGCAAAGAGATTGCCATTTCTTTATTTCCAGAGATAAGGTTAAAGCAGTTTGACTTTTACAGAGTGACTGGAGTTTGCAAGAGTGGGTGCTAGAAAATCCTTAGGTAAATAAAATCCTAAATCCTTTTCTACCCAGTCCTATATTCTTTAGGCATGTGTAAGCCCTGAATGGATGTGTGCCCTGATGACAAAGTGAGTAAAATCTGAAGAAGTGCTCTAATTGTAAAAGTAAAACCAAAGGAAAACATCTGAATATTTTAATTAAAAAGCATAGTCTAATAGACCGTATTTTGCATACTTTTTATTTTAATAATTTTTATTTTCTTCCAAGTTTTCTACCTCTGAAATCAAGTGTGAATAATAGTGAAGATGATTTGAAAAAAATGTCTACTACACTCAAATATTAAGTTTAAGGAGATTAATAGGACCAGTTTCTGTTAATCACTCTTAAAGTACTATGTACATACCTATAAGTAGACTTACTGATTTCAGAAAAAGTACTGTCTTGAAAAAGACTGTGGGGTAAATTGTGAAGGCCTGTATAACAGACCCAATTAATTTGATCTGAAAATTGAATTAATATAGCAATTCATAGATAGCTAGCCAAAACCACTGGCTTTTAAAATTTTTGATTCAGCTTTGGTGAGTAATGATTTATACTGAAGAACTGATATATTCTCCATATTGAAGAATTATTTTAGTGAAAAAAAAAGAATAAAATAGAGCAAAGAATTTAAAAATATTTGACAAGAGTCAAATTGAAAAAGATATATTAATTTACTAATAAGAAGACATTTTCACACACAGAACTAGCTGGAAATTAATAGAAATTAGACATCCTTTTATCTGAGATTGAAAATATTCCAATAAATACTGATAAATTATTTCCTAAGCTCAATTTTTGGCATTGAGATTTGTTTTGGGGAAAAAAAAAGAAGCAAACCAAAACCCAACAGTAACAAAAAATCCCACAACTATCTAATCCCTTGCTCTAACATTTTTGTACCATATCCTTTTTGTGAGGCTCTCTGGAAATCAATGCACTGACCTCATCGGACTTTGCCTCTACCTCTGGATTTATTAAGTCATAAAAAGCGATCCAATGCCATGTATTTTCACCTGTGTAATTATTTTTTCTTTATTAAAAGGTATAAGGTATGCTAAGTAAAATACCAAAAAAAAAAAAAAAAAGAAACCCCCTTATGTTACCTGTCACAGGTAATTTTATTACAGTTACTAAATTGCATAATATTGAAAACATGAGAATATTTTTATTAACACATTATCTTTTTTAGCACTTGCTTTCTCAATAAGCTCCTTTACAAATTTACACCTCTTGAAGTGACTTACTGTATTCACTCAACTTCATAAGAGGAGTTCTAGCTCCTACAGAAAAAAGCAAGGAAAGAAAGGAGTGCAGCAGCAAGAGACAAACACTACAAATAACTACTGTAAGAATCGAAGCTATGTTTATATCTTCATGGTGACTAGAAAAGTGAAGAATGAAAAATATTTGGTACATATATTTCTCAGTAAAAGAGACAAAGCTATAATGATGTGTGAAGTATGCTATTTCAGGAAAGAATTAGTCATACAAATATTCCTTCTCCGCTTTCCTTTTTTACATTTGTATTTAATTACTGTGGATGTTCATTCAGTGAAAAGCAGTAACAGCTTGCAATCTGGATGACTCTTTGCTTCAAAGAAACAGAGTAAAGGAGTGTAACTTTTTTTTTTTTTTTTTAAAAGAGGTCAAAATGGAGACCAGTGTAACAAAGTTTGATAAGTAATCGTGAAAGCTGCTTCTGGTAATAATTAAGATAGTTCCTTAAATATTTGATCCAAGTTTTCTTGAAGTCTGTGGGAGAATCTCCACTAACTCAGTGAGGAGTTGCTGTGATGATCGATACTAATTTGATATCAGTGTTTCAAGGATTACAGCTTGGGCAAGGGGTATGCTGAATAAACTTACTAACAGCAGGAAGAAATTTCTAATTCTGTTATAATAATAAAAAAAGGCATTCTGGAGGAGAACATGCCCACCAGCCACTGGTAGAGACAATACGCTAGACTGGACTCAATACTAAAGCTCAAGCATTATTGGAGACACAAACACTGTATATCTTGTCTGAAATTCATTTCTGAAAAATAAAGTATCACTGTCTATGTATACTAATCAACTGTGTCCAGTCCTGAAGAAATATGTTTAAATTGTTTTATATAGACTGCAGGAACTGGAAAAATAATTGCAAGTAATGTTTCCTTCAGAGTATAACTCTGCATGTTCTGATTACTGCAATCCCATGCTGGCTGTTGTAGTTGTGCAGAAAAGCATGAATGAGAACTATGAAATACTCCAATTCTCTTTACTACTGGATTTTCACTGTTATTCAGCTTATCTCCACTGTGCCTTTAGTCATGCCAAAAATTCTGTGTATGCCACCACCTTTGAAATACCCTGACATTTCTCAGAACAGTAAAAATCTTTAAGAAGGGAACAGGAAAAATTTGTCATACTTTGTAAATTTAAAAATTGACTTCATAAAGAATAAACATAATTAAGAAGGCTGCTATTGTTTGAAAGCTGGCATTCTATAAATTTGTCAGAGTGGAAAACTGTGGGAACATAACAACATACAACATTGAAAATTCCCATCCAGAAAGACTATTTTGGTATGTTCTGGTAAGGAAATATTCCTTTGTATTTGAGGACAACTGTGGTTAAACATCTAAATGGAAAAAGGAAATAAATATAGATATTATGCCTGTCAAATGGGTCTTGGTGTGGAATCGCTGGAAAACAATGAAATAAGGAATATTAATACAATAAAAGCTGCCATATTAAAAGGGACAAAGAGAGTAGTTTAGAGAATTACTGTGTAAAAATCATAAATGTTGCAGTTTGATAGGATTTATTATACAAAGTAAGCAGAATTCAGGGGTTCCTAAAAGCCTACAAGATTATAATAAAAATTCAGATTTCTTCTAGAATAACTTTCCCTCCCTCCCTTCCTCTTTCCCTTTCCTTTCTTCCTTTCTCTTTCCTTTCCATTTTACTCCTATTATCCTTCTCCCTCTGTGTGTCTCTTATTGAAATAATATTTTTATTCATGAATGGTCACTATGCACAAATTAGAACACATAAAGAAGCACAAGTATACAGTGATTTCTATTAGAAAGTAACCCCATTTACCAAGCTCTATTGGAAGTTTCAATTATTCTGAATGGAATTCACAGAAGGATCCAAGAAAATATAGATATCAAAAGGCAGGAAAATATGAACAGAACCTGAAAATTAAGAGTAATGTGAAGGAAGATTGTCAAAGTTAGATGGACTAGAAATCTATGAAATCTTAATGTACCAGCAAAAAAATATCAAGTAGGCTTATTAAATTATACTCTAATAAACTTCAGCAAAACTGAAAATAAAATTATGACCACAATTTTTTCTTTTTCCTCTACTATCTTTCCGGCTTCCAGTACTCTGGAACTTGTCTGTGATGGTGGCCTGTGTCAGTTCTTTTAGAAAAAGTTGTAAAAAAATCCATGCCAGAAAATAATGTCATAACCTGCATAATGAGTAGCCTTTCTAACCCTTTGGTTTAAGAGTAGAAAAACATCTTATCTTATGGAAACTTCAGCATGAAAACCCATTACATTTTAGCAGAAATCGTTATTCTCTGAGAGCATATGAATAGAAGCATGGTTTTTCTGTGCCTTTGTCAAACTATTTGCTACTCGTCTTTTCAATGCACTTGCCATGGAACCTCTTTGTGCTTATCCTTTTTGTCACTTTTCTCCGAACATTTCAGTTTTTATAGAATTTATGGGCAGAATGACCAGAAATCATTGGCGTTCAAGGTGAAGCTGTACTGTTGGCTTACATAATATCACTATGATATCTCTAGTACTATTTTCAACCATGGTTTTTTCATATATGTAAACATTCTTTTTCTTAGTTGATCTCTAAAACAATGCAGTTTTCTCTTTCCATCTCCTCCTCTTCTGAGTTCTACAGTTAAATTACATCTGGTAGTTCAAAATACACTTTCTAAGATATGCTACCTTGTACTTATGAACAGGGAAGTTTAGTTTTCATAAATTCTTCCTTTACTCTGCTAGGTTTACTTGAAATCATCACAGTCATATTGACAGACCAACTTAAATAATTTTGAATCATCTGTAGATTTTGTTCCAGATCATTAGCAAATGTTTTACAGCAGTTAGCAAGTGTATAGTCCTTGTACAGAATACTGGTACTTGCCACTTTTAGCTTGTAAACTAACCAGATTGTTAATTTATTCATATCTTTGGTTTCCATCTTTTAGGCAATCTCTTCTCAGGTTTGTTTTTTTTTTTTGTTCCCTAAAGTTTGTTAGTCTTGTCTGAAGCTCTTACTGGAAAAAGCTGGTGTTTGCTCTTTCTTTTAAAGCTTTTTCTCCCTTAGATCTCTAATGAATCTCTGTGATCTATGTCTTCACTTCTAAAACCCCTTCTTCCTGAAGCCACTGACTGATACCTACTCATACCTGCTTCCTTTTCTAAGCTATTCCTTCTTTTTTCAGGCTTCTGAATGATGGGACAGAACTGCTAAAAAATTGATTGTCTCTACTAGAAATTACTACACCAAAGCAGAGGACATGATACTGTTTTGTTTTATGCCTGAAGACATAGAGGTGACAGAAGATCTCAAACCCCATGGTGATACATACTGACTTTGATGGTTAATGTACCATGTACCTCCTTTCATCTGGTGTATTCACCTCTCTTATTCTCCATAAAAGTTCCCTTATCTAAATAATTTCACCCATTCTGATGATCAAATTCTCCAAAGCCAGTCCTTTGTCTTTACCACTCATGCTGTCTGCTGATATTTTGAAGGTTTTGGATATCAATGACTGATTCATATGCCTCCTCAAATTAAACTTAAAGAAAAGAACACAAATTAAAAAAACCCTAATGAAATATTTTCTCCATCTTTCATTTTACTCCCTGACCACTACTACTTCTGTTTTCGTTGAAGGTGGGCAGGCTTTCAACTTCAGTTTTGTTTCAGCTCTCTCTTTCCAAGGCTATATTAATTCATTAAATCTACCTAACTTGTCCTTTGTGACCTTCCCAGTTTTCACTCCTTTCATTGAAAAAAGTCCTATTGATAGAATTCTATTCATATCTCAGTCATTGCAGAGGTCTATTCATTTCTGTCATTGCTGTTTGTTTTTTTCTGTAGACTCTTTAGCACTTGTATTGCACACAACAAATTCATCCACTATGCCTCTACCACCATGACTTTTCTCACTGATTGTTTCTTGTCCCTCTCCTTACATCCTTGTGTTATACTGAGCTTTTTTCTCATTAATCTCAACTCTATTTCACTTTCAAAATTAGGGACCTACCTACATTCCAATTACAGTTTTCCTGGTTGTGCTCTGTCTTCTGTCAACATAGCGTGAATCATTTCTATGCTGTTAGTAACTTGACTTCTTCCCTCATGCTGATCATCTTCTTATGTCATGAAACTTGGGCATTGGCCATGCAACTTGGGTGTTCTGGAGTGCAGAGATACAGACACTGAAGTGTCCCAAGGCATAGCATTTAAGGCAGCAGCTTTGCCAGCTGTCTGCCTTTCTCCATGGTGCAAGTGTGTGATGGGGGGGAAGCAGCTTTAGTGCTATCTCAGGCAAAAAAAGGTAGGTTGTCAGTCTCTGTGTGTGACAGCAGAAAGGGCATGAAACCTATCCTGTAGAGCAACAATCTGATATGGAGTAAACCACTAGCACAGGATCTCCATGTGTTTCTTTCTAGAGCACTTAAAATACCCTGGGCAACCTGCTCTAACTTAACCTACTTTAGCAGGGGGTTTGGACTAGGTGGTCTCAAGAGATCCCTTCTGACCTAAATGATTCTGTGATTCATTTACTTGTTTTTTAGGATCCTTTTTCAAAAGCCACTTCCAGTTAATTCCTGTTTCTCCTCTCCACTGTACTTTTTCTACTCTTTTACTTTATTAAGCAAATAATATAATACATCAATTTAAAACCTAATGGAAAAATAAAACCCCCTCTACACTGCTGAAAATATGGTATTAATAGATTGTGTTTGCACAATAGGTGATTTCATGATTTCTCCTCCTTACTTTTAAGTCTCCATAATCATCTATTCATATTCTTTTCTTCTTATTTCTAATGTAGAATAGGGAGCTACTTTTCCTGTTTGTGAAAGTGCAATGAGTACCTGTAGCTCTGAAGAAATAATACATGCTATCTGTGAGAACATCATTTCCTCACTGTATAGTGCCAAAAACCTTTCTTTTTGACTTAACACGGCTTTTGTATCAAATGAACACTGCTGGCTGATGCCCAAATACTAATCAAATACTTCTATATCAATTGCAAGCTAAGGTCATGATTCAAAGTCTGATCCTGCACTGTGATTCCACAGGACACAGCCCAGAAAGTACAGCTTTGTAAAGTAAGTTTACTCCTGCAAAATCCTAGACTTCAAAGAAGTTCTAAATGATGTTTTATTAAAGTGGTTCCTGAGCACTAAAATGCAGAAGATCCCATTTTCAGCTCTTTGCAGACTTCCAAAAAGAGTTGCTGTAAATCTGTCAATCCTAGACAGTGGTTCCAACCTTTTCATGGGAAAGTCTCACTAAGAAAATTGTCAATGCTGTGTACACAGTTGTTCAGCTTTACCACTAGTTCTTGGGGCTGCTGCTGCCTGTTCACCACTGCCTCTAGCACAAGTACACGTTCAGAAGGGTTTATTAGTCTACATCCTGTGAATAGTTTGTACTGCACTTATGAAACCCAACTCACAAGTGGGAAGCATTATTATAAATCTATCTCCATGATTCTCATTGGTTCCTTAGGTAAAGGACAAAGTGAGGGTACCCATTTTACTTTTAGCAAGTGAATGAACATTTTATATTTTATAAAACATTAACATGTTATATAGTGGTGCATTGATAAGCACAACAAGAATTATGATTTTTCATTTGTTTTTAAATAAGGCAAATATATTTAGTATTTCACGTTAGTTTGTTTTGGTTTTTTTTATCAGATTGTGCATCTCGTCTAGACTGAAACCTCTACGCAGTTTGATAATGTAACTGGCACAGATTGCTGCCAGGTACCTCCCTAGCTGCAAAAGCAACTTTGAAAACACCAAAATGTACATTCTTTTCAGCTTCATGAACATCAAGGTAAGTTTAGTTTTAAGGGGCACAAGACAAAGCTGACTCTTTTAAAGATAGTCTAGAATTATATGATGCTGATTGAGAAGGGTAAGACTTGCTTGTTCCGACAATACTTTGTTTTTCTGGTTGGTTCTCACAGAAACTAAATTCTCACAGAAACTAATTGTCACAGAAGCTAAAATTTGTGGCAAACATGGCATTTTCTGCTTCAAATACCAGGGGCAATTCTCTGATTTTGTTCCCTGTAGTGTAAACAATTTACAGCTCAAATTGAAAACAAACTACTTCCATTAAACTCTAATACACATACAGTGCTTTTCCCCATTACAGGAAAAAAAAGAAAGAACAAACCATATGACTAAATTTGAAGCTATTATGAATGACCAGCTTAATCTCAGTGAGCTGTAAGTACTTCACTGAGACATCAAAATTAGGAATTTGAGTAATCTTACAGTGCTCTCAATGATTAAAAAAAAAAAAAAGATTCATCTTCTCATGAGAAAATTGTCATGGGAAGTGCCTTGCTTTTAGAGTAAGTCTCGCAATGGACTAAACTCATTACTTCCATGAAACAATTGAATGTTTAAGCTGGTCTCCACTGAAGAAAATTCAGGTAGCACAGCAGTGAAGGCTTTCTAAGAAACCACGTAATTAGAAAATTAGAAAATTTGTACCCCCAAATGATACAGGTTTAAAAGAACTACTGTACTCATGGGACATTCTGGAGTACAGCACAGATATTCATAATGAAGCATCCCAAGGGACTGTGTTTAAGGCAGCAGCTTTGCCAGCTTTCTTTGCCTTTGTCCATGGGGCAAGTGTATGACAGGGGAGAAACAACACGTGCTGTCTCAAGATGACGACAGGTTGTTACTGTCTTTCTCTGTGCAGAAGTAGAAACAGCAGGATTAACCTACCCTATAAGGCAACACTGCGATACAGAGAAAACCATTAGCACTGTGTCTGAATGTGTTTCTTTCTGGAGTCTTTAAAAATCAAGTTTTATTTCCTAACCTCTTCGTCTTTTGGGGCCATAACACACTTTTCAGAGAGCTGTAGTGATCTCACTTGTGTTTCGTTTCATCCACTCTTTTGGACACAGCGTTACACTTTCCTTTTCTCCTCAAGGCTCAAATATTCCTTTTTTCCCAGTCTCATGTTTAGTAGCAAATATAGAGCGTGAATTCAGGTTTGCTAGACAAAAGAAGCCTATCGAGCAAGTGGCTGAAAACCTAAGGGGGTTGTTTGCCTGAACTAGCTGGTGGAATGAACAATGTGCTGCTTCTCATGCAAGCAAGCTAATTAAGTTTTAGTTCTGTTAAAACTCAAAAATCTCTACTATAAAATGCCTGAATGCATTTACTATATGTGAAATGAAATAGGTGGATATGTAGAAAGATTTTCGTCAGCTGTTGTAACCGTGAAGAGTATATCAGTCATTTGAAACAGAAAAAGTGCCTGTGGCATAAGAACAGTAGGGCTCTGTTCATATGTGTTTTGCTTCGCAGTACGTCAAATTATTGTGATGACACAGACTAAGGTTAACCAAGAATGTCTGTGTGAAATACTGTAGCTTTCTGCTGTAGAGTTTTGAATCACCTGCGAATTGGTGTATCACTTTCATTTAAAGAAGTAACAGAAGACATACCCTGCAGTCATGAACACACTCCAGAACAGTTTTCAGAAGCATTCTAATGCAATAAATACAATGTTAATGTCCTCCATTAAAAAAAAAAAAAAAAAAAAAAAGTGGTCATTATGCACTATATTCACAGATACACTGCAGAGGTTGTAAAAGTGCTTAAAAAGGAACCAGATGTAAATATGTATATATGGCATTCACTATAGGGACCTGTCTTTACCAGTGCAAAAAACATTATTTCTATAAAGATATTGCTGCAAGAAAATAACTATATATTTGGAAATCTTGGTAATGTCTGTTAGAGCTTCTATAATGGATGAAAAAAATTGTAGTCTATGTACAAACTACTTCCTGTGTCCATGGGTAGATTTATTGTAAAAAGGACTTTCTTATCTGTGTTCATTGAGATTGTTACTGCATGAAAATCCTCTGTAACCAGTTAATTTATGATAATCAGAGACTGAAACTATCTAGAGGTAGTGGAGGGTTTTGGTAAACATTCTGTAAGTGAATTAACTTTGTGGTGATAGATTCTGGCCAGAAAGCCCTGGAGGTTGAAGTCTTTTCATTTATCAACAGTATAGATTTAAAACAGATAACAGGAGTCCAAACTTCTCTCCATGTAGTTACTAGTGTGCCTCAAGCCCATCACGAAAGTACTTTTAATCTTGAGGATCTTTTCTTAGTAGAGGACATTGTTAGTGTTGTCTGTGTCAGTGTGTTGTAGCTGGCCTGGAATAAGACCAGTTTCTTGTTTTCACATGGGATATGAGACAGCATTGAAGTAGTAAAGCACTGAAGTAGTAAAGACTTTCACTCTGCATTGCCTTAGAATTTGGGCATCTGCTCTAAAGAAGAGAGAAACTGTCCTTTTCCCCATTTAAGCTATACAGATGCTCAGCCAATTTTTACATTACATGTGCTTTGGATACACTGGAAGTGTAGAAGTTTAGCTATTCTGTTATTGTGAATTGTGCTTGATACACAGATAATTCTAACCATAAAACAACTCAGATGGTGGTGAACTGTGTGAACTTTCACTTCCTGGCAACATGAGCAGTATTTTGTTTGATAATTTTATTGTGAAAAGTCCTTACTCATTTCCATGGACCAAAATTGCTCCCAGTTACAATTTCAAAAGAAAGGTTGTCTTAAGAGACATTTTTTTTAAAACAAAACCCCAGAGCAACCCACCACTGAGGAGTTTCTTGCTAATTTCTTTAAATCTGTAAATTTATAAATTCATGAAGTTATTGAATCATAGAATTGTAGAATGGTTTGGGTTGGAAGGGACATTTAAAGGTCATCTACTCCAACCCCCCTGCCATGGGCAGGGATATCTGTCAGTGTTTAAGAGGCATTTCGACAATGCCCTTAATAATATGATTTAACTTTTGGTCAGCCCTGAAGTGGTCAGGCACTTGGAGTAGGTGATCATTGTAGGTCCCTTCCAACTGAACTATTCTATGCTATGCTATGCTATGCTATGCTATGCTATTCTCTTCCACTAGGTCAGGTTGCTCATCTAACCTGACCTTGAACATTTCCAGGGATAGGGCATCCACGGCTTCTCTGTGCAGCCTGTTCCAGTGTCTCACCACCCTCATAGTAAAGAATTTCTTCTTTATATCTAATCTAAATCTACTCTTTTCTAGTTTAAAACCTTTACCCCTTGTCTTATCACTACAGGCCTTGGTAAAAAGCCTCTCTCCATCTTACAAGACCCCTTTAAGTATTGAAAGGCCACAATAAGGTCTCCCTGAAACCTTTTTTTCTCCAGACTAAACTATTGCAACTCTCTCAGCCTTTCTTCATAGGAGAGGTGTTCCAGCCCTCAAATCATTTTCATGGCCTTCCTCTGGACCTACTCTAACAGGTCCATGTCTTTCTTGTGCTGGGGACTCCAGAGCTGCATGCAATATTCCAGGTAGGGTCTCATGAAAATGGAGCAGAGGGAGAGAATCACCTTCTTTGACCTGCTGGCCATGCTTTTATTTTTGCAGCCCAGGATAAGACTGGGTATCTGAGCAGCAAGCACATATTACTAGCTCATATCTAATTTTTCATCTACCAATATCCCCAAGTCCTTCTCTGCTGGGCTGGTCTCAATCCATTCCCCAAGTATTGATATTGGGGTTTGCTTGACCCAGGTGCAGGACCTTGCACTTGGCCTTGTTGAACTTCATGAGGTTCATGGCGGACCACTTCTCAAGTCTGTCAAGGTCCCTGTGGATGGCATCCCTTCCCTCAAGCGTATCAATGGCACCACTCAGCTTCGTGTCATCTGCAAACTTGCTGAGGGTGCACACAATTTCACTGTCAATGTCATTAATAAAGATATTGAACAGTACCCATTCCAGTACAGACTTTGTTACCACTTGTTACTGATCTCCATTTGGCTCTTGACTGCAGCTTTTCGGATGCAGCCATCCAGCCAATTCCTTATCCATTGAATAGTCCATCCATCAAATGCATATCTCTATAATTTAGCGACAAGGATCTTGTATGGGACAGTGTCAAAGGCCTTACAAAAGTCAAAATAGACAATACCAACTGCTCTTCCCTTATCCACCAACACAGTCACTCCATTGTAGAAGGCCACCAGGTTAATCAGGCAGGATTTGCCCTTTGTGAGGTCATGTTGTCTGTCTAATCACCCTGTCATCCATATGCCTTGACCTAGCTTCCAGGAGAATATGTCCTATTATGTTACTGGGCACAGAGGTGAGGCTGACTGGTCAGTTGAGGTGGGTTGACTGTGGCTGGGTACCAGGTGCCCACCAATCTGCTCTATCACTCCCCTTCCTCAGCTGGACAGGGGGAGAAAAATATGGTGAAAGACTCATGGGTTGAGATAAGGACAGGGAGATCATTCAGCGATTTCACCATCATCGGCAAAACAGACCAGACTTGGGGAAATTTATTGACAATCAAATCAGAGTAGGATAATGAGAAATAAAACCAAATTTTAAAACACCTTCCCCCCACCCCTCCCTTCTTCTCAGGCTCAACTTCACTCCCAATTTTTCTACCTCCTCCCCCCGAGTGGCACAGGGGGACAAGGAATGGGGATTGCGGTCAGTTCATCACATGTTGTCTCTGCTCATCCTTCCTCCTCACTCTCTTCCCCTGCTCCAGCGTGAGGTCTCACCCACGGGACACAGTAGTCCATGAACTTTTTCATTGTGGGTCCTTCCCATGGGCTGCAGTTCTTCACAAGATGCTGCAGCATGGGTCCTTTCTACAGGGTGCAGTCCTTCAGGAACAGACTGCTCCAGTGTGTTTCCACCATGGGGTCACAAGTTCTGCCAGAAAACCTGCTCCAGCGTGGGCTCGTCTCTCCATGGGGCCACAGGTCCTGCCAGGAGCCTGCTCCAGCATGGGCTTCCCATGGGGTCACAGCCTCCCTTGGGCACATCCACCTGCTCTGGCATGGGGTCCTCCATAGGCTGCAGATGGATAGCAGCTCCACCATTAACCTCCATGGCCTGCAGTGGGGCAATCTGCCTCACCATGGTCTTCACCACTGGCCGCAGGGGAATCTCTGCTCTGGTGCCTGGAGCACCTCGTCCCCCTTTTTCTTCACTGACCTTGGTGTCTGCAGGGTGGTTTCTCTCTTATATTCCTACTCCTCTTTTCCAGCTGCTGTTGTGCAGCAGTTTTTTCCCCCTTCTTAAATATGTTATTGCAGAGGTGCTACCACTATTGCTGACTGGCACAGCTTTGGCCAGCGGCAGGTCCGTCTCAGAGGCGGCTGGCATTGGCTCTGTTGGACATGGGGGAAGCTTCTGGCATCTTCTCACAGAAGCCACCCCTGCAGCACCCCTTCTACCAAAACCTTGCCATACAAACCCAATACATCAGTGGTTCTCCGTGAACTCCTTTATACCTTTTTTAAAAATGGGTGTGATGTTTCCTTTTTCCAGTCGCTGGGGACTTCACCTGATGCCATGAATTTTCAGATATGATGGAGAGTGGCTTAGCAACTACATCTGCCAGTTCCTTCAGGACCCTGGGATGCATCTTATCAGGTCTCTTGGACTTATGTATGTTCAGGTTCCTCAGGTAGTCTTGAATATGATCTTCTCCTACAATGGGTTGGACTTCATTCCCCCAGTCCCTGCCTTGAGATTCAGGGACTAGAGAGATGTGTGAAGAACAATTGCCAGTGAAAACTGAGACAAAAATGTTGTTGAGTTCCTTAGCCTTCTCCATGTCAATTGTCACCAGATCCCCTTTCTCATTTATTGGTATTGCTTTAAAGCATGAGATTTGGAACAGATCTCTTTCACCTCCTATCCTAAAAGGACCATTCGCAGAAATAAAAACCCAAGTGTCTCTTTTCTTTTGTACAAAAGCTTCTCTATTTTGTAGTGGTAATGCTACAGAAAATGTATTAATTTTAACACAGATAAAAAAAAGAAAAACACAGCTAAGAAAAGGTGAGGCATCAGCTATTTCAGATCTAGTTCTCATCATAGACTAATTCCTTGTGGACATTTTATCTGCTTCTCAAAACCACCATATAATTTGCCACAATTGAGAGGCTTTGTCTGAGACAGGCAGACATCTGAAATAGCTGGGATATTGCAGGTCAGATGTATATTACACTGGCAGAACTTACATTGCATGCTTATCCTCAGCAAGGACCAAATACTGTCCTTGAATGTGCATGATAAAAAAATCCTATTAAGTTCTGTGAGAACTGATAATTCAGCTTTAGGAGGACAATATTCCTCATGCATGTCTGGACTTTCAAATATCACTTGTTTTTATGACTACTACTAATTATTTAGAAAGGAAGAAAACTATTCCTAAGGAAACTTTCCCCATCTAAGAAGACTTAAATCAATAGAAATTAATCCTAAAGATACCATAGCACTGAGTTTGACTACAATTCTTTAACATATCTTTAACACAACTCTTCATATAGTGCCTGTTATTAAAACTTATGAATGCAAAATGGTTTATAAAATCCAAGTGATGCAGGAGAAAGACATGGTGGTACATAAAAATATGAATTTCATCAATGATTTCCATTAAATGAAACTTTAGGGCAGGTATAAATACATATATAATACATCCATGTGCTTATGACTTTTGATTTGATAATAATGAAGCTGATTTAAAAGACTACTACTTTCCAGACTACAGTTTTATTATTAGTCAGACAATAATGAAACACTAAAATTTGAAATAACAATGAAGGAACTGGGTAATAAACTGAAATTTATTTAATGGTAACATATATTAATGGTGAGGGAATTTATGTGGGGCTGAGAACTGTATGGACTGAATTTCATCCCAGAGAGAGAATCAATACAACATTAAAATCTGTTCCAAGAACTTACATGGCATCTCAGAAGTACATTGATATTTTGCTGGTCCTCTGATTAAAAGAAAATGGAGCTTGTCAAGGTCTGGATCTACACATATTTTGGTTTGGACTTAAATTTGTGCATGAGAGTTGTCTTGGTGGAATTCATGGCCATAATTACATCCTTTACCTGTAAGTGATTTATGCTTAGCATGTTGCAGGTGGTATTTCATGAGATGAACAGAATCATCCTACTACCATAAGTCACTGTAGGCCAGTGTGGGCAAATTCAGAAAAATAAGAAGTACTGAATCTCCAGGTTAACCTACTAGACACCTGCCAGTTTCTATGGTTCACTTCTTCCATCTGCAAATAAAGTGCTATTCATGTCCTTTGAAATCTGTGGACAGAAAAGTGTGATAGAACAGCTAAATATGCCATTAATTTAATAGTAATCCATTTATTCTATTTTTTCAGGTCAAAACACTTGTTGTTAGGAATTATGCCTTTTTACACATTAATATGTAACACAGGATTTCAGATACTTTAATTAAACTTATTTTGGAATTCATTCTATCTCTTTTTGATACAATACAGCATGAAGATTACATGTAACTGCAGAAGATTAACTAATTGGAAATAAAACATTGCAAATGTTATTAAAAGAGACTGATCAAGTAAAATATGCATTCTCAGAAAGATGATTTTTGGTATTTATTTTTGCATGGGTACAATAAAAAGCAAGATTAGAAATACCTAAAAATATGCTTTCAATTGCAATGAGAGCCTCAGGAGAGTATTCTGGCTAGTATTATTAGAACAAGAAGGCATGATGGTTAAAATGTTTCTGAATGAGAAATACAAGAAGTTATACTGAATGAAAAAGTGTAATGCTCAGTCAGGTGTTGATCTCCCATGAGTGATATTTTGTGTAAGTGGCATGGAAAATCAACTTTCAGGCCTGTTTACCCAGGTACTCAAGGATTCTGCAAGAGTAACAGGAAAGAAAAGGGATGAAAGATCAGAGCACTGCTGACCTCCAGCTCTAAAATTAGAGCAGTAATGAGGCTGCCATAAATTGAGCCTTGGATTTAACTACATGTCAACGAACAGCACAGTGCAAGTGCAGTCCACAACTTTAACTTCTTGAAACTGTTATATGTCAGCGTTTTATTGGCTGACCACTTTAATTGTGAAGGATCGATTTTTTATCACAACAATGCATAGAGGTTTCTTTTGAAAAACTATGGATAAAGAATACTTTTAATGGATGTATCCCATCACAGTTTTTAAATAGTTGGTCCATAAAGGCCTTCCTTACCACAGGAACCAAGATGGAGATTAAGAATATGGTGTAAATTTCACATGTTCTTTTTTTTAATTTTCTTTTACTTAGCAATGACTACTCTTTTGAAATGATGATCTGTTATTTCTAACAGAGATATTCCTCTACAGGTAGTTTAGACTTAGTCAAAAACATGTGAATTACTCTGAAGCCTGAATTATCCCTTTGAAACAGTCATGGGGTTGGACAAGAAGATCATGGACTGTGTTTCTGCTGCGCAAGTCATAGACACATGGAGAATTTCACTTACTATGATCTGATAATTTTGCACAAGTTAAAAATCATGATAGATATCCTCAACCTGCTTGCTGGCATTCTCTAAAATATCTCTTTCTGGAGAATGTATTTCCATTGACTTGACTACACAGAAAAAAAAGCAGGAACACATAAAATCTCACAGAAAGGAAATGTCAGACTTAACCCTATTGGACATGAATTTTTTTTCTTTGTGAGGTAAATTGGTGTATAGAGCCCAACTTGAATGCAAATAAACTAGTTATTTAATGATATACTAATTGGTCTTGATCTGTGCATCTGTGCTTGTTATTTAGCGGTATCTATCTAAAGTTTAGGCATTTTTTAACCTGGGATACCTACAAACTGTGCTTGAAACTAGTTGTGCTCAGCCGACGTGGCTGGGCAGGTCATAAAGCTCATGCTAGTGCTAGGAGAAGAGGACTGCCGTGGTCCCTCCCTTGCTACAGAGCTAGTGTATATCTCACAGGTTTCCTGCCCCACTGTTTCCCAGGTAAGCACAGGTAAGCCCATTTCTACTCCCTGGGGAGGATGGCAGCTGAAAATAAGCTGAATTACAATAAACAACATAGTGGGGAAGAGCTGTGGGGACTCCCTCTCCCTACCCTTTCTGCCCCAGAGGAGGCATTCAGGAGCAAACCATAAGCCAGATTAATTATTCTGTAGGATCTAAGCACTGGTTGAGTGTTCTGGATAGAGGAAAAAACCTGTTACTAGTTGCTCAGATTGCGTACCCCATTTTGTGTTCTGTGACTACTTTCCACACCAAGTAGTGTTCTTTCCAGGAAGTCTTCTTTCCATAGAAATACCCTGCTATGGAAGAAAATAGGTGTCTTCATACAAAGAACTGCTGTTTTTATACACGAGCAAAAATACAATGTCCATGTGCATACAAGTTTGCCTGTGAAAGGATCACGGGCAAGGCTGAACAGCCAGTGGCAAGCATTACCTACCTTCTCCCAATTATTTCTGAAATCGTCACACTCCTCCTTCCACATCAAGTGTCTTTATGATTTCCCAAATAAAATCAATCAACTAAAAAGTAGAAAAGCACTTTTTCTACTCTCAGTTTTACATCCTATATTGCTCCTGATACTGTTCCTTTAATCGTGAAAATGAGAAGGCAGATTCCTTCTGCTTTTTTTTCTTAGTTCTCTTTCCTTTGCCAAGTGATATGTTTCCCATCTCAGCCAGCTTGAGCATCCCTCTTGCTCTTCACTATTTTGTATTGCACTAGAGAAAAGGAAAAGACAAATATCACAAAGGGTTGAAAATGCTTAGCATTAAGAAAGCAGAACATCAGGCTCATGTCTATTCATAGCTCAAGGGTTATTTGTTTTATTGGACTACAAGGTGATGCACTTTCTTAACTTTTCTGAAGTAGAAGGAGAGCCAAAGAAAGAAAGTGAAGAAGTTCAAGCAGTGGGGATCTTTCTTGGTTTTGGCAGCATTTGGCATTATATGTGAAACCTGCTTCAGGACACTACACTTCAAGAATTTTCAGGATGTATTATGATGTGTTTTGTGTATCGTGACAGAAAAACTAAATGTTGAAAAATCAAACCTGATTCACAGAATTCACAGAGCTAAACTCTTAGTCTACTTATACAGTAGACTCATAGTCTACTTACACCTTTTGCTAAGGTTACCGGATTAAAGGATGTATCCTTATTTACTGACAAGATATCTCTACTAGAACAGTTTTTCATCAGTTGACTTCAGACTTTTTAATCTCCTCCAGTTATGATATAGAACAGCTGTTTAAGAAATGTTGGCATTTGAAGTAGCTCTTCTAAGCTTTGCCCTGAGTCAAATTTGCGCTCAATCACAGTTCTGTTGCTGATTTCACTGTCATCAAACACTATTGGACAAACACAATTTTTGCAGGTGGTAGAAGCGTAAGGCTGAAAAGGATTCCTAAGGCATTTTAAACTTTTATTTCTCTGTTCCTCTGTTTCTTTATGAGCAAAGGAAGAATAAGAATACATCCCCATCCTCTGAAGGCTTGCTTGCACTGGGCATTTTAATAGGATACAAAAATCTCTGGTTCCAACCAATACTGTAGAGAGGAGCACACAAGGGAGCTCTAATGTGGTGATAAAAGCTCAGATCTGAAAGCAACAGCTCAGTGCTGGAGTGATGTTGCATTTGCAGAAGTATGTCAGGCCACTCATAAATGCTGAGTGCACATAATCATGCTGATGCAATCAAACTGCTTCTAATTTTGGAGCAGACTTGGTTAACACTTAATGCTAACTTCTCTGCATTGTTCCATTTCACTGCATAGATGCATACCCTAGCACAGGCATCCCCAGGAATGCGAGAATTAAAGATTTAATGCTTGAAAATGTCATACAATTCCTGTATGGTGCCAGAGTATTCCAGGAAACTGTGAGTCAAGAGTCCTTTTTGGCCATTGTAGTCATAAAGAAATTATATTTTAAAAAATAACATATAAAAAAAGTATGATAAAATGATTTTGAGGACAACATGTGGCATAGTAAAGCAGAAGTGCTAAAAAACCAAATGTGTTGCAGATTCCTCATAAGTGTATTAAAAATTTTAAATGACCAGTGTTGAAGTTCCAAAGCATTTAAAACCCGCAAAATTTAAGTATTTTAAATGTAATACTTCAAACATAGAAGCTGAGAGCCTCAGAACTGCTGAACTCCCAGACCAGTAGAAAGAGCCTTGGGAAAATAACTGTGAAGGAAAAGAAAAAAAACACCTTATACTTAATGGGAGAGTGGAAAGATCACAGAAAAAAGGATATTTTATCTTGTCAGTTATACACACTCAAAGTATGGATGAGGTGGCCAACAGGGAACATGTGTGTTGTGGATTGGCAGCAAGGAGTGAAACAGTAATGGCTTACAGCAGTGATTCATTGCTAGGCTAGAAACACTACTTTTCTGTCACTGAAGTATTTGAGGTTTTTTACTGAATTCATTCAGAGCTAGCTTAAACATACTTGCATGCTGTGCAAGAATGTATCAGTTGTGATATAGACATACTCTAATGCTGCGGTAGACACTAAATATTCACTGTTGCTTATATTTATGACAAGACAATTTTTCTCATGTTGAAAATTTGGATGACAGATTTTGAGGTTTGGGAGTTTTTTTGGTTTGATGTCATATACATTTCTAGTTTAAAATGCTTTATTTCTAATGAACAAATCATTAACATTGTTTTTGTCCTGTTTGCAACTTTTAAAGCAGAAAATAATTAATAACACATTTCTCCTGTGACTTTTCAGATGTTAATGTTTGATTTTTCTATCCTGAAATTTTAGAATTCAGAGGGGTTTTTATGAAACAGTCATTATCTCAATATTTTAAAATAATGTTATTATGTTTAATATAAAACTCATTACATATACTTGTGGAATGCCATAAACAAGATTTATTTTCAAAGAATATTTTTGGCCTATTTTAGAGGCATATTTTCCACTCAAATTATGGAAAATTGCCTAGAATTTTAAAGATTTCAGATCCATTGATCCTTCAAACACATGTCCTCTAGAGAAAAGTGAAAGAAAGGATTAGAACCGGTGTGAGGACCCTGGCAATGGTCTGAGGATGGTGCAGGGTCATCTGCACATCATCAGTGACAACATTCCTGGCTAATGCCATTTTAAGTATACTTACTACTACTATCTTTAATACTTTACTTTTGGTCCATTATAGAAAAAAGTCTGAAATTCTGTAAGAGTTGGAGTTCCCAAATAAAATGCAAAATGAGCTGTTCAGCAGAGAGCAACAGAGAGAATTGGTAGTACAGTAAATTTAATTTATTTAATAATTTTTTGGAACTGTGACATGGCTCATAATGCATCAGTACGTGGATTTTGTTGTGTTTCCTTAAGGCTGCTAGGGTGGCTGCCTGCTGTCTGCAATAGGTCTTATTATTCCTGCAAAACATCTTGAAATATCATGTGTAGGGTAAGCCTAGCTGACTGTTTTATAGAACCTCCTGTTTTGTGCTAGTAAAGCCCTAAATCAAACACTCTTGTTTTATTATACAAAGTAATAGACATACTGGAATTTAAAAATAACTGAGACAAAACATGACTTGAAAATCCAGAACAGATTTGTTTATTTTACTCTCACCTTTAATCAAAAACAGAATTATTCTTTACTCACAAATACAGTAAAACTAAGCTTTTAGCTGAGCATTTAGTGGAACATCTACCCAGTAAGCTTTGCTTATGTTGCAGACAGCTACCCTGAGGAGTGATTTGAATTTAAATGTGATTCCCTTATTAGTTTCTGCTAACTGCAAATATCCCAAGCTCTTAATTAAGTAGCTGAGTAATGTATGAATGCTCACTTCTGCTTGTCATGCAGAACAAAGTGATGTATTTAGATTCCATGCACAATATGAAATTTAATGACACAGGCAACAGTAATTTAGAAAACCTTTTGCTTTTTATTATCCTAGTTTTTGCTTAGCCAATCTCTTTTTTTTTTTTTTTTTTTTGGTAAGTGTTTGGCTGCTGCAATGTTATAAAAGTTTGCCCAAACACTGGCTGTTAGCTAATGAATTTTTAGATTAAAAGGTAATGTGTTACTAAATGCATGGTTACCAAATGCATAATATATTGTTTATAACTTCACCCCCACCCCCATTTTTTCGAAATAATATACAAAAACCAAAACAGACCTTGATGAAATGTTCTTACTTGGTTTGGCACAGAATCTAGTGTCAGATTCAGCGAGATTCTGAATGGAATAAATAGTGCACTGTAAGAGGTTTTACAAAGAGGAAGGAAAGAAGAAACAAATCAAGCTTTTCTTCTGGTGCTGATGGTTCCTGAAAGCTACAGTGACTTTCTGTAGCCCTCCTGATCTTTTTATAGATTTTATAGCTTATATTCAGTCATCAAACCTCTCTGCTTCTGCTCTGGTATTCAGTAGTTTGCATGTATATATTTCCCCAGGGTTATGATGCTAATTTTTCCCTATCCTGAAATTTTTCTGTTTGCCCTGATATTTTCTCATGCTCACAGAATCCTCTGCAGACTCATAATTTGAATGTATATGTGTGATTTTGTAAAAATCAGAGTAGCACATATGTACAGTAATTTGGACAGCTGTTTCAGTTGTCGGATTTTCATGTTATTGTCATGTATAACTAAATGAAATAATGTCCTACTGCTTTTGCTACTTCAGTTCAAGGTCTAGAACTTGTCTATCCATCTAATAAGAGCTCCAACCATCTCTCATGTCTTGAAATTCTCATTTAAATTGCCTGAGTATTTTCCTCAACAAACCTCCAGCTGTATTCTTGGCAAATTGGTATTCCCGGACGATGTCATATTTTAAACTTCCTGTATCCCCAATCAGTCTCTAGTATCTAAATGTTTGCCAAAGAAATCTCATCTAAATAGTGTCATTCTCCATTAAGTGTAGAGGTATGTTGAAATAGTTGTAATTTCTTTTCTTTTTAAGGACTAATAGTTGATACTATTATTTGTATTACAGTACTTTCTACCAGTTCTAAGTAAGTGCAGGACAGTATGTGTTAAATGTTATATTTAGATTTCTATCTGCCTTAGGCAGTAGTACCTATTCAGACAGTAGCCTCCAAGCTCCTCTTCTTACAGCTCTAAAGCTCATATTCCTATTTTACAGAAGTCCTATATACAGAAAAATAGATTGAGAATATGATGTATATGTCTTTAGCCATTTTATAAATTAGACATGCATTCTAAACTAGTCATATGAGTACTTCTTAAGCCAAAGGAAAAAAATAAGATGTTCCAAAATATGATTCATCTCAGCAAATTTGACACATATTTTAGCATGGCAGGAATTGCCCTCTGGAAGTGCCTACCTCTCCACAGGCCACAGAGACAGCTTGATTAATGAATTGAGACTAAATACTTTTTATATGAAACTACTTTGGCATTACTTGTTTATTGTTGTTGCTACCAAATATTTGAAGATGGTAAAAAATAGATGAAATGCATCTCACCCTTCTTGATGAATTCAGGTCAAAGAAGACATATGTAACTAAGGTAGAAATTATGTGTACAACATTGTCACTGGACTGTATCCTGTCAGTTAGAAAAAAATTGGCTGCCTCAGAGACTTTGTACTCTGACATAGCTGTCCTTAATTCTTGTCCATATAAATAGCCTTTGGCCTTTGGGCTTTGGCCACAGACAAGCTCCTTAGAAGAACACAGAAGAACAATTTTCTTCCACCATATTTCCTAAAAATAGATTAAGAATGCCTAAATAGACCAGTCAAATGAAGAGTGGAAGAACAGAGTTTTCATTTTGTATGGTATACAAACAGCTATAAAAGATGATTAAAAACTGTTAACTAAATAGTGTTAGTTACATTTTTAAAATAGGTTCATCAGAAGTGAAGTGTTTGAGGGTTTGGATTTTTTTTTATTTTGAGGTTTAGATTTTTTCATATTATTCAGCCTGCTCTAAACCTTGATATAATTTTGGGCAGTGTTATAAAATATGATCTACTTTCTTCTTTCTAGAAAAGCAGTGATTAAATATCCAACCCACATATTTTCTTTGCCTTGGTTTCCACCATCATTATAAAAAAAAACGATGCACAAATATGAAGACTACATTGCTATAAAATTCCATCTAGTGAGAATTTGTTACATAATTCATCCCAGATCTATTTACATAAAGAATCTTAGTTGTTGTGTATCTCATCTGTCATTATAAGCTACATCCATATTACAGAGCTTGTAGGATGATTTTCTGCACATACTTATTCCTGCAATCTACTGTTTAATAATAGAATCAAAGAAAAGCATTCCAATTCTCCTGTCCTTCCTCACTGCAAGGAGTTAAGGCAAGCAACACAAATTACTTTCCAAGCTAAGACAAAATTAAATCTGCAAAAAAGTAAGGGCTTATTTGGATCAGAAAACATGAATCACTGATTGCACAGTTCCTACAGACTTGATTTCTTCAAACATTTATATTCTTTCTGGAGTCAAGTGGTAGAGTTCTGTAATTGACCATGAAATTCCTAACACAGCAGACTCAGCAGAAGAATTACAAAGAGCCGGGCCTCAGAGGCTGCTTGACAGCAGTCCTTGTAGACATATTTTTTTAAACTTGTCTTCTTTTTCTCTAGATTTGTTTGACCATGGCTAGCTTGCATTGTGGCACCTTGAAGTGTTAGAGTCACAGCTAGGGTGGATCAAAAGTATTGAAAAGACCCTGGTTTCACCCAAAAGGAGAACACAATTCTGGCACAATTTCTGTAGATTTTTCCATCTACTTCTGAAAATCTTAAATTCTGAAGTACTGTCTAGCTTAATCACAGCCTCACAATAGATAGGACATTTTGTTTCTCTTTTTCCTCTACAATGTATAATCCTGGCAGTTTTTTCAGTTATTGCTTCTTTAGTCACAGTATGTTCTAACGTGGTACAATGAACAGTTGCATAGAGCTAACTGATCCCAAATGAGCTATTTCAGGTATTAAACCAGTAAAAGTATGTTAGTCATGTGCCCCAGAGGAATTAGTTTGTTCTGTTGGGAAGCACTGGCACAAGATAAAGGACTGTGCTAATAAGACTATCCTTTATTTGGTAGCTAATTTAGCATTGAATGCTAACTTGGATACCTCTGCATTGGACCTCACTGTGCCTCTAGGTAAATCTCTTTAGACTGACTGCCTGGGAAGTGCTGATGGGAGAGAAAATCACTAAAGAATATCAGTTCTTTATCTATGCAGTCAACTGTTATGTACTACAGGTGCTTTGAAGGTTCATACTTCTAAAATTACTTTGGGTTGTTATGTCTTTGAATTCAGGTAGTCCACTCAGAAAGTCAGTTGTATCATTGTCCATAAATTAATCTCTCTCTTCCATCCTGTGTACTATTGGTGATTTCAACTGCTTTCTTACATTTATCCTGCAAAGCTAAAGGTCTTCCTGGTTAACTAGAAGATGTAAATGCCATGTCAATCATTTTTCCCATGATTCAGTTACGTGAGATTTTGTTTTGTGTAAAGAATTGCATTAGGAAGAGCATAGCTGCAGATAGACAGAAAAAAGATGCCCCTTGCACCATTATGGCATTTGTTAATGAATCTCTGCAAGCTGAACTATGCCAAAATCAATTGCTATTATACTTGACTGTCACAAGTCAAATTAGATGCAAAAAATACTAGTTAAAAACATTGGTCCATGACTATCGTAAACATATTTCCTTATGCAGACATGTAGAAGCCTCAAAAAGTTTAGTGTGTGTAGAATTAATATGCACAAATAATGATAAAAAGTCTTTCATTAGTGAAGAGAGCCAGCTCTAGTGTGATATAACTAGTGTGGGGGTGGCAATGTGTCTGTTCTGTAACATGACAGATATTTACTTTCAGAGCATGTAGCTATTCTTTTAACTGTGTTTAGGCTTGACACACTGAAACTTAATGGCTATTAATACATATTTTATACCAATATAATAAATAGGGTTATATTTTGCTATATATTTTATAAATTAATGTATGCTTGATAATCATGTATCTATATAATTTCTAAGGAAAACACACAGACACACACATATATTGTTTGACTAGCAGCACTGTTTAGGTTGAAATAAGTAGATGTGACTCCAGGACATATATTCTACTTGCAAACAGGGTTTGAATATCCAGCTAAGTAAATCTGCAGCTAGGGATATTGTTATCTAAGCTAGGATTGTTAACATACGTCAACATGTCCTACAGTCCCAACTGGAATTGCAATGTAAACATAGCTTGTATTGGTACAGGTAAACCTGTTTAATAAAACCTGTCAGAAAAAAGGAATTTCTTCTACAGCTCAATTCTAGCTCAATTATTACTTTGAAACACTGTAATATTTCATTTCAAATGTGTCCAATAGTTTTGTTTTAGTAGACAATAACATAAAATGTACATAAAAATTTCTCAAGATCTCTTCAAGTCCCCTCTTACTTGATTCATGAAATGTGTCAAAAAGTTAGACTTGAATTTACTTGTTTAGATTTTTCCCCATGAAGTGGAAAATCCAGAGGGGTACATTTCAGTAAGACATCCTGAATCTGATGACTGCCACTTTTATGTCAGAATGAATATTTGTTTCATAAGTCCTTACTGAGCTATAGTGCATACTCTTATCAACCCAGCCACAGAATATATAGGGCAATATATATTCATAAATACTTTAAGATAGCATATCATATATCTGCTTATATGCTTAAAAACAGTCATGGAAAGTGTGGTCTGGATAATAGCTGTAGTTAAAAGAAAATAACATAAAAATAAAGTAGCAAAGTGCTGAGTTCTGCTTTTTAAAGCATGTGCTTTTCTTTAGCTGCACTTTGCTGGGCAGAGACTCTGTGAACTGAAGCTTTCTTCCTTCAGGTAAAAAGCAAAACAAAACCCCAAGCACAACATTAATCATTAGGTTGCAGTTATCTTGCAAGAAAAGTAATTAGAGTCACAATACTATCTTGTATCCTGCTTTGAGTCTTGGGATTTCCTAATTGTGATATTAAAGCAGAACAACGAACTATTAACAAGAATGAAAAACGTTGCTTTTTCTCTTCTTCTGAGGAGTTCCTTCCTAGAGATCTGAGATATGTGCAAAACCTTTATGTTACATATTTTTTCATATTTTACGTAAGGTATGTGTGTATATGGTAATTTGTTATAATCAACACGTTAACAGAAGGCCAATCAAACACAAAAGCATAGGTTGTTATTTTCCAATATTTTAGACTTAGGAAACAAGCTTGTTTTGTGCCAGTAAGTTTGTTTCCTGCTGCTAAACTTAGTAGGGATGGAAAACATTGCAGAGAGAAATGGGGTATGATCCTGAAGAAGTATTCTAAAGGAAGAACTTAAAAATACGTGTGTACATATTTACACATACAGTAAAGCTAGTCTACTCCACCAGCATGCTCCAGGACAGGTGTAAAGCCATGGTTAAAATTCTGCAGTTCAGCATCATTTGCTAATAGAACTGAAAAGATAAAACAAATTTTTGCTTCATTTCATCTCTCCTGTCTTTCATTTCCTGCTGATTCTTTCTGCTGAAAACTTAATGTCTTGATCCTTTTTACTTCCAAGTAAGAATTAGTCACAATCAATAATGCCATTGCAAATGGAAATCTAGTGATATAGGAACAACAAATATTCTGGGTTTATTATATTTTAGATGAATATGTAAATATTGAATCCATTCTGCTAATAAATAAAACAGGTAAGCTAAAGTCAGATATGAAATCTGTTCAGCTTCTGCAGTTATGTGCATAAAGCCATAGAAACACTTTTGTAGATGTGTCACTTTACTCACATTAGGAAACTCTTATTACTTTGACTAAAATGGCACATGGTTGTTTGCAGGATCAAAATAAACATGAAGTTTTACTATTGCTTTCCTGAAAATGTTAAGAGTATTATACTTGGTGCTCTTTTTACAGTCCAGGAACACTCATTTTGTACTTCCATCATCAAAGGGCTGGTGTATGTACAGACACCTGCACACATCCACCATTATATGGAAAGGATTCTCACAAGGATGTGATACAAACAAGATATATTTAATTTTATGGACAGTTCATAAAACCTGCAAGCTTAATCCTGCTGAAAAGAATATGCAACACTCTCTTTAGTAAGGTTTGTTACAATTTCTTTTAGCTTTTGTCTGGTAAATTAAATATAAAAAATATATATTTCATTAACATTTTAAAATTATATTAATACAACACATTAAAATAATAAATAATATTAATATATTAAATAATATAGATATATTAAAAAGTTACATTTCAGTAATCACCTCATCGGCACAAAATTTCTCATAATATGTGAAGCTTTCCAATGGTCTCAGATCTTCCTTCCATTTGTAAATCACAGGCATATCTGTACTATGCTATTTTAAAGACTGTAGTGAAGAAAAATTATATTGTAGAAGGATGCCTTTAGCTGTACTAAGCAGCATTTGAATCATTCAATAAAGAGCATGGTCAATATGGAAAAATCTGTGTCAAATATTATTTCTAAAAAGGCACATGGATTTTGTGAACTCTATTAAGTATTTTAATTCTAAATAAACTAACCATTATGTTTAAATCTGGTTTTTATTGAATGTGTTAGTGCAACAAGAAGACACTCCAATCCCTCTAGCTGATGTCGGAGACAAATAAATTTTTCACCTTCTTTGAGAGGTATAATAATAAATTATTATATGTAGTTACTCATAGGAAATTACTTTCCTTTCTCAATTTTGTAGTGGACAAAACAATCTATTTCCAAATAATACAGAGACTTTGACCTCAACTGAGATCAAGAATATAGTTTAATGAAGATTTTTGTTTGTGTCTTAAATGACTATATAGACTTAGGTCTCTCATCTAGACTTTGGTTCTCTACTGCTGTTTGAGAACACAATTCCACTATATATGCTGCTATCAAGAAGGATAGGAATTTCACCTAACATCGTGGTTACATGAATGCGGTCCAGGAACTATTTGATTAAGGAGATTATTATTTGTATCTGATTGATTATATCTGATTGCTAAAACATTTCATACATGTATAAGAAAAACCTATGAGAACATAGTAACACAGGTTTAACAAATATCCACACTGATACAGAACTTTTCTTCACGTTGCATGACCACCTGCTCTGGTGTCCACTGCACTGATTTATTTGGGTTACTCATTAACATCTACCATCAGTGAAGCTGAATCAGGAGGAGCAATGTCCAATTCTTTTTGGGTGCCCAGAATCATTATTATTAAACTCATTTCAGGTGAGAGTCTTCAGGGCAGACTTGAAATGTGGTGCTGGAACTAAAGAAGTAGTACTGTTAAAACTGGCACTAGTATCAGGGTTAACTGTTGCCCCCTCAGCTCTAAGACATTATTACCTAGCCTTTAGCCCCGTTGTGGCAAGCTGAGTATCAGTTGAACTCCCAAATACTGTCAGAGAACACAAAATAGGGGAGCTTAAATTTTATCTTAGCTAAGAGAAGTGGGGATACATTTAAAATCACTTTTAAAACAATTAGTTAACTACTACTAAAGTAAAGTTGACAAGAACATACATTTTGAATTCAGTCTTCTACTTAGGATGTCACTGAGAGACACGTAACATTGTAGTTGTCAATGAAACCTGGGACAAAAGTTATACATGAATTTGTAGCAGGTAGACTGACATCAAAATGGTACAGCCTAGAAAAATACTGGAAAGTCATGCAAAGGAATTAAGTAGCAGGCCAAAAATTCCCCTCCCCCTCCAAAAAAAAAGTTGATAAAGTACACCAAATATGAGAAGCTTAAACAAAAAATAGGTGAAGCAGAACATCTAACTCATATAATAGATACATACAGACTGAATATTACTGGATGAAAATCACCCCAAAGCTAACAATACAGCATCTCACTTTACGGGAGGAAGTATTTTTTCAAGATATGCTGGGTTGGGCAGGAAATTATTTCTTTGTTCTAGTCCTGACTCAAGTTTACCCTAGAGATTGTTGGGGGATAACAATTAATATCACCCCTTCCATAGGTATTTATTAAGTATCAAGAATTAAGGGAGTCAGAACATCCACTGATAGAAAAAAATGAAGAAATTAAGCAACAAAAAAAATCAGGGCATAATAAGGTATATTTGTAAGTTTAGAATGAAGTTGCAAAGGACATGATTAAATGGTTTACAAAATATCTGAACTCTTCCATTAAAGTGACTGATAGTGAAACATTTGGGAAGTAGTTTCAGGAAGTTTATGGCTAATACCTAGCAGAAGGTACAGAGCTGGGTTTCATTCAGGAATCTAACTATTAGAGAGCTAATTATTTGCCTTGATTACTGGGTTCTTCATATAAAATAACAATATTTCATGTAGCTGTGTGTTGTGGTTTAGCCCCGGTCAGCAACTAAGCACCACACAGCCGCTCGCTCACTCCCCCACCCTCGTGGGATGGGGGAGAGAATCGGAAGGGCCAAAGTAAGAAAACTCGTGGGTTGAGACAAGAACAGTTTAATAATTAGAATAAAACAGCAATAATACTAAAATAATGAAAAGGAAAATAATGAGCGAGAGAGAGATGAAACCCTGGAAGAAGGGAAAAAAAAGGAAAAAAAACAGAACTAAACAAGTGCTGCAACCGCTCACCACCCGCCAACCGACGCTGCCGGTCCCCGAACCGCGATCGCTGCCTCCCCCAGCCAATTTCCCCCAGTTAATATACTGGGCATGACGTCACATGATATGGAATACCCTCTGGCCAATTCGAATCAGCTCTCCTGGTTGTATCCCCTCCCCTCCCGGCTTCTTGTGCACCTGGCAGAGCATGGGAAGCTAGAAAGTCCTTGACTAGTGTAAACACTACCCAGCAACAACTAAAACACCAGGGTGTTATCAACATTATTTGCATACCAAGTCTAAAACACAGCACTATGCTAGCTACAGTGAAGAAAATCCACTATCCCAGCTAAAACCATGACAGTATCCACCCCTTATTCCATACCATTTACGTCATGCTCAGGTCTCATACTATCCAATATGACCTCAATAACCACCACCCGCCTCCCCATCCTTTGATGACATACGCAGATATCATTTATCATTCCCGTAGTCTATGGACCACCCTGTAGAATGTCTGTAGAGGGTCCACACATGTCCATTGAGTTCATTCAGTCCATAACTTTGGGCTCCATCTATCATAACAGTCTTTCAAGGCAGGAGAGATGGTCTGCGTGGTGTTGGATTGTTGCATGCTGAAGTCAGTCTTTGTTCCACCACCGCTACATGTTGCTTGGTTCAATCAAAGTTCATTCTTCATTAATTTTGGAAATTCTTACTATGATACCATCGATACAGCATATAGCAACCATAGGAGTGATGACATACAATATCATATAGCAATTAACAGCACACCATTCAGTTCATTGGCTATTTTCACCCAAAATCAAATCCCCTTGAGGCACACATCGAACTCCTCCATCCTCCCGCATTACCCACCAAGTGCACCCAGGTCCTCGAGCAAAAGCAATCCCACGAATGGGTTTGCCTTTGCCTGAGACAGGAATAACCCAGACGGTTTTCCCCAGCATATTTTTTACATGCACTACAGGGACTTTACCCCCTTCCACAGTACGTAAGAGTTCTGACTGGGCAGGCCCAGCTCGATTGGCAGATCCCCTAGTGTTGACTAACCAGGTGGCTTTTGCTAAATGTGTATCCCAGTGTTTGAATGTCCCACCCCCCATTGCTCTCAGTGTAGTCTTTAACAGTCCATTGTATCGTTCAATTTTCCCAGAGGCTGGTGCATGATAGGGGATGTGATACACCCACTCAATGCCATGCTCTTTGGCCCAGGTGTCTATGAGGTTATTTCGGAAATGAGTCCCGTTGTCTGACGCAATTCTTTCTGGGGTGCCATGTCGCCATAAAACTTGTTTTTCAAGGCCCAGGATAGTGTTCCGGGCGGTTGCATGGGGCACGGGATATGTTTCCAGCCATCCGGTGGTTGCTTCCACCATTGTAAGCACGTGGCGTTTGCCTTGGCGGGTTTGTGGCAGTGTGATATAATCAATCTGCCAGGCCTCCCCATATTTATACTTCAACCATCGTCCTCCATACCACAGAGGTTTTACCCGCTTGGCTTGCTTGATTGCAGCGCATGTTTCACATTCATGGATGACCTGTGCAATAGTGTCCATGGTCAAGTCCACCCCTCGGTCATGAGCCCATCTGTATGTTGCATCTCTTCCTTGATGACCTGAGGTGTCATGGGCCCACCGAGCTATAAATCGTTCACCTTTATGTTGCCAGTCTAGATCTACTTGAGCCACTTCAATCTTAGCAGCCTGATCCACCTGTTGGTTGTTCTGATGTTCTTCAGTGGCCCGACTCTTGGGGACATGAGCATCCACATGACGTACCTTCACAACCAGGTTCTCCACCCGGGCAGCAATATCTTGCCACAATGCAGCAGCCCAGATGGGTTTGCCTCTGCGCTGCTAGTTGTTCTGCTTCCACTGCTGTAACCACCCCCACAGGGCATTTGCCACCATCCATGAGTCAGTATAAAGATAGAGCACTGGCCATTTTTCTCGTTCAGCAATGTCTAAAGCCAGCTGGATGGCCTTTACTTCTGCAAACTGACTTGATTCACCTTCTCCTTCAGCAGTTTCTGCGACTTGCCATATAGGACTCCATACAGCAGCCTTCCATCTCCGATGCTTTCCCACCAGACGACAGGACCCATCAGTGAACAGGGCATATTGCTTCTCATTTTCTGGCAGTTTATTATACAGTGGGGCCTCTTCAGCATGTGTCACCTCCTCCTCTGGTGACATTCCAAAATCTTTGCCTTCTGGCCAGTCCATGATCACTTCCAAGATTCCTGGGCGACTGGGGTTTCCTATTCGAGCCCATTGGGTGATCAGTGCGACCCACTTACTCCATGTAGCATCAGTTGCGTGACGTGTAGAGGAGACCCTCCCTTTGAACATCCAGCCCAGCACCGGCAGTCGAGGTGCCAGGAGGAGCTGTGCTTCAGTACCGATCACTTCTGAAGCAGCTCAAACCCCTTCATATGCTGCCAATATCTCTTTTTCAGTTGGAGTGTAGCGCGCTTCGGACCCTTTGTATCCCCGACTCCAGAACCCTAGGGGCCGACCTCGGGTCTCCCCTGATGCTTTCTGCCAGAGGCTCCAGGTAGGGCCATTCTCCCTGGCTGCAGTGTAGAGCACGTTTTTTACATCTTGTCCTGCTCGGACTGGCCCAAGGGCTACTGCATGAACTATCTCCTGCTTTATCTGTTCAAAGGCCTGTCGTTGCTCAGGGCCCCATTTGAAATCATTCTTCTTCCGGGTGACTTGATAGAGAGGGCTTACAATCAGACTGTAATTTGGAATATGCATTCTCCAAAAACCCACAATGCCTAAAAAAGCTTGTGTTTCCTTTTTGCTAGTTGGTGGAGACATGGCTGTTATTTTGTTGATCACATCCATTGGGATCTGCCGACGTCCATCTTGCCATTTTATTCCCAAAAACTGAATCTCCTGTGCAGGTCCCTTCACTTTACTTTGTTTTATGGCAAAACCAGCCTTCAGAAGGATTTGGACTATTCTCTTCCCTTTCTCGAAAACATCTTCTGCTGTGTTGCCCCACACGATGATGTCATCAATGTACTGAAGGTGTTCCGGAGCTCCACCCTGTTCCAGTGCAGTATGGATCAGTCCATGGCAAATGGTAGGGCTGTGTTTCCACCCCGGGGCAGTCGATTCCAGGTGTACTGGACGCCCCTCCAAGTGAAAGCAAACTGTGGCCTGCACTCCACCGCCAAAGGGATTGAGAAGAATGCATTAGCGATATCAATCGTGGCATACCACTTGGCTGCCCTTGACTCCAGTTCGTATTGACGTTCTAGCATGTCCGGCACAGCAGCACTCAGTGGCGGACTGACTTCGTTCAGGCTACGATAGTCTACTGTTAGTCTCTACTCTCCATTAGACTTCCGCACTGGCCATATGGGACTGTTAAAGGGTGAGCGGGTCTTACTGATCACTCCTTGGCTCTCCAGTCGCCGAATGAGCTCACGGATGGGAATCAGGGAGTCTCGGTTGGTGCGGTATTGCCGCCGGTGCACTGTTGTGGTGGCAATTGGCACCTGTTGTTCTTTGACCTTCAGCAACCCCACAACAGAAGGGTCCTTCGAAAGACCAGGCAAAGTAGACAGCTGTTTAATTTCCTCCGTCTCCAAGGCAGCTATACCAAAAGCCCACCTGTACCCTTTTGGGTCCTTGAAATACCCTCTCCTGAGGTAGTCTATGCCAAGGATGCACGGAGCCTCTGGGCCAGTCACAATGGGGTGCTTTTGCCACTCATTCCCAGTTAGGCTCACTTCAGCCTCCAAAACAGTTAGCTCTTGGGATCCCCCTGTCACTCCAGCAATACAAATGGGTTCTGCCCCTACATAGTTTGATGGCATTAGGGTGCACAGTGCACCGGTGTCCACTAGAGCCTTATACTCCTGTGGGTCAGATGTGCCAGGCCATCGGATCCACACAGTCCAATAAACCCGGTTGTCCCTTTCCTCCACCTGGCTGGAGGCAGGGCCCCTCTAATTCCAATTGCAGAATTCCCAACCCACTTCTTGTGAATGGGAATCAGAAGTCTCTCTATTAAGATCACAGATAGAATCAGCGCTTCTACTCCTCTGTCTGGGGAACTGCCTACTGGAAAATGGAGCAGCAATTTTCCTGGAGGTCCCCCCTTGAGTGATTGTTTTAACTTGCAACTCACGTACCTGTGCCTCTAGGGTCGAGGTAGATTTTCCATCCCACTTCCTCATGTCCTCTCTGTGGTCACACAGGTAAAACCATAGGGTGGGCCATGGTGTGTATCCTCTCTCTCGAGCAGAAGGACGCTTACTCCTAATCGCTGAGATACTGGTCCATGCTGGTAGGGAGTAGGACATCTCCTCTTCAAGTTGCTGAACCTTCTGGGACAGTTTCTCCACAGCTGAAACGAGGGAGGAAGAGACATGTGCTTCATAATCCCGGAGTTTATCAATCACATCCTCCACCGTTGGTGTCTCTTCATCTTTCCAGGACATTACTGCCAGGGAGTTTACATGGGATGATGGTGCACTCCATACAAACTTCCGCCACATGGGTCATGTGCACTGGGCTTCATCTGGATCTTTGGATGACTGTTCACTACCCAGGTCACCATAAATCACCTCAAGCACAGCTAATTCTCTCAGGTACTGGATATCTTTCTCCATGGTGGTCCATTTTCCAGGGCAATATATAACATCTTCCTTGAAGGGATACTTTTCTTTCACAGCAGACAGGAGTCGCCTCCAGAGGCTGAGGCCTTGTGTCCCTTTTCCAATTGCTTTGTCAATGCCCCCGTCCCTAGAAAGGGATCCCAGTTGTTTGGCTTCCTTACCCTCTAATTCCAGGCTACTGGCCCCGTTATCCCAGCATCGGAGCAGCCAGGTGATAACATGCTCACCTACATGACGGCCGAAATCTTTTCGTATATCTCGTAGCTCACTTAAGGATAGGGATCGGGTAGTTTCCGTCTCTTGTTCGAGTTCTTCCTCTTCCTTCTCCTCTCTTAGTAATGGCACTGCTTCTCCATCATCCTTTTCTAAAGGAGTTGACTTTCTCTTCGAAGATTTCTTCTTGTGTACAGGGGCAACTGATACTGGCACGGGTTCATTCTCTCATTCAGCTTCAGTGTCTGTCATGGGTGTTTGAGTGATCACAGTGCTTGTCATTGGGCTTGGAGCTGCCGCAGCACCTGTTGTGGAGGTTTGAGGGGCCACAGTGCTTGTCGCTGGGCTTGGAGTAGCCACAGGGCCTATCGTTTTCCCTTGGGGGTACTGAATACTGTTGAATAGGGCTCGGTAGGCATGGGCCAGGCCCCAACACATTGCAGTGATTTGTATCTCTCTGGAATTGCTAGGGTGACAACATACTTCCTCCAAATATTCTACTAATTTTTCAGGATTCTGCACTTGTTCAGGGGTGAAGTCCCAAAACACTGGGGGTGCCCACCGTCTCAGGCATTTGCCCATACTATCCCACATACCCTGCCACCCATAATTATCGAGCCTTGGGGCAGATCTCTGGATGATATTCTTGAATTGCTTATTAACCTTAGACAAAACCGAAACAATCTGCCATAGGAATATCAACAGATGTATCTTAACTACCCAAGGATGTTCAAGATACTGAAAAGTTGTTGTAATGAAGGAGGAGACATTACAGAAGACGGTAGCTAAGGTGCCATTCTGTATTTCCTCCATAAAGAACCTTTCAGAAGAGGAGGTATAATTGCTAATTGTCTCCATGAGGTGGTACCCGAAGTACAGTAACAGCTTCCATGCAAGACCCAAATAACCGATAAAACTCAAGGCCAGTGTTTTAATAACAAATCTCCTAGGCAAAACATCTCTAACCACCACAGAGCACAGCAAACTACAAAACCCAATGCCAATCTTTGACATGTACTTCAAAACCAGCATGGTGTAGGTCTGACTAACTAATATCGAGAACAGATGAATCAATGCTGTGACCAGCAACTGTTATTATCTCAAACCCTTCGTACCCCACGTTGGGCGCCAAAAAGGACTGTTGTGGTTTAGCCCCGGTCAGCAACTAAGCACCACACAGCCGCTCGCTCACTCCCCCACCCTCGTGGGATGGGGGAGAGAATCGGAAGGGCCAAAGTAAGAAAACTCGTGGGTTGAGATAAGAACAGTTTAATAATTAAAATAAAACAGCAATAATACTAATATAATGAAAAGGAAAATAATGAGCGAGAGAGAGATGAAACCCTGGAAGAAGGGGAAAAAAAAAGGAAAAAAGCCAAAACTAAACAACAAGTGCTGCAACCGCTCACCACCCACCGACTGACGCTGCCGGTCCCCGAGCCGCGATCGCTGCCCCCGCTGGCCAACTCCCCCCAGTTAATATACTGGGCATGACGTCACATGATATGGAATACCCTTTGGCCAATTCGAATCAGCTCTCCTGGTTGTATCCCCTCCCCTCCCGGCTTCTTGTGCACCTGGCAGAGCATGGGAAGCTAGAAAGTCCTTGACTAGTGTAAACACTACCCAGCAACAACTAAAACACCAGGGTGTTATCAACATTATTTGCATACCAAGTCTAAAACACAGCACTATGCTAGCTACAGTGAAGAAAATCCACTATCCCAGCTAAAACCGTGACAGGAACTTTATGGCTAATACCTAGCAGAAGGTACAGAGCTGGGTTTCATTTGGGAATCTAACTATTAGAGAGCTAATTACTTGCCTTGATTACTGGGTTCTTCATATAAAATAACAATATTTTATGTAGCTGTGGTGAGAACTTCTTTTGTTTATTTGCACTTGAAAATTTCCTTTTATTAAAATTCTTACCGGGCCAAATTGCCCATACATAAATGTGTTACTTTCTCAAGTTTCCAGAAGAGTCTTTCCTGTTGAAGTTGCTCCAGACATTGTAATAGATTCCCACATATCTAAACCTAGCACACCAACTTAAGAAGAGTTTGAAATGGAGCTTCCCATTCCACAGCACCTTCATCACTGAGCCTTAATGGCAGGCTCTTGCACTATCCTCCCCTGCCCAGCTTAGGCTCCTTAGCAAGCAAAGGATGTATGAGGTCAGTGTACCAGACTGTCCTGCAGTCAGGGAATCAGCATTCTTAGCTAAGAGGTAAAACGAAACACAGTTTAATTCCTTCAAATAAATGGTGAATCTCCCCCAGCTGTCATTCCTAAGAAAATGCCTAATTCAGTGCTATCATTTCCACTGGTAGCAAGATGCCTCAAGCCAAGAACTGTAATACAAAACATTGCAGCATAAAAGTACTTTTGTGAATTTATTCCTGAGTGTGATCATTTGGAAAATGTTATCTCTTCCCACTGGTGGCAAAATTAAAAAAAAAATGTAATAGTTTTTCTATTAACTTGTTTATAAGATTTATTTTTTTAGGAAACTGTTCATAAAATATTAACTGCTAGAATGATATTTTCCAAGAATGTATTAACTCATAAGCACATGGAGCTATCATTGCAAATGTTTTGGAGCATGTGTTACAGCACTTATTCTCAGGAGACTTCTGAAGCAGAGTAGGAAGCTATTATCTTGTGAATTATGACAGAAACTGCAGAAAAGAGTAAACAACAAAAACCCTACTGTTTACCGTTTGATGCCTAAATAAATAAGATATTAAATATAAAATATATGTTTTACAAACAAAATCATTATACAATAATAAAATAGTTATTAGCCAAGTATATCATCATGGCTTTTCTGACTAATGAGACTTTATTGAATAATATGACTAATAGGGGGATTATAATCTAATGTGAGAAGAAAGTTTCAATATAAGATTGAAATGAAGCATTAACTTTAACTATCCATTTGTGTGAACATATTGGACGCAGTATGGGTTTCAGTAATATGTTCCCTAGCTTGTATTTTGTCATATTCTCCTCTCTTTTTTTTTGCTATATAGAATCATTAGATCCAGCACTTGATTTTCCTAAATAATTAAACTTCTAAAATTAATGCACAGAATTTGGCACGAGGCATTGCTTACTCCTGGGTCCAATCACAAGGATTCTCTCTGATTGATACTGAAAGGGCAAAATATGTGGAAAAATGTGAAATCCCACATCTGTTATAATCAGTCAGATTGAATGTTCAAATAGAACATCGTTGTCTGGAATGTTTCTGAATCGAGTTAATAGGGTTTCTGCAGAAACGAAAAATAGCAATTAAAAATAAGGTTAACCAATACTTTCCATCTTGAAAGCTGTAAAAAAGAATAATGTTATTATTACTATTGTTGTTGTTATTATTATTATGGATATTTGCATTTGTTTCTGTTCATTCATTTCCCAGCAGGTGTCTCTATACTGCAGCTTTACTGAAAAAGAATGAGGAAGCAGGATAATTGCATTAAAATGTTAAAAAAAAAAAAAAAAGTAAAGAAAAAATAGGCAGATTAAACCTTACTATGACATCACACAACACCAAAGGAAAAAAAAAAGATTAAAAAGACTGTAAAGAGAGTAGTCTTATGAGCTTTTTAGGTACAACCATACATACATGAATACAGAACCAAAGTGGGCTTATTAAGTACTGATTCCAAGAAAAAAAGAGGTTAAAAATGGTGCACTGAAAAAATAATGGTACAAAAAAATAAAGCCTGAGTTTTTTGTAAGTTTTGGGAAGAACAGTAATCTCTCCTATTTCCACATATATAAATATATAACGTAACAGCTGCTGGAATTTATTTTCATCAGCAGCTAGAGTGAGAATATTGAAGTCTCACAAAGAAAATGTTGCAGTCATTGCTGGGATAATAAATGGGGAGGTTAATGAACACTGCAGGGGGCTGGAAGAGTTGAGGGGAGAAAAGCACAAGTAGGAAAATAAAATTATGGTTATGAATAAGAATTCCAGTTTGTCTTGGTTTGGAGCAGACCAAAGTAACTTTGTTTCATTTGCAAGCAGATGCAAAAAAATTAATATTTTATCACTTAATTGGAAACATGTAATCTTTCTAGCCAAATAAAATTTATGCTTTTATGGATCCCAGTTGTATTTCTGCACTGATCTAAGTGGAATGAAATATCCTGACTTACCATATAAAAGGACTAGAATTCTGTTTAGCATTTGATTTTAATTGCAGATTTCATGGACCAGAACACTCTGAGATGAATAACTGATGATGCTGAGAAACATCTGAAATTCCATGTATGATTCACAATCTAGAATTAGACCTCTGCAAAGTTGCATTTTAAAGTCTTACTGTTCAGAGAAGGTGTTTCAAGGTGAGTAAAAGCTGATACTCCCCAGTTTGTCCATTAATCAATAGTTCACTGGCTATTTGATAAGAGCTCAATGAGCCATAAAAAGGAACAACATGACAAGTTTTATTGATTGTCTCATAAAAAGGGTAAAGAAGTGACAGATGACAGGCCCAGTTAGACCTTTACAGCAAGCAGTTACAGCATTCATGGGACATTAGTTACAACAATTTCTATTTTTGGCACAGGAACAGGAAGTGATATAATACCACACATGTCATTTGCATCAGATTTATTTCTCACACAAAAAAACAGAAATTGATTGTAGTTTAAAAAAAATAATGGCATTAAATAAGATTATGTCATCACAGCTGAAATCAGACTCTAGTCTAGAATTCTGTTTGAAGAATGTTATTTCTTGTACAACCTCATGTACAAGGCATTGCATGGTATTTATGTTCTTTGCCTGTATGTTTTTTATTTATGGACTCTCACTGTTCTTCAATATTATTTATAAGGATTCTCTCAAATCCCAACGTGTACTCAAATGTGAAGTTATTCAATGGTCTTTGGCCATAAATCATTGTGCTGTTATTATGATTTTGCTGCCACATTAATTCTTAAACTTTAAACGTGAGAGCAGAGGGTGGAACATGGGAAGTTAATGAGTCAGAGAAGACCTTTACCTCATAGTGCTGTCAAAATCCAGAAGTTTAAAAGTCAGGTTGGGTAAAAAACATTCTGCAATAAGAAGAAAGCTATCACTGAGAAGAAGTTTAAGGGATTTAGCCTAAAGCAATCACACAGACTTTCAATATTTGTCTCTACATATTTTTGCATTATTTCCTTTATGAACATTTACCGGGTCTTCCTAGTCTCTACTAAATTGCACCTCTTCTTGCTACTTCATTCCTCTTCTACATTTTTTACAGGGTCATACCCCACTAAGGAATACTTCCTTCTCACTGTTGCCTGTTCAAATTTACAGAACATGAAGAATGTACATGAAAAATAGTTAGACCTGCAGAGAAGAGTTTACAGATATTTAGTTTGTTGATTCTGCAGTGTGAAGTCCTTACTCCCCTCAAGATTCCTAAAGGCAAGTAAAGGAAGAGTGAGCTTATTTTCACTTCATTTAGGGAAAACAACTCACTGACTTTTCCTCCTCCAAAAACAGCTGGTTCTTTGGTGTAAGAAAAAATTACTTAATTCTTAAAGAAGAAATAAGAAGGAAGGAAAAATCCTTGAGCTTTCTCTGGTTTCTTCTTTGTATAGCCCTTCTTGCAGGACTGAAGACTGGCAGTGGGAAGAAGGCAAAGACAATCAGTTCTTTAGATAACAGTGGCCTAAAGTAAGTAATGATGAAGTTGCATATGTGTGCCGTAAGATCGGAGGTGGGAAATATTAAAAGGGTCCTGATTTGAGATGTTGCTGTAGGGATTTTTTTTTTCCCTAAAAGTATTGATAGGTCTGCTGGACTTTAAATAAATATTTATTTCCTAGATGCTTAGCTGGACAGAAGGTTTAAATGTTTTAGAGTTCATGTGTGATTAATATTTCAATCCTTCACACAATTATCCATCCTGGCCATGTTATATTGCTCTTAGTCAATTTCCCTCTAAAAAACTATTTTCAATCTTGGGTAGGGTTGGTGGATAAGTTTGAATTGCCTTATTTCATGAAATAAATGGACTTTTTTTTTTCCTTCAAAGACACCTGTAATAGCTAGTGCTCATTTGATAAAAATAGATAGTTCTTATCAATGCAACAGGGCTATTTCAAGATAAATCAAAGAAAAGCTGGGGAAAACAGTGTTGTCAATTCAGTTGCACAGTAGATTTTACGATACTGAGCATATACTTTCCAAAAGGTGACTTATTTTGTTGAGCTATTATCTGAAAGTTTTACTTTTGCTGTGTACGGAATAAAAGGTGCAGGGATTCTGTCTTCAGTTACAGCAATATCATCTCAAGCCAGCTCTCAGGAGTACGCATGCCAAGTTCATGTTTAAGTTAAATATGTGCTGAAGTGCTTTTCTGAATCAGAGCCATAATTGCAGCAATTTATTTAGATCATAATGTGGTTCCTTAAAGAAAAGCAGATCCCTTAAGGAATGACATTTAAAAAGGCAACAATTCTTTCTCAGAATCTTGTCTCTATGTGTTATGGTTTAACCCAGCAGGCAGCTAAACACCACACAACTGTTCTCTCACTCCCCTCACAGTGGGATGGGGGAGAGAATTGGGAAAAAAAAAAAAATGTGGGTTGAGATAAAGACAGTTTAATTGGACAGAAAAGGAAGTGAAAATAATAATAATAATAATAATTAATGATAATAGAATATACAAAAAAATGGTGCACAATGCAATTGCTCACCACCTGCCAAATGATGGCCAGCCAGTTCCGAAGCAGCAGTTGCTGCCCCCTTGCCAACTCCCCCCAGTTAAGATACTGAGAATGATGTGATATGGCATGGAATACCCCTTTGGCCAGTTTGGGTCAGCTGTCCTGGCTGTACCGCCTCCCAGCTTCTCGCTGGCAGGGCATGAGAAGCTGAAAAGTCCTTGACTAACGTAAGCATTATTTAGCAACAACTAAAACATCAGGGTGTTATCAGCATTATTCTCATCGTAAATCCAAAACACATCCAAGCACTATATCAGCTACTAGGAAGAAAATTAACTCCATCCCAGCTGAAACAAGGACAGTATAATAGGGTTTACTTCTGCTTTTTTTTTATATTCTGGCATGAGTAAGTACATACAAGAGTACACAACATAAAAGATACTAGGTTGTAAATTCTATTAAAATGGCAGTGTTTTTTCTGTCACTGCTGCATATCCTTCTTTAAATGTCCCATGCCACTACTAAGTCAAGATATCACAGTCTTTGAAAGTGTGATCTGGAAGTTAGCCAGCAAGCACTTGAAAATAACACTTTCCAGCATTACTATTCTGTAGTGGTTTGGAAACTTGGCCAAGTTTTCAAATATATCATCTATAAGAGTACACAAAGCCAACCAGAGGTACCGAGTACCATGACGCCGTAGGTGGAGTAGAGAGGGGATGTAGGATGGAATGACTGGCTGGCAGTGCTGGCAGCTACAGCGGAGCTTCCCTCTGGGATGCTTTCTCATGAGTATTCATTCTCTTTTGCCTTCCTTACGGCATCAGTGATTGAGCTGCTGGACATCTGTTCACCAGAACACATCACCTTGTTCTGTCCTGCCAGTGAATGAGCAGGTGGCAGTGATGACAGGGTGCCAATTTTGAGTGCATGCTAAGGAGAACGCTAGGGGCAACATGACCTATTTGTTTTGCATAACACCAAGTCATTACAGAAGCTAACACACCTAACAAGGCATTTTTCAGAATAGCTTATCAGTCTCAGTGATCTGCCCTGGCTGACACAAATCCTGCATCAAGTATCATCTAAGTGGTAATGCAACTGAATTGGTTAAAAACCAAGGAGAAATGAAAAAGGCCAACGGTGAAGAACAATTTTCTGTCATTGCATCATTTGTTGGCCAGGATGCTTGGTAACTGAGTTTGTGAGGAAGGTTGTTTCTGTTGTTGGTGGTTTGTTTTTTTTTTAAATAAAATGAAGACATGAATTCTGAAATGAGTGTTGAATGTAGAACTGAAAGGCACTTAACCTGAACTGAAGGAGTTTGCACTTGATATGAGACTTCCCATATTATATGTTATACTTAGATAGAGGCATACTACATGACTATTAGTGGATTATTTTTACACTACTTGTGTACTTTATAGCTGGACCACCTCACTTATTTATCAAAAAGAACCCTTTTAACCTAGGGAAAGGGCAAGACAACCTGTGTTGCACATGTACGGGATAGAAAATTACAGATCGGACAGATGACAAACAGGGACAGCTACAGAGATAAGTGACATTTCCTAGAACCAGAATATTTCTTGGTATTTCTCTTCCTTTAGTTCCTTCTGAAACTTAGTTAAAATTGGACATTTAACTATTTTAAAGGTCTTTTGAAAAATTTGTCAATTATTGTATGGAATAAGTACACTAGCAGTGCGTTTTTAATGTTGAATCGTCTTGTTCAATCTGCTTATTCACAGGCAGGCTGGTAAAACCAAACTACAGGGAAACTGTTTAACAGAAGCTGTTAAATGAAAGATTATTGTATCTCTTTTTTCTTTCTTTCTTTCTTTTTTTAATAGATTTTGATTGCATATGGGAATTGAGCGCAAGGCTTGGCCACTGGATATGACAGCAGCAAATTGGAGAAGAGAAAGCTGAATGCGAATGTTCATAAGATGGGAAATATGAGGAAAGGGTCAGACTGGAGGGGAGTTTATCTTAAGTACCATATCTTTGAAAAACAACTCTTTGAAGTGTTTTCTCTAAACCTTTCAAAGGGATAGAGACTGAAAAAAGAGCAAAAGCTAACTAGAGGATAAGTACTGGGAGGATAAGCCAGCTGGAAGATAAAACTCTCTTTTTGTAGTAACTGTGTGTGAGCCCTTTAAAACCTATCTGGTTTGATAGGAGGCACAACAATTGAAGTGTTAAACATATAGCATATACCACCATCCAAGCACCACTCCTGTGTGCTGGTATTGTGAAATGATGGCTGCTCTGTGCTTTATACACGTGGAATTATTAACAAAACTTTTGAGAATAGTTATTAATAAAATGCCATCTGAGTGCTTTTTAAACTGTATGAATAGGGATCAATTTATCAACTACTGAAATGCAGTCATTGTTACAGTGAAGCCCAGTAACTCTTACATAATGCAGAGCTAGAGGCAGAAATGGTATAGCCAACTGGAATTTAGGCAAAGGGAATGCAGTTCCTTATAGGACTGGGACAAACAACCATGAAAGCCTAAGGGCCTGCTCAGCCATAACTGAGCTCAACAGCCATTGTCAGGATTCTTTTTAAAGTAAAGTTGTTAGAACTAGAAGTAAAGAATAATAGCATAAACCAAGAGACAACTGGAAAGTTTTGAAGTCTAAAGTTTAAGCATGCATTAAAAACTGAAGTATGAAACCTGATTTACCAGACATAATTTATTTAGCCATCTTCCAAACTGACTATTTGCATTTTCTGTCCTGAACTGGAGAAAAAAAAAAATAGACCTGAAGTCTAATCCCTTTTCACCCACCTCTGAGAAGTAATTGACACAATCTTGAAGGACATGCATTAAAAAAAATGAGTTGGGCTGATATATGACAAAAATGTAGATTTTGCATGAATTTGTCTTATACTTCTGCTTTTAGCCCTCTAATTTTATCCATATTGACTTATTCTCTCATGCTATCTGTCCTTCAGAATCTGCCATCTACTTTCTCCTTTTCAAGTTTATCAAGATATTCTGTGCCACCTGTGGTTGGAGTCAACATATTTAATGAATTCATCCTTGTTCTGTGAAAAAAAATAAAATCTGATTTTTTGCAAAAACCCAAGTTAATTTTCTGCCTGTGCTTTAACACACATAAACTTCTTCAGCTGCTGCCTGTGTTTCAACCCTGGCTCATCTTCTGGGAAGTGTAGATTGCCTGGGCATTAAAGATTAATTTATTTGAAACTATCTTAAAGATCTGATTTATAAGGTGAGACTGATGTTTGTAAGAAGTGAAGTATCAAGTCTATGTGTAAATGAAGAATGAAAACTTTCTGTCAAGTTGGTATTTTTCTGCTTGTATACGTGTGTGTGTTTCAAATAGAGCTTTGACAGCTTTGTGGAGGTGGAAGAGCTTGAACAAACTGTGAAAGATAATCTGATATATTTACTGTGAACAGGTTGCAACAATACTAACAATCAGGAAAGGATAAGAGGAAAGCTCAGCATGAGGTTTGGTGGAGTAATAAGTATTTTGATCTTTGAAAAAATAGAACAGATTATCAAAGAAAAAAGAGTTATGGTATAGAAAAAAAGTTTCTAGTAAAATATGTGCTCTTCATTTTTCTATGCTTAAAATGGAACAGTTTTGCCAGAGTCATTTTAGTCTTTTCTTTCTTGTACTACCTCTATTTTGCAAACAGCAGAGTGAACAGTTTGTCTCTGCAATCTGATAGACTAAGTTATAGTGTCTTTCTAGTTACTTAGATAAGTTTCTTGGACTACAATTATTGCAGAATGACATAAAAAAAAAAAAAAGCTCTATTTAAATGTAGGTTCACCGGAGTCAGAATTCAATTTAAAAAATGTTCTTTATAGCATCCCTTGATAGACTTTCCATCTTTTTTTAGCTATATAGTCTGGGCAATACAAAGAAAGTAAAGTAGGGGCATGTAGGTGACATCTTCTGACTTGATTAGGAGTAATAGACATTTGTGATTTCAGTGCATCACAGTTCTTGGAGTAGTAACACTATGATATTAAGTTACTGACAGAAAGATAAGTCCCAGTAATAACCACAGCCAAGATACCGATAACATTCTGTAAATTGTTGCATGTTCATGTATAATTATTAATTTTGAGGTAGTGGATCAAATATTTTCATGAGTTTCAACAAGCAGTCCCTACAAAACAGTATCCAAAGATAACAGTCCAATATCATTCATGTCACAGAGTCTTAAAAGCTTTGAAAAGTCTTTGTGAAGATCAGAATGTGACTATTCCAAAGATGGAGAAAAAGCCTTTTCCCAAGAAGTTATGCTGATTTTTAGAAAAATTTATCTTTCTTTTGCTTGACCTAATTTTTTTCTTATTTTTTGGTGATATTTAGTTTATTGTTCTTTTATTTGTCTCTTTAACCTTAGTGAGAAAATTTCACATAGACATTTCAATCCATTGTTTTCAGAATGAGGAACATTGATGAAATATTTGAATGATGTAAAAAAGCTCCAAAATCTGGGGACTGATGTAGACAAAAATTTTTAGATCTTTTACTTAACCATTTCTTTAATATATGTTAGAGTATAAAATAAGGTTATTGTATAGTAGGACAATGTGCAAAATTCTGCCCATAGTAGGTGAATAAATCTGTACTTGCTAGTGTATCTTCAGGTGCATTAAACTTTGTTATGTAAACAGTTCCTGATACTGATATAATCTACTCTGTACTCTCAAATAATGCTTTTTTTTCCTCTTGTTTGCTGATGCCTGTACTCATTTCTCAAAACTATTTGATTTCTACTTGACACTGTCACAGGGGAGCCAAAGTACTCGCTCAGTTACATGAACTTTTTGTTAAGTTTGGTGAAAACCAGCTGCCAGAAGTTTTATGTGAGATCCAGGTTTTGTTGAGAACATCTTTCCTTCAGTGATAAAAAAAATAGTCTGGACTTCATATATTCATCTAACCTAAATTTAGATACCTACACTAAAGATGTATAAGGGTGTCTCAGGTGTTGCTCTGTGGACAAGAGTAATGGACCTGTCAGGGAGCCCATAGGAACCATGATAGCCCTCTATCTTTTCTCTATAGATGTCTTAAGAAAGGCAAGCAAGGTGCATCCTAGCTATTGTTTCACAGGCATCTTTTTTCTACAAAGCACTTTTAAACTCAGTCATGTATCAATATATTTGAGTTGAAATATCTCAGTGTTGGCAAGAATCTTTGCTCTGAACCTTTGAGTCCATCCACTGTCAGGCTAAGTGAATACAGTCTGTACTTTTCCTCACCTTGATATTACTGCATTTATGAGGTTTCTGTGCAGCATTAAAGTTCTGTTGAAATTGGTGAGCTGTTCCACCATATTAAACATTTTTTCTCTTTTAGTATTTCAAGGTTTTGTCATAATTTTGAGCCCTTGATTTTGCAAATGAAAAATTTGTTTTTCAGGTTTTTTTCTCAATTGTGTCCATAATATCAACAATATTTGGATTTCTATCTAGTTGTTTATATTCTAGATGTTGGTAGTGATGAGAGAAATAGAAAGCAGATACATTTGATGCTAGTCTTCATGTTCAGCTATATTCTTGTCCTGAGAACATTAACAACAGTTGAGATTTCATATGACAGAAAGTTATTCCGAAATCTGGAATCTACTCTATCAAACATTTTGGTCTATCAAATCAAAGACCTACGTAATATATGTGGTCTATCAATTGCCTTTGAAATTTAGTCCTGCTATTGACTGAGAATTAATTTGAAGTACTTTTCTACCAGGGTCTTCAGAAAAAAAGTTTTACATAGAATCTAGTGGTCCTGAATCCAGCTTGTTCTTCTTCAAGATTTATATACAGTGTTTATTAGAGGAGCGTGATTTCTTCTGAGCTTTTAAAATCAATGAGAAATTTCAGGATTATTCCAGATTTCCAGCTATCACTATACATCTCTTTTCGCATTGTTCTTTCACACTACAAAGCACACTTGCTTTTCAGTTTTTTATCTGCTTTCTTATTCTTTGCCTCTGCCCATTTTTTATTTTTCTTAATATTATTTTCTAGTGTTTTTCTTTGGCTAGCTTCCTTGCCTTTGGCTTGAAGTACTGAAGCATGAATTCCGTTGTGCAGCTCATTTTTCTTCCATTCTGGTCTTTGCCTCTGTCTCTCATAGATACTCAGTTCACCCTGAGATTTCTTTCTTGGATTTATTTTCAGTTTGGCAAAGTTAAGATTGTGGCTGTTCTTGATATGACTGTTCAATGTGCTTTTACATTTGTTTGAATATAATCTATTTGATTTTCTGATTCACCATCTGGTGAGTTTGTGTTTGTTATGTAACATGAAGTTGGAAAGAACTAGGCTGTTCACTAAACACAAATCAATGAGTTTCTCATCATTTTGATCACGATTTCCTTCCAATGCTTTCCCACTGTTCTATCCACTTTGTTGTAGCATCCTAAACTGACATTTACCAGAGGTAAATCATGTTCTGATATTCTTGCAAACAAGCAATGGGGGAAAATGTGGAAGACACCTTTATTCCTTCTGATTATGTTTCCATGTAAGGGAATAGCATGGCTCAATTAACATCCTTCACAACCTGTTGGTGAGTTTGGAATATATATTGTATTGGTTGAACAAAACTGATGAGAAGCTAGCCGAATGGCACTGTGAATGCAATTGTCTTGAAGATCTTTTTGTCACTGAAGCATATATAGATAAAATGGAGATACCTGAAATATATTCTATCTACACCACCCATGCGTTATCACAGATGGCCTGGATTCCTATCTATAATTGTTCAATGCACTTTTCTACTGATAATATCAATATTTTGAGGAATCTCCTTTTTAGAGGTTTTCTTTTGTTTGGTTTGTTTTGTTTTGTTTCTGGAGCTTTAGTATAGGGTAGGGATTGATTAGGTTCATGTGAGTGGCTATATTACTAGAATAGTAATTAGTTTCCTCAGGTGTAAATAGCAAAATTTTTACAAGTGAAGCCTTCACTTCACATTTACATGCATTTATATTTATCCAAGCTTAGGAAAGCAGCTATACAAAGTAATCCCGTCAGCAGAGCAATGATTTTGTAATATAATTGTACATTGTTATAACATAGTTAAATGTTTAAAATATTTTAAAGCAAGTTTCAACCACATTGCTCATGAGCTTGTTCAAAAGAAAATAAAATATTATACTACTTGCACATATCTTATTTCTGTTTCAGAAAAAGGCACTTGAAAGTCCACTGACATTACTTTCATAATATGATAATAGTTTCCTCACAATTGTCATTGCTTTCAACTTAAGCTGAACGTCAGTGATACTGTGGGCAAGAAACCTCCTGTTGAATTCTAATGGATTTGGTTTGAGACTGCTATGTACTTCCCTCAGGTGAGTGTACTTAATGCAGTGGCCTTGTCTTCCCTGGCCCTGCCTTTTTGTGGCATAGTCTCTTCAGTTAAAGAGCAGTGCCCCCAGGAATGCCTGCAAAGCCTGTTCCACAGTGGCAAGTGCTCAAATAAAGCTTTGCAAATTTTTTGAAAGCAGTTTTTGAATCTGAGCAAAAGTCAAATTCATTGTCCATCATGTCCATGGAGATACAGGAAACCACTTCAAGCTATGAAGGCCTCTAGTTCAAGTGAATTAAGCGTGAGAGAGAGAGATGGGGTTTTGTACCCTTTGCCACAGGATGCTCATTTTGTGGTTCTTCAGTTTTAAGACATGTTATATTAGGTTATAAAACATTCAGCACATAATATCAAACCCTTTTCATTGAATTCATTAAGACAAGTTGCTAACAAACAGTAGTAAAGAACCAATTAAGAGAATGTTACCAAACAAAATAGAGGGAAGACATAAGCTGATCAGAAATTGTAAGTGCAACAGGAAATCAAAACTAAAGGGTGAAAGGATTGCTGAACAATTATTTTTAATAAAACTTTATTAGAAATTCTATCACTTACACATTATTAGCTCTACTATGCTGTAGAAACACAGGAGGGGTAATATGAACTGCCTTATTTATAATACAACAAACCACAAAAGCTCCAGGGTATATATCATCAAAACTATTCTATTTTGCCACTCATTGCTACATTTCCTGAATGACAGCACCTTGTTGTCTTACCAGCTGGATTCATACAAAAGATTTTGCTATTAATATAAATCAGTCATCCTCAGGGTTGTTTACCTGGCTCCATGTGATCCTCATATCAGCTGAAGGATGCCAACCCTGTAAAAGCTAAAGCTAGTAAATTCAACAGGGATGGGATAGCATGGCAAGAAATTATCCTTCTCCACAGGTCATTGACTCTTTTACAGTGCTAAACATCACAAAACTGCATAATATCAAACATTACATGCAAATAGTTGTTTAATAAATGCAATACATTCTTAAAGGTATGTGTCTTTTTTCAAAAGTTACTTCCTTCTGAATTTGTGCTAATTTTGTGTGAAAACTCTTCAGTCTCATCAAAATACTGCTGAAATAAAATTCTAATTCCAACTCTACAACAAATTCCACCTTGTATTTTATGACAGTTCCAGCCATTGCAGCCCTAAAGGGGACTTAATGAAATAATTAGTCATGATAAAGAAAGAGTTATATTTCCTTCTGGGAACATTACTTGTCCCACAATCACTAAAAAGTGAGAATTTAAAAAATATATGTCAAGCATATTTTCAAGTTCTGTTTTTCAGGCTACTGCTTACATGGTAAAAAATACAGAATGTTGTGTATACATACTGGAGCAAAGCAATATTCTTAATGGGAACTCTGTGTTTAAATAATTTTTCTGTCCTGTTAGTATCCTTGCCAGACATTATCTATTTCTTTAGCCTTTTGTGGATGTTAGACATGTGCTAACATGTTCACACTTCTGTGCAGAGATGTACCTTTTCCTTTTCTATTTACAGGGAAAATAAATCCTTCCTGAACTGTAACAAATACAAGATGAAAAAAATTCAGCTAGGAAAATTTGTTTTAAAGAATATAGTTCGGCTAGGTGAATAAGTAAAAAAGTGAGACAATGTTAAATGGTTTGTGAAACAAATTTGCCATACTTATTTTAAATACATATGCATCCTATTTGATCAGCTTTGTGAGCTGGATATATACTGACTGAACATTAAATTCCAAATATAAAACCAATCAAAGAAATTTCAGGTAGACTTAGCCTCTTAAAACACTTAATTCTAAAAATGTGTCTGAGGAACTAAATAGGTATTTATTTCTTATATAACTCATACGACCTCAGCAGGATCATTCTTTTTCTCTCATTTAGTTCACCCACAAAAATTTGCATACTCATACAGTCAATATCTCAAGTTAATAATTATGTTTAGGGCTTGGTTTTGTGCTTATTAGTTATTATTGTTTACACTGATCACATGGCTTTATTCTAGAACATCTTGACAAAAGTAATTGCAACAGTTAGATGAAACTGGTGATCCTACTGAGACCTAAATTTCTCAGGAAGTGAAAGTGACTTATGACAAAACATCAGGTAAACATGACAGGAGAATTTTAGAACATTTTGAATCTTTTTCAGACTACAAGTCCTTCTACAGCAGGCTGAGGAAAAAAAAAATACAAGGCTTATCTAGGATTTACTAACAGGGTGAAGAATTTTTAAGGTTTTTCCTTCAGTCACCGAAAAAAGTATGTATGCATGACTGAGCCAAGCTGTAAAGAGTACAGCCAGAGCCCTGTCTGACTCACTTAATTGCCTCTGTGCCAAAGTTCCAGTGAAGGACTTTGGGAATACTGTCTGTCTCCTGTCTTAGTAATTAACGTTCTATGCCACATATAGTATAAGGAACTTCCCATGTGTGTATAAAATTTGCCATCTAAAGTATCTGAGTGTGCAATCTTAAAAAATTATTCTGTGAGCATTAGTGCAGGTAAGATTTGACTTCTAGAATGATTTAAGACAAGTGACACAAGAATAAGGGAATAAAGTTTTCTGAAAGAAATCCACTCAAATTAATTTCAATTATTTTGTATTTTAAATGAAACTGTACTTGTACACCTCTGCTATTGAGTAGACTGTTCAAAAACTGAAGTGTTCAAAGCTATATATTATATTTAAATAATTAGCTGTAAAAGAAATACTATGAATCTTACAAATTACACAAATAATTATTTGTAATTCAGAGCTGAATGAGTGTGATATAGATGCAGAAAGCAAGACATTATGTAAGAATATAAGAGGCTTTGGGGAATACAGATGAAAGATGACACCTGAATAATAAGGGCCTAATCCAATCCACTAAAGTCAAAGGAGGCTTCAGACTAAGACCTAAGAGAATAAAAACCAGTATCTTATCAATAGCCCATATTTTCTATTCTGCAACATATTTTGCCTTCATTTGTTTTGTATTTTAATGGTAAGATAGTAATTCTAATCCTCAGATACTCTATTATTAATTGAAATAATTAATAATCTAAAATAGTGTCACAATCAAGAAATTACTGAGGGAAAGAATGTAGTACTCTGCATCGAATCAAGCTGTAGCTGGAATTCAGACCTCCGTACTTATTCCATCAGATTGTGATTCTTATCTTTCCCAGTGTTTTACCAACTGTGTGGGTTGGACAACAGTAGGCAGATGATACCTAGAGGTTATAGGTGATATTTGGATGTACTATAATGAAAGACATAAACATATAATTTTTTCATAGAATATACAGCTTTTTTAATATATAAGTAAAGTAAGAGGAAGAATATTTCTTTTTCTTTTTCCCACAGTGGCAAGTCTTTGATTCCTAAGTTTTTCAAACTGAAAGAACTGCTCTAATGTTATGCTCCTGAGATAGGCTATAGAAAGGACACTTCCACAGAATAGATCTGTTTACTGGGTGAAACCATTCATTGCAGTGGAGTCCTTAAATTTTGGAAAAAAAGATCAAAGAAAATTTCCTGGAAAAAGCTGCCAAGCCATCTCAGCAGAAATGTTATCTAAGTACAGGGAAAATGTCTTTATGAATTCTCTCATATTTATAATTGACTGCAACTGCCACTACCCTACTGGTTTGTTAAATGCATATATTTACTGTTATTGTGGAAAGTTACTCCTCTGAACATATAGCATGTTAACACATTTATTTACCTTTAACTAAATGAAGAAAATATGAACAGTTGAAGTCATACTGGAGATATGTGAGGTAGACTGTGAGGGAATCTGTACAAAGTGCATTCAATAGCATGAAGGGATATTAAAACTTTTCTAAAGTGATAGTGCATAAAATCATATTATTACATGTTTTTCATATGCAAATCAAAATGACAGATTTAGAAACTAATTCCTGAAGGACAGTGGATCAGTAGTCTCACTATATTATCTATTAGTATCTGATACTGGAAAAATTTTACAGAATATCAAACTAAAGGCAAAACTTTTTTATTAATGACCTTGTGTCTATCTATACACAAACACTCATTTAGGCAAATGAAACCTGCTCCCACAGCCAGCCAAGGTAATTTAGTGATATGGACGTTACTTTAAATGTTGACATAAGCAATTTAATTGACTGGTATCTAAAGTTAAATTTAACTAAGGTTTGACAAAAGCATTCCTTATCTGTGCTATGTCTCTTCTACTCAAGAACTGAACATGGTGCTGTATGGACAGTATTTTTGACACAACATTTTATGGACTAGACTCTGACATTTCATGAATATCTAAAACAATTTACCAAAGTCAGGACACAAAATGAATGTGTTAAAATAAGCTATTTAAGCTTATTACACTTATTTAAGCAGATTAGAAATGAAGTGCCAGTTCAGACATCCTTCTAGTATCTTCACTTGTCCTCTGCTGTCCAACCACAGTACATTGCATTAATTAGTATATAACTTCATTTGGTCATACATTTATGAAGAACTTCATGATCTGGGAGCTACAAGATGGAATTTCCATGGAGAATGCAAAATTTTGTCTTTTGGGGTAAACATTATGAGGGCCAATTTTTAGTAGAATATCCCTGTCTAATTGCTACAAATACTCATCACTAAAATTCAGCATCTAATTCCATGCCCAGACTTTGTTACGTAAGGGTTTCTTTAACTTAAACATTTCTTTAACATGATATGTTCTATAGTGAAAATATTGTCTTTGATCTTAAAAAAAAAACAACTCAAGGAAACCCTAAGGCATATGATAACTGATATTCGTGAACAAATCCCCATCAATTCCATGATTCCACCATTTTTTCTTTAAATTTTGTCCTACTGTACTTCATACCACGTGTCTGAAGAAGTTCTGGACCAGCCAAAGTTGATACACAACTAAACTCTACAAAGAAAACAGCATGAAACCAATATGAACACCCAGATAGCAAAAGCTGCACATTTCTGACAAGTGGCTGTTGTCTATACCCAGTAGCGGTCCCTGGAGATTCAATATAACAAACCCTCAAACAGTTGCTTACTTAGAAATATATGTATTTTCTGAAAATGTAGCAAACTGATATTCAAAACAGCTAATATTTCTTGCAGCCTTAAGTGTACATGGTTGTTGACAAAGGTGTATCTAACATCCCATGGGTACAATAGGTTAACTATTAATCTACTTGAACTAAATGTAATCCTGTCTGTCTGCTGCTTGCATCTCTTCAATAGGTGAGAGCAAGACATCAGGTACTATTGAATAGTGATAATGTAATTAGTCTCAAGGTCAAATTTTCTGAGAGGGCAAAATGAAATATCATTCTGAAGTCAGTGGTGCCTAAAAGTGTAAGTCATTTAAAAAAAAATTGTCATCTCAAACCATGTGAGAATTTTATTTTTAGTAAGAATAAGGTAGAATTGTAGATACAAAAGTGACTTTAAAAGGTCACTTATCTCATTCTCCTGCCTTAAAGTCAACTGTGCTTATGACATTTCTGATGTCTTTGGCCTAATACTCAGCATCCAGTGATGGAAATTCATAATAACTGGTATGTTAAAATAACTTATGGTAATTTTTTCCTTAATGTTTCTCCCTGTTAAATAATGTATCCATGTCTATCATACCAGTTTTACTGGGCTTGCAAACTGTTGCTAAGCATTTCATGATTGTTAGCGTTTACATAATGTGTAAACACTCTGCAAAACAGTGTTTATGAAACTGTGCATTTAAGTTCATATTTAAATCAAAGAATCTTTAACTGGACTGGGTGCTTTCATTAAGATTTTTTTTTTTTTTCTGTTTCCTTCCATGAATAATCTTAGTCTTAATAAGAAAGAGCCTTACTGGACCTTGAGTTTTGAATCTACAGTAAAAGACATGAAAATGTACTTTGAGCATAAATCAGTGGAATATGTCAGACTGTTCCTGTCTTCTGTGCAAGAAGTGGATCTGAAAGCTTTGGAGTACAAATAACATTTTCTAGAGAAAAATATTTTCTAAATTATATAAGTTTGAGTTTACATGAAATTTAGATGTTCAAAGATGCTGATAGATCTAGAGCAGATTTAGCAACAGCAGAAATATCTAAACATCCATTGGAAAGGGTAGAGGTTGGCTGTCTAATCTATTTGAGAATTCCAAGAGGCAAACATTTGAAAACTGCTAATGTACTCTTTGGTATCTAGATTTTTCATGTTGATATTACTTTCAGAACCGGTCATCACCTGACTGAAAACACAAATCATAGTTCAAAGTTTTGAGACCTTTCAAACATTAATGTAGAATAGTCTACTGGTCTTTGTCTAAACTGTTATGACCTAACATTGTACAGTAACAAAGTAAGGAATCAGAGATTAGCGCTGATTTGTTGCCATGAAGGTTGAAAAGTAATCCTGAGAGAGAAACTAAAAAGAAAACAAGAAAAAAGGAAACTTTGGGACCATGTGTGAAGAAATTATAATTTTATTTATACTTTCCAACACAATGCACATTGATATACAAGTTTATATACCAATATTTTTGCTTTTTTTTAACAAAAGTTTGGAAAGAAGCCATATGCATAATTTTTCAGTTACCATCAGTCAATACAAACAAATTAATCTCAGAAAACATTTGGGAATATCTAGAATAATGTGCTACTTTACTGTGACAAATGGTTATCAGACACTTTTACTGCTAATGTTGTTTTTTCTTCCCTTGTAGAGGGGCCTTCTTTTCCCCCCTGAATTTATTTCCATTAAAAATAAATTTCCCCAGAAGTCAATGAGACAGAACTTTATCATTCACACATTAAAAAAACATCTGATATAATAGTAAAGACAATGTTAAGCTTGCTTTAATCTTCGGGAGACAACTTGGTTTAGGCTAGAAAAGAACTATAAAATTCTTTTATGGCTTTAACTGGTATATCCAGTTGGGTTTTCTTCAATATGCTAAACAACTTACAGTTGTGCAGGATCAGGTTTCACCAGTGCACATATTAGACATGAAGTTTTATTGTTGTTTGTAGTAGAAGTATAAATCACATAATACATGTTAAGCAAGCAAAACACTTGCAAATCTCATTCTCACAAAAGTGGCAACAGTTTCAAGTCCATACTGAAGTACTTTTACAGTCAGTCTATTTTTCTTTGCAATGGTCAGGTGAGATGGACATTCCGTTTCAGGAACATACCTAGCTCCTTTCTCCCTCTTCCAAAGAATGCAAAACAGATTCCAATGGATCACCTTGGTAAAAATATACAAATTACCAAAGTTATTACTATTCTGAATTGACAGAGAATCTCTCAATCACATACTGTGATGATAGCATTTCACCTGAGAAGTGTTCTCCTTTTGAACTCCAATAGGTGTATTTTTAAGAATAATGAACAGTAAAGTAACAGATAAATAAACTAAGCGGCTTGCATACTGAAGATAATAATCTGAAGAAAAAAACAAAAGACAACTTGCATACTGAAGATAATAATCTGAAGAAAAAAACAAAAGACAAACGTAAGAAATCTTCAGATTTCTTCCTACTTTCATTGCTTCATTGATTGAATGTTCACCCTACTGATCTTCTACATGATTGTTCTCCACTGTCCCTACATACATACCAGCTTGAACTGCTTTCTAGCTATTCATACCATACACTCTCCAGGATACTTTCTGGGAAACTCACTGTGTGTGCCTTCATCACTCAGTGGAAGAGGAAACTTACATATGTGTGTGTGTGTGTGTGTGTGTATATAGATATAAAAATATATAGTTGTTTTTTGTTATATGGATGAACCAGAAATTAATTATTGACTAACAACTCTACTTCTTATAGACACCTATCAAGGAATCATATACTGTTTGAGACACAGAGTGCATCTCCTGTATGCTAAATTGTTAAACATAGGTTTAATAATTCTGTTTTCCATATATTTTAGAATGGATATAGATGGGAAGTCTGGAACTTTGTAATGTTCCCATTTACAGTCAACAGAGAGAGAGAACCACTTTTGGAAGTACTTTAATTGCATACATTAGGGCAGGATGAACTATATTCCATAAATTCATATTTCTCTTGACAAATTTAAAGGAAACCTACTCCCTGAGCTTAAATCCCACCCTAGGTCTTTTTCAGTTCATACCTGGGTGCTATCTTAACATATAACCTTAGTAATAACATAGCCATCCATTTTTTTCTATCTGCAGACCTCAGCATTGTGCTTTCTGAAAAGTTAACAATATCGGTGTGCTTTATCTTCTTTACCTTCTTAAGGAATGGTGAAACTGTAGCTCAGATACACAGATAAGGAATTATATGTCATAAATAGCTTGCTAAGTCATGAAAAGAAGTTTCTGTACAAGGGCAATATTGATTGAGAGTACTGTTTTGAAGGCCAGTCAATGTCTTTATCCTTGCAATTGAAGCTACAGCTCTACAAATTCTGTTATGCAATACACTGTTATTGCAACTTTGGAGTCAAAGACACAATTACAAAGATTTTTGGTACCCTTGAGAGAGTTCTTATAAATTTCGTATGTATAATTTATTGAACATCTTAGCCCCCCTTCTAGGCAGGCAACTTATTTACACTCTATGATACTTACTTTTTGAAATATTTCTTCCTGTGATGTGCAGTCCCAATAGTCTTCTGCAGCAGTTAGAAAGAAAATAACAGCTGAAAGAAAATATGTGTAAAAATCATCGTATTCAAGAATATAATTAAAGATTAATTCTACCAAACTTTTAGTTACATTTTTAAGGTGGAGTAACATATCAGAAATATTCCCAAAAGATCTGTCTATTGGGATCTGCCACAGACCTTGGCATATTTTCATATTGTGCCAGTTGAAAAGCTTTTGTTTTAGTCTGCAGCTTTTTTTTCCTGATTTTCAAGCTTTCTTCAGGAGATAAGGATGCCAAGTTAACATTATATTTATGGTTTATTAATGAGATTTAACATACTGCAAATTGGGGGAGGGGAATTACTGAATGGAAAAGATTGAAGAGAAACAGCTGCATGTTAAAAATACTTTCTTTTTAATATTTAATTTTTTGTTATTGTGACCATATGTCTACAGTAAGGTCAAATGGAGTTCACTCTTGTAAAGTTACATTACTATTTTAAACAGCTCAATAACAATTGGTCTTAAGAAAAGCAAAATAACACTTTGATGCTGAGCTAGGTTAAACTGGCTATTTAATAGTAGGGTTAATTTTGAACCATAATGTAAATATCAGGACAGCTCTAAATAACAAAATACAATATGGAGTTTCTGAGTACTAGGTCTGATAGGCCTGGAGCTGATTTCCATTTATGACTAGTTATAGAGTCATAGGGACTGCCAAAATCATAATTTTGTATTAGTTCTGTTATTACCAATGGCACATAAAATCATGAACTGTATATCATAAGCAGGTTGAACTAAACATAAGGATGTTGTTGTTATTATTTTCTAAAGTGCTGTTAATTTAATTTTCATAAAACTGAACCTGACCAATGAAGTTGGTCTCAGTCAAACTCATCCAATATTTTTGTGACCGACATCTGAGTAACACAAAAAATAGAGTAACCTTTTATCTAACAGCTGAGTTTCTAATCTGGGTATGAAGCAAGGATGTATAACTTAAGAAAGCATGGAAAACATCTGTTATTTCTGGGCAAAGAGTAATTAAACTACAGGAATTAACCTGATTCTTGTCTTGAAAATCAGTGAAACCATAATTTCTGATATACAGAATTTCACAGTGTCTATTGATGGACATTTGTTTAGGGTAAATGTTAGGGTTTTGTTGTACTGTTTTCCTAAAATATGTGGAATACCAAGCTGAATAAAAATGTAGTTCTAATAAAAAGACCAAAAATTTGTTTGATGAGAAAGAATTTCAGTGTGTCTAACTGCAGACAATGAGGGCACAGCTGTAGAAGCTGAGACTGAAGTAATCATGAAAGCGAATATTCTCTTAGAATAGGCTGGACTGAATCACTCAGAAACATACCAGGTGCCAGATGCTAGAGCACTTGCCATATTTACCAAGGCATTGAGAACTGCAAGGCACTGAGTCCCAAGCAGATTTTTGAGGGAAAATCATAGTTGGAATAGACGACGATAAAACCAAAATGAAGCAGAATTGCATAGATTTGAGAAAATTGATGTACAATGTGAAGAAAAGGGAATATATTAGAAAATATTTTAAAAGCACCCCCCTGACTTAGGAACCCAAACATTATTTTTAAAACAATGATATAATCTCTTATTATGCACCAAAATTATACCAGCATAACAATACTGCTTCAATTATTTTTCCCCATCCTAGTTATAGTGTCAAAAGTGTTCTTACATTGCGATAGAACATATCAATGTGGAAGTCACCACAACAAGAGAAACTCGAGCATATAATCAGTTCTGACAATGTAACGCATTCCTCTTGAAAGAATACTGTAGATCTGAATCAAAATATTCAAAGCTCTACCAAATTAGTGTATTTGCCATGCCTCAGAAAGGAGGGCTTGGCAGGTGTAAAGACACACAAGCTGGTTCATCATAGACTCTCTTAGGAACAGAAACTTTGCTGAATGTGGTAAAGGAGTATGCACTGCAAGTTTGCCTGCAGTCTCTATTAAACAGATTAATTTTCCTTGAAGAAACAAGTACAATGCTTTTCCTACTACCTTCGTTTCTAGGCTTGGAGAGCTATGAATATTGACTTCCTGAACCATAAAGGGTACTTCATATAGAAAAAAAATTGTATCAATTTAAAAACTGCAGTTGCATCTGTATTCTCAAACACTGCCAAGTCCCGGTTTAGGCTTCTAGTCTAAGCAAAACAACTAAGTTTGGGAGTTCAACAATGTTCTCAGTATCTTCTGGACCCATTGGGAGGTAGACTTATTTTTTCCTACAGCAAGGCTTTCATTTAATGCTGCTTACACTACTGTCCAATCTAAGAAAGTCATAGATGTCCTCACAATAGCCTGATAAGAGACATGTCTTCCTGGGTTTCTAGGATGCCAGCCTCCTGTCCCCACTGCTTACTGTACATTATTTCCACTGGTCAAGGTCCTGAAGGACTGTGACACAGCCTTGACTAGATGTAAGCCTGGACCAGTTACCACTGTAACTCCTTCATTATTTTTTGTGATTGTTCTGCTTACATTCAGGGCATCAAAGTTGAGAGGATGTGTCCTACTCACCTGTGCTAGCTCTTCTCTAAAGGGATCATGCAGGGAAGAGGTGAGAGTACAGATGGCGCTAGACATGACCTGCTGGGCACACCAGGTATCTATCCCAATCCCAAGGTCAAAGCCTTTATCTCTACATATCTTGCTAACAGCTGAAAAAGAACTCGCTAAGTGCTCTTGTTTTTCCTGAAATGCTTTCCTCTAAGGACAATATTTTAGACAAATCAAATGGTCTTACTCAAGAGGTAGTATTTGTGTTTCGCTTTTTTTTCCCTGTCATCAACCTAACCTGAATTGCCTTTCACTGACCTTCTAACTCCCCTGCTCAAATGCTACTGCACTTGCTTTTATACATCAGTTAGTACTTCTTGCCTGGATTTGTTGTACCACAGGTAGTGAAGACAGAATATCTGCAAGGGCAAACTGCTGAACCTTGTACTGCTGGTTCTGCTCCTTAAACTTTTTCTCAAATTTCAAATTGTGATGAGCTGTAAATTTCTTCCCAATTTCTTTCTTGACTGTCTTTAACAGACTACTCAGATTATTTGCAACTTTACACAAAGCTGTACTTCAGCTGCCTTAAACATCTTCTGTAGATTTACTGTTGTCCTGGGGGGATAATACCCTGCTTTTCACCCAGAAAGGCTTAGAGCTTCCTTTCCAGATGAGCTGTTCCCCTAAACTATCCGCCAGGCAGGCAAAACTCTGTCTGTCTGTCTCTCTCTCTCTCTCTCAGCATCCTAATAAAAACAGATTCCTTAAATTTCTGATTTTCCTGTTTTCACGTGGCCAGACATTTAAACCTGTGTTTTAAGTCCAAGCCAACCAACTGTATCATATAGTATTAACCGGAATTTTGGTATCTCACAGTCTTCTTCCTTTCCAAAAATTTACATAAACACACACACAAAAATACATTTTTAAGGAAGCCAAACTGCAGAGTACAAGGAACAAACTTTAGATATATTGCATTGCATGCAAATTCTATGCTTCTAAGTAGTTTTCTAATATATTAGAAGCAATAAATGTAAAAAAAATTTTGTTGCTACACAAAAAACTTTAAAAAGAAGTGTTTATTGCCATGAGTTGTAGTTACTGGAAGCAAGACAGCTGACTAGGGTCCTGAGGATGGGTTGCATTTGATTTTTATTACCCTAAAGACTGGTATTTGTTGTTGCTTTAGCATGACATAAAGCTAAAGATATGTATTTAAGTTTTAAGGAAAGATTTTACCCAGCGGAGCTATATACAGAAATTTCTATATTGCTATTCTATATATTTCAGTTTACATTTTATCAGACATAGAAGTGTTGATGGTACAAATTACAATGTGAGTAAACTGCACTTTTTTTTGTTCCCTTTCAAAAAAATCTGTATTTTGCTAGTTCTGTTCCAAAAACCTTTGATGCCGAGTTTTATCAAGTAGATAATTTCTTCGCTATAGTATAGCGTGATGACCTTTTTCTTAAAGAATAGTTTTGTCACAATTCTGATTGTTTTCTTGCAAGGAACAGCTTGAAATAACGCTAAACTATATTAATGAAAATTCTTGGGAGACTATAATTTTTCCTGCTGGCAGCAAAAACCAGTATTTCAGATAGACTGGCAGATCTTTATAACATGGAAACCTTTTATTGTATAGTCATGACGATATGAAGTTCATTTATTCAAATTCCTCTGTTCACTTACTCAAATTCCTCTGTTTCCCCAAACAGGGTCATGTTGCCTGAGATGAGGGGTTACAGTTAAGTGAATTGTGCATAAATGTTTGTACAAAGCCTGTTCCTCTTCATTCCTTATACATCTGGACAGTCTGGCTGTAGTTTTTCCCTGTTATGCCCCCATCACAGGAACAGTCAGGTTCTCCAAAGCCTGTTGACTCAGCAGTACATGTCTCCCCAGAGCATGTAAATCTCTATGAGGTACAGTGAGATGTCACTGCGCACGGAGCTGCTGAGGCAGGTGACACTGGAGATCTTGGATAGCTCTCCATAGACCAAGAAATCATCCAGAAGGTGCTGGGTCTTTAAAGAGTCTGATGATTATTTAACTACTGAGCTATATACTTACACTCCAAAAGCATCCAAAAGATATTCCAAAGTCTTTTTCTATAATTTACAATAACTTGAACTAAATGAAGTGCATCAGAAATTAGCATTTTGTTATTACTTATCTCAATCTTAATTTTTTTTGCATGATTACAGTACCCAAAACACGTTTAATTTTACGCATTTTTAAAAATTTTGTTTAAGTTTTATGGACCAACACTCAATTAATTTCCTCTCATATTCCTTGTTGGGTTTTTTTCCCCCATATAAACTTCAGAAAATTGAAGATTACGGTTTATTTGAGAGTGTCACTGTAGGCAGGTTACTTTGGAAAGAACAGAAGAGTGACATTAAGTAATGTGCGCTCTACCATATAAATCAAAATAAATATGAATCTTTTGCACTCTCTTTAGTCTGAAAACAGTCACATGAAACAAATAAGCTACACATTTATTAAAACAGACATTTAATCATATTTTTAAGCAACCTTTACCTAAAAATAAAATTAAGGAATGAATTTAAAAAATAATTACGAGCTCTAATTAATCTGACTACATGCATTATGAAATAGTAAATTAGAGGAGGTGAACAACAGACAGCTAAGAAAACCTTTGTTAATTTTCTCCAGTATAAAGAAAAAGAACAAATTTGGTAACATAATTCTAAATTTAGACTGTTCTGATTTTAATTCTTCACAGTTTCTAGAACACTAGAAGAGATATCTGTCTTGTTTAAATTCTTTAATTAATTTTAGATTTAAATACATTTTCATCCATATTTTTCCAGTGGGATAAAAATATATCTGCAGCTGAATCTACAAAAACCATTAAGTTCTAATCCTTTGGCAAAGTGTTCTGTCCTTATGGTTCTATGCTGAATTCTGTAAATATATCAAATAACTCCCTTCCATATATTCCAGCTGTGACATTGTATGACTTTGTGTGGTCCAGCTGCCTTCTCCCTGTTGTCTGTTAATATCTCAGTCGTATATAAAAAAAGATAAGAACATGGAATTGGCTGATAGAGCTTTTATGCCAATTCATTTGTACTGACAGTATTCAGCTCAAAGCTACTGGATATTGCTGATGCACAGTAGCAGGAGCAGTTCATTACCTCCACTAGGGCTCCAGCTCTTTCAAGAGGAGGAAATAAACTGCCTTAATCAAAGGCTGATCATCGTTGGGTTTACTTCAAGACCTGATTCTTTGAAAAGTCTTTGATTCTTTTAATGGGGTCAGAGTGACATTTCAGTAATGGTTTTCCTTTCTTCCACTTGGCAGAACAGCTAGACTATCTTGTAATCAGGCTACAAAAAAGACAGGAAGAATCAAAGCAGCTACTGACTTTTAGATGGCAAAATGGTTTACCTGAAAGCTGCTCAGGTATTTTATGAGTGCCTTCTGTAAATATCCATAAAAGAGGCGGTAACTATGGGCTTCAATTCAGGATCTGTTTGTTTCATAGGTTTGGGACTCAAGAATAATTCTATAGAAGACCCTTGGGAATAACTTTGCAGAGTCTAACTTTTAGATATTTTTCTTGTTTTTATAATCTTCATCCTCAAATTTGCTGTACTGCCCTCTTACACATTGTGCAAGGAGACCTATATGCATAAAACTGCAATTATGGAAGAACTGACTTGCACCTTTTCTAAGCTAAATAGCTTTAACTCACATAGACAGATTTCTGAAAATGTCAACTAATTCAAATGGCATTCCTGCAACTATTATTATTGTTGTTGTTGTTGTTACTGTTGTTATTATTATTATTACTTTACTTTGCCATTCCAAGAAGGCTATTGACTGTGTGGTATAGTTTTTCCTCCTTTCACTTTTAGGAGCCATGGAATTCCACCATAAGAGAATCAGCACTGCACAAACTGATATATTTTACCTCATGTATTACACAACACATAAGACTGGGAGCTTTTAGCCTAAAGTGAGGACTTAGACTTACAGTTCTTATCTAATACACATAACTAGATCAAGCCAATGGATTACAGGTTAGAGAAGCAGGGCATTTTGTTGTGTCTGGAAGAACTTTGCCTATCTGCAGTCCTAATATGATATGCTCACTGATTTAAAAGGTTAGTCATTTATTGTCAATTCTTGCTTGAAGTGACCTTTAATAAAGAAGTGTGTTTTTAAGGTCTTACTAATTTACTTGACTCAAGAACAAATATTTCTTTACATTAATTTCATGTTTGATCATATATTGAACAGTCACTAAGACCTTAAAATAAAACTGTTAGGGTTTTTTGTTGTTAAATAAAACACCTGGAACTCTGAAATACACTTATGAGTCTTACACCTTTTTCCCAGGTCTAGCAGTTTTAAGTTATTCTGCTGTCCATTCTGAACTACTTACAGGTTCCACTAGCTTTGGGTTTCTTTTTCTTTTTTTTAACACACTTTAACATTTTATGTTTGCCATATAACCAAGATACTGACTGTGTTACAGCCCTCCCTTTGTGTCATATCTCTAATATAGACAGCTTTAAATATCAGATCATTTTATAGATCCGCACCATTTTCCTTTCTCTTTTTTCCACTCTCATTTAAAGACACATGAGTCCCTAAGAAATTGAAATTTGGCATTTATTCTAGTTCACATGGCAATAAATCAAAAGAGTTAGTTCTGAATGTTGTCTTTATATAATATAGAGGAGCAATTTGAGGTTCTCCCTGACTCTACCGCATACTGAGTGGTACTAGCTAGATAACTGAGGTGCTTTCTTTTGTTTTTTAGCTTTATCTTGCCCACCAGAATTATATTCAGATTCTTTGGTATCTGGCTAGTTCATAAATATAGGACCTAAACCCCTGAGATTTATGCATGCATTTATCATTCTGCTATTTCTAAATTAATTTGAAAACACAAGGGACATGCTATTTAGAGAATGTGACTTTTTGAATACAATTATTTTCTTTATTTCCCTCTTTCTCTCACTTTCTCTCACTTTCTCTGAGCTTTTGTTTTAGAAACACTGGTTAATACAGATCTATTACATTCATTAATTAATCCAAGTATTCTGAGAACTTGTCAGATGTTTTTTCTTTTTTGGTCTCAAATTAGATTTGTGGATGGCAGAAGGAAAAAAGAATGTCGTGATTGTTGGTAAATAAAAAGTCTTGTGTGAGTGCTTTTTAATAGCTTATCATCAACATGTAATCGAACTGAATAATTGCTGCATAAGAGAGTGGCTGTGAACCAGCAGCTGCCCCTAGGCAGTACTTTGTTGAGGAATGTCACTGCGACAAAAAGTGCTGGACATGTAATGCATCATCAGCATTTGTGCTATAGGCATGTCATGTAGGTGGATAGGAATCACTGGGGTGTGGTAAATGTAAGTGTGTCAATGACATCTGAGTGGTATTAGATGGATAGGGGGCAAGTAGAAAGACAAAGAAGGCAAAAGACAAAGAAGCCAAAAAATTGAGGAAAACAGCTTTTACCACTAAATGGAAATTACCTTCAATGCTGCAGTGCACCACTGACTTTGACAGCTGAAGCAGCAGCAGCGAGAACTTGACAAAGATATTGGTTATAGTGTTTTCTTTGCAAGCAACTAACTCTGTTTGATTTTCCACTGGCAATATTAATCAATGTTCTTTCAAAATATTAGACTGAACAGAAGAATACTTTCCTAAGGCCATAAGAAATTATTTGAAAGCCTAGATTTGTGTGTGTGAATGTGTGTCTGCATATGTCTATATTTGTGGACTAATGAAGCATGAGAGTGAAAATAGTTGTGTACTTTTGCTCATTGGACTAAAGACTATGTTATTCAAAATATGAAAAAAGTTCTGTAACTAATATGTATGTTACCTTTATTTATCATAACTTCCCCTTAATAGATACTGTATATCAAAACTAGAAGCTTATATGTTAGGCTTAATTTAGACTTCGATGTAAACTTAATTCCTTGCTTGCTCTTCCTGGAATTGCATTTCCTCCTAAACCTTTATTTCCAAACATTTTCCTTCAACTTTTCACTGACATATGAAGATATCAAAGCTGAGTAGAGCTTATGTAGTTATTACTATAGATACCAAAAAAGGGCACACACATATAACACCTCACTATCATACTGTTCTTTCAGTTTACAGGAGAAGGGAAAATATCATTAACCATACTTTACATTTAGATACATGAGTGAAACCCCTTGTATAAAGTCATAGGGTATGTCAATAGTAGAACCTTGCATAAATCTAAGTCTCTGGATCTTCCATTTAGAACATGTTGCCTCTTATCTCTGTTGCTTTCAGCTTTCTTGATTTTGAAATACAAATGATAGTTTATGTTATCAAATGTAAAAAGTTATTTGACAATTGCCTTATAGTACTAGTATGAAAAATTAACACATTCACAGGCCAGATTCTGTTCTCACAATGAAAGAATTTGTCCTTATAATGTGGCTTTATGTTGCATTTTGTACTTAAATTGTCAGGATATAATGATGTTTAGTGCCAGCTATTGCAGAAGGACACATTTAACAGACCTGGCAGTGGCAGCTTTTAGTGGTCTCAACTGTTGTTCCTGAACTGCTTTGAGCCACTCAGCATTATGACAAGTAACCTGAGCTGAGAGTTTGTTTCATTACTTTTATAGAAGAAAAAGCTGAGCATGAGTGTTCACTCACAACTTGGACACTTCTGACAGCAAATATGAGCTAGATTGCTTCCATACCATCACACTTAATGTGGGGAGGGAAGCATTTCCAAAAATGTGCCATTCTAACCTGCCTGTAGAAAAAGTTAAATTCCTCAGTGGGCTCAAATACGTACATTTATTATAACAGAAGTAGATTAACGTACTTGTCTGAGAGGCCAACATTATCCTGCTCAAATACTGTGCCAGAATAGGTGGACTGGGAGAGATTCATGTCCAGCATGCTTGCCCGTCTATACCCCTGCCTGAAACTAATCACTCATAAGCACAGCAGAGTCTGTGTACTGGAGCTAACAATTCACACAAGCCTCCTCTGCTGTGGAGCAATTTTAGCAGGGAGTTGTCTGTCTGCCTACATGTGTTTTTACACATCTGTCAGCTAACCCAAAGATTCATATGTGAACTCCAGCAGCTGGGGCATCAGGTGGATATCTGATTCTCACTGCAGACTTGTGGGTCTGTTAACCAACAAATGGCTTGCACTAATCCATGCACATAATATTTTTTCACTTGCAGCAGATAAAACATGGGCTATTTCCCTGTTTAATAAATAATTGTAGCATGTTTCTACAGCTTCTGATTGCAAAGAATTAGCCTCCATTTTAACATGGTTAAGACTGAAAGTGTCAGAGAATAAAAGTGGAAGGAAATAGCTTCTACTAGTAGATGAGAAGGACTGCAGTTATTTTTGACACGTAGCCTGGCTGTCAGTGAAGTGTCAACTTGACACACACTGAGCTGTTGTGGTGGTGAACTGTAGCCAGCTGAAAGCTTTGAGAGGCCTTTCCTTTTACTGAGAGGTTTTCCCATTTTACAAAATGCTACCTTCTCACTGAGAATGCATGTTGGGCATAAGCTGACATACTTCAGCTGACTGCAATTACTGTAACCAGAGGCAACACAGTCAAAATAGCATAGCCTGTACTTCTTGCTTAAATATCTGTTCATTATTATGTGGACCTTGCAGCAATATCCCAAAGCTTCATTTCTCAGATGAGGTCAGTCTAGGTTAGTAATCTCAGCTAAATTATATCCAGAAATAAAGATGAAGAAATTTGTTTTCCCAAGAACAGCTAAAAAATATAAAATACTATAAATATATATGTACACACAGAGAAATCCAGAAGTTCAGCTTTAATGCTTGAAGTAGATAAAAAAGTAATATACCATTCTTTGGGTTTGGGGGATCTTTGTCTTCTTTTTTTTTTTCCAAGTTGGATGTACTTTCCTTCTGGGAGAAAAAGACTTAATTTGGAGGGCCTGCAAGATCATGACAAAACCACTCAGTGAAACAGTCCACTTTTTAGCGCTTCTGCGTCTCACAACTGCAAGATACAGTTTTCCATAAACTAGATATCGTATTCCTCTGTGAGACATGGAAGCTCCATAATCCCAAGGTCTGGCTGAACTCTGAGTTTGCTGGAGGAGAATCTTACATCCTCCTAATGAGTGCCTGAAGATATTATTTTGAGCTATGACTTCCCTCATGTCCTGCTCAACACTGTCTATTGTAGCAATCCCACACTGCCAATAACCAGGAACAGAAGGACTGAGAATACTTCCCTTCTGTAAGTCTGACTCTTGTTCCTGCCATCCAGTACAACTAATGGACTCCTTTTTCCCTGCATTCACCTGAAAAAGGCAAGGACTTGAAAGTTAAGTTAGAAAAATTCTTAAAGGATGGCTTGTAGGAAAATGCTGGAGGCAGAGATTTGTGTAGATGACAGATGTAATAAAATGAACTGAATGGATGTGAAGGAAGATGTAATTAGAGGATTAACTGGCAGAAAATGAAGTAATGGTTTATGCACAAATCTCCAAAGGCAATTTTAACTAGATGATGATCTGGATGAGAGAAAGGAAACTGAGAAGAAAGAGGAGGATAACAGTTTAAAACAGAGGTTTTGTAAGTCTTGGGATTTTGAACAGAAGTTAAGGAAACAAAATACTGTGAAGAGACAAAGAATTTAAGGCTACCATAAAATGTTCAAAGGCTAAAGGATTAATTTTGGAATTTATTATGGCTGAAACTATAGTTACCTTGCACAAAGGAGAAAACATAAGATAGTTTGGGCAGACAAATAACAATAATATTGGAGTACCAAGTTTGGAAAAGTAACTGAAAATAGGTTTGGGAGTTGTAGAAGCGAGAAGATGAATGCAAGGATACAAGAAAAATTAGATTATTTTGGGGGGTGTAAAAGAGGTGAATCAGCTATAAAAGGATTGTATGGAATTATTATAAATAAAAAGAAATGGAAGGACATGCTAAAGTCATGCATTCAAAGGGAAAGAGGACAAAAGCTTAGGAAATATTTTGACAAGAAATTGAATGGAGATATATGGAGGTGGGCTGGGGTGATGTAAAGAAAACCTAGACCATGAAAAGTGAGCAGAAGAAGTAATAAAAATAAATTCCTGGTTTTTAAAGAAAAAAAGGAACAAGAAAAAGAGATTGGCAAACTCAGAGTTTTGTTACTTTCATAGATTTTAAGGTAATAAGGGACCACTAACTCTTCTAATTTAAGACATTAGATTAGAGTTATTTAATTCAGCTTTCTTTGCTTTGAAACCAGCAGCTACAGTATTTAGATCTTCAGGTATTACCATTGTGTCCCAGAATGGTAGAACCACAAAGGTGAAATACCATGAACGTCTAAAGAGCTTTCACTGACACAAATTTTTTTCTATGGGGAAAAACGAAGATGATTCTAGTAAGTCGCCTATGCTCCATTATGCAAATATATATTCCAGCTAATTAGACGTTCAGAAAAAAATTCTTCCCAATCTAATCTGGAACCATTAGAAACCTATTCACATGAGTCACAACTAGCCAAATATCTATAAAGGGAATAAACTTCTTCTGTTACAGTATCTGTTGAAAAACCTCTGTCTGTATCAGGAAAAATATCTGTTTCATTCCTAGCTTATAAGTGTCTAAGAACATGATAAGACTGAAGATAGTTTGATTTATATTATTAAATAAAAAGAATACAAACAGCAACAATGTTGAGGGCAAATGCTATAAAAAAATCCAACATTTTTGTGATTAGGATCAACCAGAAATTTATTTAGAAGTTTCGGTTTAGAGACAGACAACAGATTCTAGAGCTTTAATATTATACATATGGAGAAAGTTTTCTATGGGGATATTTTTCTGTCAAGCTCTAGAGCAATTTTGACAGCATCTAGATTTGCATCATTAAAGTCACAGACAATAATTTTGTTGGTTTCAGTGGAAATAAGCTCAGATCTGCTGTACTGCTACAAATGATGTCTCCAACCTCCAGCACAAATCTAAGTGATGATTAAAATGAGTTAATGTCCATCTGTATTTTTTTATTCTGTCAAAATAGAAAATTAAATTAGGTCAGTTTAGAGAAAGGAAATATATTACACATTGACACAGCAGTTGAGGCAAGCAATTCTTTAAAGAAGGGAATAAAGAAGAAAGCAAGTAATAATTTACAAAGAAAACTGGTTCAGCCTTTTGTTCAGTACTTGAAGAAACTTTTTACATCTTGAAAAAGTTATAATTTTTTTCTTGTTTGACTTTTTGAGTCTTGACATTAGCCAGAAATGGAAATAAAACCCACATAAGCAATTGGACTGTTTGAGATATATATGAGCCAGACAGACCAGCACATACTGACAAATTATATAAAAAAACCAAACAAAACACAAAACCAAAACCAAAAAAAAAGGTGTTCCATTTCATTTTTCAGTTAATTTATATTCCATTTAAATGTCTAAAAGTTTGAAACTATAGCACATGAATAGCTTACTGTACTTTTATTACACTACTCATGAGATCTTCAACTCAGCTCCTAAAACAACTTCTTCATGAGTTGAGTCTTGCTTACATTTGGGAAGAAAATTACAAGATCATATCATCTCTTTGGTGTGAATGTTGAGACCTGCTGCTCTACTTATAGAGGTCCTGTTGATCACTTTTCTGCACAGAATATAGAAGAGCACTCTTGTTTTTCTGTGGACTTTTAGTATCTGTTCTTTCTATGTACTTTTTTTAGTATGCGGTTTGATTATATCCTGAGTTCTTGTGCATGAGAAAAGAGGTACTAGATAATACAGAGCAGAAGGGAAAAAGATAGTACAGATCCCTTTCAGTCTGAGAGACACACGAGCCTTAAAATTTAACACATACTCTATTCATCTTTCCTCCACTCAGGATCTTACCATAAGACAGATCAGTATTGAAAGCTAATTGAACAACAGGTTGGAGTACAAAGTTATCTTGTTTTTCTTAGCCTTAGCTAAACTTGGCTTCTTTGCTAGTACTGGGGAGTTACAAAGCAACAACACAGAGGAAGAGCTTGATTTAATGATGTTGGAATGATGAATGAGCAATTCATCCAAAGCTTCCTTTTGGTCGGGAGAACAGTCTCAGACCTGTGTGTGAACTACTCTCTGGGCAGCTGGATAATAGGTCAAGGCAATGTCATTCCCTTCCTGAGTTAGAAACAGTACTTTCTGTACTTACAAGAGATGAGTTCCTTCCAATGGAAGCAAGAAATGCCATACACATGAGTCAGCCTTGAGTGTCCAGGTGGTGCCATTACTCAGTGTTGGACACTGTGCTACAGCATATTCATACACTCATTCAAACACTTCACCGTTGTGTAAAAGGGAAACATCTTTTCACATTTTTCCCTTTGAATTTTTAAATTAAGGACATTAAAACAGGCACAATGCTCCTAGTTTCTGAGTCAGAGACTATCCTGTAAGGTTTAATTTTCCCTGCTATTTTTTCAGGTGTTCCTAAAGTGTGAGGAAGTAACAGGTTAAAAAAAATAAAAACAAACAGAAAAGCTACAGAAGCTTCTCTCTTACTGAAAGGCAATAAAACAGATTTCTGCCTCTTCGGTGTCAAAGTCCTCTTTGCAGCAAGTTTCCACGTTGACATCTTAGACACAAGGTTTCTGAAATGAAATAGAACTTGAATAATCTACCTAGAGCTCAGCTGATGTGCATAACCATATCATTTTATTGTCATTGCTTAAAAAGAAATTAGAAACAGAAAAAAAGATTGTGATATTTTTTATTTTGGGAAGATAAATTTCTTGACTTCAGTATAGTTAATTCATTTTCTCCAGTATGCAAATTAATATAAATATTATATTTTTTCTAGCTTAATAACTGTGCTAGGTTGACCTTGGCTGGACCTCTGCTCTATCATTTTCCTCCTCAGCAGGACGGCAGGGGGAGAAAGTAGGATGGAAAAAGAAAAAAAGTCTTGTGGGTCAAGATAAAGGCAGTTTAATAAAGCAAAAGGAAAGGCTGCATGTGGAAGCAAAGGAAAACGGAAGATTTATTCTCTACTTCCCATCAGCCTGTGATGTCCAGCCACTTCCTGGGAAGTAGAGCTTCAGTACGCATAGTGGTTGCTCTAGAAGACAAACGTCATAACGAGTGCCCCCCCCTCCCCTTCTCTTAGCTTTTACTGCTGAACAGACATCATGTGCTTTGGAATATCCCTTTGGTCAGTTTGAGTCAGCTGTCCTGGGTGTGCCCCCTCCCAAGGTCTTGCCCACCCCCAGCCTACTGGCCTTTAGGGGTGGGGGAATGTTGGAGACAGCCTTGATGTGAGAGTGCAGCCCAGTGTTAGCCAAAACACTGGTGTATTATCAACACCTTTCTAGCTACCAATACAAAGCACAGCACTATGAGGGCTGCTATGGGGAAAATTAACTCCACCTCAGCCAGACTCAATACAATAACAAATAGAGTACTGCATCAGTATTATCATCTCCATACCACGTAATCTCTTGCCTAACTGCAAATGGGAAAATAATTTCTTCATGGTCACTGGAGGGAATTAAATCTCAGTATAAAAACTGAAATTCCTGTGGACAAATTCTGGGTGGGCTATTAAATCTACTGGATGTTACAAACTCCTACAAATTCCTTCTAAATTATTCATGTAACCCTCTTATAACAGTTTTCCAGTTGTTGCTATGATGGGTAAATTTTTTTCTAATTGTTGCTATACAGTGGGCACTCGTACATCATATGTATTTATTATAGCAAGCATAAAGAAGAAAAAAATAATACTCATTTTCTGATAGATGGTGGTAATTCTCACTGTTTTATTAGCTATCCTTAACACTGTCACTTCCAAACTCTTAACTCTGTGAAAAGAGGATGGTTTGCTTATATTACTAAAAATACTGAAGAGTCCCCATTCTGGTAGAGTGTCCTGTTACCCTCCAATACATATGCTTTAGCTCTAGCTCTCAGCAGTCTGCCATATTTCAGCCATCTTGAAAAAGTATTTCCCAGCCTCTGAAGAAAGAGTTTAGACAATAAATCATCTTGTAAAACTTTGAAAAAATCTTCAAAATCATACAGCTACATTAAATTTGCTGGTTAACCTTGATCTAAACTGTTATTTATTTCACTGAAAAAACATTGAAAAGAAAGACCTAGCAGATTGTCTCATGATTTATTGCTGAAAATTGAGAAACAAATGAAGGAACTTCTCCATCTATATTTTGGACTTCAGAGATCCAGACGAGACTCTTTAAACCTAGAAAATAATCAAGATGCGTAAGGATTCAGAACAAATCTTCTAAATGGAAAAATCCAGATGATATTTATATCTGGCTGTAAAAAGCATGCAAAACCATGCATCATTAAAGGTACTAAAAAGAAATCATAAAAGCAGATTTCTGGGTTGGCATGGATTCAGGATAAGACAGGAGTAAATTCATTAAGGGACAAACCATAGTTGTGACTGAAGGGAAGAAATAAGAAAACTGGAATTAAATTTTTACAGGCACTTTCTGTTATTTTACTGGAGAATTTGTTTAATGTTTACTGTTTTCTGTATTTTGTTTTCCTACCTTCTTTGGGCAACAGCTTTCTTGTATTCCACACAGTCGCTAAAAGAAGACACTTTAGCTCCTTGACTTGGAAACCCTCAGATCTCTTCCAATATAAACAATTACTAATTATAAACTTGACCTCTTATGTTAAAAAAAGTTTGCAATATGTATATGCCCCCCATGTGAAAATTCAACACCCACAGTGCTATGTTTCTAAATCAAATTAGCAGCCCTTTGACACCCTGGAGATTTTGCATGGTAAAAATTAATGATTACTAGTGTTCCCATTTTCTTTAGAAATATTTCAAGGAGTACTGAATTACTTTTTGCTGTGATGTGCATTATACTTGTGAGGAACAGCATCATAAAAAATGTCTACACATACATATGGAAAGATACTTGTGATTATGAAGAAGACAGTAAAGAGTATTGGGCTGAATATTATCTACATTTTTGTAACAACTATATTGTGGCACAATGTTAATGTCATATACCTTTGCATTGTACCCACTAAGGCTGCCCCATAACTACAGCTTACACTTTGAAAAGTCTGTAATGCTGGAGACAGTAAAAAAGGCCTCTATCACCTTTTCTTATTCTATAGCTGGAAGCCAAGCCAGGAGGATGGTGTCATAATTGTTGTGTTGCTGGCAACAGTACTATCAGCAATACCATAAATTCTACAAATATATTCTAGTACCTCACCAGGCAGCACCACTAAAGATACTATGTTTTTCTTATAATACTTTCCTCAAAATCTTAAAAACCTGTAGAACAAAAATGGAAGGAGTGGAGAGAACAGAGCACAGCTTAATGTCTGAAAGACAATAGTTAATTTTTATTTCATATTTCCTTTCTTGATTTCCATACACTGCAAAATTTTATGCTCTCTTCTTGTGCAGCCATAAGTAGTTTGATGCAGTGCAAAGGGTTTTTGTATATATAAAAACTGTTATATTATTATTCCTTGCTTCACAAAACCTAAATTATCATCTATTGAATAGTTAATCTTCAATAAATAAGATTTCAATAATCCAATGGTAATTATTTTGCCTATCATACCTGATTTAATAAAACCTCAATTAAGCAGTGAGACAGTTAAAACATTTAAACATTTGATTACTTTCGAACCTGTCCTATAGTTACTGCAGGTACTGATTTAGAGCTAAACAAATTTACCACATGGAATCTGAAGCACATTTATCCATTTCTAGTGTCAGCCTTCAGTGTTTGCTTTGGACTTTCTTCCTTGTGAGGTGGGATATGAACAAAGCTCTGTCAGCTCTTGAGATTTAATATGGTATATCAAGGTTAATGACCAACAACATCAGTCTAAGGCTTTCTCCCCAAAGATATGCATAAGAAGTAGTGCCAAAATGTTAAAAATTTTTCATCCCAATGGGTGTCCCTTCAGCCCAGATCTATGTAGTAACACATGCCCCTGAGACACTAACCACTGCAATTTTCTGGGCAGTATTCACGACTCATGACAGATTGATACACAGTCAGCAGTCAGCTCACTAAGTCCTGAAAGCCACAGGCACCACCTCAAATTTAGAGACAAATCCCATTTGTTCTATGGGGTTATCTTCCCTAGGGACTAAATTTAAGTTAGAACATGGGCTTAAAGATCTGTGTTACCTAACCTGATGTAAAACATTCTCTGTAGACAGGTAATATAGTAAGCAACATGATCTTACCTCTTTTGTTGTAGTCAGCTGATAAAATAATGGAATTTAGGCAACTCAATAGATTATCTAGTTAAATCTCATACTCTAAAACAGGTAATTGTACCTATATTCAGATTAGCTAGGATGTTTCCTTATCTTCCTGATACAGGAAATGTATTTTTAAAAATGCCTCCTGAGAGGGGTTTCTGAAGTCTAACCTAACCTTCTCTTCAATTTAAACTCCTATTTCTCATCTTCTCAACCATAGATATGACAAACAGACTAAGCTCCTTTTCATACTTAAAGACTATTATCACGTGTCTCTCTGGACTTCTCTGGAATAAAAAAGCTCAGTACATCCAGTCAGTGATCTTGGTCATTTTCTCTCAACGATCTTCAACTAGGTCCTAAGTCATAATCATTGCATGCGTTGCTTACTTTCCTAAAATAACAGAATAATTGGAAGATAAGTAAATCTCAAGTAAATGTGCAGTGGTTTTAGGAACCTCATTCTTCTCTTCTTGCCTTGATTTTATATGGCAGAATGCGATGCAGTGCTGCACATTCTGTACTGTCATTGGCCATTCCCATACCTTGACATTATGCTCAACAGGTATTATAACCTTAGGAGATGAATAAGTTTGCAGACTGCAAAACTCAGCTTCTGTCATGTAACTGAAGGAAGCAAATCTCAGAAATGATGGCCCACAAAACTGCACTTCTATCAGCTTCTTCAGAGTCTGTTCTGGAAACAGCTCATCCTTGCTAATAGTAGTTATAAGGAAAGAGCATCTTGAAGCTACCCGTGCTCTAATCTGCGGGAAAGGTATATCCACACATCACAGGGCTGATTGAGTATTGTTAGCAAATAATATAGTAAACAAGTAATTTCTGTAGTGAATGTCAAATAAATAAATTATTTGCTAACAAATGCCTTTATTTTTCCTCCATCCTCAGAGACAGTAGCATAAGATTCAGCTGTTATACTACTTGTGTTTTTTAAATGACAAATGCTCAGAATATAATATTTATAAATATGTATATATATATTCCTTTATTTGATCAGCTTTGAGGGACATTTGTTGCTGTCCATGTCCAATGGAACTGACATGAATAGACTAAATTCTATACTGGCATAAATCCACTGAGTTTGCAACAGGCTGGGCTTTGGCCCTTTGTTATTATTTAATGGGAAAATAAACATTCACACTTGAATTTGTGAAAGGGAATGATAAGAGGGTTGTACAGGTCAGTTTCTTATTAATGAAATAGAGACCCTTTCAAATCTGAGCTACTCAGATGAATCTGAAGCAGGTCAGAAGTAACAAAAAGTCATTAACATCTGACAGCTGGGTGATGGCCTGTGTAAAATGAGTTGGTGCTCTCAGCCCAGTACATAAAACATCAGAATAATTGGTGTTAATTTGCACCCCTGTTGGCAGTCTTAGCACAGAGGCCAAAGATTGCATAGGCATGAAAATTAAACTATCCTGTCAGCCATAAAGGTTCTTTCAGGTCAGGATTGAAGTGCATTAACAGGATACTACAGAGGAATTTCCACTGTCAGTGCTTGGGCTGTAGCTGTTCGGTGAATAAGCCAAAGACTTTGTGACTAAATTCAGTAATCTGATGCATACCCCAGACATAACAAACACTGAGGGTTTTTCTTCTAATTTATTTATTTAGTTAGTTAGTTACTTGAGAGAGAGAGAAAATAAATTTACATCAGAAATACGATGGTGGCAAGAACCAAGGAGGTCAACAGCTGACCTCCACATCTAGTGCAAATTATTGTATCAGTCTCAGGATCTGTGGAGAATCAATAATGTATTTTTGCAACTGAGAAGCTATAAACAGTACTTTGTACATGTGTGTTGATGGGAAAGGAATTGACCATGTGGATCATTAGCTTTAGGTACATTATTGTCCAATGTTAACTTCTAGTATAACTTTTTATTTTGGATTACCAATCTGATAGTGCCACCATTTGCAGTCTTTTTCAATGTAATGCAATCAATATTTAACACCAGGCATGCTTGTTCCTTTCATTCCTGGTTGCACATGAGAATAAAGTTTGCAATTAAATTGGAAAGGCATGGAGATATTGAAAAGATGAATGCCTTCACGTTGCCAACTGGCAGAAAAGCTGGCTGGGGAGGTTTGAGAAAATTCTGCAGTTATGTGGCTCTTTACTAAGGAAGATGAGATTCAGAAATGGAGAGTGGGTAAGTAACACCTCAAATTATATTTGCGCAGAGTACGTTCACCACTTGTCAAGTCTAGCAGATATCCACAAGAAATAAAATAAATCCTCTGAAGATTTAATCATAGGTTTAGATTTGCTTTGGTCTAAAAGGAAGGCAATCCTGAGCGAGCTGCAGAGTTAAGTAATGCGGATGTGGCTTTCATGTGCAAATTTCTTTTTACTAAGTGAAACAACAGCTCCCAGAGTCTGGACTGATGTCCACACAACCAGGCCTGCATGTGAATGCAAATGACTTCATTATAGGCCAAGTCTCTGTGCACCAATGAGCTGTACAGGACACTTGCAGTGATATTAGCTTTGTGTGCAGCTTTCTTGCTGTTTCTCTTTCCTGTCTGAAATAAGTGGCATCTTATCCGTTGCTAAGCAGTAGGAAAGGGGTCCAGTGTGGCAGGGGAAGCAAAACTTCTCTTTTTGTTAGTGTATTCCTTTCACCCTAACAATTGATAACTTTATATTACCTTTTTCTTCCATCATCTTGAATTTCATAACAGTCACCTCAAAATGAGTCTGAATTCTGTTCAGCTTGCTGTATTGCTGAACTCATTGAAGGCACATAGCAAACAATATATTCATCAACAATAGTAATAAAAAAGATCAGTTATTTTCAGTTAAGTATAGCACAATACTTTATAGAAAATATTCAAGGAAAATATAAAGAGCAAGGACAGTTCTTTATGTATATTTTTACCCTTCTAGCTCAGAGACCAGTACCTCTGTACTGCAAAGAGAATTCCAGATAAGCACTCCAAGCTTTTGTTTGGCTTGAGAGACAGGCTCACAAGTCTTTTTAATTATGCCACACAAGTAGAACACTTTAACAGATTGGGTTAAGAGTACATCCTGCAGAGCTTCTTAGCAGTTCCTGTAGCTAAAGATCTTTTTAGGTGAGGTGGGAAATGTGAATTTGTATCACACCACTGAGTAATTGAATTCGGATTACTCAAAGCATACGTGTGGGCTGTCATCCCCAAAAGAAGGTTTTATCCCCTACTAGGGAGATTTTAGGCACTTTGCACAGTTGGTGGCTTGTGGACAGCAGGTAATGTTGACAGTGGGAAGTCGAGTGGTAAGTGTAAACTTGGTTCAGAATCCTAGAATCAATATCAAGTCTACATCCCATTTGACTGGCCGAAGTCTTCAAATCCATGCCTGACTGCTTCCTCTTCTGAACTACAAAATCTGTGGGATGTTCAAGGAACAGTGCAGTGAAGCATAAACAGGCAAGTAATTGTTCTTTCCCACTCTCAGACAGAAGGAGGCATTTTCCCATAGTGCAGATATTTAGTTTTAGACAGAGCTAAGAAACATGTCCCTACCTGAGAATTTCTAGCAGAATCCTGAAGATTATTCCCTTTTCTGGTTACTGATCATCAAGAAACCCTCTCTCAGACACATAGCTTTACTCTTGTACCAGATGCAGAACTTTAGCTCTAGATTTTGCTGTAGATATTGTCTAACTCTTTTTGTAAATCCATCCTTTTGAGCATACAAATGCATTGCTTTATCAACCCTAGCTTTTATGTGTTTGAGTGCAAGAGGAGGAGACCAGATATTCTGTTTGGCTAAAATACTGTTCCTTAATAGTCTAAAAATAAAAAGAAAATCCATCAATATTTCTCTTTCATGGACATTCTCATGTTTCTTCTAAGAAAAGAATTACATCTAGAAGAAGAAATTAAAATACAAAGTAAAAGGAAGATCTCATTGCAATTACAGAGACACGGTGGAATAGCTTGCATAACTAGAATGCTGTCATGGATAGCTACATACATTTTAGGAAAGACAGGCCAATGAGGTGAGGTGAGGGAGTTGCTCTTTATGTGAGGAAGCAACGGGAACATAAAGAGCTGTGCCTAGGGGTGCAGGAAGAATGAGTTGAGAGCTTATGGGCAAAAATTAAGAGGCAGGCAAATATGGGTGACACGATTGTGGGTGTTTACTACAGACCACCTGATCAGGAAGAGGAAGTTGATAGGCCTTCTATAGACAGCTGAAAGTAGTCTCACAATTGCAGGCCGTGGTTATCATGGGGGACTTCAACCACCCTGACATTTGCTGGAAAAGCGACACAACGAGGCGCGCACAATCCAGGAGGTTCCTGCAGAGCTTCGAGGATAACTTTTTGACACAGGTGGTGGAGGAGCCAATAAGGCAATATGTGCTGCTGGACCTTATACTAACAAAGAAGGTCTGGTTGAGGATGTGAGGGTTGGGGGTAGCCTTCGCTGCAGTGACCATGAAATGGCGGAGTTCAGGATCCTGCATGGTAGAAGCAGGGCAACAAGTAGGATTACAGCCCTGCACTTCAGAAGAGCTAACTTTGGCCTCTTCAAAGACCTGCTTGGAGGCATCCCATGGGTTAGGGCTCTAGAAGGTAGGGGGGTCCAAGAGAGCTGGTCAATATTCAAGTACCACTTCATCCTAGCTCAAGATTGGTGCATCCCTATGAGGAAGAAGTCAAGCAAAGGAGCCAGGAGACCCGCATGGATGAGCAAAGAGCTTCTAGAAAAACTCAAATAGAAGAGGGAGGTTTACAGTATGTGGTAAAAGGGACTGACCACTTGGGAGGAATATAGGAACTTTGTCAGGGTATGCAGAGGTGCAATGAGGAAGGCCAAGGCTTACTTGGAACTAAATCTGGCAAGGGATGTCAAGGATAACAAGAAAAGCTTCTTCAAATACATGAGTAGTAAAAGAAAGACTGGGGAAACTGTGGGGCCACTGCTGAATGTGGTGGGTGCCCTGGTGACTCAGGATGCAGAGAAGGCAGGGTTACTGAATGCCTTCTTTGCTTCAGTCTTTACTGTTAAGGCTGGCCTTCAGGCATCTCAGCCCCCAGAGGTGAGAGAGAAAATCTGGAGAAAGGAAGAATTCCCCTTGGTTGAGGAGGATTGGGTTAGAGATCATTTAGGCAAACTGGATCCTCACAAATCTATGGGCCCTGATGGGATGCACTCATAAGTGCTGAAGGAACTGGTGGATGCTGTCGCTAAGCCACTCTCCATCATGTTTGAAAGGTCATGGAGGACAGGAGAGATGCCTGAGGACTGGAGGGTAGCCAATGTCACTCCAGTCTTCAAAAAGGGCAAGAAGGAGGACCTGGGAAACTATAGGCCACTCAGCCTTACCTCCATCCCCGGAAAGGTGACGGAACAGTTCATTCTGGAGGTCATCTGCAGGCACGTAGAGGAAAAGAAGGTTATCAGAAGTAGTCAACATGGTGTCACCAAGGGGAGATCATGCTTGACCAACCTGATAGCCTTCTGTGATGGCATGACTGTCTGGGTACATGAAGGGAGAGAAGTGGATGTTGTTTACCTCAACTTCAGCAAGACTTTTGACACTGTCTCCCACAACATCCTCATAGGTAAGCTTAGGAAGTGTGGGTTAGATGAGTGGACAGTGAGGTGGATTGAGAATTGGCTGAACGGCAGAGCTCAGAGGGTTGTAATCAATGGGGCAGAGTCTGGTTGGAGGCCCATAACTAGCGGTGTTCCCCAGGGGTCTGTGCTGCATCCATTCCTGTTCAACATAGTCATCAATGACCTGGACAAAGGGACAGAGTGTACCCTCAGCAAGTTTGTTGATGATACAAAACTGGGAGGAGTGGCTGATACACCAGAAGGCTGTGCTGCCATTCAGTGAGACGTAGACAGGCTGGAGAGCTGGGCCGAGGGGAACCTAATGAAATTCAACAAAAGCAAGTGTAAGGTCCTGCACCTCGGAAGGAACAACCCCATGCACCAGTACAGGTTGGGGGTTGACCTGCTGGAAAGCAGCTTTGCTGAGAATGACCTGGGACTGATGGTGGACAGCAAGGTGACCATGAGCCAGCAATGTGCCCTTGTGGCCAAGAAGGCCCACGTTATCCTGGGGTGCATTAAAAGAAGTGTGGCCAGCAGGTCAAGGGACGTGATCCTCTCCCTCCACTCTGCCCTAGTGAGACCACATCTGGAGTACTATGTTCAATTCTGGGCTCCCCAGTTCAAGAAACACAGGGAACTACTGGAGACAGTCCAGCAGAGAGCTATGAAGATGGTCAGGGGACAGGAGCACCTCTCTTATGAGAAAAGGCTGAGAGACCTGGGTTTGTTTAGCCAGGGGAAGAGAAGACTGAGGGGGGATCTTACGAATGCTTATAAATATCTAAAGGGTGGGTGTCAAGAGGATGGGACCAGACTCTTTTTGGTGGTACCCAATGACAGGACAAGGGGCAATGGGCACAAACTGGAACTCAGGAAGTTCCACCTAAATATGAGGAAAGATCCCTCAGCATATCTCAAAAAAATTAGGTTTTCCACCCTACACAATTAAACTAACATCAACAACTGCAATGCACAGGCGGATGTAGATGTTTGAGGGCCATTAGGCACTGAGCATTTCCTCAAATGAATCACAATTACATGATCACTGGTCTTAAGTCATTTTGGGTTGATCTATCATGAAGATTTATTAGTCCTTAACAATTCTCATTGTTTACTGGTGACAGGAGTGCTTGGTGCTTGAAGGTGATCTGACACTCCTCTGGTTGCTAGTACTGTATATTCCATTCCATATGAAAATAACATACGAATGTCTAGTACCAAAGGCCAGTATCACCTAGTACCGAACACCTAGTATCAAACACCAGCCCCTAGAAATACCTCTAGGGATTACAGGCCCCTGGCTGCCTTCCCACATCTCATGATAAGCACACAGCTACTTTATATTCCATTACCCTGATGTCCCTGTGCTTAAGCATATGCTGTTGTCTGTCTTGGGCATATATCCAAACAGAGTGCCTGCAGGCTGTATTCTCCTATAATCCATTGTATGTTCTGAGAAATCATATGATCCCATTGGTTTTTCAGATACCATGGTTTTAAGCTGTCAAAATTGACCTTGTGTCATGTTTCTGTTTTGCTTTTTTCTGTTAAGCCTGTCCTAGATCTTCAGGTTCAAGTACGATTGAGTGCGGCAGTATGTTTCTGTCACAAAAGGAACAGATTTTCTCATATCAGACACAGTATTATATAGGTTCTACATATTTCTAGGCTGTGCAAATCAACTTTTAAAATATACTGTTCCATCCCCCCCAAGAGCTGAATTCAAATTTTTGTAGCTGGAAACTCAAGACAGTTCTGATATATGCAATAAAACTGTCCATCACTTCAGACCTCTTGGCAAACATTTTCTTCAGATATGCTATACTCAGTGTACCAATTTGTACTTTTAGGCACAGATCAGAAAAAGAAGTAACTCATAAGCCACAGCAGTCTAGGAGTAGAGCTCCCTCCTATGAGTCTCTTTTCGCCCGTATCCATAGCAAATTAAACCACCACTCTGCATCAGCTATGTTTCTTAACATAGTGGTTAGGCCAAAGCAAGGGTATGTCCTCTTACCTCTGCTCCCTACCTGACTGTACCAGGAGGGAAGAAGTCTAGGGTCAGGACACCACCCAGAGTTCCACAACTAAGTACCAGATATCAAAATCCAGTCCTACATTATTACCAAAAGATGTCCAATATTTCTTATAGTTTCAATGGTTTGTAACTTTACCAAATATTTACTGTTTGGAACAACATCTGATTCTGTCTCAGGCTGAATTCTTAAGGGTCTTCTTCAACGCCAGCTATTTAGCTGGTTTGAGAGTGAGATAAAAGAACATAACAGTAGTTTTGCAACTATTTTTAAAAATGGGGAAAAATAGGAAAAAAATTACATGTAGTTATGTAATTAAAGATGGCATCATTATCATCATCCACGCACTCAAGGGAGTCTACTTAAGGCTGCACAATTGACATTAAATTTGGTATTTTCTATGTTTTATATTTTAATATCTTTCAACAAAGTTTTCTGTAATTGTATGCTTTTGGGGATGTGTGTATATGTGTATTTGTAAATGGTTAGGAGTGATATTTAATGTATTTCCCTGGAACATCTAAGTGCCATTTCTTTTTGTGAGGAAGAATATTTTTACTCAATAGATTCCACCTTCATGGCAGGAAATTTTCAGCCCAGTAAACGAATTTTAAGACCGTTGGACCAAATTTTACAGTCTATATGTAAAATTTATTTTATAAAATTCTCATTAAAGTCTGTTTCCGAAACTAAGAAAGGGCCTCAGAAGTTTGTCTCCAGTATTATACTAAGTTTCAGATACAGTTTCTTAGTGGTCGCTGAAAGATAGCTTAATGTACTAAGAAATCAAATACATAAAAAAGTCTGAAGTGAATTTTCATTTACAAGGAAACAAATAACTTCAGAAAATTTTCAGAAACATTCTTCTAAGATCTTCTTATATATCAAGCATCCAGGGGTCATTAGGGAACTTGTATGTGAAACAGGTTAGAATAGACTTCTAATAAATTCCTATATATTAAAAAAAAAACAAAGCAACAACAAAAAAAACCCTCAAAAACCCCAAGCACAACAAGAAGAAATGCAATCCAGCTCTCATAAACTCATAATCCAGCAGGAATTTGTCGTGTTCTCCAGCAAACAGCACAGGACTGAGTGAAGACGAAAAATTAACAATAATCAGATTCCATATATTGGCTTATGGTGGGAACACTGAAATGTTGTCAAACCATATACCTATACTACCTCCTATACCTGATAAGCATAGATGTGAAGGCATTATAGTCATTATATTTATTGCAGTATTAAAGTTTTTTCTCTGCATTTGTTATATAGGGAGATAAAACTTGACAGACTGAAGAATAATTGATTTGATGGGCTTTTCATTCCCTTGTACTCGGAATCACAATAGATATCATAGTGTGTGGTCCATAGAGTCCTCTCCCTTCTCTTCAAAACCCCTTGGTGCCTTGTGGTTGTGTTTCAGGGTAGGGTAAATTTGTGCATGTTCTTTTCATGTCCTGTGAATAATCAGAGGAGTTCAGTCTGTAGAGCTGCCATGATTACAGCTTTCTTGAGCAAAAAGCAGCACACTGAGGTACTGCCTGTAAGAGAATAGGGCGGACAGGAGTCTCATGAAGTTGAAAAAGAAGTGAAAAGTCCTGCACCTGGGGGGGAGACATTCAAAAGCTGTCTGGGCACAGGCCTGGGCAGCTGGGTCTAGGTTGCCTTGCTCGAGCAGTGGAGTTGGACCAGATGACCTCCAGAGGTCCCTTCCAACCTCAACCAGTCTGTGATCCATGATATGTCTAGGCTTAGTTTTTTCCTAAGTGCAATTTGTGGTAATGTCTACACAAATCAAGATTTATACAGGCCCATGCTAAAAATAATACAATATAGATTCTCCCAGTGAGAAAAGTAGTGCCCAGAATCTTGTAGGACTTGCTTCTACAGCAATAATTCTACTAACTTTTCAGGAAGAGAAAAGTTTTGTACCCAGATGAGAGAGTGGGTCTTGGTGAAAATTTATCTCCAGCCACATGTAACAAATTGAATGAAAGTTGAATGAATCTAAGATGAAAGGCAAATCAAGGCTTAAAGAAAACCAGCAAAATAATGGAAATACTCCTTTCTTTTTAGTAATAAAAGAAATACATATATTTATATCTTAATAAGATATTTATATCTTATATAAAACATAAGATAACTTATGTTTATCTTATAATAACATAAGATAAAAATCAAAACACTGAGAAAACTTGGAAACACCATGTAATATTTTTAATCCAAATGTTTTCTTTAGTGCATTAAAAATTCAGAGCGAGAAAGAACTGTAAAGCTATTCTCAACCTGCAGCGAATCCAGCGTATCCTGAATAAAGAAGACAATGCTTTTTCCTGTAACTATTAAACAAGGACAGGTCATAAATTGTTTCAGATGTCTCTCTGACAAGTCAGGACTGTTTTACAACACCTATTTAAGGACATTGCATTCAGTGAAAAAAAATCCCAAAGTTCTTGTTAAATTTACAGCTCATCATATTTTCTTATGGGTGCTAGTTGCAGGACACCCCCTCCAGTAGTTAGATGTGTCTTTATTATCTTAAACAGGGATTTGCATTTGGCACAGAGCATGCGTCTATGTTTAATGCTGTATAACTTAATAGTACTTGTTTTTTAAAAGAAGCCTAGTTCGTTTCCATTTCTTTTCATTTCAGGGACCAACATCTTACCATCAATTGGCAAAGTTTCAGAAATTACTACTGTGTGTGGCAGCAAGTACTCCTCACTGAGGTCATGGCAAATTGTTTTCTAGCTTGATTTCAAGCTCTTTGGGGTAGAAATGTGTATTTGTGGACTACCTACCACAAAAAATCCTTTCCAAACATTGGCCTTTAGTTACAGAGCTCCAATAATGCAGCAGTAGAAATTGCTCTGTTTTAGCTCTGTAGAACAACTGTGTCATCCTTTTTCTGTTTCAATCTCTATTAAACCCTATAAGCATTCTTCTGTTTTCTTTTGTGTTACATTCTTAAATATAATCTTTGCCATATTTTTGGTATAAAGTGGGGAGAAGCGGGTAGCAAATGATTTCTTCAGGGGACATTAATACTTGAATGACATAAAATTAGAGCATCTCATCTTTCTATTTTTTAAATAAAACAAATTGTGTCCATTTGTTTCCTGCTGTCCTGTAGAATATATAAGTTTCTGGCAGGAAATGAAAGCCCAAAACATTTTCTGATGAAAACTATTAATTTTCAGCCAAACCATGAACATTCAGAAATGCCATTATGAGACCTCCAGGGAACCCTAGGTTAGAATCTCATACTTCAGTCTTTTTTACAGGCTGGATTTCATGGCATGACACAAAGATCTCCCAGGATGTATCTTGAATCTACATGGAGTACACACAATGCATTGTGTCTTTTCCAGCTAACCACCTGCAGCCACAGAATGGTATGGTCACACAAGTAAACCAAATTATTTCAGGTGAGACATTGGACTGTTAGTATAACACTAGATTTTCTATTTGGGAGTGCTCAGTTCTCTCCCTAAAAAAAAACGAAAACCAAAACCAAAACCAAAAACAAAGCAAACAAAAAAAAAACCCAAATCACAAAAACCAACACAGAATAAACTTAGAAAAAAATTACACTGAATCAAGAGACAATTTCCAGTGTAGAAATTTCCTTTTAGAAATAAAGATTTTCCACTAGAAAACATGTAAGATTTTCCACATTCTTTTCCATGTAAGATAATCCCAGGCTAATCTTCGCATTAATTCATAATAATATGTTAAGAAAAAAATAGTCAGTGTTTTCTTCTTACAGTAGTCCCTTTGACTGCTTAAGTGGCTGAGTATAGAACTACGAGCATTTGGGAATCTGAGGACCAAAAAAACCTGGGAGGATTCTCTGGATATTTGATATTAATTTCAGGCCTAATTTTGTTGCCTTTTTACCAATAGTTCCAGGAGTCAATAGTTCTCTGAAACAGTCAAAATATGCCTACTTACCAGAGATTTATGCAATAGAATTGGACAGATATTTTCTATCTTTCAGGTGGAAAATGGCCCATTTTACAAAACTAAAATTTCCTCCAGAAAAATTTTAAATCAGAGTAAACAAATATCTTTTAATTGCAGAAGGGGACAATGGCAGCTTTCTTGATTCTTTTCATTATTACTCTGCAGGCAGCAGCTTCCAAGCCACCTTACCACCATGTCAGAGGCTTTTGGCACCTGTAAATCTTGTGGCTGCAGGGAAAAAGAGCCTTCCAGGCAGACTACTGACAGGCCAAAAAATCTGGGTAAGCATTCATTAAATAAAGCTTTTCAGAAAACTCCTATTTTGGGGAAAAAAAACATATACTTTTGCCACTTGTTCTGTTTGCTGTGGGAGAAATAGGGAAAGCCTGAACTTTTATGTATGGATGTACATCTTGCAACTCCACTTTCAGTTCTGATAAGTATACATATATATTTGTTAGAATACATATATATAAAACAAATATGTATAAATACATGTATTTGTATAAACATGTAAAAATACATACACTTGTTATACAGGTATATATTTGTTATAATACCTTCCCTCAGCTTACAAATATGTTTCTGACTTATTAATAAACTCAGTTTACAGTATGCTTGGTATGGAATATGGCTTAAATCACTCACATTTTAATTCTGTATTGAATTTCAAATCTGCCTCCTTCCACCTCCCACACCTGCTCAGTGTTTTAATAATTACTCACAATCAATAAAGGATCACACTATTGTATTTAAGGAAAACAGGTACATTTACATATGTATTATTTAGTTTTCAAATAACATAGAAGCATATTCGTGCTACTTAAGCTCTTCTCACCATTCATTTGCTATCTGGTGGTCTTGAGCTACTGTTAGATTTCCATGTTTAAAGATACCATGTTATAGTTTTGGATGGACCTTAAAATAAATGTCAAAAACATTTTCGTGTGCTGAAACCTTCCTCAAAATATTTATCAGTAACAAGAAAAACAGAAATAGGAACTGCACCCAATTAAAAACTGGTGGTTTTGTATGCAGTGTGGAGCTCTATTCACTGTGTTGTTATTAAATTTTCATACATTAAATTAAAGTTGGTGGTTGTAGTAATCTAATTGTTATATTTCTATGAATATAAAATGGTCTGTTACAAGCAAGTTTTATTTGTAATAGTAACAGTATAAAAAGAAAGTTTTTTCTTATTTCTAGTTTTGTTGTTTGTAAATTGTTTACGGAGAGCTAATAGATTCATCCAGTTCTTTCTAGAACCCAAGACAAGGCTGAGTTTTAACAGAAGTGATCTCTCCATATGTGCACACCCAATATCTTTTGTTCTTTAAATCCTTATGGCATATATCTACATCCTGATATTTCAAAGTGTTGTACAAATTGGCATGGCTAACCAGCATCACTAACCATTGATCTTAATTCTTTTTGCCACCATATAAATTGAATCCTTTTGTAGCAACCTCCTTCCCCTCCTGCCCCACTAAATTCTTAAGCATTTTTGCAATGCAGAGAAGTAATTATCTTGGAACTGGTTTGAAATATATAGCAGCTCTAATAAATGCAAAGGAAAAATGTGTTTATGACTATTTCTTACACATTTATTTCAGAAGAAAACAGCACGGGCAAATTGGCAGAAACTTTGCATGTAGCGCAATAAGGTTTATTTAAAGTAGTTGTGATGTGAGCTTAAAAATTGTTTTCAATAGCATAAATTTTTAAAAGGCTGCTATTAGTTTTCAGAAGCCAAACAATTAAATCTATTTTGCATTTTTTATCACATCATATTTTTAGCTAAAAGAAAATAATGCAAATAATCAATTCTAATGAGTTTATATATAGCTTATAGTTTGAAAACCTGCTACAATAATCAATGCATTCAAATACAAGAATGTGCAAATGAGAGGCAGAGCCAAATTTGTAGCACACAGGCCAATTTAACACTTACGTAAATCTTACATGACAAAATTAGCAGAAACCACGCTTCAATTAATAAAGTGCAGACTCTCCTGAGTGTTCTATTTACACTGAATTGAAAGGATTCTAATATTCTATAGCTGAATAGCTACTTATTTTCATATATATTACTTTGAATTTATAAAGGAGGTGTCACTGTTATAAATTATCCTTTTCTTGCTTTGGGTCCTGCTAAGTAATGAAACTACCTTGATATGTAATGGTCCATTATTAGAATTATTGTTGCATTCTAACAGTGAATTTTGACTTCATGTGATAAATAGGTTCAAGCAGATAAGATATGGAAGAAGAACTTCCTGATTTACTATTTGGGAAGACAGCATCATAACTGACAAAGATCTTCAGATGCAAACTGCCATAAATATTTGAAGGTAAGAAGAAAAATAGGTATGGATTTTTAGTGTCATGTTACTACTCTTTTTGCCAAAGTTTTTCATGTTGTATTTATGAAGTAAAACTACTGATACATCCTTGCTCTTAATTTCACTTGACAGAACAGTCTTTTCCAGAGAGAGTTTCACATTTCTTTCTGTGAAAAAGACCTAGTGTACTGGTTCTTTCCAGTGTTTCTAAGAAATGGAAATGACCGTAACAAGCTCAAGGAAACAAAGCTGATAAGATGCAAGTATCTTACCCATGGTATTTCACGTGTGTGACTCAGGTTCTCTTATTGCTTCTCTTTTTCATCTGTGAATGGCATTGCCTGTTTAGTTGGTGCTACAGTTACCTGTTTACTGTTGCTTTATTTATGGGTAGCTTGTAATTGCTTAGATACCCCAGCCAAGACCAGGACATTAGGAGCTCTATGAAGATGTTAAATACAAGTAATTTTCTTTTCCATTGTGCACTTTGAACATAGAAGAGGGGCTCTCAGTGAACAGCAAAAGCTGTCACTCTGTTGCCTTAACAAACAAACCAGAATACTTATAAGGGAGTGCATTTCTGAGTGTGAAAAAACAACCTTTTCCTGCTTTTAGCAACAAAACCTGTAGTGATTCCTCTGTCTTCCTCTCACCAGCATTCCAATGTTTTATTAACATCCCGAAAGCCAAGAAATTCCATTCATTCATTAAAATCATATGGTCCCAAGTATGGACATGTACTAAGATTTAAAATGTGCAGTTTGATAATCTTAAAGATATCAGAAATATTAAAGCTGTCTTTAATCATTCTGTTAAAGAAAAAAGAAAACAAAAGTCTTTTCTCCAGCAGGCTGTAGGTATTTCTTTTTTCTCTCCTTCAGCATTGGTGATAATTAAGTAATGTATGCATGTTTATATGAGTATCAAGAGAAAAAGGGAGGAAGGAGAGCTCATTTAGAACAATTTCAGACTTCAAAACTGACAAAACCAAATAATAGCATAATATTAGTAATACTACTAATAATAAAAATAATGTGTTTATTCTTCCTATCTAGGTTATCATCTGAAATACATTAAGTCTCTGTCTGTTTACTCAAGGAGAAACATTACCTCATTTGCTATTGTCTCCAAGTGGGGGAAGGAGGAAGGAGGGGAAAAGCTGTTCTCCAAATGCAGCCATTTGAATATCCATGTGTTGAGACTTACTATGTTCTCTTGCTTTTAAACTGTTCCTACATACATACCTACATATCACAATGGAGGAAAAATCCTTAAAATAAGAATTGATTTCTAAACTATGGTGGTTTTTTTCCTACATGAATCTGGCTTTTCGAGTTTAGGAGCTGTCATGACTGAAGTTTGAAAGGAAAAATAGACGGCTTCTGTAGGCTGTCACAGTTTCATATTTATGGTGGCATATCACTTTACTTCTCCTGCTGATGGCCCACCTGTCTTCATTGCTCGGAATCGACACTTCAGGACTCAGCACCTACTGTTAGCCACTGAGAAATACTCCCCAAGGCAGGAAAGAGGCAGCAAGCCAAAACCAACATTCACAGCCAGCTAATGAATGCAGAAATTAAAACAAACAAAAAAAATAGCCTGGAAACTATTTCCAGAAAAGCAATTAAATCATATGATAAAGAGTAAAAGGTACAGTTAAAATACAGACTGCTAGAAAGAACAGAAACAAAATCATTTTATATGGCACCAGATTAGTTCTCTGTCCTATTATATATTGAATGGTTTATTGTGTTATTCTCATCTCACGCTAGTCTAACTTAGTCTGCCCTTAGTCTTGATTTAAACTTTATTGAATAGAAAAACAATCCTTCAACTCTGAATTTCTTTGTGAATATCAGAGGGAACATTAGAAAGACAACTCTTTTCTTGTATGAAATATTTACCCAGCAGTTGAAGGTGCTTTTGAGGTTCATAACTTCCAATCTTGTCACTTTCTCCTATAAAGTGATACCCTTAGATGAAAAGGAAAAAAAAAAATAATCATTATCTTCTAGAGTGGTTTTAAAGCACAGTCTGACTTGGCCCAGGTCTATTACCTGACACACTGACTTGTGAAGCAGCTCAAAAGATTTCTTTCGATTTCAGCAGGGGTTTGTGTAAGCTATCAGCATACTAGAGAATTCTAATGTTACCTGAATGGTAGGGGAAAAAATCATGTTTATAAGGTTCTCAGTTCAGCAGAGCTGAAAGCCATTCACTCTCAGGCTGATTAGAAGTATTTCGCTTTCCTCCCAGCTCCTCCTGAGCTAGAACGTAGTGGGAGCTAGAAGCCATTGTTTGTGGCAGGAAGGGGATTCCAGCTTTTGCTGGTTTCGAAGATTCTCCTGAGCTCCAGAGAAGACGTTTTACTTGTGAGAGATGAGGACATCTTCATCTTGATGAGTTTTGCACTCAGTGGAACCTGTGAACTAGAGCCTGCAGATTCACACCTGACTGGTGGCTGCCAACATGTTTCTGGATATATTGAGTTCAGGCTCTTGGCTTATTGAGTTCAGAATCCACTGGCTCCTGCAAAATTTATGTTCATCACTTTTTATCAGTTACCATCTTGCCTAGCTTCTGCTGAGAAGAAAAGCTCAGCTGCTACTATGAGCTAGACTGCCCTCAGAGGTCAAGCAGAATGTCGTGGTTTAACCTCAGTCAGCAACCAAGCACCACGCAGCCGTTCACTCACTCCCCTCTGGTGGGTTGGGGGAGAGAATCAGAAGAGTAAAAGTGAGGAAATTCCTGGGCTGAGATAAAGACCATTTAATAGGCAAAGCAAAAGCCGTGCACACAAGCAAAGCAAAACAAGGAATTCATTCACCACTTCCCATTGGCAGGCAGGTGTTCAGCCATCTCCAGGAAAGCAGGGCTCCATCACACGTTAACAGTTACTTGGGAAGACAAACGTCATAACTCCAAATGTCCCCCCCTTCCTCCTTCTTCCCCCAGCTTTATATACTGAGCGTGACGTCATATGGTATGGAATATCCCTTTGGTCAGTTTGGGTCAGCTGTCGCGGCTGTGTTCCCTCCCCTGCCGGCTTCTTGTGCACCCAGCAGAGCATGGGAAGCTGAAAGAGTCCTTGACTAGTGTAAGCACTACTTAGCAACAACTAAAACATCTCTGCATTATCAACACTGTTTTCAGCATAAATGCAAAACATAGCCCCACACTGACTACTATGAAAAAAAAAATTAACTCTATCCCAGCTGAAACCAGGACACAGAAATTCAGCTGGAGCAATACATCTTACTGATTTGCTGATGGTATGCAAATTCAGTAATTTACCCCAAAAGTGGCAGTATGATAACCTTCTGAAAAGCTGCACACCATCACACATTGCCTACCTATGTACTGAATGTACGGAAAAGCAATCAAGAATTGAAACATTATTGAAGAAACAGCAAAGGGTTTAATAGACTTGATCCTGAAAAATGTTGTTTATTTCTCTGCCTACATCCATATTATACATATATATTGAGTGTATATATATATGAGAATATATATATACATATATTCCCAGTGTGTCAGGACCCAAGGGAATGGCAGGAAGACGTGCCAGGGGAGGTTTAGGTTGGATATTAAGAAAACGTTTTTCACCCAGAGGGTGGAGGAGCACTGGAACAGGCTCCCCAGGGAGGCAGTCACGGCACCAAGCCTGGTGATATTCAAGAAGCACTTGGACAATGCCCTCAGACACATGGTGTGAATTTGGGGTTGTCCTGTGCAGGGACAGGAGTTGGACTCGACGATCCTTGTGGGTCCCTTCCAACTCAGGACATTCTATGATTTTATGATTATAGATGTATATATACACATATATATATACACATTGGAATTGGGTTATGTGAGTCTACTGCTACTTTGTCCAAATTAGAGTAAACTTCAGCATGCATCTCATCAGTATAAAAGCAAGCACTAGACTTGTCTTTTGCAGCACTACTGATAATCATTGCTCAGACTAGTTCCTGAACTCGGATAACTTTTTTTTAGCTACTGTTTGGGGCAGAATGTGGGAGGAACTAATACATACAAGCTAAGAGGTTACTTCATACCTGAGCAGCTTACTACTGTTATGCTCAGCTCTTTCACTTTAGGCACTGGTGGAGCAGAACAGAGCACAGAAGTCATGCTGTTGCTCTCACTAGAAAGCAGAAACTAACAGCACCTCCTCCTGGTTTAAAGGGGAAAAAAACCTCAGCTCTTTCCTTTGGTTTTAAGGAGGAGAAAATCTCTAGGCTATTAGCTATTGCAAGCTAAGCACTGAAGAGAGAACTCACATAGTGAACCTCTACTCTACTTTGGGAAAAGTACCCTTAACTGCATCTTCTTAGCTAAGAATAAAGACAAAACCTGAGATTAGTCTTCCTCATCTTGTCTCCAGGTGGCCACATGGAGAGATATTGGTCTCAGCTAGGAGATGGAGCTAATAGCTGCTGTTTTCCAGACAGCAAAGGAAGATCAGTCAAGCTCAGGCTCAGCTGGGAAGTGGTAAGAGGTAATAGGGAAAAATTTTCTGTATTGCTTCTTGGTTGTGACTGACTGTTGTGTTCACGCTGATAGTGGAGGGACCTCTGACTTTTCTAGTAAAGAGCTAGTCAAGATCCCAAGCCAGAGTATTCTGAAATGCAGAAGTTTCATGTTGCAATTGTACAGCAAACAAGTCAGCAAAGAAGCCTGGGCTCAGGGTGGTCCAAATCTCTTCCACCTCTTCTCCAGTGTGGAACTTGCTGGGTCCAAAGTATATAAAGAGCTGATGCATAACTTGATCTGTTCCTGCTCTGTTTCTTTAATCCTTTCTGTAATCCTCCTATGCTGATCATCTGAATGCAAAGTAAATGACTAGTGTCAGCCTGCTTGTGTTAGTTTCTTGCAGTGTAGAGGTTCCTTAGTGGTAGCGGTCCTATGAAGATAACTTTCCCATATGGAAAACCCTCCTTTTGAAATGAATAGGAAATTCAGCTTTTGTTCTCTATTTTCAGCTATTATAAATTATTTTCCCATTATTGATAATCTTACTTAAAATATTATACAGTCTATTTCAGTGTTCTCCAAAGCTGAAGTTGAAACTGATTTTTTATGGAGGTAACTTTTTTCTAACCACAGGAGTTAGTTTCTTTCTAACTGTAACTGAGCGTGACATGGTAAAAAGAGCATTAGAAAACATTGGGTAATTACCAAGATGCAATTGGAAACACTGGGGACATGACTATTAACTACTTTTAAGATCTTCTTTGCTTATAGAAAATGCCCTTAAGGATGGCATATATTTACATTATACATATATGTATATTTTTAGTTTTAATATTATTAGAGGTGAGTAAAACGTTTTAACATTTATGGAATCAGTCTTTAAGTAATTTTCTGTATAACTCTGTGTGACTATCTTAAACCTTTTGCCTACTTTACAAAACTAAGGGAGATCAAATCTTCTCAATCTAAGAGCTAAAAGCATTTGAAAAAAACAGAGATGGAAAAAATGACCAATTTTCATCAAAATCAGAGAATACTAAAGTTTTTCAAGAGTCTGCATTAGGCCTGAAGTAATTTCATACACTTGTTCGTAATCTAGTTAAGTAGCAAAATCTACAGAGCACACAGTTATACAAGTCCATAGATAACTGAAAAACATCAGTGGGATCCAAACAAGTTGAGTGAGGGGGAGAGTACAAGTGCAATTCTAGTTCCTTGTTGGTAAATATTATGTAATGAACACTGGGAAGAAAAATATAAAATAAAATATGGCCATCCCTACTAGGTTTCAATAAGCTATAGCCACTCAGAAAGAGGTCTCAGGCATCATTATATAAGTATATAGCTGTGGCCAAAATGGTGCCCATCTCTCAACAGGTCACAGTGGCATTACAACATACTTCTGGTAGGCAGCACAGTTATGGGGCTTCTGTGATGGCTCCCAAATGCAAAATCCTCCAAAACAGGAGAGAGTCTCAAGGTTGGCTTTGTCAGTGCTGCATCAACTTTGTACTGGCACAGTGATACAGGATTTGTTCTTTATGATAGAAAATAAAAATACTGCACAGAGATTATGACTGAGCTTGTAGTACTGACTCGTTCACTTCAGTGTGTATTTGCCACTCCATTTACTTCCTGCCCTCTCAGAGCCAGAGCTGCTATAGTCATACTAACTACATTGCCACTGCCTTTAAAAAAATAATGGCAGCAAGGGATAGACCAAATAGTTCTGAGTCAGCTGTTCTAAATGTATACTGATTGCAAACCACAATTTGTTAGGGGAAGCACTTTGTAGGGAAGTTAGGAAGAAGGAGAAAAAAGAGAAACAGTGAAGAATCTGAAACAGAACCAACCTCAATTTAAATCAGTAATCAGTAGATCAGTGACTACTGAAGCTTTCTTAAAAAACAGAATGGAACTTTTCTACCTTCCCATATACACAGATTATATGACAGCAGCCAACAGTTTTTAAAAAGGAACCATTTCAGGTGGGTCCCACTGTGTGGATCTTATCCCACACATTGTTTCTGCATACAAATCTTGTATTGTGTTACTGTTAGCAGTCAACAGTTCAATGGCCTATTCAGGGAAACAAAAATCAGAAAGGAATCCATCCAGTAAAGGTAGCTTCTAAATAGCATAGGACAGGTATTAAACACCCTCTGTCATGGATTTGCTGGAGACAGTTGCAATCTCCAAGTCTGTATCTGGGCTCATTCCAGTTTCCCAGTTGCAGCAAATCATCAGTACCAGATTCATAGACATCCGTTGGTGATCTTTTAATTTATCTGAGAATGTTTGGCAAAACTATATGAACTCAATGAGACTTTTCAAAAATGGATTCCATGTCCAACCACATACAAGTGCTGATAAATTGATTTCCATTTTAATGATGTGGTCTGTGCTGTTAGCTTGCCATTGGAAGCATTGCAAAGAAGAAAAATCTCTGTGAGGCAAGAGTGAGAAAACAGCTTTGTAAATGAGAAGCTGAAAGCATTGCCCATGTACTAACCAGGGCTGTGCGATGTTTTACTCCAGGATTCCTCTTCATGGTTTTGATGTTTTACAATATGACAACTTGGTAATACATTGCAGATGTGTTTTTAAAAGGAGCTGTTCAACCTCTGAAATGCCTTTTCTCCCATTAAGATCTGCAGGCCTCCAGCACAGCTTTACAAAGCTGAAGGCTTTTGGCTCAAGTGTGATTTAAAATCTGATTAAAGAATACAATCTTAGCAACTCTAGGCATCAAATAAGGAGAGAAAAATTAAATTTAATTTGAGTGACTTCTTGCTTGGAACTACATTAAAAACAACTCTATCTGACTGCTGCAATTCTGAGTTAGTAAGCAACTTGGTATGCCAGCCAGTAGGACTCAGTTCTCCAGAATCAATATTGCAGTTATTGAGTAATTACAGTACTTGCCTGGGAAGATGGACAATGTGATATTTGTTCAGGGGCTGATGGGTGATAATGGTGCTCAATGAAAGACGATAATTGAAAACAAAGTGATCTTAACGCGGTCGACTGACACAATAGAAAGAAGACCATAGTCTTTAAATCAAAAAACACTTTATCTTCTTGATTATCAAAACATTAGTTTAAAAATAGCAACCAGCAGCAAGACTTTTAGAGGGTAATATACCACTTGCACTTCTTCCTTAGCTTCAGATCGTCAATAAAGACTCTTTAAATGTTAATCCTCTTGAAAAAGCATTTTCTCACTCAAGGTGTTCTTACAGGCTATTACCAATAAGACATAAGATGAACTGTCTGCATTTCCTTTAAAAGCTAAGAAAGTTAAACTTTGGCAATTAATTCTTTGACTCTTCTGTCACTTTTAGCAAGTGGTCATTTAACATATGTCATTAGTCTGTGAAGTATACACAGTGTGCATTCCTCACCCCTCTACTACTACATATACACACTGGGGAGTTTGTCTTGATCTCATGAAATAGCTGCAAGTTCATCAGCAAGCATTCTCAATGGGTAAATAAAACACCATGTTTGAACATTCAAAAAATACTGCAAAATTACTTAATATCATAGACTTTGGTAATACAGTCATAAACCATTCTCCTCAGGAGAATGAGAAGCTAATCTAAAAATACCAGAATAGGAAAGACACGATTTGCCAGAAAACATTCTTTGGTTCCACGGTATTTCCCCACTCTCTACAAAAGCCATCAGTGACCAATTAAGCACTAAGTCTGTGAATCTTATCACATAGCTGGGCAAAATACTCGGCAAAGGAGACAGCCCTCTGAAATTTCAGGGTGATGGTAAGGACTCTAAAAGAAGCAACTGAATTTATGGACTACTCACTGCCAAGTGCATTTCAGTATCAAAATATTCAGGTTTCAGCTGTAAAATCTTGAAGATGGGGTGAAATAGTTAAGTTTTTATTTTTAATTAAAATTTATACTTTTCATGGGGAAAAGGAAATAATCCTAGCTCATGCAGCATGCGACATCGTATAAGCATCTCATTAATACTGTTTTTCTGTGCCAAAGTACAACTAAGTTGATGATATATGATTTTAACTCTTAGACTTTATTTCTTATGTATGTTACCCTTAAGCCTTACTGGAGTATTTGCCAATGCTCAGTGCTTGAAAAAAAGGCTGGCTGAGGTACTGGCCAAAGTAAGATGTTACCAAATGTGACTAATTCATGAACCCCTTGACAAGGGAGAAGTAGCAAGGTACTGACATGAGGATGACCAGAGATGCCAGGTATGCAATTTATCATGATGGGAAGAAGGAAATATTGTATGAAGTGCAGGATGACCCAGGTTAATCTGGAATGAGAACATCAAGAACATGTTGTCCTTAAAAAAGGAAAAAAAATAAAAAAGATAAAGGTAAAAAACTTGGTCTTGTTCATATTTGTACATGATATAGAAAGGAATATCTCATTAGAATAAGAAAATCTTTAGTGTTTTGAATTGTGAACACTAGGAGAAAATGTTTTGCTCTCTCATCTCTAAAATTTAAGCATAGCTATATGGATAATAAGAATTTTGTCTAATGAAATCCATTTTTTTCCAAAGGTAGTGGCTTCCTATGAAATTTAATTCCTTAATTACCTATCAAAATATAAATCCTTATCTAAATCTGAAGAGTAATCAAGTAATTTGGAAACAGTGTGCACTGTAAGTAGTATCCTGTAAGTAGAAGAACCACTACTGTGCCCAATTATCTAGAAATTATTTTTGTACATTCCACTTCTAAGGGTCATGTTTTTACTGCCCAGTAATTCTGTTAGTATGGGGGTTCATCTAGAATAACAGTGACCTCTAGGGATACAATTTAGTGTGATACATCAAGTTTTCAACTAATAACTACAGATTTTCAATTACATGTAGCAATAGAAAGAACATATATGAAAATGCTAAGTGAAGTTACTCAGACCATCTGGGCTTTTGAACTTATATGCTCTGATCATGAACTAAATTCACATACATATATGAATATATGTTCATATTCATATATACATGTTTATGGACATCCTTATGCTTGCTGTTTTTTTCCGTTTAGGGCTACTCAAAACACTCTTTTTTGAAAATGAAAAAAATTATTCTTTCAACATTTTATTCCTTTTTGACCTAGATGTTTTCTTAATAAACTATTTGGAAATTAAATACTGAAAGATTTCATTTTTAAATAAAAACTTTTTGGTTTTTTTTTTTTACTTACTCAAACAATTAAAGTAATTAAAAATGAACCTGAAAATTCTTGAGATTTACCTGAATATGTTTTTTTTTCAGTGAATTTTTATAGAAAATTCTTGCCTTTCTTCTAATTGGACAAAGATAATACAAATGCAAACAAATAGTTAATTCCTTATTACTTTTGTAACAGAATATATAATTTGAAATCTTGATTAAATATTACGTACCAGTCATTTCTTCATCTTTAATATTATTACCTTACCATCAAACTCCACTTACTCAGATGAGATTCTTAGTAAAAGATAGAAAAATCATCACTAAAGAATATTCTGTGTGCTGAGGATTAAGCTTTACTCAAATAATTTTATTATACAAATAGTAATAATATTCTGGACAGTGTAATGATTTGGTTAGCCTAATGTTTTAGTTAGATGTAGAACTAAAGAACTTAATATAAATTTTCAGTACATTGTAACCTCCATGAAGGAAATTACAGAATTGTTGAATCTGTTGCATGGTAAACAAGTCATAGAACCAATTTGTAGTTCAAGCCAGGGTTTACAGAAGCAATAGGCATTAAGGTTACATTAGTCATTCTGGGTGCCAGACAGATGAGGAAATTACAAGTCCCAGACTTGTTATAATAGCTTGACTAATCAACATCATTGCACATATTCCAGCAGACTCTCATCTTTTTTGTGCTGTATGAAGAGACAGTTGAGGACTTCTAAAAGTCAAGAATCTGTGATTTGCCAAAAATTTACTTGGTGAAGTGTGCTTGTTTCTATGCAGACTAGGCAACTGAATAGGACAAGGATTCTTAAAAAGAGTAAAGGTCTGGGGTCAGGCTGAGGGGTCTGTCATCCTGTCCCAAGAGAGAGAACAAGGGTGTAGCTGGAACACAGCAGAAGAGGTACTCCAGAGCGGAGAATGGATTGCGGTTGGTGACCTCTGCAAATTTCCACCTCTGTTAGCAGCAAACTCAAACATGGACAAAATAAGCAGCAGGATTGTGGCTATCTTACTGCTGCTTTTTTCTTGCTCTAGGCAGGTAGCTCCTTTACTTTGGACAAGAAGATTGACAAGAGTGCCAGATATACTCTGATTATCCACCTACCCTTAAGACCTGGGGCTGGCATAAAGAAACACCCCAAGGATGTCTGTAGTTTGTGCTGTAACTAATAGGCATCAGTTGTCTCCCATGCTCTACTCACAATCTGAGCACAGAGGGGAGATAGCTCCTCAGTCTGCCCCTTCCTAATACTTGTCTCCTCATGCCATGCATGGCATGAGGGCAGCTGGACTATCTATAAAGACAATCTAAAATCCAAGTTTACACTAGCTGTGCACTCGGTGGTCTCCATGTTCTAGAGAAGGCTTAACTAAAAGAAGGCAACCTGCCCTACCTGACACCTTGTTTTTTAGCAAATGTCTTGTTCCTTCTTACAAGAAGCTAGTGGAGAGTCATATGACTGTACAACCTAGTACATTATGAGTCATGTGACTATACAATCTGACTCATTAGACAGTCATTGCTAATGATAAAATGAAGCATAACATTGCATGTATGACATTATGGAAGCAAGTATATAAACAAAGGACTCCCAGTTTTGAAGACTGTTATTTCTTTCAGTGTTTTTTCTCTCAACGTTTTCTTAGTGGTTATACAAGATCATTATTTCTCTCAATACATTTTCACTCAATTCTGTGTTAACATATTGATTCTATTTTTTGCTCTTCTGGACCAGCAGACCCTAGAGCTGTGCTAGATTTTAATGTATGAAAATCAGCTGAAAAATTGTTGTAGTTTACATCTAACAGAAACAAGCATTTTCTTGTTATGTTTACATTGTTTGTCTTTACTGAAATAAATGTGTGATCCATGTATGATCAAACAACAATATTTAATTCTCATGGAAGGTACTTGCATTTTTTTAAGCTAGCTGAAATTAGAAGGGAAGGCCCATATGGATCAGGTGGAAGATGATGGTTCTTTCTTTGGGTAGGTCAGTGGACAGGGAACGGGATTTGGGAGACACCTTTCTGCCTGAGGGAAACCAAACTTGCTCTCCTGTGTGGGAGCATTCCTATCACCATTCTCTAATACATTGGGGAGTAAGATATTCACAGTCAATCCCTACAAAAACTTAAACTGTTTAGTAATCCAAAAATAACCACAGATTTTGGGGTGGACCAGATAATCTCGAGAGGTTCCTTCCAACCTCAACCATTTTGCAATTCTGTGATTTTATATCTTTATGTATAGGACAGTTGCAAGTTTTGGATATGTGGGTTTCAATTCCTTTCCTTTTCCTTTAATTTCTTTTATAGACTATTACCCAACAGGGCACTCATTTGAAAAGTTGGCAATAGGAGTTAAAGTCCTTTTAGGAAGCAGAAGAACAGAATCTGAGTTTTGTACATCTTGGATGAGACTCCTGGCCTTGAGCTTGTTGCAAGAAAGATGAAGTAGCTCTTGGTTTCAGAAGTGAGCTTTATGTTCCTCCCTTCCAGGTGGCTATTTTTCAGCTGAAACTATGTAGTAAGCTTGGATCAAAATACACAGGTAATTTCAAGTCACTGTAAATTGCTTTGTCCATCCAGTAAACCTTTTGCCAAAATATTGTTGTTAATGATTACTCTGACCAGTTCCAAACTAATTTCTCATAGGTTTTAGGGTTTCCATTTGCACGGTCTCATGAACCTGTTTTCAGTTATACAGAAACTTAAAGATGGTAGCCTCTATTAATTTATAAGCTAAATCAGATCACTTGTATTTTGTGTATATAATCTACCATATATGTGTATGTATACAGCATATACATCTTCCAGCACAATCTCTGCAGAAGAGAAATATTCAGAAAATTATACATATGATGAGTATCACATGGAGTTTATTATCAGTAGTATAAATTTTATTAAGTTAATTATGCCAACAATTGTACAAAACAGGGTTAATCATTTTACGTTACACTGATTTGATTGTCTCTAATAACAAAATAGTATACTTCCGTGGGCTTTTTCTCTGATGTTTTAATATTAAAAAAACATAAATCAAAGCTGTTTTGATGGATGAACAACACAATTTTGTAACAGAATGGAAAATTTTAAAAACTGAGTAGCTGGTAGAAGATGAGTAGAACCAGGGAGGATTGATGTTATAGCTGAAGGCAACATTAGAGATTAGGTACTCATTTGGCTTTTCAGAAGGCCTGGTGACTCATTCCACATAAATGAAGTTTGTGATATGTAATGAAAAGCTTTCTATCTTCACTGCAAGCAAATTAGCAGGTATTTTGTGGGAAGAATGTTAATGTTATCTTGCATTTGTTTCAGAGCAGGAACACATTAACAGAGAAGATTTGAAAAGAATTTCACTTTCATAACATCAGGTGCTGAAGGTATTAAAACAAGGTCACCTCTGTAAAGCAATGAGAGAAAATTAGGTTATAAACAAGCAGTGCCTAAAAATATACTCTGTCTATTTCAGTGACCAAATGTAATACAGTATTGCCTCAGATTGCTAATTTTCTTTACCGAGAGTGACACTCATATGTCCAGAGCTGAATCCACAAAGTTAAACAATAAAAAAGGCATGGTTTTGTGAGGGAGAAGGGATACACATCTCAGTGGGCAAAGTCATTTCATTCCATTAAGGGAAAAAACAGACAGGCTGTTTTACAGCCTTTACTGTTCCATGTTATAAAGCAATAGACTATTTGAAGACATTACTTTTTTTTTTTTTTTTTTTTTTTTCCAGAAAGGCAGCAAAGAACAGGAAAGAAGATATATCTGAGGAAGAAAAGATAAAAATAATCATTTTCAATTCTGAATAACTGAGAAAAATAGTGAACAAGATGGAAAAAAGAAAAATTCATTCAGAAAAATAAAAATAGTTAAAAAATTATACTAGAGGAAGCTAGAGTATTTGAGAGATAAAGAAAATCAGTATGCACTAAAAACAAGGCAGATAAAGCAGAGAAATAAAAAAATATCACCTTATTTTTTATTTGAAAACAAGACAGAAACGAACTAAGACTGTACTTCTGCTAGCATTGGAATAAAAGGAAAAACAGGTCAAAGAGGAGACTGATTAGTAAATTAACAATAATTCCTTAGAGAGGACTGGATTATTTAATGGCTCGTTTGTGATTGAGGCAGGATAGTCTCAGAATGAGAATATATATATATACACATGTAGACATAATATAACAGAGATTATTTAGGAAGAAATACTGAACATGAGGAAATGATAGCTAGATAGGAAGGCACAGATAGGGAGACAGATAGAAAATTGATCTTCAAGGCAACCTGAAAAGGTAGATAAAGAAACATGTTTAATGATAAAAGTGGCCTTGCAACCTGGGAGATATGACTTACTATCATGATGACTTGTGGTAACAGCAGAAGAACTCCTAAGTAGGTAGCATATTTCTAGACATGATACAAGACTTTTTCAACTCTCCTGGTTTATGAAACAGCCATAAAGATCAGATACTTCCCTTAGTTATTCAGTCTATATTAAAGTAGACATCTTCTACATCATTCTTTTAAAATATGTCTATAAAAACTTTGCAAGCCTTACACAAAAAAAAAAAAAAAATCACACAACTCATTCAGTCAGTGGTTTGTATCTTCACTTCCCATGGCTGGCTCTAGGTCAATGCAATCAATCTGATTTAGGATGTAAAAAGCAATAGGCTGCAAACTTTTTGACGTTTAGTCAAACTGCCTTCATCAAAATATTTTTATGTCACCTTTGCAATTTGGTAGGTGGTCAGGTATAAGTTTGTGCAGGCTGGGACAAGTTAAAGTTGAGTGAACTTTCCTTTTCCTGTTAACTTCAGTAACTGATTTAGATATGCTATTTCAAGAAATAACATTTTAATATTCACTTTCTCTAAAAAGTAGTTCCCTTCTCTTGAAACAGATTATAAACATAACAACTTCAAAGGTTTGATAAAGAAAATGCCAGAGAATCTAATAATGCCTGTCTACCGCACATTGGCCAAATAAAACTTGTTCAGTTAATGTTTCTAAAAGACCTTGAGGGCTTTTGGTGAGATGCTTATTACTTCTTGAGCATGCCTTTATAATAAAATATTGTGTTCTATAACTTCTGCTAGGGTACACTGACAGAGAACCAATGAAACCAGTACAGCTACAGATTTATACCAAATAAAGATCTGCTCAAGAACATTTAACGCTAATTACAGATAAATAACCTGAGGAGCCTACATAAATAAAGAGCATAGTGTTAATATTTTCAAAGAAGGAAGTCACAGCAGGAGGAAAAAGTAAGAAAAAAAAAGCTTTAGTTTACATCACTCTCCCAGATAAAAGCATAACATTTTAACCAAAGATTAAATCTATGGATCAAGAGTCTGGAGGAAAAACATATGATCACTTATTGTTTTCTGAGTAACATACATTTAAATTTGTCAAAGCGTTGCTTTCAGGTGAACCTAGAGTACATTCAAGTATGTGAAAACAAGGGGAGATGGAAAAAGGAGGAGGTTTACTATATATTTCCATAGGTTCACCACATGCAAAAGGTATTCCTGAACACAGGACAAAAGCCAAAATGATGTCAAAAGCCAAAATGATGACAAAAGCCAAAATTATTTGAAACATGACCCCCTCTTTCTAACTTAACACTTCTTGTGGTCACTGATTTTAAAGCAAAACTAAAACAGTTTCTCCCACTCAGAGAGACTGCATTTATCACTAGGAAAACCAAACTGTAAGATAAATTAAAAACAAACAGAGATGAAGGAAAGGGATATTTATTAATATGTTGCAAGTATGCCAAAATAGACCCATGAGGTCTGCCTGTAGTTGTATAAATAATATTTTCAGAAGCTGTGGTTAAAATTCCATTGAAATGCAATTATTTGAATGTGAAAACTGTATACGTCTTCTTTCTCAGAGTGAGAAAACAGAATGGAGGAAAAAAAATAAAAGAAAGCTCACTTGTATACAGCAAGGGTCTACAGTTACACAGATTTTGTATCTTACTATACAATAGTCTGAATGAACTTTCACTTAGGTTTGAAAATCATATTCACAGTGAGGAAAGTGCTTTGCGTATTGATATGCTCCCCCGTAATACAATATTGTCTAGTGACGTGACCATGCTTATACCTCAGACTTCATTTGATATTCTCATTGAAGAGTCTGAAGTTGCTCTCCAGGCAGCATCAGCTACTGCAGAGACTTCTGAGTTTTGTAGCCATGTAGACATTCCAATTAGGGGTGGCCTGTGCCATGCAAGTAACAGAGAAGTACCAAAAACTGCAACTATTCAGGGCCAGCTCAAGGTTCTCAGCAGTGTAGAAAAAAATTAAAGACATAGCAAGATTTAAGGAGGGACAAATTTTACAATTTTGGGGATAGCTAAATTATTTCCGTGGAGGAAGAGGTGAGAGGTCAGTCTGAAATATCTTCTTCAGTGTCAGAGGATTACCAGAAGGTGTTTGTTTAATGCAGATTACCCATTCTGTAGCCTCTATTTTTCAGAATCCACATCTCTTTCTCTCCCAACCATAAGAAATGCTTTGACAAGGATGGCAGAGAGCTACGAGTCTTATGAGGGATTTTTGGGCTTTCACAGGTAAGAACAGCTTTCCAGTATTCAGACTGAATTCAGTCAAGTCTTTCATTTATTAGCATGTCCTACTTAATATCTATTTCTAAGGTAGTTCTTCATATACAGCATATAAAGTGATATTACTTGGAAGCAAATTTAGGTGTTTTAGGTTAGCTTATAGTTAAATTTAGACCTTTGTTACTAACAGCCTGGTAAGGTTTTTCAATTACTGTAATTTTCTCTTCAATTTTAGGAATGTGCAGGGCAAAAAGCTCAACCTTTCTGTCAATTGATCTTGTGGTTGATAACTTTCAACACTGCCAGCATGAAATTTTAATATCAAACATCTGTGACTTTTCCTTGTTGATGACTCTTCTATGACATGGGCCCTCTTTGCTTGCTTCATAAATTATCAGTGAAGACTCCTATTTAGCAGGGGATTGGGGGATGATCAGAGCCTACACTTGCAGATCTTCCTTTGGTGACTGAAGGTTGCATTAACTCCGTCTACTCACCGTTCTCTTGGAAATGTCCAGTCTTTGGAAGTTCACCTATCATACACAAACAAATGATTGAATTGTTTATAAAAAGCTGTGTATGATCACTTCCAAGGATGAATATGATGATTCTTATTACTAAAAGCAAACTGTATTCTTTCACCCTGGAAATACACTTAAATATATTATATAAAATATCACTGTAAACATTATGCCATATTCCTCTGTGATGATAATTTATAATTAGAAATTTATTATGTTTTGCAAATATTTTTAATACATATATTTTATGATATTAATTTTTAAGAAGGCTTTATTTTGTTTTCTTGTAGTTTTATGAGGAAAAGATCTGAACATTAATGGGAATTCCAGCAAAAGTTTTTTGAACTTGTCATTTATAATCAAGCTGCGTTAAGTTTTTTGAACTGTAAAATCAAATGCTAGTAAAATATTTCAGCCTCTCAGTGAAGCCAATTACATGGCAATTGATGAAGCTCCCTTTGTTCAATAAAGGAGGTTATAATGTCCATGAGTACAAATCCTTGCTGGTACTTAGTACTACAGACAAGGTAGTTTTTCTGTCTGCTTATCATCACTGTGGAAGGAGCTCAGTGTTCCATGAAAAATTCTTTTCTCATCTATAGCATCTGGTCTTTGACCAGTGTTTGAACTACAACTGAGCTTAACGGTATTTTGTTTGCCTGCATATTCTATACATTATCAGTTTCTAACTAATACCTTTGTAAAGTACTCTGTGATAATTTAGTATAAAAATAATATTAAGAGGGCTAATTTATTAATTTTTAACATTCTTTAGATCTCTGTTCATTGAGAAATGTCAGTGTTGGTCTTGCTTATTAGCAATGAATGTCTGTGTTAGCAATTAAACTATCACACTCAAAAGTAGTTCTGATTAGCAAGATTTTTGTATTTTCTCAAGTACTCAAAAAAATACTAGGGAATGTGCTATAGTAAATTGCCAGAACAAATACTTAACCTGAGCACCTTTGGAAGGTTCAAAGGAAAGCAGTTCAAAGCCTTCTGCCTTGGACTCCTATCAGGTACATATTGATGTACTGGGCATCCAACATGTTCCAAATACTTTCAACCCTGCATAAACAGATGGACTCTTCATCATACATGCAGTGTGTCCTACACATCTATGAACAGTAGTAGATTTTTTATGTATCATATATGGGAAGCATCTGCCCTGGATTCCTAGATGTCAGGCTGCTGGATATAACCTGTCACTAGCTGACAAGGGAACATTCCAGTCACAAATTATGACCGAAGTACTGGTCAGCTTCCATGCCTGTAGAACGGAATGGGTCTGGTGGTCTGAATACTCTTTCTAGCAGCAGAATACTATTCTAGATCTAAGTTTCTGGTTTCATATAACCCTATAATGGTACCATACAAATCTACTTTTTGAGTAAATAAATAAAAACTAATCAGAAGGCAAGAAAAAATATATTTGTGCTAAAGTCCAGATTCCATTATTCTTAATCATAGTAAGTTGTACTGTACTATGAAAGTTGTTTCAGTGGCTTTTACTGAAAGGATCAGAATCAAACTACTATTTTTGCTTCTTGCTCACTTCACATTTGTCCTCCTCTTTTGAGAAAATACAAATCACTGTGTTTTTACGCGAAGAGGCTTTAAAGAATGATACTGAGAATAAAGAGACAAAGATAAAAAAATACATTTAGATCTTGTAAGCAAACTGTGGTGACATTTAAGATATCTAGATAATAAATTTGTTTTCTATTAATGGTACTTAGTTCTCCTTTCACAGCAGAGGCAAATATTCAAACAGAAATAAACATTGTGGCCTAGACTCTTTGGCATGCTAAACACTGGGCTATTTTGGTTTTATGCCAACTTTGCTTTTTTTCCAGGTTGGGGGGAATCCCCAACTGTTCATCTGAATCAACAGAGGTAAGCAAGTATACGAGTGGAAACCAGCTGTCCCAAGTCTCGCATACATCTCTCGAAATGATTTCCCAGGTAAGGGGTTTATCAGGTTGTAAATATTTATATTTAAGAAATGTTATTACTATAATTATTATTTCTTATGTGGTGATAAAGTTATGAGTGATGAGTTCATTATAATTTTAAAAAAGCTCCTGCCCTGAAGAGTTCTGAGTTTAAGTTGGAACTTACTCTAGATGTCACTGAATACAGCAAAGTGAAATTTCACAGTAGACATAGTTAAAGAAATGGTTTCTTTTTCAGTCTAGATATACATTTGTATTAAAAAATTATATACCCCCAACATAACTTACATTTACTACCAGAGGTGAAGCAGATATTCACAAAAATGAAATAGATAACCATAAAAGTGCACTCCTTTTCTGTTTTCAGAATTCTTACATATAACTAATTTGTCAAAGCAAACAATCTGATGCTCCATCAATCCACATACATGACTTCAGGTATACCTAGATTCCCCAAAAGTGAACTATATAAACTGACAGTCATTTATCTGACATTATATAATTTTGTCAATCTTCTTTCTTTTCTAGATTCTTGTGTTTCCTTTTTGTCATATTTTTCTTTTACTATGAAAACTAAATCAGCTATTCCAGTGAAAGTTTGTGCTTTGGAACTAGTTTGAGAATACCTTGCAGGGAATTAAAAAATTCATAGATGACCTTCAGACTTACAAAGATTCTAGGAACAGATTGCTCCTGAGTCGTTCTTTATGGCAGATAGGCCAGATTTTTTTTTTCTTTAAATTAAAGGTTATTATTAACTGAAATATGTAAAGTATTAAAGCCACTGGAGGCCCAAATCTTATAGTACCTCTTTCTTAATTAATATCTCTGTATTCAGAATATGAATCCATTTGACTATGCAATACAGGTGTGAAATTCTTTAGCAAAGCATTTTAACACAACGCTGTGGTATTGAATTGATGTGCAGATTAGATAAGAAAATAGAAAGATGCCTTCTGGGGAGAAAGGTGACTTATTTTACTTTAGAGCTATATATTGGTGTCTCTCAGAATTTCATGGGTAGATCACAGTCTGTATCTGTATCTGACAACTGAATAGCAAATCCTACCAGCATGTATAACATCTAGCATATATCTGCAGGGGATAGGAGGTGTGGCTGCACTAGGAAGGTTTTGTTTGACTTCTCTGCTTTCTGAACGCATAAAATGTCAGAGCTGTGTTAATTGTGCATGCAATAAAGCTTTTCAAGTACAGACTATTTTCCAGACAGAGCATTAAAAATTAATCAATTTTACTCTATCCCCTTAAGACTACTCTACAATTCATTCACTAACAGTCATGAGACTGAATCCTAGTACTAGCAGTCAAGTTGGGATTTTAACTCAGTGAGTTGTTATGGCATGTTTCCAGGTCATGATCGTGGGACAGCTGTTTTCTTCCATAACAGGGTGAATTATAGCATACGGTGAAGCCAACAAACCTCTTAACATTTGAGTAGGGTGCTCTCTGCCAACCAGGGAGCAGGCATTGACAGGCATTGGCTTTGGAAGGGTTGGCATTTGTTCCATTGCTTGTATTTGCCAACAACAGTCATTATATAGAACGGTCCTGTGGTGCCTCCTGTAGGGACACAAGATTACAGTAAGAGATAGGTAACGGCAGAGAGAACACTGGTGCGTTTGAAAAACCCCATTTTAAGATGACATTTTGTACGTGTATGGCTGAAACACAGCTCCTGAATCTAAGTGAACCCTGAAATGGTCCTGAATATATATCTGATTATCAGGAAAGAATAACAGAGTCTGTTCTGAAATACCTATAAGGTGGAGAAGCCACATATGTAAGCTTCTGCATTGTTGAGAAGAATCATGATCAAACTTTGTAGCCTTTTGGGTAATTTGGTACACTACACTTCAGAGAACAAACTGGTAAGATCTCCATGGACCTTCAAAATAAAAGAAAATCTCAAAGTGGAGATCAGGACTAGACTTTCTGAGATGCCCCTCATTGAGTTGTTATGACAAAGATGTCCTAGGTCTTTCACAGATTTCTGAGAAAACAAGCAGCATTATCATTGACTGTGAGTTCATTCAAATCCTCTAGGCTAGAATCAAAATTAAATGCCTCTCTATCCAGTGTGAAAAGTACAGACTTAATCTATATCCTACAGTGATACAAGGCAACCTGAATAATATTACTTTTATTCTTGTTCCAGAAACATGAATGCTCTATCTACATTACAACATCAAGTCATAACCCTTTATTAATCCAGCAGTGAGATACCAAAGTAGTACACAAATCCCTAAAAAGGATCATCTCTAGCATTGTTTGATGCATTTAATAATCATTCCTTAACCAGGAAAGACTGATGTTTTTTCATTGCTTCTTATTTAGGCTGGCTCCTTTTGGGAGGTTGCAAACCCATTGTTTTCTAACTAGGAATAGTTGGAAATCTCTGTACTTAATGATTGTTATCTGGCACTGTTTCTCTTCCAACATCTTGTGTAACAATACTTTTCCCAGCATGAATTCCAAAACAACTGCTAGCAATACCTTTAATGTATCTCTTTCAGGCATCCTGGTTAAGCTGAGGCATTATGATATAACAACCCAGATTGTTCCCCTCGTACAAACATATATGCATAGTAAATGTTAAAATACAGTATGGTTGTGAATAAAATATGAACTCTACCAGATTTTTTAACCATATATACAGACATACAGAAATACACAGGAATAGCATATAGGAATGTTTTCTATAAGGGGATCAAACTAGATCTGTTAATCTGATCAGTATGTGAAAGAAGAGTTAGGTTTACAAATTAAGTGAACCCGTAGTTCATCTTAATTTTTCACATTAAGAGAATATGACATCCAAGACTGAGAAGTCAGGATAATAAATACAACTCTCTGACTGGTAAAATTTGGATTGATTGGAAATTTGACATAGATTTTCACTTGCACAACAAGAAATTAAGTTAAAGGTGAAATGAAAGGAAATCTATAAAATACAATACTGGAGACCTCACAATAGCACAAAAGTTGCTGTCAAAATAAGAATGTAATTGAACTTTTTGTTTTCTTTCTAAAACAGGTACCAGTTTCTTCCAGATTGCTTTCTGGGACAGCCATGATCAGTAAGGTCAAATAACATGTACAGGAATAATAGTATTTGAATCAATACCACATTTAGGATCAACTAAATACCATTAAAAGCAAATTAATCATGTGAAAGAACTGTATCCAGAGGTACAGCTGCATCAATGAATACTGTATTTTAAACATTTCTGTAGTGAAAATTCACACTCACCACTGTTGTCAAAGGAATTAATGTCGATTTGCATCATCTAGGAATCTGGGTTTTTTGCAGTGGAAGTAGATTTACAATATTGGAAATCTAAAATGACATAGTATTATTTCCAGTACCCAACCAACAAACTTCTTTTTCCTAAAAGTCACTGGAAATTACATTAACTGAAAAAAAGCTGACATAAAGAGGAGCACTGGATTAATAACTGATTAATGACTAAATTATGCAGATTTACACTTTTTTGCTGTTGGGATCACTACCAACTTACAAACACGACCACATCTACATCATGCTTGGATGTAGAAGAATGTGTATGGCTGCTGTAAAGCAAAACTTAAGGTGTTATTGTGAACCTCACAATATTTATTATGAGTAAAACCTCAACCATGCATATGGAAACATGTAAAACCAAACATGTTAAAATATTATACAGAGAAGTTAAAAATAACACCAATAAAGTTTCAGTCCTACTAGGAATGTTCTGAATTTCACTCAGGAGCAATACTGAGGGAGATTTGATTACTGCCATATCTGATGAGATTTAGAAGAACTCGGATCAAGAATACAAAAAAAGGTGATGGAAAGGGTGGGGAGAGGGAGAAAAAAGACATGAAAATCCTTCATATTTGCATAGAAGGAAAAAGAATGATCGTATATCAATGATAACAAAGAAAAAAAAAAAAAAAAGGGATATGATCCAGGTGTCCTAAAATATGAAAAAATAAACAGAAAAGCCAGACAGATGCTCTGTCAAATCTTACTTTACAAGTGCCTTACTAAAAGTAACTGATGAAATTAGCTGGTCAGCTTCAAATCACACTAATTTTACGGCAAATAATGATTTTTATTGTGTGCGTTTCAGATTAATTAACATTAGAAAGGTAGAGAAGATGCTCTGAATTATTCTGGAGTCATACATGATGGTATCAAACTTTTCTCACACTGCAGGTGATGTGAAGCCTCTAATGCAATAAGGCTGAAATAACTGCTTGTTTCTTGAGAATAGTCTCAGGGAAAAGCAGGTATTTCCTGCAACAAATTCCTGGTATCCATTAGACTGTTAAGGAGCTATTGAAATTAATTACAGGTCAAGTCACTAACATGGAAAGAAGGGCAAGACACACCTTCAGTATGGCACTAAAATGGCTAGTACTATCTGGATAGGTCTACATAGTGATAACACTCATAGAAAGGAGAAGCATAATGCCATGTGTTGTTTCAGCTAGATTATGGCTAGCACTTGATCTAACTAGTTTAAAGCCAGCTTAGGTATCTCTCTAGCAGACTGATGGCAATGCAGACATGCTCTACATTTTGTATCTTTGCATGGTTCCAGTTCACATTTTTAACATAACTGAGAACCAGAGTTTTCATCATACATTGTGTGCAGTTAGGTGTAGCCCTCCCCCCCACACCTAATTACCTCTTTTATACATCCTGGATAAAATGCAGGACTCTAGACTCCTAGGAAAATAAAATTATTATTTTATCTATCCTTGATAAAACATTATAAAAACAAATAAAATGAAAACCAAATTTTAGTGAAAATATGTTTCACTTCTTGGCTTAGGAAATTAATTTGAAAATAAAGGAAACAAGAACATGGAAAAATCAAACTATATATCCACTAACAGGACTTTAGTAATGGAGAAGAAATAGAAGAAAGCTGCGTATCAACCAATCAAACAAACTCACTCAGAAAAAGATCACAGGTAAAGTGAGAAAATGAGAGATACTTCAGGTTCACTATGTAGCAAATAAGCTGAGTTCAAAGATTACAAGTACTTATCATGTATTTAAAAATATTTATTTAAAAAATGTTGATTATGAAAAATATTTCATCCAGAGATCTCAACATAATTTTTAAAAAACTAATTTAAAAAACTAAGCAGCACCTTAAAATGTGCTTATGAGTGCCATAAAAATTATTATTTTATTCTGGTAAAAAATATTGAGATATGCTTGGGATACCTGGGAATAGCTTGAGTCTCTTGACTTCCAGGTTTCTCTGTTAACCACAAGGTCATTCTCAGAGTGTCAGTCAATACGCCAGTTGGACCTGGCATCTGAAATGGTTGTAACAGATGGTGAGTGTGGTGATTTTTATTCGGTTCTGAGTGCATTGATTTAGCAATTATGTATAGAACAGTACATTGTAAAGGTATTTTATAGAAGGTGTCTCTGCTTTGGTCATATGTAAAAGCTAAGAACTGAGACAGAATAAACATACCACAATGGTTGAAATATTCCTGAGTGCAGCTAAAAAAAAAAAGATGGAAAAGAGTTATTAAACATGCCTGTTTTAGAGATCCTCCCTCTCACCCCAAGGACATTTTTAGGGAAGATATTCTTTAAGATATTTACTACTAATTAAATATTCTCGTTGATCTTAAGGAATAATTGTTCTTTCTAAGAGAAATTTATTTTCCTAAACTTAAGATTCCTCATTTAAATGACAAGTGCAATGGAGTGAGGGTAAAACATCTGAAGAGACATTAGCTACTGTTGATAGTGGTCACTGATAGGACAGCTACATTTGACATTGTGAATAAGCTGTGCATGCACACATTAGCAGAACAGAATTCATAACTGTGAAATTTGTACAGTCCCTAAACTGGTATATATCTACTAAACCAACCATAAGGTAGGGCCAACCAGGGATGGCTGGGACAGTAGGGAGTGTCATATTCTAGGGACAGAAAGGATTTCATTCCTTTCCTTTCATAATATGCTCATTTCAGTTGTTGATATTTGAAAGGTATAGATGTGTGGGTGAATAGAGAATATATGACAGTGACTTCTGTCTGGTTTTCACTCTGGCTGTCAGAATTTTCTCCATATAAGGTTCCAAACATCAAAGACTAATTTTATTTGGCTTCATTTGTTTGTTGATACTCTGCCGCGATTTTAGGCAGAAAGTTCTGCTGAACTTTCTTATGGAGTTAGAATATAGAGTCAGAATGTTCAGATTAATCTTCTGTGTAGTCAGGAGTCTGGCTTTTTTCCATTTTTCTTTCACAGCATATGTGAGATCTACTAAAAAAATTCCTTCTCAGTCTTTTGTGTTCAAGTTTAGTCAATTTAATGTCCTTAAGAATTTTTGTCATATCACTCTTTGATGAATCATCTTTTCTGCTTCAAAACATTTAGTTACTAACAGCATAATTGAGATAAAAACTTCACACCTAATTCAGGTTTTTATATATAGAAAATGGAATCAGACAAAGGTTGCCTTTGTATATGTTGCTCAGCTACAGAAAAAAATGTGCAAAAATATTGAGGAAACATTAAAAAGTGTAAGCAATTTTGGGTTTTAGAGTTGCAGGAATTTAGGTGAATAAGCAGGTGAAAAGAATTAACTAGATGACAAAAAATTCTAGGAGTTTACAACCTGGGTAAAATCAAAATAATATAATCCTGGTAAGTGGTTATCAAAATTACAACCAAAAATAAAAGCAAGCACTGCTAAATTTACATTAGAAATATTTGTGAGGCAACCTTTTCAGTTGTCTGTCTTACGAAGCACAGTGATAACAGGCAACAGCTGCTGCAAACTTATATGTTGAAGTCACGCAGAAACATTGTCAAGTCACAGAAAAGAATCTGGTCAGATTACAAGTGAGATTTACATGGGGCATTTCACTCTATATAAGTAATAAATAATAATTACTCACTTTTATTAATTTCTATTTCAAATAATCTTTGTCATTTTTATCAAGTCCACTATATGTGATGCACAAGTCATATACAACATTCTTTTGGATAAAATTATCTGTCTTTTCTGTTCTCATTCTTTTTTTTTTTTTTTTTTCCCATGGAGTAAACTGCCCACATGGAGATACTCTGTATAGTTTCTGGAACACATTTATCATCAGAGTTCAGTTTAACTAAAACTTAGCAATACTTTATTTTAGGGAAATTTTCAATGCTAACCAGGAAAAAAAGAGTTTATGTGGTGTATTAAATATTTCCTAGTATTTTTTGTCAAGTGGAAATAAGTGTCATCTTCCATCCAGTTCAGAAATTATTTCTTATGAGAAAATGTATATTAATTTGCCTACATTTATAGACATAGGATTCTCAGGACCATAAAACTTGCTATCGCTTATGTGTTAGGAATGAGCACAACCTACACACCAATATTTTTTGTGCAGTGGTTTCAATAGAAATTTTTGGGTTTTTTTCAGCTTTCAAAAAGAACTTGCAGATGTTAATAAAAGACAGATCTTACCAGAAGTTCTGCAGCATTTCTGAACACCTATAACATTTTTGTAGAAAACTAGAAAATATGTCCATTTCAGGCAATATCTTACAATAAATTGTTGAATGAAAGTATCAGACAATTTCAGGAATAGCTTTTAATTCTTGGAAACAACAATTGTTATTTTCATGAATGTTACACAGGTTCAGCAGAGCACTAAACCTCATGTAAAATACAATCCTACACCTGTTTGGTTTTTTGTTTCGGTTTGTGGTGGGTTTTTATTTTTTTCTGAATTCAAACTAGATTGTATTAATCAAACTACTAAGTAAAAATTTTTAACTCTTCTTTGTAAACAGACTGTTACAACTATTCTCACATTCACCTATGATATTGTTTAATTCAGTATATTTGCACATGAAATATTAGATTTTTTTGTCATGGTAAGGAGTTTCTTTAAGAAGCAAGTTTTGGGGTTTTTTTTTGTTGTTTTTTTTTTACTTAATTTGACTTCTAAAAGAGTTGTTTAAAATTATTGTGCTCCTTTAAACAAATCTTGCTCTCAAAAATTTTATCACATATCATACATTTTTCAGAAAATGTATAATGAGAATTTAGTTTGTAACAGCAATAAATAACCTAATATTATACATTCAGAAAATAAATTAAATCCATCATAAAGACATATTTAAAATTGCATCTCCCAAGAAGTTAATTTTCTATGACTAGAGAAAAATCTTACAAATTAACTTATCAAAACTATTTTTATTATGAGATGTTGAAATATTGCAGTTTGGAAATAAATTTGTGCTTGCAATGTTTAAGCTTTACTTTGTCATTCTTAATATGCTCAATTCACTATTTCTATACTGCATGACATTATTGAAGTGATTATTTATCCTAGTGGATGGATGCTTCAGGATTAACCCTCCCTCTACATGTTATTTTAGATTCCTGCCTATAAATATTAATCATGTTCCTGGGATATAATACAGTGCAAACATAGAGAAATTCAACTACATTCATACGGTGCTACTGCCCAGATATTCATACTCATGTGACAAGAGATGCAACCTGTAATACCAAACCCAGTGATTCCCCTGACTGTATCTCATTTCTCAGAAGTTCCTGAACTAAACAGTCAACACCAACACACTCTGATATCAACACATTCATTTCTGATATCCTGCACTGATTTTAGCAATCAGCATTACATATGTTAGAATGTACTAGAGGATAATACTTATTCATTATTTTTTTCTTTCACTAAATAGACCTCTTGGCAGCACTTGTTTTTAAATATATTTATTTTTTTCTTTAGTGTCTGCATTTATATTTAGTGTGAAAGCCAACTGTACAGATGGTATTTTCATGAAAGCCCATTGAGAAAGGCTGGGAGAATAATTCCAAATAAGTTCCTATGAGAAACAGCAAAATATAAGGTTATATCTGGAACTATGAATTTCTTTCACTACAAAAACATGCCTTAAAAATGAGTAGTATAGTACTTAACAGGGACAATTAAAACATAACAGCTCACTGTGGGCTAAATCTACAAAAGAGATTTAGCCTAAAAGCTCAGTCCTTGAGTAGACACCCACTATCCATAGTTAGGAAAGTTTCATGAGATGTCTGACTTTCTGCCAGTAGATACATGCAAAAGCCCTAAATCTTTTTCAAGTACAACTCTCAGTAGGATTTTCATTCTAGTTTTCCAACCTATTTATTTCCATGTCCATATGCACACTACACCAATGAAATCAGGTCTTTCCAAAAAGTTTTCTGGGGACTGTGCTGGTCTGTTACCATAAAGGCCACAAATTAGATGATCCCTTACTTAGGAACTGGGAGACAGCACCAGAATAAAACAGGGGGAAAGACCTTTTCTAGTTTGGTGTCTCTTTTCTGTACACATTTCGGTGGTTGTATGCACTAGCAATCAGTCACAAGCAGGGAAACATGTAACCCACCTAATTGGGTATGATCAAAAAATTTAACTGGAAGGACTCTATAAGCATCTGCTGCTACTGTCTGGCTAATTTCACTTTACATTTTATTTCCTTATAGCTTTTCACTTCAACAACATCTCAGTAATCTTTTGAATTTAAATTGGCACCGTTTTTACAAGCTGTGTTCAGGCTGCAGTTGGAATATGGCCATTACTGCAACTCATCCAAATGGAGGATATCTGTAACTCCGTGTAACAAAATGGCCACATAACCTTCCTGTATTCACAGGGAAATCTGTTGCTCAAATGAAGTAAACCTTTTCTTTGATCACGTGATTTTTGTCTTACTGTAATCCTCCACAGATTCCATAGTGGTTAGAATTACCTCTAGAAAATAAATTTTCAGGAAGTAATTTTAAGTCCTAAAATATTCACATTCCTGCCAGTATTGTTTTTCATAGTGTTCATTGGCAGTACTAAACCCTAATTACAAAGTATGAATATTTAATCATTTTATACTAGAAAAATTTGGATATTGAATTACCAAGTTTTGACAGATTTTTTAATTAGCTTGCAATAGAAATATTCAGAAAAATTCATATGCATTCTCTTCTTATGCAGCTCAAAAAAAAAAAAAAAGAATCTTAACCCCAAGATATTAGATGGACAGGGCTTTGGAGGTGACTAAACATTGCCTAATTTTATTGATGATATTCAGAAATAAAAGAACTTCAGCTTTTAAAATGGACCATTCTTTTTTCTCAGATATGTTAATACAGAGCATAAAATATTTTGTAAATAACTAAAGAAAAATGGTGTACATGCTCACTTATGCTATATCATTAGGAGAAAAAACATCTGTATTTTTTATTATCTGTATTGTGGATACATATAAAGCAAAGCAGATTTAAAATCATACATAGACCTTCTTCAGGAACCTTGACCAGAGTAAGGACCATGTTAAATGTATGCAAAGTTTGAATAAGGTATTGCTTTTTGCTTGATTCACTTTTTTACCTGTCGCGGAAAGTGTTAAGTCTATTGATCAATTCCACAGTGGCTTCATTTCCATTGATGGTACAACTGAAAAAGGTGTTGTACACTAGCTGTGTCAATATCATTCATTTCTGTGTGGATTGTGAGAATGTTATGCATGTGAGTATAAAGAAACACATATAATCTAAAGTCATAGTACAATAAATTTCAAATTTAACATAAAAGTTTTGAAACTAAGGAAAAAATAAAATTCTGCAATGACTATGAAGATCTTAATAAAAATGTATTGTTTCTGGCACTAGAAAAAAATCATAAAAGCCTAGATACTAAAACAAAAAGCAAAGAAGTGTACAGCACTGCAATTTTTTTATTGTTCTATACTGCAGTGCACCAACTCTATAGACCTGCGATGTATCAACCTTACCACGAAAACAAACCTAGCTAGTGCAGAATATGTCTATCTACCAAACCAATCCCATCAATATTAAATTAATTGATGCTAGTATATGAAAAAAAACGTTTTTTTATCAGTTTGTCTTCAGAGTTTATTATCTGCTGTAATAATATTCAAGTACAATGGCAAGAGCCTGCAGTCTCATCACCACTAAATGTCTTTCTTCCACGGCCTTATTTGAGGCTTATCAGAAATTACTCTCTTAATCTATTGATTCTATTTTCAAATGGAAAAGAAATGAAATTTGTCACCCAGCAAGCAGAGGAATATTTGGGTTAAGATTTTCAATGGTATTTAGACACGAAAATGTATTTGAATAAGGATCCTAGGCAACTAAATCTAAAAACATGTCTTTGTCAAGCCTTTAACCCTCTTTGCAACAAAGTTTTCCGCAGTAAAACATTCATGTGACTAAAGTTTTATAGTTCTGCAGCCACCTTGGAAGGACTGAGCAATTACCAAAATCTGGTGAGAATCTACTTACAGTCTCTCAAAGGCCCAATCCCACAGCTGAGCTTGCAGCCAATGCACATGAAGAACAGAGGTCCATTCAAAACATAGCCAACAAATACATTTTCTTGAAAGAAAGAAAGATGATGACCTTTTTTCTTTAAAACATATGAATTAACTAGCAAGTACTCTGCTTGTATCTGACCTCGCTTCAATCACCTCCTCATCAGTATGTATCCAATGAAAACTTTGTGAGAGCCTAAACTGCAAAGGGGTCTCTGCATAAAGTTATTCTCTGGTTTACTGAAGTCACTTAAGTTACTTAAAGTTACTTAAAACTGAGTCAGTTTTAAGAAAAAGCTCAAGATTCACAGGGAAAGAACGTGGTTCTCTAGCCTATGATTCGACTAACCAGCTGCATGAGAGAAGAGAAGGACCTCTGTCTTTTACAAATTTGGTAATAAATTTAATAATAGAAGTTGTAGAAATTGAATATCCAGCCTTTGGAAATGGGTCTCTCTTCTTCAAGATAAGCACTATTATAAAGAAACAAAAATCTCAGCTGCTTCTCTCTGGTCTTTAGATACTTTTTTTTTTCCTATGGAAAGGTACCCTACAGGTGGAAAGGAAAAATGTCCTTCTGCTTAGAACATGGAAGACTTCTGATTTATCCCCATTTTCCAAGCTACTGAAAATTTACTGAGGCAGTCACCATCACAGCCTACAAATGTCCTCCAGAAAATAAGAAATATCGCAACAATCAAAAAGCAGAACTTGAGCCCTTCTGAGATCTTCAATACCCCGGCTTTACTTTTCTTTAGATATTTAAAATGCAAAGTAAAAGACAAAGAAAATACTGCTGGGAATAACAAGGAAATTGTCCAATGCATGGCAAACTGTTTTATAGAAAGATTATTCTGACAGCAATCAGCATAGCTCCTGCATTCTATGTTGTACTAAAAATTCACCCTGATGGATTAAACACCTGCAGCCAGGTAACAGATTGTTAGAGAGGAGGCAGCTTTCATCTGTATACCAGTGGCTACTGAGGTCTGGTGTTTTTTGAAGAAATATTATCAGCACTTCCTGCAGAGATGAAAGTTTAAGTTCACAAACATGAATTTGTAATGTGTTTCATACCTGCACAAGTGTGTGCCACTCTGCCAATACTTTTCCCGCAGAAATACTCAACACCTAGTGAATTCAAATGAGTTTAATACACAGTCTTATGATTAATGGAAAATGGCAGAGAGTAAGGGACTGAAACAGTTCGTGCTTTGTTTGATTAATTAATAAGAGACTCTCTTTTCCCAGCTTCAACTCATTATGCTAATGAAATGTCATCAATTAAGGTTTTCCCCTGATTATTGAATCTGTCAGGTAGTGCTCAGTTAAAAAGCTGCATTCCTTTGCTGTCTTTGTAGAGTTGCCATCACAGTTTTTTATGAAATGCTACTTCCATTAGACAGTGTTTGTTCTACTTTCTCATTATTGTATCATCCTGTTGACCTTGAGACTGGTGAATACGGAAAGCGCAAAATGAAACAGAAACACTATCTGTGGCACTGTGGGTCTAGATAATGTGTTAGCCAAAAGATAAATATCATTCTTGATTCACGATTCCTTCATAATTATTAATAGTCTGGTCAAAGATAAATCCAAGGAGAGTGTGTGACATTCAGAAGCCTGTGCCATGTTGTACTAGGCTATATTGGAAGATTAGTGCAAGATGGAGGGAAAATATTTTAACCATTCAAAATACATCTTTTTGCTATAAAAGTGATTTAATAAAAATACAGAAATGGGACTGTACAATAAAGGTATTATCCTAAGTACTTCACAGAAACAGAATAAATAAATCCACATTAAAAAAAAAGTATAGTTACAATATTTTGGGATATTCATTTTCTGTGCATGTATTTAGGACTCCCAATTACTTTGAATATCAACATATGGGGTTCAGAATACTAATCTGTGTGATGCCAGTGGCTACAGTAAATTCTGATGAATCAGTTATCATGGAGACAACATAAGACATTACATACCTGCTTGGGAATGAGCCTTTAGAGAGGCGGGAGGTGGGGGCTCTGAAGGTCTTATCTTCCACTTTTACTCCAGCAGCTGGAACGCTATGACTTCTCTCTGATGGGTTTCTCCGCACGTTAGTTACAGATGATTATAGGTCCGGTCAAATACCTGAGTGTGGCACATGGGTCATGAACTAGGGAGAAGCTTTTGTGCTGCAATGAAAATGCATGAGATAGAGGCACCATGGCAAGGAAACATGCAAAGCAAGTAAAATACATTACTTTACTGTTTCTCAATTTAAAAAAAGAAATCTCACAAGAACCCTCTGAGAGAAACAAAGATCAAAGGTCTCAAAAGAGTGGGTCACTTCTGATTTAAAAGATATATTTGAAAGATAGAAAACAGAGAAAAATCTTCACAGTGATTGATATGGGTGATGACTATATCAGGTCATGCAGGGATCTGTACTGTTCCTGCACAGGCTTACATATTATATGTACGGGCTGGAGCCAAAAAAGAGATTGAATACTGAAGCAACAAAATTTGCACATGATATGAAATTATTAAAGAAAATTGAATACAAAGCTAACTGTAAAGAGGCGAAATACAAAAACATGTCATGATACTTGATGTATAGTTAGATGAAAGAATGACTGGTAAAAATCATTTACAGGCTCTAAGTTATCTATTACCACACAACAAGAAGATGTTGGGATCAGTGAGGATAGTTTTCAGAAAACTTCAGGATTCAATAGCTTTTAAAACGTTCAAGATTCAGTAGCTGTCAAAGTAGTAAATAAGGTATTACCAGTTACTAGGAAGGCATAGAGAAAAACTTTATAGCACTATTTAAATTTGGTATGTACATTCATTGTAAAGATTTAATATAGTTCTTGTCTTCAGTCCTCAGAATTATATAATAACGTTTGAAAATGTACAGAGAAAGGCATCAGAGATGATCAAAAGCATGAAATGTCTTCTTAAAAAAAAAAGAAATTAGGTAGATGTCAACTTCTTGTCTTGAAAAAAAAGAGAAAGGGTAGGAAACATTGTTGAGTTTTGTAAAGATTTTTCCATTATTTACATATTATATTATTACACTGAAGGAACTAAAGAGAAAATGAAGAAATAAGAAGATATAAAACAAGGAAGTCTGGTGATTTTTGGACTTCCCACTCAGTCTGTCCTCAATTTGTGGATTGTATTGTCACTGAATTTTGCAGAGGCCAAGAATATAAATAACATTCAACTGGGTAGGAGATGCCCTTATGTAGGACAGGTCCAACAGTAACTGTTACATGAGAAGACTCTGCTGCAGTTTCTGTCTCAGGAATTCCGCTGAATACTACACACTGGGAGAAGATGCTCCCCGGAAAAGAATCACTCTGCTTCTTACCGTCTTTCCCTAAGCATTTTTTTCTGGCTACTGTCAGAAAAGTGGTGCTGGGTTAGAAAATAGGGCTTTCGGCTTCTACAAAAAACCCAAAAAACCAACCAATCAACCAAGCAAACAAAAAAAGCAGACATCTAAGTTATAGAGCTACAGTTCTTGTACACCTTCAAGAAGTCTGTAACTCAGAAATTTGCCACTTGGCAACAATAGTATACAGACCCTTAATTTAATAAAAAAGATCAAATTGTTGAGAAAAGAAAGAAAACCAGCAAAGAAACAACACACAAAAATTATAGTCTTTGAAGTACTTTTTGCTGCTTTATTATGATGGTGGAAGTTCACTTTCATATATTCCCTTTCTCTCCACATCATGTCTGTTGGAAGGGGTACAAAAAGTTGCGGAGTCTTTTAGTCTTAGGAAATTAAACCAAATATTAAAACACACTGCACAGTCTCTGAATTATTGCACATATTTTTTATATTGCCTTAGTGTATTGGACAGGAATTTCCCATTTAACATAACATTTATAAGATTTTCTAGCAATTCTACGTTGCTAGTTGTTAAAGATATAGTGTTCACCATTTTATTTTTATCTTCCCATGATCCAATCATTTTAATAGCTAACAACTGTCATCCAAAGCAGTTTCAGGGAACTATTAGGGTGAGAAGGTTCTTCTTATTGCTAAAATGACTAATTCTATGAAGTTATTCTTAAAAAATCTGCAGTGTAAAAATGGCCCATATAGATATAGTAGAAAGGCATAGTATAGTCTCTGATTATTTTTGCGATTACTAAGATACCAGAAAGTTTTTTCCCTTTTTTTCTTCTTTTTGTACATTAGTCATGGATTTCTCAGTTTAATCACATACATTTATCTATAGTATCAGCTGGCCTGTGGCAAAGACAAGAATTCTTTTTTTTTTTTTTTGACAATCCATTAATTTAGAGCATCCACCGATCTGCAAAAGGGGATAAAAATGAGTAGTTATTGAAGGAATACATGTAACTTGGGTTCACATTCAAGTCATACATCTATTTTAGAAGGGATTTAGTATCTGATTGGTTCAAATCCCTTTACAGTTCTTTACCTTACCCCACAAGCTCTTTTAAAATTGTTGGATATTCTTAATATTTCATGTTTACAGAGATCCTCCAAAAGAATCCAGAATTTCTCAGATTTTTTTCATATTTTTAATAATTTAAAACAGTTGGACTCTATGTGATTGCAAATCTCTCCTTAGATAGGTTTGCTTGTAGGACTCTGGGACTGTAACTGGTGAACTATTTCTTCTGATGTTCTTGGGGAAGGACTGGAAATATCCTGAATACATTTCATTTAATGAGATTAAGCACCTTAACTGAGACTGCAGTATGTCTGCAGCAGGGCCTGAGACTAAGGGTGCTTGATGGTCACCCTCAGCTTCATTACAGATATGGTTTATAACATTTGTAGAGATATGTAATTTGTATGCTTCATTTTACTCATTTATTAAGCAAACCAAATAGTTTAATTAAAGAGGATGCAATAACATTTTGAGTCTCTCAAGGTTCAGTGATAGAATTTTACTTCAATATGAACTCTAACTATTATCTACTATAGCCATTACCTTTCTAGTGTTGTGACCACTTGAAATTACCCACTGTCCTAATTAAACCTCTTGTTATCATGATTATGTAGTAGTCAGAAGAGTTTCCATGTGTTATGGAAGCTGGAGAGATACAGGAAGACACTACTTCAAGAAATATAATATAAAAAATATATATAAAAGGAGAATAAAAAATTAGAAAAACGATCTAAATACAATAGCTACCTAGTTAAGGTGATAACAGTCACAGATAACTAATTGCATTTATTTGCATATTGATTCAATGCTGCTGTACTTTCTCGTAACATCAATATGGCCAACCTCTCTTCTCTGCTCTTCCATACAAAATGAACTATCCATTTGGAATTATCTGTAAGCCACTCCTGATAATTATTTGGAAGAGTGCTGCTATTATAGGCAGGAATCTCCTTCAGGGGGAAAGATAATAGTTCATCAGTGTATATAATTGCAGACTAACATAACACATGGGCATGTGCTTTGGCCCAGTTTAGTTTTGTAGTTAAGCTGCATATCAGTGGAAAATCTCACAAGATTTTCACTCCCCTCTTGTGAATAATGCAGTTTGCTTTAGAGCGGGTAATAGAAAAAAAAAAAAAAAAACAACTACAGGGGCTAGTCTTTCATGGGATAGCAATGACTAAATATAAAGAGACAATACAGACCTACAAGAAATATTTCATGAAACTTAAATTGAGCAAACAGCATGAAAAACAGAGTTTACTAGTCTTTGCCATTGTGTAAGATTTTATAAGACAGATGAAATATCCCATGTAGCACATCTGGGGAGCTTTATGTTTAGTACCCTGGTGAAGAGTATTGTAGAGGACAAGATAGAGTTCATTACTAATAAAATCATGCTTCTCTTTCAAGGATATGAAAAACCTAAGAAGCAGCAGATTTTGCAATTCTGGTGCTGAAACCATCTTCCCCTCTCAAGAAATGGAGCCACAGAAAAATATACAAAAAAGTCACATAACCACATGTCAAATTGTGTATAAATATCCCAGTTCTTTATGAGGAAGCTAAGGAATCAACCTGTGGGTTCACCTGATGTTTTGAATAATTATTGAGGTAACATACATTCTAGTTATATCAGACCACATCTTTTTTGATTTAACACAATAACAGATAAAATGGCAATCAGTAGCTCCAGTGGTCCAGCTGAACCTTCTCTTTACATGCTATTGTGTGTTATTGCGCAGTGGTCTTGTGGGGTTTGCTGAAAAATCAGTTCAAGTGAAAACAAATATCACTTTCCCAATGTTTACTCAACTCAGAGTCTATGCCATTGCCCACCTTTGAAGTGAATATGAATGTCATAAAAGTGTTTATCTGCAGTCATGACAATAACCTACAGAGTACGTATTGAAACCATCAGCTAACATCTCTGCCATTAAAAATCATAGCCAAAATTTTAGAGATATAGAGACATAGGAAAAGAAAATTAGTCCTGGAAATGATCTTGAATATTGGAGCAGCAATTTACTTATAAAAATAGTTCACACAGTTACATTAATATGTTGATAATTTTCAGTTGTCATTGTTTCTAATGAATTGAGCATATTCAGTGTAATTCACATAAATGCCATCATATGCAAAGACAAGAGTTAGCAGAACAAAGAGGAAATCTAAAGGTCCCAGGTTTTTACTTTTTACATACATGTGTACATATAGAAACATAGAGAATGAGAAAGAGGTGAAGGGATTAGTAGTTACCAAATCAAATTCTGATTTTTCTTTCATTTGTTGGATAAGAAGTGACCTGAAGTAAGCTAAAGACTCTCCATTATTGTGAAAACCAAGATCAGAATTATTTTATGTAACTGACGTTTTTCAGCGGGTAAGGTTTTCTAAAGTAGATATTTAACAGTCATTCATCAAGGAAGATTAAAAAGAAATATGAATTAGGTAAGTACACTTAAAGCATAAACTTCTTGATGTGCAACCATTGTGTGACTAATCCAAAGACTGGGATAGTTGTAAATAATCAACTGACTCATGAAATGTAATGGATAACTAATAAACACTACAAAAGGTAGAATTATCCATATGAAATTCTGTGAGCCTATTTTCACATCACGGTCATAGTAGGAAAACTTGAATTTAAAAAAAAATATTTATAAGTAGAATGTTATGTATGAAAAAGGAACATTAATTCATCAACAAAATTATGCAGACTGTCATATTTTACCCATATTCTATCTTCACATCTTTTAGAGAGATCAGAGAATACTACGTTATGGATAAAGAGGAATATAAAATCACACATTTATAGTCCAGTCCAAACACCAAAATGAAATACAGGAACTGACCCTCTCCATCAAGTTTAATGCTCCTAATGACATCTTAATTTGGAACCTGAACTCTTGAAACTTGGTCTATTAATCAGGATTCTAGCCAGATTTCTCAATAAAGAAATCATCAGATTCCCACAGTTCTTAACTACTTGTATAAGAATCAGAGGAAAAAGCTTTTTTTAAAGTGTTATGCATTGAGACTGTTACATTCTTAATTTCCAGGAGAGCCTGTCTATAAACTTATTTTGATTCACTAGATTATCTAGAATTACCATATTTTATTATATGCAATGTCTTTAATCTTTAACACATAATTAATTACATGTACTGACCACGCCTTCTCCCAGCAAAACTTTCTTCTTGCTGCTCTGCATCATCTGAAAGATTTGCTTTATATGATCTGTTCCCTCATTAGAGACAGCTTTTTCTATATTTCATTTTATATTTTTTTCTACTTCAACTGTTCCCAGAGTTGCAACAATGGTCTTTCAAGGTTGGTTTTGTTTTTATTTTTGGGGGAGGGCATAGTGGGGTTTGTTGGGGTTTTGATTTTTTTTTTTTTAATAAAAAATGTAAGCATAATTATCTGGCTTATACACTCAGCAGCTAACTGGCACAATGCTTACCTAGGTGAAATGGTGTCAACAATTCAGTACGTAATATGAAGATCTGGCCCATAATCTCTGCTTACTTGTGCAATCTTATATATGTTAATTCACACATACTATGTAATTGCTCAGTTGTGGGAACTAAAATTTCACCTGATTAGATAGTCAAAACACAAAGGATATTGAGAAGATAAAGTAGGGAAAAAGAAATAAAGTCAACATGCTTGTATAAATGCATGCAAATTTATTATGAGAAAGATTAGACAATTAGTTGAGAAGTGACAATTTCCAGCCAGGTTACTGTCACAGGGTTTGAGGAGCCTAGAGGTTATTAAACAGTCAAAGTTGAATCTCCAGGTAAGGGAAGTTTACTTACTAGATGCTGCTCTTAAAAGGTAGAGCTGGAAGCTTCTAGCAGACTGGGAGGCCCCTGTTCTAGGTAGGGCTGCCAGACCTCAACAGAGGGCTGGAGCTGAGGCTGTCAGTGCTACTGTTTGTGTCAGGGTCACAGAAATCAAAGTCCTTCCTATGATGTGTGTTCTTCTCATTTTCCAGCATCTTCTGTTCTGACCAAGGATCCTGCTTACTTGCTCTGGTTACTAATCCCTAAATCCATTTCTGCCTACCTCAGCTCACAAACTACTATGCTGCTAGACTCTGTGAGCCACATTAAAAAGCTTCCAACTGCTGCAACTTGGTGTGCCAGGTCAGTTTTATTTCTGGATTTTAAATAACCACTTGATACCAGTATTTTTGGATTTCCAGTTCTGCTGAACTTAAAAAAGGATTCTCTTTAATAATGAAGATTTTTTTGTTATTTAGAAATGTAGTCTTCAAAAAACCAAATATTTTACAACTTATGTTTATTTTCTAAGGAAATCCTAGGAAAAGGACAACAGTCCTTAGCAGGTAACTGGTAGCTATGGCAACCAAACTATGGATTGCAGTGATATCTAATTGCTAGATAATAGGAACCAGTGATTTTTTTGTTCAGAAATGCAAACTAGAATCTAAAGATACTGTAGTTGTTTACACCTGGCAAAGGGAGTATAAAAAGCTACTAGCTCAGCATGGCAGTACTTGATAACCCACTTCATATAGGTGTTAGCAGATAACTTGCAATACAAGACAATGGGAGAATCAAACTCCAGACTGTGAAATTAATACTTTTCTTTCCTCTTCCTTACTTAAGGGAAAATCTTTTCTTCAGTATAATCACTACAGTTCCTAGTATTGAGACTGATGCCTTTTCTTACAGAGAATGTTGCCATGGAAAAGTTTGTCACATTTTTCAAAAAGGTACACTCACACTGAGCATTGTGCCTAGGTTCTACATTTTTATGAGGCTGAAAGAAAATGTAGAATTAATCTACTCATGTAGGATAGAAATCATAAAGTACCAGCTGAGAGTGTATACAAGAATTTCTTTTCCAAATGACCATAATCTCAAATACGCTAGCATGCCTTTTGAATTTCCTGGAACTATGAACTTTATTCCATTTTGTCCTGAAGGTAGATCTTTTCTTTAGTTAGACTGGTTTGATGCCATAATACTACTGACAACTGTGTCTGCACTGTTTGAGGTACAAATTTGTTAAATAGTTTTGGATTTTTTTGGTTGGTTGATTGGTTGGTTTTGTTTCTTGTATTTCCACTTCTACTGGTAATAATTTTCAGACTGCAGTGTGATATCACATACTTTAAATTGTAAGCAATGGTATCAGAAGTGAACAGAGCCATTTCTCTATCTGCTGAAGATGAGGCAACCATATTTTTTAAGTTATCTTTAGTTTACTTTAAAAAAAAAGAAGAAATATTGGAAGTCTGCACAGGAATAATAATAATAATAAAACAATCTGAAAGTTACTGGTATATTTTCTGTAGATGTGCTTATCCCTGGAGTTGCTGGAGGTGCAACAAATCTGTATCTGCTGTTTTTATCAATAAGTAGAGAGGTCAATGCAAATTAGTTATACTTGGGAGGCAACAGCTGCATCAGATCCTACATTAAAAATTACCACCTGGAATATTAAAAACAAATTTTAAAAGACAAAAAACTTGAACAATTCAATAGGGAATTCTGATAATATGGAATGAAATTTTTTTTATTACATGTAAATTGCAAAATTAAGAAAGGGGCTTGACAGAGAGAGGGCATTCAGGTGGCTTTTGCTTTTCTTTCTTTTAGATACAACACCTAGGACACTTAAGAAACCTAGTTAATTGACTTTGCTTTTTTGCTGCAGTTATTTCTTTCTTAGCATATTGGCTGTATGTGGCAAGGTTTTGGTAGTGTGGTGACTGCAGGGATGGCCTCTGTGAGAATAGACCAGGGACTGTCCTGTGTTGGACACAGTTGGTTCTAGCTGGCTCCAAAACAGACCCAGTGCAGTGTCAAGTGTGTGGCACCTCTGTGAAAACATATTTAAGAAATGGCAAAAAGTGCTGGATGGAGAGAGGGCGAGAGAACAAAAAGAGTGAAAAGCAACAAAGGGAACACCAAGGTCAGAGCAGGAGGAGGAGGTGCTCCATAGTGCTGGAGCAGATATCCCCTGCACCTCATAGAAAGGACCATGCTAGAGCAGATAGATACTCCCAAAGGAACTGTTACCTGTGGGGAGCCCATGCTGGGGCAGAGGAAAACTGTGAGAGGAAAGCAGCAGCAGAAAGAAACTACTACATCCTGACCATAACACTCCCCAACCCACTGGACTGCTTGGGGTGTAGAGCAGTCTGGAGTAAAGGACTGAATTTGAACCTGGGAAGGATGAAGGAAAAGTGTTGATTTAGTGTTTATCTTCTTGTTTCCACTACCTGAACTGCTAACTACATTTTTATTTTAACTGGCAATAAATTAACCTAGTTTTTCTCAGGTTGAGTCAGTTTTGCCTACGACATTAATTGGTAAGCTATCTCCTTGTCTTTATATCAACCCTCAAGCTTTTTCATTCTTGTTCTTCCTGTCTCCTTCTCCTGTCCCATTGAGGGAGGAAGTGACCAAGTGGCTGCGTGGGAGTTCGGCTGTTAGTCAAGGCCAACCCACCACGATTAGTAACAGAATAAATATCTACATACAATAGCCCTTCCTTTCTAATTCTGTACGTCTTTGGATACAATAAGTAGTAACCAGTGTACAAAGAAGATAAACATGCTTTTCCAAACACCCTGTTCAGTGAGTTCTTTGTGTTGTAATAAAGAAAATGAAACTCATTAATACAGATGACTGTATTACTGATTTATGCATATGACTATTCTGTTAGTTCTACTCAGTCTATCGCTGCTAGCAGCAAAATAAATTAGCATTAGAAACTGTAGAAGCTCCCTCTTGAAAGCTAAAAGCTTTCTGATCACCTCTGTATCTTCATCTAGAAAAGAACCTGGAAGATCTTTTGTATTTTACATATGCTCTTTCAACATTCCCCAAAAGCTTCGGGATCCTGAGTTCTGAAGTAGAAGTAACTTGGCAAAAACCTGGGTGCCTCTGGTTTTTTTCTGCCTGAAATACTGAGATAAAGGCTGCTGAAATTAACATAGCTTCAATTCTCCCTCAGTTGTGTCATGGAAGTCTTCCAGTATTCTGCGGGAAGAGAGGCTCTGGAAATATGATCCACCAACCTCTGAATTTTCCATGATCAGCAAGACCTAATAAACTGAAGAGCAGAGCAGCAGAAAGACATAGTTCCCTAAGAGAAAAAATTGGGGAGTTATTCATAATACCCAACATTAGGGACAGAAGTTAGCTGGCCAGTCTCTCTACATCCCTTTTACATGTACAATCAGTAGCTTCTCTACAGAATGTTTCAAATCAGGAACCTAACGTATGTGCAGTGAATTGTTTTCTGAAGGAGTTTGTCTTTCTCCAAAAACTGCAGAAAAATCCTATGGAATCTATTTCATAACATAGGTCATTAAAATTTAAAGTTTGTCAGTAGGAATACCTTTGCTTTTTCATTCAGTATTAATCCTATTGGGTGAAAACATACCCTATGATATATGATACTTAAAACAATATTGAATTGTGAATGTCTTCTTTGCTTGCATTACACTGAAATTTATTGAAGGAGAAGTACCTGTGTATTCAACATGGTAAATCCAGACCAGCGGATCAGAATTATTAAAAACTAATATCTTCCTCAGGTTTTGTACCTTAGAGATCACAAGAAATAAAATGTAACCCCTTTTTCTGGATGCCAAGGTGATTAATGATTTTATTTCTGGGATTAATATTATAGACAAACAACAGTGCTATCTTTAGATAAAATGGGAAAATATCAAAGATGATTAAGGAGTTTAATTCACTTCATATGTTATAATTATGTTATGTTAAAATACAGAGAAATACAACAACTTTTTTATCCTTAATACTATTTTTGCTCCAGCAGGTTTATATTAGGAAAACAATCTTTGCAAACAGACATAAGAAAGGCTTATTTAATATTTTTTAAATCTTTCTTTTCTATATCATTGTTCATGCCTGTCTTTTTATATCTGAAATCAAGATCTCTCTCCACATTTGTTCCTTTACATTGCGTTATAATTTCAGTTTCATATTGGAAGGCTGCTCAAAAAAGCTATATCCTTGCCAGTGACAGCATTAACTTCTATGTGCATGTTTCATCCTGTTATTTTATACAGTTTGTTGTCTAGTTAAAATCAATGGTGGCCAAGAAGGTTTATCAGCATTAGAAAAGAGCAAAAAAGAGATGAGATCACACGAGGAGACTTCAGCGAAGGCCCACAAAGATGATTAAGGGAAAGCAGCATCTCTCCTATTAGGAAAGGCTGAGAGAGCTGGACCGATTATCCTGGGGAAGAGAAGGCTCAGGGGGTATCATATCAATGTGTACAAACATCTGAAAGAATGGTGTAAATAAGACAGAAGCAGATTCTTTTCAGTGGTGCCCAGTGACAGGACAAGAGGCAATGGGCACAAGCTGAAACACAGGCTGTTTTGTCTGAGCATAAGGAGACTGTGAGGGTGACAGCACTGGCACAGGTTGCCAAGAGTGGTTGTGGAGTCTCCTCCTTGGAGGTATTCAAAAGCTATCTGGATATGGTACTGGGCAACCTGCTTTAGGTGACCCTCCTTGATCAGGGGGCATTGCACAAGGTGATCTTCAGAGGTCCCTTCCAACCTCAGCCATTTTGTGATTCTGTAACACAGGTCAGGCATTTGACTCTGGCAAAGACACTTCTGTTCATTCTGGTTCCAGGACCTGAAGCTGTCTTCTGAGCATTGGTAATACAACTTTTAAAATGCAGTTGAAGGAGTGACATAGGTGCCCACATTTTCATATAGTGGGCTAATAGCTACTGTTTTCTTAGCTCCACCTCTGGAAGTTATACCACTGTGTTGGAAAGACTTCAAGACTGATGAAGCTAGAAAAAACAAGATATCACAAATGATGTGACTGTAGATTACTGTTAGGTCATTTACTATCTTAAAACATTGATTTGGAAGATGTATGCTCCAATCTGCTATCCCACCACTTTTTATGCATTCTACAGTGTATCCATCTACTTTGGATAAAAATTACAAAAATTATCTTGGATGTAGAAACTGCATCTTGAACAGTGAGAATTTTCACTGTCACTAAACACAGAGCTCCAGAGTCATGTTCATTTGTGTCCCATGTATCTTGCAGTGTGCAGGTATGATTCACCTGTTTTCCAATGAAGGCAAGAGTACAGAGTGCAACTCTGGCTTGTATGGCTTAAGAACTGTATTTGTACCCTTAGAGGTTAGGAAGAAAACAGACTAGGTCTTTTCTCTGGAAAAATGCTTTAGTTTGCAAGCTGTTGTAAAAGGAGAACACTAGTTCAGGAAAATTTTATTTTATTTAAATATCAAGACTGCTTAAAGGGTGATCAGCTTTTTGAAATGAGCTGTAAATAAGAATCCTGGTTCTGCTTCCTCTGTTGACAGAGGTGTCTTCTCAAAAAAATTATTCTCAGCTCTCAGATTCAGTCATCACATACCATTTTCTTAGCATTTCTTGCTGGGAAGCTTGCAGCTCTCTGCTCAGCATATAAAACTTTGTATCCCATCTGTGAAGTGCAGAATTCTTCTTATGGTCAGAATTTAGGGCCAAATGCATTAAAGTTAAGCAATGCAGTGTCTCTGTCCCTTCCTCATCCATTCAACTAATGCCATGTGTCCATGTCTTAATTTGAAACCATCATTATGTTCCTAATCACAGACTCAGAATGGTAGGGGTTGGAAGGGACCTCTGGAGATCATCTTGACCAACCCCTCTGCTTGAGCAGGTACACCTACAGCAGAGTGCACAAGACCGCATCCAGGCAGGTTTTTAATGTCTCCAGGGAAGGAGACTCCACAACCTCTCTGAGCAGCCTGTTCCAGTGCTCTGTCACCCTCACAGTAAAGTAGTTTTTTCTCATATTTCTCTAATGTCTGTGAGTCAGTAAACTGTATGTGAGAAATTGAGAAAAATCATTGTTTACTGTAAAATGAACACTTATATTGACACATACCCTATTTTTATGTCAATAGGTGTTAAGAGAGATATTCTGTGCAATTCAGTAGTCACAAGGCTAAGGAAGGAAACTATTCCCATAAAGAACATAGCAATGAATCTCTGTTGCACAACTTATTTTTAAGAGACATATATTTGTCACACCCAAAATATTATCTTGCTATAGACTTAAGTGGTGTATTTCATTAAGAACCTGACTGTGCAAAGTACTACAAAAAAAGGTTTAACACTAAGTGTTTGAATACCCCTACCTCATCAAAGCTGTAATGCTTGTTAAACTTCACTATGCTGAATTAGAACCTCCCAATCCTGTAGTTGGTCATACCACTTATAACATCCCTGTTGTGACACTCTGTTTAAAAAGAGAACATATATTTCAGGGTTATTGGCTGCAAATTTAGGTTATTTATGTTTCATAAAGACAGAAAAGAAAAAAAAAAGAAAAAAAAGAAAAAAAGTTGCAAAAAATTGGCAGCCATGATAATCTTATCTTTTTTTGTAGTGACTGATTCTTCTTGCATTTGATAATGATATTAGCATTGCAAGAAGCTTTGTCAGCTCTGCCAATGGACTTTCACTCTTAATTACTATTTTCAGTGATTTTTTTGGTGTTCGGTGGTAATTTTGAGCCACAGCTGCTGTTTCCATTTTGATTTGTTTACTTTCCATAAGACAATTTGTATTACGGTAATGAATTCCATTAAACTGGGTTTCTTTTGTGTGATATGTGAGTATAATTCTTCTCTTAGGTCTTTCATTTTAATGAACACTTTTTTTATAATTGCTTGTTTGCAGAATATGAGGTTTTAAGATTTAGTTTATGCATGCTTATTTTCTTAAGAAATAACGCAAATAGTTTGTGTTGATATTACATTAAGCCAATACATTTAAAAAGGATGAATGAAAAGTCCTGTATCTGGAAAGGAAGATCCCTTTGCAGCAGTGCAAGCTGGGGACTCACTGAGGAGCAACTCTGCTGACAAAGACCCTGGGAATCTCGGTAGGCAGCAAGCTGAACATGAGCCCACAGCACGCTCTGGCACACCAGAAGCGCAGCAACTAGCTCAACAGAAGTGATTGTCAGGGAGTCACAGTGGCAGATTGCTTCATGAGGAAGGTCAGGCTCGGAGCTGAGGGTAGCAGAGGAGTGGGAAAGGGCACCAACCTCACTGACAAGGAGTCAGAGATTTGAGTCAGTAAGTCAGGATCAGGATAGGTGAGGAGATGATGATTAGAGTCAGCCTAAGTTCTGTGATCACACAGCAAGTCCATTGTAATGAGACAGGTCCAAAGTCAATCCAGAAAGCAAGTCAGTGGTTTAGGATTGGGGTAGAATCAAGGCAGTATGAGCCTTGAAGAAGATCTGGCTGCTACACAACTGCAATGTTACTTAGGTGGGGGCCAAGTGTGAGAGCTTCAGCTGAAAAGGAGCTTCCCAGGGAAGGAGAGGCAGATCCTCACTTCTACCTTTCACCACAACAGCTCTTAGCAGTTGGACACGGTCAACCTTGGACTCAGTCAACTAAGCTCTTAGAAAAGGGAATGTACTCACAGCCATGACAATCATTATGCTCCTTTACTTTGTATTTGTTAGACCAGTCTGGAATACTACATCCAGATTTGGGTCCCCTCCAATATAAGAAAGACATTAATAAGCTAATATTTATTCAGTAGAGGACCACCAAGATGGTCAGGGAGCTGGAGCCCTTGCTCTGTGAGGAAAGGCTGAGGCAGTTTGCTTGTTCATCTTGGTGAAGAGACAGCTTTGGTGGGCAGCTAATAGCAGTCTACCAATGCCTACAAGGAGGTCATTAAGACAGAGCCAGTTAAAACAAGAGATGTCCAAAGTGGATATAAGGAGAATTTTTTCTTCCACCATGAAGACAGTCAAGCAGTGAAACAGGTTGTCAAGAGGGGTTGTGAAGTATCTATTCTCAGAGGTTTTCAAGAGCATAACGGATAAAGCCCTGAGCAGCCTGGTGGTACCTTACATCTGATCCAGCTTTGAGACACCTCCTGAGGTCCCTTCCAGCCTGAGCTGTCTTATAATGCTAGGGTTCTACAATGTCTCATTACCTCATTATTTTAGCTCTTACTTATTTATTTCAATTTCTAGAATTATATTTTTTATTAGTGTTGCTTTTATCAATAGCAATTTTGAGAGGTAAAATAGGAATGGAAAAAAAAATTTATTTCAAGATAAAAAAGAGGCAATGATGTCTAATAAAGATCTAAACTAGGTCTTCAGAAGTTAATTAAAATTTACATATCCTGGTCACTTGTAAGTAAAGGAAGGAGCTTGTTACTAAAAAATACTTTCTTCAAAGAACAACTTAAACCAAATCCAATTCTACCACATGAAACTGTCAGGATTTTAGGTAGTTGTTCTGTTAGTCAAAGGACTAGGTTAAATAGATACATAAGTCAAGATAAAGGAATAGGTTAAATAGATACATAAGTCAAGATAAGTTCTCTACATCAAACTAAGAAATAAAAAAAAAAAATCCTACATAAGTCAATGAAGAAAATGAACTATAAGGCAATCAAAAAGTCTTCAAATTGAACTACTAGGAAGTGTAGAACTACACAGTAAGGTACTTGGAGGGGGTGAGCGAGGGGGAATTTAGGTTCATTTTACCATCCTGATACCATCTTTGAAATTAATGCTTCTATTTGTAGGAAAAAGTATGAATCAGCATGAGTTAATAACATGTAGTTTATCATAAACTAGTCACACTGGGTTCCTTTCGTATTAGTATTTTACTTTGGGTAACAGATAGGCTTCTGAGTACATTCCCTCTCACTACATTTTGTTTCACGTTGCAGACAGGTCTTACAGCTTACCGATTGTACTTCTTTTGGACAAAACTAAATCAAGAAACTGTATTTAACTGCTAATGGGCACTCAGCCCACAAGTCCAGACTAGAACTGGTCCAAAGTAGTACATTTTGAAATGCATATAGCATGGACATAGGTCCCAGTACCAGCTGTCACTATATAGATCTCTTCTCATTGGTCTGCACTATTTACTGACACAGACATAGCAGTTATTTTCAGGAGTTAAAGCCCCTCTTACACCAAAAAAAAAAAAAAAAAAAAAAAAAAATCTCATATGAAGGATATTCTAAGGGTGAAAATTCTGTAGCATCAACCGAAACCCTTCCATTGACTTCACAAGAAACTGGATCAGATTGAAAAACAGATAATAGCTTATCAGTATGAAATCTTACACTTATCTTTTGAATAATCAATATTTCAAAAAGCCAGGTAAAACAAACCATCTGTGTTTTTTTCACAAATTGCTGTTTTTAACAAAAGGTATCTTTTTTTTTCTTTACTTGAAGTCAAAGGAAAATGAAACCTGGCCCCATATCTTTTTCTTCTAGTGGCAGAAAATAAAGGTATACCTCCATCCTGTAGAAGCAGGAGCTTAAGTCAGCTCATCTATCCCCATTTCCATCAATTCAGAAAAACAAAAACTTTGCAGAAGGTTAGGACTCGGGTGTTAAAGAATTAACAACAAATGAATAGTTGCCTTTGATAGCTCTTTTATAGCTGGATACAGCTGGATTAAACTTAACTGCAAACGGAACTCAATTTTCTTTATAATCAATTTGACATAGTTTAACAGATGTTTTCTGGAAACTATTGTAATCTTTTCATTTGTCTCTGTGTAATGTGCAGCAAATATCCTTGGTTAATAGTCTGATTATTAAATTTTAATTCTTTTTCAATAGCATTTTTCATTGTTGCAGAAACTTTGAATCCTAATAACAAGGCTATAAAGAACACTGATTTCACTCTGGTTTTAAAGCCCACAACTATTCTACAACAGACACATGCTAAAACAGTCCTTAATATCAAACAGTCTGTGGCAGTCTGATGCCAACAAATAGTATAATAGATGAGGGAATCTTTAATGATGAGTCTTTGTCTAAAGCCTCGGAGATATATTTTGTCTTAATGTTTTTAATTCTGATTTCTCTGAAATCTTTCTCCCTTACACAATCTACCTTCTCTGCCCTTTGTGTAAACCTCCTTCCATGCTCTACATCTCCTAACATGATATTCAGACTTGTTTCTCTTCCTCTCCCAATGTCAGCATATCTAATTTTAGATGACTTCTGTGGCTAAAATGTGAAAGTCTTCCCTGCACTTTCACTCCCTTTTCCTCCTATTTCAATGTAGGGTCAGTATATCTTTTAAGATATTACATATGTGCTTATATTATCATTTGTTATTTGTTTTAAGTCATACCTACAAAGGACTAGTCACTGTACAAAACCAAAAATAACTCTTAATTAGAAGACTTCTTAAAGCTGAAGAAGTTTACAGTCCAATTCTGTACAATATAATATACGAGCTCACTCTTTGCCTGCTTGACATACAGTTCTCCTCTACAGTTGGAATATATAAATTTTTCTCCACTGCATAGCTCTCACTGCCACTAAGAATTTTTCATAAACATGTCAAAAGACTTGCAAGACCTCAACATGAATATAAGATACATAAGAAAGATGAGTTAAGAAATGTAACACTAGCTGGAAGCCTGGAACAGATAGGTACTACTGTTGACTATATTCTGAAATTACATCAGAGCTGAATTAATGATCAAATAGGTTCACTTCCAAGAATCAAATAAATTACAGCTTAAAAAAAATACCATGGATCTGATAAGTCAGAAATGTAATGCTAAACTTACTAAAATATAGATGAAGAGAAAGTCACAAATTCTTTAGAAACTGAAAAGGGAACAAAATCCTAAACTGGGTTTTAGGATGGGAATATTTTCCCAAAAAAAAAAAGCATGTGTACAGAATTAAGTACATTCTTAGATATTTTGCTGGGGGGAAACTTCTATCTGTAGTACTTGAACTGATGAGAAACACAGACATTTTTATTGATTTTTATTATTATTTTTAGTCTAGAAACTAAACCTGTTTATGGAACTTGTGGAATAGAAATGAATATAAACAGAGGTAAATTACTAAGGAAGATGTGTCTGAACACAAACAAATTAACAGAAAAATAGTAGAGTTTCAAAATAGGCAGGGGCTATTACACATGCATGGAAGACTTAGGACAGAGACTCATTCAACATGTACACACAAGCAGAGTAAATGTGTATTTTTGTCAAATAAAGTAGAAATTAATACTTTATATTGTTATATAGTATGGGAAAAGTCAACATATTGTATTATGACATAGTTCAGAGTTTATTAGTACATATAAAATAATAGTGAAGTATGTATGTTAAACAGCATAATTGCATTGCAATTGCATCCATATTACCTGTGCTACTTCTTTGTTACACTATGTGACTTCAGTAGGCATTTGGGGATGGATTCTTCACCATCATATATCTATTTTGGACAGTGGCTGTAATTTTTTTTTCACTGTCTACATACATGGCTTTTCAGAGCAAAAGATGCATCTCCTATGAAAAGGCAAAGACACTTCCTCCATCCTTTATCATAGGCATATTACTTTAAAACTTCCAAGTGTTCCTGTATTGCTGGAGGATGGTGAGGTAGGATCCTACAGCCAGATGCAAGAAGGTAGTGTTAAACCACCCAGTACAGGAGAAGGCAATTGCCTTGTTCAGGAAGAAAGTCAGAGGGAGCAATGCTAGTTGTGAAAGAACTCAAGCAAGCTTTATCCCTGTGTAGGATTTGGGTAGTTTGCTTTAAATATTTCACATTGACTTTGTTCCATTTCATAGCAAAATATCCAAGTGTGCTTTGAAACTACATATACCCCGTGTGAAGCACATCCTACCACATTACAGAGTTATTGTCTAAATAAATATTTAAATCTTTTATACAAAATGAAATAACATCAGGACAAGTGATTAAGAATCCTCTCAGAATATCCCATTAGTTTGAACACTTCATCTGGCTTGTCAGAGATCTTGTCTTACCAGATCCAAAATGTGCATTTGCAGTTTATTAGAAAATACAGAAACTTAACCAGCAGCAATGGTAAGTAAGATACCGGTATTCGCCTGACTAGAGAAGGCAAGAAAAAGTGACGACTTGATTCCGTAACCCAAAGATGACTCCATAAGATCAGAGACATGGGAAATTCTCTACTTCTTACAATGAGCGTTTAGTATAAAACAAATCCTAGATTTTATTTATTTAAAAATATTTTTATTTATAAATTATTTACAAAACTTTTTATTTAATAACCTACATTTTAGTATAACCCCCCTACCATTAATGTTTACTACAAAAGTGGAATTGTCCTAGAAAAAAGATATCTTTCTTAGAATGTTTTTCATATTTAGGGAATTTCTGAGCTGAACTTACATCACTATTTTTATGCTTGATTGGCTTTGGTGAACATTTTTTCCATTAATTGATTTGATCACTTTTTAAATCTATTTATATGTTAGACATCAACAATATCCTGAAGTATGGAATGTTACAGTCTTATGTTTGCTGTAAAATTATTTCCTCCTAAAGTTTTTAAAATTTCTGCTCAATAAGTTCATGTAATATTATCCAGTTATTATTTTATGAATTTTGGGAGTATTTTTATGGTTTTCTAAAACAGAAGCCATTTTTTTTGCCAGTGTTCTTACCTAGTATTACAATATTATATCTCTATTCAAGTAGAACCAGGACTTCATGTAGTATTTAAGATATGGATACATCACAGTTTTTAGATAGCTTTTTTTTTTGGTCTCTAATCCTTTCTTAAAATTTCAGTCATTCTATTTTCTGTTTGAATGCTGCTGAGCATTGAGATAACATTGTGACAGAGACACTCACAATGAAAATAAATTTTTTTCCTGAGCAGTAATAACTGAATCAGAGCTCATCACTGTGTATTTTTAGTTAGGGCTGTTGTTTCTCATGTGCATTATTTAGCATTTATTGACATTGAATTTCATCTGTCACTTTATCATTCAGTCACTCAGCTCTTGAAACACTCTCACATCATTTTACTATCACAGTTACTCAGAGCAGTACAAACTATTGGCAGACCTTGTCACATCACCGTTCATCACTTTTTCCAGGTTGTTTATACTGAACAGGTAACTCAGCAAATAACAAAATCCATTGTGAGAACTAATAATTTGTTCCTACTTTTCATTTTCTATCTGTTAACCATGTATCACTCCACAGGAGGACTTTCTTACTGTAAGAAAAATTGTTGACTTTTTAGGACAAGAACATCAAAAACTTTGGTTTAAGTACACTATAACTGCCAAGTTTCGTTCCCTATATATTTGGTGATGCCTACAAAGATTGCAAAAGATTTCTGAGGCCTGGTCTCCCCCTCCTACAAAGTCCTGCTTGAACTTTCTCCATTTTGTCATTTATCTGCATGTTTACCAATTTCATATTTTATTTTACATTTTTCCAATTTGTTCTGGACTAACTGACCAATAGTTTTATGAAACGGAGCTTTGTGCTGTAAGCAGAGAAAGAATTCAAACCTAGGTTTTCCACCTTCTATTGGTGCTTTCAATCATTGGGTTGAAGCAGAGCACCTCTGACTATAGAGATGGGGTGGGGGGGTTGTTTGTGCTGGAGCAAAGGCAATCTGGTTTATGCATTTAAATCCAACATCTGATTGCTTCAAATTTCAAACACAGATAAGACTCAGATTTAACCAAATAGATGCTTAATAAAGACTTAAATCACACACTGTTGTCTAGCATTAACTAATAGCTAGCTCAGGCAACTACCTACAGTGATTTTCCTTGGGCAATTGGTCCCTTTACTGTAGAAGGCCCAAGGTTATATCTCTACGAACAAACTGCGCATGCCCAGGAGCATTCCTAGGCACTGAGGCCAGCTGGCACAGAGTGATCATGCCAGCACAGAAGGCCGCATGCAGACTGCCTACAGAAACGGTCCCCAGAGCAGTCACCCTTCCAAACCAAGTGATTCTTTAGGAGGTTTCTAGCTGTCATATGATAAAAACACTCAAGGACTGTATAAAAAACCCAGGTTAGCACATAACAGCAACCATCCCTGCAGTTATAGTCTCAAAACAAAGGACCTGTGCTGCTGTATGGAGGTAGCTCTTTGTTCCCCCTGTAAGTATAACTTTACAATAAAGAACAATTCAAATCAACTTCTTCGACAAAAGCATTCAGCATTTCTCTTCTATTCTCTAACACCTCAAAGGAGTTCAGTGGCATAATTAAAAAAAAAAAAAAAGAGCTCACTAGTTTGACATTCCATTTCCTTAATCCTGAGGCAATATATGTTTTTTTCGCAACACAATTTATTGTATGATATCAAGTGCTGCCACAAAGGAGGCAAGGTGCTGCATGGGCTGCGGCTACACGTGGGCCTTGGGCCAGGTGCGGCAGGGGCTCCCCAGGCTGGCAGCAGGGCAAAGCCTGGTAGCCAGAGCCTGTCACAGCCTCCAGCCAGGAGCAGGGCAGGTGGGGGACACCAGGGCAACCCCATCCCCAGGCATCAGGCACACCCTTGGGGATGGGGACTGGCCGAGGCCAGGCTGGGACACTGGCCTGCTAGTGGGCCTGGGCAGGGCCCATGGCAGGACAGGGATATGGAGAGCTGGACACTGGCCCTGCTGTGGCATGGCTGGGGCATTGCTGAGGCACAGGGTGATGGTCCCGAGGGGCTGACATGGAGTCCTGGCCTGTGGGCAGGAAGGGGGGAGCCCCGAGGAGGGGGGCAGGCAGGGCTGTGCATACCCTCAGGGCCCTGACAAATATTTTCAGTTTTCCCTCAGAAAAATAGCATGTGGGGAGAATCCAATCACATTATCACAAAACAGTATAGTTCAGGTACACAGGGGAGCATAGAAAAGGTTGCACAGGCAAGTATAATTTTACTGTATCCTAACTTTTGACTGCATTGACTGTTTGATGTTCTTTTAATATATTTTTTGTACATAATTTGTATAAAATAAAAATAGGTTATCCAAATGACTCAAACATCAAAAAACTATATCAGCAACACAGAATACTTAGAATGCTTATAATAAATATAACATCCTGAGAATTAAAATATTACGTACAAATAATAGCTCCCTGTTTGGGAAGCTTACACATGTACTGAGAGCAATTAGAAAGCCAAGAAGTATTTATAATGCATTTTTCCTAAGATTGAAGGTATTAATATAATGACACTGACATCATATTTTAGTCTGCAGTTACAAACTGCAGATCTGAATGGATGAACTGCTTTAATTGTTTTTTAAAGATTTGCAGGTAACTCAGTTAATTCTTCTAGAACTTTCCAAAACTGTGCAACTGCTGGCTCATTAAACAACCTGTAAGCTTTCTTGGGTAGAATTTGTTTATAGCACTATTCTAACCTGATTAAAAGAAAATATATATATATGCATAATAAAGGGGATATTTACAGCTAATGTTACATACCAAAACTAGGCTGGCATACATGAAACCTCAGCATGGAGCAAATTCTGTGGGTACTTTACTATTTCCTGGCACCTGTCTCTTGTACGACCAACTGACAGTCTTGTGCTTGCACCTGCTTTCCATCTCAGGTGCCTTGAGTTGTAATCACAGTCATAGTAATTGAGGTGGTAGACTCAGGGATCACTTGATCGGATCTCTCTCTAGAAGAACTAAGAGTTTTTAGAAATCTAAACATGATGGAACACATTTATCTCTCATTTATGAGTGATGATAATCATCTGAAGTATTTGTATCATTTGCATTAATCAGTTATTTAAATGATGCTCTTACTCTGTATGTCAGAACAATTGCTTTTGATATTTTTTCCATTGGGATCAGTGCCGTGTCACCATGATGACTATTGACAATGTCTCTACAACCACTGATAATTTTCTAGGCATACTGTTGAAAGTAGTGGAGATATTCCTGCCTGAAGTACCTACAGTTTCTCAGACCTTTCACTGCTATTATTAGTGTTAGTTCACAAAAGTTAAAAGACGATATTACTAACCTGTGATCAGGATAGTTTGACATTTCCTTTCTCCTTATTCTGTCCTCTGAAGGTTAACAAATGGATAGTGATCTGTAATCAGCTATATTGGCTCTACTGTACCTATGCATTAATTTATACTGGGAAATTTCTGAATTTCCTTGTACCACAGCAGGAGTCAAGATATGTCCCATAGCTCTCTTAAGCCTTCAGCACGTGACTATTTTGCAGTTCAGTCTTGCAAAAATTCTAGGCAATGCTGTGGTTTTTAACCGTACTTAGCTGTGATTTGGGAGTTGTGACTGTTCTTATGCTTTCTTTATATGTAGTCTTTTATATGTTAAAGAGATCAACATAAGATTCAAAAAACATCTGAAGCTCCAACAAGAGTAAAGAGGCTACCAATAAATGTTGGAAGAAAGGTTGACTGCAAGAAAATATATCAAGTACAACCAGTGAAAAGGAAAAAATTACTACAGGAAAATGTATCCATCACAATCAGTGAAAAGGAAAATAATGAAAGATTTCTATATAACACACTAACTGGTTAGGCTAATTAGTGTGAAATGCAATTTGTATCCTGCAGTTCCAGAAACAAAAGGAGTCCCAAAGGAATCTGACATTTTCTTTTTGTTGTTTTACAGCTAATACTACGACAAAAAAAAAACCCAAAACCAAAACTGGTGTAAATTCTGTTGCTGTTCATTATAGCATGGACATATGTGACAGAAAAGTGAGTGCATGTGCAGGTATACACAGAAATGCATTGATGGCTTTAAGACTTTTTCAGTGTTATTTGACATTTCAAATGGTATCCCATAAAATTTATTTTCTTTCATCTATTTCTTCATGTCTCAAGTTCATATCATGAAATATTCTAAAGTTTTTTTTAAATTAGTATTTTCGTGTTTTGGCTGTCCTCATAGTTTGGTAATCTTTTTCTCCTGCTATAGATTGCCTGCATCTCCTTTGGGCAGGAAGGTATGTTGACATAGTATGTAATATTTTTGTTTTCCCTGCAATTCCTTATCTTCTGCAGAGGAAATTGATTTTGTTTTTCTTTTTATCATTCAATTAAATTATTGTTTTTCTCTGGAGATAGAATTTTTCTGCTTTTGACTTGACTTTATTTTTGTGGCTACAGCATTTTTTTCTGGCTGAGATTTGACTAAGATGCTTTTTGTGTTGAGTCTTAAACCGTCAGCACAAATATATTAAAGCACAAGAAGAAAAAGAAGCATAGCAGCATTTAAAAAATAGTAAATAAAATGAGTAATCTATCCATATATAATATTAACCCTACAGGACATATAATCCACTGCCATATTTACTTGCAGGAATTTTATTTTCCTATTTCTCTGATAATCATGGTAGAGTTGCTTCAGTAGAATTTCTTAGAAGAAAACAGAAGATTTCAGCTCTTGAGATGTGATTGGCTTCAATCTTTCCTCCACTTGCTTCTAAAGCCAAAATTAATATTTCATCTGCCATAGAATATCATAGAAATAATTTATACTTATATCATTACCTTAATCTCAGGTCATAGAGATTACTTAGCATTAGCACTGTAAATACAAAAATGTCCAGCCTCCTTGGACAACCGAGCAAAATAGTGGTGGAAAAAGGGACATAGCATAGCTTTTTTTTCCCTCATATGTCTGTAGTATTGTTTCAATGTACTCCTTTGATATTATTCCTGAGAGCACTGAATTAGGCCAAAGAGGTTGCTGGGGATAAGCATACAGAAGGTAAGGCCATTTAATAAAACTCGGTGAAACAACAGCAGGTAAATTACTTACTAGAACCAGCATGAATACTCTCAATCTAACTATCAAAATGTACCTTTCCCAGGACTGAAGAGTAAACTAAACCAATGGGTGTTCCTGGATTTGCAGAGGAAGGAGCAGACTGGGTAAATAATTGTGGATGGTGTTCTGCCAGGGAACACAGAACCATCACATGAATTAAACAGAACAAAACTACTAATGCCCAAGACAGGGGTGTGTTTATGGAAAGACTGTGTTAATACTTGAGATGTGGGTGGAGTGGTGATAATGGAAACATTATATACTGCTTGCTCTACTGATGTCATCTTTGAAACCGATGGCGTATTCCCCTTTTCTATGATGTTTTCCACCAAGAGATGAAAACACATGGAGTGAATGGAAAGGTGGTGATAGTTCTAGTGAAAAGACCATCAGCCTGAGGCTGGGCTTGTCAGTGTGTGCAACAGATAGCATTATATGTCATGCTCACCTCTGCTGCATGTGATGAGACTGGAGGAGAGGAGGAAACTGACAGGTGGGGAAAGCAAAATCCATATAGTACAGTGAGTGTTTTATTCCTAATAGAGATCAAAACTCAGGCCTGTTGGGCTTTTGTCTACATGACTACCTATAATCATGATCACTGTTTGAATTTCCCTGTTCAAAATAATATTGTTGGAAAACTCATCATAAATGAGAGAAGGAAAAGACATACTGCTGAACAGGCATTGATCTTCTCTGTATTCAACAGCTACTGAAGTAGTTTCAAGGATGCTCAGGTGGACAGCAATGGCCAAAATATTACATTGTAACTGGCTCATGTTGTCCAAGGCTGCCCTGAAAAGGGTCTATGAAGATTTGGGTCACCTAACAACTATCTGGGCACTTGGGAGACAGTTTTAAAGAAGATGACTGCCTGAAAAAAAGTGAGGACAGGTTAGTCCTGAAGTCATTTTATGTCTTTATCCACATCCAAGGTCAAATACATCTTGCTTTTCTGTTAGCATTGCTTCTTAGGACAAGGAACAGATAGGGATAAGTTAGAGTGAAGACATGGGGGCTGGGACAGCTGGGAACTATACCCCAGGAGAGGTATATGTATCATAGTCCTCTGTGATGTAGGGGGCATCTTTCTTGCAGCCTTTTTTGTTTCTAGCAAGTCATAAAAGGAAGGTCAATAAATTACAGGACTGGAACTTTTAAAGAAACATAATGGAGCCTAATGTGATGATATGCTCTCTACTTTACCAACCTACTGGAAATATGTTCCCTCTTTTCAGTAGGGATATCCTTGAATATTACTCATAACTAGAAGGCCTCAGAAATATGTAAGGCCAAATGGTCCTAGAGACTCTTTTCATTTGAGTTAGCTTCTCTTGTTATATCTCAAAGTGTTCTCCAAGAGTAAATCAAACTAAAAAAACAGTAAATGCACTCCTGAGGTCTCTGTAATAGACACCTTTAAGAGAACAGTATAGATGCAGCCTCAGTTCTTAGTGTTTTGTTTGTGCATCCTGCCCCAATTTGAGCAGCAAAGTATCTTGCACACATCTATACTAATCAGGGAAGATTCTGGGAAGGGCTAGGGGAAAGTTTTTGCTGTAAACATGACTGCAACATTGCAATCTTTGCCCATAGTTTCCAAAGAATTAACATAAATATGCATCATAATGTAAAAAGTTAACTGCATACCCATTTCTCTATTTAAAAATATTTGGACATGTTGAGTTTTCTCTCAAAAAGTCTTTTGTCATTGTGCTTGAAGAAGACTTTAAGGCATTTTTTTTTGAAAGCACATTCTAGCTCAGTAACTAGAGGTTTATAAAATCTGCAGTGAATGGAGTTGCACTTCAGGTCAGTATCATGTAAAGATGCATTTTATAAACTGCATTTTTTTTCTTTGTTTTGTTAAGACTGTGACTGGAAAAAAAAGGTGCAATGAGAAAGGATAAATATATACATAAAGTGCCAGTTTTCTGCACATGTTCAGCCAGAAGAAAACAAGTGACTGTCAAATAATGTACAATTAATATAATTATTTTTAATGTTCCTCTGACTGGGTAGGAACTTTTGTACCTGATGTGATGTGTAAATAACTGCTTTACTGATTGCATGTGTGCAAAGTGACTTCTGTGTGCATACTCAAAGCTTCAGATTTATAAAGAAAAAGAGAAAAGGAAAAAAAAGAAAAAAAGTATTTCTCTTTATTAAGACATTAATGTAATAAATGTGTTTTAACTCTGGTGAATTTAATTTTCCACCTGACAGATGCCTATACTTCTTAATTTGGAAAACCAAAATTAGAGAGGAGCAGAATTTTTGGGGGTTAGTAGTTTGTTGTAGAAGATGGTACTGCAGTTGGATGAATGGTTGAAACACAGACTGAAGTTCTCAGTTTCCACAGACCTTCCTCCATTCTGAGCAAATATTATAATCACCATAATATTATGGAGTCTACAGTCTTCTTCTCCTACATATTCCACTGAAGGATGTTTTGAAATGGGCTTTTGATGACTACTTTTTTAATATGAAGGAATTTCACAAAACAACTGCCACTGAGTTCTACTTACGAGCAGTCAGAAGGCATAAGAAGAAGTTGTACAACTCAGCCTTCTATACTGCTGAAAATAATGCGACTTTCAGAGTAGTGTTTGGAAAAATTGAATTCGTTGAGAAGCAGAGATTCTATCCACAATTCTTGAGAGCAAGGTAATTTCATAAAACTTGTATGCACACAGCCAGTTCTTAATCTTCTGAACCTCAACATGCAGTTACAGACCTGATGAAAGTAATGGGAAAACAAGTTTGGTTACAAACTATGCAAATTCCCATTCATTGTTTGGTGAATATACCAAACTTTGTACTTGCAATTTGGTTTCAAAATAGACAGAAATAAAAGTTACTTGTTCATGCTTTTTTTGGTTCATGGCAAATAAACTAAAAAAAAAGCCTCACTGGTTCAATTCTTACAAGTATACTTCATTATTTATTAAACTGTTATCAATGCTGTAAATTTCTTTACACTTTTCAATTTTTAAAATGGAGCTAAAAAACCCATATCTCACAGCAATTAAAAAAAGAGAGGGGCTGTGCATGGTTTCTGGTTTCCAACAACTTATTGACACAGTGTCCCCTGCACCACTTGAGGCAAAATATTGCTACCTGGGAGAAAGTATTCTATAAACAGTGTAACACTTTTCTCATTTTAAAGAAGAAGATATCACTACTTTCACTCTCTGCTACTGCTCTGGTCCTTGCAAAGGTCTACTTCTTCCATGATGCAACCTTTCATCCAAGTAACAACTAATGAACTCTTCTGGATTGTCAGCTACCCACAGAATTTCATATTAACACATTTGAGGTCCCAAGCAAATCTTTGTCCTACTATAGGCTATGTCCATCACATGGACTCTTATTTCTGCATAAAAACACAAGACAAATGAAAGTAGGTTTCTATTCACTGCACAACATGAACTTATAGTGCTTTCTGAAGATACCTCCCAGTGACTTACTCATCTAGCAGTAGTGCATAGAGGTACCTCACAAAGCCTGTCTCCACCCCAAAGTTATCATGGCCAAAAGTCACCATTACTTAGTTTGATTATATTCTTGCAGTCTGCAGCTGTGTCAACACACTGAGCTCAAACTGAGCTGGCTAGCTCATATTAACTGTTTCTCTACCAACCTAGCAGAGACTTATTATGTTCCTGTTTTGTGGGCAGAGGCATACCTTTTAGACTGGCTGACTGTTGCTCCATACTCTTCATCTATTATTATTTTTAGTCTAACAGACAAAGCTATTCTGAGGACATAGTCAGGATTTTCCCTTGAGCATCAACCAGCTCAGTCTGTGGTTCTAAGAACAGTTGTTTCAATTACCTCAGCAAATTAATAGACACAGAGGCCTTACACTCAAAAAAATGTTGTTCCTCCAGTCTTTTTGTTTACTTTTACGCCAGTAAAAGAAGAAATGAAGAGTAGTTTTACTTTGCAAAAAAAATTTCCTCAGAGCTGGCACACTGCCACCACCAGAATGTCAGTGCTTTGTTTCATACACTCAGAGAAGGTGGTATTACATGTATCTCTCTCCTTTAGAAGAAGTCCTACACATGTTCTCTTGCAGTTGCCTATCTAGAAGGCAAAAATCTTCCATACACTCCATGCCTACCATGGAGCCACCTAACATGAATATTGAAACTATACTTCTACTGCTTGTTAGAGATGACAGCTCTACTCAGTTAAAATGGAACTAAAATTGAAAGCAAGCCAAATGTAGTATTAGCAGAGAGAAGAGTTTTTTGATTTCCAGCTAAATGATTTTCACTTGTAGCCAATAAAACAGTATCAGTAATAATATGTAAAAATGCTGACTAATAAGGACTGTGATAAGAGTTACTACTAGAGCTTATGTAAAATATGGCTTAACTGAGACAGGTCTGATATGTTTAAATTCACTTTCACATTCTTCTGAGGTTCTGGAGTGTTGAAATCCAGGGATTTTTTTTGGGCCAGTCATTTGGTTTTGATGTTTACTCTTCTTTCTTCGCTGTCTTTAACAACTTCTTAGAAACATCCCTTTCTTTTCCAGATTGGTTATTTCCATTCCAATAAACACTGCTTTTTCCCTGTTTCTTCCTGATTCCCAGCCAATGAGACTTACTTGTTTATGATTGTAATTTTGTTTGTCAAAAGCATCTGTGATTACATCATCAGTGATGTCCATGTTGTTCTGGGAATAGACTTTCTGAGTTAACTGTTCTGGCTGGAAGACTACATCTCTGTACACAACTTAAAAGTGTTAGAGAAGTATGGTATTTTTTAAAAGTTAAATGTTTCTCAGAGAGTAATGGTTCCAGAAAACTATAAGTTCATTTAAAAATCTGGAAAATATTTTTCTCCCCAATTTCACTTGGGTCAAAACTGGGTCTAAACTACATACATACATAAATACATACAAAAAACCCCAAACAAACAAACAAAAAAAATCCCAAGACACCAAAAAACCAAACAAAAAACCCAGGAAAACCAAACTAAAAACCCTTCCCAAGTAGAGAGGTCTTTGTTTCACTGTAGAAATGCTGACAAAATTTTATATTTTATTTCATGTTTTTCTTAGAGTCACGAGCTTCATGTAGGTAAGAACTGATTTTGTTAATTTTCTAAGCAGCAGCTGCACAGTGAGACAGAATTGTTGCTTGTAGGAGGAGGGAGGCAAAAGAGAGCAATAACATTTATTTCCCCCAGGAAATATTTAAAAAATAAAATCATTTTGGTGGATCTCTTGCACTTCATTAAATTTAAATTAGGGAAAAAAAAAAGTTTCAATGACTGCAGTGACTAGCCATCTGTCCAAATAACAGCTAGGAATTAAAATGCACTGCCCCTTTCCCATCTGTATTTGTCAATGGTTTGGGAGAAGCACATAATGCTGTCTCTCTGATCAACACTGAATGTTCAATCCATTTTCATTTACATAACCTTTGGGGGCAAATTCATGCTGATAATTATTTGGCCATGTAGTCCATTATTTAATTATTTTTTGTAAGTGACTGGGTTTTTCTATAATATTCATTTTAATAAAAATAACAAACAAAATAGGGTAAATGAGTGTTTGTATCTATCATATGAATTTATCCAACAAAGAGAAAAAGAGGTGTACACAATAAGTGCATATATTGCTCTCTGGAGTGACTTACCACAAGGAACAAAATAGACAAATCAGTCATCTAAACTCCATATTCCACCCTCCCAATAAATCTTCCTCATTTAGCTGTGACACAGACTGAAGTCCATTACTAGTGTAGGGGGTGGTACTGGTTCCTTGCCAGTTTCCAGGAAATTAGAAATACATTTCTATGCCCATGACACCCAAAAGCTAGGGCATCACTAGTGTTAAATACACTGTAAACAAAACATGTGGGTGCTGGGTAGCTGGAAGATCCAAAGGGTCTTCTGCAGTCATGATATGAAAAGAGAGCTTTGGAAATCACTGTATTAGTTCTTTCACAGCTCAACACCATGTTGCTGTGAAGTTCAGGGTTAGGCTGACCCTTTGCAAACACAGACTGGATGATATTTCATTGCTAGCAAGAACTACTAAAGCCAGTTAATATATTAGGGCATTTTGGTCTGCATATACTTTTGAGTGTTTAAAGAACACTAACCCATTGAACTTATTTGGTTGCCTGAAAGCAATCAAAATTAGCTTGCCAGAGTTGGAACTGAATTAGAATATTGGTAAAAACTGATAACCACACTTGGGAGAAGAAAAAAAAAAGGTGTATTTTTGTGGAAGAATTTCTTGTGGAAATATCATCTGCTTGTGAAAGCACAGAACGGTTTATTGGCAGATTTTTAATATTATTTATTTATTTCCTCATTCAGCTCAGATCATATATGGAATTTGTATGAAAAGAAGGGGGTGGAACAGCGGGAAAAAATAGGAAATTATTGTAACCAGATTAAATAACAAATGAGAGCTAAGATATGTACTTCAATTTTTTACCATTTCTGTAAAATAAAAAAAGCAGTTCTTGAAAAAATCTGTTAACAATATATACTAATGGCTGATGGATAATATCATAAAGTTACACCATTGGAGATTTGATTTATAATTCTCAAGGGTATGCTGAAATACAGGAAGCGTAGGGCATTCTGTGGAGAAATAAAAGCCAAGAAATAGAACACTAAGGCTTCAGATATTATCAGTTGAACTGATTTAAATTTGTACCTGCTGAAAACTTAATGTCTGATAAGAATTCAGATTTTCTGGTAGTTAATGTTGTTGGAATATGGATTTTCATTTCACACCTATCAACTCTAATTAGAAATGGAAACTGCAAAGATATATACCGCAGGTATTTTGTAGCCCAAGGAAATAAGCTCTAGATATATACTTTCTTTGTTTTGATTTTTCATATTATGTCCCATTATTAACAGATATAACTATATTAATTAAGCAACAGATTGAAAAGGTTATACTCACTGGAATTCTCTAGCGAGGCAAAGCAACCATAGACTTGGCTAGGTTGCGTGGCAATGTCTAGTTGATGGCTATGTCCCTACATAGCTGATGAATGTAATCTAATGTCTTTATTATACAGGTAACTCAGGTGATCACTCTGAGTGTGAAAATAAGATAAAACCTAAATGAAGATGAAAATGAGAAAAAATATTTATGTATTCATTTTCATAACTACCTCTGAGAGGCAGAACCAATTCTCTGGGCAGTTTCAGAGTTATTTTCCTGTTGACACAAAAACCTTGTATGTTGCACCTATGCAAATGTATATAAAGGTAACCACCCAAAGAAAGTTTCCTGTTAAGCATAATTTGTTTGATTTGGACTAGAAAGATTCGGAGGGAGTGTTGTTGTTAAGGTTTTGGTTTTGGTTTGCTTTTTTTTTTTCATAACAAAGAATAAGGTAAATAAATACAACTCTAGAGCAGCTAATTTTTCATTCATTGTATATTATTTTCTAGTATTTTTAGTATGTATCACTCTTGCTTTGAGCTAATCAGTCATGTAAATTTTTTAGTTTAAATTACTTTAGATTGTATGCAGTTCATCTAATTTTCTCTTTGAAGCTTCAGATTAGTTTCTAAAAGTGTTCAGTACTTGAACTTTTTATAGGAAACCACAGAGAGATGAAACTTAGGAAAAATTAATTACTCATTTCTAGCAAAACAAAAATAACTGGGTATCCATGAGTTAAGCTGAATCTAATCATATCTGTTTGTACAGGGTGTTATTAGTTATACTACTGATTAGTAATGTCACAGTGTTTTGCATTTTGAAACTCCAGTATGTTAGTAAGAGGTTGCAAAGTGTAAGAGATGTCATGGCATTTTGCTTCATTGTATTAACTCTTGTATTACCTGTATTACATGTGTAAAATATATTACATTTTAAAATGCAGGAATTCTCCCTGACCAGTGTTTATTTAACAAGGTTTTTCCACAGTTCCTGGTTACCTCTCCTTCAGCCAGAAGAATGGAAATAGGTAAGCCTTTAAGAGCTAAAAAATAATTTTAAAAAGACACAATCCTTTAACATCATTTTATACAAGCTTTATAATATCTGGGATGGTTAATCTAACTTCCAACTGTCCACAAAAGAACTAGAAAGAAAGAAACTCTTATTTAGGACACACTTCATGGAGAAATCCTATTATGAGTTCACTGGTAAAAATTCCATTTACTTAACTGAGTCCAGGATTTCAACATCTGTGTGAAAAAAAAAATTCCATCAGCTCTTTAAAAGCTTTAAGAGCTAAAAGATCTTTTAGTTTCCACCTAAAGATAAAAACTAAAAAGTCCTTCTTAAGGAGATTCAAAATACTTTTGCAAATTGTGTATGATTTTAAAACCTGAATGATCCAAACAGTCTGCATTTTTATAATAAAGTTTTATATTATGAGCTCAATTGATGTTACAGTTATCTGGCTAAAATAACTATTACAGAAATGGTCTTACAACTAACAACCTATGTCCATCCAACAGAGCTTTGTGCTCCCAGTGACTCATTTACAGGGAAGTCTCTTCCCACTCAGCATCATCCCTTGATTTATTCAAGGTTCACAGGGCCAGAGGTAGGCCATGAGTGGTTCATGTTTAAAAGTATTTGCTAACTCTCTGTACCTAGTCTAAATATTTTTGAACTTTCAAACTGTAAACATTTACTAAGTCTTTAAAAAACATAGTTGTGCCTTCAGGAAAATAATTACCTGTTTCACTAAATCTGACACAATAAAATGAAACTCACTGCTGCACAGAAAGCCCTTGAGGTACCTAAACTATAAACATCACTCTATGTGCAACTGGGAAACAATTTTTCAGTTGGTATCAAAGTTACTTAAAAGGACTTAGCTCATCACTAAAATAAATCAGACACATGTTGATTTTATCTTTGCCATACCAGGACTAGAATATGAATTACAGAAAGGAGAAAAAAAAATTTGTTTTGACGAATAAATGAATATTGGGACAGAAAAATTATACTGGGAGTACATTTATACGATGACATGGTATCACTTTAACAAAGTGACTTCTGCTGGAGGGGTATTTTCAGATAAAGCCTATAAATTAGGATGCCCCCAAGGCATAGTTTTTCATTCTGTGAAACCAAGAAAGCAGTGTATGTCTAAAAGGAATCTGTAGGGACAAACAGGCTCATGCTTAGTTAAGGGGAAAACTGCCATAGGGAGGGAAGTTAGATACATGATCTTGATACCCAGCAGCGAAGCTGGGCTTATATCACCAGAAGTAAAAACCCATCAAACTCAGCATGTAGTTCAGCCCTTGGTCGGAAATGATAAGTGACATTGACAAAAAATGTTCCAAGGGTCATCTGCAGAATTGTTCAAAGTCAGATGTGACCTTTTTTAACTTGCTGTGTCAAAGTTAAAGAAAGTAATATAAAGAAGAGTAATCATTTGCCACAAAAAAAAGAATTTAAGAAGAAAAGATGATGGAAATCTATCTACATATGAGAGCATTAATGTGTTCTCAGTTATAGTTAACTGAGTAAAGGTAACCTAGCCAAAAAGCAGACTCTGACATCTGCACCCACACTTCAGGGAGAAATCTACTGAAAGGTACAGGATTTAGAAAAAAAAGGAAAAATTATTTAAAATTGGAGTTCCTGCTGATAGATTCCATAATGATTCTGAATTAAAATGTTAGCTGATACTACTCAAGTCCTACTCTGATAATTGTCCAAAGTGACTGCTTTAATATTAGGATGAAAAAGAGCAAATAAGCAATGGAAAATCTGAGAAATAGTACTATTTTAATTAGATGAATTCATGATATCTGAAGCAGAAAATCCAGTGGAGCTACTACAACAACTCCTGAAGAATTTACAATATTTTTTAACACACTCTTTTGTGTTTCTATGAAGCAGTTTCATTTGGAATCATTCCAGAGTTTATTTGGTTTTAAAATAAATTAATATTGCTTTTTCTCCTAATATTGTTCTTGCTTTCTTTTCTCTTTGTCTACTTTTCTGCCTCCATTCTGTTCTTTCTCTTCTCCATTCACATTTAGCTAGAAGACTATAGAGCCAAAATAGGTACTTTTGCATTTTCTTCACCAGAAACATTGTGGCATGTATTAAAAGAACTATTTCTGACTCCCATTTCTTCATTTCTCCTGAGATAAGGTTAAGTAGCTGCAGAGTAATTTAATATGCCTGGACTGCTTAAAATCAAGGATTTATTCCAGTGTTTCATTTTATAGCCATAAACACTACTGGTTTTGACAAATTGTTTTTAAGAAGTGAAAGAATAACAGATGTCTTGCAGCCCTCACCACCAGCAGCTAATTTGGCTAGCAGAGTCAACACTGTAAAATCCCTTTGTGTCTATAATTATCTCATTCATGTGATTACTGGCATGGTCTGGCCAACCTTACCAAAGTCAATCATAAGAACTGGGCACAACCTAATGGAAATGCTAATGAAAAGTCAGCCTTTGCTAACGTAACTTCTGTCAGTCTCCAGAAATAACTTAAGGGCAATTGACTGTAAAGGCTGGGGAACATGAGTAGCCTCTGTGATGCTTGAGTTTGGCTGAATTGAAAAGTGCTAGCTTTTTTGGAGTCTATATAGATATTGTTGGTAGGTCTCGATGGCTGTCAGAGGCGGTGATTATGTAAATGTATCTGAGTTAGGGTGTAGAAAGCTATATGGACAGCTGAAATACTAGCATCAGACCCTGGGGTAAATACTTGTGTTGCTGGATCCACTATCTGCAATGACTAAAATAGTATTGGAATCTGACAGCCTAATGCCAGCTTAGATTGGTTTATATGAGCTGTGAAGTCGTACCTTTGCTGGCAATATAGTCTCCTGTGTATTTTCCAGTCATGAAAAGGTTAGAAATGCTTATGTGCTTGACCACTCTCTGTAAACACCTGTCTCACACAGGCAATTGCATCCACAATTGTATAGTTGCCTTGAAGCAGACAGGAGCTTGTGCTCCAAAGTTTCTTTTGGTAGGTGCTTTTTCAGTCCTAGATTCACAAACATCCTGGGATTGACCTCAATGCTCAAGATTTTGAAGTAAACTCCTGTATGGCAAAACTTCATTTCATGCTAGTCTCACCATTCTTCCTACTCTCCTTTTGTAGGTGATTCACTTATAGTCAGTTGGGTATTGGAGAAAGGTAGCTATATCAACTAAAAGCTTACCTGTTCCTCATGTACTATGCAGCTTTGCACCAATGCATAAAGCCCTGATCTGCTCTAGAAGGTTAGATGTCCTTTCAGACTCATGCTTCCCCTGTAATGCCTAGCACTGCTTTCCAGTGTAAGTGCAAAGTGCCTTTTGTATGCAATCTCTTGTTGCATCTCTCACCATTTCCTCCATTCCATAATTTGAAATGGTATGGCCTGCACAATGATTTTTCCATGCCTTGTGAATGGCAACAACCATACTGCTTAGGGCAGGGCTGTGTAACTGCAGCCTTGCCCCATCCCACTTTCAGATAGCCTAAGTGCTTCATGTGAAAAAAAAGAGTTTGATTTTTCTTTGAATGATTTTTGTTAGTTATCTCCTTTTGTTCTTTCTGATCCAACCAGTTTAGTCTATACTGTTCATGTTTTTCTCTTTTTGACTCCTTTTTCTGTTGCTTGTTCAAGGCCTTAGCAGTTACGCTCTTCTTTAATGTGTTTACTGACAAGGATTTGAAATGGAAGGGGCTGAGCTGTGAAGGTAAAATATATCTGAAGGTGAAAGTTTCCTCAATATAATTCAGTCTATGCTATGTCTCTCCTTTGCTTCCACAGCAGTTGAAATCAAAAAGGATAAAGACAAAGCATTTATAGAACACTAAGAAAGTAGAAGTAATTTGGGTTTTCTGGAAAGAAGCAGCAGAGTAGCCTTTGTCTGGAACACATAATGATTTACTTGATTCCTATGCCTTTTCTTTTTGAGAGTTTTTCAGGAAAATAAGAGGATCAGACAACCCCAATATGACATAATATGTGGAGCCTGTGTACCAAATAACCACACAATGATTACACTAATTACACTGTTTCATGGTGTTGGTTTTGTCAACTAACTTTGCAAAACAGAAGAAAAACATGAAAGAAAATAAAAGTTATTTTATTTATTCATTTTTCTGAGGGTTTTGATATGTTTCTCTGGAGTTCTGTCCCAATATCCTAGGAATTAATCCTGTGGAAGAGTGTTTGGTAGAACCAGGTGCTAACAAAAGTGTTTTCAAAAAGGCATTAAGGAAAATTAGAAGCCTGAGCTGTGCTGAGCTATGCTTTGAGGCCTGAAACTGGTAAGTATTTTCTACAGCTGGCACTTGGCTCTCAGCTGTCCAAATCATCACTGAAATGTGAGTTGGAACATTGTGGAATAGTGCTGGGAAAACTGAACTGTAACTTCACAGTTTCTCTACTGTGTTGCTAGGCCTACAGTGACAATGCAGGCAGTGGTGCACAGTGGACACCCCAGTGCATGACAAGGTACTGAAATTTGCTTTGGGCAAATTCCCTTAGTATGGTGAGGTGGTCTTTGAGCAACACTGCAGACACTATTGGCTATGGTGTAACTGTGAACATAATAAGAGTGTTTTATGATGCCTGCTGGTATCAAGATAGACAAAATTTATAGTGATTCACAGTATCCATTTAATCCCGGTGTATGTAAATACAGTGATACACATAAAAGGCAGCTTTCTCACTGGTACTTGTTCAATATCAATGTTCATGTGGGGAATAGTGATACACTATCAGTACGATGCTTTATTCAACAGCATTCAACTTGCCTGGTACATCACTTATGGACAGGATTTCCCATTCAAAATCTTACAATCTTATTAAAAGGCAAAGCATAAGAGAGTGATGCATGGCTGAGGGTGCAAATGAGGGAGAGGAAAGGGTTCCTTTATGGGGCCATACGCACGGCTGTTTGTGTGCCATGATAATTCAGAAGCTGTTATTGTCAAGAACAAATAAATAAATATGTATGCACATCTGCTTAGGTGTTTTGGTTTCAGCATCCTTAAAGTCCCATCAATACAAAATTAACATGAATAAAAGCACATTTGTCTCCCTCTCTATTTTATAATTTTAAAATCTCCATATAGGTCACCTTAGCCCTTCCTCTTACACTATGTTGTTGTCCAGAAAAATTATGAAAACACCATGATGTTAAAACAAGAACAATAATCACTGTTATTCCTGGAGCACTAAGAATAACAGTGTTTATTGTCCTTGTGCTGACATTGTTTCTCTGTTACTGTTCTGACTTAATGCTTTGTGCTTTTGCTGCTCCCACCCCAGTGAGCTTTCAGTGCACGTTTAGTTACTAACCCTTTAAGGACCAGAAGTCCTGATCTGTTGTTGCAAAATCTAACGCAATGTAAAATGAGGTAAAATACAAACCCTTTTTAGATCCCAGTGATAAAGAGGTCTTCAGGGGGTGCCTCACATTGTGCAAACTGTGGACAGATGGAAATTGGATGTAATGAGAGTTACTCCAGGGGAGAGTCTGTCAAAAATAGGAAGAAAAAGAAGGAAATGCATTTGAGAGAGGGAAGTTTCCAGACTGCACAATGTGCTTTATATGGGAAAACAGGTGGAAGTAAGACTGTCCTAGCTTAGAAAAGAAGTAGAAACCTGTGGTTAGAGAGAAATTAACTCTTAGACACGGTACACAGGAGAAAGGGATGCTAGAACAATAGGTAATTTTCTTTCTGTCAGCCTCTCTAATGAGCATGAGAATAACAATCCAATAACACTTATAGAACAATATAAATGAGTGATTTCCAGAAAAAAAGATGTTCTTCCTTTTCTCAAAGGCAGGAGCTCTCAAATACCCTCATCTCAAAGTTAAGAGAAATCTCTTCCAGGGGAAAGTGTCTGCTATTTCTAGCACTGATACCTCTGAGGTACTGGGATTGTGGAACAGATCCTGTTACTGCCTCTCTTTTCATCCCTTCATTTCAGTTGGTGCATGGCAATGAACACTTTTTTCCCCTGTTTTCCATTTATCACCCTATCTGCCTTAACCGTTCCGACAGTAAGGCTTCTAGAGAAGAAACTCCCACTGTATATTATTACTACATGTGGCAAATTGAGGCCTTTTGGCACTCCTGTAATAAATATGTTCCAGTAGACTTGTTACTGTATATTTATGTAAAATATTATTAAAAAAGATAGCATGAAGGTACTTCAAAATACCTGCATCAGTTCAGGCCCAACAAATCAGAGGTTGCACTATTCTGTATTTCCTGTTTATTTACTTTTATGAAAATTCCTTTGTTTTGTCTCCTGCCAGTTGTGCAAAAATTTACCATTTTTAGCTCCATATATTTTTACAGATCAAAATTTATAGGTCTGGTTCATACAGATTCTCACATAGATCTGTGAGATGCTTGTTATTTCATATGTTTAAAACTTTTGACTTCTTGTACCATTTACAGATTAGCTTTGTCAGAGGGAAGGGGTTGTAGATTAAAGGCTGTTGGTGCCTATGTACCACTGTGGGTAGAAACGTCAGACTAACTTAAAAGTATGTGATCAGGTTGTCCTCTAGTGGCTGCCCAAGAGAAGATCTAACTATAAATTTCGCAAAAAATGTTGCTGCAATGGAAATTAGTGTAAGTCTTTGCAAATTTTCTTTCTGCAAGGATTTGATAACCAGATCTCAAAATTATCAAGCTCTGTGATTTCCATTCTAGTGGCAGACCCTGCAAGCCTTTTTCTTATCTCTGAGTTATGTCTTCCTAAATTATGCTTCTGGAGGGTCTTTATGGGTAGAAAAACAATTCCACACCTCTAGGCTTTTTTGCAGGGATCAAACAACCCTCTTCTGACATTCTTTTCCTATTACACTTCTACCCTCTGTGCCACTGCTTTCAGTGCTTTGGCCCCAGTACAAGTGTGTCTTCTTGGGAGAGAACAAGTGTGGTGGGAGATGGGAGACAATTTCTCCCTCTGATTCCACAAGAGAACGTTCTGTCCTCCTTCCTGCAGCCCCACTTGGTGGGGTGCAGATACCCTCTCTATGGTAGTGAATGAGTGCCTTGTATCCACTGAGGAGCTGACTGGCAGGGCTTTTGACTCTTCCACTGACCTGAGAGAGGCCCTGGATTCTGAGATTTATTGGGATCGATCAGTTTTCTGAACACACTGACACTGGTATTCAGACCACTATAATAATTCCTATTACATTATGTAACAGAGCTCTTTTACTCTGTTATTTTAAAATGGAAGCTCCACATATGAGACAAATAGAAATAGAAAAAGAAACCACACGTTTCTAAAAATAAAATATTTATTTATAATTGCACATTCAAATTGCACACCAAAACACCTACAAGACTGGGATTTCTGAAGGCAGTTTAGAAATCTTTTTCAGTGGGACTTACAGAGCTTATGAAGCATCCACTGACCGATTGTAACACCTGACATCAGAAGCATGGCAGCTGAATCAGGCATCAGACAGTCTGCAAGGCTGAGATTTTCTAGGCTTTTCCAGTATGTAAATCCACCTGTTATTCAAGCCACAGTTAAGATTTCTCACTGTAAAACAAAGACAGCAATGAAAGTATTTCATCAGTGTTCTCGAAATGATGTTAGGATGCATAGTTTCTCATACAACAATGTACTTATTATCTCTGTTTCACAAATGGTGACTACTGAGGCAGAGAGCAGTTAGGTCTGTTGCGCAAGGTCACACCTCAAATCCCCACAGCAGAGGAACAAATGCACTGTTAAGTCCTGTTTCCTCTGGACCACTGGTTGTCCTTCCCCAGACAAGGAAAGCTTGTGTGTTGGTGTTTTAATTTATAAACAGAATAAAAGTAACAAGGCAGCACGCAGTGGTTACTGTACAAACATATTCTATGTGACACTGCAAGATTAGTGATAATAATAGTTGGAGTATGGATCTATGAAGCCATAGTATAGTGCAAAGCATCTGACGTCAGCAGGCAGCATGGTTCAACTTTAATAACCCTACAGTACCTCCTAACTACTGCTTAGCCATTATTCTGCTCCTGCCAGTTATGCCTTTCTTGCGCTTTGCTTTCTCTCAAATTCAGTAGCTGGGCCTGTATTAGAGTTCAGGCCTGAGGGAGCACAAAGAAAGTTTAAACATTTGGTAATAGTGTTCTTTGAGAATTCCTATAGATAAAAATCTTCCCTCCTCCAGCTCATGATCTGAGGTGTTAGATAGATGCTTATGGCCAGTACATGACATTACTTCCAGACTGCACTGTCACAACATGATCACAACTCTCTCCTCAGAGTACAGGATCTGCAAGATAAGAAAACTGGTAATGGATTTCAAGCCATTACCCTCCTACTAAACAATCTAAAAAACAAGCCTAGGAGAAGGTGCATTTTTGTTTCTGTTCCCTGCCCCCACCCCAATATGTTTTGCTGCAATTGGAAGAAACAGTTTGTCTCACTGAAAGCAAAGAACAAATAAGAATTACTGGCGATCTCTTATTTTAAAAGTTCACAGACTGATAGACAAAGGGATATAGAAAATCATCATAGAGGTGGTATAAAGTTTAGTGCAATTGCATATGTATTGAGAAATAGAACACAGGAAAATGAACCTTTTAAGAATCTACAGTAGTCTGAGATCTGTCCAAACTATGAATTTACAGACACAAAAAAAGAAGCTGTACTGCAAAGGATACACTATGAAGGTGCACAAAATCTTTAACAGCATAAGGCTGGAGCTTTAAGATTAAGAAGCCTGGTTGGAACACTTTTATCCATACTGGTTTTCAGTTTAAAAACCAACAGCTTTTCAATAAAATTTTCTTTTGAAAAATACCTGATTTTGTGGGAAAAGACCTCTTTCCATCCAAATAAACTGCATGAATATTGAAAAGCTGATAGGCATAGACTAATATGTCACATATTGGAAAATAATACCTTTGGAAGAGTTGCAGGCTTTGTGTTTTACTGTCCCCAGCCTATGTGGACCGGTTTCCCAGCGGGACTTCAATTCTAGGGTGGCATCAGGGCCAGAGATTCCCATAATATCAAATGATAGATTAGCAAGACAAGAGATCACTGCGACATACGGTCAATATTGTCTGAGAAGGGAACCTGGTCCCTAGATGAGAACAGGGGCAATGAAAGATTGAAACTACAACGTCTTCATCCATTTGGGCAAAGGAGAAACTGATATAATGAAACATAGTGGATAATATTTGAAGATCTTATGTCTGGGTCAGTTAAAAGAATTGCACTTCATGCTAGGTAGTTTTTGAAATGAGGTAGAGTTTTATATAAACTTGTTCTATTAGTACAAGAAAACTACTCACCTTTTGGAGAAAATAAAACCTCAAGGGTAGCTGTTGGAAAATTTGAGTTTTGCTGAACCGGCAGAAACCAAACCAGAAGTTGGATACACTAGTCCAAAAAACATGAAGAATGAACTTGTCATTGCACATGAAATAAATCAATGTACTGTTGAAAGGCATAATGTAGCTATTAGTGAGTCACTTAGTGACTACCACTTGGGAAAAGTAACCAGAGGGAATGAAAATATATTTATGCCAGTTCATTCTTGCAAAAATTTTATGAATCTTTTGTAAGGCTGTACTCTCCCAAATGCGTTTTTCTTTTACTTAAAATGACTTTTCCTAATAACCTAGTGTTGTTTGTAGCAGAAAGAAAAAACAGAGAGAAGAGAATATTTGATATCAGAAGCTTCAAATTTTAAATACAGTTTTAACAATTTTCAGAAGCAGATGAGAAAATATCTAATACTTAAACTCACAAAATTCATCACCCGTGTTTTCATATCCAGATGATGTTGTGAGTGACTGGCTTCCGTATCTGAAAATGCAATTTTGTTATAGAAACGAGATATCTTACGTCTACAAAATGTTTTTTAACTTTGTATTTGTATTCAAAAATACCCCATAGTGTCATAATAAAGGACCTTTCGGGTGGTAAATATAGACTGTTGAGAAAATTGGAAGAGTATATTTTAATTAAAGATAGCATAAACTGTTCAAAATATTGATATTGGCCAGATGTTCACAGAAATTGAAATTTTACAATTGTAGGAACCCAAAAAGGATAAAGAAATATTAGTGCAATGAGTCAGCTTTATGCTAGAGGCCTACAAGGTTGTGAGGCACACGGAGAAGATGAATAGGAAATAATAGGAAATAATTATTTATTATTTCTAATAATAAAACATCCCAAGAAACATTGAATGAAAATGATATCAGGTGGTACAGTCAAGACAATCAAAATGAGTTTTTTTTTTTTTCATTAAATGTGTAAACTGGAACAAAGTACTGTAAGATATTGTGGATACTAAAACATGAATTAAAGAAATTACATCAATTCATGAAAAAGGAATCCATCCAGCACTAGTAAGCGCACAGCTACGATCAGTCGTGCAGGAAGTGCCTCAAATGCAGATTGATGAAAGCTAGAAAGTTATTCCTCTGAAGTGCTATTATCATATGCTTAATTGCTCTTATAGTCTTTCCATAAGTATCTGCTCCTGGTCCCTGTCAGATTGAGGTTGCTGGGCATGATGGACTTCTGGTCTGCTCTGTGAAGGATGTCCTTATAATCCTGCTCCCCACATGTTCTATTTAAACAGCAGCCGCCAGGTTTGGAATTTGAACTAAAGCCTTCTAGCTGAGGAAAGCTATAGATTTATCTTTTATAAAATGCTACATATTGCTTCAGGAAAATTATTTATAACAGTTAGCAATAATTTGTTTTCTAATAATATTATTATTAAGGAATCTAAAAGCCACATCTTAAATGACTTTGTTGCAATTTAATCCCTCCAAAATAACTTCAAGAGTATCTATTAAATAGTGGTGCCTTGTGCCAGAAACTTCAGTAGTGTGACATCCCACTATATCAATTCAGTTGCTGCTACTCAAGATCACTGCTCCTTTTTTTATCAGTTAAGAATTAATTCAAAAGTGAGGGAAGTCACAAGTTTTCAATGATACTTTAAAGATATATTTTTCCTAAATCACGTTTATTTAATTTACTATTAATTAATGATGTAAAAATGTCACTCAAATTAAAGGGAGTCCTTTAAAGTCATAAAATAATAGAAAATGCAGTGTTACAAATGAATTTTCTCCTGAGCTGTTTCAGCCTACTAGGATAAGGCCAATTCTGAAACCTTGTGAGTCATTCAGGTGATGGAAGATAATCATTGCTTCAGACACTATGGTTTACCTGATCAATCCAGGTACGTCTAATACAGTAAACTTCAAAGTTTTATTCACCACCATTTGAAGTGATTACGTTAATCTGAGAAATGACAAAACAGCGTATTGAAGAACTGGTAAAAAAGTACCTGATTTTTTTTTTAATTACATTCAGGAGAGGAAAGGCCCGTTTTTCTTCCTCTTTTTGGAAAGCTGACCACTTTGTACTTTCCCATTCCTCTTTACAATTGTGAAGCAATAATTATTGAGGGTTTGGAGGAGGCTTAAATTAATTTCCAAGGTAGCTGAAATTAGTATTCAACAACAAGTGCAACTCCTTTCTCAGATTTTGCATTTTTAAGCTTCTGTAATCCTGTGCTGGCCCTATATCTTTAGAAATCTTTAGCAATTAAGAAACCTAGTTCTTGTGCTTCATGTGATCTCTTCTTGGTGTATGTCCTAGAACTTCTACATACCAAGTCTCATTTTCAGGTGAAGAAGCTTGGAAGCAACTTGGATATCAAAATGGGTAATACACCGGTGACAAGTGGTTCAGGTAGTGAGTTTGAGGATGGACCAATAAAATGGTGTTATATTCATCTGCAGTGTAATCTCCCTGACAATGAAGATATTCAGAAATTAACAGTTCTGAAGTTAAAATAAGAGAATTAATTTTGAAAATGAAGTCTCCTACATTGTACAATACTTTAAAGAGGCCATTTATTTTCTTTATAGAGTAACTCAGAAATGTTATTGTTTATTCTGAGAGTTTGGCTTAGGTTTTGATTGTACAAACCCAAATAAATAAAAGCTTGGTTAGCATACTTTTACTCAGGACAGTATATAAAAAGCACATACTTCTATAAACTGTATAGCAAATTTTAAAATAAAATGCAAAAACCTGTCTGGAACTTCAGTTTAAGCCAGTGCTTAAATGTTATGTTATCTTTGTATGAATTAGTTGTTAGCAAATATGATCAAATACATATAAAAAAGATCATTATATTTGGTTCAAGTATCAGTGAACTGTACTCTTTTGCTCTATTGTGTTAATACCTGCTTACAGGATTTTAATAATTTTCAGCCCAGAAAGCTTATTGCCATGTTGCATTGACTGAAAATCAGTCCAGTATTCTGTTAATTTTATACCAAGAGAATATCGTAAGTTTATTCTGGTCGATTTTCAGGAACAAGTGAAACCATTTGGCACATATTTTGAAAATAAATATTTGTATTATCCAGTGCACTGTAAGACTGTATTACCAGAATCATCTTGATAAGCCAAAAATAAATGATACCTGAGACAGAGTGGTTTAAGTAATGTCCAGAGAAGAGGAACACCCTTGGTTATTTTCTTCACTCAGCTTAAACATGTGTGCATTGTTCAAGTCTTTTCTCTGATTTCATACTGTTTTCCTTTTCCATATGAAGTGATTTATTTCACACTCTAATTGTTCATGAAATTTCATTTTCATTTAAAAATCAATTTAATTAGATCTGTAGCAGTACAATGAAACACCTTAAATGATTCTGTTTGTTAATCTTTCATTTTCATATTTCAAATAAAGCAGCACATTTAATTTTGTTTTATTTTTTCTTTTCCTTCTCTTTCAAATATAATAAAATCTGTTCTTTGAGGGGAGGTGGGGATGGTCAAGGGGGAATGAAACTTAGCATGCTATGTCTTATCCTGGAGAAAAAAAAGGTCAGTCAAGAAAATTAGGAGGTTATAATGGATAAGCCTGAAGATCTTTTAACTATGGTTATAATAAATGGCATATCAAGCAGAGAGATCATGATCTGTGCAAAAAGCTCTCCAGTAGTATCTTGAAGCTAAAAAGGAACAAGAGCGACTGATTGGCACTTTGTTACTTGAATGGTGGCCCCACTGATGAGGCAGAAAGGCCATTAAGGATGATTTTTACACTATCTAAGATCTGCCAGATGTCAAACTTAAAACTGTAAAAGTTATAATGCATTAAAAAAAAAAAAAAAAAAGCACCCAAACTCAGAAAGCAATGCCTTTCCTAGGCAACCAAGACTTACATATACTTCTTCCTTTTTATTACTTTCCCGGTATACTCTTCATCATAATGTCTCCTTTATTCTCCTACAAACCAAAGAATCATCTTCATTTATATGCAATATGAGCCTACTGCCACTACTGCTGTAATATAAATGTGTTGCATTAAAAATTAAAAATATTATTTTTTACACTCCATCAAGATGAAAAGTGAGCGTTCATTCTCATTTGCAGTTCTGCTTCTACACTGTCATCCTTCTTGTATTGTACCGCAGGACATGATCGCTAATAGACAGCCAAATTCCTACAGACCTTAAATTACCTCAGCTGTGCTCTGAGCTTGAATCCACATGATAGCAAATACAGAAGAATTTTCAAAGGTGAACTAAGTCGGTTGCTGTGCTTCACTGGGAATAAACTTCTTTGATCTAATGTCAGAACAATAGAGAAAAGGAATGTATGGGATGGTTTATCTTTCTGCACAAGGCTCTTGAAAGCTGAAGGAGCCATTATTTGTTTTGGAAGCTAAGAAATCCAAAAGTGACTCTTTCCATGCTGTCTACCAATCTTTTAAAAAGTAAAATAAAATACCTGCTAGATGTATATCTCTTGGATCCTTTGTCCACTTAGTTGTTTGATTTTTTCTTTTTTTCTTTTGTTGGGGCATACTGGAGTCCACATTTGTGTTTGCAGAGAAGTAAGGTTAACTTTCAAGTTGGCTGAAGTCCTGGCTCTGCTGAGCACTCTGTTTTGTAATTTGAACATTAAATTCTTCTCAGAGAGCCTTGCTGGAGTTAGTGTTCTCACTCCCAATAACTGTAGGAGCTGCCTGACCTTTATAAGTGCAAGTCAATATTCACACTGTCAGAAGGAGCATCGTGGAGCATAATCTTCACAATCACGAAGAGAAGCGCTTTGCCACAGGCAGATCATGACCAGTGAAGAGGAATCAGCGAACAGTCAGATAAAACTGTTTTAACTGGATTCAAAGAGTCTCTTTTACACAGCTTCAGGTTCTATTCAGAAGTCTGCAGACTTGCAGGTCTCCTCCAAATTTCAACAACATCAATGGAAAAATAATAATAAAAAAGGAATTAGGAGGGAAGCACTCTAAATGTTTTGACCTCCAGGTCATCTTCTACAACACTACTCTCTGGCAAATTTAGACACATATAACTGGAAAAGGTATCAAATAATTGCCCATTGCCTTTGTCCTCTTTGTCCTCCCAGTATAAATCCCAAAGCAGGTTTAATGTCAAAATCATTTGGTGAAAAACACTGTATTAACATACAATACCTTGAGTACCTCACTGCACCTCATAAACATTTCTGCTTTTCCAATAAAATCACTGGGAGTTTTGAATACAATATCAGGCCAATAATAGACACCATCATCTCTAGTCAGACTCTCAAAGCAATAGCAGCTTTTCTGTGAACTGAAAAGGTGCCTGCAAAAGCAGAGAAAAAAAGTATTCTGTCTTGAGATAATGCTGGTATTATGCAAATATGCCCAGGTTTCCATTAGCGCTTACAAATAGATGTATGCAAGCAAGAGAAAAGAGTGAACAAGGAACCCAACCAAGAAAGAATGACGCAAGATGCAGCGCAAAAGTGAGAGATGGTTATTTTTATGAAAAAAAAAGAGATGTTATGAGCATTTCAGAACAAAATACACTTTGGAAACTCTATTTCTCCCTTTCCTCTAGACATTTGAGGTTACTAGAAATCCCAAAATTTTGTAAAACCCCTTGCTCCAAAATAAATGTTTTGGATCATACTTCTTCTCTTCTAAATTTTCAGAAAATTAAGTCTGTTTATAATTTAATGACAGAGAATAAATGACATCTGAAACTTGGCAAAATAATGTAAACTGGGGCTTGTCTGACTCAGACTAAGTTTCTGGCTCTGTTTAAAGCAGGAGACAAAGGAAGAGCCAAGCCAGTGGAAATTTTGCAACTTAGTAATAAACTAAGATAGTATTTCATATCTTTTTTTTTTTTAAGCTGTTTATTCAATTCTGTGGCTCATGACCTGGCTTATGTTTTGAAACATCTGTTACAGGCTGCAACCAAGGTAACCAGCAAATGCTGGAAATTTCATAACACTTAAGGAATGTTAAAATATTATTTATGGGAACACCCTACAAGTGAAAGGGATTTTAACTAAAAATTTGTTAATTTTAGGCCCACAGTCTGCAAAGATAAATGCACATTCTTTTCTTCAATTTTGCAAGACAATATATTCACATATAAAGGTGAACTATTCCATCATGTATATGTTTTTAATATGATTGGGTATTTTTAAAAAAAAAAGATCTTGCAGAAAATGCATAGATTTCATTTTTATCTTTCATGTCAAAGAGACAACTTTTGCAAAAGTTTCCATCCAATAACATCACTCGGACTTTTTCTGTCAAAAGTTTCATTCTGAAAGTTCTGGTCAAAACTATTTTTTTTATTATTATTAATATTTTTATAGATCATGATAATTTATTCTTTATTGTCCTGAAGAAATCTTAATTTTGACTTGCTACAGCACTGATTTGTATATACCTGTGTTTCCATCATTTCTTCTGTGATTTGTATTACAGGTTTTTTTCTAGGATTTAGTCTTCTTTCTGAAGTAGTTCCCTGCTGAGAAAAGATGCATAGTGATCATAAAATTCTTGTCTTGAGCTGTGCCTTTTCAATTTCTGGGAATACACTGATGACCATTGTGGACATTGACGTCCAGCCTTTCTCTTATATTGGTGAACTGATATAAAATGGAGTGAGAAGATCAAGAATGTTGAAACAGTGAGAAAGGTCAAATAACTAAACTCAAAATCACTCAGAAAAAAAAAAATTTCTATATAATAGCTTTAAAATGTCAATTACATAGAAAGATTCATTTTGCCAAAACAAAATTCATAATCATAAAAGTGAACTCCATGAAGCAGTTACTGGGGAGGTAATATTCATTTAATTTATTTGACTTTTTAGACAGGCTTCAAACAACAATTGTTCAAACAATCTTTTTGGTTGAAAACAAAACACAAAATATAATAATAATAATCATCATCCAACTGCAGTTTCCTGAAAATGATTTTGTTACTTCATTTTAGGTTTTTTATCCTCCTTTAATTCTCCAGGAGGAAGGAAATAGATTTTAATGGTGCAGAGCTGCCTTGGGCAACAGATTATATTCTTCAGGGTTTCTATTTTCTTCACAGAAGGAGATATAGTGTGGTACCAAAAGAATCACTTACATTTTCCATGCTTGGGTAACATTTATTACAGCATTTTATAATGCCTGATTTTGTCTTTTTTAAATCTGGTTATTCTTTTGATGTCAAGAGTTGTGCTCATTTGTAGAGCAATGGTGAGAAGTCATATGGAATATTCTCATACAGAGCAGGTATAAGCTACTGTCTCAATACCTAATCATGGTTTTAGCAGCAACTTATAGTAGTTTAATTGGTAATAACATTCAGGATTTGAGGTGATTCAGAGCAAGTTTATTTCTTTATGCAATGAATCTCAGGAAGAATCTGTTCCAGTTATTCCTTCTATTTTGCATCTTCATGTAAACTGCTAGGTAGGGTGTGGTCTTGTTCTAATTTACAGTAATTACTGGTAGTGGTATTTGGCACCCACAGATTTCTAAACTCAGTGAAACACATTCTTCATCCAGAAATGGAATGCAATTGTTATGTGAGCCAAAATGTGAAATACTTAGAAAAGAGACTTACAAGAAAATAGTAAGCATGGTAAAGGTGTAAAGAGACTATTACAGAAGGTTATAATGAAACAGTTGGCTGGTCTTCTAGTTGTTACTTAGATCCCCATAGTTTACCTTGAATTTGAAGGAGCACAACAAGCAGGGAGGTGTATAATGCTAACTGAAAGGCAACTGACCCCCTCACCCCACACCAAAAAAACCCAACCCAACCCAACCAAAAGGAAAAAAATGTACCAAAATGCCCTCAGAGTTTTCTTAATAAAAAAATTTGGGCACCCAAAGGTCACAATTGTCAGCCAAAGCTGACAAACTGTTTCTATTCTAAGACATTGTGGGTTTTAGGCTAAATGCTTGTCAACCATTTACAGTGCTGCCTAGTTCTATCCAATGTTAGTCTTTGTATGCAACCTTTTAAATTTTTTTGAATAAATATTCCATGAACATATTAATTTCACTTTTGCGAATGAAGGAATTATTTGTTTTGCTATTGTTAAAAATCCTGGCAGCCTTTTCAGAAGCAGCTGAAAAATTCTTTTGCTTCAAAAAAGGCAAAAGACTTTCAGCAAGTGCGTTACCTTCATATCGAGACATGATTTTTCTGTTATTTTGAAAACTCTCCCAAGTATATGCTTAATGATTTTGTTTAAAATAAAACCTTTGAAAAATCTCAATTTCCATTTGCTAAGATATCATTGATTTTTTGCAGTTAAGTCCCACAGAGAGTACTTACCACTCCAGTAACACTAGTTTGTTCTTATGGCTAAGATTTTTGTTTCTCCCACTGTTTTAGAAACTCAAAGTGAGAGAGAAGGGGTAGAAATGTTGTGAGTTCACTGCAACAACTGAACTGGACAGTTCTGAACACATGAGATGTTATTTAAAAAGAAAAATTTCAGAAAATCAGATTCAAGTTATCAAAGTGAAACACCCAAGTTATTTATTTAGTGTATGTTTAAAATATGAATATGAAAGAAAGAGTCACTGGCTGATATACTGTTAACTGCAACTTCAGCCAAACACAAATGTATTTTCTTTCCTGTATTGTAGCAAAATGCATGTGCAACACCCCAGGAAATAGGCATGTGTGCAAAAAAGCATTCTATTAAATGATCAGAATGAAATAGCAAGTGAAACTGGAAGGAAGGTAGAATGTTTTTATACTTTCTTTTTCTTTTTCCTTTTTCTTTTTCTCTTTTTCTGATATAGGCATTGCTTTGTATATTCCATGGACAGAGCACCCCATGGCCAGTTGGAACAAAAAAGGAACTTGCTGAGGAACAAAATAGAGAAAATGTTTCTGCTTTTCTGAAATGTTTGTATGAAAGTAAGTTTGGCTGAATTTCACAGACATGGGAGAAATAGTATATTATTTTCCATATATGAATATTTCCATAACTTGAAATGCCCTTTCCTTAGAAAATGTGTTTATTCTGGGACATACTGATGCAATGAAAAAGGAGTCCAAGGGACTTCACCAAACAATTAGTGAAGTTCTCACAAAAATATTTGTAAGGAAATGAATCACTTGTTTTTAATGTAGATCAGTCCAAACCAGGCTAATATCAACTACTCTAAGGTCTGAGTGAAGTAGTTTGCAGATATCTACTTATTATTTTTAGCTACTGAGTTCAGAGGGTTTAACATAAAAATACAGAATTATATGGAAGGCAGAATACTTATTTGCAAGTAATTTACTATTTTATACTCTCACGTCAGTGTTTTTGGTGTCTTCTGAAAAGTGTTGGTAGCACAGGAGACACAGAAGCTGAAATTATTAGCTGTTGTAACTGCAGGGAAATTGGTGATTAAAGTATGAAGGAATAAATCATATTTGGCTAACTTGTTGAATGAATTATATGTCTAAATTCAAGTACAGAAATTTGAACAGCTTTGTTGCTAATAAGTAATTTGGACAATGGCAACACTAAAGAGCATAATAGGACTGCATATGACTACAAATTGTATTTTTTCCTGCCTGTATTTGTTGGCATTTATAATTAGGGAGACAGCTCTATAAAACTCACATATTAATTGAATGTCAGAGAAAATCTCTAGTGCTAACTACTTTACTGGAGCCAGGTTATACATGCTTATCAGTGATAACAGAGTGAAAACAGCCTTAATTTTGTATTTTTCACATTCTAGGTCCTGTTCTACTGTGAAATAGGATTCTGCATACCAAACTGGCAAAAAAGGAAATCTAAAATATACTTTGTGAAAGTTTATAATGTTTTTACTTCAGTTCTGCTTATTCCATGTGAAATTTCCAGAGGATTTATTACTAGCTGCAGCCACACCCATTCTGTGGGGTTTTTTTGTTTACCAAGGACTGACTCTGGCCCCTCCCTGTGCATGTAGTCATCTTGAGGTTGAAACTTTGAAGAAAAATTGTAAGTGGTTGCTCATACTCAGTGAGTTAGTATACTGAGACCAATAAGCCACAACCTCATAGCTAGTCTCAGTCATGACGACGAGTATTCACTCTGATAAGCAAAACTGAGTAGTTTCCCACAGGCAGACATCACAGGAGATTAAAAATAAGGCAAAATCAGGACACTGCATTAGAAACTGTTTATAGTGCTGTATATACTGTTTCGCCTTACACTTTCTTGGACCAAAGGTTCACTGTGGAATAAAAATAAGCTTTTTATTTTTATAATGTCATCTTCCCCCACTGAAAAATTAAAACAATAAATCCTATCCTGTAAAGTCCAATACAGCAATCAGCTTTATTCTGGACATCGATATGGACTGAACATTTCAGATTAGCCTGCTGGATTTTATACGTTAGATCAAAATTCTAATCTTTTTAATATTTTAGAATAAAGAGTGTTTTTGAAAAGTGGCGTTAATTAATACTATTTCCATGTTTTCAGGGTTTTTTCTATAGTTATTGTCACTGAGATTTGCTGCTATGCAACAAGGAAAGCACCAGTTGTTTTAGTCCCTGCATGGTTAAAATTTGTAACTGGTTTAATATTTTAAGTACTCATCATCTATTATTATTTATTCCACAGATTCACCGAAAATGCACCCCAGTTGTTAAGGGATGCTAGGAGTGGCCACTGTTTCCAGCAACTCCATGCCCAGGAATTCCTCCTGCCCTGCTGCTGGAGCCCAGCACTGGACACCCAGCAACCAAGAGGTCTCTGTGCCAGACTGAGGGACACAACTATTGCTTTTTTGCAAGTTCAACCAGTAGTGAAGATCAGCATGTGTCCCACAGAAGTTCATGGCCAGTGGCATGGACTACGACAGACAGGGTGCTGCCTACCACAGCATCTATATATGACTCGTATAAAACATAAGTACAAACAGCCACATCACCTTCCTCCTCTTTGTCTGGTAGAGTCTGAACTTCATGAAGGAAAGCACACACACACCATGCTCCAGATTCATAAGATTCACAAGGACATACACATTCATGGATCACCCTGAGTACTGGCACAGCATAGTCCCTCTGTCCATCCGATACTACTGCCTGGACCCCAGGCCCTATAAACCACTTGCTAGGTCTCCTACTCTTCCACAGGTTCAGCCTGATGCTCACCAGCAAACAGATACATACACTCACACTCATCTCACAGGTACCCCACACTCACAGGTCCCCCTGAATACCAGCACAGACCCTCTGCCCTGATACTCATTGCTGGACCAAGGGCCCTCTACCCACGGGCTGGTCCAACTAGAAGCTTGCTAGCGAATGGGGCATGGAAACTCCACCACACACCATTTTGGGGCAGATACAGAAACTCGGCCCCCTCCAGCAGCAGGTGCTAGGCACAGGGGTTATGACTCACAGTTCTGCTCCAGCCACCTGCATTGAGCCTCTCACTCACCTCTCTTACACCAGTCCCCCCAGTAGCTGGTTTTCAGGACAAACACCATTCCCATGCCAGAGCTGGCAGCAGAGACCTTCACCCACTCCAGTAGCTAGCACTGAGACCACCCATTCTTTCCAGTTGCTGGCACCACAGGCCAAAGTCCCTTATGCCCCCACTCTGACTCCAGTTGGTGACACCAAATCCACTCATGCCTGTCACCCCTGTAGCTGGCACTCCAGGCATGAAATCTACAGGACCTAATGAGACCATCCAGAGAGCTATTTTTTGACAATTCTTATTTGATTTATATATCCTGTATATAACTTTAATAACTTTCAATACAGAATATACCTAAATATGGTTTCTGTCTTAACATTTTCCCACCTTTTAAATACAGAGATCTGGTTTAGTATGTTTTCATGCCATTACCCAATATTCTAGCACCTCATAGAATTAAGGTTGTAAGAGAGAGATGCTGCGAAGTTTCCACAGAGCCAAGACCTGATGCGTAATTCCTTTGTAACTAAGAAGTCAATTTTGCTATGATTTCTGCCAGAAGATCCTTCCAAATTTTGCACTCAGGAACCTTGGATTGGGCTGAGAGGTCTGTCTGCAAAAATCAGTGCATGAAAGTTGCCAACATTTGAAAGAAGTGCTCAGATCATTTGGCCACCTCAAAAACTCTGTTCCTCCCTTTCTTCTCCCGCTCCTTTCTGTAAAGAAGAAAATCATACCTGAAGTGCTAAGAGCTGCGATAGGAAAATTACATCTTTTAAAACATTTAAATCTTTCCACCCCCTAATTGCAAATTGCCAAACAACAGATTGCAAAGGCAGCTTTGACTACTGTGCTTACAAGTTCCATACCATTTGCCTGTTAAGTTCAAGATGGAAAGGTAGCCTGAAATCTACCGGTATTTTTTGTTTATTTTTTGAGATTCATCTTGTTAGCCAAGAGCAAACAAATTACATATGCAGGCTACAGAAATCAGGCCTATATCAGGAGTGTCCCCTTAAATGAATTCAGTGCTGCCAGACTGATGGAATATATGCACTGCAGGGAGTATCATCAGACTGCTGGTATCTCAGGTCTGCCTACTTCAGCTCTGGACTAGCCATTCAGCTCTGTTTTATCTCTTTTATTATATCTTAGCTCTGAACTGCAGAAATTGCTTATGAGATTTCTGTTAGCACTGTTTCCTTCTTGGAGCTCTCTAATAAAATTTTCACTGAAAATATCAATTAGAGCAGCTTTTCTGATTTACATTTTCAGTCCAAGAAGGGCTAATGCGATACATTCTGTTCCAAAACTCTTTTAGTTTTGGATTAAGGAAAACAACAAAGACAAAGTGAACATTTGTAAGTGGAAAAGTGGGAACAAGACATACTTCTTATCTTTGATAATGTGATAATTGACTCAGATGACTGAAGAAAACTTAACTTCAGTCACTCTGCAACTGATACAGTGATCAGGGAGGTCTGGAAGTCTGACTTTCTTTCTGGAAGCTTCCCCTTGGAGATCATCCTTGCAGAACTAGCAATACAAAGTAAATTGAGACCGTACTCCTTACATTTTAAGGCTGTCATTTTGATCAGGATGGTCATGCCAGGTTACTGTTTACATATATTGGCTTTCCAGTCCCTGGATCCAGGGAAGAAAGAGACACTAGTTGCAAACTATTAATTAATCAATCCTATTAATTAAGTCAGCAATCCCTAAAGCTGAGAAAAGAACTTGACTCTTTTAAGTTTAGTAATAAATTGATATAAATACAAATGAAGTAAGACTAATTTCCTTTTGATATGCTGCTTGATTGGCCATCAGTAGAACAAGTTCATATTAAGCGGTTTGGTCAAAAATTATCTTAACGAGATAGACAGCTGAATCTGAGCTGAATGACTGACCCAGGTAGGAGTTACATAACAAGGAAAAGTAATTCCATAGCTCTAAGGGAGTAAAGACCCTCACTCTGAATTTAAAACTAGTTAAGAGACAGGAAATAAAGTGTGCTAATAAAGTGATTATTGACAAAGATCCTGACAGAGTGCTAATGAAATTTGGTGGTTCGGTGTAGCTATTAATCCAGACCAGATGTTAGTAGTAAAACACCCTAATATTTAGACTATATTAACTTACGTCAGTTTGTCAAAATGAGGGAGGATTACAGAATACTTCCTGAAAATCAAATAAAACAAGAGGGAAGGACCTCAGCTGTTATAATTTATTCAGTATAATGTTGTTCAATATAGGTGGTTTCAAGCTAATATGTGTTTAGAATTCTGGCATAGAAATGAATTCAAAATTCTAAGGAATAGAATATATTTTTTATACAATAAGCCTTGTGATCTACAGTACCGAAAAACTACAATATCTGATTTCTACTGCAATAATAGATAAGTTGCTTAATATGCTGATATTTTATGGTCACAAGATATGTGATTAATTTACTCTGGCAACTGCTATACACACTATATAATCTATTTAGTATAAAGCATATATTTTAGGGATATACAACACTAATGAAATGAAAACCCTCTAGTATGTTTCTGTTTCTAACTTCTCATTAACAACTGTAATAACTAATGGCAAATTATGTCAACTTTATTGTCTTTCAAATATCACAAGTAATAAGAGAAGACAAAAGTAATTCTTAAATGTATGTTGATAATCTCTTCTCATACGTTCACAAGATATACATTACATACTCAAAAGATAATTTTAGACAGACGTTTTTATTATCATCATTTTTATTCATGTTTAAGTAAGGACTTTTTCATGGCTCTTGCAAATTTGCACTATGTTTCTGATCATCAACTTGCAAAATCTTCTACAGAAGTGCCTCCTTTTTCTAAGAGTCTATGCAACATTTTCAAGTTTTAATGCGTAGCAAAAACTACTAAGAGTTCTAAAAAAACCATCCATTTCTTTGTTGCAGTTATCTATCTATCTATCATCGTTGTCATCACACATTGTCTGGTAACACTTTCACGCCAAGAGGAATTTTACATTTCTCATCTTTAAAGTTCAGAATCCACAGATCTTATAATGCTCTCATGCTGATAATGCACTTCAGTAATTGTGCTATATAGCAAATATTTCTGTGTGCGAGTTTTAAATAGTTATTCAGCTGAATAATGTCACATATCAGAGGCTCTATTTAAAATGCCAGCATGTTCTTTCCATTAATATCATGGGAATGAGACTGGCATTATTACCAATGCATAACAAATGAGACTCAATGTGTAACTGCAAGGCACATTGCCTTGTGTACAGCTGCGCTATCATAAGTATAAAATTTTATTCACTACATTGTAAGATATACATTTTGTAAGATAAGAAAAGATAATCTTCATTTAAATATGATAAACAGGAGCTAAAGGCAACTTTATGTCAGCGTATCTCTCGCATAATCAAAGCTTTTAGCAAAAAACACTAAGCTGGACATTGAAGTAATTTTTATAGGCTTTAAAAACAGTCTGTTTTCTGACCAGTTGTATCCAATATCCACAGGAATGCTCTGTCATGTAGAGTGAGCTGCTTTTATGTTCCAGTCACTCTCATGCATTGTCTTCTGCCAAGCTTTGTCAACTTGTGATTGCAAGATCATCAAAACGGCTCAACATCTTTATTGCCATAACAATGGAATAAGAAAGACAAGGTACATAATGCTATATTTTGGATTTTGCTGAGCAGTGCTTACATGGCGTCAAGGCCTTTTTTGTTTCTCATGCTGCCCCACCAGCTAATAGGCTGGGTGTGCACAAGAAATTGGAAGGGAACACAGCCAGGAGAGCTGACCCAAACTGACCTAAGGGATATCCCATGCCATAGGACATTGTCCTCAGCAGTAAAAGTTGGGCAATGGGGGGAGGGGGGGGGGCGCCATTTGGAGTTATGGCCTTTATCTTCCCAAGTGTCCATTAAATATGATGAAGCCCTGTTTCCAGGAAAGGGGCTAAACCTCTGCCAGCTGATGTGAAGTAGTGAATTATTTCCTTCTTTTGCTTTGCTTGCATGTGCAGCTTTTGCTTTACCTATTAAACTGTCTTTATCTCAGCCCATGATTTTTCTCACTTTTACCCTTTTGATTCTCTTTCCCATCCCACCTGGGGAAAAATGAGCAAGCAGCTGTGTGGGGTTTGCCTGCCTACCAGGGTTAAACCACAACACCCATAAAAGAAAAATTTGAATCAAGTATCTCTCACCTATTACATTAGAACATCTAGACAAGCAACAGCTTGTCTCTAGCCAAGCAAATCTTTGATTTTTTTCTGTGGAGGGTCAGGAAAAGCTATGTCATCTTGACTGTCAGTAAAAAGAAACAAACTTGATATAAAAGCCAATTACTAATACAGTGTCTTCAGAAGAGTTTAAAATAGACTCCAAATGACAAAAGACGGGTTTCACAGAGGGAATTTGGTTATCAATCTTTTTTTTTTTTTACTCCTTGTGATCAGATGGCTTCTCAGTCAGGTTACGTTTTTTCAGGTTTTGCTTGTGAAGACACCCAACTGAACATAGGAAGGAATAGTACGTCAAAGATGGTGGCACATCAGGGACCAAAGCAATGGTCTGTCTTAATAGCAAATGTTCCAGGACAAAAAGTTTAGTGTGTGCTATTAAATGTTTACATTGAAAGGATATGTTTCAGTGTCCTCCTGTAATGGTAATAAATCAATAAAAGGATTATTCAAATGTAATACATTATGTAGTATTTATTCTTAAAAATAATTTGTCTGGAACAAAATGCTGGAGATAGTCTTTGAAGCATAAAGACTTACCTGCTGTAGTAATTTTTATTTCTCAGCTAAGAATGAAACTCAAGAATGAAAGGCTAGATAGAACTCCTTAATAATCTACAGTTTATCCAGTGTATTCAATTTTTATTATTTGATGTTATTCTTATATTTATCTGATTAAATTATTTGTATTTAATTTGAAAAGTCTGATGGTGCTACACCGTGCAGTCACAAAAATTCCTTCTCTGATAAACTGACACTTGAAGACATGTGGCAGAATCACACATTTGTTTAGATTGATTTCTTTTTTGAATATATGAGTGATCATAAGAGATCAAAAGCTTCCTGGATCTAATTTGATGCTCCAAATAACTACCACAAAGTTACAGCAGAAAAAGACACTACACTGATAAAACAAGTATCTTCGTCAGTGATTTCATTGTTGGTAATTGAAATGGAGATACATAACTGGCAAGAAATTAGCAGTAAACCTCAGAAGTTCTCTCTTCACAATTCATGCAATTCATCAATTAAAACAAAAATAAGCAAATACATAACCCCTGAAACAATCCTATTATTGTCTCTGTACTGTCCTTGGGTGGTATTCAGTATAAAATATGCATGCATTTAACTCAACTCACATTGTTAAAAATAATTTCACTTAAAGATATATATATATAAAATATTATATATATTATTTTATATTATTGTTATTATTTCCAGTAAGGATATTTAAAAAAAAAATCCACACAGAAAACAAACACCCAAAAAACCAAAAAAAAACCCCAACCTCCTTAGGCAATGATACAGTGTCACCTATTCTCATTTCCCCCTTTTATACCAGCCAGAGCATTCAGAAAGACATAATAGAGTAAACTCTCAAATAATAATTTTCTAAATAAAAGGACTTGCGGGGGGGGTGGTTTCTGAAAAATTCCTATTAACTAACAACTCAATTCAAACAGGAAAAAGGTAACCTTAAAATTATATATCTTCTGAATGAACAAACAGGATGACAAAGAAAACAGGTTTTTAAACTTGCGTCATAGCTAACAGCTGACAAATGTTTGGACTCTCCTTTTAAGTAGCAGCCCTTCCTAAATGGCAATACATGCCCTTGCTCAATATCCAGTGCTCAAGTCCCTCTAGAGTGCCATCAGCTTCTTTTTCTGTTTCATCTGCTATACAAATTACTGCCATTGCCAGAACCTGTTTCAAAATCAACTTTTGTCAATCATCCCCACTTTATAGAAACACTCATAGAGGTGAAAATCTTGTTCTCAGTAGGCTCAAATGAATCTTTAATGCTTGGGAGAGAAGCAGGCACATATAAGTATCTATTGCACCCTATTAGCTTGTTTTCTTGCAAGGTGGGGGAAGAAGGATATTTGTTATTCCACGTTGCCTTGGTGAACATCTGAGCTTTCCTCTTTGTGACCAAATTTACTTCTGTGTATAGGGCCAGCTCAATGTGACAATAGGACTTGCATCCCACTAACAAGTCCCAAATAGTTTTTTAATTACAAAAGAGGCTTTCTCCACACGGGTAAATTTCACCCTGAACAAATGTCATCGTTCTACTGCATTGCAGTTTCATTTTATTGAGTAAACCAGAACCAAATATGTAACCTTCATGATTTCCTGAAACTCACAATTTTCTAGTATTAAAATGATGATATTCCTTTTTCCTGAATCTTCCTGAACCTGGTTTACAGGGTTATCAGTACACAGAGCTTCACAATAACACCAATATTTTATTGTGAAAATATGCTGATAAAGACTAAAAGATGACAAAATCGGATGCAGTAGTTTACAAGAAACCTCAATCCAAGTAAAGAATTTCAGTTAAAATAGTTGCAAAATGGGAGACACAAGTAACCATGTTGGCAAACTCTAGCTGAGTGGTAAAGTGGAAGGAGAGGCAGACTGAAAAAGTCGGAAACACCAGTGCTACTGTATGTTTCAAAAATTTATAGGAAGGTCCCACAACTGCCATTATTAAATGCTGCTGAAAGGTCAAGTAGCACTAAAATAGTGTAAGGGCCATAATCGGTAATTAGGAAGAAGCCATCAATATCTTTTGCCTGAAGACTTTTCAGAACCAAATGAAACCAAATGAAATCAGGCAGGAATGTACCATACAAAATGTCTTAATGATAATTAGTAAATAAATTATATAGGGAATAAGTATTTGCTTTATTTCTCCCTTCCCTCTTAATGTGTTATGAAAAAATAATTATGATTCAACTGGATAATTGAATAATATCAATCAACAAAAGTATTTAAAACATTTTCAATCTTTTTTTCTTTTTTTTTTCATTGGTTGGTTATTTTTTTCAGTCAGTTTTATCTACAGGGTAAGATTTGAAAGATACATTTTCTGTATGAATCCTGAATAATCAGGATTGGTTAAATAGAGTGGTACCTTTTACATGAAGTACAATAAGTATTAGAATGTCAGTATTTCACTGAGTCAAAAAAAATTTTAATCCTTTCTAGGCAAACTCACCATCATAGTATTAACAATATTTTATGTTATTTTACATATGATCTTGCTAGAGATCATTAGAACTCTCAGTATGCAATTAGGTGTTAATATGTGCCTGAGAAAGGAGGTATAATTTTTCACAGTGCTTCGGGAATAAGACAGAAACTCAAGTCTCATTTTCAAAAGTTATTTGGGAATATCTTATTTTAGATAAATGCGCTGACTCTTTATGGAGCAGTCAGTGGTAGCGAGATGTTTGAACACCTCAAAGGTTCTTCAAAATATATATTAAGATTACTTTTGAAAGAGGACTTGATACACCAAGATGTATGTATGATTTCTAAAACAAATTTTATTCTTGCTGAGTACTTGTAGATTAGTACCGAAACACTGTCTGATTGCTCCATTTGCTCATGACCAACTTCACAGTCCTTTATTCTCATTTCTTCACATCTCAGTCTTGAAAGCTATAAATAAGCAGCTGAAATTCCTGGCAACATAAAATGATGGACTTAATAGTTGCAAAGGTCAATCAATGTTGATTGCTGAACACAGACCTTATATACCAAACATATGCCCATTTTCTAACTTGGTGTATTCTGATAAGAACTGTTACACATACCTATAGGCAGTCCAGCAAAACACCAAAGTCATCCAGAAAAGATTTTTTAAAAAATATATTGCAGATTACATCTTGCTGTCATTATGGCATTATGTCATACCCAGTGTATTCTGATTGCAGCCGTGGCCTTATTAAGATAAAATTATCAGGGAAAACATAATTTATTGAGGGTCACATTGAAAATACTTCAGTGTAATAATGACTCTGTCTCATATTTAGGGTATTGACATGACATAAATAAAAAGTCAGGTTAATGGTAATTTCCAGAAGCTATACAGTGATTCATCTACCAACATATCTTCCCATATGCTTTTTCCTTGTATAGTTCAGTATTTTAATATCTGAGTATGCCAGAGATAACAAGTTTTTTTGTTCACGACAGGATTTTAATAATGAACATGTTAAATACAACTTCACACATAAAATGTATTTATTATAATACTTTTGGGGAAGAACTTGTCAAATTCATGGTTGGGAACTCAGTTAGGGAATAATATTGCAACATGTCGAAAAGGAGAAATTTATCAGTTGCATGACAAAGTAATTAAAGAGGGTTTCTGTAAGTTTGTTAGGCCAACAAAAGAGACTATGTACTTGTATATTGAAAAAATCATGCTGCTAGAAATTAATTAATTCACAGTTACAAAAAAAAAATCACAAAATCTTTGCAAGCAGTTAAATTTGTACATTTTAAAAAATACATTTTGAAATTAATTTTTATATTTCCCCTTGTACTTTATTATGAACTAAAATAAAAAGAAAAAGAAAAAAAATTATTTTGTTGGCTGGTTACAGAACCTGGCATTTTATATGCTGGTCAACTGAAATACACACAAACACACACATACTTACATATATATATATTTATATCTCTAATTAATACCATATAAAGCATTTTTAATAGCTTCTGGGATCACTTTTCAAAATTCACTTTGGATTTTGTTTTGAATATCATAAATTTTACTTTTTACTTTAAATGAAAGACTAATTTTTTTTCAGAAAGCAAACATGAAAGCCAAAATGTAGTGAAATTAAATATTCATGGGAAAAAGTATCCTCAGTAAGATATATTTTTAAGCAGGGGTGAAGCATTTTTTTTTCAGTCCAAGCCTTATAAAAATATTTAAAGAATTTTACCACTGCATTCACTGTTATCTGGAACAAGCATTCCTGTATGGATTCAGTAGGCTACTTAATTTTAATTTAATTGTGCCTCTACTGTAGTCAGAAACAGTCTTAAACATTTTGCTGAGCTTTTACCAGTTAACTTAGATTGCTCTAACTGAGAAAATGCATTAATAGTATAAACAGAAGCCCAATATATAGTAATATGATACTGTCTTTGCTGCATGTTCTGGGAACTACAACTCAAGTACAAGACAAAAGATATTTTTTAATAGTATATTTCCAGTCATCTCAGATTCATCTTCTATTTTATTTTGTTTGTAGCTGTAACAGTTACTAAGTAGCATCTGCAACAGCTTGTTTCTCTACTTCTTTTCTTATAACTGGCTTTTTTTCTTTGTTTGTTTCTTTTCTTTTTATTACTCTGCATTTTTATTTTCCTACTAACACTTTTTCCTCCTAAGAAAATGAAGCACATGTCAAATCTGTGTTTACCTTCTGGGTGAGCCTGAGACAAAATAAATTGTCTCAATTTTTTATTTTTTTCATATAGCAGTCACAATTTAATTCAGACTTCAGTTGGTACACCTTTCTTTATAACTGGCACAGGTGGTACCTGCTATAATGAACACATTTGGTAAATAAAAACCAGAAACACCTGATTACCAATACAGCATATCTTGGTGAAATATCTTTCTACCTCTGATTTCAATCCTGAACTTAAGGGATATTTTGAAGTGGGGAAACTGGAAACTACAATTCGTAACACCACTGGATGTGAAAATTATCTCAGCAAAGATAGTGACCTATTACATATTCCAGTTTCCTCCTACCCCATTTCTCAGTGTCCCAAATGTGATATTCCTCCCTCTTTTGCTTCATGGATAGTGAAGTTATCTCCTCTCACCTTTCTAACATGCTCCTGTGTTCCCAAAGTACAACACCCTTTTCTCCCCAGCAGCTTAAATGATGGTCATAACTGGGTAAAAATCAGACCTATTGTTCTATTCTAAGCCTGAAATCAGCTGATTCTGTTTCACATCTGAAGAAGGAATTAAATGTCCCAAATCTCATTTTTAAAAATGATATTATTTAATCTATCTATTTAAAAAAAGTTATACATACAAACCATGCCTTAGGGACACCCTTAGCTCATGACATCGACACTAGTACTATTGCTTCTTTTTAGAAACAGAGGTGTGTTATGGTCACTCCTGAGTACAAGATAGGTGCCTGAATAATTGGATGGTCTAAGGATAAAATGACAAAATTATAATTTTGCATAATGTTGATCATTTAGCAATGAAATAAGGTGGTAGATTTATGTTGAAAAATCATCACTTTATCTCAGGTTTTTAGCAGGTATATGTTTGAAGGATTTGCTACTAGAAAGTAAAGAAGGAATCTGTAAGTGATACTGAGGAACTTGAGGCAAAGGTTAATGAACATCTTTTTTTAAATAAACACATTATTTGTGTTCCTGCAGAAAAGGATAAAGGATGCCCCACATGATGATGCAAATTATGATCTCCTAGAAATAAAACAGGGCCTGTCAGTGACCATCTGAGCTAATGTTCAGTATAAACAGTGCTAAAAAATGAAAACCAAAGCCTTAGTTTTATGTTATTTTTTAAAAGTCATTAGTTGCCAAGATATTTCTGACACAACTCAACAAAAGACCCTACATGTTGTCTGTTAACATTTACTGGTATGAAGTCATATGTAGTTTGTCATTTACAGCCTCAAATTCTTTCCTGATGAAGACAGAGTTAAAAAATTAAGTCATGATTTAGGAAAGATACTTTGATTTAAAATAGCATGCATAATGGAGAAAAATTAGTTTCCTTTTATGAGAGCAAGTACTATCTGAATGATATCTGAGGATGACCTTCTAAAACATGCAGTTGTCTATCTGAAACATGCATCAAATTAAATATGTTTTTTCCTGTCTGTAAAATGTGTTATGAAGCATTACATCACTGATATGTAATGAAAAAAGAAAACTCTTCTGTCACTGAACATCTGGAACCGCACTGATGATGGAGTGCAGCTGTTGCCTGCTTTTTATGTGAACTATGATACACAAATACACAGAGGCATTTACTTCAAAATCCTTTACTTATGAAATAATGGGTGACAGGAATGTGCATTTCTACTTCATCCCACGCACAGTGTTCAGAATGTTATCAAACACACACAAAATGATATACATACAATATTTCTAAGGTAAGTTCACAAAGTATGCAATCTCATCCCTTTTAGGATTCCCTGAGAATAGTTTATCTTACATTATCATGAATCATTGAGAAATTCATCCACAGGATCTTGCAAATCTGGAGCTGAATTCAATACAGATAAATAATTGGCATGACATACATAAAACACTTGGGGTACATTATTTGCACCATTATTAAACCTTTTTGCTGTTCTTTTGAGCACTGTTTTTTTAACTCTGTCCTTGACCAATTTTCTTTTCATGTCACAGAATAGGCTGAAATCTGAAGTGAAAATGTTTGTCTATATTTTGTATTGCTTCTCTCTTATGTGCAGCATTTATATTAAATTTGAAAAAAAAAATCTGTAGACAGAGAGATTGCCTTAGTAAAGCTCACCTTTTTATTCAGTCTGGTCAACCTGCTAAATGCCAGTTGTGCATAATTTTTATAATGCCTCTGAATACCAGACAAATAATCACATTCTAATCTCATAGAATATGGCCTTATCTAAATAGTTTTCTCTTTCCCTTTTGAGCATATCCTTATCATGCTTCCAGGGAGTTTATTAATGTCTACAGTTTATCCCACCATACACTCCTGGCCTTTAGAAGATAAATCAATGAAATTCAATAACGCTTCCTCAGATCCCCATCTACACAGTACCTGTTACTTTTCTAAGTAATATGTATAAAGCTGTATACTTTAAATAAAATATCAAACATCTCCACACATCTCATTTTTTTTTTAAAGGAGCAATAAAAAGTGCAAGAAAATGTTTAATTTCCTGACACAGAGAATAGTTTACATTTCTTGATTCAAAAGCTGAACAACTACGTACTTTTTCTCATTTAGAAAAGCATAGATCAGTCCCCCAAACAAGCTGTTACCTCCTGCAGACAGAGCAGTCCAGACAGGCATAGGGTCCTATGACTGGGCAGAGCAGAACTGTACTAGACCATCTCCCCTCCACTACCATCATCATTAATATTTCCTATGAATTCTTCCCACATAGTTAACAGGCACAATATGAGAAGCGCAGTTATACTAACTCTCTATACAGTCATCTGAGAAAGCTAGTGAAATAAAGGAGATAATTCAGTACTTCAATGGCATAAATTGCTCTTCGTGCCTATCTTTTGAGGGTTATCTTTGGAGTTTAGTGGGATGCTTAATGCTAAGTGGGATGAATCTGGTTGTGAGCCTTCAGAGCATAGTGGGGCTGACAGTTCAACAGGGATATTTCCTTAGCTCTGGTAATGATTCGACCCTTTGTGCTGCATTAGTGGTTTAAAGTGTCTGGGACAGATTACAGAATTTGAGTATACACATCCAAATACCAACAGTAAAGAGAATTAATTGAATAAGATTTAAAAAATAGACTAACTCCAAATAATCTTCTTTTTTACTATCTAATATTAGAGAAGTAAAATATTATAGCAAGACCTTGCTAAAATCTCCCAGGAAGCATAACCTGTGGAGGTGTTATAAATGAAAAGATGGTTTTCACAATTATTTGTCTCCACAAAAAGGCATCAGTCTTTCAAAACTGTAACCAGGATAACAAAAAATAAGATGTCCTCCACAGATATGTTAACCAATCTATGAATTTTCTGTTAAACATTGGTTTAACAGTGGTAAGAAAAGATCAAGTTTATATTCTATAAAGGGATGACCTGGAAGGTGACTGCACTATAAAATGAATAGCCTCATTTTTCACAATCTTGAATACTGTACAAGTTTTTGCCAGTATAAGATACTTTAAATACTACTAATTTAGACCTTGATAATTCTACAATAACTGCCTGCCCTTTTTCTGTGAAATTGTATAGCCCTGTTTGAAAGCCCTGCTGGAGTCACTAGGACACTTTCTTTGATCAATCCCCCCATCCCCCTCCCTTATTTTCAGAGTAATTCTGCATGAGCATAATTGTAACTAGAACATTCTCCATCTCTATGACAAAGTGCCATAGCTGTGCATTAATCCTAATATCCTAAGGTATTAGTCAAAAACCAACAGATTAGCAACAATAAATGGATATGGTTATACCAATGGCAGATTATTTTCCAAATTCAGTCAGTATTTCAACATTGTATTTGCTCTAAAAAAACCTAAAACCCAGAAATAAATTCTAAGGTACTTAAATTTCATTATAATCTTGACTTTATTTAACATTTGCTAAACCAACTACAAAGATAGTACTGAAAGAGATTCTTTGTTGAGTTGCACAGACCAAGTACTTTCTTTCCTTTCTATCCCTACATAAAGCCAAAAATTTTGTGTCTGGGAAACTTTTAATTATATTCTGTATTCATTTATAATAAGAGGAATCTTAGAGGTGAATTTCCTTCATTATTAATATTTTTGCAACTGGAATGCCATGATTATTGTTGCATGCTGTCTTGGATAGATAATATGCAAAGACATTTTTTAGTCACAGCTTTGCATTTTGTATTTTGAGTATAACCAGTTTAATTTTACAAACCTGTGGGAGTCCTTGATTTTAATGAGATTGCTGAAGTAATAAATGAAAATTTTAGTGTTCACAAAATATAGGTCTGCTTTGGACCATTCCCAAAGCTGATAAACAAAGAACATACTTAAATCAAATTTGGACATACCAATTATGACAGCAGGTACAATTTCCAGAATTCTTTTTGGCACTTTTGCGATATGTGTCATGGTTATTCCCCATTATGCCAGAATGCCAACATTTTCATCTCTGGGATGAAGGAAAACAATTGCAGTGTGTGTGATAGTTCATATCAACAGCCAGAGCACCAAGTCTTTCATCACCCATTGAAGCTGAGGAAATAACATTTATGAGAAACCATATTATGTTTTCTATAAATATATACAATATATTTTATAATGACATTAAAATGAAATAAAGGGAAATTTGAAACTGAAGCCAAGAATCCAGTCTTGTTGTTTTCACTGTGCTTTAAGATAGTGGCACAGATGATGAGTTTGTAGAAGTACAATGTGTGTACTGGTAAATGCTGCACAAGATCCAATGGGATAAACAGCATTTGTATTAATCTTGCAATGTATGTATGCATCACATTTCTGTGAATATTCAATAGCATTTTTTCAAAAATATAGAAATTTCCAAAATTAACAAAAAGCACTTAAAAAATTTAGCCAAAGACACATTATTTCTGTTGGACAATGACATCTCCATCTTTATTGAATTAAATGCACCTTTTACATGTGCTTCTGGAATTTCAGAAACTTCCAGAATACCAGATGTATGCTGGCAGATCATAGAAACGAGCCCAGTACCACTATTATTAATGTTACTAACAATGAAGAGCTAGAGGCAGACTAACTCCTGGAGAGAGTAGCAATAAACAAACTCTTCTAAAACATCCATACCTCTGCATCATCCCACTTTATTTCTTTACTACCTTTAGGATTATGAGTCATAACTGTCCTAAGATTGATATGAAATTATACTTTTGTGATTGTAAAATATTGTATTGGTGCACAAGTCACAACATTGTGTTTGCACTTATCCTAAATGTTGCCTTCAGCTTTTAATCACCTATCTTTAGATATGTGTGACAAAGTTTGCAGCTAACATACTTAGATAGGTTTGAAAAAAATCAAAATTTTCAGTGGAAACAAGCCCTAGAAAACTGCAAAACAATATCTAAGGGAATTCATTAACTAAATTAAAGGTCAAATTGTAGTCTCAATTAGTGTGGCTGCAACTCCCTCCTGCAAATCCACTGTCAGTTGTGTAAGAAGGTTGCTACCAAGAAATCCCTCATTATCAAGATAAGATTTTGGGGTACGAGACCTACCAGTGCTTAGCTATGATCTTAAGCACATGCACTTATATAAAGGACAGATTTCAAAGATGTCAGGTGTTTGTGACAGCTGATTGGTGACATTGGTAGACTCTAAACTATATCTATTGCAAACCATGCCTTTTTTGCTGCTTTTTCAGAGGCATGATTGCATGAATTTATGATTGCATGAATATTTGCTTTTTTTGTATATGCTACTAATGGGTTTTTCCCAAGAAAAAGGTGAGTTGGGCTTGCAGAAAATAGCTTGGAATTCAGACTTTTGTAACTGCTGATGTTCATATGATGGGGGGAGGGTGTCAGAGTCCAATAGTCTCTGACTGTCACGAACCTGGGTATCCCCAGCGGCCAGGAAGGAATATGTGTGCTGAAACAAGTTCAAGCCCATTCCTCTCTTCGAAATTCTTTTGTTAGTTGTCTAGTTTTCATATCCTATGTTGGGCTGAACCACAAATTCATTCCCTCCATGCTGGTCTGACTACCTCAGGGAGAATTCATGTTCTTTTAATGAACCTGGGGAGAAACATTTACACCACCAATTGATCCACTCAGCTGTTGATAGCTGTTTAAAATGAAAGCCATGCTCCAGTCCCCTTTGTGGTGAAATAAATTCAGCTTCTTTGCAACAGCTGTGGTCAGACATCCTGAATTATTCCCTGAGTTTTATGGGCACAGCATCCTTGCCCATCTCTCTGAGCTTTCCTCCATTTAAGAGGTTTATTCAGTGAGTCACATTCCACCCCTAAGGGTTTAGTCAGTCACAGAGTGGGGTGCAATAGTGTTTATATATGCTTCTACCAAAAAAGTAAATCAACTGCCACATTTTTAACCAAAGTTTTTGGGAATTATGGAGTTATAGCTCTAAATAAAGTGCTGTAAATTACAATCTCATTTATCTGTATGAGGACTAACCAATATAAAATACTCAAACCATATTAAAGAATTTTGGAAGTCTTCTAAATAATTCAGTGGGTCCTAACAAATTCTTCTCTGAAGTGTTAATAAAGAAAATTAAGCAAAACCACTCAAAATATATGTTAAGAAACAATTTCAATTGAGTCACTGTACTGATGAAACAGAAAAGAGTGGGTTCTACAGGTAATAGAAATAATGTCTTGAATTCAGGAGAAAACATACATTACATTTGAAGTCTGCTACATTGCACATATGTAATGGTAACTGAACACTGTGGAGGGTGAGGTAGTAAGACTTTTCTCAGTATGTTCAAGGTATGTGTTAGTCTGTTTTTAGGAAATTATTAGACAAATAGGTCCAGCTCCTCCTGTAATGTGAAAATACACATGTATACAAATCATGTAAACATGTAAGCCAATCTTTTTAGCTTTAAACAACATTAAAGAATGTAATTGTTTTTCTTAAAAATTATTATAGCAGGAAATAAAGATAAAATAACATTTTCTTTTGCTATGAAGAGTCTTCGAGCTTTTGAGCAAATATTATACTTGTTTGATATTTAATAATTTGTCTGGTTCCTAAAGGAATGCAGCAGTGATTACACCAAATTATTTGAAAAGTGTAATTAATATTTTATTTAATTAATGCCTTAAGAATAGATAGATTAGCTTTCTTACAGTTGGTTGCACTTTTGAACACTAAATCTTTATGCATTCCTCAAAATGAAAGAAAACCTCTTCAGAACAAAATTTGTCTGAAGAGCTGTTCATTTTTCTGATCTTTTTGACTCATCGTCCCTGAAACTATAGGGCATCATGATCTTCTACTCCCTCTGGTCTATCCAAACTACACCTATCTAATCATAAAGAGGATGAAGGGCTTTTTCCATTCCTCTGAAGAGAATAAAATTCACTGCTTTGGTTTACAGAAATATTTAGATTAGCATTTTCTACAACAATCTGAATCTCACTAGACTAACAACACACAAGGAACACGCCATCTAAAAATTCTACAAAAATGAACTTGTTACCCAAAATTCTGTAGAAAATGTTGGAGGTATAAATCCTACACTGCAAAAGTAAATGACCTAATGATGGAGCAGTTGCTTCTCCAGTTGCAGCTAAATAATGATTAGCAACAAGTGGGATGAAAACCTAACAGTAAGGGGGTATTAAGTGTCTGCTTCTAGAGATGTTAAAGTTAATTTTATGAAAAATTCTTTGTATCAAATACCTAAGTCTCTGTGTCCTGGTTTTACCCAGAAACCTATTCAGTAGTAGAGAAAAAAACCTGGGAAACAGATCGGGGAAACCTTTCTGCTTTCTTATAAGACGGGCTGATAAGGTTTGATGATAGGACTTTTAGATTATTATATACAAGAACTAAAATGTCTTGGTATAATCCTGGAAATAATGATGCTTATTACACTTTAAAATGGATGAAGTAGTAAACATTCTAAAAGGGTATAATAGAAGTGGGATATTAACTGAAGTGCTTACAAATGGATCTAGGAAATTTCCATGAAATGATAGAGGCTGATCAATGACTATAAGAGCAAGATACATCTTTACAGAAACAGAAAGAAAGCAACAAAAAGTACAGATAGATGCTGGTGATTCTACTATTCCAAAAGTATCAGTGTTTCTCAGTAAACTACTGGCTTTAAGGATCAGCAGCAAGAGGAAAAAACAAAACCTCCAACCATTGTTGATGGTAGTTCAACACTGGTAGCTGGGGACCTTGTTCCAGGGCACAACACTGGCCTGACTTGAAGCTCATATGTAGGCAGGGGAGACATGGGCTGTTAACACAAGAGGCCATGGTTCTGTTAGGGAAATTAGTAAACCAGTGATTAGCTGGATCAACCACTCAATTCTCTTTTCTTGAAAATCTACCAAGCTCCTGAAAATAAGAGAATGAAACTCCTTAGATGCAGAAAAATAGATTAATTGTTCTGGTCCTAGGGAGAAGTACCAAAAAGACAGGTTTTTCTCACAGACTTTTTGAGAAGTCTAAAGCCCTTACAGATTAAGTTAATCTTGATTGAGTAACTCATATTTGAGTTTCAGATGCCTTTCAATTATTATTGGGAATTCTGTGCAGCATTTCCTAACTGGGAATGAATCTTACCGGAGCTAATATTAATTTGTAGAATAGAGAACCTTCCACTGAGGGGGGAGATGAGGCATAAATCCCTTCTCACCCCCTAAGATATCATGAAAAAGACTTTCTTTGCTCCCTAGCCTCAGGAAAGTTGCTGTAATTGTTGTAAATGAAAACGTGCATTTTGCTCATTATTGTCTTCATGGTAAAAGAGGAAAAGAGTTTGTGCCTCACATATTAAACTTTCAGAACAATTATATAAGTCTGTATAGGACACTGTCTTATTTCTTTCTAAACTACCTGAATGATGTGTAATCACTTTCAGACTCAAATAAAGTCCATTGATTTTAGTCTTTAACCTAGAAAATGTAACTTCAATAGACATTTCTTTCTATGATGCTGGTAGAAAGAAAAGGAACACACATTATATAATAGATGGTAGCAAAGGGCCTTATGCTTTGTAGTTTCTTCAAATTTACCCTTTGTAACTTGGAAGGGTAAAAAAGGCAAATCATTATGGGACAGTAAAAATATACTCTGAAAATATTAGTCACAAAGTGCACTATAAAAGCATTCATTCAAGAAGATGAGAAACAACCTGTCATCATTAAAATGTCACAAAATTTTCAGAGGCCAGTATTTCTTTGCATTAGAGGCTATGAACATAACGATTATGCAGTTATAATGGTGGGATAACTGCATAAAATATTTTTATTTCACATGACTGTTTTTGGTCTTTCTGTGCTGATTTTAACTTGCCTTCCAAAAGAGCGGTCATTTTCAGTCATTTTGAGGGCAGCCAAGTGAACCAAAAGGTCAATCTAATTAAAAAGGAAGAGAACTTCAGCCCACAGGGAAAAGGGTCCAGTAAAATGCCAGAGGAGTTAGTATTAGAGAAGTACAAAGGAAACAGTCCAAAACAATGAAAAAAAAATCCACATTGGTGTCAAAAATATAAAAATAAGATAAGAGTATGTGACCTTTTCCTACATTATAAATAAATGGTTTTGTCTACATAACAGAGAAATATTGTTTATTAAATATAAGTAATACAACTTTCAGTTAGGAAATTTCACTACCATTTTCTGTGAGACCCAGAAAATATTCTATTTTAATAAGCACTTTAAGGGGTGGGGGAATTAAAATGAAACTTGTTTTGAAGTTGTTTTTCCCCCGAAAGACATTCTTAATGAGTTTAATATCAATGTGAGTCATCCATCATTCTGAAAGCCTCAGAGAAAAGATACAATTTTAGTGTATAACTGTGGTTCAGTTAAACTCACAAAGGGCAGGGGATTTAAACCTCTATGTCCTTTGTAACTTCATTAGTCAAACAAGAATTTACTAATGAAAATCAAACTTACTCTGCGTTCTATTGAGTCTGGCTTATGGATTTGAAAGAAGTAAAAAGTGAATTTCAGACTCTTAGTTTTCTGAAATAGTTCATAAATCATACAGAAAGGCACACTAGAGAAGCACCTTACAAACTCATCAGAAATATAATCATTACCTGTTTCCCACTACAGAGCCTTTGTTCTGCAGCATGACCCCATCCTTCAGCCATTTTAATTACTGACAAAACTTTTGTCTTTACAAACTCTGCCTCCACCTTTCAGTGTGACCTTTTCATAAAATATGAGTATATTGGAGTCCAACTTCTGTACTAGAAGCATGTACGTAAAGCACAAACACCTAATGCAGAGATGGTGTAATACAATGTGACTGGAGGTGCTTCTCTTCGGTTGGTCAGTGGTCTTGTCCCAAAGTCATAGTGCATTAACAAGTTGCCACATGGCCTAAGTGGACATTGGTGGCTGATTCTTTAACAGACATGTTTTGTGCATTAGCTATATCTTTCTCAAGACACAGTAGAAACCATTAGTCACAACTCAACCTTTTTTAGGTTTATCTCTTCTGAATAATGATTGTATGAAAACAATATTGAGGGACTTCACTGGTCAATGTCTCTGTGCTTTCAAATCAGATTTGCATTTAAAAACAGAACTTGCACTTATATGCCATCTATGAATAAAAAGAGGTTTGTTTTGAATGACTTTCTGAACTCATTCATTCATCTTGGAATTTAAAAATTAATCTTCATCACATTTGTTTTCATACCAATAATAAATAAATTGTCTCCACATGTGTATGTGTGAAAGGCACTATCTGTAGTGAATAAGTGTAACAGGAAGAATTTTGGGTCCTGCATGTAAGGCTTCATTAATGATTGCATTGATAATATTCACACCTGAATCAAATTTCTTTCAAATTTTTTTCCTATGCAAGTTAAAAAGGGACTAACAAAAATAACGGTTATTGAGATTGGAGATAACATTTTGAACCCAGGGAGAACAAGATGTGCTGAAGAAAAAAAAATACTGTCTTTCCTTTGTTAGTATTTGGAATAGAAATTTTTGGACCCATTTTGCTACGTCATGGTTGAACAAACTTTCCTTTTTGAATTTCAGAAGAATGTACTGTTATTAAAACAACTTTTATAAATTTGAGTTTTAATTAGGTTTTCTCTATCTCTCTTTCTCTCTCTTTTTTAATTTTTTAGTAAGTTCCCCATTTTTCTTCTGTTATTTTATTGTTTAGAGAACAAATGGACCAACATTCATAGTAATATATTTATCATTAATAGATAGTAGTATTTTTAGTATAACAGAATGTCTGATATACTCATTTGAATATTAATAAATAATAAATCAATATATAATAAATATTAACATAAAATATCTTTTGTAATGTTTAAAAACAGTTATTTGTTCTTTGAGCAAAGCATAAAAGACAAAGACCTAGCTGTTTTTGGAAATTCAGTTGCCAGTGGGTATCCCATACTTTCCACATACTGAAATTCAGGCAGCAAAACAGAATTATTATATTTTGTTAGCCTAAAGCTTATTCTGAGGTTTCTAGTAAATTGTAGCAATCTTTTAATTTTCTGTAATAAGAGAGGAATACTATCCAAAACTGTCGAACAGTTGTTATATTGAATCCCAGAGGTGGCTGCATTTCTGTAGTGGTTGAAAGTGCTTCTTACATACCTTACAGTATGGAGAATTATATACTCTCAGGTTAAATGTATTAAACTCCCACCAAAAGTAAAAGGATTTATGTTGCTTCCCTCAGTGACAGAATTTAGTGTATGAGCAAAAGAAGGACCTCATAAACCTGCAAGGTGAAAATCACTGTTATAAACACAGGCAATCCCATTCTAGCTACGTGACATCTGCTGTTGTTCCCTCTCACTATCTGTGCTGCATACGTAATAAAAGGGAACCTCAAAGGCAGAGGTGACTCAGTTCCACTTCTGCATCTACAGCTGTTAGCTGTTAAGTGTGTGCAGAAGTGCTTTTTGAAACAAAGCCTTACAGTGCAAGCTGCAGCTAAACAAAGCAGACACAGGAATTTACTTTCATGTAGATTTGAAATGCTGCACACGTAGATTCTTTTCCACAGTTGCCAGCTCTCTTAGGATAAAACTCATCTCCCTGCAATATAATAAAGAATTCAGAAACTTCAGATTTCTCCATAACAATAAGACCACTCCTTAATGTTGCTATACGACATCAGCTATGCCTTCTTTCTGCATCAGTGGAGAGATCCTTAAATTTAATCTAAGGAGGTTCCCACTCAGTTATTTTGAATTCTCTATTGCATATGTGTATATATTACTGTAGAATTCCAGCACTTTAAAGTATTTGTGCAATCTATTGCTAAAACACATGGCAAGTTATCAAAACATGAGGTGAATACTAATGATATTGATCTGATTCTTTCTTGGGTGCAGAGGGTTTTAACACTGCTCTGCAGAATTTCATAGAGTATCAGAAACACACACTAATTGAGCTTTATATTCAGTAAGATTTAAAACTAAGAACATTTTATTAATCTACCATAATAACAAAACAAAATGAATAAATAATGACCAAATTTTGGGATGCTGAAGTATATTAGTCAAAGCTTAATAACTAAAAGCTATCAGTTTCCTAATGCTTATTTCAGGAGTTATGTTATTTCACAGCCTGGGTTGGAGGAAATAAATGTATAGGTTTTGTGCAGAAAATGTCACAAGCTGTAATTGAATTCTATTCTTGGAAATCCCCATTGGCTGCAGTATGAGCTTTACATTATGTGATGGAAAAATCTGAATCGGATTTTAACGGTATCCATAGAAAAACATAGTTCAGATATGTCCATACAAATTTGACAGTGGTGAAGCTCTTTAGGTATAGCTATATGGAAGAATGGCACACTGTTCAGAGATACCTGAACTACTTCCAAACAGACTACTTCTGGAACTGGAAATTGTAGAACCACGGGTTTAATTACTTCTGCTGAGATGCTATATATGTTAGCCACTGGAGAAACACTGTAGTAACTCAGCACACGGCATCCAAGTCCAAAGGACTACTACTGTATGGCGCTGTGGTATTGTACTCAGCCACACAGATATAACACAAGACATGATTACTACCTGTCAGCTTTCCTGTTCTTCCAGTCACAGTTGATTCCCGAAACACTGTTCCAGCTTTCTTATCCTTGTTTCTTTTCCAAGAACGTGTGTATATTGGAGGCAAAGACTTCACATCCTTCTTCACATTCCTGTGGCAAGGGACATCTCAGGAGCAGGGAGAAAATAAGGAACAACATAGTATTAGGCAGCATAGTGAACATGATTCACACAGCAAAGCCCATAGCTGTTTATTGCAGATCTACAATGAATTATACAACCATCTTCATTGCAAACTAATTCAGTCACCATCAGTATTATTTGGAAATTTCTAAAACAACATCACAAAGTAAAGATACTATCAATGCATGCTATTTTTAGCACTTCAGAACAAACACTTCCCATACATTTTTCAGTATTTTCATTATTTCATACAAGAGAGAAACAAAGGAATACATCTGCTGAAATCATCTCAGTAATTTCAGTAAAAGTTGCCCCATTTTCACCCCAAGCCAGATCAGCCACTGTGCCCTAGTTCCATATCTTTTTGTTATATCAGCTAGTGCTGAACTCCAGCCACTTTCTTGACTCTCTGTCTCCTGCCCAAAGTCATTACTTCCTCTAAAGAGAGTAAGGGATGGACAGAATCTGCCAGAAACCTGAGGGCAGTTTCTCTTTCTTTTGTAACCTCTGAGTAGTTCAGAGAAAATCTGCTGCACAGGCCAGAAGCAAATGTTTGTTGGTATGTGATATAGCTGGTTGACTCTAGCAGATTAATAGCTCAAGCTATGCATAGCAGTCACAGTTCAGGTACCAAACTGAAATATGACTTGACTCAAATCTTTCCTTGAAAAATAAATGTTCTCTTTTGTGATAGTCTTATGAAGTCTTTCAAAGCAAATGTAGAGTTTATATTTTTTAAAAGTCTAATTTCAGTGCTTAATTTTTTTTATAGTAAAAAAATCTTTTTTTTCAATATCTAAACTAAATATTTTATTTTGGAAATCAAGGTGATTATGTCTGTCCTTAGTGGATATAGTGAAAACTATACATCATTGTTCTATTTATTTTTTTCCGTATGAACAAACTATTTGGAACCAGTAAATATTCACTTGTGTTTCATCATATGCTATACATTTTATTAAAACATTAATTGAAACAGAAGAACAACAAAAAAAGGCTGAATCACTAACAGACAGCTAAATCAAACCATACATATCTGAAAACTCATATTAAATCCCCTGCAGTCCTTTTTGTTTGGTTCTGTTTTTTCCCCCTAGAAATTATTCTGGTTCCTTCATTCTTTATTCTTAGGTCATGTTCTTCTGTCCTCTTATTATCACTATTAGTCTTTGTAATTTTTCCATTTAACCCACAGGCCCTAAATAAAATTATATCCTATGTCTTACATATTACATTTCTCTTTATATGTCCTCCAATGAGTTTTGACTTTTCTGAGTGTTCTTTCAACTGTATTTTTTTTCAGTTTATGAACTATTATAATCCCAGACCTCCCAGAATCTTCCCTTCAGCTTTACTGGTTACCCATTATTTTCCTTTTTGTATTCATGCATTCTATTTCTCCTTGTAATTATAGTTTGCTCTAGTATTTAGCAGGTTTTATTTCTAAACTTCCTCTGCAAAGTGCTTGCAATTCCTCATATTTTGGTGTTGCCCCTAAATTTTTAAAATTGCTGGTTGCTATTCCTTCTCAAGTCTGGTGTCTGTTACATCTCAGCTGTACTTCAGGTATACTTTATTATGTAATTATTTAGGCTCTGTAAATTCACTGTCCTGGAGACTTGGTTCAAGTCAAAACAATAGTATAAATGAAGTCTAGATAGAACTAATAATTAAAGCAGTTTTAGTAAGTCCTAAATTTGAAATAAAGTGGGAAAAAATAGGCAGTACATTCAAATATTTTTTTTTTCTTTATCTGACAATGTAACAGTCTTTCAAGGTAAGAGGAAGTCATAAGTGTCATATATGCTTAATACAGTAAGGTTTTAGAGTTACTTCCACTTAAAATTCTTATAGAAAACACTGTGTAAATAAAAGGTACTAAATGAGATCCCCAAAGGCTCTATTCACAACTTCTTGAAAAATGTTAAAACCTATAATTTTTATTTATATCTTTCATTGTAACACCCAATTTGTTGATGAAAATACTGATTAATATTTGACTGAAGATAGGCCCTAAAAGCATTAGGCTTTTTTTAAACTGGAACTGTTACTATGGGAAGTGCTCTTCTCCTAAAATCCCAATTCTATACTATACTACTAAAGTATATATAAATAATTCTCTGTATATAATAGAATAGAAAAAAAAGAGGAAAAGAAAAGAAAAGAAAAGAAAAGAAAAGAAAAGAAAAGAAAAGAAAAGAAAAGAAAAGAAAAGAAAAGAAAAGAAAAGAAAAGAAAAGAAAAGAAAAGAAAAGAAAAGAAAAGAAAAGAAAAGAAAAGAAAAGAAAAGAAAAGAAAAGAAAAGAAAAAACTTTCAGTTCAAGGGACCTACAATGATCATCTACTCCAACTGCCTGACCACTTCAGGGCTGATGAAAAGTTCAAGCAAACTATTAAGAGCATTGTCCAAATGCCTCTTGAACACTGACAGGCTTGGGGCATCGACCACCTCCCCAGGAAGCCTGTTCCAGTGTTTGACCACCCTCTTGGTGAAGTGGTGTTTCCTAGCATCAAGTCTGAACCTCCCCTGCTGCAGCTGTGAATCCTTCCCAGGAATGGTAAACTCCAGGAAGAAGCATGAAAGTCAGCTGTGCTTTAGCTCTAGATTTATGAAATCTCAATTCTACTCCATACCAGTTTATTCTACCCTGTTATTATCCTAGGAAAATTTCTTGACAGTTGTTTTGGGTTCGTTTCCCTCCCCAGAGGTAAGGTCTGAGGCAAACAACTGAAGAAATTAAATGGATAAAGTTCAGGCAAAATAATTTTCAGCCACTTGAAAGTTGGCAATGAGTGTGAAATCTTAAACGAGGAGGACTCAGAAAATGTGCTTAACAATCTATATAAAATCCTGGCTTAGAGGAAAAAATGCATTTTTCTCAAAAGAGATCTCTGAGACAGGAGAAGTAGAGTCTGAGGATATTAGCTTATTCTTAATTGTGTCTGCTATGCAGTACCTTAGAAAAGCTGATGCAGTAGTATCAGAGCAATGAAATTTTATACATTATGACAGACTGAACAACCAGTAGGATGTTCAGCAAAATATTGTAGAACCAATTTTGCTTTTAGACTATTACATAAGCTATAAAAATTGCTTTTTAAAAAGTATAATTCTGTCCATGTCTGCTCTCTGCTGTGAAACAATATTTTCTATACGTTGATCCTACATTTCTCACACTTCATCAGATAAAAAGAGACAACATAAGATGCTCACCGAAGTGCACCATTGATTCCATATTTTTGCCTCCACAAAATGTAGTGGCCACAGACACTTACAGTACACTGGTCTAAATCTGTATGTGCAGTCACTTACTCACAGAAATATAATTCTAGTAGATCATTTATTAACACCATTAATTCTGAAAGAGCTTGTTTCAGGTTATTTTGCAGATCCACATGCCCACATGCCATCACATTACTTTGTGTATATATAGTGGGCCCCATTACCCCTTCTGAAATGGTAACAGAACATCTAAAAAGCTTAAGCTGCTTCATCTTTTGATGACAAAACCATTAAAACCTTTGGAAGAAGGTGATTTACTATGGATTTTCCTTTAATGTGAAAACAGAGGAATCAAAATATTTTTCATTGGGAAAAAAATGAAGTAATACTTCTTGATCTCTCTGAGTAGGACTCCAGTGAAATAATAAAATTAGTTTCTTACTAATTCCAAAAGGTTATGGAAGAAACTGAGTGAATAAGCTTTCCTGATCAAACTCATAGGACTACAGTGTTCAAATATTACTGCAGATACACCATCAATGAGAATAATAAATGCAATTATATGCTAATGAGACTTAGATTGCATTCAGCACATGCAGAAAATCCCCACTCCCCAAAATGAAACAATTAATTAAATGAAACATTATACATTATAACATGAAACATTGTAGTCTAGTATATAGACTTTGTAATAACATCATGTTTTTCAGAATTCTTGTGCTTGTTTATTGTATGATCTGGGGTTACCTGAGAAGATACATTGTCTTGAATTGGTAGTAGTTTTAAATCCATAAAATTTAAGGAACTCATGCCATTTTGCTTTTCCTTTGCTGTCTTCATGTAAGAGTTGCTGCAACAGAAGAAACAACTGGCGACTTGTTTTAATGTGTTGAAAATTGAAAATGTTCTAATACAGCTAATTTCTTCTACAGAAGAGCAAAGAGAGTTCATAAACTTATAGTTTTGCAGCAAATTTATCTTTACTCTTCTTGTTTTACCAGCAAGATGCCTTTGTTTTACAGTTCTTGGCATCTTTTCTGTCATGAATAACCTTACACTCATTTCTATCCTATTTAATTATCCACTCTGGCTTAAAACATAATCAGCATTAAACCAGCTGTGCAACCTTGAAAGAACACCATTTCAATAATACATTGATAAAAAAAGAACAGGCAGGCTATTAATTTTAATAGGAGCCCTCCCTTCTGACTATAGCCTGGACATCGTTTCAGAAGCTGTATCCATTTACCGCCAAGCAGTAGCATCCCTGGTGCACTCATTATAGCAATAGATTCCATTCATAGCCTGACACTGTGACTAGCTAGATGGTCATCCTGGGCCAATAAGGTCACCTTTGAGGTGTCGGCTTCCCTGCTAATACAGTGGAATGACTTGTGGAAACACTGATCCATAGCAGAAGGAAACGTATGTAGTAAATAACGAAGAAGCTTAATATAATTTCAAAATGTTTTGTCAACTAAAAATCTGCAATGAGAAAATTATAATTTAATTCTGTAAGAGTCTTAATGACTCCATCCTGTCAGTTAAGAGTTCTGACCAGAAACCTTAACTGCTAAAGAAGTCAGAAATTAATAACAACATATAGCCCCGATCCCCTAAGCTGCCAGGATATAAAGCAGAAATCTTAAATGAAATACCTGGATTCAGACTTGAATCGTTCTATGACACTTTAAAAACCTATCTATAGGTGCTGTTATTCAGTGGACCAAACCCATCCTAGTGAAGTTGCACTAAGGATAAGCAAAATTTTCAAAAATTATAACATTTTCCTATTCGGTGTATTTGCTGCACACTAATACAGGCCACTCAGGTGGAAACTTTACTAATCTCAAGTTCATGTTCCTTACCAGAGTGACCTACCAGGTATGTGCACAAAGAACTGATGTTAGAGATACCAAGGCAAAGAAAACTCCCTTCACGATTGCCCACAGTCATTATATTGGTTTCATGAGCAGTATGCACTGAGAATTCCCTCAAGCTTAGTAACCTGCCAGGCCTGCTATACATCACTGAAGAGTTTATGCACAGTGATGATCATGACACTTTACTCTTCACTCTGGTGAGCAGCGAACTTACAGAAAGTAGTGATAGATTTATAGAATCCATACTTGGTTTATTTTGTATGGTGGAAATATTGTAGTCCTCTTATTCAGTGATAAAGACCTTTAATTCTGAATTATCCACAGCCATAAATTATAAAGCATGCACATACTCACTTATTATTAGTGTATTATATAAACACTTAATATGATCTATAGGTCAATGCAGCCATGAAGTGCAATAACTCCTACATGTCAATATATGTTTATTTAATATAGAGCCAAATGTATATAAATTAGCCCAGATGGCAGAAATATTAATGAATTTCATGTTAAAATAATATAGCAACTACTTACATCAGCTCAAAAAAATCTTTCTCAGCAAGATGTTTTTAAAGCAACCTTGGTATTTTAGACACACATTTTTCATTACTTTGATTATAAGCACTGTGGTTAAATCCCATAACATGCTTTGAAAATAAGCTTGAAAATAATGCTTCTGTTACAGTCAGAACAACATGGAGAACATAGAAACTTTAAATTATATATGAATAGAAATTTTATTTTGTCATTTTTGTTAAAATCTACTCATAAACACCCATTTCTAATGGAAAAACAAGGAGAAGCTTTACTGATCCTACAAAAGTTTTGTAATTTTAGGCATATGTTAAAGGCTGTTTATTTGCAGCTTAGCTAAAAAAGACTTGATCCTCTTGCAGAGGTAACTAAGATGAAAATTCTGGCCCTTAAAAGTCTCCTGCAAACTGCTGTCTAAATAAGCAGCACTTTTTCACTCTGAACTTCTTAGGTACCTTGAATTCTGGCTGTATGTGTAGCCAGAGGAGCTACAGAAAAAAGTTTGTAGTGCTCTGACAAAAAATGAGAGGGATCTATAAACCAAGTGATTTTGAATACATTAAGGAGTTTGATGCCATAACTGTTCTCTGAATCAAACCATGTGCAAAATGCATTAGTAACACTTCTTTATAAAACCCACAAACATTAAATAGACATTTTTTCCATCTATTTTGGTACAACTACCTTTTCCTAGCTATTTCCCTACTTCATAAACAACATTACTCTTCCTAAGGCTATGTAATTGACCTTATCGGTGGCTTAAATGCGATTCTGATCCTTAAAGCATTTTGGAATAGCTTGTTTTCAAATCACATGAGGTACTGTCGGTCTGAGCTAGGTTGGCATAGAAATACAGTGATTTCTTATGACTAGTTTTGATGTGATCTGTTTATGAACTGTAATGAAATGGCTGCTAACATAAACAATGTCCTCAGGCTGAAAACTGTAAGCAACTAGAGCAGTTGTGTCCCTAGCCAAACATTAGTACATATTTCCTGATGGCCTGTACCTTATTATGTTCCTATTTTCACAGTAGATTGCTGCATTACAGGAAATGTGACAACAAAATACATAACATTCATTTTTCTGGGCATACTTTTGGAGTGATGTTCTCCACAGTATCTCTTTTTTTTCTGAGATACCTCTATCCAACAAAACTTAGAGTTCAACTGAAAGGTAGCATAAAATCGTAGAATCATAGAATCATTAAGGTTGGAAAAGACTTCTAAGGTCATCAAGTCCAACTGTCAACCCAACACCACCATGCCTCCTAAACCATGTCCCGAAGTGCCACATCTACATGTTTTTTGAACACCCCCAGGGATGGTGACTTCACCACCTCTCTGGGCAGCCTGTTCCAGTGCCTGACCACTCTTTCAGTAAAGAAAATTTTCCTAATATCCAATCTAAACCTCCCCTGATGCAACTTGAGCCCATTTCTTCTCATCCTATCGCTAGTTACTTGGGAGCAGAGACCAGCACCCACCTCATTACAACCTCCTTTCAGGTAGTTGTAGAGAGTCATAAGGTCTTCCCTCAGCCAACTCTTCTCCAGAGTAAACAACCCCAGTTCCCTCAGCCGCTCCTCATAAGACCTGCTCTCCAGACCCTTCACCAGCTTCGTTGCTCTTCTTTGCACAAGCTCCAGCACCTCAATGTCCTTCTTGTACTGAGGGGCCCAAAACTGAACACAGTCTTTGAGGTGCAGCCTCACCAGTGCCCAGTACAGGGGGACGATCACTTCCCTACTCCTGCTGGCCACACTATTCCTGATACAAGCCAGGATGCTGTTGGCCTTCTTGGCCACCTGGGCACACTACTAGCTCATGTTCAGCTGGCTGTCAACCAGCATCCCCAGGTCCTTTTCCACCAAGCAGCTTTCCAGCCACTCTTCCCCAAGCCTGTAGCATCATGTGGGGTTGTTGTGAATGAAGTGCAGGACCTGGCACTTGGCCTTGTTAAACCTCATGCTATTGACCTCAATTTCAGTTTCAGTTAACGTTTCTTGTATAGCTCCAAAAGATGACCATTTGAGGTCAACTGATACCTTTCCTTTTTTGACTTGTAGTTAGAGTTAGCCGGAGTACATGTGGTTCTCATCCTTCATTCTTTTGTGCTAGACTTAGCCCAAAATATTTTCTATAAAAAAAAATGTTACATCAATTTGAACAGGCTCAAGTTTTTTGTCTCTATCCCTGAGTGAGACAAGAAGGTTTTGTCCCATTTTGTAAAATATGATGTTGCTAGGGGGAATAAAAAGAATTGCTGAGAAAGAAAAGAAAACCAACAATCTTCAATTGCTGTTCAGCATACTCTGCACTCTCAAGCAATTCCCACTAAATTCTTGGTATTACTAGAGCTTTATGTTGTGTACTGTGAATCACTCTGAGCTTCATTAAAGAGGTGTAGTCCCACTGACTTCTCTTAAGCTACAGTAATGTATGTTAACTCAAGATTTGGCATTATTACTGTTGTGGTTTAGCCCCGGTCAGCAACTAAGCACCACACAGCTGCTCACTCATTCCCCCCACCCCTGTGCGATGAGGGAGAGAATCAGAAGGGCCAAAGTAAGAAAACCCGTGGGTTGAGATAAGAACAGTTTAATAATTAAAATAAAATAGCAACAATAATAACATAACGAAAAGGAAAATAATGAGAGAGAGAGAGATGAAACCTTGGAAGAAGGAAAAAAAAAAACCAAAACCAAACAACAGGTGCTGCAACCGCTCACCACCCGCCAACCGATGCTGCCGCTCCCCGAGCCGCAATCGCTGCTTCCCCCGGCCAACTCCCCCCCAGTTAATATACTGGGCATGATGTCACATGATATGGAATACCCTTTGGCCAATTTGGATCAGCTCTCCTGGTTGTATCCCCTCCCCTTCCGGTTTCTTGTGCACCTGGCAGAGCATGGGAAACTGGAAAAGTCCTTGACTAGTGTAAGCACTACCTAGCAACAACTAAAACATTAGCGTGTTATCAACATTATTTGCATACTAAGTCTAAAATGCAGCACTATACCAGCTACAGCGAAGAAAATTAACAATTCCAGCTCAAACCATGACAATTACCATTTAACAGTATACCATTTTTAAACACTAAACATATTTTTTGAGCTTCCTATTATGATATAGCATGTGTTTTGGTGGGTATCTGCACATCTTGGGTGACTAGAGACACTTCACTTTGCTGTATCTCTGACTATACTCCCAAATCACGCTGATGGCTACTTGCTTGTCATGTCTTATTGCTTAAAAGCATCTCAACATATTTATGCTGGCAAAGCAATAGATTGTATCAACTTAATCACATTTTTTACCATGTACATTTGCATTTTGCATTTGTTAAATATGTTCTAATGTTTGATAAACCATAACAATAAATTTAGAGATGGGTAAACCCTACAGCTTTCTGGGGTTTCTTAAAGCCTAATGGAAACTCATATTTAAAAGTTGTGCTCACAGTTACATTATTTTTCTACTTTCTTTTCTTGTTAAGAAAAAGAATAGAAAGTAGACAAAGAAAGAATTCTAGTGAAAAATGTTGTGCATAATGTTGGGCACCACCTTTGACAGCCAAGTTTACAACATTTTCTGTACTTTTAATAAATATCATTGGTTATTTTATCTCATTCCAAAAGCTGTGTGTTCCCTCTAAACTATATTTAAGTTGCTATAAAAGATTTATTTTTCAGGTTGCTGTAAAATGGATTGTGCATGCAGGTACCTGAACAGCAGCACTGCAGAAATATAAGAGCTTAATGTCAAACTATCCTTAATGATATACATCTACATTACATGATGTCATAACATAAATTCAGAGTTTGTTTGGGTTGATAAAATGTTTTCCTCTTCTTAGGTGCACTTAATTATTGCTGGGCTTTTCTCAGCCATGTAAGTGCTTGCTTTGTTTTTGTGTCTTGAAAATAAAATGGGAACTAAATAAAGTGAAAACTGCAGGGCAGTATTAAAAATAATGCTGCAAAAATGTGAAATGTTGATTAAAGATCAAATAGTAGACAGATCAATTATCTAGGAGCTGTGCAATCATTTCTAAACTTCATCCATTAAAAAAAAAAATACCCTAAGTAAAGAAGATTCTAAACTTTAATTGATTTCACTTAAAAATTTTAATAAACACAAACAATAAAAAGGAAAGAGATTTTAATGTTTCTAACAGAAGTCTTGCACTTCCCATATTAGACTTATTCTAGGGAAAATATGGACGTTCTAATCAATTTTGCTCTTTCAAAATCAGAAGAAAATCAGATTTAGTTCATAAAAAGGTGACTACAGATGTAAAAGAGATATGAATGATATCTAGGATATATAAAAACATTGGTTTCAACGCTGAAAGTGCCAACTAAAGCAGTACTATAATTCAAATACCAGGTATTATCATAAAGGGAAAATTACTGGACTAAAATGCAGTAGGAACAAGAATATCATAAGGACTACTGGTATACTTACCTTCATAAATAGAGACTGAGAAGGAAATAATCTAAATTAATTTTATTTATTTTCATCCTTATTTCTCTGAGCAGATAAGAATGCATTTCAAAGAGGGAAACCACACCAAACATATTTTGATAAATGTAAACTTTATGCTTATGTGATGAGAAATTGTTAATTCACTGTCCATCAAAAGTCTAATTGTTGCTTAGTAATTTTAATTCGTAGTAAGAATCCCATTTGCTCTATATGGATTTCATCTTTTTCATGGGATACGTATAAAGTAATTCAAGTCATTAATTGCTCCTATACAGCACTGAAAGAAGTGAAATATTTTTGAAAGCTGATCCTAAATTTTAAATTGTACTGCTTTTTTATGAGATTTGGATTACCCTTTTACCTCCCTGGCGAAGACCAAAAATTGTGAGAGATCTGCAATCTTTCTAACCAAAGATGATTTCATGCAGTTTTAAAGCAAAAGATCAGTAAGATCTTGCAACTATTAAACTACTGTTTTGCACTAAATAAAAAGTTCTAATATGATCTACTCCTTTCAGTCTATAACTGGAGAAGTTGCTATCAAGTTTTCCTTTGCCATCATCCTTTTACTTTTGCCAAATATCGTATCCTTTATGTTGGTATTTTTCAGGAATAATGTCTCCAGTTTGGTCAATGAATTACTTTGTCCAAACTACTCTGTATCAATTAATGAATGAATAAACTCTGCAATACATCCCCTGCCTCATATCATGCTGAAACCAGAAGAAATTATTGCTATTATTAGTAGCAGCACGTATTTCTATTTTAATCTGTAATATTTGCAATTTATTTTAGTTCAAAGAAGATTTATTGTTTATCTTCATTAGTTGTTGTCAGTACCATTTATCAGGAATTATTCCCTAAAAGAGATTAATCCTTACCGTCCAAGAAAATTCATAGTCTGAAATGACAGTGTTTCACAACCACTGAATGCCAAGAGGAGCAAGACTAGTGAATAAAAGAGAATGAAAATGCTGATAAAACTTCACGACAGGTAGAAATCCTTTAGAATTCTTAGTGTTGCAGTTATATAGATTTATGATAAATTCTCCTGAATGAATCATTGGCATGGATGCACTGGAATATTTTAGGTAGTCAGCAATGTCTCCTCCTTAGCAACCCCCCACAATTCTACAAAAGGTAACATTGCCGGAAAAAATAGTGCTGACAGTTAGTCAGAATATAGTAGTACTTAAGAGATTTAGCTATGCACATGTGTCTTACCAACATGAGAAAATAAGTCACTCTGTTGATCATGCATGCTATCTTCTGATAGACAACAGGTACTTGCGACTCAAAGTAGTAAATCTATGCCTGTATATAAGGTCCAGTGGCTGAATTTCTCTTTCTTTTTAAAAATGAACACTCCATCAATCAAATCAATTGAAGTATCACTTAAATGTTTTACACTGTTCTTCCATCAAAACAGTATTTTCAAAGCATCACAGAGGGATATTTGACCAGCTGAAGAGACTAATATTATTGCAGAGATCCTGGTTGAAATTCTGGTCCACCCGAAATCAGTGAGAATTTTGCCACTGATTCCAGTGTGGCTGTTATTTCAGCATAGTCCAGGATGTCAGCCTTCAGAAAAATGCAAATAAGAATAGCGAAGTTATAAGAACAGACTTTGTAAAAGAAAAGTTAAGTCACCCTTAACTACTTATAATGCACTGAACGTGACACTATAATGACAGCACTTTGCTATCTGTTCTGCATTGTGACTATCACAGACAAGGAAAAATCTAAATATTCAGTGCACTTACCATCAGAGACAGGGGACTTTAACATGTATTTGATTTTCCCTCATGTCACACTATTCTTATTCCTCCATTTTTTTAGCCAGTACCATGTTTTTAATTGCAAAGTGAAATAGATAGTGTCTTACTTTTGAATTAGGAGTTTATGCATTTAAAAGGTGGCACAGGTATTTTCAGGACAATTCCTGTGTATATTAGCTATTTTGTTTAGGTGAACAAAAAGGCCAAACTCAAATTTACTTCTAATGAACCATGTGTTAATGTCAGGGTCTCTGCTGTCCACTCAAATGCCATAGAACACATCTGACTTTATAATGAGCCAAACAGTTGTCTCTTCATAATCTCAGTTAGCCTTCTGTTAGGTATCTGTTTCCAAATTTTAGAACACTATAGTGGAGGTTGTGTGCTTTCATGGCTAAAATCCCGTTGAAGATGTACTTGTTCTAAAATCTCTCACATTTTGTCAAAATTATTGGCAAGCAGTTGCCTTCATATCCTTTGCAGTGAAAACGTTTGACCTTACAGAGTCCAAATGGCTTATTGCCTAGTTTTGATCTACTTTGTACACTAATGGGGAAGAGATCAAAACCAGATGACAGACATCAAGGCAAACGGCCAGTGGCAGAATGGTTGGCCTGTAGGCAGAAAACTGAAATAAACCTGCCAAGCATTATTTATCTCAAGGGAAAACTACCTCAAGCTGACCGCTTTTATGATTAACTCCTAAATGGTTACTGAGAACCACCAGCAAAATTTAATTTGAAATTTGACAGCTTTAACCTTTTTTCCTTTTCTAAAATGGATTTTTTTGCATTGCTTTTAGAAAGAAATGTAGAAGAACCATGATTTGATAGCTACATATAAAGGCAGACAGATCTTGAAAAAATACAAATATGGCTGTATGAAGGATATGGTAATAAAAATAAGTAACTTTCCCATATTTTTCTTAGAGCAAGGACAGTGTTAAACAATTTCAGTTTCATGGCACTTTAATCAAGTAGGTTCGTTGTGTGTCTGTTGGATTATCCTCTCTAATATAACCTCAAGCAAAAGGATTTAACTACAGACATGGCAAAAGGAAGCGTATTAAAAACCAAACTTAATAAAGTTTCTTTTTCTTAATGAAAATAAATTAAATTGGACTATGGTTCTGCTCTATGATTGTTTATCAATTCTACTGGCAAACAAATTTTACACTCAGAATAGCAAATAATAGAAGGGGTATACAAAATTAATAGCGTAGTTAACAAACATTATTGTCATAATTAAAAGTCACAATTCAGTCTCCATAAATTACAATTTTTCTTTAAGTATGATAGCTGGTACTTCTTAAGTCTTATATGTCCCTTAAACATGTTCACATTTAGATGCTGAAGACTAGAGCACAGCAGACTGCAATAAAAGAAACCTCAACAAACCATTACTGTATTGTATTATTCTCTTACTAACAGAACCAAAGGGTAAAACATAGCACACAAAATACAACCACAGTACATTGACCCAGATACACCCTCCCCCAAAAAAATGAATCAGCCACCTAGGTGGGATTAAACCAAATGTCTTAACTATTTTCTCCAACTTCTTGCTCATGTTTAGGTATACAAATCTGCAATCACATATTAACTAATTATAATGCATCACCACAGGAAAATCTGCAGCTGGCAGTCATCAAAATCCTTGGGTCATTTAGAGATCCCGCAGGGTAAAGGTGAAGAGAAGTATTTCACATGGATCCAGAGATCTCAGCCCCTACCCTAGAGTTCAAGGTCCATGACTCTTTAAAATGCTGTCCCTAATCAGAGACCACCATCCCCAAAATTGCTCTCGGTCTTTTTTTTTTTTTTTTGTGATGACTGACCCTTGGGGATCCAGCTGTATGTTTTACTGACTGAAACAAAAGCTAATTATCAGCAAACATTAACATTTAATATCAACACTTGTTAAATCGCAGACTCTGTAAAAGCAGCTTGCAGAGGTGGAATGGTGTGGAGACAGTAGTCATTATGATGTGCTTTGGGTATCCAATCCTATGCAGAAGCACTACTGGAGTTTCTGATATTCCACAGGTTTAATTACATTTAAAATATTCCTATGGGATCTCACAATAATCTCCTGCATAAGCTACTGATAATTTTGGTTTCATACTATCCTCAAAGTGTGATAATGCTGTGGTGGAATTGCTTTGTACTACAGATGGTTTGTTAAGTGGCAAAAGATGATTATCACAATAAAATGACTTAAGTATTAACACTTCCTTCTCCATTTTTGTTGGTATATTTTAAGTTTTAGCTATTGAGGTGACAAAATATGCAGCATTGTTTTCTTCTCTATATTCACAAATGAGAAACTTGTTCTATTTCTAACAACTTTGTGGCTTTTAGATGATTTTCAGTCTCCTCCTTCCATATTTTCTTTCCTTTTCAGTACATTTGGAAACAATAAAATGCGTAGTTTAGGAATATCTGAGCTTGTCCTGAATGAGAATAGTGGTACAGTAGTCACAGTGAATTGGTACACCAACATTGCTAGCTTAAATTGAGACTTTCATCAAAACTGTACAGAATTAATTGAGGTATTCTTTATCAGCCCTGCATTGTGCCGTGTAGACCAGGTCTTGAAGAAAAATTGTAAATCTATTCAAATTTTCTACAGAGAAAATAGTAACTAAACTAAGATAAACTTCTGGGAGGAAAAGTGACTTGTGTGAATTCTGAAGTACTTCTCCTGAACTAAGATTTACTGTGGTGGTGAAGGGGGAAATGTTACACATTACAGGATGCACAAATCATTTGGCCAGAAAACATGGACCACAAAACATGCCATTCACCCTTTAGATGGTAAATGGACCTGGCTAGGACTAGATTTGTTTCTCATATAAAACTTTTACAGAAATGTACAGTTTTGCTTGATTAAAACAATGTGACATGTTAGTCAGAAATAACTCCCTCCTCCTTCAACAAATTTTCAAAACCTTTCATTTTGACACCTTTAAACAAAAAGTTTCCATTTTTTAATAATACTTTGAAAATTGCTGTATAGTTTACTTATGAACCATTGAAAATCCTAAAAAAAATTTCTGGTATTCATAGGGCTTTTATTTTATTACATTATATTATATTTTTATATATTATAAAACTTTATAAAATACAAAGTTATGTGCACATTTTTAACCCAAGCTTAACATAAGCCCAAGCTGTACATTATGCTGCTCCATCCTCTAGCTTGTGTAAAGACAGTTAGTTATTGGCTCACATTGGGTTCCTGATTATATCTGATCTCACACACCACTAATATTTTGGAATACAGTAGCTGTCTCCCTATTGTCTGTAACTGAGAGAAGTCTGAATCCTTTTCCAGCATACAACATGTTACAGCTTTCCATGAAAGAAGTGCAAGCATATCCCTTTTTCAAGGAGACCTTAATTTTGCTTTCAGAATGACAAAATAATAATAACAAAAAAGTAAAATCTTTGTGGAAAAGTAGCATCCGCTTCTAAGAAACTTAATTATAACCTACTAAATGCTGCTGTTCCTGCAACATGTGTAAGGAATGTCTCACTGTTTAAACTTGTGATATATACAGAACAAATCTAAGCAGATATACATTCCACAGGAAATAAAAGTTAATAGGAAGCCAGATTCTATACAGGAAAGTTCATGGACATATTTTATTTCTGCTTCAAAGTTAATGTTTATCTGAATACGTTCTGCTGTTACTTTACATTGCCTTTTTAACAATGTCTTTCAATATACAAGTTATACTGATTCTTCTGATATACAATGATGTGAAAATAGATGTAGGATGTAGGTTTAAATCTTGAACAATTAATCAAAAATATAAAATATTCTATTTAGGTTTGTTAAGTAGATCGGATACATATTGGATTTTCTATCAAAATGACAATGTTTTCCTTTTCAAAAGAAGAACATTTGTGGGTGGATAAGGATTTAATTTTATTTAATAAAAATAAAGCATTCTGCTTTTGTCAAAATTTTATTTAACATAAATTTAAATAAGAAACAAAGTTTCATCTGAATGGAAAACATAATGTTCAGTTCTGAAAAGATCCTATTAAACATTTTGATCTCATACAATATATATAAATTTATATAACATTTATTGAGATTAACAGATTCTCAGTACCAGCATTTCCCAATGAAAGGCATTTCTTCAGAGGACCTAATAATTAGTTCTACATTTAGTTGTTGTTCACTTTTGCAGTAGTTCACTGATGGCTGTAAATCTTAGGGTACTCTGAAGCAATTGTGGTAATCTGCTTTAAATAACGTTGTAAGTATTTTTTCATTGAAAAATGAACCTTCTTCAATTACCAAGATAATATTTTATATATATATATATATATATATAATGTTGTGGATAGTGTTACTACTGATTTCTACTATACATAGCTTTCCAAGTAATTTTTCATGGTACATGTACAAATTTAGGTTCTTGGGTAACAATCATGTTAATTTACGAATTCTAAATTACATGACTTTTTACAATTCCAGACTACATTATGCTGATTGGATTTGGTTGGTTGGTTGGTCGGTTTTTTGTTTGTTTGTTTTTCCCAGATCTTTATAAAGACTATTTTCTGGGAAAAAAAAAAAAAAAAAAAACCAAAACACAAACCAAAACAACAACAAAAAAAAACGTATATTGTTCTTATTTGGAAAAGAAACAAATTGGAAGTATGGAAGTATGACTTGTTCTTGAGAGGAAAGACAGTTTATTCGTCATTCTAAATTTTCTTGTGGAGTTCATTTGAAGAGAAGAAGCTGTGTTAACAACTGGGAAGTTTATCCTCTTCCTTTAAAATGGAATGAGATCTTAGGAGTTGTTCCTGGAAAAGAGGCATTGTTATGGGCTGCTGTGTGCGAAACAAGGAATTGCACTGCAGTCTGTTTTGCCATCTTGTTTCAGTACTATATATAAATAAAGCAGGCTGTGTTGCCAGCAGGTCAGGGGAGGTGATTGTTCCTCTCTGCATTGGTGAGACTGCATCTGGAGCACTGTGTCCAGTTCTGGTCTCCCCAGTACAAGAGAGATATGGAGCTACTCTAGACACTCCAGCAAAGGGCCACAAAGATGATTAAGGGACTGGAGCATCTGTCATATAAGGAAAAGCTGAGAGAGCTGGGGCTGTTCAGCATGCAGAAGAGAAGGCTCGGGGGGGATCTTATCAATGCATACAAACACCTGATGGGAAGGAATTAAGACGCAGGAGCCAGACTCTTCTCAGTAATGCCCACTGACAGGGCAAGAGGAAACAGGCACAATTTAAAATACAGGAAATTCCATCTGAACACATTTTTACTATGAGTGCGGTCAAATACAGGAACAGGTTGCCCAAAGAGGTTGTGGGGTCTCCATTTATGGGGATCCATCTGGTTCAGTTGGATCAGATAGATCAGATCTCCATCTAGACGTGGTCCTGGACAACCTGCTCTAGCTGACCCTGCTTGAACAGGGAGACTGGACTGAATGATCTCAAGAGGACCCTTCCAACCTCAGTAATTCTGTGATTTCCAGAATTCCCTGATCTCTTTTCCTGAGAGAAAAAGTTTAAAAAGGTTTATTCTCAAAAGAGAGGTATCACTGCTGTCAAAAGATATAACAGCAACAGTAACAGGAGGGGTTTATTATTATTTATAAGGCATGCACAACATAAAAGTTGATGAAAAATTCATACAACCCAAAGTCCTTCTTCTTTACAGCATGGGGAATTAGAAGATAACTTATAGTACAAGCCCTTATAGTGTACATCTACAAATCTGAGTCAATTCAAGCACTGGAGACGGGAAAATGATTTTCTAAGCTTCTTAAAATTATCTGAATTTTAAGACTCTTAAGAATGTATTTCCAACATGAAAATTCTATTCTTCTGGATTTTGCTGGGCTGGATAGTCTTTCATTTTTTTAAAATGTCAGCTCAGTGAGAAGCAAGATATATAGTAATAATAAATAAATTTGCTCAGACTGAATGCTGATTTCAAGACAGAATGTCTGAATCTGGTTCATAGGGAAAGTAGAAAAATGTGAAATGCAGCCTAGAATGAAAATATATATTAATTTCTTTTCTTAAATAATTTTGAAATAAATTATGCTTTTGGTAATACCACTGTCACTGCACAGGCCTCAGTAATGTGTCACAGATGAAAGTACCTCAATGACCAGAATTCAGCCCACTGTATCTAAGTCCTACAATGGAAGGTTGTTGGATTGAGCAATACCATGACTGATTAAAGAAAGTGTAACTTTCATCTACTTGTTAGAGAATAGTAGAGTAAACTTTTAAACTGCTAAAAACTGGTATGTTTAATCAGTCTTGGCTTGGGTTTTTTTATTTATTTATTGTAAATATTGCCCTACTTTTGAATGAGACTCTTTCCTGTTCATTTAAGCCTTCAACAACTGTCACATTTTCCTCTTAAACTTACCGCTGCTTCCTTGTTCGTTCTTTTTCCTACATTTTTTGTTTCAATGTCTTACATCAGGTTTCTCAATAAAAAACTTTGCTGGAACATCTGTTATTGCATTAACCAGAACACAAAAAGAACTAAAATCTCAAAACCAAAATATTTGAAAAATATATTATATTCCCATATTTGTACTAAATCCATTGTCTCTCAATAGAACATTAAAAAATATTAATTCATCTTTCATTTAATCCTAATTTTAGGAATGGATAAAAGTGTGCTATCTTCCTAGGTAATATGAAAACATAAGCTATGCAGTTTCTTTATAACACCTTTCACAAGATGCTTCTAGCATTTTTGCATTTCCTGAAACACTTATTTTTAATTTTATGGTCTTTGATATTCTCCTGCTCTTGAATGATGTAATTTTTCCTCCAAATCTTTTGTGTTTGATGTGTAAGCATAATCTGAAAATACAGATTCCTCCCTTCTCAGTCATAAAAAGTTGGCCGAATTATATGATATATTAAACTGAGGGGAAATGCCAAAATGTCAGAAAATATTATAGATTTTTTTATGGACAAGCTGGATTCTGTAAAGATACTCATGCCATCAATTCAGTTACCCAGTAGAGCCCTGCGTCTTTGAAATGTCTCCTGGCCAGCAAAAATGAATGTTTTTCTCTATATTTAATTTTTAATTAGTGGATAATTGTCACCAACACATGGATTTACTTTGATTCCAGGATTAGGTAAGAGAAATTCCAAAGCAAACAGCTGTAAGAATGTATTTTCCAGTGACTAGGTATACTCCTCAGTCTATATACAGAGAAAAACGCACTATCAATTCCTATTACTTTGAACATACTGGTAAGATATTTTTTAAGCAATATGTTATCAGTAAAAAAACACATAAAATCTCTTTACTTTAAAAATTACTATAAAATTTTGCTTAATGTTGTTCAAGAAATATTCCTGAAATATTTTCATTTTCTTCAACTATTAGAAATCTGGTTTCCATCTTTCTTACCATCTCTTCTGTGTCTCCTCATTTCTAAACAACAGCATATTATAATACATTATTATAGCATAGTAGGTGAGACTTCTCTAATACAGAAAAAAATCATATATAATTTAATGCTCCTTAAATAAATGTTTTCAAGCTATTTCTTAGGAAATCTCTTTCTACTCAAAAATGCAAATAAGCAGTTTTCTTGTTTGTCCTTATCAGCAGGGGAGATACCAAATTTCTGTGTAGCTGTAGACTCTCTAAGAAAAGAATAGACATTTGTAAAAAGAACAGGGAGGTAGATGGTACTAAGCATGTTGTATAAACTTGGACTTGTTTGACTATAACAAAACTGGGATACTCAGAAAGACAGCTCAAGTCTTGCCAGAGGTGAGAGCAAAAGTACATTTTGCTTCCCTAGGAATGAGGGTACGGTCCCTATCTTGAACAGGATAAAAATAAAGCCAAAAGAGTTGCACATGGCAGAGAGTTCTGAAGATTTAATTTCCTGTGTTATTCCCACTGGATAGAGTAAAGTAGGAGAGAAACATGGGAAAGCTTGGGGTAAGAATGGAGGTGATAAGTGCTGCTGCTGGAAAAGGTTGTCTCAGAAATAGATCCTTCTCCACTCTTAGCGACCAATCTGTCTTTCCAGAACTCTAGCACAAGATTTACTTTTCACCATCTTTAGTAATTTGATGGTCTCTGTGACTCTTTTTTTGTCTATGTCTACATCATTCCTTGCTTGGGTCCTATGAAAAAGGTTCTCAAGTTTCTATAAGAAAATTAAAAAGCAATTAAAATTTAACCTTATTTTCTCATACACTATATGTGCTACTCCTTTGCAAGGTGAAACTTCTAAGCAAAGGTATTTAATAATGAGTAACAGTCAGCTTGTGACCTGACCTGAACTGCCTCACTGGAAAGGTTAGATCATCTGAATACTACACTTACAAGAAGTAGCCTATATTCTTCGGCCCCATGCACTCCAGGGCTGCCTGCACAAGACAGTATGTAGACATATCATTGTCATCTTTAACCTAGTACAGTCAGCTTGTAATATCTCTATAGCTAATTAAATGAAAACCTATTTTCAAGAAAATTTTTTTTCCTTTTCTTTTTTTGGCTTGGTCATAGACACCAAAACAGATTTCAGAGCAGATGTCAAATCTGCAAGGCTTGAAGGGTATATCTAAGCTTAAAAATTGGAGGTTATTCTGTGGCATTTTTGTGTAAAACAGGTAAAACAGAGGATGCCACCCAGACAGTTATAGGTCTGTCATTTCTAAAATGATCCAGTAAAGACTGAGAGAGCTCCTAAGTGCATTCAGCCCTGAACTGTGATACCTGAGAATAATTACAGAATCTAAGTCTACACCTCGCTCCTTTATTTCTGACAGTGAATATCCTTGCCTCTTAATGCTATCCATCTCCTTCAGATCGGTGAAAGAGTCTTGTGATCTCTGAGATTATGTTAGTATAGCAACAGGCTTGGAGAACTTTTTAGGGATAGTAAATAAATATTCTCCTGTTTTTTGGACTTTGGTATTGCTTTAAAAAAAAGCTGTCTCTAGAATGAGAAACCAATAACACTAATAATTGCTATCTGGAGTCATCAGCTTACATTTTCTTGCTTTGCACACTGATGTAATATGATGTAATAAAAGCTCAGTATATCGAAACTTATCTTTCAGACCTTGAATAATTTTTGTATTCATGGTTTCCTTTTTGTTCTAGCAATTGTTCTAACTCTATTCAAGTTTTATGCAGTCTTTTCTCTTTGAGACTTTCATGTTTAAAATGTCCGTTCTAAAAGTTAGCTGCATCATATTAAATTATTCATTCTCATAGTTCAACTTTTGCATATGTCTTAATATTGCAACAATATTCCTATTTCTGAATTTAATTCCTATACTTAAACACATGAGTAAATGTAAGCATCTGAAAAGACATATATAAAGGAAATTACTGACATTGAGAGCCACACTTACCGAGCTACACAAAGCATTAAAATATAAAATGTATTATATATATGCAAGCACATTGAAAGACCCTCTATCTACTGTATATGCTTTATGTAATAACTTAAAGGCATCTTCTTTTCCTTGTATATTTGTTCTAGTTTAATTTGTAAGTTCTTTTTATATTGTTATGAAGAAAACAATTTCTAATCAAAACTTGTGAATGTACTTCAAAGTTCTGGGCTTTTCATTCTTGTAGAGATATTGTTCATGTGGTATCTGTCCTAATTTTCATACAAAATCTGCATAAATGAGAAAAGATTTTTAAATATTTATCAATGTAAATATGACTCGTATAACAGTCTGAATACAGTGAGAAGACAGTCCAATGTGAAAACAGGACTGTACAGCAGGAAATTTGTGGTTCAAACATATATTTGCATCTGGTAACTACTTTAAAAGGGCTTTGAGAAAATACTAGGCATGCCATTAAAATGTACTAGGTGGGCCACTTATACCAGCACATTGTTTATTGTCATTAGAAATCAGCTGCAAGAAATATGTTTCCTGCTGATCACCCCAGCGAACGCTTGTGCTGTTTCTAAAGATTCCAAAGAAAACTGGATTCCACTGCAATATATCACCCCTCAAAACTTAAGTAAATGTTATGACTACTAAACCTTTCAAAAAGCTCCTACCTCCTAGAATTCCATACTAAGAACTTACTTTCTCTCCTTTGTTGAACATCTGTGTGACCTACTTTCTTATTATTAACTACAACTTATTCTGTTACTGGGGATTGGTAGTTATACAACACAGGAACACTCTGCTCTATTTAAGACAAAAACCTACTGTTGAATTCAATGTCACAGCAGAGGTTTATAGCAGTGAGGAATTGCCTTGATAAATGGCCCTGACATTAGCGTTTTCATGACTCTACCTTCAATGTCATCGCATCACAGTGCAGAGTGCTAAAGTAAGGCCACTGCTACCTTCCAACAACATATTAAGTTGAAGCTTACTCTATCTCTCGATCCCATAGGCACAATAAATGGAGAAAATAACACATTTACAAACTGATAAAACCCAGCAAAGCTAATAAAATCAGACACTTTATAGCTTAGCTAATAGTGTCCTTTGAAGGGCATCAAATAACACATCATGTACTGCTCTGGGGGAAATCAAATTAGGTACGGCAATGCTCCCTCTGAACTATGCATTTGAATAGGCAGGAGATACTGAAGCTAATCAACTCATAATGACAGAAATTTTACAAATAATGCCCTGTTTTTGCTAACATGGTTATATGCTGTTTTGATAGAAGCAGTGATCACCTATTATATTGTTTCAATTTCAGTAAGGAAGTTCTTTCAAAATTTTAGAAATATTTCAGCTATTACATTCTCTTTCCTAACATTGTGTACGATAGTCTATTGGAAGGACATCATCATATGTCACCTTAGCAAAGAGGACTTTTTTTGTTATTGCCAGACAACTGCAACAATACCTACATTATTCATTTGTTCTGGCTCAAAAAATTAATACAAATCCTTTTTCTTTTCTGATAACATATTCTATGCAGCCATAAAGAAAAAATATGAATTGCCTTTGTTCTCATGTTGCAGTTTAAAATAATACCTCAATTCCACTTTTCATCTGCCACAGCTGGATTTCACTGTGTTGATCTTAAGTACCAAGCATCAGATCTAGTTTGTGTTGAGGCTTAGCTACAGGTTCTAGCTCCCTTGATCTCTGACCACTTCCCTCATTTTAACAATGTCTAGTTAGAAAGGGGTTCAAAACCAAACTTCTTAAGTAGTATAGAAATGTGGTTCAGAGTGCCTTGAAGGGCAAACACTCATTTGTGCTCTGATTCTATCAGATCTGACAAGCTAATCAAGGTTAAGCCTAGGTAGTAATAACAGAGATTTGCAAGGACAAGTTAGACTAAGAAAGAAAGGTAGAACTCTTCCATTTTTGTCATTATCTCAAAAATTATTCAGAGATTATGAAGAGAAGGTCAGTCTGCTTTAAAGCAGAGAGAATGTTTTTGGTGGCGTTTTTTTTCAGTCACATAAGGCTAAAAACTGAGATCTGGAGTCCTGTGTTTGTTATCATTGTTAAAAAATACCACAGTATATCAAATTTTTAAAACAGGTAGTATGTGTTCTCGACCCAAGGAACTTGCAATAGAAAGGCACAGCAGGTATTTCTGTAGAGCACCATAAATTATTTTTAAAAATCAAAACCACAAAATGGTGTTTGTGACTAATGTGACTGAAAATCATAAAGGGTAGGTGGTACCTTACATGGAGAATCCACTGCCTTTTCTAGGATTCTGGGCTCATATGTTGTTGCCATGTTCAAGCAATGCCTGCAGATCTATCATCTACAGTTTAATCTCATTTCATGAGAAATAGTGGTCACTGCTTTGAACTCAGGAAAAATTGTTAAAAATTTCCATATTGTTCCATCACATACACAATAAAAATACATTATAGTGAGACTTTCTGGTTTTAGATATTAAGCTGCTTATAAGTAATTGAGCATTAATATTGTCAAGTATAGTCCTAACTCCCAATTAGCTGTAGTACAATTGCTGTTTGTTGTCGTTTAGCAATTACGTTCCATCTTTGAAATTGCTGCATATCTCAGTTATGTGAAATATACCTTTCTTTATAGGAAATTTAATACATTTATAAGAAAGCTTATATATATATATATAAGCTAACAGAATCAAAGGTCTTTGAAGAACATGGAACCATACCCTATGCATGGTAGGAGGTTGCTCATGTAATTTCCTGCACTGCCGAGGAAGTTTTTGATATTGGATAGAACAGACCAAATGGCAGTATTGGCAGTCACTGGTAGGCTGACTCAGGGATAAGTCAGATAAAATCTTACCATAACATTAAAAAACTATCTTTAGTAGTTGTGAAGGGACTTACCTGAATTGTCATATTTCAGTATGACTGTGTTTTCATATTTCCAGTAGATATTCTGGAACACTTAAACAAACATTTCTTGACTAATAGGAGCTCTTCTGAGAATCAAAACAGCCCTGTTACTATGTGTCGTGGTTTAACCTCAGTCAGCAACCAAGCACCACACAGCCGCTAACTCACTCCCCTCTGGTGGGATGGGGGAAAGAATCAGAAGAATAAAAGAGAGGAAACTCCTGGGTTGAGATAAAGACCATTTAATAGGTAAAGCAAAAGCCGCACGCACAAGCAAAGCAAAACAAGGAATTCATTCACCACTTCCCATCGGCAGGCAGGTGTTCAGCCATCTCCAGGAAAGCAGGGCTCCATCAGGCATAATGGTTACTTGGGAAGACAAATGCCATCACTCCAAACGTCCCACCCTTCCTTCTTCTTCCCCCAGCTTTATAGACTGAGTGTGATGTCATATGGTATGGAATATCCCTTTGGTCAGTTTGGGTCAGCTGTCGTGACTGTGTCCCCTCCCAGCTTCTTGTGCACCCGGCAGAGCATGGGAAGCAGAAAAAGTCCTTGACTAGTGTAAGCACTACTTAGCAACAACTAAAACATCTCTGCATTATCAACACTGTTTTCAGCACAAATCCAAAACATAGCCTCACAGTAGCTACTATGAAAAAAAGTTTACTCTATCCCAGCTGAAACCAGGACACAATCCTTTTCTTTTAAATTAAAAAATAAAAGAAAAGAAAAAATATAATAAACTGTTTCTTAATCATGAGGTCTTTTCCCCTTTTGAACTCTTACGAATTATACCTATATATGGGGCACTGGCACATCTGCCATAAGTAAGCAGCTGGATTTGTCACATGAGTTAAATGGTTCTGGCATGTTTTTATGAGATCACAGCATGTCTTGTTTTACCAGAAAGATTGCTGCATGCTCTGTGGATGCTTACTTTCTAGGTCAATGTAGTTCTTATACAGTTGATCAAAGACTGACTGACATGCCTTGGAAGATAAGAATAAGCATTTGAGGAAGTGTTATTTATCCCATCTAAGCATATGTCTGTTACAGTCTCAGTCATCTTAATTAAATGTTCATGTATGCTGTGTTAATGTCCGATACTGATATAATGTAATCGGTCATTCATATTCACAGTGGTTTATATGTCCTTTAATTAAGGGTGGAAAATTGGTTTGTGCAAAACAGAAGTTAAGAATTGAAATTTCTATACTGTACTGAGGCAATATAGAAGTTTTGTGAATTTGATGCTAAATACAACTGTGTCTTCTAAAAATATTGGGTACAGTGAAGAGCCGGGAAAGCTAGACCTAATCTCAATTCTGGCACAATGGAATCCTCTCAAGGAATAGGTTTATTAGCCTAATAAATTAATATATTATGGTCATCTTCCTTTTCCCATCCTGTGAAATGATGAGGATAGCCATGTTATCTCATAAGTTTCTGCTGTAGCTCTTTGTTAACAGTTACACTGTACCTTAATATTTGGGCAAAGTAATAATATATATGAACACGCATTATGTTCCTCTCTCCTTTCTGCAAAAGCCATTGTCTTTTCTTCAACTCCTTTTTAACCTCCCTTTTTTTCTGTGGGCATCAGCTACCTTTCTGAGAAGTGATCTAAATAATGCAGATCTTTTTTTACATAGATGTGTTAGATAAATAGACAAATGAAAAATATATGATACGTGCCTAAATATTATAATCAGCTCTAAAGTTTAAATGATATCTAGCTGAATAATTCTTCTAACTTGTGTTTAACTATTCTTCACCAATACAAATTTGAACAGCTGAAAGTATTAATGCAGCACAAAAAACTAGTACCAAACTCCTTATGCCATCAGAGCTCCAAAAATATGATGACTAATTAAGCATATAGGACACTTCTTTTCAAAAGTACCCAGCAGCAGTAAAGATGAAATAAATCAATTCTCCATTAATCCTTATTTTTGTATAACCTCTTTTGAACAGTATGTTCAAGATTTTACCTCCTAGAATGTTTCATGTACAGTGAGGGGACAATCTGTTCAAGAGGACCACAAACTTCTAAAACAAAAATTAATCTTGCAGAAAAGTGATGAGATTAATTTCCTAGAATCTTCTGCAAGTTCTTATTTTCTATCGTGTTCTGTCTTCTTTCAGGTTGTGTGCTTGCTAAATGTATTCTAATGATAACTAGGATTGTACCTTTTGTGCAGCATTTGTGACTTGCTACAGATAGAGGTTATTATCTGTGGTTCCGGCTATTGAGAATGGCTTTTTTATCAAGCAAAATATGTCTAATTGGGCCTCATGGCTCTTCAAGTATTCCAATATTATAACTTCAGTGTCACTTCTAATTTGTACTGACTATTTCTTTGACTATTTCTGCAACAAAACAGTTAATAATTAAGGCTTTTTTAATGACATCCTTATTCTGGCCTGCTTTCAGTATGCTTGAGTGTGCCAATGTAGGGTTACTACTTGGCAGCTGGTTTTAGTTTCACCTGTCCTATGTCTGTTCTCATCTGACCTGTGTTTCAACACGTCTTTGCTTGTTGCCTTTTTTCATTGCTTTGTGTGCCAATTTAACATTGAACCCAGACCTGCTCACCTATTCCTAGTGGACTGTAATGCTCTGCTCTGTTGTTACCATCTCCTGACTAACAGTTTCCACACACTTTGTTTTTCCAGGCAGCAGAAGGTAATCTCACGTGAATGGTGTGTGTCAGTAGGTACAGATTTACTGAGCGGGATGAGAAGGCTTCATTTGCCCTCAACTCTAACTTCTTAGGAATGTAAAGTCAACTTACATATTAACAACAGAATGTTTAGATATCAGGTTCAGGAAGACCAGGCAGTCTTTGGTTCTTCTTATCCACAGTCCTGCAATGCAGGGACATGAGCCCTCACACTGACACCCCTCTCCCCACCATGTAACATGATGTTATGTGGAAAGACTTGCCTCTCTCCTGCTTGCGCTGACATCAGGGTTTCATCTGCTTCTATTCCACTCCATTACCTATGGTGAAACATTGACAGATAAACAGTTCTCTTGTCTATTTTACCATTGTTATCACTCCTTCAGCAGTTAATGCTACCAAAGATCTCTTTCTATGCCTTTCTGGGTAGGCAGGGAAAGATTCAGATTCCCACCTGGCTCTGACTTTTTAAATTCCTCAACAGTATGCAGAATAAAGTGGGTAAAATGTTCATTGTCTGTTGAGTGTGTTATCTATGACTTCATTTTTAAATTGCTTTTGCCTATAAAGTTCTTGCCTCAGTGTCCTCCAGAAATTCTAACTTCCAAAAATCATTAAGTATTAGCTAACGAGGGTTTTTTTGTAATATTTTCTGGTTCCAGTTGTGATTCCTTGTGTCCATAAAATCCCTTGCTGTTGATATTTGTACATGTTTACACTCCTGGCTCATATTCTGCCATGAAGATTTTTTTTACTGATCACTGACTTCTGCACAAAAGACATTCCTTTTAGTGCATCAATTCTATACTGAAATGTGAAAAGTATCTTTCTTATATTTAGCACAACAAGATTACTCTCCTGTCACTGAAATCTGGTTTATACATCATCTCTCATCAGGTGTAAGTGGGTAATGTCATTTAAAACTTCTGCTTTATTTGAGATTAACTCCAGAGCCTGATTGTTTTCCTGTGTCAGGTTGTCTTCGTTCAGTCCTTCGTCAGACTGAGCTGATCCCTAACTTAGAAGTACATCCGTGTTACATTTCTTTTTAAGTTTCTTTGAGGAGTAAAATTCATGCTATTCTGTAGAAAATTGAATATAATTTAAGGATTTGGCCTTTCAAGTCATTATTACAGTATATTAGGCTACCATCCTTCATTTGTTTTCAGCTAATGTATTATGAGCGTCTAACCTGCTATTCTTTCCTATCATCACAAAAGAGAATGGATATATAAATAAAAAAAAATCTGCAGTATGAAGCAATTAAATCTATTTTTTACTCTATTAGCAGCAGTGTTACAAGAGTTACAGCTAGCAAATTGTACTTTTTCATGGCAAAGGATTTTGCACTGTAATCCTCTTTACACTGGACAGTTCACATGTACCCAATGATTTATTCTTGTGTTCATTTTATATCAGTTGAGCAAGAGGTCTTCAATTTCTTTTATTTTTATTTTCCCCTAAGATACTGAAAACAAACACCAGTGTGGTGACTTAATCTAGGCTGGCTCTCAGACACCCACCCAGCAACTCTCTCACTTCCTCTCCTCAACAGAGAGAAAATAAAATGGAAAAGCTCGTTCATCGAGATAAAGACAGGGAGATCGCTAACCAGTTACTGTCATAGGCAAAACAGACCCATCTTGGGGAATATTAATTGAATTTATTGGCAATTAAAAATACAATAGGATAGTCAGAAAAAAAGACAAAACTAAAAACACCTTCCTTCCACTCCCCACTTCTTTACAAGCTTGACTTCAATCTTTCATTCCCAACTCTTCTACCTCCTCTCCACCTTGAGCGGTGCAGGGGGATGGGGAATGGGAGTTGCAGTCAGTTTATAACATTGCATCTCTGCTGCTCCTTCCTCCTCACACTTTTCACCTGCTCCAGCATGGGACCCCTCCCACAGGATACAGTCCTTCATGAACTTCTCCAACATGAGTCCTTCCCATGGGCTGCAGTTTTTCAAGAACAGCTCCATCATGGGTCCTTTCCATGGAGCATAGTCCTTCAGGAACAGACTGCTCCAGCATGGGTTCCACATGGTCCTCAGTTCCTGCCAGAAAGCATGATCCTGCATGGGCTTCTCTGCAGGAATGGTCTGCAGCTTCCTTCAGGAAATATCCACCTGCTGAGGCGTGGGGTCCTCCATTGGCTGCAGGCAGGCAACCTGCTTCACAGTCATCTCCACAGGCTGCAGGGGAATCTCTGCTCCAGTGCCTGAAGCACCTCCTCCCCCTCCTTCCTCACCGACCTTGGTGTATGTGGGGATTTTCTCTGATTTTTTTTCTCACTCCTCTATCTCACCATGGCCACAAAGTGTTTTTTACCCTTTCTCAAATATGTTTTCACAGAGGCACCACCAGCTTCATTGATGGGCTCAGCTCTGGCCCACGGTGGGTCCAATTTGGAGCCAGAAGGAACTTGTTTTGTCCAAGACAGGCTCTCCTCTCACAGAGGCCACCCTGCAGCCCTCCCCACTACCAAAACCTTGCCACATAACCCCAGTACAACCAGTTTCCAAAAAAGAAAGGAAGTTAAGGAACTTCTTTTACCAGGAAGACATTCCTGAAGTTCATCTTAATAAAATATCTTTACTTAAATTAATTTGTCAAGAAAATATTAATTTCTTCTTCAGCCTGAGGTTTTAATTTCTGAGCACAACACAAATCCAGCTCTTGAAGGCTTATATAATGCAATCTAATATTTCAGTGATGGGATAAAGGAAAAATGGAGATCAAGGCTTTTATGCTGTTCTCCTGTAGTTAGGCAGTTATTTAGATTGTGGTACTGCTTTAGCAGGCAGTGACTTTTGATATACTAGGACCAAAGTACTGGAAGGGATTAAATTCTTCTCCTGAAGTTAATTTATAATTTTTACTACCGGAGGCTTTGAGAACAACCTTCCACCTTTCACCAAACCAATTTACACTTTCCTTTCTGCTTTCAAACTGGGATGTGATAAACAATTTCCTTGAGATCAGCGCTTTATTCTGCTAGCACTGTTTTAGATTGCTTAGATTTCTTTTAACTTTCCTATCATCATGCTTCCAACTTATAACTCACAGATCTGACTTATTTATGTTCCTCTTTCCTTCTCATCTCTGAATGTGAAAAGGTCTTGATGTACATGTAAATGGCATTTAAGTGCATACTAAAATCTCTGTGATAACAGTCAAATAAATCTGTTATAAAAACTGGTCTCTGCCACAGATCCAGATTTGAGTTCCTTATATATACTTCTAGTTTAATAAAGAATTTATTTTGCTACTATTTCTCGACCTCTCTTTCTTCACCCTCCTACACTGAGGTTTGACTTGATCTACTAGTAGTTCTTAAAAATACCCTGTTATTGCTGCAAAGTTTCCAATCATCTAACCTCTGGCACCTGTTCAAAAGGTTATGGGATTATATTTGTACAGATGTTTTGGTGTTACCAGTGGGGATCTAAAGAGCTCTGTTTTTCAAATAATGCCCATATCTGTTTCTGTTTTCCTCTGGAAAATGACAGTGACGCATCACTTGCAATTCTCTGGGTTGGATGTAATCTACAGTGTAACTAATGCATCTTCATTAGAGTGACAGCTCTCATCAGATATTTTGTGTGCTAGAATCTAGCAGCAAGTGAAGCAGTGATGAGGCTTGGAGCATGTCCCAAAATCTGTGAGGAGCACATATATTTCACTACTTGTTCAGCTGGCAACAGCCTACGTGAAGTCATTTGAGCATTCACTTTAAATCATAAGGTTATGCTAAATGAAATACTACCTAGTTAAGTTCTTAAGAAATTTATTTTAAAGTTATTCTGGGCTCTTGTTGACAACTACCTGGTTCATAAAACTAGCATCATCTCTTTGTCAAATGTCTTATATTCTCTAGGATCAATAACCGAAATACATCTTACAACAGGGACTTAGGACCCTGTCCCCAAGGATCCTTAGACGCCTCACTCAGTTCCAATACTACAAAGTACCCTTGGCTTTTGGGTTAGAAGTGAGGCATGAGTGGTATATTGGCCTTGTCATTTTCTTTTAGCAGTCTCAAAGGAAAAAAACAGAACCAGATATGTGAAAAGTTATGTACTCCTTTGCTTCTGGTGTCTCCTATCTAGCACATTAATAGGATGGAGATAGTTTGGAGAAACTTACACTCACACCGACTGCATTGGGTTTAGTCATTAAAGTTTTATTTTGTGAATAGGACGCAAAACTGACATGAACTTTTAATTCATAGAAGGTAGGCATTATTAACTGTGGTGAGTTGACTCTGGCTGGATGCCAGGTGCCCACCAAAGCCACTCTATCACTCCCCCTCCTCAGCTGGACAGGGGAGAGAGAATATAATGAAAGGCTCGTGGGTCAAGTTAAGGACAGGGAGAGATCACTCACCAATTACTGTCACAGGCAAAACAGACTCAACTTGGGGAAATTAGTTTAATTTACTACCAATCAAATCAGAGTAAGGTAATGAGAAAATAAAAATTAAATCTTAAAAAACCTTCCCCCCACCCTCTCTTCTTTTCAGGCTTAATTTCACTCCAAATTTCTCTACCTCCTCCCTGCCAGCGGCCCAGGGGGATGGGGAATGGGGGCTGTGGTCAGTTCATCACATGTTGTCAGTGCTGCTCCTTCCTCCTCAGGGGGAGGACTCCTCACACTCTTTCCCTGCTCCAATGTCGGGTCTCTCCCATGGGAGGCAGTCTTCCATGAACTTCCTCAACATGAGTCCTTCCCACAGGCTACAGTTCTTCATGAACTGCTCCAGTGTGGGTCCCTTCCATGGGGTACAGTCTTTCAGGAACAGGCTGCTCCAGCGTGGGTCCCCCATGGGGTCACAAGTCCTGCCAGCAAACCTGCTCCAGTGCAGGCTTCCCACAGGGTCACAGATTCCTTTGAGCAACCACCTGCTCCAGTGTGGGGTCCTCCACAGGCTGCAGGTGGATATCCGCTCCACTGCTAACTTCCATGGACTGCAGGGGGGAAGCCTGCCTCACCGTGGTCTTCACCACGGGCTGCAGGGGAATCTCTGCTCCAGTGCCTGGAGCACCTCCTCCCCTTCCTTCTTCACCGACCTTGGTGTCTGCAGGGTTGTTCCTCTCACATAGTCTCACTCTTCTCTCCAGCTGTAATTGTGCAGGTTTTTTGTTCCCCCTTCTTAAATCTGTTATCCCAGAGGTGTTACCACAGTCACAGATTGGCTCGGCCTTGGCCAGCAGCAGGTCCATCTTGGAGCTGGCTGGCACTGGCTCCATCGGACATGGGGGAGGTTTCTAGCAGCTTCTCACAGAAGCCACCCTGTAGCCCTACCCCCGCTACCAAAACTTTGCCATGCAAACCCAATACATTAACCAACAGGAAATAGTTTGTGATGTCCCTAATTTCATTTCCTTAAATTCTAGTCTGCATTTTCTGACAATGTGTAACATAAAATAAAATAAAATAAAATAAAATAAAATAAAATAAAATAAAATAAAATAAAATAAAATAAAATATATGTAATTTTCATTCTATGTGAATGAAAGAATATATCAGTCATAGCTGCTGGTTCATTCTTCAATGCTATGCGATGTTCAGCAGCAGGACATGTTCTTGCAAAAAGTAAAAAAAACCATTAAAGGCTAGCCAAGGTGCCCTCAGGTTGACTTGCAGCCTGAATGTTCATACTGCTAAACAGTGTGATAAAGTTTATGTTCCATCAATGTGTGAATGTGCTCTTTGGAAGTGTTTTTTGCTTCATGCCTGAACAAGCAGCAATAAAGAGAAGAGGCACAGCATGTGAAGCAGATCCCATCCAGATGCACCCTGATGTCCTTTCTTTGCACTGTGTCAGATAATAGATGGGATTGTTACCTATGATCATCAACTTCAGTTTTGTGTTCAGTGAAAATGAAATTAAAACACCAGAAAGATTTAACTCTTCCCTTTCTTATTATACAGGCTTTTTTCTTCTTTCCTTTTTTTTTTTTTTTTTTTGTTTTTAAGAAGAAGAAACTAGTGGGCAGACATGCTAGAGGCAGAACTTCACTGTCAAGCAGCAACACAAAACATGACATAAAACATAAAGTGACTGAGCATGAACTTTGCTTAGTGAAAATTCACAGATTATTTGAATACTGGATGCTAGCTGCCGCCTACCACAGCAGCTTTAAAACTATCAGAATATGATTTCAATATTTAAATACCAAGTTCAAATGTATGACAAAGTGATACACTAAATCCTTAACCTCTTGGATCAGTACATGCTCCCAGCAAGTTCAAAAGCAACAGGTATTCATTAATCAGAGCAATTAAAATTGGTTAAATTCCACCCCCGTTACTTCACAATAGGTCTGTGGTCACAAGTCCTTGCTGGATGCAGTTAGAGGCAGAGAAAGTGCTTGTCCCAATAGCTTACCTTGCTTGTAGCTCCTCAATGTAAATATCAGATGTTTTCTTTGCTGTTTGTGTTCCACATTCACATTACAGAGCACAGAATATTACTTTTCTCCTCCCCGTCTCCCCCTAAAAATTGATAAATCATTTAGCTTTTTTTGAAAGCAACGCAGTGTGGCCTCCCTCAAATGGTAAGAGCTGATCCTGACATTGAGGTTTCTGTTGTTAAGAAAAGGATCTTTCTGGCTGACACACATGTGATAACATAGTAGTCCTGAAATAATTACTTTGCTTCTTCTGTGTGAAAAGCTATGGCCAGGATTTCCTCCCTATCTCTCCCTGCCCTTAACTCTAAACATGGACTTGAGGGAAGAGTCAGGCAGGGAATGTTGCTGGCTTAAATGAAGTTTTTTGTCCTCTTTCTCAAAATGTCTTTCTTGGAAAGTAATCTGGGAGATCTTGATTTTGGAGGATGTCATGGTCAGCAACTAAACACCACGCAGCCACTCGCTCACTCCACCATGGTGGGATGGGGGAAAGAATCAGAAGAGTAATAGTGAGGAAACTCCTGGGTTGAGATAAAGAGAGTTTAACAGGTAAAGCAAAAGCTGTGCACACAAGCAAAGCAAAACAAGGAATTCATTCACCACTTCCCATCGGCAGGCAGGTGTTCAGCCATCTCCAGGAAAGCAGGGCTCCATCAGGCATAATGGTTACTTGGGAAGACAAACGCCATCACTCCAAATGTCCCACCCTTCCTTCTTCTTCCCCCAGCTTTATAGACTGAGCAAGACTTCATATGGTATGGAATATCCCTTTGGTCAGTTTGGGTCAGCTGTCGTGACTGTGTCCCCTCCCAGCTTCTTGTGCACCCGGCAGAGTGTGGGAAGCTGAAGGAGTCCTTGACTGGTGTAAGCACTACTTAGCAACAACTAAAACATCTCCGCATTATCAACACTGTTTTTAGCACAAATCCATAATACAGCCCCATACTAGCTACTAGGAAGAAAATAAACCCTATCCCAGCCAAAACGAGGACAGAGGATTTGCCCTTAATGATTATGGTAAATAAATATATTTGCTCTTTTTTCTGACTTTTAACAAAAATTTACCATTTGGCTGTATTCATGACAAAGAAATTTTATGCAGAGATTTGTGAGTTAGTCCAGAAAGGGCAACATTCACCTCATTCTTCCTAGCTGACTATTTATTTTTGAAGTAACCTTTTTTCAGGAGCCAAAAGGTTTTAGGAAACATTTTGAGCATTTTTCTTTATGGCCATTTTTATGAAGTCTAGGAACAGAAGTCCTGGAGATTTTGTCACATTTCAAACTTTATTTGCAGGCTAGAAGTGTTAGAGTAGTTCAGGTAGTTTGGGTAAGTAAGTGAGCATTTGGGAGTTTAACCAAACTAACCCTGTGTTCTAAGCCTTCAGAGGTTACAAAGGATTGATTTCAGCCTTGTTTGCCAGGAAAAACTGATTACAAATCTACAAAAATTGAATCCACTTGGAAAAATTATTCACATTATTTACACTTCTAAGTGTTAATTTAGTCATCCAGTTGGAGAATTATGGACTAAAGATAGTAAAAAACTTGAAGTTCTTGAAGGTAGGAAAGAGATCTTGGTCTCAAAAGAGTGTTCAGACACTAAGTCATTCATCTCATTGAAATGAGTTGTTGTCTTTTATTTTTTTTAATAGAAAGCTAATACCTGACCAAATCTCATTAATGTATGGGAATGTAAATGTAAGTAATATAAGCTAGAAGGTTCAACCAAGTCTTGTACGCAGATCAAATACAAATGAACTAAAACCAGAGCGATAAGAGTTTCTCATCTGCATTTGCACAGATCACAGATGTAAGTAAGATGTAAGTCTTGACTGGTTACATAGGAGCTGAAGTAAGTAATTATTTTCAAGTATAGAGGAACTTGCCTCCAGGTGAAGTCCTCAAGGGTATTTTCCAAGCCCCAATTCAGAAAACAGTTAAGCTAACAGCTTCATATATGCAGTATACCCATACATAAATGTTTAGAATTGAGGGGCAATGCTGTAAAAACAAAATCCTTGATCCTTGAAACTTATATATAACAGAAATAGAAAGACTGGAATCATAACTGGAGTATACAAGAGAATATATTGTTATGAACTCTGAACCCATGACTCTAATGGCTGGACTGGGGACTCATACATAAGAGAGGCTAACAAGTAAATAATATTTCAGTTGTTAAGCATGGAGTCAGACTGCAGTACTACACTCATTTCATTTATAAACATTTCTGTCAGTCTTGTACTTAGAAGCCTGAAGTCCAACTGAATAAAACTTTACCTCATTTTATGATTAAGCTTGACAGATATTTCAGGTAGAATATGAATCAAGGTAAAAATTTACAGTGTTCATTATGCCTGGAGATTGCAAATCCAAATACAGCAATGTGAGAAGTAAGAAATCTCAGAAAAGCTCAGTGGACTCAGGAATTGCAGACTGTTTCCTAACAAGATACCACAATATACTGAGGAAAAATTGTGTCTGATGGTACAAGCCAGTGCTCATCCTGAAAATATCAAAAGCTAAGAGGCTCTTCTGCAGCTGTAGTCAAGTCTTCATGTGTCACAATACAGAAAATAAGTGACAGACAAGCAGAATCTTGCATAGGTTTTGGTTTGGCTTGGTTTGGTTTTTGAACTGTGGAGCATTTATATCTTAAAGTGTTCACTGGAGATGAGTAATCATTATTAGACTGGAATCTAAATTCATACTCAAAAATTCATACTATGAATTTAGGACTTATTGTAAATGGTACTATGTAAGCACTGTGTAAAATATATTTCTTTTATTATAAATCACAGTAGCAGGGAGGTATAGATAGGAGAAAATAGGAAGGAAGAGAGAGAGAAAAAAAGGTCAATGTACAAAGTGTGAACCTAAGCACTTGCATAATTATGTTGATTCCAATCAGTGTTTTGTTCTTCAGTTAAAATCATTAAGTAAAACTAGCTATTCTTTGCAAATGTCCAACTGATTTTCCACAGTGGAATGATTTTTTGCAGGTGTCATGATCTAGGAGCTGATCCTAAGAAAGCTGGTTTGAAGAAAGTTTAGGCTCTGAATAACTAAAAGTAATAGTAAAGAAGCAAATGTAACAGCTTTGCATACACAAGTAAGAAAAGATTCTGGAGATGAGGGAATTGTAACAGGTGACGTGCTGCATCCTCTTGGTCTGCTGATTTTTCTTCTCACTCAATCATAGTGTCTTGAAAAAATATCCAGCCTTAACTGAAGTCAAATGTAGATTCCTTTTCTCTAACAACTGTCATCCATATTCATAAGGACCGATTGCTCTGAGGAACGCGGTTTCTGCTAGAACCCAATGGCTCTGCACATTTCGCTCTCACAAGTACAGTATCACATACCCTTAATTGGTATAACGACATCGTGCTGTTTTATTCATCTCTTGTTACCATGAAAGTTGGCTTATTGCCTAGTTCAAATAATCTAAGCTTGTCAAAGAATGAGGTAGAAGTGGCTTTCTGGAACAACAATTTGTTAAGTGCCTATCTGGCAGATTCTAGTTCCTGAAGTCATGTACTACACAGGGGATAGAGGATAGCTTTCTAACTTTTTGTTCCAATTTTGTAAATGCACTGGGACTGAATTAGAACAGTCATTAGTACAAATTCTCCTTGAAAAAGTAAGAGGGTTTTATCTAGGAAATTATGTGGAATGGCAATGTAAAACAGCATTTTTTTAAAAAGCTGACTTCTTAAGGATTATTTTTTTGGGGGGAAAGTCAGTCTTCAAAACCATTTGAACCTGTTGTGGGGGAATCACAGTGTTGTATATGCAATTCCTAATTCTGCCAATCCTATAGCCCTGTCACTTTCTTATATTGATGGAATAATTTTCTACAAAATCCTGTGAGAGTAATGTTTTTATCTATGCAGATATAAGAAATTACTTTTAATATGACATCAGAAGAAGAGCTAGGTAATAACAGTTCAGCTGCCTCACAACTTCCACTACAAGACTTTCTCAGAAAGGTGCTTGAATATTCAGAGTGATTTTTCTGAAAGTTTCAGCAGAAAAACTCCAACGACTTCTGAAAATAAATTAATGAAAACTTTTCTTTTTTCAATCTCCCACTAACAGTGAATGTTAGAATAGTTTAAACAAGAGGCTGGAGCAGCCCCACAGTTTAGAATAGGAATTTGAAATGTATCAAAATACACACCCTCTCTGGCAGCATTATGGCATATACTTCATCTAATGACTGAAGACATATCACTAAGATGGAAGTCTTTGAAGACCTCCATTTGTATATGCCTTGTAGAAACCTATTAGAGTTTAGCAGGTAAATTCAGCTAAGACTTAGTTTCTGCTGAGCATGTTCTGGTGTTACAGCACTCTTTGGTGTTCTTATTTCTGTTACATCAGGTAGAATGGAGGATAACGCTGTCTGACTTGAAATTACAAGGTTTGGTTGCACAGCTAAGGGCAGTGGAGAGTGTAAGTTTAAAAAGACATGTATGAAAAGTGAAAATAAATGCTGTTTTGTAGTTTGGAGAAACTAACCTGCAGAAAAAGCCCTCTGGCAACCCTGATGACTGATGTCACCGGAAGAACCTGACACTTCCCCACTTCATTCACTTCTGGAACAACCTTAGCAAAACTAAATAATTACAACCCTCTACACAAATGAGAAAAACTCACAAACCTACAATTTTAAAATGAAAATTTGAAAATTATGTCCTTTAATTAAATTTAACCTATGCCTTTAACCAATTCTTTATTTTAATCTTTATATAAATGACTTACATAAGATGTGAGAAAATACACACCTAATATGTGATAAATCTTACATAAGAGGTGAGAAATTTGGTAAAAAATCCTCCTCTAACTAGAATACTTCTGCCTACAACAAATCTTTACCAACTCAAGTGTAGATTTTCAGTGAGTTATTATTGTCATGCCTTTTTCCTCCACCATTGACTTTAGGTACATTGTTTTTGCAGGAAAGATCACTAACACTAGCACAATAGACACCATTCCTCACATCTTCCCAAAACAGTTTTGACTTTTTAATAGATCACTTTTTCATTCTATGCTGAATACAGAGAAACACTACACTTTTCAGTATTAAATCTTTCATTTCTCATCCTCTCCTGAGCTTCCACTGTGCAAAGTGAGTTGATGACCTCATGTTGTACAGGAAATGAGAGGGAAAACAAAAGCCTCTGATGCTATTCACCATGTTGGCTTACCTTCTTCAATTTACTTCAGCTAATGAAATGGAGCTCATTTAATTTGGGTGCTGTTTGTTCTTCACTTTCATTTGCATAAAGTTCTCTAATAATGCTGTTAGTTTCTGTTTGTTGGGTTTGTCCATTTTGGCTTCATTTATTCACCAATTTTCTGTTGTTGTAGGTGTAACAAAGTTATGAAATATCCCCTGGTATTTCCCATTCAAATTTCCTTATGGCAGTATTGTTCAAGGAGTTCATTGACCTTCCTGGAGAAGGGATTTGGACTGAGAGCTGTACAACTGGAATTTTTCATCTGACTAGTAGTTTGGTAAATCATCGCATCTTTGCTAGGAAGCTAGTCATACTACCTTATCTACCTATCTTTAGGCTTTTTTGTAAAATATCCCATAGTGTCTCATAGAGTCTTGTATAAATTCCATGAGTTAGTCAGGACTGTTGATGGCCAAATTAGTTAGATATCCAAAGTAAAATGATACAAAAAATCTTTTACTCCTGTGAGATCCATCAGGAAAAAAAAAAACAAACCATGGAAGTTCCCTTTCAGATTAGTCAAATTTGAGAAAAATAATTCAGATTACATCGTTGATTGACCAAAATTCTCTTTTCATTCCAATTTGTGCATATACTAACATTTGAAGTATTTTTTCAGAAAATCGAATAAAACTGTTAAATGAGAAAGGGTTTCACATCATTATTTAAATATTTTCATTAAAATCCTTTTATTTTTCATTAAAATTAGTGATGTAAACAAAACATGCAGGAGAAAGTTCTGATTCTTACATGTCAAAAAACAAATTTGGGAAACTGGCAAAAGACACCGTGATATGTGGTTGTGATTAGCTTGATGGAGGTGAATACAAAGGGGCAGAAAAGTCATCGTAGTTATTTGGAAATGGTTCTGTAATGACAAATATTAGAAAATTCTTTTTCATGAGCTGAAATAATTCTATTTTATAGTCCTTGGATTAACAGAATATACACAGGAAGAAAAAGCAGAAAGAACTCACTCACAAATTTACCTTAAAACATGCTTCATTCTGAATTCTTACTCTATGTTTGAGATACATTTAAACTTTTATATTCTTGTACAAGAAGCAAATTAATTGTAAATAACACAGTTTTAAATACTTTTTCCCTCATAACAAACTTCTCATTCACAAATTCAACTAAATATGTTTGACAGATTATATATTCCAGTTCAGTAACCTTGAGTTTCTGTGGACTGGTCCTCTGCAATTTAAAAGACAGTAGCAGCCCAGGGGCACAGTATAAAAATGGATTTCATATGGTTTGCATTTCTTTTTGGCTTTTATTATTTTATTGCAAATGTAATATTGTTCTAACAAAAAGGAAAGGAAGATTTTGTTCTATTCATTCTTTGCAGCCCTACCTTTCTTGGGACTTCTTTGAAATAATGGTATTTAAAATTAAATACAGGGCTGCTCTAATTTCCTAAAGAAAAATCCTTTAAGATTTGGCAGATACATTTTAAAAAGCCCCTTAGGAACTGAGAGATAAAAAAAAAATCTACCATCAACTTACTTTTTTTTCTGTCTGAAGCAGTATGGTCTCTAACTTCTACTGCATATGTAAAAACTTGTAGAATAATCTATGAATTTTTAAAGGGCTCAGTTACACAATAATAGAAATGTATTTTCCCACAAGCACAACATTCCTAATAGCCTTCTGAAAACAGGCCTCTGAATAGGCAAAATATTACTTTCTTCTGGAAGTATCATTTTCACTGCTATAGACTAGATATGTGTTGCAGAAGGAGAAGAGTAAAATTAAGGCAGTAATCATAAAATGGAAGAAAAGACAGCCTCAATTCATAACAGAAAATTGAATGAATTTTCCTACCTACTATGACACCAAATCCATAACCTTATCTAAGCCACAACCTTACTGAAAATGTTGCTCTCCACTGAAACTCCTTCACAGCTTTCTCACCTTCTTGCAGCATACTTTTATCATCTAATCTAAGACTCAATGCCCAGGTCCCACACCATGGTTTCCTTCCACCTCCATGCATTCAGTTATGTCTCCTCAAGCTACAGCCTTGTCTCTAAGGCTTCAGTTACATGTTCTTTCCTACTGCAACACCAGTTCCCTTATACCAAAACCCAGCTATGTTCCACTCTTTTGTAGATAAGTGGTCTCAATAATCTTATCTTCCACCTTCTGCTCCAGGGCTATGCGGAGCGTTGGTAGGGCTCTTAGCCTTTTCTGTAGATTATTTTAGAATCACTTCATTGGGACCCTCACAAATGTTTTGTTGGATCAGCATACACTAAGGTATAGTTTGCTGTCAGGAATTCTTTCAATTCATTCATGACATAAGTCTTCAGTTTAATTTTGCTGTTTGATTGATTTACACCATGGGTACAATTCTATATTGCAAAACTAGTTTAAGAGGTTTCCAGTCTCTCTGTTTCGTATCTGCTTGCCTCTCCGCTCCCACAGCAATTGACTATCTGGTCAGTTGTATTGATACCGCTGTTTGAGATGACACTTTATATATTACATTAGTGAAATCATCTAGATGAAAGAAAAAAAAATCAAGCAAAAGAATTGTATACAAAAATTTAAATCTTTTTTCATAAACCAACTTTTCCTCCTGATGATGTTTTTGCCTTGTTCTTCTTTAGATTGCCTCCAGCTAATGTAGTTTCTTTTGCTATCAAGGTGCCTGAAGGCTGACATTGTTACTTAAATTGTGAAAGGATAGAAAGGTCTATTTTAAAGAACCTGTCTAGCTTATACCAGGCTATTTTTTCAGATCATAGATGTCTGACTGATATATTATGTAGCTAGGCAGTATTATAGTTGTTCACTGGCATCTTTGATTTCTAATAGAGGTGCCATAAGTGCAATACTGCTAAAAAATGGACAGAGAATTATGTAGAACAATGGACATAAAAATACTTAGTCTCCTTAATTGCTACTAGGCTACTGCAGAAGAAAATTTATATCTTACTGATAGGTGTAAGGAGAACTGATATCTGTGCTGCTTGGTAGCTTTTATTCTTTTCACCTTGAACTAATTCGTGTATAGTTAAAAGATTAAAAGAATAGTTTTACATCTCTTAAAGTATTTCTTCAAGTATTTTATTTCACCTACCTATCTGTCAATGCCATTTTTTTTTATTATGTAAAATGTGGAAACTTTCCACTCTGTAGACCTACAGAGGCCTAAAATATCTCCTCTGTGCAAAAAAATTGGGTGGGTCCTAAAGCAGTTTCATAGAGGATGTTGCACAAACAATTGTTCTTTATTTAAAATGAGATGTTAAAATGATTCCCTACAAATGCCATGTTTTCTTTGCTGCTTTTACAGCTTCATTTTGTTGTAGACACATAAATCTGGTCAATATACCTATGGCAGAGTGGAACTGAGTAATGATTAACTATTCAAATTCTGAGGTGCAGATAGATGGGTTTTTTAATCACTAGTCTTTATGTGAGTGCTTTTTACTGGGGTTTGAACTGCTTTGTTTGCAATTCCTCATTTGCAAGTTTATGTACACAGCGATTATGTGATGTATACATTGCACATGCTGAAGTTCAATTTAACTGACAGACTACTTTCACATTATTATAATAGCTCCATTTTTCCAATTGCTACAGCTAGATTTCAATATAGTTAGCTAAACTGTCTGTTATTTTAAACAAGACTATGGTAACTTGTTCCAGGCAATATTAAATTGCTTTAGGCAATGTCAAGTAGCTCCAGCCAGGCTGAGCTTTCCTTGTTTTGGGTTTTTTTTCCCCAGTTTATCTGGCTTATGTCCATGATCCCTGACAATTATACAGGCATTTAGATTAATTATTTATTAATTTATTTCCCTTACATATCTTTTCACTTCATCCAGAACAGAAGAGATTTTCAGAGCCGTGCTATTTACAAACAAGGTGTTTTAGCAGAGTTACAGCAGATGCCCTTTTTGAGCAGAATATGTATCTGTACATAGAGGCATGTACATATGCAGATATACACATAGCTTTCCCTTTGGAAAAGTCTCACCTAAGTACTTTCATCAGGAAAATGTTGTTGGGATGGGACAGAAGATACTACGTCTACACTGAAGATGCACTGAGCTGGGAAGATGCTCATAAGAACTGTATAGCCAAGTACACTCAGCGGATTTGGAAAGAATGAGAACTTCTGTGTAGCACTAAACAAACAGAAGTACCAATCCCATAAATTATATCTACAAGAATAAAAGAGCAAAGGTTTCATGTGAACTTTGTGACTGCTAAAATGCCTATCTTAATGAGCAAGGCAGGAAATGTATGACTGACCTGGTTCATTAATTCTTATTGGATATTAAATGTTTGGGTCAGGTTTTAGTGATCTTGGGTCAGGTTTAGTGGCTTACAGTGAAAAATACGTTTAGACATGCTAGTACTTCTCCCCATGTGTTGGAAGAAAAGAGTGTCAAAATGATAAAGTGCCCACTACAAAGGCTTTTGGAATTTCAGCAATATACAGTACTGCTCAATTAGAGCATGGCACCAGTAAAACTTGGATTGTCAGCCACTGACATTTTGTTCAACATAAAACTGAAAGTAAGAGTGTCTGCCCTCTTGGATGCTGATGCGTCAATGATTTATAGGTGTATATAAAGATAAATATAGTGTAAGAATATACAAATACAGACGTTCTCAAGAACTCCATCACCTTCAGAAGAAACTGGGCGTTCATAAAATTAACATTATTCTATGGAGACTAATTTCAGTAAGCTCTTTCTATAGTCAGTGGATATCCTTCTCAAGGGGATAATTCAGAACACATAAGTTGGATGGTTTTGTGCAGCATTTTAACAGAATGGGTTTTTAGATTAACTTGTTTCTTTCTTTTTACCAGGCAGCCAGGGGAGACCATTATCTGTAAGCTGGAATAGTTTGTATTTCTGTGGTAGGAAACTGCAGTTATAAGAGCACATATAGATACATATTTGAAAGGAATAAGCACTGATTGGGTGGTGACACAGTGAACTGTCTAGAGTGCTCAGAGAGCAGGTTATTGGAACACTTACTGCCCGTGCACAAAAAGAATTTAAGTACTTTTTCTTTGCAAAGGTTTCTCAAAAGTTTAGGTAATAAAAATAAGCATGCAGACTAAGAACATTCATGCCTATTCTTTAGAGACCTTAATCTTTGCAAATACATGAAGAGATCAAATCAGTTTAACAGAAATAATGAAGTCTCAGTAGTTTTTATCAACATCATGACAGAATACTGACAAAAAAGCTGGAAGAAGGATTTACTAAATATTTCTCTGAATCCCTCATGAAAACAGGAAAAACAGCAAAGCATCTGGTCTTACTCTCATTGTGTTAACCATCTTCATAATGCTACAGTAACAGTAAAAACACAAGCACAGCAATTTTAGTACTTCCAGATCCCCAGTCTGTTCTGCTTGTTAAAAATCCTGCATTTTATTGTAGGTTTAATACTTGCAAGACACAGACTTATTTGACTGCTTCAATTCAAGAAAGCTTTCTCAGCTATACCCTGAAAATGCCAGGAATTTAAATCAAAATAATTCTTTCTGGTATCTGGCTTGGTACAACTTCAACCTCTCATGATAACTAGCATAGAATAATACAAATCTGCAGACCAGTCCTCCATAAGTCAATGACCTACCTGTCACTCTTACAGGGTGTGTTTGTTTATAGAATGTATTAACTTTCAATAATTCTGTAACCATGCAGGTTGGTTGCTTTATCACACGAGTCACTATATTAGAAAAGTACTGTAAAATAAAATTGTTATATAGTAAACTGCTGATACAAAAAAATTAAACACAGCTACTCAAGAAATTCTGCTGATCTCTCTACTGAATTCTACTGATCTAATTTTTTAGGTTTAATACTGTCATGGATACCTTGAATTTTGTACCTTCTTATTGTATGACTTTCAAGCACTATCTCAGTTATTTTCACTGATTTAACCAGGAATGAGCTTATTGCAAACTATTCTACCTTTTTAACCTATTGACATACTTCAGATTGAAGAAAATTGTTTTTTTCAGGAGACAGCCCCTTGATACTTTATCTATTAGTTCACAAATTCAGCTGAAATGATAGAAGATCTTTCACTTGTCTGTACACAGAAAAAAAACTCTCATTTTCATGGCATCAAATGATATAATTTTGCTGTTTATTCAGGTAGCTTGACTATTGACAATAAAGATTAGTTATAATGGAAATGATGAAAAAAAACCCTGACTACTCTTACCTTAATAACAGAATATCTGATTATGAAGCATCCTATTATTGAAACAGAAGCTAACTGTTCAAGTTTGGATAAGAATTAGATGAAGTTAACTACAAGAACTAAAAATAAAGCTGACTTGAATTGTAAAGAAGTTACCTCCAAATACCAGGTTTATAATACTGAAACTTGGAAAAAGACTACACGGAATTAGTTAATGAAAAGTATTCCTGCGGTAAGCTCACTTCTTTCCTTGATGAAAATGAGCCCATCTGGTGTACTTCACTATACCCATAAGAAGCTGGGAGCTTATCACCTCTCACTTTCATAATGGATTAGGTATTGTCATGGTTTAACCTTAGCCAGCAGCTAAGCACCACACAGCTGCTTGCTCACTCCTCCCACCCCAGTGGGAATCAGAAGGGCAAAAGTAAGGAAACTTGTGGGTTGAGATAAGATCAATTTAATAATTAAAATAAAATATAACTAATAATAATGATGATGATGATGATGATGATGTAATGAAAAGGAAAACAATGAGTGAGAGAGAAGCAAAACCCAGGGAAAAAGACAAGCGATGCAATGGCTCACCACCCGCCAACCAATGCTCTGCCAGACCCCAAGCTGCGATCGCTGCCCCACCCCACCCCCGGCCTACTCCCCCCAGTTAATATACTGAGCATGATGTCATATGGTATGGAGTATCCCTTTGGCCAGTTTGGATCAGCTGTCTTGGCTGTGCCCCCTCCCCTCCCAGTTTCCTGTGGACCCAGCAGAACATGGGAAGCTGGAAAAGTCCTTGACTGGTGTAAGCACTACTTAGCAACAAGTAAAACATTAGTGTGTTATCAACATTATTCTCATACTAAATCCAAAACACAGCACTATACTAACTACTAGAAAGAAAATTAACTCTATCCCAGCTGAAACTAGGACAGGTATTAAATGAGTATCAAACAACCTGGAGATTTCTCGATTTATATGCGATACTGAAAACTCAATCTTTCATGGGTAATGCTTCTGCTACAAGAGTTCTAATTTCATGAGTAACAGATTGAGTGGGGGGCTATCAGTAACAGACTAACTTGACTGAATATTGGAAAATGTGATTAATGACATTTCAGAACAGAGTGTAGAACAAATTTAAACACTGTTCTACAGAATGTTGTATGTTATAAGGACATTTTTCTTTTTTTCTGGGAACAGCAGTTTGCACTTATTTCAAGAGTTAGCTATTGGTGGAAAAACTTATTTTATAGGTAGAACATATTGCTATGCCTGTGGGAATGAGAGATTTGATGTCTAAGGGTGGATAGTTTGTTTTCAGTAGGTGGAAAAGGAACAACCATGGGGTAGAAGGTGACACATAATCTGAACCAACAATTTAACTGTAGGAAGAACTGTAGCAGAGAAATATCCTCTCATGCTCACAGTAACAGATTTTCAGTTCATCTACATTGTCTGGGAACGAGATTGAGGAGGGGTTTATGTGGACAGCAAAATAAGACTGTTTCACACTTGCATCACCCATCTACTGGTGGATAGTAGGACATATTCCTAGTACCTTTCATAAGTATGAAATCCAGTTTACAGTTTAGTAAATGGGATATTTCTTTATCCATACAAATATCCATGTTTTAATCTCAATACATTTTGTTTACACAAAATAATTCCTTATTAATTGAAAAGTTTACATTATTTCAGTGGGTTTTCCCTGGACTATGGACTTCATTCAACTTGAGCAAAACCAATATAGTCAAATTAATTGACAAATTTTTTAACAGAAAAACTTTGTTGTAAATTATGGACTATCTGGAATCACTACTAAACAGCAGAGCCAGGAGAATCCAGGCATTAGATTTGTGACAATTTGTCATTTTGAACCTATCTTGGGATTCCACCTATTTTGAGATTTATGACCTATTACAAAGTTTCCATACAGTTAATGCTAATCATTCTCAAGTGTGATTGTAAAGGAGCATTGTATGGATATTTTGAAGGGATATAAAAGAAGAGGACAATAATAGTCAACTGAAAATTTGAGGGATGCACTTTCTGATGTTCTTTACACAGAATTACACCTTAATCCATAAATAGTGTCCTTTTCTTAAAATTAAATTATTTTAAAAGTACATAATGAGTAACAATATCTCATTTCATATGAAATACAGAAAAATATACAGCCTAAGTAATATCAGAGTTTAATCTCATGCCATAATTTTCATAGGATTACCCTCACAACCTGATTTTTAAAACTGCTGGAAACCTTAACTAATTAGGAGAGCACAGCACACTTCAGAATATATTTGAGCTAAAAGATTGAAAAAGTTCACAATAAAGTAAACACTTTGGTTTTAATTCTTGATGTCCCTTTCAATTCCACTTCAGCATCCATGATACAATACTTAAAATGTTAAGTACAATTTAATATAATGGAAGTTATTATCTGGGGCAACAAACCTTATTTTTACTGTCTTAACAGTACTTCCCCTTTTCTTTCCTTCTTTTTCTCTTTTTGTCTTTCAGCTATATTGTAGAGGACCAAATATTCACTACCCTTCATTTGTGTGCATAGAGCTTTACTCATACAGTAAGTGAGCAGTTTCAATATCTGAAAGAGGATACACAGAACTCTTGCATTGTGAAATACTAGGTTTTGGACACCAAATTTTTGTTCCTCTTTATTCAGGGTCCAGAATCTTTTGACTCATGGGAAATTATTACTGCTTTAAATTTATTATTTTTTTTCTGCAAAAAGTTGCAACTTTTTTTTTATTTACTCCATCTATCTTATTTAAATAAAATACTGTGATCATTTACTGTTATCTTTTATGATGGTGGAGCTACTTCCTAACTCTTCCTTAAAGAATTTTAATACTTTTAGAAAAAACAAAAGGCTAGTACAAGGCTCACAGACATTAAAGCATGTTCTGAGAATCTGTGAAATACTAAATAAGTATAAGATATTCCACCATAGGTCATGTACAAAGCTGTAGTTATTTGTAGTTAGCTGATTTCATAATTATTTTAAAATATAATTTTTGCACAGTAGGTTTTGTTTAATAAGGTTGGTCTTAAAGTTAGAAAGGGCATTAAATTTTCATACAAAATATTATTCTGTAAAAAAAATGTGGAAAACCCTCTTTCTTAGTATAGTTTAACCATGAATAGTTCTATCAATAATTAGCAATTATTATTTTTTCTTACTAATAGACTACTATGATAACACTTACAATAAACACTTATCTCAAAAAGAAATTCAAAATTTGCAAGATTAAAAAGTAACAGTATCTCACAATAAGTATGTTAACACAGATCTAAATAATTTGTTTCTTACTTTGACCTACAGAGGTTATTCTGTTTCAGTTTAGCCATGATACTAAAAATATTTGATTTTTCCAGATTAAATCTAGGATAATCTCTATTTTGCAGCCTAAGTAAACCCAGTCTGTGAAATCTTTCTTAATCTGCATTTTGTCCTGCAGCAATCTTTTTGCTATCCATAATTTTTTCCATCAGTGACTTTCTACTTACCTCCAGATCACTGATAGAAATCTGAAAGAGTACTGAGGGACTAGTGAACACCTCCAAACCTTCCTCGTAACCTTCCTTTCCCCTTTCATCAATGGCTTCTAACTGAAAACTATCACCCTGAGATCCATCAGACAGATTTACTATGCACTTTAACTTCATGGGTATTATTTTTATGCTATGTGCCAAGAACCTCTCAAAACTGGTTACAATTATGTAAAGTCTTTGTGTAATCATACCTTTTAACTAATCAAACAATTAAAACAATTGCTTGCAAGCTTGTTATGCAGTATCTTCAAATTATTATTTGTTACCTTCTAAATCACTTCTCTACTCATTCTTATTTTGCCTAAGACTCATGTGACATATCACACCCATTCTCAGTTTTGACACAAAATTATGCCTTTTCTAGGCTGCCAAAATTTCCTAAGCATTCTAAAACTCATAAAAAATCAAGAAATATTTGGCACAGTTGGAAGTGTCTCAGTAAGAAATGCCCTTCTGGAAGAGGGGTAGTAGATAAAAGCTGAAAAATATGTCTAGCTTCCCTCACACGCAAGTTTGGGGGTCAATAACACAGAGATTAGCCTAGGTGACCTCACTAGTGAGTTGTGAACAAGAGAAGGAATTACCATCATGTCTGACCCACACTGACACCTAAAAGCAGGGTATAGGTAGGGGTAGATGGCAGTAGGATTTGCAAAGTCTATGGTTGCTATTAACTTCATCCAGACGTCACGGGACACCTTAGAAAGAGACCAACAGGATAGAAGTGAATAGCAAATGCAAAAGTATATAAAGATATAAAGGTGCTGGAGGGGAAAGTCCAAACTGTGTGTCGGGGGTGGTGGTGGCAGAGGTGCTGCCCAGGAGGTCTTCAACCCTGGGCTTGGGAGACTGTACTCCTGGACAGTTATTGGGATGGTGTGAGTTGACCTTGGCTGGCTGCCAGACCCCAACCAAGCTGCCCTTTCACTCCCTCTCTGCAACAGGACAGGGGAAGAAAATAAGATAGAAAATTCATGCATCAAGATAAAGACAGGGACATCATTTACCTGTTAACATCACAGGCAAAACAGACTTGACTTGGGGAAAATTACTTTAATTTATTGCCAGTTAGAAACAGAGTAGGATGGTGAGAAAGAAAAACAAAAAAATAAAACCACCTTTCCCACATCCCACCTGTCTTCGCAGGCTCAACTTCACTCCTTCATTCCCAAGTCTTCTACCTCCTTCCACCCCAGGCAACATGGGGTGGGTGGAGAATGGAGAGTTATGGTCAGTTCATAACAGTTTGTGTCTGCCATTCCTTCTTCCTTACACTTTAGCCTTGCTCCTGTTCCTTCACAAACTGCTGCAGCATGAGTCTTCCTCACAGCCTCCAGTCCTTCTGCAGTTCCTGCCAGAAAACATGATCCTGCGTGGGCTCCTCTCCACAGGCTGCAGTTTCTGCCAGAAGACAGCTCCAGTGTGGGCTCGCCGTGGGCTGCAGCTTCCTTCAGGGTGTATCCACCTGCTCTGATGTGGGGTCTTCCATGGGCTGCAGTGTGGATATATGGTCTCCATGGGCTGCAGGGAGACAACCTGCTTCACCGTGGTCTTCTCCACAGGCTTCAGGGGAATCTCTGCTCCAGTGCCTGAAGCACCTCTTCCCCCTCCTTCCTCACTGACCTTGGTCTACAATCTACAGGGCTATTTCTCTCACATTTTTCTCACTCCTCTCTCTCACAACTTCTGCACAGCATTTTTACCCTTCTTAAACATGTTATCACAGAGGCATAACCAGTGTCACTGATGGGCTCAGCTTTGGCCAGCAATGGGTCTGTTTTGGAGCCAGCTGGAATTGGCTGTATCCAGCATGGGGGTAGACCCTGGTCTCTTCTCACAGAAGCCACACTTGCAGCACCCCTGCTACCAAAACCTTGCCATGTAAACCCAATACAGCTGGAGATATTTGGAACTCTTCTAATGAAGAATGGACTGAAGGTCTGAGGATGAGAATAGGAAATTCCTCTTTGTCTGACCTCTGGTGTTTAATAACACTGATAGCTCTATTTCACAGATATGAAGTGGGTGCTATCCTGTATCTTCCTATCATTGATATCCCATGCTGAATCCTCTGAATGCTAAGCCTCACTAAAGATCACCTGCAATAATAAGTCTCTCTATCAGAAATAACAATTTGGTAACTGGGCCATCTGGTGGAGCCTCTATAGTAAATGCCTGGATGAGCAAGGAGCAAGGGATTAGGTGAGATGGCTGACCAGGGTGCAAAGAAACAACATCACCTTGTATCGACAAGGGCCAAGTGCTGGGCATATGGACTCTGTATCATGTTTCTTGTGTCGTGCCCTTGTGTTGGAGTGATAACCAAGCTAACGTGTCCATTTCTTGTGATGCCCATTTCCTACTCATAGCCCTCGTGAATACATAGGAGACCTCCTGTAAAAAAGAGGAGTGAAGAGGATACTAAGGTGAGAATATCCAAAATTAGTGTTGCACATAGCGCAGTGATTCACTCACTATCAAATTGACATACATGTGAAAGCTTGCGTGAAGATAAGGGATAGAGTGTAATGGTGAATTCAAAACACCTTATTGAAATGTTACTATTGGAAATTATGTCACTCATAGTTATCATAGCCTTGTATTATAGAGTATTATGTATTGTTAGACTTAACAATATGAATCATAAACTTGCCTGCATATAACCTTCACAGTAGTCTGCTTGAAATCATGGGGTAGAATGTAGTAGGCCACTGCAGAAGACCTTGAAGCAAGGAGACCGTGTTTTCAGGCATAATCTAGGCAGAGTTTAACCATAGGCCTTTCTTGCAGAGACTTACATGTTAGCATGAGTGACTGATAAATAACCTGAAGACATACATTAGCATGTGCAGCTTTTAACAATACCACCTCTATGTAATTCTTGTAAGAGCTCGTTCTTGTGGAGATCTGCAAGACTGTAATGCACTCAGCAAACCTTACTGTACCATCCAAAAATTTCAGTATTATACAGGTAAAAGGTCAATAGCTTTGTTCACTTGGAAGAATACTACAAAGCTGTGAAGAACAGTGAGGCCACTGAACCTCACCACAGAGAGGAACTCTGCACAGCATACTGAGATCAATGAGGAGAGGCTTGTCCCATGGTGCAACAACTGAGATTCCCAGCTTCAGAAGGGATCTAAGATTGCTATCACTGTAAGATCTTTTACACAATAAACCAGATAATCCAGCCTTGAGTGTCTGCGCCTGTCTTATTGAGATCCCAAAGGAACTAGCACCTCTTTGGTGCAGAACAATATTTTGCCAAGCAATCCTTCATCCTACTTTCTTAGAAGTGTTGTGTGCAAGTTATCTGAGTTTGCTGGTGCAAGATATTTAGCCCAAAGACAATATAATATAAATTCATCCTAGTCACCAATTGCCTGTATTTCATTTTTCTGTGCTATAAGTACATTATTCTAATATACAGAATCAAAACAGCTTTGACGGATTTTGCCTATTTTGTGCCACTGTTAAAAACGTTATTCCCATTTTGGAAGAGGCCCCTTTAAGTTTTACGATTTATTTTTTTCTCAACGTTATTAAAAAATTACAACAACAAAATATACCTGCTTATTGTCTTTATTTCCAAGCCACTCTGTACCATCAGGTGAATTGACTCAGAACTGAAGCACAGGATTAAAGTTAGGACTGAAAATGTTCAACATTTTTGTATATACTTTATTAATAAAAATAAACCTACACTTTATGCTTTGTGGAACTGAGATTTATGCCAATGTTAATGTTACAAGGAACATTTTATATACATGTATATCAAAATATAAAATGAATTTCCTATCTAAGTTTGGAATGTTATTCTGCACTATAGCCATTATATTTTCAATACTGTGCCTTAAAAAACTTACCAGATGCTCAGGCACCATTTGTTGAGTGCCAGGGATTGTTAAAATTCATTGTGTATACCCATGGCAATTCCTATTTCTGTTTAACAACACATTTTTCACCTCAGCTTTTCTGATCTGTCAGTACTTGGATATTCTCTGCACAACAAACCAACCTATACTGCACCAGTAACCATCCTAACCTGTGTTAAAGCACATAAACAGAAATCTAGTCATGGTTCTGTGATGACTTACACCAGCCTTGATCTCCTTACTGCATTGCTCTCCTGATATCCTCCAGGATAGATGCCATATTTGGCTGCTTCTAGAAATTAATGGTGGAATTTGGAAAAATCTCTTTCCCATTTCTCTTTTTGTATGTTTTAATCACACAAATAAGTGAAAGACAGACAAATGTTCATAGATGAATGCAAGTCATCTATAGTGCCTTTTTTTTCTGAACAAAAAGGCCAGTATATTACAGATAAAACTTTTAAAATCCCTGGAATGGCTGTAAGCAAAAATAAAACAATCCATTCCTCACTGCATTCTGCACCCAAAACCAAAAAAAAACTGATTGATTTTATTTCGGAAAATATAATTCAGTGAGGGCTACATCTCAGTTCCATCAGAGGATTCTCAAGCTATCCAAACAATCCAAATTAAAATCATTAGTATTCGAAATGGAACTGAAAATTTTAAAGGCAGTAAACATAATTTGAAAAACTAAAATAAACTGAAGTAAACTTAGAGCAAACTGCAGAGAAGACCTAGACTATATAAAATGTGTTCTTGTTTCTTTGAATTTTTGATGTGGTAATTCTTAAAATGTTTTGGCCTTTTTACCTGTATTGGGGAATACATATGTGCTGAACAAGTCAATCCAAGCTTCCCTTATCTTATGACACATTCCAGTTTTCCATTCTTAACCTGTGGAACAATTCAGATTTTTTAGAAAGACAAGGGCTTCCAGAGCTCTGAAATGGCTCTAGGTGACCAAAATAAAAGGGTAGTGTGACCTAAGAGTTTATCAAAGAAGACTACTTAGTCCTCTTTCCTTTGTATTATTGCTTTATGTTACAGTACAAGCTGTTTCTGTTTCCTCACAAAATGCCAGTCATAATTGGGCGATTGACAAATCCACTGTAATTATCCACTTAATTTTATAGTTGCAAGAGAGAAAAATAGTAAGCAGTTTTAAAACTGTCTTGAAATTACTCAGTTTGTATTTTTCACTTCTCATTTTGTTCAAACGTATGTGGTGGCAATGGTCAAACTAGACAGTAAAATTTTGCCTAGCATTCAAGGTTTCATTCTGCCAGCGGCATGCTAAGACTTAGTATCATCCCCAGTGTTAACACTGCAGCACAGAATGGGAGTTACTGCGTAGTTAGAGTTCCTCTAGTTTGGTTAAAATATTAACTATATGATAGTCACTTTTCTGTATGGCAAGGATATTATTTATAGAGAAGTTCTCAACTGAATTCCATTTGAACTATATATATATCTGGGCCAACAATTCAAATGCCAGGGGACCGATGAAGCTAAAATAGATCTAAAAAGATTTAGTGTAAATCAATACATGGAGGGAAATCTATTTGACTGTTTAGAGGTTAGATATTTTCCTCTCTTACAGACAGAAATTTTACCTTCAAATTCACAAATTCCTCCAGAGATACCAGGATCATTAATTTGGGAAGGACTAGCAGCCCTCAGTCTCATTCCATGACAGTGCTGCAGATGGTAAGGCAATTAGAAAAACAAGCACTGACTCCTTACAAAATTACATAGAATCTTTTGAGTTTTTTACTTACCTTATTAGTCATAACTGAAAATTACCAGCCGAGTATAACGTAAGCTGTGAAAATGTAATAAGTAGTGAAAGTTTCAAAATAAAAACGTGTCCAACAGGACATTCCCACAGCGTAAATCATTTTCAAAGCAATGCAAAGCTTTCAGCCCATAGCATTTGGATTCTTCCATTGATACCCCCCTCTCCCTGCCCCTCCCTGGGAATGCAAGAAGTTAAAAAGATGAAAGTTACTTCCATACCAAACAATTTTATGGGATTGGGAAATTTATGTTTATCTGGTCTTTAGTGATAAGTATATAACTAAAATTACAGCAAAAATAGACAGTATAATTGTACAGAGAGGAAATAAAAGCCCTGCATGCTCTCTAGTGGCTTCACTTGGGTATGGACAAGATGTATCCATAGTAGTGAAGGAGAGTGAGCGTATTTGAAAGATATTCTACTGCATTGCTGACTCTATAATCTTTATTCTATGCCAGGTTTGCCAGTTTGACAAAATATTCCTCATAATGAAGTTAATGCTTCAGTTAAGACTTACATAGCCTTATACAGGTCTCTTATTTCCACTCTTCATGATCGCAAAATGAGCTTGAAGAAAGTGCTATGAATTAAAAATGCCAAGACTGTGGGAGTCTCTCCCACAGTGTGGCACACTATGAAAATTTAAAATGGTTATCTAAACCATTCCTATTTTTACATATTCTTAACATTTTTCATTATTTTCTTCGGGTGTTTTTTTTCCCTTCTTAACCTTATTGGAAGATACAATCAGAAAATATTTTTTTCTCTGTTCTATATACTACTATCTTAATATATGCTATGGAAGCGCTGCTTACAGTTCCAGAGTTAAGAATGATCTAAGTTTCATATGCAAAACAAATACCAAATGACCTTATTTTGTAACAAAGCTACATTCTTTAGGGTTGTTTTTCTGAAAATTTCAAAGTAAGCTTTCATGGATGAATTTAAAAAATTGATCACAAATTACTTGGGTTTTTAACATATATTGCTCCTTTGTCTTCAATTATTCTCAGATTGAAATAGTTATGAGGATTTTCTATGTTCCTCAGTTGCAACTTGTAGGATTCTTTGGTACAGCCTGTACTTCATGTCATACAGCATGAAAGGATTTTTCCTCTCATAGTCTCCTTCCTGAAGTTGGTTCTTCAACAGGGGCTGATGAATATTCTACTGCAAAAAATTCCATACAGCACTGTCTTCTTTCAAAACTTGCCAACTTTTAGGTGATTATTCTGAGATGGTTATCTGCCCCCCATTGTTTTCAATTTGTTCTTAAGAAAGATGTCTGCTGGCTTTTCTCTCTGGAAACAATCAGATTTTTGAAAGAGCACAGCACCCTAACTGAATCTCATTAAGAATAATAGGAAATGGTAACCATTTTGAAAGGGAGTGATGGATGAGCTTCTTTGAGGACATTACATCTGGTGAAAATAGTTGTAAAAATGGCTATTTAACTTAAGCTTTTTAATAAGTTTGTTTGAAAAAAAAAACACCTCCTCTTTTTTTTTTTTTCTAAGATGGGATTGAATAACCTCTCCCTGATAGGTTTGTTTAATTTGTTTTCATATACCTCCAGAAAGAGAGATTTCACAGCCTAGCTCACTAACTAATCTGTGTATTTAACTATACTTATAGTAAGAAAGCCTTTCTTAATATCTAATGTCTAAATCTTTCCTTCTGTAAACAAAGTCATTATTTCTCACCCTATCCAGTGGCATAGAGAGTCCTGTTGTATTTATAAAAACTTTTTGTTTGATACTGAAGAAGTCTTCTGTCTCTGAAGTCTTCTCTAACCTGAAAAATCAATTCTTTCAACCTGTCTGTCAGTCATATTTTATGAATACCTTGCCCTCCTTATTATCTTCCTTAGGACTGACCCCAGCTAGTCTGTACCTGAAAGCGTTATGGTCGAAATACTCCATGAGACCTTTTCAACGTCAAATAAAGAAGAGGAGTGAATTGTATGCATCAAATTCATTGCACACAGTGAGTGAGTCTCTCTAAATATGTTACACAAGGAGTTTATCTTTCAGAATTATTTCCCATTTCCAGCTACTTATTTCCCATTTTGTACCTGTGCATCTGCTTTTACTTTTCTAAGAGCAGTACTTTGTTCTCGTCTAACTCAATTCCATTTTCTTGATTTTATATTGTTTCTCCAGTCTACCAAGATTACTTTGAATTCCAGTCCTCTTTTCAGTAGTGTGTGAGCTGTCCTAACTTGGGTGTCTGCAGTTTATGTGAACTTGTGTTTTATTTCATCATTCAAGCTAGTGATGAAAGTGCTGACCAGAACAGGATTCAGGACAGGTTTTCTAGTCACGCAATGAACCAATACTAATTAATCTCTGAGCATGATTTTTAACTGGTTTTGTACCCATGTGGTGATTTCATCACAACATTTGCTTGCAGAAATGGTAAGTGAAACTATTCATTCCAACATCAAAATATACCCCATCTATTGCCTTCTGCCTTATCTACTAGGCCAGTCACTCTGCCAGGAAAGGAAATTTGGCTGGCTTGACATGATTTGTTCTTGACAAATCCATGTTGGCTATTTCTCATCATCTTGTTATCCTCTAAGTTTTTATAAATTGATTGTTTAGTAATTTGTTCTACTATCTTTTTGAGTATCAAAGGTAGTCTCTCTGGTCTGTAAACTCCTACTCATTTTATTCTTTGACATTAATATAATTAAACATTGAATGTTTGTCAGGTTGCTGGTATATATTGCCAAAAATTATTTTTAACTACCTGACTTTGCTATTTTAAATAGATGGAGAATAGTGTATTTTATGGACATGGTTTTTACAGGAAATTGCTTTCTACATCAAATCTTTCCTAGATATGTATCAGACAGAGACTGAAAAAGAAAAAAGGGGATTGGCCCAAAGCTTACTGGAAGCGGTGGAAAGCCTCCCAGCTGAGGCTTCAGACTTTGGGTAAGGCTCTTAGTATGTGTCTGGCACTTGCATCAGTCTGGCACCTGCATCAGTTTGACAGACAGATCAATTTGTGAGCCTGGCTATGCAAACTGAAAAGTCTTTAAAAAGGCTTTGCTGCTATACAAAATGGGAAGCAATGACATACTGACCATAATTTAATTGATAAACGTAGCACTGCATACTTTGTAGGTATCATTGCTGTGCTAGTGTTTTCTGTGACAGTAATTAGAGATTTAATAAGAAGCATAGAACTGCAGTGTATTACAGTAGAGAAAAGTGAAGAATTTAAGGAATTCACTGCTTTAATAAAATCTGCAGCCAATTAAAATATCTGGAGACAGTTTATTGTATTCAAGGGTTTTGTTTTATTTAAAAAAAACAAAATCAAAAAAAACCCACTAAATATAAACCAAGGAAAACCCAACCACATTCAATTTGTGTTTTATTTAAGCAATTGTAAGGTCGCCATCTGGTGGTTGTTCTAACATCAAAAAATGTGAGGTTTTTGAACAGCTGTTGATTGGTGATTGTGGGGTTTGAATGTAATCCAAAAAAAGAATACGGGTTCAAACTTAATCATGCTGAGTTTTTTCCAAAAGTTTTGCAAAATATTTGCTACATAGATTATGAGATGACCAAAAAGATCAACATCTGAGAAATGACTATCCTAACAAAATGTAGGGAATGGAGCTTACTATAATGACTATAGCTAGGATGCTCTATGGATGCAAGAGGTGAGATGTGTTTGGGTGCCTGTATAACAACTCATATACAGGAAAATAAATTTAATCAATATAAGTACTGGCAAAGAACATATTTTAGGTTCCAAAATCAAAGATGGGATTTATCTTACCCAACTTCAGGAACTGAAAAATTAAGCCAGTGAATTGTCTGGGATATTTCTGTTGTCAGTGAGGAAATACAGATCCCTTTAAATAGCAATTCATCTTCACCCAATAAAGGATAAATATGATGAAACACCATCTGAAAGGGCTCATCTCTGTCTCTAGTTGACTAGTTTAGTGACTGTGCCCAACCTTTAGACAAGTAAATTTAAGATATTAAATCCAGTCTAAGGTCAAGTGTTGGACATTCCCTGCCACCCAGGAAATCTTCCCTTCTGTCTCTTATGCATCAAACAAACCAGCTGGTCATGAGTTGTTGAGGCCAGAAGGATAGTAACAGGGTAGGGACTGCACTTGGCCTGTTTCCAGCCACATTTCATGTGCAGATATCTCTGCACTATATCAAGGCATTGTGAGATGTAACTATGACTTCACTAATTATGAGCTTTTTATTTAACTAAGGACCTCACTTCCGGTTTTTGTTTGTTTTTCCGCTAGAAGAGAAGAATAAGTAAGTCAGCTTAATGGAAAACAAGCAGCCTGTAATTAGTGCCTGTAACTGTGTATCTTGGCTGCAAAACAGATATCATTTAACAAATTATCAAGATGCAGAACACCTTTGTTTCAGTCTATTGTATGCTGTAACTGTTCCCTACACACGTATGTATACAGTTATATAATCTATTGTTAGAGGACATTTTTAATTGGCAGAGCAATATTTCAGAAATGTGCTACAATAATGTCTCAGCCACTCCAGGCAATAGCAACCTAGAGCCTTGAAATATCATCTTCCATTAAAAATTTTGATGTAATCTGTACTTGACATGTTGGCTAACTACTGGACTAGCTCCTTGGAAGATGCGATAAGAATGCTGCAGGTTTGGCAAGGTCTTCCTTGTTCTAGTGCAGAAAATCAGGTTTAACAACAAAGACAACTGTGTTGTAACTGACTTTACAGTATGATTGTAAAAGAAGATCATATTTTTCTGGTCAAGACACAAGGAACCAAAACTCAAAAAATGTAACATTTTACTTATTTTGCTAATAGTATCAATCCCTCATTGTTACCCCAAACTCTTGGTATAAATGTGCACCATTGTAAACCAACACACCACCACAACCAACACACATTTGTTAACCTTGAGTATATGCTAGACTTCTTTGGCTGTAAAATTAGTTTTTACACCATACTCTGAGAAATCAATGTTTTATGAAATGTTCTTCATCACCATTGCAGCTCTGATACAGTCCTTGATGACGTGTAGGGTCTCCTATCTGTGGGATCATCCTCAGTGGGCACTGAGTTCAAGCAATGCATGTCCTATAATCAGGTTTTGGAGACTTGATCAGTGACGTTGTCATAGAGAGTTAAACAACCTAATTTAATTTATCGTTACTGTTGCTTATAGAATTATCTAAGCATAACCAAGCTAAACATGGAATTTTGTTTATGGTCAGGAACTTGAAACAATTCAGAAGAGATTTAGCTGAGCATTCTATTTATATAAGTTCAGAATGACTTTTGACAAAGAGCATCAACGGTATTCCAGATTTAAGCCAATACAACTTTGCACTTCAAAGAGCATACGTATGAAGTGTTAGACAGCTCTAGAATTAGATACCTCCTTGATGCTGCTGAATCATATATGAAAGCTTGTGTTCCAAAAAACATGTATTGGCAAAAGTACTGAAATAAATTAGAAAAAAAAGGACTTCACCTGCAAAGAAGGAAGGAAAGAATATACACTTTTAAGGGTGACATACTGTATCCGCCTATTTTTTTTAACATGATAGTTTCACTGTTGCATCAAACCTTGGACTTCTTGGATTGAGCAAGTGGTGGTCATGAAATAATGCATAACACAATGGAAGCAAATGATCTTTCCCAAATAAAAATAAGAAATCTGTGGCCCTTTGAAAATAAACGGTGCAGATCATTTATGGTTTTGATTCACTAGCTCAATCCAGGATCATCAACAAATACAAGATGGAGAAAAATCTACCATGATTTTATGGCATGTTGATCATGATTTTTTTTCCCTGAAATGTTCTGATTCAGAGAATTTACATTTTTATTATAGTAATTAAACTTAGGTAGAATTCAGAAAAAAAATTAGTCAACTCAAAATTAAACTTTTGGATTCTCCAAATAAATTATGGGAATAGGTCAAATTGGAGGCCAAACAATCTCTATGTGCCATATTTAGATGTAGTTAATTGCAGTTTAGAGAACAAAGTTATTTCAGATGGAATAAAACTCAAAAATTTATTTGGTCTTTAGGCTAAGACTATCCAACTTGCAAATTTTGTGACTAACTCAATGATGGGTTTGATTTATAATACATTTGCAATAAGAATTTATTGTCTAAAAGCTTTAAGATCTTTGTGCCATACTGGTCTTTGGCATCAAGATCCTGGAGTAAGAAGAGAAAAGAAAGCCTCTGTGTCTCTTCAGAGAAATAAATATATAGCTATTTTACTTCCTAGAACAGTACAAATAGGACAATCACTACTTTAGCCAATTCAGTTGCTAGACTTTACAGCTGGGCAGCATTTTTCTTCCTATTTTTTGATGAATTTGAATTGACTTACTAAAATTCTATGCTTTTCTCAGACTGAAGCTATTCACATTTCAAACCTGTCAAAATATTTCCTTTATAGTTTTTTTTTAAAACTTTTCCTTTCAGAAAGACATTTTGTTGAATATTTCCTCTCAGAAAAGAAGATAAGAAAACAGATCAAGTAAGCAGAGAACTAAATAAAACATTTCATATCAGGTTGATCAGCATGCTTCTGAATTTTTTGTTTTTTATTTTTCTATCACCAGAAGAAATAATAAAATATTAAACACTAAAAGAAATATTAAAATGTTAAACACTAAAATAAATATTCAAATATTAAAAATGCTTTTCAAGTTGATCTGAGAAGTACTTCTTTGATATTTTCCATTAAACCCAAAGCTCTGTAGTTTAAACTTTTGGAATTTCTGTCAATGTGCGTACTATATGAATATTATGCCTGTGTCACCACAAAGAATAAAATTATACAAGAGTATTTGTATATCTATTATTTAATTACCCTACAGGAACAGAATGTAGGATTTGAAGAATCCTCTCACAACAGAGGACCAAGACACAAAAAGAAAGATGACACTGTCGTTTGAAATAATCCCAGAGAGATTTCTTCAAAATCTGTGTATGTAATATCACATAGGAATTCTTTTTCAGTTCATTTCCTTTTGAGAATATTTCAAGACTTCCATAAAAAAAAATGAAGGGAATGGTTATTTTGTGAATCAACCTATAAGTTAAGCACACTATACCATTTAATAACAGAGGAAAAATATTTTCTTAGGACTGGTTCTTTGCTTTACCTATGGCAGCCAGCTTCAATGTTTTTAAAGATTTCCTATATATTACTCATTCTTTCCTCTCAGTATTACTAGGAAGCAAAACTTATTAGTGTTCCTCCTCTAAATAGAATATCATCAGAAAGAGGTTGTGTCTAACCCAACATCTCACTGAAAATTTGTGGCAGGAGAAATAGTGTTCAATTTTGCTTCCAAAATCTTTGTTAGAAAACTCATTTTAGAAGAATGACTTAAATATTTTGAAATTATATTTTTGAAAATATTTTTCTTTTTACTTTTAATTTTCAATTCAGTTTAAAACTGTGATCTTTTTGGACTAATGTTTGAACTGGTAATGTGAATGTAAGTGAAAACATAAAAAAAAGTAAAAGAAAAACATAAGTCCATTTTTTTGTGACATGCTGGGGAAAAGGAGCTTCTCAGTAATTTCTATAAGTGCTAAAGCAGTCCTGAAGAGAAAAGGACTTCTGCCTTCCAGGAACCCTAAATCTCCATTATTCTGTTGCTCATAAACTCTGTTACCAGAAAATCATGTCAGAGTTCTGAAGTTGCTCTGAAATGTTGCTTATAATGTAAGTCATGGTTTGTCCAGTCCAGACTGAAGCAATATTAATTTTCCATCATGCAAATATTTCATTTTATGTCAATAGAAAAAAAAATTCACAACACTTGCAGGCTTCAAGTAACATAGTATGTTTTATATACACAATTTTGATACATTAAAACATCTACATATAAATAGCCACATATAAATGTGAATAGTATATATGAATTGTCACATTCTTTGAGATCATATTTTTTAAGCATGAGTACCTATTTTTAATCTGTGATGTTAGTATACAAACACATTTATATATTATTATATATTCTACAGTATTCTTACATCATTTAGCAATAAATTTATGTGGTGCATTTAAAAATTTATCATTTTCACAGTCTTTTCTCATAGTATTTGCTTATTGTTTACTTTAGATTGCATCAGCCTTTTTGTACCTCTCCTGTGTTTTGCAAAACAGAACAAATTTGAATTACACACAAACATATCATACTTCCATTTGCTGTAAATCTGTATCAGCCCAAACCAGCATTGTTTACATAGGAATAAAGTGCAATATAGTAAAAGATTACAGAAATGAATTGTATACAAATAAACCACAAATAAACTAAGTGCTATCTAAAAGTATAATGAACTGTTGATTAATAATGCATTAGAAGTTAACATGAAATCAAATTAGTCATCTCAGGAAGTTTATATGCAATTTTTTTCCTTGTCACTGATGGTGTGGTAATAGTTTTTAAACCAAGTGTGGTTCTATGATGAGTTCATTTAGTATTCAGTATAATAGCACTGATAATAATGAGCTCATTTGGCTTCCATTATATAAGCATTAGATAATGGATACCTATATTAAAGTGTTACTGTTATGGCGGTGCTTTTTTTCTTCATTTGATACACAGTGCTAAATCTTTAAAGTAAAGCTTTTATGCAAATTGTTGATGTTTTTATCTTTGAATCATGACTAATTTTATGGACTCTGGAATCCCATTATTGTCAAAGTTGCTTTTGATATGAGACTCTAAGTAATTAGACTTGCCAAGAGTTTTATTATCATTAGTTCTATCCCAGCCTTTTGCTTTCATCTTTTCTCCCTTTGTCAGCTTTTTACATATTGCTACTTGTAGTATCATCCAACAAAAATATACAAACACACTTCTGGCAATGCTTTGCTAATGTTAACACTATTAAAGTGTCATAGCCCAGTACACTGGCCTACTCTCCAGTGAATCACCTGTTTGGTTTGCTGGATACTAGAATCCCCCCTGACAACTGCTGATGCTGTACTTCTGTGTTTTTAGTGGGGAAGATAGTTATATTAAAAATTAAGAGATTTAGGTAGTAGAAAAGCACAAGCTGGAGCTTTATTTTATTTAAGGTTTATCATACTCCAAAATCCTTCAGAGTAGATGCTGTGGAACAGTTTATTCATAGCCATTTAACTATGAAGCCATTTTAATACTTCAAAATGCAGAATGTTATCAGAACACTTTTGTTTTCTATTGTGTGCAAGTGTCATAGAAAAAATAGTAGTTACAGTTCTAATTGGCTCAGCTTCCTGTATGCATTCTGATTTGTTTTTTTGCATCTACACTGCTTGGTAGGTAGTTGTCCTTACGATAGGCCAAAACAGTGACTGCTTTCTGACCTGTGTCTGCACATATGACCCTGGCCCTAGGGCAGCACAACCATACATTTTTCAATAGATCAAAACTCAGCCAGGCTGTACTGTTGTTCTTTCTTATGTGCAACACTAGGATCTTCTAGGGAGGATCTCAGGTCTGACTTTCCTGGCTGTGTCAGCCCCACGACACCACAGCAAAGCACGACTGGTACCCTGAAGCCACGTGTGTCCATTCTGTCCACATTGCACCTAGCCACACACAGTCTTGAGCTGGTACCAAGAGACTGAGTAGGTTTAGTCTGTCTTTGCTGCACTCAAGATCATGCTCAAAACATTTTGCATACATGCAATCACGACACTGTACAAGTTTAGGTTTTATGACAGGTTTGGGCCTGAGGTTAGAGATCACATCTAAAACTGTTTCACTAAAATGGAAACAGAGGTATTGCCCCATAAACAGAGGGCTGAGAGGATAAAACATTGAAAAATGTGAGAAAATGTACCTACATCAGTATCAAAGATTCCTGGTAAATCCAATAATCAGTGCCTATTGATTTATAACTTATGAGACTGTGGAAGAAACTGTTCTTAACAGAAAGGTATCTGAGGAATAATTACTACGGTCTGCTATATTAGGTCAGATAGAGGGCTACATTGTGCAGACAGGGGGGTTACTGTTGGTTTTGTTCAGATTTTTTTTACAGGGCAAAAATAGTTCTATTAATAAGACAGAGAACTGAGAATAAAAGGATCTACATTTCTGGTGGATCCACAGAGAGGGCTTGTAGTTACGAGTATATTGTTTACTTTTCTACATTCTGCAGTTATTAAATTTATTAAATAAAGTTGAAACTGAAGTTAGTAACTAAAGATATTAACTCTAAAACTGAGCATTAAATTTTATAATTTTTTAAAATGAGGCCTATATCATTGAAAGGCAAGGGGGTGGACATTTGAAGTACCTAGTCTGTCCTGAAGCCAGTAAATCTATATTCTCTAATAGATACTTACCTACCCTGTTGTGAAGACATCATGACTTGGGATCCTTTTGTGCTTATTTCTATACTTGCTGCTTTTATATATACGCATGTGTGTGTGTTTAAATAATAAGAACTCATGGATTTAAAACAGGAATACACTGCCAACCTGGAATTTGCTCCAAAAAGTCAAATTAGTTTTATAAATATATTTTTTACAGAGGTTTCCTATGATTAACATGAAGTTGTTGAAATACTGTCCTAAGACAAAGGTGGCCTCAGGTTTTCGATGCTTCTTTCTTCTGCAGTATGTAACCCTGTTCTTAAAGGGGACTTTGACTAATAGATCTAAAAGTCAACATATGAGGTTAAAAGTAATAGAACAGACCAGAAAAGACTGAGGTGAAGGACACTGGTGAACATTTTATGAATGGACAATTAAAAATATCTCTTTCTAGCTTACTTTCAGGACTTTTGTTCCGTTGCATTCTGTTCTTAGTCTCACCTTCCTTAGATGTGTATTTTGAAATGTAATAGATTGATTAGGTTGCTTCCTCCTTATCTGAACATGAAAACAATTTTTAACTCTCGAGAAACTTCATATGATAACCTTCTTAATTACCCAACAGCATATATAAAAATGGAATTGTTGGAAGAGCAACTCAGCATAATTGTATTCTAGGCATGTTCTTTAATTAATTTTAATGGAGAACTTCACCAATTTGATCTGAAAGGACCATGCTGTAACTCCTTCATCTCCTCAAGCAGTCTACACCATGTTTTGATTTAATTTTCCTGACTTGAAAGAAAAGTCAGGATTCAACTGTGGAAAAAAGAGAACAGCTTGTCAGTATTAGAGTGGTCCCTAATAACAGGCTCTGGAAGTCTTATGAGTAAGGGAAACTCAGAGAATAGAGGGTGTCTTAATCACATCTGATGAGAGAAATATTTCATCTGAGTTCTGCACAGGGAGCATTTCTAGGGATTTATACCAATTTCAGGGCAAGACAGTAACTAATTATTGGAAAAGAAAGATGGAAAATCTTCCCTCCCTCTCTTGCTATTTCAGAAAACACTGATTAAACTAGAAATCTCTGAAACCCCTGACCTTTTTTTTTTTTTTTTTTTTTTTTTGGTCTGGAATGACAGCACAAATAAATAAGAAAAAGGACTAAAGTACCTGTTCCCCACTGATACTCGTCTGCTCAGCTCCAGCAGGGCACTATAGGAAGAGTCTGTGTCATTGTAATGGACGATGTGCTGAGTGAGCATTTCTCAGTAAGCATCTGTGTGAGTAACTTTGCCAAGGACTGTAACTCCTCAGGTGCAATTTCTCTAACTGACGTCCATGGGTCATTGAAGACTTGTACCCTCACCTGTGCACATTCAAAGCCTAATTGCAACTGACTACCCAGCCAGTCTGAGAGAGAACAGGATTGTTTTCACACCCTTTTTAAATGGAAGTCAAAGCAAATGGAAACTTTTAAATCTTTTAGGCTCCTCATAAAACACTTGTTGGGTTCAGTGGTCTTTGAATAAGGGAAACAGTTAATGTATATTGACAGGAATATGTGTTTCCCTTAAATACCTTAGAGACTGCTTAATCCATAAGAATGTTAGAATTGTCTCCTCCACTTTACTAAATAACATTGGATTTTTTCCCTGGTTTAGTGTTAATACTAAATCCCAAAGTATCACAGATTTTTTTTTTGAACTGCAGAAGAACACTTTGAAGTTATATAGAAACACAGACTCGCCTCTGGAAATCATCAAATCAGCTTCTTCCTTGTCTGTTGGTTTATTTGTAGGGGTTTCTAAAGTGTTTGCACTCCACTCTATGTTTTAAAATATTCTGACATTGTGTGTTGACAAAGTTTTTAAATGCTGCCTTAGAACTACATTAAATTTCTGGTGTAACTGAGATCAAATAAAACTAAATCACTAAAATAGCACTTTTATTAAAAAAGTAACAACCTCCAATACCAAGGAAAAATGATCTTAGATAGTATATCAGCATTTCTGATTAAAGTCCTAATTCTAAAGTACATTCATAAATATAATTGATTTCAGAAATCCTTGGATGAAATCCTTTGTTTAACCCTTTAGTATGTATCCTACTCATTAATCAAGAATCAATAATTACATACTTCTGTCCTAGAATATACATTGTGGTTTACAACTACTAGGTAATGTGGGTTGTTTTCCTTGTCTGGGTTAAAACATAACAATGACTTCATATTTTAAATGTTTTAATTCCGTTGATCAGCCTCTTATGAAATTTATACTGTTTCATTTCAGTGGAGTATTTCCTTTTCCTACAGCTTTTGGGGGTTTGTTCCTTTAAAGCTTGTGTTATCTCCTTGTCTTCCCACAAAGAGTTCCTTTATTTTACATGTGAAACACTAGAAAGTAAAGCAGCTTCTCCAACCACTCTACTACTACAATGTTGCATTTGATAGAGCTCTCCAGTGGAACCTCGTATTGGATTTGCTATATTAGCTATATTCTGCACAAAGTGCTGCTCCTCACAGAAAGAGGAAGAGATCTTGTTAGCAAAGACCTTGTTAGCAACTGAGAGAAGATGAAACTTGTGAATGGGTTTTAAAAAAGATGCAGGTGAGGGTGTGTTTAGAAGAAATAATTGAAATGAAGAGAAGAAAAGAATAGAAAGAAGGAAAGTGTAGGAAGAAGAAAAAAAAAGAGAGAAGGAGAAAAAACAACTAGAGAAGAAACAGGAAGGAAAACTTACAGGAGTAAAGAAAAACAAGCAGGAACAATCGTACAAAAGGAAGAAACCCAAATGGGGAAATGAAGGTTAAAATAGATTAAGTGGAAAGGAAAAAAATTCAAGGGGGGCAAGGAATCAGAAAAGACAAGACATAAATAAGGCAAGTATTTTGAAGAGAATGAGAAATGAGACTATTTTTGAACAAAGAGTAAATATTACAGAAATATTGCATGAGAACTTGGACTGAGAATAAAGTATTGAAAAATTAGAGAGAATGTTGTTGAAAATGCACTAAAATGAAGAAAAGGGAAAAGGAAAAATATTGGAAACTCAAAGTCATTGTGTAAATGCAAGATTCTGTAAATTTGGCTTTATATATCAAAAAATGCTCAGTGTGGTTCCTGGCTTGGGATTTAGCAAAGAGAAAATGACTTTGAAGAAGATCTAAGCTACTGTTCTCCTGAATGTATGTGTCATATAGACTGGTCACTAGACGTATCAGTAAAATTTTATGAGCTATTATGATAACTTTTTGAAACTCAGACTGAAATGAGAAATGATTGCCATATATCCCACAGCTCTGGAAGTTTGGGGCATCCAGATCAGCCTCCACCTACTGATAACTTCATTTTAATCATGCTGTGTTTGTTATTTTGTTAATGCTAAGAAAGTCATCTGGACAGAAAAATGCCTGTCTCATTTTTTAGAGTATAAAAATTTGCAGCAATTATTTTTCTTCCTCAATATCTTGCGGAATGAAATCCAAATTACTGAATGACTTTCCATTCCTAAACAGACAAACAGAAATAGCTATGGTAATATGATCCTGCCAGGAGTACATAAAAGCTGGCATATGATGTTAAACAGTTATTTGATTAAACCAGTATTAAGTCTTTTCCTTTGACATTCAGTAGCAGGTCCATTTTTATCTCAGGAGTATTTTCTTATTTTTCTTTGTCTGCTTTTCTTTCTTCACCTTCAGTTAAAGACTCAACCAAGTGATGTGTACAGGGCACATGCAGTTGAACTAAACTGTGTCTGATGGCTAATGACTCTTGCAACATTTAGCACAATAGCAGCACAGTCCTGTAACTCCAGCACAATCTTCTGGTCAGGCATCTGTGTTATCCACACTTTTTAGGGTATACCTCTGACACATCACTGAGCCCTGAAGGCATTGCAGCAGCAGAACTCCTAACATGTTTTTTAATTCCATGAATGAGAGAAGTGCACTTTTTGATGATTACTGTACCACTTCTCTGTAAAGATAGGTTGTAAATATAAAGGGCAATCCAGTATGTTTGTATATGCATCATATGACTATATATATGATAGTTACATGACCAACATGCAATTATTCCTCTCTTCTTGTCAGAAGCGTGCCTATTACATGATGAGGTATTCCAGTATTTTGCCGTACTTGCCATTCATACTGTAGAGCAATACTTGGTGTTGTAATTTTCCAGTGCCTCCATAAGAAGTCATGTCATTGGCCTCAACCCAAAGGCTCTTTTACATAGGAGGAGGGGGAAAAATCACATATGCATGAATACATACTTTCATATAGGTATTTTATATTTCTTTGTGGTTTTTGTTTTTAAAGGGACTATTTTTAGAAATACTTTCAAATCTTAAAGTCTTAACAAGAAGGTGTTTCAAAGGGATATCTAGGGTTTGGGTAGTGGTGGTATGAGCCTTGCAGTTTGTAGTTAATGTATGGGCAGGAAGTACTAGTTTGGAGACTCTAGAAAACAGACCAGTATTATGCCAAAATGAAACCTCCAATAATGAATAGCAAACTGAAAGTCTAGTCCCAGAGAGTGAGGTTAGGACCAGAGTGTGTACTGAGCTTATTTAGGAGCTTAAAAGCACATTGATTCAGGTTGTAGTTCCAAGAAATAAAAACTTGGTCTGTCACAAAGGGTTAATATCTTTCAGTTCTTTTATGTTAGATACAGTAGATGATAACCTTCCACACATGCAGCTACAGCAGCAGCTTTGAAGTCACAGCACAGCATCAGGGTTTCCTAGGATCAAACAGCATAGTGAATCATGCAGTAGTGGTGGGAGTTCAAGTTATCACAGTGGTGGCCCAAGTAATACTGACAGTAATGACAGCTGTACCGAGAAGCTGTTCAGAATCATTCCATCCCCACCCCCCTCTAAAAAACGATGGCAGGATATTCGAGCCAAGCTACTTCCAGCTGCTTGGTTTTTAAGTGTAGTTTGCAGAGCCTCTGGAATAGACAACCTTGTGTCACCTCACATCTGTCAGTGTTAGTTGCAAAGCAGTATTTTTCATGTACACAGTGTTTAGTGTTGCAGTTTACATTAGGGTAATCTATTAAATGTAAGTCTGTTGGCAAATGGAATTTTTCTGACCTACCAAATCATGACTCTTCTTCATGTAAACATGAATTTGGAGAGTAAGTTTCTTAAACATAATCTACTTCTCACCAAAGCATGTTCCCAGTAAAAAAAAAAAATTCTCTTATCATTGACTTCAAAGCACACGGAACAAACTGTTTCCCTGCTGCTTGCTGGAATATGCAGAACAAGTAAAAGCAGTGTAAATGAACTCACTGATAGACTATGTCAGTTCAGTTCACCCTTTGGTAGATATGTGGATATGGATCAGCGGAAGGAATGTCCTACCATTCCTACCTCCCCTCTCTCTGGGCAGTGTGGAAATTCCAGATCCAATCCATTGTTTTCACAATAACATTTTAATCTACTGGGTTTTGTTTTGCCCTTTTGCCCTCATCACCTTTTACAGTCTGAAGTGTGTTGTATAGAATTTCTCTAAAAACACACAGATTTTGTGGATAACGTCAGTAGATCAGACGAAGTTGCACCGTAAGTATGATAAATGAGTGCTTTTCAATTGCTTCTCTCTTTAGAACAATAAGTACTATGGAACTAGGTTCTTTAAACAGTGAGGGAAGTCAGAGCTTGGTACTATAGACAGTATATCAAATTCAGATACCTAACAAAAGAAATCAATCACAATCCCATTTCCTAAGGTGAATCAAAAACATTTCCAATTACACCAGCAGAATTTACAGCTGTTTTGACAGCATCTAGTTTATACACACTAATAGAAAAGGTTATTTTGGAAAGAAAGGAAGATGTTGATAAACTGGTCTTATCATTCCAATTAGCAATCAGTTCTAGCATTCTCTGACACTATGCACTACTTCACTTCACATGACAAGATTAAGCATACTAGACAATACACATCAGTGATCTCCTCACTACTGAAGACCATGTTGTAGGTCTAGCTTTGTGTTTTGTTTTGGCACAAGCCAGCTTTGTGTTTCTCCTTTGCTATTATTTTCCTCCCTTCTTTTTGTTTTTACAAAATCTGTTAGCCCTTTTTTCAAGTCCTTTAGTGCTATGATAGCTTTAGTGAGCTATCAAAAGGTACTTCTATCTGCTATAGCAGTTGCCTAGAGCTACAGTGTGAAATCAAAGAAAATAAACTCTGTTGACATGATTGGTAGCATATACTCTGTACATGATAGTAGGTTTCAAAAGTCGTCTTTGTAAAGCTCAAAAAGAATTTTTTTTTATTTTGTAGTTATCTAAAAATCCCAATATTAAAAAAAAAAAAGAAGTAGTAGCTGAAATTAGGTGCAAATGAGTATGACATTCAAAGCAGATTCTCAGATGGTGTAACATGTCATAACTTCCTAGTGTAATTATGGCATTTTAGATTAGCTGAGAATTTGTTCCCTAATAATTACACTAAAGTATAAAATATTAAGACCAAAATAATGTGTTTGCTTCTGCTACTGAAAGAAGTAATCATAATTCCTTATTTGTATATGAGCTTGATGCTGTCAAACAGCTGTAAATTTTGTTATTTTAATTGAAATTTAGTTTGATTTGTATTTAAAAAAAAGGGATTATGATTGATTTCTTCATTTTAGGTATTTGAATTTGATGTATTGTCTGTTTTACCATGCAGTGAATCCCTCTACTATTTAAAGATCTTAGAGACACTGTGCTTACTGACTGCTCTAAAGAGAGAAATGAATGCAAAGAACACGTTCATCACAGTTATGAGATAACCCAGTGTGATCAGTGACATGTTAACTACAGAATTTTTGATTGCTTGGAGGAGCAAATCAAAAGTTATTATTTTTTTATCTCATTTGGTCCAGAAATAAGAAACTCTGCAGGAAGAGAAATTTCTTGAGAAGGCAGTTTTGCAGTCATCTGACCTGCTATGAGAAGTACGTGTGAATTGCTAAAAGAACTCAGATAAAACAGATCATGAATTTCTGAATAAAATCTGTTTAGAAGACAGTACCTTTGTAAAATCATAAAAGTCAATCTCATTTGGTCTAGAAATGGAAAACTGCAGGGAAAGAAATTCCTTGAGAAGGCAGTTTCACAGTCATCTGTACTTCTATGTGACTAACTCAAATAAAACCTTTGTAATAAAAAGTATCTTTTGTAAAATCAGAAAATGCAGTGGAAGGTCTCATGTTTCCTCAAATCTGTTTCGATTTTAAAAGGAAATAAAATATAATTTCTGATTGTTTATCCCAAATAGGTTTTCACTGCAAATGGTATCAAAACATTTAGTTTCTTTCCTGGGTTGCCGTGGTATCTTATTGCTCCTTATTGTACTTATTGCCTTGATTTTGGTATATCCAGATCAAGACACAGGTCACTTCTAAACCTGTAAATGGGCTGAATTTTTTATGACTTCATGAGAAGGTTTACCCAGGACTACGGGAAGAACCTAGGACTCCTGTTTCACAGAAGGACATTTCTACCAAAAAAAAAGTATCCTTCCTTTTTGGTGAAGTTGTAGCATAGACAGCTCAAAGCTTCTAAGTACTGTAAGCAAAATTGAATTTTATCATCCCAAGGATAATGACAAAATTAATTCAGTCTTGTGGAAGAGCCAGAAGTATTCCTTCAGGTACCATTTCCCTTCCTGGCTCGAAATACTGAAAGTGAACAGGTTCCTAATACTGATAATGGATAGTTGCCGCCCAGTTTCATGCAAACACTTATTTGTCCTCTGACTCTGACTCCCATCAATGCTGTGTACATGACTTTAAGAAGAAACCAGCATTACTGGAAAAAAGGATAGTGAAGGAAAACAGTCCTAGTCCCTTGCCTTGCCTCCCCTTCCCTCCCTTTCCCTCCCCTTCCTTTCCCACACACACAGAGTGAGATACACACAGTCGCCTACTGCTACAACCATCTTTTTCAGGGAGGACTGCAGCCACCCTTCATCCCTACAGCTGTCTGGGCTAAAATGCTGGCACTGGGCTCCATGGAGCGGAACCACAAACATAGTCTGTGGAGCACTAGTCACATGTTACTGAAGGTAGATATAGCACTTTTATTTACTGCACAACTTCCTACTTATCTACATTAACCTACCCTGAGCTATAGCACTTGACTACAGCAAGTATAGACACAAAAACTTTCAAATTCCCTTCATTTTTCATGAGCTGAACTTTATGAATACATTTATAAAGCTGTAAAATCACTCATTGATCTCCCTCCTAAACATTTGTGTAAAAAACTGCACACAAATGCAGTTTTTCCCTAGAAGTTCACACACACAAGAGAAATATTTTTTTTCTTATCATGTTAAAAAATACTGAATATCCACTCAGAAGCTGGGACACAATATAATAGCTGGTGTGCCAGTTTTATTGGTAGGACTCTAATTATTCTCTAAGGGAAGGATAAATGGGTAGAGATTAAAAGCTATTTTATTCTGTTAATGGTTTTTGTGCTGTATATTTCTACCACATCTTCTGCCAGAAATCAACTTTGTCATAGGAAAATGTGCCTCTTTTGATCATGGAATCAAATAACTTAACATGCTGTACTTCACTAAGTTAATGTTCAGAAAAAATAGGAGTCACTTTCAAACTCTGACTTCAGTAGCTTTTCCATGCAGCACAAGAAGAAATGTAGGTGTCAGTATAAGTGCTGAGGCAAAGCAACTACATTAATACAAGAGGTAAAAGTAATACAGCTGATATTCACTAAACACTTGAAAGACTCTTCAAACCTAGTAGTTTGAAACAGTAGTTTTGAATATTACTTTTTGGGGGTTTTTTGGCCAGAAACTATTGGAAGTCTTAACAAATGTGTAAAAGAAGTGTTTACCTGGAACTTTTCCAATGCATTCCTGTATTGTAGTTTATGTTCAACATATTCTAAGAAAAAAGCTGGCTTTTTGAAAGTACAAAAAGTTAGGTATGTAGATAATTTGGAGTGTGCTTATATACAGAGTGCTAGTATTCAATAGAAGCCTATATTAGGATTGTCAAACACCTCAAAACTTCAGAATATGAACACAAAATAAAGTCTTCAACCCTTTTTCATTTTTCCTTTTTTCCTCTAAGAAGCTCTAGTGTTGTTATAAAGCTTTCTTATTTTTCCTTATTTTAATAGCAAGACAATAACCAAGACAGTAGGTTAAAAACTCTGTGAAAAAGTAATGCATTTCTTTATTATTTGAAACATAATAAGTACACTAATTCTTGGAAAACAAAACCATAATTCTCTTCTACCACTAGCATAAATATTTAATAAGCTGTGACTTTTCTTCTTCCTTTGGTATCTGGTTTTCCTGATAGAAGAGATGAACTATCAGCATTGACGAGAAAGTAACACACAAAGATGGTCTTGTAGTAAGTCTGGTTATGGGAATAACTGAAACAAGACCAATTTGAATAGCTACCCAAAGGAATAATCATCACTTTTTCTCAGATTTTTTCTTTCCTTTATCACAGGTGTGTTTTTTACAGAGCTTCTGGTTTTAGTTCTGAGGAGCTGGTAATAATGTCCACTGCACTACATAATTAATTCTTAGTTTGATAAATGTTCTCATTTAGGACTGACAATTCTGTTCTGTAATTCCTTGCCTCCTTAGTTTACTGCTTCTTTATATAATTTACCTTGGCTAATGTTGTTCAAACGCTGCTTACCTTCTGAACTGAGTTTCAGGATACAGTAACATTTGGATGGACGAAAACTCAGACAGGATATAATTTTAGCACAATGCACTGCACTGCAGTGCAAATTGAAGTTGATCAGGTCATAACACCTGCATAACACCTTCCACACCTCAGGAGAAAGTATCTAGACTTTGCCTTTTTCTTACTGTTTCCAAATGCCTATCAACTGATCAAAGATGTGCCTGTTACATTTGTACCACTTATTTTCCACTGTGAGGGAGAAAAGCAATTTTCTGAGAGTTTGGTCACAGTAAGGTAATAAAAAGTCTGTGGCTTCAAAAGTGGTATTATAAACGTTTAGAGTTTTTGCTCTGGAGTTTTGACATAAATTTGTTTCTTGTTAAGTTCTGGTGATTTTGCATGCCAACAGCATTCAGTGATATACTGTACCATTTGGGGAAAATCCTCAGTGTGCTGAATCTGATTGTTAAAAGGCCAAACTGGTTTAAAATAGCCCACCCTACCTATGATTTGCTCTGGACTGAGTGTACCTGTCCTACCTGTCTTCTCTTTGAGTCCGGATTCTTTGAGTCAAGTTTTTTTCTCTTCATGGGAGCTTAGAATTTATAATGGCTATAAATATATTCCAGTTTAAATGTTTCTGAAGTACCTGCACAAAATTAAGGTAAAGTTTTTATATCATTTAGGACTTTTTATTTCCTATTTTAAAATTTTTAGAGTTTGGGAAAAAAATATCCAGAGATGGAATTTTTGAGTTCAGCATGCATTTCATTCCAAAATTCAGATCATCAGTAAGAAAAACACCTGCTGATCGTTGGGCAGAAACATGGCAACCTTTGACTACAAGATCATATAGAACTTCAAAAAGAATGATGCTGTCACGTAACAGAGTTCCATCATGTTTCTTTACACCTCCACAAACTACTATTTGATAAAGACACAGTGAAGCCATGACATCTCACTTTCCTCAAATATGGTTGGGAATAACATGACATTTTAGCTAACTAAACATTCTTGCAAGAGATCATCTTCAGAATGGTAACAAACATAGTAACATACTCTACTGTCAGTCACACTTCTAACATCTTGCAACTTCTTTATGGCATATGACAGGAAACTGAGCATTATTCATGTGACTGCTGAGCCGCTTAAACCAAAATCAGCATAAAAAAGATACAGGAACAAACTGAACAATTCCAAACTGTCTTTTTTTGTAGTTCTGCTCAACGAGATTTAGCCTCAGGGCTTCATTCCTTCCCAAGACTCACCTAGGAACAATGTAGCAGGAGATGCTTTCCTACACTCAGGTGCTGTATGTAGATTTTGTACTTTCATTTATTCAATATGAACTAAATCACTTTTGGCCAAAATGAATTGAATTTATGAGGGAGAAAATAGGTTTGCTATTCAAGTTGGTCATATTCTTTTCAGATCAATATAATTTCACTGTTATTCTCCACTTCTTTAGAACAGCAAGGATTTCTGAAGTTGTGTCTGTTTCAGAAGAACATCCCTAAGGTTTGTCATGGACTCAGTAACTAAAACACAGACCCAAAAAAAAAAATAAAAATTGGTGTGTTCCGGCTGAAATTACATATTTTAACATGGTTTGGTTTTGGAGACATATTTTAAAGATTGGTATTCTTTCCAGTATGGAGTAAAAACGTGTTTGGGAGCCTCACTCTTTCATTTCAGAGCAGGATTTGGATCCCTTTTGGCAGGTCCATTTTCACCTCTATTTAGGCTTGTGAAGCTCCCAGAGAGTCTGAGATATGCAAAGTTCCTTGGGGTCTCCTATCCTGTATCTGTGGGCAATGAAAAACTGGTGGTGGAGTTTCACAGGACATTGTGAAAGAAATCACTTAGAAGGTAAGGACACAAAGTAAAGATGGAAGCTTGAATATATCCTTCTACTGTGGATCTTGCAACCTTAAGTGCATTTGCTTAATAGTTCTGCTGCTATTTCAAGTTTGAAGGAAAGCAGTGATGCACTTAACGATTGTGAAACTGGAAAATCAGTGAAGTGTGAAGTTTTTTCATTCCCTTTTGAGATCAGTTTCATAAGCCTATAATTTGGTGTGTTGAGCCACACCAGCCTCTGGGTTTTATTCATTTCGGGATTATTTTGTCAAAAGTATTGCACAACTAGAAAAAGGCACAAAGGGTGGGTAGTTGGACAATATATTGAAAATTGGACCTCAAAATTCCCAGGGCTTTTTCAAAAATATTAGGCCTGGGAGATAACAAAAGAGAGAAAGTGGGATATCACTTGCCAAAGCCAAAGGACATGATAGAGAATTACAGTTAATCTCTCAGCTGCACCTCTGATCACACAAGCCAAATGCAGGAAGCCCAGGGTCTTGATAAAGTGGAAGGCACGATTACCTTCTAATAAACAGCATTCAACAACCTCTTCTCCACTTCTGTTTTTATTTTTTTTGGAAGCCAGTGTAGGAGTTATACTGTTTAAATTTTGTACTGTGTGCCTTGTCATTGCCTGAAAATTTATGTAGCTGTTGCTATGGCTGCAGCTTTATCCACTGCATATTCTCAGTTCTCTACAGCTAAAATGCTTCATGGAGTACAAATTTCCACTGCAGTGGTGCAAGAGAAACAGCATAAAATATTCTGCTTTTTGATCCAGCTTATATTTCCGTGTGTAGAATGTCATATGTATTTTGAAAATCTAGGTACTGTCAGTCACCAAAAAGCAGTTTCTTTTTCTGCTAATGCTGCAGAAATTAGTTACTGTCTCTTTTCTCTTCAGCATATTGCAGAGGGCGATATGCTCACATATGTTTATAGAGCCTAACCTGCTTTAGAAACCTCAGTATTGTTTTGTTTCCTTTTTTGTTTGGTTTATAGAACCTCCAATTTTTCCCAGTTTAAACACAATTGTTCTAAACTTTTTTTTCAGTACTGTTAAGAGGTAAGTGCCAGGATTTAGCATGTATAACATTGTCTGAGGCATTTGTTCAGCTGTCTGTTGAATCCCCTGAAACTAATGCTCAGTCTCTATTAATGTCTCAGTCCCTGGAAACCAGAGCCCATTCTCTCCTATAATTAATCTTGCAGGTACTGCCTTGACATTATTGGTTCACCAGCAGAGCAGAACTGCCTCAGCCATCAATAATAATTCAACACATTAGGATGAGGCCTACATACACAGCCCACAGATGTAGCTGAATTGTGTGCAGACTCCAGCACTCCTGGCTGACTGGGGAAAGAAGGAAAAAAAAGAAACCCTCTGCAATCAAAACTGTTTTGGTTGCTGGATAATTTTGCAATACAAAGGTCGTGGTGTTACTCGTGCTTTTGCTTTATGTTTTTTCTCCAAATGTAGGCACTGTTTGGCACAATGCTTGTGATTGTCTGTTTACTGAATCTTAATACTAAAGCTGTTACAAATTGTCTTTCACAGATGGTGGGAGCTTCTCAGATCAGGAGAGGCAGGGAATTTATTACTCAATATTTCTGTATTACTGATTGGGACGTGAGAAGCATAAGCAATCTGTCCTACTGCAGGGTTTGAGCTCTCCCTCCTCCTTCCCCCACCCCAAAAATTATGGCTAGCTGGAGAAGGGGATTTTTTTCTCATTTTGTGTAGATAACAGCTGTGCAATTTCAAGCAGAATGTTTGCTTTGATCCTCCTTTCTTTAATTGAAATCCACAATTATGAGATTTGTTTCTTTTATGTTTGCTAGTTTATTGGTTTAATCTACAAAATGTGCTGCCTTGCTGTCTTGCACAGTTAAAGGCAACAGCACAGTTGGGATTTAAATGGCAAACTTGGAGGGGGGTTGCAGTCTCTCAGGTATTGGGGGGATAAAACTTCTTTCATCTGATTTCAGATCATTATATGTACAGGGTAGCAACAAGAACACAAACAATATGTCAACTAATTGTAAAGAATATCCCTAGGTAGCCACTTTATGTAAACTAACCACATGAAAGGAAATTTTAACATGGAGGCAAAAAATCCTTCTCTGATAGCTTATTTGGGGATTTTCTCTATTTAGAAACCTTTGTAGTAACAGTTTTCATTATACAATGTTTTACTGGCCTCTCCAACACCAACTCCTACTTACGTGAGTTTAGCAAAACCTTTTAGAACAGCCAGGGTATTTATAATCTGAAGGAGGCATTGCCAAACTGGCAGATGCAGAAGATGGGATTATATGGCAGAGTAATCACCTATGAACCAGAGGAACTGAGGGAGCAGCTGGACTCAGATTTACAAAGGATTTTACCTTGTTAGGTCTAATTGGGGTGAAAAAAACTGCAAGACTTAGTCCACCTATGGATATTTTTTTTTTTAGGTTACAAATGTCAGCGAATGTCTCATAAAATAATCCTCAGGAAGGAAAAAAAAATCCTTTCCCTTAGCATCTTTGCCAAGAACTATTTCCTGACTAGAATTTTGTCCAGAAAAAGAACCAGTAAATAAATCTCGAAAAATACTTTGTGATATAAAGTGTGTGTGTGCATTTGTGATAACTTCCTTTTCTTATGAGATAGATGCCTCAGAATCAAGTGGTCCTCACTCTGTAATTACTATATACTACAGATTGTAGATGAGATTATTCATCAGTATTCTACAGGGTTTCCTCAATCAAAAAAAAAAAAAAAGGAATTCTGGGAAACTTTTTTCAGAATTCTCCTAGAAATATTCTCTAATTAGTATAGAATGCAAAAAACTGTTGAGAATTTGTTCTCAAATGCATGAAGAAAACAAAATAAAGTCATTAATAACACTGTATTGCAAGTCATGGATCCATTCTGGAGCTCTCCTAGTTTACACCAGCTAACAAACTTTCCTCGATTTAAAAGAACCTTTTTGCTCATCTATAGAGAATTTTTTTCCTGACAACCTCAAATGGGAAATCTTTCAAAATTAATGTTGAGCAGAGCTACATCAAACCTGGACCTGACTGACACCCTGTCCTAAGGTTTAGTATGGACCTCACTGAATTCAATAAAAAAAAGACTCATAGAAGCTTTAGATCAATTTACATTAAGATGTAAAGACCCAAATCTATGAAGTCGGGAGTCTAAATCATATGAACGTAGCCACTCAATTGGCTTGCAGCTCTGATAATGTGTAGGATTGCCAAGAGAGATTCTCCTTCAGTTATAAAAAGCCCAAAATGCTTTGCAAGAATCACTAATAATAATGAAGAGCGGTATCCTCTTGCTAAAATAAATAAATAAACCTATGTAGGTATTTTTACAGTGATGACGAAGGTGCAGGATTTTCTCTGGCAGAATGGTGGGTGGAGAGTGAGTGAAATATTTGGCTCATTCATGTAGCCCTGTAGCCCCACACTACAGTATTGTCATTGCTAACAGCAGCCTACAGGCTTTGCATTGAATTTGCAAGGCCTCAGCTCTAAGAGTTGTTAGGCTTACTACTTCTGAACTTGTATTGACCTGCGTGTTGCTTTATATGGGTTTGGTTTAGCTATAACAACAATTTTTCTTCTGTGTTGCTTTTCCTTCTCTTTTCATGGTACAACCACAGTTTTATACAGGTAGTAGTAACAAGTAGCTCAGGAAATAAAGGGTTAGTTAGTTTAATGGCTATGGAGCTGTTGTTGTAGTTCTGTGCACAGAAGGTAAACTGTAAAATTTGAGACACCGAGAATAATAAGAGGATAGGCCTCCTATGGACTAAAGAAGGATCAGGAATGACATAATGTCTGCCCTCCCAGGTCTGATCACAAAGAATTCTTTTCACAGGGCTCTGCCTCTGATGCCTTGCAGAGCTCCATGTTACAGATATTTTCTGCCATAGTTGGTACGTATTGACTGACACAAAAAGTATTGGGAAAAAATGCTATTTTCTGTATCACTGCTATATTTTACCATAAGTTTGTCATATTCTTATCATCATTAGAAACCTTTTTCATTAGAAGCATAGTTATGTCATCTTGAGACCTTTCTGTAGAAATCATGACTAGCTACCGTAAATTCATGAATATTATGAGTATATGAAATAGAATATACATATTTTACTGTAAAATACTGAGTGTCATTTCGATGGTTGCAATAAAAATAAAAAAAAAAATCTGAATATTAAACTTAAACTGCCAGAGTAACTCAGCCTGACAGCTTTGAGGGTATCAAATCAGAAGTCCAACCTCAGTGGCAGTAAAGAAGCTAACATTAAATCACTTCATTGCTTGATATGAACCACACATCTCTGCATACAAATTTGTAGAGGTGAGCAACACCAGTTTAGATTTGCTGGATTAAAGATTTTGTCTAGCTACTAAAAAATGAATGTCAATTAAACAGCCAAATAGAAATCCAAAGATCATTAGGATTTAGTGTTAGACATAATATATATGTATTCAATTTTAGCATTTATTCATAAAATCATAGAATTGTTTAGGTTGGAAAAGACCTTTTAGATCATCGAGTCCAACCATAAACATAACACTTCCAAGTCCACCACTAAACCATGTCCCTTATGGCCACATCCAAACATCTTTTAAATACCTCCAGGGATGGTGACTCAACCACTTCCCTGGGCAACCTGTTCCAATGCTTGACAGCCCTTTCAGTGAAGACATTTTTCCTAATATCCAACCTAAACCTCCCCTGGTGCAACTTGAGGCCGTTTCCTCTCATCCTATCACTTGTTACTTGGGAAAAGAGACGAACACCCACTTCGATAGTGGCTTCAAAAAGAAACAAGAGACTGTAATAAGGGTGCTGAATGACTTAGAAATGAGTGGGGAGTTAGCTGCTTAACTTCAGGTGAGTTCATCTTCATTTGGAGATTGCTTGGTATCAACAGGTCATTTCACAATACTCTCAACCTAACCCTTGCATAGTGGTATTAGGTGTCACCACTACAAATTTTAACAGCTGCCAATCTCATTAGACTAGATTAAAGGTACAGAGAACTCATTTCCCTAAAATTCATGATGGAAAAATCTAAATAGGAACACTTACTCCAGCACTTTACCTGCTCTATTAGTTTAGAAGATGAAGTTCATATTCTACTAACATAATTTTCTATCTAAATAATAATGCTAAATTTATAGAATTGAAGAAAAGGGGAAAAAAAATACTCCAGGAAAAAAATGTAACTGGATTATTTTACAAAGTTTTATGTGTGACAATGAAGAAATTTGACACTTAGTATAATGCAAAAGATAACTGGATCTAGAATAGATGTCAGTACATCCTAGCAGATATATGTGTTTCTTTTTTTTTGGTATCAAAGCCACAGACAGCCAGTTTCGCAGTGAGGATATTATCATAAATATTCTGAGCAGACTTAGATGAATATTGCACAGGGAAATAATTTGTAAATATCTTAATCAAATCAAAAGAAGAATTTCTGTTTCCATTTCTCTGCCTTCCCTTTCTCTATAGCTTTCTTTTTCCATTCTCCACAATACAATGGGATACAGTGGAGAAATGTCTGTGGAATGAGAATGCGCATTTTATCTTCTGCAAAGAAAATAGTCAAATGAGTCAATCTAGGATGAATCCAGAATGTACAGTCTCAGAAGGTTTTATTGCTCCTATAACTATCCCTTCAAGTAAGCAGTCTTAGCCTTATGTGCCTGCCAAAATTGCAGTTTGGATATATCAACAGTGCAAAAAGCAGTGTAACTGAAATCTCTGCAGGTTTTAGAACTGACTTTATCTATCCATCCCAGTTTCTATAGCTGTAAATATAGACAGGCCTGGTACTTAAAAAAAAAAAAATCATTTCTACAGACAGCCAGCAGTAGCTAAGCTCTTAGGCAGGTTTGTAAGACTTCTGAAGCTTATCAGGCTGTAGTTTCATTGAACTAACTTAGCTTTATTAAACAATATCTTGTCTACTTAGAATGAATCTGCCCACAATGATACTATATCTCTGCATTATAGCGTAATAAATCCTGCAAGTTCATGGTCAAGAAGGTACTGCACATTAAGCTATGATGGAAAGAATTCCAAGTGGAAATAAAGAATATTTAAGAAGGCAAATAAATTGGTAGTATAGCTATCTGGAGAAACAGAAACCAAAACAGGCTTGCAAGTGTAAGTAAACTATGAAAAATTAACAGCTATTATTCTGTTACTGAAGAGGACAGGAAGCAAAAAGGAAACTAGGAACTGACTACTTTTAGGCACAAAAAAGAAGGCAAACTTTAGCTTTCGCAATTCCCCTTCTCGTCTAAGAAAAGAAGCAATGGACTTCATTAGGAAGCATAAATACATCTTTTAAAGTTATCATTCAAGTGAGTAAAATAAAATAAAAATCTTTGGTACTTCGGGGGGGAAATTGTAAAGAGAAGAAAAGTATTTCAGTGATTTTTTTCCACTTTTATAGCAATAAAAAGTGTCACAAATTTTATTTTCACCCCCAGTTTAGGTTCAAGATTTAAGTTTTCTTTTCTACCTAGTTCCTTTTTCCCACATGAGCTCTTCCTTTCTTTGCTTATTTTTTAATATTTATTTATTTACTAAGCAAAAGGGGACAAAGGAGGTAGGAAGAAAATGAAAGAAAAGAAAATACAAGAGAGCAAACAAAAAGTATGAAACACAAAGAAAGGTATCAGAACTTATTTTTGTGTCAGTGCAGATATTTTGCAAGCTCTCTTTTGAGCACAGAAGTAGGAATATGCCATTTTCAGACTTTGTTCTTGCCCCTTGTTGATGATGATCTTGAGATACAATGGCAAGAGTAAAGACAGGATACATTCCAGCAGTGTTTTCTTTTTGAGCTGTATGTCTGTCCGCTGCATCAGACGCATGTAGCTCAGTGTAAAATCATAATCTGTCATCTGGTGTGTTCTAATCGTTGGTCACTTGACTGGGAAAAGAGTGAAGCACCTATGCTCTTATATATATATTACAAATTTTGTTACAGAATTCTGTCTCACAAAAGATTTACATTCCTGTGAACTGGTTCTCTCTCTCAGCCTTAATGGTCTGATGCAGACTGTAAACTCCTCAGGATATTCTCTGAAACTCTTCCGTGTACTGAGCTGTACTGTTGTTTATGTTGGTATTCTGGGAGAGTCAAGCTGTAACTGCATCACTCCACCATACAGATTCTGATGAGAGTGCTGCAGTCCTTTCTGACATGAGTTACAGTACTTCAGGTTAGCTATCTCTTCAGTACACTAAACTGCGGTAAAACACACGCTTTCTGAGTATGTTTACTTTTATTATGCCATCCTGAAAATAGTGCTCAAAAAGTTGTAATCTGAATCAGAGAGAAAATGAATAGCTGATACTAAGAAGCACTCACTATATTATCACCCTCTAGGGTAGCTTTTCCTGAAATGATGCAATGCAGTTTTGTGATATGAGGAAGGTAATGTATGCAGGTACTGAAGATACATGTACCAAGTTCTAGCTCAACTGTAAATTAAATTCACTCTAATGAGCAAGGAAAGAAAATATTTCCACTGCAAAGTGTAACAACATCAGTGCATTTTTGCTTTATATCATTAAAGAAAGGACTTCAGGCCTAATTCACAGGCAAATTTTGACCCAGACTAAAATAGTTATTATGTTAGGTATGCCAGGGGAGAAATGAGTAAAGCACTATCTTTTTAACACCACAAAGTATCCTGTGTTGAAATTTGTGAAAACCACTTCACATGAAGGCAAATTTTAAAGTCAATATGAGTGAAATATAAAATTATCAATGGTTATGTGAACATTTATTACCCTTCAAAGACAGATAGATAATTCTCCTAGCATTACTGTGGATATTTCAGAAATCAGGGAGGGAAACAGATAAAAAGCAGTATGCAAGACAGGGACAAACAGATTTGGGAAAACATCATTAGGACTATATAAATTAATCTATTTTTACACTAAGAGAAATTCTCACATTCTGTTTTTACCTTGAAATCTACTGTTACTTTGTCAGACTTAGAGAAAAGATAATTTATCTAAAAGTCTGGTTGCTTTTTGTATCACCTGCTCTACTAAAAATACGACCTCTCTTTACAGATGTTGCATCTCTTCTAACCACTTTTGTACACTGGGGTGCCTACTTCATTACAAACTTTCTTACATTGTTTAAATAGTGAACAATAAATGTAAGTCATTGTGTTAGCCAGCCTCTATAACAGAAAAAAAAGTGCAACTCCAAAGATATCCTCTGAGCGTCAAAGAAGCAGTACATCCAACAGTGACATGTGATGGGACAAGAAAGAAATACTATACTGGTGTCTTTTAGAGTTTGTTTATGAACAGCTGAATAGTGCATTCAGGCATTCAGATAGGCAGGAATCAGAAAAGTCAGAAAGGTTCCTATATGGAACTCCTTTCCAATGGTATTCCTCTAAATATTTGGGAATGGTAAAGAAAGATGGCAGCAATATTTCATGGAAGAGTGGAACATCAGTGAAAAAAGCTGTTGGTCCATGCAGTAAAAAAATGCTTTTAAAAACAAAGACAAATATTGAGAATAAGAATGCCTCACTTACGATAACTAAGTTAATTTGTGTAAACATAATTTATAATTCTGACTTCACTGATATGAATATATTTATTGGTTATTCATTGATTTTGGGAGCATCCTAATCTCTTTCAGATGTAGCACCACAGGACTATTTGAATATTCCTTAGATCTTGGTGTCTTTCAGCTAATCCTTCTTCCTTTGATCCCATGGGTAGGGTTGAGAAATGTAAGACATGTCCTTGCAGTTGAAGACTGGCATATTCAGATGTAAGAGAGCAAAACCAAGATAGCAAAGCATAAGTGTCCAAACTATTGCCTGAAACCATCAAAATGCTGTTCCTTTCTAGACTTTTTATGAATACATAGTACAAATCTTAAAGACCAGAAAGGGGAACAATATGGTTTTGAAGAAGACAATAGTTGCTTTTTGCCATTGAAGAAAAGTAGGTTTTCAGATGGAGAGGAGAGAGATAGCTCTTGTAGGAACTAGCAGTTTGACATAAATCTTTAAATACAAAATGGGCATATGCTGTGTATTTAAAAAAAATACAAGTTACAAAGGGTAGTACATGCATAGGTTAGTTTCAGGAAAAAGCAAAGGGTATGAAAGAGCACAAGTTTGAGTAACACCTGAATTTACTTAGCATTTTCAGGATATCTGGCATGAGTAAAAGAGGGGAGAAACATTATCAAACCAACAAAGACACCACTTTTTTATATAAAATTCCATCTTCATCATACTGTCCATTTCTGTTACTAAGGAATTTTTGTTGTCATACTGCAGTTAGAGCAAAACAGAACAGGTCCTATTCTTTGATCATGTAAATAAAAAATGTGACCAGAGTATTTAACTTTATCATCTCCTTACTGATGGATAATGAAGAGCAACCTCCACCAACAAGAACACCAAAAGCAGAAAAGACAAAAGAATCCTTTAACTGAGAAAAGATTTTCCCTTTTAATCTGCTTAGAATCTGTCCTGCTCTGTTCTCCTACTGTACCTCAGTATCGTGACAATGATCTCATTTGTTTTTCTTTTAAATAAAATCTCATTTATTCCTATTCAAATTAAATGTCATTAAGTTTAATTTAAATGGTGGCTGAGATGGATTGACAGGACAAAAACTTGCATACCAGCTGACTGCTGACTGTCCTATTGCCCCTCTATCATGTTTGCTAATAATTATCCACAGCCCACACATACACACACACAAAAGAAATGTCACAGAGAACAATGTTTCTGCTTAAAAAAAATCGAATGATGAAGCCATGAGGACTTTACCTATGAGAGAGTGTTACTACATAAAACTTCATGGAATCACAATAACCTGTAAATCATATGCCACAGACAGAATGAGTTATTTTACCTGTACTTCTGATTAAAAAAAAATTCAGTCATTCATTTATATACCTATGTGTATATATATCTATCTAGCTGTGTATATCTATCTGTCTTTGGGTTAGTATTCCTCCATATCCAATGAAATTATCTCTAGGAGGTTGACAGGTGAATAAGCCTTATGGCCAAGGAGCTTCTACAGATGTCTGACAATCTATATATTCCTGGAGTTTGATTACCTAGCTGTAAAATAGGCATAACAATGTTTGGAAGTTTGTGAAGAAAAATATATTTTACAGACTTATTTACTATGTGTATGATGAGAGCTAAATGTATATATACCTCTTTTTAGTATTAGTATCCTTTTGAGTCCTTCAACTATCATTTAAAATTAAAACATTTTGCACCTGAATACAACTCATGATAGACATAAGGTTTGCAGAACATGACATAGGTGACTAAAAGTTCTTATAAAGGTCAGGAACAGACAAACCTGTAAAATAATAAAAAAAAAATAATCTCTTGTTCAATATTAGTTAATAAAACATGCTAATTTAAGTATCATAAATGCCTACCGAACTACACTTTTAAACATCATAACCTTTGATTATTTTCAAAGAAATTATTTACTCTACATATGGTGTGTCTCCACTAGTAAACTCTTCTAGGTTACTGACAAAATAATGTTGTGGAGATTAGTCACATATGAATGCTAAACTTATTCAGGAAATATCTCTGGCATTTTGCTTCCTTTTAACATTCCTCTTTTCTATATTTTAAACGCAAAATTAAATGCAGTTTCACTCCAGTAGTGAAATTAATGCATTTGGCATTAATTGCATTAACAGCAAACCTGACTAGAAAATTTCAGATGTGACTGAGAAGAATCTTTACTTGCTGTAGAAATACCCCAAATTTACTATGAAAGGAATAAAGGAAACATTAAGACACTTCATACATCCTTCACAGCCACTTCTACAATTTTGTGTGCAGTTCAGAGCTCTCTGTCACGAAGGAAATGACAGACTAAAAAAAAAAAAATATAGAGAAGATGGATAAGGATAATCAAGGTTTCTGTGTAAGGGGTATCGAAACAGGAATTTTCAGTATACAAAAAAAGATGAGTGAGGAAAGAATACGGTAGAGTTTTATAGAGTAATAAGTGAAACAGAGACACTGAATGTGCATTTCCTCTTTGCTACATCCTCCCAGTATGAGGACATGGGGAAATGCATGAAATTAAAGTTGAAAAGGCAGTTCCAAAACAGTTGGTCATTGCACAAGAATAAAGAAGCTGTAGAACATCTTACTGCAGTTTGTTGTAGTATCAGCTCCATGGGTTTAGAAGGCAACTAGACAAATTTGTGAAAGAAGAATGCTTCTATGACTGCTATGTACACACACTGTAATTCTGGTCTTATCACCTTCATGGTGTCAGTTTGTCAGTTAAAGATTCCAAAATGTAACACGATGAAAAACATTGAGAATTGATAATGGTCTGGAAGCCCAACAGTTTAAAATCTTGGAAGAATATACATTACAGTTCTCTAGTATTTGAGTTGTTATATTCCCCAATATCTGTCAAGAATGGTCAAGCTTAATATTTCCCTTGAATTCTAACTACCAACATGCAAAACAGTGGCAAATGCCAAAATGGTTTCATGTTCTATCAAGGACAATGCTGCAGTAAAGTCATGCCAGGTGGGATGCTGCTGTATTTAATTAAAAACACTGAACAGCCTGCAATAGAAAAAGAGTACACACTAGTTCACCCATACAGCCAGAAGAAAATACACTGTATCTAATCAAAGCCTGCAATATACAATCTCAATTTTCACTTGTTCTATGAAAGCTTCAGCATAAGTGTATTTAATCATCCTTGTACTACATGCTCACTGCAGTTTGGTCCAAATGCATTCTCAAAGACTCTTTCAAACAAAAATTACTTTAAAATTATACACCAAATAACAACAGAATCTACAAAGAAGGAAAAGGCAGGTGAGCAATCAAATCTATAATTTTTAGATTTATTGCATCATTAATTAGAATTGAGACAAAAATACGAGAAAAGGAATACACCAATTACACTTTTAATTGCTCAGACACTCTGTTATGGATTTAGACATCAAAAATTGCTGGTTTACTAAACAAAAATTAAAAGCAAACAGGACAACATTACTAGGATGGGACTCAATAATGATTCCTATAAAAGTTCTTTTCCTTGCTGATGGCAGGAACACTGCAAATATGTAACACAAAATACAGGCAGCTTTAGGAAGCCTTACAGTTAGAATTTTCAGATAATGATATTTCTAAAAATAAAGATAATTTTGAGAAGTATCAAATTTTAGTTTCAGAATTGTTATAGACTACATGTCAGAGTTAAAACTGCAATTTTTTTTCCACTCTATTATTCACAGTACAAAAGAATGCTTATTATTTGTCAACAACATTAAAGTGAAAAGTGACTTTTCTTGGTTTTCCTCTCCTTCTGTTTTATGTGGGCTAAGACTATTTGATTAGCCTCCATTCATCTTGTGCTAAGTGCTAATACAGCCTCTTTTTTATGACTTCCATGAATGCTGGTTGCATTTGGTTAATTCTGGGATCCTAGCAACAATCCACTTTGCAACGTGCAATATCTTTTTTAAAGCAAAAAGCTTTAATTGTGGAAAAGCATATAGAAATGCATGTCATTGTTGATTAGAAGTCAAATGTTTACTGACTCAGATAAATATTGTTTTCTTTGGTAGTAACTTGATACGCTTTTCTTCTGAACTTCTTTAGTAGAAGTGCCTAGAGTGTAGATTCGACTTGTCCCTCAATTTGCAGGAGAAGCAAATATTTCAAACCAATATGCCAACTATTTTTCAGTCTAAATTATTAGAAACTTTTGATATTGAAGTAGTTGATACAACACAGCTAGAACACTCAGTAAGCTTCAATAATGATGCAAAACTATTTCCTTTTTTTAAATGTAGTGAAATCTTGCTTTGCTTTTACTGAATTTCTGGTAGATTCTTTTTATATTTTTCATGCATTTCATGTATGAGTAATGGGATTCTTTGTATGTTTAGATTTTAGTTTTCTATTTAATCACACATTATAGTTGTCATGGTTTTAGCTGGGATAGTTGATTTTCTTCACTGTAGCTAGTATAGTGCTGTGTTTTAGACTTGGTATGTAAATAATGTTGATAACACCCTGGTGTTTTAGTTGTTGCTGGGTAGTGTTTACACTAGTCAAGGACTTTCTAGCTTCCCATGCTCTGCCAGGTGCACAAGAAGCCGGGAGGGGAGGGGATACAACCAGGAGAGCTGATTCGAATTGGCCAGAGGGTATTCCATATCATGTGACGTCATGCCCAGTATATTAACTGGGGGAAATTGGCTGGGGGAGGCAGCGATCGTGGCTCGGGGACCGGCAGCGTCGGTCGGCGGGTGGTGAGCGGTTGCAGCACTTGTTGTTTAGTTTTGGTTTTGGTTTTTTTTTTTTCCCTCTCTTCTTCCAGTGTTTCATCTCTCTCTCTCTCATTATTTTCCTTTTCATTATATTAGTATTATTGCTGTTTTATTCTAATTATTAAACTGTTCTTATCTCAACCCACGAGTTTTCTTACTTTGGCCCTTCCGATTCTCTCCCCCATCCCACGAGGGTGGGGGAGTGAGCGAGCGGCTGTGTGGTGCTTAGTTGCTGACCGGGGCTAAACCACAACAGTCCTTTTTGGCGCCCAACGTGGCGCACAAAGGGTTTGAGATAATAACAGTTGCTGGTCACAGCATTGATTCATTTGTTCTCGATATTAGTAGTCAGACCTACACCATGCTGGTTTTGAAGTACATGTTAAAGATTGGCATTGGGTTTTGTACTTTGCTGTGCTCTGCAGTGGTTAGAGATGTTTTGCCTAGGAGATTTGTTATTAAAACTCTGGCCTTGAGTTTTATCGGTTATTTGGGTTTTGCATGGACGCCGTTACTGTACTTCGGGTACCACCTCATGGAGACAATTAGCAATTATACCTCCTCTTCTGAGAGGTTCTTTATGGAGGAAATACAGAATGGCACCTTAGCTACCATCTTCTGTAATGTCTCCTCCTTCATTACAACAACTTTTCAGTATCTTGAACATCCTTGGGTAGTTAAGATACATCTGTTGATATTCCTATGGCAGATTGTTTCGGTTTTGTCTAAGGTTAATAAGCAATTCAAGAATATCATCCAGAGATCTGCCCCAAGGCTTGATAATTATGGGTGGCAGGGTATGTGGGAGAGTATGGGCAAATGCCTGAGACGGTGGGCACCCCCAGTGTTTTGGGACTTCACCCCTGAACAAGTGCAGAATCCTGAAAAATTAGTAGAATATTTGGAGGAAGTATGTTGTCACCCTAGCAATTCCAGAGAGATACAAATCATTGCAATGTGTTGGGGCCTGGCCCATGCCTACCGAGCCCTATTCAACAGTATTCAGCAGCACCAAGGAAAAACGACAGGCCCTGCGGCTACTCCAAGCCCAGTGACAAGCACTGTGGCCCCTCAAACCCCCACAACAGGCGCTGCAGCAGCTCCAAGCCCAACGACAAGCACTGTGGCCCCTCAAACCCTCACAACAGGCGCTGCAGCAGCTCCAAGCCCAGCGACAAGCACTGTGGCCCCTCAAACCCCCACAACAGGCGCTGCAGCAGCTCCAAGCCCAGCGACAAGCACTGTGGCCCCTCAAACCCCCACAACAGGCGCTGCAGCAGCTCCAAGGCCGACGACGGGCACTGTGACCGCTCAAACACCCATGACGGACACTGAAGCTGAATCAGAGAATCAACCCGTGCCAGTATCAGTTGCCCCTATACGAAAGAAGAAATCTTCGAAGAGAATGTCAACTCGTTTAGAAAAGGATAATGGAGAAGCAGTGCCGTTACTAAGAGAGGAGAAGGAAGAGGAAGAACTTGTACAAGAGATGGAAACTACCCGATCCCTATCCTTAAGTGAGCTACGAGATATACGAAAAGATTTCGGCCGTCATGTAGGTGAGCATGTTATCACCTGGCTGCTCCGATGCTGGGATAACGGGGCCAGTAGCCTGGAATTAGAGGGTAAGGAAGCCAAACAACTGGGATCCCTTTCTAGGGACGGGGGCATTGACAAAGCAATTGGAAAAGGGACACAAGGCCTCAGCCTCTGGAGGCGACTCCTGTCTGCTCTGAAAGAAAGGTATCCCTTCAAGGAAGATGTTCTATATCGCCCTGGAAAATGGACCACTATGGAGAAAGATATCCAGTACCTGAGAGAATTAGCTGTGCTTGAGGTGATTTATGGTGACCTGGGTAGTGAACAGTCATCCAAAGATCCAGATGAAGCGCAGTGCACACGACCTATGTGGCGGAAGTTTGTACGGAGCGCACCATCATCCCATGTAAACTCCCTGGCAGTAATGTCCTGGAAAGATGAAGAGGCACCAATGGTAGAGGATGTGATTGATAAACTCCGGGATTATGAAGCACATGTCTCTTCCTCCCTCGTTTCAGCTGTGGAGAAACTGTCCCAGAAGGTTCAGCAGCTTGAAGAGGATATGTCCTACTCCCTACCTGTACGGACCAGTATCTCAGCCATTAGGAGTAAGCGTCCTTCTGCTCAAGAGAGAAGATACACACCACGGGGCACCCTATGGTTTTACCTGCGTGACCATGGAGAGGACATGAAGAAGTGGGATGGAAAACCTACCTCGACCCTGGAGGCACGGGTACGTGAGTTGCAAGGAAAAACAACCACTCAAGGGGGGACCTCCAGGAGAGTTGCTGCTCCAGTTTCCAGTAGGCAGTTCCCCAGACAGAGGAGTAGAAGCGCTGATTCTATCCATGATCTTAATAGGGAGACTTCTGATTCCCATTCACAAGAAGTGGGTTGGGAATTCTGCAATTGGAATTAGAGGGGCCCTGCCTCCAGCCAGGTGGAGGAAAGGGACAACCGGGTTTATTGGACTGTGTGGATCCGATGGCCTGGCACATCTGACCCACAGGAGTATAAGGCTCTAGTGGACACCGGTGCACAGTGCACTCTAATGCCATCAAACTATGTAGGGGCAGAACCCATTTGTATTGCTGGAGTGACAGGGGGATCCCAAGAGCTAAGTGTATTGGAGGCAGAACTGAGCCTAACTGGGAATGAGTGGCAAAAGCACCCCATTGTGACTGGCCCAGAGGCTCCGTGCATCCTTGGCATAGACTACCTCAGGAGAGGGTATTTCAAGGACCCAAAAGGGTACAGGTGGGCTTTCGGTATAGCTGCCTTGGAGACGGAGGAAATTAAACAGCTGTCTACTTTGCCCGGTCTTTCGAAGGACCCTTCTGTTGTGGGGTTGCTGAAGGTCAAAGAACAACAGGTGCCAATTGCCACCACAACAGTGCACCGGCGGCAATACCGCACCAACCGAGACTCCCTGATTCCCATCCATGAATGTGAAACATGTGCTGCAATCAAGCAAGCCAAGCGGGTAAAACCTCTGTGGTATGGAGGACGATGGTTGAAGTATAAATATGGGGAGGCCTGGCAGATTGATTATATCACACTGCCACAAACCCGCCAAGGCAAACGCCATGTGCTTACAATGGTGGAAGCAACCACCGGATGGCTGGAAACATATCCCGTGCCCCATGCCACTGCCCGGAACACTATCCTGGGCCTTGAAAAACAAGTTTTATGGCGACATGGCACCCCAGAAAGAATTGCGTCAGACAACGGGACTCATTTCCGAAATAACCTCATAGACACCTGGGCCAAAGAGCATGGCATTGAGTGGGTGTATCACATCCCCTATCATGCACCAGCCTCTGGGAAAATTGAACGATACAATGGACTGTTAAAGACTACACTGAGAGCAATGGGGGGTGGGACATTCAAACACTGGGATATGCATTTAGCAAAAGCCACCTGGTTAGTCAACACTAGGGGATCTGCCAATCGAGCTGGGCCTGCCCAGTCAGAACTCCTACGTACTGTGGAAGGGGGTAAAGTCCCTGTAGTGCATGTAAAAAATATGCTGGGGAAAACCGTCTGGGTTATTCCTGTCTCAGGCAAAGGCAAACCCATTCGTGGGATTGCTTTTGCTCGAGGACCTGGGTGCACTTGGTGGGTAATGCGGGAGGATGGAGGAGTTCGATGTGTGCCTCAAGGGGATTTGATTTTGGGTGAAAATAGCCAATGAACTGAACGGTATGCTGTTAATTGCTATATGATATTGTATGTCATCACTCCTATGGTCGTTATATGCTCTATCGATGGTATCATAGTAAGAATTTCCAAAATTAATGAAGAATGAACTTTGATTGAACCAAGCAACGTGTAGCGGTGGTGGAACAAAGACTGGCTTCAGCATGCAACAATCCAACACCACGCAGACCATCTCTCCGGCCTTGAAAGACTATTACGGTAGATGGAGCCCAAAGTTATGGACTGAATGAACTCAATGGACATGTGTGGACCCTCTACAGATGTTCTACAGGGATGGTCCATAGACTACGGGAATGATAAATGATATCTACGTATGTCATCAAAGGATGGGGAGGCGGGTGGTGGTTATTGAGGTCATATTGGATAGTACGAGACCTGAGCATGACGTAAATGGTATGGAATAAGGGGTGGATACTGTCATGGTTTTAGCTGGGATAGTGGATTTTCTTCACTGTAGCTAGCATAGTGCTGTGTTTTAGACTTGGTATGTAAATAATGTTGATAACACCCTGGTGTTTTAGTTGTTGCTGGGTAGTGTTTACACTAGTCAAGGACTTTCTAGCTTCCCATGCTCTGCCAGGTGCACAAGAAGCCGGGAGGGGAGGGGATACAACCAGGAGAGCTGATTCGAATTGGCCAGAGGGTATTCCATATCATGTGACGTCATGCCCAGTATATTAACTGGGGGAAATTGGCTGGGGGAGGCAGCGATCGCGGCTTGGGGACCGGCAGCGTCGGTCGGCGGGTGGTGAGCGGTTGCAGCACTTGTTGTTTAGTTTTGGTTTTGGTTTTTTTTTTTCCCTCTCTTCTTCCAGTGTTTCATCTCTCTCTCGCTCATTATTTTCCTTTTCATTATATTAGTATTATTGCTGTTTTATTCTAATTATTAAACTGTTCTTATCTCAACCCACGAGTTTTCTTACTTTGGCCCTTCCGATTCTCTCCCCCATCCCACGAGGGTGGGGGAGTGAGCGAGCGGCTGTGTGGTGCTTAGTTGCTGACCGGGGCTAAACCACAACAATAGTCAAATTAATTTAAGAAATTCTTAGAAGATCAATCTTCTGCCGTGACAAGCCCACAAATATCAGTGAAGATAACATCATATTTATTTCCTCCACATGAGTTTACTCATTTTGGAATGCAGGGGTTTTTTTATTTCTGTCTTGTTTAACAGGTTATAGAGGGTTTTTAAATGTTATTTTTGGAGACATGCACTTTTATGTCCATCTGTGTTCTTCATAAAATATTTGGTAAGTCTCTTCAATTTGAAATCTTGGACTGTAAATGAAGAGACAATGGTCACAAGGGAAGCAAATGAAGAAAGTAGCACCAAAGAAAAACACAGTCCTCTTGTTCAAGATATGAGCTTGAGATAGGTATAATTTATTCCTTAGAAAACAATTATGCCTTTAGAAAAGGGACGTGATTGCATGTTGTCTGCATTTCTAAAAAAAGGCATTGTTATATGTTTTGTTAAACTTCAGTGAAATGGTTTGATTTACCCAATGTACTTCATTTCACATACATACATACACATACATACATACACATTTATTTATATATATATATATATACACGCCTACATAAAACCATGTAACTCATATCTCTGACCCATGAGAGAAGCTAACAAGATTGATCAAGAATGTACACAATTTGAGATAATAACCTTTATTAGAATCTGGCAGCTGAATGCAAGCACATCACACAGCGTAGAAACAGCTCAGCCGAGAGAAAGAATAGTAAGAGTAGGTAAGGTCTGGAAAAATAAAAGAACTCAGTAAGAATACAATGGTAAAACTTCCTGCAGAAATACAAAGAGGAGGGGGAGGGACAAATATTGAATTTAATTAAGAAAAATCTGTGTGTTTCTAAGATCTAAGAAATAAATCATGAATAAGAAATAAAGTATGTATTTGATCAACAGCTACCAAGTATTCAAGTAGACTGGAAAGTCCACCTAAAATATCCCTAGAATGAAAGTTAAGACAAAGTGATTATGTGATGGGCAAACTAGGAAACACTAACTGGAAATACTTCCTTGTAGTGAAGAAAGCCAAATAAATACTGGCCAGCTAAAAAGTCATTGAGAAGAATGTATTTTCTTAGACTTGAATGGATAAGTATTTACATACAGAATAAAATCAGAAAGGCAGAGACCACAGCTGAAGTCATTCCTCTGTATATTCTATACTGAAAAAAAAAAAAAAATTGAGTTCTCAGACAAAAATTATTGCTCGCTTCTCCTCCACCCTGCAAAATAAAACCCCTTTCAAATACTAAATATTCAATGAGTTTTTCGGTCCTGTTTTTATAGCAAGGAGTCTGTGGTTGTTAGACACTTTACTGAAACTTTACTTCTTTGTAATGGTTCTTTATATTCAACACTGCTGAAAAGCATCTTGCTAGACAGTTAATGAATCAAAAACTCATGAAGTTATAGTCTCACATTGACCGGAGTACAAGTACTGGCCTATCCAGATCAATTCACTGTGGGGGGCTGTTGCAACCATTTCCTTAACAGGAAAGCAAAGGCTTGATAGCAAAGGGAACCTATGTGCTCCAAAAGAACTTGCACGCATTCTTTTCAAAATCCATATTCCTAAGTAATCTATAGGAAAATGGATGGAAGATGGCAGGGAAGGACTCCAGAACAGTAGAAAACAACCAAAAGAACAAAATTACTTTGTTTATTGTTCTCTGGTGAATGTTGCAGACAGTTCCTGGCTGACAAATTAATTGGCAGTCACCTAGAAATAAAGCACCCACTCCTCGAAAAAACAGTAAAACGTTTCTGCACAGTGGGAACCCCTGTGACTGAAGATGGGATATTTTATGATGGTGGATATAATGGTCTTCAAATTGCAATTTGTTGATTTAGTATAAGCCATAATTCTCAATCTACTGCATTGGGGTTTTTAAAAAAAGACAAGACAAGATAAAATAACTTTTAAGTAAATTCAAACAAAATGTTGAAAAATTATGACATTGAAAAAAAGACATTTATTTGATATTTGGAAACAGAAATTGAATAAAAAATTGAAAGAACATAGATGATATATTTGCAGTGTAAAATATTCTTTCACTCATACCTTTATTATGAGAAATTTAATTTTGGTGATATTTCGTGGGGCAGGAATACAGCAAGTCACTACTGACATGCCTTGGCTTTTCCCTAAGGTGAAGCCTGTCGATCACTGCAAGTTGGTAAATATCACCCTTTTCACAAGTTAATCTTCTCCATAAAAACAGCCACCATATCAAAAACTCTAATGAGTGTTTTGTCTTCCAGACTCATATGACAGGCAAGTCAAAGGAAGATATTGAATCCAAATTATTTAAGGTTTATGAGAGGCCAGGTCAGGTTAACACGCAACACAAGTATGGTACAATCAGAGAGTGAAGGACTCTGGAGGACTCCTAAGGTTCACAGCTATTCAAGTTTTGTCATACAATGCTAGAGGAATAAGGAATAATTCATCTTTATGGTTTATAAAACATTGGTCAATGAAACCAAAGAGAGTATCCTGATGCTTCTTAAGCTTGGGCGTGAGCAGAGGATCTTAAGAAACCTATAGCTTGACACTGTTTGAAGATGAACAGTTCAGTTCTGGTTGTTTAGAAATCTTTGAGTCTTAAACTTAGAAAAGATCACATGGTTTCTAGAGAAACAAGAATTATAGTGTTTTTGAAGTAAGGTTCTCACAGACAAGCTCACAATGTCTTGAATGTTGTTAGCCATACATTTGTGTTACATGTTGGCTGTCAGAGCCAACAAAAATAAAAACAAAGCAAAAACATAGATGAACTATAGATTTACATTATAAATCTGTATAGTTAATTTTTATATCCATTTACTGATTATTAAAGCTATTTCTAGAATAAGACATGTCGTGGTTTAGCCCCAGTCAGCAACTAAACACCACACAGCCACTTGCTTACTTCCCCCACCCCAGTGGGATGGGGGAGAGAATTGGAAGAGCAAAAGTAAGAAAACTCGTGGGTTGAGATAAGAACAGTTTAATAATTAAAATAAAATAGTAGTAGTAGCGATAATAATAATAATAACGTAATGAAACAAACAACAACAAGAGAAAGAGAGAGAGGTGAAACACAGGAAAAAAAACAAGTGATGCAATGGCTAGCCACCTGCCAACCAATGCTCTGCCAGTCCCCAAGCCACTATCACTGCGCCCCCGGCCAACTCCCCCCAGTTAATATACTGAGCATGATGTCATATGGTATGGAATATCCCTTTGGCCAGTTTGGATCAGCTGTCTTGGCTGTGCCCCCTCCCCTCCCAGCTTCTTGTGCACCTTGCAGAACATGAGAAGCTGGAAAAGTCCTTGACTAGTGTAAGCACTATTTAGCAACAACTAAAACATTAGTGTGTTATCAACATTATTCTCATACTAAATCCAAAACACAGCAGTATACCAGCTACTAGAAAGAAAATTAACTCTATCCCAGCTGAAACCGGGACAAGGCATTTTGAAGTCTATTGGAAAATGAAGCTGATTTAAAGCCAGGCTTGCAGTTCTCTTCCCCCTAAAGTTGCAGTCTGATTCAGCTGACTGCCTGAATGAAAGTGTTCCTTATTCCCTCTGAGTAAGTGACCTGTACCCAATAGCAATGTTATTAGCCACAGAGCCTACTTGATACAAAGAGTGCTACATGTTCTACTTTTTTTTGTCTGAATATTTGAATTTTTTCTCCTCTGCAGTGCTCCCTTGGTCAATCAGAACAAGTCTAGAACAATATGATATTTAGCGATTTTTTACACATGCTTGAAACTGGGAAAGGTGAACATCTTTCAGTCCATCACAGAGCAAAAATACCCTGGAATCAAAGCAGTTTACCATTCTTGGACAGCATGGCAGAAATAATTAGTAATGATGAACATTAAATGGAACAGAGCTGAAGCACCTGCAGAGATATCTAAGGTTATAATACTCTGAGGTTATAGGTGAATGTGGGCAGCAGGAATACCTCTACAACTCACAGGTAGTTTAGTGATATAACTTAACGATAGTATATAAATATATAAAATATATATATAAATATAACTTAATGATAGTAGTATAAATAAATAGTATTTAGGAACCAAGTAATGTAGATGGTTTAAAGGAAAGGCCATTTTGAAATCAGTGGTCCCTGACATTTCACCATTTAATGGCGATTTTTAAATGTCCTCTGTTCTAAAGTGTTATTTCCATTTCTATGACTTGGTGCATTTACACATATTTCAATGATAGTTGACCATTGTATTTAGGGACCCTCTTAACCTAGGCATAGAAGATGAGCCACTTTCAGCTCATCATACTTACTGCTGTATTAACACAATTTGATAAGCAGTGCAACATACCTGAACTACTTCTGCTGCTGCTAAGTATGTCATAATTTCTCCTCTTTTCCTTTTACACTATAATTTATTTAGGCTATTTTTCTGAACAGACTGAAAGGTCTTACAGACAGTTTTCCCAATATCCCTGAACTTGTCATTGGCAAATTTCAGTTGTTTTTGCCCAACACATTATTGAGTGTTCTAAACAAAACCTGAAAATTGCAATTTCATTTTATTACAAAATGATTAAGAACCAATAATATATTTTGGGTTCTGCAAGCAAAACACAAATTGGTTATTTAAATATTTCTTTTTTATAACTATTTAACACTGTAGTAATACAATCCATGAATGAAACGAAACAAGTCATAGATGCCATTTTTTCTCATGGGAAATCAAAATGTCAAATCATTATCAAAACAAAAAACAACGCTCCAAGTTTTAAACTTGAGTATTGTTCAGTATTTCATGAAAACTGTGCCTTACTTCATGCCTATTGACATACAATGTGGTGTATATGCAGGTTTTCCTTCCTGTCATTTGTATGCCCAATTACCCAGATTTCATGTACAATCACAATACGTGCAAGTGTAAACCAGGCATGCTTTTTCATATTCAGTTCTGTATTAAAAACTTGTTAATAACATTTATAATTTATATCCCTTTTTAACATATAGGCCTGTGGGATATGATTTCTCTATAACTTTTTTTAAATAAATACTTACATTTGAGGATACATTAACAGACCATGTGATATGAAGAAGGGCTGAAGTTTTCAAAAATTTTTATGTACTGCAGTTTTCACAATGATCTATACCTTTAGTATCAAACTGGGAATCCAGATTAGTTGTGTAATTTGCTTTCTTCATTTTCAGACAAATAGGGCATAAACTGAGTGTGTACTTGATCAAAGAACAGATATTTAAATATCTTCTCTGGCAATTAATTTTTGCAGTGACTTATTATTGAGATAATTCATTCTCTCTTGTCAAGAAAAACGCAACTAGATTCTAAGGTAGTGAAATGTTTCATTTCATCAAACTAATATTCCAGGCAACTAAAGAGGAATCTGTCAGGCAACCCTGAGAGTTAAATTGGAACTTGAAAATTCTCTCAATCTTATAAACAAACCTCATTTCTGTTATTTACAAAGCATCAGATGTATTTTCCTCTCAGCCATGCACAATCCAGATATGCCAGCAATCTATTTTGTTGAGCAAAAAGAGAGAAGTCCTACTGTTCAAAATCTAAAAATAGCTATGACAGAAAATTTTGGTGAAGGGAACAAGTTTTGATTGCTTAGGAATGACGTCTGGAATCAACCTCAAGCTACATATACTGGCAAAAGTATCTGTAAGAACGTGAATGCTCTTGCAAAATTCATTGTATCTGCTTCAAACAAGATTAATCCAGAGGGAAATAGTGACAATACATAAAGTATATTAAAGCTATAAACAAAGTGAGAACTTTCTTTAAATAACAAAATCTCCAGATAGTCTTATGATGATTCAGTTACAAATGTCAATAAAATAAAATACCTGCCCAAGAAGGTCTACTTCAAGGTCTTCTCACCCTTAATGGATCTATAGGATTTTGTACCTAACAGTACCACAATGCTCTATATAAGCAGGGAGGTTTTATGAAACACTGTTATTTAACAGTGTATCTTGGCAGATATTATTATAGCTATATATTTTTATTGCAATACACAAGTCTTTCCTTCATCTGTGTAACTTACCTTCATAGTCTAAAAGTCTTATCAGACCTTGGAAATTCTTTCCTTGGAAGAAAAAGGAATCAGAAAGTACGTCACTGTATATGGAGTTTACATGTTTTGGATAAGATGTATGAGAACATCCCAGCTGCCATATGCACATTTCCCTTTACTCAACATAGAGTACGTATGTTTAAGTTCATGATTTCAGAATATACTGGAGAAAACAGTGCTCTTTCACTGGGATTGCTTTATTTCCCTTTTGTAATATCTACTTACGTAACACACATTTAGAAAGAGTTTGGCACTTCTGAGTGGTCTCTACTTCCCACTTCATTGCAGTTCACTGGAACAGAAATCTCTCAGTCTCTGCTTGGCCCTTAGTCAGGTAAAACAACGTTAAAGTCTAGGGGACCTTTGCCTGAGAATATTTCAGGAACTGGCTCAGTAACATTGGTAGCTAAGCCAGGAGAAAGTAGTTCACCCATGTTATTTTTGTGTCCCCATCCTTTGTAGTCCCTATGGATATAGTGTAAAGAAAAGCAGAAAGAATATTTAAATATTTAAATTTTAGAAGTAATTTCAATGTGTTCTTCTTTATGTTTCTATGGTTTTTAAAAACAGGATATTTTATATTGTCTGAGAGTCTTGTCAAGAGCACATTTATAAGAAAGAGCAGTCATTAATCTAGATCTATGTAGCTGCAGAAACTTTAATCTATTTGTGTATTTGCGTGTCACTCCTGTCACCTTGCAAATGGCTGAATCATTGATGCAGGCCTTTAAACTGACAAATGATAAAAATGAGGCAGAAAGTGCAAATCAAATTTAGAACAGGCATAAAATGCATGTAGAAATGTTTCTCTTTCAAGCCTTTCATGTACAGCTTTCTGGAATCAATGGATTTTACATTCATGAAATTTGTATCAAATAAGTTTTACAAACAACTGATCTCCTGTAGCATCCACAAAACTGTTTGGAATCAGAATCCAAAATACAGTCTGTAACATACTAAAAACAGAAAAGGCTTTGAAGAGTTTCGAGTGTAGAAATTTTTCCCCCGTAAAAAGGCTTAGTCAGTTTCTAGGCAACGTAGCTCTCCTAAATCCCTTTCATGCTCTTTATAGTATCCCATCAAGTGACCCTGCTAGAAGAGACTGGTGAGAGCGTCCACAGGCATCGTAATGATTTCTGCCTGCCAGGCTTGTTTGTTATTCAAGGTTTTTGCAGGATGTCTGCTGTATAACCTAACAAGCCCCCATAGGAGCCAATACCTAAGTTGATTCCCCTGGCAGCCAATCTCTTTGCTAGGACTAAAGAAAGTGACTCACTGGCAACTGGCTTGCCTCTCTTCTTCTTTCACATCATTGCCTGCATTTGTATGGACACACACAAAACCTGACAAAGACCAGACGGCCTGATGCACGAGACCTCTTTGAACCTCTTCCCTCAGTGTCTAACACTGGTTTATTGTCTTTACCAGGGAACTCAGCTGACAGTGGTGTCTGGCTACAGCTGTAGGGTAGGATGCCTAATCTACAAAGACAAAGAAATTGTGCTTTAATTCATTTCTTATTACAATTCACCAGGCCTGCTGACACCTGTGAAATTGCTTTGGTCACCGTAATGTCTCTTCAGAAATGGTGTTACGTTATAAACACAATCTGTTGCACAACTGAAAACTTGATTTATGGCATGCAGTAATCCTACCTAATGGTCTTACATAGTATATTGTACATTCTTGACAAGCAATTAGATGTTTATGAAGACACTTGTTGCTTATAATTATAATCCTGCTAATTTCTTCATTCCCAAAAGCAACATTAGTGTTTGCTAATGAACTGCAGATTAATTTGCTTTGAATTAGTCTCTACCTCCCCTCTGCCCCCCGCGCATACTAGATGGCACTAATTTTGCTTTGGGGACCTTAAAAGGATTTGTTGTTATAAGCGTAGATTCAAATGGCCTGTGCTATTATTATTTAAGAATTTGGTTTACCTTAATTTGAATTCAATTATTCTCTAATGTTCTGAATTTGAGCTGAGAGATAATGTGTTAAAAGAAAAATAGACAAATTATACAGATCAATACAAATAAATTGTATGGGTGATATGGTAAGAATAGATCAAAGTGTTGCCATTTTCTCTGGAGCATCTAATGACATGAAGCTGGTAAACTGAAACAAGCTTGATGGTCTGAGTTCAGTCCATAATGGTTTAATAGCAAAGTGCATATAAACACCAAATACGATATAACACATTTTGTCACATAAGGCAAATTTTATACCTGCTGATTCCGTGTGCCTCTGCAATGTCTTTTTAAAACAAAATAATCTTAACAACAGTGATTCTCCTTTTGCTTTGAGCATAAAAAACCTGCTTATCTTTTTCTTTTTCATCTAAATCTGTGTAATATCTGACCTGACTATGTGTGACTAGGATTCACTGTCTAGGTTGATGCAAACAACTCTGAGAATTCATGGTTTAAAATAACAGATTCTTGCTTCCAAACTTTATATCAGCTGCCAACCTCACAATATAATCCTTGATTCACACTGCATGAAAGCTTTCATTCTCTGCCAGCAGCTGCTTGCTGAGCTATTCCTGCCCTCCCCTTCTTTCCATGGCAGATGATGTGTTAAAAAAGTACTAACTGGGATATGCACCAGCTGCAGGTGTACCCAATGGGACAAGCAGATACTCAGAAGAACAAGACGGGATGGAGTTCTTCCTTCTCCACGGGGTTACTTTTAAATATCATAACGAAGGCAATGTACATACTGCTTCGATGAAAGCACTAGCTATGTTTGCACCACCTGCCCTCATTTGATACTGGCTGTTTTTAAAATCAGATATGATTTTTTTGGTTTAGTTGCATTAGTTAAGGAAAGGTGGATTAAATGTATTTTAAAAAAATCCAAATACATAAACTGTGAGCTTAGTGTAATCCTGAGGGAGTTCACATACATACTACTAAGTGAAAATAATTAAATAAAAGGATTTGTCTCAGTGATTCCTAATTCTGATTCTTCTGTGGTAAACTTCTTAAAATTCAAGTCACAGCATGAATGGGGCTTTTTCTTGAGTAATTATTAGACAAGCACTTTGACAATGTGGCCCACAAGGGCCAGATTTTCAAAACAATTCAGCTCTCACTTATGAGCCAAATGAAGAGGTCGGATTTTCAAGCGTTCGGTATGCAGTGGAATGATCAGTACTGAGTACTAACCAAAAATGAAGCCGCTATACAGAGACTCCAAAAAGTATATTGAGAATTAAGGGGGCAGAATATTGTTTGTTAGTCTGTTTGTTATAAATCAGGCCTCAGGTGTTAATTTTGGTGGTTTAGTTATTTGTAAATAATGAAATTGAATTATTTGATGATATTCAAATTAGCCAAGAGAAAAAAGTAAAATATATATAATGTTCTTAGTATTCAGATGTTTTAAAACTGGAGCATGTGATAGCCATAACCTTTCATTTAGATTGTTTTGAACCTTGAATGAATCAAATTTGTGACTGTGAAGTTTGCTCAGAATATCATAAGATTTAATGAACTGTTCTCCAAAATAGTTTCAATGCACTTCTGTGCTCTGCCTCTGAAATGAACCAGACACTACTTGTTTACATTTTTTAATGGAAAAGAAAATAATTTATTATATGCAGGTCTCAAATTACACCTTTCATGACAGATTTACATTCTTTGGACCTAAGCTTTGTATCTGAAATGACCTTTTACATGAAAATAAAAGATCGTCACAGGCAGAAGTTGTATTGTCACACATTCAGGTTGAAATGAAAATGGCTATATGACACTATTCATTGACAGTGACATATTTTGTGAAGCAAAATCCATAATCATCATTAAACATTGAAAACATTCTGGGCAGTCATCATGCCTGTGAACTCTTTAGGCTTTTTGAAATTCACATAAATTATTAAAAAAAAAGAAAATCATTACAGTCAATTAAATTGAGTCTTGAATAAGCAAAGTTCCAGTTGAATGGAAAGCATAATGTAACCTACAGATAAAGTCAGAAGAAAAATCTGAATTAACACTTTTATCTGCATTGGAGACATACCAAAACCTACAAATAGATGTCTCTGGTATCAGCTTTTTTGCATAGTTTCATAACTGAACATGAGAGGGGTGAGATGTATATTTTAACTTTCTGAAAATATGTAGTAAAAAAACTCATTTTCAAAGTTTTCCATTTTGATGTGTACCATAGAACATCAAAGTGATAGAAAAACAGTTCCTAAATGAATCACAAAAATTCACATAAATATTCAGAATATATAGTCACTGTGAGAGTGGGTTTTTTCTGAAATCAGGGAAAAATAAAAATAAAATAAACAAAAAGTTGGATCTGTGTAGGAGACTTACCTTTCTCTGTAACAATGGATAGAAATGCTACTGACATCTCAGAATAATGTGTGAGTCATCTTATATGTAAGCTGAGCTATCTATCTTTGCAGCCTATGCTTCTGATGGGGTTGCTTTATCCTCAGTGAGTTTCTTTTAAGTAGTTTTGCCTGCAGGGAGCATAGCCACCCTCACTGTGCAGGAGGTGAAGATTTTACTATGTGCCTGAAATTTGAAAGTGGTGAGTCATCACCCTTCACAGGTTTTTATAGCATAATTGCTTACTGGCAAGTGTATGAAAAGAGTTCAAAGAACAGTATGGAAGTGATACATATTTTGTGGATTTGCACACATGAAAACAAAGAAAAAGATTTCAAGTTACTTGCAGTTATTTGAAGGGGAAAATTCAGAAGGAACTCTGCTGAATAAGTTAAACAGTCAATTCACAGAATTCTCAGTCCCTAACTGATGAGGATGATGTCATCTTGATTATACAAAATTCTTCTGAAACTTTGTTAGAAATATTTTTCTTTCATGAGATTCATGGTGTTAGACACTGCCTATGAAGTAGAAGTCATACCCATATTTGTTTTCATGTTGCTGAATAATACCAAGTTTCTAACTGATATTTACACTGGTACCAATTTACACTGGAAACTGGTAACTATTAATTCAACTTTTCCTTTTACAGATGTGAACAGAGGTTGCTCTATATATAGGTAAATATTCAATTGTTTTCCTATTTAACCATTTTAACTTAAGGATTTGGACTAGTTTTAGACTGAGAATTGCTGTATTTACTTTGAAAGAAAAAGCATGTTCTGGATTCACAAGCAACAAATTGTACAGATTTGGTGTATTCACTGTTACTAATTTTGTTGTTATTCCTTAGTTTATAGTTTATGGTTATTCTTGTTCCAAATGTCCCATTTGGAAATCTCCTTAAGCATATTATATTTAAAGGAAACAAGCAGCAAATGAGCAAAGGAATCACTGGGCTTTTTGCAGCTCTTCTGTATCTCACTTTTCAAGGAGCAGTCAAATCAAAAAAGACTTTGCACCAATGCACAATGGACAACAGTACCTTATATTAGTAGGTTCTTCAAATTCATTGTAGATTTACCAGCCAGGGCTTATAAACATTATAGCGAGTGTCATAATCTTGCTCAAAAGAGGCAGAGATTCTTTTATTTTGTTTAGGGACAACAGAAGGGAATTATACCCATGCAACACCATTATAAGCATCTTTAAAAGGGCTTTCCAATATTTCTGGCTACAGATTTCTCTTAGGAACAACCAGGTTGGGTGGCTTTACCACAACAATTAGACATGATGAAATGTAGTAATGACAAACTGTACTTCAAATTCATAGGTTATAATTAGTCAGTTGTGACTCATAAGATTAAAGTGTAGCTACTAAATGCACCAAGTGACTCAGGCATTAGAGTGCCTCAGTTTTAGATACCCTAACACTTAATAGTGTCTGCAGCGCCAAAGGAGATTTTCAGGATTCCCCATACAGTATACAGAAAACTTACTGAAACCAACAATCTGAATGGAGAATTATCTAAGCTGGTCTTCAAGGACTTAGACCTTGGTCCTCTTAGAAACTCAGAAGGCTCACTCTGCCTGGGCTTGCTTCTTATGTGTGAAGAAGGTCCTTAAACATGGTCATCCATTTAGTACAGAACAATAGAAAAGAACTTCCTAGTATTGATTTTTACCCAATATTCAGTGATTAGGATGACAACTTGAAAGATGAAACAACCCGTTTCAGAATGCCCTTATCCACTTCCTGTTTGGAAAAGAGTTTCCAACACAAGAGTTCTATTTCCTAAATAAATGGTCTAAGCACTAAGCTGCATTTAATTTCTCCTTTGAGTTTGTGAGGATTTCATACAAACTGAGCATTTTTAAACAGAGGCAGCTGAGAGTCTTGTCCTATGGAATACCACGTTATGCAATAGAAGCAACCTTCCAGTACAAGACAGGAAAGCCAAATTCCTTCTTCAAATCATAGCAATAAGGGATGCCATTGATTTCCTCAAGGAAATTTCCAGTATTAAATGAATGAGTAGGAAGGCACCCTCTCCACATTAACTTTCTGCATTCTGTGAGGCAGAGCACAACTTCAAAACACAAGGTAGATATCCAAGAAAAATATTTTCTTAACATCAAAAAAAAATTCTTAGAACTAGAATGGTAATACTCATTGTGAGAAGCATTTAATATAGATATTTGGAGATGTTTAACAGTAAGAAATATATGCATCATTAGAATTAGGCTCCAGCTGCCAGATGTGATGCTCTGTTAACTTCACAGTGTCAGAGTCAGAAACCAAACTAGGGGATAAAACTACATCCACAAGTCCTCCCCAGCCACTCAGAAGAGATGATTTGACAGAACTTAACACTTCCATTTTACACATAAATATATATTAAAACGTACAGTCATCTTGCTGCTGAAAAAACTGTTAGAGCTTTACAGAAAGATAAGAGAAAATAGGAACTGAAATGTGATACACAGTCTTGTTTGTTTCTGTTCTTTTGTACACACTTATTCCTAATCTAACCAAAGTATGATCTCCACTTTTGAAAGCGTCAACCATAAAGTATTTGTGTCAGCTCTCTCTGCAGGATCTGTGCTTTTTCCTGGATTTTGAGTAGAGAATATATTTTAAGTCTTTTTATTACACATTTCCAAGTAAAATATGGATTTTGGAAAGACTATATATTTTTTGTCTCCTGTCACTGGTTTCTAGAGCTGGCTGAAGATTAATTTAATAAAATGTGGACTGTTTAAAAAATGTATAATAAATAATGGCAAAAATCTGACAAGTAATCAATTCTTTATTAGGATCCAAAATATACATTTAGGAATAAATATTTAGTTAGTTTTACAGATTCTTTAAAATTATAACATAGAAGATAATGTCCAGGGAGGGGTAAAACAAAATAAGACTCTAGCTTTAACAAATACTGTAGATGAAACTAATATCTAAGCAAAAGTTTGATGCCTCAGACTACAGCATATCTTGTTTTCAGAATGGTAGACATGTGCAAATCTTGTCTTCCTAAAGCAGGATGTATAATAGTAGCAGTACAATTAAATTCAAAGTTTTGAGAACAAGTGTATTTGAATTATCAAGCCATCTAATGAGTGTTATTCATAAGACAGTATTCTAGGGCATAATTAAACCAGAATCTAGTTACTGTAGGGAAGCCACTGCTTTTTTCAAGGAATTGGCTTACTTTCTTATCTTGTAAGAAATTTCCATTATTTTAACATGTTGCCTTCAATGAATAATGGATTCCAGAGAATTATAAATAATGGACAATTAAATTTTGAAAGTAAGAAATGTGATATTAACAAAATACAAGGTACTCATTCTAAAGAAAACTGTTAAAACATAAATGCCAAAATCCCATTAAGATTGCAGTCATAGTCATGACTAAACTTCTATAATAACAGTTCTGATAGGCCATCTTTTTTTCCTATTAACTGTTGTTTTAGGCCTAATCTAAGTCTATAGAAGGCAAGACTATTCAGGTTCTAGCTTCCTTTTTTCCCCCTGTGGGACTGTATAACATTCCTTTCTATGTCTGCAGATAATGATTACTTTTCTAAAAACTGTATATATTAGAATGTGTTCTCTGCCTCTATTTGTTAATATTCACATATATTAAGGCCAGTCATGACTCTTCTGATTAATTGTATGTTACTGATTTTTAAAGGAGGGAAATATTAAAATGTGTATTTTCTAGGACAAATAAAAACATTTTAACTGAACTTTCATTGCTAGCTAAATCTCTGGCCTATCTTAACTTCCTAATTAAAACCAAAGGAAGAAAAATTGCAAAATATAAATAGCTCATAGCTAAGGAGCATTTACTTGTTCTAAAAGAGTATGCAATTAATGATCTGTATAAAGTGTTCCAAACAGGAAATGGAGCGTCACAGAACACAACTTTTGGTTAGGTCACTCAACTTTAATTGAGAAAATGGAAAGAGAAAGCTTTAATCTAGATTTTTCTATATGTAGCTGAGTGAGCTAATTATCTGCTTTAACCTACTTACTGTATTTCCTTTTAAACTTCATCAGCACCTGCTGTTAAAAAAAAAAAAAGAGACAAAAAACCCCCACCAGAATCCCATGTTCACATCACTTTGTCTCATTTATTCAGATACAAACCTATATGTAAATAAACACCAAAGTCATTGCTATGACATCAGCTTTTGCTCAAAGCCAACATGGAAGTTTTGCTCTCAGCAGGCACTACTCCCTGGTTCAGGGAGCTGGGAGCTGCAGGGAATCATCGGGGGGCTGGCAGGGCAGGACCTCACACAGCAACCGCAAGCAGGGAGCAGGGCATGCTGGAGATCCACCAGGGCAGCCAGGAGTCCACCTTACCAGGCAAGCCCATAGCAATGAGATGCCTCCAATGCCAATGAGGGAGGTCAAGTCAGGATCAGATCCAAATAACAATAAGCAATTTCTGACTAAGTCCAGTGCAAGTCCATAATAATGTAACAGATCTGGTACGAAGGCAGACTGTGGGGCTGGAACAAGGTCGGGGTGTGCTTGACCAGCACTGGTATGGCTACAATGCTGCTGCAGTACAGCCTTAGTTGGGAGCCAAGTGTGAGACCTAGCTCAAAAAGACTGTTATGCTAGAATATTGTTAATGGGCAAGGGAAGAACATCAAACACACACATATATATATGCAAAACCAAGCATTTATAATTAGTGTAATGGAAAGCTTAACAATCTAATTCAAAGGTTATAGCTACTGTAGACCTAATTTTACAAATGAAACAAATATTATTAAAGAAAAACAAAGTAACAACGCAGTTAGAGTACTTGTATACAATTTTAATCGTATTACTGCTATTGATGTAACATACACTCTTAGTTTCCATCCCTTTTCCTCATGTTACACTCATCCTTCCACTACTCCTCTGGGTCCTAAGGTTGGTGTTTTCACTCTGGTTGCATTTCAGGGGGATGGGGGGATGTTATAGCAAGTTGTCAGCATTTGGAGTCCTTCACTGGGAAGAATACAGTGTTCATGATGTTTTCTTCTTCCTCTCCTTTCTTTCCCCTTATACATGCACACACAGAGTTTGTAAACATACATTTATATTTTTCTCTGTTTTCATTGGTCTGTTACTCCAGATTACATCCAGAGTCTGTATATTTGATGTATTTTATGTATGTTAGATTCTATTTCTTTGTTATCTTTTTTACCCCTAAACCAGTTTTGAGGATCTCCAGGTCTTTTTTTTTTTTTTTTTTTAACTGATCATTACTGAGCAGTTTTTAGTTGTGGGTTCTCCCATACCACCCCTGTACCCATCTCTTATCATCCCATGCCTGTACTCCTCAGCACCAAATCCCATGTCTCCATTTTTTAAGGCCTCTGCTATCATACCCGGTCTGTATCTCTACACTACATCATTCTGCCTAGAAGAACTGTTTGTTACTGCTATCTATACGAAACTATGGTTATACCACACAAAGATAAACAAAGGTAAAGCAAATTAGACATAGAGAATTGGTCAATTAGAGAAATTTCTTTCATAGCTAAACCAAGTAAAACAAACCTACAGGTCAAGAAATATTAAAACAGAGCAGGCCTGACAAGTCTCAGTCCAGAGGCCTTGCAAATTCATACAAAGCTTATTGCCAGTTATTACAGATAATAATGCAAAGTTACAGCAGCTTCCAAATGAAAAGGGAAAGGCTTTTAGAGTACAGCTGGTGACCTTGCACAAAGCAAGGAGCCACCTCCATCTGAGGCCTGGTGGCCAGATTAGCAGGATGGAGAGGAAGGGGCTGTGCTCGGGGCTGTGAAACAGATGGGTTTGTTTCTGGTCTCAGGTGATCCAGATCTCATAGGAATGTCTGTACTTAAGATTTCAGCCAATGGGAAAAAATGAGAATGCAGCATTATTTATTAATCAGCCCATTTCAGGGAGAGTGGGAGAGGGGAAAACCCCTTCAAACAAACAGTTAAATGGTCAACTTCTGAGTACCTAGGAGATTATATTGAAACATACACAAAACCTGACATTAATTCAATCAAGAAAGATGCTTGTAACAAGACTTTTATGGATGAGGTTACTTCTGTGGTAGCAAGGTAATCTGTGTGTTTTATTTTTTTCAAAAAGTCTTTTGTATAGTCTTGTATAACATTCTCATAAGAAAAATAAAGAAAAATGATGGAGAATAAACCATGGTTGGCTGAGCCTTTAGCTGAATGAAAAGGAGAGAATATAAAAGTGAGATCTATCATAACATCTCCTGGGTTTGAGTCTTACAACCTAGGTAATGGACAAGATATTTAATAAATCATACTTGTGACAATGTAATAGTAGGGGCATCGAGTTCTTTTGGAATAGATCACATTCTACATAGGGAATATTTTGTATTTGAGAAAATACTTTGACTTTGGAAAGTTAAAAAGCCCCATGAAGTCAGGGAACAATGCAAATTTTGAAAGAGGTTCATGCAAAAAGATAAGAATACTTCCGAAATGAGGTAATATGTATTTGGGAAATAGTTCATTCTACTTAGCATTGGTAGGTCTCAGCTGGAATATTTTGGGATGTCACATTTTCAGAAGAATTCATCATACTGAAGGAAATCAAAAGGAGAACAACAAAGGGGAAGAGGTTTGGAAAACATGAATAAGACAATAAAATGCAAATTTTAGTAAGAAAATATAAAGTTTGTAGTAATTAAAAATCTATGCTGGGCTTTAGTTGCTTAAACATTGACATCTACAGCCAATTTAAACTGTCCACAGGCCCTGCTTAGTTTCCAGCAGCTGTCTCAAAAGGACATGCATCTCCTGTAGGTCCAGTATCATATCTGTTTTGTAAGAAAATCCTAAATGCTTTAGAGGATCTGAAATGACACAGATGGCTGTAATTTGGACGCTTGAATGTCTCTCCAGTTGTTCAAAAAATACATGAAGAATACAAAATATTTGAAGTAGTTTGCAACCACAGAGACTTCCATGACAAAAGTGACAAAGATAAAGCTATGGAACCAGCTTAGAGACAATGCTTCTGGAATTCAATTTAAGAGAGGTTTGTTTGTTTGTTGGGTTGGGGTTTTGTTTTGGTTTTTGTTTTGGTTTTTGTTTTTAAAGAACCCTTTAAACAAACATCTTTTAGTAGTCCAAGTACGCTTTCAGTTGTCCAGGTACCCTTAATTTTACCCAGAACAGAACAACAAATTCAGTGATATATTGCAGGTTTTCTATTCATGTTAGTCTGTGATTTCCATGTGGAAATTAATCTCATGTAACTGACTGATTAAATTTAAATTTAATATTCTTTTCATTGCCATTTCATGACGATGACTGTTGAGCTTCCAGCAGTTCTGGCTTTAAAATTGGAGTGAAATATTTCCTCCAAAAATTTCTTCTAAAATTAAGATGGAAATAGTATGAAGTACACATCTGGGAAGCATCATACGTAAAAATGCTACCCTGCAGAGGAAAAAACCAATTCACATTTTAAAATATGTACTGCTGATTGTTCAGCAAGAGTAGGATTTAAGTAGTAAGCTTTAAGCCTAAGCCTTCTTACATATATGTCCAATTATGCTGAGAAGAGAAAAAAATCAGGTGTTCTGTAAATAAATACACTTAAAGAGAGAGGAATACAAAGTGGGGGTGGGGGAAGGGGGAAGCAAAACAAAATAAATGGAGCTTCCTGTGGTTTTAAGTAATCATTCTTCTTCCAGTGCTTTTCATGATTCTTATCAGGGAGCATAGCCCCAAATCTTGCTGCAACAGCTTTTGTTCAGATGGTAATTTAGTCTTCATTTCAAATAAATGGCATCTGAGTGCAATAACTCTTCAGGTAAGTTTTCCTGAAATGTATTCTATAGCTGTTGCTTTAGCATTACTTGAAACAAAAATTGTGGTATAGAGAGTATGAGGTTGTTCATGTGTTTGTAAATTAAAACAAAATTAAATTTTAATTTCAATAATTTCACAGAATATGGAACTGCCCTAGCAGTGGAAAGATCTAAACTAAACAGAGCTAGGCAATCAGGGGAAAATGCCTCAATGTTTTGTTTAGTAGCAGTGTGTATAGTCTGGACTATCTATAGGTTAGGGAATGATGAGATAAATCTGCCTGTGGCCTTCCACCACGCTTAGCGAAATGTTCTCTGAATTTAATGTCTACTCCCTCCAGAGGTCTTCTGTGCAAATGAGCACAGTACTCATATGTGGAGAGAGTTTTGTTGTTTTTTTTTCTTACTGACTTTATCATAGTTATCCCACAATACATAGGAAAATGCTCTGTCACTGATGTGTTATACATGTAATAACTCTGTGAAACTATCTTGTTAATATATTAAGTTATTAAAAGACCCTCAGGAAAACACTTGTATGTGCTCTGGGGAACATAGTTGTGATTCCTGTCTCAACAATCTAGAGTTTTATCCAGCAAGCAGACCATTATAGAGAAAAGTCCAAATACCTTGTAGAGAGTGACTTCAGAATACAGAGAAAACAAGTGTTGAACTCACTTACACTTTTCCTTAATTATTTACTTATTCTGGAATCTAGAATCACTGGGCAATTAAAAGTTATATAAAACAAGGAACCTACCTGGAGAAAAGCTTCCCAGAAATTGGTCTTCATCCAGTCTCTTGGCTTCAGAACTGAACTGGTCCTCAGAAACAAAACTTCCAAGATCAGGCACTGAATCAAACCTGACTGTAACTGAGCAACATATGCAAATGTGTCAATACATATAAACATGGAAATTACTGGCATGCAATTAAACAATTGCCATACACCAGAATAAGCTTGCATAGAAAATGTGCTAATGTTCTCTTAATGAAAACCTAACCATCACTGAGAATATCTCCTAAAAAACCCTCAGTCACCTCATCTCTGTCATCTCAGTATTTGTTCTTAAGAGAAATGTAAACAAAAAAAAAAAAAAATCAAACAACCTTCAAAAGATGATTAGGCTAGAAAATAAAATAACATAATCAGCTCTCCAAAATCATAAACTCTAGAGATAATAGTTTCATGGATCATGGTAATTCATCTCATCTTTCTCCTTTAATAGAATTTTTGGTATCATCTCTTTTCTTTCAGACAGTCTGATTAACATATCTTGTTACATTCACAGCATTTGTTCTAAAACTTGTACTGAGCTTTGAAGACTCTGTCTTCAATTTCTCATAGCAGAAGAGCTTATGAATCCAAAAGCTTGTCTCTTTTCTCAAGCTATACCAATTGATCTAAAAAGAGATACTATATCTTCCTACAAGCTTTACCTTATTTATATCCTTACACTGTCACAGCTGCAATCAATATAATCGACTTAACACCTAAGTTATGGTAACATTAAGTGAATGATCATAATGTCTTTTTAATGCATTTATTTAAAGTTTAAACACTCTGTTTTTCTGAATATATCTGCCTCCAGTAGTTCAAAGAGATGTATTCCTGCTATATTAACTAAATTAGTCAATGTTTTTAATATATTAATCTTCCCAAAACCCTTTTCAGGTAAGAAAGTGCTGATTTTATGGGTTTAAATCAATCATACCTGAAAGATGTCAGTGATTTGCTCAAGTTTATTTAAAAAGCCTCTATGGACAAAAGCACAATGTGAGGCTTCTAAACCCTAGATGATTCTTCTAACCTGTAGAAATACCCTTTTTCTCATTTATAAATGTGGATAAAAAAGGAAAAAAAATCCATCTTATGTTTGAGAAATATGTTTTTCTAGTGTAGTGGGTATTCTGAGTCAAACCTACAGCTCATTTTAAATTGTAAATTATATCCAGATCTCACTTTACTTTAAAATAATGTGGCACAAATTAATTACAATGCAGTAATTCCTCAAGGATACCCGGTCATGATTCTTCTAATAAAAATATCTAAATTAGACCAAGGATTCAGTTTTGCTCACAGAATTTCAGTTGCTTTGGCTGACTTTGTGCCAAATTTGGGAAGCAAGGCTTATGCAAATGGCTCAACTTTGCTCCTACATACAAATGTGTAGTTCCTTGCAGGTTCACATTTCTCAGCCAGGATTGCAAATCTTTTGAAATCTAAAACTATACCAAAGAGGATTCCTTTATGAATATAAATGAACCGCACCCAACTATGAGGACTTTACCTATTAAGTATTCACAGTAAGGCCTAAAAAACTATAAAACTAATAAATTTAGTTAAATAATGAAAATAAAAAGAAAAAATGCGTTTTCCAAGTTGAAAACCCGAAGTTAACATTTCAAGCAATGTTTCTGCAGAGAATGTATATCAGCATTAGCAACTGCTCCAGAATGAATAATTCTTTGACAGGATTAGCATGCTAGCTAGGTCCTTTTTTAACCCCTGTACTCTAGGCTCCTTATTGGTTCATAAATCTTGATAAGCCTTGTAAATGTTCTCATATTTTCATTAGCTGTGACCGTATTGACAGCAAAATTATCCATCATGACCAGCAGATGACTGTGCCGCAACTCAGTGTAAGAATGATGCAAAGACAAGTCGAAATAAAAACACCTATCTGTAAGACATATCACTGTAGAGCTCTGCACTTCAAAACAGCCTTATGAAAGTATAAGTTTTAAATAATAATTAATAGAAAAATCCCATTCATAACTCCTAAGTAGATAAAAATTATGAATCTGATTTTTTTCACTGATGTTTTAGTCAGCTACTGAAATAAAGATGAAGCTCTGCAATTTATTTCTTAGGTCAAGCCATAACATTTCCTGAATTATTTGACTGAATGAGAAGTAATAGACATGTAAGTTGCTGACTGACTTTTTTTTTATACATGATACATTACCTAGCACTTTCTATTTTGGAGAGTTTTGTAGTACAGTGGCTGATGTTTTTTACATCAGACTAATAAGGATACTATTAACAGTTTTAAAACAGTGGTGATTAAGTAATGCTGCTAAAAGATACAAGTTTTAAAAATAATCCAGAAAAATCACAAAAATTGATTTATTAGTCCTTCCTTTCCTCCTTCCATACCTAAGAACCCATTGCTTCAAAACTCTGGGCAACTCATTACCACTTCCCTAAACAGGAGCAAAGTCAGCAAGCTAACGGCATATGTTTTTTCTGCTTCAGCATTCCTGAAATGCAAAATTATCCAAAGATCACTAGTCAGAGAAATTCTCCTTCTTATAAAACTTAGCTGAAGGGAATAAAGCATCGGGTCGTAGCAATGAGAATTTCTGTCTGCAACTTAAAATTGTTTATCTTCCATTTTCAGGAAAATTCTAACTTCTTTATTCCAGATGGTCAGTTGTAGAACTTAATTTACAAAGCATTTATATTGCCATGTTAATTAAGCATAGGAAGGTGGTCTTCAAAAGGGTATTTTGTGCTGGTTTTCCCCCATCCTACAGTTTTGAGCCCTATGTAGAAAAAAAAATTAAGCCAGCGAAATTTTTTCCATTGCAATCAGTGAGTTTTTGAACCAGGGCCACTTATGCAAATGAAACAAAACTGAGTGAGCCATTTGCAATGCATAATTTAGCTAAAAATGTTAACCTCTCCTTCTGTTCAAGGCTTATCCACAAGCAGATCACACATTCCTTGAATTTATTCCTATTTAGACATGCTTTCTGGGAAAAAAATAATTACTCTAGTGGCTTATAAACACAATTATTCATGAGTATTTGGTAACATTTATTTATAGTTGTGTCTGGTAGTAAGTACAGATTTATTATTTCTATTTCTAACTCAAGTCATGGGGTTTAAAATATTTACAGCTAAAATTCTGTAACATTTTCTTTAAAGAGAAAATAGGACCTCTTTGTTTTATTCTTAATATTCTTAACTTTTTTGGAACCAGATTACAGGTAGTTGCTTGTCTGATACTGTAAAGATCTTCCAGAAAGGGGATTTTTCAAACTGCCTGTACTTTAAGCCTTTCTATTTCCACAACAATTGGAACATATGGTCTAATTCTGTTTAAAATGATATATCTGGCTTGCCTTTCTGAGAGGTCATAAAGACAGAATTGTAAACATATTATTATCTGTGGGCCCTTTACATGCAGAAGGAAACTTGCTGACCATTCACAGACCTCACTGGGAGCCCTGTGACCATGTTAGCACATTGTAAATGTTAATATCACAAAGCCCATCTCTCAGCTTTGATTTCCAACAGACTGGGCAGCATAGTGATGCAGCCTCCTGTTGTTTGGTTTGTAAGACTCGGTGAGCTTGCATCTGTTCACCTCATGAAGAAAGTGTAGCTCATCTGCAACAAAAGTGCCAGATATACTCACTGGAAGCCCAGCTTCTAATAACAATATATGGGTGCAGCATTTTCTTAGTTTTCCTCCATAAATGCAGGAAACACAATGTGTAACTCAGTAAGTAGGACTTTGGTTTATTAGAGAGTAATACCTTCCTATCACAATAGCTGCAGAAGACTAAAGAGAAACAATTATTCTTAGTGAACTATAAGCATATTCTGCCATACAATGTTTGTAATTAGCCGATATCATGTGATTTTGAATAAGCAATGTCTTAAACTTATGAGTATTTAACTGCAAGGAAGAAATGTAGATATTTTCATATGTTTATTGGCATGAAAATTGTAGTGCTAATAAAGCTAACGGTTTATAAAAGAAATAAAACAACAGAATAATAGAAACACCAATTATAGCAAGATAATTATGTAGACTGTTCTCAACATAATTATCTAAACAACATAAGACATTGATTGGCTCTTAGCCATAAGCAACAAAATATTATCATGTAAATTTTAAGTGCAAAAAATTGAGCTACGTTATAAGCACCCATTTTAGGTTTAGTTCCTATAAGGGCAGAATACTTCTGCTCTTACCATCCCATTCCCCAACCGGTATTCCCTTGGGTTCCAGTCTATATCACACCAACAGGGCTTAAATTAGTGAATATGTGAATAAGTTAAAATCAAAAAGATCCCAAATGAAACTTATTTTACATTTGTTAGTCTAAGACTTTTGGATTTACTGTATTCCATTAAAATACTTTTTAATCTACAAAATTTCTTATATATTCCTCCCAAATGGAATTAACTATTTTATTGAAACCAACATCAGTCATTGCCAAATTATTTTAATTTTTAGTAAGTGATTAGTTTACCCACAGAAATATGTTCTCCTGCTGTCTAAGGCAGGAATAGGAAAGTTTCTTAGTAAATATCACACACTCTTTATCAACAAAGGGTGCGGTGCAAAAATTTTGTCTTACCTTTGCTCCTGAACTACAACATAGAATCTAACAGCATGTGCCTTGAAATGCTACAAAGCATAAAGATATTAGGCCTTGCTTCTGGTTTTCTCATGTTTTTATATATTATATCTGACGCTTTCTTTAAAATACATATATGTGTTTTTATCCAGCCTTCCTTCCTATAAGGAATAATCACAATCCCTTGAGAACACACTGAGAATAATTTTCTAGCTCTAGGAAGCTAGAGGAGTTCCACTTGGTAAACCACAGCAGTGCTTTCCTTTTAAATGTTTGCATGAGCCATCAGAGAATCTAGTTTACCTCTACAAGAAAACATGTATGATCAGTTGTCTCTTACAGGTTCAGGATTGCAGAACGCAGACTGAATGGAAATAAAAAGAAGCAGGGGGGAGCAGAGAGGTGTCCTGTACACAAGGCATTTTCAGGAAAGAAAATCTCAATTTGTCCTGAGGACTGAATATTAAATGAATTTGGAGTTCTATATTATGGCAAATTTAGAAGATTACTTCTACTGGGGCTAAGGAACTGAGCAACCCAGTTCAGTTCCTGTGGTAAGACTCATAAGAATTGACTGCATCCTGTATTAACTTAATGATTTGACTCCTGAATGTATTAATTCTACAGTCTATGACTTAATTCAGTCCCACATCTGAGCTTGATTTTCTAATTTCTTGGATTAATAATTGACAGTGGTTTGGATTTATGGTGACCAGCTTGCTTTTTTGTTTGTTTGTTTGTTTTATAGTTTTTTATAAAACCTGCAAAAATATATAAAAGCAGATTAAATAAGAAATTAGTAACTTGTATTGGCAATCTTAAAAAGTTACTTAAGTACATTCTTTTGCCTAAGCAAGTAGTTGATTCTCTTTCTGAAACCCACAAACTGATTCCCAAGCAGAAAGACAGGGTGAAAAGAAAGCCAGGGTTTTGCCAGGTTATCTGTGACTCTAGGCTGCATGTTTCCTTGTACCCATTATATGATGCCACTTCCACTTCCTGTGTAGACCAGTGAATTTTGAAATAAGAATACCTTATGCATATAGGAACTTGAGCACAGTGGTCATAAATGATGTGAAAACCAAGACCTTATAACTCAGTTCCCACAAACAGGAAAAACACTATTTTTAAATATTTTTAAACACAATAGCATCAAGAACACAGTAGAAACAGTCTACATATCAGTTAATATTTTTTAAATTTTTTGGCTGTTGCAACTTGCATGAAAATAATGTAAAATAGAGAAATGAAATTATGCAAGTTTTCTGCTCTACTCTGTTAGAATATTTTATTAATATTCAAATAAGTTTGCCTTTAGAGTTTTCCATTCTTTTTTTTTTAGTATAAATTCTTGTATGGCAGTAAGAAATGTCAGAGCTAAAAACATAGTTAAAATCTTCATACATGAATTACCAATTTATTCTTTTGTGCAGAGATTGAATGTAAGGGTCCATTCCTTTAGTCAGTGATGTTGACAAAACTGACATATAAATGAAACAACTTACAGATGAGATTTTGTGTGCATTTGACAAGCTATAATGGAATTGTTTGCAAAGTTTTATTTAAATCCCTGCTTCCATTTATCTTTGTTAGCACAGCTACAGAAATCTGTGATATAATATTCCTGTATAAATTAAACTAACTATAACAGAATTAGACAAGGAGAGGAAAAGAGAATAACATATTTTATTCTAAAGGAAAAATGTTTTTGTAGGATAATATTTGTACATTATTACTTTGACTTTTGTAGCAATTGGTTCATGTCCATTTCTTTAAGAATGCCTAAAACTTGCAAGAATCTATAATCAAGGATGCCAAATAATTTCCTTTCTTGTCAGGAGGGGAATTTCTGTACATTAGTGATCTTTAACCCAAAATTATTCTTCTTAACAACTGAATGGGTAGGTTATTATTCCTAAGTGCTTTGTTGTCTTTGCTATACAATACATGATGAAAAAGTTCAGATCAGTCTAAACTGTGTTTGCTGAACAAGGGACTAAGTTTGTACAAGATGCCAAGCACTAATTCTCAATCCACCAAAATATTTAACGTATGCATAAAGGTAAATATGCAATAGCCCTCCAAAGGCAATTGAAATCAAATGCTTTTATCCATAGGTCCCCACCAAAAAACGCTAACTGGAAAATATCAGGAAAGAAATTCTTATCTTGAATTCAATTGTATTTTCATATGCATATTTTATACTGACTTTCATGAGACTCCAAAAGTTCCTGTGACCTTGCAGTTAGTGGCCAACTCAAAAACACCATAGAACAGAAATGTCATGACGATAATGATATAAATGTGTAAGTAGAGCAAAAACAACTGAAAGGAAAAAAAATCTTGGAGAATTTATAGAAGTTTTCTGAGACATGAGAAACAAATTGTTTCTGCTCATTTAAAGTCTAACTGCAAGAATTTTTACGTACCTGCCTTTCTTGAAGATGCAAACTAAATGATACAGGAAATCATAATATCTAAAATGTGCCAGTACATCTTAAACTATTCCATAATTTAGATGAAGTTCCTAATAAACCTAGAAGTTTAAGATAACTATGGGTAAAGAAATGCAGCAGTGAACTGAACATCCTTTTCAAGAGAGAACAGCCTGAGTCAGTTAGCCATTACTGTCTTCTGTCCATTACCTTACACCATCTTCTCCCCATATTTAAAACTCAGCACTCCTGAAGAAAACTGCTCATGCCTTGACTCCAGAAATTAGTCTAAATTATTTAATTATCTGAAATTGGCTCACTTGAAATCTATTTAATATTTAATTTTTTTCATTATTTTTCAGAAAATTGAGATCTACATGTTTACATGAAACTCATACAATAGTGTGGGATATTCATAACAAAAAGTCATAGTGTGGATGAGACCCTACCTAAATGGCAAGAAAGCCAAAAGAAAATGTGCAGAAGATAATCACTATTTCAGAAAGAAACCCAAAAATTTCTCAAGCTGAAAGTTTTAATGATCCATTTTACCTGCTAAAGTCAAATGAGATGAAAAATATCTATGTTAAAGAAAATCAAAATGTATATTATTAGGTTTTTTTTTAGGAACAGTCAAACATTCTTTAAAGCTCTATTCACAATATTAACTGAACAATTCGCTAAACACATTTGATAGTTTTGTAATACAGAACAAATAATATTTCATTGTTTAATTTTCAAACCATTCAACACAATTGCTTTTATATTAAGTCAGTCTGTTCATGTTAATAAAGATATCTGCCAAATCCTAAATCCTATCACCCTTTGTGGCTAGATGACTGCATGCTTAATATTTTCCCTTAAACATTTTCCAGTTCTGTTTCTATCCAGTCTTGCCTTACAAGGTTGTGTTTCATGACAAAAACTCCTATGTAAGTAAAAATACAGCACCTTCAACAGAGGAGGCTACAGCATTTATGAGGAAATAGAAAGAGGAAGATGAATGTCCCTTTAAATAAAATTTCTAAATCCAGAGCTGTTCATCTGAGCTTGGGTGAGAGTCTTCCATTGGGTGGGGGAGGAAGGATTTTTGCTTTCTTTTATTTTAAATTAAAATTTTAAAATTATTTTCTTAAGTGGTTTTGGACAAATGAAGGGAAAATGAAAATACAGAAGCCAGAAAATAACGCAAAAATTTCAGGAAATGTTTATAAACACAAAACAAATGACAAAAAAAAAAGGGTATTAAAAATATTTCATCATTTCTCCACATTCATTCAGTCCTGCAATCTGTGTTGGCTACACCACTGATAGCACAGAGAAGTATCTTAGATTTTAAGAAAGTAAGCACACATGTTTATCCTTTTATCATACTTCAAGTATATCAGAAGCAAAAAGACATTTTTCTTCTCTATGCTTTGATTTCCACAACAGCTACTATTTGAAAAAATGGATGGATATGAAATCACCACCAAAAAAGCTCCTGGTAACAGTACTAAAAAAACCCTGTACGTGAAAGATTTCCTCTCCCTCACTCTCTGTATGGACCTCTCAGGTGCTGAAACAATCATGGTTACTGGAAACCCAGATCCTTTGTAATCAAAGAGAGTTTTCCCACAGGCTTTGACAAAGCCAAGAAGGCACCTTATAAATTAAGTTAAATATTTATGAAACCCTTTAGAAAATTCAACTCTTCCACATGCTTTTGGGATGCTGAAAAATCCCAAAATGTGCACAACAGGAATTCAGCTCTCTTTATTAGGAAAAAATTGTACCTGTTTAATTTTACAAAACGCCAGAAACGCCTGAATTTTCTTTTAGGTGTTTGCTTCTTATGACTGCTACTGTCTCCTGTTGTGTTATACTTTTCTTCAGAAGACACTTACTAGTGAATAACTTAAGTATTTGAATATCAGCTTGATGTGAGCTTTATATCTTTAAGACATGCTTTCTATAATATTTATAAGTGTGTTCATCAAGACAGCAGTGCTCCGTTGCAGGGGTTTACTCATTATTATGCTCACAAACTAATGCTGAAGAAATGTATAAAAGATTTATCCCAGGGTTGGTACATCCAGTTGGGAGTCTGGAGGAACAAAATTTCTTCTGCTGTGCGACAGAGAGGAGGGCAACTTAGACACTGTATGTGATTTGAAATGCTGTGCTGGTTGTCCACCCGGCTTGCCTGAACTTTTTGAGTGATTGTGCTGCTATGGGTGCATTTTCTACATTCACAGATGATGCAGAGGCAGGAAAAAAACACTTCAGACTTTCTTACAGTGATAGGCCTGATTCTTTAAATTAGTACAGTTTCTCATGCCACTTTGCCCCCTCTTTACTATGCTAGTCTATCCCAGACTGCAGCAAAGAGTACACTTTCTAACTAGTCCTTCCCCTCAAAGCTTGTTCACATTTATAAGCAGCTTTGAAAATGATTTAAGATTATTTTCAGGTTTCCCTCAGTGTCTGTATCAAATGACCACTAACACATACCAGATCCTTATTTCCCTTTAAATACCTCTATTCAGTAAAATGTAATGTAATGTAGTGTAAAAGCAGGAAGTTTTAGAAACTATATTTGTTAATGACATCAAAATTATGCTTCTGAAGATGATACCTGAATGTCATCTAGCTCATGCATCATTCTTGAACATATAACTCATGTTTCAACTCTCTCCAAATGTCTATTATTATGTATTATTATGCAGGAAAACATAGATCCAACTCAGTAATAGTGGGTTGGATTTTTTCCTACTTGCTTCAGCAGAAATAGGATTTTCACTCATTATACTTTTTGATAAATCCAGGTAGAGTTTTCAAAAGCTGCATTACAACACAATAATTCCTTGTACTTAAAGATCACTTAGAAATTGTCTTGCTAGTATATATATAATTATATTAGAAGTTTGCTTTTAAGTGCAATATTGGTTAATAAATTAAATATAAGTTTTAATAGGTTTTTCATTCAAAGTTAAATTAAATTTTTAGGAAGACTGTCTCTGTGGCAGTGTCACTGATAACAAATCCAAAAGCTACTTTGAGCAAAGTGATCCTACTTTTCATCTAAAATAGAGTTCATGTCCAGCACATTTCTGAAGCTATTATCCTCAGAGTTATTTAAAATGTGGGCTGCTGAATTTATGACTCATTATTCAACAAACTGTTACTTAAACTTTAGTCTTCCCCATTGCCAACAGCTATATTGAATTTCTTTTTTTCTGTTCTTTTCTATAGGATTTTCACTAACTAATGGAATTACAGCATAACACCACACTCAACTTTGGCAATGCAGTGGGGAATCTAGTCTGACTGAGTAGAGATTTTTCCTTTAAACCCTGTGACTTCCTATTATTTTTTTTTTCATTGGCATTAGGCAAAAGGTGCTCCTTGGTAAACCTAATTCAAGCAGTTGAGAATTCAATTTTTGTCAGTATTCTCTGTCAGTTTACATTCACTGATACAAGCCATTGTGCTAGAGATACCACTTTCATCTTCTCCAAAATCTTTGGCCAGATCATCATCACCTTTATTAGCACTGGAAGCTTAATTTTAAGATGGGGTGCAAGAAAGATTAAAATAATTTTGCAGAACAACTTGTATTGTTGTCTGATGCATTAAAACTTTAACAAAAGTTGAGTAACGTATTTAGCAGAGGAAAAATAAAGGTCCAATTTTAGCTCTCTTTTTGGTCATTATACTTGAAGTTCCCATTAAAGTCAACAATGCCATTAGACAATTTTTTGATGGGATGAAATATTCCTCTAACAGAAAAGGCTAGATTTGGAGATGATGAATTCCATGAAAAGTGTTAGCAGGTTAGAAAATTCTGACAGAACTAATACATCAACAGATTCAATACAGCAGAGGGAGTGCCTGATTGGCATACAAAACTCAGGGAGACCTTTTTCAACATTATATCCTTCTCCCTTCTCTTCTGTTACATTAACATTTTCTTGTCTGTCTACACAAGTAGCTCAAGAGCCCATTATAAAATCAAAATGTACCAAAATTCCTAAGAAAAACTCTGCCAAAATCAGTCTTTGTATTCAAGCGCAGATACCTGTGATGTCAAGCAGATACCTTGAAGAGTACTGGGCAACAGAGTTTCCATAACTTCGTCTGTGAAACTGTGAACCAATATTTAGGGGATGATGTACCTTCTAATTTTGTTTATTTTTCTTAACCTTTGGCAAGTTGTTTCTCTATATATTGACTGTTAGTTATATGCCTATTCTGAGGCAGCACAGATGTTACGGTCACTGTAGTTGGATTGCCCTTGGTAACCACACATTGAACTTTTTGTGATAACTATGAAGGGAAAGCCCCATCGACACAGAATAAGCTCATACAGAAACAAGCAAATGACTTTATTAATTGTCATAGCTGAAATGGAATGACAGTAGAAAAGGCAAGGTTGGGCACTTGGGAAGCAGAAAGACAGCAGTCGCCTAACTGTTCAGAAACGATGGAGGTAATTTAGAAAGAAAAATCACATGGCTGTCTGTCTGGAATGTGAACTGAACTCCAGTTTAGTAGCTTAAATTGGTACCTTAGGAGGATGAATTTAGGAGGCTGGATCCAAGCTGAAATTATTCTTATTTCCTAGAGAAAAGAAACAGGATTTCATTAAGAATTAAAATCCATTGTTTCAATGTCATAGAACATCATTAAGTACTTGAGACTTTATGTTTAATTGTTCTAAATTGCAAAAGCATAGCAAGGTAATCGATGCATCTCTGGAGAATTAAGATATTTCAAGGAGCAGAGTGCAAACAACTGACCAGACTGAGACATATTGTCTTAAAAATATATCTTTTCATTTGAAAATCAAGTTTTTTTCCAGACAGCTTTTCAGTGGTAAAAGGGTATGCAGGGGTTATGGTCTACATTGTCTCTTTAATGACATTGAAACTGCTCTCAGGCTTTTTTTTTTTTTAAATCCCAGACAGGGATAATTATAATTCCACTGTAACTTCTATATATTTTGTTTTAGTAAAACTATTTTTAAAGATTGAAAAAATATTTTTAAACATCAGAAGTAAAAAAAAAAATATTTTTCAAATGTGGATCATCCCTACTCTTATGAGAGGAGTGTGAAGAAAAATAAAAAAGTTAACCTAACACTTTTCTCATAAATTACCAGTGAAAAGGGGCTTCCTAAGGGATGAGAATACTAAAACATACAATTGACTTTCAAGGTAGCTTTCATTTCTGTTTTTCTCCTAATGTCTACATCATGTCCTATTCATGAAAATGGCACCTAAAACTCAACAAGGGCTATTTTCTACAGCTTTTATGCCACTGTAACAAAGTAGCATACATATTCCCTCTGATTAATTTGGGGTTTTGCATATGAACATAAAAGGTTGCTACTGTTTTGTCAAGTATCAGGGTACTGAACATTTGGAATATTTCCATTTTATTTTTCATCCTGAATCTGTCTTAATTGGCTGGATCCTCAGCCGTTACACGACTGCATATAGTACAAGTCAAGATGGCAGAGACACAGACTGTTTATAATCTGATAGCGTGGAAAACAGTGATAGGATCCTTACTGAAGGCCTTATTGTAACTTTATTGAAAAAGAAAAAAATAAAACAAAATCTAGGCCTCTCAAATGGAGCTGACAACTGAAAAATTTGAAAGCCATTTTATGAAGAGTTTATTTCTAAACATTTTTCCCTACTAACTTTGCCTTCATTCTATTGCAAAGTTTTCAGCTGTGACCTCATTTACTTTGTTAGAGATCAAAAATCATGTACATGAATGTATTCAGGTACAAAAGGGCTGTGAAATCTCATCAGGTCCAGTTGGTTTAAAAATGGGATACAGAAACGGATGTGATGAAGACTGCCATAAGCAAACTTTCCTTCTATGCTTTCAAGCACAGCTTCTCTGTTCTGTCCTCTTCTCCATAACTTTATTTGATTAAGTAGTTCTATTCTGATCTTATACTAAAAATAGCAAACAATTGAAGTTTAGTCTGTGTTAGTGTGAGGGACTAACCTCTGCCATGGGGCAAATTCTGCTCTGTGTCAAAGGCATAACTAACGGCAGAGAACGGGCTCATTTCATGTTCCAGTTCCATGAAAAAATCAAAGTTGTTCAGTATTGAATATCTTTTCTACCCAAATATCCTATTAATTAAAGAACTGTGCTCTACTCTTTTCCTCCAGGACCCTAAACCTCATAAATTTTGGTTCTTTGGGAAAATTAGAGTGGGTTCAAAGTGATCTCAAATTCATTTCTCCCTAATCGGTTAGCTCATTAAGCAACTTTAACCACCTTATGTAACAGCTTTTATGTTAAATAAATTATAATAAGGAATCAATAGTAAAGCTAGCCTGATCAGGGAGAGGATCAAAGCTTTATACACAGATTATTGGCTGAATGTCCTTGGAGTGTGATCCCTATGAAATTAAGGACAGATGCTTAATAGTCTACAAAGTGATTTTTACACTACAAGTGCATAGATACGTGACCAGTCTCAAGTGTCTATGGGTTTTCAAACTGATGCAAGTACGGGTCAAAACTTAAATATGCATGTGTTCTTCACACCTCAAGCAAATTAAATCCTATTCCTTGGCATGTTCAAATTTTTAATGAATTTGTAAATAATCGCATAAACAAAACACTTCTAAACTGTTTTTTTTTCTTAAATAACTCCTTTTTGATGTTACGTAACTTTTCACATAGTCTTTCCTTCACCATTTACGTTCTCTGACATATGGGTAAGTAATATCAAGTAAAGTTTCTAATTTTCCACCAGTAGATAAAATAAGGTTTCTTTTCTGGGAAATTAAACAATGTTTGCATTGCTATTTAATGTTTAATGGGTGCTATAAATGTGTAGATTCGCTACTGCTTGTGTGCAAGGGGGAAAAAACAGGAGGAAAAAAGTTAAGGTTCTTTTGTAGAAAAAAGTCACCCAGAACATGAATAATCTTTGCTTAGAGTTCTACTCTACTCTAGACTGCAGCGTTCTAAATCACCATTATGGGATTTGGCTTTTATTATCTCAGTGATTTGCAGATGATATGTTTTGTGTACAAGTGGAAGGACAGTTTATTCTAATTCCCAGCCCAGCTCAACTTATGACCTAAAAGCCAAGAAGGTTTGGTTTGGTTTGGCTTTACTTTATTTTGTTTGGGTTTTTTAATCCTGACTCAGGTATCACCAGTAATATAGTTTCTGTAACTGGAATTTGGCTTCTAAATTGGTTGATGACATAGGAGGCGAAATAGAATAAGCCATTCTTTTCTTCCATAGTCATCTTTAAAGCAAATAAATCTATTGAAAGCTTTCTTAGTAAAAGCAACAGATAGATTCTGAATGCTTAGGAGCAAGTGTCTTCAGAAAGGAACTGAATCTAGAGGGTTCCAAGAAATGTTAAGCCCTCACAACTCCCAGCCTTAGTCACTCTTGCCTCCTCGCACCACTTGATATTATTCCTTTCTGTTCTCAGTATGAAAAAATAGTTCATGGGAATTGTTTCTTTGCTCTACCCAAGTAATCAAGTTTCAGAAAGAAATGAAAACAACAGAACAAGTGAAACAGAACAGCTCACTTTCTCTGTAAGTTTATATTTTATTGCTCTTTCACAGCAAACTCTTGTCTCATCACCTGTTATTTTCAATCATCTAGTGGGGAAAGGGCACTTCCCATTCAGATTCTCTAGTATGCACAGGGACTGGAGTGTAACTGTTACTTTGCTTTCCTGCTGTTATAAAAGCTCATTCAGTCATAGTAATGGTTATAAGGAGAGACATTTTTATTCTGAGTCCAATTGTTTTCCATTTTTGGCTGATTCAAACACATATGCTAAGATCAACATGCTTAATCATTCTTTCATGTGGTTCAGGAGTTGGCAGTTTTAACTTTAGAATCAGAAGATTAAGTAATGTTCTCTTAACTGGGCACTGTGGCTAGCCATCTTCATTTTTATATCCTGCACCTTCTGTGTTTCCCTAAGTCATTGGTCCATTATTTAGCTACTTTGCAGTGAAAGTTATGTTTACAGATCTCTGCTGTTCAAAGCCTCTCTCCAAAGACTGTTCATTACTAACATATATACAAGAAGCCTTTGCATGCATGATGCCAGGAAGTCAGGCAAGAGATTTTCAAATATTATGATAAAGATGAGGCTTTTTAATAGATGTGAAAACACTGTTTCCAAGTGACTAATCTAGCATGTCCAGATCAGTGCTATTCAACTTTTAAATTATCATCTATGCCATAATAATAGTCAGCCCTGAGGCTGATCTGCAATCTTAATTAAACTGTTGTGAAGTGAGTTCACAATAATGAATTAATTATCTGTGGTAGTGTCCCTAAATTTCAGAGAAAGAGATCCACTCCATAACTGGCATGGATTCAACAGATGTACGTAGATGGTTATAATAGCTGAGCTGACAGCTAAATAATTTTTTATGTTGCATATACCCAGTCAGGACCTGTTGCTGTTGCTCTAAACCCACTCATGAAAAAACTGCTTTTATACTCTCTCTGAACTGAGTTTATGAAGATTCAGACAGCAGAGGTGAACGGATCTTTTGAAAAGTTCTCAATAATATCTGCCTTGTACAGAAGATTCATATTGGAAATAAACAAGGTTTTAGACCTTCTGCATTGCTTTACAAAGCATGCAGGCATGCATGTTATGGTTGGAGACTTTGAAAATTATTTCTGGTTTGTTTCTTAGAGTTTTATTGTACTGAGTAAATGGGTAATAGCAGAAAAATAATGTCTAAGTATAATACATACTACTGTGCAAATACCAATTTTCAGGTCAACATTTGTAGAGAGGAATGGTTGACAGGCAAAAAACTATCTTCTCACACGTGTAACTCAGCAAGAAACAACACTTTTTGAGTTGCTGTTAATTAGAAATGTAGGTCATAAGAATATTTCCCAAACACTGCCACCAACCTGTTATGTCCAACGCTTCTTTTTTCATGTTTATAGCTTCTTCTTCCGCTTACCCTCAGTCTCAAAAGGTATTGCACAACAAGGGTCTATACAGTTTCATAAGGGAAATATAACACAGTAAGTATTGCAATTCTTTCTGTCCTGGACTGAGTTTGATTATCCTCCCCCTAGACACATGGCAAAATCAAGTCCTGTGAATTTGTGAGATACAACCTTCCCTTACAGTGCAATGCTACTCAGTGCTTTACCTGTCTGTCACGGATGAGAGGTACTCTTGTGCCAATGTATGTAGCTTGAGGTCTGCTTCACGTACCTAGTCCTAGCCCTACTCCATTGTGAATCAGGATCTCTCTTTCACCCAGACTTGTTGGGTTAGAATTGCCACATTGATCCACACTGGGAATTGCATATCCAGTTTTCATTTACTCTTTTCAGTTTCTTTACTTCAATGACTTAATGTTTTGTGAGGAACTATATCCTTTTATTTACTTCATGCCTTCTACCGTTTAATTATCTTTGTTCTTATATCATAGAACTGGGATAGGAAATTTTTTTTGTTTTTTTGTCTATGTTATTTGATCATTCATTATTTTACATACATTTCTGATTTTTCTTTTTTCCTTTTAGAAAAAAACATCCCAGACTTTTCACCCTCTTATTAGTTTCCCATGCCCTTGAGCATTCTTATTTTCTCTGAATTCCCTGTATTCCTCCCTTTTTTTATTTGTTACACTGATTAGTAAATTCATTCTGTATTTTACAAATTATTTACAAGTATTTGGCAGCCTCTATATTCCCAGTTGAAAGGTTTCTTCACTTTTTTTTAATACACTGAGCAGATTATTTTTCTGAAACTGCATAACTAAGTGATTTATTAAACATTTATATTTGGATATTTGTCATTATAGTCCTTGTGAAACTGCCATCAAACAACTGAAGAGCAGATCTCCTGCGTGAATAGATAAAATGTGAATAGATCAAATATATCCTATGAATACGACAGCCAAATGGTAACTTTCAATGGGACAGACTACTCAGAGTTGGAGACATTTTTGAAAATAAGACTCTGTGACCTAAGTAATTTAAAAGTTTACCAAAATTAAGTTTTTTAAATAAATTCTTAGATTATAAAAAAGAATAAATCTCTTCAGCAACTTATTACAATACATTTAATAGCTGTATAAATTCAGTGAGAATTATTTCAATGCAGAACAAAAGGAGTACATTGAATAGTATATTCATAAGGGACAAAATTTCAAAATGAGATGCTTATATTAGACTTCCTAATGCCTGTTGGATATCAAGGGTCGGGGGAGGCAATTCAAAAAACTACATGGGCATCTAAGCCATTTCCAGGGATTTTAGAAAATGCCTGAAAGGCATCCAGTGCCTTTCAAGTTCAAAGTGATACCCAAATCATTTAACCATCTTCAGAAATTTTACCTTTAAAGGAATGGGCTGTTATGCAAAGATGTAGCTCCTTCTACTGAAACTGAAAACATGGGCTTAGGACTGTAACTTTAAGCAGTAATTTAAAAGATTAAATGTTAAACAATGAATAATTCCACCATCTTTAGCCACTAAATAACCTTTCCTACCTCTTCTTTCCTTCTCCTTTTTGTTCCTCCAGTATTTCTCCATAAAACTGTAAGTCTCTTCAAAAAAATGAAATGGGGCAGTAGATGTTCAGAGGTATTATTAATGCTCCTGTCACAGTAGTTCCTTGTCCACTGGGAAATTGTTCATTTATGGCAAACCAGACCTCGACTATAGATGGAGCTTTGCAAGCTAAAAATATTTCCCTTCTCAATAATAAAGAAAGGACTTTGAAATAATACGTTAAAGAAGTCATTGAGGGCACTGTAGATGACTAATGAGTGACTTGAAAAGAATGAGTGCAATGTTTAGCCTTATAAGATTATTTATTGACTGGACTTTTACCACATCTACTTTTGATTGACCTTTTCTGAAATACAAGAATTACTCTGTGTCTGTCACCATATTTATGAGGTTTTGGTGCTAGTGATTAATGGCTAAAGAAAGTAGATATATCACTAAAGATTTGTTCTCTTTTATATTTTTAAAGGGGAAATAAGTCACTACTACCAATACCACATCTGTGCTAATGACAGTCTGCAGACTCAGAGTTACTTGCAGGTTTCATTCTTGCTTGTTTTATCACAAACTCGGTATCTGCAAATTTGTTTTTAAACAGAAAACTCGACAATTTCTATGTAGAATATCTTGCCCTTAAAAATTCCATTTTATCATTATGTTGGTTAAATTTCTAGGCTAATTTTATTTAGACCACAATCTGATTAATTTAGCAAAACAATTCATAATAAACCCTTCACAAGAAAGAAATAAATTAAGATAGTTAGAAATGACATGAACAGTTGAGATGTAAGGCAAAACAAAACCACAATTTTGGTTCCTCCTCTGGATAGAAGCAAGGAAAGGCAGTTTCAATTTTTATTGTAATATCCTGAGAATAAAACGTATTTGGTAGCTCCACAGCTGGCAAAGAGTTTATATTTAAATGAGAGTAGATGACACTGACCAGGAATTGGTATGATTATGCCTTTCTGATAAGTCATAACTAATGAAACAATCTAAAGCTTATGAAGCAAAACTGGTGACAAAAGTAAGAATGCAACTGGCAAGACCAAAAAGACAGTGGAGGAGAATATGCATCTATATGCATATGTGGTTTAGAGAAAGGGGAAAAAAAATAGGGGGGAAAAAAAAAAAGGAAAAAAAGAAAGAACACATTAAAAAAACTTATTTTAATGTTTTTGCAGAAGAAAATGTCTCTGATAACTTATTGGACAAATCTGCTTACTGTGTAAGAAATTCTCGGAGGAACCAGTGAAAATGAGTAAACTAAGACAGAAATTTTCATATCTAATGTTGAGGAGAAAAAAAATCTTAGACAAAATCAGTTACATTTTACAAATACTGAGATGATAAAAAGGCAGAAATAAAAAACATACTGTTTTCTGTGAGATTATCCAACTTTTAATGTAGAATTCACCCCCTTGAATTTTGTGTCACTTTTCATTTTTTGTTTAGTTTAGTGTTTTTCACACATCTATAAGTACTGTCTCTCTGCTTCCAGAAACCGTGATTTTATACTTGACATTTTTCTCAATTATTTGGCTCTTGATGGCAGGTAGTTTCCTTCTTCTCTTCCCTCTGCCTCCCTCTCTTCCTCTCCATTTTCATCTCCTCTCCCCCTTCTCCTCTCCTGTCAATGTGTGGGCTTCTACTCTTGCAAAATTGGGATAATTTGATTCAGTCACATCTGCAATGAAAGAGAATTCACGTAAACAGTTAGAGTCTCCCAGCTGACGTGCCATAGCTTTTTAACGTTCAGCAACTTGTTTTTGTGTCTGAGTCTTTATATTTCTCTCTAAGTTTCTTTCAAATGTTTTAAAAGTGTAGTGGAGTTGATATATTGTATTCCTTCTCTTGCTGGAAGTATTTAACCACAAACCTGAGTTTATTCCTCAGTAGTCTCACTGAAACTATCAGGACAGTTTACATACCTGAGCGTCAACAAGACCTTTATATATCTGATTTCTCAGAAGGGCATAGATACCACATTGCCTACTTCATAGTCTCAGAACTGCCTTTCAGCAACCACATTGCTCTCTGTCTGCCTCAGTTTCCATGCTGTCTCATTTGTCTTCCTTTCCTAGGGAGCGTCTGCAAGGCTACATAGATATCATAACCACTGCTAGATCTCAAAACACCCAAAATGTGATTCCCACAACAGGCAACTCTTTGCCCTCTTGGAGGGAGTGTTGAGAGGCATTTGTCTGCTCAGAACACAGCTGAACTGTGCAGGTACCTGCATGTCACCATGAGCCACAAGGAATTTTTATGCGTGATATTAGTGTCCAGTGCTTACACAGTAAAAGGGATTTGAGCCCTGGTCTCCCAAATGCTAGCTGGTCTTCTAAGGTGAAGGATTCTTAGAGAGAGAGCTCTACTTATTGCATAAAAGGATATCAGTGTGTGAGAGAGGAGAAAAAAAGACTAATCGTAGGTTGCTCTTTAAGGCACTTGTCAGGGATATGCAACATAGAGATTCATGGAGATTCTGGTCCCAGGAAATTTGGGATAGTTATGCAGAAGTGACATAATTTTCAGTGGAGTCACTGGAAAAAACATGTCTGGGTTTTCAACATACACAGGGAAATGACATTCAATTTTTGGCTCCAAATCTCTTCCATGTGACAAGTAAATATTGTTCCTTGTGAGTGGTGCAGTTGGGGGTTGCTATTATTTTTCTCAGTAGACAGAGACTATGAAAATGTCTTAATGTAAGAAAATTCAAACCTTAAAGGGAGGGATCTTTGTGGTAGGCAGGAAGGCACCTACCTCTGCTTAGAACAGAAGTTTAGGAACGTGAGTCGTAATCTTTTTTTTCCTGTTTTATACCCAGAACATCTGTGAATCTTTTCACAGCCTCTTAGCTCTTACCATGAGATCTTCGTCTGTGTGAGAAGTTTGGTTTGCCAGATGTCCCCTTAAATTAGCATATGCAGTGATGATTTTACCCTGCCTTACTACTTTTTTTAGGAAATAATCCAAGGAAACATAGCTATCATGTCAGATTAACACAGCCTGAGGTACTATGTGTCAGAACTACTAACCAGTTCAACTATACCCCTCTAGTGCTCAGTAAATACAATGTAGTTAAACATAGCTAGGTTGGAAAGAGTATTTGTTTTGGCCAAAAGACACTCTTGGGACTTTACCATGGCTCAGCTGATACACAATAATTAAACTGTGAGAACTTCATTGCATGCAAATCCTTAAAATGCTTCCTAAATCTCAGAAAGATCCTGGAAAAATGATATGTGTCAATACCTCTGTACTACTTTCCTGCCTCTTCAATACTTCCACAATTATAACCAGATTTCTTCCTCAGTTCTGCACTGGCTTTATCACTTTTATTCTCCTCGTCAGCTACAAGACGTGATCCGGATTCTCCTCCTATTGTGAAACATGTCAGCGTATGTGCCTGTCTGCTTAACAATATCAGACTTATGTCTTATCTTTCTGCAGTTGGACATACTCAGTTGTGAGGATGTAAGGGAATTGAGTTAGAGATGTCCTGTGTAACACTGTGAAGATTAACGTACACTGCTGAATCTCTGACTACAGGTGTTCCCACTGGACGACAGGATGGGAAGAGTAGGATATTTTGTTACCTATGGCCATGAAATTATGTCCTAGTTTCACACACCACAATACAAAGCAGTCGTTCTACTCAGAGAGAAGTTACTAAGAGGGAGGATGATGTAGATGGAATATTAGAAAGGTAAAAATTATTTGATCAGAATGAATCATCCCAAGCTTCTTTCTAAGAAAGACTGTAGTTTGGCAATTACATTATACAGCTTCACGGAAACCAGCACCTTGCAGATATGTGCTACCCTGCATGATTCTGAATGTCAGGTGTTTTTAGTAGTTCTCACCTCCACCTAGTTTCCAGACCTTCTATAAAATTCTCAACATTGTTGTGCAATATATTTCTGCTGTGATTTCTGACATTTTTCATGATCAGACATGGAGCTGGAGTAAAAAGCAGTAAATACAATGCTTACTTGTATTATTTCTCTTAGATGTCAGACTGTCTCCTTCACACCTTCTTACCTCCCCTGTTCTGCTCCTTTTCTTTCTGTGGTGAAAGACTTTCAGAGTAGCCCTTCTTTGCTGTTTGTCTTTACTGTCATAAGGTTTTCTAACATGTAGTTTGAGGCTCTCATTTCCATATCTAGAGCTAGTAAAAGAGGTTGCATCCTGAAGTTACTTTAATGATAAAGCAATGTGTTCTTAGCAATTGAAACGCATCTCAGAAAGGCAACAGAAATTAAAAAATAATGGCCTGTTGCATAGTTTACATTGGATTTTAGGTCTACTGCTTCTAGCTTTCACCCTGTCATATATTGGGGGAGGGGTGTATTAATTTGGTTTTAAGTGGAATTTTAGTATTATAGAATAAAAACATTTTCGGTGATAAGAAAGATTTGTGAATCTTAATGCAAGAAAGAGAGCACGAGATGAATAAAGAGGATTTTGTTTCCACAAAAGCCCTAAAAAGACAATTTTTATGTGGTTGCACACTGAAAAAAAGCCTCGGATGCAATGCAGATAGCTCCAGAGTCTCTATCACAATACCAATACTGAGCTGTCAGAAAGCTGCTCTAATTTTTTTCATTTTTTCTTTCTGTAACACTTTTTAGCCTCCTGCAAAAAGGGATTAAAAGGGAAGCAGCTCCAGCTAGCCTTGGAAAAGCTATTTAGCTTGCGTATTGTGGAAATGTCTTCCCCAGCTAGTTACTGCCGTTTTATAACACTGCAGCATATTGGATCAAAGACTAGAACTGCCACCTCCTGTTTACAATGGGCTGGAGCAGTCACAGAAGTGTCAGGGCTGCTTTGTGCCTCGGTGTGATTGGGAATAAGACTGACAACGGTAGGTTTCTACCAACAGGTTAAATTCTTTTTTTTTCTCTTTCACCTGCAATGTCAATGTAAGTATAGCTAAAATTTCGAACCCAGAAGAGAAAGTGACTTTTAGCATCCTTTCAGATATTCTTGAATATACCTGAAATACCAGTCACAAATATGCATGCAATACTATTGGTTCAGAGACAATTTCAAAGGCCAAAGCATGGAGAGAGAGGAAAAGAAAACCTAAAAGTAATCCTTAAAGTGTGTTCTAGATTTTTAATGTATGTTATGCTGAAACAAGAACTGCTGTGAGACTGCACAAACACTGTGTCCTAAGGCTTAACACTTAGAAAGGATACTTTTATAGCTCTGCCAGTACTAAATTTGTGTGAGACCAGTCAGTGATTTTAATTTTGCAGTGACAATATGGTGTTTAAAAGTACCAGTTGACTGATAAGAATACTTCCTTTTAAAGGTGAAGTTACATTCAAAGTATTCAAACAAAGGGTGTAATTTTGGGGCTGTGGTAGGATAATCAACATTTGGCAGCCCAATTTTTAGTTTATGCTTCTGATTTCTCTTTCCAGCTTTAAGAAAGTGTTTTTGTTGTTTATAGTCACTAAATTTAATGCTTCACAGAGAAGCAGAGCAGAGACACAACAGACTGTGATTTTCTCACTGGACTCAAATACAAACTTTAAGATTCCCTTCACTGACTGTGCCTGTTAATGCAGGTAACTTAGCAGGAAGATGTGCACACACCTTTAAAGATGGCTTTTCAAGTGAAGAAAGAAACACAAGAAAGAAACATGGGCACTCATCATGTTCTGATAACACTAGCTAAGGTGAGAGACCTGTGCCTTTCTTCTGTGTTGGTTTCGTATATACTTTAAACAAACGATGTCATTCCTTTTCCTGTTTGTACCTTGTGCAAGAGCTAGGAATTACATCATTGCCTGCATTTAGTGGTCCTAGTTGGTTATCCAAGGGGTTCACACAATCATATGTGAAAAATAATAGGATAAAGATGAAGCTGACCTACTGCTTTCTCTCTTTCTTGAAGTGGCCTTGGAGGTATGATGAGATCAGAGAGAAAGACGCATGTCGCATCATCGGACCAAGGATCTTGTGAGGATATTAGGCATCTATAATATACAGTCTCCTTGTGACTTAAACCACTCTGAAAGTTCCAAAACTTTTGCTTACTTATTTTCTGATTTTATTTTTTTTTTTTTTTTTATTGAAAGGCTGACTTGTATGTGTAAACATCCATTTGTGGACACAGTGACAACTTAAGGACTTTTGCCTGGAGACTTGTAAGGTTTTTGCAGTCTGTACAAGTGCCCTTTTTCCTTCATAGTCTTCAACCTCCAACTAGAACTGCATATATTTTTACTTCTGGAAGTTTCTCATTCAGTGATGATGGTGATTGTGCATCCATTTCCACCCTAGGGCCTGCATACTGGGTGTGTAATATTTAATGGGCTTAAACTTTGATAAGACTGTTCCTTGGGTCTCACAACACTCTATGTAAAATAAAGGAATGTGAGTTATTTGGTATTTTGTACAGTTTGGTACACTGAAAAAGAAATTATTTTCAATGCACTGACAAGTACAGCTTTTGTAGAAATTTCACAAAGTGCATGGGAAGAAGCTTTTCCTTCTTTAAAGCAAGGCCCTGAGCCATAAAAGCAGTACAACTTGTGCATTTTTTAGCAATTAGGTGTTAGCAACTAATTCATATGAAGGCTAAAATTAATGTATAAGCTTAAAAATTATGCTGGATCAAAAGTTGCATTTGAATTTCCCTTCTTTATTTTTTGTGCTATTGTGTAAGAAAGCATGCCTTATAATTCTGTAAAATATTTGAGACTGAAAAGTATACATATTTTTTCTTAAACATTTTTCTCTTTCTGCATTGAGAGATCAGTAAGTTACTGAAATCTCTTCAATATTCTTTCTAAACTCCTCTTCAAAATGAAGAGACACAAGATTTTACATTTTAGGTCTGTTAATGCAATCAGGAAATTATTCCAGTAGAGAAATGCAATCAAGAAATGATGTCAGTAGAGACTAACTCAAGAAAAAGTCTGGTGCTTGACAGCTCAAAACATGAATGGGACTTTGAAAGGTAGTTCACGCTGAAGTCCTAGAGTTTCCAGCCTGGTTCAGTTAAACTATCATAACAAAACAGAGTGATTATAATAACTACTACCCAGTTATAACTGTATTTCCTAATTATTTACCTATTCTCACAGACATCGAGGCTCACACATTTATGCATTAAGATTCAGGAAGTGTTTTTTAATCTTCTTCTTCAAACCTTGGTGTCCTCGTATGTATTTGCTCAAAAGGGAAGCCAAGAGGAACCATTTATTTTCTCTATATTTACCAAAAGTTGTTATTAAGTCAGTAGTACAAAGAAGAGTTACTTCAAGTCTTGCATATCAGGCCTACTTCAAACAATATTCTAGTACCTTTCTTGCTGCTACTTCTTGCCTTGTATATTGATTTTAAATGTCTTCATCTAGTTATTCTCTATGTGTAACTGTTTAAAAGGGTGCCATATAGAAAGCAAAACACTCTGATGGTTACAGAAGCCCTCCAGAACAGCTTTCTCTGCCTCAGGTCCCCATTTGGAGAAATGATTTATCTTGGTAGCGACTCATCTTTAAATAACTTTTGAGAGCATTTCACCATGGAACTGAAAAAAACTACTTTCCAAGGAAAGCGAGTGTGTACGTGATCTTGCTGTGTAGTGGATAGGTGATTACACTCTGCCGTTACTTTGCTCTTTTCTTCTAGCTGTAAATGTGCAAGCCCTATTTTAATAATGCTATCACAGAGGGGGAAAAAAAATCCACAGAAATATTTTTTATATGAAAAGCGTTCTTTAAAAAAAAAATTAATTCAAATATTGTTCCTCAGGCAACAGTCAGAGATTCAGCATAGTTAACACTGAATAAGAAGGAAAATGACTTCAGGTACATGTAAATCTAGTTTGTGTCATTTCTCTCTACTTTTGTAAAGTAATCAGTTAATCTCAGACCACCTGGGCTGGTGTGCTCTTGTTTTTGCACCTAACTACTCAGTTTTACATCTGGTACAGTTAAAAAAAAAAAAAAAAAAAAAAAAAGAAAAGAAATATTCTAGCTGGGTTGCTTTTCCTCTTCATAAATATGAATAGAGAACTTTGGCATTTGTTAACTGTTTCACCTGTGATTTGGATTTCATTTTTCATCTCAGACAACAGAGTTGTGGGGATGATGACTTTAAAATACCTTCCCTTTGTTGATATTTATAAACCACAGAGGGTGGAGGTTAAGCTCTGACCCTGTTTTCAAAGGCTTTTCTCATCAGCCAAGGGCAGGAGCTGAGCTCCTGAGGGACCTTGGGTTCATAGTTGTATTACCAATGAGTAACACCTTGAAACTGCATCTAGTTCTGCTGCACTTCAGATGTTTATGTGGTGCTGGTTTTAGTATCTTGATTAAAACTTAGTAGTTAACATAAAGTAACTCTCTTGACGCTATATATTTTCACTTTTTTACTGTTTTTTCACCACTCCTTTTTATGATCAGAGTAATAAACGCACCTCTATAGGTTTTTCCCTGCCATTTTATGCTTCTGACTCCATCAATAAAATCTGCTGCAGCATTGCTAAAGCAAAATCTCAGGCAGTTAAATAAGCTGAATGACCTTATTAAATAGACGTTTTGCAATATTTAAAAGTAAGAGATATATTTTAGAAAAAATATTCTGTTGACCAGTTTTGTGGTTTGTACTCTTCTTTTTCTTTTTTTTTAATTCAGTAAAAAACAATCAAGAATTGCTCATTCTTTCACCTGCGGATAAATGTGGAATGAAGCAGCCTGGGCAAATTAACTCTCAACAGAACATAATTATGATTATAATTACACATAGATTTATTTAAGATTACCCCTATTCATTCTTGGTATTTTCTTAAAGATTTGTAGACCTGTTAGTTTTTCCCCTTCCCCCACTCCCACCCCCCCACCCCCGTAGTGTAAAGTGATGATCAGGTTCAGTGTCTAATGAGGCAGCCATTCTGAACACATAGAGACAAAGAAAAGGTTTCCCTGGCAACGAGGACCATGCCAAAGCTCTCAAACAATCATTTCCCCTGTATTCGGGTTCCTTTTCTGTTTAGGATGCCTGTTAGTGTGAGTTCACAGGCAATGCCTGGCAAGCTTTTCAGAGATTACAACTCCTTAATATACACAGTAAAATATAGATAAGGCTATGCTTTATGAGTAAACTGAAAAGTGTGAGCTGACATATATTTTTTCAGTTTTATATTTTTCTTTATGGAAGTTTAAAACAATGGTTACCATAAGACCATTACCTATATCTAAGGCTATTAAATATACTACCTATATCTTTTTAGAACTTAACTGGTCTCAGCAAAATTTGTGGGAGTTCACTGAATTCTGAGCCATATTTATGCTGTCACTAGAATAAGTACAGATCTAGGTTTTAGTTTTCAAATGCACATGAATTTAAGCACATATAGATGTGACTAAAGATTTAGAACCATATATAACATAACTTGGGTTTAAATCTCAATTTAAAAGTAGAGAAAGTTTAGAGCAATAAAGTATTGAAATATTAGACATTTTTTACTATTTGAAAGTAAAAAGTAATTACCATAACATTAAGTACTTTAATTAATTTAAATCTTTGCTTGCTAGGAACAATTTGAAATCTATGAACATTCTACAATAAAGACTTGAAGTCAGATTACAAGATGAGCTCTTCCATGTCCTTACAATCTCTTGAGAGAACCGAGCAGATTAGTACATCACCCAGCTTGGTCAGTATCCTGAAATTGTTCATACAGCTATCCAACTCAGCTGAGAGATTTGATCTGGAAACTGTTCTCAAAGTGTACCTGCTCACACACATTAAACATATAGTTGCAGTTTCCACTTCCTGTAGAACAGAAGTGTTAATCTCATGCCCAAAATATTCACTGGGAATGTGGAATAGAATGGTTCCAGTTGGAAGGGACATACAAAGATCACCTAGTCCAACTGCAAAAAAACATATATTTAATTCCACCTTCTTCTTCAAGAGAATTCAAATCAACTACCTTTCTTTCTCTCTTCCTCTGTCCCTCCTTTATTCCTTCCTCCCTTCTGTCCTCCTGTCTTAATAACCCCAACTCTGTGACTACAGCTTTGTATGAAGGGATGGACAGCAAGTGTATGAATATTTTGAGGCAATAACAAGGATTGTTTCTTGACAAATACTGCAACCAGCAAACTTTTACTGCAGTCATCATTTCATCTGTCAGTAGCTGAGCTTTTAAATCATTAATCCAGCTCATTTTTTTGAAAGAAAGATCCTGAGCACTTTAAAGCTCTTCAAGTGAAAATTCAAGCATTACAATCCCAAGAGGACAAAACCTCCCTACAGCCTTGAGTAAAGAATCTAAGAGGCAGAATTTAATATCTCTCTCTTCATTATTCACTATTGATGATCTGTAGGAAGCTACATAGTGTCTATGCATACTGAGTACAGTCCTGCATATTTAGAGAGGACCCTAGGCAGGTGCTTCCACTGGGATCTTAAACAGATGGCAACTAACTCCCCCTGTGTGTGGGTTAGGAAGCAAGGTTTTTTGACTGTCCTGGAACGATTAGAAGCCTAAAAAACAGGCTCTGCAAAGTTCCTTGGATCTGATTTTTATACACTAACTAAATCACTTGTCACAAGTCCAGCTGAGATTGATATGGCTGGGAAGATATTGCTTGGCTCTCCTTTATATCCTATCTCAAATTCAATTCCACTGTTATATGTAAAGTCAAGCTAGTTGCAAAGTAGTAAGAAACTAAGGAAGAAAAATAAAAACAAGAAATAGGAGTAAAAATAAATTAAGAACTGGAATCTTGCTTTGAACTAGTAAGGATGATATTCTCTTTTTTTTTTTTTCTCCTGTGAAGATTGCAAAGGAAACTCATTTCAGCTTTGTAAGACCACAATGATTGCTTCAGACACAAAATGAATCAGGCCTCTTGTTGGATTACGTGGGTGGTATTTCCACTCTTCCCTAGTGTGATAATTCACAGCCTGCAGCTGTGGCATGCAAACTCAAATATTTTATCTCCTTCTGTTTGGCTTTAAAAGGAAGGACCTGCATTCATTTGCTGTTTTTAAGAAAAAGGAAAAAAGGAAAAAAAAGTTGAAGGCCCATTAAAGGTTAGTAGTTTGAAACAAAGCAGTCATAAACAAAACAATATAAAGAAAGAATGAATTAATTAGTCTTGACAACAGTATATTCTTTGTGCAATTATAGTCCAGTATTGAAAAATGAACAATAAGATATGTACTTGCTCAGATGTATAAATAAAAAGATAATGGTTGTAAACAACAACTTTTGTACTCTAAGAGTCATGAAAAAGACTTTTTATTTAATACTGACTTACATGCTCTTAAAGAATTACATTTTCTCTTTATACAGCAAAATTGTTTGATGTTATTAATACCTATTAAAACACATTTCTTGGATTTTGTGTGTAATTCGAATGAATCAGATAAAACATAAACCATAAACTTGCTATTCTATATCATTAAAATCACTTTGCAAATTCCCAGCTGCACTTCACTTCCACTTCACTTTTTATTGGTCTAGGAATGTCTTCTTGGAGGGTGAAAGAAACAAACAAAAAGGAAAACTTGAAAATTTGAGTTCAATGTTTCTTTGCTTGCTACTACAACATAAAGTTGATCTTCCATGGCATGTTTCTTAAAAGCTGCTCTGAAGTTTTTCCATATGCTGTAAATTATTTTCTTTCCCTAATAGCTTGTTGTATTGTTTGCCAGTACAATGACTAGGAAAGCACTATTAACACTTAAGCTAATTAAGGTTTTCAGAAAACATTGGTTACGTTGTTCTCATTAACAGACTTTAAAAAAAAAATGCTATTCAGATGTATGAAAAAGAAGATTGCTTTTAAATCTCAAGAAATGAATGTAAGTGTTCATATTCTGGTACATTAACAGTTTGTTCCAGTACATTGATATTTTATGTGGAAATCCTACTCTGCAATTAATATGCCTGATGCAAATTGAAAAACCCATAATCCATCCTTCTCTGTTGGAATGTAAGAGCATATTATTATTGAGAAGCTACAGGATACCAGAACCATTTTTTAAAGTTGAATGCTCATTACCTTAAATCTGCATATAAAATGGTTTGCTTTCAGACTAGGTAATATGTAACTGAATATATCATGATACACATGAAAATGTAAATAATAATAATAATAATAATAATAATAATAAAGTCCACTGTGTTTCACCTCCACAGAGATATGTGTGTCTTCTAGCATTAGAAATGAAAAATAGATAAAAACTAAACACAAAATGGTAATGAAATTCCTGACTGTTCTAGCTAACAAGAGATATGTGAGTGGTCACTTCTATTAAACTTGAAAATCACGTGGTCATTATTATCTTGCTAGGAACTTCCCAAATCTACTGAAGAGAAAAAAATTTATTTTTGTACATATAATATCAATTAATATTTGTGTAAATGTAAATAGAATATGTCACTGCGACTTACTGTCTCCTGGAGACATTTTTAGCTGAGGTGATTGCTCGGGCGGGCATGATAATGAGAAAACCTTTCCAGATCAAATGTGGAATGTCTATTATGAAGGAGCAGAGTACTATGACTGTTCAGTACACAACTCTTCTATGAGTAACACAAGCAAGATTTGTACATTTTAGTGGTTTGTCATTGTATTGATCCTCTGAGTCAAGTTCTCTCAAAGGGCTTATCAGAGCCAAAATAGATGGATATCATTGGAGATGTCATTTCCTGACCCAGTTTTCAGAAGACTTTGTCTTTCATGCTGACAATGTGAAGAAAAAGTTTCTCATGAGACTTTTTAACATTGGACACAGATGTTAACGTAAAATTGCTCTCTCATTCAGGTAAAAAGAAAATGTCACTAGAAAGTGCAAGTTCTATCTGAAATTGATAGTGACAGGTTCTGGAAAACTATAGAAATCATTCCTTATTTCCAAAACAAAAAACACCTAGAGGTCTTTTGTATTATTGGGCTCTCTTTTCTTCCCTTCTCTTTTTTCTTCCTTTGGAAGAATGCACGCACCTGGTAATCTTTGACTGTTTTTTTCCTGAGGGTCTGGAGAACACTCCTCAACCAGAGTATTTTCTGCAGCCATGACATAATTTCACAATGGGATGAGACACAGGTGTATACCCTCAATTTCTGGAGAGATTTTTGTTTCTATGGAAAGAAAAAGAAGGTATGTTGTCTGGAAGGGATGCAAAATGTTCTGCAGCAAGACCTTGGTTTGGATGTTATGAGATTAGGGCAGGAACAAGAATCTCTTAAAAATGTTCACAGATGTTAGTTTCCAAACATATCTGGGCATGGGATATATCAAAGGACTCCAAGTTCCTCATATTTACCATAAAAACCCTAGCAAACTGTTGAAAGGATGACCAGCAATGCCAAAGTCTTTCCACAGCCTCTGTCCCGCATGATAGGAACTCTCGTTCACCTTTTAAATGCACCATCTCTTTTTTTGGGGGGGGCAGGGGGCACAGTCTCAGTCTGCACATAAGAAGGATATAATGCAAGAGTCAAACTGTCATATTTGGCCATAGCACTGAATAACATGATGTGCAGAGTCTCAATGTACTCTAATAACCTCTAGGGAGTTTAGAAAGAGACTTTGCCTTTATAATACACAATCTTTCCTTATGAGGTCTGCAAGTTCCTTTGGAAAAGTGCATTTACAGGAAGCATATTAACTGCAGACTAATGGCATTCTGCTCTGACCCCAACCTAGTCTTCCCATTCACAGTTATTTTGCCTCTGAGCAAGGAAGGGGTTGCAATTCTAGCAATTTTCTCATTAACAATGATGACATCTCACTGTAACTCTTTCAGAATATTACTATTTCATGTAGATTATAACAAGCTAAACTCAGAATGAATAAAATCAGCAAACTAGATTCTGCAAAGATTACAGCAAGATTGATTTCAAAAGGGTGATTAAAAACCTAGCTTTATTCTTGATTATAGATGTATTCTTTTCCTAACATGCAATAGGGGGTGGAACCAACCCCCAAAACTCAAACCAGAAAGAAAAATCCAAATATGTAATTTATGGCTTCATTGGTATGGTATTATAGTTTAAAAGCCTGCTTTTAAACAGGAGGTCTTCAAAGCTTTCTTGGTTTCACAAAGCATGTTCTCTTGATTCTTTCTCAGGAAAAAAAAAAATGCCATTGAATTTTGTACCCCAGAAGATATAAATCCACAGCTAAATATCCACTTTTGTCACTCAGCAATGCTAGTTTACAACTAGTGTCAACTTTTCTATCCAGTATTTACTCTTTCTCTCTTATGAAACTGAATGTTGCTGATGAATTTGAATTTGTCTCTAAACTCTCATCTTTCCTTTCTTTCAAGGGCTCATTAAATATTCCCATCAATAAAAGACTTAAGTTACATTAAAAGAAACACTTCCTCCTGTTATAGTTAGGCAGGAGTTAATGGTTTGTAGTTTCCCTGTAATGTGTGCAAAAACAAGAAAAGGAAAAAAAAAAAAACATAGAAAAACCCATTTACTTAATTCCATTAACTTTTATAGGAAAATATTCTAACAAGAGAACAGATTTTTTTTTCTTAATTTTCATAGTGTCCTCAAACTACCACTCCTTGATGTCTTCAGGTCTCTGTAGCAGCAACAATAGCATAAATCACTTCTGCTGCTTTTCCCCTTGCATATTTCCTCTTTCCTTATTCAAGCTGCTGAAGTATTCAGTGCTGAGGCAAACGAAGGGAAAAAGCTTTATGGGCATAGGGCATAGTCTAATGATCGGCATCAGTGCTCATCACATACATATTTCCATGAAATACACACTGCAGCAGAATGAGAGAATATACTCCTGCTGCTTTTCCTTGATGTTACAGCAGCACGTTTACATGATATATTAAATGAAAAATCTCCATCAGCCCACTGCATAGAAAGCAGAGACCATATTTTGAAAATGTTTATCCAATCACCACTTCAAACTCAGTTTCAAGAGAATATCTCAAGTAATGCACCTTTCCAGAAAGATCCCAAAGAATATAATGTAATTTATATTACATTTAATAGCAAGTTAGCAAGTGGACAGAGGATGTTAAAAAGTTTTGTGAATCCTCATAGTTCAATCAATGTCTATGATACCCTGATATATCCCTAAGGGCTTCTGGCTAGAAGCCCTTAATAGAAGATGCCACACCAATAGTAACATTTTGTGTTACCAAAACCTAAGTGTATCATCTCAGTGGACAAACAGCACAGCAACTTCCTGCAGCTGCCCAGTTTTGTATTGGAGTACTGGATACTGAACTGCTAGTACTGTGATTTTAGGTATTGCCACAGCTGTGGGAAATTAACACCTCATATATCACATACCTTGAAAGCTTCTTTAAAGCCAGACAAAGGTTTAGTGCAAGAAAATAAATAATGTGTAGCAATATTTTACATTCAATTTAGATACACCATCTTTCTGCCTGTGGTTTAGAACTCCAGGAAATTTTGCTTTCTGATTCATGCAGCAAAAGTATTTGGGGTACTGCACAGGCTCATGAAATCAAAGCCCTCCTTCAGAGGATCACTCTGTGAACAGTATCCCCTTTCTGGGGATACATGCAGCTGAAACAAGAACATTCTTGAGACCATATTCAGACCTCACTCTATCCTTCTTCAGGAGGCAGCTTTTAATCTTCTTCCTTCTACAGAAATGTGGAATGCCTGACTTAAAAAGTACTACTGTCATTTGGATATTACAGAACTATCTTGAGCGTGGTCTGTATACAGAATATGCAAACCATTGCTCCAGTGCTTAGCTATAAACAAATAGTTCATCCTTCCCTGCTTGATTTCTTCATACCCTGAAATCAACATTTCTTATAAAGATATGTAATAATAACCTTATCTTACAGGAACAATTGAAAATAATGTATCTTGTTCATGCCTAGCTCTCAGTCAAAACGAGGCGTCACAAGAACAAAACAACTTTGAGGTGGTAATGACTGGGAGGTGAAGTTGAAGGCTTTGAAGGATACTATTACAGTAACCGAGTAGGAGATTCTAAAATTCTACATAAATTTTCAAATATCATAACTTTTTAAGAAAATACTTCAAAACACAGTATGTACTTCTGTAGCAATTAGTTTCTTATTCTGTGGGAGCTGGAATTACATCCAGCTGTATACATGGAGATGGATGTCTGGAGATGGTCCATTATAACCTATTCCTGTATTTCAAACTATGCAGATGAATAAGCACATTGTTTTAATAGCTAATGCCAATCTAAACCCAAGTTCCCCTTTACTCCGACTGCCATTCTCTGCTGCTGCCCATGTAGCACTACTGTTCTGTGATTCCATCTGGCATATGAGTCCTATTGGAAGGTATTGCCATCCTGAGCTTACAATAGAAAAGTTCAACTCCAGTGGCCTCATGACTGAGCAATGTCTAACAGGCACAACTTTCCCCTTGATTTGGTTTAAATTTAGGAAAATGCAAATCAAGTTCAGAAGAAATTTTATGGTTGAAGTTCTTTATTCCCATCCCCTGAATGACTACTGAATAGCACATTATTGTAGGGCTCTATAATTTGATGTAGCGTACAGTACTACCATTGCTTACTATCCAGCAGCAACTGCAGTCCCTCTGAGAGACATCAGCCTGTCATGGACAGAGCAGCTGGAGAAACAAAGTGATCTGCACACCTTAAGGCAGACAGCCACATACTTATGGCTGAACATCCACTCTGGTTGCAACAGGTTGATAATGTTCAGAGTGGCTGTGACAGCTGACAGCATGACACCAATGAAATTTTTAAATAAATTCACAAAGAATGAGCCTGCAAACTAGCAGTACTCAAAGCAAAAATGAGGACAAAATTTGTAAAACTGAGATATAATTTTAAATCAGATTTTTATATGCCAAGTGGTTTTCTTTGAAAATAACTGCATTCTGCCTGTAATTTTATAGATATGAACTATTCTTTTTAGCAGCTTTTCTCCTCTCCTCTTCACTCCCTACCAAGCTGCTGATTTTCTCTCCCCCTCTCTCTCTCTCTTAAAAGTCCTTCACTCTCTTACTGCAGTCATTCCACTTTGTTCCTCTTTCACCATCACACTTCAAAGACTTCCAGGAGTCAGACAAAGTTCTTTCAACAAGGTAGCACTTTCCTTCACAGAAGGGCAAAATTCTTCTCTATATATGGCAGGAGCAGTCTAGGTATCCTTACAATCCCTTCTTTTTTTTTTTTCTTTCTTTTTTCTTTAATATATCCTATACCCATTACAGCTGGAAAAGTCTAAAACAAATGCAGTGAACTACAGTTGTTAAGGGAGACCACGTGATTTATTCTCCCTACATCACAGAGGGACTCTCAGTCCCACACTGGAACAGAATCCAGATCTATTTCTCTAATACAGGTTTTTATATCAATGTTCCCAAGCGAAATCCTCTGCTTTAATGTAAAGAAAATCCCTTGCTTGAGAAAGTAATTTTTCAGATTATTTATTTTAATAATTCATTATTTTTAAAACCCTGTATAACTCCAGACTGTTTTTGGAGGGAGGGACTTGAAGTGTTTTTATTTAACTGTGCAGAGAAAGCCATCTTAGAGTCTCTGACTTCTGAATCTATATGATATTTTTTTAATGATTGAATTTGAGTACTTATTTACACTGATGTTCTTTGTGCGTTTTTTCATATATGTAGGTTCTGGGAGCTACAAAATTTGTAAAAGACAGGAGGTGATGACAGATATTTCATTTCAGCTGTACAGTGCTTAACTGTGAGGCTGTCGTGACGTAAAAATTATTATGAAGACAGCCTCAGAGCCAAGCCATGGAAACTGCTGATGTTTTCTGGTTTATATTATGGCTTCAAAAAACTTACCAAGCTATTAACATGTAGTTACTAAGGAAATTTGGACCACCTACTGGGCTGAATATCTTTTATTTGTAAAAAGAAAATGTCATTAATAATCATTTTTATATTTTTTATTTCAGTACATGCCATATGCTTTTACAAACTTAGATAAAGCTAGCAAATTACACAATAGATAGCTCTGCACATATCCACTTTGAAGAGTCAGAAAAAAACCATGTCACACTGTCAGTAGGAAATTGCAATTATGGCATGTAGTAAAAAGACTTTACAGATACAGTGTTTGCTTCAGTAAAGGAAATTAAATGTTCATCTTATAGATATCATTGGTAGGACATTTTAAAGACTGGGAGGATAATTGTGAATTTAAAAAAATATTTGATTCCAAGAGAAATAAAATATTACTTGTCTAAAACAAGCACTATTACAGATACCCATACTTCCGGTAGGTAAATGTTAGTTTCTCCAGTCTTTCTGACTGCACACATTTTCTCTTTTTTTCAAATTAATTTTACAGCAGACTACAATGCCTAATAACTCCCCAAGGACTTGAGCTAACTGAAAAAGGAGAGCTGTTGAAGCACTGTATACAAGACAAATACTTTTCACTACTCAAGCATCTCAGAGACACTTCCCAATCATTTCAGTTATTGCCATGTGTTCTTTATCATGAAGAATGGTCTGAACTATATACTTTAATCCAAACACTTTTTAAACTGGTGCTGTGGAAAATCTGCTGCTGAACCAAAATGATTTTTGATGATTAGCTTCACCTTTACCTTTTGTGTGTGTGCAAATGGATTATCTCTGTTGGCCAAAGTGTCCTTGTTTCCTATTTAAATCATTGTACAGTAATACCAATAATCTAAAATGCTGGTTTTGTGCTGCTCCTTGTGGATTCTTTGTGAGTTTTTTGGCCAGTGTGTTTAAGTAATTTCTGTTAGTTTGCTTCATCTGTGAGACCATCCTGATCCTCCTCACATTGTGCAGTCTCCCACAGGTGACGCATAAAGGGATTATGACTGTGAAAGCTTCACTGGACCAGAATAAGCATAGTGCTCTGACCAAACAAAGCTGAAGGAAGACAACTTCTCAGGCATTTGCTAGAATTTGGGATTCCTTATAACAACAATAAGTCCGGACCAACTCTGAGGTACAGACTCACTTAATGTATTGGAAGGTCTCATAATGGATAAGGTTATTCTTTCAGCTATTTTTTCATGCTACCATCCCCTTGACAACTAGCAGCCTCTCTATTTTATGTGGATTAAGTGTGTGCCAGCTGCTGTTTTTTCTCAGATCCTCATTACATAAACTCTGTTTTATTAACAAGACCATATTACTCACAATAGTTAAAAAAAGACAAAAAATATTGTTTGTAGTTAATTATGATTGTTTGTATATTGATGACATCAGATCTGTATTTACCCTGATTTTACAGAATTCTGAATGTTTGCTTGCTAACAGCATGATAATTATCAATGAACAGGGAAAGAAAAAGCAATATACCTATACAGCCTCTTATTTCTGTGCTTGACTTATTTACATCAAACACACAGTAAACACACTTCTTCATAATTCACAGAAGGCTAAGACAAAGTCATCAATACGGGTGAACAAATCCATGTTTTGAAGCCTATGCCTTGTCTGATACTCTAAGGTGGATATGCAGAAGATCATTATGTATTCTTCACCACAGGTCAGTTGCTTAGCTACGAGAGAAGTAGAGAACTACTAATTGAAAGTATTCAGTATTGCTGGCAACATTTGCTGCAGGACACTGGTCTTGGAAACAGTCAGATATAAATGTTGCAGGAGGAAGGATGAAAGAAAAATCCGCACAGCATCATCTTGCTGAAAATAACAAATGTCTGTCTTCAGTATTATGATGTATGGATTCTCATCAGTAAAATGGTATTGATTCTGATGATCAGTCATCAAATGATCCTGTGATGAATTAGTAGTTGAAGAGATTAGTTATTCCCAGCAAGTTAATAAACAGTGGTTATATTTTAAATGTAATTATTGTTGCAACAACTGGAGTAATTTCCTATTTATTTAGCTCCAGCACATTTCCAAGTGTTTAATTACCTTCAGGGATCTCCAGTTAATAGGTACAACTATTAAAAGGAAAAAAAAAAAAAACAACTGGACAACTGGCCAGAAATGTCCTCTCATGAGATCCCTAATTGCTAACACACTTGCATTTAGTTCACATGTAAACATGAAACTCTGTAGTGAAAACAAACACTCCATTTTTTTTAGCTCAGAGAATTCAACAATACAACATTATCAGCTTTTCTTTTCACAGTATTCTCCAGTGTAGGTGTTCTTTTTATTTTTTTTTTCCTTTGTAGTCAATGTCTTATAACTTCATTTTCTGCCAGTGTTAATGCCTTGAATATAAAAGTTAAGGTCATCTTGTTGGGATAAATGAGAGGCTGTCTTTCATCTATTGTCTTCCTATCAGACTTTTCAAATGAGACATTTTCAACCTTTACCTTTCAGTTGCCAAGTTAAAAAGATAAACTTGGTCTAGAATTACATTTTCCTGCCATCTTTACGTATAAAGTATTAGGAAAGCATTCCTTGAAACAAAGTCTCAGCAGTTTTATTGAGAAAATTCAGTTAAATTTCTTCCATGGAGAAGTGTCTCCCAGATAACTTCACATGCATTCAGTAAATCTATATTTCCATAGATACAGAGTTTTTAAAGTTAGGAGGGCTCATAATGATGACTTTGTTTATGTACCATTTCGTAGATTTGACAAAACGTAAGTGACTGAAAGATACAAGTTTGCCATATTTTTCCAATTTCCAGAGAATTTAAAACCAACGTCAAACTTTCAGTGTTTCTGAACCTATTTGAAATGTTATTTAGTTACTATAGAGCAGCTGATGCTTTCATAGTAAAAAACCCCATACTATTACACTGCCCCACAAAGTCTCTTGTCCCAGGATTATCTGGTCACATACCAGGAATTCAAATTAACATACCAGACTTTCAAATTCCCTTAACTGGGAGAAAAGTCCTGAATTTGAGTAAATAAAATAGATTTAACTGACAGACTGCTCCTTGTTAATTTAGCACATTTTTATCTACACAGTCTTTCATATCCTAGCTGCATTAATGAATCAAGTGTGACATTGCAGGGCTCCAGCTATATAACACAACTCAGTAAGTCCTTTTTTCTTAATTTCATCATTCATTCTGTATCTGAAAAAAACCCACGCTACTTTTTGCTTAAGTTGTACAGTAGTCCATTACAGAGTATGCCTAGATTGTCCCTTTGATGCCTTTGTAAAATGTCCCTAAACCAAGTCACCAGGGAAAGTAACAAGTGCAACTTGTTGGAGACAATTTCAGCTCACAAAATTGCACGTCCTAAATAAGACATCCACTTGAATATCCATATATTTATACTGCATCACCCTGCAGTCAGGAAAAGGTCAGCAAGGCAATTTACATTGCCCTTCATACAACTAGTACATGATCCACAGGGAGCACTGCACAGAGTATCACCTGAAGTGAAGAGACATGTTTAGTACACCAGAGCCTCCTTAAATCTAACCTATGAATTCAACCCAAACTTCAATTTCCTTAGACAAATCAATTTTTCTCCTTCTGTAAAACAGTTATAGTTCCACAAACACTAAAGCGTCACTTGGTAGTCTCAGCTAACATCTGACATCCCAAAGCTAGGGAACACTGGCAATGTCACTGCTTCCTTGCCATCCCTTGGGACTTTCCACAGATGATCCTACTGCATTTAAGCTCTACAGTTCTCTTGGTTTTCCTTTCTCTAACTTTCTCTTTCAATTCTAAATTTTCCATTACATGGAGAAAGTAGATTTAACTTCATAGATTTAACTAGAAATGTTAACACTGTAATTCTCATTACAGGAAAATTTTATTGCATATTCAATCTGCCTTATACTTAGTACATGTTCAGAAATCCTTGGCTGGCCTGTAGGACTCAGCTTCCTCTAGAACTGAAAGTGGATTAGAAAGTGTTGGTTCCTCCCTGTATTGCTGGTTGCCTCCTGCCACTTTCCTGCGAGCTACCCCTACCGCAATGGCCACTGTAACCTTTGTAGCCTCCCTCCCACAAAGGAGGGAGGAGGAGGAATTGTCATTGCCACTATCCATGGTCAAGAAGCTGTGCCTTGAAGACCAGAATAATTTGCTACGCCAGACAGAAAACAAAGAGAAGGCAGCAGTTATTAATACATCCTCATCTAAGATCAAATCTACCACCTCTCTAAACTGACTTTTTAGGCTAATTTCCCAAATAGTTCTCTTACCTCCCTAACAACAGGAAAATTTACTTATGCGTATGTTATGTCCTTCCCTGCACCATTTGGATAAAATGTATGCTTTTTCCTCTGACAAGTGCTTTTCTTCCCTTGTCATCTCTATGGGATGCCCTGAAATCCATATGGACAATTCAGGGGTCAATGAATCTTTGGTCACTTCTTAGATATTCCTATTTGATGTGAATAATAAGACTTTTAACACAGAGCACTTAAGTGTTTCGGTAAATACTGTTCTAAGTTTGAGAAATAAGCAGGTGGTGATTGAAGGAAAAATACTTTTCATCCCAGCAGATATTAAGCAGGATTTAACCAACAACTAATAACATTGCACATTTCAAATCAGAAGGTATGGATAATTTACAAACAATAATTGGAAAAGGCTCAGCTGATGAAGTCTCTGGACCATTAATATTCAATTTCAACAACTCTGGAGGTTCCAAAAGACTCATAAGAAACTGCCACTGTGCATCTGATTTAATAGGGTAAAAACAATGGCCCAAATAACTATAGATTTTTCAGTCTGACCATTTTCACAGATTAAATAGCAGAAATATTAATGCAAGAATCAATAGTGAGATTTAAAGAAAGCTAAATTAATTAATGACAATTAACAACTTGAGCAAATAGACCTATCTTTGGATGTTTGGACATATGAACAAGGATACAATGAATGGGGTATGGAGGTTATACAGTATCTGTATATGGCACTGGACTACTGTGTCTTCCGTATTTCACATTTCAAGCCACACAATGACAAATTTGAAGGCAAAAACAAACACACAAGCACCTCCCACAACTAATAAAACTCAGTTGGTAAGGTTCCAGATGGGTGAAAAGGAGATTGCTCAGTTAGGTGGAAAAATGTAGTAATAAAGTGTCCAAAGGTTGGTTGTGGAATTCAGAAATTCAAACAAGAAATAAAGAATACATTTTAAATATCAGTACTTTGACATATTTTGTTGGCTTTAAAATCAAGAATGAGATCAGACTACTTGATTAGGACCTAGATTTACAGACTACAGAACTAAGTCTGCCCTTTGATTCTCACAAATTAATCTGCAACAAGAGCCAGCAATGCACCCTTACAGCTAAGAAGGCCAACAGCACCCTGGACTGCATTAGGAAGAGCACCACCAGCAAGCAGGTCTACGTAGTTGATCCTTCCCCTCTACTCAGCACTGGTGAGACATATCTGGAGCACTGTCCACAGTGTTGGGCTCCATATTACAGGAGGCATGAACATAGGAAGAGAGTCCAGTTTTATACCAGTAAGACGATTCAAGGCTTGGAGCATATGGTGAACTGGGAGAGACTGAGAGAGCTGGGATTTTTTGCCTGGAGAAGAGAAGGGTCAGAGGGGAACTTATCAATGTGTATCAGTATTTGATGGGAGGGAATAAAGAGGTAGAGGCCAGGCTTTTCTCATTGGTGCCTAACAAAAAGACAAGAGGCAGTGGACACAAATTGAAATACAGAAAATTCCATTTAAACACAAGAAAAGGTGTAATTGCTGTAGAATCATAAAATGGTTGAGTTGGAAGAGACCTTTTAAAGATCATCTAGTCAAACTCTCCTGCCATGGGCAAGGACATCTTTTACTAGATCAGGTTGCTCAGAGCTGTAAGGTGATTGAACGCTGGAACAGGTTTCCTGGAGAGGCTGTGTAGCCTCCATCCTTGGAGACAGTCAAAGCCCAGCTGGACACATTCCTGAGCAATCTGCTCTTTTTGATCTTGCTTTGAGCAGTGGGATTGGACAAGATGACCTCTGGATGTCCCTTCCAACCTCAATGATTCTGTGGTTCTATGTTGAAAAAAAAAGAGGAGACTGTTGCATTACTGATGCATGTTGACAAAACTGAGTAGATGTTTGAAATTGAGCTTTCCACAAAGCTTTGTTATTAGATACTGAAATAGTTCAGACATTAAAATTTATCTATGAATTGTTAAAATAACTTATGGACACTTGCCTTATGAACTTTCCCTTTCCTTCTCTTACTCCTTGGTACACAGATGCACACAGATATATTTTACTTTTTCTCTTTACACTACCAGGCTTATGATAAAATTACTGAAAATTTTGAGTCACTCTTAAAGTTACTATGAGTTTTAGTAATCTTTGTGTTTTCAGTTTTCATGAACCCTGTTTTTGACAAATAGACACAACTGTGAGATGCCTAAATGGTATGCACTAAACCATAGGCCCCAAGATTTCAGTTTCCTACATGTGTATCAATGTGTGAGAGCTGGGAAGCATTCCTCCAAATAAGAATTTGATGGTTTCTGACAAAAAAAAAAAAACTAACATTGTGAAATAAATGCTTTTCAGTATTTTCCTTTCAAGGAATTTTCTGACTTTCTATCTTTATTCTGTTCCTTCCTCCACCAATTTTTAGACTTTTCTAAGGAATATAAAATTCTCACCAAGTCTATTATCAAATACATCCTTCATACTATTTTTTATTGGGAAATTAAATGAAAAGCAAACACTTTTACCACAATGGTTCAACTGTTTCCTGTAAGAGGTTTTCCTACTAAATATCTGGAAAAAACATCAGAAAAGCAGTGTTCAGAATAAAGAAAAGTTGACTGAGGGTCTCAATATTGCATGCTTCTTAACCCAGCATCTAATTTCCTCTTCAGTCGTATATCACTGACTCTGACATACAGAAATATACAGTACTGTCCTATTAAACTGGTGGCTTATACAAAGGAATGGTTTCCTACTCATTTTCTGACTCTAAGCGAGTCTTTGAAAATGTCATTCCTGGATAATTACCTCCCATCAAAAAAAAAAAAATCAATATTTGTTTATGCCCAAGTTTATGCATCACTCTTATGGCATGTGCAGAAACTGGGTGCTTAGACTGAGCTTGTAATAATAAGTCAAGCATGCCGCTTTCTGAAAATTATTGTTATTAGGTTGCTTTTGACTTGCTGATGTAGTTTCTAAAAGTGCAAACTGAATCAGTCTACACAGTCTCACTGATAGCAGCGGTTGGAGTTAAGTCGGCTGCAGAGTCATCATTGTTCTGGAGATGGTAGTAAGCACTTCCTCCCTTGTCGTCATAACTGGTTTTCATATTAGGAAGAAGCAGCTAGTTAAAATAGTCTACATTAAGAACAGTACTACAACACTGTATTAAAATCTATCAATTAATCTTCTGTTAAACAGTCATCTCTCCTGCCACATTCCTTTAGAATCCTGGAAAGCTGGAAAAGAGAAGAGAGGGAGCATCTTGAAACTTTTCTTGACCTTTCATACTAACAGTGAAGCCATAATCAAATCTCATAATTTCTATTGCAAATATATCTCTTGGTAATGCAGCCAATAAGACATGCATGAGAATTTTGGTCACTAGAATGAACAAAAAGAAAAAATATCTTTTACTTGAGTACAGCGGATGCTCACCTTACTTATTCCACCCACACTGGTTTTATTTCCTATTGTTTTATTCCTAATATTTACTGAGTTTTCCTTATTTTTCTTTTGATTATTAACTAACATTTTAGTTACTTCAAGGGTGGTGAGGATTTTAAAATGTGACACCATGCCAGAGCCTCTGCTGTTCCTTTGTATGTCCTCCACTCCAAATTACAAATGCACTCTGCCTCCTTTAACCCAGTAGACACCCTGATCATCAAAAGCTAACAATGTTGCTTTTACCCAGCCCCCCGTCCAAGCCTGCTTTCTAGACCACTCTACTTAAGATTCTGTGTCCTTTGGGATCTGATTCATAGGCTGAAGTGAGAGAAGAGCTTTGTTAGCTGGTGGGTTTATGTCCAGTAAGGTTTTAAGGAAATAGAATAATAGAGACAGAAACCCAGGAAAATAACAATCATCTAAATTCCTACCTGCACTAATGTTAAGTCACCCAAATGCCAACTTATTGAATTTTGACTTACATTTAAGTGTGTACTCTTTAGTTCAAAAATATAAGAATTGTTCATTTTCTTTTCTGTATGGATCCAGCTTATGCTCAATTTGTATGCAAAGCAAATCATTTTCTCATACTTGTAAAGGATATGCATTATCAAAACACAACACCTGCAGGACAAAAGAGAGGTTAATTTCATTGTTGCTATGAAGCAAAGGAGATCATTATAGAGCCTGCAGTAACCAAGCTCTGTGAAATAGCTGCATTACTCATTAACTTTCCAGCACTAAATTTCATCAGACTCAATTAACTACTACATAGCTTTTAATGACAATATTTTTCATATGCAGCTCTTGTTTACTAATAAGATTTCCCATCACAACCATCTTTGCCATTACTTTGGTGGTGTTAATATTCAAGTCTTGAGTTTCTCCAAAGAAAATGGAGCAATGAAAATCACATTTGCTGAAAGTACTCCTTGAATTATGCTTCTAAATTTTAAAGTATTTAAGTTGCACTTTTGCAGTAAAAGGCAATAAGAGTGTAAAAGATGAATGTCTTCTCTGCATTATATCCACAAAACAGATTGGAGTTGTCACAGAACTTCCAGAACATTTTGACCAGAACATTTCTGTTGTGTTTGGGACTTTCATGATCAAAGCCCTTTAAATTAGAAATGTCCTTTAAGTTTTTTATTTTCTTATCATACTGAAAGTCAAAGCTCAGAATAAAAGAAGGCACAAAGTTAATATAACCATAGGTAATTAGTACAACATATACATATTAACAGCAGCTGGATTAAGAGATCAGATCACCCACAGCATACAGCAAAAATATTCTTCTCTTTAGTCTCTCTAGTGTCCACCACAATTTTTGCCATTTTGGAGAGGTGGGAGAGATCTTTAGATTCAGAGAACACCATCTATACCTTTACCTTATTTCTTTATCCATTTTGATGCCTTTGTGTCGCATGCATTATTGTTAGTTGCTGGGGATTTTTGTCTGTGCTATGGGAGAAATACAATGCAATGGTTAACTTTAAAATCGAAGATAGATTGTCGCTTTGAAAAATACCCAGGCACACACAGGTTACCTGTGAGGAAACCTGGTTTTGAAAGCACTTATGAAAGCATTGCTCTCTAATTTGGAAAGAACTGCAAATGATGCACTTATTATCTGTAGTCATTGTTGGGTTGTGTTTGTTTTCACAATCCTAGAAAGCCTGAGTAACACGGCTGTACTATAAAGAAAAAAACAATAAAACATCAGAAAGGCATGAGGACGTACTGCACAAAAATAGCTAAGGGAGATACCCAGTTAAAAGAAGACTTTTCAAAATGAATGGTAAATAGTTTTATCAGTTGATTAAGAAAGCCTATGCTTATTCTAATGCAAAACCCCCAACTGTTAATGATCTAGCCTTGTATCTTTTTTCCTGTTTCTGTGACTTTTTCTTCTCCAGCCTTCTCACCTCTTTTCTTTTCAGCATGTTTCTATCATCTGCCATGTTTTGCGATTCTCTTCTAGATATGTGATTGGGACTATAGGAAGGAATCATCAGTGAGTGAGTTTTATGTTGGTTTCACTTTATTTAATTTTTTTAATAAGGAAGTTACATAGCCTAGGGAAAGCCATTGGGGGGGGGGGGGGAATAAAAAAGAAGACATCACTTGTCTAGGGCATACCAATCATGAGGCATTAATAATGACCACCAGCAGCAGGTTTTGTATTATTTATAGTGACCATAGTGAGAATGCTGGAGTAGGATCTGTTCATGACAACTCACAGATCCTGTATAGGGCAATCCCTCCCATTGTCCTTGTGCTGCGGCCAGCTGGGAATACTGCCTTATTTCCACCATTGGGTGTTCTCTTCAGGCAGTACTCACAGTCTGTTGTCATCTCATCCTGTCCTTGAATAGAAAACCTAAAGGAGCAATATCTAAATAGTATGAAAAGCCAAAAGAAGGACCTATGTTTAGTGAAACTCTCCAATAAGGAGTTGGATTGCTGCCCAGAGCAATATTTATCTGAAAGAGCATGTTTATGAGCTCCACTGCAGTTCTGTTTAGTAATATGATGTGACAGAGAGATGATGCGTTGCATCTCATGGTAAAACCTCATGTTATAAAAACATCATGAGGGAGCCCTAGTGACTTTCTTCCTGGAAGCAAAAGTTATTGTAGTATAGGGCTGGTCTCAGTCACCCACATGCAAGATTGTAGAAGAGAGACAACAACACAGGATGCAATGAACAAGCACAAATGAAAGAGAAAATGGAACACACTCCCTCTGCAGAACAGAGAGTTGTCTGTATGTTTGTGTCTATGTTTTAGTTTGTTTTTTATTATTCTAAAGCTCCCACTTTAGATAAAGAAATATGGTTTTCAGATAGACCATTGTCAAGGAAAAATGTGTTGTTGAAGAGAAATTATCCACTCTGCCAGATGAGTGAACTATGTCAAAGAAATGTTGTGTATTTGAAAACTATTTTGATGAAAACTGTGAACAGAGTTTTGCTTCCCTATATCTTCTTGTGCACGTAAAGGAATTCTACTAAACAGCAGCAGAAACTCACTTCATCTCTCTTTCCAACAGTGTAGTAAAATAAGACTTTTCAGGTAGACTTAACTAACAAAACAGAGCTCCTGCTCCCACCCTCCACTCCCCTTTCCCACTATTCTTTGCAGTATAATAGTATGGGGCATTTCTCACATTTCTATTGGGAAAATCCTTTAGTTGCTGTAAGGAATAACCTGTACTAATAAGGAAAAAAGGTCTCGTGTGAAAGCTTTGTTGTCTTTAAACATTTTGCAAGTTTGTTGAGCTCATAGAGGGAGATCTCCAAGGTTATATAATTTTAATATAAATTCAAAACTTAATTTGTAATTATCCATAATATTGGTTACTTCTCAAAGCTTACACAGTTTTAACTTAAAGTGTGGCCTCAGGGGTGAAAGGCCATTAAATAACCTAGTGATCCATGAAGACAATTTCAAAACGTACAGTAGGTAAAATAATATGAGATTGTTTCTGTATTTGCATGTTTAATTTGTTGCTGTTAAAGAGCATTATGAAAGAGCTTCCTCTTTGATATAAGGTTCTTCTCTCTAATAAACTAGTTGAACTTTTTAGTACTGGCAATCACAGGTTCACCTTGAGCACTGTCCTCCAAAGCAAGTGTGTAATGAGCAGCTCTCTGGACACTTCTGTGTTGCCTTCTGTCTTGCACACATATTCTGTAAGATAGTTAGATCTAAAAGTAGGAAGGAGCTAGCTTCTCCCTTGCTTCCCTCCAAAAAAATGTAGGGAATCATACATTGTTTTTGTGCACACCAGTAGTAAAAAAAACACTTCCTTCTGAATACCTCACCTAGCTTTTCTTTCAGTGAAATTGCTGATGGTAAATTCACTGAAAACTCCTCACTAACAAGAGGATGAAATATTGTAAGAAGAAACTATAAACCTATTTATATATGACATGATGTATTTGATGGCAGATAAATATCCTAAAGGATATTCTTGATCCTTTCCACCATTAAGTGGATGACTGACTACTACAGAAGTTGAGTGCAAATGGAAAAATAATATTTGCCAGGAAAAAACTACCCTTTGAGATTTTTATTTTAACATTTTCAGAAAGAAAAATTGTGTTCCCTTACATTTTTTAAATGATAGATTCACTGAAAAATCTAGACTAAAAGAGACCTCCAGAAGACCATCTGGTCCAATCTGGTTTTGAAAGCAGTGCCTCTGATAAGGTTCTCTGGGTTCCTGTCAAGCCAAGTCTTGAATATTTCCAGTGAGGGAGATTCCACCACTTCTATGGGTAACCTATTCCAATACTGAGTTATTCACATGGTAAATATTTTTTGCTACAAGGGTGCACTGCTGACTCATATTCAGCTTGCTGTCTACCAGGACCTCCAGGACCTTCTCAGGAGAACTACACAACAAACAGTCAGACCTCAGGCTGAATTGCTACTTGGGATTATTTGGTCCCATTTGAATAATGGGTAGTCTGCTCTCTAGTGGTGAATGAAATACTATTGTATGGAAGATTAACAAATTTTTTTGTTTGCCTTGTATTGTTACTCAAAGGTTCTAAGTTATTTGTTGATGGAATTTGATAAACTATGGAAAGGATTAGATAACAAAACAGCAGAGCTACTGGAATTAGAAATTAAAATATGTTTTATGTCTTCCTCATATGTTTGAGTACAAACTGACTACAAAATTTGGAATTTGGAAAGAATTTTGTTTAGATCAAATTGCCAGACACTACTGAGATGTTCTCTGGAATGAGGTCTTGTCCAACATTTGGAATGATCTGAGAAATACTCTGCCTTAAAAAGACAAAACAATCCTATGCCCCTATCTCCAGACTAGTATTACAAGGATCTAAGGCTTTGGTGATATATTTTTGAACAACAAAAGATATCGTTCTTTTCTTAGTATTGTCCTGAGGTACATTGTGTTTTTCTGCATTGGTAGTGACTTCAATATAGCTTGTTGGGAATTGATCTGTAACGTGGATTTATACAGTAGTATAAAGCAGGGTATAAAATAGTACGGTGTACACAGTTGTGCAGGATATCACTCCATGCTTTCTTGTGACTGTGAGGGATGGACCGAGTGACTCTAAGATATACATTTCATATACATCAGATGCCAAAGCAGTTCTAAAATGAATATTCACATATGTCAGCATTCAAAATATCTCCCATTACAAGTGTGAACTGTTTGAGATTTCAGAAATAATAAGCAATTGGGTCATCTTTATCATTCTCTCAGCTTCAGTTTTGAGCTATTATATGAATTTCAGCACCTTCAGTTGTCCCTCTCTATTTATTTGGTGTGAACATGACTCACACTAATTTTAATTCTCTTCTTCAATTTTGCAAAAGTTTTCAGCCTAAAAATTACTTATGTTGCTTTTGGGTATATTGTAAGGTTTTGTTTATTGAGGTTAAACAAATAACAATCCCTCTTCCGTTGGTGTTTTAACCATAGATATGCAAATAAGGTTCTATGTATGAAAAAAAATATCCTCTGACTAATTGTGGGAACATAAAGCTACTTACAGAAATGATAAACAAAAGAGTTGTTGATGTGATCCCATAGAAGCTCCACTCCAGTTTCATGCAAATGTCTGCAAACATCACCATCAGAAATTTGCCTGGCTGCTGGCTAAATGGAAGATGACTATTGGAGCATTACAAAGAACCACACTGCTGCAGTGGAAATAGCCAAACACCAGGTGGAATATAGCAGGTGAGGAATAATATCAAGAAGCAAAAAAAGCCACAGCAAAGAGAGTGGAAAAGACATGGAATCTGAAAGCAAAATTATAGTTTTTTAGAAAGAAGAAACAGTTTTTCATATCAGTATTGCACTCTCTGTTATTAACCATGGACCAGAGATAAATTTGCAGAAAATCAAAACAAAAATTAAAATTTTCCACCTCCAAAATTAAGAAATCACAATAGGTAAGAATTATTTTCACACTACTTTTCCAAATTAATGTTTTCTTTTATGTAGATCAACCTAGTTATTCAATTTACACATAGTCAAAAGTAAGTCTACAAGTGGGAGTTAAAATAATCTGGACATTTTTCAGGATGTAGTTCACACTGTAGAATGGTTAAAGAAACAGCAATTTTATTTTATCTCTAACAAATAATATTCAAAGTTAAGATTTAGGTGACTTAGTGGAGAAACAGTTGATTTTTTTACTTGGAGGCCTAAAAAATCTTGATAACATCTTGATTACATTTAAACATTAAATTAGATTGAATAAGATAAAACCTAAAGAAACACCATGGAAGTTTCATGCAAGACACAAAGCTGCAATCTGACAATTTGGTTGATCTATAAACCTCTACAAAGGAAAATGAAAGTCAGGCTTTTCTGTACAAATAGTTGGAGTGGTTTTGTGAGCATAACCAGTCCACACTAAGCAAAAAGTGAAAGCACTAAACCAGTTTAATTGTGCCTTAAGTTAGTGACAGGCTGTGATCAAATCCATGTCCCTAATCGTAAGCATCTGCAATGCTAACCTCTGATTGGTTTCATGGTCCATTTAAAAACAAACAAAACAAAAAACATTTAAACTGTCAAAAACATATTGTCATCACCTAAAATATTTTTACTAAAAAATTAAGGTTTTTACTTCATATGAGTGTGTCTACCAAAAACAGACAAAGAACTGAAGAATATCACATTTCATTTGTACCAGAAAGGCATACTAGGCCTCTGGATTTGTAGATACTGAGCATGGTGGTGAATCACTTATGATGTTTCCATTACATAATTTTCATTTTGTGATCACAAATTTTCTATCTCCATTTCTCACCTCCATGTGACCTCCATTTCAACCTGCTGCCACTTTCACATTCCCACAATAATTTATTCTTTCCCTAACTTTCCCACGTCATCATTCATATCTTCCTAATATTTTTAAATGTCTGCTGCCTCATGACTTCTGTATTTTTATAGACCCACCACATTCTTATCTTCTTCTTTCTTTTATTCTAAACTCATCAGTTCTTATAATCTTATTTTATGTGCTAGCCTTTTGGAAACAGTATTATTTATTTACACGTATATATTACTGTAACATATACATTATTGTTCTGATATGTATGTATGTATATATTTGGACACCGAGATGCTCAACAGCTATGTCTAACATGTTTTTGGTAATTCAGACCTAGATTTGCTCTTGTCAAGTTCAGGATACTTGTTCAGAGATTAAAAGGTGTGTTTGAGCAATTGATTAATGTCTTTGGCCTAAAAAGAAGATCATATCATAGTTATTTTCATCTCAGCACTATATTCAAACAGGTAAAACTCATTATCAGCTCTTGCCAGTTAAGTAACCAGGATGCAAACTGATTTCAGAAACTTAATGATTTTAGGGAGACAGACATAATATTTTATAACTCTTTTTTTAATTATTATTTTTCATTATTATTATATATCAGAACTCAGCAGTCAATTTGTATGTATCAACATCATAAACCACATCTTTGAAAATGTTAGAGGGTCCAGACAAGGTTGTGAGGACTTTATTAACCTCTTTATTAACCTCTCAGTTGGGAGGATCTTCATTTATATTAATAGAATTACACTAAACAGGAGCGGCGGAAAGGATTTTTATGCAGCAAGAAGAGCTGAATATTTTTGACTAGTTAAAGATAACTTTACATGTGGTATGCATATTCCTATCTTTTTATAGCATCAGCTGTGGTATGTCATGACATAAGTTATTTTATGATGACTTTATGATGACAGACTTCACCTAGTACCTCCCTTTTCTCCAATATCTATGCTATCTCTATGTCATTCTTGACAAAACTCTTCTCTAGAGAATTCTTTAAAAAACCTTCCAGGCCTTTAATCAGTGCTGTTTCTCTTCTTAAACACCCTAGTGATTCCAATCTTGCTCGATGTACAGGGATTAAAAACAGGTGCAGAATTCAACTGAGACAAACATATCAATGCTAAGCCATGTGGTAGGATTGCCTTTCATATCTTGCAATTGTACTTACAAGTAGACATACTAGTATGAAGGATACCTTTTTAAAAATGAGATCTTTTCATTTTGTCACATGTTACAGACTTTTGAAAAAACATTGTTTGGTAGATCTTTGAAGTGGAAGAACTTTTCCTTCCAGTGAAAAGACACTCTTTTAAAAAAAAAAAAGGCAAATAAAAAATAGTGGTTTATTAGAGCTGAACTTGCCAACTAGATAAAACTTTAAGCGGCTAGACCAAAGAAAACAAAACAAAAAAAAAATATGTAAAGCAATACCCTCCTAGCCATGGAGTCTTTGCAAGGCAGATTTGCATTTCAGACCCTGCAGTCTCTGGAACTCTCCAGGGTGTTCAGATGGCCCCCAAGGAAAGAAGCAGCTCCAGCTCTTTGCAGAATTTCATCAAGTGCAATTACTCTCTTAAAAGGACCATAACTTACAGCTAAAATCACACAAATTCAACAAATACTATCCATGGAAAAGTCAGCCAGTAAAGCAAGAAGAAAAGGAGGTTCATGGGCAAAGAGGTGTTTGCAGTAACTCTTTCTTTGTATTATCTTTATTAATTACAAAATTATTTTTATTTTAATATAAAGTCTTTTCTTAATCCTACTGACAGATACACCAAAAACAGGTAGTAAAGTTCTCTCTACATTACCAGAACCTATCTGACACCTACTTGGAAAGCAAGGTTTCAGTAACACTTCAGCTGTTCCTGTTTCAGTCTACAAACATTGATATTTCTGGACCTAGGCTCCAAACTCATATTTTTATGTTTTATCCAAAAGATCAGAAAGTTCCCAAAGTTAGGAAGACTGTCTATAAAATGAACACAATAAATCTAGTAACATCAACAGTGGCCTTTTGTCTTTACTTTTTAAAGGTAAAAACTGAAAATTATACCTATTTAAAGTAAAAAGAAGAAAAATATCTATTTCCTGTATTTTGTAGAACAATGGCAGAAGAGAAGGCACTATTACTGATCATACTATTGTACTTGAAAACAGTCATGTATTCTTACAATAGAACAAAGGAAGTTAGATCTTACCATTTGCTTTCAAAATTCCTTTCCCCATGCTATTACTATGTTTGTCTTTAGCACACTTAAAGCTGCACTCCATTTTATATGCCTTGTAATTTGTAGCCATGTCATCTGAACTTCTCATTTCAAAACCAATCAGCTCCCTATTCATCACCTGCTCCTGAGTTTTGAAATATTCACTATGCACTTATCATCTCTCCAGTGTTGTTTTAGATACTTTTCTAGTTTTTGCTGTTTTTGCTTTTTTGAATTTTGTATAGAAATAAGCAAGATTTCTGTTATAAACAAATACGTCATGTTGCCTTCTTTTTCATTTGCATTCATCAACAGCTTCTCAAGTAATTCTTCAGTGACTTCTGAATATGCTGCTGGATTACTCAGTAAAGCAGGAAATTCACAAGTCTGCTTTTGCACCCTGAAAAAGTATTAGTAGACAGCATGGAAACAGTTATGTGCTAGGTTTCATTCAAAGCTGAAGAGATCCTTTCTCCTAATTTCAGCATTCAGATTAGGATCAACATTACCCCAAAAAAGGAGCTCACAACATGCAGAAAAGAACTTATACTGGGATGACTGCTTGTTGGCTTACTTTTTGATACAAGAGAAATCATATAAAGGCTAAGTTTTGAAGGAATAAGCCTGAATACTTGCCTTCAGGGCTTTTAAAGAATTTTGAAGTCTTCATTTTTTGAAAGAAAAATTAAATTTGATAAATCAGGCTGGCAGAAGGGTTACAGATATATATTTTTTTAATCATAAATCAAAAAACCCAGTTTTTCACCTCCCCAGTGTATTTGGTCAGCCTTAACTGCTGCCTTAACTACAGGCTGAAATATTATTGTTAAAAAGCTTAACCTGCCCAGATAAACCTGACAGCAATATTCCTATCCTAACTAATAGAAAAGGGCTTGAAAATGGCTCATGAGTTTGCTCTTCCAGTAGTGAGTATTTATGAAATATTTCATGCTTCCAAAATGATCTTGTACCTTTATGCCTGCTTAATAATATTTGTTCTGAACAAGGGATCCAGTGTGGACCCAAGAGCCTGTGTCCACATCTTGCACAGCCACCAGACATTGAAACAATTGAAGCAATTTTATTACTATTGTCCTTCTCAGACTCTAGTTTTCCACTGATATAACCATATAACTCATAACAGTCTTTCAAGTGGTGAAAACCTCCTAGTAATATCTCACCTATATTGACTCAGGGATGTCATTAATATATAAATTTCAGAGTTCAGAAACCAGGGTTTTTTTCAGTCAACTGTGCTGTTACAAATGAATATCTGAAGGTCCATACAAACCTTAGAGGGTATCCTGAAATCATCCCATAAAAGTCACCATATTAATATCAATAAATATGAGGAAAACACTTTAAACTGAGGTAACTGGGAAGAAGTCTCATACAGTCTTACCACAAAAATGTTCCTACAGATGAAGCTGAGCAAACTTGAAGTCTACAGAAGAGGAACAGAAGCTCAAAGAGAAGCAGTGACACATTCCACTTATTGAAAACACACATTCATAATGGGTGAGCATATCTCTTCTTCAGAATGATCATTTTAAAGATTATGAAAAGTAAAAATGCACTGAGAAACACTGAAAAATAGCAGTGTCTGCAATCAGAATTCTTAACTCATCTGAATTTTAATCTCCCTTGAGTTTTCAAAAAGGAACCTCATTTATGTCATCAGTCTGTAGTCATCCTCTAGCAATTCTTTTGAGAAGATCCTGCCTTCTGCTTCCTTCAGGCAACAGTGTTAGACCATAGTTCCTTATAACAAACACACTGTGATCACTTAATGGTCAGTTGCCAAACTTACAGAGGGACAGTGACAGGCTTACATATTGATCATCTATGATTGAAAAAGCAAAGTGCTACTTAGCTGGAGTAGGACCAGTTGCAATACAAGATTTTTATTTTAAAAAGACACTTACATGCTGAATTTACCAGATGATCATGCAAAATTGTTAATATGAGACCAGCTAATCAAATGCATCCATAAATCTTTTGACTTGGTCATTTTGAACCAGATCAAACCCATAAGTATTTCTTGCTCAAACACTGAAATATCAAAATATATTTCCATCAGATTTGCATTGGCTTTCTCATCTCCCTCATTTATAAAGTTAATATTACACTCCATATCTGTTCCATGGTCTCTCTCATACTCTTTCTGATAAGAAAGAGAATTCTTACAGTTACCTAACTTATACCTACCTCACTTTTGACTTAAGACAATAACAGCTTTAGGGTGTAAGGAGGAGAATCCCCAAAACTGATATGGGAAAGAGAAGTCAATTCAGATGTTGAAATATTCATGTGTCAAGGTATTCTCACTGTTAATACAAAAGAAGTCAGATTTGCCTTGCTGTTCCAGCAGACAGCAACCTCTTCTGAACACCTGTCAGGTATTACAGTGTAGAAGTAGGTTTTAAAACTGGGACAATTAAGAACTCTTGAAAACAAAAGGATGTTTAAGTTGAAAGATCCCATTAAAGTTCATCATGAAAAAAAACATTAAAACTCACTAAGGAAGGACACTATTTATACCTTTCTCTTAGATAAAACTTCAAGGACACTATTTCACTGTAGTTCAGCTTTCATGGATCCAAAAGAAAAGAAAACGATGATTTCTTAAGTGACCTTTTACAATCAAAATACATCACATTCCCTGTGTATGCAATTTTCAGTTTTACTGTGAACTTTTACCAAAAATGACAAATAAGAAGTTTGGATCAACAATATTTGTTAAGCATTTTGCACTGTAACTAGTATGTAAAATATATTCTGGATATAAAATATTATAATACAAATTAGTCTTTCTTAAAAAAACATGTCAATCAGCTAACATGAAAAAATAAGACAGAACTAGTTAAACTAATAAGATGACCTGAGGGTTAAAGAACAATTTTTTGTATATTTTCAAATACATATTCTATATCACGCATTTAGCACTCTCCTCAGTTCTAATTTCTCTGAAGTTTATCATCATTTTTCTAGTTACCTGTCTATTCAGGTGTTTTTTTAAACTTCAAAGAATGAGTCCCAAGTCCTTTCAAACTCTGCCAACCTGGACTGGACTGAAAAGGCTAGCTCCTTTTGTTCTGACTATAAGCGCTTTCTTTGCAGAACTGAAACCTTATTGACATGTTCCAACAGAGATGGCTGAAAGCTATCTGAAAGATGTGTGAACGTTACCATTTCTTTTTCTACCTAATATGAAGGGCACTGACAATTAGCTTTTGCTTAAGAGCTAAGCTCTGTCTTATCAGTGACAAAAAGAGTTAATATATTAGTTTGTGTTTCAGCCTCTGTTCTCATCCTCTAAATTGAGGAGAGAGTGTTTTACTGTGTTTGGATTACTCCCCTGTCCATTCAGACTCTGAGGGCTCTATTTGTCAGAACATATAAGTAAGTTTTTTAGCCCCTGAAAAGTCAATAATACCTTTTTCTTACTTGTTTAGCTGATTAGCAGTAACACTAATCATGTACCCTTAAAAGTTAAGCTTTTTTGGTAGTTAAGAATACACCATAGCTGATGTAAACAGTTTTGAAATTGAATGCATGGGTTGTTTTTGTTTTTTTTTACAATATGCATTAATATATTAATGAAAGTGGCTTTAGTAGTAAAACCAAATTTTCAGAAATTAAAAAGGACCCATCTCTGAAGTCAAATGTTTAATTCTGATGTTTATTAAAAACAACTCATGAGCTCACTGCAAATACTCACATTCTCTTCACAAGGGGTGTTCATTTTAATCATTATTTGTAGGACATGCACTCACTGCTCAAGCTGCAAGATTTATTAACACTTTCATAAAGCTGTTATCAAGTATTTCATTGCATATTGATGAAAATGGACAGAAAGAAAAGCTAATCACCTCATCTCCTACATATTCCTAGCTGAAGTTTCCACCCAGGCAAGCCAAGGTCAACGGCTTTGGATCATAGCTTTATCACCAACAGTTTGCCTTGAGGAGGTAACATGAAAAGGTTGTAACGCAGACATGAACTGAGAGACATGAATTCTTTCTAAAACAAACAACCACTTCCACTTCTTGAAAATAAACTAAAATCTCCGAGGTAGTCTTGTCACCAGCCTTTGAGGACAGAAAATCCAGGACTATTGATCAGGAATATTCCAAAAGTCTTAAATATTTTGTTCATTAAAATATTTTCATTACTGAGTTTGTATGCAGGTGTTCATGAAACACCTTCTAAATGAACTACAAATTTCAAACCAAATTAAAGATTATATTGACTTTATCAAACTTAAGGTGAAATTTCACTATGATGTAATCAGATTGCTCTTATAAAAGTGCTTATTCTAAGAAAAGTATATAAATATACTATTTTCCCAGTCAGAAGTGCTGGATGACAGACGTAATGTTCCCAACAGCTGCTGGTCATTAGTCTCTGTTTTATTAAATTGTTGTTAGGATCTTCCCCCTCATTTCTACTATTTAAATTATACTGAAAGTAGGGATGGACCACAGAGAACATTTTAAATATGAACTATTTGAGTTTCAATCCAAAGGTATTTGAGATACGCTCAAATTCAATACATGCAACTGAAATTCAAAGCAAATTCCTGTGGTGGTGGTGTTCTGGGTTTTTCGTTTTGTGTTGGTTTGTTGGGGTTTTTTTCCTGTATTTGTTTCAAGAACTGGAAATTTTAGCTGGACCCTTACAAAGGCAGCTCTTTTTATGAAACTTGTTTCCCAGAGAACATACATTCTTCAAGAACAGATGATATATGAGAGTTACCCTATTTTTTTACCCAAGATCATTTACAAGTGCCTTGGAAAAAATCAGAATTTGAAAACTAGTTCCAATTTGTTCTTAAATCAAAAATTCAACTGACAGTTTAAACATAATTAGATCCAAATAGTACCCCTAACAGAAACAGAAAACTTGTACATTTTCAACTCTAAATCAGATAATTTTCTGTAGAATGAACAATAGTGTATTAAATACTACAAGACCAATTCAAGATTAAATTTTTCTTCATTTTCACCAAAGTGCTGCAAATATAGTTCCAACTATTACTATTACTCCTGCGGTGGGTTAACCTTAACTGGCTGCCAGGTACCTTCCAAGATGCTCTCTCACTCCCACTCCTCAGCAGGGCAGGGGGGGAAATAAGATGAAAAAGCTCATGGATCATCCCATCATGGGCAAAACAGACTTAACTTAGGGAAGATTAATTTAATTTTTTGCTCATTAAAAGTAGAATAAGATAGTGAGAAACAAAAACAAAACTAAAAACGTCTTCCTCGCCCGCCCCCACACTTCTTCCCAAGTTCAGCTTCACTCCTCCTTTCCCAACTTTTCTGCCTCCTCCCCACCCTAAACTGCCCAGGAGGGATGGAGAGTGGGGGTTGTGGTCAGTTCAGAACACTTCATCCCTGCCACTCCTTCCTCCTCACACTTTTCCCCTGCTTTATCGTGGGTCCTTTCCATGGCATACAGTCCTTCAGGAACAGACTGCTCTAGCATGGGTCCCACATGGGCCACAGTTCTTGCCAGAGACCGTGCCCCTGCGTGATTCCTTTCCATGTGCTGCAGCTTCCTTCAGGCATATCCACCTGCTCCAGCATGGGGTCCTCCACAGGCTGTAGTGTGGATATCTGCTCCAACGCGGTCCTCCATGGGCTGCAGGGGGACAGCCTGCCTCACCATGGTCTCCTCCATGGGCTGCACAGGAATGTCTGCTCTGGTGCCTGGAGGGCCTCCTCCCCCTCCTTCCTCACTGACCTTGGTGTCTGCAGGACTGTTTCTCTCACATTTCTCTCACTCCTCTCTTTCACAGCTGCTGCACAGCACTTTTTACCCTGTCCTAAATATGTTATCAGAGGCACCACCAGCATCAGCTGATTGGGCTCAGCTTCGGCTAGCAGTAGGTTCATTTTGGAGCCAGCTGGAACTGGCTGTATCCAGCATGGGGGCAGACCCTGGTCTCTTCTCACAGAGGCCACCTCTACAGCCCCCCTGCTACCAACACCTTGCCACATAAACCAAATACACTACCATAATCTGAAAGAATTTTAAGTTATTTAACACTCTCAAAGAATACTGAAATCTCAGCTTTACATTCTTTCTAGGGTTTTCTATAAGACAGTGTTAGTGATTTCTGCGAAGGCCTGAGTTCAAATCCAAGCTGTAATCCTCTTTTTTAATACATAGAATAATTTTAGGCATAGAGATAGGTGAAGGCTTCTGTTACAACAGAGAGGTTCTCTAGCAAAGCTGTAATAAGAGCTGACAAAAAAAAAATGTTTTTAAAATGGAGCTCATTATGTTTCCGAGAGGAAGTTTATAAAGTACTTGCTGATGTCATGAGACTGAATACCTTTTCTCTGTGTGCTATACTATATCTTTGCTCTAAATCATACAGTTTACACATATGCCTGTTGAGTAAAGATGATGTGGATAGCTAGGGAGGTTCACTGGTTATTCTGAAAAAAACCCTTAGCTAATCAAAAGTTAAATCAAGGAGTTGGGCTCGAACAGAAGGTTTCGAATTTCTGTGTATGTGAACAGCAAGAATGAGGCAAATTCCTGATGACTCTGGAACCACAGTTTAAGATAATACTTATGGTACACGAATTGGCATTTCACCCTTCCTTTCCCACAGGCCAACAGCCTTTTCCTGCTCACGCAGTCCTGTGGTGAACCAAATTGAGAATCTGATCTAAGTCAAAATTAAACTGGAAAAAAAAAAAGGCAGTTTTACCTCTGATTGGTTCCCTGATCTAGTTCAATGAGCAGCAGTGCAAACATTTCTGCTAGCCCAAGGGAGGAAGCAAAGCAGGGTGAGAATAAGCTGTCAGGTAGAGAAGGAGGTCAGGACTGCTGCTTAAGGCAGCAGTGCTAGCTGACAGACTACTTGAAACTGCAGCTTGAGGTGTTTCATATTTGCATTTTTTTCATAAAAACCAAATCTTCATGTTCTGCTCTTGATTAATTCTGATGTTCCCTGAGAAAGGGCTACAGTATGAATCTTTACTTATGAATACTTAACAAGTATTAGCCATATGTTCTGCTTTCTTGAAATAAACAACAAGGTTTATTAATGAGAAGAAAGGTGGAGTCAGTATTTACAACAGGGAGGCAATTAAAAAAAGCCCAGACCAATAAAAAAAATGCTAAATAAAATGATAGTGCCCCAACAGTTCAGATCAACAATCTTTATAGCCTAGTTTCTAGCACTTAGCAGCTCCTGTCATTGAATGTTGTGGAAAATTACCTCTCATGAAGTGCCCTATTTTAAAAGGTATTAATGTGATATTTGAATAGTTTTGCAGGCCACTGCACAAGTGTAGCTGTTAGACATGAGAACTAGATATGCAGGACTGAATCAATATTTTGATCTGCACTGGTTATAACTTTTAAAGCAGTGACGCTTCCACATAAGACAAAGATTCAATTTACGTAGCTATGAACAGGGAAGACTGAAACAAACCAGCCTTCTGCTGGAAAATCATTCAGTTGAATGTACAGCCTTGAATTCACAGAATGACTGCTGCACTGTAGATTACAGTAATTTAGAGCTGAAAATCAGTAGATATACAGCAAATATTTCATTTCATCTGTACAATGCTGTGAAACAGCAGTTGAAATGAGGTAAGGATGCAGCAACGTCATCTAATAGTATTTGCTACCCTGTGAAAACAGATCACTTACATGGCAAAGAAATTGCCTATTTTTTCACACGTTCATGGATCATAGACTCCAATTAAATACAAATAGTTTCAAATATTTGGCAGGTAAGCAGACTTCATAGGTATTGCTTAAGAAAGCAAATTGTGGAAATCAATTCCAGGTGACCAACCGATTGTTCTGATTGTTTTGAGTGGCAATATTAAAAAGAAATAGTATGCTCAGCTAAGCAGCAACAGAGAGCATTTCAGAATCCTGGGCTTACAAGGCAGCAAGATGTGATGCTTTGTTATAGCTGTCAACAATTTGCTGCATTGCAGGCTAATGGTAGTGGTTTTGGAAAGCAGTGTTAACACTAATGTTCAAAGACTCAATCATTAACCAGCACACTCAGGTTCTGAAATAAGATATTAATTGAGCACATGGGAGTGTTAAAATGTAAAAAAATATTGTCTGTTAATTTGAACATTAGTAGATTTCTGCTAGATCTTTACCTCTGCTATTACAGCAACATAACAAAATCAGAAGCAGACTTTTCATGCAGCAACCTCTTCAGAGAATTGCTTATACAGTTAGACAGATGAATGCAACAAAGAAATGATAGATATCTATTTCTGCTCTCTCTTTTACACATGTATACAGAAACACTCATACAAAAGCAGACATATGCATTTTGTTTAATGACCCCAAATATCCCTGGTGCCTGATACCTATTTGTAGCTTGCTTTTCAATATTTGACACCTGCTTCTTTAGAATAAATTAGAAAAAAATCCATAAATAATAACAAAAAATAATAGATGCTGCAAGATTCCATAAAAAATATAAATAATCAGATTTTGTTTCCTGACTGAAAAATCAACTATTTGATTCTCCCAAACATTGATACTTATCAAGACATTGTCTCCTTCCCACCTCTATTTTTTTGTAGCTATCCAGCAGTGAATAAAGATTTCAGGAACAAACACACAGGCACAGAAAATCACAGCATAACTTTATATGATTAAGGTTGAAAAGAATCCTTCTGCTTAAAAGGCATCTCCTTATTTCCATATGGATTTCCCTGAAACTGTTTTTGTCACTGGGATTTTAGGTGAAGCAAAATTAGTCTTTGGAGCCAGAGGTTCTCCAAAATTGCACCAAAATTTCCATAAACCCAGCAAGTCCTTTTAAAAATTGTAGTGCTATAGGAGCCCTAACTGTGTTCTAATAGTCCCGTCACCAAACCTACTTACTCAATTTTCCACAGCTAGTGCATAATGCCTATTAACTATTGAGGAGTTTCATGTTACATTTATAATTACCTATTATGACACAAACTTGAAAATGCCATTCATATAAGGGTTTTGTCTCTAGAACACTACATGTACATTCAACAAAGTGATGGGAAGGCTCATGTACAGGAAGGGTGGAAAAAAAAGCTTTAAAAGCAGTCAGGTGCTAAATAGTTTGTTGGCTTAAAGGGACATACTGTGATCACTGAACCAGAGGTACAATCCTGTAACATTGAATTGAACCCTTCCTATCGGAGGTCCCATCTAACTTGTAGGCACGATGCTACCATCTGTTTGTGTCAGGGGTGAATGTTATATGGGAAAAAATGAGCCTTGCCAATTTGCACATCCAGCTTAAAAGAATTAGTCATGTATAGGCCATTGCAGAGAATGACGCTATTTTTTTACCTGGGTGATTAAACTGGAAGATAACATTAATCAGTCAGCATTGATTAACTGAAAGGATGATGAAAGACTTTTTTTTTTAAAAATCCTGAAATTAAGGTCAAGAGATTTCAGTACAACATTCTCTGTGATATTTGGATATTTTGTTTCTTGGATTGCTTTGGTAGAAAGCAGAGTTTGGGAGTGAAGGAACTGGAACAGAGATTGGTGGAAGAGCCTGGAGGCTCTTATGTTGATATGATGGTTGGTGTGAAAAGGATAGACTATGAATGGGAGGGTATAGTACTAAAGGGACTCTTTAGTGGTAGGGGATATGAAGGATTAGAGATGAGAGGTGTATCTCCACTTTTGTTTTCATATTGAAACTTTCTATACCATCAAAGATCACAGACATTTGGAATGGATGTGAGCCAGCACCCAGGAAAATCCTGGCTTTTAAAGATAAGTGATGGTTCTGATTTACTTTTCCAAACTTGTTAAATTAAATAGTGTTGGGGAAGATTCCTTCTTTTCACCTCACCCTGGAGGCCTGAGCATCTCTCCCTAAACTCTTGAGCAAACCAGCAAAAGAGAAGGGGATCTTTAGAGGATTTAAACACTTTTCTTCCATACATTAGTTAAAATCAAGAGTAGATCCACACTTGTGAAGAAAGAAATATCTTCTCCCCACCTGTTCTTTGACCCAGGACTTGGAAATGGCCTGTGCTAGATCCTGTTACTCCAAATTGTGCCAGAATTGAGTAACATATGGGGCCTTTTGATAGCCTTTTTCTGACCAACATTTCAAGAATCCCTGAATCTCTAGCAGACATGATAATCACTGGATCACAAGTTACTGATGAGGTTTTAAAAAGGAAAAAAAAAGGTTAAAATGATGATGCCTAAACCATGTCTGAGATTTCTTTTCTTGAGCTTCCAACTCCACAGCAATGCCACCTCCAAACATTCAAAGCATAATTATTACCCCATCATCACAATCTAGCAAATAATACAGTACAACTATGAATCATATAGCATCCTTTCTGCTAGCAATATCTTTGTTATAAATCTACGTGAAAACTCCAGCTACCAAAACAGACATCAAATTCTAGAAGTAGCACATCTGTATCTCTTTGCTAAATGAGGGCTGCAAGGATAAAGAAAAAATGAAAGAAACCTCTGAGCACTTAAGTAAGAAGCAGCATGGCACAGCAGTTAAACCTTTAATCTAGCTATTCAAACAATGACTAACCACATCTTGGATATTACATGCTCACCCTTTACCTTTGTAGGTAACATAACATTCAGAGGAAAAGAAAAAGTTAGTGGAAGAGAGACTATTTCTCACTTTCCAAGGAGGACAATCAGTCCAATGAAGAATTTACTCCTGGGTTAGTCAGGAAGTCTGCTCCAAATTCTCTCATTTGCATTGTTATTGCTCTGCTAAATTTGAACCAAGTCAACATGCTTACAGGTGAATCAGCTCAGTAACACAGGTTAGACTTGAAAAAAAAGATGGAATCATTCTCTCAGGGTCATTTTTCAAGGTTACTTCTTTCAAAATTATTTCTTTCAAGGTTACTCAAGGGTCCAAAGAAGGAAACTGATACTGATTCATGTATCTTGGGCTTTTTACTTACTGTACACTGCATTCTGTGTTGCTTCTTTTGGGAGAAGCAACAAAACACAGGGATCATCTTCATAATATTTTTCTCATATAAGAAAAAAAAAACCTACTGATTATAGTCCCATGCTTATTGCACTGCCTCTCCCATGTTTGAGTTGTTGGGGTTTTTTCCACATCAAACAAGAAAAGATTAACATTAACTTATTTGATGAGCTCATAACCAAGACACCAAGAGGAATATCTCAGAAAAGCAACAAGTTAGTGTTACTTGGATTGTTGTGTATTTACTCCATAAATATAGAAACAGGTTGTTGTGGTTTAGCCCCGGTCAGCAACTAAGCACCACAGAGCCGCTCGCTCACTCCCCCACCCTCGTGGGATGGGGGAGAGAATCGGAAGGGCCAAAGTAAGAAAACTCGTGGGTTGAGATAAGAACAGTATAATAATTAAAATAAAACAGCAATAATACTAATGTAATGAAAAGGAAAATAATGAGCGAGAGAGAGATGAAACCCTGGAAGAAGAGGAAAAAAAAAAGAAAAAAACCAAAACTAAACAAGTGCTGCAACCTCTCACCACCTGCCGACCGACGCTGCCAGTCCCCGAGCCGCGATCGCTGCCTCCCCCAGCCAACTCCCCCCAGTTAATATACTGGGCATGACGTCACATGATATGGAATACCCTTTGGCCAATTCGAATCAGCTCTCCTGGTTGTATCCCCTCCCCTCCCGGCTTCTTGTGCACCTGGCAGAGCATGGGAAGCTAGAAAGTCCTTGACTAGTGTAAACACTACCCAGCAACAACTAAAACACCAGTGTGTTATCAACATTATTTGCATACCAAGTCTAAAACACAGCACTATACTAGCTACAGTGAAAAAAATCAACTATCCCAGCTAAAACCGTGGCAAGGTCCTTGGGAAAAATACACTGGAGGGATTTTATATTTAGTGTCTATTCAACTCTTATGGTGATTCTGTAAAGTAAATTCCAGACAGAAACCTATCAACACAACTTCTGAGGTGTGTCATAAATCACCACTACTAGATTCTTCAAGACACACTGTAAAGAATCAAACTTCAGAACCTACAAAGGCTATCACCACCATTTGCCATTTGATGCCTTGAACATATATTTTCTTTCTAAATGTGATTTTTTTTTCCTCAGGCCCTGCTCTCTTCCTGAATTTTATGATAGTGTTTAGTGGCAAATATGACATTAATTCTTTTACAGGCAATTTTCAGATTAAATCTCACCTATGATGTAATATTTCATGCTTGTATTCTTAAATTACTAATCCAAAATGGGGAAAAAATCATAAATATAAATCCAAATCAGTATCCACATTTGAATTCAAAACTTGTGCCATTAGTGCTGATACAGATTCTCAATATAGTCTTTGTCCTGATGGTATTCTTAGACCTTCTGCCTTCTGCTGAAGCAAAAGGAAAGCATGTCTATGGCAAAAGGCACCAGTGCCTTTTGCTATTTGTGGGGGAATATGCAGTAAATTTGTGAACCCCTGCTCTTGCCGTTTTGCAAGAAAGTCTTTATATAGAAAGATGTTGAAAATCAGAGATGCACTGTTTTCCCTCATTACTAGGCCTAATCTCTTTGTTAAATTCCTCTTGAGATATGGCCTTAGGGATACTGTTATAAGTTAATTCCATGAGCCTTCCCTAGTCGACATTTCAGATTTCAAACCTGTCATTGCAGGAGTTGGCGCATATTGGAAGAACTGATGCTAAATGTGAGGAGGTGGGTTTCTCAATCAGGCTTGGAAGCTGACATGGCCAATTTACATCTCTAACTATAAGAGCTCAAAGAGAAAGGGAAGGATTTCATCATACTTTTGACAATTGGTGGAGTAGAGGCCCATGTTTTTAACTGATTATGATACTGCTATGATGGAAAAAGCCTATGGAAATCTGTTTCTTGTCAGGTTACATCTTTACCTTTTTGATCTGAGTCAAAATGCCTCAAAATTTGAATTTGCTGAAATAAACTCAGTATCATAACTATGCATGAATAAAATACTATCAAATGATACTGTAGATTCAGGATGGCCATTTTGCAGAGTAAAACAAGGGAAGAAGTATGTGAGTGTCAGTAATAAATAAGAATATTTGAATACTGGTATCAGAAACCCTAACTCAAAAGCCCTCAATTCACTTGTACTATTTATAGTACAACTAAAAATAAAAGACACATAGAAAGAAATTAAATTTGGAGAAAAAGAATCAAATCTAATTTGATCAAACAGTTGATTTCTCTTTTGCTCTAAACATGTAAAATCTATGAAAGTGTTAATTATTATTTTACTTTCTATTTCATTTAAGCATTCTGCAGCCAACATTATAAAGGGCATGGGGACTTAAATTTGTCCAGTGAGGAACTATATTCACTCAGCAGGGAGGAGTAAAGGTTCAGGGACATGTTTCCTGTCTCAGTTTGTCCAGCTCAGCTGGTATCAAGGGAACAAAAATCTCCCACAATTGCTTGAAGGCATATGGATATCCAAATTAGTTCCTCTACCTCTCTTCATAACCTCAGTATAGGGGACATTTCAAGGATGGGGGAGATTATGAGCAGAGGAAAAGCCAGATGACATGCTTCAGTGATACTTCAATGATGTATCTTCCCTGGTGAGCTGAAATGATTCAAATGAAAGTTTCTTTGAATTTGTTAAAAATTGACCTTAGAAACTGAAACAAATTACAGAACATTTCCCATTAGACTTACTTCTTGGACTTCTTATTTTTAATTATCATGCATTTCAATAGTATTGAGAGTCTCCATTCATTGCTCATGACCCTGCTATATAAAGGAAATTGTTTGTCCTTTTACTGTAGACAGTCTGCCTGTAAATTCTGCTAGTTTATGCTCATGAACTTCAGTGCAGTGACAATGGTGAAGTTCATGAGAATTTGACCCAAAATGATTAGGGGAAGGCATTTTTTTGCTCAAAAATAAATGGGTAATACATGTTAACAGAAACTTATATGCATGTGAAAAAGAAGCAAATAAGAACTGATACCTTACTCTCTTGTTTCTAACACAAGTTGTTTTGCTTAAATTGCTATTTAAAATTATTTTTTCTTAATTACATACATGTTAGTATTTGAAAACAGAAGGTATTGCATATTTATGTGCAAACAAGATCTGTTTAGTGATCAGCTGGATTTGGCCTTAGGTAAGCACTTTAAAATGTGTTGCAGTCTTAAAAGCCATTCAAGTTGTTCCTTAAGTATGTGATTAGATTTTGGTCTGATCTTTGGTGGGTAAATCTAGATTTCTTGAAAAAAAGTCTAGTATACACTGTTTACCATCACAAACTTAATTCAGAATTCAAAATCTTCACATCAGCCACCAGATATAAAACTACACAGTGGCTACTTGTGACAGAGCTAAGAAAAGAACAGATATACCCAACTTTAAAATACTGATAGGGCATCACATAACAATTTTTTTTTTCCCCTACCTAATACAAAAGATAATGCTTAGGGTTTTGTTTGTTTGTTTGTTTGTTTTTGAAAAAAGTCTTTTGAAATCAAGCACAAACATTGTTTATGGAAAGGAAGCTAGCATGAAAATTAAAAGGAGCTTATTTTATTTTCAGGGTAGGACACCCATATTGTTTTCAATCTGTGTATGTATTTTGGAAGTATAGGATGCAGACATAAACCCAAAATAAACCTAGGGCAATAGTAACATTATCAACAAAATTAAAATCATCCAGGTGACCTAGCCTTTTCTGAAGTTTGGAAAATCTTGATTCAGTCATTGTATCTTTGGAGATAAAAGCTGCAGTATTTACAATGTGGTCACATAGGATACATTTGAAAGGTATAATGTGTCTTCAGAAAAACATGGGTAGTCAGGCTTATTCAATTTGCTCAAAAGTACAGCTGGGGTCACATACCAGTTAGGAACCTGGTGTAACAGGGTGTGTGAATGCTGGGAACTGGAGGTGTCAGACACTGTACATAGGAATATAAGAGGCTGAACAGACAGTTGAAAAGAGAGGAGACAGTATGCACCAAGTCCAGGAGGTGAAACAAAGCCTGACCAGGCATTGCAGTCGAATCAAAAAGACAAGGAATTTATTTATTAAGTTAAGGTTTCGTATAACAGGTAGTTGAAAGGTTCACTGGGAAGAGGAACCACAGAGGAAGTTTGATAAGGAAACAAAGACAAGATAGGCACTATGGCTACTGCCAGAGGAAATAACAGAACTTCTAGCAGATGACAAAGTGTCAGGAATATTTTTTCACAGGCACTCTGCTAGCTTGCAACCAAGCTTTGCTTGGGAAAGGCATTACCTGTGCTCAGTGAGACTCCTGACTGCTTATGGGATGATTCAATTCTACACAGATTTTTTTTACACAAGATCTCTAATGGTACATAAGGTGCAATGATGAACAAATGGGAAAATATTAAATTTTCTTCTTCCCAGACAGTGTGTGTATATATATATGCATATTTAGATGAGAGCAGGAACTGTTTAGGAATCTTCTTTGAGTGAACAAAGATAACCAAGATACTTGATGTATTATCAAGGAAAACTTATACAGAATCTCATTCTCAGTTTATGGGAATTGAGAATGGTCCTGAATAGAACCATCATCAAGAAATTTTCAGGAACAGAATTGGACACTGCCAATATAAATGGTACAGTGATAGAGTGGAGGATATTTCTTTTTTCAGCAGCCCCTTCACCTTCATGTAAGCAGAGAGCAGTAAGTCTCCAAACACCCTGTTAAAGGTATGGAGGGTATGGAGTTTGAGTATGGTGGGTTTTGCCTTCCAGAAAGTGGAAATAATTCAGATGACCTGCAGAGTTCCCAGATGAGTTAATAAAGATGCAGTCTAATTAAATCAGAGTCCTTGCATCTTGTCTTTCCTTTCATGTCCAGGACAAAACCCAGTTCTTGTACATTTTGTACACTCCCCTGAAGAGAAAGAGTTCCATTACATTTTAATGGTTACTTTCTGCAAACTTTGCCTTTGAGTCTTTGGAAACCTATGTCATTCCTCTTTTACTAAGCCAGTCAAAAGATATGTACCTTGTAATGAAAGATGTGCCCTTTGAGTGATTTCACAAGAACACCATCCTTTATCATGAAGTTGTGTTAGGGCACAATTGTAGGCAAGATGGAGCATAGTCGTACTGATTCCAGTGTCCTTGCTACCCAGGGGTTGCTTTCAGAGTGCTAAAGAGATGAAAGAGGCAATCAAGAAAGAGATTCCATTTCACTCTCTTGTGAAGGAACATTCAGCTTGTTTTTGTGCAGCGTGTTTCTGATGACTGCTGACACATGAATAAGAGAGACCTTAAGGCAAGTCCACATCCTCTCATAAGATGTAACAAAGGCCACAAGGCTGGCTTACTTTTTTCTTACCATCTAACTTCATTCCACTGGCATTCTAAGCACCTCATAAGAACAAAATTTGTTACAAGAAAAAAGTAGAACTAAGCCAGGAGGGAAAACTCTTCATAAAAGAGGAGGTACAGGAACTTGGCAGGGATATAGACAGCTGCATTTTTGTCCTGCTTGCTTAATAGTGTAAACAACTTTTGTTGGTTAGCTTTGTATGTGACCATTCAGGAAACCCTCTATATAGACAATGTATCTTGTCAACCATTTCCTGTGTGTGTAAAATGTAATTCGTCACCCTGCGCTGCCTTGGCAGCAGCCTTGTAAAGAACACACTGAATTAATGAATATTTCATAAAGATGTGATTTATTAGCATTCCTCTGCCTTTGCTTTGAAAAAGATCCATCCTTCAAAAGCCGAGCGCACAAAAGCTATCTGCAGGTATGGAAAGTAGACTGAACCCCCTGAAGACAAAACCAGGATTTCTTAATAACCTCTGGGCCATATAGACTTTAGAAGAGATACTTAGTCAATCTTGTATTAATATTTTAGATGGTAAAGAAATGCAGTATGAAGCTATTATACTGAATTTGGCTGTCAGAACCATGAGCTATCACAAAAAAAAATTATTATAAACTTGGAATTTTTCAATTTCATATATTTTGATGAACGTATAACGAAATAGGTCACAGCATAGTACAAATACCTCTGGGTCTTCTGAGCTACCTACTTTTCCATACTGTAACAGAGCACTTTTCCTTCCCAGAACTCACCAACAAATCTATCACATGCACAAATCATGAAGTTGTATGCACCTGTGCTTTTATCCTAACCATTAATGCCCTTGGGTGCTATCTAATACAACAACTGCTGTAACAAGTGTTCTTTTCCTATGACTGCAAATATTTATTGTGTTCAATTAATATGCATAGTCCTGCATCTTGCACAAAGACGTTGTTCCTTTTCTGAGAATTTGCATACTCTGACACAAATTGCAATACAGGCACAAAATAAACCAGAAAATCAAATGTGGTTTTGGCATCTCAGGCAGCTGGTGCTTTCTATTGGTAGTATAAAAATACATTTTAACTGTTTCAAAAGGTATTTGCATTTTTTTTTTTTTTTTTTTTTGCAACACACATCCCTTATTTGTAGTGTTAGTGCAATTCCAGTATTTCTTGTCCTCTGTGTGTTTGATCCACAACACCTGTTACTCTCACCTGGTTATTACAGCTGGATTATTAAGCCCTTATCTTCGACTGTAGGGATTCAAGCTTTCAATTCAGGAATTCTTTTATTCTGTGAAGATGGTAAATGCTGTATGATGTCAGACCATTACAAAACAACACAGAAGTACTTCACAGTGAGTATATCCAGTATGGTTGTGTTTAAATGTTCTAGGCTAAAACTTTCTTGTGTTTCTTTCTCCAATGACTGGAAGATGCATTGCTCCAATGCATAGCTTTGGGATGTGAGATCAAAGGAGAAAGATGCATGTGCATGGCAAGTTATAAGGACAGGGTGATTTTCCCAGGTGATAGACGATATTTTTGTAGTGATTTTTTTTAAATCTGTCTTAATTAGTTCATCTAATAATTTTCAGTCGAAAAAGTACCTACTGTGTGTCTTTAGACTTCAGGGAGGCAAATATGTATGGGAGGGGAAAGAGGCTTATGTTACAGAAAACTAAAGAACGCCTGAGGCATACTCAAGCATAATATGATATGCATAAGACAAGGAGCCAGCAGGACTGGGTGAACCTAACACCTGTACAGACAAAACTTCTGCAGAGTTTGTCTCAGAACTTGGAGAAGGTTTCTCACTTACCAAGGTATGAATCTAAGCCTGAAATGTTAAGGGGAAATATGGAGACACTCTTTCTAGAAGTTGGTTCTCGTGCAGAGGCATTCATCTGGGAAAAATATACCTATAATCCATCAAGACTGTGTACCAGGTATTGTGAATAGTTCAGATAAAACTTATTAAATGCTTGGTCAAATATTGGTATGATGCACACAGAGCAATGACAAACTATTGTGTATTATCAGAAGTTGATGTCTGACATGTCAGAAGAAAAAGAGGAGATTTTTCTTGAAGCTGCCTTCACCCCCTTTTAGGAGCCATTCCCTGAAGACTCGAAGGATATTGTTGGTTTGTTCTATGATCACCACAAAAGGGGAAAAACTGTGGTAGTGGTCGTGTGACATTATTTTCTCTGCAGACGCAGTCCTTTCCCTAATGCAGAGGTTGAAACACCGGCAGGAGTTATATTTTACTGAGTACCAAAGGTGGACAAACATACTGTTAGACAAGGAAAAAATTTATTTACTCTAGTTTTTAAAGCTTTGTGGAATTAAATGTAGTAAAGCAAACAGTTAGGCTGAGAGATTTGAAGGGACACCTGAGTGCAGGGTACTAATATGTTGAAGCAGCAAGTAATTAAGTTACGATTTTGCTGTACTTACCCTCCCTAGATAATCTGGCATTCAATCTGACTTAATCACCTATCTAAATGAAAAATTTGAAGGTTTTGGATGTTATTAGAGATTTTGGGGAGGGTAGCACTGAACAAGAGGCTGAACCAGTCATCGTATATATTCTGTGGGTCAATAATAATTTACATTACATGAAGAATTTGTAGAGCAGTATCTTGTCAAGGAATTCCAAAGCTAAGTTATAAAAAAAACTTATGTAAACATTTACTTAGGGCTTGAAGTCCATCTTCTTAATTCTTGTTAAGTATCAGCAGATGCAGAATTGTTGGGAAAAGTCTTTTGAAGTGGTGGAAAGGGTTATTAACATTACTAATAAAGTAGATAAAAAACCTTTTTGGAACAAGGTCACACCAACAACTGTGTATGTTAGTAGGTTAAAATCCTATCACAGCTGGGAGGTGGTTGTTAACTTCACATGCAGCAGGGAGAAGGGAATTCAAACTGAGCACAAGGTAAAAAATTTAAAGTTTGAAGAAACAGTTCTAATTGATTTTGTGACTTTTGGCATCATTAGCAAAGAGTGGTACAGAGTCAAACATGAAGGTTTTGAGTCATTTGTGGAGCAGATTACGTAAGTAGGGAAAATGTCAGAGTAGGGATTTATAGCTAAATCTTTATAACTGAATTCTTAGATACAATTCAGATGCAGAACTGTATCTGAGAGTACTGTGAGGAAATAGTAAGATAAGGTTGCATGTAAATCACTGGAGAGTCAACATGTCACTGTGACTGATGCATTTCTTTTTCGGATGGCCAGCCAGATTACACAGAGAAAAGAATGCCAACACACTGGATTTAACTGGAAAGTCCTCTTGCTATAAAGGAAGAATAAAACCTGTTCTCATCACTGATGTGAGACAAGGTTATGTTAAAAGGCTGACTGGTCCTTCAACTGTATATTGACCAGGTCAGCTAAATGCTGGCTGGATTACACAGTCATGACAAACTCGCATTGATGACATCACCACCTTCTGAAATGGGAAACAAACCAAAGAAATTGTGGAATGTTTTGGGGAAACCTACCTACAGAGTTCACGCTATTCAAAGTGAAAAATCAGTCTAAGGTAGTTCAAAAATAACTTGGGAGATAAATGAAGAAATGTATTCCAATCCCTTAAATGTGAAGGCCATTATAGATTGACCCAAATGCCTAAACTCAGTCTTTCACTAGACTTTCAGGATATTACAGAAGCTTTGTGGAATATTTCAATGACATTGTTGCTCCTATTACTGCACTGTGTAAAAAATAGAAGGCTAACAAGATAATTCTGGCTGAAGCTTTTCAGAGAGGCTTTAAGCAGATAAAGACATTCTTGTCTTAATCTTTCTTGTCCCATCTTTGCTGTCCCAAACTTTGAGAAAATATTTGAGCACGTCTCCAATACTTGACATGTGCTTATGAAATTTGGGAAAGACAGAGAAGGAAAAAAATGACCTTGTTAGTTTTCTTAAGAAAAAAAAAGAAGTGAGCAAAAGTTTTCCATTATAGAGAAAGTATACTTTCAAGCAGCAGAACCATTATCCGATCGATTGTAAATGTAGGCATCTCTCATACTAGTCCTCTTTAATCTGGTTTGACAGAATGAAAGGAACATATTCTAAATTGCTATAATAGAGCCTTCTGCTTCAGGAATTTAATATGAGAGTTGTTCATATCAAAGGTAAAGTGTGCATATCAAAGTAGTAGATGATTTTTTTGGCATTTTTCAAAATAGTAAATGGGATATTTAAATTTAAATTATGCAAATATATTTTTTCTTTTCTTTCTGCCTTAACCTTTGGCTTGTGTCAAGAGAGACTTCAGGACAGTTGACAAATATCAAAGCACTCTAGTCCCTACCTGTATCATCTTTAAAATACATGTATTAGACCACTTAACAATGTTCAATTTCTTGCACAAGTCTCAAGACTACAGAAAAGCCAGGGAGAATAGGAGTGATCCTTTAGAAACCTGCAGAGGTTTCTATAAACACTGTTAATGTAGTACATTGGGGTGATAGAAGCATTTTCTAGTGTCTCACACTAGCCACAGAATCCCTGATAAACGATAGAAGATAGGGAAGACAACTTCAGGGGTGTCTACCAACTTATTATAAATACAAAATATATTTGTGTTTAAAAATTAATACATTATTTTTACATTACTAAATAATAGTAAAAAGAACCAATATCCTCAATTATTACCATAAAGCTTAATGCCAGTCAAACATATCTCAATGATATCAGATAGTACTGCCTAGACAGAGGATGCATTTTTCTTTCTCATTTTTTTTCCACTTTGCAGTTGCCTATATGTAAGTTTTATTGCCACAATATGACTAACCGCACAGATACTATTATTCTTCCCGTGACTTCATGAGTCCATCACGGTACAAATGTGTAGAATTTAACATATTGACTTTCTACCAAAGAACACTTTTTCTTACATAGCTTAAAATGTGTGGCTTTTCATATTGCTAAAACGCTGGGATTTTGGAGACCTAGGTCTGGTAATTTATAATGCTACTGCTCTGCTGTCTGCCCTATTTCTCCTCTGGAGAGTTTTCTACATATTCTCTGGACAGCTGGCCCTGTGCTCCAGAGTCTTCACCACCCCAGACTTTGGACAGCTGTGTTATATCAACTGCTTTCACCAGGATTTGCCCTGAGACACTAGTCTGTAAGGTATGGCTGCTGAAAATAGACCTGTTCTCTGTTTTGTCACTTTTGCTTAAAGAGGCAGAAATTTCCACAGAGGATCAGGGTGAACATGTCATGGAAGAGTCACATCTTAAACTTCCTCTACTGAGTCTACCACATCTTGCTTCTCAGTTACACTAGGCACGCAACATGAACACAGGAGGAAAAGAAGAAATACAGTCAAAGCATAATCATGCTGCTTGTTGTTTGTGGGGTTTTTTTCTTTTAATGATGTCAGTATTCCAATGATTTGCAGTATTTGCCTTGTCTAATTTGAGTGAATGGAAACTCATTCCTCCATGTTTTGAGCTTCTTAGGTCAACTGCAAAACTTAAGCACAGCAGGCTCACTGAAGAATGGCATTTTAGCTTTAATGACCAATTTTCTGTGTTGCACTGACTTAAAAGAACTCCTTTTATATAGCTTTTAAAGAATGTTTTTCTGGACTCTACTGACATGAATATTGACTTTAGTAGTTGAATAAAAATATTCCTATGGACTGCTGAAAATTTCCTTTTGGATGTTATTTTAATGCTTTTTTTTTATGCATTGAGAATATGGCATTAAGTAACGAATATAAATAGCCACACTTGGTGAAGAATACAGAATTGTTTAGCAAGCAGTCTGAAAATTTTCATACTTTATCATCTTTAAAAACATATTGCAGATAAAGGAAATAAACACAAATATAATGTACATCTAGTTTGTGAGTTCATAAAACTTCTTATTGTTAAATAGCAATTGCTGATTTTTGACAAGTCATCTGCTATACACTTCATAATGAATATGTTATACCTAAGTTCTCTTTAAAAATATATTTCATGGTGAATATGCATGTAGGAGAATTTCAAAGGATTTTTAACTCTTCTAAATTGCATAATAATGTATTTATTTATCCTCTCTTATTCAGTAATATATTTATTAAGTTTAAATGTGTAGGCCTCCAATGTGCAAAACATCCACAGGACTCCAGGTAGGAATATGCCTCTGAAAATGCTTATAAATATCTTTACTGTGTAAATTAAATGCATTCAAGAAGTCTGATTTGAAGGCAGTCCTGAACATATTTTTTTTCTTTTTTTTACAAATAAATAAATGTAATGCTTGTGCAAGCTGTGGATAAATAATTTTTGAGACTGGTGCTCTGTTGAGTTATACAGTATGAAAAGCATAGAAAATGACAGATAATATCACAGGCAAAGTGTCCACAAAAGTTAAAACTAGTGAACCATCAAAAAGCCCTCAACCGTGTCTTCTTTTGTATTGCAGGCGTGATGGTTGCAATTCATTTTTGTTCATGTACATCTGAAATCTGGTTCACTACAGCTAAGAACCACTATAAATGCCTTTTGTAGTAAATTAAGAGAAATATACATTTTTTTGAGGAAATCGAACATCTAACTTTTTTCAAGATACTTCAGGATTACATAAATCTTTCCTATAAGTATTTTATTTCTCCACGTTCACTAAGAAGGCTGCCTATGTCAATTAACAAGAAGAAACAGAGTTCACAAAAGCCTGGCCAAGAATCATACTCTTTTTACACATTTTTGTTGTTTGAATATATTAGAAATCAGAGAATGAAAAAGTGTTACAAAACTGAGACCTCAAAATAGATATTGTATTTATGAGGCAAAATTCCCCAACTGATCATAGCATTATAGGTCCAGATCGAATTTAGAAGCAATTACAAAGCAATATTTGCCAAAGAAAAAGCTATTGTTATTTTTCTCATGTTAGTGCACTAGATTGCAAACACATTTCTAAAATTTGGCCATTATGTTAAAAAGATTGGCTGAAGCAGAAAGACCAGATACTATAAACAGTACCAGAATAGATACTCTGGAACACGATGAGCACAGAAAAAGAAAATATGGATCATAATTAGAAAGGAATTTTCAGAGCCATGTCCAATCACTGAGAGTAAATACTTCCATGGAAATGCAGAACAGCCCAGGTGGCAATTATCAAGCTATTATGAAATTATTATCAATCTTCAGTAGAACTTTTTGACCTTCCAGAAGACTGGAATACAATCTTTTACAACACACGGCTGAGACATCATCCTTGTGGGAGAAGCAGTTCCCACCTGCTTAGAGTGAGCTATTGAGTTAACAACAAAATAGACAGGAAAACCATTCTTGGAGTCCATAGGAAATCATAGGAGTCAGAACACCAGTAATAGTGGCCAATTAATATTACCAGAACTGAGCACTCAGAGAGTTTCATGGTCCCAAACAGCCAGAATATCAGGAAACAATAGGTGCAACCAGATGCAAAAGCTATTCTCTGCATTCTGTGGTGCACAAAATTCACTTCTCGCTCCAATTTTGTTGAATGCTAAAAGCAAGAAAGGAAAGCAAAGCATATATATAGTAACTTAAATCAAAAATTGGAAGCACAAAGTGAGTCAAGTGCTCAAATAGGTACCCCTTGAGTAAAATGTATCCCCATTCTTAGTTCAGACTTACCTTATACAATCTCTGACACAAATGTTCTTTGATCTTTGGTTCATCCAAAACTGTTCATTTCAATAACATTATAAACTTATTAAAATTTGCTTTAGAAGTCTAAGAATGCATTTCCAGTCTTTGCAACTTCAATATAAATCTGGATTGATTCCCTGTGAAACCATAGCATACCTCTGGAGTTAACTTGTGTATGAGATTTGCATCAGACCTCAAGAATTAGATCATGCAAATATCATTTTGTCTGTTATGTACATATTTCCAGATAGATATTTCTCCATTTAATTTGAAATTGCTTATGTTATATTCAAAAAAATCAGTTATCTTGAGTTCTCAGTAGACCTAAACAGGTATCAGCTTTGATCAAATCTCTCTTCTCTACCGATTTTAATTTGTGAAAATGCCAATTTTGATGTTGTTACCAAAGGAGGTATTTTTGTTTGTTTGTTTTACTAAATCTTATTTACACTGAGAAATGTATTACTGAATTAGAGAATTGCTTTGCAAATATACATGTGCATTCATATAAAGAAAGTGACAGCTGTTCTTGATAATTTAGCAATATGCAGAATATTCCTTGACTCACCAAATTGTATCTCACAGCTGAATGAAATATTGCAAAATAGTTTTTCAGACTTGACCTCCAGGGATGAAGGTTTTCTTTGTATGACTTGTTAACTAATATAGTTTATAAGAGAAAGAAAATATAAAAATAACTTTTTTCTTTTTCTTTTTTTTCTTTTCCTCATGAGATGTCACTAAAGAAGTAGGCCCTAGGGACCCAGGACTTAAGGTAAGCATTTTTCTTAAAGTACCACAAGCAAGTCAAAGATTCCCGGACTATGAGAATGCAGTGGCAAAGATATTTCTTTTAAAAGAGGTTTCAAAAATGCTGAGAATTGAACTAAGCTGAGATAATAGGAAGGCAAGAATAATACTCAACCTATTGCCTTGGTACAATACAAATTCAGTATTAACCACAACAGAGATCTGTGTTATAATATTTATGTTTTAGCTGAGATGCATTTTTGGATCAGAGCCTTGTTGAATGAAGATTAAAGGCTTATCTCCCATTAACTTTAGTGAGACCAGTTCTCTCAACTTGCCACATGTGACAAATTCATTATATGAACCCGTAATATTCACAGGCTAAAGAATGAAATTAAATGGATGCAAAATTTGAATGAACTGCAGGTATTGTCTTGCAGAAAGTAATTATTCTCTCAGAATGGCAAATATATGAGTGATAGGCATAGGAACAGAATTTGATTCCATATTCTCTTCCTCTTTCAAGGTGGTGTGCTTCTTTAAAATTGTATATAGTGGCAGTCTTGGGCCAGTGAGTTTACCTAACATATTTTAAAAATAATTAATGCTGCAATGAAACATTTCAGTGGAGAAAAATTCCTACCAAAATCAGGACACAAATGTCAAGTATTTTTCTATTTAACCAAAATGACAATATGAGTCCTTATTAAGAATAACAGTTAATAATATTCTATATTTACATAGAGAGAGATTTTATTTCAGGATCCATTGTGCTATGGAATGGTGAGTAATTATTCTGTTTTATAGCTGGGGAAGTTAGGAACAGAAACAATTTCCATACTGTTCCTACTGTATTGGCTATGAAAGGCATGGGGAAGGAAGAAAAGTAGGACAAATGAGGAAGACATAATTTTGTCATCAGGCTACTCAATGTCATCATAATAGTTCAGAACATACCATTTATACACTAATGTTATTTAAAACACAAATCTTGGAACTTATTTCATGAGGAACCATGTAGACCTTCAGCTGACTTTGAAATATGGGATGTGCGGAGGTAGATCTGAATTTTATCTCCATTCTTGCAGTTGGTAGAAGAAGAATGCAATAAAGCAAAATAACAGCTTCTGTGTTTCATTAACAAAGCTTGTGTCTGTCATGATGTTTCACTGTTCAATCACCTTTGTTAATATGTCTTATTTTACTACTGATGCTGTTTTAGTTCCTGTATGTGCCAACTCACTATATCTTAGAGCCTCATCTTCCAGTTCATTAGTAGCTCTGAAGTCTTATAAAATGAAATAATAAAACAAAGTACAGAATCAAACCTTTATAATATATTCGCATTCATTTTTGCTAGAGACTGTTCTCATTCCAGACGCTCTTTTTGCTTTAAGAGAAACTAATAGTAGTCTATTGCTATGGAAACCTTTTCATCTTCATATTTTTTTCCTACTGGAAATATTTCATCACCAATTATGTTGCATTTTTTGTGGCTTGGAACTTCACAAGCATGCCTTGCTTTTACCTTTATTTCCGATTTTGACTTTGTTAATATTGTAATACATTTCTCCTAAAATAATAATTTTCTTGCTCCATAAAATTTGTTATTTTTGCACCTAAATATATTCAAAGCAGAAAAAAAATTAATATATCATCTTTTTAATCTTTGTAAGTTCTTTTCAAATGTTGTGTAACTTATTTTCAATGTAAGAAGAATAATGATTAAATGTAATTATTGTTCCACGGGCAAAAAAATACAATAATGTTTTCCATTTTATTTACATTTTCCAAGGACTGAAAACTCTTACCAACAAGCCCCCTTTCAAGCTTTGTTCTTCCCCCAGGCCTACAATGAATATAAATAACCGTCATAATTTTGTGCCAACAAACCGCTGAAGGAATTCAAACTGCAGAAGTAAGGATGTTTTACTGTGCTGCTGTGCCCATTACTTCACATAAAACTAAAGTTCTCATGTTCTCATAGTGTGTGTGTGCATGCACACACGTCTGTAATGTTCTCAGCTGCACTATAAAGCATCTTTGGTTACTATAGATGATGGGGCATGTACAAGATTCTGATTCTTCTTGAAATAAATGTATATTTAAGTGAATTAAGGTTCATAAGGAGACAATAGAAAAGGATAAATTAGGCAAAGAGTTGATAATCCTAGTCATAATAGCAGTAGGCTTAAGATGGTCTCAGACTAAATACAAATTTATGAGAGAGTTTTTCCTATAATAACATAAAGAATTTTTTAAAAACACACATGTATTTTCATAAATATATATTAAGTATGCAGATATTGATGTATACATAGTTATGCTTAAAATATTTTTCCAATGTATAAAGGTATATCTATATATAAATGCAAATAGAATATGAATAATCAGATAAATATCTATTACACATATGAAAGCTATTCTACCAAAGCTAGCTGAAAATTAGAATTAAATTCTGCACTATATTTATTACTGAAATATATGACAAATATTTCAAGAAACCTCTGTGTCATTCAAGATTCTACTAGATTTCCAACCTCTAAAGTGCTAAGCAGTGGTGTGCGGAAATAACTGAAGCATTTCATGCAGCAGAAACAGTATAGCTGGATTAATGCTGGCCTCTGCCTGCTTAAGTGTTCTTGCCAAAATATAAAATGGGAAAGTCTGAAACATTACCATTACAAGAAGTTCATTTGTACCCTTCTGGCACAAGTTGGCATCCTGTCAATGAATTTCTTACTAGTCCGACTTTAGATAAAACACAATGAATCATCTCAAACCTTCAGCTGTTTAAATTGATCTTGTCAGACCAGATCAATAAACAGTCAGATGAACCAGTACCAGCAGAGCTTTTGGGATGGCAACACAAAAGAGAAGCAGAGACAAACAGATCTTAGTAGTAACATCTTCAAAAGCTAGTTGTCTGCTAACTAAATACCTTTCCATAGCTGTGAGTCTTTTCCAGTGAGGCAACTTTGATTTTAGTACCTGAGAGAGCACAACATCAAATACATACCTGACTTGGTTTTGAGAAAGCTATCTCATGTAATGCTTTTAAAGCTGTCCTGATCTGCCTAGTTAATGGCAGGATCCATGGCTGTGTTAGCCAAACTGTGACTCCTGAAACCACCTGACCATTCTCCCTCCTCTTGTTAAATACCCCTTTTGAATTTACCCTTAACTTACTTGTGTCCTGATAGACTCTTTCTGTGGTCATTCTGCTGTTCTTTCATGTTGAGCTGGATTTCCTCTTTTTATCTTAATGAAGTAGCACTGATTATCAGTGTCAAAAATGCTCTAAACATAACATTGTGATCAGATCACAGTATCACAAAAAATATTTTTTCCCATGTGATTTGAGAAATCATTTTGAACCCTCTTAAGCCTTGGCTTAACCTATGACTCTGAGGAGGTATTTTGCTGTAGAACAGATTCAGCACTAAAGTGATTCTACCAATGTTGACAGAAGATTAAACCTAGATTAATGTGACTGTAGGTTTGAGTAGCGGCTGAAAAGCAGTCCTGAAGACTCTGGGAAAGTAAAGAGAGAGGTGCCTACATATCTTTTGAGACCCAGATCAGAGAGTTTAAAATGCCAAGCTGAGAAAGTACTTTAAAAAAATGGCATTTACAAACCTGAAACTTGTAATTATGGAATTAGTTCACCTATGGACCAGTCCAAGTGAAAGAGTTGGCCAGATTAAAAAGCATAAATCTAAGGGTAAATAAGTTATATCTATTAGGAGAATAGAATTCTGCCAATATTAGAAGAAACTTTTCAGGAAATAGAATTTCAATAAAATTTGTTATTTTTAAATTCATAAATAACTTTTCATCTTAAATATCTAAATTTTTAAAAGTTCAGTGAAATAATGTATTTTTTACAGTCTGACTTTTGCTTTCATAATAAATTTCTAGATGCAAAATCATATTTGAAAGTAAAATCTGAAATGTTCTTCTTTGAAACTGAAATATTTTAACATTTGATCTCTTAATTTCATTTTTTTCTAAAAAACCAAAGTCAGCAAGTTTCAAAAGACATTTTTGATTTCTACAATAAGATTATACAATAAAATGATAGATTCCGTTTTTTCAGAATAGATTTTTAGAGCACTTGGGAAATTGCTACAAAGCAGAAAACGGGATTACTGAACATGTACTTTGTACCTATGGATATTTTTTCATAAAGTTGTAACATTGTACCTTTTATAATGATGTTGTGTTGCTCAGAATGTTAAGATGAGAAGAAATTTTGTGAACAAAAATCTAGCAGGCTCATTTTAGAGCTCTGAAATCATTGCCTTTATTGCTGTCTGAAGACATGATGTATCACTTGCAATGGAAGCCAACAGTGGCATTTCTTCTCCATCACTTTCAGGCTTGGCTTCAATTTTTATACTAATGTATACACTACAAGTCTTGGAACTAAAAATGATTAGTACATAATGGCAAAAAGTGCAGCACATGCTACAAAATGGCATACTTTTAGGGTAGATTTTCTATGTTAAGGTGTAAGATATGCAATGCTTCATATTGATGTTTTCAACACAGAGCAGTAGGTGGAATCTGGGACATCACATTCTTTTATCGCTTTATTTACACTGTTTCATACATGGTAATGACTGGTAGAAATTAATGGGATCTTTTAAGTGATGTGAGATCACCCTCCACAGGAAATACTGTAGAATGCAGAATTCCTTGATATCCTGCAAGTTCCAGTAATACCTCCATGCATTGCTATCCTGTTCCAAATATTGCATAGCATTCTTCACCTGTGATACATCCTGTTCAGTCACTCCATGTTTATCAATCTTGTGAAAGTCAACAACCCTTTCAAAACAATGAAATATACTTAGCCTTTCTATTCTGAAACCTCTCAAAAGAGATGCTTTTAAAAACAGGTAGAGAATTGTGACATAGGATTTTTTGATACCTCACAATTTTTGCAAGGTCATTGGTCACAGCCTTCATCAATTCACCCTCATCTGAGATAAGTCTTGTAGAGGATAAACTTGTTTGGAAAATCAATTACTGCTCTATTTCCTTTCCTTTTCTTGTTTAAATATATATCTACATGCTTCACCTTTAAATTATTTCATTTAAAAGTGCAGTAATACATATTTTCTAAATTCCTAGCAGGAGTGATCCACAATAGTATGTATTTTCTTTCATGTAAGCCTAGATAGAAGGTAATTAAAAAACGTATATTACCATTCCTAAACAAAACTCCCAGGGATGAGGAATCTATGTCTGTGTTAACTTCAGAAAGAAATACCTTCCGTCTGGGTAGTACTGAAGCTGTTTATCCTCTCCTGATCCTAGGAGTTTGGTCTCCCCATGGAAATATATATACATGACACAGCCTGATGATGCCATAAAAAACTTTGGGTTTGGTAAGATATGAAGGATAGGTAAAAATAGAAATTAAAGGCAAGATCGAAGAAAATGCATATGTCCTCGTAGATAAATGGCTGTAATCAGGAATCTGTGAGTTATAGCAGTGGGATAAGCAAAAATTCTCTACAGGTCCCTATCCTCTACAGAGGATACAGGAGAGGTTAATTCCCAGAAAACTGATTTACAAAGCATAGTTATTGCCACTTTGTTTTAGTGATTTGGCAACATCTCTTTTTCTCCATTCTTTGTCCCAGCTCAGCCCATTGCTGTGCATGACTCTGTTTACCATTCTCTAATCTAACCTTTCTTTTTCCTTCGAACTCATTGCTCCACCACTCTTCCTAAAAGCAACCCACACAACAGTAGTCCCTTTTTAATGTTACTTCTCCTTTTTATTCTTTCTGTCCCACTTGAGAATCATTCTGAAGTTACCGTCCTCTGAAGGCTGTCCCATACACCTGGAAAAAAATAAGAAACACTGGTCCTTTTTCCAGTTCATTTCTAGAGCTCTCCCTCTGGACAATGGCTTCTAGCAGTAGCCGTGTATATGGCTCTCCCATGATTAAACCACTGCAGCATCTTTCTGAGGTGAGTAAGACTCTGGTATTTCAAACTATTCTGTTCCAGGCAGACTATGATGTTTAGAAGTAGCTACTTTTCAGCCCAGTTCCTGTTCTTAAACAAGACCCATGATCAGCTTTTAGCAAGGTATCTGTGACTGCTTGGTAAAGATTATAGTGTCACTGTGTACCATGTCCTATCATGTTTTCTATGTCCTTTCCCTGTTCTGTACCCTGCAGTGACAGTGAGCAGGAGACTCTGATTCGTACAGAAATATACAGCACAAACATCAGAGCAGTGATTCTCAAACCTGACTTGTTCAGACACTGGTATCCTGCAGACACTGATGCTGTATGCAGGAGGTGGGAGGCAGCATCCCAGGGCTTTGCACCAGGCCACAAGGCAGCACGGAGGGAGGCAGGGTGCAAGTTCTACCTTCCCTCTCACCTGGAGGGTGCACAAAGTCACTGCTGGCTCCAGAGCCCCTGTTGCTCCTCAGCAGCCAGAGGCGCAGCAGCTCTCCATGGCCTCCAAAGAAAGATAATGAGACAGATATTTGGCAGGCATGAAAGGAGCAGCTATCAGTGCTTTTCAACATGTTTTTTGGCACTAGCAGTGTACACACCATGCTTTGAGACCCCTTCTAATATACATTTGAATAAATAATAATTATTAGTGTTAACATTTTCTTCTTCCCTTTGAACTATCAGACCACTGATCGTCTCTTGATTCAATCCTATAGTTCATGGCTAGTAAACTAGTGTTATTGTTTGTCTGAATTTCATAGAGTTGTATATTTTGGAGGGGAAAACGTCAATATCATCTATCTATCATCTATAATAAAACAAATGTCATTTTTTAATCTTCAGTGTTCATAAATTATATTAAATAAAATGCAGTTTAGAACAATTTATCATTTTTATAATTTGAATATTATAAATATTTTCAAAAGATTTGGATTGCTGTCCAACCTTAAAGTAAGAAAACCTTCAAAATAAAAACTATAAGCAAAAAGAACTTTAATACAATCAATATAATTTATTAACATCAAAGATCAATTTTTATAGTTATTATAACTCTATATATTATTTTATATTTTGGGTTTTTATCCTTAACACTTTCTCACTGGTAAAGAGAAAAAAAAAATCACAAAAACTTTAAGAAAGCATTGAAATTCAAAATTATGTATGGGATGACTTATAAAGAACAAAGTGAATGCTAGAGATAGCTGACAACTTGTAGGTGAAATTTATTTAACCTGTCAATTCAGGCAAAGTTTGCATTGTTGAATTTTACTGACAAATCTAACAGCAAGAGAATAGGAGAAGGCAAAGAATAAATTGAAAGTTAGTTAACTAGATGATGTACTGAAATACGTACCTAAGATTCTCAGAAAAATTACTGTCAACCTGGTCTTGACACTGCAAATACAAGAATAAACATTCCTTTCAGTAATAGTAAGACAACTTCAAAAGATTCCACAGTCATGAGAAACTCACAGATTATTGTTATCGACCAAAACTAATCTGGTTATTTATGTTTGGAATTTGTTTTTTCTATCTTTGTTTTCATCTGTGTTTTTTCTTCTCATGTCTCTAGAATGTTCCTTCCCCTTTCAAATATGGATAATACTCAAGAAACCATTGACTTCTTCATTTCCCTTGTACCTGAACTTGCATTCTCTTTGATAATTTCCAGCCAAAAACCTCCCCAATGTGCATTACAGCATTTCAGTAGAAAAGCTGTTAGAAATTTGAAGAGAAGCAAACTTTCTGGAATAACAAAAGACATCTTATTTATTTTGCTCTTTTTAATACCAGTTTAATTCTATCCAGGGAAAACTGAAAGATAGCTTATTTTGTAACATATGAGATGATATTTGCAGTATCTTGGTTTCCAGTCTAAAATTACACTCCCTAATTAGTAAGTGAAATTCATCCTGTTTATGTTTTTGTGGTCTGGTGATGTAATTATAGCTGAAGTGTGGAAGAGTCTTTGTTTTCAGCCCAAGAATGAATTTCACCATATCTCAACCTTTCAAATCAAACTGTTCATACAGAACTTTCAAAAAGATTGAAAACAACAAATAGCATATGTCTATGGAGCTGTCTTCCTTTCTAAGAAGAGGTTAGATATGTACATCACAAAAACAATAGAAAACTTGCTTCTACATAAGTCTAGCTGAAACTGCTTGTAAAGCTGCTTTTCAGTGTTTACCTCCCTGAAGATAAGAAGACAATTTTCTAAAAGATTTTCATCAGGGTCTCATAGGATTCTTTTTCATCTCATCTCTACTGCTGCATGCTTAATAGAGCAATGAACTGTCAAGCAAATTGTGTAAGTCCAGAAACAGAGAAGATAATCCAAATAGTTCCTTCTTCACTTTTATGATTTTTATACCTATAACATCTTTAACAGTATATACTATAAAGTAAAAAGAGAAAATGATACTGCATTAATAAAATAAGGAAAAAATTAAAACTGATGGGGCCAATTTATCTCCAGTACGACATCAAGGGCAAATATACCACAAGCCATATGTATTACTCAACTTTGAAATGAAACTGAAAAACTCTATTAATGTATGTTCCTTTATGGAAATTCACTCCTACAAAATGTAGCAATGATTTGTAGTAGAGTAGCAGTGATCTGAAATGAAAAGTGCACTGATGATGATTCAAACTCTGGTTGCAACTTCAGCTAACAACAGCAAGAAAACAAACAGCATTTTCTGTTTCTCTGAAGACAAACTGTTTTGATCCCAGTAAAAGATTTTTATTTTTATTTCTGTTTCACTCTTACAGAAAAGATATTCTGCTGGAGTAGGTTTCTGACATGCTTCTTTCCACTCATTCCCAACATAACAATTTTAACTACCTGCCTTCATGTTAGATATGTAAGCTGCAGATTCTGCATAACAACCTAAGGACAACACAAAGGATTTCACTCTTAGTTCCAGACAGCAATGAAGTGGACTCTCTAGAATGGGGATATCGGGAAGATTGTTTGCTTAGCTCCAAATAAGACAAATGCTTCAGATTTCTTCTTCTCAGTTTTTTCAAGTTGCATCAGCCCCTATCCATGTAGAGTTTGCATTCATGAAACAGTTTGAAAAGCTGTAAAATGTGCCCTGATGCAGAGCATGACCTTGGTTTATTTATAAGCTCAGAGAGAGCAAGCTTATTACAGTTTGGGCCCATGACTGAAACATTCTCCTGTATGTTGCAGTTAGTAAAAACTAACAGAGCTTTGGATAGTAGCTTTGCAAATAAAAGATAAAAAAAGACAAATAATCATATCATCACCATAATTATGCAACAGAATCAATCATTTGGGATGCAAATTTCCAACTTGAGTGCTCTGGGAACAACTTGGCCTCCATAAGGAGTTACTAACTCCTGTTGTAACCAAATGTATTTACCACCTTAGGGTTCAATTACAGCTATCATCTTGAAACCGGAGTGATCCCTGAAGAAACTTAAAATGATAGATACTGTAGAACATTAGATCGTAAAGGGACTTTGTTGGTCATTGAGACCATTCCCTTGCTAGTGCTAGAGCAGATAACCACATCACATAATCCATTGATCAAGCTCCATTTTGAAAGGAGTTACTTTTATGGGGTTTGTTGCTTCCTCTTCCCTCTCCCCATCCTGCTGTGATTCATCCTTCTCCTTCCCTATACTGCAAAACCCAAATTCTCCAAAAGGAAATCAATTGTGTTTTGATCTTGAACATTTCAAACACAGAATTTGCAACAAATTATTGCTTGGTATAATCTTAGTTTCCTTAAGTAATTGCTTTAATTTAAAAGAAGAGAGAGAGAGAGAGAAAGGCAGGCAGTGAGGGAAATAAGAAAAATATTTCTGTTTAATTTTGTTTTCTGTGTCTTATTGTTATAGCCTTCTAGAACGGATTTCATGTCTCTTTCCATCTCTTTCTCAGACCTTTGTTTTTCTTTACTCATTTTCCCTAACACTCCTAATTTTGGAGAAGATATTTATCTTTTGGCCATCACTACTTAGCACTGTGAAGTACAGTAAAGTTGATTAAAATTAAAAAAGAAGGAATAAAGTGGTGTCTTATACAGAGCATAAGATAACATCTGATTCACCTCATCACATACATCATAGAAGTATCAAATTGCTCCATCCTTGGTTTTATCCACTGTATAAAATTATTACTAACAGCTGGTTGGCTAATAAACTTAGGTCAGGTGCTGAAACTCAGGTTTTGTCAAACTTTTACCTGCATGTTCAGCAGTCACTCCTATTGTAAGCATATCTCATCTGGACTGGTTGCCTCTTTGTTTTCAGGTAGATGTTTTTCAGGTATAGAAAAATACTATACTACAGCCTAACAAATGTGGATTTCCCTTTTTGTGTGAAGCGCTGATTTTAAAACATAATTCTTTCTTACATTAAGATAAAGTGTCCAACTGTCCCCCAAATGTATATCACATATTTAGATATCCTGATATAAATATGTATATACATAACTATACATAAGGATAAATACATATAGGTATAACAGGTATAACAAATATTTGGTATTTTTAGACTTTATATTTTCTTTTAGTCATATCATCATTATAAAGTATAAAACAAGTTTCAGCTTTTTAATATCAGAAATAGTAACATAATTTCCTGTGAAAACCTAGGTTTACTGAAACCTAATTTTTCTCTAGAAAATTTTTATCTATTTTTAAGCTTGAATTAGGGAATTCTCAAGTGCCTGGTTGATGTCTAAGTGGTAAATTGTCTCCACGTGCTATGCTACTACAGTTGTAGTTGACAGATGCACACATATTTAAATCTGCAATATCAGTCATAGTTTTAGACCTCAGTAGTAACAGTTTCAATATACACTTGGCATCAATTTTGACAATACTATGTAGTAAAAATACTCAAATTTCCTCAAGCAATTCACATGAAAAATTTCAAAATACAGCCACAGTTATATTACGTACAAGTTAGTTTGGAAATTTATCCCAAGAATGTTTAATATGCAAGGCATATTGCAATATAAAAACATGCAAATTTTTGGTAGGTATTTAAAAACCCAAATATTTATATAATCTGATTAATTAACAGGCCATGAGGATTGCTTTTTCAAGAATAGCAAACTATTAAAACACAATTTTCATGCCTGGTTAAATTACGTGCCTGTCTCATTTTATGAAATTAAACCTGGCAGAATAATCCTCCAAAAATATCAGTCATTTTCATGGATTAATTCAGGTAACTTTAGCAGGTTCATTCCATTGTTTTAGAGATGGTTAATTTCAAGTGTGTTTCAAGTTAAATTTTTGTGTCACATATGGAGAATTGCAAATTTCATCTCATTTTATGAACATTTGTTTTGCAAATGCCAAACTCATTATGTTTGTTGTTATGGTTTTCTTCCTCTGCTATTGTCTTTTAAATGTCTAAATATAGCATGTAAGAACAGGCTGTATTGTACTAATCTTCTCAAGAGTGCTAACTGTGAAAAGAAAACCTTGCTTTACAGTGTAACCTATTCTACTCAACATACATAACATCTTCTGTAGTCCACATCTATCACATAGTTCTATCCATGATTGTTATGTGTACATTTTATAGAATTCCAGCAAAACTAAGGAAGCAAAAGCAATTTCTTGTATCTTTATTTCAATGGATGACAAATGATATCATACACATGTACCACCCAGATGAATGAGTTATTTTGAATCCTGCTACACACACATTTCTCTTGACACTTCATGGATGCTCTATGTGGAGACTTAAGCACCTTCACTGTGGTGTATATCACCTCCAAAAACAAAAAAGGCAAATAGCATAACCATGGATCTCAATACTTTCTAAATATGCAAGACCTGTTGTCTGGAATTAGGCTTCTTTCAAACAACCTATCAGTACTGCAAAACAAAAGTAAAAGCATAGGAATGTTTCAGCCGTATGCTGCAGTGTAACTGTTTATGCAAATGATCAAGAAATGGGGAGATACAGATAAAAAGATATATAAATTAAAATAATGGTACAAGCTACCACAGAAATAAATTGTCAGGAAAGCAGAAGGATTCTCATTCTTTTGATATGTCATAGTCAAGATATGAGGCCAAATGTAGGTTGCTGGGTTCAGTACAGAGATTAATTTAATAGACCATGATGTGGTTCTGCTTGTTCTTAATACTAATGAATCTAAGCCACTCAGTTTATTCCCCTGCTCAGGTAAGAAGGTCATCTGAGTGATTAAGCTCCCCTGTGTATTGATTTGTTTTTTCCAAGTATGGTAGGATAAAACATGAGTATGGTCCTGAGTTGCATGCTACACCTTTTCTCTGGGGCACTACAGTGTGCTATGAACTTCATCCTAGTGGAGAAAAAACATAAATTAATTAATTAATTGTAATTGAAAGAAGACTCTCAGAGAGAGATATTCCTTTTTGTGTATACCTTAATAAGTCAGCAAAGGAGGTTTGAAATGGATTGAATTGTCAATGTCAATTGACCCTAGAAACAAATAAGACACACAAAAAAAAAAAAAAGAAGAAGAAAAAGCTGTGAGTCAAGTTGAACTCTGAGTGGAACCAAGCAATGAGATAGAGGAAAAGAATCCACTGCATGTGCTGGGATACAGTACAAATGAAAAAGGTTATTTGTCTGTGGAATTTTTAAGCTGGGTTGAAAAGCTGAACAAAAAAAACAGACAATATAAGTCTGAGTATAAAGTGGGTGTAAATAAAGAAATCTTAATGAACTCAAGAAAGGTACCTAATAAAACAGTGGCACTTTAATTTATAGATGTATTTTTTGTTTAAAAAAATCTTTGTTAAATAAAGCCACATTATAATATTGTTACTTAGTTTATACAGAATTTATAAACTGTGAAGGAAGGATCAAGGGATTTCCTCTTAGATCACGCTGAAGGCTAAGACTAACTGTGAGAGTATCCACTGGTCCCCAGGCCACATGGTGCATATAGCCTGATCTCCATACTGCCCAAGGCTAGACTCCACTAGACTGGACAGGTTATCTCCATATTGTGTAAAACTTTGCCAGGTTGTCTTCCAAAATCCTTGTGGTGTCCCTCTGAGCTTAAAACTTATTTTTTACTGTACATTAGTTTCCAATAATGTCATGAGTAATTAATAGCAAGCTATCACTTGAGGGAATGGGGGGACAACAATTTTATAATAAGCACAAGACCTCCATGGATGTGCATGAATAATTATGGAGAGTTAAAAGAGTCAAATGTTTGTGATTAAGCCATAGAGCCTACAAAGAATGATCCCTAGATCACTGGGAACTTCCACCAAAATAAAGACTTGTCTAAATGGGAGCTAGCTGATCTGCTCTGAAAGGACGCTTGGAAGTAATCATGTGTGTAGATTAGGAGCAGAGAAGAAGCTGGTTTGAGACTGATGGCTGAATTACTTGATGATGAAAAAGTAGCCTGAATCTCTCACTCAGCTGTGAAGTAGAGTTTCAGTAGAGGGAAGGGAAGGGAAGGGAAGGGAAGGGAAGGGAAGGGAAGGGAAGGGAAGGGAAGGGAAGGGAAGGGAAGGGAAGGGAAGGGAAGGGAAGGGAAGGGAAGGGAAGGGAAGGGAATTCTCTTGAAATGCCACTGTGTCTGCATCCACACTGGTGATTTAGTGCTTTGGAATAGCTCTTCTCAGGTTAGATTTGCCTTGTATCTATGTCTGGATTTGTTTGCTATGCACTGGAGAACACTGCTGTGCTCTCTTTAAGGTTTTCCTCATGGCAAACCCAAGACTGAAACTGTGCATTAGTGCACCATCTAGAGATCACCACTCGCAATGTAGAAATTCCATTTCTTCCTTGCACTTTGCTTCCAGAATTTTGCTCTCTACATATGTGCAGGAGTTTCACAATGACAGCAAAACAGTCTGGGATATCTGTACAGAAATCTACTTTGCATTGCCTATTAAGTACAGCTGTACAGCCTGTACCTACAACCAACATTTGGTGCAAATTTCATTGCTTTTAAAGATGTAGTGTGAGTATATGCTCCTATAACCATAATGGAAAGTCAAAGTCCTACCTTCTTCTTTGTATGGCACTAGTCAGTAACGTAGATGCTTCCTGTGTGGGTACCTTTAAAGTTTGAGCTATGTTTTGAAGGACAATGTGGCTTTTAGAATATACTGAGGAACAACATAGACATTTTGCTTTCACCCTTAGATCTACTCAGGGCTATCGGAGTGAACCTTTTGTTGTAGAAAATGCCTGCTAAAAAGATCAAATTATGCATGATATCATTTGACATTTCTCCATATGTAAGTAAATTTTGACAAAATTTATGTATTTTGATGTAATTACTAGTAGCAAAAGTTTTAGCAAAATAGAAGACAAAGCTATAGCTATTCTTCCCAGAAAGATACCCATTCATAAATATTTAATAAAACCCATGTGTTCACAACCTGGCAGAAAATTCTAGGTTGCTGCACTAGTTTTCCCATGCCCTAAATCCAAGGCAGTACTGGAAAGCCTAACTTTATCAAGGACTCGCCGAATTTAGGAATCTGGCTTTACAGCACACAGACTGGATTATCCAGGCTCAGACTAGGGCTGTCAGGGCTTCAAGCCCTATTGCAGTATTCTTGTCTGACCAATAATCATATCCCTTTCTCTCTTTTTCTTTCTTTAGCAAACAGATGGTGTTGGTGCCTAACTGTGTCCTAAAATAGTTTCTGACTTTACAACCAATTCTACAGTCTCTTCACATTCAAATGCATTTCATTTTAGCCCTTTGCTCTCTATTTCAGCACATATTCAATATACCCCCAATAGTGAGCTTACAACTCATTCCTTTTTGCATTTCTGTTCATTTTGTTTTGCTTGGGTACATATAGTCTGAAAACTCCTAAATAAATACAGCCCTATAAATTGAGAGGAGAAAAAACTGTCAGCTAGAGATTATGTTCCTGTGTGGAATAAAAAGGAAACCTATAATAAACTTGCTATAGAAACAGAGAGTCTGATGTTCAGTCATGAGCCCCTGAACTATATTGCCCCATATAAAAACATGAGATAGCGACAAAAGAGCAGCACTTTAGCCATCTTGATATTCAATGACTGTGCTAACTGCTTTTGTGGAATTGCAGTGTTCTTCAATGTGTTACCTTTATCACTGAGACCTGCATAAAAATGAAATGTCATACTCCAATACACTTCTAGTCAGTCATACAGTTTATTTTCTTGTCCCCTGATAGAGTTCACAAATTTAATAACTGTCCTTTATCCTTGTCTCTGTTCTCCTTCAGCTTTCAATTCAGCTTTCCTTCTCTCCTGACTTGCAGGAAATGCTTCATTTTCCTATAGCAATCATATTAGAAAGAAAGAAAAAGGATGATATCAACTATCATTTAGAAGTGTATAATGGGTGATCAGACCACTTCAGTGGTCAGAGAAAAAAATGTTCATTGCTGTTCTGCCGTATACAGTTTAACCTATTTAGACATTTGCTGCCTAAATTAACTGGATAGTTTAAACTGAAAAGTTTATTAAGATTCTCGTTAACTGTGCTTCACATTTTGTGTGGGAAAAATATAATTTATCCTTAACCAAAAATAATAGGGTTATTTGGAAGAAACTGCTGATAACATCAAAATTATCTTTCATCTGATTAAAATGTATAATGATGAATTTTTGCCTTTTTGTTTTGGTTTCTGTGACTATGATTAAGAATGACTCTGCAGGTTTCATCTTTAATACTGGTATCTACTTCTTCCAGATTGTTCACAAACAAGAATGAACTGAACTCACATTTTCTCCTAATTGAAAATACTAAAAAAAAAAAAAAAAAAAAAAAAATTGCTAAAACCACTTGCTGCTATGTTAGATATGTGCTTCTGTGGAGACACATGCAACCACTAAGAACAAAGCCCTGATCCTTTGAAGTGCTGAGCAAGGTTTGTATGCGAAACAGTAGCTAGCTCCTTCACAGCTGTGAAGTCTCAGCTCAGATTATCACTAGGCAACATATTTTGTACATGTAATATTAGTATGGGCTCAATCCAAAGCCATTTTAAATTAATGTAGATCTTCCTACTGATTTTCATGGGCCTTGAAAACAAAGAAATCTTGTATATCTATGCATTTTGTGAGAAAGGTGCTTGATGGAAGCACAGAAGCATAGGAGAAGCTGAAGTACTATTTGGCTAATGTGGTTTAATCCCAGCCAGCAACCAAGCACCACCCAGCCGCTCGCTCACTCCCCCCTGGTGGGGTGGGAGAGAGAATTAGAAGAGTAAAAATGAGAAAACTCATGGGTTGAGATAAAGATAATTCACTAGGTAAGGCAAAAGCCACACACACAAGCAAAGTAAAACAAGGAATTCATTCACTACTTCTCATCGGCAGGCAGATGTTCTGCCATCTCCAGGAAAGCAGGGCTCCATCAAGTGTAAAGGTTACTTGGGAAGACAAATGCCATAACTCTGAACGTCCTCCCCTTCCTTCTTCTTCCCCCAGTTTTACATATGCTGAGCAGGATGTCATATGATGTGGAATATCCCTTTGGTCAGTTGGGGTCAGTTGTCCTGGCTATGCTCCCTTCCAGCTTCTTGTGCACCTCCTCGTTGGCAGAGAATGGGAAGCTAAAAAGTCCTTGACTTACTATAAGCACTGCTTAGCAACAACTAAAACATCCGAGTGTTATCACATTATTTTCTTGCTAAATCCAGAACACAGCACTATACCAGCTACTAGGAGGAAAATAAACTCTGTCCCAGATGAAACCAGAACAGCTAAATAAAAAAAAAAACACAATGTAAAGAAAAAAAAAAAAAAGGTAGATGTGGGCAGGTAGAACTCTGAGGAGGTGAATGGAAGGGAATATGGGAACGAATTAAGGGACACAGTGCTGCCTTAAACTCAAGGAAAACTGTTGATAACAAAACTGAACTACCTAGAGTGAGCTAAGGGAAATCGAAGCTGTTGGAAAAGGATACCGACTTTTTGTAGTTGGAGTAGAAAGCAACATGAAAATTTAAGCAAAAAAAGAGCTGACTTTACAGTATGTGAGATAAACCAGACAATATATACAACCTACAGAAAGAAGGAATGTGCAGTACAGGGAATACCTTTATTTCAGGCTTGAGTTGAATATGTTGCATGTTATTGGGCTGATCAGTGGTTGGTGACCACTACAGGAAGAAAAGATGAGATCTGGGAATTTTAAATGTAATCTGATCACCTAAATGGTAGCTCTCTTTTCTGTCAATGCAGGTATTGTTTCTTTTCAAGTTGTAATAACTTGGATTACTGTAACAGTATAATAAAATCAATCTTTAAGGAAGTTATTTGTATTGTGGTACATTCTGTACATAAAAATTGACCAGAATTTTATAAGAATTTTTTTTTCCCAAAGGACAATTAACTTTCCATTATTCTTGAAAGTTTTTTCCATCCAGGTAAACATCAATTCAAAGAGACTGATTGTCAGTAGAATTAATTTTATATCGTTTCCTGTTCCTAGCATATGTTCACAGAAGGCAGGTTCGTACTGTTTTTCTAGGTAGCCATTCAAATCCCAAGACTGGATCCACTTCATGCATCTTCTCTGCTTTAACAGATTGGATTTTGTGTTCTTTTTTGTTCTCATTGGAGACCTAACATAAAAAGAGAGGCATCATGATATTCTAAAATGACTCTGAATGAACCTATTTTCATGACAGATTTCACAAATTATCTGGAACAATTATTTTGAAGAAAGGAAAACAGAAACCTGCAGTAGCCTACTGCAGAAGAAAGGTAGATTTCTAGCTACGGTGTTCCATATAGTTTTCAGAAGACTTTTCTTTGATTTATACCTCTGTTAGAAGTTTCCTGGGTGAGCTTAGGCAAGTTGTTTAATTTCTCTGTGCTTCTTTCCTCTTCATGTAAAATATTTTCTTTCTCATAGCATCATTTTTCACCACCATGGAACTGGCAGAATTCACCCCAACTGTGCAAACTCCCAGCCCCATGAAAGTGCCAACATGTCTTACTAAAATAATAACATTTAGCTGAGGGGGAAAATAAATTAGAAGACAGTACTGGCATTTCCACTGCTAGAAAACATGCTATCACTTTCCTTAATAATTACTTCAGGTTGTACATTGTTGACATTTTCTACAAGAAATGAAACAGCAATAAAAAGCAAATATCATGAAAGGAACAAATCTAAAATAAATAGGATACCTTGGATCACAATATTTACTGAAAATATTGATTCATTTCTTGAAATGTTGTATGTGTAAAAGATACATACAATTATCTCATTAGGTTAGCAATCTTGTTCTTATTAATCAAAGAAAAAGTAACATGAAAATTACTAGATTCATTTATTTTCTTCTGGTTTATAATTTGATATAAAACCTGTGAGACATCAATCAAAATGCTCCACTAGACCTTAGTGACTTCTTGATAGGGATTGTATGGCACGATAGTGAAAAGAGAAATGTCCTTACAGTATACTGAATAGATAAGGTAGCTGTAGTCAATGACATAAGTATGTTTTCCTACATGAGTAGAAGTTGTTTGAGTTAGAAAAATATTTACCTCTTAAAACTTTGTACCCAGATGTACATATATTTTGATTTTTGTATATGTCACATCTTCTTCTTCTACCACTGTCACTGGGAAACAGCAAGCACATTGTTACATGCTCAGGAGGGAGCCTTCTTTTTTGTGGTTTGTGAGCCCATAACCTCAGCAGACCCTAAAATCCACAAAAAGTCTCCTTGTGCTGCCACATGCTCAATGCAGATGGCATTTTTGGAGAATACATTGGCAGACACACACAAGCCCATATTTAGCATGTGCAAACAACACTTTTTCAGGAGTTTGTAAGTCAGCCAAAGGCAGGTGTCTTTCACACAGATAACAAAACAGCTCTCTGACCTCATGTTGATCCTCTCTTCTATTTCTCCAGCTCTCCAGTTCCAATTCTTTGCTTAAAGTATGAAAACGCTAGGTTTCTTCATCCAAATGATATGATTTGTTTCACGAAGATGAACAATTTTTTTTTCCATTTCCAAAGAATAGTTGATCTCTTTTAGCTGAAATATAAAAGTTATGTTCAATGTTCAGTCAAAAATTTCACTTTCAATTCAACCAACAGCATAAGAACAGGGAGGATAACCACACTGAAAATTTAACGTGCCAATGTAAATTCAAATATAATTTTTAAGAACATTTAAACAGCTTCAATAGGGATTTTCCCTAATACATCCTAGTTCTTTCACAATAAGATTCCAAAAGTTTCAAAAGAAGCAAGTGAATGCTGTCCCCAGTTTATGCAGTTTGAGGATCTGGATCAATCCACTTTAAAGTGATGCATGATAAAATTTCAAAGCACTATGTGATGTTTCAATAAAATTGAAAGTCAATAAAAGTCAATAAAATTGACATATTAACTTTCTTTTCAAAACCAACATTCATATCTCTAGGTGGTTTATAAAGTATATTAAATATATATTTTAGTCAAACAAACATTTTACAAGCAAAAGAATAAACTTAAACTCATATATCCTCAGTTATACCTGTACCAATACTGTTTCAAACATCTTCATGAAGGCTTCTTGTTTAGATAACAGACACCAGTGAAGAGCAAACAAACATTCTAACAGACACTAAACAATACTGTTACTCCAAATTGATTTTTCAGTTACTCAGCTATTCCACCCATGGATTTTGATTATCCCAGTTTAGAAAACTTTAATCTATAGTGAATACTTTTTCTTCTGAGAAAAAAAAAGTCAGTATCTCCTTGAGTCCTTACTAGAATTGTCAGTTTGAAAGAATTAGTGGAGATGAGGAATGAGGACAATAAGGGTCAGGACTCAAATGTGATATTGTGATGAAATGCATTTTTCTTCCCTTCCTCTCTGCTTATCAAAATGTTAGAATGTACTATTTGGGAAGAAGTAGCTTTTTATTACATTGATCTACATGTTGAAAAAATGGAGAATTTAACATATTTACTTCAACATATGAATTTGTACTTCACTTTGAGCATATGCTGTATTTCCTATTCACACTAGAGATTCTTGTGATAATAGCTTCTCATAATTTGTATGCCAAACATACCTGAAGATTATTTTCTCATATGGAAGTACAAAGCTAGAAGATATATTTTTTTAATCAGATAAAATAAAGATAATCATATTTATGTACATATTTGAGTGAAATACATTTGGGTGAAAACAAGGGCCCAGCAACATCAAATTGTAAAACTTTCACCAACGTGGTCAGCGATTTCAACTTTTAACACAACAGCTATTAGAAAGATTCTTTCAGTTGGAAGAAAGAATGAAAAAGTAAATATGCCATCTCGCATCTCCAGTACAGATAAAGATATCAGTTTTCAAACATTTTCATTGATTTTCTATGTGAGCTTGGAAAAGTTAGCTAATGGAATTTTTCCTTTCAAAGAAATCAAAATGGGACATAGAAATGGACAGTAAATTGTCTTTTCACTGGAAATATACTGAAAATAATCCTTATTTGGAAAACAGTTTTGAGTAACGGATATATATCAGTGGAATGACATTCAATCAAAATATCCCCCAAAGCATATTACAATTTAGGTCATGTTTCAAATATATATACTTAAAGCTATGTATCTATGTCATTATATATACCTCACTGCTCTCAGGATATGTGAATTTGGTAGAGTGTAGAACTATGTGGAGACTCCTGAACTAGCTTCCTAAAGGCAATGATAGAATGAGCATTAGTACAGCTGTCCCACCAGGTGAACATATATACTCTGCTTTTTAACAGACTTTATTCAGCAGGCTGTGATATCATGTAGTCTTGCAGTCTGCTCTGCTGGACAGCTAGACCACTAGTGGTGATCAGACCAGAGGTGGCCCTCAGCAATCAGGGACCTATTCCTGGCTTCCTGATCTTGTCTTATGAGCCAAGGCATGCCCTGGGGCCCAAATCTGATAGCTAGTTCTGTGGTTTGTCTATGAGACCATCACTTCCTGAATGAGTAGAACACCCAAATTACATATTTTTCATCTAAGGTGAAATACATTTCTGAACATTTTAACATTTTACAGAGCGGAGAAAATTGAAAGCTACAGCTGAAATAGTCATTATTGTATCTCAGAATGATCACAGTAACTAAAGATGGAAAAGACTTATCATGTCAGCTGTTTCACCTTCCTGCATTATAGTATCTTCTTAGAGAAAATATACCGGTCCCAACTCAAAAGCAGATACTTTCCATCTCCTAGGTGCCATTCAGAGACCTAAAAGAAATAAAGTAAAAAAAAGCTACTGAAAGGGAAGCTTTCTAGTTCATGGTTCAGACAGGAGTGAATGTGAGGTGTACAGTCTTGCCGCAGGTTTGAACTTGCAAAGCTTTCTCCTTAGATGAAAGGCAAGAGCACTCTCTTTCAGGAGTAGTCAGCCTAACTGTTACATTTCCCCATAATCACATAATAAATTTCTCTCAGCCCTGCAAGTCTTTTAGAAAAGTGCATGATGGTATCCAGTCACAAATTACTGGATAGTCCCTTTGAAAGAATTACATTCCTGCAGCATAAAAGAATCTCCACAATACAGGTCAAGATGGAAGATATTAAGTTCCTTTACAGATGCCATTGAAGAAGAGTATAGCCGGACTTAAACAGCATAGCATGCAGAGAGCAGAAATAAAATATAAACCCATTTCATATACATTACATTAAAATGTACAAGATTATATGGAGGATGTTGCAGAGATATGCTGATGTAGTGCATTATATCATCAACATAAAACAACTAGCTAATACTATAAAACTGAAAGAATAGTGTTTCATTTAAAATCCTCTCAGAGGAATATTTCAGTGTGGTAGTTTAGATACAGGCAGTCATGATGGCACATATTCAAATACACAGCAGATTTCATAATGGATGAAAATCCCCCTGCTACATGGACACACGGAAAACTAAGCTCTCTACCCATCTGACATGTGCAAAGCCTGAGAACCTGGCTTTGTGTGGTAATGACTCCATACAGATTTGATAGGATAGAACCAATCAATTTACTTCAAATATATTGATGCCAGGTAATTAACTAGATCCATTAATTCACTGACAGAGGCAGATGTTGATGATTACACTATAATGTCCATTTTTACACTGTTATGCCCCACACCAGGACAGAGAAAATTATTGCAAACAGTTGGGTTGAAATGGTCACGCTCTTTCCAAATAAATAAAAGAATATAAGAGGCAGATACATTTGCTGTGTGTTACATGGGAAAAAGAGCAGCTGTAGTATCTATGCACCTCGTACGGTAGAGGATGTCAGTGACAGAGTTCTTTAAGGGAGGTTTAAGTTTTGTTCTTAGAAGCTAGCAAACTTCAAAAAGAAGACTAAGCTGACACAAAACACTAATTAAAATAATAACTGTTGTGGGTTTATTTCCTGCAATGTTTCATTGTATTTTTATATTTCTAGGATTTAGCTTTAAAGGTCTTCAGCTCTCTCTTATTGGAGGTTAAGGAAAAAAACAACAGTAAATAGGCTGAAATTAAGCACAGTGTTATGAATGATTACACAAAGCCACCTTGGTAACCTGTTGACAGATTGCTGGCTGTCATGCAAGTTACCTCCCAGTAGGTCATTCCAGAGCTTTACATACTGGGCCAAAGAATACTGATTGATTATTCAAATGTCTGGCATTTCTGGGCAAGAAAACTATACCACTGGTCATTCTCTGTATATATTATGTTCTTAATATCTTGTTTAGATAAGTTTTTCTTATCATCAAAATCTCCAAACATACAGTCCATCAGAGGATGATTTTCTTCAACTTAGTGGCGATATCTACATCCAAAAAAAACTTTTTCTTCTCAATAGCATATTCACCTGGAAGTTGTCTGACAGTCCTCACTGGAAAATGAATAGGAATATCTAATGAAATTTACAGGATGGTTAAAATAATGTGTACAGTAGTACTTATAATAATTATGCCATGCATTCCAAAGTAGCTCTAGCTATTCACAGTTTAATAGATTTCAAAGACAGAAAACACGATTAAATCTGTCTCACTATGTTACATTTTATCCCATTATGTCTACATTGAACTCAATGACAAAATTTTGACTAAATCATCATTGCTTTTGGAATAAACTGTATCTCCTAGGAAGGCAACTAGGTTTAGCTAGGAACTTAGCAGGAGAAGAAGAAGCTGACACCTTTTTTGGTAGCTTGCTCCAGTGGTTAGTCATTCTCCCTTTTTTAAAAAAATACAAGTCTGCCTAACATGCTTTTAATTTCTCTGGTTTCAGTTTCCGGTAACTGGTTCGTGTTTTGCATTTCTCTGCAAGGTTTAATAGCTGTTTACTAGGCAGTCACTAATATGACTAGCTATATGCTGTAACTAAGTCATGTTGCAATCTTCTTGATAAAAATAAGCAGATTGATTCTTTAAGTCATGGCCATAAGATATGCCTCCATTTTTTGTTTCAGAAGCTTTTGCATTCCTTTCCTCACATTTATTTTTAAATATTCTTCAAGCACTGTGTACTTCAAAACATTTTGGACTATTCCAGTGTGTTGTATGCCAAGGTAAAAAAATTGGTCTGCTTCCACTCACTCACTGCTCCCCCATTTTTCAATTTCTCTGGCATATCAAAATTAATGTCAAAATTTCAGAGCAACATTGAAATTTAGTCTTCCTGAAGAGTATAATGTCAAGGATGGATGAAGCTGTGATTCAACACAAATGGAGGTTGAAGGTTATAAAAGAAGTCTAAAAATCCATGTAACATACTATGTAAACAGGAATATGTGCTATGTCAGCTGTAGGAAAAATGTCCTTAACCAGTTTGGAAAACTTTTTGCCAGTAACCACAAGACAAGTATCAGCTATGCAGCACACTGCACAGTGATATACAGAGAATAAAACTTGTGACTGAAGAGGTGACAATAAAACCCATCTTTCAAGTGCCGTGGGATACATAAATATCAGTAATAAAGTCTCCCACGGGTTCCCTGTGCTTTTGATCAGGCCTTTTATACATACACAGAAAAAAGAGGACCACTGTTTTGGTGGTCTTGAATAAAATTCTCGAAGCCTTCAGTAGCTGGGTGAAACTCATTTACCTATCTATCCCAGTGGGATAAATGAGCACTGCTACTAAAAAAGACAAAGATCACTTGGGGCTTTTTCCAGCATCACAGGAAAGTATCGACTTCTTATAGTCATTCTTCTGGTGTAAGTTTTTTAACAAAGAGATGCTGCTTCTTTAACAGTATTGTCTTGCTTGAAAAATTATTATTTTCCTCTCAAAGTGAATTCTGTTGAAACAGTAGCCTCCTTGGAGATTAAATATGAAGCACACATAGAAAACAGCTGCACTTGCTAATCAGTACAATGTATATGGGTAATGGGATGCTATTCTACAAGCAAAGAAAATTATGAGAAAACTGCTTTTGGAATGTTCTGTATGGAGAGAAAGAAAGCAGCGCAGAGTTTAACTAATATCAGCATATATACTTGCTCAGTTCATGAAAGGCTATGCCATTTTGCATAAGCCATTATCAACAATGTACTTTCTTGTATAATTATTGGTATGCACTACACAGCAATATGTCTTCTTGTATCTTGTCATCCATATTTTGTTCACATTTAGACTTGTCTGTAAAGGATTTGCATTCAATGACATCAAAATGCTTTGCCACTGTTATGCGTAAATCTCATCAATAGCTGATGAAACATCATCGGACTCTGTTAAATAGAGTGTACTAGCTTCTTTGCTTTCAATATAAGAAAGAGCACACATAAATAGCAGAAAGTGCCACATACAGTATAATAAAAATATTTGATATATTGTAAATATTCTGCTCAGAACCTGATGGGAGCGCAAACCCAATCCTTGAGGAATGAGTTTGTTTCATCTAGGTTACCAAATCAGGTTCTCTTAAGCTTATAGAAGGGACAACTAAAGTTGCTAGTGTTTAATGATACTGTGGTCAGCTATGGCAACTGAGCAGGTAGCTTCAGACCAGATCTAATTACACAGAAGTGTTCATTAAAATTATCTGTATTTGAAAACTCTTTCTTGCAAGATCAGCAGAGACACTCAGGACAAAATCAAGGAGAATGAATTGACTTTTTAACAACTCTCCCTTACCAGGATCTTGAGCAGAGCTGATTGATGCATACATCACAAATAATGGGACTAAGGTGAGAATTCAGCTGATTTCAGCTTGGCATAAGACCTACTCAGAAAAGAGGGAACATTTATGCTTTTTCAATTAGGGACACTATTCTACTGTTTACATCCTTCTCTGAAAAGAACCTAAACTAGGAATAAATTCGCTACTGAAATATGTAATAAATCGTGCATTGTTTTTAGACACTTAGAATTACATATAATTTACACCCATTTTCTCTCTCTGTTTTTCAGCCCAAAGAGTACCACCTACGTTCACATGCTGACTTAATTTATCTGATGAGAGAAAGCAAATTAGAAAACAGTGAAGAATCTTTTTAGGGAAGCTAACGTCACCTGTCCTTGACAATTATTTGAATCTTCACGATATGCTCTGTTGTCAGGTATTCGGATAAAGTGATGACCTAGAGTTAGTCCTTTTCTGAGGAGGAGTAATGCATTGACCTCTTTCAGCTTCTAAAAGTTAGGAACATGCCTCACCATGTACCTCCTTACCTTTTTCTTCTTCAAGCTAAACTCTCAAAGATCAGACTTCAAGCTAAACAATTCCCGTTCTTTCATCTTTCTTCATAAATTATCTTTCTTCTCTGGACTCTCTTAATAGTTTTATGGACATTTTCTTCAGTTCCAGAGCTCCATGATAGGACCCTGAAATATTATCTGAATATTGAATAGAGTGGAAAGTTTACTTTATGTGGATTAAAATCCTGTCTCTGTATATTACAATAGAATTTTTGCCTTCTTCATACCAGCATGGTACTCTTGACTCATGCTCAGGCTGTAAGTTTCAATAACCCCCAAAACCTGTTCTGAAAAACTTAGAAGGCTTCTAAGATTAATGGGAAATTTCTACAGAAGAGGCATTGTCCACTGTGTACACCTCTATGACATTATGCTAATCCAATTAACATCTAGATGATCACTTGATTTAATTTGATTTCATTTATTTTTATAGGATTTAATTTGGCCTTCATTTTACCTCACAAATGAATATTTGCACAACTACCTATAATAATTTAGCAATTTCCAAGAAACATGTCTGTCTGTAATTTTTGGTAGATAACAAGTGCCTTCCAAAATAAAAGAATCTATTTTAAATAAACACAATTGCACAAGAACTAATTTTACTTGATAACATTATTTCCAAATTACTAAAGCACAATATGAAGAAAAGAAGAAAAAAGAGGAAGAGGAGAAGGAGGAGAATGAGGAGAATGAGAAGGTATTCTTATTATTTCTGGTATTTGCAACTCTATTTTTACTTCTTTTCTGTGATTACAGATCACTAAGTAGTGATTTTTTTGTTTGACTGTTAGATCAATGAGGTAACGTATGTATAAATTATGCATAGCTATCCCATAAATGTAGCACCCACAGGTGAGGACTGCTGACAATTATTGAGGTTATAAAGATCTCCTTTCTGTCTGAACCAATTTTACTCAGAGTCGAAAAAGGAATCTTTTCTCAGTATTTCAACAATGTTATAGCCTTCATTCTCCATTGCACATACATTTATCCTACCTTCTGAAACTATAAACACTGTGGAAAGGGCATAGTGGTAAACTAAACAATACATTCCCACTTCACCCTTTTTCTTTCACAGCTTTTATTGTACATGCACTTATTGTTATTCTAATGTGTTGTTTTACATGGTCCTCAAAAAAAAAGCTCAGTCATGCAAATTTCACCAAGTAAATATTTATTCTTTCATTTAGACATGTGTCCCTATACATGTAAGAATGTGATTTTAAAAGATGTTTCAATTTGAAAGTTGACTTTTTTTTTAACGCTAGATGTTTGTAGTTGCACTATGTGCAGTGATTTCAACTAAATACCACTAAGTTAATATAGTCAATACGTTTATATAATAATTGCACTATGTTGTGCCATATAAATGGAAAGTATAAAAAGAGATAGTTTTACTCCAATGTCAGCCAAGATATGAGTTCAGCACTGAAGTCTCTCACCTCCTTAAAAGTATCATGGATGCAGTTACTGGGCTCACTTGTTATATAGTTAGATGACATGTCATATTTCGACATCCTCTAAAGCACTCTTTGCATGGTTGGTTATTTATTTTCTCCTCTTGGCTTCAGTCTGCCAGAATTAGAAGGATTAAGAAGACTATTATAGATCCTTGTAAAGTTGGATTTGTGTTACTATAGAAGATGTAGCAGTGGATGGCAGACAGCCAGGCAACAACATGAAAGTGGAAGTGTCTGATATGATGCACAGTAGTACTTGAAAAAATACACAACTATAGTTGTAGTCCCCATTGCCGCTGCTGAAAGCCACTCTCCTGTGACTTACATTTCCACTATTTAGGAGAATAGAAGTTGTTTGCAATGTTATTATGAATGGAAGTAAAAAGACTAACTGCAAGCTTCTTCATCTTTGAAGTCCTTTACATGTGTTGGTACTAGTACAATAACTACTGTTTACATATACAGGCAATTAATTTATGGAGTTCACGACTCAAAATCTAACCCTCCAAATTCTCACTGCAATATAAAAAAAAAGGGAAAATTAATGTGAAATAAATTAAAACAAAAGACAGACTAAGAAGTCAGATGGTTAGAGTGTATTTTTTTCTTTAGCCTGATTCAATACATTTGAAGCAGGTTGCTCATCTTATGATCTGTTCTTCATGGCTTTTTCACTACATATCTGCTGCCACAGAAACGATTTTTCATGTTGATGTTGCATGAAAATGGATAATACATTCATATATGTGTCATTTTTAAGTTTGTAGGTGATATTAATCTTCAATTTATTTGCTTCTGATCGTATCAGAGTACGCTTCCTTTCCTCTTTTTGAATAACAGGTAGAAAATTACAAATTGTTTTGCCTTTCCGTAAGTATTGATAAAACTATAGCTACAGAAGTTGCTGATCAGTTTGAGTAACATAAGTGGCATTTGATATACCTTTATAAAATTTTAGATGTAGAATATAATCACGCAAGACGCGTAGCATCAAAACAAACAGAACTATTGTATAAAAAGGTAATGTATTAAGCGATTGTACATTTTATAAAGAAAGAAGAAGGGAAAAGGATAAAATCAATGTACACTCATTGCTATTGTTTTCTCCATTCCATTTCCATCCAAATCCTAGTTCTGAGCTCTACTTACACATACCCTCAGAAACTGATAAAAATGATTTTATCCAAAATTTACAGAAGTCAAGGAAAGAGTTCAGGTGTCTATTTCAAAAGTATATTTTACATTAAATGGACTCTAGCATTATTTTCATATTCACTTACTAGCTAGTCCAATTAGTAATAATGATGCAATTAAACTCAGAATGATTTTAACTACAGAGATATGCTAAAACCTGAAGACTGAAATATTTATTTATAAAGTAGAGGATGTGAATACTCCTAGGGTCATGAGAACATTCTGCATGACATTTCTATGCACTGGACCATTTTTCAGTCATATCCCTTCCTGTTTCATATGAAAGTCTGGAACTGATAAATTTTCAACATATAAAGACACCTAAAATCCTGGACTTTTTGGGTTTCAACACAAATGCTTCTCCCAGAAAATTTCAAATGCCTAGCTTACCGTCAGACTGCTCTGCCTGTTTTGCATCTGAGAATAGAGGTTAGTTGCTTTTCCTTTACCCTAATTAGCAGGACATTTTGTGCCTAGACTGGCATTATGGTTTGTGATAATCATGAATATTACAGTGGTTACGTCTGCAGTGCACAAGTCCTTTTGTGGTTCTAACAATAAGTATCTCAACGAGCTTTGAATGTGACTGCAGTGCCTTCAGAATTATCCCTTTTGTTATTCTTCATTTCCTACCTTTTGGCATGCAGATGAAAAAATTACTTAGGAATTACTTTCAATAAAAAGTAGTGTAAAAGTATTACGTATGATCCAAATGTCTAGTCAGGCATTGGAGTGCAAAGGGGTTTTTTATCTAAACACTTTTGGTGATGTTTTGAAAAAAAGTATGTAAGTAGCTTGGGAGAAATTGTGTTTTTAACACGTATGTAAGCACTTTCAAAAATTCCACCCTTAATCCTTAATTTTTGTATCTTTCTCTTTTTTTCTAGCACGATCGTTCTTTACTGGAGAGAATACGATTGTGAGTCCTCTAACATAGCAAAGGCGAGTAGCATGACATTTTTGTCTTTGGCCTTCCTTTAATTATGTTTCATTCTGACCATCTTGTGTGGAGCCAGTACCAGAAAGCACAGCTTTGATAGCAGTGTTTACATGAATGTTTGATAAGCATCTGTCAGCCCGTAGCACTCTACAAGGCTGTGTAACACAAAAGACAGCCAGGGAACCCTGGAGCTTTTGCCACCTGAAAGCATAATCTGTGTGTTTTCTGAATTTCAAATGAGCACAGAGATTGTTCTTTTGTAACTCAAAATGTAATTTATGTATTATTTACTATAAGAATATATTAATCAGAAAATACAGTTGTTCCTTTTTATAAAATGCAGCTTTGAGGAACAAGGTCAAGATGTCTTTTATACCATACTTATCTTACTAAATTGTCTTTGATCCCACTGGATAAAAAAAAGCAGACAGATAAAATTGAATAGTTGACAAGACTATTGACTACATTAAGATGAGTAGTGAGCAATTACTTGCAAACATTTTGACAATTTCTGGTTAGATTTTTCATTTCAACTATGTTCTCAAATCTTTTGATTTGCTTTCTGCAGAAATTTCAAGAAGCAAAGCTTTGTTTCTATTGGTGTTAAAAAAGTTAGCAGTTAAGCTGACTTCTGGTCAGAGTGTATGAATACTACTCCCAGGTCTATCAGTAACCAGCTGTGTGACCTTGAATTAAATGAGTGTATTCTTTCAGTCTTTTACTTGTGTTGCACTGGCCCAAACTATTTAGATCTAATTTAGTTTTGAATCCAGAAGGTGTGTAGCAATATTATTTTGTCATGGACCTGAACATAATATTCACTGCTGTTCACAAACCACTGCTGTAAGTATGGATTCTGGTTAGGAAATGACATGCAGTGACCTGGCAGAAGAAGGTCACATCTGTTTATTATGAAGTACACCAATTATGTACACATTCAGAGCTTAGTACTGTACTTAATACAGGGCCAAAACTGACAAGATCATTAAAAAAAAAAAAAATTAGTCTAATTTATATCTAAGAAGGGCCTTAGAGGTAAGGCAAAATAAACAAGTGCCCAGATGTCAGACTGCCAAGGCTATCATACTTCTTTTTTGATGCTGATAGAAATTGGGGCTGGCTTTTGCAACATCTTTAACAGCCCAACCAACCAATGTCTCAAGTGTGCAGTCCTCTTGTACAACAGCTTTCATTCTCCCTCACTTATCATGCATGGACCTCTGTCCACTGACAGCAAGGAATAACAAGCTCAGCTTTCCAAGGTCCTTATTGCAGCTCTCCACCCTGCTCTGGCCTTTCCTTTCCTTTCCTTCATTGCTTGAGCCAACCCTATACATTCCCTTTGACTTCTCAGTGCATCCTGTTTCCTCTATATGTATGAAGATTGAATATTCATGAGGAAAAAGATGTCTTTTGTGTCTTGATGTCAGGCACATCGCCAGTTCTTAGCAAATACATAATATTTTATTTTGAGTAAGTTGATAAAATCCATTTATTTATGGACACTTTAAAAATAGGAAAGGAAGAAGTCTGCAAATGCTTGACTTAGTATACATTATTTATTCAGCTCTATGTTCTTTATTCATTTTTGTAAATCAACATGTATCTGTTGCTTGTTTATTCTGTAGGAAAACTGGAAATGGAGTTTTATGGGATCATACACATGAAGAACATTGTGTTTGTTGATTTATCCTTCATACAGTTGTTCTACAATATAAACATAATAAGCTTAGTATCATCTATGGTATAACTCCATTTATTTCAACCTGGATAACAGAAAACACAGTAGTTGCACTGAGTGAAGTCATACTGAGGAAGATTTAGCACATTTAGGCATATTGAAGAAATTTGAATAATTTCGTATTATTTAAGTGAACATTCAGACTGAGCTGTTAGATAAAATGATTCCATTTAAATTAGATTGAGTAAGACTCCATTTTACTATGAGAGATGTTTCTGTGCTTGTCCTTGTGACAATTTGTGCTCATATCCCACAGCTTTCAAGGGCCAAGACAGAGGGAGGGGTTAATTTCTTGGACTTTTTTTGGATTTATACTTCAGTTCTTCAGGAAGTAACATTGACTCCGCCTTTGTTTAGGCTTTTTTGACTGCAAACAAAATTCCTTATGTTGCCAAGTATTAAGACAAGCAGTGTGAGACAGCATCTCCTTTCTTCCACGGACATGGCAAAGGAAGGTCAGTTGAGATTCATACAAGCCAGCAAAGGGAATGGAAGAGATCTTACTTAGCATGAAATGGCAAGCAAAGTAGCATTTGCAGGAGCATACATATCTAACTCCAGACTGCAGCAAAGTTTCTGCTGCTCTAGTAGTTGCACCACTTCACCTATTTTTAAGTCATCACTCCGTCAGAAATAAAAGATGACAGCTGTCGCTTGGTGTTAATAAATTCTAGGGAATTCTTTTGTCTTTTTTATTAAATAAGAGCAAACTAAATTAACAGCTTTGCCAAGAAACAGTTGGCTTATTTGTATCATTCCATCTCTATGTGTTGTATGTGAGATCAATGTAAGCATGCAAAAATGGATGGAAATCCACTGGTGTCAATTAGAGAAGAAACTTCTGAAATACAAAAGGGAGAGAGAATGAAAAAGCAACCTAATATTAATGAACATTTTAAAATTCCACTCAGTGCTTGAGGTGCCATTGATTAGGATGCCTAGCAAGAAGTCCCTTAGTGTTCCCAGTTTGAAACCAGTTGGCTTTTTCTTTCAGACCAGGGCTTTGTATACTCAATTCTGTTCTCAATTACACTGGTATATAGTAGGGGTAACTCTGCTACCTTAAAGGAATTATTGTATTCACAACACTGTAACTGAGATTAAAATTTGCCCCTCAGAATTCTATCAAAAAAGGCTGAAAGGTTATGGGGATTTCTATATACTGTGTGAATCAATTCCAGAGAAAACATGCTTTTAAGACAGTGTTAGTTCTTTATACTATTAGAAACAGTTCTTTGTTGTCTTTAAAACCTATTTTAAGTTGATCACAGATTTTTAAATTGGCACATGTGCTTGTCAAAATATGCTGCTCTAAAATTAATTTCCTTTGAGGAATGTTTCTCTGAATATTGCAATCAAATAAAAACATGCTAATTTACACTCCTCAAGGCTAGATATGTATATTTAATCTTCTCAATACTTTCTAACACTACCAGCAATTTTCCTCTGCATATTGGACTAAATACAGGGAAACCTGGGAGCGGATTTCAAGTAGTCTGTAATGCTTTTTCTTAAACAAACAATGAGAAAATTGCTAATTAATATTTTCCATTTTTGTGCACGAGCTGTGAAATTGCACAACTAGCTGAAACTAATGAGTCACAGAAACACTCAATCTTGAGGGGAGTGAAATACACTAAAATTTAGTACTTGTAAGTCTCAACTACATAATTTTCACAAACAATGAACTCATCAGAGTTATATCCAGATATGCATTCATAATATAAGTTGCAGGTGCAAAAATGCAAGTGTAAATTTTGCTGGTAGACTTGAAAATGGAGCCTTTCAGGAAAATGGCATTTTATATATGCAAACGTACAACTGTAGGATGTCTATTAATGGAATACCAGTTTGAACACACATATAGGACCTAGTTTTCAATTGCGTGTCCCTTGTCAGACTTGTTTTAACAGAAACTTCTCTTATGACCGACTTAATAAAAACTCAGTGGATTTTGGGAACGCCATGTTTACAGTCTAATCCCTACTAGACTGTAGTAAATCTGAGCATACTTGCACAGGGTTAAGAAAGACTTTCCTTGCAATTCGCATTTATTTCTGGCAAAGAATGATATAAATGCATTTATGTTAGAATCATGCAGGGAACATTCCCAACCATTGGAACATAATCATCTATGCTGTTAAAAATTCTCTGGTGCAGTTCTGGCTCTGGGTCAACTATGACTCTCCCAGACAATTGCCGTGCACAGTTGAGAGTTACAACATGCCAAGGACTAGTCCTATTAGGCAGTTTGGGTGATGTCACCCTTGTTGGAGGGGGAAAGAGTGCAATAGCATGGATGTGGGATGCTCTGTTCCAGCTGGCCTCAGTGCTGAGAATGGTCCTGGGAATGTTTAATTTATGAGTATAGATGTAGTCTACGGTGCCAAGAGGAGGAATTGAAAACAGCTGTCCTATGCTCTCAGTGCCTGAACTGCCAACCATGGGTAGTACAGAAAGGCAAGAAATTGCCAAAGAACCAGGAAGAAAAGCCTGAGACAGATGCTCTGTTCCTGGGGTTGCTTGAGGAGGGAAATAATGGGATTGTTTAGGTCTGGAATCTTGGTTGGGTGAAGAATAGGAGTAATGGTTAATACAGTAACCTTTGATATGTAGGCAATCAAGGTTTAAATTTATATTCTGCCTGATTCAGGCTAACAAATAAAACTAATTAACAACTATGCCAAAAGATTGTCTACAAACTGCTTTCAGTTTTTCCTGTTGATGCTGTTCCACTTTGTTCAAAAGACAAAATTGTTAACTGGGACAGGAGAGAGAAGGGCCTGGAGTCAAGGCCAGGTGGTGCCAATAGCAGACTGCTGAGCACTCTGGTGTCCCTGTGCTAGGTATTATGATGACCTAGCAAAAAAAGTACAGTCTAGTCTTAAAAAAGGCTTAATTTTGTAGTTTCAATATTTTCTGTACAATCAATAGCACATCCTTCCTTACACAAAATTTAGGGGACAAAGCTAGTTCTGAATGGTTTGTATACAAGATTCTATTAATTTTTCAGTATTAATATTTTTGTATGTTTGTTTGTACTCTGTCAAATTGCAAATACATAATTTCTTTCATATTCTCCATACAAAGGACTTTTTTTAGCTCTTTCTGAGATGTAAATGGTAGTATATTTACCTGTGACTGTGCGTTCTTTTATATAGTTAGAACACCATTCTTCTTGACTTCAGCTTCTGCAAGGTAAGCAGGAGATAGCACTGATGTTATAGACGATGTGGTTCTCAGCAGTTGTGGAAATCTGTTCCTGAATTTTGAAGGCCAACAAAAAGAGGAAGAGTCAGCAGTGCATACTGCTCATAGGCATTAACCCACGTCTATTCTAACTGCAAATCCATCAGGCTTAAATTAAATTTAAATTAATATATAAAGATTCTAAAACACAAATCTGATCCTTTCTTGTCCTCTTCATTATTTCCAGCTTTATTTTATGGCTCTACCAGATGGCTCCAACAAAAAATAAATTATATCCATATTCACTGAATCCTTAGTGATGTGAAATTATTCACATTCGTAACAATTACAATGTTAGCCCTACTGTAACAAGAAACACCTGTCCCACAATTCATTTTTGTCTTTCTGCCTCCTGGCTTGCAAGATACAGATTTTATCAATCTTTTCCTATGCCATGAATTATACCTGACTAATCTTGAAAAGTCAGCAAAATCATTGAGGCTGAGCCTGGCAGAGGCTGAGCTCAGAACTCACACAGCAATTGATTGCATTTGCAGCCCAAGTAGTACTTACCAGTGTTTTATCTTATGCCAATAAGTGAATACATCTTGCAGATAAACTATGTGATCCACAGACAAAATAATTCTTTCTGATATTTCAATGAAAAATCCTGAGGAAACAGAGACTCCTTTGCGAACCTTGTTTAAAACTTAGCAACACTGTGAAATAAACATGTAGTATTTTTTCTACTTCCAAATACCACAGTGACTCTGATGTAAGGAAAGTGATTTGTCCCAGACACATAGAAAATGGCAAACTGGGGAATCACACCTTGCAGTAACAGTTTTCAGACTGAAGGCTGCAACAAAAACTGGAAAATTTAAAATCTGTTGAGGTTAAACTGAAATGGAAATTTTGGGATAAGGATATGGAAATTCAACAAAAGATGAAGTGACAAATTTTGCATCAACCTAATGTTCATATGACCTGAAAACTGAAATATTTTTTGTTTGTTTTCCCTGCTTTTAGCTAGTTGCATTCTGTCAACGAAAATCTTGAGTGCTATTTATAAATAAAAAGTTGCAAAGCTTTAAAAAGGTCAAAATAAATTTTAGTAGCATGTTTGGAGAAATGAAATATTTCCTTTTACAAATACCTACAAATTTTTGTTTGTTTTCTGGCAAACTTTGGCTGGATTTAACTTGGGTTCATTAAGAGTTACAGCCCAAACTAAAAGTCCAATTTTCCCACAAATTTTGTATTTTTATCTGAAAATCAAGTATCCAACTCTATTTCATGGTTTTAACTCTCATGCCATATTTGAGCTGCTGAACTATAACAGCAGAAATGTAAATGTTTAAAAAAAAAGAATAAAAAATATGTTATGGTTCAGAAGATAGAGGAATCGCCTGCCTGTTTCAAGTGGAAACACGTGAAATGCTTAGTTGAGCTATTATTTTAATGATGGATATAATAGAACTGGTGCTTTCAATAACTTGTTATTCCATTCCTTTTTTTTTCCCTACCTTTCTCAGGTGTTTCTTAATAGTCCAACCCTCCTCTTCAAAACTAATTTTTTGTCTCTTTGTATTATCTAAAATTCTGGTAGAAATACTTCCTGATCATATTTCTTTCTAAGTTACAAACTAGTAAAAATTTCATATAAGACTAAGACACAATAAGAATTTTTCATGCTTTAATATATTTAACACACATTTACATGAGGATCTTTATGTAAAACCTGGAATAAACTTCTCCCAGAGTTTAACTTTGAAAATGGCCTTTAACAGAGTCTTACAAAACATGAATACTACAAAGGGCAAGGGTGAGCTTTCTTTGGTATGCTTGCCAGCTTTTAGAAAACCTCTCCAACATCTTGATACCTCTCTCACAGACTATGACACACTGTCACTTCTCTAGTTTTCATATCTGCAAAGAGTGAAATTTTCACAATTTCACCATTGTTGATAAAAAACATTGAATCTGTCTTGAATAAAAAAATCTCATTTATAGATTTTTGTTGCTAGAAGACCAGCCTTTCAAATGAGTGGTAAATCTCAAAAGTAACAGAAGAGTCAATGCCTTGGTTTTTTTCATAAGGGCTACAATCTTATTTTTCACTTTTTTATATATTTCTTTACACTTTCTCATACTATCATGTGGTGTGCTGAAGCAGAATAGGTGTTAGGTTTTAGTGTGGAAGTAGATGTATGAATAAATAAGTGAATAAATTCTGTACAGTGCTGCATTCTGTAAGGATTCCTGAGGGGTCTTTTATGGTCCAGGTTACTGTACTGTAAAAGTATACTCCTGAACTCACTCTTTTCTAGCAAAACATGCCTTTACAACATTCAGGGAGAATATCCTTGCACTATGAGTCCGCAAAATGGCTGATGAGAACAACAGAGACACAACTATGCAGGTAAAATGGGGCTGAACACATGCACTGAGAGAGAGAGAAGGGATATGTCTCCCTATCCCTGTCCTTCGCAATCCTTCAGTTCTACAATATTAAAAAATCCAGCTGAACCTCTAAAGGGATGCACTATTTTAAGTGATATTACTTGGGGCCATCCCTTTTAAATATATTTATCCATACAGACCTGTAGACAGGCAGTAAATATCATTTAATTTAACATACTGTAGCAGCAGATATACTTTTCAAGAATGACTTCAGCTTTGTGTTAGGTAGCCTTACTTTGACCAATCCAAAACTGTAAATGAGCTGAAGTTCACTCTGGTACATACTGGGAAGTAAGCTGGTTAAAAAGACAAAAAGCACATTTTTCACATGCAATATCATGACATATAAGCTTTTGGTAATTAATTTCTTGGTTGTTTTCCTTTGTGCTGTTGATCAGAAGCAGCATAAAGCCGGCAATCAAGATGCAGATCCTGGGGAAAGTCTGATATTTAAAAAAAAAAAAATAATAATTAAATCTGATTTTTCTTTCTTTTAACTACACTTTTATCAGTAATTTAAAGTTGAAATCAGGTTTCCTATGTAGTAATATATTAATGAAAGTACTCACGTTTCCTTCCTTGTTAAAAATGCTGTCTTATATGTTCTCAGTGTGACAAAACCTCTTAACATCACTTTGCAGTTCTCACACCATAAGAATGAACAAAGTGTCATACTTGACAAGCAATGCAACATGGAAATGAATCCATTGATTGCTATTAAAATTGTGATTCTTGACCACAGAGGCTAATACTGAGGTACAGGGAAAAAAACCTGTACAATAAGGCTATAAAATGACCCTCACTTAAACCTTGAAATAAGTGCCACTGACCTTCACTGGAACTGAAAAAGTTTCAAATAATTTGATTATCATATTTTTAAATAAGCTTCCTATTACCATCTTTAAAATTAGGCTTTTTAGGCAGAAGCAGAAATGTCCTGCTAACTCTGTTCAACCTTCTGAGCCTGAGAGGTGAATTCTACTTGACTGATTTCAAATGGACTGTGTCCTTCATACCAAAACTTGTTAATCATGTTCAACCTTGAAAGTGATTTCTACCTCTTAAGTCCTGTGTGAACCATCTGTAAGTCTTGCCACCTGCCCTACAATTGTTCTTTGAGACATTTTACTTTACTTCACTTCACATATTGTTGAATCCTCATTTTAGAGAAAGGGAAATTATTTGGTTAAACAATGAAACCCAAGCAGTTTAGATTCACTGTGCAGATAGTAGTTAGGTCACAGCAAAGCTAGGTTACTGTAACATTTTATATCAAATTGTGGTAGTGTCAAAGGTGATCCATTATATATTTTCATATGTGATTTCATTAGAATAATGTCAGCATTTGCTGAATTAGTTAATTTTATTCCACTTTTATTCAGATTCACAGTATTCAGACCATATAGATCAGTCATGTCCTGGGAACATAGTGAAAATCCATGGGAAGGCAGACTGGCTTAGATATCTGCCACCACAGCAGCAGCTGACAATATTTTTGAGCTCAGATTCAGATTATTTGTGTTAGTGGTACAAAATTCTGCTTTTTAATCACCTGGAGACCATTTCGGTTCAGCTATTGGGCAACGCTCATACTCAGCAAACCAAAGGATAAACAGTATTCAGAGTGGCAGACCACCTGATAGGGGGCAACATTCAGCCCTCAGTTACATTAACAGTTGCAGGACAGTGTCTGTTAATTGCTTAGTGGTACAACAGTCTTCTTTCTTCCAAGGAGCCATAGGAGTTTCTGATTCGTCTGGCTCACCCTGTCTCCCATCCCCCAATTGTGGGTGACAGCAGAGGCAGAGATTTCCTTAGAACTACAAGACTTTAAAAAAAAAATTGAAACACAACCCATATGTCATGTTGTAAAAAATGCAAAATATGATGGATCTGTAAAAGCGGCACACCAGGCCATATGCTTCAGACAGAACAGCTTGCATACGTCTAGGCCTCTACACTGACTTCAGGAACTGAAAACAGTGGCTAGTCTACTCCACACTTTTCTACTTGTTAAATTTGTTTTGCTAAAATCAGGTTTACATCTGAAGCCAGGAAAAAAAAAAAAAAAAAAAAAAAAATCAGTCTTTATCAAAAGATTGAGGCTGATGATTGGCTGCTTATTTTCTGCACTACTTTGATCAGCCGTGCTGTGACCAAGTGAAGTGGAACAATGGCAAGATTTTCCACAGCTTCAGATCCAGAGGTTCAGTCTGCAATGAGAAATAGGGGCCCAGTATTCAACACCAGGAGAGTTCAGCATACAGGTGGTGGTGTGCTCTGTGAAGAATGTGACACTCTGCCTGTTTTTGCCATAATCTCAAACACTTTCCTGGCACTTCCTAAAAGGCTAAGCAATGTTAATTCTTTTACTCAGACCTAATTCCCACAATATTATCTTTCACACAACAAAACCTGCATGAACACTGCATTAAAGGTCTGTTTCACTCTGGCAAATGCCAGGAAATTCTAGAGTCATTAACCTTCCTTATTGTGCACAGTATTACGGAGGTCTTTGAACAGCAGGATACTTCACATACAGTATCCTATGTGGTATAAGAGCTAAAATATGCACAATTAAGCAGGTTAATATTCAGCTTTAACCTCTGTGTTTCAATGATGAAACATCAACAGAGCAGTTGAAAACTCCTTTTTAGATACGAACAGTGCAAATGTTTGCACATTTTGGACTGTCTGCAAAAACAGGCTTTTGAAGAAAATATGCAAATTCAGGATACATCTAATCTTACTATAGTAAATCCTTATTGAAAAGAAACAAAGAATTTAAACATTTAGTTTTTCACTTGTGTGTATCCCAAACTCCTCACAAAACCAAGTGACCATTTTCAACAGTGTGCAAGCCAGCTTCCCAAATGTTATGTGAATCTTGCAGAATCGTTTCCTTCAATTAATGGCTGTCAAGTCAAGATATATATTCTACAGGACATCAGACTGGATGACATTACGGTGTCTTCCGGCTTTAAAGCCTTCTGAATCTGCTGTTACTGAAGCAAAATCCTAAACTCCTAACTTACGGTTGCAAACCTCATTTTTGCATAGTATCTTTACCTCACAAGAATGAAGTTTTCTTCTTTCCAAGAAAGAATAAAGCAAAGCTGGTTTTGTTTGGTTTAGCATTTTTTTTTCTTAAACTCAGGGCTTGATCACACATTCTCTTGCCACTGCAGCTCTGTCAGTGAAAGATTTCTCTATGCCAGCTGCTTGTCACTATGTCCACTGGGAGGTTTTCATCCCCTCCAATCTATCTACTAAGCTGCTTTGCGAATGGTCCCTTATTTGTTGCTGTCAAAATGAATAGTGTTAGCAAAACCCTGCTCATTAGACTAACTTTGCAATTTTAGACTGAAATAGGTCAAAGGATGCCCATACAAACAGGTCACCAAGCAGATCTGAGGGAAAACTACTGTCTCATAAGGGGTAGAGATGTGCAGTTGCAGGCTGGCTGGCTGAGGCAGGAAATCCCTCCAGCAGACATGTTGAATCTCTTCAGCAGGATATATGATCAGCCTCTTCCTCTGTAAAATCCATATGGTGCTTTCATATTGCCATAAAAGTTTGAAAAAAAGTATTCAGAGTGGAGCTAATCTTAACTATGAGGGAGTAAGCACATAAATCACTAGACTCTGTCCTAAAGAGGATCTCTATGTCCCCAGACTCTCTCTGCTCTGCACTAAGTCAGCCTCAAATATGCTTTACATATAGCTTTGAAATAAAGACATTAAACAAAGTAACAATCTATACAGTCATGAGAATCCTGTCAGAAGATTTAACAAAATATCTCTTCTGTTTGTACAATGGTGGTCTAATATCTTGTTTACCTAGATACATATTTAGTTAGTAGGTATTGTCTCTACAGCTTTCATTTTCCCTGGAAATGAACAGACATATAGAAAAATGGATTTTTATACTAGACATCAAATATTAGATTTATTTTCACCTCTTAAGACATATCAGGTTTTTTTTTCAGATACTTGTGTTTATGCAGGTAGCATGCATTCTATTTGAACAAAAAAATAAATTAAAACTATAAATAGCAAGGTAGCTAGCTATTTTGATTTTCAAATAAGAAAAAAACTCATATTTTCTTGTAATTGCAGACAGAATTCAAACAACGTTGTCAAACCTATCTAAAAAGACGCTAAATCTATCTTCATTACTAATATAAGTCTAGAAGTCTCTTCCAGTAATAATAATTATTATTAATTTACCATTCCATATGGATATCACAACACATGTATTCTAAAAGTTCTTATAGTGGGGTAACTCAGTACCTCCTGACAGTAACGGATACAGTATAGAGTTTATATAGGTGCATATATTTTCTAATGCTGTCAGTAGAGTTGTGTGTCATTCATAGGACATAGGTATGGTTTTTCTAGGATGTTTTGCTTTAGATTTGACAAAATAACAAAAAGTTCATATTGTTTTAATATTAATTTCCTTAAAATATATCAATATTTACAGATACCTATGCTGGTTTGTCACTCAAAAATAGTGATGTATTAGTTTTGGCAAGTATATTTCACACACCATCCATTATATTCAAGGGTTCCAAAAATTATACTGCTTAACCTTTTGTTATGTAGATAAGAACATTCAATTGCCTTTTGTTTTTTAATTCTTCAGAGTTGTTCTGAGAAAACATATGAAACAAATTCTACATTCTTGTAGATATACTGGAAGCAGCATTTCAGGTTTGTTCTCAGAAAGGGGCACTCCTCAGTATAGCACCCAGGTATTTCTGTATTTTCCTAAGTTCTCTGAACACTGCCTTATTTTTATTATGTTGCTAGTTACTGGTTCATCATTCTTATTTAATTTTTTCACAAGTTTCTATTAACAATCTATGAATTTTTGCTTTCCAAGTTATATCTCTGGAAGGGAGCTGAAATTAAATTCAAGTGTTTGCAAAGGAAAAAGAAAAACATGACATGAGAAAGTCAGTGGCCCTAGTTAAACTTGCTAGTGCCTTAAGGTTCAAGAACATAAACTAAAGCATGCACTGCAATAATGCTGAATATAGCTATTCCTGTTATGTCCAGGGAGAAAACTCAACCAGACATCACCTGTGTTTTCTGAACTGAACATGTCAGTTACAATGACGTTTAGGAGGTGTTCTGTTCTTGCTGCAGATGCTGAGTCATTTATAGCATTGGTTTAAATTTTTCTAGGTACAGTGGTTACCATGCCCAATTCTCCATCCCACTTCTCTGCCATAAATTTACACTCCCACAGCAGGGATGTCTAAGCAGGCTGTGAAAGGCATGGCTGCTGATGAACGATCATAGTTTACAGACTGTTATGCTAACATAAACCAGCACTAACTTTAATATACTTCACATTAATATGCCTGGCAGGAGATACGAAGGCAGACTGCAGGAATGGAAACTGTTTCAGCTGTCCCACATTAATTCATTCTATATATGAGTCAAAGTCTTTAATGTCTACAAACTCTCCAGATGGAAGCTGTTGAAAGATAACCTCTTTCTCTCCACCTCAGATGGAGTCATGGAAAGATACAGAGTAGTAAGCTAACATTCTGAAAATACATGTATAAGGAAAACCTTAACAAACTTTTACTTATTTTTGCAAGGAAAGATCATAATATTGTAGAAAAGTTAGTAACAAATTAATTTTTTTGCTGCGCCCAATTATAAAATTTTACCAAGTGTTTGAAAATGTCTCTCATACCAAAGTTATTAATATTTGGTTTCTAAGATTATTTTTCTCTTTGTGATTAGCCAGAAGATATTTTATTTTCCCTCAGATTTGATTTTATGACTGTCATCTCCCTTGCCTCCATGAGGTACAATTATTGCTGGTTAGCACTCTAATTCCATGACACCAAAACAGAGTGTAAGACTAGTCAAGAGGTATATATATTTTAGCAGATTTTTCCTGTGTATTTCCCTGTATATTGTTCAGAGTGCCAATGTAATTCTGTGAGATGGATTTGAGCCTCTGGAACCTGAAAAGTTTGGAAACCACTTTGCTTGCAGACTCCTCCTTTTCTCACTTGATTCTGGACAGGCTGCAAAGGATTCTGTGGCTGGCATTGCAACCTTGTTGATTCTGGAAACAAATTTGAACATCAGTCTACAACTGTTCTAGCTGTACAATTCATAAAAGAAACCAAAGCCATTCCCCTTTCTCTTGTTCATATTTCTCTATGTGTATGCTTATATTTCTATATTTGACATGTACTGAAAGAGAAGGAAAGAGCAAAAGAAGCTGTGTGGGGGAAGAAAGGGTTTACTAGGAATTGGGGTGGGCAGTTCTAAAGAAATCTTTGTATTGTGCCTATTTATGGCTTGCTTTTGGCCTTTTTTGTTGGTGGTGGTGCTGGTTTTGTTCTTTTAATTATTCATAAAATGCTTTCAACAGAGGAGTAAGACATACTGAACATATTCTCATTGTCTCACGTCTGAGCTTTACCAGGCATACTCCAGGCATAGAGGAATTAGTAACCGCTACACTAATACCTCTACAGTTCATGGAAAGAGATAGAAGGAGGAGTATTTTCTTTCAAATAAGATCTCCTACACAGGGCTAAAATTGAACGCAACCTCTAGTCCAAAGAGTCTAAATAAAGCAATCATTTGCTCAAAATCTGTTTCAGGAAAACGAGTTGTAAAACTGTTCAGTTTTATTAACAGCAGTGACACAACAGACGTTGTGAGCTCGTTGTTAAAATCACACAGGGTTCAGTGCGGGAATGGCAGGGGACTACTTTCATTTCTACCATGTGAAACCTGAAACAATCTATGACTTCTGTAGCTCACTCAGCTAGGAAGTTCAAGGACTAAAACTTCGCAGAGTTCCTCCATGTTCCTTACATGTTTCATATACTAAGGCGTGAAATAGGGAGAATGGGTGCAGCAGGAAGTGGCTTTGATGAAACACAGCAAAATCTAGCCCTGCTGCATTTACTAAGAGACATAAAGATGTTAGACCCTAAATCAGTTCTTTGCTCTTAGCCTGGTATAACATAATTCAGGGAAACATCTTGCAGAACAAAATTTCTTTGAAGAGACTATGCAAGCAGATAGTGTACATCTGTGAAATGTCTTCATCTAGTATAAAACTAGCAGAGGTAGGATGTCCTGATGTTTCATCTGAATGGACATTGCATGGAAAACTGCTGCCAGGACACACACAGTTCTAAGAGCAATGAAGGGGCAATAATAGAGAGTTTTTAGGAAAAAGTAGTGCTTGCACGGTTTACTTGCACCCAGGGGTCATATGACCCAACTCAAGATGCCTGCCACTGTAGTGAGAATACAACTGTTTTCAATTTAAAATAACACGTTTGAAACAGAAAATAGGGAAGAAAACATGAAGGCAAAATTTGTCTTCCCTGAGAATAAAAGTAATTTTTCATATTAACTCTTTGCCACAGAGAAAGGCCAATGACGCACATTTATTTGTTCAAACTGTTCATTTGGTCTTTAAGACAATAAACTGAATGAAAGATAATATTATTTACAAAGTATGAAATATTTGTCAGAAAAGAAGACTGAAAGATATTTGGCTATATCAAGCACTGTATTGAAAATAAGATTTTTAAGATTAAAAAAAAAAAAGAAAAACTTCAATTTTTTTATTAAAAACCAGAAAAATAAATAATCCATTGTTAGGTAAAATAAATTCATACAGAAAACTTATCCAAATTTCAGTGAAGCACTTTGGAAAAATTCTCTTTCAAATTCATTCATAAAGATGAAGAACTGTAAACAAATTGGTGTATTTAAAAATTATGCATCATTCATTAAAATACGTGGTAAGAAGCAGAAGGCAGTATACTTTTTTAACATTCATATTTGTTCTTAATTATGATAATAAGCAAAAGTAGTCAACTGCAATAGTCTGAAGAATACATTATTAGAGGTATATTATTATTAGAGGTATACATTTTTAGAAGACACCAAGGATTTTCTTCTCAAAAAGATATATTTTTAAAATATAATAAAAATCTATTATCTATAGGTTTATTCTATTTATAAAAAAACAATAAATAATGTCATTATTAAATGATATTTTGCACAATCCAGTTAATCCTCAAGACAAAGAATGCCCTTATGAACCTTCAGGTTAAGGCATGTTTTAGGTATAATTTATCAATACGTAACTCATCCAAGACTGGCAGCAGACTCTGACAGAGGTAAAGGACTCTTTCCAACCTTTTCTTGAGATTGTTGGGAGAACTTTAACAGGTAGTCCCAGGAGGCCTCAAGATTCTTCTCTAGCCCACTACTGCATAAACTTTTACCAAATAAAGCCATAGTTAAATGATTCTTTAAAAGTGGTGTCTCAATTTTTTCATTATATACATGAAATAAAGTAGACATTAGGAACACAAACATTGGAAACCACTATTAAAAGAGGGTTTGGCATAGAAAGAAACAAATAGAGCTCATCACAGGTTGATGAAGCATAATTTAAATAAATCCCAGAAAGGCTTCTTTCATTGATTCACCATGGGTCAAATTTATTTTGGGGAAAAAAAAAAAGGTACTTTAGTTCATTCTGGTATCCTAGAAACAGGAAAACAAGTGGAGGAAAACCAAGAGACAAGAGACATGACTGAAGTAGTGGATAGGAAATTATACCTGAAACCACCTTTTATTACAAGAAGATCAATTCTGATTTGTTGGGGAAAAGGGAGTTGAAGGTTTGGGGAGGGGTAAGTTTTTAAGTTAAAAAACTTAAACCATTGATTTTGAGTAAAGTTGAAAAAACTAATAATTCCTGGATAATAGCAATATCTGTGTGAATTGCGCTTCAGATTTGTCTAAAGTAAACAAAGAAAAAAACCTTAATAACTAGCTGTATGCTGGATGTTCTTTTGTAGAAAGAGGTCTGCATGAAAGGTGACACTGAAACTTATGATCTTCATAACAAGAAGGGTCACCTCCTCTAAAGTAAATAAGAAGGGATAGTATGGAGAGGTCTTTCAGGAGGACAATGTGGATTTGTTGGTTAGATAGCCACAAAGAGTGCTAGACAAACTTTTCAGTATGAACAGAATGAAAGAGGTGTGAAACAGATAGATCCATGAGTCAGTAGTAGAAAGACAGGTGCTGAAGTTTTGTCTTCAGGATAACTCAGAGATAAAATATTAGAGGTGATAGAGACGAGGACAAAGAATGGAAGGCTCATGGAAAGATTAAGGAATGAAAGAGATCAAGCATAAGGTACACTGAAAGAGATGTTAAAAAGATAGAAGGGGAAATTGGAGGGAATATAATTGCAAATTGAGATACAATTTCAAAATGTGTAGATGCCTTATGATGTCTGAGGTTGCTGATACCAGGTCAAGAAATACTGGAATTGGAATTGAGTACAACTGTCTAGGAAAAGAACTTCAGAGACAGAGAGGCTAGAAAAAATATGGAAGAGGAAGAAAAAGAAATGGAAATATGGCAGCATCAGAAAAAAAAAACCTAGGTGGAAATTACAAGTAGTTAACAGGGTAGGATTTCTCTGTAGGCATTGATACTGCTTTGATTGAGTGAAAATCCACTATTGATGTGTTAAGGTGTAAGAATGAATCATTTTGCAAGTACTGTATTGCTCTCCTATAAACATATTAGTCTATTTTAACTTTAAAACAGTTTGGGAGCAAGGATTTTAATCCTGTAAGATTCCATCTGTGCTTGGTTTTATGGCTTTATATTGTTAAGGTGTAGCTTAAGGTATGGATATTACAGATTGGGTAGTATTGCCGAAGGTCATTCCAAAAAGCTTGCAGTGTTCTCTTTTTTCCCTGAAATGGTTACATATGTCTAGAAATCAATTTGTGAAAGCAAAAGGAGAAAAACATATAGGAAAATACGATTGTACACTAGCTTTGATTTGGTACATCTGAGCACTTCTGAAAATCTAAAAAATAAGGCCAATCTCATGAGATTTCCCAAAAGAAATTCAAATTTGAATGAGGTGAGTTAGGAAGATAGCAAATTCACATATGCAGATACTTTGATGTCTATTCTAACTGAATTTTATTTCTAAGATATGAAGGTAGTCCATGCTTTTGTAGAATATAGATCTTTATAACTTTAGAGAAAGTATCTTCTTTCATCGTAAAGCAGTCATGATCTATTGCAGAGTAACTAGAATAGGTTTGATGTATCCTTTTTCAGTTCTGCCACTAGCTTACCATACAGCTAGTAAAAAGTTTTGCAATCTGAATAGACCAATTGGCCTTCTCTACGAATGAAGACAGTAATAACCTCCTGTGTAAAGTGATTTCATAATTACTAAAAAAAAGTATTATGTAACATATAGGTATGTTTATTTGAAGCATTAGATATGTATTTGCCAACTCTGGTTGTTGCATGGGAAATTCTCACTGAAAATGGTATTGCTTTGTGTTGCCCTCTAAATTCTTATCTTGCAACCAGCCAGAGGAACAAAATTATTTACTATTTCAAAGGAATATTCTACAGCATCTTTTACTCCTGATGGGTATCATTGGGCTCCAGCATGCTTATATAATTTATTTGCATGAGATGACATGTAATTGCATCATCCAGAATAGCACTCAGGTAGTACTACCTCCCCACTCATGTTTTTTTAGGTGTGCTGAGTATCTTTTCAGAGAAGCAAGCAGAGTCCTGTTTCCACTGGTGCTCTTTGTCTGCTCATTTCTAGCCATGTGCATTTCATATGTCTAAGTGCATGCTGTTTTCCCCGCTTTGTAATAAATACCTCCATGCAGAAATAACTCCTGCTATACTTGTTACAAGGGCATTTAACGTATTGTGTTATTTTTTGGGGGTAACCACTGCTCAGTGGCAGTAAGGGTGACCTAATTTAAGTGTGCATTTATAAAATATTTGGCACAAGCCTTAGGTGTTTATGGAGCTGTTGGCAAAGGTCATCATACAAAGTAATGATGAAATTAAAGCATATTGCTGTATATCAATCTCATCAGAAAAAAATAATCGTTCTATCATATTGTTATATCTATTGTTGTTTTTTTCTACAAGCAAGTTATGAGTTAAAAACGTTGTTTCTCTTCTGCTTACAACCAACATTTCCAATTCTGACTTGAATTAATGATTCATATACAAAGCCATTTACATTTTTTTCTACTACAGTAAGTAGTAGTTTAAGTTTCAATCATGCGCTTGAATGTTTCAATTATAATTCAAGATTTATGGGTATGAAATATGCTTGCATTGGTGAATTTCAGCAGAATTATCTCTGGGAATGCTTTCTATGTGAAGAAAAGATATTAATTTTATCATACTAACTTTGCCACATTATGTATTAAAATAAAATAACAGTCTGGGTCAAAGTGTCTACAATAGGAGGATCATCCTTAAATGTTCACTTAAAACTTGTATTTCAATTGATATTAGCCATTTAAATATTTATGTTGTCGTAGTGGTGGTTCTGTGCTGTACTGAAAGAAAATTGCAGGGCACGTTTTCTTTTAGTGGGTGTCCACTCGACTAATTCGCAAGTTTGATTTGATTTGGTTTAGTTTTAAGGGAAAAACAAAAAATTACCTTCATTTCCTCCTGGAGATACTGGAAATGGTTCTAAGTTGAAAGAACATCAGGGAGATAGCAAAATGCTGAAACTCTAAGAAGATCACTTTGCCTTTTTGCAAATGCTGGATTTTTTGTGTGTTTTTTCTTACGGGTTGTGACATTTTTAAAATCGCTTCCTACATTTATCCTTACCTGAAATCTTTGTCAGGTAGCTGAAAATAATTTTGGCCCTGTGTCTTTGGTTGAGGCTTTTCTAGTTCTCCTTTAAAAACTCCAGAATTTGCCATTCTGGTTGACTCATAGTCATTTTATGAGAGAGTTTTTAAAATGTATTAGGTTTGCTTGTTTCTTGTGGATACAAATTTTGTTGCCAATTTCATATGTCATTCCCATTTCCAAGTGTCAAAATTGAAGTTAACATCTGGCTAAATATTTCCAAAAGTGGTAAGGAGTGTTAGTCATTATATTCTTCTCAAAGACAATATAATGGGCATAATACACCAAAACTTATGCAACAGACATAGTTAAATTACTAAATATATGTATTATCAGAAGACAGAAATAAATGTCACTATATGTATTACATCAGAAGTATTCTACTACTTTTAGCTGCATCTATGCTGGCCTTTGCTGTGCATTGCCACTAAAAATATTTTGAAGCCAAAATCCCTCATTGGCCATAACATCCAATCTTTGACACACACATGAAGGTAGCAAGAGAGGAACCTAAGTATATAGTTTTGGCTAGATTTTGCAACATATTCTTGTGTGCACCTTCAGGTAATCTGTCTGGCTCTGCAATGGGGAAATTATCACCAGGAGCAGTCTCAAAACCAGCAAAACTTGTTCCAAAAAGCAATATGGTGTCACTGCTCCACCCAACCATTCCTCATTGTTTCCCTGGCCTTGCATTGAAACACACTTTCTCAGTCACTGTCTTACAGGTGTGCCCAGCCCTGCTATTTGCTGTCCTGGCCATATCACATGCACATCAAAAGCCCCCTAATTAACTGAAGAATCCTTCAGAAGCTTCACTTTAAAAAAACAGCGTGCATAGCTGATACCAGTGTCACAGCCTCTAGCCACCTATGCATTTGCAATTCCATCTTGGCCAACCCTAGCCAGATTCCACCTTCTCTTTTCCACATGCTGTGGAAATCAGATGTAAGGATATCATTGCTCCAGTGGTGCCCTTTCTAGTCCAAGCCACACAACCTATACAATTCCTGGGCCAGCAATAATAAGAAGAGAGATCAGAAACACAACTCAGGATTGTTTGATTTCTCTTGGAATCATATTTATAGGGTGTTTTTCTCCTTTCTTTTCCCTTAAAGAAGATAATAAAATGCCTTTTTTTGAAAGAAGTTGGCCCATTTTGTTCTGTCTGTTTCACTTGCCCCAGTCTCTGAGCCAGGAAGAGTGAATTACTACCCTCTTTGATAAGATTGTCTGCCATGTAGGTCCATATGCTTTTAGAGGTGTAGCAGAAAATTCTGGGAGTGTCTGTGGTGGACTCCAGCTTAAGACTTGTTCCTTATTCTTATAGAGTTAGCATTTTCAGGGTCTGGCAGTCTAGGCTTTCTTCCCATTAAGTTTTGGATTATCCCATGGTCATTTGGGAGGGAGATACCACCTTGCCTAAGTATAGGTTTCCTTCCCCTGTACATTTCTCTATCATAATTTTGATCTTTGTAATCAACAACAAAGTACTGGTTTCAAAGGGAGAAAGCTGTTCATGCTGAAGCTATCCATGAAAGGCTATTCATCTTGAGATAATTTGAAATGTTAAGTATTCTACAAATGCCATGGGGGTAGGTTCAGTTATCCATATTCAGAGAATTATATATTTATAAGCAAACACCAAATCACACGTGATATTTCTGAAATAAGAGTACTCATAACTTCATTTTGATAAAGCTATCTTTTGTCATAAATGCTATTTGTTTCAAATTACTGGGTTCTCTCATAATGAATTATAGCAAAATCCAGGGGAATGTTTTCTCTAAGCATTCTACATAATTATTTTAATTTATATTGGGTTTTATGTTGTCAACCAGTGTGTTGTGACATCTTATGATATTAAACATGAGAAGTACATGACCATAAAAAGAGCAGATAAGAGCTTATGGAGGATATGTTGTGTTTCATAACCATATTCATAGAATGTATAATACTTTAACTGTCATATGATAAAATTATCATAGAATTAAGCCCCCCAAAAGGTTGAAAATTGTTTCAAGCATTTTATTCACATTCCTGGTACATATAAATATTTATTTTGACCAAGGATATAGGGGTAGAAAATAAGGACTCTTCAAATCTGCAAATATGTTGCACATGGATTCTGTTTTATGAATATATGGAAAAAAGTTGGCACCAATTTCATCTGTGGGATTCTCTGCTTGTCAGTAGTCACTAGCTGATTGTCAAATCATTGATTAATATATTCTGAAACCAGTGGTTCAGATGATTTTTAAATAGTTTAATCATGCATTCATTCAGCCCATGCTTCCTCATCTTAAGAGGGAATAGAAATGAGAGACTGTGTCAAAAACCCTTACGAAAGGACTTTTCAGGGTACATAATATTGACTGTTTATCACTTTTCTTCAAAACCAGTGATCTCTATATTGAGGGCAATCAGGTTGGTCGAGTTTGATCTAACTTTGGTAAATTCATATTGTTCTGATACTTTCTTCTCGGTAGCATGTTTGGAAATGGTGGAAGTACATATTCTATAATTTTTCCTGAGACTGAAGCCCTGGGTCTCTGGATCTTCCTTTTTGCATTTAAGGAGGATGGGTATAATGTTAGCTCTTTTAATGTTAGCTTTAGCTGGCCAGTGTCAGCCAGCCAGTTAGGCTGGCTGGCTCTTCTAGGATTTATATTAGGAAACTGTCATCAACGCAGCACTGAATCTTCCTGGCTTGCTTGTACTATACTGTGTTGACTTGGTAGCTGTCTGGATGGTTGAAATCCCCCATGCAGATGAGGCTTTCCACAAACAAACAGCAGAAGTCCTCTGGTTGCCAGCCTTCATACTCTGCATCCTGTTGAGAAGGTGGTTGGTAATAATCACCACAACGATGCCAGTGTTCTTTCCCCTCCTAGCAATGATCCAGAGTTTTAACAGCCATGTCTTTGGCTTTATACTGGAGCTCTGTGTAGTCAAAAATGTACATGCATAGAACATAAATACCTCTTAAACTGTGAAAACAGATTTTATGAGTCCCTTCATTTCATCCTTAAGAAATATGTACAGAATTTTCTACACAAGTCAGCACTATGAATTGGATTACTGTAACATTTTATGCCTTCCCGTGATATTCTAAGGTCAGTATTTTGTTTTGTTTGGTTATGTGAGAGCCGTTTGAAAGATTAGGTATATGTATACATAAATGCCTAGAACAACAGCAAAAAACAATTGGCTTTTGATCCCTTTCATTTCTTTAGGGGGCTTCAGGTAGGACTGAACAGATGGTAGGTTAAACATTGAAAGATGGAAATGTATTGGAGGGAATTAGTTGACTGTGATGTCAGCTTGCCAAGAAAATTTTGACAAACCGGATTTTATTTTTTTTCCTGAGGGTAAAGTGAAAGGCACTGGGTCAGAGGAAGAGCTAATGGAATTTTTAGGCATTTCCATATCTCTATATTTACTGAGAGGTGGCATCTTTAAGTTTACTTATTAAAACCTTTTTTCTCTTTGAGGACTGAGACAACTGCAGACAACAGTACTCTGAAACAGAATGCTTTCCTAAGTTATCTGGAAAAGCAACATCAAGAAATGTTTCCTAGATGTCTTCTCTGATATTATCAGTAATTATTTATCCATGTAAACTTATACAATTTATTTATCAAGCGCTTAAGTAGAAGTAGTATTAGTGTAGTCAACAACTAAAAACAAATAGATAAACAGCTTCATGCACTCTACTTGCATGAAATCACAGACTTACAGAATAATTTAGGCTGGGAGGGACCTCAGGTCTTCTGGTCCAACCTGCAACTCAGAGCAGGTCAGAAGCGGATCATGTTGTTCAGGGCATTGTCCAGTTGATTTTTTAGTATCTCAAGCAACAGGATACTTGTTCCAATCTCTGCCTTCTTTCACCATGATTTTTTTCCTGATATCTAATTAGAAGTTTACTTCCATCAGTCCAGAACTTTATTAATATATCTTTAGGCTCTTCTGAACTGAAAAAGGCAAAACACTTGCCTGGGGTAGTACCATTGCAGTCTGGATGACCAAGTCATTTTTATACTGCTACATTTGGCCTCCTAGATTCACAGATGTCAGAATCATAGGGGAAAAAATAACTGCATGCAGTTGTCTCACTGTTTGAGAGACTAATACACATGTGCAGATGATGTGAGTCTTCTCTGCTTATGGTGCAATTGAGCTCAACGAATGTGTTCAAGTAATATAGCGTAGCTAACCCTACACATATTGCTTAGGGACAATGGGAAGGCATTTCACTTTATTGTATCACCAGCTGTAGACAAAGCCTTGTCATTTCTGTCTGTCACACTTTTTCTTTGCCATTTTTGAAATCACACTTTAGTTTCATCTCCATCTGGGGCAGAAGTAGGGGTGTTGTAATATTGCAAGAAAAACTGCTTTTTTTGGTATTTTTAGCTTGATTGGATGACGAGAGCACTGAAAATGCCATGACATAGGCTGGTTTTGATGGTTATAAAGTTTGCAGATGCAATAGGCTGACCAACTGCACAGCAAAAAGAAGCTTAGGATGACAAGTACTACATTAGCATAGCTCATATGGGAAATGACATTTTTCTAACAGAGATAGATATGCCCTGCATGCTGCAGCCAAATAGGGATTCTTCAGATCTGTTCTTTGGCTTTTTGAATATGTATTCATCAATTTTATACATACCATTAACACATTTTGTGGAAAACAGGAGAAATGGTAAATCAAATTATGCCCCAACATAAAAATGTAAATTAAGAGTTTGGCTTTATATATGAAACTCAGTAGTTAAACAGCTTGTACAAAATGAATGGGAGATAATTGTTCAATATTAATTATGCTGAATTAGATTGTCCTTAGAACAGGCTAACAGTAGAAATAAGAATTTATTTTACTTTTGTTAAGTATTAAGCAGCAATGTTATAATATTATTGAACATTTGACCTTTTGATAATTTGTCAAATTTACACCAAGGAACACTTTCCTGTCCCTTCATCAACATAGAAATGGAGGCAGTAAAAAAATTTCTCCTATTCTTTAACATGGGCACTGTTATTTGTCAGTGAAGTCAAGAACTGAATGACAGCATTCTCAAGATATAGTTGCTGGTTGTAGTAGAAATGAACAAACTTTCAGTTCTGTAGAGATTTGCTGGGTTCCTGCGATGAACCTGCTGGACTTCTTAGGCCCTATCTAAGCTCTACTGAGAGTGTCTTGAATTGCTTTCTTTTGTTGGACCTCTCTCGCTCTACCAGAGAACAGTAACTGCACATTGAAGAACAAACCAACATCTCTTATAACATGTAAGGTATGGTTTGATGATTTTATTTCATTTGTGATTATAAGTTTAATGAAAAGTACTGCCTCAGAAAAGTAGTAATTGGACAGTGGAATAACAGTACAGAGAACTGAAAACCAACAAAAATTGTGTTCTGAAATATTTTCAAATACTTCTGAAAAAATCTTTCTTTAACTCATTTATACAAAGTATTCAAATTCAAATATAACCACACAGTACTATCTTTCCCAAAGCCAGGTGTTGTTTAGGAGTCTAACAGAAGCTTACCTCAATCTTTGTATGAATTCTAACACATCTAACAACTTCAGCTGGATCTCATGACAAAACTCTAAACACAAAGCTCTTGCTATCATTCCTAACAAAAGAAAACAGTAATTAAACAAGCAATGTCTGCAAAATATTGGAGATATTCAAAAGTCATATGGACATGGTCCTGGGCAGCCTGCTCCAGCTAACCCCACTTGATCAGGTGCGTTGGACAAGATGAACTCCAAAGGTCTCTTCCAACCTACACCACTCTGTGATTCTCTGACATTTTCCAGGATAAAATATCTGAATATCTGCTCCCTATTTTTCTCCATTCTAGGATTTAAAGTTGCTGTCTAGTCTGTGGTTTGTGTCTGAAATGACAATGTTGTAAAACCATTTCAACCTTCCCTATCATGGATGCACATATTTTTGTAAGGTCTTGTCAAACCAAATATTGCCAAATATTTTTTTCTCTTTTTCTTTTTACCGTATCCTGTCTCTTTCAACACATCCCTAGAGATTCTAACAGTAGTTTCTAATAGTTTCTAAGAATTTAGTTATCCTGATTTTCTTTCTCTGCAGACAAGAATTTGCTAAACCACATCTCAGATTTCACTGGTATACTTTTGAACCTGTCAGTGCTAAACATAACTGCATCAGAACATTCTCATGAGCAGACTAGTACTAATTAATAAGACAGAAACAGGTGAACTTCTGCCTCATCTAGAAACTTGATTCAAACTGCATGTCAAAGCTCCAGTTCTTTCCACCTCTTTTTAAACAAAATATCTAATCTAAATTAGGACCCTAGGTACCTTCATCATCAGTTAACAGAGAAAAGAGGGATACCAGGAAGACTCACTTTTAAATAAATGCTTTATTCCACTGACTGTCCAGGAAGTCTAGGATGATCAGGCCACTAATTTAAGCACCTTGGTGATGTGGAATGAATCTGGATATATGTGCTAACTGTCCAAACTGATGGAGAGTACACTCCTGCAACGTCAGGGACCTAAGCAGAGCTCATCCCTTAAAAAACACAATCAAACATAAAACAGCTATCACTCAGCTCTTGAATCACAAGGCAGCAATTAACACTGTTCCAACTCGTGAAAGACAAAGTTTTTAGCCTCAGTCTGAGGGATTGCAACCTCACATCTTTCATCTCATCAGATTATAGAGTAGTTTAGGCATTAGGGCAATCCTCATTCCTTCTGAAGAAGCTTGTTCATGTCCAGTTGAGTCCTCTCATGTCCAGTTGTCTCCAGAGAGGAAATCTGAGTTCTGTTTGTGTGATTTGTAAATATTTTTTTCAGTGATAGTCTCTTGTCACATGCATAAAAAGCCATGGTAGCAAGGAACACAAATTAGTGTCCTCACCTAAATAAGGTGATTTGAAAGATGATATCAACAAACAACTTTCCCCTGTAGATTCTTTACAGAATTGAGGTGTATGGTCATATTTAGAAATAATACAGGAACCCAAAGACGTAACTCTGGGACATTTTAGAACCCAAGGCAACTTGGTTTTGCTCTCTCTCTCTTTTTAGCCACTACTACCTCTGTTCACCCTAATATTTCTCTTCTTGATAGGTGCAACTAGAAGGGCTTCGGAGCATGTCTCCCAGTATGATGGTGCCCTTCTTTTACTAGAGCTCTAGGACCATAGCTAGCATTCAGTGACATATGTGGAAGCCTGATATTGACATCGAGGAAACAATTCAATGCCAACTATGAGAGCAGAATAATATTAAATACGACTATGTTCCAACATCAAATTTAAGCAATAAATAACTTTTATGTAAAACCTTCTACCTTCAGATCACAAAGAGCTCTATGAAAGGAGTTTTGTCAATAGTCATATTTTACAAATATAAAAGCTGATAAATAGAAAACCAAAGATGGTTGCTTGAGATGTTGCCCAAATTTACTGTCTTTTCTGGAAAGGAAGAAAACAGATTTCCAAGAATTGTGCTCCTTTGAAGAAGATTTTGCTTATGTGAGTTAGATTCTTTAACTCCTGAAAACATAGACACTTAAAACAGAAATGTGAAAGTGAGACAGGAGAACAACAGTGATAAAGGAATTCTAATGAATTCCATCAAAGTGATATAGAAGAAGTGCAAATGTATCAGTTTCACAGTTTAGTCTCAGTCTGCAGCCTTATAATCAAAGGAAAGACTTTTTTGTGAAAGAAAAGAAAGTCATCTTGAACAGAAAAACATTAAATGCAGTGTTTACTTTATTAGAAAAGAAATTTACAGCTGTAGGGTTGCATTCCAGTATTGTCACTGTTCCTTCTAAGATAAATACCTTCCTAGCTTTCATTGCAAGAGATGGAAGGGGAAGTTTTACCAACCCAACAATTAACTTATAAATAATATATCCTGAGATGGTGAATAAGATGTGCCCCTCTGGGCAGTCTAATTCTATTGATGAGATCAATGACTCATGGACCAGAAGTGCTTTGGCTCTATTCCATATTGGACAACAACATGATTGTTTCCTATTTTTCTTGTGTAGTCATCAAGATACTGTTGGCACAGGAGAAACTAAAATCTATTGTTTCACTGAACTAAGTACTTACAAATAATTTTATTGCTATATTTTTAATTTTTTTAATTAAATAATTTATAAATTTATTTGGGAATTACTTATCACAGAATCACAGAATAATAGAATGGTAGGGGTTGGAAAGGACCTCTGGAGATCATCTTGTCCAACCCCCCCTTCTTGAGCAGGTACACCTAGAGCAGGGTGCACAGGACCACGTTCAGGTGGGTTTTGAATATTTCCAGGGAAGGAGACTCCACAAGCTCTCTGGGCAGCCTGTTCCCGTGCTCTTTCACTCTCAAAGTAAAGAAGTTTTTCCTCATATTCAGGTGGAACTTCCTGTGTTCCAATTTGTGCCCATTGCCCCTTGTCCTGTCGCTGGGCACCTCTGAAAAGAATCTGATCCCATCCTCTTGACACTCACCCTTTAAAAATTTATAACCATTCATAAGATCCCCCCTCAGTCTTCTCTTCTCCAGGCTAAACAAACCCAGATTTCTCAGCCTTTCCTTATAAGAGAGATGCTCCTGTCCCCTGTCCACCTTCATAGCTCTCCACTGGACTGTCTCCAGTAGTTCCCTGTCCTTCTTGGGGAGCCCAGAACTGGACACAGTACTCCAGATGTGTCCTCACTAGGGCAGAATAGAGGGGGACGATAACCTCCCTCGACCTGCTGGCCACACTTCTTTTAATGCACCCCAGGATAACGTGGGCCTTCTTGGCCACAAGGGCACATTGCTGGCTCATGGTCACCTTGCTGTCCACCATCAGTCCCAGGTCCTTCTCAGCAAAGCTGCTTTCCAGCAGGTCAACCCCCAACATGTACTGGTGCATGGGGTTGTTCCTCCCAAGGTGCAGGACCTTACACTTGCTTTTGTTGAATTTCATTAGGTTCCCCTCGGCCCAGCTCTCCAGCAGGTCCAGGTCTCGCTGAATGGCAGCACAGCCTTCTGGTGTATCAGCCACTCCTCCCAGTTTTGTATCATTATGTCTCTTGATAACTAAATTGTAAGAGTACTTAATAGATACTCATTATTTTGTTTAAATACTGTTTTATTTAATGTTGTGAGAGATACAGAAAACCAAACAATTACTGAATTCTAATTTTAATAAACTTAGCATCTACTGCTGCTTAGCTTTATTATCTCATGCCTTGTTAAATCTTTTCTTCATAGTTAATACGATTTTAGTATATGAAGAAACAGTGCCTTAGATTAATATTTCTCAAAGACTGAGTTTGAAATACTCTGCCTACCATTCAGGACATTTTTACCTGTCACTGTAGTATATGAGAACTTTCTATACGGAATTAATGTCATTAGTGAAGTATTTTCTGAACTTGTAGGAGTGGTTAGTATGTTTCCTTTTTCAAGGAGATTAAGACTTTTCAAGATAAAGACTTGCCTAGGAGGAGAAGAAAAAATTCCAGAATGTGAAAAGGAAGATTTTTTTAAAAACTCTGTATAGTGATCGAGATTTAAATATTATTTATCAGACAATATCCCAAGACACCTCATAGGTCTAACAAATGTCTTCTCTAAGTGGTGGAAAAGTGGAAAAGGCACGTCATTTATTTTCAAAAGTTTTCCCCCTATTTGCTAAGCATTATTTGTCTTGTTTAGTTTCAGAACCTGAAATACAAAATCAGATTTCTTGTAATGTTATCTAACAGTAGCTGCAGTTCTACTTAGTAGAAAAGCTCTTTCACACCAATAGGAAATTCCATGGTTTAAAGAGATTGCCTATTAAAGAACTTTGATGACATGTATTTGTACTTTGTTAAGAAGAGAAAGCTTACACTCAAAAGTGATGAAAAGGAATGTTTAAGTAAAAAAAGAAAAAAAAAAAAAATAAAAAAACCAAACATTCACAGTTGCCACTGTTTTCTAAGTCAGTGAAAGATTTGCCATAATTCTAAATAATTATTTGCCATAAACTCAAGCTGATGGCAGCTTCTTTAAGTAGATGTCTCCTTTGTAAGCCATATCAAGCCTGACAAAGGCTAGTGGGCTCACATATCGGCAGCTTTCCACCAAACAATGAAATAAAGACACAATTTTACCCTTAAATTAATAAAAGGTTATGTCTGTTGTTAGCATACAACAATATAGAAGCACATAAATTATAATCATACTATGCTCAAGAACAGTTCGTAGCTACTCTATGATTAGCTCTTTCTTTGTCTTTACTGGTTTTGGATTATATCTTTAAGATATGTATATATAAAATCTCTTTCAAGATAGATTGCAGTATGTAAAAAGCTTTATCTTTTCATAAAAACTTAATTTAATATTAAAACATGTATTTGAAAGTCACTGCATTGATGAGCAATAATGTGGTTATCCAAAATAGTTATCAAAATAACTATTTATCACCTTGGAAACCATGCAGTGAAAACTATATGAGGGTACAGACTGCGACCCCTCAGACTCCACAGACATGGTTATTTGTAATGCATAAAACTAACAGTTATCAAAAATACATTCTCAAAAGCTAATGATCAGTGACAGATATTATTTACTCTTATCTTTAGTACTTTTAAAAGCTCGTAACTCTCCATTTTTTATAATTTCATTCTCAGAAAAATATTCTTAGAGACAAAGCCCAGGAAGGAAGTCCCCATAATTTTCAAATAGCAAGAAATGCATTCTGCAGCATTCTTGCAGAATGATTAGGTTCAAAAGGTTGGAAGAAAAACACAATTTCTTGGAATTTATCAGTGTTTTAGAAACTATGGTGAACTTCTTTATGGTTTTATGACACTTTTGGTCAAGTTAACTGTGTTTAGATTTGAAGAATAATACCATAAGGTTGCCATGTTTATGTAAGATATAAGGTCCTCTTTTTATGCACTCAGATTTAAAGAAGTGATCAGCTTTGTCAGCCAGGGAAGAGAAGTAAATGTCAAGCATTATTATTTCCAGATCTTGTTCTTACATCTCATTTTGTTTTCCAAAAAATTTTGTAATAATTTTCATGAAGTTTATCATAGCTTTAATCAGCCTGGAAGGGAAAACATCTTCTCTTCCTTTCTTATTCTTAGGCTATATGACAGTCATGCAGCTGCTAACCCTTTGCAGTCTCCAGTGATGTTTAGAGGGCATAGCCTCTAAAAAGTGAATGAACAAGAACTGAGGGCTAAAATATATAAAAGTCTAAAAAACAGCTCAGTGAAATTTTTCTCAAGAACATAAAAAAAGAGGCTAGTCAGAGAAACAGAGACAGGATCTGGTTTCTGGAAAGACAAAAGTATACTTTTTAAATATTTTAAATGAGAATGTGACTTAAATTTTTACTCTAACAGGTCCAGACAGCCAAAACAGATGGCCAGCTTCTTAATAAAATAACATGTGAGAAGATATAGTATCATTAAAAGTATAATCAAGAGTAAATGATGTATACACATTATAAACTGCATTGTGGTGGATGGATGGCAGTTTGACTGCAAACTTACTAAAAACTACTAGAAAATTCTAGACTCTTACATATATTTTTAAATTACTTCACTACAGGTTTTTGTATGTGCTTTTATCTTTTATCTTTCATGCTCAGCTGATAAAAATACATCGCTATATTCTTTTAGCAGTGTACTATTAGCTGGCATCATAAACATGGACAGTAGAACATGACTTGTTTACCTTCTTCCCAAGACAAGTGAGGTCAAACAGTGAGTGATAAATAATATGCACTATTATTTCAATTTTCTGCAGGAATTTATGATCAAGTACATTGGTAGAATCACACAGAACAGGCAAAAGCATTGGCTATTACTAATCAAGCCTAAACAATTAGACTCTTATGGTCTGGATCATTGAATTCTAGTTATTGATTCAGTTGTTGCTCTTATGTCAGTAGTCATCTCTGTGCACTATGGATAGCTTTCTTCAACACTTAGGTTCATTTTAAACTCAACTTTGTTAGAAAATGTTTGTTAGGGAAACCTATCACCTGTAGCCATTGAAAAATAAGAAAGAAAATTTTCAGAAATGTTGATGATTTTACTAAGAACCTTAACTGTTTATGCTTCTAAATTAGTTGGTTTATATTTTCTGATGCTTATATATGCCAGGTACAATATAATTCTCACACTTCCTGAGTTGATAAATGGCTCACAGTGTCGTTAATTGCCTTTTCAAGAGGAACTAGTTGTGGGTTTTGAGTTGGTAAACTATGAAGAATTCAGAGCAGAAACTAAATAAGCTTATGAAGTAACAAAATGCTATGGACATGATAAACCACTTCAGAAAGAAGGTTAGGACAGAAGTGAAAAATTATATGAGGCAAGTGAATTAGTATGCAGTTCTGAGAAAGAGTAAGATGTTAGAACAGTCCAATATGGTTAACTTCATAAGGAAGTTTGGGTTAGAGATTAGATTAGAGATTACAAATACGTGGATTAGATTCTTTTGCTAGAACCATAGCATAGGGCTTTTTAAAACTGTGGATTTAAGTTCATTCCCTTCAAGACTTGTTGTCTTCCAGACTGAATGTTTTGACATTATATCCACTTTCCAATAAGTTGTCAAGCTAAACCTATCTTGTCACATCCTTGCTAAGGTCTCACCAAAGAGCTCTAACACGTATGTTTGTTGTAATTTTCCTGGGGCAGAGCAGTAAACTGCCAGGGTAGAATGAATGGGGAGTAGTAATGACTGGAGAGAAAATACTGGTTGAGCAGGGGAGGCCAATATATGTTTTGCCCAAGAAATATGTGAGAGAGCCACTGGCAGTCTCTGACATTCAGAAATCAAACAGGTGCTTGCAACCACTCAAAATTTTTTCTTCATTCTCCTGGGAAACATTCACCAATGCAGAAAGTTATCTTGAACTATGCAGGAAGGTGTCTACATCCTGCAGACTGCAAACTATGAAGTCAAAGATTGATTATTCAGTGTATTCAAGCAGAAAATATAAAAACTTCACTTGGCAAGAGAACTCAGCTGTGATTGTGGAGGCCTTGGCAGGTTTGAGCAGAGGTCTTTTTCTGTATTCTGCCTCTAGAAAGAATTTTGTCGTGACAGACCAGATGGTCAGAGCCATTGAGAGTCTGTGTATGACCACTGTGTCCCAAAAGCATTTAGGGGTTTTTTTTGGTATATTGAAACAAGCTGTAACTTCCAAGTGATGCTTTTCTGTAGTTATTTTGTCAGGCACTCCCATTCTAGCTGAAAAGAAACCATATTGGCAAACTAGCTAAGGGTCATTTAGAATTGCCTGGAGTTTCTTCTCTCTCTCAACTTTTTGGAGCCTTCATTCTTTTATTTCTGCTGATAAAGACTGTCAGGTCCTTCGTAGAATCCATTGCAGGGTGACTTTAGAGGTGAGTGGTATGGCAAGAGAAACTTCTTACTGTTCCTCCTGCTTGAAGAAAAACGTTAATTTCAAGGTCAGTAGTAGACCCTTTCTGTGCACTGGATAGATGCCCATGTTAGATGCCCACACAATCTGTCATGTTAGGGATTGTATGGGAGGGAAATTGTACAGTAAAGAAGACAACCGAGGCCTTGCAAAGCCAGCTGTTTCTTTACCTACCGTATCAGGCAGGTACCATATGATATACGCCCATAGAGTCTTAAAAGACCAAACAGTCATAGACAACAGATTCATATTCTCATCCACTACATGTATATATATTCAGGACCTATTGTAATATTTCATTTGACAGGTGTCAGCAAGTTAGTAATCTTTCTCAGCATATTAAAGATTTGCTGCTACTGTTGCTGACTTTTGGCATCCAGGACGTAGAAGGTAGCTGCTGAATCCTGCTAACTTAAACCAGTGTTTGTGGAAGGGCAATATGGCAATATTTGGTGATATGGATATCATCTACAGCCTTTCCGTGATGCTAGTGTCTGAGGCAGGTGAATGTACATTGAGAATATGCTGTAAAGACTTCTGAGTTGAGCCACATAGAGAGTAGCTGTATCTAATGAGCATGCATTCTTCATGCTGCCCCTAGAAATGGTGTTAGCCATTCTTAACACATTTCACAAGACAAATTGGTAGCCAGACTATGCAGCCTATTCTCTCTCGCTTGAAAACTGGAAAGCAAGTGCTGATTTTGTTTGAAAATGGATAGGCTAAAATCAAACCATATTACATGTCTCTCTTTAATACTGGGAGGCATTAGTCATTAACGGTAAATTAAATGTAGTTCAGTGTTTCTTAATACACAAGTAAGTCTTTGTATTTTTCACAATAACATAGTCTAGCTTTACACTTGCCTCAAATAACTGGTCAGTAGTAATATAATTAGACTAAATTTTTACATTTAATTTTCTATTATTTTTGTTGTTGCTGTTGTTGTCATCTGAAAGACCAAATCACTAGTCCAGGGAACACTGAAAGACCACCAGCTTCCCAGGGCTTACAGCGTCACATAAACTTTTCCCAGCTGTTTCAGAAAAAAGTTGCAGGAGAACAATTGTGGGAAAACCTGCCACACAAAGGCAGCTTATTCCTGTTTCATCTATTTAATTGACTTTTGCCCTGAAGCAAGCACATTTACATCACTTCTATAAATCTTTGTCTTTGACATAAGAATAAATGTTTCAATTAATCATTAACATAGCTACCCCCTTCTTGAAATTCTATCCTATCCTCACTGATAGCCCCTACAGGAAATAAGAACTCAATTACCAATGCAATTGCTATCAATCAGGCTTCTACAGAATAAGCTGCAGTTCGGACTACAACAATTTCAAAACGAACACATTATTGCTCTTCTATAACAGTAGGGCTAAGTAGGTTTTATGGGTCCTGTTAGGGTTTGACAATTAACCGTTGGGATGGCTTTAGGGGAATTGCAACTTCCAAACTAATCTATCTCCACCTGGTACAGTATTATGAATTATTAATTTTTCATAAATTCTTGAGCTACCACTGGAAAGAAGCCAGTGCTGAGGCACACGTGTGTCTCTGCAACTTTTCTTTTTGAAGTATTAGAAGCAGTGCGTGTTCTTTGTCAATGTGGTGAATACATTAAGTGCTAGCAGGGAGGAATAGCACTGAGACAGGTGCAAAGTAGGGCTGGACATACAGGCAGCTTGGTAATGGCTGTCTATTGCTAGGATCAGACCATCTTCCTGGGTTTTTTGTCCCAGGTTTTACTTAGTACTCTGGTGTCCGAGGGAAGGCAATTGGGAGTCCACCATGCAGGACTCTGATGAGAAGCCTTGGGTTTTGACTCAGTTTGATCATTCAGTTTTCACAGAATCACAGAATATGTTTCGGGACCTCTGGAGATCATCTCTTAGTCCAGTCCCCCTCCTCAGAGGAGGGTAGCTAGAGCAGGTTGCTCAGAATCACGTCCAGTTAGGTTTCAAATATGCCCAGGGATGTAGACTCGCCAACCTCTCTCAGCAACCTGCTGCAGAGTTTGATCACATTCATAGTAAAAATGTTTTCCATATGTTTAAATGGAATTTCTCATATTTCAGTTTGTGCCCACTGTCTCTTTCCTTTCCTTGGGTACTACTGAGAAGGGTTTGGCTCTGTCTTCTTTATTGCCTTCCATTGCATATTTACACACACTGATAACCCCTTTCCTCCCAAGCCTCCGTTTCTCCAGCCTAAAAAGTCACAGCTCTTTCAGCTTTTCCCAGTTTGACAGATGCTCCAAGCCCTTAATCACCTTAGTGGCCCTTTGCTGGACTTGCTCCAGTATGTCAATGTCTGTCTTGTACTGGGGAGCACAGCACTGAACACAGCATTCCAGATGTGGCCTCACCAGTGCTGAGCAGAGGGGAATGATCACTTCCCTGCACCTGCTGGTGATGCCTTTCCTGATTTATTCCAGGATACCATTGGACTTGTTGTCCAACAGGAACCTCATCTCCTTTTCTGCAAATCTGCTTTCCAGACTATGGGTGCACAATGTGTGCTGGTGCATGGGGATCTTCCTCCCCAGTTGCACACTTTGCATTTCTCTTTCTTGATCTTCATGAGGTTCCTGTTGGCCCATTCACTGGCCTGTCAAGGTGCCTCTGAACAGCAGCACTCCCATCTGGTGTTTCAGTCAGTCCTCTTAGTTTTGCATCACCTGCAAACCTGCTGAGGGTGTACTCTGTCCCATCATCCATGTCATTAATGAAGATGTTAAATAGTGTTGGCCCCAGGATCAAACCCTGAGGTAGCCACTAGTGACTGGCTTTCAGCTGGACTTTGTACTGCAGTTGTTTGGTCTCAGCAGTTCAGGCATTTTTCAACCCACTTCACTGCTCATTTATGTAAGCCATCTTCATCAGCTTGTCAATGAGGATGTTATGGGACACAGTGTTGAAAACCCTGCTAAAGCCAAGACAAACTTCCACTGCTCTTCCTTCATCCACTGACATGTTATCTCATCACAGGATATCGGGTAGGTCAGGAATGATTTCTGCTTTGTAAGTCAATGCTGCCTACTCCCAAACATCTTCTTGTCCTTCATATGTTTGTAAATGGCTTTCAGAAGGATTTGCTCCATCACCTTCCCAGGGATCAAGGTCAGGCTGACTGGCCTGTAGTTCCCTGGTTCCTTATTCTTGCTCTTCTTGAAGACAGGAATAACTTTTGCTTTCTCTCAGTCCTTAGGAACTTCTACTGACGACCAGAATCTTTCAATGACAATCAAGAACACCTCACAATGACATCAGCCAGCTCCCTCAGCACTCATGAGTGCATCCCATCATGTCCCATACACTTGTTTATGTTCAGTTTGTTTAAATGTTCCCTTATCTGATCCTCATCTACATATGGTAAGTCTTCCTTGCTTGAGACTTTCCCACTGGCCTCAGAGATCTGGAATTCCTGAAGGCAACTCTTACCAGTAAAGATATATATGAAGAAGACATTTTCCATATCCCTCCTCACCAGGTCATCTGCCCCATTCACGGGTGGACCCACTTTTTCCTTAGTCTTCCTTTTCCTGCTGAATTACCTGTGGAAATCCTTCTTGTTGCACTTCACGTTGTTTTCCATTCTCAGCTCCAGGTGGTCTCTTGCTTTCCTAACACCATCCCTGCACACTTGGAAAGTGTTTCCATATTCCTGACTCTGTTTGCACCTATTGTAGGCTTTCTTTTATATGCCCTAGTTTTGTCAGGAGCTCCTTGTTCATGCACGCAGGCATCCTGTCATCTTTCTTGGCTTTCTGCATGTTGGGATGGACCATTCTTGAGTTTGGAGGAGATGACCCTTGAAAAATCAACCAGTTATCCCAGATCCCTCTTCTCTGCAAAACTGTCTACTGTGGCATTCTTCAAAGCAGGTCTCTGAGTAGACCAAAGTCTGCTCTCCCAAAATCCAGGACTGTGATCCTGCTATTTGCCTTGTTCTCTCCCCTCAGGATCCTGATATCTAGCATCTCATGGCGTACTGGATCTGGCTTGGATGGAGTTAATTTTCTTCACAGCAGCCCTTATTGGTGCTATGTTTTGGATTTGTGACCAAAACTGTTGAAAACTTATCAACATTTTAGTTATTGCTGAACAGAGTTTGAACAGCCTCAAGGCTTTCTGTTTCTTGCTCTGTGACCCACAGAGAGTAGGTGGGGGTGGGCAAGGAGCCGGGAGGGGACACAGCTGGGACTGCTGACCCAAACTGAACAAAGAGATATTCTATACCATATAATGCTTAGCAATAAAAACTGGGGGAGAAGTTTTCCAGGATTGCCATTGCTCAGGGATTGGCTGGTCATCAGTTGGCTGGAAGTGAGTGATTGCTTTTGCATTGCTTGGTGGTTTTGAGTTGGTTGCTCCTCTCACGCCCTTCTTTTTTGTGCCTTTACTTATTAAGCTGTCTTTATCTCACCAAAAAATTTTCTCAGTTTTACCCTTATGATTTGCTTCCCCATCCCACTGGGTGGGAGTGAGCAAGCAGCTGTATGGTGCTTAGCTGCCTACTGTGATTAACCCATAACACATGGTCACTACAGTCAAGGCTGTTCCCAGTCTAAAGATCCCCAACGAGTTCCTTCTTGCTTGCAAATATCAGGTCCAGCTGAGTATTTCCCCCCATTGGCTCCTCAATCATCTGTGTCAGGATATATTAATCAGTGTTCTCTAGAAACCTCCCAGAATGCTTGTGCCCTGTTATGTCATTCCTCCAGCACATGTCAGAGTCGTTGAAGCCCCCTATGAAGACCATGGCCCATGGTCAAGTTGTTATCTTCAGTTATCTGAAGACGACCTCATCTGCCTCCTCCATAGTGTTGTCCTGTAGGCCCTTCCTTATTTGTGTGCATACACTTGAGGTGGGCCCCTTCAGCCCTTTTTCAGTTGTTTCACAAACTGTCATATCCACATCTGCCTGCATGCTTGCTTACCAACCCAGTCTACCAATTCCTCTCTTGATTGTAGGTCAGCATCTCCCTCTGCCATCATTCCTAGTTTAAAGTTCTCTTCACAAGGTTGGCAAAGACAATTTTGTCTCAGCCAAAGGCATTAGCTGAAGATTTTGTGGATAGGCTTTCAGTTTTATGAATTCTGAGAGGTATGGCATTTACCACAGCATGACTATCAATTAAACTGTCAGTGGCGGAAGGCAATACAAAACACTTGCTCTTTTTGGCTGATGTTCAGAGTATTTTACATTTGTTACTTGTGGAAATTTGAGACCAAGGAGTGCTAAGAAAAATGGCCTCTTTTTTGACGAATGTATCATATCTTCTCATTAATACCTGGAACATGTTTCCAATTACATCATGAAAAACTATGACTGCAGGTTTTCCTGTTTATTTGGAAAATTGTCTGGAACTTATGTAACTCACAAATGGTTTTCATTTAATGAGATTCGTCTTTGAAGTATATTGCTATAAGATCAGAAATATCCATGCATTAAACTCAGCTGCTTGAAGTACAGTGACCCACTGCACTGGAAAGTTATTCCCAGAAATAACATATAAACTAGCTGAGGCTTGCAGGAACACTTTTACAGCTATAGACATCAGCTTTGCCTTTCCAATGATAGTGTTTCTGTAGGTACCCAGAAGAAGCTTTTCCTCTTAACATAAGTGAATGGACAAGAGAGAAAATATGGTTTTGTTTTTTTTTTTTTTTAGTTACTTTTTAGGTACAAGATTCTGTGATTGGCTGAAATTATATCAAAATCTTAGTCAGATTGCAGGAGACATCTCTACCAAAGTTAATATTTTCCTCAGAGTATAATATTAGAGGGCCTCAGGCAATGCTGTGTAACCCCCTGAAGCTTCTTGTTTCCAGGCTATATAATATGCAGGCTTGCACTTTCATAGTTCAGTTAACATGTCAAAGAGACGTTGGTACCTTGCATCTAGTTTTGCAGTCCATTAGAATAGCTTTAAGTGTTTCGTTTAAGACTTTATGCTGTCTGTATCCAATACTATTTGCAAGTATTTGGCCCCTAGGTTTCTCCTTGAATCTGTCCTCCACTGTCTTTTTCTGCTCTTGTTCCCAGTGACATTTTCTACACTATAGCTCCCAGCTATCCCTCAACCACAAAGGTAGTTGAAGCAGCTTCCAAAAATACCAGCTCTCAGGAGCAGTCCTTCTGTGCTTAGAGTATAAAACGGGTCTCCATTCTGTGTAATAAATGAATTCATGATTCTCAATTCCCAGCTGACATTAATAGCAGCAAGGAGCAAGAAGCAAGTTAATGTTAATTTCTGCAGGTAATGCATGAAAGCAGATAGGGAAAGCTTGAAAGGTCAACATCTGTTGTCATGCAGGAAAGCTGCAAAATTTGATTGGCCAGTAAATGTCAACACCATGTTCTAAAATCTACATGCTATCCTTTCAATTTAATCTTAGCTTGCAGCCCAGCTAGATATCATGCAGAATGTTTCAAAAACCCTTGAGTTTGAAAACGGAGTTGTATGATTGCCTTCCCATGGCAATATGGCACTCGTAAATTACAAACTTGTCATTTAATCAGCATAGTAGGTAGTACAACTCCTGTGACTTTTTATATCATTTTCGGGGAATGCTGAAGAATCCACAATGATTATATACCATAAAGAACTGCAGTTTCAACTGTTGCCATGGTATTATGTACTCCTCTTTTTTGAAAGCAGTGACTAGAATGTAAAACAGATAATGAATCTAATTGATTGTCCCCTGCATCTCACAGAGATGCTTTATTTTTGTCTCTGCTTTGTTCTCTATTTTGTCTCACAATATATCAGATGCAGAACTACATTGTTTAGCACACTGATGGCATTAATTTAGAAGAGAGTGGATGCACTTTCTAAAGCAGAAATATGATGACCAGTTCTGAGCAAATGAGAATGAAAATTATATCTTCTTTGTCTAGATGGCAGATAGCAGTGGCTGTTGAAAAACATATCCTCAGCTTATGTTTACATAAAACTTTCTGTAAAGCATAAGACAATATTGAACTAGAGGAAGCTAGAGATAGAGAGGGAAAGAGAGAGTGTGTGTGTCCACATCCAGATAGCATAGATTATTAGGTATAGCTTCAGCAGTAAAATGTGACTGCAAACTTGTGATTCTAAATGCACCTTAAATTAGCATGCTAGGTGTTATAGTGTACTAATTGTAAAGCTGCACAATAAAGATGATTCTGAATTTTTAGGTGCAGGAAGTTTCATGTTGTCTGAAGAAATGCCATGCCCTATTATACCTGGCCTTTTTGGGCTTTGCTTTATATCATCTAGCCCTGATGCATCTTTTCATTTCTATGGCTTGCCTCAAATGTACCATGATATAACTTGCTCAATCCATCTGATGCAGTGGGAAGGAAGAGAGCTAGAGGTAAGCTACATTCCCTTCTTCATAAGCCAGAGACAAATTGGTGTGTAAGGCAATGAGGGGGAGGCAGTAGAAAAGAGAGAGGATTGGTGAATCTCATGTGCATTCACATGAGAGTTTAGTGATGCCATCTCCATTGTGGTCATGTCTCCATGTGGGAACCTACATGTTTTCAAATTTCCCAGCAAGTTCCAATAAGCTGGGGAATGGAGGGTACTGAAGTAAGAGAGTCACAAACGAGCTTCCAGAAATTTCTGAGAGCTTTCAGTAATTTTGTCAAAATAGTCTCCAAAAGAGGTTCTTGAATTACCTGGTGTGACACTGCAAAGCTCCTTTTATTTTTTTGTATCAATTTTATGAGAGACCACCAGTAGATATCTGTTCAAGAATCACTCTAGATAAGCCAAAACGGTTGTTACTCCTTTGTGTATTGACAGTATATAGCATGTGATTAAGGAAAGGACCTATGTCCTGTATTTCTATATATATTCACAGTGACATTCAGCCTGTGTATGGGGCAAAAAGCAGAGATGCAGGTGAGAATGAAACCATGGAGCTGATATTATCAGTGCAAAGGCTTGTACAGAAAAAAGTGAAAATATTCTCAGAGCTGGAGATAAATATCTCTGAGTTTTAAAGTTATTTTTAAAGGAAAACTGTTAAATAATTGTATTTTTCTTACCAAAATAATATGGAAATTCAATAAGAAAATCACAGAAATAACATCTGGGAATTCCAGAAAGCAGGAGTATCACTTAACTGGTTCTACCTTTTTATTTACTCCTTCATTTCCCACTGCTACTCCATGTAGGATATGATGGTCTGTAGAAAGATATGAAAAGTCAGACAAGTTATCAAGGCCTTTAGAATTCTAGTACTGATACAGAAGATTCCCAAAGATTCCTACTCCTTCTTAAATAAATGTTTAAATCATGATGACTATTCCAATATTAGACAAGATTATCTATTGTGAAAGTAAATCATGAAGGGAAAGTGGGAATTACCTATACATTTTTGTGGTCAGATTCTTGGGAGAAAAAATAGTCTTCCACACACCCCTGGTACCTCTTCCTGAGGTCATCCTGAGGCAAAATATTGCCCACCTCTTACAGCTCTTTGCATATCTTGTCATCAATATGACATCGTGCCTATAAGAATCATTCAGCTCCCATAAGACCATTCTTCACAAAGAGTGCCTACGTATGGCAACGCCAGTAATGTTCTTGAAAGGATTACAAAAGTTATACTGCTCCTGTCACTGAACAGATTACTTAATAGGTAAACAGAATTTCCCATTGTCTTTTAGACCTGTCTTTTTATTTTGCTTATTCCTTTATTTCAGTGGCACTGCATTTCATGTGCCTCTAGTGAAATGCACAAAAAGAGCAGGACTGAGGCTTTGGCACAAGCTTCTTTCTTATACTGCCACTTATTTTGCCTCTCATTGATCTACAAATACATGCCAAGTCAATAGTGCATGGTTACCCTAATAGCTCCTCTCATCACTTGTCCTCCATACCTCAACCACAATCACCGAAGCAAAGAACCTTAATCTACCTTTTAAATATAATTAGATGAGTAATTCGTATACAGATCTGCTCATTATTGATTTTCTTTAAAAATCCCTCTCCCCCAAAGTTATGTGTAGTAGAATTAGTACATCTGCTCACACATACATTTAGATTGTTAATGATTCTTCTGAACATCTGTTATACTGCTACTGAACAGTTGTGGTTTCTTTAAGAAGGCACAAGGGACTGGACCTGCACCACCTCAGTCTTGGCTATTTTGGGGGAAAAAACACCTCTGGGAGACATTTATATATATGGTGCCATATTGACACAAACTTATGGCTCACCATTTCATCACTTCTTTGCCCATTATGTTATTGATCAGTCTGTGCTGTTATTCACTACTGGAACACTAACTACTTTACATTTTTATTTCCTTGCTCACCAATCAAATGTGCTGAATATCAAAATTCCACAACTATAAAGCCCCTTAGTCAAATGGGATATGTGGCTGAACAACGGCTAGGATGAGAACCTCACATTAGAAAATTCATCTGGACTAGGAGACACTGGTAACAATTTGTCTGACAATGTATCAGAAGCAACAAAAAATAACCAACCATGTTTATGTGTGGAAGGAGAAAAATGGTGACATCATGCATTCACAAGCAAAAGGATTTGTTGAAACACCAATAAAACAAAGGATTTTAAACTGAAGTCAATCAGGCCAGCAGCTACTCTACTGTAAGAGATATGGGGTCTGCTACTCCAAATTGGAAAGAGTGATGAGACAAAACACTCCAGAATTTCTTTTCTTAATTCTCAAATAAATTCTTGGTAAGACATTTTGAGCAATAGTGAATAGCTCCTAAACTGATTGTGTATTTGTTTTCTTGCTGGTTGTACTATGTAAGCAAACAGTGCAGTGATTTATGTAGAAGAATCAATATGGGCAGAATTGCTCCTGATTTCTAGGATAGATTTCTATAGCTAATAATTGACCATTAGCATAATTTTCACCACATGTGTGCCACTGAAGCTATTGTTCAACACCAGTAAAAATGGAAAGAATACAGATGGGGGACAGTAACCCTTGGCATATGTTATATCTACCCTAGCCCCACTCTGATCTGATAAAACAGTTAAATAAAACCTATCCAACTGCAAATTCATCTGTCAGATACTGATATTTTAGACTTGGAAGCCTCTATTCTTATGCTTGAACAAGGGAAGGAAACAGCTTTAGTAGGCTTGATAAATGATGATGGGCAGACATCCACGCTTATCTTCCATAGCCTTTCTGCAACATTAACTCCCTCAACACTAAAATCACTTTTTTTTCCACCTGACAGAAATGCCAGGAATCAAGGGAATTACTTTATATGATTTAGGGCCTTCCCAAGGAATGTACCCAAAAAGTATGCCCAGAAACCTCCAGCTCCAGATCTTTCATTTTACAGATTTCCATTGGGATCAGTTCTCTCTCCTACTTGACATTTCTCTAAAACTTTTAAAAGAACTGTTGAGGTAAAATACTGAAAAACATAAATGCTGGTAAAATGCAGACAAAACACAACTCCATATATTTTTCATTATGCATGACTGTATGACTACTGCCAGTATGACTTCATTCTCAATCAAGATGAGTTAATAGTTGGTTAAAGCTTATTTCTAGAAAGGCAAAAATGATACAGGTTTAAAAGTTAGTAGTACTAAGTTATCTAGCTAATTTACTACTAGTGGTTATTAAAGAAGATTCATCCCATTCTGACAGAATATTTCTTGACTCAAAACATCTCTTTCTACTTTAGTACAGCGTTGCAGGTGTTAGTAAATTTAAACTCAGACTCACAGCAAATTGTTCCCACAGCAACAAAGCTACTGAAGCTGTACACTCAGTCTTCTCTCTGTTGTCTGTTGCAGCTTCAGATTCTATAGACATTGGTATGAGACCAGCAGTAGACAGATTATTCCAAGGGAGGATGCAATGGAGCTTTTGGATCCATCAGATTCATATTTTAGTCTTGCTAAGTCTGAATTTCACAGATTACTTCTAACACAGAGCAAAGGGGGAAAATTTTAATGGTTTGGAAAGCCACTCAAAGTAAGAAAATTTTAAAAGGACAATTTAATTGCATAGCATATGTGTTATTTTGTTCATTCTCTTGAGTATTCTTGGGCAAAATGTGTAGATTTTACTCATATTTGATTCTGTTGCCAGTTCTTCCAATAAGTATATAAAGCCTACTGAAAAAGTCTATAGCTGAGGGGAATAGGTTAATGCTAGCTATAACTAAAGCTCCATGCAACTTTAACTCCTGTTTCATGACCTCATATAGATTACCACTCACAGAGGGCTTAGCACTACATTACTACTACACATAACTACATGCAGTCCTTCAAAACTAACAATATGTCATGAAATATTATGGAACAAAATCATAAAAGTAGTTGAACAAAAATCTCAAGCCAAAATCAAAAGAAATGCAAAGAACACTGTTAAGAGATTCAATAATCTGATTAAATCTCAGTTAATATAAGGAAACAGAAACTGCTAAAATGAGATGGGTTTGGACCTAAGACAGTCAAGTGTCTTCATTTACAGAAAGTCACTGAGAATTGTTATCCTAACCCTGAGATTCTTTGAATATGTTGCTTGTTTGTTTGTTAAATATTCAATAGCCTAAAAATCCTAAGCAGATACAAGGTGAGAAGGGATGATTGTGATCATTTAAAGAAACTCTTGAAGAACACAAATCACAGAATTTATTCTAATTATTCAAGACCCCATCTATGGTTTGTAATTGAACTGAAGTAAAATTTTTATTTACAGACTTCAAACACCAGAAAATTCACCACATTTTAAATTGCCTTTTCTTCCAGTGATTTATACCCTGAAAATCAAAATTTACTTCTGGTTTAAAACTACCTAGCTTCAGTTTCCAAGCAATGGACCTTTTAGGGTTGTCTGCTAAATGAGAGATATTTGCACTACATCAGCATTAATACTTTTAACTCTGACTTGTACACTAGTGGACTAGTGTAGATATACTTTATATACCTCATTCCTGTCTTTCATCAGTATTTATTGGAAAGGCAAAAATCTCACACTTCAGTTATATATCTGAAGCTGTCTGCTGGTATCTTTTTAACCTAAACTCCAAGTATCAGGTGTTGAGGAACATTGCAATATCCAACTTCTGCTTCATTTACAAGACTGATTCCTGTTGTGAGAGACTTATGGCATTATAACACTTGTGAGGATTCCTGCAAGTGGAGGCATGGAATTTTCAAGTGGAACTAGATGATAGACTTTTCTTCATGCAAGAAAAGAAATAACATTGTAGCTATTTTGTCTTGCAAATGAATTGGAGAGAAGCCTGATCAGAGAGAAAGAGTGACTTAGCAGCTGCTATGTATTTGTTTCCCATTCTACCAGCATGTTTTCAACTTTCAGAAAACTGTTGCAGTCCATGTTTAACAACAGTCTTAGTGGCCAAGCCATCTTCTGTTCCAGAAGGAATTACATGAAATCCTGCCTGAATATAGTAATGTCTCCAAGGGAAGGAAAGCATATAGCAAGAAATTGATTAAATTTGCCAGTATCTTCCCTACAGAATTTTAAATTAGAATCTGTCTGAAGCACTTCCTATATTTAATTTCTGGTAGTTTTTACCATGTGTCCACGTGAAACATCAGTATGCCTCAAGCCATTGTATTCATATAAATAACTCATATTTGTATGGCACCTTTCAGCCATGAAAGCAGAACTGCAACCTCTGGTGGATGAATGAGTTATGAAACTGCCAGTTTACTGTATAGAATTATAAATGAAAGTATGCATTATGTCTCTGTAAAAATAATAAGTACATAAAAAGTTCTTCATTAATCATTATGAATTGCCATGGATATCACTTGTGATGGGATAAAAGAATTTGAGCTATGGTTTATTTTTTCTATTTCCATAAACAACTAGTTATTTTTCCAGTTTGTTAAGAAAATGTTGGCCAATATTTTTATTAGAAAAGTAGCCAAGTTCCTGTTTTGCAATGTCCTCTATAGATGTTGATTATTTTGATGATAGAAAAATCATCTTAGAAATTCTCGTCGTATAAGGAGCTCTTTTGTAGTTTGTTAACTAAATTAAATGACAGACATTCTAGTTACTGCATTTTTCTGCAGTATGTAATGTAATTACAAGAACTGGCATAAGTAAATAGTTTCTCTCCTTCCAATAAATTGCTTAGTAAACACATTAAATTATTAGTTGAATAGGGAAATTGTGTGGATACAGATGTGTTTTAAGCTGAAAGACAAGAGGGAAAACTTACATCCCCTCTCCCTAGTTTACTTTTTTTCCCTAATCGTTCTCACTATCTAGAAGGGGTTTTTTCGGTTTGCTTTTGCTCTTATTAAACTTGAAACTAAGCAAGTATTACAATTTCAAAATAAAACATGCTTTATCTTTAATTGTGCTATGGTAGTTACAACCCAGACATTGTACTACAGCAAGTTTAAAGTGAATCTGACTTTAACTAAAATGGCACTGACTTATTCAATTTTCAATGCCTAAGATAAAAGAAGACCTGCATAAGGAGGAACAAGGAAATTGCATTTTCAGTCTTCTGTTAGTTTGAATAGATGAAATAGCTATTAGTGACAAAGTAAGAGAGAAATGTGCTTGTTTACAATGCAAAATTGATTTAACAGTGTCTCTGGCAGAAACAGCTAAACTTGATCCTGTTTCTGAAATTACCTATTGAGACCAAATGATAAGTCTGTTTCTAGCTACGTATCATAAAACAGAGCAAAGCTTGGAACATTAACAACTGATGTAATAAAAATTATTATTTTTGTTAACATTTATTAAGTACTCATAAGTTCATTGAAGAGTTCAGTGATGAACAAAAGAAATAAAAGTCCTTTCTTAAAAACATAAAATGTTTGTATGTACCAGATTTCAGAAAAATTTTCTCCTAATATAGACTGGAGTATAGTGTTATGGTACCCAGTATCATCTGTGAAGTTGCACTGAATTCAACCCAGTGTTTAAAACTAAAGTTGAACAAACATCCTCTCTCAACCCTGCATTTTTTAGACAATAACAATACAAACATTTTACACGTTCATGTTTATTTAGTCAAAGTGTTGGATTCCAGGGGAAAGACCTACAAAAATTGGAAACAAATTTTATTTTGAGCTTTTTTTTCTTAAATACTTAGAACTGCACAAATATTTCTATTCAACAGAATACTACACTAGCAGGTAAAAGGAAATTAAGGATTCTCTTTTCAGTGAAACAGAACAGATTGTATAAATCTGTTTAGATAATCCTACAATATCAGCAGGAGGCTATAACAACTTTCATTATCCTCTCACATTGTTGCTGTGTAGAATTTAGTTGAAATATAATAGGAATTGGCAAAAAAAAGGCCTTTATTGATGAACAACCTACTTTACACAAAGAATGTTATTTAATTGAAATAAGATAACAGGGAAAAAAATCCTAGTAACAGAAAAGTATAAAAGGCAAAGTCTTACCTGTTAATAAACACCAGATGCTATCAGTGTTTACAAGCAATCAAGAGTCTACAAAATAAGAAACAAGGCAGTGTAATCATCTGCTTGATGCATTTGGCAAAGCAGATTGGTGAAAGGTCTCTCACCTTGTTGTGGTTTAGCCCCGGTCAGCAACTAAGCACCACACAGCCGCTCGCTCACTCCCCCACCCTTGTGGGATGGGGGAGAGAATCGGAAGGGCCAAAGTAAGAAAACTCGTGGGTTGAGATAAGAACAGTTTAGTAATTAGAATAAAACAGCAATAATACTAATATAATGAAAAGGAAAATAATGAGCGAGAGAGAGATGAAACACTGGAATAAGAGGGAAAAAAAAAAACAAAAAAAAAAAAAACCAAAACTAAACAACAAGTGCTGCAACCGCTCACCACCCGCCGACCGACGCTGCCGGTCCCCGAGCCGCGATCGCTGCCTCCCCCAGCCAATTTCCCCCAGTTAATATACTGGGCATGACGTCACATGATATGGAATACCCTTTGGCCAATTCGAATCAGCTCTCCTGGTTGTATCCCCTCCCCTCCCGGCTTCTTGTGCACCTGGCAGAGCATGGGAAGCTAGAAAGTCCTTGACTAGTGTAAACACTACCCAGCAACAACTAAAACACCAGGGTGTTATCAACATTATTTACATACCAAGTCTAAAACACAGCACTATGCTAGCTACAGTGAAGAAAAATCAACTATCCCAGCTAAAACCATGACAGTATCCACCCCTTATTCCATACCATTTACGTCATGCTCAGGTCTCATACTATCCAATATGACCTCAATAACCACCACCCGCCTCCCCATCCTTTGATGACATACGTAGATATCATTTATCATCCCCGTAGTCTATGGACCATCCCTGTAGAATGTCTGTAGAGGGTCCACACATGTCCATTGAGTTCATTCAGTCCATAACTTTGGGCTCCATCTATCGTAACAGTCTTTCAAGGCTGGAGAGATGGTCTGCGTGGTGTTGGATTGTTGCATGCTGAAGCCAGTCTTTGTTCCACCACCGCTACACGTTGCTTGGTTCAATCAAAGTTCATTCTTCATTAATTTTGGAAATTCTTACTATGATACCATCGATACAGCATATAGCAACCATAGGAGTGATAACATACAATATCATATAGCAATTAACAGCATACCGTTCAGTTCATTGGCTATTTTCACCCAAAATCAAATCCCCTTGAGGCACACATCGAACTCCTCCATCCTCCCGCATTACCCACCAAGTGCACCCAGGTCCTCGAGCAAAAGCAATCCAACGAATGGGTTTGCCTTTGCCTGAGACAGGAATAACCCAGACGGTTTTCCCCAGCATATTTTTTACATGCACTACAGGGACTTTATCCCCTTCCACAGTACGTAAGAGTCCTGACTGGGCAGGCCCAGCTCGATTGGCAGATCCCCTAGTGTTGACTAACCAGGTGGCTTTTGCTAAATGCATATCCCAGTGTTTGAATGTCCCACCCCCCATTGCTCTCAGTGTAGTCTTTAACAGTCCATTGTATCGTTCAATTTTCCCAGAGGCTGGTGCATGATAGGGGATGTGATATACCCACTCAATGCCATGCTCTTTGGCCCAGGTGCCTATGAGGTTATTTCGGAAATGAGTCCCGTTGTCTGACTCAATTCTTTCTGGGGTGCCATGTCGCCATAAAACTTGTTTTTCAAGGCCCAGGATGGTGTTCCGGGCGGTGGCATGGGGCACGGGATATGTTTCCAGCCATCCTGTGGTTGCTTCCACCATTGTAAGCACATGGCGTTTGCCTTGGCGGGTTTGTGGCAGTGTGATATAATCAATCTGCCAGGCCTCCCCATATTTATACTTCAGCCATCGTCCTCCATACCACAGAGGTTTTATCCGCTTGGCTTGCTTGATTGCAGCGCATGTTTCACATTCATGGATGACCTGTGCAATAGTGTCCATGGTCAAGTCCACCCCTCGGTCACGAGCCCATCTATATGTTGCATCTCTTCCTTGATGGCCTGAGGTGTCGTGGGCCCACCGAGCTATAAATAGTTCACCTTTATGTTGCCAGTCTAGATCTACTTGAGCCACTTCAATCTTAGCAGCCTGATCCACCTGCTGGTTGTTCTTATGTTCTTCGGTGGCTCGACTCTTGGGTACGTGAGCATCCACATGACGTACCTTCACAACCAGGTTCTCCACCCGGGCAGCAATATCTTGCCACAATGCAGCAGCCCAAATGGGTTTGCCTCTGCGCTGCCAGTTGTTCTGCTTCCACTGCTGTAACCCCCACAGGGCATTTGCCACCATCCGTGAGTCAGTATAAAGATAGAGCACTGGCCATTTTTCTCGTTCAGCAATGTCTAAAGCCAGCTGGATGGCCTTTACTTCTGCAAACTGACTTGATTCACCTTCTCCTTCAGCAGTTTCTGCAACTTGCCGTATAGGACTCCATACAGCAGCCTTCCATCTCCGATGCTTTCCCACCAGACGACAAGACCCATCAGTGAACAGGGCATATTGCTTCTCATTTTCTGGCAGTTTATTATACAGTGGGGCCTCTTCAGCACGTGTCACCTCCTCCTCTGGCGATATTCCAAAATCTTTGCCTTCTGGCCAGTCCATGATCACTTCCAAGATTCCTGGGCGGCTGGGGTTTCCTATTCGAGCCCATTGGGTGATCAGTGCGACCCACTTACTCCATGTAGCATCAGTTGCGTGATGTGTAGAGGGGACCCTCCCTTTGAACATCCAGCCCAGCACCGGCAGTCGAGGTGCCAGGAGGAGCTGTGCTTCAGTACCGATCACTTTTGAAGCAGCTCGAACCCCTTCATATGCTGCCAATATCTCTTTTTCAGTTGGAGTGTAGCGCGCTTCGGACCCTCTGTATCCCCGACTCCAGAACCCTAGGGGCCGACCTCGGGTCTCCCCTGGTGCTTTCTGCCAGAGGCTCCAGGTAGGGCCATTCTCCCCGGCTGCAGTGTAGAGCACGTTTTTTACATCTTGTCCTGCCCGGACTGGCCCAAGGGCTACTGCATGAACTATCTCCTGCTTTATCTGTTCAAAGGCCTGTCCTTGCTCAGGGCCCCATTTGAAATCATTCTTCTTCCGGGTCACTTGATAGAGAGGGCTTACAATCAGACTGTAATTTGGAATATGCATTCTCCAAAAACCCACAACGCCTAAAAAAGCTTGTGTTTCCTTTTTGCTAGTTGGTGGAGACATGGCGGTTATTTTGTTGATCACATCCATTGGGATCTGCCGACGTCCATCTTGCCATTTTATTCCCAAAAACTGAATCTCCTGTGCAGGTCCCTTCACTTTACTTTGTTTTATGGCAAAACCAGCCTTCAGAAGGATTTGGACTATTTTCTTCCCTTTCTCGAAAACATCTTCTGCTGTGTTGCCCCACACGATGATGTCATCAATGTACTGAAGGTGTTCCAGAGCTCCACCCTGTTCCAGTGCAGTATGGATCAGTCCATGGCAAATGGTAGGGCTGTGTTTCCACCCCTGGGGCAGTCGATTCCAGGTGTACTGGACACCCCTCCAAGTGAAAGCAAACTGTGGCCTGCACTCTGCTGCCAACGGGATTGAGAAGAATGCATTAGCAATATCAATTGTGGCATACCACTTGGCTGCCTTTGACTCCAGTTCGTATTGAAGTTCTAGCATGTCCGGCACAGCAGCACTCAGTGGCGGACTGACTTCGTTCAGGCCACGATAGTCTACTGTTAGTCTCCACTCTCCATTAGACTTCCGCACTGGCCATATGGGACTGTTAAAGGGTGAACGGGTCTTACTGATCACTCCTTGGCTCTCCAGTCGCCGAATGAGCTCACGGATGGGAATCAGGGAGTCTCGGTTGGTGCGGTATTGCCGCCGGTGCACTGTTGTGGTGGCAATTGGCACCTGTTGTTCTTTGACCTTCAGCAACCCCACAACAGAAGGGTCCTTCGAAAGACCGGGCAAAGTAGACAGCTGTTTAATTTCCTCCGTCTCCAAGGCAGCTATACCAAAAGCCCACCTGTACCCTTTTGGGTCCTTGAAATACCCTCTCCTGAGGTAGTCTATGCCAAGGATGCACGGAGCCTCTGGGCCAGTCACAATGGGGTGCTTTTGCCACTCATTCCCAGTTAGGCTCACTTCAGCCTCCAATACAGTTAGCTCTTGGGATCCCCCTGTCACTCCAGCAACACAAATGGGTTCTGCCCCTACATAGTTTGATGGCATTAGAGTGCACTGTGCACCGGTGTCCACTAGAGCCTTATACTCCTGTGGGTCAGATGTGCCAGGCCATCGGATCCACACAGTCCAATAAACCCGGTTGTCCCTTTCCTCCACCTGGCTGGAGGCAGGGCCCCTCTAATTCCAATTGCGGGTTTCCCACTCCAGATCTTGTGAACGGGAATCAGAGGTCTCTCTATTAAGATCACAGATAGAATCAGCGCTTCTACTCCTCTGTCTGGGGAACTGCCTACTGGAAACTGGAGCAGCAACTCTCCTGGAGGTCCCCCCTTGAGTGGTTGTTTTTCCTTGCAACTCACGTACCCGTGCCTCCAGGGTCGAGGTAGGTTTTCCATCCCACTTCCTCATGTCCTCTCCATGGTCACGCAGGTAAAACCATAGGGTGCCCCGTGGTGTGTATCTTCTCTCTTGAGCAGAAGGACGCTTACTCCTAATGGCTGAGATACTGGTCCGTACAGGTAGGGAGTAGGACATATCTTCTTTGAATTGCTGGAACTCCCGGGACAACAATTTCTCCACAGCTGAGATGAGGGAGGAAGAGACATGTGCTTCATAATCCCGGAGTTTATCAATCACATCCTCCACCGTTGGTGCCTCTTCATCTTTCCAGGACATTACTGCCAGGGAGTTTACATGGGATGATGGTGCGCTCCGTACAAACTTCCGCCACATGGGTCGTGTGCACTGGGCTTCATCTGGATCTTTGGATGACTGTTCACTACCCAGGTCACCATAAATCACCTCAAGCACAGCTAATTCTCTCAGGTACTGGATACATTTCTCCATGGTGGTCCATTTTCCAGGGCGATATAGAACATCTTCCTTGAAGGGATACCTTTCTTTCAGAGCAGACAGGGGTCGCCTCCAGAGGCTGAGGCCTTGTGTCCCTTTTCCAATTGCTTTGTCAATGCCCCCATCCCTAGAAAGGGATCCCAGTTGTTTGGCTTCCTTACCCTCTAATTCCAGGCTACTGGCCCCGTTATCCCAGCATTGGAGCAACCAGGTGACAACATGCTCACCTACACGACGGCCGAAATCTTTTCGTATATCTCGCAGCTCACTTAAGGATAGGGATCGGGTAGTTTCCATCTCTTGTACGAGTTCTTCCTCTTCCTTCTCCTCTCCCCATGATGGTCCTACTTCTCCATCATCCTTTTCTATACGAGTTGACTTTCTCTTTAAAGATTTCTTCTTTTGTATAGGGGCAACTGATACTGGCATGGGTTGATTCTCCGATTCATCTTCAGTGTCCGTCATGGGTGTTTGAGTGGTCACAGTGCCTGTCGTCGGGCTTGGAGCTGCTGCAGCGCCTGTTGTGGGGGTTTGAGTGGCCACAGTGCTTGTCGTTGGGCTTGGAGTAGCCGCAGGACCTGTCGTTTTCCCTTGGTGGTACTGAATACTGTTGAATAGGGCTCGGTAGGCATGGGCCAGGCCCCAACACATTGCAATGATTTGTATCTCTCTGGAATTGCTAGGGTGACAACATACTTCCTCCAAATATTCTACTAATTTTTCAGGATTCTGCACTTGTTCAGGGGTGAAGTCCCAAAACACTGGGGGTGCCCACCGTCTCAGGCATTTGCCCATACTATCCCACATACCCTGCCACCCATAATTATCGAGCCTTGGAGCAGATCTCTGGATGATATTCTTGAATTGCTTATTAACCTTAGACAAAACCGAAACAATCTGCCATAGGAATATCAACAGATGTATCTTAACTACCCAAGGATGTTCAAGATACTGAAAAGTTGTTGTAATGAAGGAGGAGACATTACAGAAGACGGTAGCTAAGGTGCCATTCTGTATTTCCTCCATAAAGAACCTCTCAGAAGAGGAGGTATAATTGCTAATTGTCTCCATGAGGTGGTACCCGAAGTACAGTAACGGCTTCCATGCAAAACCCAAATAACTGATAAAACTCAAGGCCAGTGTTTTAATAACAAATCTCCTAGGCAAAACATCTCTAACCACTGCAGAGCACAGCAAACTACAAAACCCAATGCCAATCTTTGACATGTACTTCAAAATCAGCATGGTGTAGGCCTGACTAACTAATATCGAGAACAGATGAATCAATGCTGTGACCAGCAACAGTTATTATCTCAAACCCTTCGTGCGCCACGTTGGGCGCCAAAAAGGACTGTTGTGGTTTAGCCCCGGTCAGCAACTAAGCACCATACAGCCGCTCGCTCACTCCCCCACCCTTGTGGGATGGGGGAGAGAATCGGAAGGGCCAAAGTAAGAAAACTCGTGGGTTGAGATAAGAACAGTTTAATAATTAGAATAAAACAGCAATAATACTAATATAATGAAAAGGAAAATAATGAGCGAGAGAAAGATGAAACACTGGAATAAGAGGGAAAAAAAAAAAAAAAAAAAAAAAAAAAAAAAACCAACTAAACAACAAGTGCTGCAACCGCTCACCACCCGCCGACCGACGCTGCCGGTCCCCGAGCCGCGATCGCTGCCTCCCCCAGCCAATTTCCCCCAGTTAATATACTGGGCATGACGTCACATGATATGGAATACCCTTTGGCCAATTCGAATCAGCTCTCCTGGTTGTATCCCCTCCCCTCCCGGCTTCTTGTGCACCTGGCAGAGCATGGGAAGCTAGAAAGTCCTTGACTAGTGTAAACACTACCCAGCAACAACTAAAACACCAGGGTGTTATCAACATTATTTACATACCAAGTCTAAAACACAGCACTATGCTAGCTACAGTGAAGAAAAATCAACTATCCCAGCTAAAACCATGACACACCTCTGCATACTGTCTTGCCCTGGAGCAGGGGGATGAATACAGCTATCTTTACAGTAGCATCCTTGTTTTCTTCTTCTCCTGTTGTCTTCCAAAACCAATAAACAGAGTCTTTGTAAGTCAAGAGACAAACACTGGACACATTAGACCTTGCCATGCAAAAAGTCGTTCCTTCTTTTCCATTGGAAAAGCAATTTCCTTCTTCTCCATTGAGTTGTTCCATGAGAATAACCATAGGGAAATTTTATATCTGTGCCCAGTCATTGTCAGTACAAATGATGTAGCTCCACATCAGCACAATAACTTTTATAATTTGTAGTACTCTTTTAAGAGGAAATATGCTGAGACCACTCTGATTTTCTTTAACATGTTTTCCCATCATGGAAAAATACCTTCTTTGGTTTTTTCTTCTTTTTTTCCTTTTTACCTTAGGAAAAATTCTGAAAATAATTATGCCAAGTCTTAAGTTTATTCATATTCTTCTGACTTTTTACCAAGGTAATAAGATAGTCTACATGTAATTATTTAGCTAAGCATATTTTTAAGAGGTTTGTCTTATTGCAGAATGATTTTTCAAAATGGAGGTTATATTTTTTATCTTTTTTTAGAAATAGAATAAATAATTATGAGATTTGTGTTATATACTCACACAGTACTATAGAACAAATGAAAAATTGGTATAAATCTGTACAAAGAAAAATTTATCAAGTTATATAGCTTTTTATATACCTTTGGATCCCTGAGCAGAGATCCATCTTAAAGTATACCCTATTTACCACATTAGCATTAAAATACTTAATCATATTTTTTGTAAAATGCATTTCCATTTAATATATTTGGAAATGGTACCTTGAAGAAAATTGTGCTGTGTTCTGAAGAGAGCTTTGAAAGCCACATTCTGGCTGCTAAACTGCTGCCTTAGACATATCTTATTTTGTGTTTCATGGAAGTGACAGGTATGAATTCCTGCTTCTACTAAGTAGCTGTAATTTTATCTAATGTGGATGCATACTGACTGTACTCACTGTCTCTTGAAATCAGACTACTTAACAAGTTATTTATCACTCATTTAAGGAACTCCAAAAACTTTTAAAGCACAACAGTGCAGAATATTTCCTGTTCACAGCAAAGTAACTATTTTTGAAGACATAATGAATAATAATTATTCTGATAGGCCATCCAGTTTGGGACAATACTGGAAAACCTTTTTTAAGTACTGTAATAATCCTGCAAGAGTAAGAACTGTTGATGCATACTTTTACAAAACCATACAAGCAAATTAAAACAAAGAATTTACAAAGACATCATTTGGCCAAATAATTAAAGGAACACTCATTAAGTTTTTTGTGTTGATTAAGAATTATATCAACAATATTTTCAATACTGCATTTTCTTTTCAAAAGTTTAGATGAATAAGAAATGAGTATATAGTACATCTTCCATTATATTTATATCTGAAATGGGCAAAAGGTCTTCTGTTGTTTAAGGAAATAGACCGGCTGGCTTGCATGATAAAAATCCTTCCAATACCCATCTTCCTCAAAGTAATGAAGGATGCCAGCAACTGAACTAAACTTTCCACCTGACCAAACTGAGACTATTTAAACTGGAAATAATTGAGAAGGCATCAACTTTCTCACTCACTTCCCACTGGAATATATCCAACTGCTTTATATTGACCCAGAAGAAGTCATAGCACAGGGTGAACAGCAAAAACACCCATTAAATAAAAATAATTTACTTAGACTTTCAAGATGTCTTTGATAAAATCCTTCACAGGAGATTATTAAGGAAGCAGAGCCACAGAATGAATGATAAAGTTCTGTTTTATATTAGAAAATGGCTAAGAGATAGGAAAACAAAGGGTAGATATAAGTGTTCATTTTCAACATTGAAGAAGGTTAATAATGAGATGCCCCTGGATTCTTACTAACAGTGGTGGTACTTGACACATTTATTACACACTTATTAATGTCCTGAAGAAAAGGATAAATAGAAAGATGGACTAAAGTCTTTTACTGAAAATTATGTAGGTAAAGAATGAAAAGGCAGCAAAGAATTCCATGCATAAACAAGCCTGAGAATTAGCTAGCGTAACACCAAAGGAAATTCCTAAAGCATAAGCAAAGGTGGATATTGGATCTGGCCACTTTACATTAATTCATCTGTATTGATACCTCCCAAATCAACATCAATCACTAAGGAAAAGAATAGTTTCATGACGGACAATTTGTTTAATGAAATTTGTCAATGTACCTAGGAAAACAAAAATCTGCAAAGCAAATAAAATGTTAATTTCTACTGAAGAACAATAGAGAACTGAAAATGTGTTACTACATTTTTGTGGATTGTTGGCATGCCATTAGAAAAGCTCTAGAGAAGACACAAAAGAACTGGAGTGTCTAGAGAAGACACGAATGGAGTAAGATAAGATATGGGGGAAGATGACAGATGACACCAAATTGGGCAGGAATGTCAGTCTGCTGAATGGTAGGAAGGCTCTGCAGAGGGATCTCGATAAGCTGGATCGATGGGCCAAGGTCAATTTTATGAAGTTTAACAAGGCCATGTGCAAGGTACTGCACTTGGGTCACTACCCCATGCAACACTACAGGCTTGGGGAAGGGTGGCTGGAAAGCTGCCCACCAGAGAAGGACCTAGGGGTGCTGGTGGACAGCCAGCTGAACATGAGCCAGCAGTGTGCCCAGGTGGCCAAGAAGGCCAACGGCATCCTGGCTTGTATCAGGAATAGTGTGGCCAGCAGGAATAGGGAAGTGATCGTCCCCCTGGACTCAGCATTGGTGAGGCTACAACTTGAATACTGTGTTCAGTTTTGGGCCCCTCAGTACAAGAAGGACATTTTGGTGCTGGAACGTGTCCAGAGAAGGGCAACAAAGCTGATGAAGGGTCTGGAGAACAGGTCTTATGAGGAGTGGCTGAAGGAAGTGAGGTTGTTCAGTCTGGAGAAGAGGAGGCTGAGGGGAGACCGTATATCTCTCTACAACTACCTGAAAGGAGGTTATAGTGAGGTTGGGGATGGTCTCTTCTCCCAAGTAACTAGTGATAGGACAAGAGAAAATGGCCTCAAGGTGTGTCAGGGGAGGTTTAGACTGGATATTAGGAAAAATTTCTTTGTTGAAAGAGTGGTCCAGCATTGGAACAGGCTTCCCAGAGAGGTGGTGGAGTCACCATCCCTGGAGGTGTTCAAAAAATGTGTAGACATGGCACTTCAGGACATGGTTTAGGAGACATGGTGTTGTTGGGTTGACAGTTGGACTTGGTGATCCTAGAGTTCTTTTCCGACTTTAATGATTCTATGATTCTATGATTCTATGATTTTAAAGCTTAGAACCATACTTTTATAATGAAAATGATACAGAAATTATATTGTAAAATATTTTTAAATAATGGAAAGTTGAGTGACTCATAGTAATTCATATTACTTGAACAAACTTCACCTAATAAAGCTAAAAGGCAACAAATTTAAAAGTCATACCAAGAAATTCTTTGTTTCTTTATACAGTATCTAAATGGCCTATTGTCACATTGCACTTGTTATAAGATTAACCATAAAAACAATTAGAAACTCTTTCAATTACAGCTAGAAAGATTTTCACAAAACATGAAAAAATGTTTCTTGCAGAATAATGAACACCTGGAACATGTTGCTGAGGAAGACTGTGGAATCTCCATCACCAGGGGTCTTACAAATAGATTGTACAAACATCTGTCAACAGTAACACACTGTTCTGTTCTGCTGGTGTAAGATTAACTGACGTTTTGAGTTTTCCGCTAGCTGTATCATCCCATGAATTTGGTCTGCTATTCTGGCACCATAAACAAAACAAAACAAGAAAACAAAAAAACTCTGAGTCAACAACCATAGACTCTTTTAGTCTAGTACAGCCTAGGCACACAGACAGCACTCTTAAAATGATCATACAATCTCTTTTATCAAAACTCAGCAAACAGGATTAAAATCCTGAAGGGTAGGGGAATAACTATATTTAACAGGAAAATTTGGGAGACAGGGGAGGCTATTTCAGGAAAGAAGTCACTTCATATGTTTATTGAGGAATTATTACAAGGGAATTTAGTGAGATGTTTTTCACTATCTCAGCAAGCTTCATCTTATTATACCCACTAAAGAGCCAGAAATTGTTTTTATAAGGAGGAAAAACTAGAGTGAAATTCAATGAAAATTTGTTCTGCATAGAGAATGTGGTATCTTTCCCTGCAATGCAGAGGTATTTTTATTTTATATCATTGGGCAAAGTTTGCCTTTTAATACTGAAAAACTGAACAGTACACAAGCACAGTCTGTACTGTTCCATTTTAAACACATTTCTATACGAAATTTCACATTTGCTCTTTCTAGGTACTCAAGAAAGTCCATATTTTAATTAAGGTCAAAATGTTACCATTTCCATCCATGAACACACTGTAATAGATATTTTTGGATATGAAATTTCAAGTAATTTTCAAAAAGCTGCTATGATTCAGCTTGAATCTCTATTTGCATGTTTGCCCGGTGACCTTCTGGGTACTGCTGATATAGATGATTCATAGGTTTTGTTGTCTGGATGGTTTTTCAGTTACTCAGGAGAGTTTAGTTATTTCAAACACTTATGGTCAACGTTATCTGTGCTGACACTAAAGGTCTAACTGAAGGTGAGTAGTTTGAATAGTTGCATCTCAGAAGAGCTGGCTCAAAGTGCAAGGCTGGGAGACCAAATTGAATCCTGCAATAAAAAGAATTTTTCCTAGCCTTCATCTTGGTCAGATATGTTGAATACAGGTGTAGTAAATAGCTGAATAGATTACTACAAACCAAACTACTTCTTTTTAAAGAACTCTTCAGAAAGTGTAAGGAAACTCTGTTGGAAAAAGAATAAACAAAATAAAACTTTTTTTCATTCTGGAATACTTCATTACAGAAATATTTGGTTATGAAAAGAATGAAATCTTACTAGTTTTTAATATATTTTAATATATATGTTTTGCAATAAACCCATATTTGCTCGGTTGGTGTTTAATATCTTTTATGTAGACACATATCACAGGACAATTAGGAGCAAAGGTTAAAATTTTTAATCCAGGGTATCTAAAACAAAGGCATATGAGTCCATACTTCGCCAACTGAATAAATGACTTAATTTGCATAAAGAAAAAAAAACCTAAAGTGTCCACTGATTTCCTTGTTTGCAGTGGGTTTCTTATTGCCTTTATTTTGTGCGCCGATTTTGACATCACCTCTGACTGTCCCACCATTTCAGTATTTCTTATTACTACTACTCTTACATAGTACTATTTCCCTTAATGATACCTTAATGATTAATTCTTTCCTTAGTCATTCTAAATTCTGCCACCATTGTGGGGTAATATTATTTTCAGTTCAGTTTGGCCTAAGTTACTGCCTTTACCATGGGAAGAGGGAAAACAGCAGTATCTGACAGAACTGCACCAATGATAGAAGTCTAGGCCTGAGGAAAATCTAGGGAAATCTAAAGAAAGTGAAAAAAGTATGCTCCAAGCTTAATACTTCCTTTTACTCCATCTTCCCTCACCCCTTGCTCCCAATAATACTATACTAGAAGAGTTGTATCTGGTGTAGGTTCAAACTGTAGGTTTAAAAAGTGCTAGGACTAGAGCAATCAAAAAACCTTCCAGGTTTTCCAAAGTTTATTCTAGACAGTTTTAGCTGTAAAAATCTAGATTCCTGATTCAGTGAATTGACCTATTCAGACCACTGCAAAGATGAGGAGGGTTCTGTGTGACCAGACTAAGGTACACCCTCATGGATTTGTTCTGAGGTCTGGATCCTAAATGTTGCAGTGTATTTCTTGGGCTACTACTCATATCCCACTAAAATCAGTAGGAGGAAAAGACTTACAACATTTGTTGTTAGGTGTTAAGCAACTTGCAGGATGTGGTCCCAATGTAAAGTACTAAAGTACCACTGTGATCCCACAGAAAGTACTTGGCTTCAGTCTCTCATACATGGTATTAATCAAGAATGGAACAGAAATTGTAATTCAGGAAGATGTTATTTGAATAAGGATATCAAAATTGTCTGAGATTTTCAGCCACATTAGTGCATAGCTGAGGGCAGAATTTGGCCTTAAAGTTTATCTTGTTATTTTCTGACTGACACATGATACAACAGCAGGGAAAAAAATGCTTTATCATATAGGCAGTTCTCTATTACCATTTGACTCTGCTTAAAAATAATGGATCAAATTCTTCTCTAGAGCACTATCACTGAAGTCAGTGGATTTATGCCAAGGATGAATTTGACCCAATATTATTTTCAAACTGAGATTAGAGAGCAAGTGAACCAGCAAAAGACAATTAAGTCAGTGATGCACTTACTATCTTGAGTATGCAAGCAATCTGAAAGCCAACATAATGCAGTTCTTATTCACCAGGCATGCAAATAAATCAGCTTTAATGTCAATAAAGTCAGTAATGACAGATTTTATCACTAAGTTATAACTAAGCAATGATTGGAAAAAGGCAAGTAGCTCACAGCAACTGAAGTGATTTTTTATTTTGTCCTAGGTGAAGCCAAGGGTAACTGAAAAGACTGGCCTTTACTCCCTCTATTATTAACTGCAAATCATTCTTGTCATGTTAGAAAGCAGATCATTTTTTTTCCCAAGTATTACTCACTGTTATGGTATGCCTCACACCATGACCTCCTTCAGAGGTGCTGCAGTCCATTTCCAATTAGCCTCTGCATATTAGTGAGGTGCAGTTTTATTTTAAGGGAATCAGGACAAAAATTATATTTCTATTTCTTCTGTAAATGTAGTTACTGATTTAATTCATCCATCAGCTGTGATCACACAAATCAGAGAACAAATAAAAAGCCAACCTGAGAATGATTTAACACTTTACACGGAGCAGTCCTACACTAAATACTGTTAGACAGCTGCAGCATTCCACTTGCAGGGGCTGCATTTCAGTGAGGAGTAAAATAGATGTTTTAGGTGATAAGTGGCTTATTTAAAATGTTTCTAAACTATTTGATTGAGGGGTACAATAAAAATACCAGCTATTATTTTTCTTGATGTGTAGAAGAAGGAGGAACTCAGAATATAAATATTTTTAAAACGGTATTATATTAAGTAGGTAGATGATCTACTGATAATTTAAACTCACATATCCACTTTAAAAGCAAACAAACTTTTTCAACAGTTTACAAAATGTGGTTTATATGAGTTTGTACAATCATTTTCCTGCCTCTGTATCTTAACCAAAAATAATACACATTTTTTGTTACGTATGTAGTGGTTCTCCCTGTGGGATATGTTTAACAATGGTCGATTGTTATGTTTCAGTAGTTTTGGCTGACATTCAACAAATGTCTGAGCAGCTAATAATGCACTTAGTTCTGTTAGTCCACCCATCTGTCCATCACATCTGCCTGTCCTCATAAAGGCTGTCATTAAGCAACACAGCATTTCTCTAACATCCTCTCTGTATTCACTCTCTTCCTGAATGCCCAGAAGGTAAACAATGTGTGCTTACAATTATTTCAAATTTTTTCATAAGCTAAAGATAAATAAACACTTCTTTAAAAACAAGCAACAAACAAATCAATTCTTTTACTATTTCGTTAATGGCACTTTAATACATCAAATTTGTGTGATTGTTAGTCAACAGTCAATTGAAATATTTTGAAAACACATGGAGAGACCTTTGTCTTCTCCATAAAAATTACATAATTAGTCACCAGACACACAACCTCTAGAACACTGTTTCAAGAAAAATAATGTCAGTTAATCTTGGCATTTGGTATCCATTTGGACTGCACATTATGGCTGTCTATTACAGTCCTAAGGTGGGGACTGACTGCCTATACAAACTCTTCTAGCACCTGAGTAGCTTTTTCCACACAGAGAGATGCAGGGACATGGCTCATAAAAGCAAAGATGTTATTGTACTAGCATGTGTCCTTGTTCATGCTACATTTGAAATTGATTGCAATAACAAAAGAAACACTAAATATATGATAGAAAATGTTTTCTGGACTAGTACAATATGGACAAAGAAAAGATAGTGGAAGGAAGAACCATGATGTCATATTTAGCCAATGGATATTTTTTAGGAAGGACATAATTCCATAAAATTAACAACCAAAATAAGTGTTGTAACACTTATATATAACATTATAAAGCACTTTCTGCTGCTTCTTGTCTGTAACCCCATCTTCCCGAGAATGTATAATATTGAGGGTAAACTAAAAATCTTTAGAGGAACATATGGAATACCTATCCTACAATGATAAGGTACATATTAAGGTACAGAAAGCTAGTTGGGAGATATTAATACTGTTGTTTTCCATTTCCTTTGAGCTGGTTTGCTATAGAACATATCCTAAGATTATTTCCTATCCTAAGGAGTATTTTCAAAGCATTAAATCAAGTATCAGGTTCCCAAGATTCTAAGCTTTAGAGTCAACATCATTTCAAATTGTCTAAGTGCCAGAAGGGTAACTATACATTTTGGAATTACAGCCATGCAGTTCAGAAGGAAGCCCTGTTTAAAGCCAAGTCAATAGGTGTTTGCTAATGCCAGGGAAACAAAATATTCATAGGATCTCATTTTGCTTTTCCTGCATGACTGTCATAAGACAGGGCGCTCTTCACAAGCCTGTTCAAAGACAATCCTGAGTTAGGCAGTGTCTATTCTACAACTGTAACATACCATACAGAAGCATTCTGGAAGAACCCTTTCTGCCATGTACCCAGCAAGAGTTTTACCAAAGACACAGAGTAAAACATATGTTGTGCTATAAAATATGATCCATATGGCCATTTGTGAAAGTATCCCAAACATTTGCTATTGATACTGTGTTTAAACAGCCATTTAATACACTCTCACAATTTGTGCAGTCTGTACAAATGTCCCTACCACTTACTGACTTCCCTTAAGAAGCTTCCTCTGCTCTACTTTGTGTGTGTGCCTACAAGAGCTCATATATGCACACATTAACGAGAGAACTTATAGGACATAGGAGGACAGTATTTGTCTGTGTCTTTGTTTAATTATAGCTAAGGAAAGCTCACCAAAAAGTACTGTGCTGCTGATTGCACGATAAGTGCATGCAGATGTGTTTGCACTTGCACACAAACACAAACACACATTCATTCAGAAAAAAAATGCAACATGTTTGTTTGACATGTTTTCTTGGAAATTTATGAAAGTGTTCCATTGCAATAGAAAATTAGGCAACAGCTGATAAAGGTAATCAGTTCTAGGTGCAGGCTAGCTGTCTCTGCTAATAGTGATAATGGCATCAGAAAGGACATTTCTGACTTAGGGTAAGCCCAAAACTGTTGTAGGTTACAATTACTCCAGTTGAAAACTCTTTATGTAGGTTACCACTATTCCAATTGGTAACTAAAGGGAATTTTGATACAGACCAGACACAGGACAGCTGGTTGCCACACAAGTTTCCCAGTTAAAAGCCTCCCATTCACCACTGCTGCAGTTTCCTTTCCACTTTCCCCTTCAGCTGATACATCTATAACTATCTTCTAAGACAAAGACAGTAATTATTATATTGTATACCATCATAAGATGTAAGATGGAATGCTTTCTACCAAGCTGACAACACTAACCTTTACAATTATCTTTTTAATTCACCACTTGTGGAGAAAATGGTCATAATAAAAAGAATTAATCACTCCATTATCTAACATTATGCAGGGAATAGTATAAGTTAAGCAGAATGTTCAGTGCTGTTATTATTTGGTTTTTTGTTTTGGCTAAAGCCATTATCCACAAAGTACTAGGTGCTAAACAAACACAAAGAGCTGTGTACTTGGTCATTTCCTGGTCATGTACACCCAAGATATTTACTTGAAGGTCTTACTTTGAAAAAATGTATGATATCATTGTGATAAGTATGTCATGAAAACATCAACCTAGCATAATAGCCAAGCTCATTACTGCTGGTCAGGAGACAAACAAGAATGAGAATGCTGTAGCATAAAGAAAACCTAAGAACATAAGTGTGTATTTTCCCAACAGGATCTAGAAATTGTGGGAAAGACCGAAGAGAATGTACCTGATGGCAATTCATACAGCTATATTAAGCTTCATTACCTCTGTGCTGTATTTCAAAGTTTAAATTTTAGGCAATGTGCTTCAGAAGAACCTAGCCATAAAAGTCTCTGTACCTAGGAAATACCAGGGACTTTTGTGGCACATCACATTCTATGGGAATTCAAATGTTACACAGCATTTGCATTGCAGTGGCATATATTATTCAGGATCTATTAATGAGATATCTTTGCTCCAACAGCACTATGTTAGAGAATTTATAAGAAAAAAATGTTTACTAGTAAAATCAGCAGATAAATAAAGTAATATTTTATAGGTATAGCAATAGCTGATTCCAAAGTGAATATTAAGTCATACTAAGATAACATTCAATATGAAATGCAATGACAAGCAATAAAAATGTTGGGTATTGTGGAAACAGTCAGTCAGGTTCCAGTTAGGTCAGTGGAAAAAGCTCGGTATAACCAGAATCAGATCTGAAAAAACTGCTGTGATTTTACTTAACAACTCTAAGTTCTTGTTTGTTTGCTCACTTTTAATTATTCCACTGGTATTCTTATGAAAGCTCTCGAGAAGAACACAGGCTTAACCCTTTTGTTTCCTTCCCCAAGACACTTTGTTCAAGCAGAGATAAAATAATTATACTATAAAAGTATTCTTTGCACTTTATCTTGGTAACTTCACCTTGTACTTGCTTTAAATGGAGATTTTCCTCATATTCTTCATAGAAATTAATAATTTATGTATTATGCCACATTAATGAATTGTATCATGGATGTGTATAATTTGCCATGGAGAAGCCAAGAAATGGACATAAAGAAAGGAGCCACATTCACTCAAATGCCTTTCATGCAAGTTTTTAGTTTCATTATTTCAGGGAAGTTATTCCTTATTATCTATGTGAAATTAATCTCACAACCTTTTGCGATGAGTGTGGTATTAGGAGAAACAAGCCACGGATTTAAGCCTTTAACAAGGCCAGTAGGATCAGAGCAGAGGAAGACAAGCACAAACACATGTTTTAAAGGAATAAATATTTAATTACCTCTACTGTCTCAATGCTTTACAGGAAGAGAAATTGTAATGACTGTACTTATAGGTTCAAATTCATCTCCAACTGCACAACAGTAGGAAAATTCTGAGTACTAATAGTAATTCAACTGATTTTCAATGACTGTGTTTGGTTTTTTAGGAGGATTGAGAAGGACAAGAACATTGCAAGTTTCCTTTATGCTTAAAGGTTTTCTTCTCATTCTTTCTTTTTTCCTTTGTACTGTTGACTAGCCAGCCTGGTCAAAAGTACATTCAAGTTCAGAGTTGTTTTCCATTTATCTTGATTATTTGAATGTATTGATTTAGATCCAGTCTTAAAGTAAAATACAAGTGTTATCATTAAATGTAAAATCTGGATTGTGGAATTCATAGAATAAATTAGAATAGAAAAAGCACAGAACTGTCAGTGTCTGATGAGAAGAGTGTCAAAAGAACTGAGGAGATTAAGATAATATAACCTACACTTGAGTAGACCTTGTTACATTCACTTCTTCAACGTGCAAAGGCTTGCAAAAGCTTAGTTAAGGTACTTGACCTAATTACATAGACCTCCTCAGTCTGCAAAATTAGACAGGGGAAAAAACCCAATCCATAAAGGAAGGTGTTTACATCTCTGAGGTCAAAAAACCCTACTGCCTATCTGTGGTGCACTTAGAATGAGGAACACTGTGGAGAAAGTCAGGCACCTCCAAAGATAGGTCAACACTCCTAAGGTAGAAGCCATCACTTAAAAGTACTAATAATTCTTTGGTAACGACTGTGCTCCCTTTACTCCTCTCTGCCCTTTTTTAACTTGTTTTTCTTTCCCCTTTGCTGAAATGTAACTTGCTTTTAGCAGTTCTGTTGAAGGAATACAGAAAACCTTGACTGCTTCTTTATTTCCAAGCCTAATTCCCAATATCTGTAACAAAGATGAGCTATGACAACCACAAATTTCTTGTTGGGCTGTTCTCATCCTAGCGTGTAGCACCTCTTAAGATGCATCATTACTCAAACATAGAATTGGCATCCTGAAAAAGCCTTCAAGGAAGCCAGATTTTATTATTTGCACCATTCCAAGGGCAATTTGTCTTTTTCTCCTCCTTTATGGAAGACACCTGTTAAAAGAGAAAGAGGAGCTGTTTTAGAAGTGACACGAGCTAAAGAACTAGCAGCATGTATTATGCATGATAGCAGCAGCAGTCCTGGTGAAAGTTCAAACTTTGAATCCTCCTAACATAAGTTGGATATCGAATGTCAGATTGGTACTGAAAATTAAAGCTAGTATGTCCTTTACGCCTTTAAAAAAGTTATGTGATGGGTACATTGAGATGAAGAAGACAGGTAGCTGATGAACTCAACTCTTTTGCAATGACATGACCCAGTTGTCATCTTGATGACCATTGAGAAGGCTGATGAATGGCTGCAGCTGGGTTACATTATATATTGGTCTTCCAAATATTGCAGGTATTGTGAAACTAGTAATAACCTCCTGAAAGTAAAGAGTGGTAATGTCCATTTATTCAGTTTGAAAAAAAATATTTTCTAAACATTTGGAAAGTTTTATATGTCACTTTCAGTCAGCACATAGAAAGAACCAAAAGAAATGTATCATGCAAATATTGTTATCTAAAGATAAAAATTAAAAAAATAAGACCAGCAAAAAAAAGGATCTAGTAATATGTCATTTCTTTCAGGTCTGTTTCTCCTACACTCAAAATTTTTTGGATAATCTGGCAAGATTCTGAGTGTCTTCACTTCAGAAGGGAAGGTCTACTGTTCGCAGGACCAGGTCACATGAAAGAATAATTTTTTCATTAGTATTGGAACATTGTCACTTCTGACTGAGATCAGATTAGGGTTGGTTTGTTTGTTAGTTTGTTTGTTTTTAAATAAAGAAAGAAGTAAATATAAATGCAAAGACATAAAAATAGATAAATAATGTATAGAAATAAAAATTTAAAATAATATAACAATAAATATATAAAGTCATATATCCATACATAAAACAAAATTAAAAATATGTGTAAGATATTAAAAATATTAAAATATATGAAAAACAACCATCCCCAAAGAATATCTGAGAACCACAGAAGTGTCTGGATGCCTTGGCCCTCCTTTAGGTTGAAAAGTAGTTACTTAATTTAAAATGCTAGACTTCTGTTTCAGAGCAGTGGAAGGCTTTGCTGAGCCTTTTGTAGCACACATCACACACAGTGTATTTTTCTGTGTGCAGCCTCAGAGGGATGTGATCTGCCGGAGTCAAAGTGCAAAGCACAAATAAGCAAACATGTTTTTGCTTCAGCTACTTTCTCTTCCTTTTTTGTCCTTCATTCAGACAGAGCTTCTTGTTCAGTCTCCCAGGTCCACTCATGCTGTTTGATTTTCTTTTTGAAGGAGAAAAAGGCTCTGGGGCCAGAATCACTGGTATTTTTTGTGTTGATGCAAATGAGGTTAGAAGTCAGCTTAAATATCCAGCCAGGGCACTTCCCTGAATAGGAGAAACCTGGGGTGACACAGCGCTGCCAAAACTTAACAGTTCCCTGCCCCTCATCTCTGACACGAAGAATAGGCACAGTGAAGAGGGCATGATCAAAGCATTCAGCCCTCATTGATTGCCCATAGAAATCTATGTTTAAAGCAAAAGGGTTTTGAGCAACAGTATTTAATTTCAAGGATCAAGCTGAGGGTGAAGCAACCATCTTATTGGTGATATTGCTTATTTGACAAGCAGATCTTACTTCTTTCTTATTTAATAAAAAGATTAATCTAGAACGGCTACTAATTAGAACCTCTAGACTATAAGATAACTGCAATGCCATATGCTCACTATGCACTCTTTGCAACCATCTTAATGATTCTACAATTCTTGCCAATTAAAAGGTTTTTAAAATTTTGCAGATGTCTGAAAAATGCATTTAATTTTGTCATCCATGGTCATGTCAAGCTCTGGTTTTTTGTCATCATGTAACTATAAACATGGATGTTCATATGCCTTATACAGAGAGGGACCTGGATGGCTGTTCAATTCTGAGTTATAAATTTTGCATTACAGCTTTTCAAAAAGAAAATTGTCCAGAAAAATACACTTAAAATACTGAGAAAAATCAGTTTCATATATTTTTTCTTTAAATGTGTCACTCCACATGTACTTGAAAAGAAACTCAAGCCCATTACATAACTTTATTAGTCTGAGTATTGCCTTTGCAATCTTCATCAGCATGTACACTTTCCAAATACAAATGCCAGATCTGCCATACATTTCCCATTATGAAGCCTTAATTCCCTAGAGGGACTATGTTTAGACTGTAAGTTTCACCTGGAAAACACTCAGAAATAATGGTGATGACTGCCAGTGTAAAATCAAACTATAAAGACAGGGAGAGAATCTCTGCTATGTCTAAATTTTGAGTTTTATTTTGTGAAAATAAGAACTATAGTTTTGTAGAAGAAAAAAAGAAAAGAGAAAGAAAGGAAGAAAGAGAGAAAAGAAAGGGAGAAAGGGAGGAAGAAAGCTGAACAGCCAACCATAGCCTGATTAATTGATTGAAATCTTATATGATGTTTTAGATGGTTTACAAAGAGTTACAGGAGTCCTTAATTTCTGTAGACTGGTTCAACTTTCATTCTGTAGTACAAAGTGAATCATTTCAGAACTGGACATGAAAGATGTTTCTATCACCATAAAGGTTTCTGTACTTATAATAGCCACTTCATCAGAATAAAACTGTCACAGTTTTTCCTAGGAAACGATTGTCCACTTTCCTACCCCATACTATCTAGAAGAGGTAGTTACCTCTTGTTTAGGTTTTGCATGAGACTAACCACACGTTTCAGATCTCGAACCCATTTGCAGATCTCTAACAGGATATGTAGTAGACGTACATTACTGATCAATGCTTCCTTCATCTCTTGTGTTGGGATGTACTCCATGACTGTGAGAACATGGACAATACAAAAAAAAGTAACTGGATTTTTTCTATACCAGCTGAATATAACTCTCTCTCTTCTCAATAATCTGCTGTTGAAACCCATTGCCAGTAAAAATTCAGTCGAGGCTGTTAAATTCCTTCAAAATTTGGTTTCGAAGAATCCGGATTTTGTGGTGCAAACATTGTATTAGAAACAAACCAAGTTTGCCTAATTACTGGCAATTACTAAATCCCTCGAGCAACACAATATTTTCTTATCCTTTTCATCTCGTATAGAATCTATGATTCTATGATTCTATATTTTCTCATCCTTTTCATCTCTTGATCATGTATTGCCATCTTTAGTGTGCAGCAGTTGTATGCTGTTGAAGAACATATTGAAGAGTCAATTATTTACTCTTTTCAACTCCTTCAAAATGTTATTTTTTTCTTGTTTGAGGAAAAAAATCAAGAAGCTTCATTCAAGAGATTTTGTATTTGAGTTACCTAGTAGTAATCCTGGAGAGTTCTTTCACAGCTGTGAAGGTGAACATTTGCCAAATCCTCAGATATGTACCCCACATACTTGCTGAAATTTTGAATGAGCAAGACTTTTGAAAACATGAATTTCCTTGTTAATGAAGATTCTATTACTAGTTTATGTAGAACTGAGCAACACATAAATGGTTTTGCATTAAAAAATAGTTATTCCTTTCAATAAGAAATAAAAAACAAGCCTAAAACAGACCAGTTGGCATTTCAGACTCATTTGTTATTTTATTTCCGTAATGCTTGTTGATTATGATAATTGATCACTCCAATAATTTCAAAGATATAATTAATTGGTAAGAGTAATTTAGTTGCCTTTTATGTGAAATATTCTTAATTAACAAAGAACATTTAAATAAATTACTGTAATACTGAAGGTCACAAAAATATTAGCTGCAGTTGTGCTCACTGTTGCATAGATACATATTTCTACGTAGAGACAGAAGGAATAAAATTATTTTTAATAAAATGAAAATAATATGTTTGTTTCATTGAAATTTCACTACAAGATCTTATTCTACTTGGCCTTTTAGCTAAGATCAAATCTAATGTCAGTTTAATATTAGATATGGCAATGTAATTTAATCTACTTTCTACTTTGGCAAAGCTGGAGCAACAACTTGATTTGGTCTTTCCTTTCTTCAAATACTGTAATTATTTCTTTACTGTAAAATCAAGCAAATGTGATGACAAAGTGACATACCAAAGGTTAACTGACATGACTCCTGAACTGTATTGTACACAATGACACTGCCACAGATTTTTTTCCTGCCGCTATTTTCTATCAAATTTTGTGGGAATTAGGGTGCTTTCTTGGGCGATTGGTAATAAAGCTTCCTCAAGCACTGTAAGGAGACAACTTTGAATTTTCCACTTTCCAGGTGATAACTGAGCCATTATTGTTGACAGCAGAAAAGTTGTAGGGGGAATTACCTTCTTCTTCACTGCACATTGAAATGAAGTCATAGTTGTTACAGCAATTTGCATGGAGCCAAACCAACTGCCATGTTAAACACCTTCTTAGAAAGATTTCCAGAAATTTAGGAGAAGCATTAGTTTCAGGATTCCAAAGTCAAAATGTCAAAATGGTGTAAAGTAAAAGCAAAAGACTACAGAACTTTTTGTCTAACATCTCTTCTATACATATTAAATATTAGACTTTCAAATCAAGATTAGATTCAATTTCAACTGAAGTTGTGACCTTCTACAGCTGAAGGAAAAAAGTGTTAAGCTGATGACAAGATTAATGATATTTACATGCCAAATGACAGAGCTGAAGCTGGAGTACTGATTAAAGATAATTAGTCAGTGTAATGCCATTTTGAACCTATGTAAAATTTTATAAAATCAACAAATAGTCAGAGTTTGGATATGTTCTGAATCCAAAAGCAATAAGGACATATTTGCAAAGGTGTCATCATTTTTACTTATTTGTTTGCTTATGAAGACCATTTCTTTCTTCTGCTCTTTTAGTAGTTCCTGAGTGTCACTATGACTTCAGTTATAGTTGTGGAGGAAAAATATTTATGAAAATCCCCCTTGTATAATATATCCTCTTAAAAAAGCAAATAAAACTGTTGCATCAGCTCTAGAACTAATGAAGCAACATTTCACATGGATTAGTATCTTGAGTTTGACTGAATTTGGTATTCAAGGAACTAGGTCTGATTAAAGCTTTTTTCATGGTATCTCTGCTACTTTTTCCAGGATGTCTGAAAACTTTTCCTCAGACAGGGAACTGACATGGTCTGCCTAACCTGCTTGGCCACATATTACCAAAAATTATTAAGAACATAATTACCTTTGACTCCATAATCACTCAGTTCAAAAATTGAAGGAAATCCATCAATAAGTTCGAAAGGAAAGGATTCATCCATGTGAAAAATGGGTTTGTCTAAGTATAGTTTCCACAAGAAGACAGGTTACAAAATAATAAGGAATTTTCAGAAGTACTTTATGCTCTAATTTGATGGTTTTCTCACAGAAATCAAAGGGAATTAACACATACCTAAAGACACAAAGGCTTTGTAGCTGTGACAATCTAAGTATATAAAAGTAGCAAAATATGTAGGGAGAAAGAAAGTATTTTAATAGGCAAACCGTTAGTATTGGAAACAGGCACATCTTCAGTCGTGCTAGCCCTTCTGTCGAACACCTCCCCAACTACTTTTGCCAACAGATAGACAAAACATAAAGCGAAGGTGACCGTAGCCATTCATACTTTCTGATCTGTTTGTGCATCACTTAAATGTGTGAAAAAACTGTCATTAATATGAAGGGGATTAATGGAAATCATAGCTCTGTTAGTCTTCCAGTCAAAGACTTGCTCATTTATTTTAAAGGTTTTGTGCAAATCTAGTTCAAAAACAACAGTAGAAGCTTTGCATGTTACCAAGCAGAAATCCTGAGCACAGGGAGTGAACACTGCTTTGGCAGTAAACTGAATTTTTGCCTGGCTCACTGAATATATCACCCTGATGTTTCAAACTTCCTTATAGTGCCATAAATGACATATTTAAGTCTGTGTGTGTAACCTAATCAACCACAAAACCAGCCAAATGGACTCAAAGGGGGCTCTCTGTTGCTTTTCTGTTAATGCCTTTTGTGTCTAACTGCTTTGGGTTTTGATCAAAAGCGGAAATATTAAAGAACTACAAAAAAGGCTTTTTTTCAAAATGGTTCTTAGCTATGGAATCATTTGCGGAATCCTTAGAAGGCATCTGATAGAGGAATGTAAGCTATTTATCCTACCTCTTCAGAGATTTATCAAACATTACTTTTTATTAAATAATTACATTTAGGATAACTCTGATGAAGAAAACAATATACTGCAACCCTTCTTTGAATAGACATTCCCAGCTTATAAGAAAGAAAAATGAAGGCAGAGTATTAAAATTATGCTATTAAATTTCATTAATCTACAAATGAGAAAGGTTTAACAGCAACAAGGGAAAAAAAAGTGGTCCTTAAAAACAAAACCAAACCCTATATAATTTATACTTTTGAGTAAGGCTGTCTTGTACAGATGCCAAATAGAATTTACTCAGACTACAGAAACATCAACACAAGTATTTAATGGAAAAAAACTCAATACATTCTTAGCTCACTAGTCTCACAGGAAATTATTGGTACTGGTAACTAAATAATTAGAAATGGGAATTTGTGAACATCTTTATTAACCTTATATTAATTTGCAAAATGAGAAGAGAAAATAAAGAGGAAATTTTTCTCCCAAAAATTACTGTGTATAATATGCAGAATAAATGGCAGCTGTAATAAAAAAGGATCTGTTTCTCTCATTTATAAAAGACAGAGTTAAAAACCAAAAACCATTATGAAAAATTAAGTCAGAACTATTAAATCAACTAAATTATTACCTTTATATGAAACATTTCACTTTCAGTAATGAGGGGTTAAACCAATAAAATTATACCTTCATAGGCTGGGGAGAAAATGTCTATTCTATTTTCAATTTTTACAGAAATAAGAGATTAGGTAGGAAAACATATCTTCATATCAGGAGATATGTCATTGCAGCTCTACCTTTCAAAGTCTCTTTAAAGCAGGCTTCCTTGATCTCTGTGAGAAACAGAGACCTGAGAAGAATGTTATAGCTATAGGGGCTTGATCTTGCAAGCTGTCTAAGCCTTGCTGTAAGAAGTGCAAAAAGTCAAATAAGTACCACTGAACAGTTAGGACAGATTGTAAACCATTTATTCATACTAGTAAGCAATTAGATGTCATATTAGAGCCAATGTTGGCTCCTGTTTGAGGAAACATTTGCGTATGTGCTGAGTTTGAAGTCAGTGGGGCTTAAGTATGCCCAGCGGGATTTCCCTGAACTGCGACCCATAATAAAAATTGATTCTTAGCAAAAGGAGGTTCACAGTCTGGTTTTCATTGCTTACTAATTTTGTAGGGTAAGAAGCTCCCATAAACTGAGAGAAACTAGGACACTGTTAATCACGCAGATAAACGTCTATACCTCTGCTAAATGTACAAGACTGAGGAGAAAGAAAAATCTTTATGGTAGAGGGATAGATACAATCTAGAGTACACACACTTAAAAGGCTTACAGTGACCATATATGTACAGGAACCATTTTTAGGGTTTTTAGCCATTTCAACTGTCAACAGAGTAAGAGGTGTTCTTGATTATGCTGAGGAAAATGGGAGTAAAGGCAGCTGTGCAGAGCAGCCTCTGAAAGAAATGCTTTCAAAGTTTCTATTGAAAAGGCTGTTTCTCAAAGACAGCTGCTCAATGCCTCATGATGTATTCAAGGCACAGTCTCCTTTCTTGGCCCATCACCCTGCTGCACCTGCTCCTCTCAGCTCACTTCACCTGAGTAGATCGTGACAAGAGTAACAAAGCACTGTGCTCCGGCATCCTACAGAAAGCTCAATGATGCTTTCCCTACCTCCTCAGCTGTACCACTGCAGAGTCAAGCTCCTGGTTATACACTGTATTTGCTCAGAGCATCAGGTACTAGCTATCTGTTTACCTTCCTTTCATTCCTCCCTGCTGCAACTTCTCTTTACGGCTAAGCAACTCCTGTGTGAGAAGCGCCTCACTACTGCTCAGAATTTTAATAAGGTACCTGAGATCTTTCTTCCATTAGAAGTCTCAGAGGGCTGTATTAATATCTCACTAATTTCAGATATCTTTACATTTGGCAAAGGTACTACCTGGCAAATTACAAGTGTATTTATTGGCAAATGACAACATTTATCATCAAGTTTTATCTATCCATGACAGCAATTTACCACAGTTGTATGACTTAGAGTCCTATGCTACCTCCATCAGAGTTACCTGAGATTAGGTCTAGCCTTCACTTTTAAAATCCCTGCTTTTATTCAGGCCACGCAGTGTTCTGTCTGCATAGTGGGTACCAGAGGCTACAAGATGTGCCCTGAGATTTCCAAAATATCAGTAATCTTTATACTGGTCACCTGACAAGTCCTGTTTCACTTTTCATTGGTTCCAGAATGCTACTACATTGACAAATATTTATTACATTTTTGAAAGACACTAATTCCAAATGTTTCAAAATAAAAAGAATCACAGTAAATTGGAACAGCAAAAACTGTAAATATGTAACTCATTATAAATAAAGTTTGAGATATGTACTTTTGCTGCAAATGTTTTTCATTACCTTCAAAGCTTGTAGTCCTCTTTTCTAAATATTCTTCAAGATTTGAGCTGACTAAGGAAGATTTTTTATTTTTGTCAGTACAGTGGAATCCTTTAGAGCTGGTTTCCTTTGTTCGTTACTCTAACGGAAGAGCTTCCTCAGTTGTGTTATTAGTAGTTCTCAAGCAATTAGAATGAAAAGGTTGCAAAAGTTCAAAAAAGAAGATGGCTTGCTTGGATTTAGCACATTTATGATTATAACAGGGACTGAAAGGTTATAAAGGAACTTTTAATTAGATATAAAATTTATCCTGAAAATCTCTGGCAACATAATTAACTGCATTTCCATAGGATTTGCTGTACTGAGCATATACGACATACAGATATGCTATAGTTTGTATAATTTGTTGCACAGCTATATGTATTAATTTTGCTATAGTTTGAATAAACTTAAACAAAACTTGAAGTAGTAAAATTTGACTTATAGTAAAATACCCATGCGACTTGTATTACAGGGCTCCATAAGACTTGTTTGGATATGAGCTAAGTGTCATTGAGGATAATTTGGGCAGCAAGCAAACTGCAGACACAGATCAAGACAGCAGAGCTTTAGATATTAAACAAATCTTATATTCAGCAAATTCGCACTCTGCTAAAGATGAATTATTCTCCAGGATGCAGTTCAGAACCTCTCTGATGAAAAAAAACTGTGTTGTGACATTCAGAAAATAATCACGCTGTTCCTTTAAAATTTCCTGTTTCTTTCAGGGTTGTACAGAGGAGATTCAGGTAACTCAGTTTTATTTTTCTCAACAAGGGACCAAGAAGGTTCTCCTAGATCCTTTCTGCATCAAGAAACAACACTGGAGCTTTTGTTGGGACTTCAGATCACTAGATTAAAGTGCCTGAACTTTCCAGAATCTGAAGCAAACAATCAATCTGCCTAGTTATTTTTCTGCAGCACTTTACCATTTTTTTTGAATGCTGTGGCAAATCTACATGTTTACTATGGTATTTTATTTCATCCCTCAAAGGAAAACTGAAACCTGGGGATTTATGAGAGGAAAAAATAATTAGCAGGGAGTATTCTATCTGGGACTACACAGGGAACACATAAAAAGAATTAGATTATTTTCTCCCACAAATCAAAGATTTTAGAGGAATCTATTATACATCCTGTCCTTTTCATTGTCTGCTGTTTTTTATCTTTACTCTTGCCCAGATACACTGTTGCCACTCTCCAGACACAGAGCCTATATTTATGGGGAATCTGCAGTGCCAAAAGAAAAATATACAAAAATAATTGAACTCATTCCTCTAGGAAGAAAAGCAATCAGCCTGAAGGGTATTCTTCACAGATGTTGCAGGAACACTCCTCCCCACGGTGAGGACACAATTTCTGCTGAACATATATGAAGCATAACTCTTGATACTAAAGGCATTTTTTTTTCAGGAAGAGAGAATTAAAAATCACTGAAAAAAATCAGGTAGTAGCAGGACCCGGTTATAAAGATAATCCTCTCTCTACAGAGTCCTGGGTAGTCAGAATAGCAGTTGTAGTGTCTCAGAGCAAATAAGATTTTCAGGCTTTTAAAATGGGTGTTTTATTTTTCATCATCAAGTCTTTCCTCTTATTTTTTGCAGTAGCCTGAGTGTATATTTCGAAGATTTCATAGTTTTGTTATTCAGCATTTATTCTGGCAAAACTGCAATGGACTGGCCATTGATTTCAAAATTACTTTATTGTGTGATTTGGGAGGACTCAGAAAATCAGACACAACAGTCAGAGGCAGCTGGTTGGAACAGGTGTTGCAGAAAATTATAATCCTACTTTGATTAATCCTGTGTTGGTTTTTTTTCACAACCACTCTCCAGTTATGCATGACAGGTATCCAAATAATCAAACATATAGAGTCAGTAGTAACAGTCTAAGGTATTGTCAGGAGAAACATCAGGAATGATTGCAAGCATGTGAGCCAAAAGAATTTGCTTTTCAGGGAGAAAGATTTTCATGAAGTCCTCTCTAGTCATGCGTTTGCTGAAAAATGCAGGTTTGTTTCTAACAGCTCAGGTTTCACTGCTCAGTTTCAAAGCAGCTTTCAAATGAAGAAAAATTGGAACACAAAATAAAAGTTACATTAATCAATGGTGAACGCATTGTAACAGTTGAGTATGGGAAATTAAAAGATACTTTAATACAGTGCAAACCCTTTATTCTTTTATCAGTGATACAAGCAATAAAACCACTAGACCCAAATGTGTAGCTAAAGCTTGAATATTCTAATCTTCAGCTATTCCCAGAGTCTTGAGGTGACTAGATATGCTGGCTACCTCACTTGATATCAGTTTGGACCAACTTGAGACTTTATAAAGGAACCTGATTTTAAGAAAATTCAGAGGTCCCACTCAGTGAAATCAGGTACCTTTCAAAAACCTCACTGTATTGTCACAAAGCAAAGTTTGATCTGTGGACTGCCTGCCATTGAAGAAGTAGGGGCAGCAATTTTTATGACAACTCATAAGCATTATCTAATGCATAGTCTTAGAAACATTTTTAAATCTTGGGTTTTTTCTCTTAGGTTAAAAGGGGCAGAGAAAGGTGTGACCCACAAAAGCAGGACTCTGCTTCAGTCCCCACTTTCCAGCATTACAACCAAAACCAAATATTAGTCTTAACAGCTGTAGACACCCACGAGCAAGGTCTGCAAGAAGAAACTGTACCAGCAGCACACAGTGGATACCGCGAAAAGAAGCAAAGAGTGCTTGTAGTGGGTGATTCTCTGTTAAGGGGCACTGAAACACCCATCTGCCAAACTGACAGGGAGTCACAAGAGGTATGCTGTCTTCCAGGAGCTAAGGTCCAAGATGTTGCTGGGAGGGTGCCACAACTTGTCAAGAGCACAGGCTACTATCCATTGCTACTCTTTCATGTGGGCACGAATGACACTGCAAGCTGGAACCTGGGCAGAATCAAGGAAGACTACAAAGCCCTGGGGGTGCAAGCAAAAAGTATTGGTGCCCAAATTATATTTTCTTTCATTTTACCAGTTCAAGGAAAGGGTGCAGCCAGAAATAAACATATAATGCAAATCAACTTCTGGCTTCATGGCTGGTGCCATCATGAGGGTTTTAGCTGTTATGACAACATGACATTCTTTGATGACTATAGCCTGTTAGGGAGGGATCCACCTGTCTAGAAGAGGCAAGGGAGTCTTTGGTGGCCAATTTGGTGAGGTGAGCTTTAAACTAAAGGGCTTGAGGGGCAGGGTCCAAAGTGGCAATGCTCACGCCATTGCAACCAACTGGGGAATAAACCAGGCCAACCAGACCAGTGACAAATGTTCCTTAGCTGCCTCCCAAGATGAGAACCAGAAGACCAACCACCTCAAGCATATGGGGCAACCCACATAACTGGAAGATTATGATGGATGGCTATAGGTTGTTTCATAAAGACAGGCAGGGAAGAAAAGGAGGAGGAGGAGAAGTTGTGCTCTATGTTAAGGAGAACCTTGAATGTATAGAAGTCAACTACAGTGATTGTGGAAGCTCTATTGAATGCCTTTAGGTCAAGATCAGAGGGGTCATCTCCAAGGAGAATCTTACAGTAGGCATCTGCTACCAACCTCCAAACCAAGATGATAAGGCAAATGAAGCAGTATTTGGATCACTTAAGCAAGCTTTGGGTCAACAGAACCTGGTTCTTTTCAGTGACTTCAACAACCCAGACATTTGTTGGAAGAACAATACAGCAGATCACATGTCATCCGTCAAGTTCCTGCAATGTGTAGACAAATGTTAGATGTGCCAACCAGGAATGAGGTACTGCTGGACTTATGACTCACAAACCAAAAAACCTGCTTTGTAATATCTCGGTTAGTGATAGCCTTGGCTGAAGTGATCACAATATTGTGGAGTTTGGAATCCTGCTGAGCACACTGAAGATTAGTACTAAGACAAAGTTTTTAGATTTTAGAAGAGCAAACCAGCTCACTCAGAGCTCAGTTGAGAGGGATTCTATGGGAAGATTCTATGGAGGATAAAGCAGCTAGCAAGTGCTGGGAGTTTTTCAAGAACGCTCTCCTGGAAACACAAAAACAGTTCAATGCCTTTAAAGGAAGTAGGCGGAGCGAGAGACCCCCTTGGCTTACCTGCAAGCTTCTGAGTCCACTCAAAACCAAAAGACAAGCGTACCAGAGATGGAAAAGCGGATGAATATCTGTTGAGAACTACAAGGGCATTGGCAGGGCGTGCAGGGATGCAGTTAGAAAACCAAAAGCTCAGCTCAAATTGAAATTGGCCAGAGATGTCAAAAACTACAAGAAAGGGTTCTTCAGGTGTGTAAATAACAAGCACAAACAGAAGGAAAAATTGGCCCATGGTTAAATAGGAGAGGTGAATTTGTCACCAACAATGCTGAAAAGGCAGAGGTTCTCAACAGTTTCTTCACCTCTGTCTTTACCAGCACTGTTGTGCGCCAGGCCTTGGGTACAAAAATCCAGGTTGATGCAAACACAGACCCACCACCAGCGAAGGAAAAGTTGGTATGTGAACTATTACAGGAGCTTGACCCCTACAAATCAATGGGCCCTGACAATATCCACATGAGGGTGTTAAAAGATCTGGTTGACATTGTGAGGCTGCCCTCCATAATCTTTGAGAATTCATGGAGGTTGGGGGATATCCTGGAATACTGGAAGAAGGCTAATGTCACTCCCATCTACAAGAAGGGCTTAAAGAAGGATCCAGGAAATTACATGACCATCAGTCTTAGTTCAGTCTCTGGGAAAGTTATGGAATGAATTCTCCCAGGGGCTATCACAGGCCAAATGAAGCACGTGACTGGGAAAAGCCAGCACGGATTCACAAAGGGCAAATCATGCTTGACAAACCTGATCGCCTTCTACAACAAAGTAACCTGCTCGGTTGCTGTAGGGTGAGCAGTGGACATTGTCTACCTGGATTTCTCCAAGGCTTTCGATACAGTTTCCCACAGCCTTCTCCTAGAGAAACTGATGCATTACAGTCTAGACAAGTGGTCTGTGCAGTGGGTGGGGAACTGGCTGATAGGCCACACCCAGAGGGTGGTGGTAAATAGCTCCTTTTCAAACTGGCAACCTATCACAAGTGGGGTCCCCCGGGGATTGATATTGGGCCCAATGCTGTTTAATATCTTCATAAGTGATCTGGATGATGGGATCAAGTATACCCTGACGACGTTTGCCAATGATACTAAATCAAGTGGGGAAGTGGACACCTTGGAAGGGGGAGCCACCCTGCAGGAAGACATGGATAGGCTGGAAAAGTGGGCTAACAAGAACCTTATGAAGTTCAACAATGACAAATGTAAGGCCTTGCACCTGGGAAAACATAATTCAGGAGTGCAGCACAGGCTGGGATCTACCCACAGAGAGCAGCTCTGTGGAAAGGGACCTGGGGGTCCTGGTGGACAGCAAGCTCAATATGAGTGAACAGTGTCCTGCTCCAGCAAAGAAAGCCAACAGGATGCTGGGTTACATCAACAAGGGCATCACCAGCAGAGGTAAAGTCGTCATTATCCCAGTCTACTCAGCACTTGTCAGGCCACACCTGGAATACTGTGTTCAGTTTTGGTCCCCGCTATACAAAAAAGTTGTGGACAGGCTGGAGAGGGTGTCACAAATATGATCAAAGGACTGGGAAGCCTGCCATATGAGGAAAGGCTGAGAGAAGTGGGTTTGTTCAGCCCTGAGAAGGCTTAGGAGAGACCTTATCACCATGTTCCAGAATTTCAAGGGTGGCTACAAAGAAGATGGAGACTAACTTATTACAAGGAGTCACGTGGAAAAGACAGGGGTGATAGGTACAAGTTACTCCTGGGGTGATACCAGCTGGACACAAGAGGAAAATTTTTCACTCTGAGAACTATCAGCTGTTGGAATAATCTCCCCGGGGAAGTGCTGGATTCCCCAACCTTGGACACTTTTAAGATTTGGCTGGACAGGATGCTGGGCCGTCTTGTCTAGACTGTGCTTTTGCCAAGAAAGGTTGGACCAGATGATCCCTGAGGTCCCTTCCAACCTGGTATTCTGTGATTTTATGATTCTATGATTATCAGATAGTGAAAGTAAAACAAACATCAGTTTTTTTCATACATGGTCTATTTTTATTTTTTAAAGAGTTCGCTATTAAAAATCAGAGAGCAACTAGGATTTTTACTGAAAAACTGCATTTTCCAAATCAATGCCAAAAACTGCAAGAAAAACTATTTTCAAAGAGGAAAGCAAATGCTGTTTCCATTCCCAGCAAAGGCTGAACAAGAAGAACTGGATAGTACAAATAAAATTACTAAAGCCAGCAAGCAGAATGCACTTCAATACATTTTACAACTTTACAGCATTTCACCCAGGGTGTCCTGGAACTTAGTAAAGCAACAGCTTTTCCCTGAACCTACCCTAGCTATTTTACCTTACAGTATTCCTTCAGATAAACAGAAAAGGCTCAGAGGGATTACGGCCTGGTTTTCAGTGCTTTCAGGCACTTGCAATTCCAACTGAAATAATGAGAATTAAACTGTCTTGATGAGTAAAGTGAGAACAGAAGTTGAATTACTGTTTAAATCATCTGCCTATAATAGTAACATCAACAGAAAAGGAACTCACACACCCCACCCCCCAATCAGGCAAAAGTTAGATAAAACTGAGTGTAAAGTGTTTATGTGAGTGAGGAGCATCAGGCAGTGGGGGTGTTCTCCCTCCTAGTGCAAGACATTTATGCAAGATAAGCTTCTTCACAATCAATATTTGACCTGTATTTGTAGATTTGACACTGAGACCTGTGATTATACACTCTTGGCAGCTTTTCATTTTAATTACATTTATTTATTTATTTTAGTGGTTAACAGCTTTTTTGGCACCATGCACAGCAGTTATCCAGATGGTCATCTGTTATAAGGTCAAGCAAAATAAACAAAATGACTTTTATGCATTCCTTCCCTGAAAGATAAATGGTGCCAGTACTATTGTCTCTCTTTTGATATATTTAAAAACTCTCTCTTGATATATTTAAAAACTATAAAGTTTTAGAATTGGAATTGCAAAACAAGACCAGAAGACTGAGTTACTCCTGGGAAAGATCCATTTATGCTGAAGTGGACAATTCTATCCCTTTTTGTGCTTGAAAATCTCTGATCTAATTATACATTATATTTGGGTACTGTATGATACTATAAAAGAGCAAAATAAGGGCTTACACACTTTATTCTACTGAATTACTTTGTTCATATTATTAACATTACAAAATAAATCGACTTTGTACTGATAATGTACTAGTCATTCACTCTGATAGAAAGAAGAAATTTTAAAATTATATTACCTACTTTAACTGTCCAAAATGAAAATTATTAAAGTTATGTTCTATCAATACACAGGTCATTTCTTTAATCATGAAGAAGCAGAGAGTACAGAGGAATTTTGCTAATTACTCTTTATTAAGCTATATTAAGATCTTACAATTATTATCTTCTATACTTGGTCCTATATCCAGCAAACTATTGAAGTCACTGGTTTTGAAGAAATCATTATAAAATTATTTTACATCAGAGAAGTAATTTATGAGATGTAAAGTATTCAATTCACCAGGACTTTCAGCATTTCGCTGAAGCTGAATCTTTTCTATTCAAAAACGTGCACTCTCATGAGAGGTAAAGCAAAATAAACATATACCTTCCTCTCCTCATCTTTTCAGCTAATAGGTGTACTTGGCTGAAAACTACTACTGTCATAAATATTTATCTTCCTAACATGAGGAAAAAGAACTGTATAGCAGAACAACTATTATAAAAGTCATTGTCATGTATAATCTACACTTTGCAAACGGCAGGCTGCCTTCATATGCTGGGTGTTGACCTGGAATCAGAGATGAGTTCTATCAAGTACAGGAAATTAAGCGTGTAATTCCATCTCAGCTTAATGTCATCTATATCCAACACACTGTGATACCACTCTCCTTCACTACTCTCAGCCTCTTTGGTTTCTCCCTATCCCTTCTGCCAATATTCACATTTTTGAGACTAGGGGGTGAGCTCCTTTAGGAAGCTGATCCAGCTCAAAACTGAATGCTAAAAATAAATTAATAGTACCAAAGGAAAGGAAGCTTATTATATTTGAATTGTGAACTACCACGATATCACTATAATGCAGTCAATATTTAAATTGGTCAGGTTTTGCCTTAAGAATAATAAATAACAAACCAAAATGTACCTGTCCTTCATCTGACTAGCAGCAGAATGACCACTGTTAAGTTCAGCATTTGTGTAAACACACAAATATACTTTGACTGTACACTTTGACTGTGTTTAAAGATGCTGCAGATTAAGCATAGAAATTGTGAAATATGTTCATAGCTGTTCTGTTAAACAACTATTCAGACAAAATAAAGACTACTGTCAATATTACAGTCAAGTTTAAAGCTTTTACTCAGATTTTAACTGTGTCTTCTGAACAATATTTCTTAAAACTCAGACTAAAATCCATTGATGTGTCATGCATTTTATTGTGTAACACTAAAACTTACTGGGACTGTCTTCATGGAACTGTTTGGCATCAAAATCCTACTGTAAAATGATTTTCAAAATGCAGCAAAATAATCTGTTTCACAACCATGTGAAATAACCTGCTTATCGTAAAGATAAGTATTTTATCAGACTTTAGGACTATATTTACTTTAGAATATGGTCTACTAGCCTATTTTTCCCTGAATACACCTTCTAACTTTATTCTGGAGATCAAGGAGTAGAGCTTCTATTGCTGTTCTTTGGTTTTCAGTATTTTTTTCAGTATTACACCTTTCAATCTAGCTTTCCTGTTTTCCAGAGGTAAGAATTTGAACTGAGGTAAAAAATATCTTTTCAAAGCATTTTGTTGCATCTGTTAAAGTAACTGTAAATTTCTAAAAAAATCTGCATCTATGATGGTATGTAGGTTAAATTTCAGGTAAGAGCCCTACGGGGTTTTGAGTCAGGTATGGTTTTAAAATGGAAGCACAAAAGAGTGAGTAAAAAAGCTGAGCATTTCCTGTTTTAAGATGAACTGTAAATTGCTTTGAAGCCTTATCAGCATGAAAAATGTTTAATTTGTTTGCCTTTAATCTATGTTTGCAGAATACTGTAAAGAACAATTAGTATTGGCGTTTGCCTTCCCTGAAACAATATGTACTTTTGGATTTATTTAATAAGTCCTTTTGTGGAATTTTTTTCATCAATTTAGTAACTAATATTTCTTGAGGACCAAGATAAGGAGACCTTAGAAGCTCTAGTAAAATATTTATGTGTGCTAAATTTTTAAACATCATTTAGTGACAGTTTCAATAAAAAACTACACCAACCACTTTTTCAAATAAGGAACAGAGTCATATATAAATGGACTTAGATGTTTTCTGTTAACAGTACTGGTGTACCCAGCAGATGTTATACACACCTTTTTTTTATACGCTTCTCTGTTATTCGTATATAGTATCCTATATAATTAAAATCATGTTAACTTCTATTGAAGAATGATAAAAAAACAGGTACTGAAATGTTCTAAATGCATATTTATATGTATTTATTATACATATACAATTGGACATACATGACTAAATGAAACAATTCTATGCTGGTAACTCTAACAGTCCCTCAAAGCCATTTTCCCTGGAATTGAGATCAATTTTTCAGTTAAAGATAGTATGCTATTATCTGCCATGTACAAACATAATGGTCATCAAATCCTTTATATATATGTTATAGCAAGGACTGTAGCCTTTTTTCAGGGCAAATTAAAAAGCCACACAGCAAGCACAGCAGGTAAATCTAGAAAAATATTATTCTCTGTTTCTTCCTGTGATGTCATCTGAACTAACCCCTACCATCAACAAGCTGGGATGGTTTTTTTCATTCCAAGGGGGACATGGACACCTGAAGAGTCAGTTCCTTCCATGTACCACTTATACTGGAGCCTGGTCTTTGAGCCTGTGGCTGGAAAGAAACAGTCACACAAGCCACCAAATGCATCACACCAAGATCAGTAGTTTCACTCCATCTTTTGAACCATGTCTACCAGATTTCATCATGGCAAGTGTCCTCATCAGGATTTTGTTTCAGAACTGAAGATATTTCAAGGTCTGAAAATGTATAAGCCTTCTGCAAAACACAAAGTCTCCTTGCTCACTGCGCTCTCCCAGACTTCTTATTTGCTTTGAATACAATAAGAATGTTCAGTTTGCTCTGCTGACTTCTAGCTACCTCTGAACTCTTTCCCTCCCGTTTTATACCATAACATGAAAATAGATAAAAGGGCTCCAGCTAGTAGTTGTAAAATTTGACTAGGAAAGTTTTGGGCAATAGGCATTTTTAATAGTGGAATCTTCCCCAGGCCTTATACACTCTCTTGCTCAGTCTTCAGAAGATCAGATTGTAGAATTTGGTAACAGGAGCAACTTTTTTGGCAAGAGATCTTTTCCCCTTATGACACAATGCCACCGTTGCAAGACATGAAGTTCCCTTTAAAAGACCTATGAGTTTTAAAAGATGTCATTCTCCATTTGCAAGGGTCTCCAGTCCCTTACACAACTCTAAAGGCTACTTGTTGTCTCATCTTTTGTGACAGATTAGGTCCCTTGTGAGACAAAGCATGTGAAGGGAACCTTGTCACTAGGGTAGAAATTTAGATATGTGCCTCTCAGCAGCACCTTGCTCTTTCTTGGTTTTTTGGGGTTTTTTTTTTTTTGGTTAGGATGAGGAATAACACTATAGTGTTACATATAGTGATAGTTATTCCTAATATTCAGCTAAATATTTTATACTGGGATAAAAGTGAGGTCGATTTGATAATAGACTAACATAGAAGAACAGAACTAGATAAAACAGTGTTTTGTTTTACTGTAGAAATGTACCTAGAGGGTGTTAAAATAGATTCACAACAAATTAATGTAAAAATGCAACCACTGCTGGGCTTTTCTAAACACCAGAGGAATTGCTAAAATTCTCTGCAGTGATACATACCTGATAGAAATACCAGAGAATGTAGGTTATCAGTTAAGGGTAAATCATCACTGAAATTGCACCAGTACAGAACCCTAGTAACTCAAGGAGGTCACAAAAATACTTGTCAGGACAGGAAGCTGTTACTTTAAAATGGACATTCCTATCCTTTGCATCAGGTATGTTTAATTAGATTCATAGATTCCCTGAGTTTAAAGCCGGAAGGAACCTTTTTGATCATCTGATCTGACTTAATATACATAGCAGAGATCCTTAAATTTCTCCACTTTAACTTGCACTTCACTGGTATATATCTTCTACAAAGACTGACAGTCTTGAACTGAAATCCTCAAGAGACACTGAATTCAGCATTCACTTTGGTAGTTCGTTCCATGAGTTAATCAGCTCTCCATTTTTAGTTTCAATTTCTCTGGCATGATCTATTGAAAATTGTTGTTTTCTCCTGTTAGACCAGTGGCTCCTTTGGTATCCAGCTTTCTCCCCTACATTTACACAGTGTAATCATGTCAACTCTCAAAATTCTTTTCAATAAACTACACAGACTGATCTCTTCATATCTTTTGCTGTCAAATATTTTCTTTAATTCTCTGTATTTCTGCTGGTATCCACTTTAAAATGCAAACATCAGTACTATATAAAGCATTTTACTCTAAGCTTACCCATCTACAAGGATAAATGTCCCTATCCCTAGTCACTAGTCTCTATTTGCACCTCCAACATGATATTATTCCTTTTTGTTACAGCTTCATTTTAGGAGCTACTGTTGAATTACCTGCCCACTATTAATCTTTCTGAGTCTATTTTTCAGGATGCGGTAGGTGTGGTATATATTTCTAATGGTTAGGTATATAACTTTAGATTTGTTTTTTAAAACATTTTTTCTAGTTATTTCAGTCCATCAAATTTTTCATTTCATTTTGTATGCCATGTTTTTTTTCATTTCCACACTTGCCATTGTGTCAATCCTTAAGTCGGTCAAAGTTGTTATCACTATGAGTTGTATATACAAACACATCTTTAGACTGCACCTAGAAAGATCCCAGATGACACTTACATTTGAGATCTATTAGCTAATTCTTAATCAGTTTAACTTGTTTGTTTTACTGATACTGTAATGGTGCTACTTTCCATAAGAAAAGTGCTCTTTCTTCACAAGAATAATGAGATGGTATGCAAAACATGAACAAAAGCTTCACAATATATTTAGAATTATATCTAGAAGATGTCTTAGGTGCCTACAGCAAAACATAGAATGAATTAAAAGGACTGCAGTGAAAAATATGTGTTTGCTTACATGGCAACCCACATGAGCACAGAGGTGCCTAATATTTGACTTTAAAGTCATCGACTCCCTGTAGTGCCATTTTGGTACATACCTAGTATTGTGTCAGTATAAGCAGATGAGCATTTCTTATAGCTAAGCCTCTGTGAGATCAGAAATTAGTGTGGATTAATTTCACTGGACTTCAGATGTCTGCTTATCATGGTTTAACGCCAGCCAGCAACTAAGCACCACAGAGCCGCTCACTCACTCCCCCATGGTCGGATGGGAGAGAGAATCAGAAGAGTAAAAGTGAGAAAATTCATAGGTTGAGATAAAGACAGTTTAATAGGTAGAGCAAAAGTTGTGCACACAAGCAAAGCAAAACAAGAAATTCACTCACTACTGGAGTTAGTGGGCACCAAACCAGCTCAGGTCCAGTCACCGCTGCACTTGCCCTGCTTCTTGTAAGGCTTGCCCTCCATTGGTTCAGGTGGTTTCTGCTATAGTAGTTCCTATAACATGCAATTCAAATCATGGGTTACAAGAATTTAAAGGTATTTCCATTACAATCTTCATTCCTGGTCCCTTTGGTCCAGACCATAGGGTTTAACATTGCAATGAACTCTTCCCCTTGCTCCTTCTCTGGCTTGGACTTATCCACACCGTAGCCCCTTAGGGTTCTACCTGCTCCCAGTGGAGCCTTACCTCGGAGCCACAGTCTTTTCAGGGGCATACCTGCTGCAGCATAGACTTATCCACAGCCACAGTTGCTTTGAGGTGCACCTGTTCCAGCATGGCCTTATCCATGGGCCACAATGCCTTCAGAGAGATACCTGCTCCAGCATGGCTTTACCCACAGCCACAGTCCCTTCAGAAGTAAACCTGCTCCAACATGCCCTTATCCATGGCTGCAGTCCCTCCAGGGGAGTACCTGCTCTGTTGAGGGCTTATCCATGGCCACACTCTTTGACGTGCTCCAGAATGACCTCATGCACAGCCACCAGCATGGACTTATCCTTGGGCCACGATCCCTTCAGAGGTATGCCTGCTGCAGCACAGATACAGCACAGCCACAGATGCTTCAAGATGTACCTGTTCTGATGTGGACTTACTCATGGCCACAGATGCTTTGGGGTGTCCTGCCCCCACGTGGACTCATCCACAGGTCACAGTCCTTTCAACTTGAGTTGACACTGGAGTTCCAGCCTGTCCAGTACGGCAGCACAGAAACAGCAGTGATGGCCTGGCCATCTGCCACCCCAAGCACAGAGGCATTGCTGTTATCAAAATGTTCCCAGGCACAGCAGAATAAGATGATAAGCAATACAGCAAGTGGCAAAAGCAAAAGGAGCCCCTACTGAGCATTAGACTGTAATATACCGTAAGGCAAGCAAGCCCCATGGCAAGCACAGGAGCCCGCCAATTAATAACTAAGCATCAATAACAGCTATAAATTCAATTTAGCACATTCCAACTTGTCAGTGTCTCAAACCCTTTGAGCCCCATGCTGGGTGCCAAAAAGGACTGTCATGGTTTAACCTGGCAGGGAGCTAAACACCACACAGCTGTTTGCTCACTCCCCCCACAGTGGGATGGAGAAGAAGAAATTCATTCACCACTTCCCATCAGTAGGCAGGTGTTCAGCCATCTCCAGGAAAGAAGGGCTCCATCACATGTTATAGTGACTTGGGAAGACAAATGCCATCACTCCAAACGTCCCCCCCTTCCTCCTTCTTCCCCCAAATTTATATGCTGAGCATGATGTCATATGGTGTGGAATATCCCTTTGGTCAGTTGGGGTCAGCTGTCCCACCAGCTGTGTTCCCTCCCAGCTTCTTATGCACCCCCAGCCTCCTGACTGGTGGGTGGTGTGAGAAGCAGAAAGGGCCTTGACACTGTGCAAGCACTGCTCAGCAATAACAAAAACATCGCTGTATTATCAACACTGTTTCCAGCACAAATCCAAACCATAGGCCCATTCTAGCTACTATGAAGAAAATTAACTCTATTCCAGCCAAAACCAGCACACTGTTGTATAGATGTTTTCCTCTGCTTCAAGAGCAAAATATTAAAGTTTAGAAAGAAGTTTACCTAACCTACTTCAGAAGTCTGCTCTAGGATGAGATGTTCTTTTTTTCTATTCGATAATTAAGAGTCTGGATGATTCAGTCATACATAGGCATCTACATTTGGTTATGAGGAATCGCCCTCTAGCTGCTACACTGCCTAAAATCCTTGAGAGCTCTGATGCAATGCCCATATTCTAAGCATGTTTACCACAGGGTGATGAAAATGTTTATTTAAACAAGATCATGTTCTTATATCTATATTTGATATTAGCCCATAACCTAGAGGATTACACACACGGAAGCAGGCAAAGCTGTTTCAATCCATCCTCAGCTTGATGGAGGGCATACTTCTCCATAGCTAAGAATTTTCTCTCAAACTGTGTTAGCTGGGAAATCTGATTTCCTCCAGACTTAGATTTCTTGGACAACATTTTGGATTTTGATAAGCTTGTGTACTTCCTCTCTGTTCCCCAGTCCTTGACAGCTAAACAACTGGACATATGGATATATCCTCATGTGATATAAGATAGCAATGATACATGATGCAAATCTCCAATTTGAAAGTAACCCAAAAAAGTAATTAGAACTAAACAAAGGAAAAATTTTGTCAATCAAATGGATAAAAATACACACGCAAATCCAAATCACCATAGTTCCAGACTTAATTGTGCAAGCTGTTAAAACACTTGCAAAATATTGGTAAACTAAACTCCATTTTACTTTTTATAGCCTCTGCTTTGCTGTGCACACACTTGTTAGTTCATTTACATAGTAATGAGTCTCAGAGATGTAAAGATTTTCATTTTCACTGAATACAACTTACAAGCATTATGCATGCTAAATTGGAAAGAGAAAGACTTCTGAAAAAAGAAAAAAATAAAGAAGTTTTATAGCTCTGTGAAATATTGAAATAGAATTTGAATTACATCTGAAATTTTCCGGGTACTTTTAGGAATAAGATTGTGTGTTTCTGCTGTAGCTAAACAAACCCTTTATTTACATGGTAGAGTTTCCATATTGTAATTTGCAGAGTCCAGAAAGTTACTATGTTATTAAAAATCTGGAAACGTAAGCCTAGCTTCTGTTTAAGGCATGAGTTCTATGGAGAAGATATGCTCATATATGTTGTCTTAGAGAAAATATCCCAAAACATTTTAATCTTCTTTAGGAAGAATTAAGTGATTCCTCTGTAAGAAGGAAGACAGCCAGTAAAGGGTCTCCTCATGTCCTTCCCCAGTGAGGCTGTCCTGACTGATTGAATCCACCAGCAATGCAGAACAGAGTAGGGGAAGAAAACATTCTTTTGTTTTTCTGTTTTATTCTAGATCTACTGAGACAGTTTACGGCACAGTTTGACAAGTAATTTTACAGACGCCAGTAAGAGAGTAATGCAAGAGGAGAAACACATGAGCAGGAGTTTCATCATCTGGTAATGCAGCTAGAAACTCAACGCTGGTTTTACACCCTTATGCAAGCAAACCAAAGGAAACGCAAACAACAAGAAGGTAAAGTCGATGAAATTTGGAGTTGTTGTTCTAATATTAGCACTGCTATTTTTGCAATGGTTGTCTCTAAAACAATTCTTTTGGGGGAGGGTGGTAACCCTATGTGATTGACAAATTATAAAAAATAGATTATGAGCCAATAAAAGTCTATGGCTCAAGAAAGGAAATGTTCAATCCTGTATATATTTGTTAAGCTAAGTTTACAATTGTGTTGACTGAACATGACTTTAAAGATTTTTAAAATATCATATATATTGTATTTATATATTGCTAATTGTAACATTTTAATGATTAAGTGAATACATAAATATGCATTTTATATATATTTTAATATATTTGCCTTTGGGGTTAAAACTTTTTTTTTTTAATTAATTTGTATTTCAAATCAGTTTAAAATAATTTCTGGAATTCTTAACATTCATCTACTTTTAAAACAGAAATGTAGAGTTACAGGTTGTGTTTCTACATAAATCAAGTATGTTATACTTGCATTGTAAATCTATTCAGTAAAAGTACAGTTATGAATTTACATACTTATCTTATATCAAGGCATTGGAATTTAATTTTTTTTCATTCCCTTACACATGTATGAATATTGCTTTTTGTCAGAATGAAGTTTCAAGCAAGGCAGTTTTAGAAGCTTACCAGGTATACGTTTTTATGAATAAGGATGGATAAAGTTAAGTAGATGCTAAGAACCCTTCCTACATGATGACTTTAACTGAGTTAGAATCACACTGTGGTGGTGTTGATATGTTACATTATACTATGCTCACAATTCTAAAATTATTCCTAAATTCACATTTGATAAAAACTGACCCTAAAAAAAGTCAAAGGGAGTGCTGCAAATAATAACATGATGGCTTTCATAAGTGAATAAAATAATGAAGGAATAGAAAATACCTTTCTATTCATCATAATTAATGCTTATACTATGTATGGCCATGTCTATCTTTCTTACCAATTTTGACATTTTCATCTAACTTGATATGCAAATTTTCATGGTAGTATTTAATATAAAATTATGCTGTCTAGTAAACCAAAATCATAGCTTCCAAGATTGTGATGGTTTATGTCATGGTAATAAGGCATATTTTAACATGAGTAAGCATTTTTGTATGTATAATACATGTTTGACTCTGCATTATTAGCATTATCAGCATAAAGGTAAGGATACCATACATTTAAATACTCAGAGCAACCATGGTAAACTTTTACAATATGGTATATATGTTCTGCCATCACATAGATGACTTTTATTCTCAAAATGTACTGTTGAGCCCAACAGTAATTTCTGTCACCAAACATCTTTGAAGAAATGTTCTTTTTAAACTTTGAGACAGTCATAAGTGAGGTCCTCAGGTAGACATCAATATTAATATTAGTTTGACTCACCCCAATAGCAGATTTTTTCCAATTCAATATTTTTCCAGAGGAAAAAAACACTGTTATACAGAAAACAGTCTGTTTGAACATTTGCTCATGTTGTAATTTTTGCTATCAATGCTATACTGAAATGGACATTATATTTTACCCCAAACAATAAATATTTTGCAAATTTAATACAAGGTCTAAATTTAAGCAAACGTTTCTACAGAGAAAGTTTGTATAGAACAAATTCTAACTGAATTAACTAATTGTGAAAAGAAATTTAATTGCTGATAGAAATGGTACTATTATCCTTACCATGTAGGAAGATAATGATGGATCAATAGTAGTAAAAAACTCCATATGACCATAAAGTAAGTTTGAGACAGCTCAGCCCAGAAACCATTTAACTTTATAATTCTATCACAAATAACAGGGATGCTGATTGTGTTACTGGAATGAGAAAGGATATATATACTTAAACAGCTGTGATTTCCCTACCCAAGTGATCATAATTCATTATAGCCAAAGAAATGTATATACATTTCTATTAAGAGTTTAAACTCACTAGTAGCTTAGGTCATGATGTTAGCCCTCGTACAAGCATTTATACACTGTTCTATTAATGCTAAAGGAATTCCTCCTTTGGGGAATTGCTTATTTCAACTCTTAAACAAGTTTAGTCAGACGGTGGCTTGTTTTGCAGATTCCAAAATAAAATAAGCATTTATTTTTTGTCTGTTTTTCTTTTTTCCCCCCTTTTCAGGAAAACAGTTTAGGTTTCCTAATCCCTTTCAGCAGTAAATACATTGGCAGGAGTCCTCTGAAGTAAAAAAAAATGTTCAATTTATTCTGTTGAATGTTAAAATATTCAGAGTTAAATATCTCTACCAGGAATTCTTATGAGAGATGTACACCAGAATAACAATTGTTTTAATGGATTTGGGTCATCAAGTAGGTTGAAATCTCTGTCTTGAGGTTATGAGACAGCTTAAGGCTATCTCAGATTAGTACCTATTAGTCCAGCTACTGAGTTACTTGTAATGGGCAGAGAGAGAGAGAGGTCTCCAATTTTGCCCAAAAATGTATTCTTATTGAAACGAATATTTACACAGAAAACTTTGGTTTCAACAAACTGGTGTATTCCTAATAAAAGGTTGAAGGAGGTGTGTGAAGGAAACTGAAAATTGTCAAACAGATGTGATCACAATCTGGGCTCCAAAAAGAATGACACAGTTTGTCCACCGGATAAATATTAATCTAGCAGGATTTACAGCAGTCCTACTGGCAAAGGACCAACTTTCATATGAACTCTGTACCAGGCTGACTACTTCTTTGATTCTAATCAAAAAACAGCATTTCCTCTCACTTACAGTTCGACTCAATGATCTTAAGGGTCTTTTCCAACCTAAATGATTCTATGATTCCATGATTTTTTAAAACCTGAGGTTATGTTAGATAATCAGAAACTAGGTTAAAGTAGAAAAATTGGTAGAATACTAAAAGAGCCATGCAAAAAAACACATGCATGACAATAACAGAGGAAGAAAAAACATTTGAAAAAATATCAGAATGGCAGAAACTTCAGTATTTAATAAGGTAAGTAAATAACAGTAATAACACAGCACGGACTTCCTACTCATGACATATCAGAACTAATTAAGAAGTAGTACTAACATTTTATTATTAACTCCCATGCTGTAGGCTAGAAAGAATCAAATATATTTAAGTAAACAACTTTCATAGCCACCAGTAATGTGGCCATAACTGGATAGATGTAGGGTTAATAAATAGTTAGAAGGATGCTATATATCTGTATATTTGTATATGTTTGTGCATGTTATACACATCGATGTATATATGGATATATTTTTTTGCTTTTACTGTTGCTATGGGTCATTGGGCTTGCATGGCAAGGTTTTGGTAGTGAGGTGGGGCTAGAAGCTGCTAGAAACTTCCCCCATGTCCGATGGAGCCAGTGCCAGCTGGCTCCAAGATGGACACAGTGCTGGCCAAGGCTGAGCCAATCAGCAATGGTGGTAGCACCTCTGTGATAACATATTTAAGAAGGGGAAAAAAAAAATGTTGCTTAACAGCAGCCAGAGGAGAGTAGTGAGAATATGTGAGAGAAACAACCCTGCAGACACCAAGGTCAGTGAAGAAGGAGGGGGAGGAGGTGCTCCAGGCACCGGAGCAGAGATTCCCCATGGTGAAGATCACGGTGAGGCAGGCTGTCCCCCTGCAGCCCATGGAGATCCACGGTGGAGCAGATATCCACCTGCAGCCCATGGAGGAGCCCACACCAGAGCAGGTGGATGCCTGAAGGATTCTGTGACCCAGTTGGAAGCCCATGCTGGAGCAGGTTCCTGGCAGGACCTGTGACCCCATGGAGAGGATCCCACACTGGAGCAGGTTTTCTGGCAGGACTTTTGACCCCGTGGGGGACCCACACTGGAGCAGTCTGTTCCTGAAGGACTGCACCCTGTGGAAAGGACCCACACTGGAGCAGTTCATGAAGAACTGCAGCCCATGGGAAGGACCCATGTTGGTGAAATTCATGAAGGGCTGTTTCCTGTGGGTGGGACGCCACACTGGAGCACGGGAGGAGAGTGAGGAGGAAGGAGCAGCACAGACAATGTATGATGAACTGACTACAACCCTGATTCCCCATCACCCTGCACTGCTCAGGGAGAGGAGGTAGAGAAATTGCGAGTGAAGTTGAGCCCGGGAAGAAGGGAGGAGTCGTGGGAAAGTGTTTTAAGATTTGGGTTTATTTCTCATTAACCTATTCTGATTTTGATTTGTAATAAATTAAATTAATTTCCCTGAGTTGAGTCTGTTTTGCCCATGACAATAATTGGTGAGTGATCTCCCAGTCCTTATCTGAACCCATGAGCCTTTCATTATATTTTTTTCTCTTCCCCTGTCCAGTTGAGGAGGGGAGTGACAAAGCAGCCTGGTGGGCACCTGGCATCCAGCCAAGGTCAACCCAACATACTGTGTAATTTGAATTTCCAGAAATCTTGAGAAATCTGGCCACTTTAAAGTGAAAATGTATACATGATCAAGAATGTTTTAATTTTGTCTTGACCCACACTTGGAAAAACACAAAGAAGATACCATGTTTTAAAAGCTGCTTTGTTATTTGTGCTTTTTTCTGTATATAAAGAAAGCATATTCTGATAGATGTTCCACAGATGACCAGGTTATCTGAGAATATGTCTCACAAGAGGAACGTGCTATCTAATAAAAACTGCACTGATGGATGGACTGTCAAGGGACTGGATGCATTATTAAAGAAAATACGAAACTGTGGGAAAACAAGTTAACCTTGTTTAAGAATCGCATAATTTAACCAGGTGGAAAATCATTGGCATTGACCATAAGTAAAAATACAGGTGGATCCACCCATACCTTAAGACAATAACAGGATTTATAAGACTTTGGAAAACTCCACTGAACTGTGCAGATTCCTATTTTCTTCACAAAGAAATATGGAGAATTAATCATTCTGATGTGCTGCTAGTTAGATAAGTATTGTTTTGTTATCATTAAAATGAATTATGATGCAGTATCTGACTGAAAGACCTGTTGACTGTGTTTGGCTGGACCTCAGGAGAATAGATCAAAGAATCAATGATAGGAGAAAAAATTCTCTAATTTTAGCCTTACAAATGCACAGAGATTGTTTTAGGATTTTCAGTTTGGGGCCATTCTGAATACATTCAAACTCAGTATCACTTTGGGTATAAGAAAGTTTTAAAAAATCCACTGTAATTTTACTTCCAAAAGGCAAACTGCATACAAAACTAGGGAGTCTGTTAAAAGGAAATTAAAAGGAACCATTGAAAAGATAAACTACTAGTAGAAATACAGGGCCCTAAATTTATTTCAAATCTCTCTTATACTTGTGTCAACAATGTATATTAGCTCAGGAAAAAAATGTAAGAAGCTACATGAGCAGTTAAACAACAGAGTAAAAGAGCATGTTAGAAATAAATATTCCTTTAAAAAAAAACCACAGAAGTTGCAACCAGATGAAGAAATCAGAATAAAGTATAAACTCTGGCTAAGTTCAGATGTTATTCACCTGAGAGTGCTAAAGAAACTAGTGAAATTTCCAATCAGTTAATTTGATCTATAGCCTCTTGATTAAATTGTTCTCAGGGCCAAGGTAAGAAATGTAACAACAATTTTTTTTTAACAGGGCTCTGAATGGTATCCATGCAACAACAGACCAATAAACATGGCACCTGTACCAGCCAAATTAGGAAAAATTGTAATAGAGACTAAAGTTAGCAAATACTTATATAAATATTGAATAGATATTGATGCAGCAGGGATGAATACCATATCTTTTGTAAAGATTTGCTGACATACTAAACAAGAATGTATATAAAATGACTAGATTTGTGTTGCTTTGATAATTTTGACACAAGTGAGTTATTGACTTTGGAGTTAGTTCCACAGAAATCAGTGCTCAAACTTCTATGGTCAAAACATGCATAAGCAAAAGTTAGTAAAAGCAAAACTTGACTATGAAGATTTGGACAAGGATTTGACAATACTGAATAACCAGATAACAAAATGACTTTAACAGAACTAGAGGATTCTAACAGAGTATCTTTTGCACCCTTATAACTTCCTCTCTTCCCCTTCATTCATTGTTGTTTTGGAGCTATAAATTTCTTTCAGGAAAAAGACATTTATTTTCAGGCAAAAACCTTTGAATTAAATTTTCAAGGAAAGTGTTGTAGTGGAAAAGGTTTTCCAACAAGTTTAATTCTTTCTCACTTATTCTCTTTATTTTGGGGTGGGTTTGTTGTTTTTGTTTTTTTCCTTTTTACATCTAAGACACTAGTTTTACTTTGTTATGATTTTTTTTAATTTTATTTGTTATACAAATAGAGCCTGTGTAAAGCTCCACTTGCTTCATTTCCATTTGCTGGAATGAATTGTCTTTATAGACTGAAAAGATGGTATTTCATTTGTGGATTTTTTTCTTCCCAACTGCAGGAGGACATGCCAGGAAACTGGTTTAGCTAATATGGGGAAGTTATATCCCAGTGCCAGAAGCAAACAAGAGATATAATTCTAGAGCCTAATGACTAGGACATGGACCTAAAAAGCTGGGGTCCTCATCTATACTTCCAGGTATTAACATTTTTTTTCATTGGCAGTTAGTTATACTCTCTCTTTCTCTCTCTGAGCTCTACATCTAATTCTGTAAAAGAGCAGAAATCCACTGAGGTTGAAAGACCCCGCCATCACCTTTGATCCGTTGATCTGCTTGTCCATCACAGTTCCCAGGAGTGAGATGCATGTTTGAATCTCCTTGGGTCAAGGAGGGCACATAATCCTGCACTCTCCCTTTAGAGTGCTTAAGGCATTCCCTGAAAACTTATGGAGATTTCTAGCAAAACATAGATACATACTTCTTACGTTAGGTAATACTCAAGGATGATAATATCTGGGCAGAAGAGTGCCAAGTTCCTAAACTACCTTTATATACCACTTTAGACATCCAGTGGATCTGACTCAGCTGAATCAAGAGTTGCTATTCTTGTCGTCACCTAAAGAAGAAATTTGAAAGAGTATTTGATTGATATTTCCTCTCCTCTAGTATTTTGTTTTGTAAACAAACCCCTCTGCTGTGTTTTGATTCCTGTCTCCAGTACAACAGCAGTTATTAGTAATTCTAGAGTCAGATGTTTACTTGGTATAAATCAGTACATGGTTTTATAGAAACATGGAGATCTACACAACCTGAGGTTTTTACCTTCTTTGGTGTATCTCTCAGTTATACAAGACATAAGGAACAGAAAACAGCAGAGAAACAAAAAACTTAGTGCAAGACAGAAAGGGTGAAAAGGACTTGGCTGAGATGACTCAATAAGAACTTAATTAGTGCATTGATTCAGTTTGTAAATTCTGAAGATATAATCAGTGATTGTAAATGACTTTTTTTCTTTTAATTTACACAATATATTTATTATCCTTAAGCCATTCAGACAGAGATGCTTTACAGGCTTATATGGGGACTGAGAAAGGAAGATACCAATGTCATTTTCACAATATTTTTTTAATTAAGATTTTCTATAAATGGCATATAAACCATTAATGCTTTTCAGCACACAAGACACGAACAGTGTCCTGAACTTGCTGTAACACTTGGAAAGTATTTTAGAAAAGCAGAAAATTTTAATTATTAAAAGGTTACATGGGTGGTTCTGCTCTGTTTGTCCATAACACTGTCAATATGGTGTGAATGTCTCTGCATTCTAACACCCAGCAGCAGCAAACTGTGCTGCTAACACACTAAACCAGGGTGTTTTCCAGCAGTCAGCTAATTGGAAATTTGTAATAAAGTGTAAAGCATGTATTATGGCCCCATATGATTCCAGCTATGCCAGCACCTCCCTTGCTGCTTCCTGATTTGTTATATTTCTCCTTCCACAGCCATTAGTATTCATAAACCTATCTCATGCATACTGACATTTTACTCAGTTTAAATGTCCTTTAACATGAAATGAACACAGTATTTCATGGCTAATCATCTTTCTTTTTATATGCTTTACTGTTAATGTATGTTCCAGTGATTATAGAATGCCCAATCATAATGATAAAGGGTTGAACCTCATAGCCTATAATTTATAGAAGCTGCATTACCATGTGGAAAAAAACGTTCAGTACTCTGTGCTGTATTATCTGTTACCATAACTGCCCTCCCAATAGCTGCTTGGTTGCAATTCTTTAACTGTGGAAGCTTAAAGTTAAGCATTATCATTCCAGCATTCCCTGATGAAGTAAATGAGTATCCAAATGAAGAATTCTCAAGTCACAGCTAAAGAAGTAGTTATCCTTTCAGGATAAAATACAGTAACAATTTTATAGCACTCAGCAGGAATTTGTGTAGGCAAAATGCAGCATAAAGGGGCAAAATAATGAGGGAGAGATTAAATTTATCCAGAACTAAATTCAACACCTTCCTCTGACAGAGAGAGATGAGGCTGTACCCAACCACAAATTACATACTTTTTTTATCATATGATTTTGAACTGACTCAGGGGAAGCTGTTACTTACCATGTTACCAAATCTACTTCCATTTCCAACTACTTGTTACTCAGATTTCTCACCTCAAAGTGAAGTACTGACCCAGCCACGGCCTTCCTAACTTATAAAAGCTGAAGAGACTGCAGTAAATGGTTGTACTGCAGCAATAGCTGAGTCAATTTTTTTCCATATCTTTCCATTTGGTTTGAACTAATCCATCTTGCTTAGATTCAGTAAATGGCCTGTGTTGCATCCAGCCTTTTCCACACTAGTCTAGAGATTTGTATTCTTAAATACCAGGTGAAACATTTTCAGTCTGCTTGCACATTATCTTCAAGAACAGCTTCCTCACCTTTGTTCGCATCCTTATCTAATTTAAGTGACCTTGACAGCCTGGGCACGTCGATCTGCTTAATCAAGAATTGGCAAATATTATAAATGACACAGACCCCAAATGTACTAAATCTATCCCATTGACATCTTATTCACCTTCCTATACTGAAGAGCACTGGAGCTTGAAAATAGCCCTGAAGAAATTGCACAAGTGATAGAAAGCTGGTGTTGCTACTATTCATTTTGGCATATTGTATAGAACAATAATATTGATTTGTGTACCACAATTATGAAAAAAGGCTGCCTTTTACTCAGAATATACTTTGAATTTGTGACAACAGGCGGAAAAACTTTTCTTCACTCCTGCTGGGGATACGGCACTGCAACTTTACAGCAAACTTAACATCTTCATGTCATGATCATATTGATATATTTTGCATTTCCAAATTATGGGGAAGTTTCACAACACTTTACTAAGGCAAGCATTACCAACATTTTGTAGAACTTAGCATGAAATATGTAAGGCACATGGAAACTGGATAAGACCAAGTCTCATTCAAGTGGCCATTTCACTAGATCATCTTCCCTGGCCTTATAGTCATGAAGTACTCTGGATCTACTAAAATCTAATTTAGGTTTAGCACAGTGTATAGTATCACCATATTGAGAAATCCATAGTATAGAGTAATAAAGAAATATGTAGTGTAATGTAACTCATTTGTAATATAGAAATGTGAGTACCATGTAACTCATGTTTTATGCTTTTCCATGTACGCACTTTTGTTGTAAGGCAGTCTGAAGAGTCATAGTTTTCATTTACTGTTAACTTCAGTGGAAGCTGAATATATTTATGCCAACTTTGAATTAAGTTCTCCACCTCCATTTTAAAGCAATCAACATGCTTTTGTGCTATTCTGTTAGTTGCAAAATCAATCAATTAAGCTTTTTATTCTTTCCCTTTTCTTAAGCCAGAGACATTCCCCACAAGGAAAACAAAGAGAGGTTTAGTCTCTTTTGTTTTGCTTTCTTTCCTTCATAGGCTGTTCATTGCCCACTCTAAACTTCTTTTGTTTTTTCTCTGGAGAATGGACATGGTTTTGCACTGAGAAAGCTGAACTGAATTCTACTTCCTCAGTGAGAGACAGTCAATAATTGCTTGCTGCAGAAAGGATGAATAATACCCCCATCACTCTTTATAGACAAAAATAAAAATAATAGATATGTTTTCCCTTAGCTATTTTGATTATGGAGGATTATCACATATAGCCAGAAAATCCCATTAAATATGCAGAAAGAACTGTTTGACATAGACATTTCACAGTAAGCTTTATCTGGTGAATGTCAAAAACCTGATGGTTAAGCTGGACTAAAGTAGAAGCAGGCACCTAAAAACAAAAGCTTAGATTCTGAACGATGTTCCATCAGTACCTCAGATTTGATCTTACCACTCTCCATATTCCTAACAGTGCATAAGCAAAAACAAGTCAGTTTTGGTCAACACAAATTCTTAACCAAGCATGTACAGTCTGGAAATTCCTCTGCTTATGGTCCTGCGTGGCTTAACCTGGTAGCTGCTCTCAGAGAAAACCTAATCAGTAGAGTCCCATACCATATGAAGCTGGTGCTGCTGCTTTCTTTTTAAGCTTGATGACTGGCCTATATAATAACTTAGTGATCAGAAGACACAGTATGATGAAACTATGTCCCCTCCCACTTTCCATTGCCTAAAGGTATACAACTGTCTCCCAGCGGACAAAATTCTCTAAATACTAAGATCTTTACAAGGCAAGAAAACTTACTTCTCTTGTAGTTCTTCCACTACATAGGTTCACTGGAAGCAGAAGGAAAGCAAATGCTTTCCAAGTTGTTTCCACAACATAGTGGTTAGAGCACACACATACCAAAAGTAGTGGCTAAGACTCAAGGGCTCTATTGCTTTACAGGAACTGAATAGTGGCTTTTGTCTCAGATTAAAAGACTGAAGAGTTCTTGAAACAAAGACCATTAGCCAAACTTCTCCTCTTGGACTTCTCATAATCACTATACTAGAGAATCTCATGTGTCTTTCCCATTGTTTCAAAAACAACGGATCTTGCATACATGCCTGAACAGCTCCAAGTACTTGCGAGGAAGAGTGGAAAGGACCTTTTCTGACCAAGAACATAGGGCTGACCTTCTCTGGAGAAGACATTTGCTCCTGGAATGGAGCCACTCCTTATCATCACGTATACCCTTATGTGCATGGCTAGTATTGGGAAATTCACTGAATATTTTGGTAATTTTGTATGCAGCTCTGAAACACCTAATTCTCCTCCCTTACCAGGATCCCCAGAACTTTATAGTAATTTCTGGATTTTGGCCACGGAGACTAAGCCTCTAGAAGTTATAAACCATTTAGCATAGTGATAAATGTAATCCCCTATGTCTTTTAGTCCATGGGATTTACAAATCCAAGGGACTAGATGTATTCTTGAGCACCATCTAGCGGTGGTTTCATGGTTTACAGATACACAGAACTCCACTGTCACAGATCTTTGTAACATTAAGGATTTAAAACAAGATCATCCCATAAGTTGCCTAAACTCTTTTCATTTCTGTTGATGCTAGAAAGCCATGGGCTTTGTTTTTTCCTGATTGTGTGAGGGAGTAAAGAACCTCGAGCTATTATGATATTCTGCTGGTCTGTTTCTGGGATATCTACTTAGCTAAGAGACTTTTTCCCTGTTACTTTGCTTTTAGGAAAAATTAAAAATTGTTTTCTCCAAGCACAAAAAGAAAAATAAAAAATAGGAAACAGTAAAAATGGGAAACTTTGTATCTGGATGTGGAAATTAAGAGAGGGAAAACCTTGCCCTGAGAAATCACTTGAAATCCGTAAACTGAGTTTACAACTGGGATACATGAACTTCTGAACCCAATACTAAAACCAGCATTTTAAACTGATCGATAACTTAATTTATATACATTTCCAGCTATGGTGCCATTTCCAGGTACTTTTCCAGAGAAAAATATAAGATTTTGAACAAGTCAATACCTTAATTAAAATCTTGCTTACAGAACCAGTGAAGTAGGTTACTGTCCTGGTTTCAGCTGGCATAGAGTTAATTTTCTTCATAGTAGCTAGTATGAGGCTATGTTTTGGATTTGTGCTGAAAACAGTGTTGATAATGTGGAGATGTTTTAGTTGTTGCTAAGTAGTGCTTACACTAGTCAAGGACTTTTTCAGTTTCCCGTGCTCTGCCAACAAGGAGGTGCATAAGAAGCTGGGAGGGGTCACAGCTGGGACAGCTGACCAAAGGGATATCCCAAACGATATGACATCATTCTCAGTATATAGAGCTGGGGGAAGAAGAAGGAAGGGTGGGATGTTTGGAGTGATGCTGTTTATCTTCCCAAGTCACTGTTATGCTTGATGCAGCCCTGCTTTCCTGGAGATGGCTGAACACCTGCCTGCCGATGGGAAGTGGTGAATTAAGTCCTTGTTTTGCTTTGCTTGCACATGCGGCTTTTGCTTTACCTATTAAACTGTCTTTATCTCAACCCATGAGTTTTCTCATTTTTACTCTTCTGATTCTCTCTCCCACCCCACTGGTGGGGAGTGACTGGGCAGCTGTGTGGTGCTTGGTTGCTGACTGGGGCTAAACCACAACAGATACATCATCTGCTTTAGTTTATGGTGGTTCTATAAAGATATTTGCCTGCACAATTCCCTTCATCGTATCTGGGCCATGGTTGTTTTCTTGCAAAGTACAGCTTCTCAAAACAGTTTAGATTTTTAGAAAAAAAAAAAGTTATGTGGAAAATAGTTGTAACTGACATGATAAGTAAGGGAAATCAGAGTAAATTTCCTTTCCACAGGGTTTTTGTTTTGGGCAAATTATGAGTAAGAATACTTTGGTGGTTTGTGTGGGGAAAAAAATTTAGCCTGTTTATAAATAACATAAAGCTTGTCCCTCTATTTAAAATTAAGTGTCATGGTGCCCAAGACAATAAATTTGGCATATATTCTAATAGTAAATCACTTAAAATAGCCTTTTTCACAGAACAATATATTGTTGAACAAAAGCAATATTTCTGTTTTTCTTTTCCTTACCCTTTTTAATATTCAATATTTAAGTAATTGTAGGTTTACATTTTTATGATTTAAAAGACACACCTGGGAAAATGGTGACTAGATAAACTATCTAACTGTTTTCTTGAATGAAACTGAGCAATTTATTTACTTTTCTTCTTTTTATTTTCTATCAATTTTCTCCTATCCTTGAATAGTAAATTTTGCATACCAACATAATCGAGCTATGTTTATTTTACTTTTCTTCTTGTAAAATCTATAGGAAAATTAAAAACACTAGCAAAACATCAGGGAAAAAATCTTTAAAAAAAAAACAACCAAGTTGTTTTATTATACAAGAAACCAGTTTTCAAGATACAACACATTCTAAACAAAACTGCAAAGTACATTTAATGTTTGCTGCAGGATCTTCCTAAAATGGTCTCTAAGAGAAAAAGCAAATAAAACCTCCAAAGCATCTTGCTTTTTGCCTTTATTTAGGCTTTATTTGGGAAGGGAAAAATATAGCTGGAGTTTATCAAAACTTGTCATCATGATAACATGTTAAATGATGATTTATAGCAAGAGTAGTATTTTAATTTTAGTATTCCAATAGTATGTCTGGATAGAGTAATTTGTCTGCATAAATGAATGGGAGTCCTTTCATGATCTTAAAATATACCTCTATATCTTTATTTTCCCAAACAGAAAAAGGGGAATCATGATTTCTCTCTGGAATACCATATAAAGCTCCCTTGTAAGGGAAAACATCTATACAGAAAGGGGACACCATGCACTAAATTTTGGAGTGAAGGGCAAAAGTTGGAGGAAAAATATGTCTACTAAATATATTTAGGAAAAAGTAATTCTCCTGCAAAGCTCTTCTTTACTGGAGAATTATTTCCTTAGAAGATCCTGCTAATGTGAGGGGAAGATAATGGAAGGGAGATGTTTCCTAGCAATCTATAGTACAATGATAACTGTCGTGTCAAGGTTGATCATTTCCCTGCATCTCTTCTAGGGAAACAGCACAAGCTCTTTGGAATTTTCCTGCACCAAGAAAGTGTTGGTGTTTAGAGGGGTAGATGTACTGGCCACAAATGTTAGAATTTTAATTATTTTTGCACATATCTGCATTATAATTACATGTACACAGAAACAACTGATGTGTTCTATTACTGAATACTATTTATTATCAAGCGCAAAGATATTTTCTGCTTTTATTTCTTTAGTATTTGAAGATGTTTTGCTGATAAAGCAAACTAAATATGAATTTAAGAGAGGTATCAATGAGATTTTGCATGCCTTTGAACTTGCTAAAAGTGGACAACACACGAGTTTTATTTCAACACTCTTACCCTTATTAAAAATTGGTTGTATTCAACTAATTTTTGCTCTTTGGGGTGTTAATTCAATACCTGAGAATATATGTATTCTCCTTGTGTTAAGGCTTTGCTGTTTCATGGAAAGCATGAAGCTTCAAATTAGCTAATATGGCCTTTTATTTTGGCATACCCCACTTCCAAGAGATCAGGTACAAATCTCTTAAGCTGCCTAAGTAGACAGCAGCTTCTCCAGAGCTCCCTATCCTGAGTACTTAGTCTTAGCTAGTGATCTCACTCTACCACTCTAGCTTTGTCAGCACTGATCTTAGGTTCTCCACTAATCAACAAATAGATCAAGCCTGTGAGGAAGAGAGAATGGGCCACTGTTTGTCATGAAATGAGAACTAAGGGGTGCCCTTTAAAACACTGAGGCAACACATATAAAATGAAACAAAAAACCTCATGTTTAATCTATGAAACTTAGAGCTACAGGATACCACAGAAATAAAAAGCATACATAAGTTCAAAAAGTAATTTGAAAAACTCCAGGATGTTGTAAAGAATTGGTAATTACTAAGCCTGATAAGATGGAAAGACAGTATATTGGTTCAAAATTTTCTTGAAAGGATCACATATTTTAAGGGGGAAAAAAAGTCTTTTCATTTGCCTGATATTGCTTTTAACAAGAATGTTATTAGTGGAAGAAACATCTAGCCATTTGTCTGGTATGCAATCCATATGGAAGCATTGTTCTTCCCTATTAATGGTTTTGATGTGTGAGTACAATGACATCAGAGCAACAGTGATCTGAGTAATTTCTATTGTATAGCAATGGCATCTGTCATTATTCGCATCCACTTTGGAAAGGAGATTATTTCAGTTAGCCACATTTTAATCCACATAAAAAAATGTTAAAAGTAAGCATTAAAAAGCTTATTTAGTTACAGATTGATCCTTTATTAATATTGTCACTACTACATCCATCCCCACTGCCAGAGAAATTAATCATTCCTTCCTGTTTTTCACGTTTCAGAATAATCTGCTTCAAGAGTTCCTGACAATACATCTTTAGAGTAGTTAGCTCTACTCAGATTCCTTGTTACTGTATTTCAACTTCAGCAAAGTTGGAGCTGAACAACGACTGAAATTCTACATATTCCACTTCTTTGAACAGTTGTTACTGACAATTTTTTATACCGTTGATATTATCAATCCTTTGTGTACCCAAATACATTGTTTCTTAGAAGCCTGGGGTACACTAACTCACTGATGGAAAGAAATGATGGCACCTTCAGTAAATACCTGTAAACAGTCTCTTTGTGGAAAAGTTGGTTGACTTCTAATTATTTTCTGCAGAAACAAAGTGTATTAAACCCATGATATTTGTTATAAGAGAACTTGTGGGGTTTTAAGGCTGTAACCTTACAGTGAAATTCTTTTTTACTGGAATATTCCCATTTCTTCTTAGAATGCAGGCTGGTTAAAATTGAACTCTCTCCCATGCTAAATAACTCATATTAGCAACATTGCATGAGCCCTACTACCTAAGAGGTTTCAGATGCTTCAAGCTCCATGCCATAGAGGCAGGAGCCTAAACTCTGTGCTTTGCAACTTGAACCACAACACCCAGCAGTTCCAATAGATTAACCTGGAAGTTAGAAAGTCCTCTGGCTTCTTTAGAAACACAAGAATAGCAGTCTCAAGCAACCACAGCCCCAGGAAACATAATTTCAGCACAAAAGTATTTATTTCAATGACAGATAAACAATGTTTAGCTTTAAACAAACCTGTGTTGCTTGTGAGATGTTTTTGTCACTTGGTTTTGATTTAGAATGAATCCAGATTTTGACTTATCAATGTTTTTGAAAATAAGAATTCTCAAGTTCAGGCCAACTCCATTAGCAGTTCTAAAATTACTAACTTCAGCATGTTCAGAAAGTGGAAGAGTGGAAGAGAGAAAAGTCACTTCAGGAAAACCTGGGGAAAGCTGACATTCATTGCAGAAAAAAATAGGCATGAACAAGATATTTTGCTTCAGTATTTATTTCCAGAAAAATGAAATGTCAGAAAGTGTAAATTATTGTAACCTATACTTCTCAATCGATACAAACTGGTAAGGGGGAAGTCAGTATTGTCTAAATTTGGGGCTAATCCAAGAGCTACTACTGGAAGTTTGAACAGTTGTATACAAAATGACTACTCCTGTATGTAACAGCAGCAGTATTCTCTGTCAAATATGTCACAGTCTAGACTGTGAATACAAAATATTTTAGTCCTTCTGATCACTGATTCTCTTCTGAAGATGGAAGATCTTGTAGCACCGATGAATGGTATCTCAAGGACTATCCACTTTGGCTACCAATATGGCACTAGAAACATGAATTTCTGATTCCTGCAATACTAATATAGATACAGACCTACATGTTGACCCATTATCCATTGGCATGAACATTCCTTTCTTACCATAAATAGTTCCACTGGCTTTAGTAAGACTCATGTGAGTAGCCTAACTCAATGCATTAAAGCGTATAAGTCCAAAATAGCTATAGACATGAAAAATTAACCAATAAAATGCCTCTGTCTGTTGCTTCTTTTATAACATCTACAAATTCTGAGCTTATTAAACTTAAATGAACCTAAAGGTTTTAGCTGCACTGTTCATTGGTTTTTCTCTGTGTGCCTTTGTGCCACAGCAGGAGAGTTGCATGCCTTTGCAATATTAATATTCCTAAACATCTGGCATCTCCTATATGAGTTCACAGAGTATTTGCAATGAAAGCCTAAGGAAAAAAAAAAGTGAAACTCCAGTTTAAAACAATTTTCCAGAAATAAATCTCAACTAGCGGCATTCTCTGCAATGTAACTGTTTCAATAATGCACCTATTTCTATTGGAGGTGTTTTAAAAAGGTGAATTAAATTAATTGAAAATATAAACTCCAGCAGCATGGAATGGTCCAGCAGAGAACATACGTCCCTGTATAATCTTTGTTTTCACTCTTACAACAAGATTACCACATTTACAAATTTTAAACCAGACTCTAAGGAGAGATTTGGAAATTACACACACACAAACACATATATATGCAGCCCTTCATCTCTACCTTTGGGGATTTACACAAAAAAAATATAAATACATGTCATCTAATAGCACACTGTAACCATGTCAGCTTTTACTTATTGGAAGCTATAAATCAATAAAATGACAGTTCAGATAGTTCTCATCACTGACAAAAAAAAAATAAGAAACCAATTCTTATTTGAAATAAGAAAAGGGATGCAATTCCCTTCTCATTAAAAGTCTGTGGAGAAAGACGAAGGAGAAAGGCCTATTTCAGAAATTATTTTGTGCTTAATATTTAAAATTACATGTTTATTTTAAGATTCAAAATGGACTTTTTTATTGTTCTCTGAATATTTGATTCCTGCATAGGAAACCTATGCACCCTGAAAGTAATTATAAATGTACCAAGCAGATGTTTTCTCCATTCTGTATTTTAATTAGTTTAGTGCTTTGTTTTTACTGCTTTTCATGAAAACTGTTCAATGACACATCAACTGAAAACATTTTTCAATTCCCAGTGTCCATTACTTTCAGGATGATTATACTTAGAAACTACCTTATTTCACCCTATTGGATTATGCCTCTTGAACTCATTTAATTTCCTAAGAAAGTACGTAATTTTTAAAATATTATGGAAATTAAGGACCTTGGGTATCAACACATATAAACTTAGGCATTTTAATGTTCACCTTAATCAAGATAAAACTTGTAAGATATAAGCATATCTTTCACATATGGCTTTTGCAAACACAGCAATAATTATTCTTGGTGCTGTATGTTTACTGTTTTGATTTTCAGTGGTTTCTTTTGTTTTGTTCTATGTAGTTTTAGCCTGCTTATCTACTTGTAGGATATTCTTTTTCTGTGAAACTTTAGGCCCCTCTATACAAGTTGAAATCCTAACTTGCAAACAGCTAAAGCTGTGCGTGTTAGAAGAGTTCAAATGTTATGATAGATCCTTAAATTTCTATTTTCAATCAAAATTAAGGTGAAGACAATTTTTTTGCCAAGGGAGTTGAGCAGCTAATATTTCTTGCAGGGAGTGAAAAGTTTTAAAAAATAAACCCCTAAATTCAGTGTTGTTAAGCAGCTCACTCTCACCTAATTAATCAGGAAAAAAAAAAATCTCACCTTCCAAAAGAAGAATTCTGGATTGTAGAGTTAAATGGGCTCTTCATCTGTCATACAGTTCCTTCAAATAAATAATACAGTCTGCAGTTTCATTATCTCCCTCACTGTCTCCCATCCACAGTCCCTTTGATGAGTCATGCTCAGACTACTTATCACCAGAATGCACTTTTAAAACACAGCACATTTCAGGCTTCATTTACTTGATTGTGGAGTAAGGGAGAAGACCAGAGGGAAAATAGGGAAAGTGGTAGTTCATAGTTCTCAAACTTCAGTTTTATGGAACCAAAATCTGACATCAGAAAAGCCACGTTCTTCCGCCCAACAGAAGAACATTTCATTATGGCAGAAATTATGCAGTGGTTTACAGACAAAAACATAGCAGTTGCTTTCCGAGACCTCACAAATGCATGCTTTGTCAACCACAGACACCAAACAACACATCACAATAAATTTTTCAGATCTCCATCAAGCGACTGAATTCTTTCTTCCATACACATTCTGAATGCAAATCATCAGCTATCATTATTCCTTTTCTCTTTGAATGCTCTGATTAGCAGAAAAATGGCTAATTTGTCATTTGAATAATCATAAGGCTTCAAAGTTACTACCCTAATTGAACTGAGCAGGGGAAACTTACCCCTCCCAAAACTATTGTTGCAAGCAGTCTTCACACTTGGCCCACTCTGCTTCAGGTAAAATAGGTAAATCTCAGCTGCATCTCTGCTGCCTCCATTCATCACCTCTTTATGTAGCTGCAACAGGTTGGAAGAGACATCTTTCCTTTCACAGGCAATTTCCAAAGCATACGTGGGCTGGAAGAACATTGGTCTTAAATGAAGGGCCAGATGTGGAGCAGTACTCCAGAAGTGAGCATGACCAGGCAGATTGACCACAGCTGAGATATTCTAAAGATACTTCCTTGTGCTAGAGGATTTCTTCTATAGACAGCCTAGGAAGGGTTTAAAAAAACACCAACTAATAGAATATGCTTTTTCAAGGAGAAAAGAAAAGCAATGTAATCTAATGAATCCAGTAGAGCTGCACTTTATCTCTGTCTCACATATGCACAGGGAAAGTGAGGTGTAGGGCAGATGCATTGATCGAATCATTTTAATTCCATATTTCTCATGAATATATTGAATTTTACATTATTTAGCTAAAGTAGAGACATTATAAATTTATGGCTTTTATCAATCAAGTAGAATTATGGACATATCCCTTGCAGTTAACTATCAATTTTGCAGTTAAAGCACAGACTTAATAGATTCAACCTCACACAGATGTATGTGAGAAAAACAGCAATCCTTCCCAAATTATAGCATTTATTTTTCATAGATAAAATTGAATTTGATGAGGTTTTACAAGTAAATTGGTAGCTAATTTAACATCACAGTAATTATAAAATTGGCTTCCTTGCAGAAACTGAGTGGGGGTTTTTTTATCTTTGAACCAGATAACATTATTGAAGTTGGTTTGAATAAAAAAGTTATACTTACATATACCCTTTGATACATATTTGTCTCAAATATATGTATCAAATGAAGGAGAAGATGATCAGGAATTCATTGTTTCTTGGAACACAAAATATAGGAGATTCAGTTCAAAGGCAGCAGAATTAAAACAAGTGATACTTTTTTATATAAGCTGAAACTACCATATGGAACTCATTGCCACAGGATATTTTAGCTGCCCTAAGTAGTAAAAGCCCTCATAAATGACATAAACAAATTCATGGAAGAAATTTTCATCAAATATCCATCAAAGACCACCTGTCAAATAGGTCTATCAAGACCAATGCAAATATATATATTTGGTATAAAAAGTTCTGGATTGCCAGAAGCTGGAGGGGAAGCTTCAGTCTATTCTCGTCCTATATCCACAAACTCCATAGTGACTTTTGCTAGAGATGGAAAGCTGGAGTAAGATGAACACTTTGGTGTGGCCCAGGTTAGCCGTTATTGTTTTCTTAACTTAGATTTAATTATTTAAATGTAGCTAAAATGTCAAGCTTCTTTTGAAGAGGCTATAGAGGAAAGACTTGAACAAACAATCAGATAAAAATTGTACTACAACACTTACTTTCAATATTCTTTATAATAAAAATTTCCTTCTAAATAAGGCTGAAGAGTAGTGCATTCCTCAGGCAATTCCACATTGAATGGTTTGTTACGTATGATTTCCATATTCTTTTATTTTAGGGAGGTTGAAATATACGCTGTCTTCTGTTTGATGTTCCTTTCTTCAGACTGATTTTTTTCCTTCCATTACACTCAATAGGACTAAAATGCAGATTAACTTTCTCTAATGTAATCACTGTTAGTTCCTCTCAATTGTCTTCATCTGTTGAAAATATAGGAAAAAATTAATATCTTGTCCCTTTTAGACCTATTGAGAAAATGGGGAAGCTGACCACCTTTTGAAAGAGACAGTTCTTTGCTAATGATTTAACTCTTAAACCCTTTCAGATGGGGGTCAGTTCAGAAAAAAAAAAGGCACAAAGAAAGAAAAAAAGTGGAAGAGACTATCCAAAAAGAAAATTCTTTAAGCATCAGAAACAGTTACAACTTTTTTGAAATACTAGGTTTTCAAATTATGAGTTACAACAGAGGCATGCAGCAGAGAGTAGGGCTCTCCTCTGAGCCCTGCCTACATCCTACCAACCAAACAGCTGTAAACCTGACAGGTCACATCCTGTACCACATTTGTTGGATATTCTTGGGATGCTTTAATATTACGTGGTCTTTAATTTTGTAAATTATTTGTAAGGTGTACTTCCGTTATTTAAAGACAAGTGAAAAAGAAAAAGAGTTACTTATTCAAAACAGTTTTATTTAAATGAAATAGCACATATTAAAAACTGGCTATTTGTGGAGGGAGGAGTGGGTGTCAGGCACAGCCTTCATAAGGTGTAAGCTGCAGCTGGAGCCAGAAGCAAGAAGTTGCCTGTCAAATAGAAAATGTCACTGGGGAAACAACAAGGTTGCATCCAGTTTCCTATTCATCTACCAGGGAAATGCCAGAAACCAGGAGCACTACCAGCAAGTTGTACAGGCAGAAAAGTGGGCAGTTAAGGCTGCGCTTGACACAGAGGGGACACTTGGTGTCCCAGAGGCTTTGCTCAGGGCTGCATCTTACTGCTACAGCTGGCACAAAAAAGGTGGCGCCACAGGCCTCCTGCCCTGTCTAGAGTGACTCCAAGGTCAGAGGCCTCAACCCACACCCAACGGCAGGATGTGGCGGTTCAGCATTCAGGTCTCAGGGCCCTCCTGTACCCCTACTCTTCCTGAGGCTGGGGCGGAAGGCAGCAGCAGCATAGCTTGCAGGGGGTCAGACTCTGTACCAGCAGGTGGAGGACCAGTGGTGATAAACAGGCAGCAGCAGGCTCTAAGTGCAGAGCCCAAGACACATATAAGCAGGAAGAGGAACAAGCTTGTATGCTTAAGCAGGCGTAGGGACTCTTGCAATAGCGGAGCCTAGAGGCTTGTGACTTCTAGGAGAGGAAGGTGGCTCTTTCTCCTCCTACATATATTCAGCTGAAAAACAGGTGTAGGGCAACAAGTTCTGACAGGGAAAGCATTTGGGCTGGCTGTGCAAGATCCACAGGTCAGATCAGGGCAACAAAGAATGATGGGCAATAGTAGTCGAAGACTTGCTGATGCAGGGGAATCATGTGCCACCAAGACCTGCTGTCTCAGAGGCTTGTTGCTTTCCAGGGCCCAGATGTGAGCCACTGCAGAGAGATCATCAGGACTCCAGTCTTCTTCTTGGTTTTGAAATTAGGACAAGTCTCAACATGTGGACATTCACCTTTTATTTATAAAGTTTTCGGAAGAAAATAAATTCAGGAAGTTCTAAGGGTATAAGGCTAGTAACCTCTACACTAAATTACCTGTTATGAAGAGAGGGGCAATTTTACTACATCCTCTGACAGTATTTAAGTGAAAATACCCTCCCTCCCCTTCCTGATAGTTGTATGATGGGCTTCATCTCACCAGAGGGATACATTTATAGCTCAGAAAGAATGAAGAGTGCTATTAACACCGTAAAAACCTAACACCACAGGATTAACTTGAATGAATCCATGCACTTGAATTTTAACTAATCAATGTTTTGTTTCTTCAAATTAAAACTAGCGAGATATAGTTTCACTTAAGACATCCTGAATCAGCTTTAATACTTCTAAAGAAAGCTCGTTACTTCTCTAAGTAGAAATTCTGCAGAAAACATAAAAACAATTACAAATCAAGACAGACTTATCAAGAGCACCCAATAACATTGTGATTTGCTCCTCTAGTCAAAATATTTTAAAGTTACCTTCATAAATGGAATAAACAAGATTACACTTTTAGCTTAAAATTTTTCAAGTAAAGTCTTTTACCATCTAATCACAAAACAGAAACTTAACAGTAAGCCTCTGTCATGGTTTTAGCTGGGATAGTTGATTTTTCTTCACTGTAGCTAGCATAGTGCTGTGTTTTAGACTTGGTATGTAAATAATGTTGATAACACCCTGGTGTTTTAGTTGTTGCTGGGTAGTGTTTACACTAGTCAAGGACTTTCTAGCTTCCCATGCTCTGCCAGGTGCACAAGAAGCCGGGAGGGGAGGGGATACAACCAGGAGAGCTGATTCGAATTGGCCAAAGGGTATTCCATATCATGTGATGTCATGCCCAGTATATTAACTGGGGGAAATTGGCTGGGGGAGGCAGCGATCGCGGCTCGGGGACCGGCAGCGTCGGTCGGCGGGTGGTGAGCGGTTGCAGCACTTGTTGTTTAGTTGGGGTTTTTTTTGGTTTTTTTTTTTCCCCTCTTATTCCAGTGTTTCATCTCTCTCTCGCTCATTATTTTCCTTTTCATTATATTAGTATTATTGCTGTTTTATTCTAATTATTAAACTGTTCTTATCTCAACCCACGAGTTTTCTTACTTTGGCCCTTCCGATTCTCTCTCCCATCCCACAAGGGTGGGGGAGTGAGCGAGCGGCTGTGTGGTGCTTAGTTGCTGACCGGGGCTAAACCACAACAGCCTCTGTGCTGATTTCAAGTACTTAAAACTAAAGTGTTCATAGAGATTGCCAGATAATTTGAAAATAAACACAGAAGAAACTTAAATAGCTAAACTTGTTATTAATTATTTTGGTATGAGTTAATGGCTCTGATTCAGAAGCACTATTTCTAAATATAGAAAAGATATTTGAAGTAATGTAAATGTATAGATTCATTTTCCTCTGACCAGAAGCAACAAAATTGTTCTCTTCTTCCCAGAGCAATCCTTATAGATGAGTCAACTAAACAAGGTGGTCTTTTCAACTCTGCACGTGCAGATTCTCATTATACAAACCAGTAACTGAGAAATGATCAAAATAAGAGGCTAGGGGAAGCATGTGGTTGTGGAAAACTTGGAATATTGACAAACTAGAGTTTGCAGGTGGGTAGTCTCTCTGAAGATTTTAGTATCCAAACACTCACTACTTAACTAGATTGTTAAAGGCTTGGTCCCAGCTACTTGGAGTCTTTTCCTTTCCTTAACAGTGTCGTGTTCAACAGGGGAGGGAGGCTATTCACAAATAGTCCATGTTTGTTACCTAAAATATGTTGTGAATGTACTATCTAAATTTAAAATAACATGATTTAGACCAACCTACTTGATGAAGAGTCCTTAGAGGTCACTAAAGCTTTGATTTTCCAGTTAGCTTATTTTATAGCTGGTGCTTTAGCAACCATCAAAACCATAACGAGATAGATCAATCAGATTGCTTTTATAGGTCTACTGCGTACAATTCAGTATAGGCAACAAGAGTATCCGCTGAATCAGACTTTGGAGGAATTTGCATTATACTGTGGAATGGCTTTAACCTTGAGACTACTAGAAAAATCAACAGTTTGATAATTAATCATGTGAATATGTATTTTAATCTGAATAGTATATCTAATTAGAATTTACATTGTTTTAAGAACTTGAAAGAATATAATGCTGATAATAGATTTCTCTGTAGGTCTTCAAATCTGCTGCAATATTTTTATCAAGAGAGTTCCAAAAGACTTTTTTTTTCTGGTATGATTCATTTTGTATTCTAATTTTTTGAAAATATATAAAAATATATTTGAAAAACATAAATAACAATATATCCCCATGATTGGTTTCATGCACTATTAAAAAGATTTCATTTTTTCTTAGAAAGTCTGTATGAGTAATGTCCCCATGTGACAGATAGGTCAGTTACTGAGATGAAAAACTACAGTATTTCAGAAACTCATAGCCAGAGAATTATTTAAGGTTCTCTGTGGATCTGACACTTATTGCACAGCACAAAGTTCATCTTGATTGTTGTAGGAATCTTTGATCATCAGGCGATATAGAGCAGCAGAGCCAAAGAGACACTCATGTAAGCAGGATGGAATTAGCGTGTTTTTTGCTATTATGGTATCTAATTTGCCAGCTTCAAGCACAATAGTCTTATCACCAAAATATAAAGTTTCCTTTAAAAAAAAAGGTCTGTTTAATAATAAAATTTTTCTGCATTCCAGTGGTTTAGTTTCCTATGTTTACCTGTAAAACTTGTCCAAAACAGTCAATGCCTCGAAACATACTCTAAGAATCAGTGCCATTAGTTTTAACTACACTGAAAATGCTAACAAATATTGATAATATGTGCCTGTATCTTTAATTTATAGTCTCACTTTGATGCTATGTTTGTCTCTGGAAAGGGTATATGTGCGTCTGTGTGTCCTACAGCAGGGAAAGGAAGACCAGGTTGCCAGTTTGTGTTTTATTTAAAGGTGATAACTCCAATCCATGATTTGACTATGATAAATAGGAATTACAGTAAGTGACAAAGGTTTCAAAAGAGCAAAAATACTTTTCACTCTCTTTGAAGAAATGCAAGTGAGATTGGACGTATTGTCCTATACAGTTCAATACATGAGTTAGGGGCAGGAATGGCAACCCACACATTTTTGTTTACCAGGGATATTGTTTGCAAATTACTAACCCTGGTCGTGCCAGAACAGACCTCTGACTAGTGACAGGTTATGAGTGAATTCTGCAAGATATGTTCTTCTCTAAGTGGTTTAACAGAGAAATCTTATGACCAAGTGGGGAAGGAGGATATCATACTGCATAAGCCTATAGGACAGAGTAATCTTAGCTACAGATGTAAAAGCAAAAGTCAGAGTTTCCTTAAAGGTTAATTTACAACCTCAAGGTTATTCCTGTACTCCAGATGAAATACTTCAAGAAGCTGAGCCTAGTGAAGTAGCTTATATAAACAAATAAATAAAAGTCCACCTGTCTGTGGTACAAACAAGCTGCAGAGATACATTGGCAGGATGAGCTGCCTCCTGTACAGGCCCCATGCCAGATGATAGTCATAAACAAAGCTGAGGAAAGGCCACTACAAGAGTTACCCAAGGAAAACATCAGAGACAAATTAGGAGTGAATAATATGGTGCAGCCACCACTAGTGATGACATGAATGATGGACATGAAGAGCTACTGAGAGGTTTGAGATAAACTGACACTGACAGCTAGAAAACCACTGGGGACTTGAAAGTACTCTTTCATACTACCAAAAAGAAGTACTGAAAAATAGAGTAAGAATTTGTAGTACAGGATGTAAAACAGATTACTTGTATCTATTATTTAACTTTGAAAACATTAAAATCCAACTATCACAGTATGTGGTGCTTCAGCATAAGAAATTAACTTTTGTTACAGCAATCAGTACCTCTAGAAATGTACTGATTTGGGGGCATTACTAAGGTATTAATATTGCACAGATAGAGGCTTATTCTGCTAGGATTTTCTGCTGAATATATATCTTCAGGGAAATTCTAGAAGACTACAATCCCTGCGTGAGTTACTTCCTATGGTATCATCAAATGTTATGATAGCATAGGTCATCATGCAATCACACTTCTAAGGGTAAAGGGATATGTGATAGTATAAATATGCCAGGAACAATCTATGTTTATCAGAATCCTCTTTTAGCCAGGACCAAAGACTGATGAGTAGGTAAGATCAATTAAAGCCACTTAGCAGGAGAAGAAAATGGTGAAAAAGTCAGATTAGCTATGCTGGAAACTGCCTCCATATTGTCTCAGGGCCTCTGAGGAGGACAGAGGTTAAAAGCTGTGAATCACACACTCACTTGACTTAACAGAAACAGCCCTAGAGGCAAAGAGAAGTAATATCTGCTCTTATACTATGCTAACATGCTCTCCAAGGATGAGGAGTATTTTGACAGATATGATCAAGTGAGACACTAGATTGTGCTAAAACCAGGCAGTATTTCTGTGAGAGAGGCCTGCATCAGATTTCCCCCAGTGAGTCAGGTAGCTGTGCAAGTCATGGTGAATTTTAATGTGCTAGAGAACGGGCTGATTAAGCAATCACCTTGGGCATCTTCAATTACAGTTGTAAAAAATGCCCAGTGGAGAGTTGTGGCTGTGAGAGCTTTAATTCGTAGAGACCTCAGAAAAGCTCCCCGCTTCCACACACTAGATGTCAGGCACAAATATTTTCATAGTTTGGATTTGATCCCTGGCTATCATTTGATTAAAGTTTCTAAGGATCAAAGTAAAGCTTCTTTTCTGATACACTATTGATTTTTCCAGGGTTTTAGAATGCCCTCTCTGTTCATGAATATAACAGTGTCATCTGCTAAGATAATAAACTAACAAAGGAACTAATTTATGTCTTTTTGTTGAAAAAAGGGAAAAGAAAAAAGAGAAAAGAAAAAAAGAAGAGAAAAAAAGGGAAAAAAAACTTCAAAACCCCTACATTATTTAGTGTTTATTTACTTTTAAGCATTACAATTAAGCTTGCAGGAAGCCTTCATCACCTTTCCAGTAAATACAATAGGTGCAAGCAGATGAAACTTCAAGTCTAAAACCTGATTATTACAAACTGCTGGAAAATCTCTGTCAAGCTAGAGAAAATATAACTGTTTGCAGGTATGGTGATCTGAGGTATCTCTAACACCTTACAGTTTCTGGTTGATTTGTCAGACATCAAGAGTGTTTTCTTGCATTCACTTGGCTTTCAGGATTTTAATACACATCTGTTCATCTAAGGGTAATAGCCTACTATGGAAGCTTAACATACAGCTAAGGAGATAAATGGTTAAATCAGATCTTGGCAAACCAGCTTAAGCAAGTTTCTTTTTAGAAAGCTGTTTGGAATTTAAATAGGGGAAAGTTGACAGCAATATTACAATGTGAGAAAGAGGCTGAAAAGAGGTCTGAGGAGAGCCTGAAAGAAGTTACAACAGGGTTCCCCCGGGAAAAGTTTAAATAGACACCTAAACAGTTTGTGAAAGGATATGGTTGATCTTCCTTTTGTGGAAGAGAACATATCATCAATATAAGGCCAATTGAGGTGAGCGAAGGCAAGCAAAACCTTGTCTGTCGTCTTCAAAATGAGTGAATATCCATGATCTTCCAAAAAATGTGAGCCTGATAAAAATGTATTGCTCTTAAAAAATATGTCGTTTTCCAAAGACTGTAATCTTTTCTGTTTATCCTCATAAGTACAAGGAATGATATGTTCCAAAACTTTGTGCAAAGGTTATCTGTATAAGCACATTTGCTTACAGCTACTAGCTGTGATCTGAATAGTTTAAACTGTAAATCACAAGACCCATGACTTCAGTGGGAGTCTGAGAAAAGATGCACACATTACAGTGTGATCTGGAAAGTGAGTACTAAAGACAAGCACTTGAACAATTGTCTTCAGCTCTCAGGAAAAAACACCAGACTGAGGACCAGCGTCACAGAGCAGCTTTAATCCTTAAGTGTACTATGAATAGAAACACCTAACTACTTTTTTTACTACAGAACTACATCAAAACTTTTAATAAAAGGCTAGGGATACCTCAATATCTCTTCAAAAGGTGTACTTTTTCCTGAAGTGTTATCTTTTTGTACCTTCTCTGCAATTTTTTTTCTGCAATTTTTTTAAAATTTTTACTCACTAATGACAAAGACCCCAAAGATATTAAATGTCACCAATTCACTTTCTGACATCTCAGAATAATTATATTATTGTTTTGGAGTTTATTTTTTTTAATTGAAGTAATAAACTAACATGCCTTAGTTTAAAAAGAAAAAAGGAAAAGAGGACACACGGAAGCAGCTGATAACAAGGAACTCAGAATGCTGACTGTATGTACAAGAGAGAAAACTATAGACTATATCTGTCACGTTCTTTGTGAAGTAAACTCAGATATTGATTCCCCACTGAAAGATTTCCATTCCAACTGGAATTTCTCCAGTAGGATAGCTCAAATCTTACTAAACTTACACCAAAATAGACTTGAGTAGGTATTGTAAGCACAGCTGATGACTCTCTTATTACCATTGCTAGCAAGAATATCTGAGATAGATCTTAAAATACTGAAAAACTTCTGAAATTTAGTGACTTAAGCAAGCATAAACTATAAGCTGTCCAAAAGTATGGCAGAAAGAAATAATCACCTACCATGACCCAGACAGAAAAAGAAAGGTAAAAATTGGTAACTGGTTGTTCAGTCCATTAACGAGTGGTCTGAGCAAGGGATGAACTGTGAAGTAAAAACTGTTGGTGAAGTTATTCAAGACAAATAAGGCAAAGGTCAAATATGAAGAACTGCAGGGGACCCTACAGCTTTGGTTGACTGGGTGCTAAATAGCAGATGAAATTCAATACAGGTAAATTTATAATTATAAGTATGATAAAACAATCCTAATTCTATCTATAAAATAAAGAGCTACCATCTTTTAGAAATGAGATTTCAGAGTAGTAATTGATAGTGCTAATAAAGTGTCAGTTCAGTGCTCAACAGTGATCAAAAAATTAATCAGATATTAAAAAAATAGGAAAGATTGCAACAAAATGAAACATGGTCAGGTTACTGAATCAACCCATAGCTCACCCCCATTTTAAGCATGATGTGCCAGTCTAGTCCCATCTAGTCCCAAGCAGATGTAGTCAGAACGGAAGCTTCTGTAAGAACAGCTGCACAGACTAGGTCTCTTCAGGTACAGAAAGAGTTTACTAAGGGGCATATGACTGAGATATACAAAATCATGAGCAGCAACTAACATCACTATCTTTTCCAGTAAGGAAATTGGGGATTATCAAATGAATTGAGAGCAATTTCAAAGAAAAAAAAAAAAAAAACAAACCAAAAAAAAGTATATAGAGAGAATGTACATCATACAATATGTAGTTAATTCCTGGCCAGTCAGGGAAGACATTAAGTGTTTGGGTTTTTTTTCCAAATCTTGAAGGAAACTGAGAGTTTTACTGTAGAAAGTAATGCTATGAAAACATCTAAAAAGAGATTTAGTTTTATGTTTGGGCTTTTCAATGTCTGAAAGTTAGAGAAGAGTGGCATGCAAGTTTATAGTCCAGGTAACACATACAATTTTTCATGAACAATAAACTGCATTTCCATAATAATTGGTAAGATCCATGAAAATAGGTGTAACCATAAAACTCTACATGCTTACATGGCAACAGAGCAGGAAATCCACTTATATTTATATTCCATAAGAAAAAGATTGCAAATTAAGAAATACAAGGTCACCCAAGATCTTACCTATTGAACCAGAACAATGCCTTTGGAAGGTAAGTCATCTCAGTCAGCTTGAACATTTACCTTAAGATGGGAAGAAAACCTATTCTTCAATGGAGTTGGCTATGGAAGAGAGCTTAGATGACAAGCCTAGGCTAAATGCCTGTCTTCTGGACTGCTTATGTAGGTATGATGAATGCTGCCCTAAATCAAGTCTAAAGAAATCAAAGTATAAGACAAGACAGAGCTGTACATGAGTGTCTCGTGATTTGGTATCTTGAAAAATATTTATCTCCTGAGTATATATCTCCTGTGTGATAAATAAGTTACTATGCCTACATACATGGCAGTCATTACTTGATACAACCACACTACCACCACCACCACCAGTCCTTTATAAACTGAGGTTTTCATAGAGCAATTAACCTGACATTTGGGCCAAAGCTGCTTACATGGATGGAAAATGCACTCTGCAGCAATGTTGCAAATTCAGTCCACATTTAATTTATCATGACACTCATGCACAGCTCTAGAAAAAAGAACCAGAAAGACAGTGATAAGTTATTGCTTATTCATATCCTTCTGCCGATAAGCTTAACTTCTCAAAAGGCATGAAGAGCAACATAAAGTGAGAAATAGAAACAGACCATGAGCTAATTGTATCATTATCTGTACAAGCATATGAGCAAATAAAAAGAATGTAAAGAAATGTTTATGAGAAAGCTCATAGCATTTGAAGAACTTTGATTATTCTATTAAAATTGGTCCCATTGGATTAAAAAAACAATTAACCATCTGCAATTTGGGTGTTACAAGCAGAGCCACAGGAAGATCTACTGTTCATTAAGGTAAGCAGGTACTATTGTCTACTTATTAGTTCACTATTTTAAGATATATTACCTAATAGATTCTGTCATTAAAAAAATACTAAGCTTATTTAAAAAAAAAAAACAACACCAAGCGCAACAACAGAAAACAAGTTGCCTACCTGTCTTTCAAAGTCTAGCAATACATATGTGCTGGTGATGTATTTATTGCCTGATGAATATTCCTTTTCAACTTTTTTTAGGACTAATGAAGGACTATTATTTCAGTCCTTATTAATATTAATGTGACATCAAAGTTCACATCTGTAGGGGAAAAATTCTAAAATTCATACCAAGTGACTAGAAGACTTCACATTCAGCAAGTGAAAGAAAAAGAGAAAAAAATTATTTTAGAAGTGTTGTGTCTGGCACAGGTCTCTCTGACAGGCCTAGGCATATAGCATGTAAAATCTAAAAGCTGCTGGAGTATAGCTAAACGCTGTTAGCCAAGCTGTCATAACTGTATTGCAGTTTAAAGATATTTCCTGACAAGAAAATTGAGAAAGCTGTCTGGCTAGTAAATCAAAACCTTCCTCCTCTTTTAGTAGCCAACCAACAGATGCAGTTTAGGTCACAGATGGTGTTTTTTACGTTTTGGTCTCCATGCACATCTTCAGCACAAGTACTTGCTTTCTTTACCGCTAAGAGTGAGAAGTTCTTTTAAAAGTCTTTGCCAATAGACCAAGCTATCCACAAACCACTGTTAATTTCAGAACGTAAAAAGCTGCTGAGCAAGTAAGGTTCAGAAGTGCAGTCTGTTTTTCAATGATCTCATAATTTAAGATGATAGTGTGTTTTCCTGCGGGATATGTTATTATGTAATTACATTCCCTTGAGGGAGATTTAAGAGAAGCAGAAATGCCATCAAAAACAAAAGGTATATAAGAAGTTGAAGGTCAAAAAACCCAAGAATATTTAAGTATTTAATTGGTTTAAGGGTCTAAGGTAAAGCTTCCAAGTACGTTCAACATTTCACTTACAGGTGCCACTTATTTCTCTTATTTCCCTTTCCATTGACAAAACTGTTTCTCTTGTCTTCTGTGCTCCCTGCAAGGGGGCTCTGCTCAGCACAGATGGCTGTCAGGAGTGTCAGCAAGTGCTGCTCAGTCCAGCATGCTCCCCTGGATGTGTGCCTTGCTGTGCCTTTCAAGGGTCCCTTCAATCAGGGCAGCGCAGAACCAGCACTGAACTCTAAACATAGTCTCTAATCTCCTGAATGTGCATTTTCAAAGATGTAAAATTCTGAACTTGGTATCAAGAAGTGTTCATTCCTGTGACACTAATTTCAGAAAAGCATGACTCCAGAATGCTTAACTTAAAGGGAATTGCCACTTTCTCTTTTCTTTTCCAAACCAACGTGTACTGGTGAAACAGAACAAATTCATTTTCATTCTTATTGCAAAGAGTAACTGGTTGGCAACGTGTTATTTAAACCAAATGATGTTTTGGGCAAACTCTGTATAATCTGTCCATGAGAAAATATATAAAGCAACCTTGAGAAAATCAGAGGCTGATAGCTATGCATGAGACCAGTGGGGTTCTGTAACAATCTGTGGAAGCAAATGTTTGTTTTTTCCAAGAGTGAGCTCAATGTCAGGGGAGCTCAACAAGTTTATGAAAAGATTCTTCATTACCAGACGGCTGAATTCAGTGACTTGAGAAGTACTTTCCAATCCTGTATTCCTGTAAGAGAGAAAAAGCTTGCTAGGGAAATTATTCATTTAAATTTGAACAAACCTAGAACAAATTTAATGAATTAAACATCTCATTCTATACAAGGAATTCATTATAACCATTTTCATTTATAGTAATTTCAGTAAGGCAACAGATCTAATGAAGCAAGAGGAAGATGAAGATCATTGATGAGCTATCAGGCTCAGCTCACTCCCAATTCAGAATGATAGAGAGATGAAATAAGAAGACAGACTTTAAGTATTGAGTTTACCAGCCTGAAAAATAAACACTGGCCAAAACACTACTGGTTCAGATTCTTCTATATATGGTAGCTTATGCACATTCATTTTTTAACTAAACTTGTAATTCTTAGTCTTCAGGTCTTCTGTAAATTTTCATGAAAAATGGGAGTGTTCTTCTGAACATATAGAAAATTTCTTCTTTGAATGTTTCATTGATCACAGTTCACATGGTCAATACCTGGACCGTAAATAGGTTAAGTACAAAGAGTGAATAACTTGTGACGTGGGAGACTTTTTGATGACACTGGAAGATGAAAGGATGAACTGCATCAAGAATGCTTTTCTTAGATCTACCACCAACTTCCAGCATGAATTCTTGACCAAACACTCCAGAAGTTTATAGTCTAATCTTTAATTTCTATGGACCAGATCCCTAGGAACATTTAATTACCTAACTCAGGTATGCAGACAGACGACTTCATCTAGTCTTTGCAGAATTTTCAGTGAGTCACTTCCAGATCTTCAAAGACCTTTTGACACCTAATTTCCATTGAAAACAATTAATATCACCAAGACTAAAATAAGCAGTTGCTTACTGATGACTTTGATACAAATCCTTAAACACATACTCAGATATAAAAATAACCTAATAAATGAAGGCATTAGAATAAAAAAAAAAAAAAAAAATGAATTTGACAGGGTCCTAGAGGGTGGTAAAGAAAATTATATATTCAGTACTATGATACGTAGGGATTATTTCAGGGTTAATAAATAAATAAAGCAAAATTTACATTATGGAGTTTCCATTAACTATTTTCCATTGGTCTTTTCTGGATGACGTGTTCATTGACTTTATAAATAAATGTTTCAATAAATCTAAAGGTTCAGATTCAAAACATCATACAGCTATGAGTTCCATACTGTGGAATCAAGTGCTCTCTAAAGAACTGCTTCAAAAGAAAATGGGGGTGTATGGAGGTGCTTAAATTGGCATCAGTATATATACCTAAAGAATGCTTAATTTATGACACTTACATATGACATATATAGCTCCAATTAGGGAAATGCTGGTCCATAAATAAAGTTCCCTGTTAAAATAATGTCCTACAGAAATCTTCTATTCCCCAAAACTGTGACAGCACTTCTGGAAAGTTCAAAGGCTCGTTGTTTAAACTAAAGAACATATCAGCAACAAAGTCACAAAAGAAGCCCCTCTCAAAAAAAAAAAAAAAAAAGAAAAGAAAACCCAACTGAAAAACAAAAAGATAAAAGTAAGCTATCTTAGCTTTCATGAAAGTTGGGGAAGTTGCAGAGGACTTTCTTTGACTCCATTCAACAGGCATGCAGTGTCTGTTTCACTCTGTCGCTGCTCAGAAATCAATTCAAGGAGCAAGCAAAGCAAACAGACTATGAAAAGGCCTGTAAGTAGTGGAAGAACTTTCTTTTGCAGGGAGTACAGTAAGAAGGGTGTAACTAGCACTCTTTTTTGTAAAATCATCATGTTGGAAGCACATAGCAAGTGCAGCATTAGGATGATAAGGAGGGCAATTGAAGCATACGGCAGACTTGGAAGTGTAGGGCAAAAGGTCACTTATTGCTCAGCTGTGATCTCAGAACTTCTCTCTGCCCCTTAATTTAACCAAAAAAATAATTAGAAAGAGAAATGACAGCCTTCACAATGAAGAATTCATTTTGTTTAATGGCTGGCCCTTTTTCAGATATTCATTTGAGAAGTACTATTCAGTAGCTAACTCATGAGAAGGAGACATCGAAGTAACACAGCTTGAAATGAAAAGCTATATAGAAATTAGCTTTATATACTCTCAGTCACATAGATGCAAATAACAGTTGTAAAGGTGCAAAAAAAAGCATTTGACACAGGTTTGGAAGTTCTCAACTTCTCTGAAGCAAAGGATTATGGCAAAGCCTGGTCACACACATGCACATACACATGCGCACGTGCTTTCTTCACTCCACAACTCCCCCAAACAAGAAATTCAATAAAAGAACTCAATTCTATAAGGGGCACAGTGCAGAAAGCATATTGACCTTAAAGTGCTTTGGACAAGAGTTATCAGAAAGAAAATAAATCTAACACATAGTTTTTAGGCTGCCAGTTATAAATACTTTTTTCTCTGGCAATTTAGATATATCTCAGCTGTCAGGCCCCTAGAAAAATACCACTTCCGTAACAGTCATGCTCTGTTATTTCAGCTGATTGTTGACCTTAGTTGGTTGAAGTTTCAGTTAAGTTAATTTCCCTTACAGGAAGATACATGAAGTTTTTGGTAGTAATGATCTAGTCACTCCCTGACACACACAAGTACATTATTTACCAACGATAGTCACAAATATGCAAAAGATATATTTCCCTTCCTCTTAAAATAAAATCCATCTTTGTTGCTAGTTTGCATCTTCCACAACATCTCTGAGTGTGCATAATCTTTTGATAGGCAAAATGCAATCTCTTTTGTTCTGCTAATATATCAACCATCTAATGAAACATTTAAATATATTACTTCTAGATGGTTACTGTGGGATTTCCTTTCCACTGTAACACATTCTAATGCAGTACTTTATGTTTCTAATATATTCTAGAAATTCACAAAACTGTAAGGGTTTCATTTAAGCATGGGTCATAATATGAAGTATCCTAGTCACTTCATCATGAATAAACAGGCTGAGGATCCCATGGAGTATGGCTTTTCTGGGTGGAACTTCAATAAGGGTTAAGGATAAACTGTATATAGTATGCTCTGCAGAGTCTTGCATGAGAAACCACACCCCAAAAAATCAGCTAGTAATTGAATCCCAGATCCTCAAACTCCAGAGTTCCTCTTTGTAATTCAAACATCTTCAACCACAGACAGCTAAGTCAGATTTCACAGGCTTCTCTTGTACCATGCTTTTACTCCCTTAGTTTGCATTTCTTAAGCCTTGGAAAGCTTCATATGTTTTAAAAGACTAATTGTACAAATTAAAATGGAAACTATTTCTAAATCTATTCACTTCAATACAAGCTATTTTTAGATTAATCTTGTTGACCTTAAGAATCTTTTACCCTGCTGTAGGCACATACAGCAAGATACCATGAATCATAAAACAGCATAAAAATCTAGCATTTGCTATAAATTAGAATTATGATTTTCTTCATACTTCATAGTAGGAAGAAATTTTACAATTGATTTCATTATAATTGAGTTTAAAAAGCAGAATGTAATTTAGCTGGAATTTAAAATGCTGCACTTACTGCATTACTTTATTTGTCACAAGGGGTTTAGAATTGACTAATAGACAGTGATGATGATAAATCAGTGCAGCAGAGTTAATTTCTCAGAGTTGCACTGGATTTAGTCACTCAGCCCTCAGAATAATGGAACTGCATGGCCAAATTCCTCCACTACCAGGAGAATTTAGGGATAAGGGACTTCAGGTACTTTTTTTGTGTGTGTGTGAGAGAGAGAGAGACTTTCTAATGGTACTGAAAAAAAATAAACCTGTGTTAGTCACAGCGGTCTAATTCATCATCTTCCTTTCCTTTTGAAATTGTAATTAGGATCACAGCTTATAGATGTTCCAGGCACACTCAGAGTTCCTTGCCTTTATCAGACAATCTAAAATAGTATGTGCCTGGATAGTGCACAAACTTGAGTATACAGCTAGAGAGAAGTTGCAACAATAAATTAGTTGCTTCCCTAAAAATAGAAATAAAATCTAGCATTCCCAATGTAAAAACAGTTCAAGCACTCCAAAAACAAACAAAAAAAATATTAGTTTGCCACTAGTAATGAAATTTCCATTTTGGTCTCATGTGTACAGTTTGGATTATTGAGTCAAAACAGATGTAATTTTGTATCTTGCCTCACTAACAGTAGCAACTAAATTAAAATGAGCCATAACATTTCATGACGATGTTTCTTAAATTCCCTGTTGGTACAGATGTATATACTTATTTGTGTGTCATTCCAAGTTTACATTTTTCAGTCTCATTAGAACAATGAACCCTACACTTTATCAGTCAGTAGTCAGCTGCAGTGTCAGAGCTACTTGCTTCATGCTTTACCTATTTCTATTCATACTAGTGAAAGATTTTCATAATAGAGCTCTGACCAATCCAAAATAATCCCTTCCTTCATGCCCCTTCACAGTAACCCGAGTCTACACCGACCTTTGGCTAGCCAGAACAGCAGATGAACATCTGGAAAGTTTTGTCCAGACTATGATTCAGCAGTACTGTTCTGGGAGGTTATTTATTTATTTATTTAAAAAGTGATACATAAGCGTGTATAATGTCCCCCTCCAGTGGACAGCTACAAGAGCCATGGTAGATCTCACGTAAACAGCGCTGCTGTTTTAACTGAAGGAGAAAAGCGTATGTGTGTTCTTACTCATTTAAGTTCTCTACGCAAACCCCTACTGTCTGTGTAGCTAGTACTCACGTGTACCTAGTGGGAACCATTTTTGTGTTACAAGAACTGTACTGTCTCAGGGATCAAGTCACATATATATTAAGTTTCATGGGGGGGTTGTATTATATTTTTGTTTAATAAACACAAACTTAACTACAATGATGGTCTAATTATACTTTTTTTGTAAGCATGCATACAAACTTCTTATTAAAACATCTCAGTAGAGCGTTTTTTTGATGTGCTTTATAAATTAAATGAGCCAGAAACATTTCTAAATTATAATGGGAAATGAATCTGTGCCATAATCCCAAGAGCGAATTTTACTGGTCAGTGTTTCTTTCTGTTGTCTTAATTCAAAATACTAAAATAAACAAATGTAAATATCAAGCACATGTATCAAACACCCTTTAATCTTCATTGTTACAAGGCAAATTCAGTGTCATTTGCATTACTATTACTTAATCCCCAGGCTTTAGACTGGAAACTGCATTCCTTCATTTTTGACAGGCAGATTATAGAGATGACTGTCTTTCTCCAGCACATGTTAAATGCCTCCAGTCATGACTTAATTACCTTTATTCCTCCTCTTCCCTTTTGATTCATAGCCTAAAATAGCAGCCTTGGCAATCAAGGATCGGTGCTTTAGAATAAGCCATCAGCCTCCACTATGAGAAATTCTTATAACTCCACCAGGGTTAACATACTCTTAAGCACTAATTTGCAAGAAAATGCCCCAACAGATACAAGAAATGAATATACCATCAGTATCCCATTAAGAAGTATGAAGGTCAAATATCATATTTCACCTGTTTGTATTCAGGAAATGAGAAACATCAGCGTATCACACCAACGTGTATTTATGCACAGCATCCATTATAATTCTCCCCAGAGGCAAATCTTAATAAAACACACACTATCATCCAAGAGTCACCATGTCATCTGTCCACAATGTTTCTAGAATTCAACTACCCTTTCCGGGTTATATTCCTGCTGCCAAGAATACTTAATTCCAGCTCAACAGATATTTAAAAAAAAAAAAAATCAGTTTACAAATAATCCTCTGGTAAAAAAAGAAAACAAACCTGTGGTTGAAGTTCTTTTCTTCTAACCAGCATAGAAAAATATTTCTTTCAAAAATAGACTAGATTACACATTATAGGCCTTTTTCTGCCTGTTAGTGCCCATCAGCCAAAGAGGGACTTCAGTTTATTAAAGTACACTGGTTAATGTTCTGCTATCAATTAAAGAAACATAGCAGTATGATTGTACATTTGGAAAAAAACACAGATATCTTTGCTATCATTTTCAAATTAGAAGCTCTGTAACTGCTAGATTCCATCATTACTATAGCTACTAACACTGAAATTTTGTTGCATTTGAGGATGAATTCATCCAACATCAAGTTTGAATAATTCATGTTGCAGTACCTGCTGCTAATACTGAACCACTTCAATTGCCCAAAAGAGCCATTCAGGTTCTAGGAAAGATCTGAAACATTTTCAAAGTTTTATTCCTTGGCAAAAGTAAATTTTCACCTCAGTCAGGACTGACAGTTGTCACTCTTTTTCCTCAAAGGCATGGGCAGTGCTATAATCTTCCTGAAGCAAGGATGAAGTGATATGGAAGATATTAACACATGCATGCACTTTGTAAGAAACTTTGTGTGAGAAACTATGGCTTTGTCTTTTTGTGAAAGAGGATCAAATCCTAGAGGGGGTGGTTATGTTTGGTGCCCTCAGCAGCAAAGGCAATATCAAGCAGTAGTCTAGATGATCTGAAAGCTCAAGATAATAATCAGCTGTGGTAATGTTTGTCAGATCTGGCACTTATAGAATCATAGAATCATTAAGGTTGGAAAAGACCTCTAGGATCATCAAGTCCAACCATCAATCCAACGCCACCATGCCTCCTAAAGCATGCACTGAATTGCCACATCTACAAGTTTTTTGAACACCTCCAGGGATGGTGACTCCACCACCTCTCTGGACAGCCTGTTCCAGTGAAACATATAAGCATATTTGCCCTGGGATACACAGATGAGTTTATTCATACTGATGAACTCATAAAGGTACCAGCTGTATGCATCAGCAATCATAAATCGGCCAGCATAGTAAAATGCTTAGTATTGCCAGGGCAACATACCTATGATGCAATATCCAAATACATTGCAATTATACTAAAATATCATACCTCACATTTTTGTTACTGTTCGCAGGAAATGTTGAAGGGAAAGAAAATGCACAACAGTATATATTTTTTCATTAAAAACTAGGTAGCAACTTTAACATTTTTTTACTTCAATGTATAATCATGCTGTATAGAGAAAAACCAAGTATAATGGAATGATACTATGACTCTGACATATTCAGTAAGCTTTATTTCTTTCCTATATTTAAACCCATATTTAGTTGGGATAATAATGCATTCTTCCCCTCATTCTTCTTTACTGTAGTTTCACAGTAGAACTTATAGTCACTGATATATTCAGTGTCAAAAAATTAACAATATTTGGCATTTGACTTCTTTTGCTTGATTTCAGAATTTTTAAATGCTAATCTAATCTATTGAATATACTATAATAGCCCTTAAAATCTTGCCACTCTTCCTTAAGAAAATAGATATGATTAACTGTTCATTTATTTTTCTAGATTTATAGAAAAGTCCAAATTCTGCAGTATATTTATTCAAAGACAAATCAATACAATTCACAACTGAAGAACTCTTTAAGAGATTGTATTTTAGTGCAAATACATTATCAAAACTAATCTTGGCAGCTGCCACTAAAAATGCATCTTTTTTTAAATGATATTTTTTGAAAACTGTAGCAAACAAAAAAATAGATGAAGACTGAGGTGAGTTCTAAGCAAAACTTTTTCAGACTGTGAAGAAAGACTGACTAAAGCCAGAGAAAAAAACATGGTTTGAATCATGCTTGAGAAGAGCAATTGCATTATAGTGAAGGCACCAAACTGCATTGAAAGTCCCAGTTCAGTCACCCCTCCTGCCACTGCTGAGTTGTCTGCCTCAGTTTTTCATCTCAGTGTTCATTTAAGGATTAGAAACACTTTTCAGAGGGCTTTTTTTATTGCTTTGTATTCAAAAATATCCAGTTTATTTTGATTTCTTATACGCCTCTGTTCTTCATGGAATATAGCCTATAGCCTCATTATACCCGGCACAGACATTAAAGACAAAAAAAATTATCTGGGAGACCCTTGAGGCACTGTTATAGCATAAATAATGTACCTTACCTTGTTCTAAGTTTTTGTCACTTTTTTCTAACTATGAACGCCGGAACTGTTTACAATTAACACATGTCAATTCAGGAACACATTTTCACCACAGGAGAAAAGGAAAAAAGAAAATGCATTTACCTTTTTTGCTTGTCTTTTCTCACTTTTTATTTTTTTAATAGCTTAGTTCTTAAATTGACAGGTACTAGTAGACACCGGCTCCGCGTTAAGCTGATGGTTTCTTGATCACTGTTTCTAGGTGACTGTTCTGAAGTTTTGGGTGCTGGGATTTTCTTTGCCATTTCATAAGTCAACCCACATATTTACAGAGCATTCCAAATAAATGATTCAAATACCAAATACAGAAACACATTTAGTTATCAGCAGCCTATTTTCAGAACTAGAGCTTTTAGTAACCATATCTCACATGAAATTTTAAGGAGTCAAGAATATTGTCAATTATCTTCCCTTTCACTCAGAAATATAATTTCAATCCTCTTTCAAATACTAAAGTAAAAAAAAAATGTCACTGTTGGTTTTGGTTTGTTCTTTTCCTCTAGGCGTCTGAGGCTATTTCTAGTTATGGCAAATATACCACAATCCTTTAGAGAAAATGGGATTTAATGTTGTGTAGTTCAAGAATTTCAGTCCAATAAAGTTATTTCATAGTTTTAAGACTGTACACATCTCACCACTAAAAATAACTGCCATTAAAAATGTCAACAACAATATCATCTGACTCATAATGTTCTTTGCTACACAGAAGACAACTATGAGCACACTGTCAGAAAATGCTTATTTTTCGCTGGTTTCCAAAAGAAAGTTTTCTGAGATCATAATGTCTGTCTCTCCATCTTCAGCTCAAAACTTCATCCTACTCAATTTTTCATCCCATCTCACCAATTCAAAGGCAGAATATATTCTCAAAAAGAATTATGTTCTCACAAGTTTTCATAAAAATTCTATGAATAGGAAGGGAGAGTTCAAATTAATGCTTTCACAGAGAAAAAGACAGACAGAACTGTTTGATATTACATACACTGTTTGGCATCAGCTGGCTGGCCAAATAGTGTGAACCCAGATGCCAGTCATTTAACATGTACATAGCTCAAGATTAACTACCATATGTGCTACCTCTTGCCCACAAATCTTAGCATTACTGCAGTGAGGATGGAAAGTATTCAGATCTATAAAAAGAGGCCATCACCAGTCGTACTGTTCTTAGAACAAACTTGTTCAGTGGTTACTCCTATACTTTTCAAAAAAACAACTAATATTTAACTTCCTCTATCAGAACTGTAGATTTAATGTAATGTCAAAAAATAAAAAGTCATTTACTGATACCTTGATATTTTTATGCTGCAGCCAACTGAGAGTTTGCTGATACAGCTAACAGTGTCAATTACTCTGTAATGGCATAAGGTAATAAATGCAATACATTATACTAGATGCAGAAGGTGGTTGATAATTACTTGTCATCATGTTGTCCAAGTTTCCAAACCAGTGATTTTGAGCTGGATACATAAGTGATTCAGCATTCATATTCAGGTACCATGAAATCCCTGTAGCCCCCAACGTTCAAAGAGCCTCTGGTTTTCAATAATACTTTATTTATTTTGTTTGGAAGTTATTTTGTAGGAGCTAGGGGAAATATTTAAGTTCTACCCTTTCTAAGAACACTAGGACACACCTGTTTCCTGAGCACATTTAAATTTCCCAGTTCATCACACTGGTTGCTGCAATTCTCACTCAAAGCTAAACTGTCTCCATTTATTTGATAGTAATCAAAGTCAATGGATTCCACTGAGGGATATGCAAAGAAGGATCTGATTTTAGGCAGATTATCCTAGTAAAATAATCTTAGGAAAAAAGGATAGAAGTAGGAAAGCAACTATATAAGCATCACTGCAGATAATGATTCCACCAACCTGTCTGTCAACATTAATATTAGCCTCTTTGCTACACAAGTTATTTTCCTATAGCAGTGAAGTTGGTGTTTGCTGCCATTCATGTATCTGGGGAGTACCTGTCTTCTATTTTCTCTCAACAAGTCTGCACTAACATAACCTGTGCAATGTGTGAAAAGAAAGCCAAAATGATGGAAAACCTGAGTTCTTCATAATGCTTCCCAGCATTAATTGTTGTTAATAGAGACAAGGAAAATTCAGTTCAACTGAATAGGAAAAGACAGTGAATTTTTACTTTCCCTTGGTACTCAAACAAAAAAGTTATACAGGCCAATTTGAGTGATGTTCCTTACATCAGATTCTTTATATGATCAGTAAGCAAATCGTGGTTTTAATGCTTTCCACAGAATCACTGAGGTTGGAAGGGACCTCTGGAGATCATCTAGTCTTACTTCCTTGCTCAGAGCAGGGTCAACTACAACTTGCTGCTCAGGACCACGGCCAGTCAGTTTTCAACTGTCTCCAGAGATGGAGACTCCACCACTTGTCTCTTCAACTTGTTCCAGTGTTTGACAACCCTCAGAGTTAAAAAGTTGTTTCTTAGATATAAACAGAATTTTCCATATTTCAGTTTGTGCCTGTTGCTTCTTGCCCTGTCCCTCAGCATCACCGAGAAGAGTCTGGGTCTGTCTTCTTTACTCCTTGCCATTAGGTATTTATACACATTGATAAGACCCGCCTTGATCCTTCTCTTCTCCAGGTTATATAGCCTAATCTCTCACAGCTTCTCTTTATTTCACCAATGCTCCAAGCCCCTAATCATCTCAGTGACCCTTCACTGGACTTGCTTCAGGATATCCATATATCTTTTACTGCAGATGGTGGAACTGAACACTGCACTTCATGTGTGATCTCACCAATCCTGAGCAGAAGGGAATAATCTCCCTTGACCTGCTGGTAATGGTCTTCCTAATGCAGCCCAGGATGCTGTTGACCTTCTTTGCTGCAAGGGTGCATTGCTGGCTTATGGTCAACATATCGTTCAAGACAACACCCAGGTCCTTTTCTGCAAAGCTGCTTTTCAGACTGTCAGCCACCACCCTGTATTGTTTTATGGGGTTGTTACTCCCCAGCTGCAGGACTTTGAGCCTTTCCCTTTGTTGAACTTCGTGAGGTTCCTGTTGGCCCATTTCTACAGCCTATCAAAGTCCCTTTGAATGGCAACACAATCAACTGGTGTATCAGCCACTCCTCCCTTGGGGAGGAGTGTACTCCCCTGGGGTACACAACTGGAGTCCAAATTGTGCCACTGATCTCAGTCCTTAGAGCCCAGCAGTTCAGCCAGTTTTCAGTCTGCCTCATTGTCCACCTATCTAGGTCATACTTCATCAGTTTATTAATGAGAGTGTTATGGGAGGCTGTTGAAAGCCTTGCTGAAGACACACAACATCCACTGGTACCTCAAGACAGTGACCTCAATTGTGAGGCTGCCTAGCATGTAGTTCCCCTGATCTCCAGAAAAGGTATCAAGTACCTTGACATTTTCCACATCTTTTGTGACCAGGAACCCTTGCCCATTTTGGCAGCATATTCACATTTTTCTAGTCTTCCTTTAGCATCTAGCTGCCTTTCATATTCCTTCCTAGTTTCAACTCCAGTTGGGCTTTGTCTTTCCTAGCCTCATCCCCACACATTCAGACACACAGTTGTCCTGGGTCACCTAACTCTACTTCCACTGCTGCTACAGTTCATTTTTATGTCTGAGTTTTGACAGGAGCTCCTTGCTCAGCCATGCAGGTTTCCTGACACCTTACTTGACTTCATACACACAGGCAAGGATTATTCTTGAGCTCAGAGAAAGTAATCCTTGAAAATCACCAGCTCTCCTAGACCATCCTCTCTCCAGGATCATATCCTTTGGCTCCCAAACAAGTCCCTTACGGGCCAAAACCTATTCTCCTAAAGTCCATGGTTGTGATCCTGTTATTTGCCTTGTTCCCTCCCCTCAGGATCCTGAATTCCACCATCTCATGGTCACTGTAGCCAAAGCTGCTCTGAGACTTCACATCCCCTTCCCAACCCCTTTGTTTTAGCTTACAGAAGCTCCATGTTCAACTAACACTTAGCAAATGTTAATACGCTTTCTATCCAATATTCTATCCATCTCAGAACCAGCTCATCACTGAAATGGCATTGATCCTAAAGTGATTTGTGTGTGTATTCTGTGATAACATTAAGGAAAAGAAAAACAGAAAGACAAAAATGAGATAAGGAGCCTTTATTATGTTGAGACTACATAGCCTCCAGGAGTGAAACTACAGGAGAAGATATGGTCACTAATATTGTAATGTATGCTTTTAATCAATTTCACCACACCCTTCAATTTAGTAACCTATGGCATTTGGCTAAGATTACATTTCAGTTAAAATTCAGTTTATACATATTCAAGAAGATAAACTTCCTGGTATTTCTTTGCAATATAATGACGCTATTGCTCAAATAGGTCATCAAGCACAGGTCTATTTTACTAAACCTGGCATAAGGAACATGTTATGTCTGCAGCAGGAGGCAGATTCACATACAAGCAGTACGAGATTTAGTAACTGCAATCATTCCAAGACAATCTATAATGTAACATAATTAATCTCCTGCCTAACTACAAAACTGTGTGCACTCAACTAATAAAAATAGTACATATTTGTGGGCTTCCTCTTAGTCATACCTTACAAACCAGTCACCCCAATGAATATGTGGATCCAGCATCTAAATTTCTCTGTTAAGATACTTCATTGAGGTATAAAATAAAACTAAAATTAGCTTGTAATTAATATGAAAGCAGGTTTTTCCATGTACAATGAATTTTCATTACATAGAGTTGAAGCATGGCATAAAAAAATACCTGAACATTAGAAATTAATAAAATATCATCACTAGTCATTTGCCTACCCCTATGACATTTCATGAAAGGCTGCCTACAAGAGGCACAAACTACAGGTAGATGCCCAAAAAAACCATGCAGAAGTAATAGTACCAGAAACCATTATTGTAATATGAATTTTAAAAGGTAGATAACCCATTTCCTTGACTTAATAAGTCTGAATATTACTACAGTCATTTAATATTCAGCCCTGAAACTTCAAAAATTTACCACTTCTGCAGAGATGAGCTGATATATTAAATTTACAATATTGAAAGTGTTTAAAGTCCACAAACTGTATAAAAACTAGCTTCCCGATTAAAACTTTGTTCTTGCTTGTCTTATATTCTGTAATAGTAGGTGTCTCAAATCACTGTACTTCATCTCAGCTGACACCCAGACCTCAAGGTGACTTCAGGCAGGAGCAAAATAGACAGTTGCCTAGAGCACAAACTGATGAATATTTAAATTTATTTTACTTATGGTTTTGAATTTATCTCAGAAATGCAGTTGCAATTTAGAAATGCAAAGTCCAACTTGCACTGGCATAGTGGCAAATTTGTTCCCTTCTTCTCTCAGTGCTTCAATGCACTGAATCCACACATTGCTGTGTACTAGGGGTGAGCAACCAGAGCACCATTCCTGCATTTTCTGCCCTGGTTTTGCCTGTCTCCAACCAGGAGACATGTTCAAAAGGCCATCCAAGAAAAGGAAGAGAGCTGAGGTTACAATATCAGTGCACTTCCCTTTTCTTCCTTTTATGCCAGCAGCAATGTCATGTTATGCTGCTGCACTTGGGAACCTGTATTCTGTTTAAAACATTAGGAAGTATAGATAGTTCTAATACGTCCTGTAGATATATTTTTTCACATTACTTTTCATTCTGAAATCTTTCCTATCTATATACAGTGAAAAACAATTACATACAGCCATTTTGTGCTCTGACACATTTACTGAGAGCAAACCATATATAGATGTCGTGTATAAGGTATACGCAGAGCACAGAGGCTGGTGGTTCACACTTAAGTTGGTTAATTCCTGCCAAACAGACATCACAAAATTCATTACTTCTAATTTATAAATATGAATTTGGCATTAACATTGCAGACTCATATCTTTAAATACCTGGGCTTCTTAGAAATACTACTGCTGGTATGTAAGTCACCACAGGTGGTTGGCTGACTGAATGACCAAAAACAAGCCTCCATCTTCTCTCTTGCTCCTTTTTGCCTCTCCAGTACTTCAACATATCTAGAAATGGAAGCAAGAATCAAATTGGTAGGACTAGAAGTTCCAAAGTTTAGCCTAGCTTTTTATCCTCTGCAAGTAAAAGTCATGTGAGAGCACTGTTCAGGAAGGACTGGTTTATTTTGTCTCAGACAGCCATCAAAAAAGATAGGCAGTTAGTGGATATTTTTTGATGGTACTTCACTTTAGTCTTTTACATTGATATCAAAGACTATGAATACCAAAGATGACAGAAATAGTATGTTTAAAGAATAACAATGGAAAGTGTGACAGTATGAAAACTCTATTCTCTGACTCCAACATTTCTCTAAATATTTCAAAGTAAAAGCAGACTATGAAAACCATTTTAAAACAGACCCTTCTCTGCCAGAACAATCAAAACAAGCCTCAAACGACCTGTAACAGGTGCTGTGTCAGAATCAAAAATCACATTTGAACTTCAGATAGTGATTCTGTTTCAAGTCTGCAATCCCTCATACACCTGAGTGAGCTCTGAGTGGGTGAAATGAAATCTTCTGCTTCCATATGTATCAGTGGGGGTCATCTCTTAATCCTGCCAATTACAACTCACTCTTTGAAGTTCATTAAGCTTTAATTACCTGGCATTCCAGAAAATGCCTAGAGTTTTCAAAGTATTCCCAGATCAGACCACATCAGGCTAACCTGGTATGGTCAGATGAAGTCTTCTGTAATATATTTCCACATACTACATCACTATATTTCACTTTGGTTAACACTGATAAACATAAAGATAACCAAACACAATTCTAAGCTCTTGCTGCCAATCTTTCTGACAATTAAGTGCCTAGACTAAGAGTGAATCATATTTGACATTTCAATCCCTTGTTACCCAACTTTCCTTCCCTCCCTCTTCATAAAAAAATAAAATAAAACTTTAAAATATTTTAATAAAGAGGGAAAAACTATGATGTTTTTTAATTCCATTTTATATCCTGCTGACTCCAGTTGGCAGCTGATTGCTCTTTTTTTGATTGGGCAGCTGATGGTTCCCTAGCAACATGTTAATTGATTGCAGCTGTAAATCCACCTCTTTCAACTCTCTTCTCCTATTCCTCACTTATGAGTGCATACACACACATCTTCCAGGTAAAAGACAGCTGATAGAATTCTAAACAAAGAAAAAATAGGGAGAGGGATGTGATAACAATTTAATTAAATATAGTTTCCAATTTCAGAAAAAAAATAAAGCAATGTCAGGATTAAAAATTAACTAAAAATTTATGTCAGCATACTTTTAGTCATGTTCTTCTAAGGCTACTCTTTTAATGCAGGGATCAATAAATCTTTTCATTCACAATCTTATTAATTAAAATGGATTCATTCCAATTTTGTATATAAAATTTTACCTACCTGAAAGAGTTGAAAACCATAATGAAAAAAATAAGCTTGCAGGTAGAAGGCTGAATGTTATTCATAAAGTAGGTCTAAGGGCTACCCTCCACTTACACATCAGTAATTCCTGCACTATTAACCAATTATTAAGTAAGAATTTTGTTGAGCTTGTTTTTTTGGTTTTTTTTTTTTTTTTTAGAACTAGCTACAGTTTATATGTAATGTCAAAGGGACATATTTTCAGTACCAAAATATGAAATAGATGTGAAAAAAGGGCTCAGGTAGCTTTCCAGGCCCTAAATCCAGTGATGAAAACCCCTGCTGAACTGAAATTCATAAACTCTTTAAACACTGCTGTTTCTGACTTAAGCACTTGAAAGGCCCAGCAGAAATAAGCATCAGGTGGGTGTTTTAAGTAAATTCTGAGACCTTAGGGTCTTATTAAAGGACAGTGAGTGTAAATTTGAGAGCAAGGAGTGACTCTAGAATTACTAGGGAAGAAGAAATCTCTAAGGAAGGAAAGCTTTGGGGATTGATTCTCCTATTCTGGAAGCAGGACTCAGGTCTCTGCAGTAACAGGACTAGGAAATTTGTGATTTCTCCTATCTAGAAAAAAAGCAGTGAATTGTCATTTTGCTAGCCTTGAATAGGTGAGATCAATGCACGGCATTCTCTCACAAGGTCATTTTTAATCTGAATATAGGGTGCTCCACTCCCCCTTTCTCCTTCCCGTAGCAGAGATACTTTCTTTTCTCATGTTGTTACTGGAAACATACAAACCCACATCTTTCACAAGAATGCCAGAGCCATCATGGTGTCCTCATTTGGGTAGAATCAGGAAGTCTTTATCTTTTCTATTGAAGCTGTTCAAACTTTTCTAGTCTGCAGAAAACCTCAGAGATTACCTGACCCAGCAAGAACAGGTGTGACTCTGTGCTTAAAGGGTTCTATAGAGATGAACAGAAATGCAAGAGGTGGGTTCTGTTTTCTTCCAGTTACTTCAATATTTTATTGAATAACTTTTTTTATGTAAAATGTGTAAACAGGCCCAGGAACGTGGAAATCAGGTCCCCTCATTTATATTCATAGCTATTAGACTACAAGTCAGGCAGTCCATACTAAATGCCTGCTTACCTGATCACTGCATCACCAGTTACTACATTTCTTTCTGAAGCACTTAGCTATCTGTAGAAAACTTAAAAACTTAACTTTGTAATGAAGAATCCATTTTGAAAATTTTGGCTTAGTGATATCTAACATTTATGTGCCTATTAGATCTGTTCTTAAAATATTAAGTTCTGAAATTCTCTGGGCTGGAAGAAATTTGCAGCTTTGTAAAGTTAATTTGTAAAATCCATTCTAATGTTTTTAATTAACTGAAGAACTACTAGTCCAGGATATTTGTTCTGAAAGCCAGTTTAGCCATCATGTGTGAAAAATATTTAAATTCAGATTTTTTTGAAACAACATACAGGTACATAACAGCTTGATAATACTAAGCATCTGAAGATCAATCATTAATGTTTTCATTCTAATTTCAGGCAAATCTAATTTCAGATTTATATAAATCTCTGTTTTCTACTTGCAATGTCCCATCACATTCTTTCCCTATTGTTACTAACTAAATAGATAACATTTTAAATAATGTCAGTGATATTCACTGGATGTGGCATAAAAGTGACTTGGATATTTATTCTCTTCTTTTAAAAAAAAAGTGTATTTCCTGTGGGAAGCTGCTAGCATGATCTCCGAAGTAAACCTTGGCAACATGAATCATAATGTTATTTTCAAACATTTATTTTAGCAGCTTGGAAGAGAAGAGCATCTTACAATCACATTGTAGCAAACAAATACAAATACATACTATGGATTAGTGATGTGTGAAAACAGTAAATAAGAGGTCCAGAATGTATTTGATGTACACTGCAAGTGTATAATTTAAGCATGAAAGAAGAATTTAGGATATAGACATTATAGGAGTAACTAAAAAGGAACCTATATAGATTGCCTAGCTTAATTTAAAATGTATAAGGTATATATGAGGGAGAAAGAATAACCAAGCGTATCACATAGAATCATAAAATCATAGAATAATAGAGTCATTAAGGTTGGAAAAAACCTCTAAGACCATCAAGTCCAACTGTCAACCCAACATCACCATGTCTCCTAAACCATGTCCCGAAGTGCCACGTCTACACATTTTTTGAACACCTCCAGGGATGGTGACTCTGGGCAGCCTGTTCCAATGCCTGACCACTCTTTCAGTAAAGAAATTTTTCCTAATATCCAATCTAAACCTCCCCTGATGCAACCTGAGGCTCATTTCCTCTTGTTCTATCACTAGTTACTTGGGAAAAGAGACCAACACCCACCTCACTACAACCTCCTTTCAGGTAGTTGGAGAAAGCAATAAGGTCTCCCGTCAGTCTCCTCTTCTCTACATCACCTTCTTTCACTTTCTCTCACTTACTTTTAGTAAGTAAGCTTTTAGTTTCACTTTCTTTCACTTGCTCTCAATCACTTTATATTTCACCCAGCAACATGGAGTGTTTTTTCTTTCAAATGGTCCTTATTATAAAAGCCACATTCATTTGGTTCTAGCATCAACACTGCACACAAATCAACTCATTTTTATTGCTGTCAATTATGTAAATTGAAAATGAAGAATCATTATATTGAAGTTACAGAAATTCTTACTGGCAGCTGGAGGTGGAATTTCTGGAATATTAAGTGTTATGCACATTTTTCCCAAAATGTGAGTCTTAGGTTAAATATTTATTTTCCATACTTTGCCATTTTGCAGTTTGAGACATAGTTTCCCAAAAGTGTATTTGATCTTGCAAGGAAATTTAGAGCAGAATGTTTATTGATAAGAGCATTTCATATGTAGAAAAAGGAGCTCTATGAATTTCCCTGAGGAAGGAAGAATTTCTCCTCTGCTGCATAGAGCATCTGAAGACATTTCAACTGACTATCCAGTCTAGGCCTAAGCATCAGGAGAGACTTGGATGAGCTACACTACCTCTGATAATTATTTGTTCCAAAAATGGCCTCACAAGTGCCAAGAATAATAACCTCTACTACTTTACAAGTGTCACATTTTTCACACATAGCAAAGAAAAATTTCCTTCTGCACCCCTTCCACCCCCACTCCCTTACAAGCATCACACTGTCAATCTGTATTCAAGTTTGGGTGTCCTGAAGTCTAAGAGTCTTTCAAGCTGTAGAGCTACTAATCCATCTACCTCTCTTTTTTTGTATCAGTGAATTTAATTTCTCTTTCCTAAATATATGATTGTACTTGTCACAATCAAATTTCATCTACTTGATTCTGGACCATTTATCATTTAATCAATTTCCTTTTTAAGTTTAAGCCTTCCCTCCAAAGTGTTTACAACGCTTTCCAATGTGATGTCATCTACAGATTGTGTGAGGGAAGTCCATACCTTGGATTTCTCATGAAAACATTACTATTAATGTATGTCAGGCCCAAGACAAAATCCTCAGGGTTGCACCTTCAAACATCCTCCAGTGATGAAGGATATTTAAATTAATGAAAACAGGGTCATCCTTCCTCCTAGGTAAGTACCCTAATCACTGTGCTATTATGCTAGTCATGAACCATTACATATTCTGTCTCTCTAGTCCAATAAATCTTGTAACTATTTCATGCAAAGCAGAAAATTGCCAGCTGAAGAAATTAAGCATTGGCCACACAGAGATAGCCTCTACTGAACAAAGTTTTAGAGAATTAATCTGTGCATTTTGTAGCAGAAATTTTTAATTCCTGCTGATCCGGAATGCTTGCAAACCTGCCATGTAACTATTTCAATGCTTTTAAACCAAGCTGCTGTTGGAACTTTCACTGATGCAATGATATTTGCCTGATTATTGTCATCTTCTGTTTCCATTTTCGTTAGAACTTTAAGCCAAATGGTCCATCTGGCTTTCTCTCTCGCTTGTCATCTTAGAAGGTACAAAAATAAAGTATATTTTAAAATTCTAAATCATCAGTTTTGTCTTCTCACATAAGAACTGAACATAAGAACACAAAGGCTTTTACAGACTATTTGGGGGGGGGGGGGGGGTGGGGGTGGAAAACCCACCCTCTTCAAGTCTGAGATCTGCATCTGTACTCTATTTCAGTATCTCACTGACTGCCTACTGACAATAATGGCCAGGGAGGTGCAGTGTACTGGGCTAGAACATAAATAGATGTTTCACAAAATCATCTCTTGACATTTTCAAATAGTACAGGGGACCCAGCTACACATCTTCCATTGGAATGAACATGTGTATTGTGCGTAAGAAAGAGATTCAGAAACTGACAAAATGCTTAAGTCTTGCTTTGTATGGTCTTCTGTTTGCATTCTGCCTATTAAAAAAAAAAAAGATAATAACTGCAGAATGTGTTCAACAGACTGGCGAACACCTCCACAAGCACAATCAACATGAGCTGAGAGGGGCTCACTTTACTTCATGAATACATTTACATTATGTCATGCGAAATTACTGAGCAGCTGTTAGAGAAAAAAGAACATGATCAGTATTCTTACAGAGGGACTTGCTGAGGACCAATCATTAAATACACACGGCAAATAGAAATGGCAGTCTGAAAAGGTGATAAGCAATCAAGTACAGACAAAAGTGAGACACTGTGACCTTACATTCAGCATCAGTACTAAATTAACATATCTGTGCAGTGTACTAGAAAATTAAGAGGACAATAAGGACAAAGTAGATTTAAGTCCAGCCATGGGCTGCACAAATCTGAAATATCTAATCTAGTCTAATTACAGTCTATTTTACATCCCACATCCCAAACCTTGGCCACCTAATCTTTTCACCAGCAACCAGCAGTTCACAGCTACGTTTACAGACTTGACCTATACTGATTAAGCAAGGCATATTTTGTATTTATGGGACATGGCTTAGTCATGAAGCGGGGTAAGCTGAAGGCAGAGAAGTGACTCAGAAAATGGGCTCAATTAACTTGTCTTTGTCCATTATGCAGCACTCATTTTTTTTCTCAGCAGAAGTCATTCCCCTCTGACCTGTAAAAGATTCCTGTTAGGCATGTCATAGTACAAAATGCAAAAGAGAAAGTTATTCGGGTAAACCGATTTCTGTGCTCCAGGCATGCTCCTCTGCTGGGAGGACAAAACAGAAGCAGACGGTTACATGAGTGTTGTACCTGACAGCAATCTCAGAAACATGTTGTTGAAACTCTGCCACCAATTAAAACAGATATTTGAGGTGATCTTCCTTGTTTCAGAGGAAGTTTAGCACCTCCTAAAATTATATTAAATTATCCCAGACAGATAGATGTTATCACTAGAGCTTATAAAATAACATTTGAAGAGCAAGGTTTTTGCCTTTGCATCTACCACATTGCTCCAGATAGTAAATAAATAAAATAGAACAATCCTTGTGGATACTTCCTTCAGAGGTCTTTAACCCCTACTAGTCTAAATAGCATGCTGGTCTGGATTAGAGTACTAGTATATTCAATATGCATTGCAAGAACAGAAGGTTAATATTTCCTACAGGTAAACTCTATAATTTTGCTTGCCCAGGAGTGTTGCTTTATTCCTTAGAGGAGGTCAGAGAGAAATTTCTTTTGAAAAGGCTATATTAAATTTGTAGATTCAGTAATCCTTTAGCTGTTCCCCTGGAAATACATATGCCTCTGAGACACAAGGCTTATCATGCACACATTGTCAATTCAGTAAAATTTTTTTACTGAGAAAAGGACATTAGGAACATCTGCAGTCTTTAGGTAAATGCAAAAAAATCTTGAAATCATATAAAATACAGTTGTAAATTCCATCAAAATCTTATAAAAATACACATGTGATTATAACATTTATTATTGTTAGTACGGTTCAGCAATATGATATAAAATTATAAATATTTACCCATCAGAAAGACTATTATGTATTTCCAGGTATAGATAATTGCAGATTTCCATAAGGAGATTGAATATAAGGAGAAAAAAGACAGTAGGCATTTCTCTATATTTCTGTATGTTCTAGACACATCCGCATATGCAATGGCTGATCAGTGCTGCAGATGATGCAGATGTAAAGTGTGTCTCACAGGCTTAGGATGTTTCACACTCATGGCACATATGCCACATCATACTTTCTTACCTATTTGTCTGGGATCAAACTAGTGGGAACACTAACCCCCTCTCTGCCAAAATGAAATTAAGAACCAGCAACAAATTACCTAATTTGTGGTTTATTAGGAAAGTCCTATAATCCTATTTAGATAATTTAGAGACTTCATGCTGTGCATATTAAACCAAGGTAAAAAGCGAGTAGAAGGTCAAAAAAGGTAATGGAAAGGAAACTGCCCCTACAATGGTAAGAGTTTGTCAAAGTCTTTGGTCAGATATCAGCACAGGCTAATCAAGGTAACTCCATTTACTTTAATGGACTTACACCAGTTCATACAAGTGAACATCTGTCCTCATGTTACCATTTTTGACTTGCAATAATTTGCATCTACATCTCTTTATTTTTTGGTCCATAATGTTATTTTTTCATGCATTCTTAAGAATAAGGAATGAATGCACAACAGCCTTGATGCGCCTGCTTAGAATGCAGGTGCCTAATTTAATGTGTGCTAACTGGTAATATTTGTCCACATTTGCACTGGAGTGTAAAGGAAAAGAAAAAGCTATTAGAGATAATGCAAGGATTTATAGCATTAAAGCCCTAGATAGGAATACTCTGCTGTAGCAACAACCAGAGACCTCCCAAACACTTCCTCTTGCACAGTTTACAATAAATATACAAGTAGCAAATACTACTGCTTCTCTCTAGAATTGAACGCTATAGCTATAAGATACCAATTTTTTTCACTTCTTTTCATATGCTTCCAATTATATTTGAGTTTACACTATAATTAAATATTTTTGGCTAAGAGCAGATTCCATCCCACCCTTTGTTAGTACATAGCGTATGCAGTTCATACAATTCAAGGTTTTCCACAGCAAACCATGAACAAATTATGAAAATTATGCTGCTGCCAAGTGTAGGAGTACTACTGGTACTTGCTTCCACTCTCAAGTCACACTACAGAAATATGATTTAATACTTTTAATAGCAGTATCCTTTTAGTGATAATGATCAACACATAGAAAAGGTTTACAGAGGGAAGAAGTTCCTTCTAGTAGGTTAACTATGTCAGCTGGAGAAACAAAATCAAATCATCTTTTGAGCATACCAGCTCTTATTCTGGTCTGCTTAAAATATAGTACATTTCAGGCATACTTCTTCAGAATCTCATTAACTCTTGGGGCAAGCGAGCAACCTCTTTCTCACTGGGGCTAGAAACTAGTCCTCATATTTCACAGAAATCTCGGAGTGAGAACTGAATACCAGAATTTCTATTTTCCATTAGTGAACTACTACAGAAAGATACAAAAATCAAGGGAGAGGAAAAGAAATTCATCCATTTCTTCTGTACTTTAATTTTGTTCCCTCACAACTTGCTGTGCTTCACTGCTTTGATAAAGGACAAACAGAAGTACCATTACACGCACACACACACCTTCAGATATTTTCACCATTTATTGTGACTGTGTACATTGCTCTCAGGTTAAATGATAAGCAGGATGTCCCTTGCCTTCATAATATAAGGGATATAATGAAAGAGCTTTTAGGATAATGAACTGTCCTGTACCAGAAAAATGGTTCATTCTTTTAGATGCATTACCTTCCACACCAGTATCTAATGAACAAAATTGTTCCGGTGGATGGAAGTCAAATTGCATGGATAAGAGGTCTTTTTATATGTATACCTGGCAAAAAAATACTTTGTTATGGATTTGTGATCACCCTGTGATCATATGACTATAATGCATCCCTGGAGTAGTATTCCAGGGTTGCATTAGAGTTTAAGCATTCCATCCAAAATGTTGTGCGAACAGCTTATTAACCACTTTTTCCCCCAGAGGCAGTAAATTCCTCTTTATCTGATTGGAAATAAATAGATAGCATAGAGCTTTTGATAACTGATTTGATTTCAAAGCTCTTTATCATATAAGTTGTAATAAATTATCACTTTTGACAGAAAGTGTATCACATATTGCCTGTGAATCTGCTGGAAAATGCAAATGCACCATTACTTCAGCCACGTTCTCTTTGCAAATCAAACACTGAACCAGAAAGTTAGTACCTTTCTTCAGAGCTAGAAAAAATCCACGGTTATCTCAGGAGCTGCCTAAAATGTAGGCGCTTAGAGTTATAGTAACCAAACTATTCAGATTTGGATTTAAAAATGCAAATTTATATAAAATTATTTTGTTCAGAGAGAAAGCCTGGTATTTTAAATTGAAATTTAAAAGTTTCATTTCAGCATTTACAAAACGAACAACTTTGATATGCTTTAGTTGTTCAGACATGTTCAGCAAACTCTGCATACAAAGTGTTTAGCTCCATCTGAAATATGCCATACATTATCCAGATTTGGTCTGCTATTTTGAATGTAGTCTTTGGTTTGACCTAGAGTTCCCACTAAAACATCAGTGTCACTATCAATAATATCAAATTGTCCTTTATTGAGTTCCCACATAAAAACATACCACTGAAAGTTTCTTTCTGAGATCCTTGAAAGGCTATAGCTGCCTGAACTGCCATCTCCCTTGTTGAAAAAGGAGCAGTATGTTTGGTGAATGGCCTCTTTTCCCAAACTGCATGCTGCTGAAGTTTTCTCAGTTGGTGCAGGAACAAAAGACGGTCTTTTCCCAGTTCCCACCTGAGCTTAAGCAATTAACTTTTTGCTGTTATATATGGGATAGAAAGTCCAGAAGAAACTTTATCTGAAACATAAATAGCAAGGAAATAACATATGAAACTATGTTTTCAGGATAAATATATTTCAACTTAGTTTCAAAACTAAATTATAACCTTTCATTTGTAACTTTCTTAGCTCATACTTTTTTTTCTCAAGTGTTCTTGCTTGGCAAACTGCCAAATCATTTACATGGATCTGATGGATCTGAGAAGTAGTATTTTAATGATGTTTGTACCTGGAGGACCAGACAACTACTACTACAAATCAGTGTTTTCCATTTGTCTATTAATAGCTAAAACTAGTCCTCCCTACACATCTCACATTGCAGTTTTTCCCCAAGAAAATCTGATGATATGGAAGTCTAAAACTATAAGTGACATCCAAAGTGTATAAATTGATCATGGAAGTTCCAAGTATCTTCAGAAACTTAAAAAAAAAAAAAATAGTGAAAGACTATCAAATAATCATGTTATCATGTTAGCTATTCTACTCCTGTTAATAAGACTTCAGTTTAGAAAGGAATCTGAGCTGGTTTTGGTTTGGGGATTTGTTTTGTTGATTTCCTTTTCCTAAGGGAAAATTTAAATTCTTGTTGAAAAAAGAAATCACACTGGAAAATTTTCTGTTAAAAACTACATGTAAAACAAAAATATGTCCTTTTAAAATTTCCAACTAAAACTCAGAACATTTCAATAAAACTGGAATATTTCTGATAAAATTTCTTTTTTGTGATAAAATTTAATCACAAACCTATTGTTCTGGCAATGTTTTCTCAATCAGTATAAGTTATAATTTAGCTATTTTTACTTCTATGAAAGATTTTGTGTCTTCAGCTAGGGCTTTAATGAAAATGGCATCTGTTTATGAATGCCACAAGATAATCTTATAGTAATTGGCACTACACACTATGAAAATAAACACACTGAAAAACACATTCCGAAATAAAGAACTTGATGGAAGTCTTTCATTTTTTTAAGTGCAACTACAACTGGAAGGCAATAGTAGTCTTATGACTACTGGCAGGACAATTTCAAGGCTTTGCCTGTTACCTAATAACATTTATAGAATTCTGAAGCTGCCTGATAATTTCTATTGTTACTTTTGAAAGTAATTACTGTATTAAATTTCAATGTCACTCACTTTTCTCAGGATTTATGTTTTTAAAATATGGAACACTTAATGCTTGTTTCCTGCTCTAAAGCAGGAATCGCTTCTCTTTCCTTATTATTTTTAAAGTTTCCTCATCCCCCAGCACATTCTCTGAACATGTCTTTAGATATGGTAACCCAGAGCAGTGACAGACAATTCCACAACTCTCTAATGAGAGTAGATACAAGGCTTGTCTACATATGAGTGAAAAGATTAATCTTCTTTGAAGTAAGGCTACTTGTTCCTCATGAATGCCTCCAGACTTCAATGCAATTTAGTTTATATGTATTGACTTCACACCTTGACAGTCTGCATACAGACCTGATCTCAGACAGGAATAACCATAAAGTCTTAAGCTACCAGTTCTGAGAACAGTGGCACTTTCTGAAGTGAAGACCTTTTGCCAAAGGATTTGAGTCTCAGTGGTGTTCCTGTGTGGATTTTTTGATACATGATAATAGATTAATTTACCCCATTGCATTCACATCCTCACAAGCACATTGCCAAGCACCTTTTTCTGTTTATCCTCTTATTCTCACAAAACATATAGAAACTCAGTATCTTTTCAGATCCTTGATGTATTTGTCTGAAACTGTGCATAAGGCTAAAATCTTTATTAGAGATAAGAGGTAGACACAAGTCTACAAGTGTATATACAGAGAAAACACAACCTGTTAGTTTACTCCCTTAACAAAACAGGCTGAAAATGAGAGGAAATTCTCAAAACTGTATGATGGACTAACACAAGAGCCCTTTCTCTTCACTGCTAGACTCATTGTACAACCGGCATCTTTTCTTATTTCATTTACTCCTCTTTAAAACTGACAAAATGTTTCCTTCATCCTACTCTTGGTATGTCCCAGATATTTAGTTCATAAGCTTTTCAGGCCATAGATTATTTCTTACCATAGAAATCATAATTTGGATCCCCATGGTTTCAACAACTGCAATGTAAGTCATTAGTATCTTTAAGAAAACTTTGCATACCATAATCTCCTAAAAGAAGGAACTAAAATTTCTGCTCTAAGACTATTTGACTGAAAAACAAAAAAAAAAGAACGAACACAAGCAAACAAGGAAAATAAGGCATTGGTGGGGGGAAAAAATAATAGGTGCACAGAAGTGGATCTGAAACAAGGAATTATATATAGATCTTCGTAACTCACTAACATGTGGGCAAGCATTTGATTTTTTTACCTCCCCAGCCCCCAAATGGGATGAAATCATAAAGAGAAGACATGAATTTTAGTTGAAATTAGTTACACACCTGTTTCTACAGAGAGTAAAAGTCTAACAATTCTGGAAAGGATCAGAAATATAGAGAAATAAGATGCAGCAGATAAAGACATTTTCTATTTCTGTGCTGCATAGTTTGAGTTTTTAGGCTGCATAGAGGGGCTTCAATACAGACAGTTTTCCATCAGATCATACCCAGGCAAGATCGAAGAACTGAATTTAATTGGTATGAAAGAGGGGAAAATGTTGTAAATATAGGCTTTAAAGACCATTTAAAAATGAAAAGGTGATTTTATTATTATGTCCCAAACTTTCATAACTTTAATACAAGTAAATCTGTTTTAGCTTTGCTACCAGCAAATTCCTCTAAGGCTTAACACAATGAAAGATCGGTTATGCAAAGACTGTGGGAGGACAGTAGCTATTGTCACCTTTAGAATCTATAACTCTTACAGATTACCATAGAATCACAGAATCATAGGATAGTTTGGGTTAGAAGGGACCTTTAAAAGTCACCTAGTCCAACCCCCCTGCAATGAGCAGGGACATTTTCAACTAGACCAGGTTGCTCAGAGCCCCGTCCAACCTGACCTTGAAAGTTTCCAGGGATGGGGGTATCTACCACTCCTCTGGGCAAAACCTGTTCCTGTGTTTCACCCCCCTCATTGTAAACAATTTCTTCCTTATATCCAGTCTAACCCTACCCTCATCCAGTTTAAAACCATTACTTCCTGTCCTGTCACTACAGGCCTTGGTAAAAAGACTCTCTCCATCTTTCTTACAAGCCCCACCTTAAGTATTGAAAGGGTGCAATAAGGTCTCCCTGGAACCTTCTCTTCTCCAGGCTGAACAACCCCAGCTCTCAGCCTTCCTTCACAGGAGAGGTGCTCCAGCCCTCTGATCATTTATGTGGCCCTCCTCTGGACCCGCTCCAACCGGTCCATGTCTTTCTTGCACGGGGTGACCCCAGAACTGGATGCGGTACTCCAGGTGGGGTCTTACGGGAGCAGAGCAGAGGAAGAGAATCATCTCCCTTGACCTGCTAGAGATGCCTCACAGACTAACCTTCATGGAGATGCTTCACAGCATAACCATGGTATGTGATATAGGAGTGTGAGCCACTCATCAACCAGTGATAATAGGGGAGGTAGCCAAACCTTGCCTGCCATCCCCAAACTTCTGATATCACAAAGCTCTCCATAGGGTCCATTTTTAACCTCCCGTTTTCCTCTAGATTCAAGCAGAATTTTCCCCTTTTTGTCTGTTCACCTAATTCCCTCTGCACTGTTTGTGATCCTATGTGATTAGTTATTTATATATTTAGGACTCTAATAATTCAGATTTATGCTTTCTGGTGCTGACTTTAAATAGTTTGTCCTTTTTTTTTTTTTTTAATATACAAGGCTTCATAAAACAAACCATTATTGATAAAGAAGTAATATAAAAATGCACATAATACTAATAAAAATAATACAGTAGCTTACCTTTATATTAGTCCAAAGGGCACTGCAGTATTTCTTAGTCCCAGATATATTTCCTTATACTTGTTATGATGAATAATGACATAATGGTCCTGAGAAATTCTGTATTTATGAGTTTGTTTTAAGCAATATATTTTTCAAGTTTAAGTGAAGATTTTGACCTTATTCACATTGCTTTGTACCAAAACTTAATAAAAAGATTCCTATCTTTATAAATCATTCACTTTTGCCATTTCCAACTATTACTAAAATATACCTCATCTTTAGTAGGAGCCATAAGCTTGTGCACGCACTCCAGAGTTTTTTCTGGAAGTATCAGAAAGAACTTAAACAATACAACAGATAGGTGCTCCAGACACGTAGGATAGCTTACTAGTAGATGAAATAATCCTATTCTATAAATAACTTCCCCAAAATGGGAAATCTGATGTTGCTTCTACTTAATTTGAAAGTGGTGCTATGAGAGGGGCCACAAATTTGTTGGGAAAGGATCTCTTCATTCATCTAACTATGGGTTCAAATGAAGTCAACACAATAAGATCATCTGTGTTTACGCTCAGAAAAAGTCAGCATTTCTCAATAATAAGAGATCAAAGAGGAATATTGCTATTTTGAGAAATGTAGCAAAATACTGTTTCTGCTATTCAGAAAGGAAAGCTGTTATTTTGGTAAATGTCAAGATAGAGATCTCTTCACAGTCTGAGAAGCCAGTAAATGAGCTTCAGATTGGAAGGTGCAGCTTATTATCTCCACTGCTAGTTAGAGGTTAATGATATGGAATGACCATACAAAATGCTTACTGTTTTTACAGGTATTTTGTGCTAAAAGGACAGTGCAAATTTCTCATAGTATGCTTTGGTTAGGCCGATCTTCACCAGAAGACTGACTGCTACATATATGAAAGAATTTGTGGAAATGTCTATTGGTTAGGTGCTACAACATGAAAATGTATCGAGCGGCAACCAAGTCTGAACAGCAATTGTTATCAAAGCGGTACTGCTAGCATTTGTAACAATGTCCTGCAGAAGATGTGTTCACTTTTACTGAGAAGCAGGCTGGCCAAATAAGCTGTCCCTATTCTGGCATTTGTGCTATGTGGCAATGATATGACCAACCAATATTTAAGACCGTTACCCCTTGTCCTATCGTAACAGGATCTGCAAAAATTTTGTGCCCATCTTTCTTATAAGTCCCCTTTAAGTGAAGATCTCAATAAAGTCTCCCCAGAGCCTTCTCTTCTCCAGGCTGAACAACCCCAACTCTCTCAGCCTGTCCTCATAAGAATGGTGTTCCAGCCCTCTGATCATTTTTGTAGCCCTCCTTTGGACCTGCTCCAACAGGTCCATGTCTTTCCTGTGCCTGGGCTCTATAGCTGGAGCACGTATTATACATCCTGGCAGCAGTATAGGCTACATCTAAATGGCAAGACATTTTCACTCTGCCCTGCTCCCTGAAATACTATCCCCCCCAGGCTTAAAGACAGAGGTTTTTTGGCATAGAGTATCACAATTTAGACATAGTCTCATTTCATCCCACTTCTCACCAAATTATTTCAAAGCAACTTCACTACAGTACTAATGTAAGTCTTTTAAATAAAAACAGCCAAAAAGGGGTGGGTTTGTTGGAATATGAGCATCTGAAATAATCTGAAACTGTGTTTCTTCAGTGCTTTGTTTTCCAGAGAGTTAAAATTTAAGTGTACCCAAAAAGCTGCCATCTGAAAGCCACTAATCTGTATATTGTCCCTATGGTTAAGTAAAAACCATTCTGAGAAAAACTGATTGTATTTCTATCAGTGTATTACTCTAGTTAAAAGAATATGGTTAATAGTGGGATTGAAATGTTCTGTTACTTATACACTAGTAGAGCCTACTTTTGTTATCCTCTGTGGGCTTTGATCATTAAAGTAATGACGGCAATTAATTTTCACCCAGAAGGGAAATATTTTTGTCAGTGCTGTGTTGCAAGTCCAACTTTTACAGTCTCTGTGGGTACAGCTTGCATATTAGACAAAGTTAGCCATAGAGGGCATGCTCTTAGCTCTATTGCTTCTTCTGTGTCAAGTGTTATTGACAAAATGTCTATCAAAAAAATTTAAAATTCCTGAAGAATTAAATAATGTCAGTATAGGGGACTACCTTGAACTCCCTGCCCTCTCCTCCCAGTATTTCATGATACTCCATGTCAATCAAGTTTAGAGCTCGGCTAGTGGTGCCATATATTACCAGCTCTAAAAAAGAGGGTCAAGGCAAACTGCTGTTTTGACTCTCACAGCTGGGAGCAACACTTTTAATAGGTGTGTACATCTGCTGCACAGAAAATGAGAATCTCCTTGGCTAGTTGCATTCATGCCCATCTGTTGGGATGGCATGCTGCCTGCTGAAAGGTTGGTCATATCATTGCCACATAGCACAAATGCCAGAATAGGGACAGCTTATTTGGCCAGCCTGCTTCTCAGTAAAAGTGAACACATCTTCTGCAGGACATTGTTACAAATGCTAGCAGTACCGCTTTGATAACAATTGCTGTTCAGACTTGGTTGCCGCTCGATACATTTTCATGTTGTAGCACCTAACCAATAGACATTTCCACAAATTCTTTCATATATGTAGCAGTCAGTCTTCTGGTGAAGATCGGCCTAACCAAAGCATACTATGAGAAATTTGCACTGTCCTTTTAGCACAAAATACCTGTAAAAACAGTAAGCATTTTGTATGGTCATTCCATATCATTAACCTCTAACTAGCAGTGGAGATAATAAGCTGCACCTTCCAATCTGAAGCTCATTTACTGGCTTCTCAGACTGTGAAGAGATCTCTATCTTGACATTTACCAAAATAACAGCTTTCCTTTCTGAATAGCAGAAACAGTATTTTGCTACATTTCTCAAAATAGCAATATTCCTCTTTGATCTCTTATTATTGAGAAATGCTGACTTTTTCTGAGCGTAAACACAGATGATCTTATTGTGTTGACTTCATTTGAACCCATAGTTAGATGAATGAAGAGATCCTTTCCCAACAAATTTGTGGCCCCTCTCATAGCACCACTTTCAAATTAAGTAGAAGCAACATCAGATTTCCCATTTTGGGGAAGTTATTTATAGAATAGGATTATTTCATCTACTAGTAAGCTATCCTACGTGTCTGGAGCACCTATCTGTTGTATTGTTTAAGTTCTTTCTGATACTTCCAGAAAAAACTCTGGAGTGCGTGCACAAGCTTATGGCTCCTACTAAAGATGAGGTATATTTTAGTAATAGTTGGAAATGGCAAAAGTGAATGATTTATAAAGATAGGAATCTTTTTATTAAGTTTTGGTACAAAGCAATGTGAATAAGGTCAAAATCTTCACTTAAACTTGAAAAATATATTGCTTAAAACAAACTCATAAATACAGAATTTCTCAGGACCATTATGTCATTATTCATCATAACAAGTATAAGGAAATATATCTGGGACTAAGAAATACTGCAGTGCCCTTTGGACTAATATAAAGGTAAGCTACTGTATTATTTTTATTAGTATTATGTGCATTTTTATATTACTTCTTTATCAATAATGGTTTGTTTTATGAAGCCTTGTATATTAAAAAAAAAAAAAAAGGACAAACTATTTAAAGTCAGCACCAGAAAGCATAAATCTGAATTATTAGAGTCCTAAATATATAAATAACTAATCACATAGGATCACAAACAGTGCAGAGGGAATTAGGTGAACAGACAAAAAGGGGAAAATTCTGCTTGAATCTAGAGGAAAACGGGAGGTTAAAAATGGACCCTATGGAGAGCTTTGTGATATCAGAAGTTTGGGGATGGCAGGCAAGGTTTGGCTACCTCCCCTATTATCACTGGTTGATGAGTGGCTCACACTCCTATATCACATACCATGGTTATGCTGTGAAGCATCTCCATGAAGGTTAGTCTGTGAGGCATCTCTAGCAGGTCAAGGGAGATGATTCTCTTCCTCTGCTCTGCTCCCGTAAGACCCCACCTGGAGTACCGCATCCAGTTCTGGGGTCACCCCGTGCAAGAAAGACATGGACCGGTTGGAGCGGGTCCAGAGGAGGGCCACATAAATGATCAGAGGGCTGGAGCACCTCTCCTGTGAAGGAAGGCTGAGAGCTGGGGTTGTTCAGCCTGGAGAAGAGAAGGTTCCAGGGAGACCTTATTGCACCCTTTCAATACTTAAGGTGGGGCTTGTAAGAAAGATGGAGAGAGTCTTTTTACCAAGGCCTGTAGTGACAGGACAGGAAGTAATGGTTTTAAACTGGATGAGGGTAGGGTTAGACTGGATATAAGGAAGAAATTGTTTACAATGAGGGGGGTGAAACACAGGAACAGGTTGCCCAGAGGAGTGGTAGATACCCCCATCCCTGGAAACTTTCAAGGTCAGGTTGGACGGGGCTCTGAGCAACCTGGTCTAGTTGAAAATGTCCCTGCTCATTGCAGGGGGGTTGGACTAGGTGACTTTTAAAGGTCCCTTCTAACCCAAACTATCCTATGATTCTGTGATTCTATGGTTCTATGAATATTGGATCTGTGTGCTCTGATTCTATGGTTTATTTGAATAATCAGTGTGTATCAGCAATATCGTAAATATAATTTTAGAATTCAGATCTTTCTTTTAAACTCTTGTATTACTTGCTAATAAACAAAACCAATAGGTTGGACAAGGCAAACATTGCTAAAGTAACTCAAATATTTACCTTTGTAAACCCTTATATTTGCACTGGCAGTATCTGCAGTGTTTTCTATTCAATTTCTGCTGGAAATGAACAGTCATTAGCAAAAGTGTTTGTACAAAATAAGAGTACTATGATTCTTGTGGTAAGTGTTCAGAAGAGAATCGAATACCTCAGGTCCCTCCATCTTGATAATGAAATGTTCAGATATACAGAAGTGAAGCACGGTATTATGTGAACAAACTACATAACGCAAACTCAAATAAGTGAACTCTCATTTAGTTTACAATGTACAACCCATCAGTATGCTGAAATCTTCTCACTGGAATTTTTTTTATTTAAGCTGCTTCTTCATGGAACATTAGTTTGTTTTGGGGCTTGTTTTTTCACAATAACTGCTTTCTTTCTGTTTCAATAGAAATTTTAACATGTAAACCCCTTTCTCAAGAATGGCATTGAAAGTTGAATCAGAATCCAGAACAGTGTTATGTTAATGGTGCTATTCTACTGTATTTTAGATATCTAATCAAATCCAGTCATCTGTTGGGTCAAGATCTGTATGTCCCATTCCCCAACAATGTAGAAGCTACTCTTACATCATAGGAAACATAAACCTAGGTAAAGAGAGGCTACTCCAACAGAGAAGTGGTAGTATAGGAGACTGGAGAAAAAAATTACCATGAAACCACAGTGCCTTTTCAAGTACAATATTTTTATTTTTATCAGGAAGATTTCCTTTATTTCAGCCAGCAAAACATGACAAAAAAATGAACTTTTATGTAGAAACTATGATTGAAAATTAAGATAGGATCATTTTTAGACACTTTTTCTCACAGTCGTACCTTTATTGTTTTAATTTCTATAATGTTATGGAAACATGAACATAATTTTTTTTTAATAATTACTGGTTTTATAAATTTCATGGCCTATTTGCGAACGTATTCACCTCTACTAGTGGGCAGATGAGAAGCAATTAGGAACTCTTCCTAATTGCAAGAAATTTTAATATGGAAAGAAATGCAGCTTCTCAGATGAGTATGATGAGTTAAATAGAAATTTATTCTAAAACACACACTTAGCAGGATCCTGTAGTTCAATATTTTATTGTAAGAAGTACTAAATTATTAAGTTTGATTTTAAGGACTTACTTATCAGTTTCATTAAGTTTATAGGGGATCCCATGAAGGGACTTTGAAGTTTTTTCAGAGCAAATTATGAAAGATAAATCATAAAGCCTTCCAGTAATTAAAAATAAAATCAGTGACAACATAACTGATGCCAGTGCATATGAAAACTGAGCAAAATATGTTTTCATAATACTGAAGTGATAGAAATATGACAGTAAATTAATTGAAAAGCTTACTTCTGAGTTGTTCCATTCATCTAATACAAAAGATATTTCTTCAAGCATCTGTGTTATGCAAGAGGTAATAATAACAGATCGTAAATAACATGCGCAAAGTTAGTGAATAGACGGGTATCACAGTAGGTGTCTCTAAGGTGGTACTGGAAAAAGTTTACTTGAAAATCAAGACAAGATCAAAGCATGCCAGCTGTAGAAAATTAAAATGCACCAACTGAGTGAACTTTACTAATGCTTTCATTCTTGATCATTTTGTACAGTGAAAGTAACGTAGTTATGCAGGTTTTCAAAAACACCTGTATAATTTTAATTCCACTAAAAGCTGAGAGAATTTGTGTTCCTAATGTTCATAAACCACAAAACTAAGATTTTGTGCAAGTATAGCTATTTTAATAGAGAGTGAATTTCTTTTTACCAAAAACCATACAGCACAGATGCAGCTATATTGCTATAAGGTTGCCTAAGCCCACATAATTTTTATTCTGTCTCCACACACATGTTAGAGAAAGGCTATCAGTATTCACACATAAAGTATGTGACCAGTATAGAATATAACAAAATTCCCACCTATGAATTATTATAGATAAGGTAGTATGACTTTCCAAGTAGTTGTTATACTCAAATGTTTTCACCTGTAGTGAAAAACAATAAACTATGATGGTTCATCTGTCTATGCTATCCACTTCTTACCCAGTAAAGAAATGTCTCCTCAAAGAACCAAAATCTCACATGGTTGTTTTGGAGGGGAAAAGAGTGTATTTTTAGCCATGGGCAGGGAGCCAATAAGAAACAGAAAGGTAACACAGCAATTTTAGTACATTGTTGTGGTAAATTGGAGTACATAATTTCTGGAAGCCAATGAATGGACATGTTTCTGTAAGAAACAAAAAACAGAGCAGAATGATGACAAAGGAATGGTGTCACTTCCAGCTAACAAGCTAAGATGAGCAGAAGAAAAATAATTATTTAGCATTGTACATGTTGTCCTTTATATTCTATAGTAACACTTTGAAAATATGTATTAGAATTGGTTAAAAAAGTAAACAAGACAGAGCCAGTAAGAACAGCAGTTCTTACAATATTGCAGGATTTCACGTAAAAAAATTTTCTTCAGATTTTTTTTTTTGCAAGGAATATTTCCATTAAAAAATAATTAATCAAAAAGCCTTGCTACAATTGAAAAATATTTTTATTCTTATTACTAGGAGATATTCCAACAGTTATCTCATCCAGTGAAATATTCTATTAATTCATTTTAGAAGTTCATCATTTCTGAAGAAAAAATTTTGAAATACAGGTTGTGCTGATAATGTTATCACATAAATGCTGATATGTTATCACATATATGCCAGAGCAGAAATAGAATGATACTGTACAAGAACTAAAGCCCCAAGACTAGCTCAGGTCATGAGGTCTTCCTAAATGGGATAACTAGTACTACTCAGTATGAGTAAAAGTAGCATGATTTAGCCAATGTCAGAATTAAAAACTAATGAAATTTTGCCTAATTGTGCTGGAAACATTTTTCACCTCTTAGAGTTCTTCTTTCCCAGCCACCCTAGAAAATGCAAGTGCCACACTGATCTGCAGCAATGCCTATCTGGTTTAGGGGGATACAAGGTTGTACATATTTGCTAGCCAACCCTCAGGCAGACTTTATTTCCTTCACAAGAGACTTTGTTCAAATCAGAGTTACCATTCTCGCTTCCATCCCAGACAACTTTCTTCTACTTGCTGGGTAAAATGTACTCCTCTTATTAGCAAGGCAGCCTCCAGTGATTTCAGTGAGTCATGCTCACTTAGGTCTATGCCGAATTACCTCTGAACACCTTTTTTGTAACATAAACTGAAAATAAAGCAAGATTGAACTCAGAGAAGCTGGAGCTAGCACTTCCAGTGAAATTAAGGATTAAAAAAAATTTCATTGGGAAGAAAACAGTAGTGATAAAAGGAGGTTTAAAGTGTGACCGGGGAAAACAAATTCAGCTACAGTATGAAACACCAGATCAGAAATTGTCAGTGAAAATTGCCTATGGATACCAGAGTTTATGGCTGGCAAGGTTTATCTTAGGCTGGATTAGCCCTCCAGTCTGGAGCACGATGACACATCACTAATATGCACAAGTTAGCTAAGAAAAGAAAAAGCAAGTACTATTGTCAGGTAATGGAAGAAACTGACTTCTGAGAGGAGATTAAAGGAGACAAATTCATATAATTTTGCTAAGTGATTATAAGGAAAAAAGGTAAAATACAGTAACTATGTATTGTAGGTGGATATAAGCACAGAGGAAGGAAAGGAAATATATCAGGTGGCACAACAGACCATAACTACCTGAAGAAGTAATAGCTGACATTAAGAAAAGGATAATTTTGGATGTATATTAGAAAATACTTTCTGATCCATTAGACTCTAATATATTCTTCCGAGGAAAGTACTGAAATCCTGATTATTTAAGAAATTTTGCAATTAGACTGGAAGAAGTAACAGACAATATGCTGAGGGGAACTGTAGAGCACCTGCAAGAAAATTGAAAAAAGTTCCATTAGGTCATCTAATTCACCTTAATTTCTATGAAAATTAATGTTTGCTCTTTTCCTTTGGTTTAAGTTTTGCTCACCCAGTCATGAAACCTCTTAAATCTCTGGACTCAAAAAATGTCTTTCATTCAGGCAGCAGTGCCTCAAAGCTATTCACGCTAATTAGCCAAGGTCATTTAAATACATTTTGCATGAAGCACCTTAAACTCAGTGTGCCATTCTATATATTTATCAAATTACTAATCAATATGCTATACCACAGTTACTACTGGGCCTTGAGCTACACATAGAATGCTGCATGAATTCAAATTGTGCAAGCTGCTGTCTGCATAAATGAAATTAAAGTGTATGCAGTGATCATTATTCACAGTACAAAAGAAATGAAGAAGTGGCCTAAATGCAGTACATACCACAAATCTGTATTTTAAATAAATCTTAACTGTGTTGCTGGTTTTCTTTTTTTTTCTTTAACAAACCTTGTATTAAACTAGCTTCAATTTCACTTTCTTTCTCCAGCATATTACCTCCACTGTATTGGTAAAGTAATTTATTCCATCCTCTGTGGAGAGCCTGGATCTCATTTGCCAGCATATTTATCTTTCCTGCCACTGCACTGTCATTCATCTGCAATCTCCACAGAATACCAGACCTGTGCAGAATTTCAATTAGGATTGATTCAACTAAATCCAGGCCACAGAACTGAGGCTGACAGGGTGACCCCCTGAGAACTTAATATGCTGAATCTTAAAAAAAAAAAACTAAAGATACAAACCAGAAAACAGCTCAAATTTAACACCATAATTCATTAAGTCTTCTATACACTCAGTTTAATCTGACTCACAATAGATTTTTTTCAGACTCTGTATTGTGTGGGTAAACTGCTTCACAGTAGTTTTGATAACTACAGGAAAGAAATTACCATTAAAATCTCTACTCTTCCTTTGAGGTCTAATCAACTTAACTCAGACAGCTTGTAATGAACAGAAAAATGATTCCCACAGAGACTGAGCTACCTTAAGTTTTCTATTCTGTATAAGTATACATTCAAAAAGCAGAACAGTGTAGGTATATAGGTAAAATACCTTTTTTATTGGATACTTGGTTTGACAGACTTCCAGTGGTTTTCACTGTAACCATTGACAGACTTCATCTGCTTGTCAGTTACATGTCCTAAAAGAATTTCTTAAATAATTTGTGGTTACTAAAATGGTTTTGTGGGATTAAAGGCAGCTAAACTACAGAAGAAGAGTAACCTGAGAGGTCTTTTTACCTGTATATGTAAGTATGTACTATTCGAGTCCTAAATGTATATTAGCTGCTGTACATAGCATGCAACTTACTTTGATTATACACCAGAAGTGGGTGTAAATGGATACTTAGTTTTACTCTAAAGCATTACAGTAGAAAAGAGAAATAATAACAATTCCACATTTTTGTTGTCACTAAAGAATTCTCTTGAATACATTTTCCGTAATGATCAAATTTTGACCACTGAAAAATATACAGCTATAAACTCCCACCTGATTTAACAGAAAAGGTAAGATAAGAACATACATACAGAACATTTATCAAACATAAAACCAAACACAAGAGTAAAAGAATACAAATGGAGTGGGGAAATATTGGCACACACATATATTAATGTTAAATAAAACACGAGTCAGCTAGAACTGGATGAAATAATTAAAAGAGACATTGATTTGTTGTGCACACAGATACCACATCAATGAGCATGACATAAGCAAAGAAATGAATGGGGGGTGGGGGTTCCTTTTTATTTTAACTTAACATGACTAAATCAGAAAATATTTCATATATGACAGATATTTTGTAGTCATTTATCAGTCACAATTAGAAATTTCTTAGTGTGTCATGATTATTATGAAGAAAAGGCACAATTACCACCAATTAAAAATTAATATCTATACAGTATCCAGAATGAACCCACTGTAAGGTAGATTTCTTTCTGAAATTTGGTCACAAGATCTACATACAACTGCAGTAAAGAGGACTTCATTAATACATAGTTTATCGCATTAGTATAATAGATCTGCATCTTCATTCTATAAGCATAGTGTGGGGGTACACAAGAAATCATGTTCCCAATATGTTCTTCAATCATCAGTTCTTTCCATGATTCTTCTGAGGTACCAGTTTATGACTGTAATCAGTTAGAATTTTTCTGCAGTACCACGTATGCCTAGAAACGCTACAATAAGCACATTGAAAAACGTAAGTATTTTTCTTCGTTCTTTCTTCAGGAATTGGATGAAGTAACACAGGTGTATTACTACACTGCTTCTGGATGTCATTCACATATGACAAAGAATTGTACAGAATGAGAATGTAATAATCAGAATCAAATTAAATTGAAGAAGATAAAGGGGAATTTCACCACCTTCCTTCCTTCATTTGTCTAGATTAAAACTTGCTCTTCACTGATCATAAACCAGACTTTTCATCCTCTGGGCATTTATCTGACTAATAGTCCTTTTTTTCCCCAGTTCATAACCTGAAACTAAGATCCAGTTGTCCTATTCAGAGGTTTATTCCAGTTCGTAGATATAGCTACTGCCTTTAACAAATGTTCCCTATCCAGACCTCTCTGTATCATGGCACTCTTTATGATATTACAAACCAAGTACCATAAGAGGGAAGAGCAATAAAAGTATCTAGGGAAACTATTTCCCTCGGAGAGTTACTATGTGTTACAGTCAAAAGGAATAATAAACAAAAATATTGAAAGGAAACTACTGCTGGTGGAAATTTTGGGAGCTTATCTACTAAGTCATATTTCTTGTCTTGTGACATAGAACCAGGTATGAAAAGATCAAGTCTTTATTTTCCCACTTGTGATCAGCTCAGAGTCACTCTGACCCAAAGTCCCATTACTGAAAGGCACCCTAGGTAGTATCTCATAAACTGCTTAATCATTTCCCTCCATTGAAGACCCAGACATCTAGGTCAGAAGTAACCTGCTGTTCCTCAGATCCTACACTTACCCACTTTTAAAAACAAGCGATTTATTTGACCTACTCTTGTTCTTAGATATCACCAGTCCTGGAATCCGTATGGAAAAACACTTGTGGATCCAAAATAGTTTCATGTAATTTTTAAGTGCTCTAGGTGGACTTCCATGAAACACTGATGAGAGGAAGGTTTCACCTTATCTTTTACCTTCATTTGACTTACCTACATTTTATTTAACCTACTCTTTTTCTATTATACTTCCTATACACTTCAAAAATACCATCTTAAGAAACAATCACCGTGGATTTTTTTACAAATACTTAAGAAAAAGAACTGCATACCTCTGTCTTCACTATGTCATCCACTATTTTTTCTCCTTTCTGATAAGTAATGTATTTTGTTCTTTCAATTTATTTACACAGTTTTTCTTATTACTTTTGATCGCATAAAGCTATGTCTTGTGAGTTATCCTGTCTGATTGGTCTATTATTCTTGTACCTTACATTCAGATCTTTTCCATTCTTGTGTAATCTCTTTTTGTTTTTCCAAGTCCTAAAAGTGATCTGATATAGTCACATAGATTTTTTACTGTATTTTCTATCTATACTTCTCACAAGGAAAGTTCACTATTATGCTTTTAATAACATTGCTTACTTTGACTGACACATTTACTGTACTATTTTACCCCTCAATCATGTTCCCAAGAGAACTTGTTTCATTTTCAGTGATTTTATTGAGGTTTTTTTGTTTTATAACTTTAGTGACATCGCTTTATTTAAAATATTCAGAAATTTCACTCCTATCTTTATAAACTGAAGTAAATAAGCAAAGACAGAAAAAGTGAGCCTATGCCTTTTCACTTGCACCTGTATAGACATACCTAGTTCTGATCAGCTTAATGTTATATTTGTATTACTCTTGCTATTTTAATCAGTTTTTGATAATACATATTATTCACAACAAATGTCATTTGTATAAGTAATTTTTAGATCTTTTTTGCAGTTATTATTTGCTCAGAATGGGATTTTCAAAAGCACATTGACCCAGTTTACTTTTCCAATTGAAACTCGCTTTTTCTGTTGCTGAATGCCTTTTTTCTGTATTAAAAATAATCTTTTCAATATAAAGGAAATCCTTCTCTTATTAATGTCCATGGCAATTTTATATTGAATTCACTGGGCCCAGGATTAGGTAGCAGACACAGAGAAGTTATGAACAGATAAGTATGAAACAAGGGTAATGGCTGGGGCTGCAAAGTTTCTAAATATTTTGTCTAGTAGAAGCTCTGCTCAATCCTCATTGAGGTAATCCTATTAACACACTACTCTTCTTTTGACTTTTAAATAGATAGAAGAGTGATTCTACCAAATGTGCTAGAACACTTCCATGAATCCAGAATATGCTGAATAATACAGTTACTGCAATACAGCATTCCTGGAATGTATGTACAGCACAAAGACAATGTTTCCTATTTGAAGCCAGGTAGATGGTCATACATGACCTAATTTTTGTCTCATTGCTTTTTTAAAATTGAGTAGCTTGATTTCATTCTACAGCTTTACTTACCTATGGCAATATAAGAAAAAAAAAAGTAGGCACATTATTCTAGAATGTTCCTACTCCCACAGTGAGAGTGGTAGAGGGAAGAGACAGGAGCCAGAAATGTTGCAATGAAAGACAATTAAGTACATTGGACATCCGTTGATTGGAACTAGGCTTCACTATTTCTGCGGTTTCCTGAATGGATTGGTGTGGATTGTTTTTCTTTGGAGATATGTTTTAAAAAGTACAACACAATTGTATATATAGCTGTAGGAGAGCATGGCCCCACCAGTCTTTCATTCCCTACCCAATACTGAAAGCATCAGTGTTTCACCATTCCACAGCTTAGTAAAACTTTATTCCTCACAGAGTGTACTCCACAGCACAGATTATTTATTTCAGCTGAGCTCTGGAAACAAGATTTGCGTATTGTCATTTAGCAACCCCTTGCCAATGCAGCTGGCAATGGAGAAATTCAAAAATGTCCAAGATGTCAATTAGACTAGATTATTGGGGGCATATCCATTATCAGGGCTCCACTGCACTTGTCAATATACTCAAACATGAGGAAAATATGTCCTCCAGTCTCAAATCCTTATAATCTTTATACATCTTAATAGACAGGAGGAGATGCTGCCTGAATTATAAAAACTATAAATAGTCAAAGTTCCTCATTAAATCTACATTCATCACACGATAAGTCATATATCTATATATCCATAAAACACGCAGGTCAAGATACATATTTTTAAAGGCTGTATACTTCAGTAACATATTAATTTTTATTGGAAACTAACTGCTAATATATCTAGTGAGTTTATACAATAAAATAATAGTAAAAAGAATTAATAAATCCAGCCTAGTTAACTCCATAGTCAGCTTTCCATTCCAATTATATCTAACTTGACAGTTAAACTAAACCATATGTCTAATGAAAACCAGCTATTTTGAGCAGCCAAAGGAACCAGGAAGAATATCCATGGTTTAAATTTAAAACTTCTGTGAAACAAATATATGTACTTAATGGGCTTTTTCCTCAGTCACGTTGCTGTAACTTAAGCTTAGGTGTGAATTTACAGCACACTGACTACACTACAGTGATTTCCCATGTGGATATTAGAAATGCACAATAACGGTATAATAAGAACAAATTGAACTTCTTTTCTTCTTTTGGTAAAACAAAATTTAGTAGGAGTTGTCTTAGCTAAGGGAAAGAACATGGACAAAAGGAAAAAATCTAGATTAATGTATTTACATAATACTATTTGGACTTATAAAAAGTGAATTGAACAATACATGTTCATTAATAATGCATTTGATGATTCACTGGGAAAAATTATCTCATATATTATTCACAAATATTTTTCAAACATGTCTAAAATATATCCTGCACAAAAGCTATGGCTTCAAGTCTCCAGTGTGGTCTGCAATACCAGATTCATATCTCTGTGAATCCTTACTGCTGCTGCTCCATCAGCTCTTTAGGAGGTGACACTTGAGAGTCAGATGAGTTCTAATTAGTAAGACTCCATTGTAATATTACATTCTGTTAAAAAAACTCAGGGTTTGGCCCTCTATCTTTCACTGTTTTACACTCAGAAAAGTGTTATGCTTAATATATTTCAGACAGTTCAATATAACTTCCATTTGGTTGCTGAAAGTACCTCAACTTTTTTTTCCATAACAACAGTACCAAAGCAGAGGAAACTCCTTCAATAATTAGTAATAGTGGTCACATATGACTAACAAGAAAACTTGATTTCAAATACTTTACAGTTTTGACAGAGCACAAACAAAAAATGCAGATTGTAGATAAACACTTCCATGTTTGTTCCCACTTCATTTGATGTGAGTGGAACTCATGCATTTAAACCTGCTGATATCTCTTTAATCATTTATCTCCAGGCAAAGGTAGCTGGAACTTGTGCTCTGTCAAGTATATCCCTCCTAAGCATACATTTTCATGGTTTATGTCAGCTCTAGGTAATGAGTGTCCTTGTTATAGCCATGCGCACACAGACAGATTTTCACTCTGAGGACTGCAGAGACTATTCTTCATATTATTCTGACTTCAAAATCACAGGGAGACCTTTAAGGCTGCAGTGTAAAGTGAGATTATGCATATATTGTCCTGTACACAAACATACTCAGGTAAAGATGCAGTCTTTCACAAGTTTAAGTGAAACTTGTGGTCCCATTCAAGACAGCTGAAGCCAGCTCCTCTTCTAACTAAAAATAATATATATTGGAAACTTCTCATGTCAAACTTTGTCAAACATGAATCAAATGTCATTTATACATATATGTATAGTCCAGAGAATGGTAAACTCTTCGCATATAAGAAGGTAAGGCCTAGATTCACAGGGTTTTTCTAACCTTGGTCCTAGAAAGAACTACATGCATGCCAGTCTTCCCAAACAGGAATAATGCATTTATATTCCTTGGGATTACTCACATGTACTCACTTACTTTCAGGCAGAATATTTTAGAAGTTAGGTAACCCACAAGCAGATGGCAGACATAAAAACCATGTGAATAAGCTAGCACTAATGTTCAGTACAGATCTGATCCAGCTCTTTTGAACCCCATGGAAGTCAGTGTCAACTGAACTAAATCCTTCTCCTTGTGAATGTCCATGTGGTAAAGCACTTTTAATTTTTTTTCTCTTTCCCATTTTAAGAAACTCTTATGGTAAAGTGCTACGGAAAGAAAATAACAAGAAACTGAAGAAGCTGATGAATACTAATTTTTGAATGATTCCTTGATCAGAGAGAAGATGCAACCAGCATAGTTAATAGTCTTATCTTTAAAAACTTTTAATTAATAATTGCATATATTCTTCCTGAATATAGGAAATATATATTAACAAGGCCCACAACATTCAGTTATGAGGTATACAGGTGCAACATCACAAATTTCTCAGGAGATACTCATTCACATAATGTCTGAATTTGTCCCCAGCAATGTAAGATGGTTTTGATGTTCCAAATATTTGTGGAAGAAAATACCTAATGAATGATTCTGAGAAGCCAAAGATGACAAAAAGCATAATACAGAAGGCTCAAACTTTGATAGGAAATGTCAGGGGGTTTTTTCGTTGACTGATTGGATAGCTTCCACATGAATGAAGTAGGTGCTAAATTACTTACAGATAATTACATTGCTGTGCTGTTGCTAAAATATTAAGACACCATTGTCCCATAGGAGAAACTGTGACAGACATTGGCACATCAGCTAATGAATAGCTGTGGGGTAATGGAAAAAAAGAGCTACCACAAGACCGTGGTATTAGGAAACAGAATGTCTGTAAGTAATCCACACTCAGAGAAAAATGTCGCTTTCCTTCTCCCCCTCCCTCCTACCAATTACGTATAGAACAAATGTTCAACATTTGGTAAATGTTGCTTGAAGGCAATTTTTTTCTGGAAATAGTCTCAAGACCTCCTCCTCTCCCTTTTCATTACAGGAAACTATGACCTAGAAATACTGAATAATAACCTTCAACCAAAAATATTTGCAAATACTCAGAAAAGACTGGGCAGCCGTTTTGGAGAAATGATGCATCACTACCAACAGAGGGATACAGTTCTCATGCAGTTTTTGAAGTTATGTGGGGTTGTTGTTTCACATCACCGAGTGAAACAATGAGAGAAACACTCCCAGGATATACAACCAATATAAGAATATCACAGAATTGAACAGCAAGTCCACATTTTAAACAAATATTTAAATATTAAAACTAGTTACCATCTCACCTTTCAGTTAAGTTGATTGAAAGAATAGTACTTGAAAAAATTATGCTGAAAAAATACTTGGAAATTATTGAGAAGTAAAGATTAGCAAGATCTGTTTTCTCATCCATTATTGTCTTTTTAAGAAAAGAAAAATTTCCTTTAGCCTAGAATTATGGGACTGAAAGCAGTCCAAATGTACCTTTTAAAATAGGTACCTACTTTCATAGGACATACTGCAGTACCTGGAAGGGGAAAAGGCACATCATTTATGAAAAACTAATCCTCATAAACTTTGGCTGTCATTCTGCAGAACCATGTATATAAGTGCTAATCCCACAGATCTATATGGTCTCAACCTAGCATAAATCATAGGAACCTATCTTTAAGACACCATATTGTGCCATTTATCTGACATAATAGTCACCTGCATGTTTGTAGTATTAGTACAAAAACAAAATTAGTACAAAAACATAAAGAGGTGATCTGCTCAGCAGGCAGATTAAGCAGTCTCAAGCAACAGTAAAGCAAATGAGACATAAGCACACCCTTGACGTATATGCTTATGTTCTTTTCTGAATAGAAATTAAAGACTTAAGTTTAAATTTCTGATTTGGGGATATAACTAATATTTCCAAAAAAAGAATATACGAATGTATAAATGTGCAATGAGGCCTATAATGCCCCCTGAGAATCAGAGTAAATTAGTTACCTAACATCCACCTATTCCTTTGAAAATATCCCTCTAACAAAGCAGATTTTTGTGGTATTGAGCTATAGTAATGCGAACAGTGTCACTTACTGCTCTGAGTAAATATTCGTAAGTTTGGGCTAAATTGTATTATATCATAAAATTAATACAACTTAATGTGGAGAAACACACACAATAAGTAAAAAGGTAAAATATAGTAGCAGAAAGTCATACAACTTTCAATATGATTCAAAAATTGGGAGTAAGGCATTTCTTACAGAAGAAAATCTGGTGATAACGGTGCCTTTTACCCCCCATTCAAAGCCAAACATTGTCTCCTTACATTTGTTGCTGTACATGGTATGTTGTTTTGAACTGTTTTTATGAAGTTTTACTTTGTCTCATGAAACAGACTGATGTGTCATGATAAAATGTGACATGAGTGTCAGTTTTGCTAAGTCAACAGGAATGAATACATATTCACATGACTGGAATCTTCTTTTGTTATTGTTCTGTTCTGTTATTCCTGGTGAATATTAGCCTATTGGCATACCCCTCCATGAGCAGCACAAAGAGTAATTCATGCTTCATGGGGCACTCAAAAAAAATCTGGAAACAGTTCTGCTCAAATTCACAACTTAAAATTTTTGTCCCTTGCCTAAGTTTTAAAAAATGATACCATAATTATTTTTCTTAGCAAACAATTGTGATGCCTCTCAGTGGTTTATGATTACAGTTGAGCATAAAGCAGCAAGAACAGATTTGTTCTGAAGAAAATAAGTTTCTTGCCTGAAAATATTTTTGTAACAGAAACAGCAAGCTATACAGTTAGAATAATTTCTCATTACAGAGCCAGATTCACTGCAAGAGAGAGTTTGCCCACTAGTTGAAAATAACTTCCTGGCAGCCTTTACCATAGGATTCTTAACATTGGCTACAAAGTGAATGACCTTCTACTTCAGTAAAAACTCCTAGAAAGGACAGAAGTTCAAATGTCTTCTACTCTCTTAAATAGATAGTTTCCAAGCTTTGTCTCTGCTGTCAAAAAAAAGTGAGATTATACTATAATACATGCATTAGCTACCTTGCTGCAAGTCCTCAGGGAGGCCAGGCACTGCAGCTTTAAATGAGATAAACCAGCAGTGAGAAGTGTTGACATCAGCTATATCACAGAGAAGACTGCAGACGTGTGACCTTCACTGTGATTTCGCAGTGAGGTGGCAATGGCCATTTACCTTGTCACATCTCTACCATTTCCACCCCTGTGGAAAAGGAGACACAGCATGGGTCATAGTCTGAGACAAGACAGGTTTTAAGCAAGACAGCCTGCACCATGGCAGACAGGGGTCTAAGGCCCATGAAAGTGGGAGAAGCCAGACTGTAGCTTAGTACCAAAGCAATTATCCAGTATGAGAAGACAGTTATGCTCAGGCCTTGCTTTCCTTCCCCCTATTCTGAGCCTTTCATTAACTCCCTGAAATACAGTTGCTCCCACTGGTTGTAGGTAGCATGGTTCAGCCTTTATTTCACTTTTATGAGTGAGCGAGAAAGACACCTACATAGTTTTGTTTCTGCTGCTTATTTGCAGAATTTTAGCTAGCCCAAACAATCTTTTAGGAGGAACATTATCAAGATACATTGAAAATTGGAAATTTATATCCTGCCTAAATGTCAATTTCTACTTTTGAACAATCTCCCTCCAAAAGTTAGGATTCAGGGGAGACAGTTCGTTTATTGCTTTGTGTATGTTCCATTTTCACTGCTCTGAAAATGGGACTTGATATGTACATGCTCTATATCTTTTCTGTCATCTTCTAACATGTCAGGCTACCAAAATGGAAAAAGTACACAGTCACACTGTAAATTTCATTACCGCAAATGTAGAGGAGTAGTCAAATGTACCCTGATTTAGTAAGTGAGAAAGAGGGAAGAGAATGCACAGGTAGGAACATAATCAGGACTCTTTTTAAGTGGGTACTAAAGTCTAGCCTGAGATTTACTTGTCAGTGTCACCGATAAAAAGGATAATTAATGACTCCTGAACTTAAGAGATAAAGGATACTGCCGGATTTTGTTAATTTTCTTGGATAAGGTGCAGTAATAGACTAGCCTAGCCTGAAGTTTCTGCTGCCTTGAAATTCTTTCCAGCTATTGCCCTGCATGAAAATACACAAACTCTACAAGCAAAATAATTGTATGCAATTTGGCACAAAGAATTGTGTCTGGCAGTAATATTTTTCTGCATTTGTACTGATTTATCATAAACATCTTACTCAACATATTCATCCAGAGTACTTGATTATTTGTCCTGTATATCAATAGGTATTGTACAGAATCAGGTACAAAATTTGCTTATAACTTTAGAAGATACTGGGTGTAGAATGTTAAGGTTTGGTAGCATGGAGGCTGCAGGGGAGGAGGTATGGGGCTGCCCTGTGCCACTCACAGTCAGCTTCAAATGAGGGAAGTGAGCGAGCAGCTGGGTGGGAATTTGTCCGTTAGCCAAGGCCAACCCACCACATTCAGGAGTAAGCCATTGCATTGACATTATTTAAAATATAGACACAAAAGTAAGGATCAAAAGCAATGAGAGCAAAGGGGATTCAAATCTTGTCCTATCCAAAGTAAAGCTTTCTTGATGACAAAATTTGGAAAACTCAAAAAGATAATACCTGTATATATTTAAACAAAGTTACATAAGAAACAAAATAACAACTTTCTCCCTTTCAGGAAAGATGAAATAGTTCCCTTAAAGCTAAAACAAAATTTCAAACATTTGGCTGTGTTGTTCTGACTTAATTAAATCAGCAGAATGCAGATTCTTATTTGAATCAAGTAACCTTTTAAAAACAAGAAATAAAACTTATTCCTTTAAAAAAAGGAAAGAAGTTTTTCTCTTCACAAAAAAAAAAAAAAAATTTGTGGGTTAAGAAAAGCATACTCCTACCATTTTCTAATTCTTCTAATAATTATTATTATAGTTATATCTAGTTTTTCACATTTGAAATAAGAGACGCTTAGAAAACATTTTTGCCCTTTTCCCAAATTCCTCTGCTTTTCAACACATTACAGTAGTTATTAAATCAGTATCTCAATTATTCATGTAAAGCCTTGTTTCCAGAAGTATACCTCCAAAGTAGTTGGAAGAACCTGTTACTTTTATTCATTTGTAATGCTGCTTCTAATTTTAATTCTTATGAACAACAATGCAATAAACAATCCTTGTCCCTGCATATAGAAAGAAGCAGCATCAGGTTCATCTCAGCCATTAATACTTAATTTCCTGAGATGTGTATGCAGACATATGGTCAGTTGCAGTTTTCACGAGGGCCAGTTGGATGGAATAACATGGAAGCAATCCCTCCATTAACAATGCAGAGCACATGCAGTGCCAAGGGGTGGGGAGGGGGTTACGGGCCACGAACCTGCTCTCCTTCCCACTCCCACCGAGCTGGCTGTATCTGATTCTTCTAAAGGTTGGCTTGATTTGTTTTCCTCCAGTCTCTGCAGCACTAAACCACTACAAAGTAAACACAATGCGTATGGGATGTTTACACATAGCCAATAAAACTGGACAGCTGTGGACAGTGTATGATGGTCATTGCATTGAATAAAGCAGAATAAGGTCTTGGGTTTGGCACTCATCTGACCAACAGGCAACACTGAAGTGGGTATGCCTAAAATATTTTTACAAGAAATTTCATCCTTGACATGAGATTCCAATTCCACCAAAATTTTTATAGAAACTAAAATGTACACAAGTGGAAAAAATCCACAAACTAAATTTTTCTAATGCCAATATGTTTTATCAAAAACTGTAGTCCTGTTCTAGTTCTGTCAGTATAATGAAGGATGAAAACTTGGGGTTTTCCTTAAAATCTGTATTCAAACATAATCTCTCATACTGATCTTTTCTTATTGTCTCGTACTTCATTAACAAAATATTTCCCTGACAAAGAAAAAAAAAAAAAGGCGATCTACACAAAAATCTTGATCGCTTTAAAAAAAAAACAATTTTGTATTAGAAAAATTGCTTGAAAATATTAAAGACTGGGAAGGAAAAGAAACCAAGATAACAGACTAGAGTGAGTAGTCTCTGTTTATGTAATGGTGAAGTTTGTTTCCACTTCATAAGTTCAAGATAATTTCTCACACAAATAATATAGTAAATCTTCCATTTTTCTTTCATTATAATCAATAGGAACCATAATCACTTCAAGTACATGATAAGTGACTCTGTCAAACCACATTTGTTTTGATCAGATGGTATTTTAGGAGATTTCTTGATCCTGACCATTCTTTTGCAGGTAATAATCTTTTTTAATTTGCACATCACTGCTTTCATACTTGATGGACTCTCAGTTAATGCTCAGTAAGACAGATAAATCAATTCTGCCACATTGCTCCAATGGTGACAGTTTATCCTTCTTCTACACACACAAGTATTTTGTGTCCATTTTATACATCAGTTGATCATGGGAGTGCTTGCACAGCCCAAACTTAGCATTGACAGCCCAGATAAGACCAGCTGTTAGGGCAGATATGTGAGTGTGAGCAGAGTAAACAAATGGAGTACCCCAAACTGTCTGAGAGGTCATTTTTCCAATACTGATCAAGCTAAAGAACCATCGGCTGGATTAAACTGCAGGGGAACTTCAAGGAGAATTTTGAAATGAAGGAGTCAGCTTCAAAAGAAACATGAAGTATGAAAATTTGTAACAGTGAGACCTTGGAGTAACAAAGTTACTTGGAGTTGCAAAAAAATTTATAACAAAGAGACCTTGGAGCAGAAACTGGAGAGGTGGTGCAGCAGTGCTCACAGTCACCCCACAGACCCAGGTCAAGCAGCATCCCTGTGGGACACTGGCAGCAGCTGGCACCCAGCTATGGGAGTGATGGACCAGGGGCAGCAGGAAGGGACCCACACCTGGGTGTGCTTGGAGGGGGCATTCGTCAGGAACAGAAGGCAGGAGCACCCACACCTCCAAGAGCTGGGGTGTGCAAGCCAGGGAAGGCACCCACTCTGGAGAGTGGGGCTGCTGGTATCCCGCCCCGCCAATGAGGGAAGGAGGCAGGGAGTGGTTAGCACTGTTTGGTGTTAGTTTACAAGGTTGCTTGGAAATTTGTAACGTTTATTAATAGCTTGTATGTACCTCATATTTTCGTTTATCTGCTGTATTGCTGATGTTGAACCTGAATATATAGTTCACTGGTTGCTGGTTAATTATATGTCATTGATAAATCAATAAACCACTTTGATCACAATTTGATTTAAACGGCTTGAACTGAGCAGTGTTTTCCTGCAACAGCTGGTGTCTTCCTGTCTGTTTTGAACAAGCAAGGAAAAGTTGATGGTAATTCTTATTAAGCAGAATACTGATATTTAAAACTTGAAAAGGTCTTCCATTCATTATGAAAAATTCATGAATTTTGTTTTAACAAGAATACTAAAACTAACAAGTGTAGCTGAACATCCGTACTAAAGGACAGAGGTTCAAGGAGCTAATTAGATTAGTCATTTTCTCAAAAATTGTGAAATATATGAATCCCATTTATAATCCCACATCAACTTCTAGTCAGTCAACGATCCTCAAAGGTAGTAATAAATCCACATCATCTGTGAGACATGTTGCAAGTCAACAATGTTTTTGTTTTGGGGTTTTTGCACCAAACAGTGTTCAAGTCAACACTCATTGACTGTTATGGCAACTTCCTCAGCCTTCTGAACAATGAAGTGACCTATTATGCTATCCTCTTTACACAAGCAGCCATGGATGATGTAGACCGTGCATGAACACACTGGATGTATTTTTGGAGTCATACTGTGCAGAGAACTGAATTTTTAACTTGACAGCCAGGTAAAAATCAATTAATTATTGATTTAGGTAGATAAGACACTTGTTTATCTTTTTCCAATAAAAATGTTTACTTTTTTCATTGCTAAATGTAAATAAAGAACTATACGTTCATAAAACCCAAGATGAAAACCATTACCTCACTTTTCTACTTTAGGATGTACTGTAAGACATAAATGTTGAGACCTGAATTAAAATTTCTTCTATGTCTAATTTAGAGTGGAAAAAATCAAATTAATGTTGTTCACTTCTCCAGAAAATGATTCTGCCAAGGCGATTTTACTTAAATATTCTCCATATGAAGTTGTTCAATGCAACTAGTTAAATATTCATTGGACCAGACAGAAAGAAGAGTGTGATTCAGGCACTGTAGCATGGATATTAGGGGACTCACCTAGGGGGTAGGACCCCAAGTTTGAACTCATTCTGGTCATGATTCTTCATCACTTATATCCAGATCACTAGAAAACAAATGTTCATTCATGGATCCTCTATTACCTAAACTGATGCGTTGACAATATAGCTGCAAAATATCACCCCTATATTGTTTACAGAGCCTCCATTGTGATGTTTATATACAACTTACTTCAATTCTGTTGTAGGCACTGTGAATAGTTAATGTCATTCGAAAGCATTGATGCAGTAATATTGTTCTGTGAAGAAAATATTTTTATTCTCCAAACCTACATTTAAGGAGGATCTTTGTAAATTGCAATGGTAGGCCAGTCATCATGCTTCAGGTGGTTTGTCGTAATCTTTTAAATTTTAACAGAACTGAAAACTAAGTCAAGAGGCTTAATTACAAAGGCAATGGGTTCAGAACTATAATCTCTTTCAGCCCCTCAGCTCTGCTGCATTATTGCATTGTTTCTTGCAAGACTACCTGTACAGGAAGAAAAATAAAATTAATGAAGGCTCTTAAATTCATGAGGTATCAACCTCCTTTTATAAATCCACCTTTAGCAGAAAATGTAAATAAAATTAAGACATTGGAACGCTTAAGAACATTCTCCTCTATGCATCCAGGTTATACACTTGTTTAGCCAAATCTTCCACCATGTAAAGTCAGCAGAGTGAAAGCATATTAAAGGAACTACTCACCATGTGTAAAAATTTAGCCTAGCTGCGCATTTTTGGAAGATCAGGCTACAGAGTCAGAGAAAATTAACAAATATAGGACAGTTCTAAAACATTAAATGAAAAAATTATGCAGCTCCAGTAGGATGTTGTCGTGGTTTAGCCCCAGTCAGCAACTAAGCACCACCCAGCCACTTGCTCACTCCCCCCACCCCAGTGGGAAGGGGGAGAATTGGAAGAGGAAAAGTAAGAAAACTTGTGGGTTGAGATAAGAAAAGTTTAATAATTAAAATAAAATAGTAATGGTAGCAATGGTAATGATAACAATAATGATTATGGTAATAATAATAATAATAATGATAGTGATAATATAATAAAAAAGAAAATAATGAGAGAGAGGAATGAAACCCGGGGAAAAAGAAGAAAAGGAAAAAAAACCACAAGTGCTGCAACCGCTCACCACCCACTGACCGACACCGCCAGTCCCCGAGCCGCGATCTGTGCCTCCCCGGCCAACTCCCCCCAGTTCATATACTGGGCATGACGTCACATGATATGGAACATCCCTTTTGCCAGTTTGGATCAGCTCTCTTGGATGTGCCCCCTCCCCTCCCGGCTTCTTGTGCACCTCACAGAGCATGGGAAGCTGGAAAAGTCCTTGACTAGTGTAAGCACTACTTAGCAACAACTAAAACATCAGTGTGCTATCAACATTACTTTCATACTAAGTCCGAAACACAGCACTATACCAGCTACAGTGAAGAAAATTAACTCTATCCCAGCTAAAACCATGACAGATGTGCAGTAAAATGAGATTTTGGAGTATGCCAAAGTCCAAAACTAGCCCACCAAATGTTATAAAGGATTGAAGAATAATGACTAATGAACTAGTCAAGGTCACAAAGGACATTTCCTCTGCCTGATATTTCTTAATTGCCTGATATTACACTGATACAATCCTTGAGTAAGACATTAATTAATATACCTTAAGCCACCAAAAAATTGACTTCATAACTGACCTGCATGTGAAAACTGGAGACTGAAATAGAAAACTATGCAGATACATGGTAGATGTAATTATACTAAAGGCCATGTCAAGGTCAAAAGCCTCCTTACAAAGAACTGAAGTTGTACCTATACAGGTAGGAACAGATGGACTCTGTCCTCGTGAAGCAATTCCAGAATTTGGAGTTTGTGGTGAATAACTAAGTGTGACCTCGAATTGTGATGTTGCAACCAAGGGCGTAACACAAGCCACCAGTAAATAAATAAGAAATGAGTTAGGAGCCAAATAGATGAGACTTTACTTCAAAGTATGGAGCTGCTGAGATAGATATTGGAATATTGTATCCTGTCTGTCATGATTTTAAAAATATTGAAAAGCTAGGAAGGATTCAGAAGAAACTGAAAAGTATATGTGAGGGCTTTGCAAAATTTACAGCAAAAGACAGCTTGTTCTCTTATCAAACAGATGCTTAAGAGTCCTTCTTGGTTAAAAAAAAAAAAAAAAAAAAAAGGTTTTTTAGTATAGTACATAGACATGCAAATATCTCATGTCAGAAGGATAAGACCAGATAAATTCAAGCTAGAAGTGAGCCTTTTTATTTCAATAGTAAGCATGATTCACCATTAACATAACCAACAGCAGTAGATCTTCCACTTGTCAAGACACTGAAAACATTGTTTTTTCCTAAACTTCCGAAAAGAAATTTTTTATTCTTTGTTTAAAAAAACTTTTCTAGTTCATTTTCAAATGAAACATTTTTCCTTATTTCTCTGTTCAATATTTTCTAAAACCTTGTGTCAATTTCTAAACAAAACCATTATCAGAACTGAATTATTTCATTTATTAAAATCTTAAAACATTATATTTTTATTTTCCTAGATACTTTTCCATTTTCTATGCAGATCTAGCTATTACTTGCATAATTTTATAGAAAGGTATTTTTCTAGGTAGGTTTAGTCCTGGAGTAATTAGTGTAAATATGTGTGTTAGCTCTAACCATGACACAGAGATTTTCATATGGGATAGATGGGCCATAGATTTCAGCAAATATAAAATGCAGATGTTCTTCATACCCGGAATTCAAAGGGCTTCTTTCCATAATACTTTCAAATGCTCATGAAACCTGGGGATGCCACACCGTGTGGTATCATAAACAGCTTATATTTCTTCCCTCCAAATTAATAAAATGTGACAAATTTAAGACCTTGGCAGCTTGATAACCCCGTTTTGTATTTCTGCACATATTTACTCAGATATATGCAGAAAGACAAATGCCTTTTTACAGTTTGGTTATCCGTGCCAGTGACCTTAGGGTTGGTTTATGCAGGCTTTATCTAAGCTTTATTAATTGCTGTTTGGAAGAGGCAGGGACATAAATAAGAGTGATTGCTGCTGTAACAGCAAGAGATAATCAGTTATTATTCAGAAAAGTTGGCAGGATAACAGAGAAAACTTCTAAAGAAAAATCAATTTAGCAAGACTTCTAGATTTCTTTACGTTTGCTCACACCACCACTAACTCCCAAAGCCAAAGAATTTAAATATATCTATTAAAGAGTGCACTAGAATGAATTAAATTTGGAAATCAATTTTGTAAGTATAAGTTTAGGAAAGTAGGTAGAAAGAAACTTAACAGGATGGTCCTGATGCACAGCCATCACATCTCCTCAGCAAAAAGATAAAATAATTTATTTTGTTGGGACCAAGCCTATGGCAAAAGTGCTTTGCATTAGCATTTTGCATCTCTCTAATGCAGGTCCTAAAGAATTCAACTTTCTTAAGTCTTTTGTTAAACTCAATATCCTGTTATGTGTAGAAAGTCAAGCAAAGAATTTACCATTAATCTAACTAAAAAATTCTTAAAATGTAACCAAAATGCAACAAATAAGTATTACTATTAGTCCAGTTATAGAGATAGTAACACACAAAATACTAAACCAACTGATTCACAGTGCTACAGTTAAAAGTTGTTATCCAGCAAAATCTCCCACTAAATACCTCTTTTTTCTGGTGCTATCCCCACCCTTCTACTGATCCTTTGGTCTTAAGGTCAACAGATTTGGTCAGGTGGGAGAAGGTTTGGAAAGCTGGCAGAATCCTGAGGTCTTCAGCAGGAGGAGTGTGATGTTAATGACAGAGGCACAGGATGTTGCTCTTGACAGTTTTCCCTTCCTCCTCTCTCCTGTGTCTACTTGGGCACATATTTCTAAGGGATTTTAACGTATTTTAGACCTTGCTCTTTTTTTACTGGTCTATAATTTCATGTTACAGCCAACTTTGCTTTATATGGTGCAATGTACATGTTAGGCAATTATTATTCATCGTTTTTGTTACCCAAAAAGTGGCTTTGTCCAGCTCCTACATTTATATATCTTTTAGTAACTGACCTCTGGTGGATATGTTTATCAGCCTTTGACCACACCTACAAGGTCTCTGATATCAACCCAAGCCTGTAGTCCTTTACACTACATAGTTATACCATATAAATAATTCACTCTTGCAGAGCACAATTAATTGTTATGCCTGCTAGCATCAAAATTATTAATGATAGGAATTATCCCACACAGTTATACAAATGTAAATAGATCTGAAACAAACTAGATGACAGCCACCTGGTTATTAAACAATTATTGTTACAACTAAGCAAGCTAAACCAAAACTCCAATCAAGCCAAAACAGACCAGACAAAGCAAGCCTGAGAGCCACAGGCCTGCTGATGCCTATGCTGTTCACTTAATACAGAGCTAATGCTCTGATAGCATTTACTGGACTACAAGGATACTCGTTACCCTTTTAAAATTTTTCCTCCAGGAAGTGGATTTGTCACAAGAGCATAAGAGCATTTTGTGCATCCTGTACATCTGAATGTCCGAATCAAATATCTAGATCAATAAAACCCCAGTTTATGCAAATCTTGCCAGCTGTAGGCTAGTCCTTCTCCATGGTCCAAGCTCCTTCATCTGCTCTCATAACTGTGAAGGCTAATCCTTGACCTTCCCAAACCACTGGGAACCACTATATTCACTGCTGAAGTGAATATTGCCCATGAGTTGCAAAAAACTTATCTGATACGTTTTTCAGAGGTGTCCTTTACAGTGGCCAATGCTAGATAGAAAGCAAAACCCCTGACTAGTTCTTGGCCAATTTTGCTTCTCCAAGGAAAATCCCTTTTTGATCTGGAATCTTGACATACTGGCAACAGAATGCTTCTCACAGTATTGGCTCCCACCTGCACAATACCCCTATGTGCTTCTTGCAGTCTTGAGATTAAAAGTAGAAAAGGGTTTTACCCATTTCTGCTTCCCTGAGGAAACAGCAGATTTTCTACTCTGTAGACAATATGGAAGGGATCTGGGATTTTGACTTTCAGCTTAAATTTAGACAGGTTAAACCCTGAGTTCTGATGCAGACAAAATATACGATGTGAACGGGCCATGGGATAGGCCAGAGGAAAAAAAAAAAAAAAAAAAAAGAGTTCTGCAAATGCTCTGCTGTGGAGCACTGTCTTCTGGGAACTAGCAGAATCTCACTGCTTTAAAAATTTATGAAGTGAGCTTGTAAGAATACTTGGGAAGTGCATGCAATCAATTGAATCCTGCTTAGGTAAAGATCTGGGCAGAATGTCCTGCAACTAACAGGGCTTTTCCATTACTAACAACATTTTCAAGTGATGACAAGAGAAACTTGCATAATCAGAAATTCAATAACCTCCTCCATATGTCTGAACAGAAAAGAACTAGAACCAGAAGGAAATTAAAATTCATAGTGTTTCCTGCCTTTACTTCAATATTTGCAACTAGAAAAAGGCATTACAAAACAGGGTACAAAACTTTTCCTACAGGCTGTTCCTGAAATCTACAAAGTATACATGAAATTGTGCAGGATGAGCCAAAAGACTGCAGATCGGTAAGTTCGAGGCAGATGCTAACTTAAGTATGGCAGCCACGTATTGCGATATTAAGCTTTTTTGCAGAAATCTCTACATGCAGCAGGTTCATTAAGGGTAAATGATGGAATGAATATGGGCCTATAAGAAACTGTAATAAAAGTAGTGGTGGAGGCTGGGGCTATCAGCCAGGCTGGCATACATTACACTAGACAGATAAGGTACAAAACCAATGCAAAATAATGGATTTCCTGATAGCACAAAAAGACTTAGCTGTAGCTGTTTTAATACAGTGCCAAATAAAGAATGAATTTTAATTAGTCAGGACAGGGACTTTTCACTTCTGTTTAAAATTTAGACTAACGAGTGGAACAATTAGTGTACTTCTAGTAATCAATGACAGAATAATACATTCCCTCATTGTTGAGATAGATAGTCTGGGCATGTTTAGCAGAGTTGTCTGGTTTGTAAGATATCAGTAAAATCTTACCACATATATTCCTAACCTTGAATAACATTTTAAAAATACATTGAAAATTATCAACAAGTAAACACACTTTACATTCTCATTAAAAAGGATGGATTTTAGAGAGTAGCCTCTGATTCAAAGGCTCTCAGTCATACATGAACACACACATATCAGCCACACACATATGTATTCATAACAAAGGTATATCTTAAGGAAAAATTTGCATGCAGCTATTCTTCATAAAAAGATACTTAATATATATAATGTTAAAGGCATTCTAACACTGCATCAAAGCCATGATTTAAAGTTGTTTATTAAAAAATAAAACAGAAAATAAACATCATTGTAGTGTTTAAAAACCTTTATTTGATCTAAGGATCATGCCAACATTCTAATTAAACAGTTCTGAAGCTGCTAATAATATCTTATTAAAATGATGCTATAAAAGTTGAGTCTGCTGGGGGATTAAGATACAGTTGGATTATGTATAATCACATTTTTCTGTCTGTTTGCCAAGGCTTTAGAAAAGATTTTGTAGCATTCATGAAGCAGGAAAACAAGCTTCTGTACTTGACGTGAAACAGATGTCATTGTTTTGTAACAGCACAAAAAGTTCAAGGTAAATCTTTCACAGTGATCACTTCCTCGATAACACTGATAAAAAATCATACTACAACTAAGAAGAATGGGTAACATTTTCAAAACACTCAATATTATGAGAATCCTTGGGTTTTGCTCAGCTGTCTTGGAAACAATCAATTCTCTCAATTTTCTTAACTGAGATTTCTGGAAGATCATTAACAAGTTTAAATTCAAATTAAACAAGACTATTTCCTTTTAAAAATCTCAGTAAAGCAAGGCACATGCATCCCCATAGATTATTCAGTTGGTTTCCATCTCATTCTGCCCTCATTCTGAAATGTTGGGGCCTAGTTTGGGTACACTGTGTTAAGCTGTGTCAGTATAAATATGGAATGTGGTTTTACTCATTACAAAGCCAAAAAACTATGCCAGTTTGGATAATCTCAGAATATACCTCAAAATAAAGACTCAACTGATGAAAAATATTGGCTATTCATGACAAATTTTGTGGGTTTTTAAAAACACTGTAAGCTTGGTATGTATTTTTATTCTAAACTGAACTAAAAAAACCACAGTCCTTTCCAGGTGAGTCACAAGTGACTAACAGAGTATATGTGTTTTAACATAACAGGTTTTTCTTTTTTTTTCTTTCATTTTTTTAGTAAGTACTTATAGGGGGCAATAGGTATTAAAGTTCCTTCACACATGAGCTAAGTGACAGGTGATTAAAGAGCACAGCTCTATTACACAAGCTGGAGAAAGCATTCAACGTCTGCCGTCTTTGATATAAGGCATCAGAAATGCCCTTCAAAAATCAGTACATTCCCAGGTTGACAATTGGTTGAAACAGTTCTTAAAATCAGAAAGAATTGCTTTATTTCACAGTAGAGGGGACATAAATCCTAGTGGCTTGAACTTTTAACTACTTCCTTTTAATAACCTCCTTCACTGTTCTCCAGTCAGTTTTTAAATTAACTGAGAAAAATAATGCCAGCCTCAGCCCTTAAATTAGAGCTGTGGCTTAAGAATTGTTTTCCTTTAACCCTGAAATACAGTCTACCTAATTATTGTCATCACTGTGCTTTTTCCTTTAAAAGAAAATATTGACCCTTCCTGTAGCTGACACTGGAAGAGCTTGGGTGCCTGTAGTGGCAGCTCTGCGGCACCTAGCATTCACAGAACCAGAGGTTAGAATTCACTGAGGGAAAAAAGAGAGAGCAAAATTAAACATGAAATGCAGAGATCTACCTCAAGTCTTGACAATGCTGTATTCAGGTTGTGATGTAGGAGACCCAGCCACAGGTGATGGAAGCTAACCTTGGTCCTCGACAGTAGCTGGTTTATAATAGGGGTGATGCCCTCAATCTTTGAGGAAGGGATTTGTGTGGCATCGCTCACAAGCACTCTCTGGGAGCAAGTGTACAGTACTACTCTGGTCTTAAAGAAAACTAAAAACTCCTGCAAAGGTAAGACTAGCTTGAACAATCCAGTTCAATTGATGTAAGAATAGGAAGAAGGATTAAATAAGAGAAGGTGGCAGCTCAGAATGCAGTGGTCAGGAAATGAACGATGCTAAGGAGATCAGTGAAATGCTCCATGCTTTAAAAAGAAACTTGCACAGATACCCCTTCCAAACTTCCCCTATTGCCAGAAACATCACTGTCAGAAAAAAATAAGCAGACAGCAATACTTACAAATGTGCTTCTCTGTTCCATTTCTTTTAATGTCTATGCTCTGCTGGAGGCTTTTTCTAAATCAAGTTCACAGAGGAGAAAAACACACAGATATTAATTTAACTAAGCAATTCTTGTATCATCTTCCTTCCAAAACAGAGAAGTTTTAGGCATTTCATTAGAGGAAAAGATCTTTCTGTACCACCAATACCCAAATTTTTTAGGTGACTACTTTTTACTTCGTGGTAGGCTCTTAGCCACTGCAGCATCTGCAGAAAATAAATAAAAAAACCTAATGGTGAGCACATTAACAGACTTAGTTATCCAGAGAAAAATTCAAATATTTAAAGGGGAAACTGATTCTAACAATTTTATTTATTCCACAAAGTACTTGTGGGTTTGAATGTTTCACAAAAGCAGGATAAACAGGTACAAAGGATACAAGGTTTTGGAAGCAGTGCCACTGAAGATACTCTTGCCCATGTTTGTCTGCTGTTTTTACACCAGATCAGTTCTTTTGTTCACACCCTGACCAACAAATATTTGTACAGTGGCAAAGAATGACATGATATTCCACACTATGGGAACAGGAATGAGCAGCAGGATACATTGGACCACAGTCTTAAGCTAATATTAGCGCCAATGGTTTTGTGTAATGAAATCTGCAAAGCAGTTGTGAAACCTAGGAGACAATTTACAATGTAGAACAGCTTTTTCATCTGATGTAAATCACTCTAGCCTCAGAGTCACCAAAGGGTTCAAATAATTTTGCACCAGATGTCAAGCTGATAGAGCTTATTCTGATATATAAACTAACAGAGTTTATTTTGAGAGCCTACTCTGATACAGCTGAATTTTGACAGAGGCTGGGAAAATACCACTGCACTGAGAGTGTGATCAGCTCTGATCTGGTCAAGTTACAGTGCATGGTCAAAGACAGGACATATAGAAATATCTTGAAGTTATACCATTCTAAAATAAATTCTTCAACTCATATTTTTAGAGAATTTGCATGTAGAAAAAACACAAATCCTTTTTAGCCATTTTGATGATGATATAAACCAAGAGTAGTTCCATTATTAATAACAGTACAAACCCTAGGTCAAAATAAGGCACAGACCAAATCTGTTTATTCCATGTCTATTCCTGTTTTTCATATTTACCCTAGAATTTAATGTGTATTAATGGTTTTTTTTAAGATTAAGACAAGATTTTCTTTTAAAAAAATAGTAAGATAGCCAAACCTTACATTCAGCTCTTGTCTTCTTTTCAATCTCAGAACCTCTAATCCATTTTTACTATCTTCATTGGTTATGCTTGCTTTACTTCAGGACAGGCTTTAATTAAAGACTTAGAATATTTGCTGTAAAAACATTCCATAATTTCTGTGGTGGCTAAAATAAGATCATAGTCATCCAACCTGTACTTCAGTGTAATGTTTAATTATCCCTCTACAAAACAGGTGAAATCATAAAATGTACCTTCTAAAGGAGATAACAAGCTTTAATTCAGGATGTTTACAACCAAGGGGAATCATATTAACCGCAGATGTTAATTTACCATAACAAGACAGGTCTGCTGCTAACTACTCCTTCTTTTAAAAAGAAAAACATTTGAAATAATTATTTTAACTGCAGGTGTTGGTAATGGCTCAGCAGGAACAAAAGTATTTAAAATCCATCCTGTCTTTCAGCTGTGTTTACAACCACAGCTTTATTCATTCTAAGAATAGATAAAACATTGCTAAAAGCAGCTTGTTTAAGTACTTGTCAACAGCAGAAAGGCATCATTTGGGGGCCACAGTCCTGCAGAGTGTTTATTGTTCTGACTCAAAAGCCTTTCAACAGTTCTGATTGAAATGACCATAGCCAAAACCTATGGGCAGAGAAACACACACCCACACCCACACCCTTTTTTTTTTTTTTTTTGCTTTTCTAGCTCTTTATATTATCCACTCATTTATGCTGTGTTCTGAAGCTAAAAATTATCAGTTCTAATTCATTGGGTTTTATACTGGGATTTGGTTTTGGTTTCATTCTGGTTAATATGAAAATGAGTTTGGTAGTCTCGTGCTTCTCCCACCTGAATGTTAGCTGAAAATGTATAGAACCACTCAATCCAGATCATTACAACTGAAAGCTTCTTCTGAAGAGAAACAAAAACCTTGAAAAAAAAATTTTTTTTCCAGTTTTCAATTACTAACAGAATAACAATATGAACACTTAACAACATTCTTAAAATGATCTACTATAGAATGTTTACCACTGGTAATGTAACGATTAATTGTGATATTAAACAAAATTCTTAATCTGGAAGGTGTTTTCTAATCAGAAAATTTATTTCTGTACAATTTCATATTGTCATGCCGATCAAAGTAGCAATCTATTGCTACTTAACCATTACATCCCAGTGATGAAAGGATGCTTATAAATCTAAATTTAAATTATTAGGAAGGTTAGGAAATGTACTGTCAATATTAGTTGCATATTGCCTTACTTTATCTTCCCAAGAAAATGGATTATTACTTAAAGTAATACTCAAGATTCAAGAACCGCGCAATAATTACATAAAAGTTTGAGATTAAAAGCAATTTTTCTTTATCAGATCACTCTTGATTGTGACAGCCTTCAGAAATTGCCCATATGTGCATATCCCTCCTGAAAAGGTATGTAGTTTATCTGAGCGTACTATAAACCATGATAAAAATTGGCCACAATGGGACAAACTGAAATCAACAATTTTAATGCAAGAACTATCAAATTTTTTCCTGACTTCAATTTATCACAAAATTTCTAGAAAACTGAGGAAATTCTGCCTGAACTAGAAGATAGAAAGACAGCTCAGGCCAACTGATTCCAACTGATGGTTACAGTGTGATGCTGACAGAATTACACATATTAAAGACTGGCCTCTGACAAAATATTAATTATCAAAGCATATTAACATATTATTTATCAGCTATCAAAAACAGAAGTACAAAAATATAATTTCATGCTAAATAATATATTGAAAACTGACTGAAGAATTCCATGTGAAAAGATCTATATAGAAAAACAGTTTGTCTAGCTCCAGTTAAAGAAAGATGATCTTAGAGGGTTTCTCTCATATACCTTCTTTCCTTTTCTTTGTGTACTTTCACATCCTGGTCTGACCTCTTTATGTGCTCTTTTAGTCCTGAGGTAACAAATACAATAGATCAGAATGGAACAATTGCTGTAACTTTGAGAACCCAGAGAATTACTTGTATTTCTAATCTTTCAATGCCAGGTCTGCCACAGTCACACAGCATTTCAAAGTACTTTTCTTATAATGTATAAAAGTCTACAAGTCTTGTCTAAGGTTTGAGGACTTCCAGCATTAGGAATAATTCATAGTTAACTTCATTTGACTCTTCATAGATATAAAATTAATTGTTTGATACCTGTAATTTCAAATTTCATGGGTCAATTAGTTTGGACTTTTGCATATAAACAGCACACGTTATGGATAGCAACCTTAATAGAAAATATTTAAATAGTAACAACAATGGAATTAAAAATAATGCATTGGCACATGTGTTCTTCTTACTCATATCTACATAAAATTTATTTCAGCTTAGAAAATCAAAATTGGACTTTTCATTATTAACATTTATATCCCTAAGCCAGTATTTGAAAATCAAGCCATGTCTTTTCTGCTTCACACCTTGTCATCAACAATGACACCAAATCAGATCTTCATTTGAAAAGCCAAAAGTTGAGCAGATCTGTAGGTTGGGTTTGTTTTTTTTTTTTTTTTTGCAGATACATTGGTCTACAAAGAAGACAGTACTAAAGTCATGAAGTAGTGAGGACTACTCCAGGAGTGGTAAAAATACACTTTACTGAGCTATTTTTTGGCAACAAAAGAAATGTAAAACATTCTTTTCTCAAGAAAATACAAACCCACCACAATACCAGTCTCATTCTCTTTGCATTTTTCTGCCTAAAATCTGACTTTGAACTGTATCTCTTCTGTTATGCTCCTTTTCTTTATTAATACATACCTGGAAGCAGAAGTAGTTTCCAATCCTGCCTGAACAAAATTCATATTAAAATGAATGTGATATGCTGTGCATTGGGTATGCTTTTGGATGATTATTCTCACAGCTTATTGAAGTGGCTCAAAGAGAAATTAATCAGTTACTAACATTGCTATGGTAGTTGAATCAATAATTTTGCTTGCTTTTCAGGATGTCAAATTTAAACAGAATAAATAAAGACTGTTGGCGTCCACTGTATTCTGCAGCCCCTGTGGAACCTCCTGTTCTCTTTTTCTTTCATCATTATTGAAAAACAGGTATAATTTCTGCAGTGTTTTCACATGGTGTAGGACATTCATCCCCCCTTCAGTGGTCCTGAGTGTACTCTTCCATTTGCCTAATTCAACTCATTGATCGCCTTGGGGAAAAGTGGAATGATACAGTAATCAGAATCTCTGCTGCCTCCTGCTAACCTGGATGCATTCCTAAATAGCTCCCATTATGGACTTCAGTAACATCTTGTATCCCCAGTGCTGACAGCCTAGTCTCTTAACAGGTGGACACATCTGTTCTACTCTGCCAAATTCAACTTATGGTGATTGTGCTTTGAAATATTTGCATAGTTTGTTCCAAATACTATGCACATCTGTTCAGATCTAATAGTACCTTGAACTTATGGTTTAGTTAATTAAAAAGAAAAATTTGTAAATTTTTCAGTCATTGTAAATATATTCATGTTTTAAAGCATCCTTAGAATATTTTAAAAGATCTTCAAGTTTCCTGACCTTTGGTTTTCTTATAGCCACTGAGTAGGTTATCGTCTTTATTTTAAGAAACTAGTAAGTACAGATAGAAATAATAACTGAGAAATACTCACCTGCTAACAAACAGAAAAATCACTCAACATATGATAAGGTTCATACTGTAAACAGAATATCTAGTACACTTGAATATTGTGACTGCTAGAAAGCATAGTTTAAAAAAAGTTATATCTAATACAATAAAAAAGCAATTGTCCCATATATTCTAATCTTTTCTGAAATCATGGAAGTACATGGCAGGTAAAGAGACATGGCTAGATAAAGAAGCAAGGGATAGACAGGAGTAGAACTGATAAAGTAGAGAATACTATGAGTAGCTTAGAGGGTTCCTATCATGGTCTTGAGTGAGAACAGACTTTTTTTTTTTACAGAAATATTTTGACAGATATAGCTGAATTTATTGTTGAGGTTTTTTTATTTATAATAACTGGGGAGGACTTAACATAACAGCAGTCATTTGGTAATTCCATACTTCTTCCCATTTAAAGATTTCAAAACCAGTTTCTGTGAAGAGTATGAAGAGTCTGTGGAAACTCATATCTGTGGGCTTTATCAGGTTGCTGTCTGAAGTTTATTAAGGGCATGAGTCTGATTCACCAAGACAGCTCTTACAGGTCAATTAATACTTTGGAGATCAGATAGAATTAAATTCACAGAACAATTTATTTGTGTGTTATACCAACCTCACATTTTAGGTGCACAAATAAAGAACTGAAAACCTGAAAAACAACAGGTTTCTTGTTGCGCTACTCTGAAGACACTTAAAATCTCTGGGCACTTAAGTCTTCAGCAATTAAATTTATATTTGCCCAAGAGTGCTTTCATTTTGACAATGTTGGGTGTCTGCTACTTAAATTCCATTCAACCCTACACGTTAAACTTTTCTCCATTTATCACATTAGGAGGGCCTCATCTAAAGTAAATCTAATAGATCGTGCCTGGCATAAAATATTTTAGGAAGCTCATTCCTTTCAATCCAAAATTCTGCAGATTTATCAAAAATTATTTCCCAGGCTCTGGAGGGACAGAGAGTCAATTTCTCTTGTTGAGGCAACACATGAAATAATGTTAATAACATGCCTATAATATTACTGTATAACTATGTGTATAGTATAGTTATATAACTATAATATTAACTACCATAGATAAATGTGTTGCACTGAAGGAGATAGCAAGCATGAATCAGTATGACTCTTTATGCCAGGTGCAAAGACTCTTGCCTGGAAAGAACTACATCCAGATACTGACCTGTGCTTCAGTGGATATGTGAACTTTATTCTCTGCATAACATGAAACAGATGTAAGGGGTCTTTTTCCGTAAGTTGAGTGGTTTCAACTTGATGTTATAAATTCATGTTAGTGGTTGCTCCTGCTTTTTCTAATTATTCCACGCAAGAAGAAACTGCTCCAACAGAACAGTCTTCAAAAGTATTCTTGTGATGAGTGCACCGAAAGTATGGGTTTGAATCCTGTCACACTAGGAGAGACTTCATGTTACACTAGGCATTGTCTAGGACGCACACAGGCAGACTTACTGATGGACCGAGGAGGCTGGTATCGTTCTTCTTTATGAAAACAAAGAACTCTCATACCCACCTTCATGAGACACAGCTCAGAGTGGTGGATTTCAGACCAAAGGAGAAAACTTGAAATCTCTTCACATTTAGAGGGAGGTAAGACATGCAAGACTGCTCACTCTGTAGCCATTTCCTAACAACAGTACTCAGCAAATTGGCCTTTCTGATAGGCAACTCATCAAGCAATATATTTTATAAGGAGTCAGATACCTTGTTCGGGTAGACCTGCCTTAGTGGAGATCTTGCAGTCCTGTTGGTAAGAACCATTTTTTACCCATTTCTTAATGACAAAGTTCTCTAATCAAATAATTAAACATATTTTTACCTTTGAAGCATGTCAGAATCTATACATTTAAATCTCATGTATCTCTAGCTTTAAAGAAATATCTCCTTATTAAATCTTGGTGTTAGAAAAGAGATTAATTTTTAATACATGAGAGCCTTCTGATGCAGCTGAGGTCCAATTCTACGTCCAGTTCTGAAATACTGAACCTTTGTATAGAGAAAGCAATTCAAACCATACCCATGGGTCTGCAATAGCCTCACCATGAAAGCCTATTTATTCAAATGTGCATCTTTTTCATTCCTCAGTGCCACATAAATTACATATGGCACAAAATCCTCAGGGTCCTTCTAACCTAACTTGGAAACCCAACTATCTGGAAAACAACATTCCGGGGCGGGGGGGGAAGGCAAGCAAGGTTTCAGAATTTCTTTGTTTTGATTTACAGCAAAATCACAGTCATGGAACAACTGTTTTTCATGGAACATGAGACTGACTCCTATCTAGGTCAATAACCAGAAAGGATGGATTTTATTTATAGTGTAGTAAAGCAAGGCTCAGTGCTTTCTCGAATTCAGAGAAGTCATATAAAGTAGATTCCAGGTAAATTTTTTACTTTTTTTTTAAGGTAAATAGGAATCTCGGGGGGCTGAGGGGAGTGAAAACAGGGTTGATGGGACTCATTTCCTCTTTTTACTAGATTTGAGAATCTTTGGTTTGTTTTTTTGCCAAAATCATTATGTTTCCTCACAAAGTTTGGGTATTCAGAATACTTCAGCCCTCTAAATCTGAAGCCTATTTAGAAGGGCTTGTATACCTTTGACAGCTTCCTGTAGATCTCCAGAAGTTGTCTAATGATTGCTTCCCACAGGTAGCTAGACAACTAACTTAAAATCTTCTAAGGCATCCTCTTCAAGCCACCTTGACTTTCATCTGCTACTTCAGCCAAGTTAATCCTTTACACTATCTACATTCCAAAACTATAGTTTTCTAATGAAAAAAATACAGCCAAATGGATGCCTGCATACACAGAAGAAATCATGGACAGGCTGCCATATTAGCGCAAGAGCCCCTAGAAAGTTGTCTGGCTGAACCAGTTGGCTCCAGGTGGCTGCAAAGGTGTGCCTGACTTCCTCACAATCAGATGGTTTCATGCTCCAGTTCAAGGATCATAATCTTACACCCAGGCAGCCATTTCCTTCCATGTTGTAGTTTTGGCTAGTTGAAACCTCTCCTCAACCTCAAAATGAAAGTTCAATGCATTTATATACATATAATGTAAGCAAATTACAATAAACCATTACTACATATTTAATATTTCATTACATATTGCATAGAGAAAACATACCCTTTAAAAAAAAAAGCTTTTTAAAAATTAAATTGCAGTAAAACAACATTCTGAAGAAGGAACTCTCTAAGAAAAAAAAAATTAAAAAATTAAACTTATGAATCAAACACTTTTCATTCTAGGTCTGAAAAGGTATATATAAAGCATGCTCTATAGCAAGTGAAAAGGAAATCTAACAGAAGGATTCTCTCCCAAAGTTCCAATCTCATTTCCCCCACAAACCATTCCACTTATAGAGACAGAAAAATACATATTAATAGTTATGACTGGAGAGAGTTACAGGAGCATTCACATATTCTAGATTTGTTCCGGATGTCTGTCAGTATGTTATACGATATGAATGAATCACTACAAAGATTACTTTAGAAAGTACTTGAGGAATATGACATAAAATAAAATTTAGCATGTATTTAATTTTACTTTCTTTAGTACATAGCATATGCTGTTTTTATACATACATACATAATTACATACATTAATATATAATACACTAAATATTATACTTATATCCCTGATTTCTTTGAGTAAGTGGAAACATATCTTTAATATGCAGTAATATTTTTAAAAGGTCCCAAATTCCAAAGGTCCCAATATTACATTGCAAAACAAACAAAGAAATCAGGTTTTAGACAAGGATTTTATCTTCCATGAAAACTGTTTCCAATTACTATTTTAAGACATCACTTAAAATTAGAGCTGTGAAAATCCAGTGCACATTCACTATCACAGAACATTATCTGACAGTGAGATATATCACTCCTATCTAATTCATACCTTTAATTTTCTGAAAACCTAATAAATCTCAAACTGTTCCTTCTTAGTGATAGCATAATTTGTTGATATATAAAAGAAAGAAAGAAAAATCTTTCTGGTTTCAGAAACTGATCCAAATCCTTCTCTCTGCATTGTCTCTCTGTATCCGGGGATTTTCCAATATAAACTAAACTTGTTCACTCTTCCTGCCAAAATCATGCCAAAGATTAGAGGGTATGTTTCCATACATAAGATATAAAAGAAGAAATGCAGTTAAAATTTGGCTTACATCCAATTTATAGAGAAAACAAAATCTTTTCTCTGTACATATACTCTCTCACACACATACCTGCCATCACAGGTACTAAATACATTCAGTGAGGGTTAAGTGAATCCTTTCTCTTTTAAAAAAATCTTTCCATTTTTTAGGGAGACAGAAACTCTGCTGGAACCAATCCACACAGTTGCATTAACTCAAGGTTCCCATTGGTTTTTGTCACTGTAGCTTAATACCAGAAATGTTGAACTCCCGCTGACATCTCTGGCATAGACATGTTTCATGTCACCAAACGGTTGTGAAGGTTAGAAAAAAGTCCATGACTTCCCCGTAGGCTCTCCAAAAAACAACAGAAGCCTCCAATTTATCCAGTGCCTTTTGCCTTGCCTGCCAAGGTCAAATGTCCACTGTGCCCTAAATTCCCAAGAAATGTCTACAGTGGTATGCAAAGCCTGCATCTCAGCAGCTCTGGAACCACAATGCTCTTTTTCCCACTGTGACTTCTTTAACACCTTACTTTGTTATGTGACCTGCTGCAGCCTGAAATACATCAGATAAATTGAGAGAACTAGGTAACCTACCTCTGCGAAGAGTTTTCTACAAGAATTTTAGATGAAAGTAAAAATGATTAAAGGGAATTTATCTTCTAATGCAAACATAATTACAAGTCTAATTCATCTCTCCACCTTGCCAGGCTTAAAATTTTGTAATTCCACTGAATTCACTGGAATGATGCTGAAATGAAATTGGACTAGTAATACACTGGGGGTGTTTTCATCAGTGGGGTCCCTCAGTAGCAGTGAAAAGAAGCAGGTGATTATTGTCTAGCTTCAGCTACTGGGAAGAAGGAGGAAGGCAGGCAGATGATTTAGAATAGACTCATAATGCTGGAATTAAACTGTAAAAAGTTAAGTTCAGGTTTAATTTAAGGGAAAATAGGAATATGAGAATTTGTTTACTGCGGCGTACTCTACCAAGGGAAATTATACTTTATCTTGTGAGACTCTGGCCAAAATTGCTTCTAGCTTTGCGTGTCCATTGCTGAAGATCAAATTTTAAAGGTGTTCAGTAGCATGTTTCTTGGACTGGATTAGAAAAGTCTGACTATCTTTCTTACACTGAAGATGTTCTTTGTGCTTGTGCCATGAATGGCTTTTGATAGCAAATGAAGAATGAAGTTCACAGTGGGGATGAGCACTCTCATCTGCAGGCACTTTTTTAAACTCAGACTAAAGATTAGTCAGTATTATGATGGCTTTGAGTTTTCAGTACCAGAATACTATTTTCTAGTTCAGAATCTCTAGATGTTTGTCTCCTGTCCAGCTGGGAACTAGACGACAAATGAGCAGAACTGAAAGGATTAGCTGTCCACTGGTTACTCACACACATCTTCAGACCTTAGATCTCAAACACAGCAGGGAATAACCTTGGATCAGCAGAAACATAAACTGGCTCATTGTGCTATATCTTTTCTATCTTTACTGTCTCAGAATCTTGGAAACTATTTGCTAATTTAATTTGTTGTGATTAATACATTGTTCCAGTGTTTCCCGCTGTTATAGTCTGCAGGAGAATTTAGTTATAATGATGGCTAAACTCAACAACAAATTTTAACAACCGGAATTATAGCACCATTATGCAGAAATGTCTAGCAAATTATGCAATTGTATCTACCACAATATAAATCTCAAATATATTAAACCTCTCTTTGTTTCTTTGAAGCTGCTAGTCTGGGTGTCAGCCAAAATGTAAAATTCACAAAGGCAATTTAAATTTTTTTTTTTTAATCCTATGGGCTTTTTAGAAGACTGTTAGCTGAAGCCCTAGGTCTGTATTAGCTCTGTTGATAGAAAAATTGTATTTGCTTACACAAACTGGATGCGTATTGCATGTTATAAGTGCCATCCCAAATATGGCTCAAATGTCTTAGAAAGTAGTACTAATAAACATGCATTCCAAAGTGATTTATAAATGCATAAAAATGCCAGGTTAGCAAATCTGAGGACATTTAAAAAATGAGCAAAAGAAGTAGTAAATGCTTATCAAACACTGAAAGGCACAAACAGAGGTATTTTTGCTCTAACAAACATTCATTAGAGATGTACATGAATGTGAAAAGGTAAGAAAATAAAGGAGTTTGTGACTGTAATTTGAGAACACTGCAAACATTTTATAGTGTTCTAAATAATTTGCCAAGCAAGTGACATATATTGCAAATAGCAAGAGACAAACTTCAAAAGCTTTTCCAGTCTTCTGCATGCAAAGCAACCAAGTCTTTAATGAACTCCGTTCTCCCCACTTTCCCTAATTCCCTGATCCTAAACTATTTCACACTTTGTTAATCCCTACAGCTTGAATTCCCTGATTCTTTTTCAACCCCAAGTTCCTTCCACTGCCCTGTTCCCCTGTCAGCTCCAGCACTCCTTTCATCTTTTCTAATATTCTTATTCTAGGTCTTTAGCAGAGTCTGCAATGACATTTTACAGGCTCAGAGTGGCAGCTGTTACAAAGTTAAAATCTACGGGGTTCTCAGACTGCCATCCTCAAAATGCAGTACATGTCCCAAAGCATGAGAGAGAATGAGTCTGGAGGAAGAAAGAATGGCTGAATGGCTACCTTCTCTCAATCAGATCCACTGTGTCAGCTTTTTTAACTCTTCGACTTCGTGTTTTATCACCATCTGCTGGCAGAACCTCAAAACACTGCTCTGAGACTTCTCCCTGGACCCTCCAGAGCTCTCAGTTCTGTGAATTGGTTGGGAAAACACCAATGGCATATTATCCCTGTCTTACTCATGGTTCTTCTGCTGGTGGCATGTATTGCAGACACAAGCAATGTCACCTCCCAGAAGAAGCATCAACATCTAATTCTTTATTGTATTTAATCTAACTCCAGTGAGGACCAGTTCTTTTCAAAAGAAAGCAAAATTAAAGGAATACAACCATAGACCATACACCACAACCTTCAATGTGCCTTCCCAAGTTTTCCAGATTTCCAGTGCATGTTTGATCATTTGCTGATCATGACTTCACTGCTCTATGGTCTCTTCCTCCAACCTAATCTTTATCATTTACCAGCAATATAGAGAGAGGTGTATGCAGAGAGGCAAAAATAAGACAAAAAAAGAAGGTATGTTGTTTGTAGGATGGGACACTTGTGATAGAAATAAAATGCATATTGTTGAAAGGAGATATATGAAGAATAGGTAAGTTGTAAGTATAAAGATAGCTTGAATATCTTAGTTTTATGGGTTTGTGCCAGACATGATGTGTGCGTGAGTAGCTACTCAAATCACGTATTTCAACAAAATGGTCTGTGTTTCAGCATTGTGTGTCTTTGATTTCAACCACATTTCAGGCAGCTTTCCAATGTGAGGATCAAGGTAGGTTGCTAATTTCAGCTCACTTCCATGGTAGCATTTTGACACAATGTTCTTGTGCTTGTATCAGCTAGAAAACAACAAAACAACAGTTCTCTGGATAGTTGAAATTTAAACCTGTGAAACTATTTCCTCACAAATTTATGCATTTAACTTTTGGGGGAAAAAAACCAGCTGATTTTATTCATTTCTTCAGTAAGTCACACATTAGTACTATCTCCAAGGGCTCATTAGGGGCTCTTGTGGACATATGTCTGCACTCAAAATAAAAACAAACATATTTTCTTACAGAAATGCCATGTTTCTACAGTCTCCTGCAGAGACAATTGTAAACTACCAAAATGATTTACTGTAACAATTGTAATTTCTAATTTAGTTTATAACTATTATAATTTATTATAGATATTATTATAATTTATTATAAATATTAGAACAATTATAAAGATAATTCAAACTCCTAAACTGACAAAGATTCTGTTGCCTGAATTTATGAATTAGGACCAGTCATTAGGGGCAAGCCTTAGAGACATGGGCTTTTGTCTGTGTCTGTGTACCTGCCTTTTAAAGAACTTTAACTCTCTGGAAATGAATAGGGCTTGGCAATGGCTATACAAGCCATAACATTCTCATTTCAAGAAACTTCATTTAAATTTATGTACAGAGTGTGCTAGACACTTTATAGCCTATCTATGGCTATAAAGACTTGATTCACGTCCCAGGGAGTTTCTGCTCTCACTTGAAGACTTGATGAATTGAGTGAGTGGAGAGAACACAGAATAAAGAAAAATGAGTTTTATAGGATAGCAACTATACAGTTAACAATATGAATAAAGAATAATAGTTATACATTTGGAAGATGTATTTGGAAAGGAAATCCACATGACTCAACATGAAAATAACCCCTAATATGCTAGTCTGTATGTTGAATTAAAATTGAAACTTATATAAGGTCTTGCTTAGATGAGAGACTTATTAAAATTATAAACCTCTGTTTTGTCTTGACTGTTGCTGGATTATTGGGGTTTTTTCCAAAGAGGAGGTCATGTAATGATTGTACATGGCTTTTCATTGCCCCTTTGAGATATTCTGGATATGAATAAATTATTATTATTTAAAATGTCACATAATTGACACATTACTTCTGAGGAATCATATCAGCTCTTCACCCATTTTGAATTCTGTCATTTGTCTTTTTCTAAATTACAAAAATCAGCATTTTTTCTGCATTATTATTTATCTATTTTTATATTTTAATCAGAGGAAAACAAATACATTTCCTGAAGTAAGAAAAAAAGTCTCATTAGTTTGATGAATCTAGCACTTCCTGAAGACCTCTTACAGATAATATAAAGACAGAAAAATAAAACAACATAAAAGACCCAACAAGACAGCATAATTTTACATAGTGTTGAAAAGCAAAGCCCTTCAAGCAGGGAAGGGTAAGATCACAATCTATAAATATTTTCGAGGCTTTCAAAATGAATGAAGGAAAGGAATTAATTTATATAGCTGGAAAGCATAATTCTCCCTACTGAAGGAATCACTGGATGAAATTCTATGGTCTGTTTTACTCGTGAGGTCAGACTGAAAAATTATCATAATGCCTTTCTGTCCTTAAGCCTGTAAATCACACTACCCAAGGTTGACAATTCAAAGAGACACTTATACTTAAGGGAAAAACAGTTTAACTGAGTTATTAAAAAAAATTCTTAACAGTAAAAGTCTGAATATCCATGGTTTTAGTGATCCCTAGCCTCCCTCCTTACCTCCATCCTTCCCCTTTCTTCGTGAAGAAAACAGAAATATCCAAAAATAAGTACTACTGTCATTCAACACTGGGAGTAACATAGAATCTGATGATGTCCTAAGAACTATATAAAATTACAGCAACTCCCTTTTATGCCAGAGAGGGATTTGTTATGTCACAGGCACCTTGTCATATCTATGCTATACTACATCACTTTTCAGGAGTCATAAGATTTCTCTACCAACAAAAAATACATCTGGGCATACTGCATCCAAAGTAGTACCCTCATGTTTTTAAACAATATTATAACTTTTGTATTGCTAATCAAAAACAAATGTCTAAAACAGCATAGTGAGAACTACTTAGCTGAAGTTGCAAACTTCTGCACTCTTTTCCATATCTATCTCTTCCTACTAAAATTCAAGTTGAGTGTAGTTGCATGTCCCACCTTTAGCAACTTAGAATTACAAACCATCAAAAGAAGGTTAGATTAAGAGGTTAGCGAGTATGTTGTATGAGTAATACTGCAGAATGCAAGGTCAGACTAGGTGACCCAAAGGACTTTTTTCTCTGCTTATAACATCTGTGATTCACTGACCTGCTATTCTTCCAAAGACACTTCAACTATTCTTACTTCTTTGCCTCCATACATGTAACCCAAAGGGAAAGCAGTGATGTGAGAATCCAAAATGTAAGAAGGAGAAAATTCAGAAATATTGTACATGTAGAAAGTGACAATATGTGTTTCAGATAAAAATCAGGGGCCAGGTTTAAAAAAGTATTTATCTGCCAAAAATGTAAATATGTGCTTGCTGAGATTTATAAAATATAAATAATATATATAAATATATATATTTATATATAATATAAATATATATTTATAATATTTAATAATTTAATAATATTTATATTTATATATAAATAATTTATAAAATATAGATAACTGGATACTGTTAAAAATCTGCGTCTTAATGTCTATAAATACCCTTGTAAATCCACCACTCAGAATTTGTTTTTTTCACTGCATAAAGAATTGCATATGAAAGGTATATGTTCACTGTATATGAAAACTGGATGGTTTTCAGGTAAAATAAAATGCAAATCAAATGGATGGGTGCATGCATGCACATATAACATTTTGATTTAAGGAAATAGCAATATAGGGGAATTATATAAATAATAGCTGTCCTTGAAGTATTATTTTCAGCTCAAGGATATAGTAGTGACAGTTAAGCAAGGAAATAGAATGTTGCTCTTATGTACATATCACACTTCACAATACCCACAGAAACAATCTAACTGATCTTAACACTTAGCAGTTTGCTGAAAGAGAAGAGAGGAGTGAGTTTGAGAGGGATGGAAAAGAACTCCAGCACTCAATGCAGTTGTGCAATGTAACTCACAAATATGCTTCCTTCATCCTGAGAAGCACTGGTGTAGTGTAAAATACACCTGCTCAGTTTTCAACTGTTGCGCACCTTTGTCATTTTGTTGTCTTGGTCTTACAGTCTCATCTGAAGTACAAGGCAGTCATCTTTTTAGCTTTGGTCGAATACTTCATATATGAAGCAGAGGCAATAATTAGAGACAGCTCTTTTTATTTTCAGCAGAGTAATCTCATGTTTACCAAGATGCTTTTTAAAGGCTTGTTTTCAGGTTTCCTAAAAAACATTCTCCACCCTTCACAGTTTCTTCTTAGTTTGATGGTCAGTCTGCATTTGCCATTTCCTGTACTGCCCTCATCAACTGCCAGTACCCTTTCCCCTCAAAAAAAGAGCTCTTGTGGATGAATTTTTGCCCAAGGAAATTGTATGTGCTTCCCTTTGGGTAACCTGCAATGCAGCGGGACACACTGCAGCCTGTACTTTCTCTGCTAGAACAGATTGTTTTACTCTAATTCTTTTTCCTTTCTTCATGTGACTCTACCAGTAGCAGGGAATAAAAATTTCTAGGAGGTATCTAGTTTGATATTTTGCTTTTGCCTGGCTGCTTGTAAAAGTCTGTCTCTATTATAAATATGTGATACAGAAAATGTTCTTTAAGGTTACTAGGTGTTTTGCATAGGGGGATATAATACTTTATTATATAAACTCAGTCGTCTTTGTGACTTCAGTCTTTAAAAAACTGCTCAATTACTGCAAAAAATCATGTTATGTTGAGTTTAAATTTCTTTAGACACCAAGAACTACAGTTCTAGCTGGGAACAAAATTGCTATAATTTGACCAGCACACATAAGCCCACTTAAAGATCAGTAACTAGGTTTCTTTCAGCTAAGTTCTCTAAAAGGTCTCATCTCATACATGTTCCAAGGGCTTTCCTAACAAATACTGACTCTAGACAAAATGCAGTTATCAGTTTATTCAGGATTTTGCTTAAAACACAGCTGGGAATGATATCAAGTTTTACAAAATAATAATGTTGTAGAGATTGTTGTAGAGAGCTGGTTTAGAAAGGAGGAAAATGGTTCCACTGCTCCCTTGAGTCCTGGGGAAAAAGTCTAACAACCACATTTCTCACTTTCCATGGGAAGGCTCAGTGTCTAGGTTATAGAGTTCACCTTTGCAAAAACACAGAAAATCCCCTACCCCTCTTGGCTGAAGCTGTACAAAAAAAAAAAAAAAAAAAAAAAAAAAAAACAACCAGATAAAAATTGCAGGTATCACAGTGATGGAAGGAAATAAGAGGAAAACAGACAGAATGCATGTTTCTGCAATATAATGTTTAGCATACTGATCAGCGGTGGAAGAATAAGAACTAAGGTCTCAAGGTACATTTCCCGTGTAACATAAAACAGCTGTGCTAGGAGAAAGAATCAGAATAAAGGTCTCTCTGCTTCAGCATAAACGAGATCTTAGCTTTTAGAGCCCTGTCTCTCCGTTTCTTGCTTTCCACTGCAGCTTTCTTTTCCCAAAGTGCAAAGGTAACACATGATGTTCTATCCTTCCCCACTAGTCCTGAGCTGAGATCAGATAAGCTGATCATGAGGATCAGGCTTTATGAGACACATTAAAAATCAAAATGCTGCCAAATCAAAACAATAAACATGTCCTTTGTCCCCATACCTGTGAATATCCAGTGTAAGTTAAACTGCAGAGAATTACTGGTCACTGCAGCAATTCTTTATTTCCCCGAGTGGAAGATTCCAGTTTTGATTTTAATATTTTCTTTTGTGATTGAGTGGTTGTAGATGACTTCTACTACACCTGCTGTGGAGGTCTCTTCCCCATCACTGAACAGGAAAACACCACCCAGTTGTCCCCCGGAGTGTGACTGCGCTGTGTGGAGACATCTTTTATCATTGTCATTCTGCCAGAACATTATTTCCTGTATTATTTAAGTTCTGAGTGTATCAGGTCATCAGCTGTGTGGTCTTTTGTCAGAAAGTTGGCTTAAACTAATCAAACACAAAAGATTACAGCCTCAACATGAGGGAATATCAGTGCAGGGAATCTGCTCAGTGCCACCTGTTCTCCTACAACCATGTAGCTCTGTAATACACTATTATCATTGCTAGGAGCAAGCTATAAGCTTTGTACTGAATTTGCACAGCCTCAGGACTGAAGTTTCCCAGGCTTGCTCTGTCTGAGCTTTCCTGACCAGCTTGCAGCTTTGTTTTACTTGGTTTAGCTGTAACAGCAATATTTTTGATTGTCTAGGTGTCTATGGCTAATTTGTTTCACTTCTATTTATCTTTGTATGATATCACCATAGTTTTACTAACCTAGCATAACCATGTAGCATAGAAAATACAAGCCTGACATGTAAATACAGGTCTTAAGAGGTGAAGACAGATGATGTCGTGTGGAGGAGTACAGGCATGGGACAATAAAAGACGGGCCACAGACTGGCTCTGGAGGGCCCACAGCTGTAAACAACTCCTCAGCAGCCCATTAAAGAAATGCAGACCTGGAGATGGCCAAAACTGAGCTTAGTAACAAAGAGTTCAAATACTATCTGAAGTGCATAAAAGGTATGAGATATAGTAAATTGTGGTTAACATGGACCTGCAGGCCTACAAAGAAAGACCAAGATGTACAATCATGTTAGCTAACATATAAAAAGAACCAAGTGGATCCTACAGCAAGAAAGAAGAAATCATCAACATGAGCATCCTATCCCTCTCAGTGAAGGACTCAGGTGCTCGTTGTAACACTCTCCAGTCCCCCCCATCAGAATAAAAACAGTGACATTAGGACCAGAGGAGCAGAGGAAAGGTGAGTATAACATCAGGAACAGGGGTAGAAACTGAGTGGACGTATGACAATTTTAACAGTCTTATTATTCCTGCTTTTGTTGTAATAACTAGATCTGGATTAATAATTATTATATTCTTAAATTTGTTATCTAACAATAAATTTTTGGCTTTATATATATGTATGATTATGTATACTGCAGGTGCACTTCTTCTTTGCCCATCAAACAAGACCTTGAGCATAACATGCTGGGTTCTGAGAGTTTGGTTCTCACTGGGAGCAGTTCCATGGGTTATACTAGATCTCTGCTGCTAAGGGTCTGGAAATGAATTCAAGTAAAACCAAGAAAACAACACAAAAAAATCAAAATAATTTCCTACTGCACAAACACAAAGTACAGATGAGTATTAAAATTCAGGCACGCCATTCCAACACTACTGAATTTGTATGGTAGCTATTTTACTTGCTATACTGTATTAAGAACCTTTCATTCTCTTTTCAGCAGATATTTAAGCTTTAAAAAAATCTGCAGTGAAACAATGCCACGTAACCAGCTTAGCTTATTTTGCTGCACCAGAATATCTCTAACTGGATGGCAGTCCCATAAAACATGTTTTTGATATAGAACCAAGAGGAACTGCAGTTCTGATAATTCTTCTGCAAATGTCAATTATAATATAGTTGGAAATACTTTATTCTGGGCCTAATGTTCTAGCAAAGAAAATCCCCCCAAAAGTACTCTGGTAACATTTATGTCACAGCATGGGTGGCAGTGCTGATGGAATGAAACAATTCATGGACAAGTTTTATCCTGCTGGGCAAATTTTTATCGCTGTGTGTTGAAATCCGAAAGTGATTAGCATACCAGAAAGACATGCGGTGCCATCCCTAGCTCTTTGACAGAAAAGAGAAGCTTCATTTTAGGTAGCATTTCAAAAATTTTGGAACAAGGAAGGCTGATGAAAACCCTTGCAGTGGTTGAGTCCAAGGTCATCCCTGGAAGCATTATGGGAGCCCCAGATTTCTCAGTCCCAGCTTACCAGGGGAGAGAAAAAGAACACAAATCATTGCTTTAAAAAAATTCACAATTGTAGAAGAAAATAAGCCAACTTTTTTTTTTAACTTTGCACCTTCTGTAGTCATTTGCATGAACATAACGTGGTGTAAAATCACCCCGATGGCTGAGGAAAAAGGGAAATCTGAATTGTAGCCTTGTTTACTGATTTTCAATAAAATAAAAGTACGTGACTGTCTGTGGAAAAGAGATCAAATGCTTCAAAAGCACACACATACATTCAGATACATAGTGAAGTGCTACCTATAACTTTAAGCCTCTAACTTAGACCTCAAAGGAGTGCAGGTTCCCCATATAACCAGTGGGAAAAAAAAACAGGTGCTTCTAAAGAGTGATTCAGAATATTTAAATTAATCCTAGCCTTATTTAGGTACATTTAATCACCCACTAGATGTACCCCATCCGCCACGGAGGACATGTGGAACTGAGGTGCTGAATGCAAGCACCTTAACAGGCTTCAACTGTAGACACTGAAAATACTTCTCTCTTTCTGCCACCATAGTGTAAACACACATTCAGCTCACTCTGAATGAGAAGAAATTGCATGTAGCCCTTCCACTTTTTTTGTCCTTTAACCACACAAGCTGGAGATGGAAAATGTTTACACATTCACATTTTTAATGAATATTTAGCTGTTTCAAGCAGTGGAAGTGTATTATGTCCTTTGGAAGTTGTTTTACAACTTAAAGGTTCTCGCAGAAAAGATCATGTCTTTTCCTTATTTAATGTAATTGCAAAAGACATTCCTTTGTGTCATGAAAAATAATTCCATCAATTTCTGTTGTGCTTATTAGCCTACATTTTCAGAAATATATTTGCATGTACTCAACCACTTGTATCAGTTATCATTTAGAAAATTTAAGTTTCTGCAATTTTTCCTCATAAATCAGTTCCTTCTACCCACCAAACAAGCCTATTTCTTTTCAGCCCTCCTAAGAAAAAACAATTTTTTTCTTCTGTTATGTCATGTCCATCACTTACCCCTTGCTCAAAACACAGTGTTGCTATGAGCATTGCTTGGATTCCTCCCCCGTTAATTTTCTTATATAAAGTTGACTGCCTGTAAAATGGAGGAGCACCTAGAAGTTGGAGTAGGTTATACATGTTGGAGTGTCTTGTTATATTCAAGGTTTGTTATAGTCAAGGTTTCTCATAAAGGTTTTCTGTACTACCTTTTACAGATCATACCATATCTACATCATCAGATGAAAATCCTTTCAACAGAGTAAAACAAAGAGCAAGAGTCAGTCTTGCCCCTAATACTCGCTTTAAGCCATCTCCCCCTACCTCAGCTACCTTGACATGAATGTTCACATAAATGTGAATGGAGCAGAAGTCTCCTGCTCCACATTGGAAGCGCTGGTTGTCTTCCAGACATTCAGGTTTTGCATAGCTAGCATAATAGTTCCCCCTTCATCTTTTATCCTATAGGACAAGGCACTGATCCAGGTTACATTTAATTTCTCTCCCTAATGAATGCTGTTCATAAAGGTATGTCTATGCTACTCAGCTAAGTACTAATATGTAACATAAAGGGTACAACAGGACTGCAATTTGCTGTTAGAGGATACCAGATGGACAGCATATCAAGAATTACATTTAAGGACAGTACAGAAAATCCTACATTCCCTGATAAACCTTCTTATATTGACTAGTGTCAGCATATCCAGGATATTAATTTAGCCTTCTTTTTCATCATTCCATCGTTATGTTATGGATGATCAAATGCCTGCAGTCTGATATTGCATGAAATGATGCAGACTCATTTAAATGGTGAGATTACTGACACAATTATTTCCAACACAGGATAGGAATATTCCTTTCTCTGCTATTAATATTTGCTTTAAAAAAAAATCCAGGTCCTTTATCAGCTCAGAGTTTTCACATAACAGAAATTAGCAGCATTAATCTTCTCTTTTGCAATAAAAAACATGTATAAAAATTACACAGCGATAGTCTTAATACCATCCATTTTCCAATTCAAAGGCTAAACTAGACTCTCACACCGCTGCTTGGACACATTACTCTAGCGTGGCAGATTTGTCACTATAGTAGGAAAATGCTTTTCTTTTGTGCCTTGACTCCTTTTTAAGTCAGCTGAAGATCACGTTATTTCTTCCCATTTTAAACACTGGAAAAAAAGGGAAATGTGGGGTATGGGAAAAACAGCCATTTTCTTTTTTCTAAAGAGTGCATTAAAAGATTAGCAGCACACAGGAGGAAAAGCACAACGATGCTGTAAAATAACCCAGTGTCCTGTATTTAAAAATGAAAAAGATTAATACAAATTCATTCCATTAGGTTAGCTTGCTTTTCTTTTCACAGATACTGGCAGCTAGGATTTGCATAAAGTAGAACTTCAGTTTTGCTTTGTGATATTCTGACATTCTGAGCCTAACAAAGGCTGCCTACGATTTCCAGGTCTTTTTGCCCTTCAAGTAAACTGTAATAAGCAAAGGGAAGATGCACACAAGGGCCCCTGCATTAAAACGCTGCTCTTCCTGCGACAGGAGGAGATTGCCATCTACTGGTCTCTGGTCTCTACATGAAGTCAGGCAAAGGGTTTGAGTGAGGATCTCTGCAGTGACTTTTCTTTAAAGTAGATGATATTTTTTTTCTCCCCATTCTTCATAAGCATATTCAAAGGATAGATTTGCATAAATAAGCATTTATTTGAAAATAAATCCAGGCTATGTCATCACTTGTTCCAATCTAGCTGTGCAGGTAGTTGATGTGATAGACGGCAAGTAGCATCCGTATGACGTAAAGTTCTGCCATTTCAAAGATAAGGCTGAATGACAGCGTTATAATAGTACAGAGATTCTGATCCATGTATGGATCACATCATACATATCTGCCAAAATATGATACTTCTGAATGGCAAGAGAGTGCTGTTTTATCAGAAAAGTATAAGCTGGGAAGCAGGACTGTGCAGACAGCCTGAGGATGTGCTGTGTCTGCATGACAGCGTATGGAAGTCTTGCGAGTTTCTGCGTCACTCTGGTATCCTCACCACAGCAGTGTGGCTTTTGGCACAAGGTGTCATTGTGCTGCATAATACACTCAGCCCTGCCACTGCGGCTGCCAGGTAACTTCCCATTCTTCGGCAGTGATGCATAAAAACACACATGACATCATGCTTCTGCATAAGATATTCCTGCTCACAACTGCTCAGCTCATCCTTCTTTTGGGCATTGTGTCTTTCTTGCAATGCTGACAGAAAGGCATGGATGCCCATTCACTGTAGAGTAGGTTAAATTGCCCATGGAAATTAGGATAGTGCTAAAATACTGCACTGTGAACAGAAGCAGCTGACACAGGCACATACTCCATCTCACCAGCTCTGCTCAGGGCCACTGACCTCTCACGGGGTAGACAGACAGTACAGCAGCACATAAATTGTGAAATGGCCATTGGCCACTGGATATTTTTGAGTCCTGGGAGAGAAGTGTGCAGCAGTATTGTGGCCCTGCTTCGTTCCTCGCAGAGCTGAATGCACACTGCACAAACACACACACTGCCCTGTGCTGATGCATCACACTTTTCTGTCAGTTTTCTAGTCCAATAGAAAAAAGGCTTGAGACAGCATAGAAGGCTTTTAAACAAGCTACACGGGAAACGTGAAAAAAATATTTTGCATGATAAGAGTCTAAGGGAGCAGGGCACGTGAATGGCTCTACCCACACAGCAGCACTTGACTGTATTCTGCAGCATTACCAATATATACATAAGTCTTGAAACGCCTAATACTCAGGAGTAACCCATTACTCCAAGGTGCCCAGGAGCTTAACTCAGCACCCCCTGACATCCAGCCTGCCTTCCTGGTTACCTGTGATCTTGGTGAAACAGCTGCTGGGCAGAGAAACAGGCTGAGAAAAAACTGAAATGATTTCTTGACCATTCCGGTAGCTAATTTAGATGTAAGGCAGTTAATCACTAAATGCAGTACTGTCTCCGTTACATTTCAGTTTCATAGGAGCATAAGCCTAAGATAGCATCAATACCCACGTGTGTGTGTGCATGTGTGTGTGCCAACATGTGCATCTGTATAGCTTGGAATTTCAGGTTTGGTATTTGTTTTCTAGCTAGAGCAGTACCTTTCAAGAGGGCACACTCTCCAGACGCAGGTATTTCCTTGCAAAAGTTAGAGGAAATATTTCACTGGTATGAAAAATGCTTGGAGTAATTATTTTGCTTTTCAACCACTGAGGAAAAAATCCAGGAAACTGTAATCCTGTTTTAAGTGAAATTTCAATACAGCTTCTATGATGGCTGTGCTGCCTTCTCTTCCTTAATGCATTGTTCAAAATTCTTAATGCTACAGTGCACTGGAATTCATGTTTGCAGTCATTTCTCTATAACTATTCCATCTCTTTCCGAATCAGTATGCTGAATGACTGCATATTTAGTACGTATTCCTTAGACTGATTCCTTCCTCCCAGGTGAATTGTTTAACATTTTTCTACATTACACTGCATTTGCTACCTGGTAGTTCACTTACTTAAATGATCCAGAATCTTCTGTGTTTTGGTTTGTTTTTTACCACCTGTTTTCTTTCTTTTAGAAAAAAAAATACATAAATAAATGTAATAAAAACAACAATAGATATTACAAAATTCAGTTTTTAAAAAGGTTTCAAACATCTTCTGTTTGTTATCCATTCTTTTCCCTAGGATAAGATCAGAATGCTGTTTTTCATTAGAAACTAAAATGAACACTTTGAATTAAATGTGTCTGTAATAATTTCAAAGGTAATTCTGAAATAATGCAGTCAGGTATAAATTAAGTGAGTGAATGTATATCTCTTGGCTTTGTAAGCATACATTTGCGATCTATAAATAAAGAGTAAGATCATCAGGGACCCATCTTTATGCAAATGATTTATAGTTTTAGAACTTCCTTAGAAGAGCAATGTAAAATTATTTTCAAAATATGCATCTGACCAGAACTTACATATTACAGTGCAATACCTTTATGACCAGATACAGACACGATAAATCTAAGTCCTGCCCTATGTTGATCCTGTTTGAGGCATATTTAAAACATGCTTTCACAGACATTTTTGTTCTAGAGGAAAGCAATTTATATTGTGGTACCTATTATCTGATTAGGCTGAGATTTTATTAACCCATCTAATGCACTGTTCCTCTATCTGACTTTCATTTGCAGCAGTGCAACTCTTGTTTCTACTACCCTCTCAATTTGTAACAATAAAGAAGCTTTCTTTGACTTAGAATTTATTAAAGGGCAGAAACAGAGAAAATTCTTTCTGCAACAGTCGTCCAACAAATTAAGTAGTAAATTGCTTTACGGAACATGTGTAGCTCCACCAACCAGTCCACGACCTCTGCTGCCCTATTTTCAAATGGCCCTCCAAATTTGTGTTCACCTGATTGTGTTGCAGCTTTTTTCAAGGTGGGTGACATTCACATCTGTGCACCAAAGGGATTATTGGCCTTCTTAAGACTTAATACAAATATTACACAAACACTATTCCGGTCTTCCCCATGGCCCTAGAAAGCCTGGAGCGTGATTTAACAACCCAATTTCCTTCGTGCCTTTACAAAGGTGTCTGGTTTCCTTTGAATCTTGCTGTTTTGATTTCTTATCACAAAGCCTTCCCTATGGACATGTTATCACTGGCAAGTGTTGCAGGATGGAGCAGGTTGTAATTTCTTATATTTATGCTCCCTGCTTTAATCAGAATGGCATTTATATAAACCCCTCCTACTAGAATTTATCCTGCCTTTCCAGACCTCTCAGATCTATAGGCTGAATCACCCTGAATACATGTGTGCTGCACGTTCCCTTTCCTCCTGCGGAGCCTTGCAGAAAGATCACAGTATGAACCCATGCCTCCTCTGCGGTCAGCGTAACCGCTGAGGGGGACCCCACTGTGCACAGAAGTCCAACCACACATGACCCTTCCTTAATACAGCAGTCCAGTAGTCAAGCAGTTTGCAGGTTGCTGCTGCCCAGTGGGCTGCATTTTTCAGTTCATGCTAATTCACAGTGGCATTACTGGATGCCCCTCTCTGACCATCGTCAGGCTTTTTTTGTTACCTACCAATCTGTACTGCAGGTCCTGTTACTGCAGTGTCTCAGTATTTACTGGCTTTATCCCTGCACTTCTGTAAGACTGGAAATAAAAGGGGAACAGTGTGGGCACAAAGAGAGAAATAATTATGCTGCCACACAGAGGTCTTGGGCAGAACAAGGCAGAGGGCCAGGCGTCCAGCATTTAAAACCAGCATCCATCTCACTTCATCCTATTTCTCAGCACTGTTTGCAGCACAAATCACGTAGTTCTACAAAGGACAAACAAGGATTAGAAAAACAGAGGAAAATATATGCCTCTGTGTGAATGGCATGGAGATTAGGAGCTGACTTGTGTCTGAAGGGACAGAGTTTCAGCTGGTGTAAACTGGCCTGATTTTATTGACATCAGTGAAGCTACATTATTTACACCAGCTTAGGATCTAGCTCAGAGGCTTCAACAACTGAACAATTCCAGCCAAATAAAAAGGAGGCTGCCAGGAGACTTGTTTATGGCTTAAAAATAATGAGCAGGATCCCACAAGGATCTAGGTAGCAATTTGTTAAGCTATGAGGACAAGACCTAGGGGCAAATCTGGGGCTGAAAACCATTTCCATCCAAAGACTGCTACCACACCAAATAAGCTACCTAGCAACACAAACAGACTCCCTGGTGCTAATGAATTTAAACAAAGCATAGATACATCACCACCTATAGCTTCTTCCCTCCAAATCACCCAGATGAGATCCAACTCAATAAAATGAAGATAACAAATGTTTCTGAATCTGAAACTGCATCCAGACTTCAGTGTTTTATCATTTTTACCCCAAAGTTCATTGCAAACTGTGTCTACTGACTCACTCACACAATTTCTTTCTCTCAGAACAGGATCCTCTTGTCAGTCTTTTCACCTCGCTCCTGTTCTGCTCTGCATCACCAGCTTTGACATGCAGCAGCATGTTGGTAGAAAGAGAGAAAAAGGAGGAGACCTAACAAGAAATCATTTCTCTTTTGACCTGAGATTGTAAAACTTAGGGAGCATTCTGGCACTGTGTAAGGTTAATATTACAGCAAATAGCATATCACAGCAGCAAGTATAAAGCACTATCTTTTTTCTGTCTGTGTGCTGAGTGGGCTGAGAGTTTTTATTTCATACTTCATTTACACCTTGCTGAGTGATGCCATAGAAATGGCAGAAGTTTCATCTCCTCCCACTTCTGCAGCAGCACAATATGTGTAACAGCAGCAGCTCCCACACCGCTCACTGGAAGCTTGGGCCTGATGCCTATCACAGGTTCATATCTACTTTTCCTGCGTGACATTCTGAGATGCTAGAAAACATCTTTTATCTTCTTATTAAAGCTTGTTGCAGAACTAACAGCTGACTGAAAAGCAGCTTGAGAATTTTAATCACGTAAGCTAAAAACACTGAGGTTTTCCTCAAAAGCTCTTCCTGAGGAAAAATGGGAGAGCGAATTAACATAAAATCTGTTTAGGAAAACACTGAAATGAAGAGGACAAGCATTTGGATGTAAGACAAAGAATCTCAAGCAAACAGAAAGGGGTAAAGCTGTATATCCTCTGTTTATTAGTATCAGTTCATTGAAAATGTAGCAAACACCACACCTGAAATTCTAGAAACTTTCCAGAGGACTCAGAGAAAACTTATGCTAAACAAGGTCAGAGGACTGTTAAGAACAGCCAGTGCCACTCACAAAAAAAGTAAACGTAGAGGACTTGAGTCCTGAGCAAGCCCAAGAGTCCTGCGAGGTGCTCAAGGCCATCGCTTTGGTTGACAGTTTCAAAGGCAGCCTATAAATCAAACTGGGGTAATGGAAGGCCACTGCTCTTAGGCCAAACTGTTCTTCAGTCTGAAACCTTCAGAGAGCAGGCAAGATGGCCCACGAGGTTAGCAATGAGCTCAGAACTCTTTTCATTCGAGATAATCAGTTCGAAACTGGTCGATGTTGGTAGTGACTGAGTACTGCTACTTCTGCCAGCTCCAAGGTGTTCCAGATTTGCTCACAGCCCCGTTCATCCATCAGTACAGATGCATTTCTCACAAGTTACTAGAGCAAACATCATTAATTAACACTCAACCAGCAGTTGCACTGAAGTGACCAAGAGCTAAAGCTGCATATTATTTGAATAACTCTTACTCCCATACCCTATATTTTTCAGCAAAACTTTCACGCTACCATTCTACTGTGGCAGAGGGGAGCATAACAAGACCACCATTTCAAACATATATGTCAGTAAACCTTGTCTGTAATGAGCAGGAGGGCTGACATCAGTCCGTGTACATTACAGTGAAATGGTGTTTGTAGAGATAAGTAGCAGAGATAGAAGCTCTGTGAACATTTGAGGGATTCTAAAAAATGTGACTGTCATGAATAGAATGACAATAAATCCTCAGTGTTTGCATGAGCAGATTATCTATCCACATAAAAAGTATTCTCTAGGTAAAATTGTTGCCTTTTAGTTAGACATATTTTTTCTTTTAAACTTATTTATTTTAAATTCACAAAAAAAAAAGATGTGTTTTGAATTAAAAATCCTAAAATCTCCTTAATTAAAAAATGGCAGGTATTTTGACTAAAAACTTTTCTCTAACAATTCCTTATGCTGGGAAATTCACCAAAACTGGACATCAAGTTCTGATTTCAACAAATAGTAATTTGAGGCAAAAAAATGCCAACCATTTGTCAAAATATTACCAGCTCAGTATAGATATTAGCCACATAAGTAAATTTTATTGCCTTTCCAAATTATAGTTGACGTATATTTGCAAGCTATTACAAATGAGTGTATCTAATAAAAAACAGAATGAAGAAGGTACAGGGAAGGGAATTTGTTACCAGGCAAACATGTTGCAGATTTAGGAGTCCTACATCCTAAAGGAGCCCTAAGTTTAATTTTTAGAACAAAGCGTCCTAAAGACTAATGATTCCATCACATTCATATCACTGTTTTTTCAGGATATAACTATGTAGTTTGGATGTAGCATTCTTTCTTGCAGAGCGTCAGGACCCACACATGCACAGCAATACTCCCACCCTCAGCATGCTGCAGGGGCAGCCACATTTCTTTCATTTCTGCAGTGAGAGGTATCTTATGGATCTCATCACTGTGGTCCAAAAAAGCCCAAGAGCTGCTTTGATATACAGAGCTTGTGTCTCTTGCCTGTAAAAGAGCCCTGCTGCACTTTAAACCACATGCATGAAAATGCCCTGAAACTTGAACTGCCTAAATCAAAGCCAGACAGCTGACAAATCTAGCACAGAACCAGCAAAAGTGGATTGCATATTAGTGAAAATTTGAGAGGCTGAATGCCCAGCTCTAAAGCCTAAAAAGAGTCATAAGAATTACCAGGGCTGCAGACAGAGAAATCCTATCAATACACATCCCATAGATCTGGAAGCAGAAGCTGCTACTCAGATAACAGGGTCTTTGCCTCCAGGACAGTTAGGGATTCCACATCACTCACTCATTGCCCCACCAAATCCCACCTGCAATGGCTCTCACATGAGCACGCAGAACATCTGATAATTAAAGAAGCAACCACCTTGTAAGACTAAATGGCAGCTGATCATATTCCCACTGCCAGAACAGACTGGGAAAGGAATTGCACAGAAACTCACCAGATAGAAGAACTCAAGGAGGCATCAGATGAGGAGGCTGGCAAGGACAGTAAACTTAGGTGACTAAGTAAATCAAAACAGAAAAACACATGTGAAGTGGTAAAGGGAAAAATATCTATGGAGAACACTATAAAACATTTAAATGGTTAGCTGATGTGGAAAATCACTGTTATACTCCTGTGACTCTTCAGTCTTTATGGAAATATTGATCGGAGCAAGCCTTTTGGAGTTTTTTTATGCAAAAAGAGCTCACAAAAACCTTGGAAAATAGAGGCTTAAGCATCCTGAATTAGATGCACTGAATGTACAGTCCTATAACTCTGTCAGATGCTAAGGGCATAGTCAAATGCAGAGTTGAACGGCCAGAGATTTAGGCTACTGAATTTACACAAAAATTGAAAGTGAGCGTGCCAAAGTTGCTTTAACATTCAAATCTTCCCGTATCCATTAGTTGTAAAGAAGAACTTGACTTTTTGCACATTTTCACACTACTGTAAAAGCATTTAGAAAGGTATTGGTTGATATTCTTGATGTTCTGCGATCCAAAGCCTTCCAGAACTATTCTCCTTTCTCCTTTCAACTTGAGATCAATGGGAACATAAAGGATAGGTTTACCTTACAACACACACAAACACTAACAACCACCAATTCATTTATTAGGCAAGGTGGCAGGGAAGGATGCTGCAAAGTCACTTGAAGGGCTGATACAATTTGACAAATTAAGAGCAAATACCTTGGGCTAGAGGGATCAGCTGAATTAGAAGTTATCACAACATGTGAGCTTTGATATCAGTTCCAACGTTTGGCCTTCTGATTTATTTCATTCGTAATCCCTTTTGGTCTTCCTATGCATTTGTACCTTTTCTGCAGTAATGATCTTTATCCAATTCCAAATAAAAGTAAAAAGCAGAAGTAGCAAAACTCTCCTTAACTCCAACTAATTTGGGGAGTATGGGAAACATCCGATCTTCATGTGTTCTTTCCTAAACTAGGGTCAGTGATTAAGGCAAGGCATACATTGTAAAAGGCCTTAAACACAAAGGTCCTTTTATTAGCAGAGTGGAGAACGATACATATGTGCTCCCTGTGCACTCAAAATCCACTGGAAGCGTCATAGAAAAATAAAGAATTGTGTGGAAAGGCTGAAATGACACAATAATATCTAAGAACTGTGCAAATGTAGACACTCTGTGCTCTCAAAGAACGTTGCTGTTTACAAATTCTCCCGGTAATGTCTGCTGTCTTGCATTTCTGACATTCTCATATCCTTAATGTGTATAAGCATGAAAATAAAAGAAATATATAGCACTGGAAACATCAATTATATAATTGCATGTACAGCTGCCTTAAAAAAAAAAAAAACAAACCTTGACACAAATAGGCTTTTTCCCATTAAAATCTTCAGTTTATTCCAAAGACATTTTTATCGTCAATAATAACAAATTTTCAACAAGATGTTGTGAACAGCTAGTTTTGTCTTAGCTAATCATCACCTCTTCCCACACCCAGGAACAGCCAGCAATGGATGGGAAGGAGATCTGAAGTTATGATGTTACCATCTGTGCCAGAAAAAATTGTTTGGGAATGTATTAAACAGAATTGCAATAGCTGTAAATGACTTGTAAGCTTATAATTTCTCTGTAGTATTTCATAATTTTGAAATTAAAACCATGTACTTAAAAAAAAACTTGCGCATACTGGCTGAATGGCACATACACACACATGTAGATAGTTCCTGCTTCTCCTGTCTTATTCATTCTGTTCATACGCTTGAAGTCAGAAAATACACAAACAGTAGCAATGCAATAAAACTAAGCATTATGACCTGCATTCTACTTACAAAAGAATAGCATGTCTACAGTTTTTGCAAATCAATGACTTTCTTTTCTTATGAGGAAAAGTGTCTTTTTCGTATATAATGTGTCTTTTTATCACAAAAGAGATACTCATTACTTCCATGGCATAAATGACTTGAAAACACAACTAGATCCCTGGACTACAGTTCTGAGGTCACTGGCATAAAACATTTCTTCCATCTTCCTAAGAGTAATTTTCTTAAAGCTATTACTAAAATGAGAACAATTATACACAGTTTTAAAGCATCTGTATGTCAGAAAACTGCTTATCAGGGTCTAGACACTGTCTTCCATAAAATCCATGGATCCACATGTTGCCTCTGAATGATGGGTTTAGCCTTTGGATCTTTGATTTAGCTGACAGATGTGTATAATCTCAAACCATTGGTTAGCTCCCTCATAGCTAAATAGCTCTTCAGATATGTGTGCCAAAACTATTCCAGCTGAGGGAGCAAATTCAGTTCATTAAATTTCCTCCAGATCTCAATGCTTTAAGTGGTAGCTTAGTAAGGATAAAAACTCTTCCTCTAGTCCAGCTTTATTCCTCTTGCTTGATCCAGAATCCAGTTCTATTTTGTTCCAGGGGTCACCAACGTAACACATGTTTCAGTTCATGCTTACAACTGTGAGGGCTTTGTTTATAAGAATCTGAAATAGGGTTTAGCCCGTAATATTTACCTTTTCTTGTTGGAACAACTGTTAGGCTGGATAAATAACAATTCTGAAGTAATATAATCAATGAAGTATAACAGAGTAAATGATGCAAAGCAACAGTTATATGGAAGAGCCACGTAGTGGGAGATGACAAGGTGTTTTGTTCTATGACAATCAGATTATAACAACTCTGAAGATTGTAAAGGTTTATTTTGTTCCCTGCTCAGGTTCACATTTCAAAAACATAAACTCACATAGAAGACTGTTTCTACATGAAAGCAAATTTTGTACATGATTATGCTCACATCAAAAAATAATTAACATCAAGCGCTCCCCTTGTCAGATATTGAAGTGCTGCTTAAAATTAGAAGTCAGAAACCCAGAAAAAGCTTCTTTTCTTGAGGCAATGATTTCTACATTAGATCTAAGAAAAATAATGATTATAAATAAACAAAATTTCAGTTGTAACACAAAGGCTTGCTCTTCATTATTGAAGACTGAAGTAATATTAACAGCAGATTAAGTTTCTCAGTAGGTGACTAGGCTTATGATTACACTTCTTTTGGTTTTGGTTAAGACTTCCAGTGCTGGCATGCAACAAGCATGCTCCAACAGTGGTACAGACACAGGAAATGAAATGCTTCCAGTTCATCTGCTCCTTTGCCCCTGAGAGGGAAGACCTTGCACTATGTGCTTCTGGGGCAGCAGCCCCAGCACAGGTTTTGGTTGAGGGCAGCTGTGGGTGGCCTGGCCCCACTCCACTTGCAGGTGTAGCCTGGTTTCTTGTGGCAAAGGCATAAAAGTGAGCCAGGTGGCACAAGGGGGAGCAAGATAGTTCGTTACCTGTTGTTGCAAAGAAGTCTAAAGGCTGCTTATGGTGGAGGCAGCTGGGGACTGGCTCTGATCCTACTGTGATATCAAAAAAGATGCAGGAAGAGGCCCTTCAGCTGCAGCTCCTGCTCCTGCTGCAGGGCCCAAGGCAGGAGGGGTGACTATGCTGGTGCACACACGCCGGATTAGGTGCCCAGTCCACTGGCATTGCCCCAGGGCACCCGAAAGAATCTTAAGGGGAGTGAAGAAAGAATGATAATCTGATCAGTCGATGACTGAGACTGAACACATACGGGATCTGAACAAAAAGCTGCCTTTTCATATAAATATCCTAACTTCAATTCAGCAGATGGGTACAGCTTCTTCACAAGCCTGATGGGGATCTGATTATTGTTGATAAACCCATCTCTGGGGCAGCAGAGAGCAGGCTTCTTGCCACCCCTGCAAATTACCACCTGTTGACTTCACTCCTCTCCATGGCTCAGGGAAAATTCAAGGAATAATTTTGTCTCTGTCCAACAAGTCAGGGCACAGATCCAGACTCAGCTCAAGTCTCTGGAATTTGTGACTGCTGAATTCAGGAAATCTTGTTCCAGCAATTACAGATTTTATTATAATAATGAAACAAAAATGCCCTTTTCTGCAGTGGTTTGGTTCTGATTAACGTCTTCCCTCCAAAATCCTTCCTTACTTCCATACACCTTCTATCATGCACATGCACTCATAAAAGAAAAGCACATTCAAAAATAAGAATTTTGTAAATCTCTGAAACAAATCCAGCCCTACCAATTCTCCTTTACTCTGCTGCCAGCTCAAAAACAACTAACAGTCAGTCTCCTCATCAGTGGTGGACCCAGGGTAGAACAGACCTGCCACTATAAGCAGAGTCTTGAAATAAATGTTTATCATTTAAAGAGAGAAGATAAATGACTTTAAAATGGTTTTCACCAGCCAGGCTCAATGTGTCATCCAACTTGTATAAAAATGGATGTTTCTACACAATTACTTGTACCCTGGACTCAACCGTTTCATCTAATAGTTAATGCCTCCCACTCGCACAGGTTTGCATAAGTTCTTCAGCCTCTTCTACTAGTTAGATTGTAAAAATTACATGTGTGGATATGTAGAGGTAGATGTACACATATACATCCAGGACAATGTTTATTCAGAATAAGTTATATGGCCCTAAAGGAAATGAATTAGCTGGGTGGATAATTCATAATTCAAATACCTCTAGAACCCCTGAGAAAAACAACATCAGATAATACTTGTGACTGCAATGCCTTTTTTCAAGCATTATTTCTCAAAACTCACACAGCCTGCTTAAATAGAAAAGAACAAAATGTCTCAGCCATATTTCACTTAATCCACTGAAAAGGCTTATACACTAGAAAGCAATGTTTTAATTTTCCAAGCAGCTCCACAGACAACTACCTTAATCTCCGTTTGGAAAGTCACATCTTCTAAAAAATCCAAGATCTAGAAATATGGGGCCATGGAAGGGGTTTTCATAATAACAATCGCTTTTCCCTACATTCATTCTTGATATGACTTTCTTTTACACCAGTATATTAACCCCTCAATGAGACATTTCTCCCTCTGGATTCAGATACTGAAACATTATATAAGCACTCACCCTGTTTCCAGAGCACAGGTAAACAGCTTGCTTGTAGACACAGTCCATTTAAAACAGAGCTGAAAGTGCCAAGTGAAATTACCAAATTCGTGTTCCACAAGTTTCACATTCAAAGAACACATTAGTCAACAGCCACCATTAAGACAAATGCATAAAACTAGTGATTTTAATTTAGTTTTGTGCGTTGGTCTTACTTATCACTATTACTGAATATTTTACAATGTAAAAGCAGCAAGAGTGCCGGGCGTTGCATAAATATTGTGCAGCTATATTAATTAGCAGCCAGCCTCTACCCTGAACAGTATCTACAATACTGTAGATATAATCTATGCTGCAACAGACAAGGCAGACAAAAGGCAGAATCAATGCAAGAGCACGAGGTGAGGAAATTATGCTTGAAGGTTAAATTTCCCAATACAGGAATGCTACTTTAGGAACTGAACTCAGCACCTTCATCCCTATTGATGGTTACCAAACTGTTTTCTCTGAGGATTTATCTCCATGCGTTTGTAGACCGCAATATGGCAAAGCACTCATTCAAAGACAAATCACAAGTTTGCTGTTGCGCCGGGGTGAATCACCAGGCCCGAGGAGGAGGCTGATGAGAACTTAGTCCATACTCACTCGCACAGTCATCCTCTGACATCAGTTTCGGCACTTAGATTTTAGCACGGTCGAAGTCAGACCTGGGCGATTGAAAGGTTTCAGGTTTTGCAACTGTCCCAAAAGGGACCACAAGGCAGAAGTGAAGCTGACTGGATTCTGGAGGAGTGCTTTGCTACTTGGGGTCCAGAAGGAAAGGCGTACGCACCTGCAGACCCTGCTGATGGCATTACCGCTTGCTCCTCTCGGCGGGGCACCGGAGCGCTCCTGCCCCGCGGCGCCTGGCGGCGGCGGCCCTCGGCACCGCCGGGGCGGGCCACGGGCGGGTCACAGAGCCCAAACCGGCCGGTTTGTTTCCCTGCCCCCTCCCTCCCTCCGCCTGCACCGAATACCTGTTGGCACGGTCCGTGTTTTGCCTCGGCTAAACAGTGGCCAAATATTATTCATTCGACAAAAGAAAACTATGTTTTTTCAATCGTGTTTCCGCTCCTCGGCGCCAGAATTTTGGAAGCGCCGGAGGGAGGGGTGCAGTCCGCGCGCCCCGGGCCGGGGCCGGGGCCGGGGGCGCGCGGCGGGCGGCGGGCGCGCGGCGGGCGCCGTGCGAGGGGTCACGGCGCCATCTGGTGGCCGCCGGGGAGACTGCAGGCTGCGCCCCGCGCGCGGGCGGGCACGGCCCCGCGGGCCGCGGGAGCCAGCGCGCGGCCGGCACCGCTCCCCCCCGCCCCCGCCAAACGTCGTTTACAGCCGAGCTCGAGGGTTGGGGGAATTTTAATCCAAGTTCTCCTGCGAAACCTCTTTGTGAGACTTTCAATGCTGAGACTGTACGTATAACACGTATGCATAATATGTAATTTTAAAGTTCCTGGGGTTCTTTCCTCCGTGTCTGATTAAACCTGTTCCATTTTCCGGTTTTTTGTTTATTCTTAGCTATGTTCTAATTTTATTAATATATTTCGCTGTTCTGGTCTAAGAAAATGCAAGATTTTTAGTTTTATATATTTGAAGGCAACATATGCTAAGCTATAGAACACATACAGGTGAAAAACACCAGTTTGTGTTGTCAGAAAGTATCTTTTGTCTCTGATGGTAAGATGTTCTTATTATCCAGCATTGCTTGTTTGCAGCCAACATCTTCCTAAGGAAGATAGTTTTGCTTATATCTTTTCTATATTAGAGAAAAGGGGATGCTTACTACAACAAAGCAACTTCTGAATTAGGAAAGCTGGTCGTAATTTTTATCAAGCAATGTGTATCTTAATTTTCAACCTAAATTTTGTTTAATACCGATCGTGATATCTGTTTAAGAAAAAAAAAAAGAATAGAGGATTTTTTTTTCTTTTAAAGCCCGAACACAAGTAGCTAAGATTAGGATTATATACCACCAACTATTAATCACCTTGTGACTATGATTTTGTAATGGATCAGCAAGGACATACAGGCCCAGAATGAGGAGATGAATCACAGCTTGAATGCCAGGCAGTTGCTTGGGGATAAGGGTAACACTTTCAGTGCAGACTGGAGCAGGTTTTGATGCACCACATGATATATCTTCAAGGTGCAGTCTTTGCTGATTCTGTCACCTCAGGCTTCTTTGTAGTTTGTGAGTTCAGAAGATGTGGGTTCCTGCCAGTGAACCTGGTTTTGAGTACTACACACTCATATGCAAACAGAGTAAACATGACTGAGTCAGGACAAAGCAGAAGCAAAGGCTTGTACTGTCCAGTGTAACTTCTCCCCATTACAGCCCTTCTGCTACGGACAGGGCCCCAGACCCAGCCTTACTTCAGGGAATGTAGTTCTTGATAGAGGAGGGGGTGCAAGACCAATTTGGTTAAAGCACCAAAGGTGCAGACAAGGTGAGGCAGGACACTAGACTCTAGTTCATCCTCAGCATCATGGGCCACACTGCTGGCTGGTGGGAAAGAATTACATGAACATAAGCATCATGTAACCTTACTTTTAATGTTCTCAAAGCATCATTTTCTTCAAGAAACATTCTTAATCCTCCAATTGACAGAAAACTAGGAAAATCATGGTACCTGCTTATCTGAACTGACAGTGCCATTGGCAGGCTGATAGGTTTCCAGCTCCTCAGGAGGTACCCAGCCTACTAATGACCTGCACAAAGACCCACTCAGTGACTTGCCAGAGCAGTTCTTTTGCCACCCAATGGCCAGGCTCATTCGAGATCAGTCAGCAGCAAAAAAAAGGTTGGCTGTCTTTGAGTGATATAATAAAATATAAGGAGCTGGAAGTTTTGATAGAGCATGGAAGGGTACACATGAAAGTAAAAAAAAAAAAAAAAAAAAAATTTGACTCAGAATTTCCCTGCATATTTAGGCAATGACCCCCGGCATATTTGAAATGACCAGGCCCTGAGCACCAGGAGCCCCTACTATCTCAGAGACAGATTTGTTAAATTCCCCAGACAACAAGCATTGAAGTGTACGTAACTGCTAATGAGATGGACAAACTGGACTCAGCATGGGAAGGCAGGCAGCCTGGAGTGTACCAGCTGTATAATCACAGGACAGGAAAAAAGAAAATGTGGCCTGTGATATACATACTGCATCAGCTGATATTAAGGCATTAATGAAGTAAAAGCCTCTTTGGTCCCTCTTCACCAGGAAATACTGCTTTACTCCAACCAAAAATTATGACTCATTAGACACATCAACTAAAAAAGAGGATTTTTCATGGAAATTTCTACCTTGAAAATTCCCTCTTTTTTGCTGAAATATTTTGAACATAGAGACAGAGAGAGACAGACTGTGCAAGATAGCATTAGCATTTATGCTTTGGATGAGCTGAGGGAAAGAATTGATAATCTGGTAAAATAAAAAAGTTGTCGCCAGTAAATCTACATATGTATACATAAAAATATACACATACATGCACAGTAGACAAACGTGTATATGTAAGTCATTTATATTTATGTAGTTTAGATATTGTAGTTGTGCAAGTCTATTACTGGCATACTTAATTCACATTGATGGCAACAACTGCAAGAGCAGCACAGTATGGTTAGCATGCTCATCGAGCTGCGAGGAGTCTCAAGTTCCCAATCTTTCTCCTTCCATGTTGCTCTATACTAAGCAGTGTGAAATGTATGATATTGCATGAAATTTGATGTCACAGTCTCGGTCAGATGCAGAATAAAAATTCTTATGTTTCTAAGAGTTTTGCACAATGTCCCCAACGCTAAATGACTTTTGAGAGTTGAGAGCACAAACTGCTACGGGATAAGCTAAAGAACTAGCCTTCCTAGTTTAAAGACTATAACAAACTCACATCCTCAGTAGATCGATAGAGAGGTGATCATGTAAGGCACCCTGTCAAACAAGTTTCACAGACAAGTTATTTGTAGATGATTTTCAAAGATAAATTTGAGGATATAGCAATCTACTCCTTGGCAGTTCACGAAAGAAAGACACAAAAATAGCAAGCTAAATTTGTTGACTATGCTATTTGTGGGCCTTATTATCCCCGTGGTAATGTCATTCAGTTACAGAGATATACCCTATATATATATATGTGCAAATTACATACATGTGCATTTATGTTCTTGCCCACACTTTTGTATCACAAAATACTTCGAGATCACTGCACCTATCCTTTTTTACCAACATGATGTCCTTACAGGAAATGTAGGCATCTCCCTATAGTCTTTTATCTCACTGAATGCATACATGTCTGAAAGCTTTTCAGGATTAGGGCCAATACGCCATTTTAACAGCAATGTGCAATCACACATGGCAAGTAGATCAGCAACTGAATGCTATAATGGCCTTTTGAGCAAGGGGCTGACTCAGCCTCTTCCACAGCCTGTCGTACAGGGTTTGCTGTCCAACTCCATATCCCCCGTTCTGGTGCACCATTCCAGTGGTGACAGGTTTCTGGGTGACTGTTCTGTGGCTCATGATCAGCTGGAGGCTGGCAGAAGGAAGTGCAAAGAAGCTCTGCTCTGCAAATAACAGGCTGCAAAGAGAAGCCGACGTGAACAGAGAGTGTAAATAAGATGGGGAGAAGGAGAATGTCTGCCAAAAACAACATGAGGCTTTAAAGGCCTGGTTTCACTGCTAAAAAGTCCAAGCCCTAGCTTCTCCACCTCTAACCGAACCAAACTCAGTCACAGCTGATCCCTTTTACTCCCTTCTTTCCCACACATCGCTCTCTGAAAAAGGTTACTCCACATCTTTGTGAAGCTTTTAACAAAAGAGTAGTGAATGTGATTTGAAGCAAGCTGAGAAACACTGTTCCAAATACCACTGCCACTTTCATTCCCAGCATACAGGGCAGTGCCCCATGGTTAGTAGCATCTCGCTAGACAGAAATATGGATGAGCCAACAATGTTATCTGGAATAATTCAGACTTAGGGGTTGTTCTTTTTTGAAATGCCCTGAAAAACTCTGCTTTTGTTTAGTTTTTGTAAGGGTTGTGCACTGTTTATGCAACCAGACAAGAACTCGATCCTGGAAATGGACAAAAGGAGACCATGACCCTATCAAGATCTGGAACATCAGTATAAGCGGGAACAGATCCCATTTACTTCCTTTACTACTTTCCATGTAGTAAGGATCCTAACTGTTCAGATTAGCTCTAGGTGAGATTTTGGCATACCATCTATGTGACTGAGAACGTCCTCTAATTTGTTTGGATTGTTCCCAGGCTTCCAAAAAAGATCCTGCACATATGTTTATGAAACACCAAGAAATAAAAATATTGCATGGACCATGTTTACTTCCCATTGCAGACGTCTAGAGGAGACCAGCTGTCCAGCAAATAAGGGCTAAAAAAAGAGCACTACAATTTCAGCATGAAATGCTGAAGAGAAGCGTGGAACACCCAGTGCCACTGTGACTGTAGGAGGAGCTGGTGCAGAGAAACCTGCTGGCATGGAAGGAAGGGAGGGGGGAACAACAAAACCTAGGGAGTTTCAGTGGAAAAAGATGCCATGGAACTGGGTACTGAATTTTTTTGTAACGCCAACAAGCAAATCTGAAGTCCAGAAACAAGAGCGTGTGCTAGTTCCAATGGAGGAGCTAGCAGGAATCACTGCGCCGCTTCCCTGGGGACAAAGTTCACATGCCTTTCAACATGTTGAAGCTTCCCTGGATACCAAATTTAGTAATAAGATTTCTTCATATCAGTTTTTCCTCAAACATTTCTGGAAAGCTATTAGAGCATACAGATCTAGGTTGTCACCCCTCGTTCTATGCCTGGATTGCTCAGCACCTACATGGAGACTTAGAAAGGGAAAGGAGAACAAGAGGGCAAATGAGGACTCAGATATTGTAACCATTGATGTGGTCTGCCACTTTTTGCCCTGCTTTAGTAATTTTATATTTCTGCCTATTTTAGTGTTGTTCTGCACTTCTGACTTTGACTGCTTGAAAACTGTTTGTGCTAAATAAAACACCATTTTTATGGCATTCTACTTATGCTTTTTTATTGTGACTATTTTTACATTACAACAGATGTCATTTCTAATTTCCATAGCTTTCTTGGACTTTGAGGGTCATATCACGTACAGGGATGCTTTCTGGTTTTTGCAGATTTATAAAACAGCTCATCAATATCCCCATTCTACTTCAAGAAGCTTCTGAGTACACAGCAGGCACCAGGCAACCGTACAGTGTTTTGCAAGACTAAATAATTTGCAGTGTCCTCTGGTCTTCAGTCTTTCAGATAAGCTCTTCATTCTCATTCCTCAATTGCCACAAGGATAAATGAGTGCTCTGGGCAGCCATATATTGATTGTCCAGACAGGATTTCATCAGCCACAGCAGAAGAGAGCTCAGTCCTTCAAAATTAACTGTGGCTACCCATGCCTAATGCTTAGGTTATTAGAAGGAAATGGGTTTGTAACGAATGCACAAGGCAACTTGCCTCACCTCAGAGCTACAGAGTAAGAGAACTCATGCCACTGTTTGGATCAAGATTCATGAATTCAAGCACCACAGGCAAAAATGCAGAAAACACGTGATGGAAGATGGGAAGCAGGGCTTGACGCACATGATGAATATGATTGTGGATCAGGCTGGCTTGCACAGCCAGTTCACAGGCCAAGCCACAGAATACAGCCACACTTGTTACTATAGATAGGCAGAGGAACCATCTGAAACATTTGGCAAAAGACTTCCAGATCACTTAAAAGAAAGCTGTAATTTTTTAAAGTTTCCATATTCATAGTGCCTGTTTCTCATAGACTTGCTTTTCAACCAAGGGCGTTTTGTTGTTTTTCCTTCCTTGTAAAGGTAATGTTACTTTAAAACCCACTGTGATTCTCTCACTTTTGCATATTCTGTCTGCTGAATCTCCATGAAATACAGCAGGATATAATGAAACCTATTACCATTTAGACACAATATTGAGCAGAAGAGCAAAAGGTGACAAGTTATCTTTATTGCACTGCTATGTTACTCACTCATGACAATTAGTCTTTACTGGATTCATTTGGTGCAATAATACAAAGTGCATGGCATGGAACGCATGAAGCCTAACTCTTAGATACAGTTCAGGAAGTCCTTATTATTTTCCTAATAACATTTCAGATAATGTCATGAACATCATTATTAGCAGCATCTCAGGGATGGAGCATATAAATGATTTTGCTTTGAATGCTGTGCAGTTATTCCTAAATTCCTTTTATTTTGAAGAAAGAGGGATTCAGAAAATAAGAAGGAATGCTATACCGAGTTGATTGCAAGGTGATAGAGTGTTCATGAATACCACCCATTGTGTCAAATGACTCACACATCTGTCAGGTGTGCCGCATTATCCCACAGAAAGCCTTTTGTACATGTTGTGTCCTATTAAAAAAAATTTGCTTTGTCTTTTGATGTCAATCATGCTGATGGATGGGCTCAAGGTGTTAATGAGTAAGCTTTAAAAAATATTTATGCTCTGCCAAATCTCTGCATCACGTCAGTAGGCACTAAGCTAGGCAGTTGGAAGTAACAGAATATTTAGAAAGGACAGCTCTTCTTCTGACTCATTAAGAAAAAAGCATGTTTTTAAGCTCTCTCTACCAATTCTCTTGAGCCCTTTGTGTTTTTTTATAAACATGATTTAACAACATTGTATCAGTTTACCTAAAACAGATTAACTCCAAGTGACTTTGATACTTCTTCAGTTACACTTGCCTTTACATTTTGCTAAGTGTAAAGTCTAAAATCAATGAGCCAAATTCTTGAGTTACTCCAGATTTTTTTCTGGGTAACTAAGACAGACATTTTAACACATTCTGTTTAGTACGTGTCATGCAATACTTTCAATTTTATTCTGCCGTGGAAATAATATAACAGAAGAGTCTCTAACTGTGAGATACAAGAATTGTCGTTTGGGGGGAATCAAGTGTGACTCGCAGTTTCTCAGAATTAAACCCAGAAGAGACTGCTTTGACTGCCCTGTTGGATATCCTCCAGAGCAGAGCCCAGCATGCTTCCCACATTACTCTCTACCTACAGCATACTTCCCAAAGAAGTATACCGTCTTGCTTTCAAGATTGCAGATCGTGGTGCACTCTCTTTGTTCTGATGATTACTGATTCCAACTGAAACTAGTTTTCCCAGCAACAATCTATTAAGCTAAAATTCTAGAGATCAAATCATTTATGCCTTTGTTCCTCTAAAAAAGATCTACCCACAATTACCTAAACACTAGAGATGGGTAAGGTGGTGGTAATTTTTAAGTTTGTGTGAAATGTCTCATTTTAGTATAGAATTTTAAATTACTTCATTTTGACCAATTCTGTAGTCACTGGAATTTTTTTCTTAAAAGTTTTCAGGAGAAAAACTACTTCTCAGATATAATCTATTTCAATAATTTTCATCCATGAAACTACTGAAAGTGATAATGCAACAGTCACTTTTTTCATTACCTTTGTGCTACACTTAATTTTTAAAAAATCCTATTCTGTGAATAAACTAAGCATCCATATTCAAAAACATATACTGAATAAAGATTCTGGTTAGCTTCAGTACGTTTTTTCATGGCACTAGCTTTCTGTAGAGCCTATGACTAAAAGAGAACCTCAGCTAAACCCAGTACTGGCTTTTTTGCTGTTTTTTTATTAGTGAAGCAATGAAAATGTAAGTTATATACGGTTGGACTGAGTCATATATGTCATAACATAAGGCATTGTTCATTGCAGATGTGATCAGAAAGAAATCACATTTTTAAGAATGCTTAGAGCTTAATGTAGATAGATCACTGTCAGAATTTTTTAAAAAAATATAATTACAGAAAAAGAGTCTATAAAATAATTTATTTTTCATTCTGGTGTCTACAATCTCTTTTGTCTAGGTAATTTGACTACAGAGATTCCTTTTAAGCCTTAAAAATTGTAAAGGGACTGATTAGAACTGGGAACCAAATATTTCTTCCATTCCTGGAAGAAAATTGAGATTTAGAGAAAATTTCTCAGCCTGATTCTGGATGAAAAAAGTCAAAGGCCTGAAAACATCTAAAAACCAATGAACTGAAAACAAACTCAGCATAAGTCTATCATAGTGCTTGATTGTTTTACTTGTATTTCAGTTTGTTTTCTCTTCTTACTATATCTAGCTTAAAATTATTAATAAAACAGCTCTTGAAATTGGAAATGAGGTTTTAATTTTAAAACTAACATAGAGCATTTCACTAACATTAGACTTATTCCTGGAAGCTGAAAAAGAAAAGTGCATTTTAAAAATATTTTCTTATCAGTAGTGTCTTGTTTCAGTGAATCATGGTTTTCCAACAAAAAAAAAGAAAAAGAGCACTAAATACATTTTCACCCTCTCTTCTACAGGCTTCCAACAAAAATGTTCAGGTTTTCTGTCTCATTTTTGTGATATTAATGATTTTAATATGTTACCAAATGGAGTAGATTAGTTTTTCCTCTGAAGAGCATATGTTAATGCCAAGCCCTGGGTTGATTGACAGCAACGATGATCAAAGATGCTACCTAAATTGCTTTTCTATTCTTATTGCTAGTGTATTTCCCAAAGGACTCAAACCAAAGACTCAAGCTACACACCAGCATTAGCAAGACTGAAAATGTTTCTGAGCAGATCCTCAACTAGTGAAACTTGGCACTGCTCCACTGACTTCTTGTTTTCACTCCTTCTCCTTCTGTCTCGCTTGTGCTTATGTGTGGGCTGCTGCCCTGCCTTAGACATTTTTTGAGGAACAGACTCACAGCAAGCAAAGCAGATAGATTAAATAGGTAGAAAGTTTTGAGCAACCAACAAAAGACTGAACAACAACCTAAAAATAAAACCAGTTACAAAATAATAGTATTTATTTGTGCCAGAAAACTGGACTAAATTCTCAGTTTGTATAAACAAGGATAGGTCTATTGCTGGAAGTGGAGCTAGACCAAGTGACATCACATTACGATCTACTTTTATTGTCTCCAAAGGAGCTACACCAGCTAATGAGGATCTTGCCCATTTTATTAAATTAATCAAAATTATGTGCTACTGTGTGTATGACAGTTACGTTCTGAGAAGAGACGAGAAATCTCTCTGAAACTAAAGAGACTTAATTCTCCCCTTTGTAACGCTGTTGTAAGTCATCAATAGTACAGCTTTAAACAATGTCAGCATAAAACTTACAGGGATGAGATAAATACCAGCACAAGAAAAACAGGAATTTCCCAGAATTAATCAAAAAGAGCAGGACTTAACTATGCTTTTAAAAGCTATGGCATGAAAGTCTGTAACACCAACTTACTAGATATCTCTAATTGTTAGCTGTAATGAAAAGATGGTATTTTTCTGTTGAGAGAGAGAAAGGGAAATCTCCAAGAATCAGCAATCCTGTCGCTGTGGCTTGATTACCCAGTGTTTGCCTAAGACCACAACAATGTTTTTTTAACTTTGCTCTGAAAACTGACCCTCTCTGTGTGAGCAATAGCGGTGTTGGACTAATGAGGGTGGATGTTTGTTCTCTTTTCCGTAATCTCAATTCTAATCATTGGCACAGGTGATTTTGTGTACTGTGCCCGCAAGTAAATAAGAGAAATTTAGAAATCTTGTGGTTCACAAAATGTGAAAGATTTTGAACTAAAAGTTCTCTGTCACTACACTTCTTATTTTTGTTTTGTCTTCAATCTGATTTTAAAACTAGTTCTTGCATTATGGCATCTTCTGTTTCTGGTCTTTGCTATTTAGAAATTACAAATAAAATTAAGTTGAAAGCAAAGAGCAATCTCTGAGAAAGAAGAAAGGAACATATTCTAAAGGCTAAGGTAAGGTATACTTTCAAAACCAGTAAATCCTTTGGAAAAAAAAAAAATAATTGCAGAAAAAAATGAAGCACATTCTATTTGACTGTTAGATTTGACTGGATCCTTGGGACCCTGCTGCTTGGCCCTTTCTTTAAGAATCCCAGATGTGGTTCAAATTGGGCAAGAGGCTCAGCTAGAGTTTCAGTAAGCCCAGCCTCCCCGTGGTTCGGTGTCTTTACTCCAAGCTGAGAGAAAAAGCAGGACGGTAGATCTTGGTCTGAAGAGTACAGAATGTGTTGTTCTAGATGTTGGAGTCAGTATGAGCTATTTGCAGTTCCAGTGAGGTGTTTATTTGTTTCATGCAGAATTGCTTGGCATAGTCAGTAAGATGAAAGGGATAAATGTGTTAGTTTTTCCATCAGCATTGAATGCCTTGGAATCACAGTGTCACAAACAGAATTAACTGAGACCCAGTTTAAATGGTCTTAAACCAAACCTTAGTCTCAGCTTTGGTTGCTCAAGTGTTCAGGAACTTTAGGTTCATTCCAGATAACCAGAAATCCCTTAACAGACAAAGTATAAGGAAGTTGCCTCTTACTCATGCACTGAAGTGGAATTTGACTCCCCAGCTTGCTGCAGTTAAAATGAAGATATTTCTATATCATAGTGGTTTAAACCTACTAAATATAGGATATAACTGTTCTGTATAGCAGATGTTATATCAATAGGCAAGCTGTATGATAGGATTGAGTCACTTGGAGCGTGAAGATCTAATTGCAGTTGGTCATGCTGTAGATACTTAAGAAATCCATAAGAATGGTAATACCAGAAAGGCAGATGAGCAGAAGAGAGGGCATATATCACTGTGCATATCAGTAGAACTGGGCATTTTACTGGGCTGCAGTAGAAATAATTGTTTCATCACAGTGTTGCGGGACAGGGGACAGACAGCTACTGAGCTCCCTTGCAACCAGTTCTGTAATAATGACCCTAGAAAACTAAACATTAGTAATTTAAATAAATCAGTCAAAGGGATGTAGGGTATTTTATATGGCCCAATGTTTTCTAAAGTAAACATGATATCCTTCAGTTTAACTTAGCACTTCTAAGTAGGAAACTAAACTGAATTTTGAGATAAATGACTTGGTGGAGAGAATAGACTGGATGTGAGGAAACCCAAAGTACCTGGTTAAAGCTATTATGGTATGATAGCCTTCAACTATTGAACAAGGTGTCCAATATATTCATAAAGTAAAAATATTAAACACAGCACAAGGCCAGGTAAGGGTTAAGGAGGTGGAAGATGCATAAAGGCATACCTATGAAAGGGGTCCCATGCAACCTGTGGCCACATCTGAGAGATCAAAAAGTCAGTAGAAGGCCAAAGGATCTCAGTGATAAGAAAATCACCTAGTTCAGAGGACAGTGGTAGGCATCCCATGGGGCTTTTAGCAGAAGGAGAGAAAATAAGTCTATCCATAACTGTGTAAACTGTGTCTATTTAATCTTTCCCCAAAGAGCTCCAATTAGTAATCCATGATAACAAGCTATGAAGTCTGTATTCATACTGTTGGTACATCTTACATAACTACCATTAGTTACAGTTATGTATGATTACAAATAAAGTTGCAGCCCCCAGGTTCGAATCAGACTTCTGATCTGAAATGCAAGTCCAAATTAAAAATATCAAGATCATAAAAAGGGAATTAGAGGGTGACTATTTTAAAAATACATTCATCAAAAGAAACATAGCCAGTGCTATTTAAATGTAAGGAGATAAATGAGAGAAATATCAATGTACAGAGCAGAGACAGAAAGCAGAAGACACAATCTTTTGCCAGTCTAAAACACAGAGATGGCATCACTGGAAGGTTAATGGTACCTAACTAAAGATAAAAAAGCTGAAGAACATGATACAGAAAAATCACTTAGAATTCAACAAGGCCTTATATGATTAGAGAGTTAAAAAATCAAGTGTGAATTTAAAATCAATCAGCCCTTTCCAATAGCAACTAATGTTCAAAAAAAAGGATAACTAAAACCCCAATATCTCCCAATGAGCAAATGTGGTGATAAAACCAAGCCATATAACTAACTGCAGAGATGCCTAGGTAGGAGATCTAATAATGGAAAAATATAATATTTGGGCTTTTTATGAGATGATCTAGATGGATCAGTTGGCTGTTTATACAGTGTTGACAGCATCTTATCTTTTCTGGTAAATGCATGTGGAGTTTTTAGGTTATTTTATTGCTACATGGTCAGTGAGAATCAGACGTTCTCATATTTAGCCACTTTTAAAAGACTGTTAATTTTGCTTTTCCACCTATTTCACTTTTACCTAATGTTAGAGATACATAACATATCCATTTTTTTTCACTGAAATGTCTATTCAAAATTTTGGCTACATGTCCAGGCACATTTCCCCTGGGTGATCTAGCCTCTCTGTCCTGATGACTTCCTTTTACTGATGCAACTATAAAATAACCCCAAAAATTCAGACCCCGGTTAACCCAAAAATTCAAACTTGTCCAATAAATTTTATAACAATACCTATTCTGTAACACAGTTCCTTTGATTTTGTTGTAATTGTTGTGGTTCTGCATTCACACCTTTAACAATTTGTAAAAGGTAATAATTTACAATGGCATCCTTTAATCAAATGTCAGGTTCAGCATATTCTAATGTGTAATATTTAATAGCAATCAAGACAGTTCATAGAAGACATGGAAAGGAAAAGCAGTGATCGGTGATGAAAAGAAGTCAGCAATGAAAACCTTAGACTACTGAAGGGCAAAGGTTACCTCCCACTGGAAACCACTCTTCCTGAGCTGGTATGTGCCTGCAGAAAATAAATAAAAGAAAAATTATTATTAATGAGGCCCCCATGAGAGAATGATATTTGTAGGCATTGAGAAATCAACCAGGAGAGGAGAAAAGCATGAAGTGATTCCAAACAAATGAAGGCTGAGCTGTATTCAGCTGCACTTTCTCTTCCCAAGGAGGAAGAGGCAATCTTGGAGCAAACAGAGCATTTGTCAGTCATCAGGGCTTTAATGGAAAGAAATGGCTGTAAGACTTTTTTGCAATAACCACAGAAAGATGAACTGTATTTAGACTTGTCAGGCATCTAGGCTTGATCCAGACTGTCGAGGCTACAGGGTGTTTCTCATAAAGAATTGCAGTGCAACCTGAACCAGTTATGCATGGGTCACAACAGATGCTGCACATTTTATTAATATTTTGTTCTATTATATGTAAAATTTCAGGTAACACCCAGCTTCCCTGGCACTTTGGGACCATGTAACTAGACAGAAACTGTAGCCAGGGCACTCAGTGGAGTATATACCCCTGGTACAGATACTGTAAGTTTTGGGGTTGGAATGGGCTAGGGTCAGACTGGTAAATTTGGCAAATCCCAGTGCATCATGCAGCATGCCAGGAACAGTCCCAGAAGTTACTGGACTTGCACTCTCATCACAGAACCACGATTCCTTCTTGAATCATTCTTGCCCTGTGTGACACTCAGTGAATTCAGGAATGAATGATGGCTCTTCCCCTTCCCTTCCCTCCTCTCTCCCACCCACTTTGCCTTCACTTGCTGATGGGGAGATGCATACTCTCTTAAATCATAGCCACCCTATAAGAACACCATCAGGTTCTGTGGACAAAAATAGAGCCTCGTAAATTTTGTCTGTGTAAGAGGGTGATGGAATCATCACTGATATCAGTAGATATGGGAACTCTTAGCCTATAAACCCTAGTAGCTTCTCCTCAGTCTAGTGTTCTTGGTATTATTCATACGCACACAATTTTTCATTAAAAATTCTGCTTGTTTCAAGGTATTTTTAGGATGTGAAATGACCTCCCAACAGATATACTACTTGTTGTGCATTCAGGTTAATCTTCAGAAGAACTTTAGGAGCTCGTATCTCTGAAGATGCTTTATTTCACCAGACTTCCATATTCTTCTCAGACTCTTCACCTCAACCAAATCCTTATGTAGCCTGTGGCTTTTCTGAAATCCTTAGATTGCTTTCTGTTTCTTGTTGTCTCTGAAACCTCATTTTTCATTCTTTTCCAATGTATCCCTAGTCTTTCTCTCTTACAGAGCCACCGTGAGCACAAACAAGGCATCCATTAACCTAACATTCTTCTGCTACTGCTGTACAGCATCAGGCAACCTCAGTGCTTCAAAGGACCAATTGCATCACCAGTACCCACCTGCCCAAAAGTTTTAACCAAAAAATCTCTTCCAAAATTCTTTGATTCATTCTCCTATGGTAGCCTCACATCTAATATGATAGCTTTGAGCAAGCTTGAGTGGACGATATCAAGTAAGAATTATTACCTGATCTATTAAGTTAAAAGAGAAGCTTTACTGTAAAGCACAAAAGGGTTGTTATTTTTAATCTCTGTTACCGCAAATGTGTTTTGCAGTTAGGAATATTCATTTCAGAAGGATAAACTTCTGAGAGCCCATTTTGGAATTTTTCTCCATGTGTCCTTCCCACTGCTTTGATTCTCCTCTATAGCAGAATCACAAGGTAAACATTCATAATCAGATTACATGGCCCAGTGATTCTGAATATTACCTGATTACTTTGCTTCCCAGACTCAGGGTACACAATGACATTCTTCAAAACTAATTGAGAAGTACAGATAGAAAGATAGTCAATCATACTTGGGAGGGGGGATACCATTACTGGAAAAAATCCGGGAAAATTATTTTCTAAAAGACGTGAAAATTATATGGTTGCCCCTCAGACATCAAGGAATAAGACCACTCACTATACCCTGATGTTTTAACATAACAAAAAAGCATGCAGCTAATGCACACTGGAGCAATACTATGGACCAGAACTAATTCTTAGTTTCTGAACAGATTCATGAGCATTTTCATTGCTCTGCTTATAAAACATATACACCTGGAGAAAATGTTCAGGTATTTAAATCACTGGGATGAAATGCTTTAAAGGTTGTGAGGTTCCATTCTCACCTTTACCTGTTGCATTACATTGGGCAGGTTGGTGATGCATGCTATGTTGTATTACAATGAATTTTATGGGACAGAGCAGTTAATTCTGTAAATAAAGTACACATCACTAAGAAAAGCCAATTGAAAAAAAAAATACAGAGCCATTGACTGAAAGGAGCAATAGCCTTCGGGTAACACCAAGAGAAAACTATGCTCTAGGGTTGGAATATTAATGAAAAGTTCAATTAAAATCTATAACAGAAAAGTCTAAATCACCAGTGCTTGAAGTTTTTTCTTCATTTGCACTTAGGAAATGCCACAAAAGAAGCTTTGGTAGTGTAGTATACAGGAATATAAAGTAGCTGTAAAAGCTGCTCTTAACCTTTGCTTTAAAAACCTCACACTTTTACCTTCCAGGAAAAAATACTGAATAACTTCTGCCTCCGTGATTTTGAAGTCTACATTTTTAAGAAATAAACTACCCAACATCAATTATATATAAATTAGACTAATAACAAAAGACAATGTCAAAGTCAGGCCTGAGGCAAATAAGTGTGGTTCCACTACTGCCAATAGACTGTTCTGAAATTGGTGTACTGTTATTTTTATAGACTATCAAGATAATTTTTGAGCACACTAAGTGGTGAATACACTCCTAACAAAATGTTCTCTTTGAAAACCTCCATTGAAATACAAGGAGTGGGCAGCTCATACTGCTAGGTGAATGTGATATGAATTACTTTAAGAAGATACAGTGAGTCTGAAATTATCGTCAATTAGAGTTGCCAAATTAAGTAAGAAAAAATAATGGACAAGATATGGAGGTGGGAGTTATGGAGATGTAGTTACTACTAAAAATACAGGCAAAGCTGTAAAGGCATCATGACACAGTACCTATGATTTGCTTATTATTCAGCATCTATTAAAATATCAGCTTTTTAAGAACTTATATTCTTTTTATTTCCTAGATCTAATAGTTGGTAAAACATTTTTCTACTGGTCCCAGTACTGAATGGCTTCATTTAATGCTACATTTTTAATGTGTTAGTGTTAAAAAAATTATTGTTAAGGAACTAATTATTTGGCAAATGGTATCTTATGCATATGTATACTGACCATATGTGTTTTGCCAACCTAAAATTATTATTTTAGAATATATCCATTAAAGCATCTCTTGAAAATTTTGAACTAATCAGATCCACAACAGTCAGTACTTTTACTAGTTGTTCAGGCTTCTTCATCAGAGTTCATCATGCATTTTCTTATGCCACTGTCTGCTGAGGACAAACATAAATTTGGATTCTTTTGAATGATTCTACTACTTCAAGCTATTTCTTCTGCTATAAAAAATTCCTTTGGGAAAAAAAAATGTTTGCTTGCAGAAAGCTCTTTGTTGATTAGCAGCACTAGAACTGATTTTAAAATACTTACCCAGAGTCTTGTAATAAAATGTGCCCAAATTTTTGCAGTCTTGGGATTCAAAACAGTAGGCTTCTTGGGGCAGAGACCATCACAAGATTTTATTTGTAGATGGTGCTTAGCACAGTGAGACCCCAGTTTTTGGCTGCAGCCCCTAAGTGCTACTGTAATAGAAATAATAAACGATAATAATAATAAAGTCTGCCTATTAACTTGACAGGCAATTTTTGAAATAATGAGTCATCAAGGAAACTAATTTTTTCCCAATAAGCTATTCAGCCATTTCCTCTCATCACAGATAATATACATCTGTCTTCTATGCTGTTTGCAGAAATTCTGTAGATGTGCTGTGTCTTCTCATGAGAAAATTGGTTCATGAAATGGAACAATTTTTCTCAGACTCATGATTTCTTTTTTATTGAGGGCCAGATTGAGACTGTGTTCAATTGCCCATGTCTGGGACAGCAAGTAGTTACAGCACCTCCAGAGCAAGCCAGGGAAGAAATTGTGACTCAGAGAGTTCCAACCCCTTTCTCAGCCTCAGCTGCCTACTTGCTCCAGAAAGAAAGTAACCCGCAAATGCTCTATAGTATAGACTATTTACCACCCCTGCCAGCTCAGCTCAGCTCGCTGCCATGTTGAAGGGCGAGAGCCAAGACTACTTTCACACCCTCCTCATGTGCAGAGGACATGAAAAAATAAGGAGTTCTAAGTGAAAAGCCTTTATTCTCCATCCTGTGGCAAACTCAAAATCTATGGAGGCCATGCGGAGACTTAGTGCTTCAGTAAGGAGAGATAAAACTAGGCATCAATCTGACCCTTCATTATCAGCTAACAGCATGTGATTAAGGAAACAAAATCCCCTAAACTGGAAAAGTCAAATCCTTCTTCCACCTAATCAAAATAATCCTAAAGTGTTTTCTTTTTTAAACTTCTCTTTGACTTGAGACTCCACACATAAAACCTTAAGACCCATATATGGCTCCTATATGTACACTTGAGATACATGGACCCCATATATGGGTCTTAAGCACACAATGTTATGTTGGCATGTTTCGCTGACAATATTCTATGGTGAAGCAATAATGTTTATAGCCTCATCTTTCAGAGATTTTAAAGTTGCCAGTGGCAACTGAAGTGCCTTTGATTGCCTTTATTTGCTATGTGGGTCCATATTGATGACTAAATAAAATAGCCAGGTGATTTGAGCTCTCTCAAAAAAATCACCTCTGATTTTGGATCAAAGACATGTTTAACAATATCCACCGTCCTCATACATCCACACCACACAATTTGATGTACTCATCATCAATCATATGCCTTATGATTAATTTGAGTCGTTATGAGTAATGTCTATCACCGCAGTCCTGGCATGAATAATTATTGTTCTGCACCCTGCTGAGATAACTCATTTCTGACAAAGATCTGCAATTTAATATCTGCATAAAAGGAAAGATGAAACAGGAATAGTTTATTAGAATGGTATAGTCTGTTCAAAATTTTTGTAATAAGCTTTTTTACATCCTAGGAATTGATAACTACTTCAAAGAAAAACATATGAAACAGACCTCGATAGCTTGGAGATATTGTCTTTGCAATTACCCCTGGATCTTTCCATCAACATGTGGGATTTGTATATCAAAAATAGTAATGGGAATTTTAGAGCCTGCTGGTTTCCTGGAGACTTGTACTGCAAATAGCAATCACAGTCAGAAACAAAGCCAGGTCGTTCTGAGGAAGACAGAATACTGTAGGCAGGATCAAAAGAAGATGGAATTTAACACAAAAAATCCAGTCAAATATAGAGATTATGAGTCAGACTGGAGAAAGAAAGGACAACAAGACAGACATGCAGGAGCTGGAAAGCTAGTGAGCAGAGCTGTCACCTGCAAACCAAAGTCCAAAGTGTGATCCACATGGGCAAAACAAAGTTTACCAGCAATTGTCTTGGGACAGAGCTGCAGTTTGAATCCCATGAAGAGGTTTCACCCTTGTGTGTCATCAACAAGTTCCTCCTTTGGGAACATCAGTGGTGTTGCCTTGAGCAAAAACCCTGGTGAGAGCAGCACCATGGCTCACGCACTGAGGAGTGAGAGCAAGTTGACACAGACCCTGTTTGTGTCTATCATTAAGTCAAACAGGACCAAAAAACTTAGGTTCTCCATTTTCCAGGCAGGTGTTCAAGGCACTAGATAGCTATTTTTGTTCTAACTCGAAGAACATTTAAGTATGACATGTGAAATGAAAAAGAACTAACAGAAGAGACTGAGAAGTTCTCAATTTCAAAATACCCTACAGTCTGGCAATTGAGTTTCTTCTTACCAATGAAATGAAAAAGACTTATATTTTCTAGTCTTCCAACAGCAGAAGAGGGATTTGAGCCCAGGTTTCCCGCAGGCTGTATGAGAGCCCTTACTAGTGTGCAAGTGAGTAAAGCAGACAGTGCCTTCTGCTGTGTGAATCTAGACTTTGAAGCCATAACAAGACATTCTGGCAGTTGGGGCAGGATGTCAGTTTAATACCATCCTGCCTACTTTCCACATGCACATGTAATGAAAGAGTAGCAAAAAATAAGTGGCAAAAGCTTCTTACCTTTACTATCACATAAATGGCTACTTAGAAAGTCAGCATATGGGCCTCTTGCCCCAACCTTGTTATAGTTTTGCTTTTCTTCTTTTTTTTCCCTTTTTTTCTCCCTACTGAAACTGCAGTTCATCAGCTCTTCTAAAACTTGAATAGACCAAGCTGTTTTAAACACATCCTCTAGTGATTCAGCCTTAGTATCATGGCTCTGGTACAAATTCTGCCTACAACTGTTAAGGAAAGACAGTTTCCTTCTTTCTTGGCGTGCCTCTACAACAGCATCCCTTCCCCCAAAAAAACACTGCCTGCTTCAACCTTCTTCTTTTCTAAGATATGAACTTTTAAACTAAACTTAGTCCTTCATTTCAGATCTTGTAAAAATAAGCCTGCTATTTTTCAAACAATAAGCAGGTATCCTTTTTGCAATTATTGTCTATCCACTGTTCTAAAAAATCTTGTGTATCCCCTGTGGGGGCATATTTTCTGCCACACTTGCACTTCTGACTGATCAGACACACTTCTGAATGATTTCCCTAATAGCTTGGGTTAGTTTAATTCTATGTATTAGTAGTATTAGTATTAAAATAGCAGCTGTATTAATTTATTGTACTTTATATAGGTATCTTTCCCTTATTTTAAAGCTAATATTTGGAGCTTAGCAAAACTATAGATGTCTCCCTGAGTCTGCAGACTCTGAAACAGCAGCAAGCAGTAGCGCCTGTTCTTTTGATCTTGGCAGAGCACCAGTTCTGAGGCCTGAAGATGAACTATCATATCTATGAGTAGAAATTTTCATTCCTGAAACTTTTAGAAAATTACCAGAATAAGAATCTATTCCATATTTTAACAGCCTCCCATGAACTTTCAGATAACAGACTTGAAAAGAAGAGCAAAGATGTCTATTGTATTTTGTAATATATCAGTAGAGTTTAAGGTCAAAAAAGACCAATAGGTCACTTGATGTGCTTTTGTACCTCACAGCCCAATAAAGGTACATTTGCATTGAGGTAATTACTTTTGCAATTAGACGACTCCCTGCAACAATTTGCATGAATCATCCTTCCTGTTAAATATATCTTCTCCTTTCTGAATTGAATTTGTCTAACTTCAGATTCTAATCACTGATTTTGCCATTCCTTTCTCAGATTTCGCTTCTCTCTGTGAAGTTATTCACTCTGAAAGTCACTGCCCAGTTTTCTTATTGATAAGTGCACTCTATTATTTTATTTTACCTTTTACTGTCCAACACTTACTCTATCTCTTTAACCTTGCTGGTGTCCCTTTCCTGTATTTAAACAAGTCCCTTTCCATAAATGGCACCATTACTTCTATGCTGCTATTGCTAATACTTTAACTGATAAAACTGCACCCTTGCCTTTTCACATCTGCTCAGGACAGTGGTTATGCTGTGATTAGCTGGGTCTTCCTTACTATCACAATAATCCATCAAACATGAGAATCCAATCCTCATTTTACTACCTCCCACCCACTCACAGCTCAAAATAGCCTGGACTTGATAAGTTTCCAGGTGCCCTGCAAGGATGAGAGAGAACTTTTAAGCAAGGTTCAAGAAACGCTTGTCATAGTGGTGAAGGGGTAAAAATGAGTAACTCAAGATGTTTAGCTCATTGGATTTCTCCTGGAACAAGTTACTGAAATAGTGATTTTTGTAGAAACAGTGTCATACTGCACAACAGTGAAGTGATGTTACTTTCTTAAATAGTTTTACATCCAAGTAAAGTGAAAAGAACAAGATTTACAGAGTCGCACTAGGGAATTAGCCTTAATGTAAGTAGAGTTATGTTTCTTTTATAGCAGAGAAATGTCTGATGAATTTTCTATGATTTAAATGGCTTAGATTTTTTTTTTTATTCACTATTTCACTTGTGCACATACATCCTTCAGCCTTTGGACCAAAAATTGTCTATGTCATTTTTCTTTCATATTTGTTCACTGCACAAATGAGGGGATGACTATGGTACGTTTAATAAAATATTAAATTCAAATTTTAAGAGATTGAAAAAGCAAACAGCTTTCAATTCCCAAATCATGAATATCAACATAGCAGCTTGCTTCACAGTGTCAAGGTTTGAGTTCAAAAAGCAGACAAAGATTCCCATCCCATGAATAAATTACTATTTGGAATGGAAGAAAGAAAAAGAGGAACGATCATTCGGTTACCAGTTCAATAATCCCATATCACACCATCATGTTTAAATTCAGAAAGTAGTAGTGATGTCTTTGAAGTAGGTATGCACTTTTGTTGCATGATCACTAATTGTTACAACAATTCCAAGTATATTTGATAGCTTTAATTAGAAAAACCAGATGAGACCAAAAAAAAGAGGAACAACTTCGTCATATGGGTATTCTTTAACCTACAATTTCAGGTATTAATCAAATATGCATTTAGTTTGCACATTTTTTATATTCTTGTAGCATTTGCACCTTCAGTCTCCTGACTTGTTATGGTCTAGTCTCTCGTCATTAGCAAGGACAGGGGAAATTCAGCTCAGAAGTCTGATCAAGCTGAGTGTTGGAGAAGTCTAAATCTCCTTGCTACAGACCAGATTTCTGCTTTTTCAGAGCCTCCCCCCATTGCAGTGATACTACTTTGGCATCAAAATGAAATTTGTTCATTTGTTTCAGTTTTCTTCATTCCAGCATGGAAATGAAGTAAAAAGAGGAATCAGATGTACCAACAGATTTTGCTACAGGGAAGGATTTTCTAGCGCTGATTCCATATTGATCCAGAATTTTAAGTTTCAAAAACCTCAGTTAAATGCCTCTTTAAATTTCTTGCCAGTCCACTGCTGCTGCCTGACTGCTCATTTTTCACCCTTCTCAGCATACGCAGTGACACATTGGGTGATCTAAAGGAGGAATATTGTGAACTTGAACTACATACAAGCAGAGGGGTGAGTGACTTCTCTCATCTTAGGGTGGGTATCATACACGTGGAAGGTCTTGAGGTGCACACAGGAAAGAAGTAACTGGAAGAACCCTGTATAAACCCAACCTAACAGCCAAATATTACTTTAATTCCTGTGTTAAAAGACTAAAGCCTGAATTTTTTCCATCTAATTTTAAGACTCTCAGTGAGGTTCCTAAGACGAATTTAGGCTGAGTCTAAACTGTCATACATGGTTGCACCGACGCTCTGTGCTGCATGAAGCCCCCCAGGCTTCATAATTTTTCCCCTTGCTCCTGGATTTAGCTGAAAAGAAAACATGGGCATACAGGCAGGAGTGAAACGTGGTGACATCCAGCCAGGGCACTAAACTGATAAGTGAAAGACCAAGGCCTTGGGACATCTCACTGTGTCCACCTACAGTTTGGACATAGCTTCACTTAATCTAGCCTTACTTCACAGCCAAGAAAGAGAGAGGAGTACCTGGAAGAGGCATTCTGATCTGATTTGTGTCTGGTTCAACTCCTGGAAAATCTGCAACAGTAAAGGGAGTTTGCCCTTTGCCTTTCAAAAGTGATTGTTAATGTTGATACAAGAACCGATGGTGCTTTCATCATAAAATAAAACTGAATAGCAAAAATTTTTGTTCATCTATTTTAATCACTTTGTCTCAATGTATCTTGAAAAATATGCATGCATGTGTGTTTATGTGTATATGGGTTTATAGCTACATAAATATATCTATATTTATATGTAGATAAAAATGTATCTATTTATACAAAATATTGTATCTGTCTATACAATATCTTAAATAGAATATAGAAGACTGTTCAGACATAACTCCCTTTTAGTTAAAAATATGAGGAAGAAATTTTGGTGGTTCTAACAGGGAAACAAGTCTTCCGGAAAACCTTACTTATGATAATATATTCCTTGACGTTAAATATTTACTTCACGTAGGCATCATATTTATATATTTAATATACAATCAAGAAATTTTTTTTTAAGGCTTTGAATCATTCTAATAAGAATTTGCATATTCAGCCTATTTTGTGGAAAACTAACCAGTCTGAAAATGCAACATTTGGTGCAACACAAACTGTGGCTCTTAAGGTGCAGTCTCTGAATTGTAGCAATGGCAACTGAAGTTTAATTTCAGGGAAGTATTGATTTTTTCTCACTTCTTGCTATAAACTGGCAAAGTGCCATGTCATTCAATGGACAGTAGTAAACATGGAAGAAATCTTAGATGTTCCTAAACACTGAAATTTAGACATATGCAGTCAGATCAGAGGAAGAAAAGATCCGACCCTAACTAATTTAATCTGAGTTTATTCCAGGCCTGCAATCTTTAATCTAGCCCAATCTCTCTGTTACTTTGGTAGGACCTGGCACCTAGTAATTCTCTTCACATAGCCAGCTGTATACCCCTGCTTAGGTACCCATAAACTCAAGGGCAAGGTCAAACAGAGAATGATATATTGGAAGCATCCGGCACTTTGGCTATTTAAGACGGCATATGTCAGAACAGGGGTCTGCGGTGAAATACAGGCTCTCAAAGGATGAGGTGAGGAAGAAAAAAATAATTAAATCAAACCAAAAAGAAGTCCAAAATCGCTTATGATCCGTACTCTTTTCCTTCATTACTTTATATTTTCTTTAATCTCTCCCTGTTTCTCCCTTCCTCCTTATTTCAGAGAAGTGTTCACTCCTAGAAGAGTGAGCATTGAAGAAAGCTGGATTTGTTTTTCAAATTAATCTTGTGAGGATCCAGTAATTACTGCAAAACAAATCATTATTAATTGATCTGTATGATACTACAAGCTTTGGTACTTTCCTTTGTAGTTCCCTTGTTCTCTTGTTCTGCACCTACAGTTTAGTATTTTAAGGTCTCAACACCTACACCTTTTAATTTTGCTATGAAATGTTCTGCAGCTTCACTCTTGTGTTATCGCTTTGTGTTTTGCAGGCAGAGTATTGATTTAATTTACAAGCATTCCAGTTTTCTATAGCTACAGTTCTTCATTTTGCATCCTTTTTATATGAATATGTCTAAATCTCTAGAAAATTGAAATGCCACACTAGTAATACCAGCTTCTACTTAATATGTCAAAAATGTGGTTTTATAACTGAGTATAAAAAAGACATTCAGATTATTGACATTTAACTGTAAAGAATATGAGACTGCCATTATTTACAAGTGGTTTATTACTTTCTTTTATGAATAGGTTTAAAGAACTTTGTTAATTATATGCTGTATGAGTGCAAAAAAGCCTCTACTTATACATTTTAAATGCCCCTTTTTCTATATAATTACCTTTAAAGTAAGATGAGCATTGCTGCATTGCATTAAATTTATACTCTGATATGTTCTCTGAATGCGCTATAAATGCGGAGGTTCTTTCTTTCTTAATAGAATCTCACTTTTCTCATCTAGAGTTTCAATATTTCAGAGGTCTTTTCATTTGATTATACATGCAAATCACTTGGGAGACCTAATACACTTATCTAAAAATTACTCATTCCTGTATAACGAATTTAACAATCTCATCTACAGTGAACAAGACTTTCAAAACTGTTTCTAATTCCTCCATAGAATTGCTCTGTTTCTCTTGAATATAGATCCTGCCACCCAGCCAGATTGTAACCAGCGCACTCTAAGGTCACAGGCAGATTAATGTTTATGTAAAATATGAAGTTTAAGCCACCTCTGAGTATTGTACTTCTCCTGGTTTGGGGGGGTCATGTGTACGGGGCTGATTCCTATGCATGACTGACTTACGTTAAGCTGCAAAAAGTACCACCAGGAGAATATTACTATTGAGGCCTGCTATGGTGTCAGGTAGTCACAGCTATGTCCCTTCATTCTGCCTCTACTAAAAAGACTTTGCGGTGAGATGTAACCCGTTTCCCTCTTGTAGTAAAACACCCAGGTGAGGCAGGCAGCTGTATGCAGGCAATGAGCAGTGTGATACCCAGCAGCTACTGGGAACGTCACCAGTTTAGTAAGGAAGGCAACCTTCTGGTAGGGTTGCAAAAAAAACCCTAAACAACTAAGGCACTCAGTAGTTTTATTAAAGATTTGGGGAATTAATACAATTTCAGATTAAAAGCAGTAAGTATAATCATTACACAGCTGTCTTATTATTACCAATGTTTAACTGGCCAGGTATATGTAAACTCATTTTTGCCACCCTTGTTTTGAGAAATATTTTCTGTCCCCAGTATTAGCGAACCTACACGCTATGTAAGATACTCCACGGAGTAAGCAGAATTATATCACAAACCAATCAAAGTCAAACTGTGAGGAAACTGTGGGTAACAGTCAAGGTCTGCAAACCCTGGAATAGAAAACTAGAAGCAAAGTGCTGAAGAATAAAACATACTAACTAATGGAATCTTGGAATATTTCCCACTGAAGTATCACAGAAGTAGGAAAGCATTTCAAGGGAGTCTAATCCAACAGAAATATAAATTTAAGCAGGTAATATGGCTAAGGCAAAAATCTGAAGCTAGTTCCAGACTGCAGAAAGGGTAAGAATGGCTAGATGTAAAAAGTTTGGGGCTCAAAATATGAAAAATTGGAAATAAGAGCAACCTAATTGACATTCCTATGTCTAATTTTTCTGTCTCACATAATATGGCATTATTCTTAAGTCCCATTGTTCCTAGGGTCCTCAGATTATGTGAGATATCTTTTTCTTCTGTTGAATTTTTCTTTGGAAAAAACAGTTTGCATATTTCATGTGATGAAAAAAAAATCTTAAAATATTTTAAAAGCATATCCTATGAGATATAAGTTTAAAAAAGAAAATTAATAGTAAATCCAAAAATTTTATTTATCTAGATAGTTATATCATGTATATATATTTTTACTTCATTATTTTAAGAAATTATAATTATATGCTGTGATTCATAATTTTGGAAAAGACTAGTTGATCACACTGATGTTTTAAAGTCAACAGGATAACTTCTCTACATCTTAGCCTACTTGTCTCATACACAAACCCTACTACAAAAGTCCAAAATGAAGAAAGTGTCCATTCTTGCCTTCGGGAAAATATATATGTATAAAAAGATATAACACGAGGATCACTTGTATTTCATGTTTCCAAACCTATAAAATAAAATGAAGCCATGAATAGGGACAGGATAATGATGAAAAATTTTCAAGTCCAGGACAGAAAAAAGAAAAGGGGAAGGAACAGTGATCAGCCTTCAACAATTTTATGACCCCTTGTGAAGCCATTGAATACTGTGCTCAGAATATTGTTTCAGCGTTCTATATTTTACTAGTTACTTCAAAAAAAATTTTGCTTATTGACAGAAAGTTTAAAACAGATAAACCTGGATAACACCACGTATGCTGTTAGTTGGTTGTGCTACACTCTCTGTAGCACACTTGAAACATATTGAAACCACAGTATGTTTAGTTAGATCTCTTCCAGTTACCCCATACTTTCAGGTTCCAGCTACCATCTTTGCTACTGCTCTGTTATTTCTCCAGGATTTTTTCCCTCACGTTATATTACATGCTAATAGCACAACTGTTGTTTCCCATGTCAAATATACTGTCTTCAGTAAATTGTAAGAATGTAAATTGTTCATATTTGCCTCTGTAAAATAATAAACCCTTGTTCAGCAAAAACAAAGTCAGTGGTAATGGCTTGGAAGTGTTCAACAAGATAAAGTTTTAACTTCTAATCTATTTATGAATATATATATTCTATAGAAGAACATAATCACTTTCATCAGAAAGCCTCATAGAAAGGCAAATGTTCTATTAAATAATTTAGAAAAATACCATCCTCAGACAACAGCCCGGTCTCTGGTCTCCAAGGGCCTATCAGTCAGCACTAGAGTTGCTCAACATCCTGCATGGTACGGGATTTCCCACGTTCAGCTCCTTTATCTCTTGTAAAAACCATGTGGAATGTGACTTTTTATTTTCATTTTTTACAGGTAGTTGGACACTTATGATAGATAGCTAGAACTTCATGTTCAATGGATCTGTAAGTGGATACATTGGATCCATTGTACACATGCCATCTGACTTACCCCTACAAGCACAGACTGCTTAGTCCTCAGAGTCCGTATGAACATCAGGGTACATTCACAACAGTGACTGCTCTGATTCCAACACTCTGTATATAGTGCCACATGGGAAAGTTCACGGTCTTAAATGGTTTTGTGTATTATGAATCATGGTATTCTCTTCTGAGATGCCTAACTCTTCTTTCCCGTTCCTTTTATAAAAAGTCTAGCTGGTCAAAGATTGATGTCTTCATGCTTAACAAACTGAAGCCTACTTCCTGTGATAGATTTCATGTCTTCAAGGTACTCAAACTGCTCAGTTTGAGTGCCTGAAAGATAACTGAATCATTCTGGCAAAATCTCACTGTCTGACACCATGATTATTTATTTATTATTATCTTTTATCATCCCGCATGCAGGAGACGGACCTTTTTCAACACCCACCTCAAGGCAATGGCTGTGATTCTCAGGAACGATCCCATGTTCACCACCTTCAGATCCAATTACAACATGCATCTTCTTGCAGTTTAGTTCCCCACCATAACTGCACAGTGATATCACGCAGGTGTACATGATCTGTTAAAAAAAAAAAAAAAAATTGCAATGCACACAATAATTTCCCTTGGAGAAAGGACAAGAAGGCAAGAGTATCAGGCTAGACTGGACTACCCCTTCTAGTCTGAAAACAAGGCTAGGGCCCAAAGCCAAGGACCCTGCTTGTTGTAAGGATCAGTGTTACAAAGTTCAGCATGGTTCAATAATGAACTAAGTATGTCATTTTGATATGTTAAAGATATAAATTATATTATCATTAACAATACTATGAAAAACATCACCTAGACTTGGGACAGAGCAGGAAAAACAGCATTGGACAGAGAGCTGGTTTCCTCTCAGAGAAGCATCAGTGAGAACTGAAGGGAAAATGATCCCTATCCAAATCATATTTCAGAAAACTTCAGCTGTAGCTCTTCTTTTACCTAAAGAACACCAAGACGCACTACCCCCTTCACATTTTTAGAGAAGTTGCTCTTAATTTTTTTCCAATGAAAAAAAGATTTGTTCCATTTCCTCCCAAAGAGGTGGGATGAAGTGGGTCTACTTTGTCTGAAGGGCTAACTTTACTGTTCTGAAAAAATAAAAATCTCTTAAATCATTGAAGAGAGTAAAAAGATGCCTCAAAATAGAAGACTGATTGCAATTCTAACTATGTAGAAATTATCAGTCTATATCAGACTCTCTGATGTAGAGCTATAACCTGAGAAAACACATGTTTTCTCCAAGGAAATGACTGTAGTCGTTTACCTACCTGCCAATTTTTTCAGTGTTCTTTCTTCAGTCCCTGTTTTTTAATTTCTGATGCTATTAAAAATTCATAACAATTTACACTATGAAATAATTAATTGCACTTGTTGATTTCCCATTTTCCTCTGGTTTTTGGTGTTTTCTTTCAAGCAGAAAAAATTATTTCTTGGTGATATCTGGATGGGAAAAAAGGACTATTAATGGGTGAATGAATGTCACTTGGTTGAGGGTAAAACAGATGATCCAATCATTTCTAAACGGACTACTTTCTGTTCTGAGAAAGTGCTAACAGAACTAAATAGAGATGATCGGAAAAAATGAAAGAAGAGTACATATTGGATACTTTCAACTGGCCTACAGCGCATTGTACTTTTGAATTTATAGCAATTTGTGATAAGCTAGGATCCCTTCACATTAAAAAAAAAGTTAAAATTATCCGTATATTCTAGAAGATACACTGGAAATTTCAACAAATGAGCTGCAGTCAGAAAGAAGTATAGAAAAGCTGTTGATATTAAAGGAAATGGTTCTATGAAAGGTAGAGAAATAGATACACCGAAGATGTTCAGGACAGGAAAAAAGTTTGATAGTATATGAGCACTTACAAAATGAAAATTACAGATTCTAGTACAAAAGGGCTGACATAATTGAGGGCTAAAAAAAATTTTTAAAAAACCTGCAATTGAGCTTAAAGAACTTGTAATAAACTATGCAAGTGCAAAGATTTCACACTTATAACCAATTAATTCAATAGATGTTTTAAAATATTTTATAAATACTCTGTATGTATATTTATTTGTGCTTTTTCTATATCATAAAATTACTCACCTCTGCCTATTTGTGGCCAAGATCTCAAAAGCACTGGATGATAGATTATACTGTTTAACATACTTCTAGGACACTTGTGCAGACAGCCATGCTTCCTTCCACCTCTCATGCTCCATCTCACTGTATATGATCTATATGGGTAGCCACACTACTTCTATCCCAGAAAATGACCATGTTCAGGCCATGGTAGCTGGACCATCTTTGCATACCAGTCTCAGTGGTCATGCAGCTAACATGGAAGACTGTTGTTGTTAAATGCTCATACTGTCCCTACAGACTTTCCCAAGGCAGAGAGTGAAAGTGTCTCTGGTGCCACTCTTCCAGCTGATGAATGTGTATTGTCTACCAAACCCGAATTTTATGCCTACGTGATGTTAAACAGCCTTATGCACAGTTTTCTACGGCGTTCTTGTAAAATGTATTCCAAGTTAATAAATCAATACGAGTATCTATTTTAATGAGACAATCAGGGGAACACTAAATTAGTGGATACATTCAATAGCAGCGAAGTGTAAGACCTGAGATGCTTATGCAACTTTCAGTAGGTCTGTGGCTAAGTTTTGATACTATCATTAATTAGAAAATCACATCTGTTCTTCATAGGATTCTTGTCTGGCCAATACATAGGGCAGATAAACCAGTAAGACATCATTGTCTATAAATAAAGACTTTTCCCTTGGAAACTGTAGCTCAGTGACTGAAGGAAGAGTGGAAAGAAAAGGGAGGATCTATGAGCTAAGGCCACTAAATATTGCCATAGAAAATTGTAATCTCCCTTCCCTCCAGGCTCAGGAAACAGAAGAATCCTACCTTCTCATGTCCTTTATATGTATGGAGAGTCTTTTACTACACCTTTTAATGCACTAATATATATGAAGTATATCTGCACTGTCCAATGGTGTTTGGTGTGAAGATATACCTTGGATTCTGAAAGCTCCACACTGTAACAGACCATGCTAACACTCAGCATATGCTTGCTCTTGTTTTCGTATGCTGGCTACCTTTCCTAGGCTAGTAAGTTCCCTACAAGCTTGCATGTCTTCTTGTGCAAGAGATTTGTTATGTATAAAAGGTGTAGAAGAATGCTCACTGTCCCTATGGCTACAGCACAGGAAGAGGAAGCAATGGTGTCTCTGATGCTTCAGTGCTGTGGGATATTTCTGCCAACGCTTCTAAAGCAAAACCAGGTCTTTCATTAGCAATATTTTGTTGTTCTTGTTTCTTTTATTCTTTTTTTTAATTGAAATATTACAGCTTGAATCCTGTTTAGAACAATAAAGAGTCCAAGGAAAGCATACTTGAATGTTAAGAAATTTAGGATTTGAGCATTTTTCTTTGTAAGTATTGCTGTACTTCAGTAACATATTTTAATCTAAATCACTTGAAAAACTGTCCACAGTACAGTTAATGGATTTAATTACAAATAATACTGTTCTGACCTTTCTCCATCTAGATGTAGACATTTCACCCTCTAGCAACTGCGTTTTTAAAATTCACTGATGATATATTGTTATTAATAGACAAAAGACCATTGATGATATCCACAGATCTAAAGCTTTTGAGTTAATCATCATGTTCCCTTGATTAAAGAAACTGCTATTCTTTGGTAAATTATTCCTGCTATTATCTTGGGTTGATTTTCGTGGGCCATTGTAAAAATATTAGAGAAACAAATTCTAATAAAACTGGTACATTTGTGTGTTATTTGAAAATGTTGATTGACCCTTATTTGTTCTGGAAAAACAAACTATTCAATAAGAAAAAGCTCTCTGAATTGAATACAAAGGCCTGGGAATCTGTTTTGCCATAGATCAGTTTGGCAGAACAGATCTATACAATCCTGTGTTTCAGCAGAGGTTAATGGTACCTTGGGGCTGCTGTAAATGATGCCAAGTAAACATATTTCTGAAAGAACTATATGTTAGCTGAACGTTGTTGTGCACTATTTATACTAACAGCATGACATCTGTGCTATGACTGATTAGCATGGGTCTGTCAGAAAACAGTTTGAGCTTTGTCTCAGGAAAAGGTCTTTCTACTTGGACTAGGCACTATGCAGGAAGCCCTGGATGTGCCTGTACCTCCCAAAGCTCTTAATGCAGCAGGCTAGTGCACCTGAAAGGAAAAGATTTTACCCTCTCTGTATAGGAGCTCAGCTGGGTCCTTCAGGACCAAGAGACCCTATTTGATAAAGTTTTTAATCTTGTGCTGGCCTGTTAGGGACACCTGTGCAACACAGAAAGAGGTCTGTGCTTGATCAAGCCTAACAGCTCTTTTTATTGCCTTAAATAGCAAAAGCCAAAACACAATGAAAAAAATCCTGTCTGTGGATTTCAGAAAATTTCTAAAAACCACCCATGAGACTTTGCCCCCTCTAAGACAGTGACAGAAATCCAAATGACATCAATGAAGCCATGAGACTTTCTGTAACTGGTTATATGACACTATGCCAAGCAACCTACAGTTTGTAATCCCAGCTGAAAGTTACATTTGCATCCTACCTGTTTACATAAGCCTATTTTCCAGTGAAATCTCTGACAGTGCAAATACATTATTTTTGCTTTGAAAAGCTCAGTAAGACTTTACAAGCTTACTCACTTACTCTTACTGAGTTAAACTACATCTGATTCAAAAGTCTTGTTCTCCCTGTTATGAACTGACACTCTTCTTCACTTCATGTATCATGAAAACACCTCTGAATCAAGCGAGTTAGGTCATATGGATTTATTTAATATATTGCATGTTTAGAACCCTGCAGCTTTATTTTTGCTGTGTTTGTTCCTACATCCTGCAACTGACCTTATATCCTTCCAAAGAGAAATTATTTACTTTCAGTTACACTAAAGTATGATCTATAATTATAATTCCACATTAAAGGAGATATCTATATGTATACAGGGGGGGTGGGGGGGTGGACTTTGTCCTTGACAAAAGCTTCCTGAGGTAGTCGTGTTCTTGCAGATTTCCCTTGGAGATAATCACACCACTTCAGGACATAATAGTCACCAGCTGGAATACAACCTACTTTAAACACAGAATTTGAAAGTAATATACAGACTGTTGGCCTAATAGCAAAATACTCAGTGGCCATGAAATGCAAACACTAACCTGACTGCTTATTTGCTATAACATACATAGTTATTTTAGCTGCTATCTAGCTCCAAAAGAGGAAAGCAACCTCATCACGAGATTCAGTCATAGAATCACAGAAATTAAAACTGTGAATGAATAATGAGACCATCTAAGCTCTCTCACTCCAAAGCTAGATTATTTCTCAGTACATATCTTCGGTAATGCAGCAAACTTTTTCATATTTCCCAGATAATAAAACTGATGTTTTTCAAGTGGCTTTGCTGTCTAATAGATTTTAGCCTTAGAAGGGTTTTAAACACTCCGTTTAAATTTTCCTGTAATTTATTTCTTCTTTCTTATGAATATGTACCCTAAAACTGCTGCCTTAAAAGGATTTCCCTTCTACATATGTGAAAACTGTTACCATGTTGCTCTTACTCACTGTTTAATCAAACTAGACGTATTCAGCTTCAGAATTAGTCGCAGATGATTTTTCCCATTGATCAAAGTGGATTATCTCTTCTAAAGCTGGCTTAAAAACTTGAAAGTTTTACACAAATTTTTCTTCAGTAAATTCACCACTTGTTTCCCTATGAAAAACACTTATCCAGGTTAGTAGTGTTGGAAATTCATTATCATATAATGGCAGCTGGTATTATTATAGGTTTCTTTCCCCTGTGGTGTATGTTTTCAATACTGCTATTTATGATACAGTTCGAATGCACTAACAGGTAGTCAAAATCACACAGCAAGCGTGCAAGGTTCTGAGCCAGACACAAATTTAAAATAAAGAAAGCATTTCTGTGTCAGTGCCATGATTCAAATGTTCCTTTCTCAGCCAAGACGGACTCATAACTAGCATATTTTGTTATCATGCCTTTAAAAGATGTGTTTTTCTCTCACTCCAACTCTATCAAAAATCTTTCTTAGTGGAATTTTCAAAGTACTTACATGAATTAGGAATACAAGTTCAATTAATTTTCCATTAAAATCTACTTTGTTTCTGAAAGATAATTTGTTTTGAATATTTACATACTGTTTTTAAATTAACCCTTACACATATTGCATTATTGGTCCATCCAATTCATTGTCTGTCAGTCCCCCCACTCCTCATGACTTCCAAAACTGTTGGCCAATTTCATCCAAAGATAAGAATGAGGTCAAAGCCTTAAAGAGCAATCTCAGAAGTTTCTCGGAATTTGATGGCTGGATAGAGGACACAGAGCCAGCTTAATGTCCCACTAGGGACATTAATAATAATGCTTAAGTCACAGCTCAGCAGTTTTTTTTTTTGATTGACCTCTTGCTATCCAGTCAGCAGGTATTCTGCCAGCATGTCAGTGCAAAAGTAGCTCTGAAATACTGAGAGTATGTAATGACTTCTGCACAGCTGATATCTGCAGGCATGAAAGACAGCTGAGGAGGCTGGAAAGGGAAGTCTAATGGAGTTGGGCATAAGACTCAGCATAAATGGACAACGCTGCTGCAGTGGGGCAAAGGAAGGGATGTAAGAATATTAAATACAAATCCTCAAAAAATCCCTTCATTAGCTCTGCTGTTCTCAGAACAATTTGTTTTATTACTTCTGTTAAGACAACAGAAACCAAAACACAACCAAGGAACGATGACAATAAAATTACTCCTTATTACAATGAATTTTGAACACCAACAGGAACAGAAAATAAGCTTAGTATCTAAAAGAAAATGCATTCTCTTTTTAGATTGTATAGATTGAACACAGCCAGCTAAGTGATCACACTATAGAATTTTGCAGAGGAGCTTGAAGGAGATACACAGCTACGTGATATTGCAGTTAGTGTGATAGCATTTGAGGAGTCCACCTCAGCACCCTGCTACACTCAGCCCAGTGCATGCACATGGAGAAAACTAATACTTTCCACTTGCCATGTGATTTGTTTTCACCCATCTTCTTTTGTGTCTCCTCCATCTATATACATAAGGATAATTCCAGGGGCTGAAGAGGAAAACCTCATTCACAGCAAACATCTAAAAAAAACCACTACTGTTAAGTCAGTTCCCTGTAACAGCTATTCTGGTGACAAATTTGTTAGTTTTTTAGTGGCGTAGGGATAAGATGACTGTGTGATGGACCCCAGAGTAGTCCCAGTAGTATTCTGACAACTTGCTGTCAATTTTCACTCCTTCTCATGCCACCACTGTCAAGCTTGTAAAACCGGATGCTATGTTACTGATGCAGTGAGATCAAGTTGCATTGATATTGCAGAAGTATGTTTGTGAGTAATTAGAGAACATTGGACTGCTGGTTTCCTGACTGGTATGATCTTGGGCAGTAGATTTATCTCAGGTCAGACCTAAAAAAAAATTGGTTTGGCTAGTTGTTTGGTTGGATGGTTTGACAGAAAAAGGAAAAAGGAAAGGGAAATAAGGAAAAGGAAAAAAGGAAAAAGGGGAAAAGAAGGGGAAAGGGAAAGGGAAAGGGAAAGGGAAAGGGAAAGGGAAAGGGAAAGGGAAAGGGAAAGGGAAAGGGAAAGGGAAAGGGAAAGGGAAAGGGAAAGGGAAAGGGAAAGGGAAAGGGAAAGGGAAAGGGAAAGAAGTTTGTTTCAGTCCAGAAAATAGAAAAGGAAAACTTAAAAGCCTCCAGGAGTTCATACCACACATTGTTGGCTTTTTTTAGAATAGTAAGACATAGTATGATCACTCAGTCTAGAAAATATTTTGAGAGATCCTTTTCAAAACATTTTGTTTTAATTTTGGATAAGTATGGAAAAATTTATCTAAACACTAAAAAATGATAAATCAAGCATCATCCTTCTCTCCTTAAATGTCATGAGATTGCTTAGAAACAAGTGATTTTCAAAAAACAGCATAATTTGAATCTTCATTTATGTTTTCTGGGAGTTTGGGAAACCTTTTTACTAGTAAACTAGAAGCTTCCTTATTTTTTAACATCAGAGGCCCACTTTGTAAAGAGTAGGGAGCTGGTCTTTATGAGACTAGGGACCAGAATTGCAGCCAGCACCAAGTATCCCTCAGGCTTGTGGTGAGGTTGTAAGAAATCCATTCTTGGGAATCTTTCACTGCTGTATTTGTTCACAAATATTTCATTAGCTTCCCTTTGTCCTCTCTGTTTCAAGGATATCAATAATTCAGTAGGAGCCTATACCAGCAAGACATTATTCCTAATCCAAAAGGTTATGAAAGTCAACTGTAGGGGACCAGCCTCCTCCTAACCTCCTGCAACCGCTGTTGCAACATACACTGTGTGCACTAAACAGTGCCTTTTCCCAAAAACTGGGGGTCTACGCAGACCCTCCTCCCCTTCAGCTATGGGATAACAGCACAGATGGCATGGTACCAGGAGGCTGGTACGCAGCCATGTCCTTACCTGATAGACAGGAAACTTTTTATCCATTTTGTGTCACTTCACTGTTATACAGAAAGAGAAGAAATGGCAGGCTAGTTTCAGATACTATTGAAAAATCAGCACTGTACAACCTTATTCAAAGTACTTCCCTTAAAAATTTCCTGGGAATAAGAATGCTCCACATTCATCAGAAAATAGCTACAGCTTGGTCATAACTGGGGAAACGCAGCAGAGAACTGTTTGCGATAAAGCAAAAGATCTCTTTCTTTCGCCTTTCATGACTCTTTCCTTTTGTGCTCTGGAGGTTCTTAATGAAAAATGTGCACTCAAAAGATACATATGAGCTTTTTACAGTCTAGCATGAGCAAAGAAGAAGCTATTCATAGAGGCAAATGCCCAGCAGCTTATTTGAAATACTGTTCCTGCTGATAGCAGAGCAGCATTTGGAGCAGGAAGTTTGTGTTTTGGACAAAGCATTTTTTACAGTTACTATGTGATATGACAAGAAGAGAATACAAAGAAAAGCAATGAGAAGAAGGCAAGGAGAGAGCTGATGTGGTTTCATCAGAATTACTGTAATTACAAAAGTTTTCAGCAATACCGTGTACGTGGGTGCACAGTTCTTTATTGAATACTTGAAATATATCGCCTGCACCCCTGAGAAAGCTGACAGCAAATTCAGTACTGGCAGGAAGGTGTGGGGACCTGCTGCCGTTGCTAGTGAGGCTGTGATGCTCCCTGATCATCAGGGTTTCTTCCTCTGCTCTTGTGCATCACGTTCCAGCTCCCTGAGTGGAGTCAAACCACACCAAGTCACTTTCAGAAATGCATCCACAGCAAAACAATTAGATCCCAGCAACAGTTTTGTTGGCTCCAGAAGACTTAAATCTGGGCAAGTGTTTTACTGCTCTCTGGATCCAGACCCAGTTCTCTTATTCAGGTTAAAGATGCTGCAAAACATTTCCAGAGAACACTTCTCTATTTTTTTAAAATGTGTTTAGCCAAAGAAACATAATTAAGAAAGCATGTTTGGACTTCACTGAGTTCTTTACTAGATTTCAAGGGAAAGCAAGGAAAAGAATTTTCCCAAGTCATCCGGAGCAATAGAGCCAGGGGAGACCACATTATAACATTCTTGTATTTTGATACTGCCCATAAAACTCCCAAAAAGGGGCAACTCCATTCACTAAAATGTTGTTCGTTCTCGCTTAAAGAAGCATTTGTTTAAGGGTAATGGAAAGCATTTCACTGGTGTGGCTTTATTTGCTTTCTGGTTTTTTGAATAAGGGACACAGCTTTCCTGTCACAGGTGTGTTGAATTGTCACAGCAGCTAACAGAGGAGTCATCCTTGTCGCCAACTCACTTGATTCTGTCTTTGGTAAGTCCTATAATAAGCTAGTAACATGTCAACTGACTAATGCATCATGGAATAATTTTTTTAAATAATTATAAGTTCTTTTTTTTTTTTTCTTCTGTCCAAGCGCTAAGGGTCTTGTATGCTGTTGCCATTAATGTAGCTACTTATGCCATGAAATACCACTGAAATCAATGGGACTATTTATGGAGTCATTTGCTATTCAAAGGGCTTGATTCTCTGATTATTTATTCTGGGTTTTCACTAGTGTTACTCTGCTTACTTGAACAGAGCTACTTCTATTTTAGCTGATGCAAAAGAGACTACAGTCAAAGGTGACAGAGTCTGGCACTAAATCACTTTGTAAATAGTTTCTTCAAAATAAAGAAAATAATATCTTTGGATAAGTGCAAATCATGGTTTAACAAAAAGCACAATATGGATTTTGCATGTTCAGTGGGATATTCCAAACAAAAATGAATGCTCAAAGGTAGCGTTATTTCTGAAGCTCAAACACTCACTACATGCTTGACAAATAGCATCTGTCTAGAATTAAATCTTGCCTCGCTGATGTCATTAGGAGATCTTAAACAGAGATCAGATTTCCTCCTGGGGAAACAGGCTTACAAAGGCTTTTGTTAACAAAGTTGTTCATTTCGTAATGCAGAGGTGCCCAACTCATGGGCCATTCCAGCATACTTCAATTATTTAATTGAGTCCACAATCTACTTCCAGCTACCTCCTTTCCCAGGCACCTCAAGTTGTGGATGGAGACCAAGCCACAGGTGAGATGGATAATCCTGATAGTTGCAACCTCCTATTTCACAGCCATCCTGACAATTTGGTCCTTTGCCCAAAACACAGACCTCCTAATTGCCTGATAGGTACAAACCTCATCCCTTTGCAGGGTGGGGTTCAAAAGGTCCCTTTTTTGACATTTCTAAGGCAGGCAGGGAGCAAGAAGTGATCTACAACTGCTTGTGTATGAGCTATTGCAGGAAACAAAAAGGCTTCTAAGAAGCACCAGACTTATTGTGCCTGCTTTGCACAGGCTCTGTGTAAATGTGTGCATACTTTCAGATTTTATGCACATGTGAAGATCAGCTGTCCCGGGCATGCATGGTGGGTGGCATGCTGTGGTAGGAAGAATGGGCTCCGCAGTCGTAATTGGTAAGCCTCTGATGAGCTGACTGAGCACAGTACACATCATATAGCACTTTTCACATTGCCAAGTTAACAGCTATCACCAGAGGTAGAATTTAAACTGCTGGAATAAACAAAGTCAAGGGGAAGTATCTTGCTGAAATGTCACCTCCCACAGAGCTTGTAGAAAGCCATTACTATTGTAAAGATTCATATATGGGATTTCAAAATGTACATTATGCCTTAAAAGATATACTTCAAGAATGCAAAACATACAGCAAGGGCAAACAATTATCTTTCCCAGAGTTTAAATAAGATTGCCATTTTTTATATGTTGGAAACTTCCCGGTAGCTTTCAGATGGTTTATTATTATACCAAGTAATCTAACTCAACTAAAATAGTTCACTTGAGGGGGAAAAAAAAAAAAGTAATTTGTAGTTATAAACTTTATAGAGGTTTAACTTGTCTGCCTTACTTTGTCTGAAAGATAGGGCTCAGACAGCTACCAGGAGAATTAACTGGCTCACAAATTGGAAGCACTTGATCTAAGTTCCAAGTATACTATTGTCAGAGGTAAAGCTGCTCTAGCAATAAGCCTGTGTCAAAGTCGCCCCAGAACTGTGCGTCTCAAGAACAAGTATCTTCCTCCTTTATTCTGTCCTTTCTTTCAGGACTGTAAACATAAAGATACCTCCAGCTCCCATATTTCTCTCACAGCCTGTCTTTCCTCAGAGGATGGAGGACCCCTCCAGCGAGCCCAGCTGGGGGGCAGAGCCAGAAACCAAGCAGCCTGTGCAACATCAGCCCTGGAGGTTCCCTGGGGGGTGCCTGATGCTCCAGTCCTGAGCAGGCTGTGCTGCAGCAGGGAGGGCTGTGCTGCATGGAGGGATCTGCAGGGTGGGGATGGCGGCCAAGCTGAGTGCCGAGTTTTGTCTTTGGCCCTTTTCCCTGCCCTTCAGGGCCAGGGCACAAGACTAGGGCCCTGAAACACACCGACAGCAGGTACCTCTTGGTGCTGGTGGGACCTTGTCTGTGGGGCAGCCCCGACCACAGAACAGGGAGAAAGATGTTGAAGGCTCTGAATCCAGCTAATACAGTCTGATTTATTGCTTATGGGCACTGAACAACGACTAGGTAGCTAGGGAAAAGGGCAGCACATTGCTATCCCCAAAAGAGAAAACAGACTGGGGACTGCATGTTTCACAGAGGGTTTATGGGCGATACAGAAACCGCATTTCCAAAAATAACAGTTGTAGGGATTGATGAAGTGCCCTGTCCTCTCCATGATTTTTTCGCTCTTGCCCCAGCAGATCCAACAGTGAGGTACCTTGGTCCATAAGAAGTGTCAGCTTTCGCTTTGGAGCAGCTAGAGGGGGCAGGAATGAGTGAACAAAGGGATGGTTGCAGAAGCGCAGGTTGCTGGTCAGAGGTTTTCCCAGCCCCGCTCTCAGCCCGGAGCAGATCCCCGACCCCGGCCTCGGCCCAGGACAGCTCAGGTGCGCTGACCCTGTGGCGGGGAGGAACCGGCTCTCCGTGTGAGCAGGACAAACCGAGCCATCATGCAACTCGCTGCAGAGCCTTTACTGGCGACATTGGCCGTGCCAGGAGTCATTTATTTTCTTGCCTGTTGCTAGCACGGGTCACCCAACCTGTGGCACTGTTGCACACAGTCGCTGGGGATAAAATAAATAGCTGGAATATGGGAAATTAAGCCATTCAAAGAAGACCAAGAGCCGGCAATAGGGAAGTGTTACCTTGGTATCAAGCACTATTCTATTTGAAATCCTTGACACACACAGAAGAATTGTATCTTTTTTAATTCTCCTCTCCCCCGCCCTTCCCTGTCCTCCTCGCTGAGGTGACCCTGATGTATGCGATGTACGTGATGTATGCGATATGTGCATCTGAAAGCGTTATTACCACGGCCGTGAAATCCCAGAGTGGCGTGTATTTCCCTGGCCCTGGCATCGTTCCCCCGCAGGAACGGGGGTTGGGGGGAGGAAGCCGAAGTGCTGCTAACAAATTAGAGAAGCTAATAAGCCTCAAAAGGGACAAAGGCAGGGCAGGAGAGGTTAAATCATCCCGCAGACCTGCGCCGAGGAAGAGAGGCGATACCCAGCAACCTGGGCAGAGAGGGAGGAAAGGGGAGCCCCCAGGACTGGGGGGAGAGCAGGGTACCGGGACCGTACCCCCGAGAGACCCGCCCGGGTTCCTGCCTTCTAGCTGCTTTGCTTTTTGATTGTTCTTCATCCCCGATTTGAACAGAAAAAAAAAAAAACCAAACTATTTCTTATGAAGGGGGCACACAAGTAAATGATTATTTTGCTCTTTGCTTGACTTGAGGGCTAGAGACTAATCTATTTAGCCCTTTCGTTGGTTTGAATTAATGTCAGGAGGAAGAAACGCACCCGGGAAAATTAGACAGGAGAAGGATCGCCTTTTGCTAAAACGTATTTTCGTTACTTTAATTTATTTGTGCTTATTTTTCCCACGTCGGTTCTCCGATTGTAAGGAAATTTACCAAATGTGAAATAAACGCTTCGACAAAGAAAATAACTGTTATTACTTCCACCCGTCCATAAATATGGTATAAAAATAATAATTGATCCCGTTACTTTTACTTTCCCTGCTTCCACTTACCGAAGGACACCGTGCAACGAAAACCGCCAAGGGCGTTAAAGAAAGAAAGGGCGCTGGGGGGCGAGGGTGGCCCTGCTCCGAGGCGAGGGTCCCGCCGGAGAGATGCCATCCAAGACCTCTTCCCAGCAGAAGCGCTCGGGAGCGCTCTCTGAGAAGTGTGCCAACGAAGGAGCTGATTCGAAAAAAGGAAGGCTGGGGAGACGCTCCCTAGGCTGATGGCGAGGTCTGAGCTTTCGCCTAGGGGCGCGGGGGGCCGTCCCCCCGACCGCCAGGACCCCACTTTTCCCCTCAAAGCCCGGGGTTCGGGCGCCGCTCGCCAAGGCAGCGGCACACGGGGCGGCGGCGGGTCGTGGAGGAGGAGGGGACGCCAGGGCCGAGCCGGGGCGGCCGCCGAAGGGCCGGGGTCTCCCTCCCGGCCCGGCCCGGCCCGGCCGCCGCTCCGCCACGTGGCGGGGCGCTCCCGCGGCGGCGGCGGGGCCCGGCGGGGCGGAGGCGGCTCGCCGAGGCCACCGGGCGCTGCCGGGGCAGGCGGCTCCCCCGGCGGCTCCGCGGCGCTCCCCGGCTCGGCCCGGCCCGGCCTGGCAGGGCAGGGCGGCGGGGCCCGGGGAGGGGGCCAGCCCCTCCTCGCCAGAACCGGGCGGCTGAGGCGAGAGATGTGGGAATGCGCCGACGTATTCCCTTAGGGACACCTCCCGGGGTGGCCCCGGGGTGTTTTAGCCCCCTCCTCTCCGAAGGAGCCGGGGGCAAGGATCTGCTTCGTAACAGCCCTGGTAAATTCAAACCTACTGGCAGGCTCCTAAGAGCCCTCCAGAGAGGGAAGCTGACATGACGGCTTGGCTGTGACATCCGGTGGGCACCTCTCCCCTTGCAAGAGACCGGTCCTCCCGTTTGCCTCCCCTCCGCGGCTTCAGCGCTAGGATGCCGAAGCGGGTTTTCATCTGGGGAGTTAGGCAGCCAAACCTACCCGCTTCCGCAGGAATCGGGGAAACACAAGGAACGTCCAAAAAGGACAAAAAAAAAAAAAAAAAAAAAGAGAGAGAGAGAGAAGGAGAAGAAAAAAGAGGGAAATTACAGGTCTCAGGTTTTTCTCAGTTTATCTGCCAAGGCTTCCAAGCAGGAGGGGAAAGGAGGTTTTGGCGTTTTGCTAAAGGCATCTCTGTGCATCTCCGACCGGAACGAGGTCTCTATGCCGCCAAGCACCTCTCTTTCGAGTATGTTCACGTTAGGTATGATGATCGTAATAGTAACAACAACCCCGAGAATTATGAGACAAGAGCACGTTTGACAGTGTTTGAGAAATTCAAATACAGCTGCATCGGCTTTGTCTCTGGTTCAGTCACATTTATTTCCCCAAGCTAGGCAGACAGCCTGAGTGAAGCATGACAATGAGTTTTGTAAATAGCAAATGGAAGGGTTTGCTGGGTTGTTGGGTTTGTGGGCTTTTTTTTTTTTTTTTTTCTTCCTCCCCTCCCTGTTTGATTTTACTCGCAATCCAAATAACCTTCCTCAGTGAACGTTTCAAACAAGAGAATATGAGCGGGAGGGGACGAGGGGTGCTCATAATTGCAGGTTCCCTTTGGAGCTGGAATTAAAACGCTGACGGCGTGTGTTGCAGAGGAAAGGTGCGGAGGCAGCCTCCGCTCTGACTGCAGGACGGCTATGTTGGCACTGCCATAGCGTTTATTTACAGCCAAGCACTTGAAAGCGAACGCCGCTTCGAAAGCGGGAAAGTTGTGGGCCCTACACTCTATGGCCGAGGCGCCGGGGTCCCCCTGGCAGGATAGGGCCCCCCTGGCAGGATAGGGCCCCCCTGGCAGGAGAGGGCCCCCGGCGGGAGAGGGCCCGGGAGCGGGGCCCTGCTCCCTCCGCTGGGACGCAGCAGCCCGGCCCGGCGGGGAGCGCCCCGGGCGCCGCGCTGCCTCTGGGCGAGTCCACATTCGCACCTTCCCCGCTGAGAGCCGCGGGGGGGGGGGGGGGGGGGTAATGGTCAGCCGGGGGTGGCTTCACAAGGTCCCAGTAGAGCAGAGAGGTGAACCTTAAGGCAGCTCGTTTCGATCGGTTACTCTCGTCGGGTTCGAGTGTCCTGTGCTTGGAACTGCGCACAGACCCGTACCCCAGCGGAGGCACTGGGGATGGGGTGAAGCGAATCATTTCTTTTTCGTGCGCCACAGTCCTCTCCCTCATGCAGGTCAGGTCGCCGCTCCTACAGACCTCTCCTGCTTTCGCTGGGTGAGAAATGTATTCCTTCCTTTTATCAAGCTCTTACTCTCACCCTCCCCCTTCCATTGTCTGGGGGAGGGGGTGGGGGGGAAGCTTGTTCCGCACAGACGAGTTAAAATACATTTGCAAAAGCGTCTGCAGCTCTACCAAAACTTTCCCTGTTCCCTTATCAAAGCCACCTTCCCGGTGAGGGAGCCGGGGGAGCGTGTTTGTTTGTTTTGGGTTGGCTCGAAACTCTCAGTCTGTCGCTTGTTGCTGCCTAGCGTGCTCGTCGCCGCACGGCCGGCTTCCCCGGGCGATGCCGTGCTCCTGGCAGCGGGGTCCCAGCCGCTGAGCGCTTCACCTGATGCACAAATAACCCCCAAAGTTTCCCGCAGAGACTATTGTGCTTTGCTAAGTTTGGCTGAACATACCAGTAACTGTTTTTCTTGGACTCCTTTTAGCCTCCGCGGCTTCAGTGAAAGCCTTTTCTTGCGGCTGCCATTGCAGCCTCTATTCACGAGGGAGGGCAGGAGACGGACGCCGGAATCCTTAACTTTTCCTGGGAGGGCAGGAGGGAGGAACGAAGGGAAAGCGTTGTCGCTTCGGGAAGCCCCTCACGATGCAGGCGAAGCCTGTCCCGGCTCTCCGCAAGGCGAGGAACGAGATTGTAATAATAGAATACAAACATGTGGTTTGTTTTCCATTAAGTCGATAGACCAGACAAGGTCCGCCCGGGGGAAAAGATGACTTGAGCTGTTAATGAGAGCTGACACTTAGATTTAAATAGTAAGGGCTCGTTTCGCCAGCGGTGTCTCAACAATCTTGGTTTTGGTTTTTTTTTTTTCCTTCTTCACAGCTCCGGGAAGCGCCCACGCTGGGCCCGGGCAGGGCGAGCGGGGAGAGCGGCGGCCCACGGGGACACGGCGGAGGGGGAGACGGCAGGGACCGCCACTCCTGCTTTGTTTTCACGGAGGGCTTTTGGGGGGGGGGAGACAAAAGCGTTTAGATTTTTTTTATTTCTTTATTTATATATTTTGTCTCTCAGCGCCCCGTGCGCGTAAACACTCATAAACGACACCTCGAAGCGGGAGCACGCGTTTTGTACCGGTACCACCACCGCACCGAAAACTTTGTTGGGGGGAGGAATACCACGGGGCCCGATCCTTAGGAAACCAGGCGGAGGCGGCGCGCCGAGGGGCGGGGGGGTGCGCGGCGTGTCGGCCCGCACTCGGGCAGCCCGGGCAGCTCCGCTCCCTGCCGGGCCGGCTGCCTCCCGCCCCCGCGGGCACCGGGCGGCCGGCGCTGGCGGCCCTCGGCCACTAGATGTCGCCGGCGCCGTTCGCATCGGGCTCCCGCCCCGCGGGAAGCCGCCGCCGCCGCCGCTCCCCGCCGCGGCCGGCCCCGGGCTCGCCGCCGGGCACCGCGGGGCTCGGCCCGGCCCGGCCCTGCCCGTGCGGGGCGGCGGGGGGACCCTCGCCCCTCCGCTGGGCACCGCGGGCACGGGGTCCCGGGGGGGAGCTTCGGGGGTCCCAGGGGCGGCAAGGCTTTCTGCGGGGCCTGCCGGGGCTCCCTCGGTCGGCGCCGCCGGGGCGGGGCGGGGGGCTGCTAGGTGAGGGACTTTTTGGTGTGAATTACACCGAAAAAAAAGGGTCTCTGCGGAAGGCACGCGGGAGGTGTCGAGCTGGGAACCTCGGCGGCGTGTCCCCGCGGGGATGTGCGGAGTTTGTGCTCCGGCCGGTTTGCAGGGGGTTGGGGGACGCCGGGGCACTGCGGGGTGCTCGGCTCCGAGGGGATCAGGGTGCCACCGGCAGCGGCTGCTGGGCATCCCGGGCTCCCCCGCCCGGGGCCCCGGGGCCGCTTGCGACAGGGGCGACGCACGAAACCGGCGGCCGGCCCTGGGAAAGGCTCCAGATTTGAGCATTTCTGTTGTTTGAGGCGCCCGCATTAGCAGCCCGAACACGTAGGAAAAGGCTGACATCTGCGGTTGGGTACGAGGCACCCGAGAAATGACAGACCTCCCGGTTCAGAGGGGTGCCCCCGTCTCGGGTCCCGGCGGGGAGGGACCCGCCTGCCCCCGGCTGCCTGCGGGAGCGGCTGGCCCGAGGGAACGAAACCTCCTCTCCCGAGGTTTCCTCAAGTTTAAAAGCAGGGATACGACACGGTCTCCCGATTTGGGACATTCACCGTCAACGCCCAGAAGCGAGAAGACAGAGGGAGACCTTCGGTATAAACTTCGCGCCTGATTCCAGTGGGAGCACAAATAACAATAGTTTCCGGGCTTTTGTCCCCGGTTTTCAAAATAACACATAAAATCGAGGGTGCCCCCTGGGTCATTTTCTCAGTCTTTGCATCAACGCACCCCTGCTTTTTATTCCTTACTGCGAAGTTTAACCCACCCCTGAATTTTTCCAAGCCCGTCCAGCTCTCTGGCCTGAGTTAGAAAGAAGCCGGTGCTTCTTTATTTGTACGAAGCCGCAAAGGCTGGCGAAACCCGCCTGGGCAGGGCAGCCGTGCGGGAGCCGGCTGTGAAGGCGCAGTCGGACCGCGCCGCGCTCCCCCCGCACCGGAGTCGGGACCGGACGGGTCGGTGGAGGTCCGCCCCCTCGGGAGCGCACGCATACACAACAGGGGCAGAAATTCGGAGACTTGTCGAGAGGGGAAGATAAATAAAAAATAAAAATGGGAAAAGAATAATTCGTTCGCCATTAAAACCGAAAAAGAAACAACCAACCAACCAAAAAAGGAGCCCGCAGAAAGAGGAATCCTGAAAGTTTCCTCTCGCTCTCCTCGTATTTTCTCTAGTTTGAACTGGGGTGTTGGGGTCGCATCACGGAGGGCATATGCCACCTCCGCGGGTCTGTATTTGTATGATCAAAATATTAAGGGGCGCTCTTTCTGCTTCGATGGCTTTCCCAGCAAGGGCTCAGAAGGGAGTAACACGGCTAAATGGCACCTTTAAGTACCAAGCTGTGGGGCAAAGGGTGTATTGCAAGAACAGATGAGAGTATGCTTGGCATAGCTAATATTTATTGACATTATCCAAGAGGAAATAAGTTCAAGATAAAGAAATGTTAGTTATTCCATGGCACAATTGTTGCACAAACTCCCTTCAATCAAGTTGTTTTGTTTTCAGGACTCTTTTGCAAGAATCTTCCACACGCTTGGTTTGAAAGCAGAGATCTCACGGGCTGTTCTGCATTTGCAGGGACGATCAAGCCAATCCTGAGAGAAAAGAGTCGCTTTAGAAGGAGAAAAAGTGTTTCTTCGTGGAGTTCAATTTATTTTTTTTAAATGCCGTATCTCAGAGAAAAGGCCTCTTGTAACGGATTCCTAGATCGTGTCAAATTATAACAAACTGAATCGCTGGAAGCAATTACAAAGCAAATATTGTGATCGGTGTTGTGGGTAGAATCGGAGCCGGGATTACAGAGGAATATTAACTCTGATTTTTTTTTTAAATCAACAGTGATTAGGTTTGTGTTAAGCCTAAAGACCTTTTCCTGTAGATGGCGTCCTTTGGGTACTGAGTAATCAATAATAATACAGTCGTACTCAGGAGACTTTATTAAACCTTGGATAATAAAACAATTAATATTTTTTTTTTGTTATCTATTTAGTGAAAGTGAAAAATCCTTGATTTATCGTAAGCAAAAGTGTGTTTCTCCTTCACGTGGATGCAAATAAAAACTGTTTGAATAAATAAGTTGTTTCTGAACATTTTGTTGTCAAAGTGTTAAATGTCCCCGTCATTTTTATTCAAACACTAACATGATTACAGCCAATTATATATTCACCAGTGTTCTTTATTTTAGAGTAATTGTACTTGTCACTAATAAAACAGAGACATAATGGATCGCTACTGTTCTGAATTTTAAAGCAATTTTCTGTAATTTGATTGAATTATACATCGTCTCCGCTACTTTTTTTATTTCTATATTTTGAAATCCTGTTTTCTTGAAAATTGCAGCTCTATTCCTGTTTTGTTGTTCCTGAAGTAACGAAACCTTCTGTAACGTTTATAAATAGAGACTCGTCCCTTTTGAAATGTGGAAAATCATCATTTCAGCCCCAACATACTGAAAGCCTTAGACTTAAAAACGGAAAGTCCGGAGGAGCGCCTAAACCAGAACACTTGGCTCAACGCGGCGTCCTCCTTTGAGCTGAGAAGCAGAACATAAGCAGAGGAAATAAAACTGCGCCGTGCTAGGAAGGTTCGATCACTTTATTGCAATGATTTGGTGCGCTTCTTGGGGCTCACACATAGAAACACGTCAAGACAAGCAGTGCAGTTGCTAGTATTTACCATGGGAGGATAGGTACAGACACGGAAAAAATATAACGCCAATGACGTTCCTCCAAGCAATTAGAGCGATTATCCGTATAGTGTCCGTATGTTCTTTTAGGTGGCGATTATAGGTGACTAGCCCAGGAGTGACTTGGCTCTCTTTAGGCACAGACAATAGAGAGGCAGGATGATACAGAAGTAGATGGAGATACCGCACACGCATGGGAAATATTGCGCTGCGTTATTATCCCGCTCCTCGGGTTGTTTTGCTGAGGATGAGCTCTCAGAGGGTTGGTTTTGTCGGTTGGTTTTTGGTTTTTTGTTTTTTGGTTTTTTTTTTGCTGTTGGTTTTCAAAGCCGAAAACATGCCTTTAATTTAGCAATTGTATCAACCATCAAGGCGACGAGATGTGATCCGCGTTGTCGCCAAACACAAATCAAAAAAATGATACAAAGGCTTTCACAAGTTAATTTCATATGACAAAACACGTGCCCACCACAACAGATAAAGTTAAACTATCACTTGCAAACCGTGCGACGGCGTGAGAAGGGATCTCTTAGGTACATTTAGCACAGCCAAACACGAATGTTTTTCCCGCGATTCTGCAAGGTAAAAGTAAGGGAAGGCGCGGGAATCCAGGTGGCTCCCGGCGAGAGCCTTTCAGTGAAGCCTTAGCAGGACATGATCACGACACCCAGTGAGAACACGCTTCTTGCGTTTCCGGATTCACTATTTAATATAACCACAGAAATTAGCTTGTAGTCGCCTTGGAAGAAGAAAAAAAAAAAAAAAAAGTGATCTACTCGTAAAAGGGTATCGTTTTATTAATTCTAGCGGGGACAAGGACTTGTGAGCCTTTTCTTTACCCTCTTTTATTGATGTTTTGCAATGAGTGTGAAAAGAAAGTGTAATGTCATCCTCTGCTGACATTCTGCTAGCAGGCAAATGAAAATTATTTATTTGTTGGAGTTTCCGGAGCTACGGCGTGATTTCATGATTTAGGTGGAGTTTATAGCTCGAGTATAATAAACATTGTTTTCTAAAAACTCTCTAGGAAACATAACCCGTGGGTGTGGGTGTGGGGGTGTGGGGGTGTAAAAGCCTATGCGAGCGCCCCGTCTAAAAGATGGAGAGCAGAAAACACACAAAGGAGATGCATCCCGGGAGAACTTTCTTTCAACGTTTTTCCTCTCCGCACTGTCACTGCACGGCAAGTCTGTCTGCAGCCGCTTCTCTTTCGTGGTCAAATTATTGTCGAGGCAAAACTACAAACCCCAGGCTTTAGCGAGGCACCGTCCGTGCTCGGTGGGAGGGACACAAATGGGATTTAACTTGTTGCCAGTCATTTTTGTGTGTTTGTTTGTTTGTGCTGGTGCTTTAAAAGCGAAACAAATTCCAGAAACAAAGCGGGGGGGTAGGGGTGGGCTGGGGAGGGAGGGAGGAGGAAAACAAGCTCTGTATAAAAGACATATCATATTAAAATAATACATGAACACACCCACTGATATCAAGGGTACGATATCAGCCCTTCCCCAAGAAACTTATTTATAAGTGGTAGCGGTTATAATCATCCAACAAGCCCCTTACCATCACTCCCCCCTCCCTCCGCTAAAGAAAGAAAGAAGGAAAACATGGAGACCACCCTGCCCGATATAAAAATTGTTCAGATAAAGAGCCAACTCCTGCGAGCCCTACTCATGCGAGGAGACCAAGGAGCGAGCAAGGTCTGCTTCCCGGGCAGCCTCCTCGGAGCTAGAGCAAGCCCCGGCACCCCGACCCCCGCGAAGTGCGGGTCCCGCCGCAGCCGTGCGGCGGCCGGGACGAGCACCGGCACCCCGCGTCCCGGCACCTCCTCCTCCTCCCGCCTGAGCCCCAGGCACCGAGAAAGCCAAAATCGGCTTTGCTCCGGGGCTCGCCAAACGCCTCCTCCTAGAGGGGTGTAGAGTCGTTTATGGCTTTTGTGCTACCCCGGGCATTTTGCTATGGTTACAAGGGGGCCCCGGGGCGGGGGGGGGCGGATAGGGGAGGATGTTGCGCTTTTGTAGGCCCTAAAAATGGGATCCGCAGCTGATCTCGCCGAGGCCGAGATCGCGGCGAGCGGCGGTGGCGGTGGCGGTGGCGGTGGCGGGGCGGCGCGGGGAGGGGAGGGGGCAGCGGCGGGCGGAGTGGCGCGGAGCGGCGCGGAGCGGAGCGGAGCGGCGCCGGGCGGGCGGCGGCGGGCACGGCGGGGCCAGGTAGGACGGGCGGGCAGCCCCGGGCCGGCTGCCTTCGGCGGGGCGCTGCGTGGGACAGCGCCGGGGAGAGGCCGGGCTGTCCCTCCGCCGGGGCAGGGGAGGGGGCCGGGGGGCGCGTCTTTCCTCTGGAGTTACCGAAAAACTGCCAAACCAGACCCGTGTGTCATTGGCCAAAGATTACGATTCTAAGAGGCTAAAGAGCTTTAGAACAACACCGTGAAAATATTCCAGCAACAGCTTCTTAGGAGTCAAAGAGCAGCTAGAAGTCTCTTCAAGCACTATTTGGGGCTGTTTGATGTTTGGGCTTTTTTTTTTTTCTCTCCAGGTCTTTCCCTTTCCCCGTATTTTATTTCCCAATTCTTTAATTCAATCTAACATCTCCGGCAAAAGCACTGTGTTGGCCAAGAATGTTTTAGCAGTAAACACAGAAGAAAATAAAATTATATATTTAAACGTCGAGAAGAGTACAAGGTTTTTAGCTTGTCCATTTCCCCCCCTCCCCTGCATTTTATTACCGTGGTCTGCATAACTCTGTGGATAGTTCTTCAGGGATATTTTAATTTTCAGTTTGACTCCTGAATCAGGGAGAGCTTTTGTTACTCAGGGACACGTATTACCTAGGCAGGTGTGACGGCTCCCTTATGCACGCTGGCATATAAAATAATAGCGACATTTAGGATCTAAAAAAACCACGCGTCTTAACGTTAAAGTTGGCAGCGAGTGTAAAAATACTGTGAAAAATTCTGGCAGGGGCAGCTGAACACACCAAATCCAGTGGATGCTCTACTCTCTCTAAATAGGCTTTCTGCGGATGGTATTCTACAGCTAGAGGAATAAATAAATAAAAACTTCAGCTTTTAATTAAGGCGATTTAATTCAGACCTCTCCACTCAGCCTAGCCGCCGAGGGAAATGTATACTCCAATGTTTACTCGGATCTCTTTCTGTCACTGTTCTGTCTTGTCTTACGCTCACATCAGCAAAGCTTTCTGGCCCCTGCAGCCATTGTTTCCCACTTCCATGTTCTCTGTCCAACCTCTGCCCGTCCAAGAAACTTCCTGAAGTTCCGCAGGAGGGGAACTATTTGCACCTAGCTGATTAATGTCATTGTTTTAAGGCTACCTCTCCCCTCGCTGCGCAGGCTCCTCGGAGGTATACAGTGCCCCGCTGGCTGTTCTTTATGGTACAGTGCAGCTTCTAAAAAGATCGTCGGATGGAGAAATTCAGCTCTTCTTGAAACATTTAAGCAACTGAGCAATTAGTTCTGAATGGGGGTGGGGGGAGGGAAGACTAAAGGGGGGGGGGAGAGCAGATACAACACAACTAGCCAGAAAACAACAGGGGTGGGGATGCATGGGAGGGGGACTTAAAATGTTTGTATTTAAAGGGTGCTTGCAAGGTCTTCGGCACAATATGTGCCGTTCTCCTTAAAGGGGCACTGAGTGCCAATAACCATTAGTCATCCAGTAGGGACTTTTCATTACAGATCTATCTTTAGCGGGAGTTCCCCAAAGTCTCCGAAGGGAATGTAGCTGCGGATTTCAAACCCGGTCCAGTTCCAGTCACACAGTGCCTGCGTATCTGCTGCAATAGAAAGGAGAGATACTCACCAGAGTTTCGGGAGTGCGCGAATAGCCCAAAGGTCTCTGCATTGCTCCTTTCCTCTGCGGAATACTATCTTGCATCCGAGGCAGTTCCCAGCCTATATTTGATGTTAACATTTATGCTATCTCAAACACGAGGCTCTCCCGTAGACATTTTTTCCAGGGTTTTCAAGCAAATTTCTCGGTGCCACAATGTTATGATGGAAGGATGCTGAAATGACAGGCCTCGTAGACGCTTGTCTTAATCATCGGCTTCTTAATTTAGTTTTAGTGCTGTGGTTTTGTGTGTGTGCGTGTGTGTGTGTGTCTGCGCGTGTGTGCGCGCAAGAGAAGCCTCTGACAACCTGCAGCTTCCTAATGACTGACGAGGCAGGGCTGCTGCAGCAAAGTAACACTTCCCTGGTGTGAAGACCTCTTACTGGGAAGTTTAGTTCACTACTGTTCTCGCAATCCTAATCGTATAACCTGTAACCAAAACCCACGGAAGAAGGATACAGCATGCTAAATAGACTAACTTCTATCACTAAACATTAGCACCACTACCAGCCGTTGAGGATTAACTGGAAGTTGGCTAGAGACGGACACCTAAACTTAAATCCACAAATGCGGATAGAAGGGTGGACCGCCGAATACTTCTTCCTCTCCCTCGCTGCCTCCATCCACCCTTCCACCTTCAGTCCCATTCGCCCCTCTTCAAAATGTTTGACTCCCTCTTTCTCTTTGTTAGCCCACCGCTCCATCCCCATTTGCCATGCCTTAGTGGCGGGGTATCGGTGTCTGCTGAGGAGCCCTTATCTTAATTGCCCAGGTAACCTGGAATAAATAAGGCAAGCTTAGAGTCAAGGGGGAATAGAATTATGTATGCGTACATCCAGGCGTTTACTGTACTGAATGTCATATTACTGATTGTTAAACCAAAGTGTCCCGACTCGTTTCATGGAAGCATGATGCTGTCGAAGCGTGGTTATTAAATACGCTTTCTTCATGGCTGAAAAAAAAACTCATTCATTCCTTAAACTGTCAGTACATTTTAGCAGCTTAACCCCTTGAAAGAGCCTGAGAGTAGAGAGCCGCTATACCCTTGTGAAGAAGGATTGAAGGCTGGAGCTGGGGGGGCATGCTGCATCTACTGAGCTCACAGCAGATAGGGCCTGTTTTTCCTTCGGCCTTTAACTTGAAATAAATAAATAAATAAATAAATGCGAGGGAGAAAAGTGTGAAACATTGTCCCTGCGAGTTATACCCAAGAATTGCACGGAGATCGCTGTTGAATGGCACTCCAGCCAGGAGGTTTCTGCACAGCTTTTCACCCCCATCCTGACCCCAGGCCGGACACTCTCAGCCCACCCCCGCCGCCTGGTGAGGCGGGTCCACAAGGCAGGCGAGCGCGCAGGTGAGGGAGCATCCGCGCTCTGCAGAGAGCCCGGTCCCCTCTGCACACCCACTCGTGTGTCGCAGGGCTGGGGCCGTGCGCGTCCCTTCCACGCACAGCCTGCTTCTCCAGACACCCCACAAAACCTTTCCTGTTAGAAAATGCTGCCATGAGGGACCTTCTCACAAGAACTCGAGTTTAGCCAGAGCTGAGGGGTCAAATCGGCTGCTCATGCAGTGCTACGGTGCACAAAGCTGCCGCTGAAGCGATGAGAGTCGTGGCCAGGGCAGAGCTCAGGGAAGAACTGGCGTTAGAGCAAGACTCTCGCATTTCCAATGTAAATCTCCAGTTTTATAAACGGAGAATTTTCTGTGGAAGAAAAAAAAAAATAGAGGGACGCAAAAGTTAAAGTCCAGCAGAAATAATAATTGATGTGGCTTCTCTTACAAATCCATTTCTGTCCTGTAAACAGTTAATTAATCTTCATGGGCTTAGAAAGATATGTACTACATATTGGACGCCACATTGCCTTTTTTGGTAGAACTGTATATCCACAGCATTAAAAAAAAATAATATAAATCCTAAGTTTGTGCACAGACCTTTATTCTGCAGCCGTGACAAATGACTGAATGTTAAATCTAGATCTCCAAATGTTTTAAAAGCGTGCTTCTTTCAGTGTTAGCCCTTTGCTCAGAAATGCAAAAGGATAAAACGTTTGTTTTCTTCCCTGCTACGTTTTCATCCCTGATCACAATGCAAAGTAAACTCAGCTTTGACCTAAGAAACACCTCAACGCATTAAAATTTCAACAGGCAATGTCAGTGTTACATTAAACGAGAACTCCTCCAGTTCGCTGCAGAGCTGGGATTTGAATAAAACGTTCAATGTTAACAAACAATACACACGTTTGGCACTTTGTGTATTAAATGGATCAAAGAGATTTGATAAGGCACAATACACCATTTGTACAGACCTGATTGAGTTAATATAATATCAGCAAATTTTACAGCGAAATGAATCTGTTTCTTTTCTTTGTGTTTAAAACCAGCACAGATTACAAATTTTAATGATCTGAAAATGTTTGGTATACAAAATCATGCTTATTTCAGTATTAGCAAAAACACAAGAAATTTTTCAACACAAACACCCAGCTGTGTCTATTTTAAAAGCAGTTCAATGACAGCTTGCACTTATGAGCATGCAATCAGCTAATTTCGCTTTTTTTTTCTTCTGTGTTAATCAACACTTTCCTTCCTGCATATCAGAGTACAAATAGTATAGTTACTCCACATCAGTAAATGTTTACGTAACCTGTCCTTTCTCTAGAATCCGGTTACACCGAATCATTACATGCTAGACCGAGTAGGAAAATGCACTGGGCCCAGCCACCCTAATGGGATCCTAGTGCACCATAATGACACATATTAGTCAACGATCATCATAATCATAATAATATGCAGGAATCTTACCTTTCCTCTTACCCCTTGCCATGGTAGAGGCAAGTCATATCCTCCCCATGGCACTCTTCCTCGAGAATTCCCATACATTGACTTCAGCGTTGAGCAATGAAATAATTACAAATTGACACGATTTTTTTTAAACTGCATTTCTAAAAAAAAAAAAAAAAATTAAAGTTAAATATAAGCGTGGTTGGTCATTGACTTTTATCTCTTTTTTTGTCAGTAGCAGCCTGTTATGAAATTGGATAAATAAATACAATTGTGGTAAGGTCATTCGAGGTTAATCCAATGCACAGAGTTCATGCCATTCCCAATTGCAATTGTTTATTACCGGTCCATTGTAATTGTTCTCGTTATTTACTCCCTTTCTCACACTCGCTCTCCCTCCCTCCCTTCCTCCCTCCCTCCCTCACACACACACACACACACACACACACAAACACATATATAAAACGCGCATCTACACGCAACCACGTCTGCCGCACGGAGCTCTAACCTGAATTTCCCCGGGATAAATTGTTTTAGCAGGGGTTGAGCTGCACGCGTTATTTTTACGGAACCATTTTTTCCTACAGCACAAACGTGAACTTTAGGTCGCTTAACGCGGCGCTGTGCGTTGCCTTTGCCCGCAGCTTCGGTCTGGATGCGATCAGCACGCTCTCTGCCCACTCCGTTTCCCCTTCCACTTCCCGAGCAAGGAAGCTGCGCGATTTATTTCGCTTTGTTTCAGGGCTGATCCCCCCCCACCACCACCACCACGCTGACAGTAAGAAATGATGTGATGTGGACGATTATCACCCGATTCCTTCGTCCCGGGAAACTGTGCCCGTAAGCCTGTCTCTGCCACCGCGTGTATCTGAAGGACCGGGGGCAGAGAGCGGCGGTACCGGACCGCTTCGCCTGCTCCGGAGCGCCCGAGCCGCGCCCCCCCGCCCCGCCCCTCCCCCAGCGAGCAAAAACCCCCGCGGAACCGAAACGCCGTGGCCCGACACCGCGGCCCGGGCAAGAAATCGCAGTATCTATTTCATGGCTTATTAGTATTAGTATTTATTTTTTACACCCGGCGCGCGGCCTGCCCTGCTCCGGCTGGCACCGCCCGGCAGCGCGAAGCGGGACGCAGCCGGGCCCCGGCGCCCCCCGCCCGGCCCCGGCGGCCCCGCGGGGAAGCGGCGGGCGGGGGAGCGCGGGGCCCGGCTCCGCCGCCGGCCTGGCGCCGCGCCGGCCCGGGGGGACCGAGGAGAGGGGAGAGGGTTGGGCTGGCTCCTCGCCGCGCCTCCCCGACTCACACTCCGGAGCGCGGCGGGCACGGACCGGGCGGGCCGGAGCGCAGCGTCTTCCCCGGCAGGCCGCGGCCTCCGGCCCGCTGCCGGACCCCGGGCCCGCGGCGGCCGCGTCCCCGCCAGATGATTTGGTTTTTTCTTTTTTTTTTTCTTTGTTTTTTTTCCTCTCTCGTGGTAAAACAATAAATAGAAATAACCGACACCGGGGCCTAGAAAAAAATAAACTCGCCGAGCGACTTCGGCGGGATCCGCAAAGTAGTACCTCCGCCGCCGGTGCGCCGCGGCCTCCTCACCCACCGGCCTCCCACCCCGCCTCCTCCGCCGCCGGAGGAGGGGGCCGAGAGGGACGGCGCAACTTTAGTCCACCGGAGAAACTACGAAGTAGGAGAACGGGCCGGTCCCGCGGCCGTGGGCCGGGCGCGGTTTGTTTGGCGCGAGGGGATTTGCGCTCGGACCGACGGCCGGGGGGGGGGGGGGGGGGGCGCGCGCAGCCCGCCGCGGTGATGCGCCCCTGCGCCGGTATCCCTGCGCCGCGGGAGCCGCGGCGGCGGCGGCGGCGGGCGGGGGGCGGGCCGGCGGCGGGCGGGCGCGGGGAGCGGCGAGGCGGAGCGGCGGGCCGCCATTGGCCGGCGGGCGGGCAGACGCGCCGGCACGCCGCCGGCCCTGATTGGGCGGCCGGTGGGAAAGGTTAAACCAAAAAATTTTTTACAGCCCCGGTGCGTGTCTGCAGCTCTGAAATTAATTGCGGCCAGGGCGGTCTGTATCGCTATAGCCCGTCTCCGCTCGCTCCTCGCCGACCCGCGGCTGCGGCTGCTCCTTCCTCCCCCCTGCTCTGCCTTGCCGGGGGAACCAGGCACCATGAAGTAGCTTTTTTTTTTTTTTTTTTTTTTTTTTTTGTCTGTGTTTGTGTGTTGGTTTTTTTTTTTTTTTTGTTGTTGTTGTTGTTGGGTTTTCAGAGGGTTTTTTCCCCCATTTTTTTCTCCTTTTTTTTTTTTTTTTTTTTTTTTCCTCCGCTCTGACTCGGTTTGATTTTATCTGATTGGTGATTATTATTACTATTATTTTTTTCCCTCCCCGGCGGTTCCTGTCCTTGCTACATGACTTGCCAGCGCTTGAGACTGCGGTCCAACTGCGCTGCCGCCGCCGCCGCCGCCGCCGCCGCCGCCGCCGCCTCGGCCGCCGCCGCCTCCGCCGCCGCCCCGCGCGCTGCTCCCTCGGCCGCTGCAACTTTCCCCCTCAGACTAGTGTGTGATGTTGGACATGGGAGATAGGAAGGAAGTGAAAATGCTGCCGAAATCCTCCTTTAGCATAAACAGCCTGGTGCCCGAAGCCGTCCAGAGCGACAACAACCACAGCAGCCACAGCCACCACAACAGCCACCACCCCCACCACCACCACCACCACCACCACCACCACCACCACCCGCCGCCGCAGCAGCCCCAGCGAGCCGCCGCGGCCGAGGACGAGGACGAGGAGAAGGGGCAGCTCCTCCTGCCGGCCCCCGCCGCCGCCGCCGCCGCCTCCGGCGCCCTGGAGGTGGCCAAGGCGGACATGCTGGCGGGCAAAGGCGACGCGGGCGCGGCGGCGGCGGCGGCGGCGGAGCTGGAGGAGAAGGAGAAGGCGGCGGAGGAGAAGAAGGGGGCGGCGGAGGGGAGCAAGGACGGGGAGAGCGGGAAGGAGGGGGAGAAGAAGAACGGCAAGTACGAGAAGCCGCCGTTCAGCTACAACGCGCTCATCATGATGGCCATCCGGCAGAGCCCCGAGAAGCGGCTCACGCTCAACGGCATCTACGAGTTCATCATGAAGAACTTCCCCTACTACCGGGAGAACAAGCAGGGCTGGCAGAACTCCATCCGCCACAACCTCTCCCTCAATAAGTGCTTCGTCAAGGTGCCCCGCCACTACGACGACCCGGGCAAAGGGAACTACTGGATGCTGGACCCCTCCAGCGACGACGTCTTCATCGGGGGCACCACCGGCAAGCTCCGCCGGCGCTCCACCACCTCCCGGGCCAAGCTGGCCTTCAAGCGGGGCGCCCGGCTCACCTCCACCGGACTGACATTCATGGATAGGGCAGGATCCTTGTACTGGCCTATGTCCCCTTTCCTCTCCCTGCACCACCCCCGGGCCAGCAGCACTTTGAGTTACAATGGGACCACCTCCGCCTACCCCAGCCACCCCATGCCCTACAGCTCAGTGTTGACTCAAAACTCCTTGGGAAACAACCACTCCTTTTCCACGTCTAATGGGTTAAGTGTTGATAGACTAGTCAATGGAGAGATACCTTATGCCACTCATCACCTCACAGCAGCAGCTCTGGCCGCCTCAGTGCCGTGTGGCTTGTCAGTTCCCTGCTCCGGCACCTATTCCCTAAACCCCTGCTCTGTAAACCTCCTAGCAGGACAGACGAGTTACTTTTTCCCCCATGTTCCTCACCCTTCAATGACTTCTCAAAGCAGCACTTCAATGACGGCCAGGGCAGCCTCCTCCTCCACGTCGCCACAGGCGCCCTCCACTCTCCCCTGTGAGTCCTTAAGACCTTCTTTGCCAAGTTTTACAACGGGACTTTCCGGAGGACTTTCTGATTATTTCACACATCAAAATCAGGGGTCTTCTTCAAACCCTTTAATACATTAACATCCATGGGATCAGACTGTAAGTGAACATTTTACACACATTTGCATTGTAAATGATAATTAAAAGAGAAAAAAAAAAAAGCAAAACAAAAAAGTCCAGGTATTTTTTATTAAGTTCCCCCATTTTCTGTACGTTTGTTCAGTCTTTAGGGTTGTTTATTATTCCACCAAGGTGAGGAGTGTCAGCAAGGTGCAATGTGGGGAGATTACATTGTAGACTATGAAGTTCGGAAGACAAAATTATAGTAGAATGTGTATCTAAATAGTGACTGCTTTTGCAATTTTTTATTCAAATATGATGAGTCTATCACTAAAAGCCGCCAGATTCTCCATGTTTGCAGTATTATAAGTTATCATGGATATGTCGGTGGGTGCAGACCTTGAAAGAAAAAAAAAACCCAAAACCACCACTAAATTTATGAAAACTCTAAAAAACTTAAACCGTAATTTGTATTTAAGCAGAATTAGTACTGAAAGATGCCCAAGAACTACATTTTGGCCATTTATTATTTTATCCTTTTCTTTACTGAACTGCTTTTTTTTTTTTTTGCTTCTTTTTTTTTTTTTTTGGTTTGTTTGTTTGTTTGTTTACTTTTAGACCAAAGATTGGGTTTTAGAAAATGCACTCAGTGTACGGAGTAATTTAAAAAAACAGCAACATTATTTCAGTTTGCAGCACTGCCCGTTCAAATGAATCAGAAGGGGACAAAATTAATGATTGCCTTCAGTTTGTGTTGTGTATATTTTGATGTATGTGGTCACTAACAGGTCACCTTTATTTTTTTTCTAAATGTAGTGAAATGTTAATACCTATTGTACTTATAGGTAAACCTTGCAAATATGTAACCTGTGTTGCGCAAATGCCGCATAAATTTGAGTGATTGTTAATGTCGTCTTAAAATTTCTTGATTGTGATACTGTGGTCATATGCCCGTGTTTGTCACTTACAAAAATGTTTACTATGAACACACAGAAATAAAAAAATAGGCTAAATTCATATATACTTGATAGTTTTTTTGTCTCTTTTATTAACTAGAATTAATATGCCAGGGGCTTTAAAGTTACAGGGAGATCAGAGCGGTGCTTATTACAGCAGTCCACCATTTTTCACACGCTCCTCTCTCCACCCCCCCGCCCCCCCTCCTATCATATTGTCTTTAACAGCAGTATTTTCAAATGTAAAGGATCAGGGTATTTAATTAAACACCACAGCCACTATTGCGATGTCCGTTTTGGGGCAGAACTCTTAGCAGGTCTGCTTAAAAATTGTTAGTACGAGGTAGGGTGTCTTACTAAAAACTGGCTTAAGTTGAAGATGCTTAAAATTGCGTACGTATGTGTATACACATATATATACATACATATACATTTAAGTATGTATGCACAAATGAGGAAAAAGGCAAGGTGCTTTATTGCGTGGATACGTGTTGTTCTTGCAGCCTCTGAAATGCATTCAAAGAATTATTCTTCTGAAAGGTATTGATTTCGACTCTATGATGACTGGAGATCTATTAACTATGGCTGTGTATGTGTGTGTATATAAATATACATATTAGCTTTCCTATACTCATTTGATCAGATTTAGCAAGCTACGATACGTATGTGTATAAAGTGCAATCCTGATCTTAAAGGAACACTGTTCCGGAAGCATCTATACTGTACGTATTTATATACTTTTAATGCTGCAAACACTTTGGCTTTAAATATTGTAAAAGCAGCGAGAGTTTTTCAGCTCGAGCCTCTCTCCTCTGCGCCTGTCGCCCTCCGGACGGGGAAGGAGCCGCGGAGGGGTGAGGTGAAGTTGCAGCACATTGCAGGGAGGCAGAGGGCTGCAGGGGTCACGTGACGCCCTGGCTTGCATACCGATGTTGGAACGTTTTAGGGGAAAAAAGAAAACCAAACCCAAACCTGTGTGGATGCGCTTAAATTTAAAGTTTTGAAACGGACTTCTCCTTCGCTAGCCGTCTGCCGATGGTAACGCTTGCTGAAGCCCGCTAACCCGTGCGAGCGCCCAGCAGCGTGCTCCGCTGCCCGGAGAACCAATCCATTAGTTTTAAGGGGGCAAGGCTACGACTAATTTTAAGAAGCATTTAATCCTAAAAAGAGAATTGGTTTCTTGATGAGTTTAGGGAAGCCTGTAAAAGCCGCAACTCTTGAAAATAATTAGAAAACTTGTGCAAAAGGTTTAGGAACTAATTGGATCCCGCGGTGAGTCCGCAGAGGACAAGTTGTTCATTTGTTACGTTTGTGTAGTCGAAACTGGGCTCCGCAGCAGTGCAATAAGCCGGCGACTGCTCACAATAGGCCCAATGAAAAATAATCTCCAGCTCGGAGATGTTATCGCAGACACTTTAGAGAGCTGGTCTTAGAAAGTCAGAAAAGAGGAAGAAAAAGAAAAAGGGGGGTGGGGGGAAATGCCGGGGGGTGAATAAGGAAGCAAGAGCAAATCTGAATTCTTGTAAAGAGAATATTTTTCATGCTGAAAGAATAAGGGGAGGGAGGGGATATCTTCCGAAAATAAGTAATAAATAAACAGATGCAAGCAGATCTGCAGGAAAGAGAGAGGAGTGAAAGGTTATGGATGAGAGATGGGACACCCAGCTCTGCATTATGTGGGGGAGAAGGAGAGAAATCTCTGATATTCTTGGCTTTCACTCTCACTCCTGCAATTCAAAATTAATCATCACTCTGAGAAAAAGGTTGCTTTGTTTGGGGATGAAGAGATGATACCACCACTTGGAAGCGCCTAACCTCTCCCATATTCTTCACTCTATTGTCATTAAAATAAGTGATCGCAAAAAAAAAACCTAAAAAAAACCCCAAAACCCCTTTGCAACAAACCTATCGGAAATAATAAAATTAAATAGGTGTGATTTAAACTCCTGAAGCCTCGAGACCCCATTCTGTATACTTGTGCGTAAGCAAATTAAAAGAATGGCATCTGCTGCAGCTGACAAAGGAAATTATTTATTATTTACCACTTGCAATTGGTTGTATACTGTAGGAAATCCAACAGCACGTACTTAAAGTATTATCTAGTTCGCAACGTAAAAAAATCCACTGGCAGTGTACTAAAAGGAGGAAAAAGGCAAGTTAGTTTGGAGGAAAGCACAATCTCGCCATGTCAGAGTTTGGGGTTGGCTAATAAGCATTAATTAGATAAGCGTGATGCATAATAATTCCTGAAAAGGGTAGCCCTGATGTATGTCTCTCCAGACTTCGTTTAAGCAAGCGCTCGCTCTCAATGCTCTCCTTTAGGTTTAGCTTAGCAAAGTGCTGCCTAAGCAGTTCAGGTGCCACAGACTTTTCCCTCTTTCTCTCACACTGGGGGAAGGGTTAGCTTGTGAGCTGGTAATTTATTCACGTCTCCATACACATATTTCCAGCAATGAGACTGTCTTTGTAAAGAGGAAAAAAAAAATGCTAAAGTTGTCATGGATTGCAGCAGGACTGCCAAGGCCCCGAATATGCCTTTACCTTTGCCTGCTCCCCAGCCAGAGAAACCCTTTTGTTCGCTGAGGATGTCTTTCTTTTAGGCTAATCTTTGCATAGGATCGTTCGGTACTGAATGTGAGGTGGTGGGTTTGGTTGGGTTTTTTTTCATTTTTTATTTTTTTTTTTTTAACCAAGTAATAATTCTGTTATCTGATATTTGTTTCCATGGTGGTTTATATGTCAAGTCCTTAAGCTAATCTTTTAGAATTCTTTTAAAATATGCCCATTTCCAGAATGTTGCGGTGTCTTAGTGTCGTTTCTTTAGCGTTTCCTAATTTAGAGTGTTTATGGGGAACGGGTGGTCTTTATGGAATTAAGGAGCTATTGTTATTTTCCTAGTTGATGTTTGAGGTGATTAACTTTGCTCGCCTAGATCGTAGGAGAAGAAATCTGCTCATCAAGAAACCTCCAATTACGATTTTAAGATTGCCTTCGCAAACACGTTTGAGGAATAATAAACTGTAACTCGAATCCACAATGGGATATTTAGCCAACCAGTTTTTGACACATTTTAAATATTTTTCTTTTGTTTCAGTAAAAATAGCATCCGTTATGTGGAATGTATTCTTAGGAGAGGGTTTAAAAGAAAGTGAACAATAACGTTATTTTGCCTTAAACGGCACAAAACTACCGTTTGGGGGAGTGATAATTTTTTTTTAATCCGGTGCTTGAAAAAAAAAATCGTTTAACCGGGACGTCATTTTGCTCTTTATAACTTCTTCTGATGATTATTAAGATTTATGTCAGGAATTATGATTCAGGTACACACCCCCTCACCACTTGTGTTAATATGAGGTCTCAATCACCACGTATTCACTATTCACTCGAGAAAAACTCCCACTGAACTCCGGTGACGTTTTGGCTGAACCACATCAGAGTTTTGCTTAAGAAAGAACATCAAGCAAGACTCACCGTTTTATTCTTTATTCTTTAATTATTCGTATTTTCCCTTAGGAAGGGGGGGGAAAAAAAGTCTGCCTGTAGAGAGTCACTGCTGTGTACAGTCGCGAATAATCCATCCGCCCAAGAAAGAAAGCCTCTGTGCATACATAGTACACGACTACAAATTCAACGAATGGCAATAAATATGTATACATACATACAGAGGCACACAACCCCACAGAGGGGTCTATCCGTGCACTAGTGTCTGTAGTAGCTCCTCGGCAGTTTTGTGCACCGAAATGTTCTTGTTTTGAATACACCCTCCCCCCCCCCCCCCCCCCCCCGCCCCGTGGCGAAGGTGCCTGGGTAAATGGGTCAAAAAGTGGTGGAGAACTGGGTTAGAAAGAGGTGAAGGTGAAGATCATTAGAGGTTTTAGGGCTGGCTGTGGCTGTTTTGCTGGGTTTGTGTGACTGTGCCCAGAGGGCGGAGTTCCTGCACATTCCTACCTCACCGGAGAACCTGCCCTCAACTCCACTGCAGCTCCTCCAGAGAGATGGGACCCTCCAGAAGAAACCTGCCCAGCAATCCCAGCAAGCCTTCCCGCCAGAAGGGTAGGTGCACTTCAAGAAAACCTTCCCTACTTCTTCTCCCAACAGGCAGACCCATGTGATACGAATGAACAGAGATGACAGACTTCTGTCTAAACGTACTGTTACCCCTGCCCCCTGGTAAGCAGATCGCCCGTGCAACCGAAGCACAGTTTCAAAGCACCAGTTACACCAAAACTGCGTGTGCCTAATGTTAGGATTTTTTTTTTTTTTGGTCTTTTTTTTTTTTTTTTTTTTTTTGGTCGCTTCCTCAAAGTGTTTCCTCCCCCGGCCTCCCCCCTCCCCCTCGGGCTCTTTCGTTTCAATCGGTAAGTTGGAAGTTTCTTCGCCGGTTTAGCAGTTCTCGAGGTTTATCCGTAGATTTTTTTTTTTTTTAGCTTGTTTTGTTAACGTGCTCTTTGTTTGCTTGTTTGCCACTAACGCCAGAGAAAGTCACACGTGTGAAATGTTGTATTTGCCTTTTTTAAGATGCCAGGAGAAACTGCCTCTACCTGCAAGAAAGGCTCACGATGGCACTTCGGGATAGGAGTCCTCCGCCGGCACCGGGTGAGTGCAGATTTTACTCCTCTTTTACACTCAGGAATCAGGTAGCTACACCCGTGATTTGTGTCCACTGGTGTCAGGATGGGAGGGAGCGCCGTTGCCGCGGATGAGTGCCCTGGCATTTTGGTCATGGCTGAGAGTAGAAATATTATGGGGGCTAGGCAAAATTCCCCGCCACCACTCATTCCGGGATGAAATGTGCTCCTTGTTCCATCTCTGCTGTATGAAAGACGATTTTAGCACGGCGAGTATAGGCGGATTGAGTAATGATTTATTTCTAAAAAATCTGAGCCTCCCATTTGAGAAAAAGCTACGGGCTTCTCCCACCTTTCGGGAGTTGTGAAAAGAGTGTTAATATTCCTAAATTCTCAGGAAAGCGACTAAAAGCCAAAAATTCCGGGAGAGCCAGGAAAGAGACCTTGTAAAAAGCCGTACATCTAAAACCGAGCTGGGTTTTGCTCTGAGTGCTCCAGCGGAGCACAAACGTGCCCTTACAAACCCCGACCCGATCACGGGCAACGTTCATGTCCATGGGAGAGCTCCAGGCACTCCCTTTGTCTTCCCACTCCCCAAATTCCGTGACTGCGTTCTGGATATATGGAGATCTACGTGCCGCAAACCGAAATCTCGGCATAGGGGCAGAAGTTTAAACCAACTGATTTGTTCAGCTGGCTCATGCTTGCGGGCGGGGGCAGGCGTGCGGGTGCGTGGGCAGGACCCCGGGGACGGGGCCCTCTGTGGACCGACTTGTCCTTGTTTTGTTGTCCCGGCGTGGCGGAGGGAAGGAGCGACGGCTCGTGTCCCACCCGGTGGCTGTCTTTCACCTCCTTGTTCCTGCCATTTCTATCCTCAGGAAAATAGTTAGTTCTTTTAAATATACAGCAAATTAAGTTTGCCCTGACGCTGTGAGCTGAGGCACCTCAGCCTAGGGGGAGGCGGTACCGGGCGGCTGTCCCCTTCGCACCGCAGCAAACGGCACGGGTGGACGGGGAAGCGAGCGCTCCCACACGCACAGCACACGCCGGCGTTAACTTCTGACGGAACGGCCGGCGTGGCGTCCGCCCGGCTGAAACCTGCCCAGGGATGCCCCGTGGGTCCCGCGGGGCACGGGTGGAGCTCCACACGTGGAGAGCGGCACCCGCCCCCGCGTGTCTCCGGGACAGCGGGGACCCGTCGCCGCCAAACACCCGCGGCCTGACGCCCCGCGCGAAGCCGCCGTGCCCGGACACGCGTGTCCGCGGGGCGAGGCGGGGGCCGGGCCGGCGGGGGGCGGGCGGCGCGGCGGCGGCGCTGCGCGTCCCGCGGGCTGGGGGCGCTCTTGCCTCGCGGGAGAACCGGCCTCCCCCCCACGCCCCCCCCCCTCCCCCCCCACGCCCCGCGGGGACCGGCGGCGCCGAGCCCGGCCGCCCGCCTGGAAGCCGGTGTGTGCGCGGGGCCTCTGTCACGTCCCGGCACTCACCTGCCAGTTGGTAAAAGTGCGATTTGCAGGCGACGGGCGTTTGTATTCGGAGGGCTTGAGGCCGTGCCCCCTCCCGCCCCCTCAGAAAGGAGGAAAAATGTGAAGTCTCCCTCTTCGTACTGGCTTAGCTTTGCGTCTTGGTAGCTACCAAGAGACACATGCTGCTGTAGGGAAATGCGGTTAGAGTCAGAGTGCTCTTCCTGCGACCTGGTCCAGGATGCTCCGACCCAAGAGCGGCACCGCAAAACCCACCTCCCACTCCACCGGGGCAAAATAAACCAGCGAAAACTCGAAAAACAAAAACAAAGGAAACAAAACAGACCGCCATAATAAACAGATAGCTAAAGCAACTACAGGCAACTTCCCCCCCCCCCCCCCCCCCGCCCGCCCGCTCCTTCTGAAGACCCTGTAACAGAATACAGTAACAGGCTAGCGAATTAGACTTAAAGCGAGCGGATTTACTATTCTCAGTCGGGGAAATGAATGCGGACCGTCTGCAAAGTCCGTTTCAAAGAATTATCTCTAGGGAGTCCTCCAAGTGCATATGGGGTTATCCGTGATTTGAGAGGAAAGACTAAACGAGAGGGAGTCTGAGAAAAGCCTGCCACTGTCACCCTACCCTAAGGTGAGTAAAGCATCCCTGTAAAGTTAGCTGCAAAGAGCTGCTTAACCTAAGACCGCGAGGTGAAAGCTCTCCTCGCCCGGAGCCGCCGGGCCAGGGAGCCTGAATTTCGAGCTACAAAGGCGGCACGAAGCCCGGGCTCTCTGAGGTTTATTTTCTTTTTTCGGACGTGAGGAATTCAGGACGGTTTACAGTTGATTTCGCAGGGGCATCTTTTACAGGGAGGTAGCACACGTGAAAGGAGCCCTTCCCCTCCGGGGCGCTCCCGGCCCGCGGCGGCGGGAGCTGGCGGCGCCCACGGCAGCTCTCCCGTGACCGTGGCGGGGCGACGGGGTCTGCAGCCGCCGGTCTGCGGGGGAGACCGCGCCGAGCTCCCCCGGAACTCGGAGGCCCCCCAAGATAAGCCTTCGCCCTGCACTGTTCATTAGTGGAAGGAAAAGAACTCCCAGCCGGTCCCCCCCCCCACCCCCCCTTGCCCGGTTTCCACCCAGAAGTGATCTGATCGCAAGATTTCAGATTAGATAGTCTGTTAATTTAATCATATCCAAGAGGAGGCAGGTATCTGCCAAAAAAATCTGGCTGAAGTCTGGCTGTAGAGTAAAAAAGAGGAATTCTTGCTCAGCCTTGGAAGACAGTTTAAAAAAAAAAATAGAGAAAGAAAAAAAAAGTTGCATTCTCATAAAAATAAGCAAAATCTCATTGTGAAGCACTGCATGTCCCAAAAGGCTGCAATACTTAGGAGGATTAAATACGAGCAATATTCACCAAACTGTTCTTTTGAAGCAAAAATCTCGGTGATGCTATAGTAGAACTTGCATTTCCCCCTTTTTATGCTCCGTCCACACCCAAACAAACACACTCGCATCCCCACACCAGTATATTTCCAAATGGGGATGACGGCTCCGACAAGACTTTTCACTAGATCCCGAACGAAACAAAGCTGGGACAGATTATTCGAGCGGCCTGTGGCGGGATATGGCGAGGCGCATCACATCATCACATATATTTATCATGCCATGGCTTATAGGTAACTTTAAAACACGCCAGTGATAAGCAAATCTCCTTTTGAGTTTCTGAACTGCACTTCTGATGGCGAATGCGTCTGGAGGAGAGAATCACAGTGGTACAGGGTGGCGAGGGTATTTTTATTAGCGTACGGTATACACACACTCGTATGGGTCTATGAGAAAACAGATAAGAATTATGCAAACAAAACCCGCATTGTTGTTTTATCAATGAACCTTTCCCACTATGCCTATATCGCTATAGCTATATATATACACGTGTATATATTCATGTGTGTATATATGCACGTAGAATTTGCCTGATCTTTTCTGAATGTGAAAGTGTCCTCTACCATTAATCAGAAAAGCCAGCACTGCATGTTCCTTTTCTTGTTTGCTTGTTTATTCTGTTTGAGCAAAGTTGTTTGTTTTTCTGGGAAGCGTAAGTTGCCTTCAGTTATGTCATCACTGTCATTTGCATTTAGGCGGAAGGGTAGGACTTATTAGCTCTATTTTTATTATTAAATCAGTGAAGGTAAAAGTACTAACAATTAAATACAGATCTCTGATTGCAGGTTGGAGCAGCAAAATCGATTGTCTCTTCATCAATAAGACAAGTGTTGAGTAGCTTGCTATTGATTAGTATGTTTATTTATGCAGAACTTTAGGCATTTGCTTACATATTTCGGGTTCTTTGTCTACTAATTATTATACCAGATTGGTTTGAAAGAAAGAGCTTAGACTGGGAAACACACTTGACAGATCCATTCTTAGCTAACCTGATAGTGGATTATTGCAATCCAATAAGTTTAACAAATTACTTATACGTGCTTGCCTTTCGAGCAATTAGGAAACCGTTTCAGATTAAAATCCCTTGTTGCGTTCGGGGTCGGTTCATTTAAATAAAGGGGCATTCCGTTTAGATATTTTCCAAATGAAAAATGATTTTCTGGATCCGCAGAGGCTGAACAGCAGTCGATGTGTGCTTCGCCTTCCGGGCCCTTGGCTTCCTTTGTAAGTGTAAAACACCTTCCCAGCAATAGAGTGGCCCCTGGGGTTTCCTGATAGATGGAATTTTAGAATCGGAGGTAATCTGAATATAGAAATCAGGAATCGATATATTAAAAGAAAGAAAAAAATAGGGGGACCGGCTTTCAAATATCGGAGTGCTCCAAAGCATGCCATGTTTTCAGATGCTTTTTGGCTTAGTGATTTAATCAGTTCAAAAGGAATCGCCCCAGCCTCTCTGCTAAACGGTCTGGTTTCCAGCCATCCCCTCCCCGGACCGCAGAAGGCTGACATTTTGATATATTTTTTAGCACACTTCCCCCCCGCCCCCCCCCCCCCCCCCCGACACCGGCATTTTCTTTTGCGGCCGTGTCGGGGGGGGCTCTGCTTTATCAATATTTTCCCTTCCCCGCTTCGCCCCTGCTGGCACAGGCACCTCGGCGGCGCGGAGCCAGCTCAGGCCGGGCAGGATGGCGGGGGGCGGTGTGAAGGCCAGGTGCCGGGAGGGAAAGCCGCCTCCCCACGGCCCACGCCGGCCCACGCCGGCCCACGCCGGCCTCGCTGCCCGGGGAGCGGCGCCGCGGGAGCCCCAGCTACAGGTTGGGAAGCGGGAACAGGACCTGCGTGCGGTGCCGAGCAAGTGCCAAGCCCTTCTTCGCGACCAGGAGCGCTCTTCATTTCTTCCTTGTCTTCTGCCTTCGGCAAGTTTTGCCGGGGAGGGGGGCAGGATTTTCTTTTTCTTTCTTTTTTTTTTTTCTTTCTTTCTTTCTTCTTTTACCTCCAGCAACTGCTGCGTTACAACCTGTAGCGATAAGACGGCCTCGCATCAGATGATCACAGAGATAAGTAATCTCTCCCCTCGGCCCGTGGTGTAGCTGCCCGTATGCGCTTGAATCTTAGAGCGCTAAGTCTGGCCTGTGAATGAACGAGAAAACACTCGACAGGTCGTGAATAATCGTTTTAATGAGTGTGTAAAAGCGTGCGACGGGGTGCACGGAGCTGTCGGGTTAAACAAACAACTTGTACCCTGACGAAATCCGATTGTTAAAGTGCAAAGTGGTGTCAGTCCAATTTCCATCCCAGTTCTAAAAACCACAGATCTAAGTCGCGGGAGTCCAATTTTCCCCATTAAGAAAAATAACAATATTTTCTGAACGCAAGTGCGATCGTCCCTAATGTTAGCCTTTGAGGAAAAAAAGACCAGTTGCTTATCCCAAAGGTACTGAAGTTATTTCCGTAATTTTTTATTATTTTCAAAGACATTAGTTTAAAAGTATGCATTTGACATTTTCCTAGATATTATCAGATCAATGCGGTAAATATTTTCCTTTTCTGTGTCGTCCCCCCCCCCCCCGTATGTTTTTCTTCACAGATCACTGGAGGCAAACATCGAATTAATTGGATCTCAATGGCTGAGGTTGGTAACTTTGTATTGAACTAAGGTTATCTCTGCCATATGGTCCAGGTGTTTACACGACATTTCAGGCGTTTCTAGAAAAGGTAAATCCGGATAACATATATGATAAAATTAAAAGGGAGTTATAATATTGTATACTCCAAACCCAAGTTATCTTACCCCTGTGTAGGAAGGTAGCACTCTGTGGGCCTGTCACAATCTATCCAGAGACTATAAATTCCAGAGAAAAATTACGGAGGGTTTTTTTTTCTTTTCTTTTTTTTTTTTTTTTTTAAAAAAAAAAAAAAAAAAAAAAGGAAGACTGCCTCCAGAATAGCCAGGTCTGTTTCCTTTACAACTAGAGGGCCTTGCACTATTTTGAAAATGTAAACCCCACTCCTTTAAGTCAACTAATTATTTTTTAGGGTTAGTTGATTATTGAATGACGCATATTACCGATGTTTATTGTTGCTAAAGACTTCCAGACCGACTACAGGTCTGGTTCTCTCTGTGAAAAGCCATTTGCAGATGTGTCCCCCCTTTCTTTGAAAATACCGGTTTGAGCAAAGCGAGGCAAGGCAACCCCAGGTGGAAACCAATGCTTTTTAAAATTTCTCTATAGCACGGTTCCGTTTAATACTCGGATTTCCAAAAATAATATGACATTGGAAAATAAACGGCATGCCAAAATGTATTGCTAGGCTATAGACATAACGGGGACCCAATGCGGTTTCCAGTGATACGAATGGGAAATTTACTTTTGATACTGGTGGAAGTCGAATCTGGACATGTATGAACCGGATAGGAGTATCCAGATGGCTTTGGTCTCAAGCCGATCTCCAGCGCTTGTAGCAATTGGAATTAAAACACAGAAGGTTGTTTGTTTTTTTTTTTTCACCAACGTAGTTTTGTGTTGTGTTTTAGGAACGATGTAGGCATTCAGAATGAATAACATCGTTCAGTTTCCCGTTCCTACGCGCGGCAGAATCGCCTTTGCGCACCTTCCTCTGAAACCGGTGTTAGAAAGAAAAGACAGAGAGAAGAAAAGAGAGGGCGAGGGGGAGAAGAAAGAAAAGATAACTCAGCCCTGCTGGATTTGGTAGCGAATCTATAACTAATGAGCCATACGATCATATAACAGCATTTAACAAGCATCTGACAAATGTTCTGGGCATTTTCAAACATGGCTTTGTTCAGACTGTATGACTTGAAACACGTCGTTGCCCGGACCAGCCTGAACGCTGAAGACTGTCAAAACCGAAGTGTTGTTCCCACTGTTTTCCTTAACTCGCTGCGGGCGAAGAAAGGGATGTAGGCTCAGCCCCACGAAGGAAAGATAGGGGAGAATGCAAGACAAAGCGCAAGGACATGTGCCTCCCAAGCACAACAGGACAGAAGGCTGCATCCTGAGAGCTAGGAAACATTTCTCATCCCAATGAAAGACTAATGCCCTCCTCCTGCAACTGCAATTTCCATTGCAACAAAAACGTGCGTAAAATGGGCACGGTGGATAGCAAAAACCTATCAGTTTCCTGCTGTAGTTCTGCTAATAAATAAACTTCTAAATGTTTAAAACACTCTATCTGTCACATTCACAAGATAGGTACTGTAAATTCCTGTTGCAAATATACAAACAGAGATCCAAGAGGTTGCCTCTGTTTTTGTATCTCTCTCTCACAAGAAATGCACTATCAAAACATTAATTATATTTGAAAGGGAGCAGATTATTTGTTTGAGAAAGAATTACATTCTTGAATTTATATTCCACGCAGATCTCTCCTCCTGTCTGCTGAGAGGGTTGAACTGTAAATCTGTCTCAAATGATGTACCCCTAAAATGTAGGTAGGTGTGTCACATTAGAGTAGTAGAGAGATGGGAGATAAACTGTAGGTGCTTTTAGACACCTCTGTGGGATGGATCGTTAGGGAATATCGAAATCAACGTGAAATTGCAAATCTAACATGCGAAGAACATACACCCTTGTTCTTTGACAATGGAAATACAAACACACATAGACACGCAGAGATGAACCTAGTTAGTTATTAAACACTGACTCACAGGAGTTTGGGCCTTCAGTTGCTATTGGGTTTTTTGTTTTGTGGGTTTGGTTTGGTTTGTGTTTTTTTTTTTTTTTGTTGTTGTTTTTGTTTTGTGTTTTAGGTTTTTTGGTTTGTTTGTTTTTAATGCTATGTGCACATCTTGCTGTAGCTGATAGTTGAAAAGGTACCAGCTGTGTGAGTCACGAGCCATCATTTAAAGATCGTACCTTATTTCCTGCTTTTTAAAAGACTAATAAAAGGATTAAACAGATGCCCTCATAGCTCTACCTTTATTCTGAGAAAAATGGTCATCTACTGCGGCTTTATTAGGACCCCCTGAAATACTGTCCCTGGCGTCTCCTTTTTCCACTCTCCGCTAACCAGCCGCTCAGCATCTCCTAGCCTACCTTCAGACGCTGTTAACTACCTCCACAGCATCATTCTCCAGCATTGCAAGTATTTTGGCAGGGACTGATGCGAGCAGTCGGTTCCGAAAGGTCTCTGGGGCTATCGTGTCATGGTCGGGGAAATTCGTCACTAAACGGGCACCCTTAGCTTGGGACCCGGAGAAAGCTGCGTTAGCACCAGGTCCTGCAGAGGTGAGCCCTATTCTCTGTTTCTGTGTTTCTTGAGCCCCGGGAAAGCCAAGCCATGGGGCCTGAAGGGCGGTCGCAGGGAGCACGGCGGGGTGGGGTGGGGGTGGGGGGGGCGGGCTTCCTTGCCTGCGGCTGTGCCTGGGATGTGCTCTCTGTGCCTGGGATGTGCTCTCTGTGCCTGGGATGTGCTCTCTCCCTGATTAGGTATCTGTGGAGGAAGAAGGTGACGTGACGAGAAACGCCTGACAGCCAAAGTGGGGAACTGTCCACAGTGGAGAAGGATCCATGATGAATGAGGTCTGCGTGGTTATGATGCAAAAGCAGAACAGGACAGTGTGCTGGCACCAAATGCCGGTTTTTGTTCGCTAGAACCAAAAAGAAAAATGGAGCGGGGGGAGGCAGTGGGGGTTGGGAGAGAGAGATCGGAGAAGTTAGTGGCTGTCTGGAGTGTAAACACGAGTCCATCATCTCCTCGGGAGAAGGGGAGGCTGCGTTTGTCGAACGCGCTAGAGCCCAGACGAGAGGCAGAGGCGCTACCGGACCGCTCCGAGGTGCCGCCGTGAAATCTGGATCCAAGGCGGCTCGAAGGACAGTACTTTACAAAGTAATCAGTCCCAAAATCTCCCAGGCAGATGTTCGAGGTTAAGCCAGGCTCTTCGACGATTGCCGTACAATCGTAGGGAACAAGATCTGCCCCGGGACGAGATGGGGAGGGGGGTGGGCGAAGCGGGAGAGACGGGATGACATAGACCAAAACCCACTAAAATTGCAAACATTATTTAATTCTTTGGGTATCTTCGTGCAGATCTCAGGCTTCTCCCTCGGGCTCGGCGGGGAAGGCTGTTGTGGCCGAGCCTGTAACTTCTTGCATTGTTTTTGACCGTGCACTGTATTGCCGTAATGCCAATAAACGCTTTTAACGCGACTTATTAGCGGCCAGCAGATGCTCCAGCCTCTCAGGCCCGGACTAAACGAGGTCTGTCCCGGCTCGGGGCTGCGGGGTCGCTCCCTGCCTTCGGGTGCACTTCGTGCTCTGGGGAAATGTGAGTGGATGGGCGGGGGGGGGTGGGGTGGGGTGTGTGTTTGCACCGGCCGCTGGGTTTTCTTTCCTTGGAGGGGCCAGTCTTGGCTTGCAAGGGATCGCAGAGACAAGGGCTCGCTTGGTTTCAGCGGGGTCAGGGTTTCAGGATTTTTAAGGTCAGCGGCCGGAGACACCCCTGCCAGAATTCCGTCCAATTTAGTGGCTGCCTACGAGGAGAAGTAGCTCTCCCAGGGACGAATTCCCTGGTGTGAAGCATGGCCCATATCGCTCACCCTTCCAGCAAATGCCAGCAGACGGATGCAATTAAACCTAGGCGGTCCTCCGCGGCCGGACACCGATACAGGGTGTGAGAGGGTTGGCCATTATGCAATGCCTACGGTCTAGTATTCACCCCCGGCAGCTGCAACAGGGAAGAGAAACGAAAAATGGGTGCCCCCAGCTTCCCTGTCCCACGGCAAGGGGAGCACGGCAGGACCCCAAAAGTTCAGGAGAGAAAAGGCCGGAAAAAGAGAAAAAGGAGGAAAGTTCAACACACGTGTTGGGAGCATTCAGATCTCTATGTAATATTATTAATAATCATAACATCCCAGCAAAACAACGGCTCTCTTATAAAGGAAATCTGAGGAGCGCAGTGAGCTAAGTGGAAGCTCTGTTTCCAAGGCAAGGCAGGATTAGTTCACTGCACATAATAGCCAGTGTGTAGGAATTGCAAATGAACATCACCAGCAGTGCTGGAGTTACCCTTCTTAAATTGATATCGAGCTGCCTTCTCTGCACAACGTGCAAATAACAGACATCTCTCAGCTTTCGAGGGGAAAGAAGATTTAAATTAATATATATATGTGTGTATATATATATTTCCCCCTAGTTTAATCCAAGAAACTCCTTTCCCGTTGTAGCAGCGCGGGAATTTGGGGTAACGTCCCCACGACCTGTTCTGCGGGTTAAGAACCCCACCAACAAACGACAGCATCCCAGCCAAACCCCAGCCCCAACCCGACACCAGCACAGGCACAGGTGAGCCTGGTGCCAGGCCCGGAGGACGCGCAGCCGTGCCGGGGGCCGGCGGCGGGCGCGGCTGCCCCGGGCGGCCCCGCCGCGGAGGTTCCGCGCCGCTCCGCGCCGCTCCGCGCCGGCGGAGGGGCCCGACGCCCCAGCCCTCGCCCTCCCCGGGGCTCGTCCCCGGTGAGCGGCGCCTCCGCCGGCTTCACGCAGCGGGGGCTGCTGCCACGCTCCCCCCGTGTGCCATCGCGGACGCTGGCCCGTAAATCTCGGCTGAACCAATATTTCTATCCCGCCATCAGGCATGCAAAAGGGGGAAAGTAATACATTTGATCTTCCGCTGCAAAGAGGGGACAGAAAATACTGTGAGCTCCAGGCCTCTTTCAAACACTTCAGGAATTAATGGGGGAGGGGAAGGGGCTAGGAAGGAGAGATGCATTAAAAAGGGTAAAATAAAAACATGATATGAAGATATATTTACTGTCAGCTCAGAGCCAAAACATTTATGCTCCCACGCCTTTTTTTTTTTTTTTTTTTTTTTTTTTTTGAGCAAATCGGAACTTAAGTGATGCATTTTAATTATTTTAGGAACATAAGCAAGAAGGCTCTTTTTCAGAGTCTAAATAAATAGCAGAGTGTTCTGTGCTGATGATGTCTCTGGCTCGTGATGGCCTCATCTATGCAGCCACTACTGTGAGCTCTGAAAACCTGAGAAGAATGGGGTGTTACTGGCAATTTCTGAAAGGAACTATCCATTATTTGTGGGGTTTTCTGAAACAGAACATGCAAAGAATTTTCTGTCTGTCTGAGAGGTGAAAGGGGGCCAATATTTTCCTAAAGCTTCAGCTCAGAATGATGGTGTCTAAATCTCACTATTGTTTTAAGCCTGAGGTAAGGAGCGATTTTCCTTATTTTTCAAATAGTTATTTCAACTCCTTGAAAGTAGCAGGGAAAAGATACATGCTTCCCCGACACAGAAAGAGCTGGATGCCTTGCAGTCTCTCAGATCAGCATGGTGATTTTTTTTCCCCCCACTGCCTGATCTAATCCCTGACAACTTTCTTCCTGCATATAATGTGTCCCTAATCTTCAACAGATTGCAGAAACTTTCCTGAAGGAGAGTGATACTCAGAAGAGCCACTTTTTATTTTGGGAAGAGGGGAGGAGGGAAATACTCCCTTCACCTAGAAGTAGAACCTATTTGAGTGCAGTCAGAAAAAAAAAAAAAAAGAAAATAACAAAAGCAAGTGAGAACACAGCAGAAGAGAGCCCCTCTAAGTTCACATTTAAAGAAAATAATGAACCAGCATATAACATTTGTAGGGAACACTAAACCACACACACTGGTAATTCTATAGCAGAAAATATTATTCATAATCTCCCTGTGTAAAAAAATCAAATCAATGATGGGTTTCAGTTCTCTGTTTCCAGAAACACCTAAAGCATTTAAGGCCAGCAGGGCTAAGTCCACAGTTTAACCTCCAAACAGGACGTCCCCCCACATCTTTACTAAAGATTTTCATTATGTTTCTGATGCTCTTCTCCCCTACACTGAATTCCATTTTGGATAGGGTAAATTCTGTCACTCAAATACGGCATCCAGTTTCTGTCAGCTTAAAATAGCTCAGTGAAAAGTGCAGAGGACCTATAGGCAAACTCCTTCCTTTCTTTTTGTGGTGTGTTTGTACTGCATCTTCAAGACTTGCCAGCAAAAGGCCCAGCCAGAACTGTTGCTTTGGAGGCTGTGCCATCAGTCTGAGGGGTGCAGAAACTGCAAAAAAGTGGAGAGCTAGGAAAAGTCACACATTTTAGGTTCCTGATTCAAGCAGAACAGCAGTGTCTGCAACAACAGCAACAGCAACAGCAACATTAAGACGGTATCAAGAAAAAAGAGAGAATGAAGAGGAAAGAAATCCTAACAACAGTGATGGCAAGCAAGTAGAAGTGTTTTTCAGAGGAGGGAGGTACTACTGATTTCTAGCCTATGTAATTCCTACCCCAAAGACGGAGCAGGCCACAGCTTATGGTACCCAGACAAACGGGTGACAGCGGAAGATAGTGCTGGTCTATGGATGTCTGAGCACTGTCTCTGTTTTGCAGCACCCAAAGCCACTTCTGTCAAAGTCTCTAAGAGTTTTTTGACACATCCACGCTCCTACAAGGAAAGCATGAAGGTGCTTGCTGCCTTGTTTTGATGTAGATCCTATAGATGTCTTGGCTTTCCCTGTACATCTCTACCATGTTGAAACTATGAAATACTGTATCACTGGTTTACAGGAAGAAACCTGGGCATCAGGACTTCCATAAGGAGGCGTGTGAGTGGGTGCATACAAGAAATATGTGTGAAAAGGAAGTGGCCTAGATGCCTTATCCTCTCCAAAGAACTTCCTCACCTTCTCCTCCCACAATACAATAGAGCTCCTGGCACTTCTGTTGTCATTCCTGCCCCCGGAGTCCATTGAACCTTTGCTTCCTTGCCCGATGGTCTTGGATTATCACTGGGAGAAATACATTAACACTAAAAAAATGTAAAAATCAGGTTTGAATGTTCTTGAAATATTCCTGATTGATGGATTGATGAAATCTGGTGGAAAAGATTCTTCAAGTAAATGTTGGATGTGCCATGAATCTAACCATTTGATGCCAAGTTTGCAAAAAATCTAGAGAATAATGTAATCTGAGGAATGCCCTTTCATTGGCAGGGAATAGATGGTCCGACAGCATCTTTCATCTGTACATTTTTAGAATTTACACTTTCACAAAAACATAAGCCCACTTAGCATATTAGCTTGGGATACTAATTTAAAAAATCAGTTATTTCAGATTTTTTGGGGCATCATATTTAGCTGAAGCTGAAAAAGAAGCAGCAATGAACAATGTCGACAACGTTGAACAATGCTGACTTATAGAGTGTTATCATTACATTTCAGAAGTAACATTACTGCCGAGAAATAGAGTTTTTCAATCTTCTTTTAAAGCTGTTGATTAGGAATGACTTTGAAGCTTCCTTCTGGCACCTAGAATAGGACCCTCCATTCACTTCTATTGAAAAGTCTGCTTGATGTTTGGAGGAGCTACAAATCTCATAATTAATTAATTAGTTAATTAATTACTAATGGACTGGTAGGATGTGTATAAACTGCTGAAGTAGTGAGACAAATGATCTGTTCCTTTTCTTTTTAAGATCTTGATCTACTATTGAAATACCACAAAACCAGTGTTCCTTTTGCCCATATCTAGCTCCATGAAAATAATCCTCAAGTCTGTATGTATGTACTTGGTTTTTGCTTATTAGGGACAGGAGCTTTTTGCTGTTTGCATTATTTGTTTTGTTTATTTGTTCATTGATAACAATAAGTCTTTTGGGGCAGTTTTTGCAAGACGCGTGAACTCAGCACCTTGCAGGGATTTCAGATGTTCTCTGGATAGATTAGATGCCTAGTGGGAACTAGTTTAATGTAGTGAATAAGAAGTATACTTGAACAACTTGGCCAATGTTTTAGAGACTGCTTTGCATAACTGCATTTTTCCATAAGTCAGTCCACCCTCCATGCCATGTAGGGACCCTAGTTTTACACGTATTGTGCGCAATAGGAAGTCTGTCATAAGAAACAATGGACATTCCTGTACATGGACAGAGGAAGAAAAGCTGCTCCTGATGAGTGGCAGTCCTTTAAGGTGATACGTTTTTGAGGATGAGAAAGGTGATCATGGTTTACGCCTTTGCGCTGAAACAAAGCTAGTGTTCTCAGCATGTGGATTCCATGCAAAGGCTGATCTCAGGCTTGCTGATTTGCTTTTCTGCTCTGCTACTGTCAAGTAAGTTCCTTTGCTCAGTGACTGAATGTGGAGAAGCAGCCATGCCGAGGCAGATTATCTTGGCACATGGGCCTGAATTAGCTTTCAGGGGGGATATTTCAGAAAACATGTATCAGGCTAGAGCTTCCAATGCTGAGCTTTACTAATTCTTCTCCTCATGAAGACATTAGTAGGAAAGGACTACTGAAATACTGCAAATCCTGAGCAATCTTATGTTGCAATGGACTATTGTGGAAAAGATAGTGTGTCATAAGGGCAAGGAAACAAGAGGGGAATCTAGCATTGCTGGTCTTGAAAATAGAGACTGGAGATCATGATACAATAGCCCTCCTTCAGTGAGAAGTCCCCAGATGCACAGTGGGCAACCCTTGCTGTTATTTCAGTTTTTCGTGTTTCACATGGTAAGTTCCTTACACAGATGCATGACCATATGTGTGCTCAGAAAGACCCTTAATGATGAACCCCTCTTCTGGATCACTAAGTATCTAATATATATGTCTGCCATTCATCTATGAGTGCTCTAACTGGACTAACATTTGCCATATTTCAAACTCCAGTTGTGGACAGAAGGTTCATACTTAAAAGTGGAGAACCAAAGGCCTGATATCTTGTTCTATCAGGTATTTTTAAGTGTACAAGTATTACTGGCCAAATGGACAAAAAAAAACATCTTTGTCCAGGACTTATATAAAGGTTGTCTGGATGGTCTGCTTTAGGCTACTGCATATTTTAAAACCTAAACTAAAAGGAGTAGCTTCCAATTTAATAAAAAGTGCTTTGGAAGTTGCTAAGCAACTTCTAGAAATCTTGCTTTTTGAGAAGTTCATTTGTTTGTTTAATTTCAGGAAAAGGTTGCATATTATTATCTAAGTTCCATAAATCAAGAGAAACGCATAATGGAAATGCAATAGGACACTTCAACATTTTCTTTGCTTTCTATGTTTTGTAATTAAAACCCCTTTAACTGTCTTGTGAAGTTTCATCAAGTATTCAACAACTGTTATTTATGTATAAAACTTCAACAGATTATTGAGTACGCAAAGAACCAAAGGAAAAAAATTAAACAGGTTTGTCATATGGTATGTGTTTATCTTAACCTTTCTTCTTCAAAAATCTCATCTACTAAGTACTTTTATCAGACACTAATTATACTCCTTCTGAAAAGAATTTCTCCAACACCCTTCAGTGCCTACACCCTTTAATCATATCTCATTACATCTACCTAATCCATCTCTTTTTCGCATTGCCAGGACTCATTAATAGTTTTAAAAGCCAGCCCTGGACATTATCTTTCCTTTCTATAGAAATATAAATAATACCAATACTGTTTTATTCCTAGATTTCATAGGCATTTGTAATCGGATCAAAAATTATTTGGCAACACTGAAATTTCCTCTAAAAATAACTTTAAAATGTGTCATAGAATAGCAGTAGAAAGTTATAAGTCTTTTCCCAAATGGTTGTTTTTATCAGCTGTTTTAACAGTGGATCAATAATCGCTTTGAAAGGAAGTGATCCTTGACTAACATTTAGCAGATATTGTGCTTCACAGGTGTTTTATAGGCGATACATGTACCACCTTGCAAACAGTGTGGGTAGTCCAAAGAATTTCTACATGATTGTGAGTGAAAAAAGAAAGATGAGGCCAGCAAATGGCCTTCCTTCATTCCTATGCTGTGTGCGTGCCTTACATCACTGCAGTATGAAAAGCTTACAGAAAATGTCTCTACTATAGTATCAACTAAAGGGAACTGATCAACGTAGAATGAATAATTGATGTGTCAAATTTTGCTTTTTTCTGCTCTCCAATTGTCTGCAAACAGGCTATAAAATTCTCTAGTTTTACCCTTTAAAATGATTTGTAAATCACTTCAGTGGATAATCCTCAGTCTATAGACCCTTCCTTTTTGTTGTGAATTTTGGTAATTTGCAATCTACATTGTATTAGTTAATTAAGTAAGCTATGTGAATATATTTGTGCTCTTATTTTCAGGAAGGATATGTCTACATTATGTTAGCCTACCTCAGCTGAAAATTTGAGTAACAACACAAAGGCATGCTGTACTGGTTCATTTTGAAAAGTCATAACATGTCATAGTCGTGGCTTTGAGTTAAAACCTGTTGCCAAATTTTGACTAGGAGAATTGTTTTTCCCCAGATCTGACTAGAGGGACCACTGAATAGGTTTTTTTGTCTCCTTCTGTAATGAGGAATATGATTTTATTCTATGGATTATCTGGGAGTTTTATTTAATTTATTAAGATTATTACTACAGGAACCTGTGACATTTTTTCTCAGTCTCTGACACATCCTCATTCTAGCTTTTGGCCTGCTACTATAAATCCTAAATTAAGTTAATCCTAAGATTTGGGGAAGTGTTTTTTTACATACTTTGGCAGAGGGCATAGGTGTTCCTTGGACCTTTAGTGTCTTTGACCTTTGTGAAGAACCATGGACACAATTTGCAGCAAACACCTGTTCACACTGTAGTTCCTTAGGGGCAGGAAGACCAGTCACAGCTGCCTGAATATCAGGGAACTGGGGCTGACAGGCAAATTCATATGACCCTTGCAGCTATTTAATGGCTAACTGCGATTATAGGGATTGCCTTAGGGATCCTTTCAGTTCCATCTTCTTATTCAGCAATGGAAAATTCAAAATTTATTTTTTTACTCCTTAAATCAAAAACGTTTGTAGAAGCCAGTATAAATGTGAAATTAAAATATATTTTCATGCAATATAACTGATACCTCATACACATACAGTCAATAAATCTGACATATTATTTGAAATGTAACTGAGCATAAACCTCAGAGTCATCTGTGTATATGGTACTGGTTTGTTATATTTGTAAGTACTGCTTCTTTTCTCTAAAGACCTGATTTATATAGGCCAACACAACATACGTAAAAAATTGTAGATATAAAAATTACAGTCAACTGTAATTTGCCTTTGTCACTACTAATGAATTCAAGCTGAAAAACACTTTCCTAAATATTCCTTATTACAGACCTACTGTATTGTTTGCAGGAAGCAAACACAAAATGTCATACCTAGAGCTAACCTAAGGGCAATATGTTATTTCCAAGTCTGTGAAAATATGTATGGTTTGAGATGTCTTTTTGTTCTACACTGGAAATAAAACAAAACTCTTGGGAACATTTTTATGTCATAAAATTGCATATATCTGTTTTGGGGCCAAAAAAAGACAGATTTTTTTTGTGTATGTATTTCTCTTTCCAACCCTTTCTTTGTTTCACTCTCTCATTAGGAAATGACTAAATAGACAAGCCAGGATATTTAGAACATTCCCATTGAAAACTTCATTAAAACTGACACATTTTTATGAAACATTCTGGCTTCAATGGAAAGACATATTTAGATGAGAAAAAAAAGTCAAATAAAGTATGACTGGTTACAAATGCAGTCAAAGTGATATTCATATTCAAATTTGAACTAATATTTACATGACATTTTTTCTAGAGATTCTTCAGACCAAATCATTTGAATAGACCTGAGTAATGCCAACAGCTCTCTACCTAACAACCAAAGCTGCCAGAAGACAAATACTTTCCATTGCAGTAAGAAAGGTTTGGGTTCCATAGGAAAGGGGAGGCTGTGGAGGTTTCCTCTGTACCCTCATATCCATGCAGTCTCTGCCATTGGATTCGCTGTATTATGGTTATTTCAGGGACTATCTTTAAATGTTCTTTATGTTTACTATAAGGGCAGAATTCCTTCACAGGTCCCATCCACGCTTTCCTTTCTTTAGCTATCAGTTACTGCATTTTTTTTTTTACATACAACTAAGCCTAATGTTATCACTGTGTTTCAAAGAGATGGAAAATAGTGTATTTTTCCTTCTAGTCCTGCTCTGGTTATTGTTTGGCAGGGCTCAGCATCTGCCACTGACTAGATTATATTATGGCCAGCAGGAATTGTTTAATGGCTACAGGATTGCTATACACATAATTATCTTCAGAAATCAGTGCAGAATGTTTTCAGTTAGTTTTCCACTTGCTTAGCTGCAAACATGGAACTCAGAAAATGGCTAATGCAGGAAAAACAAATTATTGGGAAATCCTGTCTTTCCAAAATAAGCCATTTTTGGCACTAGAAGTATGTGTAATATAAAGGAAAATACTGACCCGTAACAAGGAACCCTTATAATTCCAGGAGAGAACATCTTACCCTTTTTACAATTAGAGACCAAAACCAATCCCTACCTTCAAGAGACCATGTTCTAATTATATGAATGGAATCTTAAATTAATGGAACTTCCTTATATTTAAGTTTTTAATTTCAGAATGATCAGATTTCTTTTAGAAACCAAGATTTCTAAGGAATAGCATAAAACACTAGAACTCAAGCAGAAAACTGATCATTAAGTCAAAGATCCAAGCTAAAGTTATAATGTCACTCCACAGATCTGATTCTACAGTTATCCTGTATTTAGGAGGGTTAAGAAGTTACTCTGCATTTTGGAGAGCTAAGAAGTCATTCTGCATTTATAAGCCCATTTACCTGCTTGCTCTTCACACACAGGATGAATCAGCACAAGGACTTGAAGGATGGATTCTTTATACTTGTGAGTGTTGCAGACTATCAAAAGCGATGTCCTTGAACTTTAAGTATCTACATTATCTACATGTATTTTAATAGAATGAAGTTATTAGATTTTAAAGTACAGGTTACAACATACATAGAACTTATGTTTCTTGGAAAGCACATTTGCTAAGACACAAACTAACATTTGGCTTCTACTTTGGAAGCACATATTTTGGTTTATTGTCCCACGGTTGCTTCAGTTTAAGTAGATGGGCAAGGCAAAAGCTGTAAAAGTGGCAAAAAGTGTAGCCAAAAGCCTCATGTGGGGTCTTTTTCAAACATATTTGCAAGGGATAAGCAATGCAATGAGAGTAAATGCTTGTGAAGCTGGCAAGGTACTCTTTGAAAAATGGGTCCAAAAAGGAGGCTGGCACCATGGGACAGATACAAAGCTGTAGGCAGAAGCAGCAGAGTCAGAAAACTGTGGTATAACTGACCCAGCAAGAAGTGTGACTGGGGAGAGGCATGGTATGGGACTGTAGTTATAGGTGGGTTGTTGCTAGGAGAAGACTCAAAGAAGGGGGCAGGTGGCTTTAATTTCATGTGGAAAGTCAGAACGAAGGAATGCAAAGAAAGGAAACTTTCCCAACAGGTGGTGAAAAAGATGGAAGAGAAATCCAGATGAAGTAGGTAGTAATCAATGCAATGAAAGACAGTGGAGATATTAACATATTTCTAACTGTAGTGGTGGAGTGTAGAAGGCAAGGCAAGAGGATTACTAGCATTAAGCAACTGTATTGATTTGCAGGGAGAAAGAGGGACAAGAATGAAAACCCAAAGTGGGTTTTTTGGTTAAGTGCAGGATGAAGGTTATCCTTCCAGGTGCAACAGAGAAATGGAGAATATGCCGCTTTCTCTGTGTTGAACTGCTGCTGCTTGTAAAATGCCTAGAATACTACTGAGGAACATGGTTGTTGACTTAGGCACTATAAAATGACAAGAAGATATGGTATCTTTCCTGAAACTCTTACAGTTCAAACTGAGAAAGTAAGTTATAAAAAGACTAAAATTTGCTGGTGATGCCCTAAAAGTCTGAGAAAACTCCAGCTGTGAACATGTGTGTAGTTTGGAAGATCAGCTTGGTATCAGTCATTCTTATTTACCTTTCCAAATTATGGAGCTCAGGGACAGAGGATTGGAGGCCATCCAATTATCCAAGATGTATGGTATGTGAAAGTGTGTGGGTGCTACTTAGAGCTCACTTGAGTACAGGGACTCCCCAGGATTGGTCACTTTGACCATCAGGAAGAAGCAGGGACAGAGTTTCAGCAAAAAGCAAATTAAACTGCTATTAAACTTCTTTAAAGGTAGAAAGAACAGCCACAATTTTTTGAAATGTGGGAATGACTAAAGCAAATTCATATTGCCCCATGAACATCAGTGATTTTCAGTATTATAGTTTGAACAGAAGTGCAGAGGAGGCTTTTGGAGTGATAAGCACAAAAGCCAGTGGCTAACTTCTCTTTTCTTGTCAACACCACATATAGGTTGGGGATTACAGGTGTTAATAGAAGTAGTTTTCTTTCTCAAAAGAGAAGGAAGCAGAGCTTGATTCAGGAACAACTGCAAAATTCAGCTGAAGATACACACAGAGAGAGGGAAGGAAGGGCTGAAACAACGAGGAGGGATGAAATAAAGGGCTGAAATGATAGCGGTAGAAGTAAAGAAGAGTCATTAGTTAAATATATAGCTTGAATCAGCAAAGCATTTTACAGACTGAGTGGAAGGACTTTCTAACTAGAATGATACATTGCAGAGAACTATTAGAAGGTTACCATGAGGAGTTTGGCTGTTAGTTTTGTTGTCTCTTTCATCTCCTGCAAACCAGTTGGTTTCATTTATCTATTTAGTGCTGACTCTCTGCTCAGCCTTGTACAGAAACACGACAATAAAGACTGCTCTCATTTCTCTTCAACAGGCTTCACAGGATATATTAGCAAATATGAATCCTTGCTTTTGATTTCTTTATATCCTTTGCAGAATGATGAATCTTGATGAGATATGTCATGGAAGACTCTAAGGAAATCTCCTATTATCAGGAAAATGAAAAATTCATCTCTGTTAACCCATATACAGTCCCCCCCCCCAAGTAAATTAACAATTCAAAATCTTGCACTAAACTTCATTAACTTTCTTCATGAATAATTCCACTGACATCTAAGCAATTTCTGTGTGAGAGGATGAGAAGGCTTGTCCTTTTCTATTGCACTTGCTTGTATAAAGGTAAATAAGTTAGAGGGAACTAGTCTACTGTCCACAACTGACAAAGGAACATCGTTATACAAAATAGTTACATAATACTTTTGACACTTATTGATATTTTTAGATTACTTAAACAATGTTCATGTTCAACTTAATTGTGACTGGCAATACTCCTAATGAGCATCCTACAAACTGTTAGATAGGTTGGATAATGATACAATGAACTAGTACAATATACTAAACTTAAATCCCCAAGGAGTCACATTAGCTACAGCAGGAATAAAATATGAAGTTTTTTTATAAGAACAGAAACACTCTAGTCACAGACAGTGACATTTTTGCACTTCAGTATAAGCTTTATTTTAAGTCAGTTGTTAAGAAAAAAGTCACATCTTTAATGATCACAGCCTGCCTGTGGACATTACTTCACCTTTGGCTTAATTTCTAGCTAGCACTGGAGTAACCATCCCAAATACCAATGCAACTTTACCTATAGTTATTTGTCAAAACTGTACCTGCTAATTTTTGTTCTTTGGTCATACACCAGCTAAATCAGCAAGTGTTTTCTTTAGCACTTGAAGTCATGTCATGGTGTAACTTTAAAGCTAATTAACATTCATTGGCAAGTCATTTAAGATTGCATGTAGGTTGACTTAAAGACATTTCTTCCAAAACAGTTGTTACATTTTTTCCATGTTGCTGCATTGTGGATTTTGTGCCTAGCATCTGACATGTTTTCTCAACTACTGCTTTTTAACGAAAACATGAAAGTACTCGGGGGAATGTGATAAAAGCAAAAATTCTATGATCTCTGCAAGGTAAATGACAGCATGGAAATTGTCACATCTGGATCAAAAATATTTCATCTGTTTACTTAAATAAACATATCTAAACATGGATAATTAGGATCATAACTCAATGTATGTTTCCTTTAACAGCTTCTCCTTTTTCTTTGATAATTTCACTTGGTCATAAGCATTTAAATTATGCATGTCTTGCTTTTCTTTATTTCAAAAAAGCAAAAGAATATTAAAAAAAAGATTTTTTGTGTCTCATTTCTTTTCCTATTAACACCTTGCAACTTGTTTCTCTTCATAGGAAATCATGGACATTTAAATTTATTCATGATATATATGTAGGAAATGACAGAAACTGTTTTCAAGATAACAGAATAAAACTCAGCAACAATATTGGTATTACTGATACTTTTAAAAGAATATTTGTTATTCAGTTGCGGTGAAATTTTGCTTATGCTGGTGAAATTACTTATATTAAATGGACTTCTTATGCGAGCATGCCATGTGAGCTTAAGCATTGGTTCTTTGTCTTGCTGGTAAAATAAACTTACAAAATATAGAGAAGATTTACTATCATGCATTTGTAGAAACATAGTATTCTAATTCAAAAGTGCCAGTAAACATGACAAGATTGTGGTTCAGTTAGAACACTCTTCATCATAGGAATAAATTGCTCTAGGACTTTTGTTTAATTTTAATTTGTCAGCCAGCTTGTGATTTGAAGCAAGAGTTATCATGGGAAGGTATACTTTGTAAATTTCATTTATTCACTTTTTTTACAATGAAAATATTTTTTAATAATTGTAAAGAGAGAGACTTAAATATTTTGTTTCAGTTCTAGTCACATGTCTTGCTTTGAAATTAAGATAATCATACCTCCTTGTTGAGCTGAAAATGTTTTCTTTAAATTTGGTCACAGGTCCTACTATTCAATTAATATAATCATACCTTCTTCTTCTGTTGAAAATAAAGCAGTTGTTTAATTAAACATGCCAGTTGTTTATCATATAATGTTTCAGAAATACTTGTTTGAAAGAAAGGCTAAAGATTTATATCAAACACTTCAATCTGACAAGTAAATTACATTTCCTCTACCATAAAGAAAGGTAAGGCAGGAAAATGGTTGCAATATAAGAGTAACTAAGGTTGTTGCACTGAGGAAAAGCACACTTGTTCTCATTACTCGGAGATATGATATGCATCAGTCTACAAAGGTGACCTTTTACACTCTGGAGATTAAAGCTGAATATTTCACCTCCTTAAAATAGGGAAATATACATTATTTTGAAATTATAACTCTATTTTAATAGCTAGTCAGTTCAGAGAGGAGGAAAAAAGTGTGAGATTTTCAATTAAAAAAGTGAACAGAATGTAGTAGCTGTACTAACATCTTTAAAAAAAGCAAGAAAGATGCTTTCTCTAAGGGTCTAAAAAGGTCTTCTTATCCTCACTTCCTTCCCTGACCTCATATTGTGATACTGTGTATCTGAGACTTAAAAGACACAGGCTGCAGGAATGGTTTCTCCTGTACTGAAGCTGGCATGATTTACAGCTTATCCCTTCCTGTAGGCAGGTTTTCCCATAGGAAGTTCTGCTGCTGGAAATTAAGTACTTCATGGTTTCCTACAAAATCCTGGTTCTGCTTCTGGTGGCTGTGGTCCAGGTTATCTGGCTGGTGGTCTTCAAGGTTTTACTGAAGGAGCCCAACGGTTCTTTAAACTGACCATACATTATTTTAACATGCTTGAAATTAAAACATATTTTTGAAGGGGAAAAGGCTTTAACTGATCTGTGTTATCAGGATGTGCAGTCAGAGCTTCTTGATACCTCCCTGTCTCAAATCACAAAACATCTTAGATAATAAAACAGATCATTTGAAGAGAAAGGAGGGAACAGTATCAACCTGTCATATGAATCTTTTTTAAACCCTGAAAGACTACTGCAGTGTGCTTTGATAAGACAGCCTAGGCAAAATGCACGGACTTGTCGTTGGTAACTGAAGAAATAGAAAACTTAACTGCTTTCATTGTGTAATTAACATAATAAAATAAAAATAATGTTAGCTGCAATGTTGTTTTATGCCTACACTTCAGCATCACTTTGCACGGGCATAGGGGCTTTTATTTTTCCCTCATGAACCGCAAGAATGAAGATGGGTATGATTTTTGCAAGGGTGAAATAGGTTGTCTGTCAGTTGGGTTTAGGCGACAGTCTGTCTGCAGGCCGTAAGATGATCTGCATAGTGCCAGAGGAAAGCAGGCAGAATTCCTGGCTTGCAAGCATAGATATTGATCTACCTTAGCCACCTAAACAATGCCTCACCTGTTTGCCTTGTCCATACCTTATTTTACGCAGTCTAATGCTTGTTTTGTTTGACTTTTCTTTTATTTCTGTGGATCTGAGCTTTGATACACTTTGGGGAGTACATAAACAGTGTTGTACTTGAACATCACCATCCTGCAGAGTACTCTAGTGGCTCTGGACCACCCCTCCCTGTATGAGAACAGCGCTGTTATTGAAAATTATGAGTGAGCAACTAAGTAAGTAGGCCACATACACAAGCGTATACACAAGCGTTTGATCTATCAGACTAGTGTCCAATGACATTGAATGTGAGATGCTACTAATTACTGCACTACGTACTCCCAGTTAAAATTTCTTAAATTCAAGCTAGTAAAAGGCTCTATTTTTATAAATTTTTCTTCGTTGTTTTTTTTTTTTTTTCCGGCTGATGGTTACAAGATAAGTCACCACAGCATTTAGAATCCTATCCACTTATTTTGAAAAACAACTATGTTATTGTGTACTGTCTCAAGCAGGAATGAAATAGAAAACGGCATTCATTTTCCCAGTAAATTATAACATAAATATTTTACCACCATTTATTACTAGTTTGCCATTTCCTGCTGACAGCAATTCCAACTTTGCCAGCAGGCACTGTGTCTTACAATCGTATTGTGTTTGGAACAAATTAAGACAAACAAAATTTCTTATAAAATAAATGAACAAAATTTGCAACAAAAAACCTCTACTGAAGCTAAATGAGCATTTCTTTTAAGTGCTGACACTTGGTATTATTTAATTTGCATACAGCACATTTCACTTTTACTGGAAAACAATTAAGTTAACGAAGAACTAAGTCATCTGTACTTTCAGGGATAATTGAACATTGCTCAATTTAGAACTGTTTTACGTTAATGCTGTGAAAGAGCAGCCTACATCATGGTAAGTTTGTCAGCGGTTTCAAACGCAAGCATACTTTTGGCCCAGAGACACATGAAGTGGATGGATCAAAATGGAATACAAAATAGATTGTAATGACACTTAAGTGAAAACACTTTAAATACAGGGACTGACACTGAGCCTTTTTCCTCCTATGAGACATACTCCTTACTTCATAAGACTATTTGACGGTTTAAGGGCTAATTAAGACGGAAAGTCTTTATTTCTTATTAACTTTCTCTTTTCTGGGTACTTTCTCTCAGGCACTAAAGTATTTTCCTGGATGAAATGAGACAAATAAAGAAAGAGCTTTACGCTGCAGTTGCACTCCAGTCTTTGTTACAGGTGTGTGAAACTGCAGTGAATCCATGACTTTGAGCTCACACACCAAAGGCTTTGAAGACGCGCTCTCCCTATAGTACTGATCTTGAGAGTGAGGTGTTTGGGTTTGGGTTTTTTTTCATTTAGACTTATAAAGTAGACATAGATAATCCTTTCTGATTTCTGGTGTAGAAAATTGCAAATAAAACTCACTGCACAAATATAGAAAACTTAGAACTACTGTATTCCTCTAGAGGTACAGGTTGGTCCAACTTATTTATGCCTCACTTGAGCCAAGCTTGATTTAGAATTTAAAACTTTGAGGTGTCCATTCCCTTTCTGAATTTTTTGCCCCTCTTTGCTGGGTTCACTCTTACCCAAGGTGCCCAACTGATAGCATAAGTAACAAAAGTCTGCAGTTTTCTGTGGAGTACATGCACCATGTCTAAAAAAACTTGCCTGTAAAATTCTGCAGATACGCTCCAACCTTTAAATCAAAGAGCCCACCCTTATAGATGAAAGGCTGGTTTAACCTCTCCCTGCTGATTCATTCTTTGGCCGCTCAGCTGGGAATATCAATTGTGATAGTAATTCTTCTTCTTTAAATAAATTGGAAGGGTGACAAATTATAGCTGCCTCTGAGAAATTTTATAGTCAGAAAAAAATGTAATTTTAAAATACATTCCTTTAAAAAATTTAAATAAGCAATACAATTAGCTAAGCACTTACATTTTATTAGCAATAGCAAGTAAAATTAATAAGTAAATTCAATGAAAAATGATTATGTGTCACAGTATATAGTTTTTACATTGACATTTCACATAATCTGACTTTGCTGAGAGGAGAAATCACTCGTCTGTTAAAATTACTTTTTAAAAGCTGTCAAAATTGGAAAACCTGCTGTCAAAAATATGATGAGAAAAGTTTAAAAATGGTAAAGTATGTTGACTTAGACAAAAAATATTACCTTTAGAGTGGAAAACTTGAATATTGTATCATTATCTTCTACACAGATGAAAAGCGCTATCTTTTTCCAAGCTGGCCATTTTTTTTTTCTACCTTTTAAATTTATGTTTTACATTTACATTTCAATATGAATGGGATTTCATCCAATTTATACTGCAGCAGAAGCTGAAAGTAGCAGGTATTTGGACATTTATATTTTAATTGTATGTTTGAGTTTTACTACTTTTAAAAATGACAAGGTTAACAGCCCTCTAAGGGTGAAGTCCACTGTTCACCTACACTCTGGTCCTGCAAACTGCTTGGTGCTAGGACCCTTGGAGCTGATGGCTGCTGGGCTGCTAACAGGAAGAGGTCTGTGAACAGTAACATCCCCAGCCTGCCTCCAGGGAATGTGTTTGGCATCACCAGCGACCACAAACCCTGCTTCTCCACCATGTCTCTGCCCTGTTTAAGAGGGACAGTTTTAGAGAAGGTGACAATTCATTCTCCATGCACATTCAGTCTTTGGCCTCTTTGTTGAGGCTGCCAGCAAGGATGCCAATTAGTGCCATTCAAAAAAGCCCAGATATACTGTGGTAATAATGAAGTACAGATTTAGAGGGATACAATCCAAAATCATAATTAAATGGAAATGAGACAAAACAGAATCTGAAATAAGATTTGACTAAAGACTACAGAAGTACGTCTCTCAAAGTACATCTCAATTTTGCCAGTTACTTTTTCAGCCATTGCTGCCTTTAATACTATGAAGCCTTCAATACTGCACTGCCTTTAATACTATACAGCCTTTAATCCTCCACTGCCTTTTATAGTACATTTTCTCCAAATCACAGTCCCTGCATGCATATAGGTAAGACTGGCTATGAGTGAAGCAGTGAGAGTCACTATGTGGGAGGAGTGCACGTGGCAACGGAAGTTGTGGAGTTGATTGTGATGCCTTGACCACAGTTCTAAAGGATCCAACTCAGAAGTCATTGAACTGGACATGGTGGATAGAAGGTAAGCAAAAAATTATTTTGTTTTTGTCTTACAAGTACTTAATGAATTCTGGCCTATGTTTGTGATGTCCTTTCACTTTCTCAACAGTGTGAGCTGAAGGGAGTGAGGTACTTTGGCTCTCAAACATAATTCCTTGAAGTACAGCCTGATTTAATCTTGCTGTTCAGCCTGGATTTAACAGGTCTTGAAATATATTAATTTTTTTCCAGTTTGAAGAATGGCTACTGAAAAGTGCTAATGAGAACCTGACAAAATGTGTAGGGAAGCCATTAATGAAAATTATATTTCCACTCAGTTCATGGACCAGAGCACTTCACGTTTTTTCTTTTGTGTTCCCTCCAGATCTGAGTTGCTCTTTACCTTTCTACATCCAAGTGCCCCCAAAATATTCTTCCTCCCAGGTTTTCTATGCAAACAATCCTTTGCAGCTTTCCTCATAGAGTCTTTCTGGCTCTCTAGTCTGCTTCTGCTGCTTAGACACATTGATTCATGTCCTTCTTTTAAAATTAGTTCCCACTGTGATGGCTCAAAAAATCTTTTCCTACTTAATCCAGTAAGCAGTACTGTCTAAAGGCTTGAGCATGCTTTGCTATGGCTCACACTGACCACAGAAGTGCTTAACGATCTTTAAACTAGATTGAGCAAACAAAGAATTTTTTTAGCAGAACGAATGGGAATTTAGAGTCAGATGTGGGAGGCTGCATCCCTTGCATTTTATAATCAGCCTGACTCACTTCAGGCTGTGTGGGGGCTGCTCTTTTAGTTCATGAATACCACCACATCAACACAAGATTCTTTGAGGTCCATCTATCTGTCTGTCCATCTGAACTCCCACATTGTTGCTTGGGTATCTGAGTGCCTCTGGTGCATGTTGTCCAAGCCTCTTGGCACTTATTTACTGCTTCAGATTGCTCTGTAGAGGCAGGAGGAATAATTTCACAGTGGCCTAACACATCTAATGAGGAAACACATTTTTAGTCTGTGTTATCTGAACCTGTCTTTAAAATAACTCTAGTTAACATAATTATTGTTGCCATTGAATCTAATGGTGATTAAAACAGAGGTAGCTGGCCTCCACTAGCTACCTGTCAGATGCTAACTGACTTATGTCGAGTGTTATTTTGGTATTTGCAGAGAAATAATTTTATCATAATGACAATCCATGCTGGATCAAAAGAGATTATACCTTCTTATGAATCTAAGGCCTGAAATTCTGGCAGTGGGAGCACTGCTAACAGAGAAACTCCCTGGAAACTGTGAAGACAACAATATACACAAGGATCCTAGATTAGTATTCAGAGAAAAAGTGAAATACCATAAATGAAGGTTAGTTCCCCCAGCAACAGCACCAGTTTGCCACACACAGAACACCTTGTAACATTTTCTGGCTATTTTTGTAGCATCCTATAGCATGGAACAAACTAGACTTACTGTGGTGCAATACAGAATGATACGTCAGAGAAGACAAGGGGATACATTTTTTGCTAAAAATTGTCTGAGTCTATTCTGAAGAGAAATTGCTAGGGGAGAATCTATCTGGACCTGGGGCATTCTGAACTGCTAATAAAACTATTACAAAGTCTGCTCATCCATGACAAGACAAAACATTAGAACCTGAAGCTGAGACAGGATAACAAGGAAGTGAATCAAATTCAAGAGAGAAGTAAGAAAGTACTGTTTGCAAACTGTGGACAAGTGGAGTCCTTGGCTGGGAAAAGGTTGACCAGTATTTAAAAAACATGCGTATATAATTCATATATTAAAAGCCTAGTAGAACCTTTCCTTATGTAGGAGCTGATCAGGTATCAGAACAATCTCAAGTACTCTTTTGTAAATGATCACTCTTGCTGGTGATCCTTTGGAAAGGTTGGGCCATGCTGAATATAATTCTTGTGAGCCAAGGAAGGAGGTACAGACAAGTACATGAAGAAGCTGGAAAATATGACTGGGAGGCTCTCATGCATCTGTAGATTGGAATAATCTGTTGAGGAGGTAAAGAAATGAAAATAGGGGATAAAAGGAAAATTCCACTCTGGCTGCTGAAACTCTCGAGCTTTCTGGAGAATCTGTCCTTTTTAGCTGGCTTTTATGTGGTAATGATCTAGATTTTATTACAAATTTACCATAAAAGTATTTTAGAAGAAACATTTTGTGATGAATGTATATAATCTCCTTTATTAATTTAAACAGATGATTGCAGCCATCTTGTATTCCTTGCAAGTGAGATTGTAATTAAGATTACATTATTTAGGGAGCTATTAGAGGAAAAAATATCATTGGTGTCTCTTAATCTAATAAATTGGAGAAAAAAATGAGGAGTTTCTTCTAAAATATCAAAATTATTTTTTTATTATTATATCATTATTATTACTGCCACTTTCCAGGACCTTGTATTTGAGCAAATTTCATTTGGATGAGTGCTATACGTAGTTTCATCAGCAGACTGTAGGTTCCGTTTTTTGATCATCTGGTTCATCTCAGTCACTATATACAGGAAGAAAGAGGAATCCATGCTTATAAAACCAGTCTGTACCATCAGTAGGCTGTCAGATTAGCCAGAATGCACTTTTAAAGAGCAGAGAAGCTAATTAAGAGACAAGCAAGATCTATAGTACCTCCATGGAAACTCAGGCTCATTTATGAACTGCTGCTGTTTTTATCCTTGTTATATGTTTTAGGTTAAACAGTGTTTTTAATGGCAGGTTTGTTCATCACTTAGGAAATTGCAGACGCTCATCAACGTTAATGCACCAAGGAAGGAAATACAGACAGAAATGTAATATGGCTGCATTGCCAAAGTACGAAAGAAGAATTTGTAGAGACAGAAATAAACCACATTTGTTTGGCTAAAAAAGACATCTCTAACGTTTTCATATTGATTAAAGAGAGGTTGGTCTGTGGCCTGGTCATTCTGTGTCATACAAGGGCATTTACAGTCTAAGAAATCCTTGTCAGCCCTGGATTATGTGGCACCAAGATTGTTGCTAAGGGGCATTCAGCAAATCAGTTTCCTTTCTAACCCAAATAGTGCTAAACTGTACTTGCAACGTACACATAACTTTCTTTACTCTGTCTAACTTAAAAAGCTTGAGCAGAAATAATTTTGCAATAGGATTAGCATAATTATTGACTTGTCATGCATCAGCTGCTCCAGGTTAAGCGTTTGAGCCTTTATGCTTACTGCGAAGCTAATTCAAAGTATCTCACCATCATTATCATGTGTGCTATGGGATTTCTCAGACACGTTTACCACAGATCAGAGCACATCTGATAACTGATTACTCTGTAATAATTTCTTTGTGTTTCAAAGTCCTTTGGATTCCAGAATATTATGCACATACTTGAAATGTTCAAGAGCTATGTAGTGGGTGCATAAATCATGGGATTGTCCTTAAAAATGTGACACAGCTGAAGAGAGAGAGAAGGAGAACTGCAGACACAGCTAGAGAGAAAGGTAGAGATAGAGGCAGAGACAGACATAGGAATAGAGCTAGAGGTATTTATGGTTCTTTTGGCTCACGTTGGTTCAGATCATATTTTCAAGACCTTTTTCCCAACTATTTTTATAGTACATGGAAGAGAACTTTAAAAAAATCAATAAGATTTAAGATTCACAACTTTCATAACTTTTATTTTTGTTTTTAATAAGCCACCAAATTTTCACGACAATTTGCAACAAAATCACATCATTCAGCAACGCTGTGTTATATGTTTTAGGCAACTGGACTTCAGATTATTCTTAAGACTAAAACTGACTTCATATTTACTGTGTTTTTAAAATGAAGGCTGTTTTGCACACTTTCTTAGAGAATGGAATCTTCCTTCAAGCAGCAAACTTACCTTTGATGGAATTATTTTCATGTCACCAAAGAAATTTGATAAACCAGTCCTAAAGGACAGTTCTCTATATTCAGATATTGAAAAAATAGAATGGTTAGGAAAAGAGAATGGGACTTGTAGTGGGAATGGTTAGAACACATGTAGAAATGTTTTTTTCTTGTAAGAGATGTTAAAAAAGGAGGTTGCATTGATCGGAAAGATTTTAAGATGGAAGAGTTTGATTAGTGACCCACAGAAGCAAATTGACATTAATAGTTTAAAATCAAGCTATAAATGAACTGCAAGTACTAAAGAATGCATTGCCTATTCATTTCTTAAAAATAGCATCCTCAGCTCCTAATCCCTGTTGCATTCCAGTCATTAAAGAAACCCTCTCTGCTGGGTAAGCATATGACTGGAGTTCAGTGAATTCAATACATTTGTAGGTTCATATATTTTTCTGGATGTTTCTCTTTTGCTCTGTCTTTAACTGTAATCATTAATGAGAGCAGGCTGTGGAGCTGAAACCAGTGAGGAAGAGATTCTGGAGTTTGCTGCTTTATGGAATCAGAGAAAAATGGTAAACTACCAAAAATAGAGTTATACTTTTTGCCAGTTTCTCCTGACCAGATTCTGATGATAACCCTGTAAACCTCCACACACTAACTTGAAATGCTGAGTTTAAAATCTCCAAATTTTCTAAACCCATAGATTCCATAAATCTTTCAGGAATGAGTTTGTACTTACATTTAGATAAAACTTACAGTATAATTTCCCTCAGCTTTATAGTGACAGTAGCAGTGACATACCAAAGTTATAATCAGTTCATAGCACGATGTATAACCCACTCTTTCAACTTTGCTATCATGAACTTTTGTGTAGGAGGATCAAATGTTGGCTATTAATGGTTTCTGGAAGAGGCAAATGAAAAGAAGAAATAGGACAATCCTCTCTGGTATCTCTCTTAAGAGGAAATCAGCAAAAGGAGAGCCTTTTGGTCAAAATGAATACTTTGGCATTTTAAAAAGTCATGTGCAATAAAGCATTTCTGAAATGTCCTCATACCGAAAGGATTTTAACAAATGAAACAAGAAATTATAATTCCCTATCAAAAATCTGAAGAGGGAGGGAATATTTTTGCTGTGTGCAAGCTGAATCAAGTTAATGAGGCATCTAACACTGCGAAAAGAGCGTTCTCTATAAATAAATCCTGTCTGATTGGGATATATTAGTCTTCTGATAACATTCTATAGCCTACAGATGCTTTGAATAGAATGTGTATGTGTGCAAATACTCAGATCTATTGGAGTTACTGTTCTCCAAGTCCTTGTCCATCACGCATATTACAGTCATTTTCATATTTAAGCACTGAATAAAACCTCAGTCTCACTCCACTGCCCGGTTTGAATAGGTAGGCTCAGCAGCTAGGCTCTGTGAAAGCTCTGGAGATTGTATTTCACACACAAAGATGTGGCTAAAGAGCAGCTGTGTAGCCTGTCAGTGGAGGACTCTTCATTTGCTTGCCAGAAGTAACACTTGCAATCCCAAGAGCTTTAAAGGATCAAGGAGTAAGACTTCATGTCGCAGAGTACTTTTCCCCATCACTATTGTGGCTGCATGCTTCTGTGTGTCACTGAGACTCTGGTGACTGTGAAGGCAGCAGGGGCAAACAGTCAGGACAAAAATTGTATGATACAAAGTTACAGGGTCTGATAGCTTTCTCAGAAGTAAAAGTATGTTTTACAGCAAAATCTCTTAATCAGAGTGTCAATTTTTTTTTTTGGGAGAGAGAAAGGATTTGGAAAGTTCTTTTGAAAAATTATTTTTAAAATTTTTTTCTTTGTTTTGTCCTCCAGGGAATTGAAAGGTCTTTCTCTGTGAAGTATTGTATACTTATCTTTCCTTGAAATTGTGTTGTAGTTACCTATGCATTATGTTTTCACGTTTTCCTAAAGGATTTGCTTCTTTGGAAATCTTGTTTATCTTCTCCCCAGTTTTGAGAACAAAGTGACGTGAACCTTCGGGGAGGGTGTTCATGCTGCTTTGTTGTAGTCACCCAGTCCTTTTTATTGAAAAAAAAAACCACCAACAATTGGCTTCAGCAAGAAGATAATCTAGAGTTTTAGGAGCATTTATACTGTCTAGCAATTCAGAAGATTTAGGAGTATTTACTCTGTGTAACAACTCAGAATAAATAAATAAATACCCAACATTTCAATGCCAGGAAAGACTCTGTATCAATAGAACATGATTAGTAATGCAGTCGTAAGAAACAAATCTATAGAATTTCTGTTTTTGTATACATTTTCTTCAAATATGATAAAGTGGCTGTGGATAGTGCCATTTTTTTGGTCTCCAAGGCTGGACAGCAGAGGGTTTCATTTTCTTTTCATCTATGTAAGAGTACTTGGTGGTCAAATTAACTTTTGAATCAAAATGCAAAAGTTTTCATGAGCTTTTAATTAGATATTAAGACACTGCTAATTTGAGATCACAAGAATTTAGGGCAAAGTCTTTTTTGGAATTAAGTGCTGCCATGCCATTGGATTCAGAGTGGTAAGAATAAGAGTGAATGGTGATAAGTCTAAAACTGTACCAACATGTCTAGTTAGCAAAACACACTTGTCCTGTAGTTCAGGATAATTTAGGGTTATTTTATAAGAATGTTGCCTAAAATTATTGCTTTGAGATACAGTTTGTCTTTGCTAGTTTCATTTGCACTCAATTTTTATAGTACACAAACTCAAGTAAATATGCTGTTTAATAAATAAAATCTTAAAACTCTATGAACACTGCCATTATGCTTTTGAAGAAGACCTCCCTGAAGAGCTGATAATCAATCATTCTCGTCTAAGGTCTGAAGCAAATGCAACCTGCAAAGCGTGATAGCTGGGCTATCTGCCATCATTGCTGGCAGCATAAAGGCTCTGGATACAGTCTTCTAATAGGAGGAATATGGAGACAAATCTGTCTGGTTTTAATGTGTGTTAAATTTCTGAGATTAAGTCATGTCATTGTGTGTGAAAACAGTGACCTAGACTTCAGTGTCTATGGATGTCTTTCCACTACCGTGCCTTCTGAACAGTTTGTTGCTCTGTGAACTCTTGTTTTCCACTTCTGTAAGATCATCCCCATTTTTGAAGAATGGCCTGGCAAAGAGATATTGGTCCATTATCAAGAGGGGCAGCAGTCTAGGACAGAGATGTTGGCTTCGTTGTATGAATGTACAGTGCTAGTGCAATAGAGCCCCAGTGAAGCTGGGGGTCAAATTATATGAGAACTGGGTTAAAATAGCTTTATTATGGCACAAATGGACACTTCACAGTCATGAAGAATAGGGAGTGCTGAATACTTAATACTCAGTATTTAGCTACACAGCTTATGATTTCCAGAATCTTCCAGGATTTTTTCATATTTCCTTTCTGTAGATGAAGAAATTGTACAAATTGTTAATGGTTGGATAACAAATATTTAAAGGGAATACCCATTTACTGTCTGTTATGAAGCAAATGTGAACCCTCATTTTAAGTGATCACTGGAAGAAAGAAATCAGAGCATGTGAGAAAGAATAATTACTTTAACTCAACATATATCATTCCACATAAAAATGATGACATTATGGAACTGTTCAAAACATCTTATAATAGAAAAATTATAAATGTGCTTCTTTTCTTTTTATGCTAACAGGTACTGTTGTCCAAAAAAAAAAAAAAGCCTGTCAGGGGAAGTATACAAAACTGCTTTTCTTTTGGATGCATATTTAAAATGAAGGCATGATGACAGCTTTCATTTGAGCACTGGACATTTTTTTTTTTTTCAGAGTTTGCTGCTGTTCATGCAAAATAAGTTGCTGTGATTGCAACATATGTATTATATGGCACATATGCTACCTCTTAGATAAAAGTGTAACTCTTGTGGTTCCTAGCATTTTTCTAAGGACATACAGTGTTTAACAGTAACAGATCTTTTTATAATATTTTTGCCATGTTTTTGGCAACTAAATATTTTTTCTTTAACCTTTCTCATTCATAAGTTAAATTTGTTGTTAGAGAAAAATGGAGTGTGGAGGTAGAAAGCAACAGTGTGAATAAGAGAGCAAGAGTGTTTTGACTGGCAGTTTTCTCTTTGGCTACCATTTTGGGTTTCTTTGTTGTAATGCAGGAGGGCAATAAATTGCCAGCTGCAAACAAGGGTCTGTTTAGCTATGTATTATACAGACAATCATATACAATCAATTATGGGTTAAAATGCTGGTGTGGCACTTAAGGAATTAGGAATAAGAACTACTGTTAAGAATAATGTGGGTCTGTTGTCTAATTTCTGACATATGCAGTTAAATGTCTATCTTTTATATCTCTTTCTTTGATTATGTTCGGTCCTCAAATCCTTCACTGTATTAGGGTGTGGGCTTTGAATTATGGTATTTTGAAACATATTTTCACACACAGAGTAATGAATCACAGCAAAAAGACAAATAACCAAAACTCCACCCAGCCGAAAAAAAGGACAAGTACCAATGATTAAATGTTTTTTTGTGTGAATATTCCCATGAAACCAGTAGAACTCATCATATGAATGCCTTTTACTACTTGTGAGCAAGGAAAAAAGTGAGCCCCACTTTAGACCTGAACATGAAGCAAGCTTTCTTTAAAGGATAGCGTTATTTGTTCCCTACATAAATCCTAAGTAAATGGAAGTGGACCTTCAGTCTTCTCCCTCCTACTCCCAGAAATGATCCCATTATACTGGTAGTTCATAAATATGCAGTGAAGCCCATCTGTTCTAGCTTGTGATTTAAAACAGTATCTTGTAATTCTTTGTAATGTCTCTGGGTCTGAGCGCAAAGGTATCGGAGGCAATGATAAACCTACTATTATCCTCAGATGTGTTGGCTCAGGGTTCCTGAGAAGCTTTGACACAAGTATTAATCTCTGTTGGAAGGGATCCGGTGTCCCTTTCTGCTGCCCATCGTTCAGGAGACTGCACTGTTCACAGAGCACTTTCTAGAAACAGGGATACCTGTGCTCCTGGAGATGGGGCCCTTGTGAATCTCTTGAGCACTTGCATAGGGATGCTTTCCCCAGATCAGGCCAGAGCACGCAATTACACTGTCAGGCTCTGTCTTCAGATGGAGATGACTTTTTAGGCAATCTGCAGATCTGAGTTTACTGTCAGAATTATGAAAAGCCTTGGAAGGAATTCCATAAATGTTCAAAAATAGCTATTCATAAGCAACAACAGAATAGAAGTAACAGTTTGAGAGATTTTTAAACTCCATTACTTGTACATATTTATACAATATAGTGCCTGTCATGGATAATGTACAGCAGATTTATCATGCTTTACCATTTTAAAGAAGAGTCGGTTTGCTGAGTGACGTATGAAATAAATTGCAAATAAACAAGATGCTGCTTAATAAAACAATTAGTTCTCCAAAGGCTCTGGCAGTGCTTTCTGAATTCTTATCAGCCCTGGTTTACAGCTGTAACTTCAGGATATAATAGGAGATTGAATCTTATACAGGCAATGAAACAGATGATCAAATTCACAAGGGATCGTATCAGGCTTTTTCCAGTATCAAAGAAACATATTAATCCTTGTCACTGTTTTTTGAAACGCTGTGACAGAAATAAACCTGTACTGTAACTTGGCCCTTTTAATGAGCTTCTGGAGTGTGGGCTTTCCACTCAGCACCTGAAAAACACAACAAAACACCTTTTACATTAAAGATGTGAGGTTTGCTGCTGGCTAAATTTGTACACAGAAGTCTATAAACCAGTGCTCAGCCAGCTGGGAAGCAAGAAAGCAAATTCAGATTCTGCCATGAACTTCACAGACCAATTATCTACTTGGAATCATGGGAGTTTAACAAACAAATACCAGCCCCTGCTGAGCCTTTTCAGTCCAGCAGCTTATGGGTGATTCAGTTGCATCAGAGGCTTTTAGACTGATCAATTCTTAATCACAAAGCACAAAAATTATTCTCAGACTCATGTCAGTTTCTTTGGACACCTTTGTTAACAATCTGCTTCAAATCATTTTTTTAAAGAACTGCAGACACTGTTTTTATTGACTCCCCACTTGTAAAATGTTTATAGCTTGTTAATTTATATTTACCCCTTTACTTTTGCCTGCAAATCAACATCACTTAGCACAGTTTGGTTACACTTTGTCCAAAGGAAATTACAGAAGCCTGCTATGGGGCTAAAATGAAGGAAAGCTGAGGAAAATCAATACACTGATGATTAAACAGATCGTAGCAAATTCACGGCTGTAAGCTACAGCATGGAGACATCAGTGTGATGCCTATCTAGCAGTTAATGTGCTTTCAGCCAGTTGAAGAAAATTTTACAATAAGGCAAAATGTAACAGAAAAAATATAAGCTACTACAGAGCAATGCTTTTTTTGCTCGATAGGAATGGTTCTGCTATTCAAGTTTTATTTTGCTATTTGACTTCACAGAAACTGTAGAAAACGTTTAGATTTAAGAAAAAGAAAATCTATTTTATGAGGAAATTTGCAGTGGGAGTTTTAAACAACTATTTGACTTGCAGTATCATTCACATCTATTGTAAAAGCTCTGTATTTACTGTTATTTTAAACCACTCTTTTCTGTCAATGAATTTCAAGTGTGATAATTTCTATTTTAATCTTCCTTCTGCTTTAATTACAAGACAAAAAGGTATAAGCATGCTTCTAAGTAAGTATCCTAACAAAAAGGATAATATTTAGTGTAAATTTTATATTGTCTAACAAAGTGATAATCTGTCACTACTCATTTTAAGTAATAGAGAAAATTTAAAATGAGAATAGGCAAATGGAGTTTTTTGCGCATTAAATTCTTATGTACAATTAATAGCACTGAATAAGTATTAATGAAATAGATGTGGAAGGAGGAAAACAGTCTTGGGAATAATAGGCAACAGCCAGTACCAGAATACAGCAAGGATCATGAGTGGGTCCAGGGACTTCACATTTGTAGACAATTCTCACTTATGGTCAGGAAAGGTTTCTTCTCTACCACCCATCGCAGTGCCTCCAAAGCCTAATGTGACCCCGTTCAATGCATGTTTACTCTACTAACCAATAGCCACATAGAAATAGAATATGTAATATGAACTGGAAGCATTAGGGCCAATTTGTCACTATTGATAGAAATAGGGATGCCAAGGAAGAATTAATTACAACCAGAGGGAACTCAACAACTCTCACTTGAGCTTTTGCAAATCAGCATATGCCCATTTCAGTGGATTTCAAAGGCTCGTATGAGGAGATGGCTCACAGAGTCTGACTCATTCCCTCCTTGGAAAGGATATTCAGGGAGCAAAGGAGATTATTTATCTTTCTCACACAGCTTGAGTATCTGCAGAAAATGTTCACTCTGGTGAAGGAACATTGCCGAGCTCCTCTTCGATTTTCCTGTCTGGCAGGCTGGAGCCTTTCCCCTCAATGTGCTCACGCGCTGCCATCCTGCAACATCATGGGCAGAGACTCCCAAAGTTGTGTGGGGCATTGGTGTTAGCATGCTACCAACTGCACCCACATTTATCTTGCACAATCCACCTCCTTCTAGCACTCCTCCTAGGGTCCACACTGAGAGTCACCTAGAGCCAAGTAAAGCTGTGCTGTATTCAGGTTTTCTCTCTCTGCGCCCTGCTCCATTTATCCAGAATTATACATGTTTGTGTACTCACTCACTCAAAAATCAGTAGAAGAAAACGCTTGGGCCTTATTTCTGAACTCTAATGTGAAAACACTTCTTAGATGCATACTGCCTTTCATCTGAGGATTTCCAAAAGAACCATGTTGTTATACTTGCAACATAATCTTGCAATTCTTTATTTTAATTAGGAGAAACATCATAAAAACAGGGGAAAGTGAAGTGCGAAATAGGTTACCTGTGTGCTAAGCTATGTTCTGCTGCTGATTTTTTTATATGATGGACTACATCCTTTATTTATCTGATACTTTTATTGTTTAGCCAGTCTCAAAAAAAATCTGCTGTTTTTCTAAGAGGTTCTGCACCAAAAATGGAGATTTTTGTTTTGGTTTGCAGCAAGTAAATGCATAATTACTTTAATAAACAGTATTTACTTAGTCAAAAAACTAATAAGCTACAACTAGTTTTTCTGAATGATAGCATCTTGTAGTCTGTGCTGTCAGCTGGGGAGCTGTACATTCAGCACTCCATTAAGATGCCTAAAAATTCCCAGTAAAACATACAGAAATATTCTCAATATTAAAAAAACCAAAAATTATAAATGCACACAGATATGCATTTCAAAGAAAAAATAGTGTTCTCTGAACTCAGCCTGTATCAAAATTCAGTCAAATTTCATATTTATGACTACAGTTAAGTTACAAACTTAGTATAAGGATGAAGAAAATTCAAAGAAAATACAAGTATGATAGACATTAAATACTTTGTGCAATAAAAAATATGATAAAATGTATTATTAACCAAAGATTTTTTCTTTCTGCAATTCACATGGCAACTTAGAGTAAAAATTTCAACTAAAACGTTTTTAAAAGTTTTAGTGATATTTTCTGTCACTGGAATCATAAAGACGCATTAGAAAATTACCTTGGATAAGATTTATTTCTTGTGAGCTGTTTAACAGATTGCTAATTTTACCAAAAGATATAACTTCTTCTGTGTTTTCTCTAATTATGTTTCTAGACCTGTAATGACTAGGATAAAATAACTGATAGTGAGAGCTGTAGTAAAACATGTCTACATGATATTGATAGATTAAAAAGTGAAACAATACTATTGGAAAATGTGGGAAAAGATCCATGCCAGAATACTCTTGGGTTTGCCAGTTTAATTGTGCTCCTGGGTATGTAGTTTTCAAGATTTTCTTCAGTTGTGGCATTGAAGGAAAAGTAAAATGAAGTGACAGAACAGATTAGAAGGCAATAATGGAAGGAAAAGTGAATAAACCAAGTGTAAACTTTTGACAGGAAACACTTGTGTAAAACCCACTAGTTATGTGGTTTTTTTTTTGTGACTCCAACACTTTGATGAAGATGACTAATGATCTTTTTTATGATGTAGTGATCCACATTCAAGAGTAAATACGAATGTGCTACCAAAATATGCTTTTTAAAGGAACAGGTTCTCCAACATTACCAATAATGTTAACTTTTTCTATTAAGGTTGCACAATAGGTTTATTCTGAAAAAAATATTTTGCTGCTATTGTTACTTACACTAATTCCTATTTGACTATAATATGTTAATTATGAATGGAGTTCTCTTTAATTGGTAGCACATATAATTTATTTAATTATAGAAAGCATACAATTAAAAAGAAAGTATAGCCAAAACAAATGTTAAGATTTTTCTGATGACAAAAAAATCCAAATGCAAGGCAGTTATTACAATGTTTGATGAAACTAGGTATCGACAACAAAACTATTTGAAATCCTCCAAACTATGCATTTATCTTTTTTTTAAGTTTGTAAAACTGATTAGCTTGCTAAAGATCTGATCATTAAAAGTTTGGATTGTTTCTCTGTTCAATCAGATATGCCTCCTACAATTTTTACAATACTTCCTTTATAAATTAATTGTTCTGTGGTTATTTGTTAAAGAATCTCCCCCACGTGAAAAGCAAAATCTCAGTAGATGCGGGTTTTACACTGCACTAGATCAATCCCAATACCAGTAAATGGATATTATTAAACAGCATGGGGTAGTGCAAACTGGGAAAGAAAACTTGTAGTGTGCTGCCTTTGAGCAGACCTGGCTTGCATGCTGTGACAGGGCAATTGTCGACATGCTTTTTCATGCCAATCTGCAGCTTTTTCAACTCTAGATGCTATGGCAACCAGGGTTTAACAGACTAAGCAGCTAACAAGCTTCCCTGATGGAATTGTCTGGTGGTATGATTGCCTTGTCTTAGTGAAAATATAAAATAGACTGAAGACGCTTGTGGACATTTGTCAAACTGATTATAATTTGGACACTCAGCTCATAATTATCCGTTATATATTGCATAGTATTGACCAGCAGTGTTTTCCATGTTGTCTGTAGAGAACACGAGTGCCTTTCTGTACAGTCAGTTTCCTGTGGAAAGAACGGGTTTTGGTTAGGCTGAGTTGGTCAACATGGCAGGTGAGATTATGTGGATATAGAAAATAAAAGCTACTAGCAAGGTTTTTTTCCTTCTTTTTCTCTGGGTTTTTGGTAGTTTGTTTTTAAAATAAAATATCGAAAACAAAAGTCAATTTTAAAGTAACATAAGATTCTTTACAAACATAGAAAAACACAAAGAACTACATTTTCAGGACACATTTTTTAAAGTCTTTATGTTTCTTGATGTTCATTATCAGGCAGTTGAGTTCTTTTTGTTGGCCTCAATGAATGGTTTGTGTTTCTTGCTTGCTTGTTTGTTGTTTTTTAATTTGTTCTCAGAAGAAAAGGGCATTCACCATAAAACACGGGCCTAAGACTTCATGTTTCCCAGCACTTTTTACAAGTTGAAATCTGTGGGATTCTTTACTTTGCAAAGACTGCTTGGCCACTTGTAGAACATTGCTTTATTGTTTTGAATCTGTTTCAGTTATAATAAAAGCTAAGCAGAAGGTTTCTGTTTGCTTCTTTTTTTTTTTTTTTTTTTTGTCCTGAGGAAAGAAACTCAGAAACATATTTTTCTATGAGGATTTCTTTAGCAGTATTACCACTCATACCGCACTTTCGGGTGAATCTGTTTGATTATTTTACAGTAGGCTTCAAGAAGACCCATAGGATGCAAATAAGGTTTGAGTTCACAAGTGGACTTCTGTCTTTGGCAGCTTGACTCTTGGAACTATAGCAGCACAGATGTTCCTGACTAAAGGTATCCTCTCAATGATCATATTTTAGGGGTGCTGTCTACTACTGTACCTCTATGAGGCCAGCAAATATCCAGCTAGTTCATTCTTTCCTATAGGCAGCTGAGTTCCTTACCCAGTCACGCAGATCTGTGTGGAGTACCATCCTTAAGACCTCATGAATTAATGTTACAAATGTGCAGTGTTTCTTTTATAAAGGAGAAGGTGAATGTCGTAGACAGGATACTTGCAATCAAGCATTCTTCTTGCAAATATGGGAAGGGAGTCCATTCAGTTCTGAAGTGAAAGAACAATGTATTTTCTTTAAGTACATAAGAAAAAAATATTGAAACTTTTATTTACTGAATGTGTAGATTTGTTAGGAGTTCCAATATTTGAGATGCTGAATTCACAGGGTTTCATAAACATTAGTTTCTGCAGTTTGTATTGATGTGGAGTTGTAAGTTCCTCTTTGACGGTAAGACGTCTGTAAAAGGTTTAGTCTTTATCCAACTTGAGAAATCTTCAAGAAACAGCTTTCCAGATAACTTCAGAGACATCCAGCAAAGGCCAATACCTTCTTTTAATCCACTCATTTAGATTTCCACTCTGTTGACAAGCAAGAAAAGGCCATAGTCTTTGTCATTGTACAAAACCCGGACCAATCTTTGTAATCTCCTCCTTCAAAGAATGTCTATGTTCATCATAAGGAAGCTGTTTTTTTAAAAAAAATCTAAATGTTTTAGCTTCAAAAAATATTTTTGATGTGAAATAAAATTTTCTATTTTTCATCTCTTGTTGCACTTTTGTTTCTGAGACTGAGTAAAGAAAATTATAGTGCTTTTTGAAAACTGAGTTTTAAAATGTTTTAAAAAGGGGTTTGTTGTTGTTGTTGACTGAATGGGAAAAATCCCATGGTGGTAGTATTCCAGTGTCCAAATAATTGGCTTTGGCTGTGGATAACAGTAGCTGTGATCTGTGGCACTGGTGTTAAGGATGATCTCTAATGGTAGGGATTTTATGCATCCTTTTAACTTCCAGTTTCTCTCTGCCAGGCTTGGGAGCCCTATTTCTATGCTGCCAGAACGTCTCCTTTTCTTTTTTGGCCCTGAGGGTGCTTTTGATAACTGTCTTATGTATAGGGGCTTCCAGGCCTCAGACACTGTCTAACTATAGTACAAGCCATCAGCCTTTTTTTGACCATCTGACATGGTACATGCATCATTCATACTATGTTTGAAATTCACTGTGCCTTCAAGCAGAAAAGATGCTTTTACCAGTTACGGGTAATCTTATTCCCTGAGTTTAAATCAAGGGTTGCAATTAAAAAGACATATGTAGAAAATAAAAAAAACCACCAAAACAAATCACTGTAAGTGTGATTTATACCTTTCTGCCTTGTCTATGCTATGATGAATCCTGTGGATGGATCATGTGGTTGCCCCATCCCTGGAAGTGGTCAAGGCCAGGTTGGACGGGGCTTTGAGCAACCTGATATAGTGGAAGGTGTCCCTGCCCATGGCAGGGATATTGTAACTAGGTGATCTTTAAGGTCCCTTCCAACCCAAACCATTCTATGATTCTGTGATTATTAAATTTGTCCTTCTTTTATAAATGTACACATCAGATTGCATATGGTTGGCACTGGTCTTTGGCAACCAGATCATCAGGAGACCACAAATCCCAAGACCTTGTTTTTCTCTCTTTTTTCTGGACATCCCAATTTGAAACAATATTAAACAGAAAAACATCATTTTTGGTCCTGTCATGGTAAGCAGAGGTCTGGCAGAATAGATTTTGAACTGGGATAAGTGCAGCTTCATGTTTTTTTGTGAATTTCTACCTATTTAGTCTCAGGAGAATGTGATGTGGAAATTTCTATATATTTCTTGAAAACTTCACAATGACATTGGCCTTGAAGGAAAAGCTTGAAGGACATCAAAGAAACAGAAGGTCCTGTAAGGTACTCCTAAAAACCAGCATCAAAAAACATTTATACCACTGGAAAAATGAGAAACACACCAGCAAGTCATGAGCAATATATAAAGGAACTTCCCCAATATCTTGCGACACAACAGTGACATGACTTTTTTTTTTTTTGACATTGAACACTAGAGTTTTTCTTTTTAAGCTGAGATTACTTTAAAATTATTCTGGAAGCATAAAGGAGTAGGGTAAGAGTAAAGTAAAAAAAGGACATTAAAACGTATTTAAAGTAAGAGACTATTGTGTCTGCTACAAGTTTCCTTTACATAAACATAATAATAGAAAAAAAACTGAATAAAACCTAAACAAAGAAATGTAGCATCATAACATAATTTCCAATGACCAGAATAAAGTTGTTAAACATGCAAACTGCTTTCACTTCAGTAATTAATACAGTGTGACTGGCTAAGATTTATTTACTTGAATTCAGCTCTGCTCCAGGAGCAACTAACTTTGTACGGTATACAACTAGTACATCAGTGAAAAGAATGGCCAGTAAATGTCCTTCAGTAAAAAGCAACAAGGCACATTCTTATTTATAAAAAAAGAGGTAGTGTCTTTTATGGGAAAATTTCAGTCAGGAAGAAAATTGAATTTTTGACTTGTAACTTATCCTTATAATAACCTTAATTGTCAACACTAAAGGGAAAGCATTTTAAAGAAGTTAAAATTTTCAAATTATCAGTTAAACTTTTTGATTTTTTTCTTCTATCCCAACTACTCTGAGTCTCAAGTTAAGTACCTTATTTAAAACAACTATTAGAATATATATAGATCGCTATAGAATATCTCATAAGAGAAAATGTTAATTTATACCTAAATGTATAAAACCTCTAAAAACCTAAGGACAATCTGAACATTTAAAGCACATTAAATATTAGAATATATTTGTAATTTCAAATGTATGCATGTACACATTGATTATGAATGCATACTAATTCTCCTGTTTCTTCACAGTGTATAAGTAGATTTTTGCTTGAAGATCAGGTTTCTGATCTTTGTAACTATGTAACTATGTAAGCTATGTAACAATAGGGTTAAAAGGGCTAACATAATGCATTTCAACTGCTCTTCTCATTTAGAATTTTGAACTGAAAACTTTGCTTCACCCAAGTTACTCTATTTTCCCTGTGATGGCCACATAATTCTGATTTCCATGTTTTGTCTTTACCTGCCTGCCTCATGACTTCATGAATGGCTATTTCTCATGCTAGCATTCAAACTGTTGTTAATTTTTGCAGGGAAGAGATAATGTAAGCACCTCTTTTGCTTGAAATGCTGGCAATACAATAAACCAGTAACAATGTAATACGTTCTGTGCATCTTGCAAGAGGGAATCATTCTTTCTCATTATGAGAGAATATTAAAAGACATTCCTACAAAGGTTCAGCTCCTATAAAACAGTCATTTTCAGGAACTTGAAATGGTTGGCTGGAGCATGCATGAATTTGTTTGCTATTTCAAGAATATATTTTATCAACACCTTTTCTCTACAATTTACATTTTTCAAAATGTCACTGTTTCTGTGTGAGATACTAAGTATGGACCAATTAACTGTTGATGCTTTCTGCCAAGAATAAATGTTGCGATATAGCATATATACAGGATGGAGTAAATATTCTATGATGGAAATGCAGAAATTGCCAGGCTACTGGTGAGTAATACATCTTGAATGTTACCTGAAGACATGAGTCAGATGCTAATTATTAATGTAGAATCTGTTACAGAAATAGTTGAAACTGGGGAGAAAAAGCATGCAAGATAAAGAAATCTAAATTTTTAGTTATCTTCTCTAGGGAAAAATACAGCTTACCTAATCTGTTTTGAAAATATATTCAGCTAGGAAAATTTTAAAATATGGTTTCTAAAGTCACAACAGATTCAGCACAATGAGAGTAAAACCCTCTTAGAAACTCACTTGCACAGAATGAATTAGGTGTCTGAAGGAACTATATCTTCTCTGAAGCAACACTGAGACTTCTCCATCCAGGTGAAGCTGTGATAGAGAATAGAAGGGGGGTTTTGTCAAGTACCTTATCCTCTAAAGGATTTCTTGTTCTTTTTAAATGATCTAGAGAGGATGAACTGTTTGAAGTCTTGTGGACTCTCATTTTTTTTCTGGTTACTCTAAGGTAGGGACTGAGGAATATCAGAGCAGCTGGGGCTGAAGGCAGTTCACAAGTACTTGCTGGTGGTTCCTGTGTCCCCCATTCTTTGATAACTGGTTTCTTCCACTTATTTCTTCCAGTGATTCTTCCTAAAAATTTCCATCAGTTAACTTTTGATTATTGACATTGCAGTGTACAGATAGCTGTGTTATTTTTTTTAAGTGTAGCCAATATAAATTTTACATTCCTCTCATACAAACCAGAATGTGAAACAACCTGTTTTTATTTACCACTGTGTGATACCACTGGATGATGAGACAGTCCATAGTAATTTGGAAAAGAGTAAATTGTTACGGCAGCAGTCTCTGCACCTTATTTTCTTTCATAATGAGGTGATCTCTCTCTAGATATACAGACCCATCTAAAAATGTTGGTTTTAGAAATTTTACATAACATTAAGGTAGCAGCTGGGTCTCAAGAACCTCTGCAAGAAACAGAAAAAGAAAGTGGTAGATTGCAGTTACATACTTTTTTTTTTTTTTTTGCAGAGCTGCAGTTTCTGAGGTCTTAGTCTCCTGACAATCACAAAGATGAGTTATAACTTTAAGTGCAATCTTGCATTGCCAGAATTCATGACACGAGTCAGCTGCTTCAAAGGAAGAGATTCTTTTAAAGCGAGGGACTATTAAGGAATTCAGGTGATGACATGGTCCATGCAATCTTTCACAAAGATGCTTATTGAAAAACTGTCCCTCGTATAGGCATCCTATACGAAGACAAGATCCTTGTCTTCAGCCCACTTCAGTACAATTCAGTACCTCTGTCTGTGCTCAGTTGCATATTTGGCACTGCAGACCTATTTGTGGGAGTAAACCAGCAAGGGTATGCTCACTCACATAAGTAAGCGTGATTTCAAAAGAAGAAGAAACCTTGTCTCATGTGGGTATGGCAGCTGCACATACCTGAATTCTCTGAAAAGAGAACTCCACTCTCTCCCATCACACTTAGACACACTTCTATAGGCTTTACCCCTATGCAAGAGGTTTTAAATAATGTTCCATTAGGTAAAACATCTGGGGATAAATGAGTAGTAACGTGTCAGGAATTACCTATTTGCCTCTTGATTGGGGTCACCACTTCAACCATTTGCTTTGGGGAGCCCTAAGATCTGTCCCATACTTCACTTTGCAGACTTCTCATATTTCTAACATTCATGATATTTGGGTAAAGCAGAACTGCAATATTAATTTACATTTTCACTTTGGATAACTGTTTAAACTATTCTTCAAGATACTACATGTCTTTGAAAGTTAAATTGACAGAATTTTGCAAATAGCTGTACTGCAATCAGAACTCCTTTCTCCAGTACAAGGACCTTCTAATACTATTGGGTAATGATGTATATAGCACAATACGTTAATGTTGCTTTAATGTGTTCAATAGTACAGAAGAATGTAGTAATTAGGCACTAAGGGATTCTTTTTGCTATGGTTTGATGAGGTGGTCAATTACCTGTGCTGTATGACAGCAAGTGGTACAATTGGTTTAACTTAATAAGTACATTGACAAAAAAGGCCACTGTGATGTACATTAGTTGCACTGAAAAGGTTCTTTTGAGTTATTACCAAAGTAAAACCTCAAATATCAATTAATTTAATTTGTTTAGAACAGTTTACACTTTACACATCATCAAATCTTTTGCTATCACAGATTGTACTGTACATTAGGTAAATTATAAACACCTAACCAAAAAATGAACATTTGGCCGCAATGGCTACTTAAACAAGATTAAAGGTAACAATTTAACTAGAATTTGCCTTTAACTGAAGCTCTTAAACTAAGATTGATAGAAAACAGTTTTTGAGAAGAAATACTGCATACTGATTTATATAAAATGCTGTTCACTGTATTTTCCTTTTTGTATTAGATTTAATGAATAGATATGCCTTTTTTTATTTTGTGGTACCCTACCATTAAATGATACCATAATTTTTTTTTCTGCCTAAATAAATTCTAACTCTTGTCACCTACTATCTGTACAGGAAGATTTGAGACATTATTCCTAATTGAGATTTTTACTGAATATCTTTTAAAGATAAATTTGTTTTATTCTTTCACCCACTATTTAAAAGGATTTTTCACATTTTTATCTTCTAAAGGAATTGTCAATGAGAAACTAAAACTGCGTAGACTATACATTAAAATCACTTTAGTTTTTAAGCTGTCATGAACTGTTTCAAAAAATGCTAAGTTGCTATTGTTTAATGTCTGTCATTTTATAATGCTTTAGAAGTTATCTATCCTGTAAAATTATTAACTGATGCTAAAATTGCCTTGTAAGTATTAGGACAATAGCAATTTTGTAACAGCTGGGACACTGCCAATGTAAGATAAGTACATTTTGCTCTGTAGATTCATAAAGTGCTTTGAAATGGTTTGTAACTGATGGATGGATGCATTTTCTAAGTGTAGAAAGCAATATTTTGTAGAGGGAAATGGCTTGAAAGCTGACACACATGCATGCAAATGCCATTCTCTTCAGTAAGTAATTTGCTTTTTCTTTCAAAAGCATAAATGGCATAGTTAGACACATTATTTTGTATATTGCACATAACAATACAAGATGCACAAAAACAGCAAGTACAAAACATTTCATATTGATAAAGGAACCCATGGCTGTAGTATATGATTAGCATAAATGTATACACACTGAAGAAATGCCTTCAGGATTAAAAAGTAAGGCCGAAAACAGGAAAAGTTCTTCTAACTTCAAGAAATGAAAATATTTAGAATGTACTTTTTGTTTCTCAACCTTGTACCTTTTAAAATTAATTAAGCCATGTATAGCCTGAATCTGATCTTACTCACGCTCAATACTCCATCTCACTCCAATGGCCCCATATCAGGCCTTTACTTTGAAGACAAAACAGTTAAATAAATCCTTAAAGTGTTTGTATGTCAATGAAAAAACCCAAGAGTATACTACTCTGAAGTACATATAGGCACAGATAGCAGAGATCAAATTTGTTTTCTTACAATTTAAGAACTATTAAACACTAAAACTGGTTTCTGATTTATACCATCATATCATATTTGTGTTTTATATTATTGTATCATTTAGATCATCTGCATTATAAAACCAACACTAGTGATGAAAACTTTTGGCCATCTTCTGTAATGATCTCTCATGTTAAACTGGTGTTTTAGGTCTTTGCCCTTGGAGATTTCCATGCCTACTCAGCTATCCAACCTTGTGGAGTCCCAGCCTCACTGAATAACTGAGAATACAGCTAAGCCTATACTGAGCAAGTGAAGAAATCTCAGCCTTAGTCTGGAAAATGGTCCCCAATGAAATGTTTGGAATATCAGCTTCAGCAGGTCTACTCAATATGATTAGTGTCAACATGTGGCCTTTTTGTTTAAAGAAAGGAACATTTCCTTCACAGAATCTTGTTAAATTTCTCATTCAACAATTATTGTAATCATGACCTCTATTGTTCATAATTTCCACTAAAATTTCTGCTTCCACATCAGCTTCTTTCTTAAGATATATATTCCCATTAGATGCAAAACAGCCATTAATCTTAATGGAAGCTATGCTCAGAAATGGAGTGAGAAAGATACCCAGGAGGTTTTGTCATATCTTTAAATTCAGTAACAAAAAAATTGATTTGAGATAAATTCTGATAATGAATGCATGTTGTTGAAGAATTAAAATTTAAAATATATTTACATACTCCCTGAACTTATATTAAGAAGAACTGAAACAACATTTCTTCTGGATTGTGTGGCAGATTTCATGCTGTATCCTAAGAAATGCTGCTGATTTTGTGATACTGTAGGAAACAGAGTAGGGTGAATAGCTCATAAAAACAGCTTATCTGACAATTTGGGTCTTACTTTTTTTGTTCCTTTTATGTGAGAAGATGATTTTTTTTCTGAAGTATATACTTTTTACAATATAAGACCACTTTATTTTTTGTTTGTCCCATAACTTTATATTTAAAGTTCAAAATCTGAACAGCAAAGTTTACTATTGACCACATGATTTTACCTCTTTTCTGGACTTGATGCCTGTAAAATGCATGAAACAAAAACTTGAAAATGAGTGTTTTCATGGGCATAAGCTGTTTAAAACATTTCTGAAGTTTGTATATGTTTTTGAAGTATTTGAACACCTCTTTTTAGAATTAGTTTTCAGATTTTGTGACTGCAAAATTGTGGCAACATTACAATACAGCTACATGTGACTAATAAGAAAAATAAACCCACAATCAAAATAAAAAAATCAGTCATTGTAATTGTCCTGCAGAAGACACAGTTATGCCTTTGTTTATTAAAAATGGAATGAATCTATTAATAATAGGAATATTTTGTTTTTAATTGAAAATCCTGATTGCAGTTCTTTAAAAGTTTATCTCATAATACCTCTTTATTTTGAAGGATCAGTTTGTGGAAAGGAATGTGAGAAAAACATTTAATCAGAAACTGGCAAACAGTTAGTAGAGTGGCAAGAATTTGATGGTAAACAATACTTCTCCATAAAATTGCCAGATTGAAAGGATCTGATGACTCCCTCTTCTAGGAGCTACTTGGGCAATTTGCAGCTATTTTTAAATGCTTGTGTTTTTAGAAATAAATTGCAATACAGAACCACAAAAATAATTTTACGAAGAGTAGGTTAGGTGTTTATCTGTAATGTATCCACTCTAAGGAGAAAATTCGAAGCACAGAATATGTTTGTCACCAGAGATTTTGGTTATAACACATCAAAACCTTCTGTGATTTTGATAGCTGGTGTGACTGGAGCCCATAGGTAGAAACTGTGCCCTGGAAGCCAAAATATTTTTTTTTTCTATAATATATACAAGTTTTGAAATGTCACCAGAGATGCACTGAAAATACAACCTATTCAATCAAAAATAACCTGAAGAAAATATTTACATTTGCACTGTATTACAGCTTGAGTAACATTATAATTTTCTCAAAAGCAGTATTCAAATAAAATTGAGCTATGGTTTTGCTTTACAAAAAATAGATAATTCTTACTGTTTTTTAAAAAAAATTAAAATGCTGTGCTCTTGGGGAAAAAAACATGTGAGAGAATTAAAATACAGAGGGTTTTAAAGTATTACTTTAATTTTAGAAGTTGCACTTTTCCATTTTCTTTCCTTTAAGTGAGAGAAAGTATTATTAATTGGGAAAAAATGAGAAAAATTTGTTCATTAATATTTTCTCTTCCATTATATTTCCTCTGTGTTTTCTCTAATTGGTGCCACATTTTTTCCCTGCACATTTACTTCATCCTCTGTAAGAAAACAAATGGACACAAACCCCCTCCCTAAACTAGGTAAGAAATTGAAGTCTGATTTCCCCATTTTATCATTCTTCTAGAAACTTTTTATAGTTGTGTATGTGTGCACATGTGAAAATAAAATATTGCACACAACCTTGTATCAGTCCTATTGTTAAGTAATGAATATAATAAAGTTCTTCAGGCACAAACTGTTTGTAATGTTCTTGAAAAATAATGCTAAAGCATTTGTGAATAACAGGGAATAAGATTATGTTTTATCTGAACAAATAAGTAATATGAACAAATATTTTGAGTATTCTGCTGTCTCAGAGTGTGCATATTGACCGTGTGTAGTTACCATATGTAGTATGGCGGAAGAAAAGTCCATATTTAGTTTTAAGATGATGAAACTACTGCTTCACTAAGTAATGCTAACTAGAGGCAGAAATTAGACATCACGCTAGAAACACAAGCAATTCTGTTGTCCCAGCTTTCCATTCAAAGCCACTGGAAATTCTTTTGCTTAATCTCATAATCAGCTTGAAATATCTGTATACTGCAAAAATCTTCAGGCTTCTAAATGTTGGGGTTTTTTTACAGCAGCCATGATGTTTGGATTAAAACTCCCTTTGTATCTTTTGAGAAGGAAAAACGTTGCTTAACAGAAATAGCATAAATAACTGAGACTTGCTGCTCCTTAGGAAAAAAACTGTTTATGAAGGAAATTCTTAGTGAGCATTTGGCCATGATTTAGGGACCACTTTGAATTCTTCAGTTTGGCCTATTGTGAAGTAGATGGGATCATTTTCTTCTATACAATTTCTGCAATACCACTTCTCTCTTATTTTAGCACATAATTAGGAGTCAAGCATTCTGAGGGAGAAGGTTATACAGAAGCATATTTACAATAGTGATTTGAATAGGTTTTATGTACTCTAGCTATCAAGACACAGTAACCTTTAATCATAACAAGGACTGAAGTGAGAAGAAAAACTTGGTGATACTCTGTAGAAAGCCCTTGCTTGCCACACTCCTAGAGTCCATCATTCCCCATCTGCTACTTTCAGGCTGTGACTCAATAGCTAGTATTATGAGACTAAGATGAAACAGTAAGATAGTTGTAAATAAATCATTACACCCAAAATGTTTTATTTTCAAAATGCAGTGGTCCTGGCAACAAAAAGCTTTACTTTCAGTGAATCATTGGCAGGTACTTTCACATTTTTAAATTGTAAAACGTGTGAGGTTCTGGCAGGTTTCATTTACCTCCTCAAATTGTATTTTATAAAATTTTGCACATCTGTCATTCTTTTTATCAAAATTTTTTTAAGGGTTTTGCATGTATTAAGGAATTGAGTCTGAACAGTCTCCAAATAGGTTGATGCCAAATGTCATCATCTTTTTGCAAGACAGAGATGCAGACAGAGGTTCAGCGCTGATTATTTATGCATCATCTGTAAAATGGTGAACCCTTTAGCTTCTATTAATTTACACATGCATTGACATAAATTAAGATTGCGATGTTCTGCATAGTGCAACTAGCATTCAGTCTTCAGAAGACTAGGTCTTATTCAGGCTGAAATAAGGTGTCAGTGATACAGTTTTAGTATAGTCTATGGTGGTATAGTCTAGATACCTGAGGCAGTAGGAGTGATTTATTCTTCACAGTAAGGCAGAAAAAATTCAGAGGCTGCTGTGAGATTCCTCTAACTTAGAATTACATGCAGCCTGTGCTCTCGCATTGCCATAGCCATAATCAGAGGCAGTAGGTCACCTGGGATTACTCCTCAGGTGACTATTTAGTTTATTAGATATAAAGACACAAAGTAGAACAAGTTATTGATTTCAAGGGTCTTCTGAACTCACTAGGAAAATCTGGTACTTTAGGTACAAATATCTCTGTCTGTCTGTTCCTCCGTCTGTCTGTCCTTCCGTCCCTCCCTCCCTCCCTTTTCCTTCTTTCCTTCCTTCCTTCCTTCCTTCCTCCCTTCCTTCCTTCCTTCCTTCCTTCCTCCCTTCCTTCCTTCCTTCCTTCCACTAATATATCTGATGTATCTGATTTTTCCCTTGCTCCTTTTAAATATGATCATATAATATTTGAATTCTTCTTCAGTTATTTTCCTTCTGGCCTGCTAATATAAGTGTGTTTTTGTTGCTGCTCAAAGGATATGTTGTTTAGATGTATCCAGCAGACAGTTTATCAATGAGTTCTTGTAGTTTTACTTTCAAGCTGCAGTATTTCCCTGCAAATTATGGGTAGCATAATTTAACAAAGTATTGAAACAGACAGGAGATAAAAACAATTTTTGGGTGAGATAAATGATAAATGTGCTGGTTTCAGCTGGGATAGAGTTAATTTTCTTCCCAGTAGCTGGTATAGTGCTGTGTTTTGGATTTGGGATGAGAATAATGCTGATAACACACTGATGTTTTAGTTGTTGCCAAATAGCGCTTACACTAGTCAGGGACTTTTCAGCTTCTCATGCCCTGCTATCGAGAAGATGGGAGGGGGCACAGCCAGTACAGGCTGACCCAAACTAGCCAAAGGGATATTCCATGCCATATGACATCATGCTCAGTATATAAACTAGGGGGAGTTGGCTGGGGGGTGGTGACTACTGCTCGGGAACATTGGTTGGCGGGTGGTGAGCAATTGCATTGTGCATCACTTATTTTGTATATTCTTTTATCATTATTATTATTATTACTGTTATTATTATGATTATTATTTCCCCTTCTTTTTCTGTCCTATTAAACTGCCTTTATCTCAACCCATGAATTTTATGGGTTTTCTTTCTGATTGTCTCCCCCATCCCACTGTTGGGGGGAGTAAATGAACGGCTGGGTGGTGTTAAGCTGCCTGACAGGTTAAACCACAACAGTCTTTTTGGTGCCCAACGTGGGCCACAAAGGGTTCAGATAATGTCAGATCTGACCAGGGCATGTTAAAACAAATTTGTTATAAGCATTCATTATATTAGTTTAGAAGTTGCTGGTCACAATGTTGATTTATTTGCTCTCAAAGTTGTATTTGTTCTCAGAGTTGTTATGTAACACCTTACTTGCTGTATATACTGTTTATCCATATCTATGTGCTGTTTATCACCTCTGGGACTTGGATTAAGGTTATCACTTTGCTGTAATGTGTAACACTGGCTTATGGTATGATAAAATTATTGGTCATGACACCGATCTGGTATTTGTACTCAGCACTGCAATCACCTCTGTACTTTGGGAGCCATCTATCGGAAACTATTAATAATTACACTTTTTACTTTTTCTTCTCCCAGAGCCAACCTATGGGAGAGACATCTTTCTCCATCTTCCCCTTGTCCTTCAGGCTAGCTACAACAGCTGTTGAGATTTTGGAATATCCTTGGGATGTTCAAACCAACATGTTTCTATTGCTATGATTCCTGGAATATGGTTCAGGTCTTGTTTAGGGTTAAACAACTGTTTAAGAATACTACCCAGAGATCTACTCCCATGATAGGCCCTGTGGCTACTCAAACTCCGGCAACAGACACTGCAGCTGAATCAGAGAACCAACCTGTGCTGGTATCAGTTGCTCATATACACAAGAAGAAATATACAAGAAAATCAGCTTGTTTAGTAAGGGATGAAGATGAACCAGGGCCATCACAAGAACAGAAGGAGGAAGAGGCAGAACCCCTAAAAGAGATGGTAACCACCCGATACCTATCCCTGAGTGAGCTGTGAGATATGCAAAAAGATTTCATCTGTTGTCCAGGTGAACACATTGCCACCTGGCTGCTCCGATGCTGGGATAACAGGGTCACTAGCCTGGAATTGGAGGGTAGGGAAGACAAACAACTGGGATCCCTTTTTAGGGAAGGGGGCATTGACAAAGCAATTGGAAAAGGGGCACAAGGCCTCAGCCTCTGGAGGTGACTCCTGTCAGTCATGAAGGAAAGGTATCCCTTCAAGGAAGATGTTATATGTCACCCAGGCAAGTGGACCACCATGGAGAGACGTATCCAGTGCCTGAGGGAATTAACCATGCTGGAGGTGATTTATGATGACTTGAACAATGAGCAGTTATCCAAAAATCCAGATGAAGTCAAGTGCACACGGGGCACACCATCATTGCATACAAACTCATTGGCATTAATGACCTGGAAAGATGGAGAGGAACAAACAGTGGATGAATTGGCTGGCCAACTCTGGCAATATGAAGAAAGTCTCTCTTCCTTCCTACAGGTCTGCGTCTTGGCTGTGAAAAAACTGTCCAAAAAAATGTCCCAAGAGTTCTAACAACTCAAAGAGGATCTGTCCTACTCCCCACCTGTACAGACTAGTATCTCAGCCATTAAGAGTAAGCATCCCTCTGCTCAAGAGAGAGGATATAGTGGATCCAAACTATGGGCCACCCTGTGGTTTTACCTGCTTGACCATGGAGAGGACATGAGGAAGTGGGATGGAAACTCTAGCTCAACCCTAGAGGCATGGATATGTGAGTTGCAAGGAAAAACAATCACAAAAGGTGGTTGTCCCAGGAAAATTGCTGCTCCAGTTTCCAGTGAGCAGTTCTCCAGACAGAGTAGAAGGGCTGATTTTACTTCCAATCTTAATAAAGGGACTTCTGATTTGCATTTACAAGAAGTGAGTGAATATTACCGCCAGGACTAGAGAGGCCCTGCCTCCAGCCAGGTGGAGGAAGGGGACAAACAGGTTTACTGGACTGTGTGGATCCGATGGCCTGGCACATCTGACCCACAGGAGTATAAGGCTCTAGTAGACACTGGTGCACAGTGCACCCTAATACCATCAAGCTATATAGGGGCAGAACCCTTCTGTATTGCTGGAGTGACAAGGGGATCCCAAGAGCTAACTATATTGGAGGCAGAGGTGAGCCTAACCAGGAATGAGTGGCAAAAGCACCCCATTGTGACTGTCCCAGAGTCTCCGTGCATCCTTGGCATAGACTACCTCAAGAGAGGGTATTTCAGGGACCCAAAAGGGTACAGGTGGGCTTTTGGTATAGCTGCCTTGGACATGGAGGAAATTAAACTGCTGTCTACCTTGCCTGCTCTCTCGAAGGACCTTCTGTTGTGGGGTTGCTGAGGATCAAAGAACAACAGGTGCCAATCGCTACCACAATAGTGCACCGGCAGCAATATTGCACCAACCAAGACTCCCCGATTCCCATCCATAAGCTGATTTGTTGACTGGAGAGCCAAGGAGTGATCAGCAAGACTTGCTCACCCTTTAAGAGTCCCATATGGCCAGTGCGGAAGTCTAATGGAGAGTGGAGACTAATAGTAGACTATTGTGGCCTGAACGAAGTTATGCTGCTGCTGAGTGCTGCTGTGCTGGACATGCTAGAACTTCAATGTGAACTGGAGTCAAAGGCAGCCAGATGGTATGCCACAACTGATATTGCCAACGTGTTTTTCTCAATCCCTCTGGCAGCAGAGTGCAAGCCACAGTTTGCTTTCACTTGGAGGGGCGTCCAGTACACCTGGAATCGACTACCCCAGGGGTGGAAACTCAGCCCTACCATTTGCCATGGACTGATCCATACTGCACTGCAACAGGGTGAAGCTCTGGAACACCTACAATACATTGATGACATCATCATTTGGAGCAACACAGCAGCAGAAGTTTTTGAGAAAGGGAAGAAAATACTCCAAATCCTTCTGAAGGCCGGTTTTGCCATAAAACAAAGTAAGGTCAAGGGACCCGCACAGAAGATCCAGTTTTTAGGAATAAAGTGGCAAGATGGATGTCATCAGATCCCAATGGAGGTGACCAAGAAAATAACAGCCATGTCTCCACCAACTAGCAAAAAGGAAACACAAGCTTTCTTAGGCATTGTGGGTTTTTGGAGAATGCATATTCCAAATTACAGTCTGATTGTAAGACCTCTCTATCAAGTGACCCAGAACAAGAATGATTTCAAATGGGGCCCTGAGCAACGACAGGCCTTTGAACAAATTAAACAGGAGATAGTTCATGCAGTAGCCCTTGGGCCAGTCTGGGCAGGACAAGATGTAAAAAATGTGCTCCACACTGCAGCCGGGGAGAATGGCCCTACCTTGACCCTCTGGCAGAAAGCACCAGGGGAGGCCTGAGGTCGACCCCTAGGGTTTTGGAGTCAGCGATACAGAGGGTCCGAGGCCTGCTATACTCCAACTGAGAAAGAGATATTGGCAGCATATGAAGGAGTTTGATCTTCAGAAGTGGTTGGTACTGAAGCACAGCTCCTTCTGGTACCCCGACTGCCGGTGCTGGGCTGGATGTTCAAAGGGAGGGTCCCCTCTACACATCATGCAACTGATGCTATGTGGACTAAGTGGGTCGCACTGATCATCCAATGGGCTCGAATAGGAAACCCCAGTTGCCCAGGAATCTTGGAAGTGATCGTGGACTGGCCAGAAGGCAAAGATTTCAGAATATCACCAGAGGAAGAGGTGACACATGCTGAAGAGGTCCCACTGTATAATAAATTACCAGAAATGAGAAGCAATATGCCCTGTTCACTGATTGGTCCTGTCTTGTAGGAAAGCATCAGAGGTGGAAGGCTGCTGTTTGGAGTCCTATACAACAAGTCACAGAAACTGCTGAAGGAGAAGGTGAATCAAGTCAGTTTACAGAGGTGAAAGCCATCCAGCTGTCTTTAGATATTGCTGACCAGGAAAAGTGGCCAGTGCTCTATATTTATACTGACTTATGGATGGTGGCAGATGCTCTGTCGGGGTGGTTACAGCAATGGAAGCAGAACAACTGACAACGCAGAGGTAAACCCATCTGGGCTGCCACATTGTGGCAAGATATTGCTGCCCAGGTAGAGAACCTGGTTGAAGTATGCCATGTAGATGCTCATGTACCCAAGATTTGGGCCACAGAAAAACATCAAAACAACCAGCAGGTGGATCAGGCTGCTAAGATTGAAGTGGCTCAGGTGGATCTGGACTGGCAACATAAGGGTGAACTATTTATAGCTAGGTGGGCCCATGACGCCTCAGGCCATCAAGGAAGAGATGCAACATACAGATGGGCTCGTGATCGAGGGGTGGACTTGACCATGGACACTATTGCACAGGTTACCCATGAATGTGAAACATGCCCTGCAATCAAGCAAGCCAAGCGGATAAATCCTCTCTGGTATGGAGGACGATAGCTGAAATGTAAATATGGGGAGGCCTGGCAGATTGATTATATCACAGTGCCACAAACCTGCCAAGGCGAACACCATGTGCTTACAATGGTGGAAGCAACCACAGGATGGCTGGAAACATATCCCATGCCCCATGCCACCATCTGGAACGCTATCCTGGGCCTTGAAAAACAAGTCTTATGTCAGACAACAGGATTTATTTCTGAAACCACCTCATAGACACCTGGGCCAAAGAGCATGGCATTGAGTGGGCATATCACATACCCTATCACGCAGCAGCCTCTGGGAAAATTGAATGATACAATGGACTGTTAAAGACTACGCTGAAAACAATAAGTGGTGAGACATTTAAACACTGGGTTACAATGCTAGGGGATCTGCCAATTGAGCTAGCCCTGCCCAGTCAAAAGATTTACCTCTGTGGAAGGGGATAAAGTCCCTGTAGTGCACGTAAAAAATATTCTGGGGATGACAGTCTGGATTATTACTGCCTTGGGCAAAGGCAAACCCATTCATGGCATTGCTTTTGCTCAAGGACCTGGGTGCACTTGGTGGGTAATGAGGGAGGATGGGGAAGTCCAATGTGAATCTCAAGGGGATTTGACTTTGGGTGAGAATAGCCAATGAATTACATTGTATCATGTTAATTGCTATATAATACTGTATGTCATGACTTCTGTGGTGGCTATATGCCATATCCACAGTGTTCCAGTAAGAATCATCTAGACTAATGAAGAATGAACTGATGAAAAGTGCAGTGATGATAGAACTGGACAAGGGCAGTGATGTGGAACCAGAACAAGCTTCAGCATGCAAAAATCCAACACCACACATCATCTCTCCTGCCCTGAAGGACTCTTATGACAGATGGAGCCCAAAGTCATGGACTAAATGAACTCAACGGACATTTTATAGGGACTGCCCATAGACTAAAGGAATGATATTTGTTTGTATATATGAAAAGACAGGAAAAGTGGTGGCAATAAATTGGGATGTATTGGAAAGTGTGGGACCTGGGCATGATGCAGATGGTGTAGAATAAGTGGTGGATATTGTCCTGGTTTCAGCTGGGATAGAGTTAATTTTCTTCCCAGTAGCTGGTATAGTGCTGTGTTTTGGATTTGGGATGAGAATAATGCTGATAACACACTGATGTTTTAGTTGTTGCCAAATAGCGCTTACACTAGTCAGGGACTTTTCAGCTTCTCATGCCCTGCTATCGAGAAGATGGGAGGGGGCACAGCCAGTACAGGCTGACCCAAACTAGCCAAAGGGATATTCCATGCCATATGACATCATGCTCAGTATATAAACTAGGGGGAGTTGGCTGGGGGGTGGTGACTACTGCTCGGGAACATTGGTTGGCGGGTGGTGAGCAATTGCATTGTGCATCACTTATTTTGTATATTCTTTTATCATTATTATTATTATTACTGTTATTATTATGATTATTATTTCCCCTTCTTTTTCTGTCCTATTAAACTGCCTTTATCTCAACCCATGAATTTTATGGGTTTTCTTTCTGATTGTCTCCCCCATCCCACTGTTGGGGGGAGTAAGTGAATGGCTGGGTGGTGTTAAGCTGCCTGCCAGGTTAAACCACAACAATAAAATAATCTATATTTTCATGAGATTAAGGGTAATATAAGTATCTGTATAGTATATTCTTCTACATTCTTGAGCTGAATTTTTAAATAAATAGAGAATATTTATTCTTGTAAAAAAAGAAATAATCTTAATTCTGATAATTCTGTATTAGTGAAAGCCATCAGATATTTCACTGTACTGTAGAGCTGATAGAGATATACTGAACAGTAAAACAACTTTACAGAGCTACATTTGAGGATATGTCATGAACTCAGATGTTTTTATGATGAACAGGACTGAATAAAAGAAATGGATTCCATATACCTCATTTTACTACTGAAATGTACAGTTTGTGTCAGTAGAGCACATGGGTCTTCCTGGCCTGAGGGCTGTCAACTGACAGATAGAAGAGCGATCTGGGGATATAATGGTGAGGAAGTGAACTATTGTGTTAGGTGGCATCAACCACAAAATGAGAAAAAGGTGTCAAGTACAGTTCTTCCTGATTGACTGCCGGGCAGATGAATCTGAATTTCAATACAGTTAAGAGGGAAATGAAGAATATGCATATTCTGGGCAGTTAGGAAAAATCACTTTTAGAAGGCAGAATTCAGGATGCATGGCTGTGTATTTTAATTATAGTTTTCAAAACTATAATTATCAAATGCCTTCCTTTCACTTCCTACAAATTAGAGGTCTGAGTTGTTGAACCTGACATCATAAAAAAGCAAAAAATTGCACTAGGAATATTTTTTGTTTATCTGACAACTGAATTTGTTCAGATTTTTTTTTCTGGTTAACTTTTAATTTTTTTCCTGAAATTCGGTGATATTTTACGTACCTATAATTGTAAGTAGGGTTTCAGTTGGAATGCTATTGCTGAAGGCAACATGAAGGCTCCTGTGTGACTGCTAAATTCTCATCCTCTTTTCAGTGGCATTATGTCCATCAGGGTAAGTGGAAAAAAACACATGTAAGCCCAAAGTTTTCAGTTTTATTAAATGGTGGTTACAGTGACTAGAGCATCCTCCTATCCATCTCATTAAGCCATTAGTATTGTATAAGCCATGAACACATTAAAAGTTTCTGATTCTTCATGCATCGCAGGCAGCATCTTACTTGAAAGTCTCATGGTCACAGATTCTATCAGTTATATATCTTAAGCTAAATAGTTAATATTTGCTGAATCCTTTCCTAATTATGCTACTGGAACAAGTTGTTCCCCCACCACCCATGTATCTCCCTCCCACACACTACTTCCATTCAATTCCCCTGACAGAGTCTATCAGATTGCATGTACCCCTCTGCCTGAAAATTTTGCTTTTTCTGTGTCTGAAACATATCCTGCTTTTCAAGGACAGAAAGAAGATGAACTCTGAATCCCTAGAGAGAGAGAAACTTCCGGACAGCAGTTCCTATAAGGAACAGAAAGTGGTGCTTAGAAACATACAGCGAGTCAAGCTTAGGCTTCTCAAGTGTGCAGAGAAGCTACTAGCATACTGACTAGTTCAGAATCAAGCTTGTCCTTCGGAACTGCCCAGTTTGTGCAACATTTGTAAGCTAGATAGTTTTTCCGCTACTCAGTCCATGGTGCACAATGTCTTTCTGATATGTTTAAGTTCATGTTTGTCTTGAGAACAAAATTCTTTTTTTTAATATCATTTTCAGTTTTGCTTCCACAAAGGCACAATGAGTAATATCCACTCAGTGGAATAATAATTGCCTGGCTAAAAGGATTTGAGTGTGATCAGAGCCATAGCTGGATCTTTATTTTGTGCAGAAAAATGTTGATATAATCTGTTGATCTTGTGAAATGTTGTGGTGAGGGAGAGCAAGCTGGGAGGAGATTGCTTTATTCATGTGTTCTCAAATTTTGAATAGGAAACCACATGAGGATACCAAGCTGTAAGGCAATCCAGTATAGCATGTGAAATTTAGAGCAGTTAAAAAGTCAACCTTGTAAAAAGAACTAAGTTCTCAACATTATCTGTAATAGAAATAGTGTTTTGCTATCACAATAGCAAACCAGACTAGGCCACCTAAGTTGGTATAAGAATCCAAAGAAGGAATAAAGTACCAGATATAGTGCAGCAGCAGGCAAGAGACTCTTATAAAGCAATTTTCATGATATTTGTTATAGACCTCTAAACTAAAAAATGAGCAAAGGATAGAGAGGAGCATTACAACAGGTTCTATACTGTAGGTTATTGTGTTTTCAGCAGCAATGAACCTGATAATGAAGTCAGCTGAGCAAGAGCATAAAGGTCCCACACTGACAAGAAAAAGACATCCCCAAGGATAAGCCAAAAGAGATGTTTTAACAATCACTACAAGTTCAGTAATAGAGACCAGATTGTTACTAGTGACACTGAAGAAAAAAATCAAGTAACCAAAAATAATGTTTAAGCTCCAAATATAGGTTCCTGGTGTCTCTGAAAGGGAGAATAAATAGAGAATTTAAGTTTAGGGTTCTGAGAGAGTAATAGAGATTATTGGAAAGCACATATTTTACCAAATTACAGCATGCTGACACAAACAACAACAGAGACAAAGACTATTTTATCCGGTTCTAAACTGTATTAGTAATGAAGGGGAGGAGGGGGAACAGTCTGGTGGCTACCAGAGGGAGAGCAGACTGGAATAGTTTTGTTGTAGTGTGTGTTGTACCATCATTAAAGGTATCATTTTCACACAGATAAAGTCAACATTTCATAAAGGTAAAATTATACAAGCCTGGGGCATGTGCCTCTGAATTCGTACTTAGGAGACTTAGGTGAGTAACCGTTTCAATCAGTGTCTTGAATGAGACTGGAGGACTAGGACCCCTGTGTTGAGCTGGGAATCTGAACCACCTGGAATTTAAGGCAGGACTTCAGCAGTGGTTTTGAAAAAATTTTTACTAAGGGCTTATGAAACCATGAAACATATATTTTTTTTTTTTTAAATTGGGAGTACTTGTTGCCCCTTTGCTTTCTGTCTCTAAAAGAACTATGCAGCTGTTTGAAAAAAAATATAGTAAACTTCAAGCACTCCTAGGACTTGTGGTAACCCCAAAATTAATCTTTATAAGAAACTGTTGAGTATATGACATGGCCATCCCATGTCTATTAAGGATCTAATTTATTTAAAAAAATTAATCTTCTTTCTCCTGAACTCCAGTTATGGATTCAGCACAGTGTGTTGCATATACACATATTATTGGATATAATGGTCCAGTCATTACCTGCTTCCTATTAGGCAGGTGGTGGTTGTTTGTCAGGGACATAATTAATTTTCATGGCTCACTGACCCTTAGAAGGTTCTGCTGGGAGTTAATTTACCCCTGTAGCAGCTGAGAAATCATTTGCTGCTTTCAGGTACCACCAATCCTCAAGCTCTTCTCTGCTGCATATATCTAATGTAGCTGTAGGACTCCTTTACTACCAGCAGAAGCACCTTTACCTGCCTTTTTCATGTGTATGTAGCTCTTAGAAGAGTGAGATGCATGAACCTCTTGCGGTAGGTACAATACACACTAGTGCACAACTGACACATGTAATAGGCATGTTCTGAATTCACCGTATATGAAAAGAAGGGTTTAGCTACCCTATAAAATGCCATTGTAGCTGTTCTAAAACAGAGTGGCTGGCAGTGCTAAGGGTTTTATGTAACAGTTTCATGGTTAAAAGCTTTCATTCAGAACCCATCTGTTAGATGTAATCTGTTCCACCTCACAGCCATGTATAAAATGGTGGCAGGGAGATTACCCTTTTACACGCTTCTTGATGAACCTAGGCCACTGGGTAGAGATAAGCTGTGCCACTCTAAGGAAATGGAAGATTCATGATGCTAGAAAAGAAAAGCAAGGAGGAAAGAATGTCTCTGAGTCATGGTCCCTGAGTGGGCATATTGTGTTTTGATTCCTGAAGCCAGGTTTCCTATTTTTTATTGAATGATATAATTAAAATGCAGAAGCTAGGTAATGGTTACCAGTCTTCATGATTTCCTTTTCTAGGAGAATATTTACTGACTGGGTCACAAAATTATGTACTCTATGGCCTCATTCCTTTTTATACGGTGGTCATCTGGTACTGAGAGTTTGACTCACACCAGAAAAAGAAGGGCAATTGAGCAAAGTCTCCTATGTTTTATGTGGGTACTGCTCTAGTCATTAGGCATTTATATAAACACAGGTTGGGATCACCATTATATCTGCCTATTTTAAATGGCAAAGTGTTGCATTGCACTCTTCTGTCCAAGCCCTATCTGTGGGTCAAGATTATATGCATATGAGTGAAAAGCATCCTCCTGATGTATTGAATTAGGTAACTAAGACTTGGAGAGGATCAGATGTTCAAAGGCAACCTCATGTTGAAAGTTTCATATTTGCCAGTTCTTTGGAATTCTCTATGAAGTGTGCAGATTCTGGACTCAACTCTTCTGAAACATCTATTTTGTAGTTAAACAGAATTTAGAGATTAGACGTATAAATCGGATGCTGCAGCATGTGTATTTTTTTACAAACTTTAGTCCTTGTCTGCCTCAAACATGTGTCATGTTAAAAATAATTACTTTCTCCAGTTTTATTTTAATTATCCTAACAGCTCTTTGAAATAGGATGTAGCAGGCTATGTCTGAATTCTACCCTGGGAATAAATGCAGACCTTAGGTAGGAAGACCACTTTTATTACAGTGAAAAAATGCTGAGGCAGGACAATACTTCAAGCCATGCATGCAAAACAAAGAATCTATGTCACTTAAATTTTCAAGCCACTAAAATTTGTCTCCAAGAATCCTGAATAAATAAAAAAGCAAAGTATGCAATCAGGCAACTAGGTCCCTCTCTAAACCTGATCATTAGAAACTTCTTTTGATACAATGCAAGTGCCTTAATTTGCTTACTTTTATCCCACTCCTCTGTTGGACATGGGTCACAATTTTGTACCTCTTCAAAAACTCTTTCATACCCTTAAAAAATAGATTTCTAAGGAAATAGGTAATTAACAAAGTCTATCTGTATTGGACTATTCTACCAAGAAATACAATCATTTCTCTAATTTTTGTTAATCTTTCATGTTTTAAATTCCCTCCACATCTAAGGGGAAAACATTTTTATTCTGTTAATATTAGAAGTTTCATAGATATTTCTGATTTATAAAAAAATCTCAAGGGATTTGTCTTCAGTGCTGGGAAAATGCAGCAAACTGCTTCATAATTTGATATCTTTGAGTAGGAGTTTGAAACAGTCATTTACTTTTTTTTATTTTCATTTTGTAAAATTTTTGCTTCTCAGGCTAAACAAAAATCATATCTATGAATCCCACACACTACTTTCACCAACCAAAAGGATGGATTCTGACTGTTTAACAGGCCATGGTGCCACATCCAAAATCATGGGAGCAACTTAAGCATATGTAAGCTTGAGAGCCTGCATATAAAAGGTATATAATAATCTTTTAAGTGGACTTTTTTAGAAAGACAGTCCACAGCTTAGTCTTTCTTAGTCATTCATTTTTATTCATTAGAGAAGCATCTTGTCCTGAGGCAAAAGCCTGAATCAGTCGAAGTCAGTAGCAAAACTCCCACCTACTTCAATGAGATGGAGATAACATCTCTAGAGCTGTGTTCATTAAATTATTTTTTTCAAGAATAATCATTATTTTTCTGTGAAATTCACCCCCAGAAGGCAGCTAATTGCTTTACTGAGTAGTGGAATTTTAAGTTTCAAGGCTGCGTATCATACAAAAACTTGAAACTTCTATGTGAAATAAGTGATTACATAGTTTGGCATAATTGCAATATGTCACAAAAAGACAAGCTGTTAAAAACTGCATTAGAGCTGGCAAAGTGAACACCTCTGAAGTACAACCAAAATGGTGTCATGCTTGCAACAGCAACACATATGTTCCAGAACATAGATTGCATCAAAAAAAAAAAAAAAAAAAGAGGAGTTTCTTTGTCAAAGAAAGAAATAATCTGATATTCTACCTAAACACAGCAAAAAATGTCTTTATTATTGGTTATGGTATTTGTATTGAGTACATTCAGGACAGGAGCATTTGTGGCGACATAGATCTCACAAGCAAAAAGAAGAAAACAATAAGAAGAAGTAATATTTGGCCTGGAACTGATTTCAGACAGCAATTGTGGTTACTACTGCTTAATGATTAGTGTAGCCAGTAGCTACTCTGTACCTCCCCCATACAAACCCACTTTTTCATTGGTACATCAGCCTATAAGCAACATGATCCTGAGTGCCATTGGGCAACTGCTGCTTCCACCAGTGTCTCCTGAACTCCTTTTTCACTATTAACTTTAATTACATCAAATTCCTGACCTTCACTAAACAAATTAACCTTAAGATTAATTGGTCTTTCATGGAGCTATGGCTTCACCAGCAACTCTTTCTATATGTGTATTCTTTCAAATTCTTTCATGATCAGTTCTTAATCAAGGACCACACCTGAGTCTGTGCTCTCTATATATTGGTACTTATTGGCTGACTCTCTCAGTGGTTATATTAAACCTCTGCTTTTTCAGGCAGCATGTGTGTGGCAATTTCTTGTCCTGTCTAGCTTATAGGCTTCCAAAAGTATCCCAGGCAACCTTGTAGCCTTTCACATTTGTCTGCAGATAATATCTAGACGCGTCTACAGAAAGTCACATCTAGAAGGATGCAAAATAGACCTCTCATTTCCTTGTTAACATTTTCTATCTATACTCTCCTGAGTGTTCAGAACAACCTACATGCACACTGAAGAAATCTGGTTATTAGCCAGCAGTTTCAGACATGCATGTGCCAATTCTGGTTACTGTAAATAACACATAATTACTATAGCATTTCAGATAGCACACCATATTGGCTGACTTCTAAAACTGACTGGGAAACAGCATGACAGGAAGCAGTTGCAACATGCCTCATACACCACAGCTCGTCTGAAATGGACTTTGACAATTTGCAGGGCTAGGCACTCGAAGGAACTTAAGGCTTTTCATTCACCTGACCAGACTGTAAAGCAGAGCACTGTCTTCTTAGGACTCTTCCCCAAACAAGCAGTTCCCTTGAGGCTGAGCCTGCAAAATGTAGACATCCAATATAAAATCACACATTCTTTCAAGCTTATTACCTTGCTTTTTTGTCCGCAGACACTTGAGGAAATACACCGATCAACCGTAAATGTGCTTCCTAGTCCATGAAATTTTACCTACAGTGTTTGTCTCATTTTCCTTTGTGGCTTTCTTCTTAGTCTGTTTTGTTCTGTTTGTGCATTTATCCTAGCCATATTCTGGTGGTTTTGCTTTTGCAAATTGGCATCTCCTGGACTTAACAATATCATTCTTTTTAGGATAGATCAGTTATCTGATCATAAATAACATGATCTATCATAGCTATGATCTTAGAACAGTTTGCTCTTCCATTACCCAGGCTGTTAGTGCAGTTGCCACCATAAAAAGCATCATAGGCTATCCTCTTGAACATATAGACACAGAAGCCCACAGATCCTAAAAGATGGGTGCAGGTTCCCTTTATTATCAAGAATATAGGCAGGTTAGTCTACATTGAATAGAAATTACATTTATATAAATAAAACTCTGTAGAGTGGTGGTTCACAGTCTGTGGTCTTCAGGTGACCAGTCATGAGCAAAGTAAATGCTCTAAAACAATCTTACATATTCAGAATATCCTGTCACAAACGTCACAATATGGTCTGCAATGGGCCACAAGAAATATAAACTTCGGACAGTTGCTCCAAAAGGTTCACTAATTTCTGCTTTATAGAATGTCTATCACTCTTAAAGTAAAAGAGACATTTGTAAATTTTTATACTGTATTTTAAACTTTTTTCCTAATGAAGTCACATTCAAGACTTAAACTCTATTAGTATTATTTAGTAATTAGAGTGGGATGAATTAATTCAATTGAACAGTGTTTTATGCAAAAACTATTCATGTCAGGACTCTTTTGAAGGTAAGACAGGAAACTTTTAGAAACGACACAAATTTTCGCAAAAGTTTTATCTGGGATGAGAAAAGAAACTTTGAATAACAGTTATAGCTTCCAGATTCATTAAGTCATCTGTCACTTCCACTATATACTTGAGAATTACTTTTCCCCAGCTTTATGATGCTAAGGAAAGATTATATGAATAAAATTATACAAATGTTAAGTCGGGTTGTAACTTTCCCATATTTCTGACAATATACTTCTGAATTCAACAGCTAACCCGTCTCTGTTTTCCTCAGAGCACATTATTTACACAAAAATAAATGGCTGTTCATTTAGAAACTGCTTCATAGAGCTGTTCTGTGACTTCATAGCAATGTTCCCTCTGTTTGCAGGATGAAGCCAGTACATATTTTACTAGCAGTTTCCTAGTTGGCAAAGGACTAGAAAGGTAATATTGAGCACGGTGACCAAATGAGCAGATGAAAATAAATGGAATACTGTGTCTGGCTGAAAAGTACATTATTAGACTTTCATATTACAGTATATACCTCAAACAATGAGTTAAGGAAGGTAATCAGAAACCTTGTAGTGTCATAGACAACAAGTAGAAAACACGCTGGGAGACCACCCAGAGGGAGGTGAAATTAAGGCTCTATGTATGCCAGTCCAACAAAGTGTTCAGGCACTAAAATTCCCATGATATCAATAAGTTAAGAAGGGGCCTGAAAAGAGTTTGGTTCTTACACATTTTATCTGATCAACACAATGAAAGAGTGGTAGTTCTTCGGTGGCAGCTAGAAGACCATATTTGCCTTACAAATAACTTATAAAGAGAACAAATATTTTCTTTCCAATAGAAAATGATTTACAATACATATTTTACTGCATTTGGCTCTTTAGAAATGGGAAGACACTTTTAAGGCATGTACAGTAAGTTCCTTCTATTTGCTCTATTGGCATGCTCTTTCCTAACTTTTTTTTATATTATTCTTTTCTTTCAGCAAAAGTTACTACAGCACAGGCCTACAAAACTCAAAAAAACCTCTGTGTCATTCCATATTTTTCAAATAGAATTTTTTTTTTGTTATTCATAAATGGAAAATACTTTCCTTATGCTGTATACTTTTCTCTGGTTGATTAAGATGGGCAGAATGCCTTTCTACAGGGCTCCATATCAAAGAAAAACCCAGTCCTTCAAACAGATCTTTGCAGTTTACCTACTGAATGATTCAAGTTTACCTGCACTGCAACATGATAATGTCTTCTTTAACTTGTCACCAGACAATGAGTAAAAGTTGGTAATTTATCAGTCTAAATATAAATTAAATGATCAGTTTTGTTTTCCATAAAATCACATTCTTTTAGCAGGTTTTTACAATGTTTTCGTAGGAATGAGTTTAGCTTGAGATAGGGTGCCGCTGGAATGATCTAATGTAAACACATTAGGCCTTCATTTTTCTAGACCAAGCTACGGTATTTGAAAGCATCTTCTGACATGGAGTGTGGACTGTGAGTTCAAACTGTAGACTTATTAGCACCTGGTGTTTGCGAGCATGAAGTTTGCTGAAGGAATCACTCCTCCTTGTCATCACACTGGGAAGAGATAAGAAAGTCTACATGTATTCTAACATCTTGTTTCTATCTGCAGAGTTACTGTAATAAGGAAGCACAATAACCATAGAAGAGTGATGGCAGATTATTAGAGAAAACATTTCATGGATAATTTACGGAATGTGTGACTTCATATAGTTTAAATGTGTGTTTATGTGTATATAAGCCATTCACATAATCAAGACATCCTATAAGTTAAGTGGTAGCTCTTCTCTGCTAGAACCTCATGCTTGAGCATTACACTTTCCCTAAGATCATACAAGACTTTTAGGAGCAGAAGTCAGTGGAAGTGTCAGTGATGCTCATCAGTGTAGCTTGATGATTCAAAAGATCTGGTTTACACGGAAGTGACATCTTTCTTTGGTATAGGAAAATAAATCTTTTCAGCGAAGACCTATGATACTTTGGGGAATATGTGTTTGATACTTTTACAACTTCCCCAATAAGATGTGTTGGTTTGAATTTGTTATAGAATTTAAATGATATGTGCAATCAAAAGGGAAACTGAATGAAACCTACACAGGATAAAACAATTTATGGCTATATATAACACAGGCCTAACTGTGCAATATTCAGGAAAGTACACCTCCTGCCAATTCACCTAGACATTTTGTCATCTTTTAAACTTCCAGTTTGATGTATAAAATTATTTTGATGAAAAATGTTTACAGTATAGAATCTATAAATAAAAATACTGTGTGTGCTCAGAGACATTTCCAACCTACTTCAAAATATTAGTCAGATATACAGTTGCTAAATATTGATGTCCTATTACATTCAATATCCTAAAAAATTGCAAAGTATGTTACCACATTCATTTCCATATCAATCAGAATGCAGAATCTTGGCCCCATACTTTAGATAGTTGAAATTATAAATTGCTAATACAGGTAACAGAGTATAATTGGAACATTCCTTGGTGTGAAATGGTGATGTCTTCTTTTTTAGTCCCTTGTACCTGTAAATCATTCCAGATAACACATCTTAAAACTGAAGTGACAGGACTGATGAAAGAATTCACACAGACTTAGTGTAACTCTTCACACTATATTCCATTGAGTGTTGCAATATATGTCAATTAATATTGCTTCTTTACCTTACAATAGTTTGAACACATTTTGTTCCTTCCAAATTATTTTGAGAATTCTGTCATGTAATAAAAATAAAAATCTGAGGATATCAATTGTCTTTTACATCTTTAGCATCAGGTAACAACTTATCCAGGTGTCAATTTTGAGATTTTCCAAATTGGTATTACTAAAGTAAGTATTATATAAAGGACAGGTTGGTTCATGTTAATTTTTAAAGACTACTGTAGCACTTAAAAGAACTTGTTTTTCTTTTCTCTTAGTATATATTTGAGCATTTTAGATAATGCTTGTCTTTTTTTTTTTTTTTTTACTTCAAACTGATATTCACTAACTGCTGTAAAAGCATTGGTAATTCATGCTTTACTAGTCTGAACACTCCATAATTGGCACATAAAAATTCTCAGCAAAGGCTTAATAGAAGAGGCTTGTAATGAGGTTTCTTCTTACTCAGATTCTCTTTTCTTAAAAGATAAACCACAAGGATAGCTAATATAAAAAGCATTATTCTAAAAGTGTAATTCAAGTTATTAACTAATAGTTACTCACCAAAACAATATGACATTTTATAATGCATTATAATTATTTATTTACTTACTAATTTTCAAGATTTGTAAATTCTCTCCTCAAAAGAAATGCAGCCTAAAAGAATGGGCCAACAGAAGACAGGCAGAACATTTAAATTCTATGTAAGACCTTAAAATAGCACTGAAGTAGAAGAGTGTCTTTATTCTCTGCAGGAGTTATCAGGACTAGTAACAGTCTACTTCATTGGAAATACATATGTGTTAGTAACATTTCATGCCAGAGTTCCTGGTTCCTAAAATCATCCCAGCAGTTGCTCTCTGTGAAAACTGTTTTTACAATCCCATAAATTTTTGCTAGGCAAGATCACACCATGCAATGCTTAATTATTATAAATGATTTCTAAGGACAGATAGCAGAATGATGAAAAATTTGAGAAGTGGATTGAATCACGACAGCTACAACAATATTTAACTGACGATATAGATTTTTTCAGGCTAGAGTAACAAAAAGAAAATATCAGGACCAAAGGTGTGCAGTGAGCACCCTCTTCAAAAGAAACCAGTAAAGCTCTAACTCAAACTCTTGGCAGAATCTATAAACCATAACTTGCAGTATCACTCCTTGGAGCGTATAGTCTGCAGGCTAAGTCTCACGGTCTTTTCTGTCCATGCCGTCACAGTGCACTTTGAGATGCCTAGGAGTTGCATGTGGCTTATGGATAAACCATGATGATCTAATATATAGGATAACATACAGGAAATCGAGTGCATTAATAATACAATTTAATAAATGAATGTCATAACAGGGCACTGACAAGATTTCCACATTAGCTCATTTGAAAATATTTTTAACATGTAACACATAAGGAAAGTATCGGCTATTTCACTATTTCTACATTTTTTGATATTTAGAGCACTAAATATTTTAAAATAAGGACAAACACTTGTAACTTTTTTTTAAATGACTGATTGACTCTATAAATCCTATCACAAAATGGCATTTCCTATTTTTCTACTTATAAATTTGGTTAATATTGCTTATATGTTTACATAAAAATAACATTTCTTTGCACAAAAATACTTCTATTAATTCTATTGACTTACATTTTTGCAGCTGTCACTGACACTGACTTGCATTACAGCTTTGATTCTTCAGGCTCTCACAGTTCTAATGATAACTAGAGGGACTAATTTGAGTAACACTTTTGAATCAGAGGAAACCTACAATGCTAAGCAAGCAATTAATAGAGATACTCTCTTCCTATAATACAAAGCAATAATATAGTATTAGCTATTCTAAAACTCCTCAACATTTATAAATAACAAATGTTACGGTATTTAGATAGTTTTAGCAAGTGTTTTAAAATGTAAATTTCTGCAATTCTGGCACAAATAGTAATGGTTTGAATAAATATTAAAATAGTAAAATAAATTCTTGTGATAATATTGAATATACATGTAATACCAAATGTTAAGTTACAGTACTTTCAAACATTAACAAATGCTGCAAAAACCAAAATTTCATACTCATCTCTTCTCAGTCCCTCATATATTACAACTTCAATGTCAGTATATATGTCAGTTTTTAACACAGACTCTGAAAAGTAAGGAAATGAAAAGCTAAATACTTAGTACTGGCTTTTTTACTTCACCAGGAAGTACACACATTCTGCACACAACTTTATTTCCTCCCTGCTCGGGAGCAGATGACTGTTAATATCTTATAGTAGGTATCTGTGCACAGAAGGACTGCTGAAGGGTCAGTGGAAAGCTGGAATCCCTTCAGCAACAGAATTAAGGGTGCAGAAAGTTCTATAATACCTTTAATTTTGATGACAGATGACTCCTTATCCTATCAAGCCCATACAACACTGACAATATGGGATAATATCTATTTCCGGTATCCAATTAACCACAGAACTCTTGGTAAGACAGAACATTATATTTACAATGATATCTCTTTAACTCCTTCTTAGAACAGCTCAATATTTGGTCTTGAGAGTGCTGCCAATCAAATATAAAAAAGGCTGCCTTCAAGACAGCTGGGTACCATTTCTAAAGAGACTAAAAGAAAACACTGTAAATACTGTTATCAAAATAGATGAGTATGCTCTACACTCTGTGAGAAAAAAAATATGAAGGAATAATCTTTGCCACAGCTCTTGGCTGAGATTGGAGGGAGAATGACTTGGTGTCACTATGTCTGGGTCCATGAAATTTAGTCCTTAGCAGGATGCATAGATCACCTTTTCTCAGAATTACAGAGCTTTGACCATGGCTCCTCCGGTCTGCAAAGAAGGTCTGGCTGCTCCTCAGCAGCACATCATAGAGACACTTCTCTGCAAATAGGCAGTGTTTTCATTCCTTTCTACAGCTAGTCCACTGTGTTTTTCCAAACTTCCCTGTTTGGGGTAGGAGGGCACAAAGGAGCTGAAGACTTCTTCTTAATCGCATTCAAAGTACTAATCAACTTGAATGCATAGTACAAAAATCCCTAGTTTCTCATCACAGACACAGAATACATCCTTTTATTAATCTCAATATAAGCAAACGTTTCTGAGATGATTGTTATTAGAGGCATATATGGTGTAAGGGAGATTGTGCGTACTTCTTGATGTGCTGGAGCCAGACAAAAATTCTCTGTGAATACTTAAGAACTCTCACATCTATCTTGTTTGTATAACATGAAGAGATGTCTTGTTAATTGGCATTACCTTCTTTTTAAGTATTTGAAATGGGAGCATACCACTCCTTAATTATTACAAATGAAGTTTCTGTTCATTAAGCATAATATTAATATTTTCCTTTTCTTTTCACTCATTACTTCCTCCCAAATATTTTCCACCTTGAAATTTTGTTCAAGTTATACACTTTAAAATTACAAGCAATTTTTTGTGTACTTAATGTTCCATATTAAACAAGTGGAATTTAAATTCTCGTTTCCTTGATGTTCTGTTTTATGTTAAACAAATTGAGGATTATGCATTGATGGTATAAATATACATATAATCACTTCTTTAATTATGCATATGATTGCTGCCTAACTTCGTAATACGTTCCTACAGTTACTGCAGAACTAAGAGATTTTAATTTTCAAACTGTATTTTATAATATTAATTCTCTTTCATTTCAGGGCTTTCTATTAAGTGTATTTAAGAAAATATCTATAATGACCTTGACATTTATTTATCTGCATATTTATTGACATTTTTCTGTTTTCCTTAATGTTCTTTTAATCACAGTTTTTAAGCTGTTTGAACGATGGAAATGTAATCTAGAATTAGTATTTAATATAGCTTCTGTTCTCTAAATACTAGAAGAGGGGACTTGCAGTGTCACAATGATTGTTTCTCTGTACCCCAATGAAAAGATTTAATACTTAATACAAAAGAATACTTGATACAAAAGTGTCGCCAGATTTTCAGACCTGATAAAGGCGACCACCTAAGGGTGCTTGTTTCCTGTCCCCCTCAGCTTTACATTCTGAACTGAACTAAGTGGCTTTCAATCTGGAAAGCTCACATTGTCCAATAAGCCATGACAACATGTGTTTCAAGTTTCTGCACATTATGTATAAGGACCATGCCTCAGCATAGCAGCACCATAGCCCCTCTTCTGAGGGCTCAGGCAACCACTGCTGGGTGCAGCTCTGGGTGGAGAGCGGGAGGGGGACAGGGCCATGGAGCAGGAGGTGTTAAAAGGAGGGAAGGCCACAGTGGAAGGGGGTAGATGGGGGCAATGCTGCTTCCTGTGGCCCTCAACAAGGGAGGGCTTCTGGACCTACTCCTGTAAGGGGCTGAGGGATACAGAGAGGAAGCATGTCTTGAAGCAGAAGGTTTGGTGATGCATCTGAGCCATGATGTTTCAGCAGATGCAGTGAATCTTAACCGACCATATCTCAGTTAAGGTGTGCTGGACAACAAATTTTAGCCTGCTACTACTAGCAGGTGCTGAACAGTGCTGCAGGATGCTGTTTGTCCCAAAAGTAAGAGCTGCCAGTTGGGTAGGTAGAACCACATCCTTCTTGGCTTCTTTTCCCTCAGAAAGCCAGAGCTGGCCAGCCATCAGCCGGGTGGCTGGGAGTACAGTGGGATGAGATGGCTGAGCTGACCTGCCTGCTGGCTGTTGCTGAAGGGGCAGCACTGTGTCCTCCCCTTCTCCTGGCTGTGCATTTCCCCTGCTTCTGCTTTGTTGGCTGGTGCTTCTCTGACCTCTCTCTGAGCCAATTCAGTTCATTAAACCTCTGGCAAACTAACCCAACCAAAAAAGCAAATAGCTTTTGCTGGAGTAATGAGCCTGTTTACTGAGGGGTCAGATGCATGCCAGAACTGGAATGCAAGGGAGAGGAGAATAAGACTGCTCCTTTTGGCATCAGAAAGCTGTTAAGTCTGCTCAGTTGTTCCTGAAGCATACCCCTCCAGCCGCATTATGTGACAATGCAGATAAGGCCAATCAAAAGGCTAACCCCTGCTGAAAGGGATGTTCCTACTTCCTTCCTCCTCAGCCTGGCTTTGTGCTTCTCCTGGCACTAATGCTTATTTAATCCTACCACCAGCTAGTTTGGGGGAGATTACTGCATTCTTTTGTTTGTTGGGGTGGCTTTCTAACCTACTTGCTGAGGGGTCAGATGGTGGTAGGGAAGTAGTGGGAATGCATGGCTGGACTTCCTCTTAGAGTGTCAGTTAATCTTTGAATCACCTTAACTGCTTTGTTAGGCTGCACTTTGTGGTTCTGTTGGCTAATTATTGGGAGCAGCTGAACCCCAGAGAAAGATTAAAGCAAAGTGCGTGGGCCCTGCAGGCTCAAAGGAACTGTTAATGTGTAGGTGCTGATGACTGATGAAGATTTGGATGGTTCTCCAGCCACGCTGAGGAGTTTCAAATGAGAGAAAACTCTCATCTGGGTGACTGAAAGCTAGTAGAAGGAGGTCATGCAGCAGAAATGACAGCTGCTGTAATGGATAAGACTGGCTTCATTACCAGCCAGCAGTTGTGTGGTAGCAATAGCTCACTTAAGTAAGATTTGTAAAGTTGAGCTTACTACAAGTATGTGTTTGTGTACACATTCATATGGGCTTACAAGAAACCCAGTGACCAGAGTCCTAAACCTCAGTGAGTTTCACTGTTTGAAAGCTGCAAATATGCATGATCAGTGAAACCATGATATGCCTCACCTATATTGAAGTGGATGTGGAAATACAGCACAACAGCTGGGAGCTATTTTTCTGACTTAAAGTTGATTCCAGACTGCTCTTCAGTCAAGGCATCTCTGTTTAAATTATTTGACTATAAATGAAGAAAAGCCTCATGCTTTTTGAATCTCTTGCATTCTAGATCCAAGTGGGGCCATGAACTGTGCTGAGCTTGTGTTTGCTCAAGTTCCAGTTGGGGATTATGCCGAAGGCAGTGTGCGTAGGCTTGGTTTTTTTTAACAGGAAAACCACCTTGTTACAACTAGTTCACACCTTGTCTCGCAAAGCCAGGGATCAATTCACAAAACTTTATGTACTAGTCTTTCCCAGATGTACCTTCTGCTCTAAGAGCATCTAACTTCTTTTCCCTGATGACATTTTTCCTCCTCTGATCTTCTACTGCATAAACCTGGAAGTTTTGTGTCTTAGACTGGGCAGACCTACATTCAGCCAGTCACCCTGATCATGCAATAATGCACAAACTTAAAGAATCAGGAACACTAGAACATGGAATATATGTGGTCTGGAGTTTCTTTTTATCTCTGCCAATTGTTTATAAAACACTTGTTATGAGTGATTCTAACAGTGGATGAGATTTCAGATAATTTGTAGTAAGGCTATAGATCACAATATGCAGATTCTTCACTAGATAAGTTACTATGGGACAGAGTAGTTTTCCATACTCAGTCTGTGAGGACTGGCTTTTAAAAAGAGAAGCTCAGTGTGGCGAGCAGCAGCTCTGCAAAGAAGCTCCTGACAGCACAGGGCCCACTTCTGCTCTTGCAGGCTTGCAGTTCACTGTAGAATGGATGAGAGAGGTTGAAGTAAAGCAACTGGCAAGTGTTTTTTCAGACCTATGAGCATGCCAAGACTAGAAAATAGAAGTATTGCATGTTAACTTTGAACTAATTATTTTTTTAGGATCCTGGAAAGGTAAAACTCTGTAGAAGAGACTTACCACTCTGACTACAGAAGACAGACTTGATAACAAGCACTGAAGTAAGTAAGAAGGCAAAACACACTGCAAGAGGGTGTTAGAAGATTCCTGTGGCAATATTCTTGTTAATTTTTGAGACAGATGTATTGGGTGTGGATGTTCTGGGGATAGGTTAATTTACATACACTTCAGGCAAGACCCATAATGAGGATAGATACGAAGAAAATAAAAGCAGGGCTAAAGTGGTTCACTTGGTTGCCACTCTGGCATGCACAATCTGTACAGATTTAAATTATTATCACATTTAATGTCCCTGTATCCAATGCATGTAAAGACCCTTACAGATTGATTATTTTTGCAGTTAATTGATTTGAGTTCAATTGGTTCTTTTACAATGCAGTTTGGTTTAGGTTTAGGTTGATGTTGTGGTTCTGAGCCATAAATACCTTTCAGGTAGTGCTACATGGTGAAAAATGAATGTATTTATGGCATGCATAGCAATACATGGCAAGTGTTTTTCAGATTTACTGAGACTAGCATGATGATAAAATATAAATTTTAAAAAACAAAGATCTGTGCTTTGGCTAGCTATCAATATAACACAAGTAATTATATACTTGGAAACTAGGAAAACAGTTTTAGCCTCTACAGAACTAGACCTGGTTTGGAAGTTACTTTTTTGCATGCTTCTTGACCCATGTATGATTTATCATCTTTTATCTTGAAATTTAATTGACATGATGTTGGAGAGGTTTGACTATCAACACAGGACAATAATTACAAAAGAAGATGCACTACAGCTATCAAAATGGAGTTTGAAAATGTGAGTGACTAGTGAAAAGGTTTAAAATCTCTCCCCAAAAAGGCGCATTTGCAACTTTCAAAAGTTCCTAAATGACTTGAAGCTTCAGTCCTGCTACTTTCTACTGGGCTTATGCTTCTGTAAATGTTACCCATCTCTGTAACAGAAGCATGAGAAGTGCTCTTGCTCCAATGGCCATAAAGGATGTGATTATTTCATGGTACAGATTGCAGTTTCTGAAACCTGCAAAGGTGATGTGCGCTTTTCATCAGCGGGGAGAGGAGACAGTGGATGAACCCTTGCCCATGCAGCTCACAATAGAACTAGAAGGATTCCAGAAAAACAAGCTGCAGAACCTTCAAGTTGTCCCCAGACTTCTGTGACATGCAGACTGTGAAATAAGTTGCTGGAGAGCACAGTGTTTCCTTGTGTTTCAGCAAAGCCTTGACAATTAAATTTTATCAAATGGCTTAAAATGTGCACCTAGCACATGTATTTGATGACTGTCAGTACTCTTCTTTATTTGGACCTAGAATATATTAATATTTCTTGGATAGGTATGATGTTTGGTCATTTATTTCAGCATTCTTTATTTTACCTTTTATACTGTTCCCATGAGGGCAATATACTTGCCACATAATAATAAAGCTGATTTCTTTAAAAAAAAGAAAAAAGTGGCATTGTTATTTTCATGGTAGTAAAGTGTTTGCATATATTATCTGTGAATCACCAGGGAAATCCTAGGTGAAATAATTCACGTGCTGGAATTTAGAAAGGAATAAAGCCACAGTGGAGAGGAAAGCAAAAAATATGTCCATAAGAATGTGGCAAATAAAAATATTGGAGGAAAAATAAACGCCTCTGGTTAGATGACTATATGTTTTTCAGAGTTCATATTAAATCTCTGCAAATAATTGATTTTCAGGTTATCATTCAAAATTCAAATTCAAGTACATTTTATTCAATGGCTGATGTGATTAAAATTTCCTTTCACAAAGAAAAAAAAATATAAATATTTTGGAAAATGCTTAACTGTGTTTATTAAGACTTCCAGAATGTATGTTTCGGCACACTTGCAGTATTATCAAAATGAAAGACTTGATTCTACTACAGGAAGAGAAGCTTTCCTTTTTGCTCCATATCCCAGCAATGATATCACTTCTGAAATGATAAATGTCTGATAAAATTCCTCTAGCAGGTACTAACTTGTAGCTCTTGAAAGTGATGGAGACTTTGAATTTTTATGTCAGGGCCAGCAAATATCTGCCTACACAACTTCCCCAAAAAAAGATTGACAGGTATTTAGGACACCTTTGTGGCCTGATGACTTGGGTAGCCTGCCCCATAAGGCCTGTTTTGTTTCAGACTTGCTGCTCTGATTAGAGTGTATTATTTAATTGCATGTTTCCCACTTTCAAAGGGAGAACTTGGTTGTGAAGGGGAAAAGTTTGGAGGGAAGGGTATGAATATGGGGAATCTCTTCTGTCTTTTCTGATGAAGCTGTACCCTTTTCCTAAAGCACACATTGAAGCTGGACCTAGAAACTAGATTACACCTGTTTCAAATAATTGATTCATGACCTCAAGCACCCTTCAACCTGTTTCTTAACAAATTATATGACAGTAGGGAAAAGAGCTGCTTTCTATGTCTGTTGAGTTTCAGTCTAGGCCCTCATTTCCTTAGTTTAAGTATTTGAGGCAAGATAGTGAATCACACCACCTCAATTTCTTTTCTTACTTTTATTCTGGTTGAAGCTATCAAGGAGTCACTTGGAGCTTTGTCTCACTGCAGTGAAACAGTGTATGGCCATGGTGTAACTGATGCTCCGATTTCAGCATAATCGCAGTAGTGTACAGCATTAAAGAAAAGAAATGTTCCCTGTACAGTCTACCCAGCTGAATTTTAGCAGGTGGTAGTTTGGGCCTGTGGACATAACTAGTGCCCTACAGAGACTGAAGTCCGGTGAATTTTGGCTGTTCATTTGGGAAGAGTTGCTGGCCTCTTTCTGGGGCCTCAAAGCTTGGACAGCAATTACACCGCAGAGAACCACCTAGTAGTTTAATTGCAAGTTGCTAGGGAGTATCTTTGAGTTGTCTTTTTCAATAGGTGGTCATACCAAATGTGGTGTTGTTTTTATGAATTTTTCTTTTTAGAAAACAAATCTACCTATGAATGAATGCTTTCTTCAGCCTGACAACTTGAAAATTTAAAAAAGACTTCTGGTTTGAAATAGAGTAAACTTTTACATTTTGGCCTATTGTTTTCAGAATACCTTGTCTGGATTTGTTCTTAAAAATGGTTATTTTTTAAAAATCGTATTCAAAGAAACAAACTTTTCAAAAGGCATTTTGACATTTGGGGGAGGAAAGTGACAGTGGCAAGCAATATTTTTCAATATCTGTAGCTGAATGATTGATATGAATATTCACATCTACTTCCATGATTTTTTTTCAGAAAATAAAGTTTTGGAAAAAACCCCAACAGATTATTTCCTGGCATCATTATATATAAAAAGCCAGATCACGTGTGTTCATTATACTCATATATAGATCTTTTTACGGTTCTATTTTTATTCTGATGTGTCATATTCGGGGAAAAAATATTTGGCTAATTAAAAGTACCTTGCAGGGTAATTTTATTTCAGGTGGATACTTTATATATTAGAATTTTAATTTATTATGTAGGATGTGTTTGTTGTTCTAAAGCCTGGTAGCTGCCAGTGTATATACTACACATATTTCTTTTTAAAAAAGGACATGATTGTAATTTGTGGTATGCATTATAAATGTTTTGTATGCAGTAACACTTGTAAATACTTCCAGTCCCTTAGAATATTTTCTCTTGTCCTAGAAATTCCAGGAACTTGTCAATTGCTTGCAAAAATCATGAAGTTCACTTGTAATTAGATTTTCTACTATAATTCTGCAAAATAGTGAGGTGTCAACTTATATTAGCATTCTCAACTCAGTTTTTGTTTGCTTGTTAGAAAGAGAAATGACTCTTGTCTATGAGAAAATTTACTTCAAGTAGCCACTACTTATATGTGTAAACTTAATTGTTTTGTACATAGAAAACAGTGAAGAATGCCAGCCTTCATACTTGAATGGCAGTACTAAAATTGTTTGCCATTGAAGTGGTCACTCAAACTGAGCATAAAAAGCTGATACGGAGGTGTTAATTCAATCAAACAATCAACCATTTGCTTAACTTCCAGCAAGTGTTAGTAATTTTTTCTGTTCAGCAAATATGAGCTTACTGGATGAATTTAATAGGATTTAAGATTTGTTATGCTCTAAATAGTCTACAAGGAAAAACAGGTCAGAAATTTAGTCACTTGCATGATGAATTGGTCTATGTGAAGATTCTTTTATCAGTGGATGATAGTTTTCTAAATGTTATGGAAACACAAGTATTGCATGAAATTATAAATGAATAACAGGTCAAAACAAGCTTGAATAAAGGAATGATGACATGGGGCGTGAATGTAAGATTGACAGTCTTGTAAGAGATCCCAGTGAATATCCTTAAAAATGCTTCATTTCCTACAGGCCAGAAATACTCCCATGCCACATCATATGCATCCCTAAACCTTCCAAACCACAACTCGGTTCTTTGGTTTACAAATGAAAGCAGACTACTGTGGTGGCTTCCCAAGCCAATGGGCTTGCCCTGCTCTGCCCATCTGTCCCCATTCCCCTTAGCTGCATAAGGCTGCTGCTTTCCTGAGGTCAGATTCAGCAATGGGGGGACAGGAGGGAGGATGCAGTGTGGGACCCTTTCAGTGAGCAGAAAGAACTAAAAACAAAACCACCAACATAAACCAGCTAATAAAAGCACCAGAAGATGCTTAAACCAAAGCTATTAGGATCTGAGGAAACAATGTCCAATCAACTACCTCAGGTTTAAATACTTTGTGCTTTGTGCTCTCTGCCACGGAGCTCAGTCCACAAATGGCAGGCTGTTGTGTGACTGTATAAGGCTCAGTGCTTCAGACCCTGGAAGCCTGAAGATGTATTCTAAGTATGAAATCCCTGCTTTTCTAGAGGACTCTGGAAATATTAAGACTGACATTTTAAAATGAGGCAATGAGGATTTTGGGGCTGTCCCTGCAGAGTTAAGGGTCTGAGAAAGCAAACCTCCTTTTTTAGAGAAAAACTAATCACAAAAATTTTATTTCTCTTAAATGGAAAGTTTTAAGAATTTTCATCCTGGAAATTCCAAAATGTTTGTTTTCTGATTTGTAATGAAAAAATTTTAGAATTTCTCAGCAACAGTGATCCTAGGTCTGGGTGTTTTCTGTAGCCATATCTCAACTCCAAATCTGGACAGGAACCAAGCTTGAATCTACTTTTCTGAGTTCTACCATCCTTTCTTTCTCCATAGTCTGGTTTACATGTAAGGGAACATCTAGACTTATGAGCCAGCTTTGAGATCAGTCTCTCTTACTATTTACTGATAAGGAAAGAAGAAACTTGACAGGACAAATCTGAAGACAGCATGGTATCAGAATTTTCTAATGTTTCAAGTAAATGTTTCTTAGCCTCTTGGTTAAGAAAGTTTTCATAGCAGGGCTGTGAGGCAGTAGAAGTTGTTAAAGATACCTGAGGTTTGAAAGTCTGAGAATTACTATTCCATTTAAAGTAGCAGAAATATGTCTTAAATGAAGTTTCTGCTCTTATAAAACACTTTGTAAGAGTATATCTAAAAACTAATATCTGACTAAGTTCCACTGTGTTTAGGCCATTTTTACTCTTTTAATACTTCAATAGAAAAAACAGTTTATGTTACTGCTGCAGCTTTAGATGTATTTTAAGTGAAAATTCTGAATTTTAAATGAACAATCAATTGCTTGAGTTTTGGTTTTAAAAAAATACAAACAGTCCCTTTTAATGTCTCCCCCCTCCAAACTAATCTTTCTTATAAAAAGAGAATTTTGAATAAAAATCTAGGGGACTAGATTATTACTAAAACAAATCCCCTCAAGTCACAGTTCATTCTAGAAGAGGTTTTTAGCTGATGAACCTAACAGTGCAATGGTTTGCATAGGACTTTGTTGTTGTTTTTGCAGCACGGTAGGCTTGATTATGTGTTACAGGTGTAAGCTGTCTGTGCCAAGAAATTGTACAAGCGAATCTGTCAGTTCTCTCCGTTGCCTCAGAGCTATTCAGAAGATTCAGTTGGATATATGTTTGAGTGCCATCTCTGTAAATAGGAAAATACTTAATGTCAGTAGATGGTGCTCGAGAGTACACAGTTTATTTCCTAGGCTTTTGTAAATCTGGCTTAATTTCTGCTATGCCCAGAAAATGGCTTCCTTTGTGCAGCGCTCTCAGAAATGTCCATAGATTTTATTTACTTACCTGAAAATTTCTTTCTTTGGATATTTCTACTTTTGAGGTGGTTTGCTAAATGCTTCTATTACAATTGGATTGCAAGTCTGTTTTGTTCATTGTATGCTTTGTCTGAAATGAAACCCCACATTTGTAGGTGTGGCCATAATACTAAAGTCAAACTTGACTGAATCTGATCAGGTGCTTTGTGCTGACTGAAATGAAATTTCCCTTTGTAAAATCAGTACTTAGATGTTTTAAATGTAGATGGTTTATTTTCTTATCTTGCCTTGAGGCCTTCTTATCAGTTGTGGTTAGAGGTACCTAATTTAACAATTTACCACACTTCGGAAACATATTTTCACAATGATAAAAATGAAAATATTATGAGAAAATCCATAGAAGAATATTCCTAAAGGATCTATTAATGGGCTAAAAATGAGGATTAGTGGCTTGATGAACTCCTTGGGAAATAAAAGGTATTAATATTTGATAGAAAGGCTTCTCCACAGTACAGTTAAAGAAATTTGCATTAAACATTTAAAAAAATATTGAGAGTATTTTGTTGAAAATAGCATTTTTAAAAATGAAAAGTGATTTAACTGTAATGGTTTAAATGCTAGCTAGTATTAACTTAGTCTTTCCATACATTCTTCCTGATAGAATTGATATATGAACACAGTATTTCACACTCCAGTCAGTCTGTAGGAGTGCACAGGCTGACTGTAGCCATGTAATTCCTGCTAATGTCTGTGGTGGTATTTGCTATCTAGCATTATTAAGGGACCAGGTATTTAACTAGACATATTGGCTGAGGTGATCTGTGCTATGAATTACATGAAAATGAAACTGAACCAAGTTAATTTAACAGCCACAATTTAAGGCTCTAACTGTATGCTTATGTATGTCTGATTGTCATGTTGCAACCTAATAAAGGCCCTAATCTGCCCATAACTACATGTGTGCTAGCTGTTATCCTAGAACAGGTACTGTTCCTGTAGTCCACTGAGGGTTTTAAGAATGGATATCCTAAAAGAATTTGTGTTTTTCGGAGGCATTGATTACTCTCCTGGATATGCAAAACCAAAATTCTAAAAGCAAGCCAACTGTTTTACATTCTCAAATTTCTGCTAGGGGTAGAGAGGGAGCAATTACTTTCTAAATTCTGTATTGCTCTCCATGATTAGTGTTCAGCTTTTGGAACCTTTTGAGAGTATCACAAGATTTTTTTCTTTCCAATTTGGTTTTTCATGATAATTTAGAAAATGTACATAGATGTGAAATCTCATGGGATCATGTTGCTTTTTGGTGGAAACAAAAAGTGCAAAACTTTTAAATAGTTTTCTTATGAGGCTTGTGAAGAAAGATAAAAAAATGAAATTTGGCTTTAGGATTTTCCAGAATACTGTAATTGAGATTTTTACTAGAGACTGACCCAGTAAAATGTAAACAATGCAGACAAGAGCTAATGACATTGCTCAAAGAAGTTTTCTCATGCTCTTTGTCCAGCTGATGAAGTGAAGACATGGCAGGGTAGATGATAAAATATTAATGTTTGTTAACAAAGCAGATATCCTGGTTCACATATTAAGTTCGTGAAAATTACTAAAATTTTTGACTGCAGTGAAGCTATCTCGGCATCAGCTGAAGATCCAGTCCTCTAAGTTCATATTACATTGCTTACTACTTTTTTAAAAATTTTGGAGAGCATTTTGGGACATGGTAGTGGTGCTTCTCAGTCTAGATTCATATTACTGTGTTGTAGGTATTAATTTAGAACAATAACGTAAAACTAGGAACGCTTTATGATGCAACATGGGAGTTAGTGTTTAAAAATATTTTTTTTTGTTTAGAGAGAACATTTAAAAGTCTGTATTTCTTAATGTTTAACACCCTGTAATTTTAAGTGGTTCCTTTCTCCTAACTTTTGCCAATGATAATTTTCATTAAGAGGCATGAAGGTTAGGGGTTTTTGTTTGAAATAATGTTAATAGTTTACACCCTCCTGCCACAGTAGAGAGAGAAAGAAGGATCTGTCCTTCAGTCTGTTCATGGTATAGTTAAAAAAAAAAAAAAGTATAAACACTGAATTCCTGAGCTTGCTGTGAGATGGAAGGTCATTAACAGGGCACTTGAGCAGATTGGTATTACAGTCAATTGAGACGCTGAAACATCCTAAATGGCCTAATGCAGCAACTAAGTGCTTCTTAAATTCCAGAACTTTTACTTGAGCAGAGCATTCGTGACCAAAGTGAATTTCCATTTCCTTTAGTAAACGCTGTTTTTATATAGTCAAAGTTGAAGAGGCAACATAGTGTAAACACAGCAGTTTGATTCTATCTCCACAGCAGCACTAATTTGTCAAGTTATAAACACGAAATCTGAGTCTCAGCTAAACATATATTGTTACACATTGAATTAATAGAAATGGCAGGAATTTGTGTGTTAATAATAATACACTGTCAGTGAAGCCCCGTCAGACTAATCAGCATGCAAATTAGAATGGTTTCATCTTTTGGGAAGCTGAAGTTTTACCAGTGTCCAATCAATTCAGCATTAAAGAAAGGATAAATTAGATTTCACTTCTTTATGTTCTAGAAGTAAATTTTTCAGGAAAGAAGGAAAGGGAGGGAAATACAGGGTATTTGATTTTGTTTATAGCTGTTCTAGTAATAAATTGCCTTTAGATCTAGCAGTACTTTGTATGAGAGTGCCAAGTTCTTTAGGTAAACACTAAGGTTTTGTTTGTGGTTCTGGCCATCTCATTCAAAGGTTGTGAGAACTTTATTTGAGGGACAATGCAGAAAACCTCTACCTATGTGTAAATTCGTAGATGAAAAGCGATATCTGCATGGTTCTTCATACTAAATATAAGGGCTTTCTGAAGTTTTAATTGTGGAGACTACAGATAGAAGAAACGGGCATGTAATCTAAAAAAAAGATCAACAGAAGCCATTTTAGCAAGGTTTTGTGGACAGATCAGACCAAATGCAGCAGCTGAGTGATAACAATAGTGAAGTCTGAAGGTTTCAGAATGCTAGTACTGTATTTGGCAATACTGTGTGTAGTTGCACTCTTGCATAGGAGTCATATTTCCATCAATTAAAAATGTGTTCTTCTGCAAGTTTAAAGAGTTTGTGAACCACTTTGAAAAAATATCCTAAAATAGGTCTAAGGTGTCTAGCAGATGATATTTGCTGAGTCTTCCTCTATCTTTTTGCTGTTGCTATCTCATCCCTCTATCCAAGGTTATCACCTTTATGAGAGAAGACAAAAGACAGTATGTGGCTACGCCCCAGCTGCTCCAGTTTACTATCCAGCACCTTAATTTAAACACATTTTGAGACTGAGCTTGCATTGAGATGCCAGCCTGTGATTTGGGGTTGCTGAATGAACAGCATATGTTCCCTTTTTCTGACAGTGATCGACAGCCATCTTGACAGAGGGATAGCTATCAAACATCTGAGAAAGAGAAGGAGGGCAGGTGTATCGGTGTCAGTTGTTTGCCTACTTGCATGAGTCATGAATTCAATGTTTCATGAATTACCTCTTACATGTCTAATAGATTCCCATCTTGTATTTTGTGGGATAATGTACTTCTTCCCTTCCAAGTAAATCTTTGACATTTTTTTCCTAATTTCAACAAGCAGGTTCTAAATTAAGTGGGCTTCCCTTTTGTGCATCTGCCCTCCCAAAGTCTGTTGCTGCTATAGTCTTGACAGGCACAGCTTGAAGAATTTGAAAGATAAAAGGCTTTCATGTTTTAAGGACCAAAGCACAAATCCAGTGATGCACTCAGGTGTGTCAAGGCCACTCACTGGTATACCTAGAGGTAGTGTTTTAGTGTGCCCTCCTCAATAAGACCCTGCTCAAACATATTGCTCTTATCTGAGGGCATATGTTGCACTAATCTATGTAAAGGCCAAGACTAGGGCAAAGTCAGCTGCTATTAATAGCTTTCTCTTTTTGTCTTTCTTTCCAATATCCCTTCCTCATTTGGGGAAGGCAGAGAAAGGGAGCAAGGGGGAATATCTGTCTATACAGTTAAGTAAAGCAATGGAAAGAAAATAAACAATAACATGTTGAAACAATGAGATTTTGGAAAGGGTTTGGAAGGAAGAATAAATGGAAATCTTGATACGGACAAAACTCTGTCTTGCAACTTTTGAGTACTTAAAGCCCCTTCATATTCTGAAATGAAAAAAAAATTCAATTGCATTGCTGCACATTTTAAAGATGAAATCACTTTTTTAACAGAAAGGGCTTACATTTATGTCTAAATTTTTCTGTCACTTGTTGGGAAGTTTTGACTACTTAGAATCACACACAGAGAACCGTATAGGTTGGAAAAGACCTTTAAGATCATCGAGTCCAACCATCAACCTAACACTGCCAGTTCACCACTAAACCATGTCCCTAAGCACCACATCCAAACGTATTTTAAATACCTCCAGGGATGGTAGCTCAACCACTTCCCTGGGCAGCCTGTTCCAATCCCTGACGACCCTTTCAGTGAAGTAATATTTCCTAATATCCAATCTAAACCTCCCCTGGTGCAGCTTGAGGCCATTTCCTCTCATTCTACCAGTCGTTACCTGGGAGAAGAGACCAACACCCACCTCCCCGCAACCTCCTTTCAGGTAGTTGTAAAGAGTGATAAGGTCTCCCCTCAGCCTCTTTTTCTCCAGGTTGAACAACCCCACTTCCCTCAGCTGCTCCTCATAAGACTTGTGCTCCAGACCCTTCACCAGCTTCATTGCTCTTCTTTGGACACACTCCAGCAGTTCAATGTCTGTCTTGTAGTGAGGGGCCCAAAACGGAACACAGTATTTGAGGTGCGGCCTCACCAGCGTTGAGTACAGGGGGACAACCACTTCCTTAGTCCTGCTGGCCACACTATTCCTGATACAAGCCAGGTATTCTTGGTCATGTGGGCACACTGCTGGCTCATAGTCAGCTGGCTATTGACCCACAGCCCCAGGTCCTTTTCTGCCAGGCAGCTTTCCATCCACTCTTCCCCAAGCCTGTAGCGCTGCATGGGGTTGTTGTGACCCAAGTGCAGGACCTGATACTTAGCCTTGTTGAACCCCATACAGTTGGCCTCGGCCCATTGATCCAGCCTGTCCAGATCCCTCTGTAGAGCCTTCCTTCCCTCAAGGAAATCAACACTCCTGCACAACTTGGTGTTGTCTGCAAACTTACTGAGGGTGTACTCGATCCCGATTTTTCAGCTGAATGATCTGACTGTGAGCACATTTTCAAATTAGTAAAACCAAAAACCAGTTTCAGTTAACTTTGCCTTTTGAAATTCTGAGGTACCAACTTGTAAAGATTCTTTTCTAGCTTTTAGTTTTGCACCCTTGTTTATGTGTCTGTGTACTACAAATTATGATCCTTTTCTCAGGCTAATATACTAGCCATCATTTGACCTTTCAAAAGCAGTGTTTCTCTTTTCTGGGAAGTCAGAGACAGAATGTGTTTATATGCATGAAAAGTCCAGTATGCACTGGAAACACTGGATTTATGGCACAAAAATGGATCAGCCATGTGTGCAGTGAATCTACGTCAGAGGCGCATCAGATCTACCATGTATTTAAAACAGAATAAAGTGATGCATGCCCAGTGATCCCTTGCTCTGATTTTTGGACACCTGAAAATTTGACCAGAGCAGCTTGGACACTTGGCAGGTAATGGAATACTGGAAATACTAAAGAAAGGTACAAAAAACAAGTGTGTGGTAAATGACATTTGAAAAATTCAGATGCTATTTTTTTTGTCATTCAGCCTCTTCTATGGGATTGATTTCATAGATAAAATTAGAATCCTGCATAAAGTGTTTGTGATTGTACCTGTGTAAAACTGGTGAAAGCTTCTAAAAAAAGATATGATTTTTGAAATTTATTTAGGTTTGGCTGTTCGTTAAAAACTGAGGGAGGAAAGGTAGATGTCCAGGGTAGGAAATGTTCTATGCCACAACAGGAAATACTCCTTATTATATTTATTTTGTCTTCTTCTAACAGTGGGAGGAAGTCTGTGAAGGAAGAGGAGTTATTTTGCAAGATATCTCTCAAATCAAGAGCCAAATCTGAGGATGCTACCCTTATTTGATGTTTACCAGCATTTTGCAGATTGTATATCTGGAGTCTAATCTTATATTAAAGTTGGTCTCAAATCACATAGGGTTACTTACTTATTATGGCACAAGATTCATTTCTCAGAGGATCTCATTTCAACTATCATATAACATGCTGCTTATCTATTGATCTTTTGAACTTTCAGGTCTCTGCATTATTCCTCTACTGTGGCTTTGTAGCCACCTATTAAAGCTGTAATAGCATAGTTTACTGCTGATAATGGTTTGGTATCTTTAGTAATAGATGATATGCCTTAAAGAAACATTATGTTCACCTAGTAGTTTCTCTTACATCTTTCACTTTACGTATTTTACTTTATGTATTTTTTAAGCCAGGAGATACTGCACGTGGCTTTGCTTAAAATTCTGTTTGAATAAACATTCCAGGAGTTGAGAAAATACTTAAATAAAAAAATATAAATACTTAATAAAACCTTGACTATGACTTCATGTCAATGGAAGTATTCCCATTAGCCTTCAAATACAGTTCCTGAACCACTAATGAAGTGCCATATGGCAAGAAAACAGGTAAAAAAAAAAGCTAGTGGAAAAACTGGTGAATAAATTTTTGAAATAGATTATATGAAAACATTTAAAAGATTATTAAATGCCTTGACTATAGCCTCTTACAGTTATTCTTAAAGGACAAGTAATTTCTGGATTGCTAGTTCTAAATGGGGGAGAGTCAGACTTTAGTTCATCTGACAACAGCAGTGTTTTCAAACCCTAACATTAAAATTAAAGGATCTTCACAAATTACTTTAAATCCTAAAGCAAATTTCCCTCAGATATCCTTTTTACTAAGCACGGTTCATAAAGTACAAAATCCAGTATTCAGTACAAAGACCAGTCTGCTTTTTGGCCAGTTGTATAAGCAATTAAAAATGTTAATTTTGCAAGTGCATGTATTATACTTATCAGCAACTTTAAAAAATAAAACTGAAGAAAGTTCCCAGTATTTTTTAGGAGCAATGTATTTTCTTCAAACCTAACTAGTTCATTTTCAGTAGCTTGTTCATTATTGCCTGTATGAGGCACAGATGACTCAAAAGGGTGCTTAATCTGTATCTGATTATTTTATTCTCTCTATAAAAGGAGAGAGGAGAAACAGCTGTGAAAGTGTCTGTTCCCTTGTGATAGACCTAGAGATTGTATTTTCAGGAAGCAAGTTGTTGTCAAGTTCTTTAGGGGAACTCTGTGGTTTATTCTTTGAAGAAAACTTTGCTTTTATTTTGTAGTGGGAAAGAGACAAAACATTTGAGGAGGCTCCATTGACTACATCATTACTACAAAATAAGGGGACCTTTTTTCTGCTGGATGATAAACTCATGTTGAGAGTAGTCATAGCCTGTTCCAGCAAGACAACTAATGAAATCATTGCCATAAATCGACTCTCAGCTCATCTCATTTATTTCTCTGTATAGTGAAATTAGAACCTTGTCTGTAAATAATTTTCGTCATGGTGTGGGTAAGATGTATTAGATTGAGGTTGCAAAAAAAATTACATATTCATTTTTCATCTCTAATTGACTTTCTAATTATGTAATCCTTAAAGCAAAGTAGAACATATGGGTGACTGCCAGCTCACTGGACAAGGTTAATGGAGTAGTAAGTATCTCCTGTTATATAGCACACAGTGCTGGATGTAGTGATTACACCTCCAGTTTTATAATAGATCAAAACATAACTATAACATTGCTTCTTATGTATGATATTAGATAATGCAACCACTTTTTTAAAAAAAACCCACAACTTAGTAGTTTCATTGAACCGAAAGACTTATGAAAACACCAGTAAGGCAAAACACATGAGCAATTTTTTTAAAATTAAGCACCAATTTAAATTCTGTAAAAGGCAAATATGTGTTATCTTCTTTGGAATCAGAACATAATTTGGGTTTATTGGTATAGGAATGAGCATATTTAAAATTAATTATTCCTGCTTCATTTTTGTATTATAAAATTTTATACTAATCTGAATGAAATACTATTAATGTTCCTATTTAATTAAATCTAGGAAGAAAAAACTGCTTTTGGGGTTGTCTACTAGATCTCAGGCCTTCATTGTGTGATATAGTTACCAAAATCCAAATGTAGGTTTCAGGATTTGAAAAGAACACTGGAAAAGTAAACTTACTTTTGGGTTTTTTTTGGGGATGGGGAATTCAGTGCTATTAAGTTTATTTAGAACATGCAAAAAAAAAAAAAGAACTGGGAAAGTCTATTTTATTTTTTTGTGGATGGAAACATTATTCATCAAAAGTTATGGGACAGCCAGTTGCTATGGAAATTGCATGACTTTGAGACAGGACTGAACAATTTAAAACAAATCAGTTGGAATAAGTAGCTTTTACGGAATCACAGAATGGGGTAGGTTGGAAGGGACCTCGGGAGGTCATCTTGTCCAACCGCCCCGCTCAAGCAGGGCCACCTAGAGCTGGTTGCCCAGGACCATGACCCAATGGCTTTTGAATATCTCCAAGGAGGAAGACTCCACAACTTCCCTGGGCAACCTGTGCCAGTCCTCAGTCACCCTCACAGTAAAAAAACATTCCCTGATCTTCAGAAGGACCCTCCTGTGTTTCAGTTTGTGTTAATTGCCTCTTGTCCTGACACTGGGCACCATTGAAAAAAGCCTGGCTCTGTCTTCTTTGCACCTCCCTGTCAGGTATTTGTATACATTGATAAGATCCCCCAAAAGAAATTAGATAAATTAAATGGGAAAATTAATCTAGTAATTAAAAAGATAAACATACGTCAATTTCTTGCTGTATTGAAGATAAATTTATGAACAGATTTAATGAATTACTTTTGTTCTGAAAACTTCCTAGAATATAGTCTTATTGTTTCTACCACTCTTAATTATTCTTCTCCCATATTTATAAAATGTGAATTATAGTAACAAATCTAGTGTCAACAAAACAGTATTTGTGCTATATTTCCCAACAGCACATCAAGAACAAACACTATGCAATTGATGAAGTAGAATGTTGATAAAAGCAGTTGGTCTGTATTCCTTCTTACCTTAGCATCCCTGAAATCAGACTGAAGTCACTAGATTCAGGCTTCTGTATACTGGTGAGTATATAGCCTTCCTGAAATCAATGGTATAATTTCTGTATTCATTTAGCTCTTTTGTTGGACCTTTAGAAAGCAAGTCCAATGGCTGGCTAAAGGCTAAAAAAGAGTATAACTGGTAAAAAAATGTATATTTGAAAACATTTAAATAAGATGTACACTGAGCAAACTGTTCCTAAGTGAATTATTAATTCAGCAAATTTTTCTTTCTCCCAAGCACACGTAGATCCTGCCGGGAATGTCCATGAATAGTCTTTAAGTAGTTCATTATTTTAAATTTAATCTCAATACTTGCAAGGGTGTCATGTACATATATCAGACTGCTGTAAATTTACAGGCTGCTTGGAATATGGAAGCCTCTGTCATCTCTGAGAGATTAAGACTTTTTTGTGTTCTTCCAAACTGAGTCTGCCTTGGAGGCTGGAAAATCATCATTTTAGTAGTCTGGATGGAAGGCTCATCTTAAAGGTGAAAACCTTGCTTTGTCTATTTTGACTATTTAAATCCTGTCTTAAATATCTACAGGGTATCCTGGTGCACCCAAGAAGATCTATATTGCTAAGTCTTGGGCTTCTGCTGGGGAAGCCTTTTGGATTAGGCTCTCTCCCTCTTTTTTATTCCCCTCTATCTATGTATTTTCTTCACTCCAAGGCCTGTGAAGAATTAATTGGGATTTTTTGCCACTGTGACACAGATCTTCCTGTGGCCAAAATCAGTTTTTCATGCTCCTTTAACAGTTTCTGGCTTTAACAAAACAAAGGTCCTAATGTTAACCCTTTATATATTTGCAATTCTGTTATGAGTAGTAGTTACTTGTTTCATCTCTAGGGTGTTGTTCTTCCTGTTGGCACTACTAGAACAAGAAGGAAAGAAGAATAAAGGGTAAAGAGCTTTCAGGATGGCCGGAAAAGGCAAGCTCTCCCCTCCATGTAAGTATGCATCAGATTATTAAAGCCCTTGCTCTCCTTTGGTACTTGTAGTTAGAAACAAAACCCTTCCTGAATATTTGCTGAGCAATTACTGAGAATCACAAATGCCATCAGTGTAAAACTGTGGCTCCGAACTGCAGAACTCATCTAAGTCTGCTGGTGACCAAGGTAAGGTGGTGAGATTGAAATAGGGCCTATAGTTTTGCAGGGACTCCCAAGAAAAAAACTGTTCCACATTATTATTTCTCATAATGGTTGTGTATTCTCACAAAGTAACAGCTTCTTGAAAGGTAATGCTCTCCCCTTTACCACCTTTCTTTAAAAACAAAAGAAAGAAATGATGGGGGGGAAAAATGCCAGGGAGAAGTTGTGAAATCTTTTTTGTGGCGAAGTACATTGTTGGATAAACCCCTGTGATTGTGGTATTGTTATAGTGCTTATTATTTATTCTATAGAAACTAGCAGCTCTGTATTTACTGAATATATAGTTATGGACTTTAGAACATTTATTTACTTGGATGTCCATAATGGATCTGAATAAACTGCTGTGTAAGCATGCATTCAAGCATTTTAAAGAAAAACCCACATATTGTTTACTTGATTGACCATATACAAAACCATGATAGAAGCACTATTGTTTAGCCAATACTGTTTTGAGGCCATGCCAGACTAATAATTGAATAGGTATTCATAAGTGTTTCTAAAACATATATCATTTACCTGGTATTAGGAGTGTAGCTTTTCAGAAGTGCTGTAAAGTGTACATTACTAATGTATTTTCTCAATAGTGATTACGGTTAAACACTTGGGATTTTTTCTATCTTTAAGGAAAAGTACCCCTGAAAGTGCCTTGAAAATTTTTAAAGCTTTACTGTGAATACAAAAATAGGAACCGCTATATCCAATAAGATGAATGTTGTTGTTATTACTATTAAAAGCAATAGTACAGTAGTGTTTAGAGGCTGCAGGTGATATTAGGGCCCACTCTGGTATGCACTGTGCAAATATACAGTTGCAGTACTTGCAGTTTCTGAGCTGATCTTTACAAATCCCATTTAGTTAACTGACTTTCCTAGCATAAAAAGGTTCAGCCTATCTACTTACATTCACAACTACAAATAAAATTTTACATTAAATAATTCTTAAATATTTTTAAGAATCTGTTTCACACATGCTAGCTTAATCTCTGGTGTAGGTTTTTGTTATTAATTTTGCAGTAATATATGTAAAGATGAGCATAATTTCTCCTCAAGAAATTAGTCTTCCCCTGAAGAAGAAAAATAATTACAGTATATTCATATTTTGACATACTAAAATAGCTTCATATTTACTGAAATTAATTAAGTGTTGATCAGATGGTGGCATTTTCTCATGTTTTCTTATCACCAGATCCTTCAATCTAAATGTTTTTCTGCTCTGGCCCGATGTGAATACTGGAATATTGATGTTTGGACTTGCAAGTGTCTTCAATAAGTTGTTGGAATCCCATCACATATCTTTTCTTCCTTTTTCTAGTCAGAATTCTTCCTGTTGAACCTCAACCTCTGCTTTTATTAGTCACCTTAGGGAATCTTTTTTCTTTGCAGTTCAGAATATAAGAAGTGTGATCTGTGCTTTTGCAGCAACAAAAACCATATCATTTATACTTTTATTTCAAAATCTCCAACTGGCCATTTTGTTTGGAGAACAGTTTATAATATTCATCCAACATTTTCATGTAGAAGGTTTTCACCTTTATTATTGCTCTATTTCTTGTATTCTATAGTTGCATTTTACAAATTTTACACCTTTATTTCTAAAGACAATTGCAAATATGCCAGGCTCGAATAAATTATACTTTGTAAGGGTATGTCTGTAGCTTGTATCCATTCTATTAGAGATATGCAGCCAGTGGCTAACTATTTTAAGATGACATCAGGTTTCTTTTGTGCTCATTGTCTCATTTTCTTTAAGAACGTATACATTTCAGTTTTTGACCCTTATGTCACATCGCAGCAGCAAAGCAGGCACAAAAGTAATGTCAATGAATTCATAACTTGTTAAACAGAAAACGTATTTTTGCTTAGTTCTGTTTGCATAAGTTAGAGTCATAGATGCAGATAGGACTTTTCTATAAAGCTTCAATTTGGTATTTTCTGTTTCTGCAGGCTTTTGAATCTTCATAGGGAAAGCCTTGCACTAATGTTCTGTATTTAAGCAGAGGTGATCATGCATAAAAGCTGTCTTTTGTTGCAGGTACTTTGCTGTGTATATAGTCACTGCCTTTATTTTGGACTAGTGTTCCTTCAATTTTTAAGCCATTACACAGTCAGCTTAAAGACATGATCACCTTCATGCAGCCTGTAATGAGTACTGCACACTATTAATTTTTCCTTCTGTTCTTACATCTTATCCTGGAGATTCAAAGACTAGAATCCTTGAAAGTAATTATCTCCTGACTACTGCCTGTGTTTCATATGACTTTCAATTTTTTTGTTTTCTAATATTTTAGCAGAGGAATGCATTGCTATAGTTTAAAATTAATGGAAGACAGTAAAGTACACATAGAAGGATAGCAAATATGGTACTGTTGTCAGCATGACTTGAACATCGGTGGATGTTTATTTGAATTTTTTGTTTAATAGTCATCACCACAGATTGTTACATAAACCAAGCTTGTGAACAAGAGGGAACAGGTACATCAGTCATTCCTTTCTATCCTCACTGTTAAATAACTGCTTATTCATGCCAAATTTTTTGGTTACTTTCTGGAATTCCACAATAAAATGTCAAAGGAAAATTCATATCAGTTCCATTAGATTAATTTAAAATAGATTTCTGCATCAGATTAGAAAACCATTTAGTCTACAAACACAGAAACATATATAACTTTTATACTGGCAGCTAGTTTTTGTATAAGACAGTTGCTGATTTATGTCTTTGCTTGTTCAACAATAAGAACTTCTAAAGGTGCAAAATCGAAAACACAAACCTACTTGATTAGGCAAATGTTTTTTCTTAAAGGTTGTTGGTCTAGGAGTAAATTTGTTAATTAACCTTAGGGATGGTGAACCTGCCTTATGGGAGGCTTGAGTGATGGCAGAGAGCTTATCGGGGGTGCCTTGAGAGCCACTTCCTTGACTTCTCCTGTCTCTCTCCAAAGACATCTTGGCAGTGATGAAATACTGGCAGTTTGTGATGATAGTCTTATGAAATGAAGTTATAGTACACACAGTATGGTTCCCTAGTGTTTTGTTGCTAAGTAGTGCTTGTGCATGTTTAATCCCTTCCTTGAAATTTCCAAAATAGAAAATAGACACCTGGAGGGAAGGAAAACTATTCATCTCCGACCTGAAATATGTTTTCTTACATTGCTAAATAAAGGACTACACAAATTCCCTTATTTACACACCCACATTATGCCAACGTACATGTTAACCTTTACAGTTGGCAGAAATTGGGAGACTGGCTGCCAGTTTCTGTTTTGTATAGATTGATGTAATCAAGCATGGCACTACAGTATGAAATATGTAACAAATGATGTTAAGAGTATATCTCACAAGCCTGCAGTGCAGCATGAAAGGAGTGTTTCAAAAAGAAAGAGAAAGAAAAGGGCTTATCTTGCACCTTACTTAGCCTTGTGCACTAGGGATGAACTCAGTCCAGCAATTTCATTTCTCTAGTGGCACAAGTGTCTGCAAATAATAATTTAAAAAGAGCAAAAATATAGAGGAAGAATCCTTAAAAGGAGGAGCACGAGTTCTTTTCATGTCACATATGTAGATGTGTATTATACTGGTAGAACTAAAGCAGGGATGAAGTTCTGCCCCTGCTGGAACCAGTGGGACAAAACACTCAGATGTCTTTAATGTGATGCAGTCCTAAAGACAATTTTCCTGAAGACACTATATCCATTCTAGTATTCTCACTGCCAGCAAAACAGCTTTATTCCACAGCGCAGATAACTTTTCAGGTCTGTCCTTAACACAAGATATTTGAGACAGCCTCTGTTACTAACCTGCTGTAGTGGTGCTAAATTCCAGAGGAAAAGACTCAGCAATCAGTTTAACAAGGTGCTGGGGTAAGCACAGTTTCCAGAGCAGAGTAGAAGGAAAGGGAATAGATACTCCTTGAAAGAAGAAAGCTATAGAAAATGTAGAAAATGGCTTAAAAATATTGGTTTATGCTACTCAATTTCCTTTTGCCATTGGAAATTATTTTTACAATATGGGAGAAAAGATAAGGTAAAAATTGAGGAGAGGTGTGTATTTCTACCCAACTGAAAGGACAGAAGAAGCCAAGTAAGTTTGATACTTAAAAAAAAAAATTTTACCAGGAATCAGGTTCTAAAATCTGATACATATTTATGAAAATGAGCAAACTGAGATTTAAGATAATTTGAATATAAAGATGGTTTTATTTGAAAAATTAGTCTACTACTTTGTCATATTTTACTGTTTTCTAGTGCAAGAGGGACTTCAAATACATGTGTCACACAGTTTAGTTTTGTTTCCAGAAAATGTTCTTCCTTGCATGAAGATTTTGTTCAGTTATAAGGATGTAAAAATGAACTTTAGACTTTAAAGGTCAGTTTTCCTCTCACTACGGTGTAAAATGACCATTGCGTAAAAAGTAAGACTTTTTAATTTTAGTTGACTATTATTTCCAGTTCAGCTTGTGGCCCCATTGCCCTCAGAGGTTTAGGTTTTTCATTTTTTGGTGTTCTTAAAATAGTTGTGTTCTGTGACTTCAGCTGTTTCGGGAAAAGACTGACGCCATTCTCCCCCTAAGCTGTCTAGTGCAGCATGAGCCCAGAGGAGCAAGCAGAAGACCACAAGCTCTTGCAATACATTTTAGAGAGTAGTTGAAATATCTTCCCTGAAATTGGCAGCTATGTGCCGGCCCTTCCATCTGCAGGCACTGGTACAGTTGGCAGTTTCCACCCTGCAAAATCAATCATGCCCCTTCCAGATTAAAGACCTAAATAATGTTCATGCATTTTAAGAGCATTTTTTAATTTCCTGATATTTATAACAACACTTGGGGAAACTTGACACCGAAATCTGTTTCCCAACTGCATTTGTTTTTCCCTCATGTGTGCACACTGATTCGTTATTGCAAGATTGCTCATCAGTGCTGGGCTTTTTTTGTTTTGGGGTTTTGTTTAATTTAAGACAGAGGCCTAAAGTACTCATTATCAAAACAAATATATATAAAAAGGATTAGTTTTAAGAAGCACTGAATCAGTGCTAATGATTTTAAGCTTTCCAATACCATGTTTTCAAAAGTCCCTTAAAATGCTAACTCTAGCTCTTCTTTTGTTACACATGATGAGTGAAAAATGAAACTGAAGGAGGTTTTGTGCTGACCTTAGACCAGACATCTGCCATAGCAGTCACCTAGTATAAGCTATAATACCATGCACATAGTGGAAAATGCTTTGGACAGAAAAGTGCTAAATTTTTTCAGGGCCACAGGATGATTTTCCTCGTTGTTATTATCTGTTATGTATACTTTGCATCAGCAATATAGTACAGGTTGTTGGAATCTGGTCAGCCTGTCCAAGAGAGGAAAATATCTATACTCCTGAAAAGTGCTTGAGCTATGTAACCAAACTGAACTATTGGAGAAATTCTAGGATTTGGATCTTCATTGGAGGTTCTTCTTGATGCATTGATTTTTGGCAAACATGCAATAAATATTTGATTTAGTAATTTGATTTATGCAATTTCCACAGAAGTGAATTTGAAATATCAGTTGCAAGATTAATTAGCCCCCTGCTATCTTATTGCTCTAAAATAATGTTTGTACTCACCCTGGTCAGATTCTTTCCTCTCTGGAAAGAACCTGTAGTGACTTCCAGATTGAGTATCAATTGAGTGTGGAATAAAGGGCATTTCTTACACTTATAACTGGCCCTGTGTTGATCCTTGCACATTTCCAACCCAAGTTTAATCTCTAGGCTACTTTTTGTACTTGGTAACAGTGTCGTATCACCTATCCACTGCATATCTGGTCACATTCCATGTGGAATAAATTCTCTTGTTTCCTTCAGTGCCAATTTCTGTTAAGTAATGGTGCATTTGGTTGCTCAAAATAAGTTGGTTGCTCAAAATAAGCAACTTCTTCCTAACTGAATGTAAGGTTCAGGTATTAGAGTGGAAAAGTAGAAGCAAGGCCAGATTATTTTACAGCTATGTAACCAACTCAATCTTAATTTTAAAGAAAATACTTTAAATTCCTTTGTAAGTATGCCTTTTTTCTTGCTGAAACAATATTAAATGTTGAGGAGTTTAGAATTAGATTCCTATTTACATATGCATCTTGAATAGTCCCTGTCCTGGGACTGTTGTAGGGTAAGCTGTAATAATGTTTCTGAAGTCGTAATTGCTCAGGAATAACTGAGGTTCTAATTCGCCTAGTCTAAAATAGGTGTATGCAAATACAGGGAGAGTTAGATGTGTTCCAGATGCATTATACTAACTGTGCATGCACTATTTTAGGTACTTGCCAAATTAAATACTTTGCTGCCCAATCAAGAACACTGCTACAAGATTTCATTTCAGTACACACATACTGTACATACACAGTATCAGTACAAGGCATTTCACAAGCCTAAGGGTCTGCAGCTCATGTTTGGACCTGCTTGTTGAGCAGTAATTCTGAATAATAATGCTGAACATAATTCTTAGAGGGTTTGAATCCTGTATTCAGAAAACATGCATACGTGATAGGTCTGTTATATGATTCCTTAAGAAGCAGTAGATGATGCACTCCAAGATTAGCTAGGTGAGATTATATTGTCAGGTTATTAAACCGTACAAAGGAACTTTGTTTCCAGGTACACTTGGGTAAAACTTGAATAATGTCAAAAGTGAGAGCACAGGTTGGTTTGGTCTGAATTTTGTGGTTTTTTTTCTGTTCATTTTTAGATTGTTAGGATTTATTTTCTGCTCTAGTGTTCTGAGTGCATGTCTGATATGGCTGAAATAAAGTATCTACTTTGATCAAGAAAGCACCATTTGAAAGATCACACAACAAAGAACAGGAGAAAATTGTGAAGGATAATTGACAATAATTTATAATTAGATTATCTTTGCTCCATACATGTTTATACTTTCACCCTTATGACCATAAAGAACTTCCTGGGTTGTCTGGTCCCTGTGTGTGCAGACATCTCAACCAAAACCTTTCATAAACTTAAATTCCACTGAAATTGGTGGACTGGAAAAAGGAAAGATTGTGTTCCACTTTTCACAGCTTCATAAGTAGTTGGTATTAGAGGCATGAGCTATCACATCTAGCAAATGATTTCTAATTACCACAAATTTAGTTATAAAACATGGCTCAGAGTCTGAAATGAGAACAGACCCTAGTCTTTATCTACTGATTCTCATCTCCCTGGAGGGCAACATAATTTCTACTGGTGTAATGACAGTAACAGTAAAATTGGTTTCTCAAGACAAGCATCATGATTTAAATATTTAAATTTTGGGTCCAATTGTAAATATAGAGACAATCACAATGTTAGTGAAACCAAACAGAAGTGCTGCAGAAATTGTTGGGTTTTGTTTTTTTTTTTGTAACTATATTTGGGAGTATGTGACAGACTTAATCCATCCTTAGGATTTTTGGCAGTGTCTTCAAAGATTTATTTACCTGGTCCTCCTGCTGATCATAAGTGGTTGTATGTGGTCAGACCAAAGGTTTCCTGTACCAATGAAACTGTCTTCAATGCTGATGGCTAGGGAACATGATATTGGAACATGGCAAGAAGTTGAATGATACTTCCACCGAATAGCATCCTATAATCTGTGAGATAGGGATTTCATAGAATCATAGAATCATTAAGGTTGGAAAAGACCTCTAGGATCCACATGTTGTTTTTTATTTTTATAGTCCTTAGTAAGGTTTTCTTTCTTCTATTTGTCCAGTCATTATTTAACTGCACATACATTTCTAGGAAATTTTATAATAATTTTCTTACCTTTTTTTCAGAACAGTTTTACATGTTTCATTCTATTTGCACTTTGAGGTTCCCCTTCTGTTTATCTGAACTTCAAAGTCTGTCTTGCAGTCTGATAAAGATCTTTTTGAGCTTTTAAAAAACATCCAAATAATATTCCCAGTTATTCCACCTATCTGCTTTTCTCTATTTGTTCTCAGACCTTTAACTCCTTAAGAAAAATATCTTGAACATGTTGTCACTTATGGATGACAAAATAAGCAATAGAATTATATGATTTTTTATTTTAAAGTTTTTTATTATTTTATTTTTTAAGATATCTTCAGACTTTGCTTAAAGCTCTCTAATGGACTGGAAGTTTCTACCTAGTACTTATTTCTTGGGCTTTAACACAAGACAATGAAATACAGGAAGCAAGTGGGGCAGGGGTGAAAGGGAATTGAAGTACCGATTTGTAAATGGTCTTATTTCTGACAGAAATGTTGATAGGTCTTTTGCCAGGCTTGAGAGCCAGTTGTTGTGGTGGCTGCAGTTGTCTTGCCTGTGCACTTACGAGTGTCTGTCAGTCACTAAGATGATACATTTCTTTATCATGTGTGTGATTATAAACCATTATTTTGTGAGAGAGGCCCTATGCTTTTCCTAGTGTCTCAGCTGCTCCTTAGAAAAGTTCTTCTGTCAAGGAATTCTTCAGACTTGTACAATAATGTATCAAGGTGGCAAACTCTGACAGCTTCAAAAGCTAGGTTTCATTTCATAAGGGCTTTTAAGCTGTCTTGGATATGTACCTGGCAGGCGTTTCAGTCACTGTCTCTGTAGTGTTTTCCTCTTGTTTCTTTCCTGCATGCCATGAAAATATTTTCCTGTAAGTATTTACATAGTAACAGTCTTCCATGTGATTTTTTTTTTTTGTTAGGAACAGCATTTTAATGGGTAATTGAGAAGGAACACTTCCTTTCTCATTAGACACTGAATAATTTGATCTCTGGTTAATGTATTTGAAAAATAATGTTTCAGTGTGTTATCATAATAATAAAGTAGAGCTTTTTTTCTTCCATAGGGTTACATCTGTTTACACTATTTTACTAGCTCTGGAGTGGTATGATATGAAGTCTTTTTATTGCAGTTTTGTTTAAGAAGAGCTGAGCATGTGACGGAACTGTCAATCAGCATTTAGTCATACAGTATCTATTTCTGTCCCTGTTCCTCTTAACACAGAGGGCTATTATAGTCTACATTACAGGATAGGTACTTTGGATATAGATATCCTTGAGGGGCAGGATTTATTATGAAAGAGGAGATTCAACATAACATGAGACATAGTTTAAATAGCTGAATTTACTTACAAATTCTAAAAGTTAAATTAAGCAGAGGTTGCTTTTGAATTTTTCTGTCTACTAACACCTTTCTTCTGTTTTATACTTCAATTTGCAACGAAAGCACTTCAAACAAGGCTATACATTTTTTTATAATTGAAATTATTTAAGATAATTTTGATGTTATGTTCTTTGTCTCAAAGGCTGAGACTTCGCCTTTCAGCTTTGTTTACATACTCCAGCTGGCACAAAGCACTTAAATGTCAGTGGTCACTGAAGTACCTTGTGTACTCCAATGATATCTACAGTGAATAGGAACCTACTCCTGAGACAACTCCCCCCCTTTCATTCTTGTAATTACAAATCTTAGATAAAGTAAGCATCTAATGCACCTAATGCATCCTTCAGGAAAAAAATTAAACTGAATAATACTTATACCTGTGTTGTTTTAGTTGTCTCATAGCCAGAAATAAAAGGAATTAAATTTCTAAAAATGGAATAGATTAGTATGACATTTACAGTCTCATATACACATAACTTCCTACATGTGGAGGCTTGTGTTGGCTAGATAAAGTGGAAAGGTTCTCTTAATGTGAACTCAGTACCTGAGAGTTTTGGACTCTAAATGAAATACTCAAAAATATAATTTACATTGCCTTGTCAGGGAATCTAATTTCTAAAAGGGAAAGTCTTTTCAAATGCTATCTTATAAACAATGGCTTAAAAGTAACAGGTAAATGAAATCTGCCTGGCCTCTTTTTTCTGTTTATTCAAATTTGTGGATTAGTTATTGAGGTCTTAATGAATTTACAGTGCTGCCAAAAGATGTGTTGCACCATGCGCAGTACAGTAACCAGGGTCATGGAAGTTAACTATGAGAAATGCAGAAGGAAACAATATCTCTTTTCACAATGAAATTTCCTGTCTTGTCTAGGCTTTGGGCTTTCCTGAATGTAGATCATCCTGGATTTTGCTGTATTGTGGGGGTTGTAAGCAAATAGCCACTATTGTTTTGCAATGCACTACTAAATCTTATTTAAGCCTGGTTCTTTCAGTTAGGAATTATTATGAACATTTTCTTTTTTAAAATATTATCAAAGCACCATTCATTATTTCATGTAGTTAATCCCCTGCCCAATAAGAGTGTACCAGTCCCTGCTGTCATATACAATTGTAAAGGAGTTGGCCTATTGTCTTAAGTATTTTAACAATAAAAGCCAGCTTCATCTTATTAATAGAATATTAAGTTGACATTAACTGTTCTTAAACTTTGGATAGTTTGGTAACATTAGCAACTACAAACTGGAAGTTTGTAGTAGTTCCCAGCATGCAGCCAGTACCCCACAAATAGACGCTAGATTAAGAATAAGCAGTTCTGTTTTAATCATATTTACCAACTATTCCAATAAGATTTTCCCTATTGTAATTTAGAATGAAAATAATTGTGAAGCAGCCTCTGATGTGCTTGCTCTTTGGCAAAATTTGTCCCTAATTTTCTGATACAAGTAAATAATTAAGAATTAGTGTTGAGAAGTAGGAATTTGACTTGGATATCTTTCGGATATGGATTTTTGTTGGAGCAGAGAACTGAGCAGTCATGAAGAAGTCATGTGAATTTGCCTACCTGTACTGAGTCTGGGGAGGAGAAAAAATAAAAAGTGTATGGATGTATTCCTCATTAATTGTCTTAAAATATATATTTGAGTTTGCAGAAAATTACTTTCCATTTTGAAGTGCGTATAAATGTTATCTTCAGTTTAATTAATATATGCTGTTAATCTGTTGCTTAATCTATTAAAAATGGAATTACTTTGGCAGAAGTAGATAAATTTATTCTCAACTATGAAATTAAGCACCACACATTCTGCCTTGTGTTGTATATGTAATATTAGTTATGTTGGATCACAGCAGTCAGAGAGGCAACATTTTTCAGGTTCCCATTTGGAAAGGAAAGATACATATTCCATGAAGAAGGCAAAATATTACTCATAGGAGCGAGATTTTCGCATAGAAAAAATAGCCTTTGTAAAATCTGTTCCTGGATTTTTGGCAGATTCACATGCATCATTTTCCAAAACTGGGATGTTGTTTTTTCTCTTCTCTCTTTCTATGTATCACATCACTGTACAGTTCTACTTACCAAACATTCCCTTTAGGACTGTGAATGCAGCTGTAATACAAATTTTCTAATTGTAACAGTGTTGTATACAAACTTTTTGAAATTGCTTAGTCTGGCTATGTTAGCAGTAATGTGCATGCAGAGTATTGTGGACTCAAATTTAAAAACATTTTTTTTTAAATCTGTGTCCCTTCCCTGCCTCCCACACTGCCCTGAAGCAGAGTGCCATGAAAGACCTCAGTCAGGTTCATGGATTTACTATTCCAAAAAGCAATCTGTGTCTACTAGAAGACCTCCCCAGAAATTATCATTTCCCTTGCTTCTCAGAAGATATTATATGGGGAGACAGCTTTTTGTAGCACTGGAATTTTCACACACTCCTCTGCCAAGCTACTGGTAGCAAGGATCACTTCTCCAAAGATTCAAGGCAAAGGCAGTTCACATGTCATAGAGTTGCTGAATTGTGCAGACTAATAGTCTCGCTCTAGCTATGCCATCCATTTGCTTCTCTGGTGAATGTGGGACTGAAACAAGTACTTCTTTTCATGAAAACCTGTATTTTGCTGCCATTATTGCAGAGAAATTAATGGGTCCAGACCCACAGTTACCACCAAATATTTGTCTGTTCAGACTGTAAGCACTATGAGGATTTGACTGCCTTGTGGTTTGCTAAAGTCTGGTCAATGGCTTCTGATCTTGGTGGTGCTCCTTAAGTTCTCTAACACAAACTGTTTTTAAAGTTACACCTTTCTCCACAGTCCTTGTTCTAGCAGAACACCATTGCATCGCAGTGTGTGGAAGAATGGAGAGAGGGACAAAACATTGTTTTCATCTTGCATTGTGCACTGGTGAAACAGCTATATAATTTCCAATGGGTTTTGGTGCCTGGAACAGATGGAGGTTCTCCTTCTTTTCCCTTAAACATTTAAAGCAATGGCTGATTGTGTATAATATGTAGAGTTAAACTAATAATTAGATATTGGGAAACATAAAAATTGCTGCTAACACATTATAGAAAAAATTCACATAACATTTTGCTAGCTGCGTTTCAGCATTTTGACAAGATCTTGCCTTCTGCACATAGTATTATGTATATACATAAAACTAAAAAATAATCACAGGATGTACTATGCAAACTTAGTCTATAGTCTTTAGAGTGAAACTGAAAATGCTAAAGGTACAAATCTCATTAAAATCTGACTTATTTCTGTGTATTTTACAAAGAGGAATTATAGTGTATTCATGTCAGCTAATTCTCAGTTATCATAGCAGTTAGTGGAAGAATAATAGGGGATGGTAATACTATATTTCTGTAGTGAACACTGAAAATAGCAGAAAAGCTTTTATGAGAGTTGAGTTCTTTGCTATATGGCTCTTAGATTTAAATGAAAGGATCAATGATTTAATCAGAATATACTGGTAATAAAGGGGAGTTTCTGCTGTGAGTATTCCCACTAGAAAATATCTTACCCTTCAGCTTTCTGTATTCATTTCACATATGACAAGATATTCCTCAGGATAAACAAAGTTTGTAGAATGTGTTTCAAAGTGTTGTAACTTTTGTTCTCAGCAATAAGATATATATTGTTCTTAAAGGATATTTCAATGCTTTAGTCTGAGGAAAATCAAAGTTATAGATATTTTTATTTTTTGTCTGGAAGTAAATGAATAGCACACAAACATCAGCTAATACATCAGCTGGAGTCAATTTTCAGAAGAGAATGACTTTGAGTTGGAAATATAGGCTTTCATCAAATTCTTTTATTGCTTACAACACTTCTTTTCTATCACCCACTCTTTCTCTCTCCCAGCAAGGGAACACACAACAAAACTAATGAAGCTTAACACTTCACTTTTTTCTCAGGTCAGTGTAGTCCTCTGGTCAGCTTAGAGACAACCTTAGTGTTAAATGTCTTAAATGATTGAGATGAGTTTGAAGAAATGGCCTGGCATTTCAGAGTCAGCTGCAGAGGTGTACACAAGTAATTCCAGAAGTCTTTATCTGGGTTTCTAAAGCTGACCAGGAAGGTAGCCATTGTTTCCGTAAATGATTGTGGTATCTGAATATCTGTCATTTATTTGACATTTGTTATTGTTGGTGATGCTAGTGAATCCAAAGGTGGTGGAAATCAATTTCATGCTGGATTTGCATCAGTTTGGAAATGTCTGGGCTGGGTCATCTCACTTCTGAGTTTACATTTTTTCCTCTAAGAATACATTCAACTATCCTTTCTGTATTGGTACTGAAAAATTGCCTTTGTTTTCCACATGTGGCTCTGGAAATAAAAATTCTCCTATCAGTTTCTCAATTCTTCTAACTAACAATGCCTCAAGCCTAGAGAAACTAGCACAGAGCCCTTAGTTACTCCTGTGTCACACTTCTTTTTGGTAACTGGGAAACAGTTGCTGTCCTGCCTGTCACTGAAGCCTGTAACCACATTCAATTTTATTCTATCTAAAACAAAATTAATGTTTTATGTGACAATAGCAGCTGATGCAGTCCTTGATTCTAATCTCTTTTGTTAACCTAACTTTTTGAACATGCATATTTTTCCTCCTGTTTTTCCACTATGTTTACAAAAAACTTCCTTCCCCATCCCCTATTTATTTGTACACTGCATAGGAAAAACTTGAAAACTGTAATGACCAACACTGCTTAGTTACTACTTTTTTAACCCACCTATCTATGGCCACTTTATTTCTCATTTTCATAAACCTTTGGGATATTGTCAGTTCCACATGCCACCAGGGCAGCCACTAGTTATGTTACAATGCCTGACCGGTGCTCAGATCTGGTTTCCACTGCAGGTTAATGCTGGTACCTTGCAGTTTGCATTCATGCCTTGGGGTGACTCCTGCTGTAGTTTCTGAATCTTTTCTTACCATGTTTTCCTTCTGTCAATCCTGCCCAGTTGCTGCTTATTTCAGTTCTGCCCAGGTCTGCCTGGACTGTTGCACCTGTTTGGGCTGGCCTTTCTTAATTCTTGCAACTCATTATCACCTAACAACCATGTATCATCTTAACAAGAAAGACTTTGGGGCTAGTGCTTTTCCTACTAGAGAAGGGCATTCTTCCAGGGCTTGACTCCTAGATGTTACTGTAACTTATATTATTTATTTTAATGCCTCCCTCCCCCCTCCAGTAGAATAAGTTTTTGTAGGTTATTATTGGGCCTCTTTTTGTCCCTCATGAACAGAAGGGTCCACTTACACATTTCACTTGTAAATAAACAACATAGTACCTGTACCCTGTATTGAAGCCATGCACCAACAAATAAGAGGTCACCAGGTATGAGCATTTTTCTTCCTCTCTTCTCCCGTTCCCAGTTTGGTCTAAGCTTAGGAAGAGAGCCATGAGAGATTTACATGTCATTTCACATGCACTTCATTTGAGTAGAATAACCTTTCAGAAACTTTGCTTAAACAACTGGGAACATTGTTACAAACTGGTTCTTTATGCCTCCTCCTGTGAGTGGGGAGAAGGAGGATTGCAAAATAAATTAACAAAATGATTTCCCTGTGGCCTCTGATTGGTATACTGTTTAGTGGATTATATAAAAATGGTGTCAAATTTGTGGCTGCTGAAGATTTCACCTTTAAGGATATTTTCTTCACTGTTGGAAAAGAGGTTGGATTTGATAATATGGCCGCACCTTGAATGACTAGAGATGTCTTACTGTTTGTCCAAACAGCTAAAATGCATAAGACAATTGAAAATGAAGTGCTTCTTATTGATTTGCTGCATATTTGATTGACTCTCTGGAGAACTGTTTGATAGAAGAGCATATAATATATCATCACTTTTACAAGTAGTTCCGAAATTTTACAAGAATGACAGGTGCTGGCAAAATGGCTTTACTAATCAAACCTGCACAATAAGAGCCATTAAAATGCACCATGCTTTTCAGTTTCAGTGGAACAGACTTTTTCTGAACAAATGTTTGTGTGAATTAATTCATGTCCAGAGTTTTGTGAGAGATTAAGACCTTGCTGGAATCTCTGAAGAAACAGCAAGCTAACAAGTGAATGTAATTTTTCCCAGGAAAAGTCTGTATGGGACACAATGATTCTTGATGGAAACAATACTTGTGTAGTTTATAGCAATGTGGGCTTAAATGAGCTATGATTAAGAATAGTATGACTCTATGAACCAGATTGCCAGAAGGCAAAACTGAGAGGAAATTGAGATCCATAGAACTACAGCTATGCATTTCCTTAGTTTGGGTGTTTTGCTCTTTCTTCCTCATCTGACTGCTCATTCACTCCCACAAATGAAGAAAAAAATCCCCATTATTTAAAAAAAAAAAAGGCCTTTCACTCAATTCTTGATTTTTTTTAATAAGAAATAGCACATTCTTTTTTTTTTTCCTTTTTCTCTTGAAAATAATGAAGCCCATAGGAACAAATATTTGAAAATAACCTGTCAATTATTTTACCTGTCCATCTTCTCTTCTGATCATACTATTAAAAGGAAGAAAAGCGGAATAAGGGCCTCCAGAAGTCCTTTGCAACTGCAAGGAAATGTTTTTCTTTTTAATAATAGAAAATTTGATTTTTTCATAATTATTTTAGGAAAAATATTAATATTTTCATTTTGACAGATGAAGCTTCTCGTAATTTCTTTAGGAAGCCCTTTTGCTTTGGCTAGATATGCACACAATGCCTAGATAAACTATGGATTTGTTGAGAAGAGTTAAATCCTAAAGATGGTAACATATCCCTTGTTTAAGAAGTCAGCATATCCCTCCTTGAAAGCCAATACTCCTAACTTTTAGATTTAAAAAACGTAAAGGTTTATGTGCTCCATTCTAACCCTTCTTTGACTAAGGTCTGTGCATTGGCAAGTTTTCTCATGCCTTTCAGCATCAGCACCCTCCCCCCTCCTCCATTTCTTTCTGGCCAAAAGACAAAATACACGTTAGACATTTTTTCTTTCTAGGCACAGAACCGAGCTGCTGTAAGTCTTGCCTGGTTACCATAATGACATGTAATTGCAGTCCTTCACTTTTGAAGTCTACCCTGTCTCAAGAGACAGGAGGGGGGATGTTATACTGTAAAAAAGCCAAACTATGAACCTGTTGTGAACTATTTTAAGAAAATTCCTTTAGTCACCAGTACCTTAGAGGAGGGCGTTATATTCTGAATTCAGCATGTTTTCAACTGATTCCAGAAGGACACAGCTTTCTCCTGCAAGAATTGACCTTGTGCCAGTGACATCAATGGGAACATTGGCATCGACATTATTGGGAATTGGATCAGATGCACAGTTTGCACCAGCCATGTGATAGCTGTAGGTAATGTCATTTTTCTTATCACATTAGTCGTTCTAAAGTACTTGTTAAGACTTCAATTTGCTTCTTGCAATGGATATGGTGAGCCAGTATTGAAATATGATGATCAATAATTTTGTTCCTTTGAGAAAGTCTAGTCAGTGATTTTTTTGAACTTAATTGGACTAGTAGAAGGCAATCTAGCAGAGCTGATAGCAATCAATGCAGTTGAAAATGAAACTGTGCATAAAAATGGCTGAATACATTAATGTAAATAGCTGGTTTTTCCCGGTCACAATCTTCAAATGGCACAAAGCTAGACTTGATAGCTACATGCTTTGACAAAACAGTTCAAGCAGCAAACTAAGAAATGCCTTTTTTGGGTATTTAAGCCTTGAACAAATCGGTGAAGTGATTTCTGAACTAAAGCAAATCCTATTTCTGGCATTGAGTTTCAGGCCAACATCTGGACTGCAAACTGCAGTTCAACATCTTGACTGTTTTGTCAGACAAGTACTTTTATTGTCAATAGCCAGCTACTAAATGCATTAATTTTCACATAAAGACTATGTGTACCAACACACACATTCACACTCTTGCCTCTGGATTGTTATGTGGCAATTCTCACTTTTCCATAAGACTATAGGGCAATATAAATATGAACTATTCTGTGTTACTGGCCAGTACAAGTGTTCAAATTAAAATTATTTTCTGTCTTATTTTTTACCCTGTTTCATTTACATTGATAAGGCTAACTCAATGAGTGATCAAACTGCTAATGTTACTTGGCCACTTATTTGAATTGTACCACTAGAAGTTTCTACAGTATTTTTTCAGGTGGGTGCAACTATAGTTTGTTGCTTCCCAGGGAAGAAGGGAAAATAAAAATAAAGTTAAATAATAAATAAATAAATAAATAAGTTTAAAAAATTATGATGACATAACTTTTTAATGAAATAGCATTTATCACCTTTCAAACATGAATAAAAAAGGAAAAATATTGGGAAAGGTTAATTTCTCCTTTCATCTTAAAATCCCTTATCCCCACACTAGGAAGGTTCTGTAGTTTGGATAACAGCGACAATGCATTATTTTGGGGGAGAAAAAAAAAAAGGTGTTTTCAACATTTAGACTTTCAAAAATTTCATTTGAATGTTGAAAAACGTATTTTTTTATCCCCCCAATCTATGTGCCTTCTTTCTGCCACTCTGTTTTCCATCATTTTCCATTTGGAAATGATAAATTTTGAGAGAAGGGGAAAACCAGTCACATTTTCAGACCTTCCCTGAGAACACTTTAGTAGACCACTAGTCTCCTTCTGCTATCAGAAGAGATTTTATAAGAAAAAAATATTTAACTTTCACTGTCCTGAAAGAACTGATTAGTATTTTTCAGTCACTCTTCTGGTTTTGGCGCTTACAGGTGCAGATATGCTCAGGTATTTGTGTTCATTTTAGCAATGTTTTCATAGTGGTGAAGAGTAGCTACATTAGCAGTATTTCTGTTGGGAAGACTGAGAATATTGTAGAGAACACAGACTAAATTCCAATCTTAAAAGTGAATGAACAACTTCTCCCACTGGTGGGTGAAAAATAAGTGAGTTTTGGTATTCTTTTCATGGATGATATATATTTCTTACTATTTTACTAAAGTAAATTCTTCAAAATGCATTACTTACTAGTCTGTATAGTTCTGTACACTAGAAATATTTCACTATTTCAGATGAAAATGTTGTAACTGTATTTTAATGAAATCTTGCATTACTTAGACTACATTACTTTTGCCAAATGCACTGTTGAACATTTACAAGTATACTATGAAATACTATCATAACAAAATTATACTTGTCAAACAAATGAATAAAGTGCATTTTAAGATGCATTACTCTGTTTTTAATTGTATTTGTTCACTCACTTAGTACATTAAATCATAAAACACAGTAATCTGTGATGGAACTTCCAGCCAGTGTGAAATACTAGATTTTTACCGTACACATTTTATGAGACTTTTTTGTTGTTATTTTTTGAAAATTACTTACTTAACCACTAGAGGCTTTGGTAATATCAGGACAAATACATTACTATCTAAGTTTCTGTTATAGACTACAATTTAGTTTGATTTCTGATCACTGACAAAAAGTCAGGTTTCATATTTTGTTATATCTGAAAACTCATCTTGATCAATTTAGTATTATGGATCCCTAATGTCTCTTAAAGCAGTGCAATAATGAATATATGTGGTCATGAGTAGTGAGGGAAGAGTCTGTGATACTAACAGTGTCACTGAGAAGGAAAGATCTGGTTTTCAAGATTATTCCTTTATGATCTTAATTTTATTGTCATGAACATGTGATTATAAAATAAAATGCTAGAAACTATTCAGCAGAAAGCCTCAGTCAAATTATTTCTGATTCCCACAAGCAATTTTGTTGATTTTAAGTATGATTCCTGTGAGCATATATGAAAATGAAATTAGTTTCTTAGAGAACTGGGAGCAAATATGTCAACAAAAATTTAACAAGCAGATGAATATTCTTGTTCAAAGAATATGTTTTTTTACTTAATTTAAAAATGGAGGGAAGATATTTGGTTACTTGTATACATATGATTAAAGAACATTTCCCAGATTTTGAAAGTCTCTCTTCTACTTCAGAGTCCTTACTCCATCAGAATAGTGTGTAGATGGAATATAACTAATTCAATAAAAATATAAGATTTGAAATTTTAAGCTAGTGATTGAAATTCACAGAATTAAATTATCACCAGTGCAAAATGATTTAATTGGAATTGCACAGGCCCAGTATAAAAATCTACAAGTATCCTGAATGGGACACTAACTAACAAAAGGAAAATAATGCCTTGGCTGGAAGTTCAGCTTCAGAGCTCTTAACCAGCTTTTGGCCCATGGTCCTTTCACTCCCTAAATAGCACTTTTGTTTAAAAACTCCAAATTTTCATATTAGGAACTCAGTACAGCCCATTTGCCATATGTACATAAAAGTTCCCTTGTATAGGGCAGAACATAAAATAGGTAGTTTTGTATCTATGAAATGGCACGTTGCTCTGTGCGATGTAAACAACAGATGATTGTGAGAAGTTAATTGTGATCCATAGTGATGCTGTTCTTACTAGCCAGAGACAAGCATATTCATTAACCTTGACAAAGCACTACTAAATGACATCTTGAATTTGTCTGCCAATATGGGCTACAATTATCAAATCAACTGGCTTTGCAGAAAATCAGTTCCTATTCTTCTACATGGTTCTTTTCTGTTGGCACTACCTGTGCAATTTTGGCCTTGCCAAACCCTTCTTTGATGGGGAAGCTCCCTAGATTTTATTAAGAAGCCAGTATTTTCAGAAATATGGCTTGAAAACAAGGAGCTCAAAATAAAGGAAACATTATTACAAAATAAAATCTATGTTCAATATTCACATGTGCAATTCCTAGCATCAGTTGATATTTTGTACAGTTAATTTCTGCATATGAAGAGTGAAAACTTAATTTATGACTGGGAAAATAATGAGGTTGAACAGACATGATTTTCCCCTCTTAAACAGGCCAAATACAGTTGTTTCTTAGAATGATAATTTTATACTTTCATGACAGGATGTACGAGTCTGCAGTTAATTAAACGTGTTACTATAGGTATGCATATATTTATTACAAATTAAATTCTGCACATATTTTACATGTAAACTAATTAATCAATAGACAATGAAAGTGAATAATAATGACTGTCTCATAGAAATGGATAGCGCTGTGGTGCTTCATTGAAATTGGTTATAATCTCAAAAAGTCATTCCTGAAGTTACATGTTGCTGTAAACCTTCATCCTTGTTTAAGAACTCTTAAATGGTTGTAATATGTTTACTTAATCTCTACCTAGTTCACTGTGGAATATTTAAAATCTTATTTAGCATACAATATTGAGAAGACAATCATGAAACATTTGGATTTTTAGTCGTTGTTGGAGAAAGTTCAGCTGGGGTAATAGAATTATTTTATTTTGTTCTGTAAGTGTCAATCTCAGGTTAATGGTTTATTGTACTTTTGTTTGAGGAGCATAATTTTTTTCTTCCTGATTATTCTTTAGATAACTTTTTAAATGGCATTTTACACTCATATTGAAATTTTTTAACTTCCCTTGACTGCTATCAGCAGCCTGCCTGCCCTACATGATGCTCAGTCAGCATTTTCAGATTCAGCACTTTCTGTCATTGATTGATAGAAGACACTTCTTTCCCAGTTACTGAGTCAGACACATCAGGGAGAGACAGACAGGCTGCAGAAGAATATTTAATCAAGCAAAAGTAATTTGGAACTAGAATTCAATACTAAAATCTGCTACAAAGTATATAAAATTTCTAAATATTGCTTAGTTGATAGTGGGTATTTAATGCAACAATTTAAATGAGAGTACTCTAAAGCACACCTTTCTAAGAATGATCACACAGTGTACAAAACAAAACAGTGAATCATAGAGCTGGATTTATTGTCATTATATTAAAAAGTGCCTTTGACTTTTACCGTATTGTAACTAAGTATGCCAACAGTGAATTTGGTACACAGTACTCTTCTCACTGATGATTCAATTAAATTGTAGTGACTTTTAATAAATGGGTTAGTGAACTCCATCCAGGTTGTAGCAGCAGCATATTTCATGAATCCAGTGGTAAAACAATGCAATGGTCAACACAAAAATTTAGATAAGAACCTGTGACAAAACTGCTTTCTCATTCTAAAGGTACCATTTCATTGAAAAGGTGAGTTCATGGTCTGCACCTTACTTCCTAGGGAAAGGGAGAGGGGAAGAAAAGAAGCGACAATGATCACTGCAGCTAGATTCTTAGTGCTGAGCTACCACAGTTCTTTTATTCTAACTAAAGGTTTGGTTCACTATTTTCAGAGCAACTTTAGAAAGGTCAGTAAAGGCTGCCTGCAGTTGGTTCAGTCCAAATATCTAGTTCGCATCTGGCCACTAGCAGTGTAATCTGTTCTGCAAACACCATCCCTTAACTGATCACTGGAACATAATTTTTCTGGGGGAAACCCAAAATTAATTTACATTGTAAAAACTTAAGAAATTTTACAGGAATCCACAAGATTGTTAAGAATTTTTTTTTTTTTTTCAAACACGCTTGGAAAAGGAAACTTCCTAGTCCTGTCTAATATGTACAAATAAATTTTATGGTATTCTGATTTCTCAGTCCAAAGTATTTTCTTAAGAACAGTGTATGACATTCTTTACAGCCATTGACCAACCTTTCTGTGCCTTTTAATATCAAAGAAAGCACTGAGAAGGCAAGTTAAAAACAATTAACTGTTCTGTGCAAATTTAGGAAATTTTTTTTTTTTCTGATTTAGTAGGCAAGAGGTAATGTTAAATTTTTGAAAGCTATATTTGTTGTTCCATTTTCTCCCTATCCAGGATCAAAATGGAATTCAGTACTGTTCTTCTAGTTTTGTTAATATTTCTGCTATATATCCTGGGATCGCAAAGTGAGCACTATTAGTTTCTTGTGAATTAAAAAAAAAAAATGTAGTCATGGCTAATTATCTAGACATGCTTAAATGTCTCTAGATACAGGTTTGTTGGATGTATGTGGACTGAAAATTGGCTTTAGGATAGTACTTTCACCTTCCAAATAGCTCTCAGCAGATATATGCATGTAGATCTGCCACAGAGTGTATTTTTGTATTCTTTTATGTTAGCAATATAATTCCCGATTATTTTAAAAATGTCCGTTACAGGGTGTTTCCAAAGAACTTTGAAATACGTTATCCATCTTCAAGGCAGTGTCTTCATAGATATGTTCAAGTTAATCTTTTGGAAACTCTACACAGAGAAAGGATTAACCCTTTGTGTTCTTTTAAGAATTCGTATTAATTATGACTGCTACTAAAAGGAGAGTTGGTGCTTGATGTAGACAAGCAAAGAAGAGTTTGATGATGTTTTAAGTGATAGACAAAAAGAAGTTTAGGCTAAATTGCCAGATTCTTTGTCTTTCAAATACATAAAATCTTCCAGATTCTGCATGAATGCAGAGTTTTATCATCACTGAGTACTTTTCAGGAGCAGGTTGTAAGATTACAGAGAGCCAGATTCTACAGTCTGCTCTGTCTGTTTTATTCTTGGTGCTTTCCTGAGTCTATGTGATATGCTTACTATCATTGTACACTAATGTTAATGTTCCTAGGACCTGTTCTGATTTGCATTTCCATAATCTATCTATACTGGTAGATTATTTAGATGCAGTGAAGTACATTCATCAAGGAGTCCAATCTTGTCACTTAGCCAAGTATGATACAGAAGTCCATTTTGGCATCAGGGTAGATTTGAGATGCAAAGTTGTTAAGGGGAGAAAAGCAAAACAGGAAAAAAACCTCACAGTAATAGAAAATCACTTCTTATAAACACATTTGCATTAAAATGCACAAAAAACCCAAACCACAATAGGCGCAAAATACAACAAAATACTCAATAACAAAATCAATAAAAACAAACAAGCTAAGCAACAAAATGCGTAAACAACAATTAGAGCATTTAACAAGCAGGGATAGATAGTCCGAGTTCCTAAGCTTTGTATTAGGCAATGATAATTTGAGCTTTAGAATGCTTTCATCTTCCTGCCACTTCCAATCTTACTGCTGAATTGTACATGACATTAAAATTTATCTAGTGAGATAGCACTCCCAATGTGAATTTTTTAAAATACAATCATGAATAGCCTTATTTTAGGTCTTTGATTATTTATCTTTCCAAGTAGATGGACCAAAATCATGTCCATCTACTCAATGTAGATGATTTCAGATGATCATTGCTCAAACTTCTACTCAGTCTTTTGTTCAAATCAACTCATTAACTTTACTGTACCTCCCCCTCTGTATCAAACATAGTACACTTTTAAAAATCTTTATTGTTTAAAAAAAGGAAACTGTATAGGGCGTTATTTTCCAATTGTATGGAATCACTGTTCTTTTAGATTAAATCCGACCATGTAAACCTGGTCTTTCTGAGTAACCCTGGACAACAATCCTAGCAGTACTAGTTGCTGGTCTTGTGTCACAGCATCCTGTCCCTCCACTTCATAGAGCTATATGGTCCTGACAGTTTCTTGACACTGCTAACAGCAGATTTGCAGGGTACATAGGTCTCCACTGCCCTTCTAGAATATTTTTATTATTTTTACTCAAATGTAATTTGGCACAAGCTTTGACAGTCAATAGTATAGAGCATTTCTCTTTCTGCTTCTTAAGTGTTCAAGACTTCATATTTACATCAGTGCTTTATTCAGTAAAATAGGCTAAGTCAGTAGCCTAAATATCCAAAAGGATATCCAGATTCCTGTTTTCAGAGAGGTTAATTTCTAATGTAATCAAAAGGGGTAGGCAAGGCCTCAGAATATTGCATTTAATAATTTTAGATTTATGCTGATGCATTCTATCTAATCTTTCAGCCTTGTAGGATTTATATTAGCAGCTGCTGGCAAAAGATAGAGTTTTGGTGAAGACCTCACCCATTTTGTTGATGTAATAAGATTTTAGTGCAGTTGCAATAAATTAATAACAGTAATTTCTGCAAATGCAAAACAGTAAATGAATAAAGTATGTCACGATGATTTTTAGATTCTGAATTCTTTTTAGAATTAAGCAGTTACTTTGAAATAAAATTTATAGGCCAAGTCTTAAATCGTAAATAATAAAGCTGATAAAACATACACCATAGTACTTTCTTTTATTTCTCTCAGAATCACTGTACCATAACACACTTCAGTTTCTAGGGCCAAATTACATTATATCATTTATCTTTTACACATGCAATATTCTGGAAAATTCAAAATGCAAGGTTCTCAGATATTTCAGATATTTCTGAACATATATGTATGAACACTTCTTGCTTTTTTCATATGTATGCAAACATATATTCTCAAATATTTCCCACAAACAGCAGTTACACCTTGAATAAAAAAAAGTCCTCAAATAAAGACTTTCTTACTAATAACTTGATTCAGTAAATATTCAGTTTAATATTGTGCATTATTTTTCCTTTTTAGTTATGTATAAGGTTGCATACTATTTTTCAAATTAAGTATGCTTACTCAGCAGCATTATATGCAAAAGAAAAATATCTTACATTAATTTTTCATTCTTTCTGCTTTAAACCTGTTTTTGTTGCAATTATGCTCATACAGATGCTATTTTTAAAAGCTATACAATTCAATACTTTATTTTTTGTCTCAATGTAACATATTGCTTTTCCTTAAATTCACAGTAAGTGCTAAGGCAGTGGAAACTTCATTTATTGGAATTATTTAATGATATGATGTTACTCTTATTTTGTATTTTCTCACTGTCACTTTTATTAGAAATATTGTTTATAATTACACTTTTTATATATATACATGCTTCCTGTTTATCAGATATACATACAGGGATGTATAGCCTAACTGAAGAACTCAGGAATAATTCTGAATCTGAGTAAGCAAGTGAAGTCTGGACTGCATGTTGGAATAAAGCTCAGGTGAATGCTGTCCCACACATTCTGTTATCTAGAAAGAATAGGAGGAATATCAATATCGGGATATCAGTAGGCAAGAAGTCACAGTATGTTCTTGTAGGGCTGAAGGTCTGGATGAAATGGAGAAAAAGGATACAGCAGAGTGCAATAGCCACAGAGATAAAAATCATACATATGCGCTTTAGGTGACATAACAAGTTTCATCTATTACTTCATGTTGTGTCATTGAATGACTTTGACGTACATAAAGTAAAGCTTGTATGAGTAATTTTGATTTATTATTTTCCACCTTTAGTGCTTAATTATAGAAACTTGATTAGGCAGACTGGATGTGAAAATGAAGTTTTATCTTTCAGCTAATAAAAGACTGTGATAAACTGATAAAAAATGTAGTGATTGGTACCGTGAAAAGCAGTGGACACCAAAGGTAAGACATGTTGCCATTTTCCATTTTTTATATTTAAAAGTTTTGTTCAAAATTCAGTTAAGCTTAGTCCATTCACATGTACCCATTAACATGTTTTGCTGGTGTTACATTAAGGCTTCTTGTGACCTAAAAAAAATAGTCTTTGCAAAATATTTGCATTTTATATCCTGTTGAGAATATTGAAGACTGTATCTCTATACCTACAAGGTCTTATGAAATTATACAAGTAAAACCATTATGTGTGATCTGTAAATGGCCTGATCATCGGTCCCATTGCCATAAAAGTAAATCTTACCTAGAGGGACATTCATTGAAATGATCAGTGACGTGGGCTTCATATGATATCATGCTGTGGACTGTCTCTTGGAGAGAAAACAAGAACTGGCATGATAAATTTGCTTGGATACCTTTATAATACCTTTTATACTTTATTCTCCTTTTTTTAGATTTTCAGTGAGAAATAGTTTCTATTATTTTAGTGGTACTTTGTTATGGTATTTGTCTATTCAATTGTTTTCCATTTATTTTTGTCTTAGTTGTTTTTCTTCCTCAAGCAGAATACAATGAAGATATGTAAAATATTACATCTCTTTGATTTCAGACTACTCTTCCAGTTTACCAAGATACCTTTGTATTCTAAACTTGACCTTCAGAATTGTTCCAACTCTCCCCAGTGTGCTAACAGAAATAAACATTGCATTCTGTCTCTTTGTCAAATCTGTTAAATAATGACTGAATAAAAGCAGGCCATGGTTAGCCCTCCACAAGTTACCACATGATGCCATGCATGTTTGACAATTAATAGAAATATGGGGTGATGTATTAACTATATATATAAATGGGTTATTTGTCATGTATCTGGATGCGTACCAAGGATGTTTCTAATTTCATACTGCTTTATATACAAGTGTCCAAGCTGTGATATTCATACTGATAATGATAAATAAACCACTTTGAAACATGATGTACAGCTGTCTGAGTTAGTAATAGTTTTCCTCTGCCACTGTTGGTGGTAACACCAAGCCAAATTAAATTTGAACTTTTACTGTACACCATGAGTTATATATTATAAAATGCAAAAAACCCCCCAAAAACCCCCAAAAAACCCCAAAAAAACCCCTCTAAACAGGACACAATGTTACAAATTAATGAGGTCCATTGGTTATGGAGTAAAATAATTTTTGTTGCATCTGCTTTGTATGGTTCAAAACTCTCTTACTATAATACTGCCTGAAATGGTATTACGTGCCTTTATCCAGACAGTCCAGTGGCCTGAATAGCTGTTTCCTTGCATCTTAACTGCCAGGTTTATATTTTCTAAGTATATTTTGCATATTCTTCTTTATTTGGTAGGATATCTTGGAAGTACTAAACTTCAGAAACTCTAATTTACTTTAATGAATTACACTTCATCTCTGATTAAGATTTCATAGTTTTCTGTACTTTAACATTCAAATGTCTACTTTCAGTGTATCAGCTGGCTACATGCGTCTGCGTACTAGGCATGACAGGTCTTTTCCTCTTCCTAGGAGTCCATTTTCACTTCCACTTATACAGTTGCAATTCTATAAATTATGAGGCTTGAAAGCAGTTGATAACTTTCTTTTGAGGGAAGAAAAAGAGGATCTTGTATTCCTCCTTTACTTGTTTTTTCTGATCAATGGGTGCTGATATAACCTGCTAGACCAGGTACCCTTTGCAGGTCCTCCTTGGTAAATACCATGACTGTTGTGCTAACAACATGTACAATTAAGGGGAGCCTTTTTAATATGTGAGAAATAGCCCATGGCCAAAGCAGGGATTTTGAAGTTCTGGTGTGCATACAAATCTGAAAGTATAGAAGTCCTAATATAAAAGTTACTGATCCTATAGTCCATGTTTGAAAAGGTCAGTATACAAATTTGGTGTTCTGAGAGGTTTTGAGATAGACGGTGTGTGCTTGCATCCCATTTTTGCCAGTGGTAATAGAAAGACTCAGAGAATTTTGTTCCCATAATTCAAACATTTGCAGTCTCATTTTATATTCTCTCAATTAGAAAATATGACCTTCTCTCAACAAGAATATCTTAGCCATGTGTACTGTTTAACTTCTCTTGAAGTGATGGAAGGCACTTTCCAAACATAAAGAAGGACATTATCCAAAGTTAGCCTTTTAATCTGTCTGAATATGACTTCAAGGATTGTTCTAGAGGGAATTTTAGAATATTTATAACTTTCTACATTCCTGTATTACCATATTTAAAGTTAGTAAATAATTGTCCTGGATTATTTAAAAATAAATTTATTGTACTCCACTGCACAGGTTTTATGAAAATGCACTACAAGAGAGCAAATATTAGTCTAGGTGGATTCTTCAAGAAAATCTAAAAATGGCCAAATTTCCAATATCTTACAGAAAATGGATGACATCACATCCCAACTATCTCAGGGCACAGCAAATATTGATTTGGTTCTTCAGCACATCTGAAGTAAACTACTAAAACTATTCCTCCTCTAGACTGGGGAAGGGAATTTATATACTCAAAAGGGGCTCCTGAAACACAGTTATGTCTTTTTGCATGAGTTTGCTAGACTTTATTATTATATGTAACACTTACCTTGGTCTCTCATCTTTGTTTCTGCACACACCTCTAGAAGAAGTTCTGTCGAAATGCGGTGTAAAATATAAATAATAGAGAATTCAACAAACTGGAAGATCTTAAGAGTTCATGTGCTTCTGTGATCTCATAATGGAAATATTTTTTCCCAGTGCAAAAGAATTCAGATGTGTTTATGACTGAAAACACTCTGGCAGAGAAACAATACTAAAATATTTTCAGGAGTTCAGTGGGGAACTTATAAATTAACTAGGTATTACTCATATTTTTGGTTTATGCAGGTTTTTAAAGGTTTGAATAACAAAATAATGATATAGTTAGCCTTAAATTAATTTAATAAGACTTTTATTGATACTTATATGCCTCATTAAATAGTAAGCTGCCAAAAAAGAGAACAGCAGTTTGTGTCTTGTCACAAATGTGACGGTTCGGGTAAAAATTGTAATTTTAAAAATTAAGGATGCTTTTATTCTCTGTGTGTTTCAAGCAACTTTATCTCTAGCACTGCAGATTTGGATTAAAAACATTTTTTACGAAATTGACAGTGTACTTTAGGGAATTTTTGTACATAATTTTCTTGTCATATAGAGGATATTCATGTTCAGTAGCAACTAGCATCATGAGCATATAAAGTAAAGTTCTACACCAAAAATCTTGAGAATGTATTAGCACTACTGCTGAGTTTAAGAGTTTGGGTCTAAACCTCCCCCAAACAGATGTGTTTCGAAGTAGAATTCTAAAATAACATCTCCATCTGAAAAGGAAGGGGATTTGCTAAGGGTTATCATAATTCTTTAATATCATAAACAGTGATCAGAAAACAAGTCTTTTAAAAAGGAAAACAAGTCTTTTTAAAAGGTCATATTTGCTGTGAAAATAGGCTGTCTCAGGCCTAAAATTGCCTGGTAAGAAAAGATTGGCTTGAGATACAAGTCACATGGAGCATTTACCCGTCATTTTTTCACTGAATTACATGGGGCAGGCTCAGTAAATAGCAGCTCTTTCCTGATACATAATACAGTTCAAACTGTTACTACTTGAAACTTGCTTTTTTTTTAGAGGAACTTCTAGGTTTTTTTCTTGTTGGGTCAGAAGACAGTAGATGATACTGATAAACAGATAAAAGGACATGCCGTCCGAATTGTTAACCAGGCTCTTTGTTTGTCAATGTTTTTTTCAGACTAAAGCAATATTCAGTAAGTCCACCATGAATCCATGTTGAAGCGAAAAGAACAATAAGGTGCAACGTGTGTGAAAAAGTTCACTTAAAAGAAATTTAACCCAGATGTGAGTTCAGAGGTCGTAAGATGCCTGTATAAATAAGGCCTCAGAAATATTTTAGCAGAAATTAAGAAAAATATCTTCAGCTAGAGAAAGCTTATGAGAACTTGAGCTGAAGTGTAGTTTTATTCTCAAAATTGTCAGATTGTCATAATAAGATCCATTGTAAAAAAACCAAACTAAACAACACTTCCCTCAAAAAGCCTTTAACTAGAGTTGCTCCTGTAGGTCCATAATAAATGCTTTATCTTAGTGTATTTTGTCATAAAGGAACTACAAACAGTATGAATAGATAATTAACTCAATAGTGAATGTTCAATAGTTAATATTCATTATTGATTCCAAGTTATAAAGCAAAGTTTTGTAGTAATACAGTTAATTAATTAGATTCTAATTAATAATTTCAACCTTGTAACATTTACAAAACAATTAGGCTAATCATTGTTAACCAACCTGCATTCTAGTGATGATTAGCCTCCATTACGTTCAATAATAATTCTTGTGTGGCCATAAGCCTCTGCAAATCTGGCCTGAGATTTCAGATGAAATTTTTCAGCTTTAGGCCTATATCAATATTTAATTTTGAGAATAAATTATCCCTGCATTGGATAGAATTGTAATTATCCATAATCTTTTGAAGCTAATCTCAAATCCTTAAAATAGAACCACTTTAGGCCTAATTTAAAATAAAACTTAGATTAATAATCTGCATTTCAAGAAAAAAAATGTGAGGCGCAGCACTGTGTCTATACCTTGTTTAAGTATATATATTTTTAGAGTGATTAATTGTGGACATATTCTTGGAAGATATGATACTTTATATTCAGTATTGCATTTTAAACATTTCATGCAGGATATAGGCATCAAGATTTTAAACCACTGTGGAGATTCACTTTGCCATCATAAGCTTGCTATCAATCACCTACGAGAGTAATTTTTTCATGTCAGAAAGAACTTTATTCTCCTTTACATATTCAAATGGTTTGAAAAAGTTTGGGGCATCTTTGTATACCTATAAAGAGTGAAAAGAAAACTCTTTAATTGTGGCATAATTCTGCTGATGTTTATTTTTTAACTATCTACCATTACAAAATTTCAATTTTTTCCCTTTCAGTTGTTGCACTTCTAAAAATTCCAGACATATGCTTAGTTCTATTATAAGGATTTCTGTTCTGATGTTAGGTCTAGAACAAAGATGCTTACTATACCTTAGTTTTCAGCCACATCAAACCCACTCTAATTATCATTGTGAACAGCTCTCTCTAGTCCTCCAAGGGTTCTCCTATAACATGGGTGGAGTACAATTTATTTAATGAACAACTTAGTCTTTCAGAGTGCAGACTTGCATTGGATTATTCAAATAGTTTTTTATGTTGTACTGGCATATTGCACGGAACAGTAGAATAAGACATCTATAAAAATATGATTATTCTGTTGCATCGCTTATGCTAGTATCACTGTCAAGACCAGGTAAATAAGTTCAGTATATCTGCAATTTTATAACATTGTTTAAAATCCTTGTTCTTTTCAGCATGATTTAAGCTTTGGAAACTCAGTAAGTACAATCATTTTACTTCACCAAATAGTAGCTATTGTTGTTGAAATGTACAGCACAGACCCTTCTGTGTACTGTATCCTTACGTGTATATCCTAGGAAGTTAATCTAACTGATCTATTGTTTGTGCTTGCTCTAAATATTGTATTAATAAGCAAAAAAATTCTGTTATGTGTTCTTCCCAATGTATGTAATATTGCCTAAGGACACTGGAGCCATTAAGATTTATGTTTATAATATTAAAAAAAGTTTCCTGAATTGTAGAAGCTGTAGAACAGGTTAAAAGAAAAAAAAAGAAGGCAGAACATATGCACCTATGTCCAAAACTGTGATTTTGAGAAGTCTTCCTTAGATGGTGCCTAACTTGTGTCTTAATTCTTCTTATTTTAAATGAATTTGTTCTCCACTTGTTTATAAATGCTCCGCTGAAGATTTTGTGTAGCATTTTTCTAAATTCTTGCATAAATGTTGATGGGAAAAAGCTTTCTCTGATAACATAAATCTTCTCTTCAGTACTTGAATAAAATCAACACTTTTAAATTCAAATAACAAAAGTTATGAAGGTCCATATGTTTTATTGTTTTATACTTTCTGTATTCCTCATTGTCAAGCATTCATCAACAAAGCTTGGTACCTTTGTTGATGATACACTACAGTTGAAAGTCTTATGGTCACCCAAGAGTAAATAAAATCAAGGAATTATAATGTCACTTTCAAGGTTTGCAGTTTTTGTGTGGTTCTGAATAATTTGCTATAGATGTTTCACTAGGTGTGAAGGGTAGAGTGCCAACTGGAAAAATGTATACCACTCTCTGGACTACTATGGGTATTTTAACAGTAGGCATCTGTCTTGTCTCTTACTCTGCTGATCGACCCCAACCATGCTTAGATTCTGAGAGGGAAGATAAAATCAGATGGAACTATAATAACTGCTGATCATTGCTTCCAAGTTTTTTGTAAGTAGAGTTGTCATCATGATGAAAAATAATCAGTGGTGTACATAATATGGAACTTGTGACCTGAAAAATTGTAGGTCCAATTTGATCCAATGGCCAGAGTTAAGTATAAACTCTTGAAATGGACATCATTAAAACTTACAAAAAAAAAATTTACAAAAATTCTCCTGAGCAATTGAGCAGCTGTGGAAGAATTCTTAATGGAAAAATGCTTTAGTGCCTCAGAAATCTAAGCTATTTTTTCTATAGAATAGAGCTATTTTTCTTGAAAAATTGATCTGTCATCTTTCTTATATGAACTTTCTCTTTAAATAATTGCTTTAAGAGTTTTACTTAAAATTTTTTGCTTTGGCCTTAATTCTCGAGAAATGTTGGTAATACTTGAAGGAGAACATTTGTATGTGAAGAATACCCCAGGTATGTGAAGATATACTTATGCAGTATACTGGATATAATGGATAATTTTGCATGTATATTGAGCTGAGTTGACTTGCATGCACAATGGCATTGGGAACGGATAGGTGGATGTCCATGTACGTCTCAGATACTTGAAAATCTCCTTCCACTTTCAAAACAAAGGTAGCTTTCAGTTATAAGTGAAATGTATAATACTTCCTAATGCCAAAATATTGGATTAATTTGGTGAGACTATGTTTTTGTATGGTAACTGTGCTTACAAAGGAGCAGATAAGCAATTTAATAATTTGTCTAGCAGAACTGCAAATATTTTGTTTATCATGGATGTTTTGTCTTTTTAAATTCCTTGGGTTTTGTTTGTCTTTATTGAAGAATTGCAAAAAAAACTTAGCCTGCATTTTTTTTTGTTTTCCGAGAAGTTTTTTGTGTCCTCAGAAAATGGTCAGTTTGTACTAAGAAATATGCACAATTAAGCAGCATTTCTATGAGTGAGTCTACTTTCAAAATACTTTAATTACAAAAATCAAATGCACTAACTTCCGACTCCTTAAAAAAGAGACTATGAAAAAATATTCAGAGAGTTTGATTCAAGTATAGCCCTATCCTTTGCTGGGCTTTGTTTTTTTTCAAATAATGTTGAGTCGACAAATGCTGAAGGAATGCAGTATAAAATCACTAATATATTTTTTGCCTTCCTCAAAGTCGGGGAGGAAGGAAAACCCAAGTGGGGTTTTTGTGCAGTTATTGGGTTCTCTCAAGGGTGAAACACCCAAGGAGTTGCTACACAAACACAGGTAACAAAAAAGAAAATAACAATAAAATATATATGTGGCACTTACCTTAGACACTTGTTTTTGTTTTTATTCTCAATGTTAGTAGTCCTAAGTGCAAAAAAGAAAAGCCTTTTCTTACTTTACATGCATCTGTGAAAATTCTGGAAATGACTTTGTCCAAACAAAGCAAGCAAACTTGCTAAAGCAAACTAAGTCCAAAAGAATTGAGCAAGATAGTTCCCCGAAATTCTTATTAGTTCTTTGGTGTAAGAGACCATATTTTTATTGTTTGCAAAATGCATGGTGAAAAGGAATCCTCATGTATGTCCAGGGCTTCTAGATGTTGTTGCAATATGAATTATTTAACACTGCTAAGAATTTCTGTCCATGGCAATTTTTAAAAAGAATTTTTATTTATAGTGCATTTAAGAAAAACAATCCCTAATCCTCCCTGCTTCAACTCAAAAGTTTTTGTTTTGCTTTAAAGTAGGGTCTGCATGTGAAAATATGACAGGACAGTTAAATAAAGTGATTGGTCCTGCTTTACTGAAATGTAGTTGAACATAAGTTGAGGTGAAATAGTAAATTTCGAATTAGTGTTGAGAATAGCAATTAAGTATTGAGCGGTGCTTGTTTTAAGTGATACTGTGCCATGCAATGTACAGTATTTTTTTCTGAATTCTGTCTGAAATAGTCCTGACAGATCTTTTCAAACTAATTTTTTGTCTTTTCTAATATTGCACCATTTCATGTCTCATCCTGATTGCTTACCTTTTCCTGTCTCTATGTTTTTATTACTCAGAGCTGAGGTTTTATATGCTACATCATATTTGTAAAAAAAAATTATATAATTATATAATTATTTTTATAGCATTATTATATATTAGATCAGGTGTTAATCTGCAACTTCAAAAGCTCTTGCAGTGGTTGGTTTAGGTGCCATGGAAAGAAATCAGTTAAACAAAATTGAACAAAGAACAATACATTTTCTTTGAATATTTATGTTACCGTGGAAGGAAGCGATGTTCTATACACATCACTCAGTGGAAGACTTCCAGTACTGAAAAAAGATTTTACTGTATTGCAAAGATATCTCATGCAATGAAGACAGAATGAGAGGTTTTCTTAAATCTGTCAGTATATTGATTTATTACACACACTCTGTAAAGAGCATAAGAATAGATCCTCAGCTAGAGCGATTTATCAAACCTCATTGTCATGGGATATCAATCTTCAGAAGCAGCGTAGGAATCCTGGTTTCAATTATTGTTTTCTGAATTTTTTATGCTAATCTGACAACTTTTATCTCACTTCTCTCAAATTCTAAGTGAGATCCAAGTTTTCAAGTTGGACATTTATCCTTAGCATCACAGTTCCTATGAAAATGAAAAAGGTAAAATTCTGGATCATGTATCACAACGTAACTAACACTGTAAAGATCAGTCAGATATATTAAGGTGTGTACTCTGCTACAGCATAAACCAAGCTGCCTCCCTGCGAGTCTGTATCAGGCAATGGAGACTGACTACATTCTAGTGTGTTAGACGACATACTGCCTTTGAGGAAACTCAGTTAATGAAGTACATATGCTTAAAAGTTTTAGAAACCTGGGAGCAAAAATCCCTGTGTTTCTGTCCGTGAAATGAAGGAAATATTTGTCCTGAGCTTCCTGAACACTTCAGAATCTCTCATGCCCAAGCCAAATCCCAGTGATCCTGTTTATCTCCGCTTGAAGGTCTGATTTAGTAAGCATACCCCAATAACGCTCAACTTACTCCTTGGTGAGCAGGCTCCACATCGGATGTACTAGCTGGCGCAAAAAATAGCTAAATTGTAGTGGTAAGGTCCTATTTTTTATTAACTAGGGGTTAAAGTGAAAAGATTCATGATTTCTCTTGGTGGTTTTCATATAATATAGTGGTTTGAACCTTGATAATATTTATCTAGACTTTGTATAATGACCTCTTAGCAAAAATATTCAGGCAGAAAACTGATTAATAAAGTGATGGAGAGGAACAGTGTTCACAACAGATCCTTGTTCTCAGAGATTCCATATTAATTTGTTGTAGGCAGCTCCTTGATCAGTATAGTTGGTTAGTTTGGACTTCAGTCTAGTGCCATAAACCCTTCAGTGACTTTCAGCATTTAATTCAGGATTCCATATTCCACTGCAAGACTTAGCTGCCTAAATGTTAGGCAAGGTAACATGCCATGCTGGACTGCCTGTTTACCTGCAGTTAATACCTCCTTTTTCTTATGGTAACCTATTCCACTTCATAAACAGGCTACACATGTAAGCAAATAATTTAAAAGAAAATTTAAACCTGCATTGAAAGGTTATGACTAAGGGAAGTTCTTAGCTTACAGAAATCATTAGAATAAGAGTAATATATGCACTTACCACTAGTTATGCTAAAAATGAAATAATGAAATCTCTAAAGCTAACTCTTCTTTGTGCTTCTGATAATTTTTTTTTGCAAGGGCAAGTGGATTGATCATCTTATACAAAAGAATCACCTAGCCTAATCCTTGAAAAACAAAATGCAGTATTTAATCTTTCTCAATCACCTGATAAATCAAGCTTTCTAAAAGTATTTCCAATAAAATAATTAGCAATTATTTAGTTGTGATCAATTGGAGGTGAATATAGCCCCTTGGCCTGCCAGCAAACAGTCAATGTTACAGATATTCTAAAAATGATAAATATTTCCATATATAAAAATATGAAAATAGTCTACTAAAAATCATTACGTTATCAATTTATACAGTACCACTCATCTTTAGATGTACAAAAGATGCACCAAAATGTTTAAGTGTATGCGTAACTCTAAAGTTTGTCACAGCTATGATAAAGAATATAATTTGACTCTTCTGTAGTTTCACTTTAGAGCTTGCATAAACTTATAATTAAGCAAGTGCTTAAGCACTTTGCTGGATCCTGGCCTAAGAGCTTAATGATTATTTTACAGTATAATGACATGTCCAGTATGAAGGGAAACAAAACCTCTGTCTATAGAACTTATTTGCCATGAAAATGTCTGTCGGTATGTTGCATGATAATCAGTTCAATTCAATGTACAGTAAATTGGATCATTATTATTAATTTTCTCATCTCCCAAGCAATTCATGAACCATTTTTAGAATTTCAAAAAACAGTTCATGAATCAGACAAAAAAATTAAATAAGAACCCAGCCCACAATGAGATGATGAGTCAGAGTTCTTTTCTGTAGCAGTGTCGACCGAAGTACATCTGAAATCTAATGAGGATTGGCACTGATGCAGAAAAGGCCATGATGAGCATGAAACAATATGTTGAATTTACATGTTAAGACTTTTTGTTGGTTTTGGCAATTTCACTGAAGATTATCTGAAAAATCCATAAACATCTGGATGAGAAGAGAGAGTGGGGGGTATCACTTTATACTAAAATGATGGAGTTTATATTGGGATACAATACTATAAATGGAAGAGGAAAGTAGTTTCTTGCACAGCTGTTTCCAATTTTGCTAATCTATATTTCAGGCCAAATTCACCATGGAATTAAACCACACATTTACATTGATGTGTATGTGTCTGAATTAAAGATATGGGGAAAAAAACCTTTTGAAGATCACTAAATCTCAGTAATACTTTGGAGGTATTTAGTCAGCTTTATTTTCAGAAGACAAAATTAGCAAGTACAGCTGCTATTTGTGGGCTTGTAGTTTTTGAAAGTGAAGGACTAAGTTTTCAAAAGGACATATGCACATTTTTAGGCCCTGAAAAATGGGAGCAAAAAAGGCTGTTCAGAGTTAAAGCTTACAATTCAGTCTGATATCAAACAGTTTTGTTCTAAAGGTTCTGTGTAAACATTTGAACTTGAAGCTGCTGAGTATCTACAAATTTTAATAGCAGTTTTTAACAACAGATGCATATGCATATAAAACCTGGGATCCAGCAATTGTTCTTATGGCTTATTCTGAAAACACGAGAATATGTCTCTTCACATTTATTTGTAAAACACTATCCATAGCCTTTTTCAAAGGTTTTCCTGTCTTTAAGAAATACACTGAACTCAAAATCAAGAATGGTATGTGTTTTCCTTCAGTAAAAAGAAAAGAATGAAGAGATTGCAAGTGGAGAATAGTGTTTGACAAAGGTCATGATGAAGCTCATAAAATTATTGTGTATGCATTGAGATTGTTTTTAAGAGTTCCTTTTTAACATGTATAAATAAGGGTATTAATCAGATCTGTATTTTATAATTAAAAAAATGGGGATAAAGTGCACATTCCTATTTGTACTACAGTATACAGTACAGCAAAGATTTTGATAGTGGGATTGATTTTGCAGCGCTTATCAAAGACAGTAAAGACAGTGCATCTTGTTTAGTCCACATAGTACATTTGAAAGAATAGAAGTAGTTTCAGACATACAAAAATCTCTTCTTAAACACATAGCTTTAATAATGGAAGCAGGTATTATTCTTTTCTGGAGATATTAAATCTAAAACTTTATGTGAAAAATACAATGGAATTTTTAAGGTTAGTGTGTTTATGCAAGTGCTATAGTGCTACAGTTAACTACAGATCAGAGAAATTGCCAGTATTATGCTGTATGGGCCTGATCCAGAGCTGCTTTATGACATATTTATAAATGAAGTCCTTCCAACTTTGGCAGACCATGTTTCAGATTTGTTATAGCGTAAGTCTACAGTATAACATAGTGTAAGGAACTCAGAAATACGATCTCAAGTCATACCTTTTATTAGAACAATTTTATATCCCAATTATTAAATAAATACACACCAACCATTCAGTCATGGTACTGATCTGATTATTGCATATAAATTTAACAGACTGTTTATAAAGTCTTGCTTTCTGCTGATCTTTTGGTACTAAAAAAAATATTCATACTTGGATAAGCATAATCATCAGATTCAAAAAATCAAGGTTTTCAGGCCAGGATTTGTTTGCTTCTTTTACTTCTATGACTAATGATAACAATAAAATCTTTTGGAACATTCACTTTGTTACAATCTAAAATTGAGGGAATTTGTAGTTTCATACTTTCAGCTTGTTTTTTTTTCTGTCATTGCACAGTTGAAGCTGTTGACACTCCAAAAATTGGACATTGCTTGGTTCAAATAATGAAACTATTGTTTTTAATTACAGAGGAGACTTGGAGGAAAGTTACTACAATTTTAGTGCAGCTAATAAGTTTTGAAGATTGTGTACAGCTATTTACTCTGCTGTTCAATACGAAAAAGTTGTTACTATAGAAACTACTAAATCACATGATTTATGTGCTATTTGGAAGAGATAGGCTTCTCTTTGCAGAGAGATACCAGTGTGTCATTTGAGCTTGTCATGGTTTTAGCTGGGATAGTTGATTTTTCTTCACTGTAGCTAGCATAGTGCTGTGTTTTAGACTTGGTATGTAAATAATGTTGATAACACCCTGGTGTTTTAGTTGTTGCTGGGTAGTGTTTACACTAGTCAAGGACTTTCTAGCTTCCCATGCTCTGCCAGGTGCACAAGAAGCCGGGAGGGGAGGGGATACAACCAGGAAAGCTGATTCGAATTGGCCAAAGGGTATTCCATATCATGTGACGTCATGCCCAGTATATTAACTGGGGGAAATTGGCTGGGGGAGGCAGCGATCGCGGCTCGGGGACCGGCAGCGTCGGTCGGCGGGTGGTGAGCGGTTGCAGCACTTGTTGTTCAGTTTTGGTTTTGTTTTTTTTTCTCTTTCCCTCTCCTTCTAGTGTTTCCTCTCTCTCTCGCCCATTATTTTCCTTTTCATTATATTAGTATTATTGCTGTTTTATTCTAATTATTAAACTGTTCTTATCTCAACCCACGAGTTTTCTTACTTTGGCCCTTCCGATTCTCTCCCCCATCCCACAAGGGTGGGGGAGTGAGCGAGCGGCTGTGTGGTGCTTAGTTGCTGACCGGGGCTAAACCACAACAGTCCTTTTTGGCGCCCAACGTGGGGCACGAAGGGTTTGAGATAATAACAGTTGCTGGTCACAGCATTGATTCATCTGTTCTCGATATTAGTAGTTAGATCTACACCATGCTGATTTTGAAGTACATGTTAAAGATTGGCATTGGGTTTTGTAGTTTGCTGTGCTCTGCAGTGGTTAGAGATGTTTTGCCTAGGAGATTTGTTATTAAAACACTGGCCTTGAGTTTTATCGGTTATTTGGGTCTTGCATGGAAGCCGTTACTGTACTTCGGGTACCACCTCATGGAGACAATTAGCAATTATACCTCCTCTTCTGAAAGGTTCTTTATGGAGGAAATACAGAATGGCACCTTAGCTACCGTCTTCTGTAATGTCTCCTCCATCATTACAACAACTTTTCAGTATCTTGAACATCCTTGGGTGGTTAAGATATATCTGTTGATATTCCTATGGCAGATTGTTTCGGTTTTGTCTAAGGTTAATAAGCAATTCAAGAATATCATCCAGAGATCTGCTCCAAGGCTCGATAATTATGGGTGGCAGGGTATGTGGGATAGTATGGGCAAATGCCTGAGACGGTGGGCACCCCCAGTGTTTTGGGACTTTACCCCTGAACAAGTGCAGAATCCTGAAAAATTAGTAGAATATTTGGAGGAAGTATGTTGTCACCCTAGCAATTCCAGAGAGATACAAATCATTGCAATGTGTTGGGGCCTGGCCCATGCCTACCGAGCCCTGTTTAACAGTATTCAGTACCACCAAGGGAAAACGACAGGCCCTGCGGCTACTCCAAGCCCAACGACAAGCACTGTGGCCACTCAAACCCCCACAACAGGCGCTGCAGCAGTTCCAAGCCCGACGACAGGCACTGTGGCCACTCAAACCCCCACAATAGGCGCTGCAGCAGCTCCAAGCCCGACGACAGGCACTGTGGCCACTCAAACCCCCACAACAGGCACTGCGGCTGCTCCAAGCCCGATGACAGGCACTGTGACCACTCAAACACCCATGACGGACACTGAAGCTGAATCAGAGAATCAACGCGTGCCAGTATCAGTTGCCCCTATACAAAAGAAGAAATCTTTAAAGAGAAAGTCAACTCGTATAGAAAAGGATGATGGAGAAGCAGCGCCGTTACTAAGAGAGGAGAAGGAAGAGGAAGAACTTGTACAAGAGACGGAAACTACCCGATCCCTATCCTTAAGTGAGCTACGAGATATACGAAAAGATTTCAGCCGTCGTGTAGGTGAGCATGTTGTCACCTGGCTGCTCCGATGCTGGGATAACGGGGCCAGTAGCCTGGAATTAGAGGGTAAGGAAGCCAAACAACTGGGATCCCTTTCTAGGGATGGGGGCATTGACAAAGCAATTGGAAAAGGGACACAAGGCCTCAGCCTCTGGAGGCGACTCCTGTCTGCTGTGAAAGAAAGGTATCCCTTCAAGGAAGATGTTCTATATCGCCCTGGAAAATGGACCACTATGGAGAAAGGTATCCAGTACCTGAGAGAATTAGCTGTGCTTGAGGTGATTTATGGTGACCTGGGTAGTGTACAGTCATCCAAAGATCCAGATGAAGCACAGTGCACACGACCCATGTGGCGGAAGTTTGTACGGAGTGCACCATCATCCCATGTAAACTCCCTGGCAGTAATGTCCTGGAAAGATGAAGAGGCACCAACGGTAGAGGATGTGATTGATAAACTCCGGGATTATGAAGCACATGTCTCTTCCTCCCTCGTCTCAGCTGTGGAGAAATTGTCCCGGGAGGTTCAGCAAATCAAAGAAGATATGTCCTACTCCCTACCTGTACGGACCAGTATCTCGGCCATTAGGAGTAAGCGTCCTTCTGCTCAAGAGAGAAGATACACACCACGGGGCACCCTATGGTTTTACCTGCGTGACCATGGAGAGGACATGAAGAAGTGGGATGGAAAACCTACGTCGACCCTGGAGGCACGGGTACGTGAGTTGCAAGGAAAAACAACCACTCAAGGGGGGACCTCCAGGAGAGTTGCTGCTCCAGTTTCCAGTAGGCAGTTCCCCAGACAGAGGAGTAGAAGCGCTGATTCTATCTGTGATCTTAATAGAGAGACTTTTGATTCCCGTTCACAAGATCTGGAGTGGGAAACCCGCAATTGGAATTAGAGGGGCCCTGCCTCCAGCCAGGTGGAGGAAAGGGACAACCGGGTTTACTGGACTGTGTGGATCCGATGGCCTGGCACATCTGACCCACAGGAGTATAAGGCTTTAGTGGACACCGGTGCACAGTGCACCCTAATGCCATCAAACTATGTAGGGGCAGAACCCATTTGTATTGCTGGAGTGACAGGGGGATCCCAAGAGCTAACTGTATTGGAGGCTGAAGTGAGCCTAACTGGGAATGAGTGGCAAAAGCACCCCATTGTGACTGGCCCAGAGGCTCCGTGCATCCTTGGCATAGACTACCTCAGGAGAGGGTATTTCAAGGACCCAAAAGGGTACAGGTGGGCTTTTGGTATAGCTGCCTTGGAGACGGAGGAAATTAAACAGCTGTCTACTTTGCCCGGTCTTTCGAAGGACCCTTCTGTTGTGGGGTTGCTGAAGGTCAAAGAACAACAGGTGCCAATTGCCACCACAACAGTGCACCGGCGGCAATACCGAACCAACCGAGACTCCCTGATTCCCATCCATGAGCTCATTCGGCGACTGGAGAGCCAAGGAGTGATCAGTAAGACCCGTTCACCCTTTAACAGTCCCATATGGCCAGTGCGGAAGTCTAATGGAGAGTGGAGACTAACAGTAGACTATCGTGGCCTGAATGAAGTCACTCCGCCACTGAGTGCTGCCGTGCCGGACATGCTAGAACTTCAATACGAACTGGAGTCAAAGGCAGCCAAGTGGTATGCCACAATTGATATCGCTAATGCATTCTTCTCAATCCCGTTGGCAGCAGAGTGCAGGCCACAGTTTGCTTTCACTTGGAGGGGTGTCCAGTACACCTGGAATCGACTACCCCAGGGGTGGAAACACAGCCCTACCATTTGCCATGGACTGATCCATACTGCACTGGAACAGGGTGGAGCTCCGGAACACCTTCAGTACATTGATGACATCATCGTGTGGGGCAACACAGCAGAAGATGTTTTTGAGAAAGGGAAGAAAATAGTCCAAATCCTTCTGAAGGCTGGTTTTGCCATAAAACAAAGTAAAGTGAAGGGACCTGCACAGGAGATTCAGTTTTTGGGAATAAAATGGCAAGATGGACGTCGGCAGATCCCAATGGATGTGATCAACAAAATAACCGCCATGTCTCCACCAACTAGCAAAAAGGAAACACAAGCTTTTTTAGGCGTTGTGGGTTTTTGGAGAATGCATATTCCAAATTACAGTCTGATTGTAAGCCCTCTCTATCAAGTGACCCGGAAGAAGAATGATTTCAAATGGGGCCCTGAGCAACGACAGGCCTTTGAACAGATAAAGCAGGAGATAGTTCATGCAGTAGCCCTTGGGCCAGTCCGGGCAGGACAAGATGTAAAAAACGTGCTCTACACTGCAGCCGGGGAGAATGGCCCTACCTTGACCCTCTGGCAGAAAGCACCAGGGGAGGCCTGAGGTCGACCCCTAGGGTTTTGGAGTCAGCGATACAGAGGGTCCGAAGCACGCTACACTCCAACTGAAAAAGAGATATTGGCAGCATATGAAGGGGTTCGAGCTGCTTCAGAAGTGATCGGTACTGAAGCACAGCTCCTTCTGGCACCTCGACTGCCGGTGCTGGGCTGGATGTTCAAAGGGAGGGTCCCCTCTACACATCATGCAACTGATGCTACATGGAGTAAGTGGGTCGCACTGATCACCCAACGGGCTCGAATAGGAAATCCTAGCCGCCCAGGAATCTTGGAAGTGATCATGGACTGGCCAGAAGGCAAAGATTTTGGAATGTCACCAGAGGAGGAGGTGACACGTGCTGAAGAGGCCCCACTGTATAATAAACTGCCAGAAAATGAGAAGCAATATGCCCTGTTCACTGATGGGTCTTGTCGTCTGGTGGGAAAGAATCGGAGATGGAAGGCTGCTGTATGGAGTCCTATACGGCAAGTCGCAGAAACTGCTGAAGGAGAAGGTGAATCAAGTCAGTTTGCAGAAGTAAAGGCCATCCAGCTGGCTTTAGACATTGCTGAACGAGAAAAATGGCCAGTGCTCTATCTTTATACTGACTCATGGATGGTGGCAAATGCCCTGTGGGGGTGGTTACAGCAATGGAAGCAGAACAACTGGCAGCGCAGAGGCAAACCCATCTGGGCTGCTGCATTGTGGCAAGATATTGCTGCCCGGGTGGAGAACCTGGTTGTGAAGGTACGTCATGTGGATGCTCATGTCCCCAAGAGTCGGGCCACTGAAGAACATCAGAATAACCAACAGGTGGATCAGGCTGCTAAGATTGAAGTGGCTCAAGTAGATCTAGACTGGCAACATAAAGGTGAACTATTTATAGCTCGGTGGGCCCACGACACCTCAGGCCATCAAGGAAGAGATGCAACATACAGATGGGCTCGTGACCGAGGGGTGGACTTGACCATGGACACTATTGCACAGGTCATCCATGAATGTGAAACATGCGCTGCAATCAAGCAAGCCAAGCGGGTAAAACCTCTGTGGTATGGAGGACGATGGCTGAAGTATAAATATGGGGAGGCCTGGCAGATTGATTATATCACACTGCCACAAACCCGCCAAGGCAAACGCCATGTGCTTACAATGGTGGAAGCAACCACCGGATGGCTGGAAACATATCCCGTGCCCCATGCCACTGCCCGGAACACTATCCTGGGCCTTGAAAAACAAGTTTTATGGCGACATGGCACCCCAGAAAGAATTGAGTCAGACAATGGGACTCATTTCCGAAATAACCTCATAGACACCTGGGCCAAAGAGCATGGCATTGAGTGGGTGTATCACATCCCCTATCATGCACCAGCCTCTGGGAAAATTGAACGATACAATGGACTGTTAAAGACTACACTGAGAGCAATGGGGGGTGGGACATTCAAACACTGGGATACACATTTAGCAAAAGCCACCTGGTTAGTCAACACTAGGGGATCTGCCAATCGAGCTGGGCCTGCCCAGTCAGGACTCTTACGTACTGTGGAAGGGGGTAAAGTCCCTGTAGTGCATGTAAAAAATATGCTGGGAAAAACCGTCTGGGTTATTCCTGTCTCAGGCAAAGGCAAACCCATTCGTGGGATTGCTTTTGCTCGAGGACCTGGGTGCACTTGGTGGGTAATGCGGGAGGATGGAGGAGTTCGATGTGTGCCTCAAGGGGATTTGATTTTGGGTGAAAATAGCCAATGAACTGAACGGTATGCTGTTAATTGCTATATGATATTGTATGTCATCACTCCTATGGTTGCTATATGCTGTATCAATGGTATCATAGTAAGAATTTCCAAAATTAATGAAGAATGAACTTTGATTGAACCAAGCAACGTGTAGCGGTGGTGGAACAAAGACTGGCTTCAGCATGCAACAATCCAACACCACGCAGACCATCTCTCCAGCCTTGAAAGACTGTTACGATAGATGGAGCCCAAAGTTATGGACTGAATGAACTCAATGGACATGTGTGGACCCTCTACAGATGTTCTACAGGGATGGTCCATAGACTACGGGAATGATAAATGATATCTACGTATGTCATCAAAGGATGGGGAGGCGGGTGGTGGTTATTGAGGTCATATTGGATAGTATGAGACCTGAGCATGACGTAAATGGTATGGAATAAGGGGTGGATACTGTCATGGTTTTAGCTGGGATAGTTGATTTTTCTTCACTGTAGCTAGCATAGTGCTGTGTTTTAGACTTGGTATGTAAATAATGTTGATAACACCCTGGTGTTTTAGTTGTTGCTGGGTAGTGTTTACACTAGTCAAGGACTTTCTAGCTTCCCATGCTCTGCCAGGTGCACAAGAAGCCGGGAGGGGAGGGGATACAACCAGGAAAGCTGATTCGAATTGGCCAAAGGGTATTCCATATCATGTGACGTCATGCCCAGTATATTAACTGGGGGAAATTGGCTGGGGGAGGCAGCGATCGCGGCTCGGGGACCGGCAGCGTCGGTCGGCGGGTGGTGAGCGGTTGCAGCACTTGTTGTTCAGTTTTGGTTTTGTTTTTTTTTCTCTTTCCCTCTCCTTCTAGTGTTTCCTCTCTCTCTCGCCCATTATTTTCCTTTTCATTATATTAGTATTATTGCTGTTTTATTCTAATTATTAAACTGTTCTTATCTCAACCCACGAGTTTTCTTACTTTGGCCCTTCCGATTCTCTCCCCCATCCCACAAGGGTGGGGGAGTGAGCGAGCGGCTGTGTGGTGCTTAGTTGCTGACCGGGGCTAAACCACAACAGAGCTGTAGAGTTTATATGTTTAAATCACTAAAACCAGAATGCCAACAACAGATTACCATGGTTTTTAAGAAAAGGACATTGTTTACTTGAAGAAAATAATGGCAAACTATTTTTCAAGCTGTGGGTTCTCATATGATTTTCTTTAAACCTCTTAGATCCTTTACATTTATACTAGAAAGTTTATGTTCTAACTGATTGTACATTAGGGCCTAAGCTTTCTTTGAAAGCTGAAATAAAGAAAAATAACTGCTTTTCTGTTCCTAATGTGTTCTTCATAGCTTTATGGTATCAAGATTTAAAGGGGAATGATTAAAAAAAATAAGCTGGAAGGCAAAAGTAATAAGAATAATTTTCTGAATGCAAGAGACTTATAAAAGAATTGAATTGTCAAAGAGCTACATCTTGAAATAAAGAAGGAGGAAAGGAATTTATAAAAAGTTAACAGTATGTAGAGAAGTTTGAAATTTTATTCAAGCCAAAGTAGTATTGCTCAGAAACTGGGAATCTGACCCAAGAGAAGCATTAGCTATGTAAATGGTAAGGGTGAGATGCATAAGAGGTAATTAGGAAACCTATCTGAAGATTTACAATCTGATTAGAATTCTACTGATTTTCAAATGGCTTTGGATCAGGTGTCTGAGCAGAGTCTTAACTGACAACTGTCACTTGTATTGCTAGGTCAGTATTTCTGCCATCATCATGGCCGGTCATCTTTCTCTGACCATTCCTATGAATAACTAATGATATTAAATATCTAGAATAATGCTAGTCATTCCCAGTTGCCTCTAACGAGTTTAAGCCTGAAAGTGATTTTATCCTTGCAGCAGGGACACACAAGAAGAACACCCATCAGAGTTACCTTGCCACTGTTTTTTCCTAGAGTCACAATGAGGCCAATATTCCCCCTTGCTTCTTAAGACTTTATTATGCGTTTCTAGTGCTATATTTGGTCACTCTCTTTATTTCTTAAGCTCTCATTTCATTTTCATCTTTGGATGGATAATACAAAAAGGTATGGAAATGCAGAAGAAGATGGCCAGAAGAGAAGGATGATTAAACAGTGGGTAAAACCTTGGACAATGTTGTGGTTGAACATGCACTATGGACACAGACTGAATAGTTGCTATTATATGTATATGTCCCTTCATCCTCCCAAACAAAAATACCCAAAAAGATATTTTTTGGGAAATGTAGTTAGAATAAGAGTTCAGCTTTTATTATATATCTTGCAGGAACAAAATGAAATGTCCCATCACTCAACTTCTATAATAAAAGAAGGGCATATTATAGTATCAGTGTGTGAAACTATTGTTTGAGTTTGAATTATAACAATACTGCAACAAATTAGGGCAAAAATATATATACAGATTTCTACGGCATCCTTCTCTGTACTCTCTCCTTTTGATGATGAGGTTTACATAAATATCTTAAAAAATCTGCCTGTTGATATTCTGCAAGTTAACAAATCTGTGTGACTATTATATTCTAGAATATGTTTTAAATATTTGTTAGCCAATTACGGCAAAGTCTTTCATTCAAATCCAAGGAAGTTTAGTAGGTCTCCAAGTATACATATGTTTTCTGTATGTTTTTTTGTATATGGATGCCTCAAAATTCATAGTGTGTATGTACATCGGGGTAGGTGTCATGATAAACAAAATGCTGATTTTTAAAAGCACCCTCCATTATGGGCATGTTATTTTCATTTCAAGTCAGCTAGATGATCCCAGTTTGTAGACATTGCTGACAGACAGCTGACACCCTCTGTAAAAGTTTGAACCACAGATATGATTTTCAAAAGCTAAATATGTCTGGATGGTCCTTAGATCTTAAGTGAGAAATTCAGGATCCCAGATCTGGATGTACATCCCAGGATGCATCTTAGCTCACGTTTGAACAGGACATTCATATGTTCCGTTGCTTCTTTCTCTTTTGCTTTTCATGTGATTCCAGTATCCAGATGAATGAGTTACATGTTGGCTCTTGTCTCAGAATTTAAATAGTCTATATGAATGAACTCTTAGTTACTATAGACAACAGAGCTGTGGAACTCCTTGCTAAAGGGGTTGTGGTTGCAAGAGATAAGTCTAAGAAAAAATGGGAAGTTCTTGAAAAAGAGTTATTTTGCATTGCTCAGTAGCAGGTTGCACAAGTATCTACATCTTAATCATCAGTAGGACATACACTATGATCATGTAAAAATATTGGGTTGGACAGGTCATGGAACTGAAACACCATGTTCATACTTTTGTTCGTGTGCGCACCTCTGAAGTTCTGTGTAATGGTTATTGTATTACCAATGTGGAGGTTGTCTCCTTTCCCTGGAATAAATGGGAAGGTTTGGTCAGAGCAGTGGGTGAATATGAACTACCCTTCTGACTTGATGAGCAAACAATTTCACCTTTCATTCTGCCTCTCTCCCTGCAAAGGCACTGCACTCTTGATAAAACTTGGAGGTTGGGATTTTACTGACGTTTTTTCAGTCATATTCTTCACTTATTCATGGACTGTTAGCTCTTAATTTTCTAGGTGTAGTTGAAGTTGGACTTTATAGTAAGTTGCTTTTTTTGTGTAAATCTTTTGATTAAGCCATCTTCTGAAAGGAATTGCCTGAATAAATATTTTTAAATGTAATACGTAGTATTTTGATCTCACATTATGTATGTCCAATTTGTTGATTGGAGATTACTGCAATAAATCACCTTTTTTTAATACAGGCACAAAACCAGCATATTCTCATTAGATTACAATAATTGTGTAGAATGACATTTAACTCAGATTTTCATTAAAACTACTTTTTAATAATTTTATTTCTTTCAGTTCAAAAAGGAAAAAAAGCTTTTCCATCTGTTGTTCTTCTCTATTTGCTTTCTCCTTTCAAACAATTTTGCCCTTCTGTTTTGCCAAAAATAGTTGTACTTAACTAGCTAAAGAATGAAGCCACTATGCAACTTGCCACATCTCTCATGAAATTGGTTACTGTTCTTGCTATTGTTTTATTATCAAGCCACAAAGGAAACATTTGAACTTAGTGTTTCCTGCACTCCTATTATAGGTGCTGTTTTGTACATTTCAGGTATGTTGGCTTGTTAATGGAAAACTAGATAATATTTTAACAGCACAGAAAATAATGTCAGAATATTATTATCTACCATTACTAAAAGTTGTATTCATGATTTTAAGCAGTTTCAACACTATTTATTTTTTTCTTTGAAACTAGCTGCCTGCAATGGCTGCAGTGAACCTCCATGGTAATGGAATGATTAGAGTGTAAAACTTAGGAATCTAATTTCTAAAGTCTATGTGACTTTTGTTTTTTTTTAAATCTAATCGAGAATGAGATCATAATTAAAGATTCTCAGAAGTAAATTGCAAACTCAACTTAGTTTTTCTGTGGGAAAGAAAAGTCTTACTCTTAGTTGCATTTCCTGTTGAATATCTTTTTTTGAAACTACATAAAATTTTCTTTATTAAAACAGAGAATATAAAGGCAGTGATAGATATGATGAATCTTGACAAACTGAAGGTTTTGTCTATGTCCTAATGACAAAACGATTAAGAGCCTAAGGTATTGTGACCTAACTGGAATCCTGAAAAGGTGATTAAACAAGCGGTTGAAAAACTTATGTAAACAGTATTTCTTAAAGGCTAGGCAGTCAAACTCATGAGACACTTCATGTGGTTTCCACCTAAATTGTTCCACAGTCCAGTCCAATTTTGTATTTTCATGAATGATTTGGATTTTGGGATAGGGAGGATGCAAATTTCCAAATGACACAAAGCTGGGAGGGGCTGTAAACCTGTCGGAAGTCAAGAGGCACATTTGAAATCAACATAAAATAGTGATAAATGATTTAAAGTAAATGATTGCAATTAAATTAGGAGAAGTGTGAGATTTTTATTTAGAAAACATCAATTCTCTAAGTGCAAAGTGAAGATTACTGGTGTACTGATAGTTTTGCGGAGGAGGATCTAGAGATGCTGAGTACAACATCATGCTGTGATGGAAAAGAACTTTCATAATGGGCTACATAACTAACAATATTTTATTTAAAGACTATTATATTTTGAAAATATTTTCTCTCTTCAGTACAAATGATACCTCGAGCCGAAAAGGAAGAAGACACAGAGAATAAAAATAATAATTAGAGCTCTAGAAAACATGCTATTCATACAGTTATTTTGGAAGGACATGGGTATGCTCAGTCTAGAGATAAAATCACACAGAAATACTGGGCCACTTAAATGTTCAATGTTGTAGAAACTCCTGAGTGGGTAAAAACTGTTCTTTACGTTTACTGGGGATAGGATGAGAAGCACTCGGGCTTAAATAGCCAAAACATAAAAAATTGCATATTAGGAAAAAAACCCCAACTTTAAGAAAACAAAGCATTCAATGAGATTATTTAGGGAAATTGTGAAATACTTGTCACTGGACATTTTTAGACAATACAAACAAATGAGAAATGTGAGGAGTGATTGATGCCATATTGCTGCAGGCAAATGGACAAGACAATCACATCAGGGTCCTTTCCTCTCTGTAGGATTCTGAAAATTCTTGTTCACATGGAAAACTCATATGTTCAATTAAAAAGCATAGACTTAGAAAAATAAAAAATACTTTAATGTTTTTGTTGTTGAAAAACATAGGATATAAAACATAATCTTTGAAAGACTCTGTATCATTGTCAATTTTACTTCTTTCTAGGTTTTAGGTATTGAAATTCCCAGCAATTACTTCATTTTTTATATTGGATTCCACAGATTTCCGTGAAATTCTGTGAAATATTGGATGTATAACAGTATAAAAAAAAAATAGTTCCTACCAGAATTTTTCCAGATTTTCAGTTTTTGACCTAGCTTTCCTTCCAATAATTCAGTCTCATTTAAGATAATGTAGGCAGATATATACTTACTCCTGTGTATAAAAAAAGGACAAAGAAAGCTCCAAATCCATATTTCTCAAGAACCAAAAAGCAGTAAGGGCATATAGTCTTAGTGTTGTAACATACCAAGAGGATTGCTTCATCCTGCACAAATGCCTTTTTTCTAGGTTAATTTTGGAAGGAGTTCTTTGCCGTCTGTTCCTGTTCCCTAGTCCTTGAAAAACAAGGGCACAGTTCATTGTAACATGGAGCACATATGCCACCAAACAGACCTCTGTATGTTACCATGAACCAACAGAACCAACAATGTCAACTTTGCATCCCCAGGTTCTGCGGTTCATCAATAGTAGGAGACCAAAAGAATCTTCTTGGTCATCTGTCCTTTCTGGTAACTCTGTCTCTTGTTGATCTTATCATAAGATTTTGGACTGGAATAGACAAAACTTGCTGCAAGTTGTTGTAATGCTGTGCTCTGTCAATATTTCACATCAGCACAAGGATTCTGCCTGACCATTTTTCCCCATTTTGATTGTGCTTGATATCAGATAAATACAAGTAGCTTTTAGTTTTTATCTTATTAAGTTATAGGTTTATTATCAAATATTATAAATAAATCAGGTCAGTGATAATAGTAAGTAAGGTCAGCAATTCAGTCAGAAAACAAAAATGTGGTGCTTGTATATAAAATGGAGAAAAACAACATAGGCATAACAAGTTAGTTAGTCACATCTTAACAGCATGTAAAACAGAACAAAATTTGAAGAAAATAATTTTATTCAGAGGACTAAAATGTTACAGTAGAAACTAACTTCTCAAGAAATTATGGCAAATTTCACTTTTATGGACTATAGGAAGGTATATGAGATGATGACACAAAATATGAGTGAGACCACCACCATTAGTGGTGAAAGAGGAGTATGAGGCTTATTATGTGGGTATACGGTTAGATTTCCTTAAAAAGCAGACTTGAGGCCAACTCTTTTTTAATATTTTACTAATCATATTTGCAGAAAATGCAGCCTACTTTTAAAATTTGTTAGTAACACAAAGCTAGTATTGGAAAGCAGTAATAATAAAGATGATAATCAAATTATGGTGAACAGTAAGGAGCAGAAGACCCTGCAGTGGGGGAGCGGTAAGAACTTACATTAGTCTGGCATCTCATCAGTTAGAAGCAACTGTGGAAGAGAAGGATGTGCACATACTGGGTGACTGCAGGATGACTGTTAACCATGAATATAGTACAATTGTGAAAAAATAACAATGCAGCCCTGGAACATGTCAGCTGAATTACTTCCAGTAGAGAAGGAAACTTCAGTGCTACTTAAACCCCTGCTGAAGCCATATCAGTAATACACTGAAAAATTCTGACCACTTATTTTTAAGAAAGTGCTGTATATAAACAACAATACAACAGGAAGGAGAAGAATTACTTCAGCTAGAAGATAATGCTGGCAGAAGAACAAATTCATATAATTAGACCATAGTTCAAATCAGTATGAAAATTGAAAAATATGTTCCTAACTGCTACAGTTGTAAAATTTTAGAATAACTTTCCAATCATAGCAACAGGAGAAAAAAGCTGAATAATTTAAAAATAGAGGTCAGGAAACTTTCAAAAGTATTGGAAAATATAAATCGGCATTGCAAGGAGGCCCAGACCCTGTGGTGTAGGGGTTTACTTCCAGCCATGTGTGACTATACCACTGTTTGACTAAGACTTAGATAAGAGCAAGTGCTCTCCAGCTCCCTTTGTACAGAGCAACCAGGAAACTGAAAGCAACCTCTGAATTTCTGAAAATTTTCCACATTTTCTGACATTAAAGGATGAAATTGACTAAATCTACATTCTATCATAAACTTATTTTTCATATGCATTTGTTTGGATATGTTACCTAGAAATAGATGCAATTAACTCAATGGCTCTTTGAAATATTTCCAGATCCTTGGTGCTGAGTTCTCTAAATCTGCATTAGCTCACATGACAGTAACTCTGTATTGCCTGATAGTACAGAATCTACTCTATTTTAGAAGGATCTCTGGCTGCTCTGTGAAGAAACTGGTAATGATGAACCTATTTTTATTGATTAAATTTTGAATACCTTCTTTTGAGATTATAATATTCAGTAATAGAATCAGTTATGTCTGCTTAAAATACTTTAAAGTTTAGCATTCTTTTAGGAGTTGATTTATTAAAGAGTCTGAATGGATAGAATTATCCATGGCTAAAGCTAAAAATGTCCTTAAGTGCTGTCATTGCTCGGAATCTTCTTTCTATTTGTGCAATCTCTTCAAAATAATCCTTTCTTTTCCTGCCCCATGGTATGCTGACTTCATTGCTTATTGTTGTGTTCATTCTTCTCTTATCATTTATACTTCTGTGTATTTACCCAGGTATTGACTTAAGCATTGAGAATAAACTTTGTGGAAGGCATTGCAATTTCTGCTTGTTGCTATATTGCTTTATGAAGTGCCATTCTAGTCCAAGACCCATGAAGATACAAACTTATAAAAATATTACAAAGTATTTTAATGAAAGATGTAGTTCATGAGAGAAGGCCCCTGATTTCATTGATGCTCATGTGAGCAGGAGGGTTAGACAAAGTGACCTCCAGTGGTCCCTTCCAAAGTCAATAACTCTGTGTGTGATTCTTATATAAAAAGCTCATAGCTATGGTCATAAATAGGTAGCTTTTCATCCTGATGTGGATGTTGCATAAAGATCATCCTGAGAAATGTGAATTCTATTCTTTTAATATTAGAAGATTTCTGAGACAGCAGCAGGGATAATGCTTCTTGTTAGATTCCCTACTACTAGGTTGGTGTGTTTTTTTTTCTTTTTTTTATTGGACCTTTGGCACTGAAGAAGAAAAGCTATCAATAAAGTATCTTTCTAATGGTAATTTTATTAGCTAGAAGTAATGAAGGGGACAAAGGAGAAGGCAGCCTATGACAGCAATACTGAGCACCTCTGTTTCCCTGGAATTGGTTTTCAATCTCTTAATTTGGTGCTTCATATAGATTATTTTTCTGTTACCTCAGTGTAATAAATAAACTGAGAAAGAATTTCTTTTCCCGCCTGCATCACTGTACCACAATGGTTTCTTTAGACTAGTGGTTATATTAGAAGCAAGCAAGACAAAACAAAACATGATTTGAAGTAAATGCTATTGAGGTCTCTATTATATAGAGGGTAGATAATTTCTGCTATGACCAGGTATGCATCCCTGTTTCTGATCATATTTGATTTTCCTTTCTTTCCCTTGATAGAGGTTTTTCTGTATCACTGTACAGTACTATCATCTGAAGATTGACTTGTATCTTAATGTATTCAAAATGCCTCAGAAAAGATATTCATAATGGGATTATACTTACTGAGAATACCTAAGAAAACATGTTGTTATAATCTTAATTTGATGCCTGATACAGAGAGTAGAGATATTATGACCTAGAAAAATTCTTGATTTAAACATTTATCCATCTTCTAATCTCTGAATGTATTCCTGGAAAGAAACACTGCCTCAGCCATATGAGTTAAATGAAAAACAAAAAAACCCAAACAAAAACCACCCCCCCCGCCCCAACCCACAAAAAGAAAAGGAAGAAAAAGGAAAAAGAAAAAGTATTTGTTTCTTGAATGACTCTTTTTTTTTTTTTTTTAGTTTATCCCCAGGTTGCCAAGAATGCTCTATCCTAGGATGGGATCATATCTGATAATATCACATCTCTTTTTAATTGGAAAAGGAGCCAAGATTAGGCTTATAGTGCAAATCACCTTAACTACTTATACTCCATATAGATAAAATACAGACAATTCTAAATGTGAGTAGGCCATGTGAGATACGTAAGTATTTTGTACTGCATAAATAAAGAACATGGTGAAAAGGCAATTAAAAAATTAATAAAAAGATATGCACTAGTTTCTAAAGCAGTTACATGCCTACTATCTACTATTTGGTGAATACTGACTTAGAATTCTTCTGACTTGTGTCTTCATCCTGAGTCAGTCTTCTGGAGTACTCGACGCAGTGGGCTGAAAAGGATTCAGAACTCAAACTGCAATAACTACAGTAAATCTGATGGAGAATGGTCATCTTGTTATAATCTGTTTGTGCTCGTTCCTAAACTATGTTCGTAAATACTTCAGACATCTGCCACCCTGAAATTATAGCTGGTATTATCTTTGGTTCCTAGTCTATGCTCTGGATGTTGTTTTGAAATGGGTACAAGTGCTATTGGCATATTAGCATAATGTGTCTTTTCTTTACTATTTCATGATAATCATTCATTCTCTTTAAACCTCAAGAACTGGACTTGTGTGTATTTGTGTGTGTATGTATATTTATTATTTTTACACATAAAAATATCACATATACGTAGCATACCTGTGTGTGTGTGTGTGTGTGTGTGTGTGTGTGTGTGAATACAGTCACCAGGACCACCTTTTGAGGCCAAATAGATGCTATAAGTGGAAAATGGATTGATTCTATTGAGACCGAACTTATGTTGATGATTTCTGAAAGCAAGATGATACCTGTCATATGCAAATCTTCGATATTGACAAGCACAAGTTTTATACATTTATTTGATTTTAATTCAATGTTGTGATACGTATATCACAGCAACAACCCTCTGAAATCCCAAGGAAAGCTACTTATGCTCACCAGGCAGTAATATCTGATGGAAGAGGATTACTAGGGTCACATTTTCTAAACTCTAATTGGTCAGAGAAATTATCCAGATGACTTGAAACTGATCACCAAACATTTAGTTTTTCATTATGAATGGGAGTCGTCATCACGCATTGAAATTTGTATTCAAGTTCTAAAATAGCAGATTTTCAAATGTGCTGAATACAATGGTTTAATTATCAAAATGACACAAAATTAACTGTTTGTACAATGCTCATCTCTAACGCATTTGAATTTCTGTTACTCTAGGTTCTGTCAAAAGTATAGCTAGACCCAACTGAGACATTGTGCCCATGCAATAAATTTCAGATCGTGGCTGTCATCTGGAAGATTATATTCACGTTTTCCTCTTATTGAAAATTGACCACAGTTACATCAGACAGCGCTGTGGAACTGAGTTTATTAAAGCAGTTTTTTATACTAATGGAAAAAAAATACACAAGATCTCAATGAATTATGTTTTTTTTAATGTATGTCATGGTAGGCCTGACTGTTATACACTGTATCCTTTGCTCGGACTTTGTCTGATTGAATGGTAAATATTAAAATTCTGCTTTTGTTTACAGCTGTAGTAAGGTGAGACAGCTGCACAGCCTTCACATGCATTGAGAACAGAATTTGACCCACAAAATTCTGCAGGTGCTATATCCAGAAAAAGTGCTTGCAAAAAGAGTATTTATTGACCATATATGATCAATGAATGTCTAAATTTTCTTTTCTTGGCAAAAGAAAGTTACTCCAGCTGTTGCTTATAGAAGAGCAAGCCAAATTTTATAGTGTAGTTAATTGCTTCTGTACAAGTCTTTGTAAAGTTCTGGCTACAAAGTCTTCACAATTGGTGATGGTGCAAAAAGCTGAAAAATAGAATTTCAGTTTCAGTTTTCATACAAAGTCTGAAGGGTTAGAAGGTGTATTCTTTTCAATTACAAATAGAGAAAAAGTGTGGATGGAGTCAAAGAGAAAATAAAGATGGAACCCAGCAAATGTCACTTGATACTGTAACATTTGAACAAAAATTGCAACTTAGCATGACAGCTTGTGCAAGCTATCTAAACCTGAAAAAGGCAAGAATAATTGTACTTATGCAGTGCTTTTTACTTTCAAATTGCCCTATAAGCACAAGGGGTATAATGTTTTCCCTGTAAGCTTAGCTCAGAATGTTATACAGTGTTCATACTTTTATTTTGGAATACTGTACATGATTAATGTGGGGACAGAAATTTTATTGATTAAATTTAGTCAACATGTATATAAAGCATGGAGATATCCATAAACATAATCTTTTTAAAGCAAAAAAGTTCACTATTATCTGAAATTCAGACAGTCAGCGTCTTCTACAGTCCAAACCTTTTCTCTTTTAAGTTTCTTTAAGACATCTTGATTTCAGAAGGGTCAAGATCAGTGTGTTCATTAACACAACAAAAAATAAATCTATCAATCATACACCTAGTATGTTCGTGTGCAAGGCCAGAACTTCCTGGGCAAATTTTCAGTTTACTGCAAAAGACACCAGACTGATTGCAGAGAGATTTCAAGTTCATAGTTTAGACTTTTCAAACTATTTTCAAATGTATCCTGTTTTTCTTAATTTTTATATTTTCTCTTGTTTTTTAGAAAGGACATTTCACAGTCTGCTCTAAGGGCTCATATATTTCATCAAAGCAGGCGGGGACTGTATGATGTATGTTTATTAGCTTCAGAAGCACATCTGTGAGCTCAGATTGGATGAAAGGTCATAAACACAATGAATGTTGCTAGGTAACAGTGCCTTTTAGTCAATTTAGTTGTGAAAATGAAAGGTTTTTTTGTACAAAGATAGGCTATTTGGATAGTACAATGAACAGTCACTTTATTTTGATCTTCAGTGCTGTAATTTTAAAATAACAAACCTTTTAGCCTTGAGAAAAAAAAACCCCACATTTTCTCTATTTACAATGTACTTTACTGGAAAAAATTCAAAGTCATAATAAAAATGAAACTGAGAGAGAGAGGAAATTATGACTGTACCTGATTAATGAAAGAATATTTTTTGTTACTTGTAGTGGCTTTTCAATTCAAAATGAGAAATATTAGTCATTAAGGAGCATAAGGATATCTACTGAAACACTGTAAAACCTCGAGTGGTGCAAAAGAGTCATAAAACAACAAATCTTTTCCTCTTTAAAAACATTTGCTTTTTAAACCAAACATTCTACATGAAAGCAATCACTGCACTTTTGAAGGATCTTGAGTCTTATATTCTTTAAAAGGATTAACCTGAAAGAAAACAAACTTTTACTAATGCAGTAGGACTGAGAGTTTGTATTTGCAAGTTGGATGAGCGATGCAGCACTAGGTTTGCAGATTGATGTAACTAAGTGCAAAGGTTTGTTTTTTTTCAAAGACTGAATTATTTCTATGGATTTTTAAACCCCCATGATTTCATATTGGAGATAGTAATTTTATGCAATGGCTACTTAATGTCAAAAGAAAAACTACTCTGAGAGGAGGAACTTGAGCTTATTAGTCTCACTTGAAACTAATGTGAGGTAAGAATTTAATTTATGCTCTATATTTTTGTGCAGTGACTTAAACCAGCCTCAATAGCAGGAAATAACATAATCAAATTCAAGATAGTTTGTCTGTTTGCTCAAGTTATTCCTTGATATATTAGTTCCCATGAGTAAAAAGATATAAAAGTATGCACCTAAATTAATGTTTGAATAGTGCCATAAAGATTTAACAACAAATCATGATGAGGTGTATATCTAGATGAAGGCAATGTAGTTACAGCAATTTATGGATCAGCTTCTTACTTGATATAACCTGATGCACTGAAAAAGCTATCACAATTTAAAATTGCAAACAGTAGGTTGTTGTCTATGATATCTGTATTGTTGCTTACCTTAGTGGCATGCTTATCACGTGATCTGATTTGCCTTGATTTGAAGGGCTTCTGCAGAGTCCAGTTCCTTTGTGAACAGTGGCTAAAACTCCCTCTGCTTGTTTTAATAACTGCTTCTTCAACTGCTGGTTATTATCAGCTTCTATTATCATCTCATATTTTTAATAAAAATACACTTTTAGATTTCAAAGGTTGCTGTCTATTTTAATCCTAGAAATATCATTAGACATTGACATAGATATAGAAATATCTGCACTCTGCATCATCCCAGCCAAGAGTTCTCATAACATCTGTTAGTTTAATTCTAGAACACATAGATAAATTATGCTTGTCAACTTGCTGTGACTTTTTCACCTTATGATAGATTTGTAACTGCAGTTAATTTTGTTCAAAATGATTGAACATTTTGGAAAAGAGTGTTTGGAAAGAAGTAGATATTATACTTCTGCATCATTGGTGATACTCAGTGGTATAGTATTCTGATTCCCTGCTAACCCCCCATCCCTCCCGATTTCTCTGCTGAGGTTGATTCTGTCCGACAATATCACACTATCTATTCATTAGCAGTTCAAGTGAGGGAAGATATTTCAGATATTTCTAAAAGTAGGATGATGCAGGGCTGAATGCCTAATAGGTGTCCAGTGAATCTCCATGCATTTCATTATCTTGTTATCAACACATTTGCTGATGCAAGAAAAATTTTTTTAATTGAAATTGATATGACCAAGGGTGAGGTACTAGCTCCAGCAAATTACAATATGGTCATAATCTCATCTCAGTCCTACTAAGAGTTAAGGTGTATTTATGGCTGTTAGCTGTTTTCCAAAAGGTTTTGGTGTTATCGAAGAATTATACAATTTGTAGCTACTTATTAAATTCTATTAAATATAAATTTTAGTATGATAAAACATTTGTCTTCTTGTCTGTAATTTTAGAGTTACTTAATATCACAGCAGTCCCTGTCAAAATATGAGATAAAGGTAATCTGAATATGTGAGATAAAGCTAATCTGAATCTCAGTACCACAAAAACTTGTTTTTCAGTTAAAGACAGATTCAAGTATAATGTCAGAAATGTGAATTATTCTATTGGAACCCTGAGGAATATTAGAATCATAGAATCATAGAATCATAAAGGTTGGAAAAGACCTCTAGGATCATCAAGTCCAACTGTCAACCCAACACTACCATGTCCCCTAAACCATGTCCTGAAGTGCCACCTCTACACCTTTTTTGAACTCCTCCAGGGATGGTGACTCCACCACTTCCCTGGGCAGCCTGTTCCAGTGCCTGATCACTTTCAGTAAAGAAAATTTTCCTAATACCCAATCTAAACCTCCCCTGGTGCAGCTTGAGGCCGTTTCCTCGCGCCCTATTGCTAGTAACTTGGGAGAAGAAACCAACACCCACCTCGCTACAACCTCCTTTCAGGTGGTTGTAGAGAGTGATAAGGTCTCCCATCAGCCTCCTTTTCTCCAGACTAAATAACTCCAGTTCCCTCAGCTGCTCCTCATAACACCTGCTCTCCAGACCCTTCAACAGCTTCGTTGCCCTTCTCTGGACACACTCCAGCACCTCAATGTCCTTCTTGTACTGAGGGGCCCAAAACTGAACACAATATTCAAGGTGAAGCCTCACCAGTGCCGAGTACAGGGGGACGATCACTGCCCTACTCCTGCTGGCCACACTATTCCTGATACAAGCCAGGATGCTGTTGGTATTCTTGGTCATGTGGGCACACTGCTGGCTCATATTCAGCTGGCTATTGAGCCACAGCCCCAGGTCCTTTTCTGCCGGGCAGCTTTCCATCCACTCTTCCCCAAGCCTGTAGCGTTGCATGGGATTGTTGTGACTGAAGTGCAAGACCTGGTACCTGGCCTTGTTAAACCTCATAAAATTGGCCTCGGCCCATCGATCCAGCCTGTCCAGATCCCTCTGTAGAGCCTTCCTTCCCTCAAGCAAATCAACACTCCTGCACAATGTGGTGTTGTCTGCAAACTTACTGAGGGTGCACTCGATCCCCTCATCCAGGTCATTGATAAAGATATTAAACAAGACTGGTCCCAACACTGAGCCCTGGGGAACACTGCTTGTGACTGGCTGCCAATGGATTTAGCTCCACTCACCACAACTCTCTGGGCTCAGCCATCCAGCCAGGTTTTAACCCAGCAAAGAGTACACCTGTCTAAGCCATGAGCCTCCAGCTTCTCTAGGAGGATGCTGTGGGAGACAGTGTCAAAGACCTTGCTAAAGTCCAGGTAGACAACATCCACAGCCTTTCCCTCATCCACTGGGTCACCTGGTCATAGAAGGAGATCAAGTGGGTCAGGCAGGACCTGCCCTTCATGAAGCCATGCTGGCTGGGCCTTATCCCCTGGTTGTCCTGCACATGCCTGGTGAGCTCACTCAAGATGAACCACTCCATAATCTACCCCGGTACCGAGGTCAGGCTGACAGGCCTATAGTTCCCCGGATCCTCCTTCTGGCCCTTCTTGTAGATGGGTGTCACGTCGGCAAGCCTCCAGTCGTCTGGGACCTCCCCTGTTAACCAGGACTACTGATAAATGATGGAGAGTGGCTTGAAAAGCTCCTCTGCCAGCTCCCTCAGTATTCTCAGTGGATCCCATCTGGCCCCATAGACTTGTCAGTGTCCAGGAGGATCAGCAGGTCATAAACTGCTTCCTCACGGATTATGGGGGTTTGCTCTGCTCCCCGTCCTTGCCTTCCAGCTCAGGGGGCTGAATACCCTGGGGATAACTAGTCTGTTGGTTAAAGACTGAGGCAAAGAAGGCATTTAGTACCTCGGCCTTTCCCCTCACCCTCGGTAGTGATGTTCCCCTCTGCGTCCAATAGAGGATGGAGATTCTCTTTGGTTCTCTTTTTGTTGTTAATGTATTTGTAAAAACATTTTTTTTATCCCTTACAACAGTGGCCAGGTTGAGTTCTAGCTGGACTTTTGCTTGTCTAATTTTCTCTCTGCAAGACCTAACGAGGTCTCTGTACTCTTCTTGTTATGCCTGCCCCTTCCTCCAAAAGTGGTAGACTCTCCTTTATTTTCTGAGTGCTAGCAAAACCTCCTGGTTCAGCCAGGCTGGTCATCTTCCCTGCCGGTTCGTCTTGTGGCACATGGGGACAGCCTGTTCCTGTGCCTTTAAGACTTCCTTCTTGAAGAAAGCCCAGCCTTCCTGGACTCCTTTGCCCTTCAGGGCTTCCTCCTGAGGGACTCTCCCAACCAGTGCCCTGAACAGGCCAAAGTCTGCCTTCCAGAAGTCGATGGTAGTGGTTCTGCTGTCACCCCTTCTTACTTTGCCAACAATTGAGAACTCAATCATATCATGGTCGCCAAGCCCAAGACGGCCTCTGACCGCCATGTCTCCCACCAGACTATCTCTGTTTGTGAAGAGCAGGTCAAATGAGGCACCTCCTCTGGTAGGCTCACTTACCAGCTGTGTCAGGAATTTATCTTCCAGACACTCCAGGAACCTCCTAGACTGTTTCTTCTGTGTTGTGTTGTATTTCCAGCAGACATCTGGTAGATTGAATTCCCCCACCAGAAAAAGGGCAATCGATTGTGATACTTCTGCCAGCTGCTTGTAAAATGCTTCATCTACCTCTTCATCCTGGTTGGGTAGTCTATAACAGACTCCCAGCAGGATATGTGTCTTGTTGGCCTTCCCCCTCATCCTTACCCATAAGCACTCGACCTTATCATCACAATCGCTAAGCTCTATGCAATCAAAACACTCCCTAACACATAGAGCCACCCCACTGCCTCTCCTTCCTTGCCTATCCGTTCTGAAGAGCTTATAGCCATCCATTGCAGCACTCCAGTTGTAACAGTCATTCCACCATGTCTCTGTGATGGCGACTAAGTCATAACTATCCTGCTGTGCAATGGCTTCTAGCTCCTCCTGTTTCTTGCCCATGCTGCATGCATTGGTGTAGATGCACTTGAGCTGGGCTATCGATTTCACCCCTAACCTTGGCACGCTACCCCTCGGCTCCACTCCAGTGGGCCTGGCTATATCCCCTTCCCCCTTCGAATGTAGTTTAAAGCCCTCTCGATGAGCCCCGCCAACTCATGTGCAAGAATCCTTTTCCCCCTTTGAGATAGGTGAACTCCATCTGCTGCCAGCAGGCCCGGTGCCATGTAAACATCCCCATGACTGAAAAAAACAAAATTCTTCCGTTGGCACCAACCTCTGAGCCACGTGTTAATCAGATGAGTTTTCCTGTTCCTTTCGGTATTCTTCTTCCCTGCCACTGACAGGTTTGAGGAAAACACTACCTGTGCTCCCGATCCTTCAACCAATCGCCCCAGTGCCCTGAATTCCCTTTTTATTGCTCTTGGGCTTCTCTCTGTAACCTCATCACTGCTAACCTGCATAACCAATTTCGGGTAGTAATCAGAAGGCCGTACCAGACCAGGGATTTTCTTAGTAACATCTCTGACCCGGGCCCCAGGGACGCAGCAGACTTCCCTGTGAGATGGGTCTGGTCGGCATATTGGGCCCTCTGTCCCCCTCAGAAGGGAATCGCCTACAACAATTACCCTCTTTTTCTTTTTAATACAGGCAGTAATAATGCGTGGGGCTGACCGATTCTCCCTAGGCACCCCCCCCGAATGGACCTTCACCTACGTCCTCATTTGCCTGGCCCTCAAGTTCCAGAGCCCCGTATCTGTTATGTAAGGGCAGCTGGGAAGGTGAGGGAGGCTGGGAGGGGATTTGCCTGCCTCCCCGAGCAGGGACCTGTTTCCATTCCCCCCCCATTACTAGTGATGAAAGCTTGTTCCACTAGTGCCATTTTGTGAGAGCAAAACTCATACATCCTCTGGAAACCAGTTTTAGTGAACAATTTTACTCACAGTTAAAATATGAAGATTATTTCCAAGTTGGCCTAAACTTTCTGGTAAATTTGAGCTGTTAGAGTCAGTCAACTTAGTGTTCTTGTTCTTATGAGTTAGAGTATCAGTGGTATTGTTTTGTGTTTTATTACATCAATTACCCAGTTATTTTTTCTTTAGTGAGGGTGGCTCATCTAGACTAATTTGGTTTCACAATAATTTTTTAACTTAAAATGCTCAAACCCACAAATTTAATTCAGAACCTAATTTCAACTATGAAATTTTATAATAGAAAAAAAATCTTCTATTTGATCTCTGTAATGAATTATGTTCCATGAAAATCACTTAATCAGAAAATGATTGAATTAAAAATATTTTAAGATATTAACAAAAGTTTTAAATGTTTATCAGAACAGATTGATAGAATGACAAACTAAGGCCAGAAATAATGTTCTCCATGAACTAATATGGTGTTCCACCCAAAACAAGCCATAGCATTTCCTTGAATGAATTCTTACTGCAAGTGCAGTGACTGTGGTTAGGCTCATGATTTTCAGAAAGGAGTTTCCTCCCTATCTTAAAATGTTCTGTACTTGAAAATTAGCTGTTGTAAAGGTTGATTATCTTCAGTGCTACTCTTCCAGTTGCAGCTGTTTTAAATACAGAGGTAACATGGTCTACTTGTTTCTCTTTGGTATTCTTTTCTGTATACATTCAAGTATTATTTTAGCCACTGTAGGCTCCTATTAGATATTTTGCAATGTTACTGTTCACATTGTACTAACCTCTAACCCTCATGACACTCTTTCCGTCATGCCAGGAAAAGTGTTTATGCAGATATATAGTAATCTGGAATGGGAAACTGATCTGGCAGAAGAGCAGTCAATGGGAAAAAGACAAGTGTTGGGGGAAGAGGAAGGAGAACGACAAAGTGGCAAGATAGGGAATGCTTTTCCACTGTAGCACAAATTTAAGTTAATAGTGAACTTAGGCTTAACTTCATCATTACACTACAATACAAGGGAAGTTTACACTCAGATGATTGTTTATTCTGATTCTTGCAGCCTTCATAAAATTCAGCGCTTCAGAAGAGAAAGACCATTCCTCACAGAAGTGGGTTGTGGCATATTCTGTAACAGTATTTTAGATGTTAGGGAATATTTGCTTGTGAAAACATTGGTGACTCTGGACCATCAAATAAACAAGCAGAAGTTTTGTAAACAACCTCCTGGATTCAGCAAAATACTTTGCCTTAAATTTCAAAACCATTTTTTTCACAATGTGATGCCCTTAAGTTTAGATACAGGAAAACATTTTACTACCAAAGCAATTTACTTTCTCATTTGTCCAACAGGCAACATTTCAGTATTTACTACATGGGTTTATCCATTTAATTGCAAAAGTATCACTGCTCTGCTGTCATATGATGCATGTGGTTGCAGCTATAACTGGAGAAAATGACAATGAATTTGATGGGCAACTAGTCTACTTAATATTAGGGTCAGTCTAGAATTCTGTGGATGGATTTTCGTCATTTTTGTGTTAGATTCAGTAGGCATTGAGACTACCTATTCCTAATTCTTATGATTATATTGTTCTTCTGTTGTGCAGTACATTCTGAGACACTAGCACAGAAATAAGATTCTTCAATTTCAGTAAGGTGTTATCACGTAATGTAAATTCTACAGCTTTACTCACTGCCAGTTTCAACATTGCTTTCTAATCCCATCTTTCAGCCAAAGAATGGCTGTAACATATTAGCATTGACTTTCAACTTGTTAGCCTCAGAGGAATACTGCAAAACAGATACTACTAAGAATTGACATTTACCACTTCAACAGTTCAAAGATAAAAATATGGTTTCCATTTCTTGCATCAAGGCAAATAATACTTAAAAACAGAATTATTATATGTTCAAAAGATATATCAAGAATTTTCAAGGCTGTAAACTAAATTTGTGTTTGAAGTCTTGCATTGTTAATACTTCTTAATGCGGAAAATATTGCCTGTAGAATATGAAAAGAAGCACAAAATTAGACTTTGTTCTCTGCTTCCTCACACTTCTCCTTTCATTCCTTTCAGTGATCTTAAGTAGAAGTCAGCCTTTGGATGAAGTTTTCAAGATAAAGGAAGGGAGAACAACATTAAATCATTACTAAAATTTATGTTTGCATTTCTCTAATTCTGTAACTATACTCTCTATGAACAAAAACTAGCTTGAATTTCATATTTAGGAAAAAAAGAAAGGGTATTCAGTTACCATATCAGCTACATTTTTTTATTTACAAAAAAAATTATGACTAAGAAGTTGTTGCAGTTGCAGCAGTCTTTTGACAGTCTTTCTGTTCTGAAATAAACTGTTTTAGAGACCAGGACTGAAATGATAGCTTCACAGAAATCAAGGGGAATTGTGTTGACTTCAAGGAAGCCCACATTATACCCTATGCTTCTAAAATAACCCAATAAATATATGGAGCCATGTGTTATAAGCCCTTTTAAAAAAAAACCCAAAACATTGAAGTAAAACGACCATTCTGAAAACCTTTATATGCATTGTAGTTATGCATTATATGCATTGAAGCTCCTTGACTCATTATGAGTTTATTTATACTACTCATAGTTATAGCTGTTTCCAGAATTAGTTCTTGAGCATTTATTTGAATACTATTTTATTATTTTCAATATGGAGAAGTCTGTACAGGACATTTATGATGGATGGACACAGTTTGGGGTTAAAATTAGCCTCTTCAGTGTTTATAGTGCAGATGAGGAGAGGCAGAAAACGTGTAATCATCACTAGGCCTCGGCCTCAATCAGTAGACTTTATTCTTGATATTGCTGTCCTGTGTGCCAAATATTTCAATCATGTACAAGCAGGTAACACTTGAAAAAGAGAATGAAAAAAGTTGTGAAATACAACACTCAAAATGTTGTTTACGCTTGTCCTTATTCATTTTCTTTGAATGTGCTAAATATACTCTGAAGTTCATTTTTGAGACCAGATTCTCATACTATGCGTTGTGCAAAACAGTATCTTGAAATAAGGTAGTTGCAGGCCTTGAGTAAGAGTATCAGAATCTAGCCCATTGTAAATAATGTTTGATAAATCTTTGAATCTTTCTATACAGCCATCTCAGTAGCCAGATGTTGATTGTGTACACATTGTTTTGTGTTGCTTGCATAAACATTATAATCACATATAGACAACAGCAGAGCTACAATATTTAGAAAACATTTTTCACACCTCCTTATTAAGCAAGACTATGAAAATTATGACTCATCACTGCACCATTGTTTTTGCCTGTTTTCTTGTGCTGGTTGAATAGTCATAGACAGCTGGTATTAATACAATAGGTAGTGCTTAGGGAATTAATGGGTGATGTATAATACACCACAAAGGTATCTGTCATCTGGAACAATAAGCACAATGATGTAAGATGTATATATTTGAAAATTGTGCTCAAATGAGAGTTTCTCAAGCACAAAGACATACCTTGACTGCGATGCAAAATTAGTTTTTAACAATTGCAAGAAGTCTGCCAAAAACTGCTTTTATTTTATTTGTGATCCTGAGAACATTTAAGCTACTAGAAGCAGCATATACGTGCTCCTTTTCTCTTTGCTCCTATCAAAACAACACTAGAACGCTTATGCTCCAGGGAGATTTGTATAGAATCTGACGCTTGTATCAGCTCTGAAAAAAACAACAAAATTACAGTCTGAGGTGATGCAAATGATATCCTTGGTGCATCTTCCCCATGCTCCTGTGAGGCTCTTGACAGCTGATGGTTGGATTAAACAAAAAGACCAGTAACTTATGACTATTAGCTCAAAGCAATCATCTCTCATTATTTCAATTACATGGGTAAATGCATGCAATCATGTATCAAATCACTTTTCCCTTTTGAAGAGCTTCTTTTCAGGGTAGGATTTCTGCCAGAAAAAATGTGCAAATATTTACACTGGTTTTTCATCCAACTGCACCTTTGTTTGGCAAAACCACCCTATGGCTACAATTCTGAGTGATATTTTGAAAAAGGAGGAGGAAAAAAAAAACAAAAAGGGGAGAATTGGAAATAGTATACAGGTTTGGTGACTCATTAGCAGTCTGTAAAGGAGGCACCTTCCCTTACTTATTGCTACCTGACCTGTCAGTATGAATGTGGCTCCTATTCCCTAAATCACACTACCTGTGAATAGCGCTCTGCTGGCCAATTCAAGGCTCTTTAGGCAACTATGATTGATGACTCAGTGACTAGGAGAAAATTGCCTTCAATGAATTATTCATCGAGCTATCTCTTTGCTGTTAAAGTAGCTGACAGGAAAGTTCTGACACTGCCTAAGCACAATTCACTTACAAATCAGTTACAAGGAAATATTAAAAATAGCTCAGTTACAGCATACCAGCACAGTATCAAGTGGGGGCTTTTTGCTGTCTACATTTAACATCACAGCGAACATGATCACTTCTTCCCATATAACTATTGTACTAATGGCAAAAAAAAGGCAGTGATTAAATTGAAAGCAATGCCATTTCTGTTGGCTATGAAACAATGCACTGTGTTTAGTGAGACAAATCACTAAATTTAAGGTAGACAGTAAATCAGACATGCAGAAGTATTTAATAATTTTCTTATTTATGTAAACAAATAGTAATTATTATTTGTTTAGAACTTTTACATTATTACACAAGAAGCCATGAGTAATGGAGGGAATGGGTTGCTAGGCATATCTAGAATTAATTCTTTTTCCTCTGTAATGATACTTGCCAGAAAATATCATTTGAGAAACTCCACAAAGGTTTCAAAAATGCTTTAGTTCAGAAGGCTTAGCACAGAAATGGAGTAGTGTTAGCACTTTGCCTAATATCTCTAAAAGGATGTGATTTTTCTTATTATGGGGATTATTTACTTTTTGCTACAATCAAGTTCCAGAAATATGCTGTATCAAAAAGGACAAAATCAAATTTTAATATAAACTTCAATATTTCTGTTTAGCTTATGACTGCTGGCAAAATATTCTAGCATACATGACTACAGGCCATGGGTTGATGGAAGTTGTTCTATTTGTAAATATTACAAAACAAATAGACTAATTTCTTTTATTACAGTCTATTCAGAGTTGCTATTTCTGTGTCAGATTTTTCTGTGTGGCTTTCACAATGACTAAACTGTGTGCACAAATGCATATGTATAAATATTTCATCTTATTATTTTACAAATACTTTAAGCATATGAAAGAAGTTGGACCAACGACCTCAGCAAATGTAAGTTTGCCTATTAAGAACAGGAGCAGCTTAGGCCTAGAGCTACTATGCAATCCATAGCAGGAATTATTTTATGGTGCATTTTATTTGATACAGCAAACCTATTATGAAATCAGCCTTTTACTCAGGCTTTTTATACAGGAAAAATATTTCTTAGTTTATGCAGCTTAGGTATTTTGATAATTACCAAATACAGTGCCTACAGAAACACATTGGTAGGTCTGGCTTCTACCAAGTCTGAGAATATAAAATATTTTGGCTAAAAGAAATTAAAAAATGCAAATAATATAATTTTGTTTTGAGACATCTCAAACCGGTTATTGTGCGTTAAGTATGCCCATAAGGAATGGAATCCACCTATGGTAGTCATTCTTCAAAGTCCTTATCTGCAAAAGTAAATCTATTAAGACATTGCAAAAAAAATTTTCTGTATTTAAGAAGTATCAAACTTAAACCAAAAAATTTAAATAAGACAAACCATTTTTCTTTCCATCACAGTCATAGTACATACATTTAAAACCAAAACACCTTCTAATGCATCTTCCCCAATCCACCTTTATTTCAGCAAGCTTACTATATATTAAAAATTTGCTAGCAAGACATGGATTTCCACTACATTTGTAAAAACAAGCATTAGTTTCCTAACAGATTTTCCTATGAAATTCATCACCACCCTACCTTAGTATTACACAGCCATAACTGAATCTACTGTTCTCATGGTTTTCTTGAGGTATTACGATTTCTTTTAACAGAGATAAAACTAAAGGCCCAGACCTACAAGCAGTTTTGTGAATATCTTTACCAAGAGTGGTAGTTCCGCTGAGCATATTTAAATCATTGGGAATGTTCTTGTTAAGGATTGTTAGTCTAGTTTAAACCCCACCAAATTAAACTATGAGCACTGTTTTCTTCAGGGAGGTTTCTTTAATACCTTGCCCAAATTAAAAAAACTAAACCCAGATTAAATCACCTTTATTCTAGTTCAGCCTCTTAAGCTTTTACCTTATACATATAAATATCATATTTTTCAGTCTACACAGTGTTGATAATCAGTAAGTATAGTGCTTTCAGAAACATGGATGGATCTGGCCTCTACCATACCAGAAAATGTCAACTACATTTGCTGAAAGTATGAGAAGCCCACAAATAATATTAATTTTATTTTCAGAGATCTCAAACTAAACATTCTAAAATAGAATTGTGTTTGTGCCAGGAAACTACATTTCCAGAGAAAATACTTATCATAGCAATATTCTGATGAAGATTACTAAAAAGCGGGTGCCAGACTAATAATAAATAAAACCATATTTAATTAGTATTCCATAGGTATTTATCAGTTTTGCAGTTTGGAAATATTAAAGGCTTTTTTGACATTCAGGTTTTTTCTTCCAAGTAATAGCTTGTTGGTGGACAAGCTTGAAAATGTTTGAAAACAAAATGAGTATTATATTTGTAAAAAGCGTCCTTGAATTATAACTTCTGGTGTTTTCTTCTTGTTATAGGAGTTTGTGTGACCTTCACTGAATAAAATCAAATAATCTCTCTTTAATGGTCAAAACCTCTGGAGCTTGTAAAGATTTTGCTGTATCCTGGAGCACTTTCTATGGCCTTATATTTACACTGTTCCGAGCTCTGCTGTCCAAGAAGTAAAAATTCATATTGGTGCAAATGTGGTAAAATAGCAATCCAATTAGCACTATACTAATTTTAACACATGTGCAATATGTAACAAAAATCTAGAAGTTGTTTGTAACTGTGAAAAACCTTCTTGGTACTCAGTACTTCCTAGTATAAGCTTTTTGCAGGACAATTAACCTTAGCATATAGAGCAGCAGCTCTGAAAATAAATACGCTGGAAAACACAGAAGAAAGACATCATGGTTAATGCAAATTAATGTAATCATAGATTCAGAAAAAATAAACTACTCCAGTGCCACAGTTTATTTAGTTTTGTTACTTGACAGTCTTAACCTTTCTTTCTATTCCGGTGATTCGTATTTATCATCTTCTTTGTTGTGAAATGATTTTGCCAAAATATATTTATATTAATCCATCTTTTTTTTCCATTTTTGATTGATTCCTGAAACAAAAAAGCTCCAAACAAAATCAAGAATGGATCTATTTCACAATTATGCTTGCTCAATGCACTAGGAATTTTTTATTGTGACTGAAGTCTTTTTCCTAGGATCTGTGTGCCACAGGCAGATTTTTTTAACCAGAGCAAATTCAAGTGCAGCTTTCAGACCAGTCAAACCCAAGAGACAGGCAGGAGGGCAGCCCTTCCTCAGCTTCTCTCTGCATTAGCCTTTCGTACTCAGTCTCCATCGACCTGTCAGAGACATCACAGTGATTGACTGCCCTGGCAGATGTGCCGCTATAACAGGTAACTTGATCATCCAGACCCATCTGTCTCTCAGTCCTCTTCAATTCACACTTTCAAAAATATTAGAGATTAGGGAGGGGTCGGATTCTTTGTTGTGATTTTTTTTAATGTAGGATATCTGTATTTCACAAAAGGTTACCCTTGGTAAATGAATGGTGATGTACAGTACTTGAGCCATATCCTACTGAGAGGAGCTTCCTAGCATTGTTCAGTGTCAGTGTTTAAAATCTGGGTTAACAATATCCAGAGAATTAAAAAACTTGTTTGTAAGATGTCTAAAATTAAGGACAGTTTTTTAGAACCACTGTGGTAATAATAGAATGATGTTTCAAAGATAACAGTTCCAATGTGAGACAGATGGGCTGTTTAACTGTGCTTAGTGAGAGGAGGGGATCTGATTCAGTGGGAGTATTTTCACGTCTTCTCTTCAGTGCCCACAGCCTGGCAAATGTTGTGACATCATTAAGCTGAACTGCTGATTTTAGATGGGTCTGGAACAAGAACGGGCAGGGGTAACTCAAGCTTCCTGCTGAAATGTAGTTAACTAATTTACTCGTGCCACTATTTCTGATAATTACTTTTCACCAAAATATTTTGCTGTGCTTGTGTGTAGAGGATTTCATTCTACAAGTCAACACCCCAAGTGTTGTAGCCTCGCAGGATCTATCAACAGCTTCTATTAAGAGAGAATATAATCTTGGTGAGAGCAGTGGCTAACACTTCTCTTTTCTATTTCTCAGTAAAGTCTACTGCATACTCACTATCAAGGGATGTACATTGGCACAGATGACATAGTTCACAATATAAGGGGAAGTAACATACTGAAGCAAGCAAAACAAGGTAAAATGAATGACAACTGACAAAAAAGCAAGTGAACTCAGAATATTTTTTTTCAAATGAGAGGAATAAAAATATGTTAAGTGTGTACATAAGCAATGACACATGCAGAATAAAAAGAGATAAATAATGGGGGGAGGGGTAGAGGACTGAGGAGTATGTAAAAGCAGAAAAGACCTCTCAGGTGCATACCTGGATCATACTAGAAACTGAGGTGACATTGGGAGCCACAGCAAAATTAAAGCTTCATGCCTTCCTGAAAATTCTGCTTAGCATCCTAGACCTACAACTTCAACAGGATCTAAATCACTCAGGCGGCGCCTGTCATTTCATTAATAAATTTCAATGAGTAAATGAGATCAGTACGTTTTCATGAAGGAATCTGTAATTATGACCCTATTGCTTTGATTTTTGGAATGGAGAAAAAATCAGAAAATTATTCACTTTTAATCTGTTACGTGATATATATGGAGGATTTGTGTTGCACAGTCCTTTGTTCCAAAGCCAGCAGACCAGGTAGTATGAAAATTATCACCTTGTCGTGATTCATGGAACAGAGCACTGGGGGAATCCAACATGCAGCTGAATACAGACAGCTGAACATTGGCACAGGTAAGGGAAGGTGTAAAGGACTCATAAGAGATTACTCTGTGGATTAACGAGTCTACTTTTTTCAAATGCACACCTGGGCGAGATGGGCACAACCTTTTCTAAATGAAATAAAGGCTGTGTTGTGGGAAACAAAAATGCCAGTTTTCCTCCCTTCTTGGGATTCTCAGGTTGAGGATGGGGTGAAGAGTTGAAACAATGAGTTTTAACTAGATGACAGTGCTATGGATGCTTTGTGACAGAGTTGCCTGATCATGTCTCTGTATGGTTGTAAGCCAAGGTAGGCTTCTTCCAAGAAAGCTGCTGCTTCATTTAATATACATCTTAGGAACTTCTGAGTAAGTAATATTGATACTGCATTGATCTGTTACAAGCATGTTCTAAGTCAGCCTTATATAATACTTCATCTAGATTTTAGATAACTCATTAAATGGGTTCCTCATGCAATAATCTTGAAATAACAGGCATGGAAATTTTAAAAAGTAAACATATCCCGATTTAGTTACTTATATTAGGAGAAATGCGCCTTTTTCTGAATGATTTTTTTCTCAGCTGGGAAAAGTTATCTAGAGACTAAACAGTGGGACCAAACGGCAATCAGTACTCTTGAAATTTTAGACTAGAAGTCACATCCAAATAAAATACATTTATAACCAGATATTGCCTCAGAAAGCTCAGAGTTTAATCTGAGTTTCTTTGCTCAGCTTCTAACTTAACAGTAAACATGTTAAAATATGCATATACATATGGAAAATATATGTTGGTATATAGTTTTTGTACAGTGCTTAGAAATTCATGATATACCCATACAGGTAAGATGACATATAATAATAACATGTATATGACTGTTTAAAAAATAATTAAGTCTGTAAAAACATTTCATGGTCTCAAAATCTAATCAAATGATAATGAACTGTAAGTATACTTCACATTACTATAGCAAGTAACTGTCCCAGTGTATCTTTAACTGCTAGGTGCCAGTCTTGCAAAATGAATAACCTGAGCTTACCCATTTGGCCTGGCAAAGTGCAGATGCATATCTGTCATTCAAGAATCAAACTGCAAGAGTAGATCTGCTTCCACATTACTAGAAGTGCTGTATTCTGCATATGGTAAACCATAAGATAATAGGCCTCAAAAAAACAGTAGTGTGGGCTTGAATAAAACAAGAGTGGCAGTATACCCATTCAAATAGTAGGACTCAGGGTGTGATTTGTGGTAAGACAATCTCAAGATTTCCTCACTCAGCTTTTTGAGAAAACTGGTTTTGGTACAAAGGAGAAAATTCATTCTTTAGCACTATTATTCAGTCTTCTGTCTTCATCTAGAATAACCAATAACACTGATTCTGTGTTCTTTTAGAGCAGATACCAAAAGATATCTGAAAGGTATGTGAGAATTGACCACGCAAAATTAAGAATGAATTTTGGATCAACAGGTTTCGCTACTGCAGGACCCTCAAATATCAGTTGAAAGCTTCAGTTGTCTAAGCAGACTGAAAGCTTCAGTCTGCTTCTTCACTTAAAATGTTTGCAGAACAAATGAAGCTTTTTCTTTGTTCTTTGTGCACACCACAATATACATCATCTATGTAAACCAGAAAGAAAATAAGGATTTGTTACTGTATTGTTACTATTTGAAGTTTATGTATTTTCTGTTTATGTTTTTCCTTTGCAATTCTAACAATTCCCAGAGTTAATACAAATACACATAAGCTGGAGTTGTTTCTATGGTTGTTTAGATTTAACATAAAATGCCTAAACAGGACTTGAATCAAGGGATTAGAACTCACATGTTTCTCCTAAGTTAACACTCCAACAGCTTGCCTAGTTGTCACGTTTTCTTATGGTTTTCTCTTCTCAAAGCTTCAGTGGAAAGGACAGAAAGTGACCCTCCTACACTGAAGTCATTCTGTGAAGTATCTCCTTGAAAAAAAGGAAATATAGGATTAGTCACCCATAGGCAATGGAGGAAAAGGAATCTATTGCTTGCATTTCATGGGAAAGGCAATTATATAAAATTAAGACACCATTTTAAGTTGTCTCTTAGAATACTGTAGGAGGTGCACTACACATTGTGAAGATGATATTTTTTTGGGGCACGTAACAAGACTTTGAGGATTAGCCATTGAATAACTTTCAGGCACTTGGGAAAAGAATGTCTGATTTTTGGCACCCACTTTCATTTTGGTGGAAGCTAACTGCTATCCTCACCAAAATATGAAGGAGTTCTTGGCACTAGGCAGGTAGGATTAAGTATCTCAAGAACTTTGAAGGCAAAATGTAAGGAATCTTCCAGAGGACAGAACAAATAACCAATATCAATTATAGGCACTTGCAAGTGAAGGTCCTTTCTTTGCATAAGAACTTGCTTATTTTGGATCTGGTTCAGTGGGTCTAGGTTCACAGAAGACACCCTCTACATATTACTAGATTTCTGTACCTAACAACAGGATGCACCATAGCTCATGAGATGAGTAGAAAGACACCTAAAGTAGTCACTGGGTAACTGAAAAGGTGAAGTGCACTTCAAATATTGCCTTTCTCTGGGACCACAAATATTAGACAGGGCTAGCCTGGAGGTAACATCCTCCCCTTGAGTTCCCAGAGCTAAACCATTTCCTACAGTTAGGTTCTGAAGTAATTGATCTAAAAAAATGAGGAAAGGGGCAGATTTTTCTTTCAAAAAGAATCATTGAAAGTTTTAAATCAAGGCAATTTCTGTATGTGTAGTCTTTTAGAAGTTAGAGCACTCACTCATATAGGACACATGCCTTCAGTTCTGTGTTTGACTGAAATAAATCACCAGAATATATTGAAGGGTTTTTTTGGGGGAGGTTTTGGGCATTTTGCATCACTACACGTGTTTTTTGGGGTACAGTGTACAGTCTCATTTTCTTTAGAACTTTTCCATTACAGGTATAACAGTTCTTGAACTGGAGAGTAAAATGAAAATGTGAATAAACATAAGTATCATTCTGTTACCTAAAAGTGAGGCCACTCATCTGTGAGAGAAGAAATCTACATTGTTTTTGTAATTTGGCATTTTTAAGGCTTACTTTTTTGACATGTACTGAAAAGTACAGGCTTTAGGAGAGCTTTGCTACCAAAATATTTGGCACATTACATGTGCCCATAGGCTGCTCTAAAATGGGAACTTTGGAAAACTGAAGTTCATAAAGTACTAGTTATAATCCTCTGAACTTACATTCCATTATAGAAATACCTCTAGATATAATGACAGTCCTATGTGTCTGTTGATGTGTAAATCCTTGGATTTCAGTGAAACTATACCATGGAAGATTTTTAATCTTTGAAATTTGAGATGTGCCAAAACAACAACAAAAAGCAGCTTTCTAGTTATCGAGTTATGCTTAATATTTTTTCAGGTGACCTCTTCTGAGTGATGTTTGGCTTTTCCAAACTGTGTTTGCTTCTGTTTTCTGAAAGATAGCTATAGGTCTATGCATATTTTATCTCTGCCCTTTTAATGCTATTTCTAGCTAATTATACCAATACAAGAAGCCTAAAGCAAATATGATTTTAGCAGTTTATAATATGAAAAGTATCTTGCCCTTGGTGTATACTAACAAGATCTGTACATGCAAGTATTATTAGCAAGCACTCCACCTACTGGTTCAAATTATGCCAGGCAAGTAATCGGAAAAATAGTTCATGTTTTAATAAGAGCTTTACTGCCTAAGGGTACAATCATTCTGGTCCCCAGTACCTTAAGTATTTATACATCTTCTGTGGAACAAATCAGGTGTACATATGCCTTTAAACTGCTATTCAAATTCATTAGCACAATTCACCTAATTGACTTAAACAGATGACTATCTTAACTAATATTTCCCAACCTTAGCTGCAAATGTCAATTGAATATGTGCCAATAAAAAGCAAAAGGTACAAAAACCATCAGATGTTTTTCTTTTGGTATTTCCTATGCATATGATCTCTAGAAAGCAGTTTTTAGAGAAGGATTTTAAAAAAAACATAAATAAAAATGCAGCCTGACATAGTAAAAGTAAGCACTGAAAAATATGTAAATGCTGATTAAGCTCCTAATTCTTCATCTTCATAACCTTGATAAAGGCAACAGAAGAGAAAATACTGTGATCCAGCGACGAGCTTTTTAGCAGAATTAAGATAAAATAAACCATTTATAGTTAAGAAGTTTTAGTAAAATAGGCTTTCTTTTTTACACACACATGCACATACATGAATCAGCAAGCTATCTCTATTTTTCAGTACAACTTGTTACGCAATTATTTGCGTATAATCTACATAATGGCTGGATATTATTTCTTTCACATACACATTTCCCACTGAAATCTATGGGACATTTGTGTATTCAGGGAATGCACAATTGCTTCTATTCATGTATAGTTTAATACAGTGAATGATATGGACTCATAGATGAAAATCAGATTAGGTATGGATGCAGAAACAAAAGTTGCACCAAAATAGCATCACTTTAAGAAATTTTGTTGCAAGAATGTATGTTATTTTTCCAGACATAAATAAACTGCAGAGCATATATGTTTCTTAAATGGTCATTTCAATTTTTTTATCAAATTTCCATCAAGTACACTATCAATAATGAGATATCTTAAGCATGTTCATTTTCATTGATATGATGAGGTCTTCTGCTTTCAGCAACTTTATGTAGTGTTAACTGAAACAAACACTGATACAATATGGTACCATGTGATAGGAGAGTCACGCACTAAGGACTGAAGATTGTCTTTCTTGCCCATTCCAGCTGCTGCTTTTCAGTACTGCTTAGAAGCCTGACATAATAGTACACGTCAATATCGACAAATGCAGTTGTGGATGGAGTCACTCTTTACAGGAAAGAATTTTAACACACACACATACAAAAAAAAAAAAAAAAAAATGTAGCTCACTAAAATAAACACAAAACAAAGAATGTGGAAACACAGCACAAATCTACCCAACAAAATTTACCTGACCCTTTAAAGCTCACCAAAACATGACAGAAGGTCCCCTTGATAGTCTGTATCATATATATGTTCTGAGACTGTGCTGCCCATATGTTCAATAAAACTGTTGAATCTCAAAGTTATAATAATTTGCAACAAGGTGCCAGAACCAATTATTAAATATCATATGATCCAGCAGAGATGAAATAAAAATATACAGGGTCGATTTTACTGGCTCTGACTGTTATGAAGATTATAAAATACTTAGAATTGCAGTTTAACTTAAGGGGAGTCTTAAACACTTCCTTATGCTTAAATTTTGCTCACAGCAGAATATTAGAAGCCAAATGCAGATGGTACATTTTTCTAGGTACAAAGAGAAGATTGCCCTTATCATTATTGATTTGAATATCAATTTAGTAAGAAAAAGATATGCTATTATGATATCTTTTAATAGCGTAAACCTTTGTTCAAAAGAGCAAGTGACAGCCAAAAGTACAATTCAAGTGAGAAAAAAGGTACAGTGTGATTAGATCAGTGAATGATACCATCTCAGCCAAATAGCTGCCTATAGTGTGGAAAAAGAAGACACTTAGGACTAAGTGTAAACAGTCATTATTTATTTACTATGACATCTCTTAAACATGACTGAGTGAATGTTTTAAATACTAGTTCCCATCTTTTAGCCAAGGTCAACTGTTTCACACTGGTCTGTGCTTTTCCTCAAGCTGTAAAACCTAGAGGTTGACCTGAGATGTATATATGATTTTTTAATTGTTATTAAATACCAGGGAAGAATTTCACTGAAATGATTATTTATGAAGTTCTGTATAAAACCACACAAATATGCTTTCAAATTAACTACAGAGCATCTTCCTACTCTGTGCATCTAAGGATTAAATATTTTATTATACAGTAGGACAAAAAAAGTGTTTATTTCTACCAGTAAATGCAACCTTGATCTTAATGTATATTGGCTGCAAGCATCAAAATGTTGTTGCTGCAGGAAAAGAAGTATTTCTGCCCTCAGTTATTGGAGCATTGCAAGAATAGGACCATGTTTGTCTATGTATGTTTACAGCACCTGTCAGCCGATACACGAGAAACAAGAAGAGTAATGTAAACCGATCCCCGCCTTTTGCTGAATATTTAATGCAGTCTGCTGGAAAGAAAAGCACAAGCATTCTACTTTTCCAAAGCCTGCCTTCCTTGCCATCTTTCAATTTTCTCTGGGGAGGAATGAGTTTCGAACCTGGTCACTGCTAGTGTCCATTTGCTTCTGGATCTTTATTTTTTGGTCTTGGCTTTCTTCCTGTCTCCTGAAACTAAATTTACTTCATTTTAGCCACCTCACAGCAGACTTGTGTGTATATATTTTCAAGGAAATTTGATTGTTAGTATAGATTTTTAAATCAGTTTTCAGATCAAGTTCAGAAATTTGTAAACTGTTGTGTTGTTGCGTCAGACAATAGTGGAACACAGACCTCAGATGCACATCACCCAATACTATAAAGTGATCTTTAAATGAGACAACTAGGGCATAAGTAGATTAAAGTGGCCAATAATGGGAAAACAAGTGCCCATTCCAAGAGCAATTGTAAGAAATTTAAGCCTCAGGAAGTTGCATTATACATTTTATTAAATTGAGGGTATATTCACACTTATTGTGGCTTGAAATTTGAACCAGTGTTTTCTGTCTTTGGTTACCTTACTTTAGGATTCCTTAATGGGCTGAAGATGTAATGCATAATATCATATGACTGCTTTAAGTTTGTGAGTTAGTTTCTCAAAAGTTGTAATTTAATTTAAATTGACAACTCTACAATAAACCACTGTTTTCTCATAGCAAACAGTATCTGACCCAAAATGCATGTAACAAGACCCTAAGGTTCTAACAAAATCCCACTTCTTTGTCATTTTAACCCTGTTTGCAACAGAAAACATCTAATTTTGAGCACCATTACCAGTTAACACTATGTAAAACATTAGCTTTCAAAAAGATTTAAATCCTATTTATATTCAGCTTGATGTTTTTCCAATAATCAAGAGACAATGAAAAAAAGATTAGGCATCCCATCGATGTACAAAGAATGAATTTATACATACTCCAAAGGAGTCCTTTTTAAAAGGATATCTTAAATGTTACCTGTTTACCCAGGAAAATAGAGAATCTGATCAGTGCCAGAAAAGATAAACTGTGTCAGGGAAAATCACTTTAAAAATTACATGTAGTGCACTATGTAAATTGTGAAACATCATAATTTCTAAGAGGCTAAAGATTTGGTTAATCAAAGGAAATGAAAGAGGTGTGGCCTTTGCATCTCTTGAATACTCAAAGAGGTGCTTTGCCAGTCTCAAGACCAACCTCTCCATAAGTGCCAGACACATTCTCTGATGTAAGATTGATTCAAAAGCTGTACTAAGTCCAGCCTGCTACCTGTGGAGAAGTCACCGCAGTTAGCTCCAGGTGAAAAATATAAAAACAATTATTTCCCATAGGTGTTAGTTTGTTTAAGAGCTCCATGATTCCACCTTCCTGAAGCTTGGAATACTCTCCTGGAAACCCCATAATGACTTTTTATGCAAAGATTCTTCTGCCAGTTTTGTGAGAAAGAGAGGCAAAACTGATTTGATCCCACTCTTTTCCCTTTGTTATTTTAGTGTATTTTCATGGAAAGTAACCTTTTATCTCCTTTATGTAGCACTGTCCTGAGGTAATGTCTATACTGCTGAAAAATAGAGTAATTGGAAAAAAAAAAATATATTTCTGATACGGTGCCGCCAATTTCTAGGTCCTAGAGATGAATATAGTCTCTTACAAATTTTGAAGACTGGCACTTATAGGAGGGATTGGCTTCTTTGAATGTCAGAAGTACTCTTGCTCACAGGATTAACATGAGCTTGTTTTTGCAGACAATAAGTTTGTGGTTTAGTTTGGTTATGCAATTTGGTAAGAATTTGAAGAGCTCTTGGATTAAAAGTTGTAAAGGATGAACATATAATTAAAACCATGAAAACTGTAACATAATGTTATATTCCAGTTTTGTCTTGGGCTGTATCACATATTAATGTTGTGTTTTCCCCCGTCAGTATTGTATTTTTCAGAAGTTAATCCTCTATCAGTGAGAAGGGTTACAAATTCATAATGTGTCAAGGAGGGTTGCATATTATTAGTTTTATGCACATTCCTATATACATATGTGTATTTCAGACACATGCACATACAAATAGATATTTGTATAATACAATTTCTAAATGCTTTAGAATTATTCTAAATGTCCATAAAAGTACAAAAATTGTCTCTGGCCTGCTTTTTCTGTTAATAGCAAACAATATATAGTGCCAGATACAGCATAGCTTAAGAAAAAGGTAAAGGTGAAAAACAATTTGCAAATCTTTTGCATAGATTGATATAGAGGCCTTTTTAATATTTGCTCTATGTACATATTAATGTACATGACTTTTTTTCTAATAATGGTATTTTTATTCATCTCCCTAGTGAATATGCATAACATACACTTCACTACACTGTTAAAACATGGTGCAATTCCCAGTATGGGAGTGACTTTTAGTTGTAATAAGATAGAAAACATTATTCACAGATGTTAGTGGCAGGAATGAATGATTCACTGTATTGTGGAAAGGGAAGCTAAAGAGTGATGCACTGCTATTTAAGTTCAGGTTATTTAGATTTGGTGGCTAATCTTGGATGCTACTTCCCTATACAGTCAAGAAAGTCTCAGAAAGCAGTTTAGAGTACCTGAGGAACAGCCGTCTTTCAGCTCTGTAGAAGCTCTTTGACAAATACAACTTAATGTGACAGTCTCCAAATAAAGGACCCTGAGGGAGATTGAGATGCTACACTATTTCAGGAAATATGCACTTGATGCTTGGTTTGGGTAGAGGCAGATAATCAAAAAACTTGAATTAGGACTGTAAGGGAAACTGCTGCAACATTTTGAAATTTTACCTTCATGAAATGAAACAAAATGATAGCATAAAAAAACATGCTGTTGTTTTCTTATTTAAGAGAATGTTTTTAGTGGCTGAAATGCCCCAAATTGATATTATGTACCCTTTGTCCCACCTTAGATTTCAGTAAGGACTGGAATATCCTTATGTGTCTCCAATGAAAGGTATTGACAAAAAGAAATAATTAAATTGGACGGATTCCATACTCAGTGGAGTCAATGACAGGACTGACTGATTCCCGTGGGTATTGGTTCATCCCTATACTGTGTTTTCATTCCCTTCCTACGACTAATTCTTCTCTCCCCCTGTATTTTTTTGCTCTTAGTAATCAACAATAGTGAAACAAGGATAAAGAGCAAGTTTGGAACAAGAAGTAAATGTGAATATAATATGCTAAAATTAAATAAATACTAACAGCATTAGTTTCTTAAGATTAAAAATTAACTTGTGAGAAGTGTAAGGAAGGCACATTGTGAGTACAGCATCTCTGAAGGAATGAATTATGATTAAGATTTCTAGGCTATAGAAAATGAATCCTATACACTGAAGATGATGGTTGCATTTCCTGTTGCTTGTCTGAGCTATACATGTCAGTCAAACTCAGCCTAAACTTTGTACATGATTGTTCTGCTTGAAGTTGGATCTATGGAGTTGGACTTTGATTGTTTTTCTTGAATTTGGATCTATTATCTATGAAAAAGCACATAATTTTCTCCTTTCTGCTTTAAATCCTCCTTTCTGGAGTTCCTTCCTTACTCTAAATGCTAAGGCTGAGTCAAAATTTTTAAGGGAAATATCTGTCATCCCTCTGCCCACTTGACTTAGCTGCTTCAGTTTCCTTGTTCCAGACATTTAATTCTAATTGTGAATGGGGAGAAAACAGCAGGTTTGGGATCTTTCTCCCAAAAAGATCCCAAAAAGAAACCACAAAACTCCTTTTTTTGGGTTGTCAGCTTCTTTATTAAGGTTCCATTGAAGTTATGGTTTAGACAAGAATTAGGAGAAAAAAAGCTGCAGTTTCCCAAGCTTTTTTATATTTAATGGAAGAAAGAGACAGTTCAACATCTAAACTTCATCCTTGGTCTGAGTCACCTGCTGAAGAACCTACATAAATAAAACTCAAAAGAATATTAGCTTTTGTAAATAGTCTTATAATTTCTTTATACACTTACATTTGGGGTTATCTGCTTTAGTAGGTTAAAAGAAAAAGTAGGTAGTTCAAAAGAGAGGTATTGAACTCTGAATGGAGAATCTGAATGACAATCTATGCCACTATTAGAATCGCTACTGACAGCTTCCCAAAGCATTGGTTTTCTGTGGGACTATAACCACATCATAAAAAGGTTTTACATTTACATACTGGTTCAAGGTTTTTGGGTTAGAACCGGAGATTTATCTCCTGCTGAATTCTCTCCTTCATAGCTTCCATTCCATTTTATGTGCATCAACCACAGAGAAATTCTTGAAGATACGAAATGAAAAATTCCACATCATGCTTTGAGTACTTTTCTCTCTAGCAATCTGTTTCTTAACATAATGCAAGCACACACCAATGGAGTCAAAGCCAGTCTGGTGTGTCCAGAATGAAATAGAAACCACGACAGCATTCTGCAATACCAGCTATGGTCTCACAGGTGTGAAAGTGATCTGTCGAAATTGCCCTATGAATACTTGAAAAATGAATGGGGACAGTGAACCTGAAAGGGCTCACAAGAGATGTTGAATCCTTCTTGACCTTAGGCTACAGTCTTGTCAGTCCCCTCTCTACAGACAATTAAAAGTGCAATTAACTCCTAGACCTCTGAAACCTCACAGGTTTCATAATAATAATGGTTAGTTGTACTCTTCTGGGAAGAAAAGTTATAGTCACAGACTATGGAAAAAATTATATGCAGGTGGGCTGCCATAATTCAAGAATTTGACTTCATTTAGCACAGGAAGCTGAGGGTGTGAAAACATTAATGCTGACACACTATCCAGATGGCTAGTTTACCATGTGCAAGAAGACAGTACGGCAGTGATTATGCTGGAGCCAAAAATTACACGTGGAGATGGAACAAACTTCAAAAAGTCAGTCTCTTAAATGTGCCATTATACAAATTAATCTAAACTGATATGTTCATCTATTGCCCTACTAAAATATTACTGATAGACTATTACAGGCAAGCTGTTCTGAAAACCAAGATATTATTTTATTGCTATTTTTACGATGTCTGAGATGCTCCATCACAACCTTTTTTGTACATCCATTCTTCATAGTGTTGTGTGAGAGTCAGCCTATGCTCTTGAAATACATGGATGAGTGTTATGATGAACATAGCAGGTGAAATGAATATTAGTACATTTTAACAGGCTTTCTAAAGCACAGGAATTATGTTAATTTGGGAGTGAGAGAAGGAATCTTAAAGGAACTTACAACATCCTATAATCACCTGTACAAACCTGATTAGAACTATCCAGAAGTTTCAGTACCGAGCAAAATGATTATCTTCTTGATCAGGAATAATTTTCTTACTCAAATGAATAGTTTAGTTCAGTTAACTGTTTCAAAAACTTAGATTTTTTTTTTTTAGTTATTTTTGGCTATACTAAATAGTCATTGAACTGAAGCATTAACTTTGAAAATTGCCAGAATTTTTATTAGAAAATTTTGAAACTGGAGAAATTATGAATTTCTAGAAATCACTCCCTAGGATTAACAGTGGGAATATGAATTGTTTAATTTTTGCTTATGTAAATCACCTTTTCAAACAAGGCTTTATTTTCTTTGATAGGGTACTCTGTTCCTGCAGCAGAAGTAGTAAAGAATAAATCCCCCCAACTGACATAGCTGAAAGCAGTAGGCAGAGTGATATACTATCCAGGAAGTCCAAACATTTGTCTTTACTATATGATCTTGAAAAATTAGGTTTTTCTCCTTTCTTCTCTGTTTTTTTATTCATACAAACTAGCATATAAGTGCTTTGACTCAAAGATTTTCTTTTGCTGTGTGCTTTTATAGCACTCAACCCGATGGGGCTCCAATCCCTATTGAGGCTCCAGAAATAATCAGAGTAGACAAAAAACCATTTTTCCTCCTTAAATATATGTTTGAAAAACAAGAAAAACTTTCTTATCAATGTAAATGAAATAGATATACTATCAGGATATATCATAGCTTTGTCTGACGCAGCTCAAAACATCTGAATTTTGAGTTAAAATTTAGTTATGTGTGAAGCACAATTGCATCAGATGATAGCTTATCTGAAAAATGCTGAGAGCAGATTTTGTGGAACAGGTTTCACTTTATGAGGAGAGGAGACTGAAATGCATAGTGCTGAACATGCTCTGGATAGTTTGTTTTCAAAATAAAAACCCAAATTTATTAGAAACATCTATGGTGGTCCTGCAGATTTTAAGAATTTTACAAAATATTTGTCCACCCAAAGCAAAATGATTCATTTAAATAATCTCAGACTAGAAACACATGAAGCAACCATAGCACTGAAAACCCTGTGGACAGGTCAATTTCCTTAGCTTGCTTCATTGCAGGTAGGTATGTGCAATCTTCCTTTTATCCTTTGAATGGTGCAATTGTGTGTATACAATAGATGGTGTTGTTTGATATTCTGTTTTGCTTTCAGACCATATTCTTGCATTTCTGTTTTAAAGAAAACAAACCCCAAAACATGTTTTCTCAAAGTTCTTCTACTAATATTTCTATTTATTTATTTTTGTGTGTTTTATAACAGAGATAAGAGTAATATCACCCATTTTCAAGACTGAAATGAGGCAAACAGAATTTAGATTAAAGTTAATTTCTGGTGTTCTGGTGGCACTGCCTATCATGACGTCCAACAGTGTTTCCTTGTTTCCATGTATGTCTTCATTGTTTTCTATACCTGGGTTGTTGCTCACTTAATTGTTAGAATATAAGCTTCTTGGGGTGGGGACAACCATTTTTTTCTGTGTTAGTGCAGAACTAAGTATAATGTGATTCTAGTACATGACATTTAGGACAGCATTTAGTAAAGGAATTGAAATTACAAGAAACTGATGTCTTTTCAATCTCCTTGTTCTTGGAAATGGCGAAAAAGGTTTTAGTTTAATTGTTTCAGAATTATCAGCCTAAATTAGATATTCAGCATGAAAAATTACAGCCTAAAACAGTTAGTCTGGCAAGGTTACAATTAACTGAAAGCAACCACATAAGGAAAAATGTCAAGCAACTCTGAAAATAGGTCTCATACGCCTCATCAATAAAGGGACAACGCAAACGTTTAGGCCAACTGTTTAGTAGTAAACAACTTCTAGACACATATTCTAAAGAAAACATTAAAATTGGAAAAAAAAAAAAAAGCTGCTGTGTCTGCCTAAGATCAGTTTCTCAATTCTGGTATGGGCATTTGCGCACACATAATGAATGACTTTCTGGAAGTTTCCTCAATAATTTTTCAAGGTGGTTCTATGGTGAAATGAATGCTATTCACTGTTTTCACACAAATGCCAGTAGATATTGGCACACAACCTTTTGTCATTAAATTCGAGTAGATCCACTGTTGGAAAAATTCCTCTAATCTGTGAAAGTCAGATCACATGGGCCTACCCTGACTGAGACCCATAAAAGTGTCTGGGTTACCTTAACATGAACCAAAGGCGGCTGTCTGCTGACCATAAACAGGAGAGGGAGCTCCAGAGATGCAAGTTATTCATGATGTCTTATTTGGTAATATAGGCAATTCAGAGATGTTTAATTTACATGAAGAAAGTGCCACTAGAGGCTTTGAGTTAAATATCAGACACATGACAGACGTCTTGTCTTGGAGAGTTAGCTGATTTTGTTTTGTTTTCATGTGCTTTGTGAAATCTTCCTGTAAACCACTCTTGCCATTCAGAGCTTGAGCATTACCAGAGTCTAAAAAGCTACTCATCGCACTGCTGCATAGTTGCTGCTTGTATTAAATAACTGCAGTTATCATTAAAGTCATAATATTAATCAACATGTGTACCACACCAAAGTCTATGATATTTTTCTGTAATGGAAAAATGAAACAGCTATATTATTCTAAATAACATATATGATAAATTTTTTGATATTGACATTTTTTGTGGCCAGGCAGTGTTTCTTGCAGATCATTAAACCTAAATGTTTTTTACAGTAATCATGGTTGTTCCTTTCTGTTGTTTATTTCATATTCAGAGCTAAAGTGTATTTGCTAGTTCATGAAGCTGACATATAGAACAGGAAGAAAATTAGATGAGTTACTACTTTGCCACAGGAGCAGATCATAGAGGAGCTGTATAATGGAGAATGTCGAACTCCTCTCATTCTCTTGTTTGACCCATCAAGACATCTGCCTTTCCTTTGGTTTGGTAAAAGCTATTGTTCTAAGTTGATGATTACTTCTTTGTTTTCTTTACTGTAACTTTTGGACATATTGTGTTTTACAAATCATAATTTTGATTAGTCATCAGTTTTGCAGGAATAAGTAGGAACAAGTTGCCTTCAGGGACCTCCTACAGAATGCAAGAAATGATAACGAAGGAACATGTGCAAGCAAAAATAATTAAAAAAAAAGTTCTGTGCCTTTTGTCAATGTAATATATTTGATATATTTGAATTTTCAGACTGTGGCCACCAAACTGTTCTTGCACCGTTCTAGTTTCACAGATCTAATATCAAATACAGAGGAAAAGCAAAGTGTGACAAGGTGGAAATTTTAGTTAAAAAATCGATGGAAAGAGTCTTGCGGAAAGGAGAGCTGTAGGATCAGAAACGGCTGCTATTAAGTAGCTTTTTGGAATGGTGCTCTAACTGGACCAACATTTAGCTGTCCACCTCTCAAAGTCTAGGACTTCTTATGAAGTATGTATTCTGAAAAGAGGATTGGGTGGATCCTATCGCTCCATATTGGCTTTACACATAAAACTTAACTGAGAAACATGTTGAGAATTGGTTTAGATGTAAAGTTACAGAACATTTTAGCTTCATGGCTATTTTTCAGTTTTACAAGACATGAAGTTAAAATTAAGGGCAGCAGATATCCAACTCTAACAGCATTTTTTATGTAAAATCATAAAGTGTTATTTACAAATAGGCTACATTAAATTATGGAATAAATAGAAATGGTGTGTCTGCATCAAAGAACACTGTATATATGAAGATGTGTCATTATTTTTCACTTCACTTTCTAAGTAGTCAATTTTGCATGACTATTCAGGAAACTAAACTGAATTAGCCCTTTTGACCTCAGAAGTCTTATACAGTTAAATATTTATGAAACATCAGAACTTGATAGTGGCTATTATGGTTCCTCAATTTTAGCAATTAATTTTATTGACAGAACAATAAGGACTGCTTCTTTATCAGTGTGGCAACATCATAATTCACTTTCTACTCGTTTAAAAAAAAACAAATCAAGCCACTGCATCTTGCTTATGTGAAACGGGCAACCTCTGTCCTGATACAGCTCTGCTAAAAAGCCATGTGAGGCCACGCATGTATTTCACCATATGTGAGACTGTCACGTTGTCGTAGTACACGTTATACTTTCTTTCTCAACACATTAAAGATAATCAATATATTTTTTGAGAGCCCACAATCATTCTCTAAATCAATTGAAAACTTTTTCATGCCATTTAATTTGCTTAATTTAACTCTCTCTAACCATTCTACTGTTATGTTTTGATTTTACTCAGCACATTGAATGCTGTGTTTTGTTTTCAACAGATGTGACTTTGAGTGCACTGGAGAACAATTTATGCATTAGACTCAGAATTTTAAATGAACGTGCCCTCTAATGATTTCCTCAGTCTAAGCAGACACTAAAAATGTGACACTGAAACCAAGAAAAATTACTTAAAGGATCAGTTGCATCTAAAATGATGAAATCAATAACAATATTTTCTCTGGGATTCTTTCTCTTCGATAAGCAAAATCTTTACTTAAGTTAAAAGCCACATTAAAATTTAATCACAATCTGTGTGCTTTAGCAATTGATAATTTCTGGACATCTGCCTTCTGTTTTGTTAAAGTCTTGTATTCCTTTTGGTTTTGTCTTGTCTTTTCATTGCAAGATTAAGTACATTTGAAATTTTCAAAAAATTGAAAAAGGGTTTATAATTTAGGCTAGAAAATGTCACAGCCTGTAAGCTTTTGTTTTCTTTTTTTTTTACGCTTAATTCTTAAGCATAGTATAAAAACAAGAAAATTATAACCTCAAAATAATCATATTGCAAGATAACAAAAATATTAGCTCTAATATGACCACCAACCGACAAGTTTTTTTTTCAGTTGTGTGCATTGATTCTATTTATCCTAAATTAAAGCAAGGATTATTACACAGTTTATACAAACTATTTTGTCTTTCTAAGTGTTTTTCTGCTACACATTAGATATTTTTAAGAATAACTTGGGCTTAGAGTAGTTGTAAAGGCATAGGAATTACGTTAATTGCATTTATATATGTTTCTGAAAACTTTTCCCTTTGGAAGGACAAAAGCTGAAGTGTTAAGATGACATATTTCATAATCTAAGAGCAGATTTTATAGGAACAACTACAGCGATTGCTGCTGTCCCTTGCTTCCTCTCCACCTAATTTCTCAGAGGAGGAGAATAAAGAAAGATTGTCTTTCACAGAACTTCCTCTGATTACAGCTCCATTCTCTGATCACCTAACATGTCTGCAGAGACTTGCAGTGATAATGTAGTATTTATTATAGGAGGACTATTTAGGAAAATCAATATGTTCAATGTAGGCTGTGCATTTAAGTCTTGAAGGCTGAAATAGCTGACATAGTGGTCATACTATAGTGTCTTGTGGTAAAACATTTTTCACTCTATTTCAGTGTGCTTGAGTTAATCAATAAGGTTAACTACATTTGTCAGGATTAGGGTCAATAAAATTTGTACTTGTTCAATATCAGAAGTAATGTAAATGCTTGTATTTACTTTTGTCATACTTTGCATCAGCTGCTAATTAATTAAACTTCTGCTGAAATTAATAAATAAGTAATAATTAGATACACACATTAAAAAACATAATTCAAAATGAAGCAGATTGCTGTTTCTTGAAAATATAAGTATCCATAGAGTATGTCAATTAAGAAAAAAACTGAAATATTCCAAATATGTCCACAATATGTCCAAATATGTCTGCAATATGTCCAAATGTATGCACAATATTACAAATTTCAGACTATTGCATATTTTAGCATATATAGTGTTTAGAATCTGTACATTAAAGATGATTATTCTGAAATTGTGGAATTGTCTACACCAATTTCTAAAAAGAAAATGAGTTGATTTTTAATGCATTAAACATCTGGATGTTATACCATGAAATTTTTTTAAGCTATAATTTATAATAACACTTTCTACAGTCTGGAGAAATGAAAATTACCAAAATTTTTGTTATTCTTCTGCTGTGCTTTTTAGGTACCTTAAAACTGCCTGAAAAATTATAAATTTTCCATTACCGTTTTACTTGTAACATGTTTTAAAAAATATTCTCCTGTCTTATTTGTAGGAACCCTGAACATTTTCTCCTTTCCTTCATCTGTTGCTTTTGATAATATTTCTATTTTGTGTTTTGGAGAAGTGGTTTTTTTATCAACCATCTTGGTTTTTTATTAGTAGACATCATACTTTACTTTTTCTACTACTGAATAGGGTACAGAGTGAAAATATTTTTTAGAACAGAATAAATAATTTTAAATAATGTATATTTATTAGGCACTAGAAGAATTGGGAATGTTGTTTCTTGAGGGGTGATATCTCTCACAGTTTTATTTCAAGCACACATTCTTTGTAGGATTGAAACCTGTGTAATCTTCTAATATGTAATCTAACTACTCCCATTTAGTTTTACTGTTTTAGTTTTTTTTCCTAATGTTAACACTTTCTCTTTAAGTAAGTCTTATGTGTTTTATGATGTTACTTTCCTCTTAATATCTATGAAATTTGCTAATATTTACAAGATCTTTGCTTTTTTACTCAATAAATCTATATCATATTATCAGTTTACATTTTCAAACATAAACACAAACATATACGCTAAATGATTCATGAATACAAATACTTTCCCTTCTTGTCTTTTTCAAAGAGTTAAAGAGACTAAATCGTTTCAAATGAATGCACTAACTGTCTGCTTTCCTGAAAGCAAAAGCCAAATGAGTGGTTAAAAATATTGCAAGTTTGAAAATGCAAATGGTGTTATCCAAATATGCAGCCATATGTCCACAAGACACTCATTTTTTGGAAAATTTGTAAAGCTTTGAAGAAAAAATATATTTAGAGATTCATGGCCCTGCTCCCCCCACCCCCTAAATGTAATTAGAAAACAAGCACGTTAAAATGAAATGTCAATAGTACTAGTAGCGCTGACTTTATTGTATGTTACATATTTTTCTTATAGTAGCACAATTGCTACACTGAATCCAAATGTTTTAGTATGCTATTAAATTCTGTATAAAGATGAGATACTTCTTCATAAAGCATTTTATTCTCTAATAGCTATTTTTTATGAACACCTGAGGAGCTAATACAAGCTCTTCAGGCTTAGACCCTCACCAAACTTTAACATAAATTAGTTTGTGTAATTTATGCCCCAAAGTTTGTCTAACCTTTAAGCAACTTTGCTCTGCTGATCACAGCATCAGTAACAATAGGGGATATGAGGCCAAATCCAAGTGGTTAAACCCCTAACAGGAAAATATCAATTAATCTTTTTCAATGGAGCTGAAGTATGGGTAATCCTCTCATTAAATAGTTTGAACTTTTCTCCCAGTAAACAAAAGAGGGATAATGAGTGATGTGGTCTGACTTGTTTACATGGAGAATCTTCAAGAGGCTTAGGCTCAGCTTCTCAACACAGGGCTCTTCATAGTCACTTGTCACTAATTGCCCTTTTTAAAGACATTTGTGTCAGTTCAGAAATTCCAAAAAGAAAAAGTTTTCTGGTTTGAAGAATGATAATGAAAAAACGCCAATATTTTTATCCGGTACACATTAATTTCATTGTTTGGAAAATTCACTTCTCAATTCATTAGTTAATGATATTTTATAACCTCTTGGTAACCTTAAAAAGTACTGCATTATGTTTCAGTGATGTCTCAGATATTTTAGGTAAATATAGGTCTTGAAGAAATCCTTCAGGGTAGTTCATTTGGATTTGAACTATGAACAGGAAGAAAGATATTTCCTAGTTTAATTCTTTTACATAAAACCACTGTATTTTCAGAAGTACAAAATTAATTTACAATATTTTTTGTGCTTGCTTGCTTCTCAAACCCAGGCTCAGAGGTCTGGGTTTTGATTTAGCTTTCCCTAAGAATTCAGATAGAATCAGCCAAGCGCGTTTAGTTCTCTAATGCCCTTTCATTGTTCCTTCCAAGACACATTCTCCATGAGTAATCTCAGTTATCTTGGAACAAGATGACGTGTTTTAGTATGCAGATATAAGAATCAATTCAGAAATAGTAAGGTTAAGAAATTTCAGTAGGGTTTTGCTGTGATAATTCAGAACATCAGAGCCAGGGACTGATCATACCAGGCACAGAATAGAAATGCAACTTTATAATGATTTTCTCTTCAAGTGCTTCTGATACTTTTAAAGAAAAAAGTTATGGTACAGGATGCCAGGGATACTAAAACTTTTACAAAACAAAGAGCTTCTATTTCCTCTAATATTTCTGTTTTCTGCTCTAAAGAAATTAAATCAAGAAAAGAAATACACTCTGGCCAATATTTTTTCACTAGATGGAGAACAAAACTTTCAGTATAGCAAACAAAAAATAAGATCTATAATTTTGTCTGCAAAAAGTATTGCTATGATAAAGGTGAAGTCTGATTCCAAGGAAGTTTCTCATTTCTTGCCCATTTCATACACAGAGAATTTGGAGGCCAGCATATTTTGCATGTTTCATTTAACAATACTATGCTAATGAAAACTAAATCACTTGGGGGGAGCCCATGTCATGCTTTCACAGAAGAATGGGTGAATTAATCAAAAGTCCCATCTCCCTGTACTGTAAACCAAATCCTGAATTTGCCTGCTTAGATCAGGAAATTGTTTGTTTCATTTCCATCTGTTATCTCCACTTGATGAGGGTTTTTGCTAGGTTAATGTTTCTCCAAATACATCTGAATGTCTCTGACAAGGCATCAAAATCCTGCACATAAAGCAAACTATGTGTAAGTATAAATAGAGGAAAAAAAAGGAGCAAAAAAGGAAATATAGACAGTATATTCCCTAAAATTATTTATTATCTTCCAGGGAGATGCAGGAAGGGATTTTTGAGGAACAATCCCGTGGACCAAGCTGTTCTAAGAGCTCTGGAGATAGCTCTCCTCAACTCTCTTTTCAAAGGTGTATTGAGGCAGTTACTCGTGCAGCTTAGGTTTGACTAATTCTTCTGAACTTCTTCAGCAATGTTTATTAGAGAATGCAGTTTCCTTGATGGTGTTCTTACTGATAGAGAAGAAGGAGCTTACCAGGCATTTAAGTTAAAAAAAAAAAAAAAGAAAAAAGTCACAGCTGTTGTTTATATAGAGACAGGAGCAAAATATGGAGGGCACAATTCTTGCTATAAAAGTAAATGTGAATATTCACTACCTGACCAGGCAAATCTTATTGTCTGAAATGCTGTGTATTATGAAAAAAAGGTCACAATCTTCTGTTTCATGACATTCGGATGATCAACTGTCATCTAAAATAGACTTCAGCTTCTCTTGTCTATTCCATCTAACCAGAAAATTTGACCTGAATTGTCTTTGAATTTTGCAAGACAAAGTGTATATTTCCCTGTTACTGCAACACTAGCAGCCCTGATTGAAAAGCTTTTTCTCTCACCTACTTCTTCTTCTTCCATACACCTCAATCACAATAGATCATGGTTATTTAGCTTGCATTTGAGTGCAATTTAATTAATTTGAATGATTAACAGAATAGTGTGCATTTTCAGAGACTAGTCCTTGTATTAAGAGCAATGCTGCTTGGACATGAGAATGCAGAACTTCTGCATTTTGTAAAGACTTTTTACATGTTATGTATCTATGTATGTTTAAATGTAAGTAGGAATATATGAATTGGTTTTAATAAACATCACATAAAGATACCTTTGCTATTTATGTAAAAGTCAGACATCTCTGCCAATGCCTTGTCTTTCATCAACTGTCACATTACCCTCTTGAGTTGCTAGTGTAACTTGAAGACCTCTTACAACCAGAAACTATAAATACTGTCCTCCTAATATAGTTTTGCTCATTTTCTGTTAGCTGGAGTCACTGATACCTGTACTCAACTTAGAGGAAAAAAAGTAAAAGAAATTTTATTGGATTCAAGAATTACATTAATAATAATTTGTCTCATGGTTGTGGGAGTCACAGTCTCTGAGGTCATTTTTTGTCTAGCTGGCTGGCCGGACATTTAGCCTGGAATTTATCTACATATAATCCTGTATAGAAATTAAGAACCAAATATGTACATCACAATGCAGTATCTGATATTTAATAAAAGTCTGAAAATCCTTAAGGGCTCAGTCACAGTGAATTTACTACTGCTTGGTAGGTGGCTATGTGCATTCCAGCTATGGTTATAGTGCCTGTTGATGTGTGTATTCAGTGAAAGAAGTTTAAGTTGAATTACCTCACAACTGACATGAATTAAGATTGCACAGATGGTGTTTTCTTACATGTATCAATTGATGTGCATTAACTCGTTAAGCTACAGAAACTTAGTTTCTGAGAAGTCTGAGACTCTGGAAGAGAGAAATATTAGCAAATACTTTTGTGATGGTTACATAGATGTTGTGTACTTAGATATTCTTAATCCTTGACTAAAGCTGATCTGATAAAAGCTTACTGGGATTTTAAAATTAGGCACTATCTTTGCCTGCTTGGTATTTGACTTGATAACAGAATAACATCTACCCTGCACTTTAGAACATCTGAGTAGTCATCTAACTACACAGAGACCCTACATTCTTGGAAACAAGTTCTTAACTATAGTTATTTTTTTGAACAGAGATATAGCTTTTAATTTTCAGTGTGATTTCTGTTCTTAGTCACTTCAGAGCTTTTCAAAATATATCACCTCAGTTGCAGGACATGTCCTTAATGAAACTGCTTACTACAATGACTCTTCTAGGGCTTTACAGTAAAAACCTAAAACCAGTATTAGAAAAATTTCATTTGCCTTTTGACTGGAAAAAAATGATGGTTGCCCCAGTAAGAGTATATGACCCCTTCCAAGTTCTCTTAACAACTGCAATTCATTTTACTCAATCTACATGAAAACAAATGTTGAAGTTTATTGTTCTGCTGGAAACTACTCTTTACCTCAGTTTGAAGGAACACACATGGCAAGAGTGAATTTGTACATTAACGCTGTGCTGATGTAAGAGATGCACAGATGCAAAAAGCTGAAGTCCCTCAGCTGCCCACCAGTACCATTTGTTATGCCTTTTTCATCAGCTCTGACACTTATGAATCTTGCACTGAACCAAATCTATTCCCCAGTCTGGCAGAAAACTTTTACGCTTGTTTTGTTGGATTGGTTTTCTGCCAGTCTGGTGAATTGATTCAGCTCAAAGCAGAGCTTGTAAAATTCAAGGTCCAGCAAAACGGAGAAGAAAGAAGCAGAGGTGAAGGCTGATTTCCCTCTTTTGGTAGCTCTAATGTGTAATTTCACCCTGAATTAACATAAAGGAATTTATATACTGCAGTAATATTATAGTATGAAAACCTAAAGAAAGAATAGCTTCCTGGGCATTATTTTCTTTCTTTCTTATTACATTACATGAAAGAAGAATGTTCTTCAGCCCTAGAGAAAGGGAAGTGATCTTTGCAGGAATTTATTCAGAGGGTAAGTTTCTTGAGAAAGGTAATTCCTATCAGGAGACAGTGTCCAGTTCTCTGAGAGGATAACTGAATTTTTCTTCTTTCACAGCTATGGCAAATCAGTTACTATTTGTTCCTTTATTGCTTCTCTTGTAAAATAAGGTCAACAATAGTAAATATACATCAAAGTTATAGTAGACTAATGTACTAAATAGAATATGCGTAGGATCCTCAAGTGGAAAGTGCAAGGTAGTGAGAGAATAATGAATGGTATTTGGACTGACACAGAATTGTGTTGTAACAGTGGGAAGGGAAGTAGTGAAGGAAGATATTTTCATGGTGCAGTGCTGGTAGGCACGCACTTCTGATCCATGCCCTATTCTCATTTATCTTTATTCTGAGAAAACATATAATCTCACTCAATACCATTAGCATGGAAGTGAATTGTTTAGATAAACACTTATGTAATTGTAAGATTGCATCTACTCTGAACTGAACTAAGTGAATTTCATGCCAATTTTACCACGTAGAAATCTTATAGATGTTTATGCATACCGTAAAACCGGACTAGGAAGGGGAGTGAAGTATTTCTGTTTGTTCTGCTGGCTGTTGGAAAGATTCATAGTCCCTGCTTTGTGAAAGTTTGAAAAGAGATCTTGAGCTGCTATTATGGGAAAGGATCATTTCCAAATTTTCTTTGTGGCCCTAAGTATAGCATATGTCTGAAGACAGTGTTCAAGGAATGGATGCCAGTGGTGCTGAACTGAAACCGTGCAGGATAGTGGGTTATAAACCCTGTGGGATGATCAGACTGGAAATCAAGAGAATGGAGTTTTGTTTTGAGTTCTGTCTTCCTGGTATTCACACCATGAGAATAAAATTTAAGTGGGTTGGACCTCCTGCAAACAAAATGCTACATCATCTGAATCATTTGGATAACAAATAAGTCTGATTACTGCTTTAATTGATAAAACACATTACTGTGTAACACATGATCTGCAGTAGGAGAGGCACGTGGCACTCCCTAGTAAGAGGAAGATATTTATCATCTTCAGCACTAAGGAAGTAAAAATAATTTAAAAAATCTTGGATATAATGGTTCAAGATATTCTTCATACTCATTTTTGTATGGATATGATACCCACTTGTTACATAGTTATATAATGTTATAAGTACATCCCAGACTTGTCTTTTTTCTTGAACCCCCAGTGTATTTTCCCAATCACAGATGATCAAAGCTGTGCCAAATTTTAAATTTTTCAGTAATTCTTCATACCTATCCAATCTCCATATCCATATGAATTTGTCATGATCTGTTCAATGATTTACATGACCCTTTTTCTCTATTCATTGTTGTAGCGTGGCCACACCTATGAGGCCATTAGTTTGCCAGATTTTCCAAATCTTCCTTGGCCCCAAAACTGTTGGTGTAGGAGATGTTAGTCAAATGAGATAGGAATTTAACTCTTTTCAAGAAGCTTTTTCTTGCTCAATGACTACTAATTTCCCCTTTTTCTTCTGATACAAAAAGCTTGGTTTCATGTAAAATTATCAGCAAGGGACCACATAGATTAAAGATGATTTCAAGGGACTATAGGCTGGCTTTCTATCATTTTGAATTCATTTCTGTGTGAACAAAGCCTCAGGTAAACCTTGTTTATGAAAACCAAATGAACTCAATCCTAGAATGTTCATTCCACCCTAGTAATTAGAGCTGCTGATTAACACCTTACATTCACAGCACTTGCATAAACATAAACCTAAGCAACAGCAACAGAAAGTGTCATTAGGACAATCTTAAGAACAAGAAACCTGTCACCTGCTGCTGACACGGAAGTTTGTTGATTGAGCTGAAATGTTGCTGGCATATAGTACTGCAGTGTAACAGGCAGAGATCTCTAACTCTCTGCAGCAGAGGTGAAATTATAAGTCACTGAGGGACCAGGGAGGAACAGAAAAAGGAATTCTGAATTTGGGCCTGATTTTGCCCTGCATAGCCTCTGCTCTTGCACGTCTTCACTTTGAAGTAATGAAGTGTGAATGGATGACATTTTGTGAACTGCCTTTCGCCATTACTACTGAAAGGTCTCACTAGGAAAAAAGACAGAAAATGATATATCCTGCCTTGTGCTTGATTATCTTTTTTCAAACTATGAGCTAGTCCCCTAGTAGAAATGGGAGCATTGTAAAATCAGATCTTTATCTGTGTACTCCTCAACACAGTAACAGAGAAAAGATAGCTACATGTGTTGATGAAGAGTGAATGTTTCAGAAACTATAAAGTGGATGGAGGGTAGGCAAAGGACAGTTCATTAAGTTTGTTTGGGCTGTTTTTGGGTAAAAATATCCTAGGGCCTGCAAGGAGAGAGCTTATGCAACTAAGATCTTCCTCTGGTGGTTAAAAAAAGGCTTTTGGTATGTTTTGCTGAGTCAAACAAGGCACAGTGCTGGATTAGGAAACCTCCAATTGATTTTATTAAGACGATTAAAAGGATATCTCACAGTTGTCCTATCCTGGATAGGTTTCTGAGAAAAGTATAAGTTATCTAGATGAAATGAGAGAGAGGGGAAAAAAGAAAAAGAATGGAAAATGGCAGAGAATTAGTTGATTGTCCAAGCATCATCCTCATTATACCAAAGTTGAGAATGTTTTCATCAGAAGCATTGAACAATGGCTTAAGGTAAGAAAAATGTGTGGAGCTGGAGCTGAGAAACTAGATGAGCACACAACATTAATCTCTGTGGCTGATCCCAGCATAGACTGGCAGATTGTATAGATGTTAAGTGATACCAGCCATTTTCCAACATAATCAGAGACATGTTAGGGTAAATAACTCATTGTAATTTAACATAAGTAGGGGGAAAGAGGACGAATAGGACATGATTAAGAGTAAGGAAGAGAGGTTTGATAAGCAGTCATTTGTGTTGATCGAGTTTTCGCTATGTATCCTAAATTCACTTCTAAGATCTTGGGCTTTGTTTCATTTAATTTTTCATATTTTCGTAGGGCAATGACTCATATTTGAATCCTCATTTTTACTTCTGCTTATTTAAGAACTTTGTGAATACCTTAAAATAGCAGTACTCTATGGGTTACCATGCTAGCCAACCATTGCCAGCAATCCAGTTAATTGGAGCGGGAGTTTCACCGGTAGAGGGCAGGACCAATTTACTATTCCTAGTTTTCTTGTACTTGTAATTTTTGAGTTAAAATATGGTACAAATGAGAGCTGAATTTCGTTTGTGAAATACAAAGGCAGAAAAAAAAACAGGTTGTGTATATAGTTAGTTCTGAATTATTGGCCATGATATATTCACATTAATGAAAAGTCTACATTTTAATTTTAATTCAAGATTATTCATGTATTAATTAAAAGTAAGACTCTTTGTGGATTTTTTGGTCATCAGCTGAAATAGCATGTACATGGGTTTTTTCTGTTCAAGGGTTTAAAAAAAATGAGGACTCACTATGATCCTGTGACATATTTATTATTATACCCACCTTGAAAGTAGTTAAATAAAAAGAAAAAAATATTTACTCAAGGGCGGACAACAAATGGGTGATAGAGATGAAAACAGGATTCAGGAGTTCCAGTGATTAATCTTGCAAACACCTAGTTAGTATCCTTTTCAAATTCTTAAGGTATTGTTTGAAGGATGTTTTTAAGGTATACAGTCTTAAATTACACCTTTTAACATTGTCTGTTTTGGAGGTTAATATAAGAATGTTTTTAACCATATGACTGCTTATTTTTTTAAAAGTCTCTTGTGTTCTTACTTGTTTGAAAATCTAAATGGAAATCCTTCACCAGATTTCCTGACTATTAATCTAGTAGCTAAGAGAACTCCAGTCAAAAAGGGCGGTTGCATTATAGTATGGGCCAATATTATGGAAACAGGTGTGTCAGAGAAGGAGAGTATAGAACTGTGAGAACCTCCAAGAAGACAGAATGTTATGTAAAATAATGCTGTTAAATATACATAAGATTTACTCTTAGCATATGCTGTTTATATATAATGCTTAATAAATATATTTCACTAAAATTTAATATGTCCCTATGGTATAATTACGTAAAACAGATGTGTATTCAATTTAGCAGAAAAGAAAGCAAAGAATGAAACAAAGGAGGAAAAATTTTCACAGAGCTTAGCACAAACTAACTCTGTTTCTGGCTTGTAAGACATAATTTTGTTTTGCAAGCTTCTTGAATGTTACCAGATATTCTTTACTTCTTTAAGTACATCTGCTTTTACACAATGAAGTGCATTTTGATGGAACTTCTGACAGAGGGGAAAAAATGAATGTACTTCTTACCCATAGAGCCTCTTCCAAACCATATCTGAAATAGTAATGAACATGTTGGTCCAATAATATTGACTCAATCAGATCATATGGTGAAACATTTCCAGACATATCGATAAATTCATTGATTCTTCCCATTCTTTTGGTCACTAGACTATAGAAGAAGGGATCACCAGCCATTTGACCTTCATTGTGTATTAAATAAACACCAGATGGTAAGGATTCATTCAGTAAATCTATTCTTTCTTCTTCATAGTCATGTTCACACTGTTGCTTCCCACTGTGTCTTTATCTTTATTTGTCATGGTGCCAAAACTGCCTCTATAGCACCTTTCATGCATCACAGCTTTCAAATCTTGTCCCATTAGTTTCATTTTGTTTCTATCATAAATAATCTACTACTTTCTCATACACTCTTTCATTACCTAATAATGTTCAGTCTTTGTACAAAAGCGTAAAGTATGAAAAGGTTAGTAAGTACAGTTTGCCCATTAGTATATAGGCTGTGTGACACTTTCTTAGAGAAAAATGTAAACTACAGGTAATAATTATGCATTCTGTGAAATATCCATACTTTCAATAACTAGGGATATTTTTTTTGTTTGAATTACTTTTCTATTTTAAACATGTTACTATTTAGAAGTCAATAACATGAAACATTGCCTAGGAAGAGTTAGGTGCCTGGTATTTAGTAATAATGAGTATCTGTCCACTGGACCCTTTTTTTGAAAGATATGGGCTTAAGGAGGATTTACATCATAGTTAAAAGCTATTTGAATCCAGATTTATATTTCTGAATCACCCAAAGTTGAAAATCAAGATTTTGGTTCTGAACCATTATTAGTTCAAATAGGTGAAAAAACCCATAGCAATATAATTAAACCTTGTACATAGAAGTGTAGTATGTACTTCTGCGAAAAAAGATGCATATCATTTTTTCTCTCTCACTATACTCAAGACTAGTAGATCATGAGTTATCACATCTCAGATATGTTACTGATTGAAAAAATACTCCTTCCAAATGTCTAATAGAAAATATTTAGTAATGGAATTTTATTACTAGTAAAAAGAGAATACAATCAAAATTTGGTGGTTATTTAAAGTACAGCGGCATTATTTCTTTATACAGACCATGGCCTTTGAAATAGTTTTGTGCTGTGAGTTACAAAGTTCACCAACCTTTTAGGGGTGGGGTTATTTTTGGTGTTTTTTTTGGGGGGAGTTGGGTTTTTTTTTTTAGATTTAGGCATTGCTGTACAAGTATACTGGAAAGGAGAGAAATTATAAGGAAAAACTTCCGAGTCAGTGGCTTTCTGATAATAATTAACAAACAAGAGACTGTTTTAACTCCCCTGAGCACAAAGAAACACTAATGCTGCCAAGAGTTTTGATGCTTCCTGGATCTCAGAGAGTGTTCTGTTAATCTGCAGGTAGCATATCTCGTTCCAAATAAATAGTAAAGGTAGTAAATATTCCCCTGTCCTGTTACTAACATATCTTTTGGCATGAGGAAGCACATGCTGAGTCCCACATGAAAGTTTACTCCCTATATCTGAAACAGAAAAACATCTGAATTGAGAAAAGAGGGGGCTGTTTGTTGGGGGTTGTTTTTATTGTCTACCAGCCTGTTCTTATGTTCCCCTTGGTACTGCAGGAGTCTGAGGATACCAGAAGAGAGAGAGGACTAAATGGCCAGACTTGTACAGATCATGCCTACCCTATTGCCTAGGTGACACCACTGTGCAATCATTCATTGTCACATGCTCAGTGACTGTGACTGCTCTGTTCACCTGGAGCAGGCAGTGCCTAACGCCCTGTGCACAGCCAGTCGCAGTAGATAAGTCAGGGAAAACAATTAAGTTCAAAATACATTTCTTAATCATGATTCATTACTCTGTTGTCACTACAGAAGCTTGGAATACTTCTTCGATTAACCCAAAGAAGCAGCCACTTTTTGAGGGTGAATGTTTTAAATACATGCATCTTTGTTAATGACCTATAAAAATGTGTTGCTATTGAAGTAATAACTTTGGTTTTAAACTTGACTAGAAAAAAAATTCAACTTAAAAAGATAAATCTTTAATGCTTGCTACCTCCTTGTATGCACATTTTCAAGTATTACTACTCATGAACAGCTTTTTACTCAGTGTATATTGCAAAGAACAGAAATTTAACATTGAACCAAATGAAACAGGATACATTGAAAGACAGTGTCACTGCTGTTCTGCATTGCTTAACATTTGTGTTTCCTTTGAAAATCTGACTAGAGAGATCCATTGGTTTTGTTCTTTCTCTGGCTCCAACACAGAGCTAGAAATGCAGCAGTTGTTTATTGTATCCTTTCTGATGATTACTAAGTCTAGTCTGTTTATTCCTAGGGGGATTTTAGTGATTTTACTTACATTTTATTTTCATTTTATTTTTTAATTGCTAACAAATTGACCAATTTATCCTATGGACAGTCTCTTCTGGATGACATTTAAATTAAATAACTGACTCAAATGCAACACAAAATTCCTATTTCAGTTTATCTTCCTGTAGTTTCAATAATTGGAAATTCTATTACTTGGTCAAGGCTATATTGTGTCCCTAGGCTTCAAAGAAAAAATATTTGGTGGAGGAGGAATGATGTCACTTTAAACCTGCTATGTAGCTCTAGGAGCTGAAAAAGGCAGTGTAACCCCCTCATGCATAAATATATCACCTTAAGTTTATATTTCACTACTTTTAAAAAGTACTGAAGAATATGCCACAATATGTCTTGTTCTAGCAGCTGAAAAATTATGCTATGACTAAAATGACATCATTCTGCCTCCCACAGAATGTTTTGGCTCTGAGAGCTCAAGGAGCAGATGAAATTAACATAAAATGTCACTGTCATACAGAAAGGAAGAAAAAATATTAACATCTTCTGCATTTCTTTCACAGATCTGAGTAGGAGGTCACCATAAAGCATGTCACAAGAACTTTGAGAATGAAATAGAGCCTTTTGCTGAGGGCCAGTACAACCAGCATTGTTGAAATTTTCAAAATAGGGCTTACTGTAAATCAAGATGATCTGTAGGATTTGTGTTTCTTCTGTCCACTATGAGTTACTCCATAGGACTCTTTCATTTATCTTTATATTAACATTAGCCTGATTTTAAATTGTTTCAAAGTTCAGTTTAGAATGATCAGTAGCATTCTAAAACTAGATAACGAACCTAGTTCACACACTTCAATATTTTTTTATTTGTACTGTTGTATCCCAGATTCTCATACAAAAATTACGTTCCCATTGTAGTAAACTATTCTGTGGTCAAATAGTAAGACATTCTCTGACTTAAAGAGTTTAAAACCCAGCTATCAAAAAGGACATGGCAGGTTGGAAAGAAAGCCAGACAGCAACCAGGAGGGTGGGAGGGCAAAGTAACAAACTGAACAAAGCTTACCAAAAAAAGATGGAGGTCTCATCTTACAATATTTAACTAGTATGAAATAGAAATGTTTCTGTGGCTGCCTTGTGACTTAAGAGTCAATGCCCCTTTTCTTAAATTTTAACAGAATTTCCTATGAATAAAGTTGATGTGTGCAAATCTTGAGGCTGTTTAACATCAAGTAAAGGGTGGTCTAGGTGTTGATAGAGAACTTAATAGGCAGGAAGGTGTAATGTGGATATCAAAAGATCTGTTTTGATCATGCTAATTTAAAGTGCCAGCTACACATTTGTGAGAGATCAAGAAGGTAGGTCACAATGCTGGATGTGGGTAGGTGTTTAGTCAACAGCTAGGATTGTTAGATCCTGACATAAGGAGCGAGGTGTAGAGAGTGAAAAATTACTGATTGAGGGCAGAGTAGTAGGAGAAATATACTGAAGAAGGAGACTGGAATGGGAGGAGGCATCAAATAATGTTTCTGAAGGAATGATGAGAAATGAGAAGAGAATAACAAGTGAAGGAAGACAGTGATAGATAAAATTTTTTATATCTTTTAAAATAACACAGCACATAAGACAAAACAGAACTTCTGCATTATACCCAGAAAAAAAGTCCTAATGGAGTGGTGCAGATGGCAATAACCAGGGAATTCTTGACAGTATGGTTCTCACTATATTTCACTGGTCTGGATAAGACTGGAAGAAACAATATTAGCCACTACGTCCAATATAATGTTGATTTGATTCAGTTTTCTTGGATGTTTTACTTGCTGTTTATAGAGAATTAGAGTCACTACTAAAATAAATACAAATTAATCTTCTTAGATTTAATTTACTTTATTGATAATTATTGTAGGATGATTGAAGATACAGAAAATGCAACACAAACAGATGTTTCTTTAATAATCAACTCTAGCCTAAAAGTCAAAATTATTACAAAACGTCATATTTCACTTCCTTGGTATAATCTTCCTTCCTTCCTGACTTTACTCATTAGGGATCAAGATAAATATTTCCAATATAGCTTCTAACTTTTTCTCCCCTACTATATTAAGGAGAGCTAGGCTTGTTTATGGAATCAAATAACTGAAACTGTCTTGGCATCCAAATTCACAAGATACATACATTACTGACCAAATGCAGGTATATAAAGAAATTTCATTGCTTAAGTCCTTCTGCAACAAAGGGAGAAAAAGAATTAGAAAAAAAGGAGAATCAGAGGCAAAGTCAAAATTTTGCTCCCCCTACCCCACACACAACCTCCGGTATGTGAAGAAATTAAAAGTCAAAGTAAAGGTTTGAGAGTTTGTCCAGGAAGGTCACTCGAGTGAGCAAATTCAATGGCATGAAAACAGTGTTTTGACCTTCCAACGTGAATTTACTTGGCAGAAATATTATGCTTAATAATAGAGGATGAATAAAAAATAGATAAAAGATGACACTGAGAAGAGCAGCAGTATGATTTCTTTGGGTATGCATAATGTATAGGGAGTTTCAGACACTTGCTGAGGGTTAAGTACACAGTAAGAAAGCTGAAATCTTGTGGGTGGAAGCCAAAATTTAAGTCTCAAGAATCTGATGGAAATCACAGTTACACTGAAGAACTATATGATGAAACTAATAAAGATAAGAGAGAATAAAGAGAAACTGGGCTTTGCAAGAGGAGGTTGACCCAGCAACTGATTCCTAAAATTGCTCATAATCCTCACCCTGCGCCTCCCCCCAAAAAAGAAAAAGTCCTAATGCATATTCTCCTGTAGCATAAGTGAGCGGTGACTTGTGACTTCAGCTGAGAAAATACTGAGCTTTCCTAGCTGTTGATTTATACCAATAATTGAAGGATCTATGCAAACCCAGAGTATTGAGGAGTAGCTAAAGAACATTTATCACAACTTGAGCCTGAAGATCTTCTAAGTTGCAATAGATTGTGGAGTAAACAGACGGAGAGGTACGATGATAACCCTAGTATTCCTAGATTGCTATGGTAACACTCTAGATTAGGTTGATATTTTGTGGTTGAATACACAATTTAAATGCAACATGGTGATCTCTTCCAAGATATTAGTTATGGTGTTTGGTGTATACTGAGTATTTAAAACACTGCTTTTACTGAAGACAGCGTCTGAATGACACAATAAAATTGTTGGGATATCACTGCCTGAAGATGGTGATGTTTAACTAAGAGCTGAGGAGTACACTGTGTCCAGAAAAAGCTCCCTGATTGAATTTCAGCTGTCAGTATTACGTTATTAGGGCCATGCAGCAACAATAGAGTTTGTCAGCTTATCCAGTGTCACACTCATGCTATATGTGATTTCTCAGGAACAAATATTTTAATATTTCTTATTTTACATTGTAATAAGATAAAATATTTCTGTGATAAGAAAATTGGGAATCAAATACTGAAGTATATAGACTTTCAGAGATCACTTGCAGATAGTTTTTAAAAGTTTTGGCTGTCAACAAATGAGGAGGATGGAGCATTTCTCAAGAACAATGCACTTTAGTGCAGCTTAGCATGTATGTCAGTCTGAAATATCAATTTCTCTGACACAGTAGTGTAATGAACTTTCTGAAAAATGAAAAAATAATAAAAAAGAGAATGTTTAGCTGTAGAAGAGTAAAATTTGTCTTAAAAAACTTGGCGAATTTCCATTTCCATAACAGTTATTTACCTACTCCAGCATGATTCATATTTACAAACATGCATACATTATTCAGGCATGCACAGCTGGCCAGATCCTGAGTTCCTTCATGCAAAAATTTCATTACTGTTAATCAGCTGAAGAAGAAGGATTTTTTTGATTGTGAAAGATCAGAATCTGATCTACTTGGTTTATATTGTACTAAAAATAATATTAAGCATCTTGATCTTCTAATGGAGTTTTGTATTACATTTCAAATTGAAAAGGTTTAAACTTTTGCTAGCTGTTATCCTCAGTCTGACATATGAAATAATTGAATTCAATACAATATTGTGAGTTTCAGGGAGCTTAATTCTCCAGGTTTAGAACAGAATGGAATAAAAATATTTTTGTATGTCAATAGGGTCAAATTATGCATTGCTGTCCAGCAAACAGTAAGTTTTGATCAAGGAAAGTCTTCAGAGTCTGGGACCACATCTATCTTTGCATATTGTAAATGTTTTCTAAATAGGTAGATATATGCACACACACAGACTTTCAATCTATATTGTAAGCTTTTAATACAAAACTATTACACTTAGTCTTTATGCATAAGTGCTAGGTTTTAGAATTACAGCTGCATTCAGAATCAAATAAAATTAACAAAAGGCTTGTTTAAGTTCCCATTCTTAGCTTCTTATTCAGATGCCTGTGTATTTTACATATTCTATAATATAGACCTATATTCTAAGTGTTGGTAGTGCTCTTAAGCGGTTTGTCTCACAGCCAGATTTATCTTAGTACCATTATACCTGGAAGAACAGCATTAAGGAAGCCTTTCTTTTCAGTTCCTGATTGTGATTGCTAGCATATCAAATTTATTCGCTTGTAATCCAGATCATTTTCCAGAAGCTTTGAGAAATGTATGTAGTAGTTTGTTAGAGAGCTCACAGAAACCCTATACTGACAGACCAAAAAGCCCTTTGACTGTCACTTTATGTCATTAACAATTTCTAAAACCATTACAGATGGGATGGACTGATTAGAACTGAGGAGGAAGGATCTTTTTCCCAGCCAGAAATATCCCCTGAGACTTTTCCTGCATGTGAAGTTTCTAATGATTAATGGGAGAAAAATAGGACCGCCTGCCCCACAGTTGCCACACACTTTATTTAGGAAAGAGGTTATTTATATTTGGTGATCTGCTTGCATTGGATGTCTTTAGAAGTTAAATATTAATGGAATATTTTTTAAAAAGAGCTAACAAAATAAAAAACAAGCTCTAAATATTGCTCAGTTTTTTCCTTTTCAATATTCACTTTTTAGTAGCTTCACTGTAATTTGTATAAATGGTGCTAAAAGGCTAAAATGTTTATCTTCTCCCCCCCCTTCCATTCTGATGTTTTATTTCTGTAAATGAAAGCTACAGCTGGAATATTGTTTTACTACAAATCTCACACCAGCACTGTCGGTTGTGATGTGACACCAGAGATTCTTATCTGTAGGCTGGGTTGGAATTATTAAACATTCTCACATTGTGCAAAGTGTTGAGGATGAACAGCAGTGCAGTGAGGTGCATCCAACACTTCTGTGCTTCCCACCTGATCCTTGAAATATGACTCCTTTAAAAGGCTAATATTTGCTTTATATAGAAGTGACAATATTCAAGCACTAACATGTACTGGAAATATTGCTGAATTCTATGTTCCTCTAAGTTCTTTTCAGAAGAGAAAATTTGGGGGAGGGAGGAGGAAAGAAGGAAGATCATTCAAATTAAAGAAAGGGAAATGTATTATTTCTACCAAAAGTATCTGCAGTGCTTTTATGAGGGGAGAATTTCCAGTTAATCCAAGTGATTAGCTTTCTTGAGCTGACATAATATTTTATCACCTTTAAAAATAAGGGACTAAAAAGGGAAGCAAAGGTACATTTCTGAATGGCTGATTTTATTTTTTATCTGACAAATATTGTTATATTCACAGTGTTTTCATTTTCATGATAATTATTAAAATGAAAATGCTAACAACACCATGGATTCAAGACCAACCTAACCACCTGAATAATAAATCTGCACTGCTTTTCTGGAAACGTCAGCATGAGGTGTAGAAAGGGAGTGACAGTAAACTAGTGTTTGTGCTATAATTACATATACTTAAAATGCATGAACTAAAGTTAGCTCACTAGTCTAATTCTACTGAGTAACTGTATACCACATCACATGAATCAGATCTTACAAGGCAGAAGGTCCATAATAATGCAACAGTCATGGACATGGAAGTCTGACAAACACCTAGATGCTCTACAAATTCCTGACACAGATGAGATGATTTATTTCATTATGTGCTATAACAAGATGGTTCAGAAGGAGGCTATAGGGACAAGAGAGACATAGGAATCAGTCCAGAAGTACCCTAGCTTTCTTTATAATACTGCTAGGAAGTAGCTGCCTAAAACAGAATAATGAAGACTGGGTAAGAGGAAGAACCTGATCCCAGTTAGTCTGGTTGGGGTGTGTAATTTTATTGCTGCAAAACCAATCAATGAAATGAAAGTTTTCTCCAGTGTTTTCTTCTCTCTTTTGTGATTTTTTCTTCTGATTTTTTTTTCATTCTCTGTTTGTATGGTTTACAAGACCTAGTAATAGAACTAGAGAATTACACCACAGTAACATCTCTCCTATTATACATATTCTAGCATTGTTACCTCACTCAAAATATACAAACAATAACACAGTGCCTTCAAACCTGGATCAGCTGGGAACTGCTAGGAATACAAAGAAAATAAGTCTAATGCTATATGCAGCATGAAAATTCTTCTATCAGAATTTTTCCTTCTGTGTGAGATACAATTATATATGCACAAGTATTTATAATTATTATAGTTTCCAAGGCTTTGGCATTGGTGAAAGTAACAACCTAATAAGTAACTAGTTTCAAGCAACTAAAGTCAAACAGGACATGAACTGAAAGGGAACATATCTTTCTAACTTGTAACAAAGACTAGAAGTCTACACAAAAATTGTTTGCTCTAAGTTATACTGCAATGTCATTTTGAGGAGAATAAATATTAGACATAAAACTGAGAGTCCAAAACACAACACAGTTTGAAGTCTATTCTCTGTTTCCTAAGTCAGTCTTGTAAAAACCCAGTTACTTCTTAGTTTTGGGCATACATTTTTTTTTCTAATTAATGTTGTCATGGCAATGGGAAATTTTTATTTTTGGAGTGCTGAGCAGCCATGCTCAAGTTTAAATCAGCGGGAAGAACAGGTGCTCAGCGCCTTTGAAAATAAAGTTTAGTGGACAATAGAATTTGCAGTCAATGTTATTGATGATGTAAATTTGAGCTTAGCAAATGCGGATGCTTGTTCCATGTAAAAACTTATTCCTCATTTAGTGACTTCATCATCCCCTGAGCTTTACCATTCTGTAACACAAATCTCATTCTGATTAATGTTTCTGGGTGGGTGGAAGGCTTCAATTTGTACTTCACACTAGTATCAATACTGCTGTTTGATCATGCTTTTGTCAGCTTAATACTTTTGTTTTCATAAACAGTTGGTGCCATAATACTACAATTGGTCCTGCTGAATTTGTCCATATAAATTGGGAATACTTCAAGCATTTTGAACAGTGAAGTAAAGGAAAGCTGCAAAAGTAAATTTTCTCAATTAGGTCTTTTCTAACCTTAGGAAAAGTGATGTCTTAAAAATAATTTTTTAAATTATTATACAGTCAAGTTCTGTCTTCTAATTTAACTTCAGAAATATACCTTTCAAAGAGGTATTTATTGTATGTACTCATTAATGTATATAGAAGACCCATCAAAGACAACAAAAGGAATATATATGGTAAGTTAGTCTTTTGATTTTGTCACAAATCCATGCCTGTTGTTCTGTTACAAACATGTGAGAATGTTTCAAGAAAAATGGTTGAAACTTATAAATTAAAGGTTCTTCAATATTGCATCTGGCTGTAACATCTAATTAACATTTTAAAGGCTACAGTTTAATTTAAATGAATGGCAGGCCTTTGACTGCACAAGACAGCTCAGGAACATGATTACAACAAAGTAATTTCCCTTTGTCAGGTACAGACTTTCAGTAATAGTGTTCTCTTAGCTTAATAAAGTTAAGCACCACTTACAATCGGCACTTCATTTTGCTTCTTTCTATTATATAGAATGGTGGTTGTTCAGTTCTTATAGCAGCCATCTGCGTAGGTGTTCATTTGTACTCTCCTGCTGTGTGGGTACTCTGTCTAATTCCCAAGCTTCTAGCTTTATAATAGTTTCGCAAAATGCTGTTTGAATTTTTATAAGCTAGTTTTCATTATCATTAGTTGAATGTTCCAAAGCTTTATACTGCCCAATATGGTTCTATTTTGACTCATGTTTGTATGCATTGATAATGTCTCTGTGCTGTAATATTAGTGTTACAATATCCACTGGAAAAACTTGTTGTATAAGTAAGTTGAAATTTATAACGTTATAATTTATTCTATAATCTTCCCTTTCCCCCAAAAATTAAATAAAATTACAGATATATTTCAAAATCATGATATAGTTTTCATTTAAAAGTTTGATTCCTTTTCAGTGCAGCTGCAAAATTTGTGCAGGTTAAAGATATCCTAATGGGTAATGTGTAACCTAATAAATTGGAACATTCTGATACTGGTTTGTCACTATCTAAGACCCCTTGTTGCTGTTAGTTCCTGTAGTTCTGCTTCAGACAAAAGGGAACGATGTGATGGAATGGTATTCTGTAATTTTTTCTGTATTACTTTGCCCTCCTCTCTTAAGTAAATTCAGCCATTATTACCCCTTTGCTTAGAGCCTGTTAGAGCATTCCACAATAGAAGGTCCCCCTTGTGTTCCTCAAACATGTCTTGTGTTCCCTCGGAGAGGCATATTTGGAAGAGCAATTAAGCATTGTTGTTTGCAAAAGAAAGCAAGACATCTACTAGTATTCTATACTTATATTAGGCCCTCTTTCTTAGGATCCCAGAATGCTTTAGAAGTGTTCATTAAATTTATAACACTAACTGAAGCATGTACTTTTTCACATGTATATTATAGTTATGGTGTGGATGATTAAACAGAGTCCTGCAAAGGAAAAATGAAAATTACTTGTTACGTGATTTTTTTAAAAAAAAAAGTAAGTGGCAGAAATGGAGTGCAGCTATCATGGTTCTTAGTATTTCTCTGTAGTTTAAAATCCATGGGCATTTGGAAGAAGGAATCATATTTTGCCTTAGTTATTTACTGTTGAGGGAATAGTTGTTTCAAGACGTATTACTGTTCAGTATAGCCTTTTAAAACTTCTCTTTGAAATACATGCAAAATCTAGAAAAATCAGCATTAAATCACTGTTTTTCTCAGTGAATATAGACTAGATATAGCCATCTATCTAATTTAGCTTTCTCACACCATATTAATGGCGTGATTAAAAAATAACTCATCCCTAAACTGGGGTAAAAAAATACATATTTAAATATGCAGGAAATTATTTTTTATTTTGAAAATTTTATAATTTAAATTATTGATTAAATATTCATAAAGTTTTTATATTCTAAAGCTTTAAAACTGGTTTAACTTAGCAGGCAGCTAAAAGTCACACAGCTGTTCACTCACTCCACCCCAGTGGGATGAGGAGAATATCAGAAAAAAGGTCAAACTCATGGGTTGAGATAAAGCCAGTTTAATAAGACAGAAAAGGAAGGGAAAATAATAATAATGATAAAACAATATATAAAACAGGTGATGCACAATGCAATTGCTCACCACCCACTGACTGATGTCCAGGTAGTACCCGAGCAGCAGCCATGACCTCCTTGTCAACTCCTCCTAGTTTTGTTCAATATGGCATCACATGGTATGAAATATCCCTTTGGGCAGTTTGGATCAGCTGTCTTGACTGTGTCCCCTCCCATCTTCCTGTGCACCCCCAGCCTCCCTGCTGGCAGGGGAATATGAAAAGCTGAAAAGTCCTTGACTTAGTGTAAACACTGCTCAACAACAACTAAAACATCAGTGTGTTATCAACACTATTCTCATCCTAAATCCAAAACACAGCAATATGCCAGCTACTAGGAAGAAAATTAACTCTATCCCAGCTAAAACCAGGAGAAAAATACATGTAACTTGAAATTATATTTTTAAAATAAAATTACAAAGAATTATGCAATAAGCTCCTAAGTAGTTGTCAGAAATATTTTGAAACAATAATCTACATTCTTAGATGTCTTTTCATTTGCCTATCATATCTCAGTCAAACTTTTCCTATTTTGCAGTGCAAGGAACTTGTAGTTTCAGTAGATTCATGGTATCATCCCTAAAACTGAAGACAGTATTGTTAAGAGCATAGAAAGAGTTCCTTTGTGAGATGGGAAGAACAGATAAGACTGCGAAATGTGTTGGAGTTCGGATATGAGTTTCAGTCATGAATGCTGCAACTTAGCTGAGAAATTATTTTATCAATCACTGTGTGCTGTGTATCTGAAAAATTAAAAGAAACAGAAGAAATACAGTTGTCTGGATGAATCTGAGTGGAAACAATACTCCTTTATCTCTGCTTACTAACTCACAAGAGTTATTTTTTTCATTCTATGACCATAGCATAAATTCTGTTGAGCGGGAATTCCTATATACCTTGATGACGCATATCAATTACTGTTAGAGAATGGTGCTTAATTTTTTTCACATTTTCAGAACATTAAACTTGCTTTGTGTTAAAATCCATGCTAGAAATCTCAAGCAAGCTAGGTCAAGGAGAGTTCTGTTGTTTTTCACTGCAGCCAAAATTTCACTTTCTGTTCTTTATTTAAATATCTGAACATCAGGGAATCCTCAAGTTTGTATCTGGCAATCGGCACTATGTAGTTTATTCTGTGGTAAGGTGTTCTGTTAAGATTGGATCTTCAGTGGTCTGTTTTTTTATAAAGTACAAAGGAGTAAGTATTTCTGTAAATCAGCCTGAAAGTGTGAGGTTTTTTTTTTCTCTAGTTCTGGATTCAGTACATGCTCACTAATCTAAAAAGCCCTGCATGAGCCTGAGCCTAATTAATTCAATGATCTGCAAACTCCATGAGTCTTATCATGGCAACAGCAACAGACGATGCTTCTTAAATTTACATCCTCTAGAGTGCACTTAATAGGATCAGAGCAGTCACAAAGAAGAATACTCAGTTATGGAATTTGTTTCTACCAGTAATCGAATCGAGTATGATTCTTTCCATTTACAGACACCCGCAGCCAGAAAAAGAATATTTTCTTATTGAGCATTAGTTTTGTCCTGAAATGTGTACAAAATGATCACACAAATAAGAAGACCTCAAGGAGGAGGAACCATAGTTTTACTGCTGTTATGACTGGGGTTTTGCACAGGACAATTTATGTAAACAACTCCAGGAAGAATGATGGGCATTTTAAAAATACAAGAGGAGATATATATTACAGCAATCCGAGTGCCTTGAGATAAAATGAAAAACCCAGGGGTCTTTGTGAGCTATTTTATGATTCAATTGAGTTTTTGTTTCAGTCCTTCTAATTAATTCTTAAGCTTTAGTTCATAATAGGAAGCAAGTTATGCTTTTTATTTATTTTTTCAGTGTTAGCTGAAAAGGCCTAGGACTGCATCCAAATTTTTAAAGTACCAATGAACCAAATATATTTTTTATCTTAGAATCTACTCACAAAAAGTGCAGATGGCACCACCAATAAATGACTGTCATGGACCAAGATCTTTTCTATGCAAATGACTAATGCATCACTACAATTCTGTCAGAGCAACAGAAAGAGGCTGCCAAAAAAAATCATATCATAATCAGTGAGTGTTCCTGATTGTTCACTGTTTGTAGCACATATGGATCCTCTGAAATACAGAACACCTACCTAAAAGAAATACTCAAATCATTATGCATCATGAACTTTTGCATGTGTTTAGAATGTTTTAAGGAAACTATTTGGTCTACAATAAACAGACATATTTTCCCAGTGTCATTACAGCAATAGCTGTGTTAAAAAAAGAAACAAACAAAAAAACCAAACAAAAAAAATAAACAACATGTTAGAATCTATGCTTTAATTTACAAAGCAATAGTCAGGACACAGTTTGAAACTGAGCTGTCTCAAGTCTTTTTCATAGGCTCCTTGAAATGTGCCTATAGTATGAAAAGTAGATATGTAATAAACGTTTGAAGAACAGGAAGGGAGAAGGAGATAATTATTCTATCTATAAAACTTTTTATTGTATTGATCGTGGAACACAGCTGACTTCTACCAGTCTGGTTTCCAGTGTGAGAGATCACTAGATCCCAATATCTATACAGCAATTGAAAATATAACATTTTGCATAAACCCCAAATGTTTAACAGAAACTTATGAGGTATCAAAAACTGCATGTAGAGCAAACCAATTCAAAAGGAAATAAATTCACAGAATTTTTGAAAGGTGACAAAAATAGAAGAGAGAAAATCTAGTTCTATTGAAAACCACTGACAAATTTGGAAGAAAAGGCTCAAAGCAAAGATCAGACAAAATTAGAGTATTTCTTGAACACTTCTTTAAAATAGAAATACATGCTTAAATCAATTCTTTCTATGAGTCCCTGTAGCACTTTGAGAAGAGCTTGACACTTCCTCTCAAACTGCCATGGTTTCAAATAGATGGGTTTGCCTGGGGAATCAGCTCAGAGGCTCTCTCTCAACATTAAAACTCTATCACAGAGATTATGCTCCATAAAACAATTTATGAGAAAAAGTACATGTTTGCTTTTTCCAGAAGCCAAAAGGATACGGGACTTTAGAGGGAAGCATCTATTGCTGGGAGAATTCTTATGCCTCAGTAGTTCAGATAAGTTTACTGTACATTAGGCCTTCTCTGTAACAAAGGCCAATTCCCTGTTTATCACGTTATAGTTTGAGTCATCTAAAGATATCTGTTATTCAAGATTTTGCAGTCAGGCAGGCCCCCAACATGGAAGAAATTTTAAATCTCGATTAGACCCCTACAATCATTTCATCTGAAGTAACCTATTGTGATTATAGCACACTCTTAAAAAAGTTATCCCATCTTTATTTAAAGATTTGAAGTTATAAAGAAGTTCTTTGTTCCAGTTGTGTTGTCATATTCAGTGTGGAATTTATGTCTTGTCTGAATATGTCTTTCATTTTTCATTCACTGAATCATGTTGGATTTTGTTTTGTTAGAGGAACAAATCACCTTTTTTTCCCATTTTACGTATTCTTATACTCTCAACAAATCCCTTTTTAATCTGCTTTTAGAAAAATAAACCCAATATAGCAGCTTACATCCGGATGGAGAATGCTTCTGTATCTCAACTTGTTCTGCTGTGTGAATTCTTTCCTTAAATAAATTTATAAAAAAACCCCTGCAAATAGTGTTCCACTCCTGCCTTTATTATTGCCATGTAATGAAATTGTCTTCCTATTCATCTCACCTAATGTTATTCAATGTAAGGGTATGTATCTATTCTGAGCTGGTCAGAGTTTGCTTTGCAATTAAAGGAGAAGGAAAAGCTATTTTACAATGTCAATCATCCTATTTTAAGAAGGATGACTCACCCTCTGGAATATTTGTATCTCTCTCTTAAGTACACAGGGAGCCCAGACTGCTGGTTAGATTATATTTCTACCTTTCAGGCAGCTACAATAGGTGAAAAGATTCCCAAGTATATGGTGAGTTATTTCCATTCTTTCACATGAGACTTGATTTGATTAAATGAATTAAATTCTACAGGCAAAACAGATGGGAAAGAGCCTGCTTTGAAAATCTTTTTGAGACTTCAGCTCTAACCACTTTGCAGCTTCAGGACTTCAGTAGTTGTGCATACTCCTACCAATTTGTATTTAAGAATTTGGACCACTTTACTAGAGAACACACATGTGCAGGTAGATAGTTTTGTGAGCCTATTTCTTCAAGGAGCTGTGGAAAATAATTGTTCAAAGCCTCACAATATAGATTTAGCTATTAATTTTTTCATAGCTTAGTTTGTCATCAAGAAAACAGAGACAACATTTCTCGTGTTTGTTGCATCTGCTTGCTAAGTATATTCTTTCACTGAGTTTATAATCTATTTTGAACTAGGGCCATGTCTCTGCTCTGTTTCTGTGGCACCTGAAGGTTGTGGTCTGTAGACAACATTACAAGGCAAATAATTACTGTTTGTACTCTGACTGTTTAGACTTTGACATCTGTTTTTTACAACATCTAGTGCAACAGAACTCTGATCTTTTTTGGTACTTCCAAGTTTGCTGTAATACAAATAAAAATAGCATGAAGAAGGTTTCTTTAAAGGCTTAGAGAGGTTTAAATACCTGCATCAACAGTGCTGCCATGTGACCTGCTCACCCAAATTTGTTAATGATGTTCCCCTTTACGTACAAGTGTGTGGCTGTGTGTTTCTTTCTATGATTACAATTGCTTGGGTGCATGGATATCAGCTTCTTAGAGTGCATTAGCAAAACACCTATCTAAACAGGTTATGCTCTGGCTATGAGCTGCACTCAAACACTTGCATTAACCATTTCCTCTTTCACCAGATTTCAGTGGTAGACCTGCACCTCTACATTGTTAATTTATACATATCAATCCAAACACTTTCTTGTGGAATAGATTTTGGTCTTTGGAACAAAAATGACAAAAGCAAGTTTTGCTCTTTAAGTCCTAGCAACCAGGTTTAATTGTCCAACTTCTCAAGTAATCAAGGGTGGGATCAGAGTGGATCAGTAAGTATGCACAGCATTGTGACAGATCAAAAGAAGACAAAAGTAAAACCAAAACATTCCTAGCATAACCAGTGCTGAATGCTTTAATTTCTTAAAAATTAATCTGGAAAAATTCCCAGATCATACATCTGTCATGTTAATTTACAGAGGCTGAAGTCTAATGGAGAAACACTGAAGAGGATCATTCTTCCTCTTTCCTTCCTCTGTTCAGCATGATGACTCCCCCCGCCCCCAATGTTTCCTGGCTACCTGGCAAGTTTAAGCATGAACACCTGTATTCTAGCTAGAATTTGCTGTGTGCTGGTAGGTGCCACTGTCGGTCCATCTGTCCAATATTTTTCTTATGCATTGTTTAATATCACATGGGCCAGTATTTGTAGTTGGAGTCTGTGACAAAGAAGGAACAGGAGACAACATGTTTGTTCCCCACCAAGACTTTGGTTATTCCTCTTAAATTATCTGCTATAGTTTGGTTTATTTTTTTCTTCTGTTAAAATGCAGCTGTGGTACTGTAAACGACAAGTCATCCTCAGTCATCTTGAAATCTCTGGGATTTAGGTCTGATCTCATTTTCACAGATTCTATGTCAAATATGAGCTATTCTTGATTGCCTCCAGTTTCTGTGGCCAGAATCAGATACATAGTTATAGACATATATAGATCTTCCTAGTTCACAGAAGCTGCTGGGAAGTTTTTTTCTTTTCATCAATAACCAATCTGGTTGGTGACAATTTAGAAGACCTATTAATTTTTCAGTTTGCAGATTTTTTGTTTTTAAACCCAATTTTTTCTTTAGAAAAGCAGTGGTAGTTATTGAGATAGATGTAGTAAGCATCATGATGCTACAAAAATGTTCTAACTTCTACTAGAAAATACACTAATGTTCTATCTTAACACCAAACTAATTGCATTGCATTAACTGACACAGACACAATCAGATTTTTGTGTCATTCTGTTGTTTAGTTCATCAGACAGAGAAGTATCTAAAATGAGGATGTGTGAGAAGTTTAGAGGTTCAATAGTCAATTTAATCTATTGATTTTAATCATTCATAGTCCAGTTCTTAAGTAGGTTCAAACTGTGCAGAACAATTCTTCTTTTTCTTATAATTTCATATAATATTATGATAACACAAGTTGCAAAACTGATGTGAGTCAAAGAGGTTTACTTCTAAAAGAATGAGTCATGTTAGACTCAAAGCTTCAAATTTGACTGACTCAGTAGGCTTTGTAGCATTGTCTGCGTAATGCTAGAACAGAAGGATATTTTTTTCAATTTAATTAAGTCATGGAATCATAGAATCGTTTAGATTGGAAAAGACCTTTAAGATCATCGAGTCCAACTGTTAACCTAACACTGCCAAGTCCACCACTAAACCATGTCCCTAAGCACCACATCCAAACATCTTTTAAATACCTCCAGGGATGGTGGCTCAACCACTTCCCTGGGCAGCCTGTTCCAATCCCTGACAACCCTTTTGGTGAAGAAATTTGTCCTAACATCCAATCTAAACCTTCCCCGGTGCAACTTGAGGCCGTTTCCTCTTGTCCTATAGCTTGTTACTTGGGAGAAGAGACCAACAACCACCTCACTACAACCTCCTTTCAGGTAGTGGTAGAGAGTGATAAGGTCTCCCCTCAGCCTCTTTTTCTCCAGGTTGAACAACCCCACTTCCCTCAGCTGCTCCTCATAAGACTTGTGCTCCAGACCCTTCACCAGCTTCATTGCTCTTCTTTGGACACACTCCAGCAGTTCAATGTCTGTCTTGTAGTGAGGGGCCCAAAACGGAACACAGTATTTGAGGTGCGGCCTCACCAGCGTTGAGTACAAGAGGACAATCTCTTCCCTAGTCCTGCTGGCCACACTATTCCTGATACAAGCCAGGGTGCTGTTGGTATTCTTGGCCATGTGGGCACACTGCTGGCTCATATTCAGCTGGCTATTGGCCCACACCCCCAGGTCCTTTTCTGCCAGGCAGCTTTCCATCCACTCTTCCCCAAGCCTGTAGCGCTGCATGGGGTTGTTGTGACCCAAGTGCAGGACCTGATACTTAGCCTTGTTGAACCCCATACAGTTGGCCTCGGCCCATCGATCCAGCCTGTCCAGATCCCTCTGTAGAGCCTTCCTTCCCTCAAGCAGATCAACATTCCTGCACAACTTGGTATTTTCTGCAAACTTACTGAGGGTGCACTCGATTCCCTCATCCAGATCACTGACGAAGATATTAAACAGAACTGGCCCCAATACTGAGCCCTGGGGAATACCACTTGTGACTGGCCACCAACTGGATTTAGCTGCATTCCACAACTTGTAGAAAACTACACTTTCTATTTTATAAAACACATTTAGACAAATCTGGAGACATATCCAGTTCTGATGTCTCTAGTTCAAGAGCTGCAGCTTTAAAGGGGACAAGTTGGCCTTTGTAGAATGATTTGAGAAAACAAAATTATTTTCAAGTGTCTATGCTTCCTATATAAGCAATATGTATATATCTATAAATACATATATAAACCCCACACACTGAGTGCTGCCAACAGCCACTATGAATGAAATGCAGTGAGAACAAGCAAAGAAAGCCTGGTTGCTGTCTTATGGTTAACCATTTTGTTACACCCTTTTTTTTAAAATCACAGATGTACACTTTCCCTTTCATGATGAATTCCCTTTAGTGGCACACATTAAAAGAATTTAGATATTTAATTCCAAAGCTGTATTCCTGAAATTCCTGTTCAAATGCCATGTAGTAAAGGAATTTATGTTTCAGAGATGCTGCAATTCTGACCACAAATTTCCTTTGTTCCTGCAGCTCTGTTTTATAAATTGGAGAGTATGCCATACTTAATAAGATCAATGAGCTTGTTACTTCTTATGCATTTGTTCTGAGAAATTTAAACCAGTAGAACATGCCTAAAGTTGATGTACTGGATTGGGATTCACACAAATCTCACTGGTGCTACACTTTCATCAAATGGCCGTAGGCCCCACTACAGAAATGGAGTACCTGAGCTTACTTTCACAGTATTTTTTGATCAATCCTTCTGTTTTGAGAACCTGCCATCTTAGTAGGTGTAATTAAATGAAAGCTGACATCAGTGAGAGAATTTCCGTTTCTATCAAAAGGTTTTTGAGTGAGTCACTAGATAGAGAGCCATTTCAACATTGTCAACACTTTTGTTTACCTTTTATTTACTAAGAATTTCTACCTATAAAATAACAGTGCATTGAAGCTTTAGGGATGTACTTTAGCAGCTCTAAAAGTGTTGGAAAAACCAACAATCTGCTGGCATTAAAAAACCACACTCCAAACAGAGCCATTATTATTTTAATGCTGCTTTGTAGGTATTTTAATAGAACATGTACCCACAGAAAAAACATACACAAATAATAATACAAAAGGCCCATGTTTTCATTACCACCAGAATGAGTGAACTGATGTTTGCAATGTTCTGCTTTGTATGTAACTTTACTTGGCAACAGAGGCAATATTTATAGTAAAGTCTATCACCGCTTATTAATGTTATACATTAGAGTATTTTGCTACTTCAAAAAATGATATGTTAAAATATGCTGAAACATTTTCAAATAAAACAAGAAAAAATGATTTAACAATTTATTAATTGTATTTCATTGTTTAAATGGTAGAGCATGATGAACCATTGAATGAAACAATGTAGATATATTGATTTCATCTATCTTAATTGTTGTAAGCATTTATAAAGCCTTAATGAAGCCTCAGGGGGACAATTTCCCACCTTGTTTATTTAAAAATTACTAAAAAAAAATCTAAACCACAATTTTCAAGTAATTTATATAAAAGCAGAGGACTAAGCAATTCATTTGTGATATACATATTTTTGCATTCCTGATTACGAAATACCCTTCTTACTAGGAAATTTCTGTTTGATGCATTTTAAAATGTTTGCATATATAATGTGACTTGCTTTCTAAATTTATAGTAGGAAAATATTTTTTCCAAATATTATTCATTAGATTTCAAATATTGAGCTAACAATTTAATTTTCTTTGAAGTGAATACACTAAGCAAAGTAATTGTATAGTCTAATAATTTACCCAGACCAGAAGATTTAAAACAGCTGAGTATATTTCCTTATAATCAACTGTGGAATTTAAATGTGGAATAGTTATACACTAGCAGTGAATTTTCATAGGTTCAATTCTGAGATGACTTCTATATAAAAGTTGAAACAGTTCTATTTCAAGGAGTTATTCCTCCTATTTTTTCATAAGACAGTTGACAGTTTTTCTGACAGTAGCTGCACACAAAGTAGCTAATTGGTATTTCCACTGGACAGCAACTGTAAAGTTCAGATATGCAAAATAAGCAAGGTTCGTAAGTACTACAGATTGCAGGGGAGTCCCAAATCATTCAGTCCATCACTTTCACTTGGAGTTTGATTTGTATTCTCTATGGAATCTACTTAGGCTTGACAGGGAATAACGAACCTTATAACCCAGCAGGATTTTCTTTCTCTTTTACAAGCTTCCTAAGGCTCCATTTTGCCACAAGGCCATTCAGGTCATTTGTGAAGATAAAAGTTTAGTCATTGATGAAAGGGATGCAGGTTCTTGCAGATGGAGTAGTGGTGGAAAAAAAAGAAGAATGGTTAGCTGCTTTGGAGGAGTTGCTTGGACAGCCTGATATATTACAGGTGCTATGCAAAGATCTTCAATTTTAAAATGCCGTCATTTAGTCCTACCCTGGAAAATAACTACCTTTTACTATGATTGGGAAGTTTCGCGTTATTTCTTCACCTTTTCAAGATTAAAGCTGTCCATTTTTCTCTCCTGTTTAAAAAGCTAGCATCGTAAATTCTACTTTTGATATCAAAGTGTAGTACCAGGATCCATACCAATAGAAAATAAAGATGCTATCCCAAAGATACACATTCAGAATTTGCAAGGACATTTGCCTTACAGATTCCTATGAAGATGCAAATCTTCTTTGAGCAACAGGACCTTAGTAAACAATTTTGCTGATGAAGTGAAAGCTGGACTAGAATTTAACCTATTTTTCTGTGGCTACATGTTCTCTTCAGTGCTGACAACAGGGGAAAAATAGGAGAAACTTGCATTACAAAATAAGCAGAGCTGACTGAGAACACAAGCAAGGTTTCTTTTTCCTTTCATTTACCCTTTTGCTACTCTTTTAGTTTAACTAGTCTACTATAACTAGTTTTGTACCAGTGCACCAGATAATCAGACAAATACTATTTTAATTTATCAAATAATTGGTGACTTTAAAAATCTCATATAAGCCTTTAAAAATCCCTCATTTCTTAATAAAAATAACCCTAAAGATCTGAAGAAAATACAAGTATGTTTGAATTAATAACTTTAAATCTTCTTGGTTGTTGTTCTCATAGAGATTTTTCCCAAGCTAAAACTGGCTTGCATTTATTGGCTAATAAGATTTATTCTTTATAGATTCTTTGTAATTTGTAACATAACCAGAATGTGGTATTGTAACCGGATATAGTATTTCTTATTGTTAGATGAGAAGATACACTATTTAACTGTGTAAATTAAAGATAGCCTTACATATAATTATTCAAGTTCTTAATTTTTACATTATTTCTCTTAGAAAAATGGTGAACTTAATGATTACCTTTTAGTATGTATTTGAGTGAAGTTAATTTTGTACAGAAATTTTAAAACAGTTAAGTGCAAAAATTAGGAAGTTAAAATTTATTGCTCAAGTAAAACTACTAGTTGTGTTGGATAAATAAGAAAACTGTTCAGGAAAGCATCATTTGTGTGTAAATAGCCTCCTAGTAAAACTGAAGTAAGCAAAATAGTCACCATTGTGTTCCCTGGCAATCTGCTATCATAGGCAATTGCTTACTTCTTGCCTTGAGACATTTCTGAACTCGTTTATTTAACAAAATTAGAATTTTTCATGGTTAGTGAAATTAATTGATAGTTTTTGTTTAAAGATTTTAGAATAATTAAATCTCAGGCTTTCATAAGTAATTTCTTTACCTCTCAGTTTCTCATCTTGAATGAATTAGAGATTGAAGAAAACTGACCTGCATCATTCCCCTGTATAATCATAGAAGCAGCTGACCTGTTACTTCAATACACTATAGATTCAGGTGCCTATTCAGTTTTCTCTCCATCCAACAGTTTATCTTTATTTAAAATTTTGGCAGCTAATTTATACATAATTGAATAATGTTATTTAAAAGATTTTCATATAAGAAATGGGGATCTTGGGGTATAGATTTTGTGACTATGCAAATAACAAAGAATAGAACAGTAATGTGAAAGTTGTTTGTGCCAGGTCTGGTTCTACAAAGAGGGTCCACATGCTTATAAAGTCAGATTATCAATTGTTTTTATATTATTTGAATGCTGTATAAAAATGTGTTTATATTCAAAGTTCTTAGCCATGTGCTGAGCTGCATCTTTCTTTGAGATGCTGAATGTTCCCTTGATGTATTTTAAACCATAATGACATTTAAGAAAGCTGAGATATTGCAACTCTCAAATGATTAAAATAAATCTTTTGTTTTGGTCAAGAACCTAAGCATAGACAGCATGTGCCAGAATGGAATGTCTCCTCTTTTGTACTTAGCTCTTTTTGCCTGGTAGTGAAAACATGTGCATTTAGAACTCAGCCTCTCATGAAATCCATACCAGTTGCATGTCTGATAGGCTCCAGCAATTCTCCAATAACATTTACATAGGGGTTGAGGGTGGAAACCAATGAGAAATATTGAGTTATATATTTAAATGCAGCACTTTGCTTTGCAGGTGACTAGTGAATGCTCTTCAACATTTGGTTTCAGCTGATTTTATTTTGATCCATCTAGAGAACACCTAAATACTCTTGCTTTCATTCAAAAATTAGTAACAGTTGAATATCAACCTCTCTAAACCAGTTTTAATGTGAAAAAATATCATTAGCAAATAAGACCAGCTAATGCTTAGAAACTTAATTACCAAACAAGTGCCCCTAGCTAGCCTAACAATACCTCCCTGAACATTTCAATTCTGCTTCCCATGAAGCAGAACCTTATGAGTTCTCTACCTGTTTTTTAATGGTTTTTGTTTGTTTGATCACAGTTATCCACCCCCCCTTTTGATTTCTATTGTTATTTACACAGGTATATTTACATGTGTTTTCATTTCTGGGATCTCTGCACAGAAACTGAAGTAAGGCTAATTAGATGTATGAAGCTTACAGTCAGTTTCCAAAGTAGATCAGCATAGATCAAAGGTATGTGCTTGGGAAAAGTTGTGCTGTCCTTATCGTTCTAAAAGTCAGTCTTTTCCCATCTCAGTAGAAACAAGACTGAGCTACCACATTTCTAACTATGGCAATTACTTACTCTGAGTCTCTCAGGTAAACTTTAGGCCTGAGGTGTAGGCCCAGACTCACCCTATCTAACGTGAGGTTATGGGATGTAGAGAAGTAATAGCCTGAACTGTTTAATGTTAAAGGGAGAGAGAGGTACCTCCAAGTCTGGTTCAGCTCACTGAAAACTGCATTGCTGTAACCTCAAGACCATCATTGCAACCTGAACCCAGACAAATTCTGACTCAAGATAAAGCACCCATTTTAAATAATCAGAATAAATAACTACTGGAACAACTAGCTCAGAATAGCAGTGGGTTTTGCAGTGCAGTGGATTATTTGGAGCACTTTCATAAACATGCTTGAATATTTTTCCGAGAGAGAGACTTTTAGTTCATTAAGTGAAGTCAGCTAGTATATATTTTAAAGTTCAGAGAAGAGCGCCATGGTGGTCCCTTTCTGCCTTATATTTCCTTCTAAAAGAATCAAGTGACTCTGACTTTATTTATCACCCTACCAAGTTTTGTTTCACCTGGAAATTTTATTGGGGTGATACATTACTTAAATATCGCTGATGAAAATCTTTGGGACTTGTTCCAGTCCTCACGGAACCACACTAGAAATGCTCTATTTGGCAATTATTTTCCATTGAAGTCCATTTTTTTAATCTGTCAGTTGGCCAGTTGGTTAATGTCTAACCAAATCTGGAGTCTCTTACATTTATATAATTACTGTTAACAATGAAACCTGAAATCTCATCAAAAAAAGAAATTACTTTTATCTGAAAAGACATATTTTCTGTAGACTCATGCAAATTGGAATTATTATATCTTAATTCTTTGACAACTGAATTTCCTATCAGCTTTTTCACAAGTTTTTTTAAAAATGTTAGTGGTCTATTATAGTCTGGGTTGCTTCACTTCTTGCCACACTGTTGTAATATTCCTACCATTCCTGAATTTCCATACTGTGGAAAGTAAGCCTTAATAAGAGGCTAGGTGCTCAGATGATGGAAATCATTAGTATATGCTGATAAACAAATATTATCCCCTGAAGGTTTTTGCTTGTATGAATTTCTAGCACAGCAGACTAGAAATACTCCTTATGAAAAATGCTTTATGAAAAAAATGTGTCAGCTAATTTCTTTCCAAAACATTAGAAATATTAGTTTAAATACTTTCTGTGGTCTTACTATTTTAATCAGCAATATCTAGTAGTGTGTTTGCAGCATTACTATAGTTTATTTTGTTACTAGTATTCTTTTAATCCTCATATTTCAGGAAACCATGCTGGGCATGGAATCTTCCATGGTGTCTTTAGCTCCTGTCATAACTTTTTTCACCTTTTGACTTATAATTTACATTAATTGTATTTATTTCCATCTATTTTCCATTTGCTTTCTTATTGATAATTCATAAATCAACATAGATTTTTCACCACACATAATAAATATTAGCCAAAGTAATTTTCATTCTTAATTATGGAACCACATTTTTTTGCCATGAAGAATTGCTTCTTGAAATTTGCCAACTTACTTTCACATAGTTCTACCTTAATTTTTCCTTCAGGTCATCCTCCCTCATAATTTATCCCAGTTTTGTGGAATAAGCCTGAATACATATATATGTTATTAACTGAGACTGTTGCTTGTGGATGGTGCCTAATAAAAAGTGACTTATTTAGAGATCTTTTTCTAATCCATCTGGACATCTGTGATTATAACATTCCAGTCATGTAGACTGCTCACCAGCTCTTGGTAATCCCAGTTTAACCAAATTAACTTTCTTTAGTGTCACCCAGATTCACAAGATAAGAATGCTTTATGAACATGTTTGACAGAGAATAACTTTTAATCATGTCCCAGAAAAAAATTATAGTCATATATAAAGGGACGCAGTCCTTTCATGTGTAATTTCATGTGAGATAGTTCATAAAACTTCTAGAGAAGAGACAAATCTTCAGCAAACATCTCATCTGCAGTGTGTTTTTGAAAATCATGACAGAAATATTGTAACTGCTCTCCATGCAGCTGTGTAAGTACAAAGAAAGGAGTGATGATCATGGATTTTATGGGTTGTTTTTTTGTTTTTTTTTAGTGTGTCTGTTGTCATAGATACAACAGGTCAAAGACAACTCAAAGGTAATGCAGAAGAAGACATATTAATGAGTACAATTTTACTGAGATAAACTTTTTCAAGCCTGACTCCCTTGTTCATTTAATTACCAGTATTTATTACAAACTTAGTAAGCTTTACACTATCCTTCTGTGACAAAATAGTCCATGTTACTGACAGTAATCAGCAAAATAAAGGAGACTACCACTTGATGTTTAAAATCCCTTTGTTTACTCAGTAGCAAGAAACAGCTCAATTAACAGTGAAAACTCTTAATCATTACCCTTTTTTATGGGAAGTGCAGATATATAGAAGACTTACACTGAAAATAGAGAAAATTTAATGTGTTTAAGTTTGATAATTTTTTCCTGTCACCAAAGGCTGGAAATTGCTGTAGTAACTTGTGATTCCCCGGCTTTAGATTGTGACTTCTAGGGTTTGAATCTGATATGGTAGGACACTTAGCACTTGCTGGTACAAAAGACTGTAGCTAGTACTCATACATTTCCCTCTTTTTTTTGTTAATTAAGCTGAGTACACCTCTAACATGGCTTAGTATGCATATAATTGCTTTGAAATAAGTGAGACCATATTACTCTATCTGTAACAACCGTAGATCTGATTTTTTCGTTGCTTTAATTTTAAATAGTCCACGAGGTAAGGATAAAGTGTGCGCAAAATGCAACAAATCAGAATGGTCGCATTTTGTTTACACTCTATACAGATAAAATAATTCCAACAGCAGTAAGGTGGGAAATAATCAGACCTGTTCATTTTTACTAGACCTTTTATCTTTAAAAGAATTAAAAGCAGGCTTGCTTCCCAATTGATCACAGTTCTTGACACAGTCAAGAGCAAGTTGCCTAAAACAGAAAAAAGATGAATCTTTATAGAGAAGACATTGCTTAAGATATATAAGCAAATAAAGCACCCAGTACCACCACAGTTCATGTTCTGTTTTAAAGAAAACAACACAGTGTTTATGTAGGGCTTCTTATCCTTCAGTCCAAAATGAATGTCTTTAATGGGAAACATTAGAATACGAAGAGTTTAAGCGTCTTGTTCATTGTTATACATCCCAGCAAGAGTGGTTTGCAGCTTGTGTCCATGAGAAACATTGAAGACAGTGAGATAAATTCTCGGCAGGACATTCTATCTTACTTTTAAGTTATTTGTTTAAAAGCAACCAATCAGAAAGATTTTTATGTATATCCACAGGTTTTAACTTACTGCAATGCAATGTAAAGAAAAGAAATAATCATATTGGAGTTTTTCTTCTGCATTTAAATGTAAGTTGAATTAAAAGAACTGGAAAAATACAGTTTGTTTTGGCAACATGGTGGCAACACAATCCACACCATCCAGGTGAAACCTGTAGGAACTGGATACCCTTACTGATAAGTTTAGGACTGGTATTTGATTTTGAATTGCTTTTAAGGAAATGGTTCCATCACTTCAATAATCAGTTACATGCGATCTCAGAGTTTAATATTCTATCTTCTCAGTAGCAACAATTAGCTTTTCCGTTGACCACATATTTATTCATGGAATTCTTTCTTGACAAGAGGAAACAAGAGGAGAGGAGTAATTATTATTTCAGATAGAGAGAATCTGTCAAAGAGACAGATTCAGTATAATCTAGTTGGTAACCCCATTGCTGTTTTTCCAAAACTCCATTGTTAGAGTATTATATGTGAGGAAAAAAATAGTTTACAACTTTATTTACTACATTATTCTATGTTTTATCATAACTAAGTATCATAACTAAGTATAATTGCAATAATATTTACAATACAGCATGTACAAACTACATATACTGTACAAAGAGATGTACATTCAATTAGAGAGAATGTTACATTATATCTGCATCATGATAAGTAAAGCCTTATCTTTAGTAAATATATCTTATAAGCTCACATATATGTATTTTTTGAATAAGATGGAGTAATCTAAAATGTAGAAACAACATATTGGGCAAGACTATAAAAAGAAATAACTACACAACTGTAAGATGCGAAAATAAGATAAGAAAAAGGTTATCTGAGTACAAATTCAAACGTTAGTCTTAAAAAATTGATAAGGAAAATGAATATTTATCCTTATTACTAAAGTACTAAGTTATCCAATTTTATTTGTTCTTCTCCACATTAGATCATTTGGCTTTCTTTTGTCATTTCTCACTTAAACACTGTAAACTCAGAAAGCACTAAAGTAATATTCTTTATGTAGTGTTACACATGCTGTAAGACAATATTATTTTACCGTGTCAAAGATGTTTGCACCATTTGGAGCACATCTATCATCAAAACTCAATTAAATAGTGCCTTTCTATCTTCAGCTAAAACAAACTGTTTACTTATATTTGCTCAGTGTTTACTTCACAAGAGGTAGAAGACCCAAATACAACAGTAAAATAGGTGTCTTGGGATATAGCACGGGTCAAAAAATTTAACCCAAGGAAGAAGGTCTAATCTTTTGGTTGCAGGAGAAAACTTTTTTTCTTTTGCCAAGTAAAAGGCAGCATTATAGTGTTATTCATACCTCACGTGGTGTCCTAACAATTCCTCTATTCAAGCTGAAAGAGCTATATTCCCTTTGTTGCCAAGTATTAAATTTGTCCCTTGAGATTACTGTGTAAGCAGTTTTAAAGGATGAAACAGGATTAGATAAGGTTTCTTACCAAGAAAGAGTTCTGAAACTGTGCTGCAAAAACCTCTTGTGTTACATGTGCTGAAAAAACAACCTTTGTTTTAACACTTTGAATCACAAGTTAAATTTATTAAATTATTAGTTGAAAAAATGTTTCTTTACAGGGTTTTATGAAGGGCAAATGAAGTACAAATGGGGGAAAATGACACTTGCTTTAATTGTATTTGAATTTTTTATATGAAATTTCCCTGCCATTTGTAATTTGAAATATATTCCAAAAGGTTGATATAAAAAATTATAGTAATTCTACTTATTTTCTAAAATATTCAGTACATTTCTGCATTTCTTGCTGTGATTTAGAGAAAAAAATATTATACCTTTTTAACTTATGAATCAAGCTAAACAATTTTAGTCTAAAAAGCATCAAAACCCAAATGTCAAGGAGAGTCCTAAAAAAGAGTCAGTCGTTCAGCTGTGCTCCACTCACTTGAATATAATTAATACCGTTGTGTACCACATGAAGACTTTCATGAATTTGATTACTGCATATTCAGTGAGCACAGTTTAAGCATTTCTACTTTAAAAAAATCTACTTCTGAGGAATGAAACCATTCCTAATTAGTATCAAGGGGATTATTAGCATATGTATATTAAAAGTAGGACAGATTAAATGGACTATATGTTGCTTTTACCTAATGAACTGACAACAAAAGGCAGTTCCTTTTCTTTATCCCCCAAATTTCCTCAAGCCACATGAACTTTGACCCCATCCTTCCTCAAATCCCTGTCCTTGATTAGCTTTTCTGCAAGGAAGACTAGACAAATTCCCTTTGGTAGCCATCAATGGTCTTCCTCTGGTCCTCAAAAAAAGCTGCTGAAGAGTGATAAAGTCCCATTCAAGGGTGAAGTGCACCACACTACAGGTATAATAACCTTGCTGGCTTATGACTGTAGTTAGGTGACTATGGAATCCTCAGCATTCCTGCTTCTCCCACTGTACAGTTCTTTTCCATTCATATAGTCTACTATGTTCATCCTGAATGCAATGTTTGCATTCAGAAAGGTTATGGAAAGAATCTCAAGACTATTCTCAATGTCACTGTTCAGTTGACTTGAAGAGTGGACTAAGATGCATATCAATTCATATTTCCTCTGTATAAAAATATCTCTTACCCTCAGCCTTGAACTGGAGTACATAATTCCTGAATCTGAATGCCTGGCATGAGCAAATTAATTTTTAGAGCTTCATGGGTATAATTGCTCAAAAAATGTTAATATGTATAGGATCTCAAAGAGCTGTTCTGACATTGTGATATGACTATTTAATCTATTCCTTTTCCCCTTTTAAATTATAATTAAAAAAGTAACTCCAGCAGATTGACATAAAAAGAACAACAATATCACCTGCAATTAGAAGTTTTTCTGCACCTACACAAGAGATGGTGTATTGCAGCCAGCTCTAAGTCTGCTGTTAAAATATATTCTTCACAATATGTACCAAATAAAATTTAAACTATAAATATTAATGAAGATTGGAGAGGAAAAGAAAAGATGTTCTGTTGCTTAGTGTTCCATGCATTCAACAAAATCAGCATACTTTAAAACGAGTTGGATGACTTGCCCCTTTTTCCTTTACAGCAAGATGTGACTCCTTCCCACACAAGGCTACTGGATTATAAAAATGTACATCATTAATGATGTTAAGTGGCACTACGTTTGTAATTTTCAAGGCACAGATAGAAACGGTATGCTGTTATAATTCATGGACCATTATAATAGATATATTACCTTAATGTAATGCTCTGAAATGACTATCTTCATTTTCTATAGCTGGAAGAAAACTCACTTTAAAAAAAAAAGTCACATAAGAATGTTTCCAAGTATATAACTCAGAAACTTTTCTCTGCCTGTTACTGAGATGACATAACACCATTAAAAGGGAATGTCCAATGTGCTGAAAAGCATTTTATGGCCATATGCTAAAGTGTAGAGGAATATCATCTTATTAAACTGGTATCATATATTTTAGCACTGTAGTGTCCATGCATTTCAACTGACCGCTGCAGCCAAATCTAAGTCAGATGATTTCTGAGCCTATGTGCAGCCTCATCTAGTTTTGTGGAGGTTTTTGAAGTATGGCATAAAACATATTATGAAGTTTATCACAAAGCATTTTTCAGAGAGTTTAGCCTCAGAATATTTAGCCAAAAAGTGATAAAACCTGCAGTGGTGGCAGGAATTCTGGGATAAGTGGTAGCTGTATTGAAGTCTCAGGCCCAAACTCCCATGGTCTGCATAATTTGCAATATGATGATCAGTAAATATATTCCTCCAGCACTGGCAGTGTTTGGATTTCAAGGTGAATCGGTCCCTCAGACTAATTCCCTCTCCATCCTCTGGGACTTTTAATTATAGCCACAGGAGTATTTTTGATGCCTCATCTCAGTTCTCCTAAATGAGGCAGGAAATGGTGTGTTAAGAGGAAAAAATACCCCAAATATACTCTTCTTCACATTACAAATGCTTATAGAACAAAACAAAGTTGATATTCACTCTATAAATGTCTGTGCTACTGTCATACAGTGCAGTATGTGAACAAAATAATAAAAGATGATCTGTCAACAAGCTGCTCTCTTAAGTTGGTAATTATTTTGAATGACATCGTATCACATCTAAAATAAATTTAAACAGTATCAGCAAAGTACAAATACAACAAAATCACACAGCTAAGATTAACAGCAATAGCTCTCATTTGAGTCAATACTTTTTGTAATATTTAGTTATTGTTTGGAAGAAAACCACTACCACCCAACAGTTTTCACATTAAATATAGACAAATAGTTTAAATTAAACATATGATATTCCATCATTTTACACAGGAAGTCATATTTATATATTTAGGCATTTAATTTCTTGAATTACAGGACACAATGGAAGTAAAGATATTCCTATATTTTCAAGTTCTCTTTTGATTGGTAAGGGACAGTGGAGGCCCATCTGTTTTGCAGCAAAGAAAGCCCCAAACCATCTGTGTAGAACCACATGCCAGCTAAAACACAGAGATATGCACAGTTTTTTGTTATGAAAAATTTTGCAGTATTTTTTTCCTGTATTAGTGTGAATAAATTAGCAACAACTAAATTAAAGAAATCTTCTGAGAACATATTAACTTTCTAGTGCACACTGGAAAATGTATCCATTTAGAAGTCATGAAACATTCATTGGCAGAATTTGTTCTCCTGACTTTCTTTTTTTTTTTATTATTAAGACAGAGAAATCTTTATGTGTTTAATATAAGCATTTTTATTAGCATAGAAATCAAAGTTAATTTACCTGAATTTTAGTATTTGTTTGTGGGGTTTTCTTTAGAGAAAACCCCACATAATTACACTCATGCTCATATATTGTCCTAATAATAGCATTTAAAAACTTGGGTCCATATGTTTCCTTTCTATCTTAAAAAAAAAAAAAAGACAGGAAGAGGGGAAACTCACCCATAAATGATTACAGCTTTGGCTAACCTGCAGCTTTATGTCATCTACCATTTAAATGGGTTTAAAAAGGAAAACTGTATGTGGAGAATAGTCTCTGAAATGAATACACAGTGACATTTGTGCAGATTTCTGTCCCCCACTTGCCCTCACACAGCCACTATGTTCTGCGTCAAGCAGAGGTAGCACAGTGAGCTCTGTTGATAGTTCATTAATGTTCAATATTTTCTTGAGATTAGAGCAATGTTAGCCTAGTGGGCAGCAGTGGCCCTGAGAACTTCAGAAAGTCCTTGAAATAAATGCAAAAACCAAGCAAAACACACAAATAAACAGCCCTGTGTAGTTTCTTGGTATATTAGTGGCTGCACACTAGCAAAGTAGCAGCCAGTTCTCGTTTGTTTTCTGACCCTAAATTAAATATCCTTTAAATATAAGAATAAAATTATGATTTTGCAGAATGATCGGGCTGCTTCTATATAAATGTTGCTTACCAGTTCTGAATGCTGGGGAACTAAAAGATGGTCCCTGGATTTTATCAAGAACATCTTTCAACTGAAGACAGTTGAGCTATTCTAGTCTGGAACACACAATTTGACCAGCACAAAGCTTTCACAAGCATGTTTTGGAGGAAGATACATGATGTAAAGAGCAGACATTTTCTAAGTTAAAAAGGCCATCACGTCCTTTTGCTTGGATTCGAGATCAATTGATCAACAACAAGCCAGATGTCGGAAGCTTCTAGATTTCGTTAAAACATTAAAACACTCGGATTTAAACCTTCTGACTTGGACAGTATGAGGATGAAGAAAAAGGCCCAACAGCTAACATTTTCCACCATTCTAGAAATCTTGTTTGATTCTTTTTTTTATTTTGTTTTTACCATGGACTGGCAAAGATCAGCTTTTGACAAAGAAACTACTCATTCAGAAGTCATCTCTGAATTTGATTTAGAAGACTTACTTACGACATGAATATGAATTTGTCTCTGCATGTGTGGTTTAGACCACTCCTATGGAAGCAAGACAGCATTTCCAGTAATATAAAATCTAATATTTACAGTTTACATGATTATTGTATTACAATCCTAGTTTCTTTTAGTAAACAAACAAATATTATTGTTATGTCTTTACTCTTTTTTTCCATGTACAGAGAAATGGATGCTGCCAACATTTATCTTTTTGTCTTAGAATGATGATGCCTCAATCCTGATGTTGGAACTGCTTGCTTTACTCTAGTAATCATTACATAACTAGTTAAGTAGTCATGATAATGGAGTATGTGTACTAATGTTACATTTTGTGAAGAAGAGAAATGATTGCTAACATAGAAAACTAGGGAACAACAACAACCATTTTCTAACAGAGAACACTCTGATATGGAATTTGTTCTGATGTACCTTGGGGGTAACTTCTCATAAATATAAAGTCCGTATGACTTGGTTGGATACTTCAGAGGAGAATTTAATCATTTAAAAGAATCAAAAGGATCCATCTTCCTATAGACCATACTGTAGCTTGTTTCTAACCACAATTAGATTGCAAAAACTGTGGCTGCAGTTGCCTTTTGCACCATGTGCATTTGGGTAGGCAGCACTTAGCGAATGCACACAGTTTTGTCTGATAGCTGGTATTCGTTCCCAAGATTTATCAAGGATTCCAGCTTTAAATAGATTCATGGACTGATTGCCTAATGGTCTACTTGCAGATCATTTAACTTTTACACAATGTTAGCACATTATTTCTACTATGATCACTGGCACAAGGTTTGGATTTGTCTTGCAGTGGTATACAGATTTGTATTTCAATACAACATGCACTCCTGCAGATTTAAATGCTACTGAACTAGATGTTTTCCCGAATTTATCTATTCCATTAATTTAGAAGTCAAAAGTCCTTTTGTAATTTTATTTTGCTTCAGGGTAAAGATTTATTCAGATTAATAAAAGTGACAAACTTTTTTTGCACAGTAAATCTCAACAAGAAGAAAAAATCCTCAAACCCCCAGTCCATTGGCATAGATTAAAGACACTTAAATAACAATGGAAAGATTATGATTGGGATTTTAATACTTTAATTGTAATAGTTTTTCTACACTGGCCTGTGAAAACTCATCCCAGGATATATTACCTTCGCATTGGACATGTCTGTGATTTTTTTTTATGTTGTAGTGCTGCAAACAGAATCACATACTGAATTCATTGATTTTCATGCTAAAAGGCATAGACTTTTAATGCTTTAGGCTTCAAGTAATCATTTTGTGTCAGTGAAAAGTAAAGGAAGTGTAAACACAAATAATGGTAGCTATGAACATACACTTAAGGCAAAGGTAGATCAACTGGCTCCTACACCCAATAGCACAAATTTGCAGAGCTGAGTCCACAGACAGACACAAAGTGTATAACTTTTGCCACCAGTGACTCTTGCTACTCTACTCCAAGTGAATTTTCAATGAATTAAAAGACTGCCGAACGAACCTCAATATTTGCAGTCCTTCATAAGGATAAATGGAACCAATTCTAACATGATAAACTAAGCTGAACTGATTTTAGAAAAGTGCTTTCTTTCAACCAAGAGATACAGCATTATCTTCTTGTCTAACACTTTTCATTATGCTATACAAGATAACTTTGTGATCCTATAATTATTTTTACATTCATTATTTTAGAGTGTGTAGAATTTCCCCCCTCTTGCTAAATAATGAATGACCTGTTTTGAACTATACAAGAGTTTTGAAAGGAGAAACTATTCACACATGAAGGAGTTTGGAAAAGCTGTGATTTTCTGCTTGACTTAAAATCATTTTATGATTCAGTTATAAGAAGGTTAATCAATCTGAACTAAAATGGAAAAGAATATACATAGAAATGCAAAAAGAGATCATTATTGTTTCAGAATAATGTATTTATATGCATACAAATTGATGAGACATATTCTGTTTGTTCCTATCGCGAAACCTCTAATAGTTTTATGCCCACCACCTTTGGTTACCCATAACTGAGGAACACTGCTTTCAAATGAGACCCTTTTTTGCAATATGGCAGCTCCTAAGACATTCTTACACAAAAAGGTATGAAATAAATAAGGAATCCATCTAGTTCTTGACAATATTGCTTTAAAAGCAAATTTATAGAAATTATTTTAATCCAATAACAATTAGCAAGCTCGATATAAGAAATACTAAGCCAAAGCAGGGAAAACATTTCTCTTTTAAAAGCAAACTTATTTCAAATTTCAGCTTCCATTAAGGTTAGTTCTTCTGTATAAAGGAAATATAATTAGGTTTCTTTTTCAAGGAAGAATATAATGTCATGCCTCAAAAAAAAATTTCTTTTCTCAGTAGTTCTTTACAAAACACAAAAGTCTAACAAGATATTTACCTGTATTAGTCAAGACTATACCCACATACCCACAGTGTAAGTGCTTGTTAAAGTCTTCCAGTCATTCTAGGCTTAGCGAAATAGTGTCCAAATGTACCATATTTAGCTTCTATCTGAAATTCTCCCGAGCTGTCAATTTAGGTGTTAAAGAGACCATTTGTAAAGCTTGGCTGGGAATTGCCATTATTGACTGGAATGTGTGTTTATCATTACATTCAATGATGAAAGTGGAACATGTAGCATATGAATAAATGTCAGCAGATGTTTCTTTTAAATGGCCTGATTTCAACCTCCTGTTGTTTGTCTTGAATACAAATATTAAAAAAGAGAAAAAGGCAGAATTTTTTATGACATAAGTGCAAGGGTAGTTATATTAAAAAACAACAAAAATAATGATGAAATTCACAGAAGAACGAGCAAAGTATAATTAATAAGAATTATGTTGACACTCTCATGTTACTATCTGGTTTGATATTAAAAAATATACAAGAACAACAGTTCAGTGTGGGCTATATCACTCTATAGTCACTCCATAAGAAGTAAGAAAGACTCTCAAAGTCTATTCTCAGGAGCATATTACATGAAGTTCAATAATTTTTTGAATTTGGTAGCATTGTTAGAAAACTCCTTCCTTAAACTCAAAGCACCAAGAAAAAGGAGTCATACAGGGGGTCTCTACACCTAATGTAATATAAGTGCATTATTCTTGTTTGCAAAAGCAAATATTCCCTTTAAAAATAGTAATAATTCTTTAAGCTCTTGAAATATTCTCGCCAGTTCCAACAGGTAATATTCACCACAACAAAATTAAAACTTGAATGTGTAAGCGTTTCTTTAGTGTGTGGAAATGCAAATAGAGGATTTACACAGACCTCCTCTTTTTCTCCCCATTTTTTTTTAGACCAGTAAAGTAAGATTAGTATAAAATACAGTATACAACTTTCTGCTACCAGAACCATATTCTGCTGCTCTACACATTGTGGTGTCCCATTGAGCTCCATGGGACTACCCTGAGAGTAAAATAATGCTCAGTGTGAGCAGTGAAGGCAGAATCTGGCAGGAATTAGTATGCAGCACTGTAAACTCAGCAGTATTCCAACTAAATCAATAAAGTGAACAGAGACAAAATTAAATTAGCCTTGTGTTTATTGGAATGTGTTGCATTTTGTAGCTATCTAAATGACAATATGCTATCGAGGTGCTGAATATCCGAGGCACTCTGTCTTTATCAAGAGATGCAGGTGCTCAATGCCATTGTAAATCTCATTTTTAGTAAACAGAATAGCTTTACCATGATTATAGTCCATATTTGGGTGTTATCACAAATCTACTGTTTAGAGGGGGGATATAGGAAAAAAACCTACCTTCTTTTGAGGCAAGGCTTTGTTTCAATATGTCCCTATTAAATAAAGTATTTCATACCTTGAAGTCTAAAATACTAAATACATAGTACATTTCTACAAGACTATATTTAATGACTGTAATGGATGCGTATTTTGTAATTAAATGCTGAGAACTATCTGCAATTCCTATCTGGACGTATATTATGTATTTACTAAAAGTTTCATGAAAATCACATGTGAACTTTGAATTAAGATAGAAAAACTGGGGTATCCCCCTTGCTATGCATTCTTCTCAGCTGACCTTTCATATTGATTATGTCCTAATTACAGCAAGTGGAAAAAAGCTTCCCATATCGCCTAGACAAGATAATGATTTTTACAAATGTAACTGTACAGATAGCTAACTGTTAACAGAAGGTAATATATACCTTTAGTAGTGTATAGCCTACAACCCAATTCTCAGTATCTTCACAGTTCAAGGATATGTCCTTTACTATTTTGTCTGATAATAGCAATATTGGCCAGTTGCTTATTGGATCTGGCAATAGTAGTTTTGGCCAGCTGTTTATTGGAACTAAGGTAAAATTAGTCTACATTTATTCACTTTTCCTTTTGATAAGAAGTTTTAAAAACACATTTTAAAACATATGCAATATCACAGTTAGGAGGAAAAGCCAGTTTACAAAAGAAAGACAATATAAGAAATAATAGTTTTTAGGCCTACAATTTCTAAAAAATAATCTCTAAACCAGTGAAATCTTATTTTAAATGAGTAAGGAATTATTTAGTGCTACCAAGTGTGAATGAACTGTTCTACCTCCATCTCATTTTAGTGCAATACATGCAAATGGTGATGCACTCAAAACTCACTTTAAGGAAATTTATTTCTTCTCCTAAAGCAGTGGACCAGGAACCACAAGATTACAGCATATATTCAACTGTTGTCCTTTACCAGTGATGGTGATAAGCTGAGAGTTGAGCAAGTATTTGTAGATCAGATTAGAGTAATAGATAAATATGGTACAGGGATACCTGAAGAAATATAAAATATAATAACAAATTTTAAGTGAAAATATAGATATATTTGATAATAATTAAGACATTGAATAAAGGTATTGCCTAACTCCAAGTAACAAGTGAGAAAGCAGAGCAAGAATTGCAATTTAATTACCTCGGTCTCCATTCTGGAACTTAATAAGCGGATCAATAATGTTATCTCAATAATTGCATTCCATGAATATCATGCTAGTTGTTTCTGCACTTCATACAGTACAGCATTTCCTCTTAAAATGTTTTCAGAATGTTTACAGTCATTTCTGTTCTTAGGCCTGGATTCATCAAAACACTGAGCTTATACTTAGCATTATTTCCACAGCATGAGTAGTATATTTATATGTATGTATAAATGTTTGCTGGAAGAGGGTTGGTTATAAACATGAGAAATGATTTGATGAATTTGAAACAAAAACTAAAAACCCAATATAAATTGATAAAATATGCCGTTTCTTTTGGAGTATCCTCAAATAAGAATATCTTCATATGATTTAAGGTCATGATATAAAAATACATGGATTAGGATATGCTCTCTATGTTTAGAAAATATTTAATTTAATATTGTTTACAGTGTTAAATGGAGACTTCTTTCCAGGTTCACGCTTCAAAAATCTATAGGTAGTGTTGACATTCAACAATCAGAAAGCAAGGAAGAAATCTAAGAGGAGGCAGCATTTTCCCTATCTGCTTAGATCTTGCCACATTCACTTTTCAAGTGCTCCTCACCCTTCAGATAAGCTTGAAACCAAACTTCAACCTTTCAGCACTAGGCACACTTCACACATTCCTTCACTTCAGCAGTTAACTCTTACCTTCTTGAACCAAACCAAAACACATACACAAAAATCCTTCCATGTTCTCACTTCTAAAGAAACAATAACTGTAGGTCAAGGTCACTTCAGAATGACTTAAATTTCTCTTCATTTTTTCTCTCCTGTCAGTTATTTCACTTCCTCTTTTGCCAAAGAGTTTTTGGAAATGTTTATGTGCTTCCTCCCTCCTTTCCCCAGTAATACTTTAGACTGATAAATATAATTCTGAAGAATTTGGAGGGGTTTTTCATAGAATACTGGAAGCGACAGGGAGTGTCTTGTGGAGCTGCAGAATCTGTGAGATCATTTGTGTGATGTGACATGTGGTGTGCGAATACACAGAATAAAGCACCGCCTTTACAGGACACTTCCTTGTGTTGCACCAATTAGGTGCACTAGTTTTTCATTTAAGCAGTCTTAGATATAAAACAACAAAGTTTTTGGATGTTGGGTTGAATACTAATTAACATCTTGTTATTTGGCACATTTCCAGGAAATCTCCTTCCTCTGTTACCCTGCCTCTGCTTTGTTGAAAGGGCACTGGCAGCAGAATATTACTCCCATTAAATCTGCTGATTTTCCTGTTTATTCTCACAAACTACTCTTAGATAGTGTTTAGCATCCTGATTCTTAATTTTCTAGTCCAACAACAAGCATTTATATGCATTATTGTGGAAATTGTGCACAACACTTAAATTTTATCCATAAAAATATCTTAAGATTTATTACTTTTGATCTTTGTCCAAATCCTCTTGTATCTTGGACTTGTGCAATCTTTTCCCAAAGAATAACCTTTTCTATTTTGACTATGTACAATTGAATTTTTTTAAAAAAAAAAATAGCATCCAATATATTACTTTTTTAATAGTCAAGGTGCATATTGTTCTTGGCTCTGTTTAAAACTGTGGCAGCTTTAAATAGTTACTCTAGAGCTAATTCCAAAAGTCAAAAGTAAAAGATGAAGGGGTTCGCTCCTTTTTCTTGTTCACAAATATCAGCTTGTGGCTGATATCAGTTGCAGCTGTAATGCCTATGATTCTCCTGCTGAATCTCCCAATCTGTCATAAATTAGCTGGAAGTTGTAAAGAATAAGCAAACGTCCCTTTTGTTCCTACAGAAAGCTATCCTTTAGGACTGAGACATGATCTAGAACTAGAAAATATCCTCTGAAATTCTGGGGACAATTGCAAAGAGTCATTGTTGTATGGTATTAAGAACAGAGCTCAGAGTCTGGGGCTAGACCCCCTAGACACCCACAGCCCTATGACTAAAGTCCTCTCCTAAGGTGATGGAGCCACGGAGAGGGCAACACATTTCACAACTAAATGTTCTAATCATACATTAGTACAAAAAAGGCAGGTGACATTTCCTCCCTTTCCGCACACACTTCAAAAAAATTGAGTCCCCTCAGGATCCCTGCCTGAGGAGAGACCTCTGTAGTTAGAGGTCACCCAAATAAGTGGAAGCAGACCACTTGCAATAAGGTGCCTACACAGCAGAAAGGCTTGGTTTTTTTTGTCTGTCATTTCTCGTTCTGCCTAATGTTCCTTATGGGCTACCTCCAGGCAGCTCCATGACTGGTGAGTGGGAAATAGTGAAGACATGTTTATGTTTTAGTTATGGAAACACCCACACTGTTGCAGTAACAAAGCAGCCTAATTCTTATCCTTACATATGTTAAGTGAAGAAGACCAAAGGAATGAAGGTCTAGATAAAACAGAAACAGGGATATAACTGTCCACCCTCTCTGTAACAGGCAGAACTGAAGTATATTGTCAGCCATTTTTGTGCAAGTCTGGTCTGGTGAGGGCAGTTTGGTGTGAAGCAGCATGCTTCTGTTCCCAAGTACAATTAACAATATTTTCTATTGTCCCAAGCCACATATTTGTTGATCTCATTCTTTAACTGAATGCATGAATATATCACTCATGGTACCTTTCAAACTAAAAATGTGATTGCCATACGGTGTCTCTGTACAGGCAAACCATACACCAACTCTGCAGGAATTCTTATGCTACTATAGATTTATGATAATTTCATTGATTCAGTTGACCTGAAATTGTAACTTTTCTTCTATGTGCTTTTCAAACTTTTCCTCATATGCATTTGCGTGTTTTCATCTTTCGAGTGTTTTCATCTCTCTTGTAAGATACCTGATTTGCAAGATTCTTTTATCCCATTACACTTTTTTCTTCTTTTAATATGCAAGTTTTACTCCCCTTGTCACTGGACTCATACTGAAGAAAGAATAGACAACTTAATCCTGCTTGGCGAGATTTCCCCTTTAAGCTTTAGTCCCAGTCAGGCATGTGTAGTGTTTGTTGACCTTTTGCACCAGTCCATTGTGGTCTAAAGTAAGACTTCCTTTTCTTTGCAGGCAGCAAGGCAGAGTTTGACTATGAAGTCTTTGAAGTATAGCATCTGAAGCCCCAAGTATAAAAGCTGCTTGAGCAGCCATGTCAGTAGCAAAGGTTGTAACATTTTTTTCATTGTAGTGTAATTTCAAATACTTTGAAAAATTCTGAATGTTTAAAAAGTTCTGTTCTAGAGAATGTTTAATGAGTAAGTCTCCAAGTGTAGTTGTGTATTTCCATCAGACCTGATTCTCTGCATGTTGAATTCAGCAGTAAAATCGTCAATAACTTTGACAGGTCCAGGGTAAGACCCAATGCCACCCTTGTGTCAATATGTGAAGAACAAACTATTTTTAAAAGTCAATTTAACTCCTCAAAGAACCTTAGTAGGAAGAGATCTGGGGTGCTTAAATGTTTTTAATGTTAATAAGGCTTGCCCATTTCTTTTAATGCCATTCATTAATAGAACAGAAATATCAGTAGTTTAGGAGACAAAAAGACATAACTTTTTGTTAGATTTTTTTTCAAATTCACTAATATAAATGCCCATCTGCCTTTAGTTGGGGGTGGTGGTAAAATGATATTTGAAATTTCAGTATGATATATTATACAAATTATAAAGATAGTTCCAAATATTCACCACCTATATAAATTAAATGACCAGAGAGAGAAAAGAAAAATACTGATTTATATCATCACATTGCCTGAAAGATTGTAATAGTTGCCATAGTTTGTTCATGCACCTTAAGTAATGACATTAGTTATGATCAGTTATTTAAAATATTTTTAGAAAAACATAACAGCTTACTACCATGCTTAAAAACAGAAAGCACTATTAGCCACAGATATGATAAACAAAACTAAAATTGTAAAGCTAAAAAAGAGAGTTGTGTACCCAGTTCAATATAAACTTAATTGGTGTACAAAAATCTTGCAATATCTACTTTAAGGATACATGATCTGGTCTAAATGGACAGCTTGCAGTGTAAGAAAGAGAACAAACCAGTTGTGGTTTTTGCTGTACTCTAATTTACAGCATGAGTGTGGAACAGGAATCTACAATAGTATTATACTATGGTTTTGTAACAGCTATCTTTCCTTTTGTCATTTTCCCATTTTGTCTTCTCCTTTTCCCCTCTCCCAAGTCTATCTGCCCTTGATGATGAGTTTACAGTCTAAAACTCTACGACTTCCAATGAACTATTATTCTATGGATACTTCTTGCTCTTTGATCATTTGATTTATCTCCATGACCTAAAATGGATGCCTACCAGTAGCTCCAGTTATTCTGCATAAGGGAGGAACTATGCATAAGAGAAAAAGAGAGATGACTAGAAGTCAAGACAGCACAGAGCCCTGTTCTCCCACTTATAACATGACAGCATCGAGAAGAATATTGGTTGAGTGATAAGAGCCTCATGGCCTCTTCCCCTTTTGTCAGGAGCTCTGAATGCACTGTTTTAATTACAAAATAGACTCTTGGCAAGGTCATGGATGAGAAAAATGACACCCAGCTTTCCCATGATCTTGTTCAGTGCCTTATTTGAATAATGAGATGTTAGGGTCTTTGGTTAGGTTTCCACCCCATACATTAAGGGAGTAATCTTGTGCAGCTACCAATATATTTTTCATAGAATAAAGTCCATGAGTTTGCACAAAATAGATACAATATATGCTATGGTAACCAACATTATGGTACTCTCTGCTTGTGAATGTTCTGTTCCCTGTGCTTTGTGCACATATCACCCGCAGGTCATATGGCACTACATTGGTTCTCTACCCACACTGTACCTTGGATGTCCACCTGCCTGTAAAGAGAGGGCTCTATCTGATGCTCCTTGCATCAAGTCACAATCACAAAATAAATGAATGTTCATCTTTCTTGAACATCCACACATGCCTTTTAAGTTACATCATGCTCTAATGATAAGACGCTTGGTGAGTTAGAAAGAATGGCCAGGTTAACACAAACTTTGAAAAATTCAGACTGGTTTATTAATTTAATTGATTACTACACTAGTTCCTATGGGCTCTTTCATATGAAATGGAATTTTTCCTTCTCCTCTTCTTATCTTTGATTCTTATTTTGTTATTTGATATTCTTTTGTTTTTAAAAGATCAGAACTTGTCATTCCTGCTACTTTATTTCTACTCTATTTCTCTCAGGAAACTGTTCTTCGTAGTCATTACTTTTCATTGTCCTATCTCACTTTCCTAGAACCATTGGAAATGGACTGCTTTCCTTTGTTCCTACCCCTCTGTTCAATAAAAACAATTGGTTGAGGATGATAATTAGACAATTGCAACAGTGCAGCCAACATTAATACATTTGTAAATATGTAGGATCCACTGCAATATGTAGGACCTAATGCAACAATAAAGGGATTTTTTCTGGCTAGGCCAAGACTATATCAAGGGATGTACTGCTTTGGACTTGTAATGAATTTTATCATGCAACACAATGCAGAATGAAAAGACTTGACCTTTGCGACATAAATAGCAATACGTGACTTTGTGTTTCACACCAAAAGTAGCAGGGTCTGAAGATCTGCTGCAAGTAAAATGTGCTTTTCCACCATCTCACATGAAAATTTTTAAACTAAACATTATACTTGCAAAGTTACTCAGCCATGTTCAACTCTGGGATAATGACTAATGGCATAATGCTAGAGATTATTTTAACACCTTGTTTCTATGAACAATCATGAAAAGCCTACCATATTACACCAGATGAGTGGCATACTGACTCTCATTTTTGATAGACAGGAGGACTGGAGAGAGGGAAAAGGAAGTGGAGTTAAATACAGTCTTTCCATAAACTCATATAGAATACAATTTTTTGGTATTCTGCAAATCAGTATTTTCCTATAAAATTTTTATGTTTATGGCTATAAAGATATGTTTTTCATACAATAACACATTTTTTAATAATAATGAGATCCTCTGATCATTTTTCTCCCTATTATTGGATAGCACTTCCAGCACTATGCAAGCACAGTTGGCTACCCAGGGACCCTGATGCCAAGTTGCGGAGGATATTCTTGTGGCAGTGACAAATAGCTTTCTGGTGGGCTGTGCAGAGTGTTGTTCTGGCAGCAATGAAGTTGTCTATGTGTCTGTCACTTGGTTAGGCTACAGAAAGTCTAGGTGGTTTGATTTTTTTTCTGCCTTTGGAGAACTTTGTTTCAAACTTGCATGTGTTTCTGGTGAATTAGTTAGTTTGACAGCAAGGTCCTCTCACAAGTGTTACGTGTGAGTACCTATATGATGAAAGAGAGAAAAAATCTTCACAGTGCCATACTTGTTTTCCATACAAACCTACATGCTGCCATTACAGCCACCCACATATCGTTTGACAACTCACTTACGCATCAAGCATCTTAATGAATCAGGACTAAACAACTGAGTGTCCCTGTGTAAAGCCACATATTTTAAATGTTATTCTGACTATGCCTTTCCGGTGAAAAATTTGGGTAAACTGTGTGATCTGTAAATAAGAATTCAGGGACAGGTTCTGTTTTACTACTTGTACTTCTCATATTGACAGCATTCTATGTTATTGATTTAATTTTAAAAATACAGTTAGTAAAGTCTGTTGATTACAAAAAAACCAACAACTCTTAGTAGATAAATTAGCTTGTGGATGTATACAGGCAATCCTTACAGAGTCTTTTGACTACCTAAGAAAATATATAATTTAAAGCTTCTAGATAATTTATGGGTAAAATACTAACTAGCTGACACTGCTGGCTGAAAAATAAATACTCCTATTTTACTTCTGAGCTTATAATTAAGGGTAAATGTGAAATTTAAATAAAAAAAGAAAATAATAAATATATGAGCTATTGTATTTAAAAACAGGAAACAAAAGCATCAATATTTGTATAAAGATGCAGGAATAATTTAAAATTCTTTGGAATGATAACAGATCTACTATATAAAAGCTCTGCTGAATGATGTAAGTCTAGACTAAGTAAAAGGAAGTAAACGCTATTTTCATGAAAGTCAATATACAATGGCAGTGTTTTAAAAGGGCCTAACAGGCTTTTAATCTTATGAAGGAAAAAATGTTTATTTTTGTTCTTTCTGTGTATGTAGATGTATTTGCTGATTTGATTATCCATATTGGCATATCAGGTTAAATGGACTTTGAAACAGCCTTACATTCTTTAGTAGATTAAGTCACTGTACTGGTTTTACATTCACAAAAGTAGCTCTAGTATTTTTTTTTTAATTTCCCTATATAAAAAGAAAAAAATACTACTACTGGTAATTAGAAAAATAATCAAAAAATTCTAAGTATAGGGACTTGGAAGAGATGTTGAAAGGTATTTTAACATTGTAAATTAAGGGTACAGAGAGGAAATTTCAGCTAAAAGTGATGTTTGAGTTAGTTTGTTTTCATTGTGACTGGTGATAGTACTTAAGTCAGCCTTCTAGACTACATGGGTATTACTAAACTAAACTCATCAAATTTGCAACTATATCTTTGCCAGAAAGATTTTTGAAAAGAGCCGACAGCAGAGATTTTCTAGCTTTCATCACTTAGAAGCACAGAGTGAGGCTATTGATCCTAAAATTGCTGGGATTTTCGAAGGAGACTGCTTGTTTGTTCTGTGCTGTTGTCACTGAAGTGGTTAAAGCTTTGTTTGTTTGTTTTGGTTCTGAATGGCTCTTAATGGATTAAGCTTTCCAGCTTTCACCAAAGCTGAAACTGTTTATTAAAGTATCAAGATATAAACTAACCTCTGAGAATTTTAATGAACTATATGAGGCCATACAGTCCTAATGACCTATCCATGTGGATCCTTTTGAAGGCTTGGTGTGTTTGTTTTTGCAACTCATACCATACTGAATTGTTTTAGTTGTTTTCGGGAAAACAAGTCTATGTGAAGTTGGACATTGTAATGAAATAAAGGGTTTTTCCCTCGCAGATTTTATGTAGATGCTCTAAAGTGCTTTATCAAATCATCATCATGTGTACAGAGTATTGTGATGAAATATTTATAGTGTTTTATTGGCACTAAATATTTTATTACTCATGATATTTACTATGAAAGTGACCAAAGAAAACCTCAGTGGTAATTAACCCAATAGACAAGCCCTGTTCTAAAAAGTCACCGATCTGAAAAGCCAGAGTGGACATGGATAAGGATACTCTAGAGCCTTAAAGATGAATATTAAATATATTTAAGGAGTAGAATTGATTTGTTGCTTTTACAATCAGATTTAACCAAGTTTTCAACAGGGAAGTTTAAAAGCCTATCTCAGAGTAACACAATAACCTACAGGACATAAAGCTGATAGAGAATATAATTCACAAAATGAGTGATCATGGGAGACAAAACAGAATCCTTTAATCTTCAAATTTTAACAGGCCCATATTTTTATTGTGCTACCAAGTATTATTCTCATTTGAAGACCAGATGTTTATTCAAACCGTTAAAATCTCTTTCAAAATGTTTGAGGAAGGGCTTCAACTTCAAAGTTCTCAATAAAAATTAAAAAAATATTGAAAACCAACTGCTGAGTTTTTCAGGTGGAGATACCTACCCTCACAAAATATTAGGACACTAGCATTCTACTCAAATAGGCTGCCATTAGACTTCTTCATTACAGGCTTTTGTGCAGTACATATTACGTGGAGCCTAAAAAGAGGCAAAAAATAAAAGTGCATAATGGGAAATCTGTATCTGAACACCTATTAGTATTTTAAAGATTTGTATTGCTATCTAGTCCCAGCTAGAGGTAGTATTATGCCAGGCAACATCCAGATACACAGTATTTGTCTCAGAAAATTTCAGTGTAAGGAGAAGTTAAAAAGATCATGCCAAGGTAAGACGAGATACATGTGCATCGGAAAAATTATTTTATATCAACTACACAATGAGACTATAATTATTTTCAAAAAGTATTCCACCTTGGTTGGTGTATATATTTCTAATATCTTCAGTAAATTCTTTTACACTTACATGCCTTTTAATACCACATATGCATAAGCATAATCTTGAACAAACAAGTTCAACTTCTGTTTCTCCTTACCTGTTTAGTTGTTCCTTAACAACTAGTGTTTTAAAACAGAAATCAATGCATACTAGTATTTGGAAACTGCATTTTTTTATATGTACATATGTTTCACAAAAGCTTTGGAATCCTGGAGAAACCTACAAAAGTCCTGTTACTAACTAGTGTTAATTGAATTTAAAAAGAAAAACATGGAAGCCTGGCATAAGACATATGCTTTTGAATGAGACTATATTTGAAGAGTCATTGATTTCAGTGTAGGCTAATAATGTCTTCATGAGGTCTCTGTTATTTTAGATAAAATGTCTCAGACATTCACTGGAGAAATAATTATCATTGTAATATTTCAGATCCTAATATTAAGAGATGCTGTTTGAGTAAGTGTAATGCATTGATGTTGCACAATTTTTTTGCATCTATAGAAGGGCAGGAAGCAAAATTAATTACTTCTCAATATTTCACTGACATAACATTATAGGAAGTCTTGTCCCAAGCTTTTAATGAGAACTTTTGAAACACTAAAGGCAGTTTTTCTTCATTTAGGTATTTTTGGTTTTGGATAAATAAGAAATATGAGCAGCATCAGGAATTGCCACTGTTTCTGTCTAACCATTTATTACAGACATTCCATTATAAACACTTCTGGAGGAAAAGTCTGAAACTGATGTAAGCTTTATGATCTAGTTTATGAAAAATACATACACTGAAACCTCCATACATAATTGCAAGATTCATGCAACTTGAGCAGTAAAAACAGGCTCAGCAGCTGAGGGCTCTAAAAAACTTATATTCTGTGTGAACCATCACACATGAATGTATGTAACATTGAATGGGTTGCACATCCATAAATGGCAAAAGGAATTGGAGGAAAGAAAAGTGATTAGGTAGGACCTAAAGTTTTGTAAATGTTATTCTCAAAACAAACTATCTGACTCCAGTGAGACAAAACATGAATGCAGTTGCAGGACTGGGCCTATAATGGGATGTTACATTATCAGAAAAAATAGGGTTCAATTGCTTCATTTTCGTCCTGCTATAGAAAGTTACTCTGTTCTTAAGACCCTTTCATGTCATTTTGCTAAGGGAAAAGTGCAACTACTTTTCTAAAAGATGGTCCTATAACTTATTTTCCCTCACATCATTCTAATCTATTATCTGAGAATATAAATGTAAGTTGTTTTATTCATTTTATTTCATTAATCTACAGTAAAGGATGGAAAATACTGTGTTAACACTATCAAAGACAGTGAGAATATTTTAAGCACCTATGTATGTGTTTAAGTACCTTTCTCTTTTTTTCCACAGTTAGTAGTTACAGATTTTATCTCAGTTAAATTCAAAGTACTTTGAAAGAAGTGTTTATCAGAGAGCAATCATAGGCTAGTAAAGGGAGTAGAATGAAGCAGTGAAGAAGGGAGTAGAAGTATGATCTGTACTTCAGGCAAAATGTTAGGAGTGTTCATTTACTTTCCTCTTGTTTCACAGAATCACAGAATGATGTAGGTTGGAAGGGACCTCTTGGTCTTCTTGGCGGTCACCTTGTCCAACGCCGCTGCAGAAGCAGGATCACCTAGACCTCATTGCCCAGGCACAGGTCCTGATGGCTTTTGAATATCTCCAAGGATGGAAATGCTACAACCTCTCTGATCAACCTTCATATGAATGTTTTATGTTTTTAAAAATACATTTAATATATTAAGGTTTCCCTTCATAATAATTTTCCAGATGATTTCCTAGCAATTTACACAATGCCAGAGTTTGTTACCATAATTCAATCAGCCCTCAAACTCTATCTGCCTTTTATTTGAGGTATGATTATTGTATATGGATTACGACTTTATTGGGAGAGAATTCAATAAATAATTAAGAAGCTTCTAAAGATTTTGGTTCAGATATGTAGTATGTGTAGCTTGACTACTTCTGCTAGAATGTGTATTGGTACTTAAATAATTTCATCCTAGGACACTTTTTCATAATCAGCTAAGAAAAGAAGCCACTTGACCCCCAGAGTCAACAGAAGTTATACGTCATTCCCTCATAGGATCCATGCTTAGAAACAGCTGGGCATTCTGGGAAATGCCACCAGTGTCAGCTGGTATATTGCTAAGAGAACACAGGTGGAGGAAATGTGAATGCAAACAAAGTTAAGTTGCATTTATCTTTTAAGCTATACTTATAGCTGAAGTAAAAATTAAAGAGTAAAGAGCATTTTAATGGTATCTAAAGCATTACTGATCATAATAGCCCAAATTCACAACTGTGCTGTACGTAAGGTACCTAATTTTATCAGTACCAAGCTGAAGCAGTGCATTTTTGTGATAGAAAATTGTCCAGGATATAGGAATACACTTAATGTTTAAAGTTTTCTGTAGTAGTTCTAACTCCTGCTCTGTCTCCTGTACATGGCAGATATATCACAGGGTGAGGAATATCTAAGTGCAGGTGCTATTCTTTACACATGCATTCAGTCAATCTTGTTATATATGTCTGGGCAAGATTAATTGTGCCTGTTTTCAAATTTGTGGGCAGGCACATGTTATGTTCAAAATTACAGAAGAGCTTGAGAACAATGAGAACTTCCACTGTGATTTAGAACAAAATCATGACATCCTGCCCTGCATTTTTTGCAGAAATTTTGTAGGAATTCATATAACACAAAGTCATACAAAAATCTTCATTTAAAATATTGATGTCAAAGCTGAAAATTCTTGCAAGGCAAAAGTCTATGGTTCTTGAAAACCAAGGAAAGAATTTGATGGTTGGGGTGAGGAGGGCATCAATTTTATTATGCATACACCTGGTTTTCTCTTCAGTATTCAAACTGCAAGATGTTGCAGTCCCAGGCGTTGTATTGAAAGCTACATGCTTCATCCCTGTTTGCACAATCTAACAACACATTCATATTTTTTGGGGGAAAAAAAGAAGACAGGAATAAGCCTTTATTGAAACAGACTTCCCAGAGTGGTGTATGTGATGAAGTGGGTTGGATTTCAATTTGGTAGGTAAGCAAAGAATCTTTTCTTCAAGGTTGTGTAATATATTAATGATATCTAGTCAGATATTTGGTGGAGTTGTTTCCCCTCTCAGGGAGCTGTCAGTGATCATGTTACCTATATTCATGCTACCCATTACAACACCTGCCATGCTTACTGGAAAAAATCCCTTTATACACTGCTAGGCTTCTCTGTTGTGTTTATTTTTCTTACCTAACTAATTGCAATCAATCAGGTAGTGGTTTCTTAGCTTATGAGTCTAAAAGTACTCACAAGTTCTACTTGTTTTACTGTCCTTGCTTAGCATATACAAGGATAGGTACATTACTCTGGCAAATAAGATGCATAACAATCTTGATTATACTGTATTTAATTTTTCTGAGAAATATTTAATGTTTCTTATTAGGGATACCGGAAATTCCTACAGAATAACTCATTTCTTAGATGGTAGAACTTCTGTTTTATTTTGCTGATAGAATGTGTTTCCTGTGCTCATTAGACTTGGTTGGGACACACGGGAGAGAGAGAGAGAGAGACACAATAAAAGTGAAAGACCACAATTTCATCAGCATATATGCAGGAAGCCAGTTAATACTGCTTTCCCAATCACCAACACTTCAAACTTTAGCAAACACCGTAAGTCCTCATAAGCAGAAATCAGTGCTGAACCCTGTCTTTTCATCATACAATTTTAACAGCAGCACCTTCCTCATGCAGGAAGAGAATATGGTTGAAGCTGCGTAAATCTACATTTTTATAGTTCTGGCCATTGACATCTACATGGAGGCAAGATCTCTTGTCACCATCCAGGCACTGGAGAGAGCAGGGCATTCACTTTATCCAGCTTCGTGATGTTAGCAGACCACTCACCAGGTTCCCACTGTGGTCAGTGAAGACTGACAGACTCCTTCAGACGGTGTCTCAGGATACAGAATTTAGACTCCTGCTCTGAATCTTTGCTAAAGGAACCACTTCCATTCTCTTCCCCTTTTCATTTCTGCCCAAGGAGTTTAGGAAAAGATGAGAAAAGTAAATATAGTTCCCTAAATACTAGTGTAGTGGATACTGTAAACCTTCTAGGTGGAGTTAATCTATAACCTCCTTGGACCAAGGGTTAAATTATTACTAATTTTTTTCATTAGTAATCCCTATGCCTTATATCTAAAAGACTGTGAAGAAACTAAAAATCCTTACTTAACTGTTTACCAGATTCATCCAAAGTAAATACTGTGTAACTCCTAAATAAAACCCATAGTCTGGTCAGACCTGTAGTCAACACAGAAAAGCAATTCTGACATTAATTAGACTATATGGTGACAGACTGGGGCATCAAGCCACTGGTGCAGTTTCAAATAGCTCTCAGAAGACAAATAAAAATGAAGTGGCTTCTGGAAGCAATCAGCAAATGGTGAAATAAAAATTAGAAGGGAAACAATTTAGTCTTCTCATCCTTCATCTGCTCACGCATGTAATCTGGTTATCAACAAAGGGCTAGCTAATCCAGAAGGCATGTCTTCTCTATCTCTTCATTGTCTCCATTCTGATCACAATATAAGCAACATCTACTAAGAAGGGATGGGAGAATTGGGTTGTTTACCTAACTGCCAATGTAATATTGCACATATTACAGAAAGCAAAGCTACACACCAAGTTTAGGGGTTAAAGTTCACAAATACTCATGACCACATCTTAAAAGACAATTAGACACATTTTTTTCTGTGAAGACAATTAGTGTTACTCTCCACATACAGGAAGAAATGAATTAAATGGCAAAGCATAGGAAACACCATGAGGAAGTTCTACCTCAGAGTAAAAGATTCAAAATCAGTGGAGACATACCAGTAACTGTACTTCATGTTGACACAGTGTTGTCCTGGTACTGAAGGCATAAGCTGTAAATTTTGTGAGTTTCAGTTTACTAGTTCAGATCATCAGTGGAATAAGTGCAGAAATGCATGTGAGGATTTTGTTCGTAGTGCCACCTGATCATGGCAGCAGTTCATGCCTATGCATACATACCTGTTGTTAACTTCTTTGTCAGTTTTCTGAAGAAACTAATAAAAATTTACCTATCAAAGACATGTTTTTATGAACATTACACAACTAGTGTAATTTATGTATAGGAAAGTATCTCTGGTGCTCATCCTATATATTTTTAATATGCTATCCCCAACAGATCAAGCGTAACTTTAATTGTATCACTGTATAAGCATAACTTTAACTGTATAACTATATTTCATTGTATATATTTAATCCTTTCAAATGGCTGTTCCTCTGTGACTTTGGCCTTTGCTGGCTCTGGTCTGAGGTTAAAGAGTACTTGTAAGCTCATAGTTGCCTTTTAATTTTGTGGCCTTGAGCCTTTGACCCAATGTGGTGTTTGGTGTGTTCAATAGGTTGAGATTAAATGGACCAAGCACTTGTACATAACACCCAGACCCTGACCTTAAATATGTAAAACGAATTAGCTACTGGCTATCATGTTGTTATGACTAGACAGTATCTCTTGAGTAGAATGAGCAGCAAAAAAATTAAAACACATTTTATAAGCACTCATGTATGCCTAACAGCTTCCTTTTGTAATGCAGGGTTTCCCTTTGTACTTTTTTTTTATTATTATCTTTATTCAGATAGGTTATTTCTTTGAGTTTCAATCAATTGCAATAAAATTTGATTACATACATTGGCTCTCAGAAAACAATTATAGGTCACTGTAGGCACCTCAAGTTGTTTGTTCTTCATCGTGGAGAAGGATAGTTTAAGGACTTGTTTCTGCCAAGTCCTTTTTCATCCCTCTGCCCCCCCGCCCCCATTTTCACCCTCCCCAAGTATTTTCACAGCAAAGTAGAAACACCAGGATAGAATATAAAATAAAAATAAAAGTGATATAAGGGTTGCATTTTATAGCTGTATTTGAGTACATTTCAAATGAATGTTTGTTAAACAGGGGGAAAAATCAGACTAGCATTGTCATGATTCTAAGAGAATTAGGTGGTGCAGGAACAGGAAGAATCTGAGTAGCTTGCATTTAATTAGCACTTACTGGTACAAAATAAATTAGACAGATTTGTCTTGTTTTATGAGCAAGATCCTGTTTTTCTATTTCATTTTCTTTGTGCTTTTGGTAAGGACAGATCTGGCTCTTTGGGTACTAAATAGGCAACTAATTCAATTGGTGCTTTCTCCTAGGGTCTGCTTGCAAACCAGTGCCAGGCTCACAGGCTCTTTGTGTACTGCCCTCCCTGCATGTGTCTGTGCTCCCCTGGCTAGTCAGTTTTTTTGTCTCTGATGGTTAATAAGCTTTGAGCCTAGTAGTCAAATGTGGTGGGAACGGGGACAAGACGAGGGTCCTTAGTGAAGGTGTTTGTTGTTAAATAGAACAATTCAGCTGTCTCTTTAGAAAACTTGACAAAAGGAAATGCTCCCTGCTGAAAATTTTCTTAGCCTGTTGCACAAAAGATGAAGTTTGTTTAAGAAATTGCTGCTAAAGAAAGCGTCAACCCATTAAGGTAATTATATGGAACCTGTGCCGTATAACAGCTTAATTGATGTTAATGTTTGTCTAATTGGTGATTGGGAGAGTGCAAAGGACTAAAGGTCTTCATAGCACTTTCAGTCATGGCTCTGAAAGGGGTTCCTCTGGTTTTCACAGTTATAACAATGCCTGCGCGTCTTTCTCAGATTACGCCTTGTTTTCAGCCCCTTACAGCATTCTGCTCCACTACTTAAAGCGTAAAATAAGGGTGAAGAGCCATTGTCTAATGCAGCCTTTTTCAAAGAGTGTTTCTGACAGGGATTGTTCTAGGAATCAGGCAGGAGAGAAGGGAGTGCGAGAGGTGAAAGCCACTATCACCCACTTGTGTCACATCCCCAATGAGTGGCAAGAGCCGCCTAATTGCTGCGTGGTTTTTTTTTTTTTTTTTTTTTTTTTACCTCCAAACGCCCATTGTCTTAAACAAGATCCTTGCACCAGTGCCACATGTTCCTGTGGAATCTATCAAACAAAACAAAACAAAAAACCCACCCCAACCTTGCTGACATTTTAAAAAATTGGCATAAAAAGAACTGTTACGGAAACTTATATAACCCAACGAAAACCAAAAAAAACCAAACCAAAACACACACACAAAAAAAAAAACCAAACCCCAAAAAAACCAACAAACCCAAAAAAACCAACCAAACCAAAGAAAAACTCAGGCACTCTAATCTGGAGTATGTGTGTTTCAGATTGCATACGTCAGTATGCACACAATTCTCATATGACATAAATAGAAAACAATTAAGCAGAGAAACAGTAGGTGTAAACTGCCTATTAAAAGAGAAGTCTCTTGTAACCTGCTTCTCCTACCTTGTTCTTCCAGACAAAAAGTCGTGTTAACAAGCCAGTGGCAGTCCGTGTCGTGGCGCAAAAAGGCTTTCTATATTTTGCCTATTCAGATGAAATAAGAAAGTGAAGCACCCTGTAAACTCCTTTCCCTTTGCTTTTCTTGTGTTTGCCTATGCGTAGACACACACATGATAATTTCCTCTCTTCCTACCCCAGAATTTCAGTCCCAGGCTTCTCCATTTTAATATTTTACATTCCTACATTTTAAGAGAGCATTATTTTTATATTTGTTCCCTTTTTTTCCTAAGCACAAGAACTCAGAGTATATTCATCCACTGTCATAATGAGGAAATGACGACTTTTATCAGCCTTATTAAACACACACCCAGAAGATATCCATTTTAATAAGAGGCCAATTACTAAGTGTGTCTTCAGTTAGAAGGAACGTAGCTTTTACCTTGTTCTTTGGCTCTCCATGTCTCTAATTAATTGAATCTTGAAATCGTTGGACTTTCAGCTTAAGAGAAGACTGAAGAAGGGAACTTAACAACACTGCCTATTCCTTTATGTCTAGAAAGGGCTATAAAAAAAAAAAAAACCAACACCTGTAATGCTAAAAGACTCAGGCTTTTGTCTGTTTCTAATATTACTTTTCTGCCTAATTGCCATCACTGCCACGTACATTAGGCCCTTTTTCAGCAGGGTTAAAACAGGGCCAGTGATGAATGGAAAACTGATTGTACTGCTGTCAAACTTGAATGTGAGGCTTATTCTGGAGATAGAAGTATGAGGAAAAGGACAGAGAATTGCACTTCATTAAAGCTCTACCAAGCTGATTGGAGTGGAGGAGGTAATTGAGATTTAAAGTGGCATTCCCATCACACTGTCCCTTTTTCAACTTAACAACTGTCATTCAAGCCACATAGGGCAACAATTGGCCAGATTTCCCAGCTCTTCTGAGTAATAAAACAGACACTCACCTTCTGGCTATTCGTTTTACTTACTTTGTTCTAATTTCCAATTCATGTGTCATTAGTGAACGAAGATTGACAAGAAATAGCTTTGACCTCGCAGATTTGACCTTCAACCTCAGAGACCCAACTCTAGACTGAACATAGGTTGGAATATGCTAAGAAACACCTTTCCTTTGCACAAGAATGAATGGCAGTTTTTTTCATCATTGTACCACCCCCTGCTTGCCACTACATTTAGACTATGAGACATGTCAACTGCCTGTCACAATTACAATAGACACAGCAAACCAGAATTTTACCCAAATCCAAGGGGAACTTCCTGAACAAAGAGTAAATTTTACTGCACAGATTTTGGAGACCTCCAATTTGTGCAGGCATAATGAATGCAGCCTACAGACAAATAGGTAGTTGTTAATTATCCCAGCAATTTCTTTTTTTAATGTGCTAACAACACAGCGTGCTAAGCCTTCATATCTTACGCTGTTACCTGATGATCTCATCACATTTGAAAAGATGGTAATCTGAAGGAAGGCATTATTATTGCAAGAGTTCATGACAATAAGTTACATCGGAATAGTCCTTTTATTTTTTATCATTTAATAATGTGTGTCAGAATAAAACCAGACGGATTCTACTACACCTTTCGCAGTGGACTGAAGTTGTCTACCTATATAGTACTCCTTTTGGGGTAACTTAATCTTTTTATTTTCTTTATGCAATTATCCCAAGGTTTGTGTATACTAATTTAGTGTCATATTACTTATCAGAGCATTTTGTGGATGAATAATAACCACAGGGCAAGACCTATGACCTTAATAAGAACCTTCAATGAATTTTAGAGTAATTTGTGCTTTTTGCATAGCGGTCTTTTAAAGCTCTACTGTTCTGAACAGAAATTTGATCCCAGTACGTCTATTGTATTTAGAACATTGTTTTTGTTCCTTCATATTTAGTGAATAAATATTTGGATGGTCCTGGTATTAAGCACCAATAAACACAATAATTGAATACACCAATTCATTGTTGTCAGGTGTTTAAGAAGTTGATTGTGGGGTTTTTTTGTTTTGTTTTGTTTCATTTTCTAAGATGAAACATTTTGAAAACACAGGCAGGCTTCCTTACTGCATTGACTTCACTTTAATGAGATGTGCAGTCATTTCTTCCCCCCACCCTGCCATGTAATATTCATTCTTCTATGCATAAAGAAAACAACATGGGCAGGTTACTGCATTGACTTCCCTCTAATGGGAGACACAGTAATTTTGTTTTCTTCTATAATATTCTTTCTTCTATTATAAAATATATTTGCATAGCTCATTGTGTTTCTCTGTGTTTTCTGAATTCCCCATTCAAGTTGCTGAAGAAAAAAAGAATAAAATGTACTCTATTTTCTAACAGAAGGAGGTATAAACTTTTGTGAAGTCTCACAGTTGTCACCACGTCATTTATAAATACTGTTACAATCCTCTACCTTCCTAAAATTTAAATACAATTCAAAGAACTGGCTTCTATTGAAAGGATACTATTAGCATATAAATACAACAGAATCATTTTGGAATAGTACACATATCCAGAGTATGACATGGTAAAGAATTTGCTCATAATTATAAAACCCGTGAACTCTATTGAGTGTACAGTACTGGTCTTTGTTGAAACCATGTTACAATTGTGTGAGAAACATGCTTTTGTGTTAATGAAAACAAATTACTTTACCATCACTCTGCTTTGTTTGTCAACTTAATTATTACACAGTTAAAATATTGCTTTGCATTAGTCAGAACAGACTATTTTCCTTTTATATAGTTTCCTTTTCCCAGGGGTAAATTTTAATGCCCTGAAAGGTCAACAGAGGTCAGGACTTCTTGACTATATCTCAACAGTGCATTTCTGGTCATCAAAAGAAATAAGCCTCTGACCACTGGTAGCTGCTGTAGGGGTTTCTTTTATCCTGCACCTGTGACAATTACCCTGTGTTAGTGAAGCTAACAGGAGTCAGGTTGTAGGTTAAGGGTCAGGGCACTGTCAAGAGGAAGTTATTCTTCAGTCCACTAAATCTGTTATCATTTTCATCTAATGTGACATCCATCTGTCAATCAGGGAATTTAGGCAATTGTCTTATTCTAAGTGCTGCACTTTATGCCTCAACCAGCTCACATTTTACTGCTTTTCCTATAATTACATTTTTCTACCTCTGAAAACCCATCTGCAAAACAAACAGGGAAAATCTTACTCAATCATTTTGAAAATCCAGGCTTTTTTATGCTAAAAGCTGTTTCACTTACAAAATAAAGTGATTTCTCCACAAAGTTTTATATTCATTTAATTTTCATTGTTATGGCTTTTTAACATATAGAAAGAGAATAAAGCTCCTGTAACTACATGGATATCAAAATAAGTTTTCCTGTAAAACTGCCAAATGCATACCAGTCAAAAGGGGTATGCCTCATACCCTTCAGATGCTGCACCTCTCAAACACCATGTAAATGGCATGCTATAGTTATGAATGACAAGGATAAGTTTTTACAATAGACCTTTGAAGAATTAGAATCTAGCATACAGTTGAATTGACTACAAATGAGCAAAGACTCTGAGTAACTCCATGTATAGCTCCACAGAATGAAGTTCCAAACTCTGTTAATTCTAATTCAACACTGCTCTTGAAGATGTGTTTAATTTCAAGCACATGAACAATCCCAGCCAGTTACCAAAACACTTATATAAATGGGAAGGCATATAAAACCTAGATGTAAAGGTAAATGCTCAATATGCATGAGATTGCTCATATGCTTCAATTTAGACACACTTTTAATTGCTTTGATGAACAAGAATCTAAATACTTTGCCAAGCATAAAAATTGTGGTGTGGTTATATGATGCAGTTGAGCCAATCTAACAGCTTGTTACCACTGAAAAGGATGGTCCTGTTCCCCCTACTTCCTCCCCCTGCCTTCCCACCCCAGATTAGTTTTCTGCTGGGTTAGCAAATTTAATTGCCTCACCAAGCAGTTAGGCAAGCATGCAAGCCAGTGTAGGGACAGTGACAAAAGTCTGTGGCTGGAGAGAATGTTACTGGCAAGCCATTACATAGATCTGGTCATATAATTAAACTGTAGTTTCTCCTTTCTCCAGGATCTATGCTGCTATAATTTCACTGATAGCAAAGGTGGTAGATACAAGATACTCTTACAAATTCTAGAGCAGAACCTATCTCAGTACAGCAGCAATAATATTAATAGTAACTGGCTTTCAGTATCTTTTATCAGGAGTGCTTGAAAGAAGGCTAGGATCCTTATTCCTACATTACAAATGGGGAAACCAAGGTGCTGAAAGGGGGAAAAAACCACCATGGAAAGTCATTAACAGAAATAGAAAAGGGCTATAGTATCCTTAAATCTATCCCAAGAGTCTGTGCTCTAGACCATAGTATTCTTCCTATCAACTTTTTGGGCTTGTATATAAATTATTAGTGTCAGATGTTTAATTGCTCCAGAGCAATTTGGGTTCCTTGCAGTACCCACGAATTCTTGCACTCTTCTACTCTTACCAGCATCATTTCCTGTAGTCCACACTCTGTGAGCTTTCTGTTTCAAGGATTCTCTCAAGCTATTAGTCAACCAAGCTCTCCCTTTTTGTAAGATTCACTATACTTGTTTCCACCTAATTTCTCCAGGCATAAGTTAGATACACTTCCCTTCCTGCCACACCCCTATCTTTAACTCTTCCTGCTTTCTGGTTTTCATCAAAAACATCATCGGGTTTTCAATTAATTCTATAAGTGCTCTCTTTTTCTCTCTTTCTCTTTCTCTTTCTCTTTCTCTTTCTCTTTCTCTTTCTCTTTCTCTTTCTCTTTCTCTTTTTTCTTTTCTTTTGCTTGTTGTGATACCTCAAAGTTGTCACATACATTCAACTTCATAGCATTTGTTTTTATAAATCCTTGTTTCACCCAGTCATTTAATTCCATTTCTTGAAGAAGCTGGTGACTGCAGATTCCATTGCAGTCCCAGAATGGCAACATAAAAAAATTATTCATGCAAGACAGAAGTTGTGCAAAGCTGGGTGCAGAGGGGTGTAGTTAATATGAATATCTTGTCCTGATGATGGTCAGACTTTTCTGGGTCATATACCTAGATGTGGAAGTAGAGAAATACTTCCGATTTCCGTGGTATAGATATGACTGTGTAAAAATTTCAAGATAAACACTAGTTGTTGAATTACATGCCTACGTACATTTATGCCAGCAGAAAGTTTCTTATGCTTCCCCCCCCTCCCAAAGTACAAGTCATCTTTGATCCAAAAGTGTGTAGCCCTGTCTAGTACGTCCCTCCACTCAAGACAGTAATGTCTCAGTAGCTGACTGTGGCTGAACAGCTGGCTTGAGGTTGGTCCACCACAGTCCAGTCATTTTCTCACTTCAGAACACTACGCATAGTCATAATTACTTGCTAGATTGAGTTAACCACATAGGGACAATTTAAACAGTCCCCAGTATTTGATGCTGATATAGGATTTATGGATGAATAATGGCCGGGGGGGGGGGGGGGGGTTAGGTTCCATTTTGAGCATGAAAATGTATGTTGCGAAGTTGTAGTAACATTTTTTTAAATAATTACAAGCTGCAGTTTTCATATTCAAGGCCACCACAGGAAAAACTATCCAAGAAATATCTTATTTCATACTTTGTTAACTGATAGTCATATTCAATGGAACATTTCACAAGAAATAAGTCTAATTTTGCATAAGGGAATTCTGGTAATAATATGAGTCATCCCTATTGACACTGTGTTCTGTTTACGGAAAAGCATTTTACAGTTTTGGTACCCAGCCTGGTACCTCTTAAATGCTACATGTACTACCTAAGTGCAAATAAAGTTATAGTTTCTTTGTGTCTTTGGATGGTAATAGTTTTACACTAAATTTCCACAAAATCTCAGTATTTGATGTCCCTGAAATACCATTTTGATGTCCTTTCATTCAATTTCTCTTTAGTACTTATGAATAAATTAAAACCCCACCCATTTATGTCTCTTGCCATGACTCCTTTGGAAATGAGTAAATTCTGTACAGAAACCATTAAGTCAGAGCTTTGTTGAGCAAATCTAATTAGGCAAGAATAATTCAGTTTCCTCTGCTGAGGCAGTAACACAGTGTATATTAAAGAGGAAGGTGTAAGAATTATTTTGGTTTTGTTGGTTTTGGCTACCTGTAATTTAAGATGAGTTCAAATATGTTTGACCTTTCAAATAGAAAGGAGAAAGGCCAACAATTAGAAAGGAAGCTGCATTGGTTTCAGTGTCCAGGTTCTGCATAGTCACAGAAAAAAAATGGGAATATTTTCAAAATTTAAGTAGGGAAATTATTTCTGTAAAAGGAAAGAATGCAATTCGCAGTGATCTAGAAACAATGCATTCTCCCAGGTATACAATATAGAAACTGTCTTGTTCATTTGAGTCATTTAGAGCAAGACAGACTAAAACTAGTTTTCAGAAGTAAGTTATAGACTGCTGTAAAGTCAAGCTGTTGGTAATCCCTCTGCTGTTACACTATAGATTATAAAGAAAGACAGAGGGAAATAAAGATTTTTTTTAAAAAATATGCAGAAACATGATGATATTTTCTATTATTTGTTTAAGCAACCTATGGAGGCTGCTATTGTAAAATCTTCTGGTTTAGTCTGAGGAATAGAACAGAACAGAATGGTTCAGTTAGAAGGGACCTAAAATGACCATCTAGTCCAATTGCCTGACCACTTCAGGGCTGACCAAAAGCTAAAGCATGTCATTAAAGGTATTGTCCAAATGCCTTTTGAACACTGACAGGCTTGGAGCATCAACCACCTCTCTAGGAAGCCTGTTCCAGTGTTTGACCACCCTCTCAGTAAATAAATGCTTCCTACTCTCTAGTCTGAATCTCCCCTGACAGAACTTTGAAGCGTTCCCATGCATCCTGTCACTGGATCTCAGGCAGAAGAGACCAGCACCTCCCTCTCCCCTTCCCCTCCTCAGGAAGCTGTAGAGAGCAATGAGGTTGGCCCTTGGCCTCCTTTTCTCCAAACCAGACAAACCCAGAGTCCTTAGCTGCTTGTCATAGGACATGTCTTCCAGCCCTTTCACCAGCTTTGTTGCCCTCCTCTTCTGTTTTAAGATGTGAGAATTTAGGTGCAACAAAATAACCACAACTTAACTAATATCAAAGAAAAAAAACACTTATCTACTAACACAGATATTGTTTCTGTTGGTAATTTTGAAATTACCACATATTTTCTATGTATTTTGTATATAGTTTTTAATGGGTCTATCTTTAATAAAAGACTGATGTTTGGTAGACTAGTTCAAATGTGTGACTAGTTTTGAAAGAAAAGTTTGCAAGATTTCATTCAAACTATCTTAACTTTCTGAACCTGGTAGTTGTTGTCTGCTGAACCATAATAGCTTATATACACACATATATTTTATTATGTGTGTGTATATATAACGGTGTAAATGAAAAGAAAACCTATGTTAGATCTTAGTGGCTGTGAAGTCATGAAGATAACTTTGCCAGTGATATTTTAAACTGAGAAAGTGAAAAAGCATGCAACTAATATGAGACCAGTTCAGGAACAAAATCACGTGCTTAGCTTTGGCATTTTGAGATTGTGTATAAATCTGATGATTCCTATGGGTTGATGGAAAATTTTCAGGGCTAGAGGAAAAAAAATCTAGAAATATTTATGCATCATGTTTCAAGACCATAGTTTAATTGGCATAGGAGGAATAATTAAAATGGCATTGATTTGGTTTTGTTGTTACCACCTCACTGCCATCTGGTAACAGCTATATAAGCAGCCATTAGGGTATGCTCATATCTATTGTATTTGTGTAATTAAGTGGGGAATATCTGGCTACATTTAGCCATCAGAAACTTTGGGCCCACTGCATTTCCAAGTAATTGTTAGTTTAACACACTGGGTTTTAAAACTCTGTCTACCATGGTTTTACAGAACCTGGTCCCAGGTTCTGTATTAAAAATAAGTTAAGAGAGAAGCGAGGTTTCAATGTATAAAATCTTTGCAGAAGCGTGCTGTGATAATTCTGCTATTGTGCAACTGTTGCCCTCACTTTCTTTGATTTTGTACCTTCAGCTGGTATTTGGAAGTCCTTTAAGGACTTTAAGTCTCTGAACTGTGGGTTTTTTGTTTATTAATAGTGCATTGCCTAGAGCCATTAGGCACTAATAACAAGAATTAAAAATTATAATTATCTCTGGCATAAAAAGGTAGTATTTAATCTCATATATTTGGTTGGAGAGAGTGGATTTTAAATAAGATAGAAAGTGTTAGTGTACATTTTAATAACTATCTTCATAACAAATAGTAAGAGGTTGGATTTCTAAGAAGTAAGGCTAAATAGTCAGAAAACAGTAGAAATTGCACCCAGGCTTTGAAATAGCTGAATCTTCAATGTTTTGTGATTACATGTTCCCATCAGCCCAGCAGAAAACCATCAAATTAGATGGAAATAGGATATGCTATCAGCTGCAAGTAGTCATCTTTTTATTAGCTCTGCAACAACCAATCAGTCACACCACAGTGTGCAACTACAATGAAATATAGATTTTTTTTTTTTTTTGTTAGAAGGAAAACCTTTCCATTTTATGAATCTACACAGCCCTTTAGTAAGCAGTAGATGTTGTTGTCAATAGCATTTTGTTCTTTATTTTTTCAAGTTTCTTTAGAATTAATTTAGTGCCAAGAGTACCAGACTGTCAAGTATGTAAGGCCTAGAAACTGAAATCCTCTATTTATTTGCAGAATGGTAGCACTATGTGTCTGATGTTCCTATCCTGTCATGATTGTGTGCTAGAGGCAAGATCTGGTAACGTAAGGGTAAGACATATTTTTCCCAATAAAAGTCTCTGTTGAGACTACGAGCAATTACAACAGTCATTATCTATTGTAATGATATCTTTTTAATTTTGCAAACACCCAGCCATTAAGACAGGACTGAAACAAAAAGTACTCGTTTTACATATGTCTGCTAATGGTTGTCCAGGGGTAAAAACCTTGAGGGAAAGGATTTTAAAATTACATGAGAATTAAAGGGTTTCAATTGCTTGAAATTTTCATAACTAAGAAATTAACTCCCACTGCAAACAAGGAGGAACGTAGGCTACTCTAACACAGCTTGGGCAGCTTAACTTTAGGAGCTTCAAGTCACAAGGTGGCTAGACATGTGGGTTTCAGAAATCACAAGGGAAGACCTAGACAGCCATAAATCTTATAAGTCCTCTGAGGTTTATTGTGATATTTCATTCTTTTTTTACTTCTGGTGGGAGGAGAAGTACATCCCACTCCCGTGGCTCAGTAGTCTCCCTGCCAGTATGACTTTTTCAGTTTATGTACAGTAGAAGCATGTTACAATGGTTGAAGATCCTTCTTCTTAATTTGGAGTGGACAATAAAGTGGCTTAAAACTTCTCTGGTATCCACCAGGTAGGATTCATTTAACTTCCCTTTGGCTATGTTCAATGTGCATTTTATGCCAGCTATTTAGGCTCTTTCTGTAATCAGTGGAGAATAAAATTACTCCAAAGAATAATTCATTCATCTGGCTTAGATCCTGCATGGGGAAAGAATGAATTGTTCTCTAGAGATTTGTATCCCTGCATTTCTGTAGAGGGAGAGCTGACAAATTGCTTAGACAGTTTAAAGTTAAGTGAGATGAATCCTGCCCATCACTCCTGACACATACCCTCAAAAGATAAATTTCAGCTCCTTGAACTCAGTAGCATTCAAGCATCTAAATATTTTTTTTAGAATTTTGTGATTCATCTTAAAATCTACTAGCTCTTTATTTGTATGAACAATTGCACTTTTTTATCTCACAACAACACTATGAATTTAAATGCAGTGAACACTGTGAAGCGACAGTAATCATTGCAATTGAGGTCAGATACCTCAGGTAAATTCTTAATCGCTGGTATTTGGAAGCAATAAAAATAAGGTTATATCTTTTAGCAATTAGTGAATAACAGAAATAAGTTGGCTTTGGTTGGTGGCTTCATACATCAAATCTGTGTGCAGGATTAAAATATTTGATCCCTCTCAGGTCTGAGCAACAGACTCAAGGGTACAGCTGTTTCAACACCATGGTAAGGAGGCTGTGTTAATACAGCCTTTCTTTGAGCCTTTGTGATTATCTTCTAATGATGACTCTTCATGACTCATGAGTGAAGGCATTTCAGTATAGATGATAGATATATATTAAACATTTACTTCTAGACAGTGTGCTACTTCTCATTATTAAATCAATGCTCAAGATTTGACTTGTGAGTGCACTGGCAGAAATAATTTCCACCTATACAAAGATGTCACTTAAGAGGAAAAGTTCCTATTAAGTCAAAACTTCCTCAGTTGTCCCAGCTATTTTTGCTGAGGAGTAAAAGTCAGTATCATCTTCATTCAAAGTTTTGATTTTAATACCGAAAAGAATACAGAAAATATGTATGGTAGTCAGGAACTCTTGTTTCTCAGGAGTCCAGAGACACAAGGTCAATGCTTGGTTGTAAAGTTTTAGCGTCCATTTTCTCCTCTCCCTGCCATTGTTTACTCGTCCATTACTTACCATTTTCAAGGGAAAACTTCATCTTAAGAGACACTTAAAATTTGTCTAGGCTGGCCAAACACTGGAAGACTGGTAGATAAGGAACTTGAACCTGGGTCCTCTGTATAAAAATTGGGTTGCCTGACATGCAGCCTACCAGCTATTCTCTTTCTTCCTTTTCATAGTCACTTTGGAAAAGCTCTGATTTGTTCCTAAGGAACAACAAGAAAAATAACTGAAATCTTGTAAAATTTCATGGGTCAGAAAAAAAAAAATTATGGCTAGCTTTAACACTGATTAATTCAAATCATTAAATATTAAGGGGTTAGTTTTTCATTCAATAACCTTCACATGATTGTCACAACATTATCCTCACATCATCCTTGAAAACAAACAGTACTTTCTGTAGCCATTTATAATATGTTATTTTGATGTGTTGAATCAAGATTATTGTTCATTAGGGAAGAGAAATGCTAATTTGAAGTCTGTCTGCTCCTGAGCAACAGTGTCTCTAGGAGACACCTGCAAAGCAGTTCAAAAATTATTCCATAAGATGTGCAAGTTTTGTTCTGATTTTAGGTATGCATATACCTTGGGTATTATTTACTGAATGAAGCTTTACACTCATTACATCTCATTTGAACTCACATTTATTTAAAAGAGGACCAGGAAATTTTTCCTACACAAAAGGACACACCTTCGTATTTCAAGCTATCATAAATTTAACTTAGTTACAAAGTAGAAAACATAGTTCCAATTTGAAATAAATGGACTATTGTTAGTTAAAAAAAATCCTTTTATCCTTTCATGTTGTTCCTCTCTATCTTCGCTGAATCCTTTTTTTAAGTTCTGTACATCCTTTTCATAATCCTACTGGAATTCCACTGCTACTGCATTTACAGCCATAGCACACTTGCAGAATTCCAAAAGGTCTATTTTCTTCCATTTAATATAGCAAAAAGAAATCTTGCCTGAATACAAAACATATCTGTTTTGATTATGCAAACTGTTGTGTGTAATTTTGCATCTTCTTTTTATATCATCATGTCCATTGAATCCATTTTAAAGGGAAATCATTTTCTAGACTAAAATGTTATCCTAAGAGCAGCTCCACTTTTGCTGACATGATTATGATTAGGAAATGTAGATCACTGCATATGAATACATTAGAAAAGATTTTTTCTGATCTAAACTCTACAAGAGAACAAAATATACCATAAATAAATAATCAAGCAGCTTTTATAAGTTTAAAAATAAGTCATGTATTGCGAAGTTTAAAAAAAAGTAGCCAGTTTGATCTGAAAAATAACATATCTAATTTACAGCAGACAGAATCCAGCAACATCGTTTTTTTAATTGGGTAGTAGAACTGCTAAGGTGACAGGACTGAGAACAGGTAAATCATCTAGGGATAGAAATGCTCTAAGACAGAAAGCCAGCTGGTGTAGTGCTTCCTTTGTGTCAGTGATCCATGTTGCATTCTGTAATAGGGACTGTTCAGACAGTCTGTTGCACAGCTGTTCTTCCTTAGAAACAAACAGCCAGGTCTGTTAGTGGTATCACTCTGCAGGTATTATAATGACAGTAGGGTTTTTGGCTTTGTTTTGGTTTTTTGATTTTCTTTGAAAGCGGTATTCATCTCATTGAGGAGGAGCAGCTTCACAGGGATATGAATTAGAGTTGCTTTATGTTGCCATCCATGTTGGATTAAGTACGTATAGTGTGGCTGTAGAGGGAAACTGCAGGGGCTGTCTATTTTTTTAATATTTTTTTATGTTGCTTTGATTTTGATATATATAAGGCATAGAAGGATTATTTTGGTGATAAATGTTTTCTAATATTGGAAATAATTCATAAAACATCTGCACCCTCATGACTTTATCTGAAGAGTTCTGTTTTCAAAGCCCAAATTTGGTTTCTGCTCCACATAATGCTGCAGTGGTGCAAGGAGATAGAGGATTCCCAAAAGAGATGTTATAATGCTTTTGCAACTTACCAAGCATATCTAGAAGAATATACAGCTAGGATAACTCTGTTCTCTGACTCTTCCTATGCATAAGACTGATCTGGATCGTGGATTGCCAGCTATTAGGGCAGGCTTAGTCCAGCAGTCCAAATCTTTTTCTTTTTAAGAATATTGGCAATGTTCTACACTCTAAACACTGTAAAGTTATTTTCCTCCAAAGCATAGAATCAAATCATAAAGGATCGTAAATATTTTTAAAGTCACAAATGAACTATGTCACACCACTAATTAGCTGATTATTTTAAAAACAAACACAAAATTAATTATGCCTGCTAGTGAGAGATTTTTTTTCCCCCCACATAGTCCTTATGGAAGGAATCTGGAGAAACAAATTGTGACAATGTTGAATAATGGTATTCTGGGACTGGGTTGACACTGAAGTAGTCATAGCTGTGTGTAAAATAAAGCTTAAAATGATATCAAGATTTTGGTGTATGCTGGGGATGAAACAGGAATGTGTTGAGTTGAAATACAAGGTGTCGGGGTGATACTGGGTTTAAAATGCTCTGGAGGCAGAAATGGCTGAGATATTATTAGGACTGAAAGGAGTTATGGAGTAGTAGTCATTAGGGATGTTATTCCCAGCGGTGACTACCAAGGTTTACCCACAACTAGGCAAAGTTGCTGTTTACTGTAACGTTTTTCCTTGGCTTCCCTGTGATTAGTGCAGGCTGGGCAACTTTGCTGCCTTCCTTTTGCCTCACCACTTCTGGGCAAGGGAAGCTGCAAAGTGATCATGTGGCCTTGATGCCAGATTTCTGTCAGAGGCACTGTAAGTGGAGGCCACTGCTCCTTTTATCCAGTGCTCAGTAAGGAAGGAAATATAGTTGCCACAATCTAATCCAGCTAAATTGGACGTGTTACAACAAACGAGAAGAGATGCCAGTACAAGCTGAACCAGTCCTTAATATATGTTGTAACCCCAGTAGGTATTTCTAACTCATTGAATATCATTTTTGAGTGCTAGAATTTATACCACAATACAGACTGGTGTCTGGATCCAAATTCTGGGACTCAGTACTATGCAGGCAGGAACCAATTTCCTAAGAGAAATACCAGATCCAGCATGTTTGCAATGCGACTGCAAAACTTTCCCCTCGGTTTCCACCTCCAGCTAATACATGTATCTGTTCCTGGTTTCACTAAGCTACTTTACCTCTACGTCTGAAGTACCTCAGGGTCCAGACCTAGGAACCAGGGTGAACGTCATGACCAAAAAATTCAAAACATGGGATTTAGCAGGAATCTCAGTTATTATTATAGCAAATTTCTCTGCAAACATTTTAATTAAAACCAGATTGCTGTTTGCAAAAAAGTTGGAGGGTTTGAAGAATCAGTTCCATGATCAAAATAAACAGCTGTTAGGTACGCCAACATGAAAAGAAGCCTCTTATTCTATTACATTTATTATGATAAAATTTTTGGCAGAAACGGGACAACAAGGATACAGTATCTCACATGGTGACAGTGCTAAATTGTCATTAGCCAGATAGGAGAAATCATTACTGTTACTTTCTGAAGTGAGAAATTAGGGATTTAAACCAAAACCAGCTGGAGCCTGGAAGATACTATTGTGACCAGCATGTAGAAAGGAACTTAAGGTACAAAGTATCAGAGTGACACCGATTATTTTGCAGATTCAATCAAAATAAGTTACAATATTAGGGAAGTATTGGAGGGTCATGAAGGAAGGGAAGAAGAGAAGGTTGGTTATTTCTTTTTGTTTTAAGAAGTGTTTTTTTAAGAAAAAGTGTTGCTAGATGAAGAGAATTAATTATTTTTCTTTCCCAAGTTGCCTACAAAAGTAAGTACCATTGTTTTAAACCACCAAGCTGATCACCAAGCAAGTCAAAGGAGAGAACTAAAAATGTGCCTCTCTGGTGGGATGATGATATATAAGGAGAATGTTTATCTCAAGAAATCTCTAATTGTTTAGAATATTTTAGTTTAGACATTACACGCCAGTGAATTTAGTAAAAATCAAGAGGGGACTGTATGAAACATTGATCTTTTGTCCATCCCTGGGCACACACCATGAAAGTCTGTAAAAGATACAATACTGTGTTCCCTGTAGGTTTGCTAATTTAGTCTGGTATGTAATATGCACTAAATGTTGTTTCTGGTTATAGGTTTTACATCTTTTAAATAAATAATAGTGATCCCATACATGATAGGCAAAAACTGTATTGTTTTCTTCTCTATTTTTTACCCTTTCATACATACTTTGTACAATGATTAACAGCTGACCTAGACTGACATGGGAACTATATGAACTGGTTTCTACTGGCCACAAGGTTTTAGTAGCAAATAATAGAATATATTTGGAACTAAAACTTCTGCGTTTATTGAGTTAGCTTCACAGTTGACTGGAGGTAGATAAAGACTACTACTTTTATCTCTCAACACTTTGGGAATTTTCTTATTATGTTTATCAAGAATAAATGTTTCTGAGGATAATTTTGATAGATGCTGTCATTTTTCATTTATTGTGTATTTGATTTATTGTATGTAATGCCAAATAGAAAGTAAAAAATCTATGAAAAATATAATCATCTAATAGGTGATTTAATTAGTGCATGTATGTAGAAAATGTAATCTGTGGTAATTATCTATAATTATGTTTTCCTTGCAATTTAAAATAACTTGTCTTTTTCAGTAGGGAACAACTCTCTTTTTCACTTTTCACAACCTTCCATAGCATTGATTGCCTTTTTGGCAAGGAAGATTTAATCACTTGAACTAGAAAAATCAAGGAATTAGTAACTGTTTATAGTTATTCAGGGACAGAAACACTGAAGAGGAAAAGACATTATATGGAGGTCAAAAGGGGTATTTAATTAACAGCTATCAAATAAAACAACAAGCAACATAGATTATTAAATAAAGAAAATCCTCCCAGTGCTGAGATCTATTTCATTATTCACAAGTCTCCCATAGGAAAATCATAGAATCTTGTGTGTTAATTCCTAACATGAAGCTGGTGCTCCTGTTTATGTATCTGCTCTGTGACAGAGACAGATGTGGAAATGGAGTGAAGATACAGAGGAACTGCCTTTGACTTGTATTCAGGAGAATTATGAGGGACTTGGGAGAATTTGCGGAGTTAGTAGGGCACTAAGGTGGATAGATCTGTGGGTAGAATATACAGAGGGAAAGCAGAGCTAGGTTGGAGCCTTGCATATATCTGAGCATAATAATGCACCAGCACAGATAGTGAAGAATTATTAAAATTCTGCAAGAACTCTGTAAGAAAACATTAAAATATGAAGAGGCCTGCCCAGGAATAGCTATAAAAAGCCTGCATAAACATTTAGAAATATACACCCCAAATCCTGCATTCACAGATGTGTGGATTGTAGAACATGTTATCGAATTCCTAGAGTAATGGAAATGAAAATAATTCAGTATTAGAATAAAAAGCTGGAATATCAATATTTTCTGTAGGTTTCACTTTGAAATTTTCTATTGAGTGAATGATTTATACATTTCCATTTCAACCTGAGATAATCAGAAACAATCTACTTGAATTTACTTCTGTAATAACAGATTTTTTTTCCATATAACATCCCTATTCTCTCCCCTGAGATACAGCTAGAGTCCTGTATATGAGCATACACAGTGGATCACTAAGGTGTTTTCAAAGGGAAGTACAAACTTTTGAGGCATTTAGCCAATCAGAAAGACATGAACATATAATAGTTTCCATAAGACAATCTGTTTATAGTAAAATTAAACTAATACAAAAAGGAGTTCGAAAAAATAGTTACAACAAATGAATTAATTAAAAAAAATAAATTTAATTATGTGTTTCCTGATGGGAGACAAATATTTGGGGTTTGGTTCTGTTTCTGAAAAATGCATGATTTTCCTTTTAAAGCTTGATTAGGATGAAAATCTATTTTCTCTCCATCTGATTGGGTTGAAGAAATGCTATGCTCCAATGGCCATGTTCTAGAGTTCTGCTTGATGTCTGATATGAAGAGAGGAGTTGTTGATGGAGTTCTAGTGGCATAGTATACAGTTAGGGATGGAGAGGTAAAGATAATAATGCAAATGCCATAGATGCAGTTTGAATTTTAATATTAACTGTGCTGGAGCTGTTATCAAGATAATTCAAATAATATTAAAGACAGGAATATTCTGATAAATGTTGAATGAAAAAAATTGTGTATAGAAATAATGAATCATATAGTTTACTTTTAAAACTAGTGCAGATCAAAATGAAGTAGGGATGGTATCAACTGTCTCAGAGATTCAGTAAAACAGGGCAGCTATAGGTATAACAAGAAAACGGGCCTGTTAACACCTTGTTTCGTTTACCTCTGTCAGCCAAGTATCAGCAGTCAATGAGACAGCCAGGTTGAGATCAGATACTTTGCAAAGGATTTCAACAACTACACTGAGAAACTGTATTCAACACAGTCTTGCAGCCACATACTCCACAACATGCACTGGTGGATCTCCTCCCTTCTCTGCCCCTTAGGACCCAAAAGAGCGGCCATGGCAGTGCACCCCTTAACACCAGTTCTTCACTCTGGTCTCTTTCTTAACACAGTCTTTAGATGGTGTCACTCAAGCTGAGGTTTTCCTTCTTTCCACCACTTTTTTTTTTTTTTTTTTTTTTTTTTTTTTCAGCCTAAAAGTGTGATTGAGGCTCCTGCAAAATCCTTTTCTGAAGAATTTGCAAATTTTGCAAAGAGGAGACCTAAGGGGGGAAAAAAAATGTTCTCAGAATATGCCTTTCTGGTAACTTTTAGGCAACAGGCAGAGATGACTGCTGCCATATATGAGTAAATGCAGCATGAAATGTAACTCTGTTGTTTTTATTGATTGAGGTGTCACTTTTCCAATATTAAGTAGCAGAATATTTTATCTGATGCTAATTCTATTAGCTAATATTTTATGCAGACAAGAGATCTTATCTGTATGCTTGCCAAAAAAGTGTTATATTCTAGCTGTTGGCATTTAAGGAAAACAGGGACCTGATTTTGGAAGACATAGGAGGCAAAAAAAAATTGGAATACAGAAAGACAATGATCTGTAGAAGTTGCAGAGGGGTGTTTCAAATTGACATCCATAGTTCTGGATATGAGATTAAGAGCCATGTTAAATATTACTCCTGACATGATGGCTTCAATCATTCTAGAAAAGACTGATGCATGAAATTCACACCAGAAACATTTAATATGTTATTTTAAACTATTAGTTCCTATTTTTCACTTTATTAAGTCATGGGATGTCCAGAACCTTAATTCAGTAAGGGTTAGAAATCTTATTTTCATTTCTAGCCTGAATTTACTCATGCCTAGTTTATATCTGAATGTTCTTTTGCCAAAGTGGCTTAACTAGTTTGTCCTTTCTCCTGATACCTGGCTGAAGAATTTAGTGACAGCAATTATTCTCCCTTTAATTTTCAATTTGTTTGATTAGACAAACCAGTAAGGTCTTTCAACACTCTTTAGACAAGATTGGCTCACCAATCCCCTGTTCATCCTACTAGCCTCTCATTGCTCCTTTTCAGTTTGAATTTACCTTTTCTAAATACTGGTGTCCAGAATTATAAATGTATATCACATAAGATTTATATATACATATATATTTATACTAATTGCATTGCACAAATCTAAAACCAGTGAAAATGAGGTCAGACTCATGTCCTACACTGGGTGACAGAATATGAAGCTCTGATGTCAAACCATTATCCCTTCCCCCCTTCATTTATTCCAGGCATTGGATATAAGAAACAGAAACATACTGAAGAAAACATCTTAATTTACAGCAGGAACCCTGTTTACCGAAATTCTCTCTAGCTACTTGGAGGCATATTTTTTGCTTTTATGCTATGAATATCTATAAGTATAGCTATGTTCTATTTCATATTTTTATTTCTAAAATATCAGTTCAGTTCCCTGTAAAATTTCAATATTGTGCAGCTCATGTAATTGCATATAACAATAAATCATGCACCTTTATCATACCACTTATTCCTACAAATTGAATATATAACTGTCAAGAAACAACTACGCCATCATATTTCAGTTTCAGTAAAAAGATCTTATTTTATTGTGGCTTTCACTCATTCCCAGATGTCCTCCCTTCCTTGAAAGAGACAAGCCTGGGCGATGCCAGATTAAGATGAAATATCATCATCGCAACATATTAATTTTTCTTCGAAGATCTTAAAATAGCTTTCTTATGCTTTTGCTGGAACATTTTTCATCTTGCTTGAAGGGGAAAAACATGGATATGAAAATCATCATCATAACTTCAAACTGAGTGGTATATCCTCAAAATGTGGGCTGCAAATTTAACTGCAGTGGCACAAACACTGTGCAGAAATAAACAAATATATACTGTTATACTGGAGAAAACATGTCCTTTTTGGAGGCTGCACCCTTTATACATAAGTAACAAGCTGAATGTAAATCAGTAATATTTTCTAGGCATATTTATGAGATATATGCAAATAAGATAAAAAGGCAAACATCTCTTGTGCACATTTGAACGTTATAGGCTTGTCTTCTGAATCAGATATATAATTTTTACTTTCTTAGAGATATATCAGCACAAATTTTGCTTGGAAAAAGTGTTCAAAGAAAGCACTCAGCTGATATCACTGAAGTTATTTTCATCAGACCAGGGTCTGAAAGTATCTACTTGTCTTAGTTCAAATGAGAGAACAGTGTTAGACTAATAACACATAAAGTATGAAGTATTACAAGGTAATTGTAGAGAATTTTTCAAGCAATTAAAAATACAAATAGAATATCAGTGCTAGATATTGGACAGGAAGCTTTTAGGATATATGTATGTATCCATAATTATGATATTTTTATTCTTGTGAAATACTTTATGGAAAAAGCAAAAAAGCTTCAAAGTGAGATTGCAATACAAAGCAAGAGAAAAAGAAGGGATTACAAAGTGTTTGTGTTAATTCAGTCCTTTCATTATCAGTCAAGACGACAGTGAGTTAGTGAAATATTACCAAAGGAATAATCAAGTACCAGAAAGCAAGCAGGAAAAACTCATGTAAAGTAACATAGACAAAGAAACACTAAGTTCTGTCACTGTAGGCTCTTTGTTTCAATGCTGAAGGATGGAACCAGCTTTTTTGGATTTTTATTTTTTATTTTTCTGCCATATGCAGAATATATAACATTCAGTTATAGATACAGTCTCTTGATTCATTTCAGCAATTCTGTTCTGCCCATATCCCTCCCTGAAGGATCACTCATTTTGTTGGCATGATAACCAACCTGAGACTTAATCTAGAAACACTTTTGTGTTATTCTAATTATTTTCATAAGTGAGGGGCCTTTTTTTTAAAGAAGAATAATTTAACTGGAGGCAGCTTACTTTTCTTCTGTTTTAATCATGAGCATACCATACCTTCACACTGCAATGTGTTTCTTGTGACGTTCAAGGCTTAAGTGTGCTTCCCAGTATCTCACTGCAGACCAGGGAGCTCATTTTTTCGTGGTAAGTTCTGTCCCTCCTAGCTTCACTGGGGCTAGCTCTTCACCTGGCCTGTGCAGTTGAAAAATGAGGGCTGAGAAATTAATGCGGTACAATCTCCCAGTTTAAGCATTTGCCATGATCGTGTGTGCAGAATGACTTAATTCACAATTAACTTGTTATGGTCAAGTGCAAATACAAGCACTTATTCATGACACCCAAAGCAGACAATGTGGCTGCAAACATATATAGAAGACAGAGGTAAAGAAGTGGAAGAAAAAAAGCATACTTTATCTGCTTGCACTAAGGATACATGAGATGCATTGCTCTGTCCCTCTCTTTTGCTCTCTTTCACTTACTCAGCTGATTTTATGTTCTTCTGGAAATTATGGCATTCAGGGCTATGGGGAGGGAAACTTCTCTGTGAGAAAGCTGCTGTCTGAGACTTCCATCAGAGACCACTTTCAGGAGCACTCCCAAGGAGTCACCTTCTGAGGTATATTCATGTTCTCAGGCTCAGTTCAGTGGGACATGATATTTAACTGCTCACCACCACTAAAAGTGGCAGAAAGAGGGAGAGAAGTATGAGAGCAAAGGAAAATACTGCTTTTTCCTTTTGGCAGCAGTAATCTGTTATGTCAAGGTAACTGCCTTTGAGATGGTAATCTTATCTCTTATCATCCTGAGATAGCGACATATAGGAAAAGCATATTTGCTCTTACAGTTCATCTGTTTTTTGAAGTCCTACCATGATTCCAGAGAGTTTTAATTTTTTATAAAGTACCACAACTATAACAATGAATAATTCAGTAAAATGTAATATGTAATAATAGAACCAAAGATGACAAGAAAACTCATTAGTAAATTGTGTGTGCAAGGGATTTTATATGCCCTGAAATCTTACATTAAACTTAGACACTTACATTGTATCATATGTATTTTCCTTATTGGTCTAAAATTGTACCATGCAGACAGAAGCATTCATTCACCTCGAGAGTTTGCTAGACTTAATCCAGATGTCGTATTATGGAGGCAAGAATGGACGTAATGATGAAATTATTAAACAGGGATGCCCCCTATAAATATGTAAGCCATTAGAATCTGTTATATTGCTATCAGGTCCCTTTTTACTTCTGTGCTACAGTGATGACCCTCCCTTGCTATCACTGAGTTGACCTTCTTGCCATGACTCTCCAGTGCCTCTTGCCTTCCCCTTCTTACTATAAATAATGTCCTCCCACCCACCCATATGTGTGGCCAGGAGATACACATTTCATCGGCTGCTTTCAGCTGAGAGGTTGGTTAAAAGCCCAGCCAGGATGCACACCCTGCTTTTTATAACAGTACACATTGCTGTTAAATAGCTGGCATGCTAAGGAAGCTGCTTTGCGGGCTGCATGAAGTCCCTGAGCCGTATGTTATGCAGGTCTGTTCTCCAACTTAGTTTTGTTTATTTCTGTGTGTGTCAATGGTAGGATATGGAACTGTGATCTCTTTTCTTATTTAAAGATATCAATATATTTCAAAGGCAGAGGGCTTTTGAAAATCATTATTGCATTAATATGTTACCATTTAATTTTAATATAAATTTTTATATATGGTAGTAATCTCAGAGTAAACAAAATATGTATACACCTATATTATGGTTTAGCACTGACACTGGTATTAAACAATAATAAGAAAGCACGTCAGAATCTTTAATGATTAATAAACGTGACAAGAAGAAGAAACGTTCTAAGTTCAGTTCTGTTTTCAAAAACAACCAAAAAAGGCACATACTTCTTTTCAGGATATTCTAAAATGCCAAAGTTCCTGGACAGACATATATAGTTGCTACTAAAATGAAAACTAATTTAACACAGATTTGAGTTCTATTACTATTTTCCCCAAGACCATGCCTTCCCCTGCTTCTGGAGTAAACAAAGAATAAAAAAAAGATATTCCTACAGTATAGCAACTCCAACTGCCATAAAAGCTTTAGTCCTGAATAAAAAGAAAGGCTTTTAAACACTTGAGACCAGATTTTCTTTGCACTCTAGAAGTTTTAAAACTCACTAATGCTCAAACCAATGTACAGCATTAGCTGTGAGGTATCGAACATGAGTTGTTACCGCTGATACAGAGGTTGGTTCACTCCAGTGTGGGTCAGTAAAAACCCAGCAAATGTGTGACTCCAATAAGAGGAAAGTAGTAGTAACTTAAGCAACAAGTGAGAGAATGGAGTTGATGTGGATGACTGCACCACCTTCTAAGAAACCAGTGCAGGGCCAGAGGACAGATCTGACCATCTCAAGGTATTGAGGAAAACATGTACTGAAGCTTAACATATTAATAAAATTAATTTCTTTCAAATATAGGCATATTGCATGGCAGTAGTCAGGACAGGAGATAATCAAGGCCATCATCTAAAAGGATGGAAGAAATTTTTTCTAGCTAACTGAAGATGATGGAAAATATTCCCATAAATTACTGTGTGGTAGCTCACTGTCAACAAGATAGTAATGAGCACTTGTGACCTGAATTGTCTATTTCTGTGTATCAATTTTCTAAGCAGCATGATTTAATACTCTCCAACATGCCCTGTTTTTGTTCTCTGTAATCTCTAACAGAACTGTGATTTTACCTTGACTAGCGAAGCAGGGGTAGCTCAGGGCAGGGGCAACTTGTTTATAATTGTACAGCTGTAGAGGGGAAGATTGGATAGATAAAATGTTATTTCTGATACAGTGAAAAAGGAAGATGAGGGAAGAAGGAAAAGGTGTAGTATAGGAAAAACAATGAATCAGTGTTTAAAAAAATTCCCCCTCTATCTCTATACAGATATAGATAACACTGGATTTGTTATGAGATAAAGGTTATATGGCAGGACTGTAGAGGCATGAAAAAACAAGTCCTGTTGATCACCTTGGTGAAATGTTTTCCTCATTATGAGCAAGAAAAAAAAGTTTCTTTTTCACTTTGCAACTAACAAACCACAACAGAGTAAAAGTAAATGGTCTTAAGAAGGGGATAGCAGGAAACCTTAGCTATGGAAAGATGAAAAACACCTTATCAGCAGGGTAAGGTGTTACAAACCTTGTTCTTGTCATCTACTCCATATTTGTATTTTTTCTGAGTGGTACAATGCAGTGTAAAATTGTGCTGCAGGCAATTTTTGCAGAGTATGAGAAACATAAGTTCAGAGGGTAACTCGTTCATCTGCACACACCCTTAATGCCTCTCAAGTTGTCCAAGTGAGGGATGCTTACAGATAAGACAAAACGATTATGTAAAAGCAAGTCCTATCACATCTGCAGCTGACTGCAGAAAACTTACAGCCTGGAGCATGAACTAGCATCAATTTAGAGTAAGACTGGACCACAGAGATGTATGTTTTCAGTAACTGAACTTCATCTACGTTTCACGTTCTAAAACATGCTGTGTATTGTGTGAATTTTTATTATAACTGTGTTCTTCACTAATGGTTTTCCCCCATATGCCAGCTTCCACAGATTCCAGGTTTCTGAAACACAAGAAAGCTTTTAGAATTATATCCTAAATCAGGCATTGATGTCAATTAAATTAAAAATATAATAATTGACAAATGAGGAAAAAACCTATTCTTATCAAAATGCAATATGAAGAAGCCATGCTTAAGCCTGTCAGGAAGGAGAAATAATTCTAAATTGTGAGTAAGTGTCAGAACCACAACATTCTCACTAGTTTTTTGTTGTTGTCTTGTTTTTTGGTATGTACGTTTATCTACTTTCAACTTCTGTGGAAAATACATTCACAGAATTCAGGATCATCCTATTGTCCTGAGTGTACACATTGTATACAGTTTGGTAATTAGACTCTAAAGCATTTCAGCTTTGTATCTCTACTCTTGTGATCGCTTATCCTCCCCCTGCTATTATTAAACGGACTAGTTGAAATTAGGCTCAAATTAAGTTGCAAAATCTTTAGTCTGGTAATATTTATTGTGGAACAACGGAATGTCATTCTACCTCAATGGTATTCTACCTCTATATCTACCTGGATATGATAGTACCACTAGTGAGTGGATATGATAGTACCTCTAGTGAGTAAATAACCACTGTTAGCAAACTTAGCCATTTCTGCACAGCTCTTACCCCTTATCAGAAGGATGTGCAAGAAATAATTTAGAAAGTGTCACATCAAATGCGCATTGCCAAAAGAGGGATGATTTCCTGAAGTCATCTTCGTTCAGTTGTAATCTGTTGTTATAACATTTCCCATTAATTTTTGAAAAGCTTTCAATTCACTCTTCACCTGAGTACTTGATAACTAGCTGGCAAAGAGCAGGTCTTGAACTTATTGAATATGAGCTGTAAGTGACTTAAGCACTTTGGAGAATTGTGCTATATAAGTTCAGGTTGATTTACAATTGTGAAAGGAGTTTCTATGATAATAGAGAACCTTTCAACCTTTGTATACTGAGTCTGAACAAAGACTACTACTGAACTTTTTAAGGCAACGTATTTTTAAATAAACATGGAAGGTAGATTTCAAACTCAGACTGTAAAAAAGTTTTACTGTACTTTAGGGAGTTCATTCCATTTTTATATTTCTCATAATACCCATTTTCTTAGGACACTGTATATAGAGAGACCTACATAGCTAATTTACATACATCTATACAGATAATCCAAAGAAATTTATGTGTCTTTTTTTGCATGACTGTGCACATGTATTAGAAAAGCTAATTACAATCTAAAAGTTTATTTGAAGCCAGGGAAGCTACAGAGTTGAAAGAAGTTAAAGTAAGAAGTGACAGCAGTAATATATAGTTGTAAAAAAGATATTTACAAAATACTGAGTTCTACTACTAAATGCAAATTAGATGTTTTTTAAGCTTTTTCCAAAATGGATGGTAGGACTATAATAACATTGGTAATGATGATTTTCCCATTTAAGAATGTTTTTCCAGAAATAACATTGTTGTGGTTGTCAGGCCCACATGGTGAGATACAGATTAAGGACAGGATAGGATTCTATTCACCTAACTTTAGCAGCCTAGGAGATGGATGCATATTTCAAGCTAAGTGATGGCTTTCTTCTCTGATGAACGTCTTCAGAATGCAGCTCACACCTCCTTTCTTAGATAGCTGGGTGAATTACCCTCCTGGAGGTGGTACCTCTTCCACTGACTGCAGGGCAAGCTTAGAAGATGCAGGCAGAGGAGATGCCTGATTTTCATATATAAAATTATATGAAATAAACCTGATCCTATGACTTATATTTTCCACAGTAACATAAGAATAGTCTTAACTAATAGCTTACTAGTAGCCACATTTAAAACAGTAGGATGATCCATGTGCTTTAGGTTACATAGATGCCCAAATGTTTTGCTTGACCTTGGTTTAAATCGGCATGGTGTGGGCATCTTTCCTCTTTCAGTTGTAGTTCTGTAAGCTGAAGTTTACCAACCCCTGACTGCTTTCACTAGCTGCCATCCACTTAGTTTTCCTGGCTGAGCTGCTGCTGAGATTGCTTTCTAGGCTATTAAAATTAAAATGAGACAGCATAAACCATAGAAATAATAGATCTTTTTTGCTTGCCTGCTTTGCTAACCCAGCTCACTTTGAAATAAATTAGGGAGTGATCACACAAGCAATTTAACCAGTGGATCTGGCAAGGCAGTGTTCTCTGGCAAGAGGATGGCAACAAACAGTTGGGGGTTGGCTGGGGATGGTAATCTCTTCAGCTGGTCCTGTGGGAGCAGTAATGCAGAAACAATTACACAAAGCTCCCAACTGTATCTTCTTTTGAAGGGCGTCATTTGTTTTCATCCAATAGTCTTCAGTCCCCTCATTTACCACCAGAAATAATGCTATGGTTTCCCATTTCTAATGTAAATGTAGGTAAAAGAAAGAACTTCATATTCTAAGTAAATAAACCTCACAGAATAAGTGCCACATTTAGACCCATTTGTATTAAGAGCATACAACTCTAAATTGTAAGGAAACAATCTTGCAGTTTACAGACTGAATTTTTGCTGAAGTTTTTTATAGAAACAGAATGCCTTAGAAATTCAAAATATCTGCTCTAGTGAGATATTATAAGAGAACTACTGGAGTTGACAGGTTCACAAAAAGAAAAGAAAAACAAAAAGAAAAAATGCTTTACCACTGTTTTTTGGCATAGTCATCTTGGAAGCTGATGAGAAAAAAAAAAGTATATTTCTTTCTAATTCCTTAGATCTAACATGTTTAAATACTGCAACTTATCCACTCAGTGGTGTGGTGATAAGTCTATTGCTGGCAAACTTGTTCAAAAAGAGAAAATCTCTACAGTTTCTGTGTTGGTAATCTAGCTGTTTGTCATTACTGTTATCGTGGAAATGAATCTAATTCTTAGACATAAAAAGGTTATTCTGCTGCTCAGCTCTCTTCTGCCCTTATGAATGTCATCCTATCTTGCTGTTTCATGAATTACAGGAATGTGATCTCTATGTGACCTGATCATCTATAAAGAAAATTTGTGGCTCAAACAATTTTTCTTTAAAACATGTTTGCTCAGCTTTGAGAGTTCATAAAGTCTCATCTATAGGTTGCATGTGCCATTCTTTACATTTTAGATAATTCACATTGTTTGACATAACTACAGCCTTGGATTTTTAAATAGTATTTCAATACGCAGTCAAGATTTATACTTTTTAATGAATAAGTATATATGCCTGTGTACAAAATTTATTATTACTGCCTTAGACATTTTTACAAAATTGTTGAAATTTTCAGATATTATGGATAAGTTATTTGGCAAATCTGTAAAAGGAATTCTACTTGACAAAGATATGATATTACTTTAAGAGGCTAAATCACTTCCACACTTGTAAGGTTCTTACTGTTTTTATCATATATTCAATAATATTCTCATAATTGTATCTAATTATATAGAAAAATTGAGCCATGAGTTTACTCAAACTAATACTAATTACTTTTTGCTAAATATTTTTAGTTTGTATCTTGTGAAGAAAGTTTATATAATTTTTTACTATTCTTTCATGATATAAATTTGGAACTATTTCTAATTAATGTGAGCAATCAGAATGCCACACTCTTTTCTCACTGTGGTGACTAGTCTTTGCCAGTAATTGAATGGTAGCCTTAAACAAGGTGAGGTCATGAAGCTTATTTATCTGACACCGTGAATTCTATGCCTGTGTAAGAGGGAAAAAGGATGTTTTTTTGCCCTCAGGGTATTAGTCATGGTCCATAGGTTCGTGGGAAAAATGTAGGAAGTCTCAAAAGTTTGTTCCTATTATTTCAATTTTTCTTAGACTTCATTTGAATCCCAAAGTGAATTTTCTATTATTCCTTTGAAGGGTGCATAGGAGGGTACCAACAGTCTTTGAGGAGCAACACCTGCAGTTGCATTCAAAGGCATGACTTTTCCAAGCAGTTTCTGAGCTGCCTGGTATTGTCCCAGGAAGGATAAAGGCCTAGGTTTTTTACCTGACTGGCAGAACATTCCACCACCAATAGAACTTTAAACACTGTTTTAGAAGTAATGAGTCCTGCTGGTTTCATCCTGCAAGACCTTGAAATCCCACAGGGCAATGTGGTTAGAAATAAAACAGAAGGCTGAGGCTTTTAATGAGTTTCCTATCCACAGATGCCATCAAGCTTTTATACTATTCATTTTATTTCTACAGCTTCAACAAAGGAACCCAGAGTTGTGGGCAATACTCTGACAAGTGCAGTTCACAAACTTGGCAGAAATCTAGACTTTAGACAATAAAAGATCAGTGAAAGAAGTAAAAGAAAAAGCAAAATAATAAAAAATGAACTTAAATATGGGTTACTTTACTTACAAAAAGTGAACATAGTGCAATTCAGACAAGCTAAACTGCTTGGAGCATAGAATGAGAATATGACTACAGGTTTCCATGATGTTACAGAGGTTATGATGACAAAGAAAAGTGAACTGAATAGGGCCAGTGAGAGGTCAGTGTGCATTTTGGGAATGTCCTTCAAGCAATACTAAATTGACCATTCTCAAACTCTTCACTGTGTGTGGATCTTAACTATTTGAAGTCTTCCATACAGTCAGAGAAAATGAAGAATGTTAATGAAAAAGCAGTTTATTTCTTATGAGAAGATGAGGGTGAAAGCATCTGTGCCTACATACAGGGATGTAGAATACGCATGTGTAGGTTTGGGAGATACTGAATTTTATATCACTCTTTCCCCATCTCACCTCTTTCTCTTTCACCTCTTTTACCTCTCTCTGGGATTTTCTTAAAGGAAGATCCTGGAACAAATGTAGCATGAAGAAAACCATGGTCCATAGAACTCCATTTGTAATTGGATAGTGTTGTGCTGATTGTCTTTGATTCAGCCTTAGTAAAATGTAGAAGATTTTGTGACTCTAAGAGTAAACAGACTCCACAGGTTGAAAAATTTGCCTTTCTTCTTATCTTCTCACCCTCTGTTCAAATATGAATGAAAATTCTCATTGAGAAGCACATAAATATTTTCTTCTCAGTAGTTTCTTCCTCCAGTTGTGATGAACAAGTCCATGCTGAATGCTCTTGCGAGCATGGTCCAAATCAGTTCAAATGCCAGAAATCACTTTCAGTGTAACTGCACCCCATTTTATGAAAAGAGGCATTTTTCTAAGATTTCCAGTACAGTTTTGCAGTCTTGGGAGTTTTCACCAAATGATATAGATGCATTGTAAACCCAATATCCATCAAAAACAGTTTTCCAGCTATTTTGAGTTATGCACTTCCTGGTTTTCAGACAGCAAAACTACTGATCACATATTAAAAATAAACATTTCTTAAAGCAGTGACAGCATGGACTCCTCAGGTGCATGCAATGCACAGGTGTATTCTGTAATTTTAATATTTGTCTTTGTTTTAGTTTTCATTGGTACAAGAAAAGATGCAATCTGCAAAAAGCCTTTACAAGCTCTGGAGATCTAGTAGAACAGATATTAAGTAGTCAGAATCTTTTTCTCTTCAGCTTTAAATTCCAAAAATTGTATTTACTTCATATCTAGATTTATATGTCTGTAATTTCAGCTATGGACTGTAAACATTGAGCCAGGCTCAGCCTATTGACTTAATCATGGCCAAGTAGGTTGAAATGGAGAAGAAACGAGTTCAAATGCCTTAAACTTCTGGGTACTTTCATTCCAAGAATTTTCCAGGGCTCTCAGAAACACTTACACAGTCAGTATTTCCAGCTCCACATTTTGGCACTTCTCAAATCTGAACATCTCTTGTTCTGTCCTCTGTTAGTATCTTACACTAATTAGCTGTACAATGTTTAAGTTTTACTACTTAATATTGAAAGGAGACTGCCATTCCGTCCTCATGCTGTCTTTGAAATTTCTCTTTTTTTTAAATACGTCATGTATTATTTGTGATGCTGTCATAAAGACAGCATTTAGCAATGGAAGAATTGGCTTTTAAAGAATATATATTTACATATATGCTACATAATTATATATGCATGCATATACATACATACATAATGATATACATGATTACTATTACCAGACCGCATTTATACAGAAAAAATAATGCAAGATTGTAGTGTTTTACCTTTTTAATGAAAACTTCAAGCTGATTATAAATTAAGTTTAGCGGTATCTAGCATATAATGCCACCAGTAATGATTAACTAGGCACCCACTGGTAATTCCCAATATTTGTTACATATTACAGCTTTTCAAATAAAATTGAAATTACTTAATAATCAACTGACATATTAAATATATAGCCTGCAACGACACATTCTTACCACTTCTACCTAAATGCTTACTTCAGTATTCTCCTCTGCAGAGCCCAATTCAACACCTTTTGAAATTAATTGGCAATTCTACAATGAAATTTTGGCATTTCTCAGATCTGAACATCTCTCCTCTGTTAATAGTTTGCTAACAATGAGCAAATCATCCTTATTGATTGTAGCATCTAGTTTTGTACCAAAGTCTAAAATTAGATTCCAGCCCTGTAACTGAGTCTACAGCAGCATATGTGTCTACTCAGCACTCCAGTCACTTCAAGTAGGCTCTGGTTTGGTATGGGAACCTTGAGCACAACATTTGATTTTGACAGTTTGGTATTTGGAGCATAGACTAATTTTCTACATATGTCTATGATGCCTTCTATAATTTGGTAATATCCTGAAAAAAGTACTTAATATTTACTAATGGGAATGAAGGAAAATAAATATTAAAGAAAGAATGGTAAATTAATGTTTTGCTTGGTTTAAACTTATTTGGCTGTTTATGGTAAAGCCATTAAAATTCTTTGTTTTGTCTTTCAGTACAGGTCACACTGAAAAAAGGAAATAATTAAAATATTAAAGAAGGTAGAACGAATGGTTTTTAAAAAATATCTTGCAAATTATGTTTTTTTTTCTAGTTGAATGTAAGTTTAAGTATTAACTAGTATTTTGAATACTTACCATGAGATATCTAACAGCATGTGCTTTCTATTTATATTGGTTACCAATCTCAATATTCAGAGGAAGAGTGTATAAAGTTAACAAGCAATTATTTGGCAAATTAGTACTCAACAACCCTGAGTAAATAGGAAGTTTGAAACCTATCTGTTATACAGCTACTTTAATTTGCATAGCACACTGGTGTGTTTGCTTTGCAAATACTTTGCAATGAATCATCATTTGTACTATACAGTCCAAAGAAAAGCAATCAAAATTCACAGCAAGACAATGAAATTAATTATAACTGTTGAATTCTGTGGTGGTAATTCCTCCTCATGCAGGAAGATTAATTGCATTGCACTTTCCTTGCACTCCACTAAATGATCTGATGAATGTATAATCATTTACAGATTTCTCAAATGCTGAAAATTGATTACCTTTGATTAGCTCTGATCTGCACAAAGAGCTCTGACAGAGTATCAGTGAAACATTACAACATTACAGACAAAGTAACAAATGATTTAATTACCAGTGTGCTTATTAATGTTAGATTCCCTGCAGTGATCCTGGCAAATCAGGGGCCTGTAATAGACCTGTGGGTTTCACTGAATTCCATTAGGGTTTAAATAATATTTCTCACTATTGCTCAAATCCTTCTTTTCATGGCTTCTTAATAACTCTAATTAATTCTAATTTGCACAAAAATCCATTGCATCTCCATAAACTTTTAATTAGATGTAAAATAATATAAGTCACTGCTTTTAGAGACTGGGGAAAATGCAAACTGCAGCTTTATATGCTTCCAAATAAGTTTTTCATTAACAAAAGATATTTCTCTATAAAGCTATTTAATGAAAGTTTAGAACTAATTTTGAATTAGGCATGTGGTCCAGCTATACACTTTTAGTTGCAAACATAATAATAGTTGCTTATACATGAAGAGAGTGAAAAAACAGGATGGTAAAATGTTTAGCTAACTAAATGGTAAACATAATTTTAATACTTTTTTATGTATTGCCAATATATACATTCACTCATTTTGTTAATTGTGGTAGATAAAACACTCTGATTAAGCAGCTACGCTGTACACTGAAAGACTATTTGAAAATTAAATAGCAAGGGAACACTAGCCCAGTTACAGACCATACTGAATGTTGTTGGCAAAAACAAATCAGGCTTTTCTACGCTTATACTCGTGAACACTTAGATCAGTTCAGATTGGCAGCTTCTTTGGTTTTCCCTGGTTTTATGTCATTATATATGACATTAAATTATTATGAAGCAATGACAATGAAAACCCAGATGATCAGAGAAGTCAAACAGAGCTCAAATTAAGCTCTGTTTCTGCAAGTGTTTCTTAGAGAAAAAAAATAAATGTAGGTAATTAAAAGCTTATTTAGCACTGAAGTACTAATACATAGACAACTTATAATAATATTTTTGTGTTTCAGTTGTGTAGGAAAGGAATGACTGTAAGACTGCAGGTGTTACTTTGTCATTCGTAATGCACAAGACGGAAAACTTAAAAAATAGAAATATTCAGCCCCCAGTGTGGATGATTACATTTATTACATTCACTGCTGTCAGCAGCTGAAAAGCTATCCATCACACTGAAACAGCGATGAGAGTCAGAAGTCTCTTTTTGTGGAGAAATATTGAAGTCAGATTGTTGATGTCAAAAGTCAAACTCTAGTTCAGCTATCTGTTTTATGAATCTGACTGAGACACATTGTGCCTGTGTTCAAACTGATATCTAGCAGAGCTCATTTTAGCAAATGTGTGATTTAGAAGTCAGAAAAACATTCATACCAGCAAAATATTAAGAGGAAACTGATAGGGCACTCAACTGCTTTTATATTTAAATATCACATCATTCAATAATAATGTATCATTTATTTTTCACTGATGGTTAAAAACTTGCTGTGTATGATACAATGACATTATCATACTTGCACACAGTAGTCACAAAAATATTTTATAAATGCACAAAAGCATTTGAAATATGACCACTTTTACCACACTAATGTAGACTTTTCTGTTGGCATTGGAATATTCATTTTTCAATTTATTTTGGATACACATACACACACACACACATATATGAGGAATGACACATTCAACTAGTTTCAAAAGGCAAGTAGAAGACTTACATGGAGGTATACTGACATAAGGATGAAGCAATGCACATACAATAGCTGAGTTAGAAAATCCAGTGTAGACATGATGAGAAAAAAAGAATGTTTTAAGCCCTGAAAGACTGATTACCCATTCACCATTGGAATTATCTATCTTTACCGACCGCAGCTACCATTCTCTGTACTTCGATAGCATAAGTAGGATTCTCAGAAAAGCAGTATTGAATAAAAATGTCTAACATAGTGTATTTTCAACTCTGCCTAATTCTTTGGGTCTGACTTCCAAAAAAGTGAAATAAATCAACTGCCTCTTTTCATTTCATCAGAATTTTTAAAACAGAATTTTACAAATAATTGGGAGGAAAAGAGGTTCCAGATAATAAATTGTACTGCATTGAAAAATACTAAAAGTAAATCAAGAAATCTACTCACAGCTTGGGGAATACTACTTAATATGAGTATCTTCAGTAGTTTACATTGAATATTTTATAAAGCATTTCTTAAGGAAGGTACTTTGTGGCTGAGAGAAAAACGTATGCGCTACACGTTATTGAACTTGCTACCGTCACTGCAGATTTTGTTCTGTTTAACAAAAACAAGCACAGTTTGTGAATTCAAGTCAGGGAGTTCCTTTTATTTTTGCTAATTTCACCATCCTTTCTCTTTTTAAGCACAGCCCTCAGGGTACATGATGTAATGGTCACCATTATAGTACAGAACAGGAAAAAAGGGTATCATGAAATGCAGAATTGAATAGTATTCTTAGAAAAGAAAAATGTATGCCAGATTTTTTCCAAGGAAGCTTTACTCAAAAACAAACAAATATGCAGATAGTGTACAAAGATTCTTGAATCATCATTAGTGGTTAGAAAAAAAAATTGGCAGAAAGAGAGTGGACGGTTAAAAAAAAAAAAAAGCCAAAATGGAAGGACTAATTCAATGATACCAGATGTAACACATGACTGTGGGGATTGAAGGGTCATGAGTTTGAGTCAAAACTCAACTTCGAGTTAATTGGCTGGCAGTGGGGCTGCACAAATTGCAGAGATAGAGTACTTGTTTCCTAGTGCAGGAGGTCAGCCTTCTTATGCATTTGTACTCTTTGCATGGCATCCAAGAACTAACACTTGTATTTGCTAGAAAAGAGTTTGCTTGCTTGTCATCTTTTTAAGTAGAAGAAAAAGAACTGGCTGGGCATAAAACAGAATGACACATTTAAAATGATTCAAAAGCTGCTCTGTCTTGAACTACGTGTATTTCCTTCCTCGATTTTTTGTCTTTACAAACAACCCAGAACACAAATGGTATACAATAGTTTCAGGGAATATTTTAGCCCAGCACTATGAATTCATTAATATGAAAACTGTATATAAAATATATAATCTTAACATATTTTCCCTTCGAAAAGACCAATATAGTTCTTTCCACCTTATCCAAGTTGAAATGTTATTATGTTTAAAAGAGGAAAATAATTGTGGTTACTGACTTTGCTGGGGGAAAAAAAAAATAAGTGTTCCTTAAAACATTTAAACGGGCAAGTGGGAAGATATTTTTTTTAAAAAGCTTCTAGCTGTGTGCGTGGAAACTCTGGCTATGTGCCTGAGACGTACAGCAAAAAACAACATATGGAACTCACCAGTTCCTAAAATCCCTTTCCACAAAATTCATGCCACTCCTCACCACAATAAAATGACTCACGGAGGGGTGTGTTTTATGCCTCCCAGGCAGAACTCCATAGTCCACAATTAGTCTATCTATTGAAAGGCCAAAATACCTTATTGTTTTACTTGCTGTATAATTATCTGTTATGATGGACTGTGATTCTAAGGACTATTGTCCCTAGGCTTGGATCTGTGTGTGGAGCAGTTCCCTGGCTGAGACCCAGGAGTGGACCTTCCATTTAGAATCCATGCCTGAGTGATTTCTCTAGTCTCTCCCTGGCTGGCTGAAACGGGGACTGTTTCTGCATGATTTCTTGGGTTGATGAGAAGCAATTATGCCTTAAATGAAGTCATTCATGTCTGCCATTTTGTTTGCATATTTTTCAGCATTCACCTGTTATTAGACCTGTTTTTAAACTGTAAACTAGTTTCAAGTAGACTTTTGTGTCTAATGTGGTTTGGTAATCAGAAAAAAATATATATGTAATGTTTTCTTCACAAATCACTCAAGCAGGAAATCTAATAAAGTGATTTAGAAGTAAAATAGCATTTAAGAATGTCCCAGGCATTTAATTTCTGAAGTGATAATGTATGAAGATAATGATCTTGAGATATTAACTAAGATTTTTAATGTGTATTCTTTAAATAACCTCTTATAGAGGAAAAGATTGCCAAAACAGTTACTTTACACCATTTAAAGCCGGAATCCAGTAATACTGGTAGTGTAAACAAAATACTATTTTAATATTATAAAATGTATTTGCATGTAAGACAAGATATTGTGTGCCATTTTTCATAATTCCTTTTAAAATGTATAAACACTTTAAACAGCCAGATTTTTTGCAAAACATTTATTTCTGATGGATCCTAAATTATTACACAAATTCCTTCACTATGTATAGAATCTTCTAAGTATTTACCAAATAATTTTCTACTTTTGTTCTCAGTGTCTGGTAGAGCTTTTCCACAAAGCAGTTTCCAAGGTGATGTTAGGTACAATGCTGATAAAAGGTAGCCATGTCATGAAAACAAATACTGTAGCAAGAGCTTTGTCAATCTGTATTAAGCTGGATATATTTTATGCTAATTTACCAAATCTTTTGTTGATTTGTCACGCTTCTGAATGCTTTTTTTTTTTTTTTTTTAATGAAGATGAGTGAATTTTGATAGGTACAATTTATGTCTGAGAATCTCCACCCAAGAAACAAATTACTTTGTCACATTTTTCCCCATGGTAAATATAAAAGACAAAAAAATATGTAGACCTGACAGATCTTTATATAATTGTAAAGCTTAAAACACAAACCAATTTTCCGATATTTGAATGAATTATATGTGTAGATCACTGATGAAAACTGTAAATGTACTTTGAAAAAAATCCTCTTTTCATACTGAATAATCCCTATAGCTAAATATAATGAAATTAAACCGACAATATACTTTAGGTTTTTTTAAAAAAAATTATATAAAACATTGGAAGGAAGTTGTGAGTATTTTTGAAGTGCATAATTTATCTGGGTGGAAAACAGTTTTTTATTGTTGTGGGCTGTTTTTTTAGAAGAGACTTGTACTAAGGTGACCTCTACTGTTTAAAAAAAAGGCTTGCAAAAGCAGCCCTCTCCTAAATCATCCAACAATCCTAAATTGCCAAGACAGACATGGATACTGGTGCGCTTAAAACTATTTGCTTAATTCACTGCTGTTTGGATTACTACAAATGATTTTAAGGTTTCTTTCTCATGCATTGGAAAGTTCCCCTGCCATTTACTTCCTAGCCATTTGCGTGCAAATTCTGCCTGTACTGGGATCTCTGCCATTAAATTTTCTTCACACTGAAGGGTTTTCTCTGCTCCTGGCGGGGCAAAGTCATGACCCAGAAAAAAATTGATTCATGAATTCTCAGGGTGCAACTAAAGAAGAGAGGAAATATGCCTTGGCTGAGCTCCTACTAGTGACAATTTAAAAACCTGTAATTAGTTTGGATTCAAGCTGCAAAAGGAATCTGAATTTAAAATGCATTAATTCAAACTGATATATTAACTTTAACAAAGTGGATCCCTTATTATGTAGAATCATTATTACAGTCTGTTTTGCTAACTGTTGGATTACAGACTTTATTAACTTAAATTTTATTAGAAAATGCAAGTAATTGCTGGTGAACACTTTATCTATGTGATGGTTTTCCTGGTGAAACGGAACTTTTTATTGGGGTTAGTTAGCTTTAACACCTCAGTTATGGATTCTATTTTTGTAAATTCCCATCATCCACATGCTGCACAATGGCTGAGGCCACTTACCCCCCACTGATATCAGGACCCCACATCCCCTTTAGCTAACTCCCTGACATTTCTATGAACTACACAGCTGAAATGTTATACAGTAATTAATGTTGATCCTAGCACACACACAGCCTCCAGTACAAATTAGGATAGAAAAGGTTATCATAATATTTTGCTAGTCTGTTTGGTAGACTTGAATTGCTCCCTGTGGGGGACAAACAAAAAAGGTATTTCTAAGATTTGCATGATGAAGGAACATCCAGGTATTTTTATTCAAATAAAGTAAAAACTATTTTAGACATTTCATCTAGGAATAATTAGCCTTATTATCTGCACATTTTGATACCTGCAAGGTTGTAGGTCCGTTAGGAGTAGTTTGTTTGTGGTACATGTTTTTGCAGATGAAGCAACGTATGGTGACTGAAACTCTTAACTAAAGCTCTGTTATCTTGCGGAGTTCAAATCCAGGTACAACTAGCAGCTGGATCCTCTCGGACTGTCAGTGGTGTCTGAAAAACACCCAGAGACTAAATAATTTAGATTACACCATTCTGACCTGTATAATTGTTTAAATGAGTAATGCAGCCACTAACTGAAAGAGGTCAACCATCTGTAGAGGAAACATAGAATTTGGTTTCATTTCCAAACAAACTTTTGAAGCGCAATGCTGTGGGAGGTAGGAAAAAGTCTGCTGACAGATCAATGGCTTATCTGCTACACCAAGGTTAAAACTTCTATCACTTGCAGAAAGCAATGTTAATAGAAAATGCTCCTGAGAGAGTAGGTTTAGCACAAATAAAGTTTGATCCACTCAATATGCCATTAATTGTCTTTTTTATTTTCAGTGGTTTAACACGAATATGCCTTAAACAGTTATGATTAGTATTGATGGATTCTCATTACTCATGAAGGAAGAACAAAATCTTATTTAAATATTTTTGAAGAGACTAGATTCATCATGGAATTGCTGAATATTGTACGGCTTGTGAATTTTCTTTTTAGGAAAGAAAAAACCCTACAAACATTGCTGCTAGGTTGGAATTACATCCCTTCTGAAACTGTGAAGAGAACAGGTTCTTCATCCTGAAGTAGTCATTTGTGCATATGCATCCTGAATTTTTATTATTGAGCACATGTAAATATATAATATTTGCCTTTCCACTCACATGTTATTATGACCATTTTCATAAGTAATGAAGGATTTTGCATCAGTAAGGGTATTTTTTTTTTTCAATTTAAATCCCAAGGTATAGTTCTTCTCTCCAGTTTGTGCACAGTAAACCCAATGTGAAACGACATTCCCAGCAATTAATGTCGCCTCAGTAATTTTGATAGCATATATAGCTGCATCAAAGTTTTTCCCTGTCATTTTCTGTCTTACTTTTTTTTTTTATTAGAGAATATATTTTATATGCAGACTGAACCTTCCTTAACACTGTGCTTAACACTGCACAAGATTGCAACTTGACAAACATATATTATTGAATGATGCCATTCATCACGTTAAGAAACAGAAGTTAAGGCCAATTCCATTTAACAGACAGTGTGAGGACTGCTGCTGAATGCACAAATGGTGCTCTGTAAATGTTGCCCCACTCATTTATTAAGGCCCTCTTAGAAGAGAACTGTTCTTTGGAGATGGTAGAAAAGAATCTAAGATTTCATATTAAAATTTAAAAGAAACATGCTTCTCCCTGAAAATATGCTTGAACTCATATAGACTCACAGAAATCAATACAAACTGATGAGTAGGGGAAAACCATTGTGCTTTCTCACCCAATTGTGAAATTTAACTTTGTGCTTGTCCAGATACACACTTCTTACTTACGTAACAGAATAAATTTGGGGATTATCCCAAAGCAATGTTTACCAATCCTCTCCAAAAATTCTTATGTAGTAGGATGCTAAAACAATGTTCATAGAACTCAATAGAGTAATGGTGGAAATGAATCATGCCTGTGCCTGAGAAAATATTCAAACTTTTGAAACTAGGACTGAATTCTCCAGACACAGACTATGCTAGTCGAAAATCTTCATCAAAGGTCTGTGAATTAATGTGTCCCTTTGTTTACTTTCTCTCTGAACTCTTTGCTGCTCGGTGTCCTAACCTGAAGAGGTAAGGAATAAATTATGTCCCACCTGAGACTGCTTTGTCACCAGATGCAGGTTTAAATATAGGTTTGGGAGAGCCCAGAACATATACTCTCTAGCTTCTGGTTAAATATGCTAGCCATTATAATATAATGTATCAGAAATATTTTGGCCTCCAGAGATACAATGAGACAAAACAGAAAGGGATGATTTGAGAGTCAGTCAAGAATAAGAGCTTGAGCTGTAAATCTCAGTCTTTCATAGGCACTTATGTCAAGACTTTAGAGAGTCTTGGTAGGTGTATCACAAGGACAGTATATTACAAGGAGGTCATATGAGGGATTGGCTGGGAATAGGTATATTTCAGAGATGGACATACACTCTTTGCTTTTATAAAGGAATGATGTCTCGTTAGTCTTGACAATTTCAACTCGAAATTTTTCTACCAAAATTCAGTTGTTGAAAAATTTCAATACAACATTCAGTCACTGATCCATAAGTACTACCCTATCAATAACCCTTTCTGACATTTCAGAGAAAGGTGAAATTCCAGTCACATGCCATCAATTCATTTATATGTCCTCCAGTACCACCCAGGCCAGACACTAACGTAGTATTATCTTGGAATTATTTGATTTTTTTTTTTAATAGAGCAGTTTTCTGAAAAAGTTTGATTAGGATAAAAGTGGGTTATGGGATTTCAGCAATAGTTTCTATGAGAAATTTTGAAATAAATATTCTTTTATGCCCATACATAGACCAGATTATTTAGAATTATAATTTTGAAAAATCTATAAAATATTGATTTATTAGCACAGATATGACATTATATTTACCACCATGAATATTCTGTATTACAACACAGACTGAAAATTATGTAAATAATCAGAATCTGCTGTTTATATTGTCTTAAACTAGAGTCAGTTGAGATAGCTGGACTTTAACTAGTGTGACTGAAAGAAGAATCTTTTCTGGAACAGAAAGCTTTTATAAGTAAGCAGAAATAGTAATCTGTTTAAAAGCCTAGGTGGGGGCTGAGCGCTTCAGGGAATTTGAAGAATTGCTACCACACAGCCTGAGCACCTGACAGCTTGAACCACCCAAGCAAATGAGGTCTAGGGAATGGATATCCAACAAGTATAGAAAAGCAGCATGATCTTCAAAACAGGCCATATCAGAGAAGCAAAGAGTGACAGATTATTACACTCAAGCAACAGATCTTCACTGCCTGTTCCTCAATCTCTGCTTTAATAGAGTAGAAAGTTACATTCATAGCAGTACAAATTAGGATTGAAATTTACAAGTCCTTATAATGACTTGTGTGAACATGAAGTTCTTAAAAAGAAAAAATTCCAGAAATGGCATTTGGGTTTGGTGATTTGGTCTTTGCCAATAGCAGATAGATAAATGGTAAATAAATGGTAGATTTTATAGTAATAGGGTTTTTTGTGTTTGTTTTTTTGTGTGGTTTTTTGTTTGTTTTTCTTGGTAATGATGAATATAATAATGATACTAGCACCTAATCTAGTAACTAGCAGCCACAAATCCGATGCAACAGAATTCAGTCTCAGAATATTAGCATGTTTTCTGGTGTAGGTATGGGTAATTTTTCTGTAAGCTGCAAACAGAAAGCAGACTATCTCAAAAAATACATGCATCTTTTAGTTCTAGTAGCAGAAGTACATGAGCAGATAAACAAAGTTTGTTCTTTTTCATGGTACATTAAACTCTGCTAGTTTATACAGTCTCTGCCAGTTCTTGAATATCTGCATTCCTAAACTAAGGTTTATGAACATCATGAGGAACACATGCAGTGCAGTTGATGTTTGTCATTATCTGATTTATACATCATCAAAATCATGATGTAGGAGTGTCATGTTATGGTACTGTACTGTCACATTTAAAAGATGGATATTTTAAAAGATGGGTATTTTAGGATATTTTAAAATACCTTATTAGAATTCCTATCTCTTAATTGATGAGTCAGTTTTCCGCATCCTCTTTAGAAGGAAAATTTCAGGATATTGATGTAACTCAGTTTCACATCCCACCTAGTAGAACTCCTTCTTATTCTTGTATTCTTACCTGTCAGATACCATTATATGAAGAAACAGGAGATGCAAACTGACAGTGCAGGGTATCCACCAGTGTACTACCTGCTTCATGGTTAGTTAGGGCATTTGACACCTATTTTGTATTTTGGAAAGATAACTTTCTCTTAAATGAGTTGCAGAAATGCAAATTAAAATATACTCATAGAGTTGTGATGACACTTTTTCCATTTTGTTACAGTCTTTGCAATATTTTGTATTTTTCTTCAAGCATAATTTTGGAGGCATTTAAATATGAGAGACGCTAAACTGTCATTTAAAAAAAGTGTTTTGGTGAAGCACTAGAAGGCCTAAAAGACTCAGGCGAGAGGGAGCAAATGAAGGAATCCAAAGCTTTCTAGTTTCACACAAAATATTTTTTTATAATTTTAATTGAATGTAATTATAGTACTGAATTATTGACCGTGCGTACTAAGGATATGAAGTCCTGGAAAATGAACATTGTACAGTCTGCTACATAGGTCACATTGGTAAGACACAATTTATTTTTATATTATTTTATGCTGTAAAGATAAAAATGAGTAATGATCCAGAGATTTATAAGAGAATACAATTTCTTTAAAATCAATACAACATAAAAATAGAAATAATAGTGTTTCTGATGGGAAGAAATGCTGTTTTATAATTGCAGTATACAGTTGTATTTATTACAGACAACATGCCTTCTCCTTTAAAGTATTTTAAGAACTGTATAAGCCACTTTTAAGTTACCAAACCTGGGACCTCTTGTACAAAACTGTGCCATCACATCAGCATGTAAGTGCACTCTGCATAAAAAAGGATGGGGATTGATTTAGGCCGCACTACGGAGCCAACCCCAGGCTGAGAGTAGCTTTATTCTCTGCTTGTTTTCTCAGCTTTTTATTCATTTGCAATGAGGGAGTGTGGTGCTTTTTTGAAAATGACTCTCTTGATGAGGCCTCTGATTGTAAAGTACTTTCAAACTGGGAACTTCACCACCTTTGTTGCTGAGTGGATAACTTTTCCATTAAAAAATGTGAACCTGCTTTCCACCAGCCCCTTTCCTCCTCCTCATTATTGTTCATGTGCATCGAATGCAGCTTTCCACACCAGACCACTCACGGGAAGCTAGCAAAAAGGTACCCACATTCCAGTGCAATTGCATGATAGCAACAAATATTTTCATTGCCAGATGGTACTAATAGCAGTTCTCTGAATGCAACTTGAGGATTTATCTAATCCACTCTATCTCTGCAGATTTCCTATAGGCTTCCCATCCCCAATTTCCTCTTCTTACAATACCTGTACACCAAGCATGTAGACATGAAACCATACAAAGAATTTTAGTCACAAAAGTAACTGACTTAATGACAGACTTTTAGTGAGAATTTGTCCCTGGAAATGCTTTTGTTTCTGAGCTTTTTTCCTTTTCCAAAAATATATGAGAATACACTGTATCAGTTCAGACTACTACTCACTACCCACAATACTTCCACTTTTCTGATGCATCTGCCCAGACTTAGCCCACATTGACTTACTCTCTTGCTCTCTCTCAGAAATAGAGCAGTTTCCTTCCTCATGAAAATTGGATGTTTTTTTCTCATCATGATTTGGAATTTACCTCTCCTATGCACTAACTGTTCTTCCTACTATACTATGGCTGTAGCTGTCAGATCTTCAAATCAATGGTAATTTACTAGTGAAAAAAAAGATAGATACTTAACATTTTAGCAAAAGTTTGGGCAATATTTAGCACTTGAGTGTTAAAGGAAGTGAGAATTCAAATTGTCAGCACTTAGCACTTTCATTCATATTCACTAATCTCAGGAAATTATGTCCTGAGAAACCAGTACATACTTAAAATTGAAACAGGCAGTTTAAAAAAGAGTTCTGTATGGCATCATATTTGTTAGTATTCAAAGAAGAGATTGATTCTTTTTCTTTTTCTTATTAGATTGGTGGTTGTATCTCTTAATAATTTATTGCCGCTTTGTTTGCAGCATCCCAGGACAGAATCTCTCACAACCTATTATTGGAAGACGTTACCAAACTCTGTCAAATTTGGATGTGAGATTATGTTATACATTATAAATTACAGCAGCAGATGTTCTTTTAAAAAGTTGTGGTTTCTTTAAATGATCTAGCTGATGCAACTCTTTGAGTCACTGTGGTGAGAGACAAAATTGATGACAGGCTGATTTAGTGGTGCACTTTTTAACCAACAGTTTGAAGAGATTAGGAGGTTGTCAGAAAGATATCAAGAGAGGTAAAGGGATTAATTTCAAAAGTAATTTTAAATTAAAAACTAATGGGTAGCTTTCTTTGAAAACCCTTTCATAGCTGGGAGCAACTGAATGGAAAAATCAGCCATAAAAAACCCTTTTCATTTAGTATTACTTTCCTTTTTTTTGCTTAGGCAGATGATTTCTGGACACCCAGTAGCCTGCTAATTTGTCTCAGAAAAATGTTATGTGAACATTTCTTGGTGAACACATTAATCAATTAAGTTTCTTAAATATTTCTTCATCCCTGAAAGGTTTAAACCTTAAAAACAATAAAAGATGTCTATCAAGTCAATAGACAGGAATGTGTTTGGCTTGACAGATAAATATTTTAAATAAAATATGTAATTGTCATAGAAGAAATAGCAATGAAGATCGAAAACTACAACTAAAATACTTAAAAATAGTTTTTTTTAAAAAAATCTATAGCAAAGTAAGATAATGTGCAGGAAATTTAATTAAAACATGTTTATAATTACAAAAGAAAGAAGGTTCTTATTAGAAAACATTGGCATGGAAGAAGGGATATAGATAGATTCATAACATTTGATGTAAACCAGGGAGGTTTGCAATGTTATAAACAAGCCATGACTTGACAATAATACTGGAATTGTTAACCTGCAGGTCCAGTATTATTTTCTGCAAGGAGAAGCTCTACTCAAGCATGAAAAAAGAGGACTGAGAACTGCCTGAGGATTTTACTCCTGGGTGATTCTATGTAGTGGCTTAAACTGCATGATTCATTGTCCCAGGTAGTACCCCCAGAACTAAAGTTGTTCAATTCTTTCCATTAAGAGAACTATTTTTTCAGCATGTTCTAGTTTTGCCAAAATTTAACAACCTTACCTGAGCTCTACCCAAATTTCTACCTGAAATTTGACATTTCAGTGTTAATTTTTTTAATTATTTGTGTGTGCATACATGCATGTGTATATTTAAAAAAAAAATCATGTAAAATAGAGCTGCTGTTTCTAAAATCAGTAGAAGGAAGAAAAAAAAAACCCTACTCTGTTCGGTTCATGGTCAAAAATTTACTGTAGTTCATTTGTTCAGATGCTCTAGCGCAGAGCAGCTCATGAGCCTGTCAAGAGTAACAGGTTACAAACACTTGATGTACACATTGAAATTTGCCTAAGGTTAATGTAGTTACAAGACTGTGAAAAAAAATCTGAGTTCACATGCAGCCAGAGTTCTTGTCTCTGTGTGGTCCATCTCCAATAAGGAAAGCTACCTTTGCAAGCAATCTTCTTTGCTGCTACAGCTGAGGGAGCTGAGGACAGAAACTGGTCTTCCAGATCTCTGAGCACTGTCCCCTTTTGGCTCCCTGGCAATGTGGATGGAGGTGGGTATGCCCTCACTCAAGTAAGCATTTGCACAGAATATACAGAAATATAGGCAAGAAGAGGGGAAAGACAGCAGAAACTTGAGCAATACATTTACAGAGGAGAAAAGGATCAGTATGAAGATACTGGTTAATTGCAAAGGGAGGGTTGAAGGGAGAAGTGGGATTTGGGGGGTGACCAGGAAAAAGCAAGGAGTAAGACAGGAATGCGACACAAAAGCAGAGTAGTCTGATCACTACGTTCTAGAATTAGTGTTGAAAACAGGACTCCAGTGAATCTTGCTCTTCTGCAGTTAAAAAGTAGGTATGAATTTATTAATTTCTTACATGGACCAGGGTTGGTCCGCATAAAGAGTAGTTACTGTGTTGACTTCTGATACCAGAAACTCCATAGTTCTAGAAGTCTTCTTCTAGACATGAAAATCCTTTTTTTTTTTTTTATTAGAAGTTGTTCTAAACATGAGATGTTTGTTTTTGCAGTTTATGAATCAAAATAACTAAAGGTATTGTATTTCTTAAAATACTGCAATTAATACTTTGGTATAGATGCATTATGATACAGTCCTTCACTAGATGATCCTATTTATTTCTTACAGAGAAACCGCATCTTTTCCAGTTAAACCAGTAATTTCTCTATGCCCCAGGCTCTCACGCACAGAGCAAGGATAATAACACTATCTATCTTCACAAAACTTTGTGAAGATAAATTCATTAACTTTTTCTAGGGTTCATATACTGTAGTAAGCTAACCAAAATACCAAAGAAGAAATCTGTAATACTGTGCTGTATACTAAAAAAAGAGAGATCACACTTTGAATAACTAGTCAAATATTGAATAACTAATCATTCATTAAAAGAGGCAGAGACTGTACAAAAATAGATAGGCTTAAGTAAAGAAACAGCATCATGATACATGCATAAAGGGGCTGAATTGACATTGCTCAAACTATATTAATTCTAGCATTAGAAGAGTTTGATTTCATATGTATAGTCGCTTTTTATAAACTCCAGGGTATTATTCTATAGCTATGTCTCTGTATGAAGAACATATACGACCCACTATAGTACAGTAAATGTTTTGAAATCTTCCTTTTACTCATGTTCACAACATATTCCCTTGTGTTAGGAAAGGACTGCTTCTCTGATTTTACTTGTTTAAAGTTGCATATGAATATTCTATAAAGCACAAAAATTAGTCTGGCCTCCCATTTCCAGCTTTTATTTTATCCGTCAGATCACATTCATTTTCTGTTTGTTCCTATTTTAAAGGAGTGAAATGAAGTAAAGTGTAAAAGAAAATAAACGGTTGAAAGGTAAAGTACTAATACTAAGTAAGGAACAACCATATGGGAATTGTAAAGTATTCCCTGCACATTACATAGGAAGTGATGTAATGCATTGTGTTCTAGTCCGTGTTCATGCATGCATGTAGTGTATATAAAAGCAAAGAAAAAGGGAGAGTGAGCAGTAGGCTTATTTATCTGTGTGCCTGTGCCCTATGCTTAAACACAAAAGCTGGTAAACTGTACCATTAAGTATGTTTGAAGTGATGCAGCTGGAAGCAGAGTAGTGCTCTTTGTAATAATATATCTGTATTCCTACAATTATCATCTGCAGGCTATCCCTACTGCCATGCAGCAGTTACAGCAGCTCTTTGAAGTTTTCATTAATACAGGATTTAGCAAACTTATTTGCTATAAATTCTACTGTTCCTTATTTTATTCTTATATAATGCAACCTCTTTTGCATCGTGCCACAATTCACCACAAAGGGAATGTAAATGATTGCAGTGTGAAAGCAAGCATCGTCTTTTAGTTCACTAACCAACAGATTATTTAAATCTCAATATTCTTTAATCACATTCAGATCACAATAGGGTGGAGTAATAAATAAGGCTTTCAAATATTTTGGCAGGACACATGCTCTTCCACCTATTATACCTCCCGGATTTCTCCTGTATGGCTGTGTCCTATGCTGCACTGTTAACTACACCAAAGCAGAGGTTGCGCTACCTCCAGAAACATACTCAGAATCATGAGATTGTTCAGGGCCCCCCAGCCCATGCTGTGCCATCACCCCACCACCAATGACACTGCTATCATTACAACTTACTGTTCTTGATACTTCCATACCACCTGACTTCCCATACTGCATGGTATTTTTCAGCACTTATCATCCAAGAGCTGTAAAACAAACCTTCCAAGAGCTTCAAAAATATATATATAATATACATAGATATACTCCCACTCTACCCACAAAGGAGTAGTAGAGCTGCAGGCAAGCAAAACTGAGGCAGCCGAGACAGAGTGACTGAGTGGAAGGCTGGGGTGCAGGGTAAGAGTTCAGATAGTCTTCTCAAAAGCAGAGATCAGACATAGCCATGGGCTGGGTAAATCCTTGGCCAGAACCAGTCTGTGGTCAGAGTATTCTTATTCCTGTACTTGCCAGAAGTCTGTCCAGTATTGCTTAACAGGACTGAAACCTTCATCCCATGCCTAGCAAGAAGACTTAGAAATAGCTCCTCTGTCAACTTTGCCACTGATCAAATAACTTTAAAATTTCAGGTACTGTAGGTAGTCCTAAAACATGTATCAGGGCTGTTATAAAATCCAGATACTCGAAATACTGTCAGCAGTGGCTCTTAAGACTGTTTGAGCTATAATGCAGTCATATTTGTCTGTTGAATATTTTGTATGGAAAATTAGTGTATTGTGTCCGCTGCTTGAGGTTGTTTAGTCTAAGCCTTAATGGACATGAAATATAATGTGATTAATTTGTCCAAAACAGCTGGTATACAACCACCTTTTGCTTATAGACCCCTTCTTGTACAGGTTGTACACCCTTTTGGGGTGTAGAGGCATAAGGGGGTCAAGTGTGTACATGTATATAAGACCTAATACTTTAGACGTACAACAAAGGCCTACACAATAAAAAACAGGACCTGCACATCATAGAATTTGCATTTAAATTAAAACTGCTTCCTCAGGTATTCGGCTATAAGATCTATGGCAACTGGCATTTTCTAGGGACATTACATCACTCTGTTTCACAGGTGACGTGCAGGTATTTGATTAGGACCTTAGCAGATGTACCCCAGAAAAAAAAGAAGATAAAAAAAAATTAATCTTTGCCTTCTTAATGGTACAGTGCTGTCTAAAGGGTAACATAAACAGTTTTATAAAAGGGTATACGAGAGGAACAGATCCAAATGGAGTTTATTGTGGAACGTAGTGTTCCTTAAAGGTTCCCACAGTTCAGGTACAGAGACCTTTTCCACTCTTTTAAAAATTTAGTTGGGGATAGCGGGGTTGTGGGTTTTTAATTTGCTTGTTATGCTCAGAATAGGTGCAAGACAGAGAGCAAAGAAGCTTATTGTATATTTGTCTCAGTATGTTCAGTGTAAACTTTTTCCCAGAATTTTCAGTACTGTCAGATTAAGCTAAATCCTTATGTAATTAACAAAATATGACACAGTTTAACTCCTGAGTGGTCAGTAAGAATCCTGGGTTCAACTCTGAAATCTTGGTAGCTACTTTTCTATAATTCAAGTGACCCTTATTGTCCCTGCTACACCTCCTCTGCTGGGAATGTTATCCCATAATCAATATAAAAAGCAACAAGAGTAGGTGATAGCAATTGGGCATCTGTTTCTCTAATCATAGACTCCCTTGAGAAAAAATGTTTGTGGGAAAACCAAGGATATCAAGTCCAAGAGGACAAGAAATGAGGATCTGATCGGATTCCACATCCAAAGCAAGGACTGTACCTCGAGCATCTTCCTAGCCTAGTTTTAGCAATCAGCTTCAGGTAATCAGCAACAGCAGTTCAGTAAGTCTACAGTAAAATAGGATGCTATAGCGTGCTTTCTGTTCAGAAACAGTAACTCTGCTTCAATTGGGTTTTAAATGTCTTCCTAGTCCTGACATAATCCTAGCTGCAGGCTTTGTTGAACCAACTGGTGTTTATTTTGAAACTGACATCTTAATTCCAGTAATCTGACTGCTTGTTGTAGGTCATTATCTCACCAGCAATGTACTGACCACTATACAAAGAGGTGGAAAGGGTAAAGAACCTTTAACTGATACGTTAAAAGTCATGCAGTTTTGTTTGAATTACTGTGAAAGTTGTATTCATGTTTCTGTTTTCCACCCCACTCATCAGTTGTTTGTAACTATGCTAGAAAAGATTTTTTTCTGGCTGGAGCCCAGCAGATTGGTGCTCATCTTGAGAGGAACAGTATTATTTAACTTTGAAAATATTTATTGATTCATGTTTTAATTAGCAGTAAAAAACATTTTGTTTATTTTCAGAACATTTTCCCCCTCACATTTAAGGGCAAATTCTACTCGTTTTGTGTTTCACTTGCATAAAGGTGACATTTTCATAGATGCTTGCTTGGCACAAGGCGGAATCATGTACTTGGTATCCTGCCCTTGCTTTTTGGAAGATCCAGAATTGGCAGCTATGGTTATGCGTAGGGGGTTTTTGCTCTCTCTATAATTTGCTACCCAGATCAAATATGGAAATTTTTAACCCATATTTTGTGGGTTTATTGCATTTTTGCATTTGTAGGTGTTTTTCCTGTAATATGCTTTGTTCTGACATTTAAACACAGAACAGATATGTTTTAAATGCTTATGCTTAAAATACCATTCATCATGTTTCTAAGTTTGTACAGCACATTCCAATGAATAGTTAACATTTTGGGTCCCAAAATAATCTCTATAAAGCACCATTTGATGGAGAAGCCAGGAAAAATGGTGGCAAGTAAATCCAGGTTTAAATGATATGGCATTCTGATCCAAAATCATGCATCTTGTCTATCTCAGCAGCATTCACATTAGGAACTTTTAACAATGTCACTAATGTTACTGGTACTTGCAATGAATATCAAGTACTATTAGAAAGTATTAATTATTATCATTGCAGCCTTGAAAGTTGAAGCAATGTTATTTTATAACACAAATGCTTCAAGCATCCAACACTGCTTCTAAAACAGTAGAACTGAGCAAAATATTCATGAGCAAGGCAGTATTTATTTGTTTTCAACAACAACAAAAAATCTACTTTCTAATCTGCAGTTAATTTAGAAGAAGATAATGACATTTTCAAAGTAGTGAAATTTCATTATTCATGATGCAGTTATTCACATAAACTTGAGAAATATGCCCTTTCATACCCATATTTTCACTTGTGAATTTTAAAAAAAACTTAATGAACTATATGGACAGTGGGAGCTAGGTAGATTGTGCACATTAGAGTTGTTCTTATTGGATAAATATTTTAAACTATTCTTTATGTACTGGGAAACTGATGCTCAGATAAGCGAAGGCATGTGCTCTGTATATCACAAATCTGCGCATTTCCAAATAAGCTCTGATGTTTTGCATTGTGTTGTTGTAGTCCACAGCTGACTATCTGGTTTCTTTCCTGATTGTTTCCAATGTAGAAAAGATAAAAGAAAAGTTAATATGTATGCCCACTCCTCAATTTGTGCTCTCCAAATGACAACATGCTGCATTAATTCATTGATGGCTATTTAAGTACATGTATTAGGATGTGAAATGCAAGGCTCCATTTTGCTGGCCAGCCCCCCTGATGAAGTGTCAATCTCTAGCAGACGAACAAAGCAGGTAACTAGGGATAATAATTTCTTATGTTGTCTCACCGTGAATTATCAGAGCTTTTCTGGAAGAGCCCTGGGATCCCTCTCAGCTAACTTTAGTCACATGAAAATTAAACATCTGGCTTAAGATAATTATTTAGGCTCCCTCTGTCATCACCTGAATGGCAGATGCCTTCACAGAGGGACTGATCCCTTTCACCTCTGGATAGGATGAAATGGCCCTCAGTGGTTTCTTCCTTTCTCCATTGCTACAAAAAGGAATACAGATGATAACATAAGGCTTGCCTGGACAACTGTTTACAGAGCAGATGTTAGGTGAGTTGAAAACCATGCTCAAGGTGTCTGCAGAGAAGTTCCAGCAACCCTGGGTGCCTGTTTAAGAAATTATTGTCCTCAAGTGTCCATTTACATGAGAGGATTAGCTCAGTAGCAACGATGCCAGAATGGCTGGTAAGTCTTTGCCACCATCACTGCAACTTGCTACAAGAGAATCTGGAGCAAAAACCAGGGTGCTTGATGCCTGTCTTCAGATGCTCCTGTACTCATAAACAGTGGTCTAATTGTCCAGTAATACCTTTGGAATCATGCAAGTAGTCACAGGTTTTTTAGCTCTTTTTTCGAAAAGTTTGTGAATTTGAGTTAATTCATGAATATATTAGTCTCATTTTGACCCACTGGGTGAGAATCCCTGTAAAACAAATCAGCCCACTCAAATTTCTTTAAATTAAATTTATTTTTCTTTTTCATAGAATGTTTTTACACTTCAGAGGAAAAAGAAAAAAGAATTTTTTTAGTTTCCTCACCAGCAGGACAATAACTCCTCTCAAGGCTTTCACTTGCTCATCTCCCCACTTCAACCTCAGATATTTCTAACATTCTGTCACTACCTTTGTCTAGCAGAGAGGTTCCAAAACTGCCATTCAAAGTGTTTCTCTTCCCACAGATGGGAGCAGATCTATTATCCATAGCATCACCAATCTTTGTCAGCCAATCTGTCAGCTATGAAGTCATAAATTATAGCATCCAAAAATTCTTTCTGTTCATACTTTTCCACTATTATTTTAAAAAAATATTTTAAAAATATTTATTTCAATCAATATAAATAAAAATCTGAATTTAGTGCTTCTTAGAGTGAAATTCCTGTTATTCCACCATAAATCTCTAGTGGTGGTGATGGAATGGCATAATCATGGGGATTAGAGCACATCTTACTAGAAACAAATACCATGACTTACAGTTTACAGTTTCCTCTAAGAGAAGAGTTTAGATGAGAGAAAGGGTTATTTTGTATCTTTGAAAGTGTTTGAGTCATGCTGTGTAATTCCATGCAGTTGCACATCTAATAAACACAAAAAGAACACGCGATGTTAACCTGCAGGCCTATACAGGCACTGTTTCCGTTAGTGCTGAAGTTTATATTCTGTTACTGCTGTCTTTCCTGGAAGGGATCTTCAGGATCACTGAGTCCAATACGCCGCCACCACACAGACAAGCATCATACATGTGTACATTTATCAAGCCCTTAAAACCAGCTAAGCAGCTTGCCTGCACTGCAGGCAGGGTGTTCTTGAGGTTCACACATGCTCCTGAATTGGTTGGGACATCTCTCTGAACTTATCTTCATCTGTCTACACTAATCAAGGCAATCTCTATTAACCTCTTCCTGTAAGATCCACCCCAACCATTCCAGTACTTCACTGGTTTCAGTATGAGTTTATCTTCAGTGACTATGGATGACCAGAACTACATACAGTAGTAAAATAATCCTACCAGTTTCTTGTGCAATGGCATTAGTAGTTACGTGGCTCTTCTGGAAATACCTTGATTAATCCAAAGTTAGTTAAGTAGAGGATTGCATTTGCTTTTTTCCCTATCCCTTGGCAATATGTTTCATCACATTTCTCTAATTTCACTCCTTAGTATCTTGATGTCATTCTGTGGAACATTTTGATTATGACTCTCTGTTTTGTGTCATTGGCAAATTTCAAAAGCAATTTTTTTTTTTTTGTCAGTGTTGTTAATGAAAATGCTAAGTAGCATCAGATCCCACACCAGTCCTGGGGAGAACTGGTAATCTGTTAGTTTAACCATTTGTTTTCAGTTCAACTCATTCTTTTCTTTCTTTTAGCAATCCTACATCTCTTTTATTTATTTTCCTGTTATCACATCTCTCCAGTTAAGTTAATCACTATTTAAAATAACGTCAGATGGTTTATATAACCTGCTACATTTCTACATGAAAATTAGTGTGATGATTGCTTTGTAGAAATGCAGTGGCTTGAAGAAAGCTTGCACTTGTGTCCTGTTAACCTTAATTGTTTTGTAGAGTCCTAGAAGCCCTTGGTCCTTTGTTTTTCTCCCTCTACATTCTCTTTTACCTTCCTGTTCTGTCTCATTCTCATTTGACCTCTTTCACTGTTCCAGAGTGCTAAATTCTGTCTTCTTAATCCCTTCTTCCCGATCCTATTCACATTTCTCTTCCAAGCCGACCTCTAGACTTTGCCTTTTCTTTCTGAACCACATAGCCTGCCCCTCTTTGAACAATTCCCTTGGTGTCGTTCTGTTCTTTCCACAGCTTCTCATCACTGACAGTTGTGAGGAGAAAGGAAGGAAGGAAGATAACAGAGCAGAAATAATGAATATAAAGAGACATGAAGGAAAAAATATTGAAATGCAAAAAAAAATCTTATTTATGTCACAGATTTTTATGTCACAGGCTTTGATGTCACAGAGAAATAAATTTTTCACCAAGTCTCTTTTCTGACATTGGTGATACCTGAATTTTGTTTATGAGGTGATATACCTGAAGACTGCATGTATTTAAGGTCCTCTGAGAGTGTGATTAGCTCCTTGTGGCACAAGTATTCTAGGACTATGATAATTTTATCAATTTTAGGTCATTTATAAAGAATCATAAATGTTATAAAAATTCTGAAAAAAAATATTTCTGGCTATTTCTTAAGTCTGTGAATCTTTGGCCTCTTAGATTTACACAGTGAAGAAGGAAAAAATGCCAGCTGACAATTGTCTGCATATATATATATAGAGACAATGCTTACACGTATAGGCATATATATATGCACATACATATACATACATATATATGTATATAAATCTATGATATTCCTAAACTAGTTACTCTGAAACAGTTAGTATGTATAATGCACATTCCCATGAGGTGTCACACAGCATTCAGAGAACTAGATAAGGGACTACTATATAATTCACAGCTCTGGAAGATTATGTGTCCAAAGAAAGAAAAGACCAAGACTCTATCATGTTTTTTAAAATTTAATTTATTTATATATTGAATATAGTTGCAGTATTAAAGCCCCAGCCTCTGTAAGAATACTTGGAATAAGAGTACATTAAATATAGTTCAAGCAAAATCTCTATCAATGAAATGTATGCTTATCAAGAAGACACTTCAGAAATTGTGTCTCTTTTCTGCTACCAGTAGTGGACTTGTAACAGTCAGTGAACTGGCTTGTTTTATGCAATACAGGAGGTATCATTTTACTGCATAATTCACGATTCTAGTTTAAATACAACATTGTAGATGATCTGGTCTGTAGTTATCTTGGAGGAAACCTCCAAGGTAGCCACTGCCCTCTCCTTTTGTTACTGAAACAACTGAAAACACCTGAACCTTCGGGGTTAAATAGAAAAGCAGGGCATTGTCAGTGGTAACCTCTGATTCTGAAATATATTTCATGCAATGCTCTAACAAGAGGATTCTCCTGAACTTCAAGGCACTAAATGTGTTAACTCTAAACTTCTCAGTGACATACAGATGAAGGCTGCTGCTGTAACTGGGAGAAGATTTCATGTCTATGATTTTGGTAATTTTGTATTTCTGTTACACAATTAATATATTTATTGTGATTTCTTTTGAATTGGAAACATTTGATTAACACTATATAAGTTCAAATAATTTTAGCCAATGTAGAACATTTGGAGGGTTATCTCTATTCACTGACAAGGGATGAAAGAGGGGACTGAAAACATCAGGAGATGGCACAGGACTACTATAGTGTGATTGTACCATAGAAGTGTGAAACAAATGGAAAGTATGGAAATGTTTTGAACTTCCACTGAACTACAGTCTGAAAGCCTTGGCTTACAAATAAATATAAAATTCTGCTTTGTAATAAACAAAATATAACCTTTTCCAAAGAAAAAAAAGCATGGAAAAGAAAGAGCATGCAATATACCCATGTTACCAAAAAAGTATGATTTGTTTGTTACATAATATAAGGTAATTCTTTCAACAAGGTTTCAGCCTTAAATTTATTATTACCAATGCCTGTGATCTCTGTGGAATAAAAGTTGGATGTTAAAGCTAGAACACCAATATGAAATTTTAAATCCACGTTTTCTAAAACGATATTCACTGAGTCCTATTAACTTTGGACTCAGGCTAGTGCAGATATCCTCCCAAGGAGAACATTTGCATTTCAACTGACCTTTAGGTCTTTTCTCTTAATTTTGTTAATGTTTCTCATCCTGCATTTTCTTTCCATTTAACTCCTTTACTAAAAACCTAAAACTTATATCTGTCTAGTTTATAATCAACCTACCACAGTATTTGGTTATTACTATCAAAGCTAGGATTTACTTTATAAGCTTTCATGTTTAATGCATGGCTTTTCAGCATTTGTGTTGTATTTTATGCATTTCATGCTGACAAGATCTCTGTTTTGGGGAGAACTGGGCCAAAAAGACATTCTTCCTGATAAAGACGGCACTTCTAAAGATGTTATTTCATTCTGAAATATAGCCATATATGAAATACAGAATTTTGGATAGTCACAGAAGTCAATAATCAAAATTATTTAATTTTGATTTTATAAGTATTTAAGTAAATTTAGACTTTGGACTTACTCCTACATTTGGAACATCACATCAGCTTTTACTACCTGATCCCCAACCATTTCTTCAAAGTCTTTATTATTTTATTAGAATATTTATCATTATGTTCATTGAAAGGAAGCTATTTAATAATATCAATTAGCACGTCTTCCAGCACAAATGATGAAACCATCTTTAAAAAAAAACCAAACCCTACTTCTATTGAGTTGCAGTAGTCTTAAAAAGAACTACCTTCTTCCTCCGACTATATATTAGATATATATTAGTAAAATGCTAGAAAGAAGAAAGAAAACAGTGTTTACTCCCTTCTTTTTTTCTTTTCTCATTATATTTTTTCCCGAGGTGGTGTGAAAATTCATGCTATCTGACAAATACAATACAGTCAACTAATTCTAGAGAAGCCAAAAATGATATTGGCCATTCCTCTTTCTTCCCTCTTTGTAAATAAAATCTCATTTTAAATCAAAACTTTCCATTTTTTAAAAGTGGTGATTTAGTTTTCATATCACTATAGCGTAATTCAGAATACTTCTCAGTGTTCCCACCGTGAATGCAGAAATATGTCTTGAGTTAGTCCATAAATGCCCTCTGGTGACTATCTCCAAAAATGCAAGCAATTTTTACTTTGGTATTACTTTTTTCAACACCCTATACAGTAGCTCAGCCAACTAATGTTGAAACCATAACAGAAAATAAGCAAATAGCAATTTCAGAGATCAAACTCCTGTGCTCAGTAGGCTTTCTTTAAGTTTTGTTTTGTTTCTCAAGCCTGAGGTTTTAAGGGAAGCAATGGTAATACTAACCTGATCCAACTCTTAGTTCCCATGGTCTTAAAGTTCTGTTATAAGACATATGATAGATAACTTTTATTTATTTAAAGAAAAATTTTTAAAAATAGAGATGAGGCCAACAGACCAAAGGGAAAGTAATGTTGAGAATTTAGAAATCAGAAGAATTGTCCCTGAAATAAACATTAAAACATTTTGGAACTATAAAAAAGCTTATATAAAGGTCAGACTGGTAAACTGAACTGATTTCCTTAAAATTTTAGGTCACCTACAAAATTATTTGCACAGATTAGAGCCTATTACTTCTTTCTCTAACTAATAAATTTCAGTATACATTATAAATCATTGTCCTTTAGGTTGTGACAAAATTAATGAACTAGCTGCCATTTCATCACCTGTGCACAGTGAACAGTTAAGTTATAGTTTGGTCATACAGCAGTGTTCAGACTTCATCTCCCGAATTTTATCAATCTAATATAAATAATTGAAAATTTAATTTGAAAAGCCTGCAGAATCAGTAGAAAACTCTTCAACTTATAAATATGCACTGCATGCCATTTGATTTGCTTGCACAACTGGAAATTTTCCTCAGAATAGTTCCTGTAGTTGACATCTTGTTCAAATCTGTTCTAGAAAAATTTCTGAGAGAAGGTCAAGATAAGCTTTCCCAGTTTAAAAAATCTGAAGATGCACAGAATGAAGGCAATGGCTCAGAACTCTCAGTAGTTAAGAAAACGAAGAACTTTAGACCTTGGAAAGGTAAAGGTAGCAAAATATGTCATTACCCACTGAAATGAACCCGATGGCCTGGTAACCAAAATGTAATTTACTGTCTCAGTTCTCACAAGTCAATGGAACGTTCAGCAGAACATATGAGGTCAATAAATACATACATGTTTCATGCTCACATTAGAAACATTCTAACCAAACAGTACATGCCCTAATACAAAATAAAAATAAAAAAAAAAAAACAAATTACTCTATCCTCATTGAATATTTTTCCCTGGGAACTGTAAAAGGTTTTAAATTTACTGAGACTAAAATAAGATAGCCTGAGTGCATCCAGAAACATTCCAGCAATGAGTTCAGGGAGTGATTTTGTAGCAGTTGGTTTGATCCAAAATTTCTGTATTGAAAGATAACCTCAAATTTATGATAGTCTTAAACTCACTTCAGTAACACAAGTTACTGTGATAGAAGAAATACATAAACAAAGAAAAATTCACACCTTGCATTTCAATTCTATTTGGGGAATCTGGCCAAGAGCAAAAAAGTATTCTTTTTCTGTGAGTTAACAAAGAAATGTCCATCTTTTACAGTGCTCTGATAATATACCTAGAGAATAACAGCATGCAACATTCACATTGAGTACTGATTTGATTTGCTACATTATCTCAAATGCATCACTAAACAGTGAAAATCATGTCTTAATAAAGACATCCTAGCTGTGTCAACAACTTAATCTTAAGGAGAAAGAGTTTTATTTGTGCTGTGTGTGACAATCTGCCAAATCATGAGGTTTCCTAAATTACAAACATATTTACTATACTCAAAGTATTCATAAAACCAAATATGTCCAGACAACTAATGTACTTCACTGAAAGTAAGCACTATCATGAGAGAGCACAAAAAGGAGCCATTGGTTCCAACAACAGCACTCAAAAAACCAAAACCGAAACAAAAACAAAACCCCAACTGTGCCTATACTACTGTAAGTACAAGTGGTAACACAGATAGTTTATGTTAACTTTCACTAGTTTAGAAGTTGGCTGAATTACTAGAAGGGCTCAATAAGCCTTAGTATTGATTGGAAAAAAGAGAAATAATTGTTTTAAGTGCCCCATGATTGCTTCTTGGACTAAGAAATAAGATTTATTTGCTTTAGGAGTTTCTATGTGATGTAGTGTCAGGGGCTTGGGACATTGGAATAGGTTTAGTGTTTGGGGGGGAGACAATTGTAATAGGCAAGTAGGTAGATAGGTAGACAGATCTCTAAACCTTCTAAATGCACATAAAAGTAGCTTCTGTAGCCATGAGTTTTACCACTGTCATCTTCCTCATCTTCCCCTAGTTTCTCACTTTTTAGATGAATTTGCAAGTATTATCAATTTCTTCACAAGTTGTTTGCAGTTTCTATAATTTCCTATGCTTTTATCACAGATCTACCTTAGTGTGATGCTGATGCTGATAAATAATACTGCTTATTAGATATAGCAGGTGGAATGAAAATGTTTCATGTAGACTGTAGCCCCTGTAAATGGTCAATAGGTTTATTTTTACATTCAATGTATTTTTGGTCTTGCTGGTGTCATTGTTATAGATAAAGGAACCCTGCCCAGTATGAATACCATACTTTTATCAAGATGAATCTGGAATGCTTCCTAGGTTATACATCTGCTTGCTCCATCTGATTTACATATCAGAAGATATGCTGACCAGAGGATATGGAGAGTAATTATATGTATTACAAGTTGTTAGGCTACTATTTCTACAATTGCCAAAGACTCATCACCACCCCCCGCTAAATCTAAATAAGCTTCTGGTTAGCTGGCTGTCAGAAGCAAGTTAGAGTGCTTGTGTGCCAGATATGACTAGCTGTACTGTGTTTACATGCTATCATGGACATATTGCAAGACTTGTCACAGGCTAAACATTTTGCCACTTACTAGAGGACAATAGCTTTTAAACATCCTAACATTATATGTTGTAGTTAAGATTCTTTATCCTTTTTGAACAATTTCCCATTTCTTTATTAATTGTTTTTCGTAAGCTGTGTTCATCTTGTAAATGAGCTCTGGACAAAAACAGTGGTAGAGACAGATTGAAAATAAATGGGTTGCCTTTAAAGGACAGAGTCTCTTCTTACAGCAGCCTCTATAGTTGGTGCTCCTGTCTGGCCCAAACATGCAGGGATGGTGTCAAGACTGCAAAACACCGCCATGTTTGTTCGTACTATGCTTCCTAAGTGAAGTGGCACATTATAGTAAGGCCAACACTGGAGCAAGCCACCTAGGTTTTACTGCTGTAAATGTGGCTTGATATGCATCCAACAATGAAGAGAATAATTATTGGGTAGTATAATAGCTTGCACCTTGGTTTTCAAGAATTTAAATAATTTGTCTGAATTTCAGCTATTGATTGGTATCCGCCAGTACTCAGGCCAATTACTACAGAAAAGCAAGGTTCCGAATGTTTTCCCAGTGAATCTGATACAAAGCTTGGTTCTTCTTTGTTCATCCTCCCTCATCAGGAATGATGAAACATTAGCCCACGTCTTTTATACACACATAGAGTAAGTGTATAATATGGTGTCAGATCCAGAATGCTTAAAAAAAAGATTAGCAGGGAGCATGTAGACTTACTTAAGTGAATGTATTGCTCAGCAGTGAATGCATTTAAGAGACAGCCCATCATTGTGAAGTGGAGATAAGAAGAGCACCTTGGTGCATCCAATTAAATGTGCACCTGTATATGAACCTTATGACATCAATCTGAATTTGCGATGTACTCCATACTTGGTCAAAATTCTGCTTGCTACTGACTAAATAGGAAATGTAAAATTAAAATTCTCTGACACAGATTTTCAGAAGTGTCCAGACAGGGCTAGTCCATAATGTTTTAATGGAGATGCACTGGATAATTTTAGCATCAGCAGCTCAGTGGAAGGCATTGCTCCATCTACTCACTCAGGTGGTTGTTGCATGCTGCCTTCAGAGCAGTAGGACACTAAAATTGTCCTTAACTGCCCTTTAAAGGACTGGTAAGAAATGTGGGATGTCCAGCAGAAATGCAGGTGACATTTTATGCCCATGTTCTTGAAGAGATCAGGGCAAAGTCTACCCCAGGTCTGGGTTCAGATGAGACTCTACCTTTGGTTTGATACAGCCATAGTAAGATTTCTTTGCTTGTTAAAAGTGCATACTCAAAAAAGCACATTCCTGGAGAAAGGTTTCCTCAACAATGTGTTAACATGGGTGCCTAAGCTCATGTTCTGAACTTCAGCAGCCACTTTTGAAAGATAGTCTATATCTTCAGAAGCATTTATGTAAATCTTTCAAGTTAGTAGCTTTGGCTTGTACAAAGTGAATCACAGTAATAACAGTAACAAAACACCATAACTATGATTTTGTATGAAACTGTAGCCAATATTCAAACCTTTCTTAGTGGCCATACGATGTAGCTTGTAAATTTTCATTCATGTGCTTTAGGCTATCACCTGCCTCTACCTGAACATAATGACTTTTGTACAAAAGGCTTATGTTAGTTGTTTAGTTCTATATAATTTGTTTCAAATCGTACCTAATCATCTAACTTCTCCATAACATTTGTGAAATACGCACAGACACCTAAAGAGAAGACACAGCATTATGTTTGATAACGAAAAATATTTTGAATACTTAGGTCAAAAGAAAAACAGAATATGTTCAACAATGAATTAATTTTATCCATTTTTTATTAACTTCAGCAGTCTCTCAGAAATCAATACTGTCAGACCTAAAGTTTTCCAAAAGTTCAGAGTCCTATTGACATCAGAAAGTAATTGATATTGCATTATACAGTAGGTAAGGAACTCTTTGTTTATTCTGTAAGTCACTACTCCTCTCTTTTTTCTTATTTCATCCTTTCTGTATATACATGAACAGATTATGGATCTGATTCTCCTGTCACTTATAATGGTGATGTGATAGGACTAATTATGATGTGAAAGAAAATTTGAGGACTCTACACAGTCTCTGGATCCAATTTAGCTACACAGCTCCCATAAAGGTTCTGTAACCCTCTGGTTCACAAGTTTTCTCCTTCTTGTTTTCCTTATAAACACAGTCTTTAAAAATATCAAATGTTCAGTGTTCCCATGTGATCTTACATCAGTATGACACCCAGCTTCTGGGATGGAATTTCATTTTAGAAGCTAAGAAAATATAAACTTTAATTTCCTCAGAGAAGATGTCTTTGAATTTGCGTTAACCAAATGTTGGATATTAGCAGAAATCTATAAATTTAAAAAGCTACCAATAATGCAGAACTGTGCTTGTTGTATTGCATCTAGCAAGAGATTTTAGATATTCTATTAGCTATTCCTATTTATAGCTGCTTTATTAGCTATAACGAGAGATTATTAAATGTACTACCTGTATTACTTGAGAACCATCCAATATGAGTAATTGTATTCATTAGTTTTGAAGTGCACAATATTAAGCTAAAAATAATAACATCTCAGTCTAGAAATGGAATTTGGTTTTATGGGTGACAAATATATTTTAATGGCTAAAGTGCCTACAGTTAAAAGAGGGCTTTCTTCAGACTTTACAGATTAGCTTTTATTCTTCAATAAGTAAAATGAAATAAAATTTAAAAATTAAGTAGCTACGAAAATTAGATAAAATGTTTCAATGTTATTTTCTTGACCCATCCTGTTCTGTGACTGTATTCCAGAGATAGCTTACTATGAACTATCTTACCATAGTTTTTTCATTTAATTTTTCTTTACAGAAGTAGTTCACAATATTTAATAAGATTTAATGGAAATGATTCCTGAGTTACATTAGAAAGTTTCATAAATCCTCTTAAAAAAAACCGCACAGCATTACAGATTTGTTAAGTATGGTCTCAGCACAGTTTTATAAAGATTTCTTCTTTATTTTTGGGAGAGTTAATTGGCCTGCTATCCATACTGTTATAAAAAATTGAACTGTGCTGAACCTTTACAGGGTATGTGCATTAGTCCAAATAACTAAAGAGCTGTAAACACTGCTGACGACTTATTAGGTGCTTGTTTGGGATGTGTGCAAAAGAGAATAGTTTTACTAGAATAATATTTTTTTTGTGATGATATCTAAAATGTAATGTTTCTTTTAGTATAAGGTGATCTGTATGCATTATAAATGTAAAATGTTTGTTTTTAAAGACATGCATTTACAGGTATACAATGTCCTAAGAACAAGAAGGGCTGAGACCATTCTGCAGGTGCAGACTATAATAAGAAGAATTACCCTTCCTCCTTCTCCACTCCTTTTCCTTATCAAATCTTTGCAGTATCTCAATTCATATTAAGTATCATTTCTGTCTAAAGCATATAATGCACTTTTTAATATATGTACCTACTGCTTCAATGAATAAAATATAAGATATGATCACTTAAGAGAATGGAATACTTTAATTCCAGTATTTAATGGTATTAAAATACTAAGAAACATCTGGAAGAACAGATAAAAAGAGATAAATGTTTAGCTTTGTTATGAGTAACACGTTAACATACGATTAAGTTGTAATGGTTGTAACTTAACAAAACTGTTGTATGAAATATTTTGTTTAGCATTCATTAAAAACTGCTAATGTACTTGTGGTTTGTCATGGACTATATTTTTACGCATATTATTAGTGGAATACAAATATGCAAAAAAGCAAACAGTTTGGTGTTATAATGTGAAAAGAAATTTTACACCAATCTTATTTTTAATTTGTATGGGAATATTTTTACCACAAATTCCATATTTTAATAATACTGTCCCAACTCTATTTTTTAAACTCTTTTTGTCACTGTTTTGTAACAGAAACACTGTAAATATTATAGATGTGGTAAACTATTATACTTGTTTTCTTATAAATGAAATGATCTGTGCCAACACTGACAAAATGAATTAATGTGTTACTAAGGCAACAGTCACATTATATGCTTTCTCTTTCACAGTATGCGGTAGAGCATATGGTTTACTCTTAATGGAACACTAGCTTCTCATTAACATACCAGTAGCAATGTCAGAACTTACAAACCAGCATAACAGGGAAATGGAAAAACTTATAAATTAGACCCTTTCAGTATTATTGAGTAGGAAATGACTGATGTTGCAAGGTACAATATTTAGCTAATAGAGTGCCCTTTTCTGCATCTTTCTTCTCAAAAAATAAACCAAAAACTTTTTCTTGTTATAAATACAAATATCGAGGTTCATTTCTTTTTCTACTTTAAAATGATTGACGTTCTTATCATTTTTAAAACCATGTTTCAGTATTTTTCTTTCTCATGCTGCTTTTTGCATTTCTCTAGAACAATAACACCAACAACATTATGGGGAAAATAAAAAGTGTTCACTTCTATAAATGGGTTATCCCTTCAGTAAGTACAGTGAAACAAATAGGAATTGTAAACTGAATGACATAGCTTCCTTGGCCGTTCAGGATCATGCAAAAGAAATGGATACACCAGACCACTGGGTCATCCCATGGGGACAAAATAGTGTATCAGACCTTCATTGGAGTTGTTTCGTGTTGTCTGCCATATTAAAGCCAGCTTCCCTAACTGCAAAAGTTACAACTGGTTTATACCCACTGAAATATTTTATCTTTTTTACCTAATGTCTCCCAATTTAGAAGTGTCTGTGGCAAGACAGCAGTATGTCATAAGTGCGTACTGTAAGAAGGGATTATCTAAAGGTTTCTTATTTTCTGCTTTTACAAAGAAATTGAGTGTAAATTCTGACTGTGAGTGAATATGGCAACAGCAGAATAAAAGCTGTATGTGTGAGATTAATATTTCCACTTTAAAAATTCATAACAACTATTCTTTGCCCAAAAGTAAAAAAACCCACTGTAATAACAAAAAAATATTCAGTTATGCTGCATTTCCTTCACTTCAGTACTCTTATCTTTACGTCTCAACACAGCAGTGATACAATTGGATGACCTGGTTGTACTTGGTTGTCTGCTATCCAAGTCACTGCAGGGGTAAAACTCTAACTGTCTAAGACTGGGCCAGTCCAGAGTTTCATGGGAACTGAAATCTGGAACTGAAATTCCAAACATTTGATGCCACGAACTGTTGAATCTCAAGTCCCTTGGTATGCTGCAAAACGTATCAAGGAAGAGAAAGTACCTCATCTGGATAGATTCAGCATGACTGCAGTACTTTTACTGACAGCGAAATTCTCATTTCAAAAGTAGCTCTATGTGATCCAGCGAAATTATATTAAGTAACAATACAGACCATAAAGAAGATCACCACAGTCTTGTCTTCTATGTTATTTTAATTTAAAACACATATCTATAGGTGGTTTTAGAAGTTTAAGGTTGTTATACAGTACTCAGGGCATGAGAAAAATGATTAAAAAAATTTATGGGTCATTGAACATTTACGATAATGCAAGACAGAAAGTTTGCTCAGCTTAGTCTGCTGAAGATTTTCTTCATATTAATTTTTTATCCCCCCCATTCCATTCTTATTCCTTCCGACCTCCCCCCCCCTTTAATTCTACAACATGTTTTTCTGCTGTTTTCATCACAGTTAGAGAGGTTTCTACAACTACCAGTTAAGGATTACTTATTAAGAACTAAGCCAGATCCATCTCTGCTCCTTAGGGTTTTTCACAAACAGTAACAATATCCAACACAGGCTGAGAGCAGTGGGCTAGCAGCGCTTACAGCAAAGGCTCCCATGTCAAAAAGCAAGAACTGTTTACACCCAGGTGTGGAGGCGTGTGTGTCTGTGTGTGTGTAAATAAACACAGTAAGGCATACTTCAGTTGCGGAATCCTATTCTTTCTTTGAGAGGAAGTCATCAACAAAAAAGTGTAATTATCAGACTGGCTTAGCTTCTCTTTTTTCCAGCTGTATCATGTATCCGCACCTGAGTGAACCCTTATCTCACCTCATCGAGGATACCTAAGCTGAGTGTCAGTTTAACTTCAATAACACAAACTGTTACTGCAATTAGTTCTATACTAATTCAGCAGTGACGTTTGTCCTGTACATATTTTTACTAAATAGAGGTAGTACATCCATATCATTTGTAGAATCTAAACAGATAGGGAGGAGGAAGCTTTGCAAACTCCTTTAACTTTATGAAACAGAAAGATAATTGCCCTAAGCACAAATTGCTTGTTAACTCTCTATTCTTTCACAATCAACCTCTGCTAAAGAAGCTCTCATTTTACCATTCACCTTTGCACCTCAGCTTTATAGGAAACATATTGCCATTGAACAGCAGCACTGCTGACTCCTGCCACTTCAATAAAAATAAAATACAAAGGGTTGTTTACTATTTCGATGTAGACTGTGTCATCACTTGATCTGGTCACTCCCTCATTGGACTATACTGCTTCTACAGGGAGAAATCAGTGTGAAGAAGTTGTACAGTCATTTGTAATTACAATACAGTAGATGATAACAAATGTCTCTGAATGAAGTTCCTGATTGAAACAGATAATTAAAATGTATGTCTATCTGACCCCAGTTCCTGCCAGCTTTATGTAGCTGCTATGCTGCCAGTATCTTTGTTTTATTTAGACAAAGAAACTCTATGTTGTATTAAAAACAACATTTAAAACAATTGCTGAAATAAACATCTGGTCCAAACTGGAGAGTTACAACACTCTTCTAATTCTGGTGAGGCTCATGTACTACAACAATGGTTTCCTTTTTCCAAGAAAAAACATTATTTCATTGAATTTCCATTGGTGTTAAGACTTTAAGACTTAGCCTAGGCATCATGCAATTCTAGATATCCTCTTCAAGAGAGAAAATTAATTAGAGCAAAGGAAGCCAACATGCTTATCATTTGATCAGGTCATTGACATAAGTGCTTCAAACTTTTTTAAAGCCAAAAGCTGTCTTGTGCACCTGCTCAGAGGTCTCATCAATTTTATCTGAGCAAAGCCAGTTCTTCTAAGCTTGTCCAAGGAAAAAGGTGGCAATTGTGATGTGGAGGGAAAAAGAGAGAAAGATGTGTTGCAAGCTCTTTATCTTGATCTGACTGTTTGTTTTTGCACTGCTGTATGTAATGAAACAAAGAGGATTTAATCGTGGCAAACAGAAGCCTATTGGCACCCAGAGGGATCTCATTTTCTCTCTTACAAGTCTTTTTCGTTTCAGGTTGCAACATCTACTTTTCAGCCTATCCACAAGGCTGAATTTCTTACCTGGGGCTTAAACTTGTGAGGCGTGAAGCTCTTTTGTTTTGACAGGTGCTCTTTGCTACACATCAGCCTAGCATTGGTGGTGCTAATACACAGGACAAACTTCAAATATGTTAATGACTGTAGTTACCAAAATTCTGTCTGTAATGAGTTTTATTAGCTTACTACACTTTTAGTTCTTAGGATAAAGTGATAAAAACAAATTGTGCCAATAAAACTGAGAAAGTTGGTTGCTTGTTATGCATTGCATGAATTTCTTCAGTTTCTATAAAATCTTTGGAGTAATGGGAATATCATAAACTAGTATGTAAGAATCAGATTATAGCCTCTTGCATAGTATAGCTGCATGCAAGATGTTTCAAACATAAAGAAAATGTACAGAGGAAACTTAAAATAGTCCTTTAATTTATGGCTTCCCAGCTCTTCCAGAAAGGGACATATTTTTTTTTTTTTTTTGACCAACTGCTCTGAGCCTGATATATTATTTACGTGTTTTGATCCTTAACTGCTAGTCTAGAAGGTCATTATAATATCAATAATAAATAATAACACATTTTTTAAGATGAAAGAATGGACCTTGCCATGCATTCCCTTCCCATCCCAGGACCCTCCATCACTGATGTACCTCATAGGTACATCATAGGTACCATTTGATGACTAAATTCTAAATATCTATTTTGTTAATTAAGTAATTTGGAGGTGATGTACATGTTCTCTTGTGGTTTAGAAGGAACTTTAAGGGCTCCAACTGTGGTTAAAAAGCCTGAAGGAGCAAGGAATATTGGGTATGGACAAAAGGTAGGGAAAAAGAAAGAGAACTCGCCAATATTCTGTGGCTAGTGGATAGAAATCAATTGCATGGTGCAATGTAGCAAAATGTAGTAACCAATAATTCAATTACAATTTATTTCACTCTTCTGGTGATTTCAATCCAGTTTTAGAAGTATACTTTTCCCAGCAGCTTGACTTTTGTTTTCTATGCTTGTCTTTGTACTTTGAAAAAAAAGAAATCACAGCTGTGGAACCTTGTAAAAACAAGAATGCATCACTTCTCTGGAAGCTATTCAGATCTCAGTGTATCTGAACTGTCTATGAGAAGTCAACAGCTCTGGTAACTTGGACTTGATGGTATCAAAGCTTTTTATTTTTCTCACCTCTAATTTTATCCTATGAGTAAACTTTGGGAAAAGTAGACATTTCATTGTCCCACCAAGACACTGGCTAGAAAGGTATATCCTGCCATCCCCATTTCAAATAGTTATGAAAAAGTATGTATGTCTTTCTTAATCTTGTCACTTTGAATAAACTGGCTTGCCTACTATGATTAAAGCAATCATAGAAAATCTATGTCAACCTAAAACCAGAGTGCAGTACCACTTGTCAGAGATTTTAGGTTTTTAAACCTCAACTTTTTTTTCTTGTAAAAGCAAACTGATTTTTTTATCTGTCTGAGAAAGCTAAGTGTGTTAACCTCTGGGTTTTTTTTTTTTCTGGAAGGGACATTTGATACTCGAAAACATAATTCTGCATACACAACCCTTTGATGGAAAGTATTTGACCAGTTTTATTTACAGCTTCCAAGACCTTCCAAATGGAGGCTCCTACAGGGAGCAAGAGCCTTTATTAGGACTGTGAAACTAGGAAGGAAAATTTTGCCCAGGACCACCAGCACAGTACTTACCTATGGCTGAACTCTTAGGAGGTATTTTAACTTAGTGTTGGCAGGTGCTCATCTGTCAAGGTTTCATCCTGATGTTCCATGCTTACTTCCATTAGGTATTATGGAAGGCTGAAGCATTGAGCAAATCCTGCTGAGATTTGACTTGTGATTCCAGACTCTAGATATTGCTGATCTACTGCTTTTTAGTATGCTCATCAGCTTCTCTCAGTGAACTGGGCAGGAAGGAGAGAGGAAAGCCTTCCCTAGTTCTGCTATTTTCAGGTGGCTCTATTTAAAGCCATAGGTTTTTGTAATCTTGTATGGGCAGATGGACCTGAAGCCTTGCATGAAAACATATGCAAGGAGGAGCACCAATACATGTGACAACTTACTAAAAGTCAGTAGAGACAGACTGAGCTTACTAGGTTTGTTGGTAAATGTCTGGAGTACAGTGAAATGTGCCTCACGGTGTGTCTCCATTAAGCTTGGGACTACTGAAACACCTCAATGGCTTTCAGCCCCAACTTGTTCTACTGTTGGTGAACATTTTCTGGCTGTTAGATTGGTCACTAAATCAAATTTTGGCTGGGACTACAAAGACTAGGAACTAATTGAAAATAGTCCAATGTTAACCAATAAACATTTTGTTTGTTCGTTGGTTTTTTACAGCACTTAAGCTCTTGGATGTAAGTGCTGTCGGGCTGGTGGCTGTTTGGGGGCATAACTGCATTTCTTTGTAGGAACTGAGGATCAAGGTCAGCAGAGTTGGAGCTTTATTCCACCATGTGGAATGTTTCCCTTTTTTATTTCTTCCTCTAATCAATCTCTGAAACAGGAACATAAGGACAGAAAAAATATATCAGAAGGAAATTAATACCCGAAGTTTGTGGAACAGAGTTGTTCTATAGGTCTTATGCAAAACAGCTTCCTACCTCCTGACTGGCTTACTAGAAAAAAACCTCTGTGACTGGTGACTTGACCCTGTGCTCTGCACAGTCTCTGAGCGTACAAATTTTCTGATAGCAGGTCGTTCTTTAGCAAGATTTCATGGCTGGAAACTGAAGCTAGGCATCTTTTACTAGAAATAAGGTGCACATTTCAAATACTGAGAGCTCTCAATCACTAAGGAGAATTTGCTGAGTGACAAGGTGGACCCTTTACTGTCTGAAGTATTTAATTAAAGATTTGAGTTCTTTCTACAATATTCAATCAAAAGTTCTAGGTCTTCATAGGGAAGATAACTAGGATGAAATTCTACAGTCTGTCTTGTGGAAGAAATTACAGTGGTTATACATCCGATTTCTCCTGGATTAAAACCCAATTGTCTCTATAAGCCTCCTCCTTGTCCTTTGGTCCTGCTATTTTCCGGATTTGCAGCAATTGCATCAAAGAGAATCTACCACCTTGTCTTTACACTTCCTGCATGTTACTTCCTTTCTGTTCCATCTTAAATCAAGCTAACACAGTGCTTTCCTTGAAGTCTCTCTGAAGTATGTCCTAGTTGTTTCATAAGCCTTCCAGCTTTTTCAGTGTGCTGCAAAATATTGAATTTGTTTTGTCTATTTATAATTATTTGCTTCTTTGGGGGAGTGTTGGGATTCAGCCCGTATTCTCCTTGGAAAAACACAATCAATGTGTGAATCTGTCACATATTTTCTGGAGTGTGAACATTATAGTTACTCACATCAGATTGCAAAATCCACCTTGATTTTAAGCCTAACCTATGTTTTTCTACTTTCACCCTTCATCTTTTATTTCTAGGGACTGCTGGCAGAAGACCTATAACTATAAGCTATAATTGCTCTAAGCACTAGAGAGCCATCTTGGTAGCAAAGTTTGCCTGCAAATTGTAGGAGCTGAAATGTAAAGCTTGCAGCCGATGAGGCATTCTGCTGAAGGAAGGCATCCTCTTTCCCCATCTTCCTGAAGACAGATGAACTTTCGAAAATCTCACAAACAGGGAAAGATACAGAGAAGGTATTGCATTTAGGATATTTGTTCTTTTTCCAGAGATTTGTAATCCCCTCCATTTTATTAAGTAAAAAACAATCTTAGCTTAAAAAAGAGAGGGTAAAACTTTTGCTACCAGGAAGTTTGATCACATCATTGATTTGGCTCTTGAAGGGTTAAATTGTAAACCAGAGAGCTCACTTTTCAGGGAGATTCTAGGAGTTTAAGTGACAATGGCAGTTTGGACTTACTGCTGGGATAGGAAGTTGGACGGCAAGGTTCAGCTCTTATGAGGGAATATAAGAGTAAGCCAAGAGGCCAGAAGGTTAAAGGGCAGCGCTCAGGCTTCCCATCAGCTCCAGAGACTCCAAACATTCAAGCATTCAGTGGCTGGATTCCCTCATGACAATCAGATGAATGGCCAGTAGGGATGTGGAACTAAAACTGATCCTGCTTTCACCTCAGTGTAACTTGTCACCCACCCTCATTCATATAAATGGAGCTAATAATTGAAGAATAATTTTACTGAAAGTCATAAGCAAGAAGAAATAAAGAGAAAAACATAGTTTCTCAAATGTCTTTAAACCTAATTCCCTGTATTTTGAACTGCAAGCAGAAAGGTAGATAAAACCAGTGCATGCTTAGAGACCTCCAACTCTATTGTATCTTTTGCCATGTATGTGTTCAGTAAGGTATATTTTGCACTAAATATAGCTTTTTAGAGGACATAGCTTACTAGAGCTTCTTAGGGGATGTAGCTTAGAGGGCTTACTGAAGCTCAGAGCACAAGCTTTAGTAAGTTACAGCAGTAAGACTGGAAGTTAGAAAAGACGAGGAGAGCTGTTGCAGCAACCATTCCGCAGTAGAAAGAATGATTAATACTATAACATTTATTAATGACCCCAAGCAGCTAGGCAGTATGTATGGTCCTGTGTGCTGCCTTTGGTTAGGATGAGAAATGTATTCTGAGTTCTGGTTTGTTACAAAAACCATGCACAGTTTTTTATTTGCCTTTCATTGTAGATAACAAAGAGGTCAGAACAGCTTTGTTCACAATTAATGTGTTTTTCCAGTTATTGATTTTTTTCCCCCGTTCTTTCCTTTTTGACAGCATTACACTACTTTTACTTCATTTAGGATGTTTCTATGATGAATAAAATAACACTGTATTGCAGTCTTGCCTCCCGGTCTCCTAATGATCTCTACACTAGTTTGCTTTCAGTCCCTTGTGTTTGTTTTCAGTCACTGTGCCCACATGTTTTACCTTCTGACTGGTTTTCCATGTTTTGAGCAATGGCTTCTATAATTTCTGTTTTCTGTTTTAGTAGAGGAATGAAGGTTTCATATCTAGATCCTACATGGGCACTAGTATCCTTCAAGGAAATTGTATGCAAACTTTCTTACAACAGCATTTTCATCACAGTTTTTAGTGCAGACTAATTGACTATACCCTGCATGTTTTCACATCCTGGCTTGTTTACAATAATACATATATACAGCTCTTGTCCTAATCCCACCAGAGAGTCAAAATTTGAGCTCTGGTTTTCTTTTCTTTATTCAGCCCTCTAAAAGTTCACCGTGAATCCAATGAACAAGTAAAAAAAATCTTAATCTAGATGTTTTAACCATGCCTAGAGGAGCTTCTGTGCCAGAGTTTGACTGTCTTGCAAACAGCTTACTGCAATGCTTGTAAAAATCTATTTTCGACTGTTTCTGGTTGCATTTGCAGGAGACAAAAGATTTATTCATAATCTCATATGCTGTGGCATATGAGAAATACAAGTTTGACAACAGCTATTGGTAACAAGGGATTTTTTTTTGTTCAATTGATTTTTTGGCAGGAAGTGATGGGGGAGACAAAAAAAAAAAAAGAAAAAAAATCTGTAAACACCAGATCTATATAATGAATGTTTTAAACCAAAATGCATGAAATTTAGCTCCCTGGGTGCTGAAGCAATATCTATGAGACTAGTTACTATGATTCACAAAGAGCCATCTTGCCATTTAAGTACACTTTCAGCTACAGCAGCTGTTTTGATTCATAATCTGTGCTATAGCAAGGTTTATTTTAAAATACCAAGCAGGGGACAGGGCATTCAAACATCAATTACTTAACCGAGAGGATTCAAAACCTGAAGTGCTTGAAACTGAAATGAAACACATGGCAAATATTTTGCTTCCTGTCACACAAGGGATCCAATCCTGCAAGCTGCATGAGTGCAAATCTCCAGTTTGTCTGCAGTCAACAGGTGACTTTCTGACATTATTGTCATTAACTGAAATCTTTCCTTCACCTTCCACGGGACTGATTTGACCACAGGGATGTTCTCTGAGCAGGGTAGAGTACGGTCTTAGAGTCTTTAAGCTCGTGTAATTTTAAATTGGATACCCTACAGGCTTGTAAATATAAAATTGTTTAATGCTTTTCTTTGAATGTGTTGGAAGAATGACAAAGAATGTCATACCTTCCATCTGCGGGAAGGAGTGTTTGAATATTTGCATTCGGCTCTTGCAACTGTAATGGGGGCCAGTCCACTTCACATTAGCACTTCTCTGAGAATTTGCATGCAGTTCTTCATGCAACTTAGTTGCAGCCTTTATATGGCAGAGTAAGATTAAAAAAAAAATTAATAAAACAATATATGTATGTGGACATATATATCCCTATATCCCCTCAATCCCTTTTTCAAATCAATATCTACTTATCAGGGAGGAAAATACTGGCCAGTAACTATTAGTCTCTTCTTGTATTTGGTAAGTCAGCACAAGTTCTGATCTGCCAACATGAGCAAGTAAGTCACCAGTCATGCAGTGTGCAGACTCCTTTTGCCATGCCTTGGATCACTCACATGTGAGGATTGCCTGGGTAAATGATTTGCAGGATTGACTCAGACAACACCTGGAATTGTCAAAGCCTTCAGACATACAGATGGTCGAGAGGAACTTGTATGTGGCACTCAAATTATTTTGTTAATGGTGCCATCTCCTGGTAGCAATTTGCTAAGCTAATCTTTGCCCCCCCCAACTTGTTAAATACTTAATACTTTCTATTTAAATACCATAACACTGAAGAGAGGTAAACAAAATAATTTAGATTGCTTTGTCTGCTAATTTTGGTTTTATTATTTAATAAGGCATATTCAAATGGGAAACAAGCTCTTATTAAACAGTGGTGCATTTTAGAACAAAACTTGCAAGATATAGACCAAGTGCTTTTTGGAAATATTATATTTTTTTCCCACTCAAGTTACTTTTACTTATTTCTTTCATAAGTATCAAAAAATATAAAACTGAGTAAAGGTAGATGATACTCACAGAAGGTGATGGGTCTGCATACCAGTGCAGATCCTAAATCACCACATTTGGGGGAAGCAATAGTGCAGTTCAAAGTGGGGTCAAGAATGTTTGACAAATGAACAAAGGAACTGTACACTGGAAGAGACTGATGGTATGCCCAAGTCAGTAAGAAATATGTCTTAAATATTGAATGGGACTAGCAATATCTGAATGCCATGTTCAGAGCCTTGCAAGGGCTCACTTTTCAGGAGATTTAAGAAATAAGGTGCTGTTGAATTTGGAAATACTAAGACTTCACAGTGGAACAAGTAAAATATCTAAGTAATAGATCTAATTACCTGATATTACACTGATGAAAAATGTATTCCTGAACTTATCCAATAATTTCTTTCACTGATACAAAAGGATTAGTACCTTTGTATTGTGGCAAAGATGTTGTAAATGCATTTTCTGGAGCTCTAGTTCTGTTTCTGTTCTGGTTCTGCCACGGACTTTGTTGTTACTGTGAAAAAATTGCTTAACTGAAATACTCCTCAATGCTTTCTATCAACAGAAAGAATTTGTAACAGGAGTGATGGTAGTTTGTCCTTCATAAATTTTCTGTAAAGAGCAATTAAAATACAGTTTTGCAAAATGCTTGTATACTAGAAAGTTCAGAACCACACAGTAGCTAATCTAACTTGTAATACAATTCCTGTATATAGGTAAACTTCTTAGTGACGCTGAATTTGGCTTTTACTTAGATTGATACACAAATTTCTGTCAGATAACAGGGCAGTTACAGAAACATACATAGTCTCCTGAATATGTGGATAAGCTTCACTTAAAAGTGGAAACGGACACGCATTCTTTGTAAGGACTTTGCTGCCACAGATTCCATTTTGATGCAATATTTGTTGTTCTTCACATTGCTGTGCTTGGAAACTAGCACCAAACTTACTCTGCTTCGCACTTGAATAATGTTATCATACCCCAAAGTTTAATCAGCCAACACCTCTGTCTTTTCCTAAGTATGCCTCTTTGACTGGAGGAAAGCAGTCTTGTATTTTCATTTGCCACCTATTTGCCCGTATTTTTTACGCTCACCCTGTTGCCATATACCATCTTCTCAACCTTCCCAGCTAAAGAGAGGAAGGAGATGCAAAGGTAATCCAGTACCAAACTGGCCACTTCAGAACTGCAGCTGGTTTGCCCTGACAAATGTGAAGACCTCTAGCAAAAAGGCTTTGTTGAAACAGGTCTTATTCAATAAATACATAAAGGAGCCCAACCATGGCTAGTTTTGGGAGAGCTCACAAAAATCACACAGGAAGATATTCCAGGGGAAGAGACCATTTCTATTCACATGTGATGCCTGATGTGCAGACAAGCTGAACCGGTAGCAAGGGAAATAGGTAAAATGTTACCACAAGTAGTGTGTGGACTACGACACTACAATTTGCAAGGGATGGAGGATTGAACTGCACATCTAATGGGAAACATCAAATTATGTATTTGGCAGAATATTTACTTGGGGAACTCTAATGGTGGAGAGATGTGAGCTACACACTAAATTTCTCAATAGGGTTAGGTATCTAGTTGTTTGTGCAGAAAACTTAGCTGAAGATAGACTTTAAAAACACAGAATTAGGAGGAGATTACAATCAAAATAGTGAATAACAAAGCAAACTGTCGAAGCTTTCAACATATAGTAGAGGCCAGATACTGAACAGTTTGAAAGCAAAAGCGTGGTGGGACCGAACAGGAGGAATATCAAGAAGTATAAAGTAAACAGGAAAAAGAAGTCTAAGAGCAATAATCACCTCACATAAATTTTTAGGTGGTTTTATATCTTACCTTTCTTTTTGTATCCTCAGGTGTATCTCACTACAGTTTAGCTGTGGTTTTTAACTTGTTTTCCCACTGTGCTGCTATATTTCAGAGAAAAATCACTTAAAACTACAGATAAAAATATTGCATTTGGCTTCTGTGGATATAAGTAAAGCAGATTAATTTTTACTCTTATGAGTACATTTTTTCTTTGACCAGCTGTTCTAAAGAACTTCCAGGATCTTATTTATATTCAAATAATTTAAAGATTTTTTTAATGCAGGCTAACCTTTTTACTTCATAGAGACTCTTTGCACAATATGTTAATTAACAATTAAAGGGCTAATAATTTCAATTAATGTATTTGAGTTATATATCTTACTATTGTGTTATTGACTAATGCTTTTAAACTGAAAGTGGGGCAGCACTCTTTCTATGCAACATTATTTTCAAATTTAGCTGGAACTGGCTGCCTGTAAGTAGCTTGGCAGAACTGCATTCTGAACTCTGCTGACTAGAAGCTGCCAGAAGTACTACATCGATTCCTAGCTGTTGGGCATCTGCTTCTATATTTAAAAAGAAGTTATTGCCTTATTATGGAAATTGAAGGCAGAGGGGAACCTTATTGTTCTAAAACACAGAGTAATTAGCAGCAGCGGTGGAAACTCTGAAACATTCTGACATTCGACAGGAGGAGACTTAGTACCTATCTTATAATGAATTATTGTATTTTCACATTAAAAAAGTCATAGTAGACTGGCATATTAGGTACTTTGTATATGCCTAAGGCTTTGTAAAAACAGAGCGTTCGCTGATTAATTTTGAGAAAAGCCTCAGGCCTTGTTATGTATCTCAGTTAACGAACTCATTTATGCAGCTATCCAAGACGGCCAGTAGGTGGCAAGGTACACAAATACACAAAGCTGCTTCTATGACTGAAACAAATTTTATGAGAACTACTTAACAGTAGCCTGAAAGGACTGCAACAGCAAAAGCCATCTCTCTGCTGAAAGATGTCCTATAGAATTTAAGTATTTCATCTTTCTCTAAGGACAATTCCTTACTGAATATTACAGGATAATAATGAAGTCTGCACTGAGATGGAAATCAGAAGTTGTTAATAAGTATCTACAACAAAAAACAAAAGTATGAAAAGATATTGGGAACGGAGCAAAATCACACAAGCTTTTATTTCACAGTTATCATGCAAATCCAACAACACAAGGTCTGGTTACTGGATGCCTCAGAAAATTGGCAATACGCTGGCATTTTTGTCTTTGATCACTGGTTTGAGTTCAGTCTAGGGTAGTAATAGTTACCCACTTGGCTCAAAAGAGATAGCTTTGGTGGTTTCAGGCAAATGCACAATTGTTCACATCATAAATTGATGACAGCTACTTGGCAAAGTGATTTGAAAAGGGAGGCTAAAGCTTTGTCTGAACAGTGAAGTTGTGCTATTTACATGGATGTAGTTAAAGTGATAATATTGTCTCATCTAGTCATACTTGTATACCTATTTCTGTATGACTAAGGATTTAACCTCTATAGCTATAAGAAACTTTTGTCCTTATATAAATATGTCTACTGTAGAGGCTGTGCCAATATAATTTTACTTGTAAAAAACCCCAGCTTAGCCAACAAAAGAATACAAATATTGAAAGAGGATTAGAGTAATAAATTACTAATTATGCCACACTTAAGGCTATGAATACATGAATAAGTCTGCGCAAAACAAAGTAGACATGGAGTATGTGGACCATGATTTTAAATATCTGTGATAGCAGAGTTATAAAGCATGAAAAATACTGCAGTATTTATGATACTAGTTCTGCATCCTCTGTAGTACCTAGCCTTCCCACTCTGTTGTCTCTTTCGCCAGGGCCAAGGAGGTATTATCTTCATAGGCTGTCTGCTCTAACAGTGGAAGAGCTGGTAGACAGCCTTCTTCCTTCTGTCCAAAAGCTGCCTGAACCTCCTTTCAAGCAAAAGGATCTAGCAGCTCTACAGTAATTCTGGACACAGTGGAGGTCTGTGAGATGCAAAAGGAACTGGGTGGATGCAAGGGCTTATGGAAGGGCAAAGGGCAAAGGGAATGTCCCCTGCCCCAGGCACTGGAACCTCAGCCACAAGGTGCTTCCAGGAACAGGCAAGGTCAGCTTTGGCTGGAAGGGTGGGAAACAAGAAGCAGAAGAAATGATAGTCCTAGTAGTCACAGACATCTCTATTGTCTTGATCAAAAGAGTAAATTATGTCATGTAACCATGCTTTTTTTTTCATATAGCACTGTGAAGGATTTAAGGGCTCTCACCATTGATGACACACTAGTCTATTTGTGTGTGCATTCTTTATTACATTGAATTGCAAGATTGGTTTCTCAATATTCATTGAGAGGTGCTCCACACTTTGCATAGGGATAGGAGACGCACAGGTGCAGCTTAATCTAATGTAGTCTGCGACTATATCCTACTTTGTCATAGTACTTTGTTAGCAATGGGCTAAGAGATTTTTACTGAACCAGGTTGGAAACCCATGGATCTGCCATGGCTAGGTAGTGCTTGTTATGAGGACTTCAAGGGTAGTGCCCTTACTCAGCAGCTAGCATGGGGACACTGTGACCTCTGAGGCAACTGTGGTTGCAGTTGCAGGAAGTTTGTGTACTTACAAGTCCTTTAAATGTCTGACAAAAAGCTTTCTTTCTAAATGGCTTGTAATTCCCACTTCACGCACACAGTATAGCCTTTGCCTCCCACAGAACATCTCATCTAAGGGTGTATATTCTTTGGATGCATCCAAGTGGACCTGGAAAGGTGAGAAAACATCACCTAGTATGCCTGCCTTTTCTTGGCTTTGAGTTCCAGATTACTGCTCTCTGTTCTGAAGTCATTCATTTACTTTCTTTGTCAGCTTGCCATCTACAAATGGAGTTAAATATAGAAACGTAATGGGGGGCTGACTGAGAATTTCGTACATTCCTGCATATTTTTGAATGTTGTATTTTCCAAGTGTCATTAATTCCATAAGAAAACTAAGATATAAGTCAGAATAATGTCTGGCTGTGAAGGTACTCTTATTTTGAGACTTCTTTTGAGGCTGATTTTTTTTAATGTGAGCTTGTTTTGAGCCAGCCAATTCATGTATTTAAACCTGTGTTACCCCAGCTGTGAAGCACGAACAGTAGTATTTGCCTAATTTCTCAGAGGGAAGTGGCTAATAGTCATAATTTTTTAGAAAAGGTAAAAGTATTGCGCATCTCAATAGTTGCAAAAAGGGGAACAGAATGCTAGATATCTAGCAGTTTTTCTTTGTGGTATTTCCAAGTATGGATTCATCATCCTAATCCTACAACTTCCTCTGAATTTCCTGAAATGTTGTGACCTTGAAAACCAACAGTCTGTGACATTTTTCCTTTATGTTTTACTGAGTTTTGAGAATGAGAAGGGGTATTTCAATTTTAAATACATAATACTTCCTGATGATGCTTTGCTTGTTTAATAAGAACTCTTCCATCTTTCCATTAATGTATATGCATATACATACATAAGCAGTTTCTTAGGCAAGGGAGGCTGTTTTCAGGCTACAATGAATATGAAAAGGCCGTTATCAGACTCAAAGCAGTTAATCTTGAACTGGCCCATTTTCCGGATGGAACTTCCCATTAGGATTAAGGTAAATTCAAGTTCAGCCCAGGAACATAAAAAGTGCTCCTTATTAAGAGCTCCTTATTTCCCTTGTGAAAGACTACAGTCATTATGTTTCTACTAGTAGGTCTCATTTTGCCTATTAGAGGTTTTCCACTCTGGGGCTGTGAGCCAAATGCCTACTCTAACTTTACACCACTTTGTGCCATGAATATTCTTGACTGTACATGCTTTTGAACATACTTCCTTTTGACAGATTAAAGAATAAGGCCTGTGGATATATACATTTTACATGAGCATGGGTTTTTAACATCACCTTAATTATTGTTTTTATTAAGATTCCTATTCATAACACCTGTAGTGATCATCTGTGGTGAGCACATGTAGAGATACAATGCCATGAGCAAAAGTGGCAGGGGTAGAAACCTCAGCAGTCCTTAATTACTCACTGAGCACCTTACACCTTATTTCAGAAGAAACTGGGAAGCCTGAAACACCTAGAAATCCTCAGGGATTCAGGCTTGCAATCTCATAATTCACTTTTGAGAAACGCAATTAAGGACCCTGACACATGACTCCTAGCAAACCTGGCTACAGTAGTGCAATACCCTCACTCTCTCTTCTGCCCCTTTTCCGGATGTCTCCCTGTAGCAGAGCTGGCAGAATGGAGCATTGCAACTCTAATTCACAATTGGGCAAATTAACTTAAACATTAAGAAAAAAATTGTGATTACATGCTTTTGAGTGCCAACTAGAAAAGTTGAAATGTTCTGTTTTTGCTCTAAGGCCAGTAACAAACAGCTGGGGGCTGAGACAATAACATCTTAAACTGCTGCAGCTGTTTACTTGGTAAATGTGAGCCAGGTCCCTCAAGTCAATTTTTATTTTTTCTTAAGAATATGACAGTACATTTTCCACTTATTAAATTTAGTGACCTAACTGCTCAAAATTAACTCATGTTTTTGTATGCCTAAGTCAACAGAGGAACGAGAATGAAATACTTGCTTTTCAAAGGGTAGTTATTAGGACTTTCTGAAAAATCAGTCCCCATTTAAAGTGTAAGAGGTCGTCACCAATAAGTCACTATTCATTTTGGAAATTATATCGGAAACTATTTAAGTTATAGTTGGCAAATATATCATAAATTCATATTGGAAAATACTTTGGATAGAAATAGTTCAACAGAATCTGCCAATTTTTGTCAAACTTTGGCAGCACACACGTGCTTACAGATTTTGCTATTTGCCTTAAAGGCACGTTTTCATCGTGCCTGTTCTCCTTGTAGCTCCCCTGGTTTGCACCCTGCCTGGCAGACTTCTGCAGCATGAGGCCTCAGGCCCTCCAGGCTCATGGCAGAGCTAGATGCACTAGGGTGTAGAACCTTAGTGCGTGGATGCCCAAGCAAAACATTTCATATCATGGGACCCTTCAAAATAACAACTTTTCAGTCCAAAAGTTAAGTAGACTTTTCTTAGATTCTTATTTGTGAACAGTTGATGTACAAGTTTGTAGACGTGCTTGGTAAGGCAGCAAAATACTTTACACTTCTTATGATGTGTGCTCCCTGTTTTTCATCAAAGCAAAGCAAAGATTTGGTAAGAAGCACAGACAAATATTAGCTCACCCAGTAGACCCTGATTTCAGCATTCACTTGTTCCAGATTCTAGGAATGAGCTAAGCAAAAAGCAAGACAAAACTCTGCATCCCATTCAGGTGTCAAATTTATCACCACTGAAAAGTACCTGATCTACCAAGACAGTTCCTCGGATTTACATTTGAATTGGTTGAGCTCTTTCTCATTTGGCACATGCTCAGTAAACCCCAGGAATATAAGACTTTTGGTTCAGATGCCATAGGTCTGGTCATGAGGTAGAAGGTGGCCAGTGCAGTATGTGGCTGGCTTCCTTTGTTGCTAGAATAAATTACAGCCTTTCTGGAAAAAAAAAAAAGAAAAAAGTTGCGTCTTGGGGAAAGTGATAAGTTGGGAAAAGTTTGGGGTGCTGAACAGCTACAGGGACAGGGCTCTGGTTTATCTGCATGAAGCAGAGTTTTTCCAGGATGTCAATATTTTGGCAGACCTATCTGAATAACACTGCACCATAATCCATAATTACTCAATTCTGATCTTTCTCACTATGTCTTATGGACTGAAGTAGTATATGGCAGTTAACCTGCTAGTGTTTAATTCTTAAAATTTCCCTAGGAGATTTCTCTTTTTTCCTTTCTCCCTAATTTCGTGGGATGCCAAGTATCTGTTCCCCTTAGTCCAGTAAGGGTTTGGGGTTTTTTTTCAGCTTATTAGCATTTTCCACGTCACATCTGTGACTTCATTGTCCAGGATAAATTCAGGGATGCAGAAGAGGTGTTGATTTATCCAATAATGTAAAATAAATAACCTGGTTTGTTTAACCTCTCAAACAAAAAACCACTGCTGTTGACACAAAAACCAGACAGTTATTGCCTTGCCATGAGGTCAGGATTTACAACTTTCTAACCACTGGAGAGGTGGGATTCTAGGAAGGCTTCTCAGTAGTGAGGTGTAGAGGAGAAAGAGGAGGGAGGAGGAAGAAAAGGGGAAGGCAGAATACCCAACTAGTTTTGAAGAGATCCTCCTAAGCTGAGAACAAGGAGGTCTGATGTAGTGTCTGAGACAATGGGAGACAAGGCCCACTGACAGGAATTTGCTTCCATCCTACGATGTGAAGGTGTGGATGGATGGTCACATGTGGCTGAGAAGCTGTGTGATATTTAGGCTGTACAAGTTGCTTAAGTACATGCTCTTTGCTCACCTTGTTTGGAGAGTTAGTTAAACTGCCTGGACGAGATGCTGGATAAAGAAAGTGTATCTGAATGTATAAAGAAGATGGTAGAAGTGAAAATGGCAACTTAATTTAAATCAGAATTTCTAGCTTCCGAGTATGTGTTGGCTACTTCTCTGCACTCCACAGCTAAGCTTTGACAAAATAAACGTGTCTACAGATGTATGATTATGTGTACACATGTGCTTGATATGCATATGATATGCAGTAGTGCACCAGAAAAGGAAATACTGTCAATAGATCCTCAGGTCGATATTTATGTGCAGCATAACCATTGTTGGTTTTGCTTTCGTGATGCATACGCAGGAACTGTTGGCCTAACGGAAAATGTAAAGGCCATGGAATATTACTACAGAGCAGCCTACCATTCCTTTTTCCTGAATAAAAAGAGCAAAGGAAAATCATGTAGGACAACACAACCCCAGATTTGCTTCAGTACACTTTGATGCTGATGTATCTGGAAGAGCAAATTTCCGTTTAGGCTTTGAGTTAGGAATCAGTGAATTCATCTGTCTGGCTGGACTGCGAACAGTTCAAATTTCACAGTGCAACATTTTTAAATGGCAGCAGGGAAAATTTTAATTTATTATATTGGCTAATGGCAGATTCTTTTTTGAAAAGCAATGAATATTTGCACAAGTTCCTCAAAGCGATGAAGCAAGCTTTAGTGCTCTAAAAAACAGGCATGGGGAAGAAAAAAAGTATAATATGCCTCTAGTAATAAAACAAGAGTTCCTTTGAAATCATGTTTAGTAGCTAGTTAGAAAGTTTCTCCGAGTAGTAATTTAGTTATACTTTTGCCTCTGCTCTGTTGGTGAACAGTTTATCAAAAGTGCTCCATGAGATTAAATGTTTATCAACATAGGTCTGTGCTTGGCAAACCCTTGTGTATGCTAAGCATTGTTATGGCAGAAATCAGCAGATGATGGGGTTTAGTATAAGTACTCAATTGTCCTTCCTTCATTGAAAGTTGCACTGTTTTTAGTTTTGTCATCCAGCTTCTTAGAGATGCCATTGCAAGCTGTGAAGTTGTTTGTCTTCTCTTTTAATCTCCTGGCTAGTGTCCATGCTTGAGAACAGAGTGCCAGTACGCTATTCAGTATTATTGAGAATTTAACTGTGTTGTTGAAAATTACCTTTGCTCAAGGGTTGGTACACTAATTGTAAATAAAACCAAGCCACTTATAAAATCCTGACTCACCTAAATTGGCCAATATGAAAGCAGAGCTCTAAATCTCTGTTACTGGTTAACACAGAGGAATGAGACAACAAAATTAAGGCACTTCCGTGAGGTCATGGCTCCTTATGAACAGTCGTGATATCAGCATCTGAACAAAGTCTGTATGATTCTGGTAATTCTCAATTTCCTTTTAGAAAAGTTAGTTAATTTGGCTTGACTCCTGGAGTTGTTAAAGAACAGAATATAATCTTTATATATCTGTGAGTCCACCACTCCACCTTTAAGTGGACTTGCTTTTAAATATACACACATGTATACACTTTTACTTTTTGATAATCAGCCTGAGTCTATTTTTATGTTTATTTTACACTTAAGATTAAGACTGAGGCTGAATGAAAAAGAAACAACGGCCAATGATTAGCCAAATTTAGCTTTGTAGGAAAAGTCCTGACTGAAATATATAGACATTACAGCATGGCAGAAAAGTTAACACATTTGAACTCTGCCCAACCAGAGCTGTTTCAGAACACGTTACAAGGCCAGTGTAATCAGAGAGCTTCCTTCACGGTCCAGCTGAAGTGGAAAAGGATTTCTTTTTAGGCAGTGGGAGTAGAGGAAAAGAGGCGGGGAGGAGGAAGAAGAGATTTGTAAGTAATTTTTCACAATACTTTTTAATTTTATATATATATTTTTTCTGTTTGAATAAAGGTGCCTTTTCTTTATTTCTTCTGCAGTACATGCTATCTGTCCAGTAGAGGTGCAAAATAAGTAAAATTCTGCTGGCTTTGGTCATGTTATATATCTCGCATAAACTTCCTCTGGACAAAGTTCTTCTTCGAGGAAAGAATGGATTTATCTGATGAAAAGCTCATGATTGTAACATCAGGCCAAGATTTGATCAGTAGAGGTTTATTGTATGTGGCTCTTATCATTGCACACTTCTGCCTCTCATCCCATGTATCTCTTCTTTTTTAACCTCTCTCTTCAGCACCTGTATATCAGCTGTTTTCTTCAGAGATAGCCTGTGGCATAGAATAATTTCCAGCTTGTCACTGAGTTACTCTGGCACATGTTTTACAGTGCAGCCTGAATCTCTCTCACAGTTAAAGGTAAATGAGTTAGTGTTGGAACACTAAGTAATTGTTAGAAGTGAAAATTAGCATCTTTAAAGTTTTCAGGGGGAGGAGGGTGGGAGGTATCCATATTACCTTGTCAGTTCAATGGAACTCAGTGGAAAAGCAGAAGCACCACATTTCTCTAAAAACTAAATTCCCATTATTTTCACTGGTACAAAATCAGCGTACTCAACTTCCCCACTCCCCCAGTATGTTTCAAAACTGAATTTATGATATAAAATCAGTCCAAGTAGGTTCTTACAAAGTGTGTTTTATAGGTATGCAGGTGAGCTGGCAGCATTTTCCTACCTACCTCCATGTGGGCTTCCTAACGATGAACTAATTTACTCATCTACTTCTGATGCCATTCCAGGGATATTTTAAGCAGAAAGATTAATCAAATGAAGCCATTTTAACAAGACTTTTATTGAAAACATACACAAAGTCAACAAGTTATTTAGCTTCTGAATGTACATATTAGGGAATATTCATATTAGAGAAGAATATTTTAGGAAAAGGGGTAATACAACCAACATATGCTGAAGTTTACATTACTAAGGCATTTAGGCTTAAAAGCAAGTTACAGTGTGTCTGTGTGTGTATCTATACACACAAACACACAAACACATACACACAAGTTATCTGATTTGAAACTGTACAGTGCTATGCAATTTGTTATTTTTTTGCTTTTTTCTGTTTTTTTCGACACTAAATAAAGCTTTTATCCAAAAGGTAGAAGTTGTTCACAGAACAGCAGTTATAATCTACTCTTCAAGAGTTTGCTTACAATTACAATACTAACGATGCACAAAAAAACCCCCAGATCTTCATGGGAAAGTTCTCTCTTACCAAAATGAGGCTCAAGTAAGAAAAACACTAGTTTGCAAAGGCACCGTGGAGACAGGTTTTAATACATTAAATACAATGTGAATCATTCACAATAACAAGTTTAGTGTTTCTGGGAACTTTTGTAAATACAACACAGTTGGTCACACAAAAATGTTTCTGTTGATTTGTCTTGGCAACTCAGATACATCAACAGTGTAACAGCATAACAGCTTTGTTCCCATCTGACAGAAAATAATGGCAGTTCTGCAAGGCAAACGTTAAACCTGACCGTATGTATTTATTAATTCCACAGTGTTTTGACAGATTATAGGGGATGCAACTTAAAGGATGCTGACACGCTCACTGAGGGCTTTCATTTCTGTTTCTTCTAGCTTGGTGTTTTCATTATGGTTAGCACTTGGACTGATAAGGTGTGCTGGATACTGCAATCCATGTTCTCCTGAATACTGTTCCCATCGGGAGTCATCACTTTCATGGGTGATGTAACGTTCCCCCATTTTACATTCAAGTTCCCTTAAATCTAACCAGGTTTGATAGTCCTGAAATAAAATAACAGTATTAGTTTTAACATTCCTAAAATAAATTACGTTCCCTTCTACTACCAATAATATGCAAAGTGCTGTTAACTCGGCAATCTAAAGGTCATGCATCCCTATTGCTTCAGAATGGAAAAATCTTATAATTAATAAATATGAAACCTGCCTACAGAGACAGGTTTCATTTCTAGAGGATTATTTGATAAATTAATTTTATTAAACTTTGCAATAAGTATAGTATGGACATGTTATAGGTTGTTTTGCAAAATGTATTAATAGTCTGCAGATTTCCATGACATCTAAAGGAGGCATGGGTGGTAAAACAATTCCTCGCACTAGTCACAAGATAAATAAGGAAGAAGAAACATCTTTAAATCATACATATATATCCTAGTGATCCATATCAGCTAGTCAAGATAGTTGCTCCATCTCAGTATAATGGTGCAGGGTATGAATTCAGCTTGGGTTAGAAAAAATCTGCTTTTTCAAACTTGGGCAATTACTGGTGTGCTCAAAGAGACGTATACATCTAAATATCAAGGTACTTTGGAACTCCATGTTGACAGTCAACAGTGAGGCTGGAAACTGGTTTGGTTCTCACGCTGTTTAGACCATCATGCTCTGCAGCCTCTAAAGCATACCTCAAGTTTAATAATTTCTTTTCTTATTCCCACCCACAGCATACATGAAGCTGCAGCAATAAAGCCAATCCTAGCCCCATGCAATCTAACCTCTGCTCGTGATTCCGTATCCAGTTTACTTTTTTCTCCTTCACTTTGTTTCAACCTAAGACACAACCCTGGTCACCTCACCAAAGCACCAGGAAGCCCACACACTGTAAATGCATGAAAGCCTTCATCCTTAGTATCTCACATCCTTTGGCCCACTTCTTACACAGACATCCTCTCAGAAATCACCTCTAAGTCTCACTGCCCCACACCACTGTTATCTTTCCTTAGCCCACAAGGCTGGGCTCTTCTGGAAAGAGGATTCCTCTCATCCATGATGCTAGAGCTGCTGCTATACTGCCTCACCTTTTTTCACCTCCACTCCCTATTGCACAAGTAATAAAAGTGGATGTGGAGACGTGAAGGACTTTAACCCACCATGTGAGACAGCCAGCATCCTTGCTAGAGGCCTTAGCCCAGAACACCTCTCTGGTCCCCAAAGGCTCAGACAAACGCATTCTGCAATGGTTGCCAGGGAGAGGAGCAGTCTTGGAGGGAAAGACCGGAGAGTGACAGGATATCTGGGAGGAAGAAAGCAAGCCCAGGAGAATTGTCCCTGGGGAAGGCAGGATGCAGGGTGGGAGTTTGCAGCCCTTTTCCTCCTATACCAGCAGGTCACCTTCTACTTTGAGAAATGGTTGCAAATATAAGGTACTGGAGTAGGAGCCAGTTCTCGGTTTGGATAAAGATTCTTTTGGGATTGTGAACTATGCATCTGATCTGTGCCATGCCTGTGCCATGATCATTTTCCTACGTGCAAATGTGGATCCCTTGGGAGATCCCACAAGCTGATGTCCCAGCCTGGCATCGGCCCCTCCCTGTCCCCATGGAGGTGCTCAGTGCCCTGGCCTAGGGTCTTCCCCAGCCTGCCCTGCTCCCTGGCTGGGGGCGGTGGGACGGGCCATGGCTGCTCACTGCACTGATTCTGTTTTAGGTCTTTCAACGTACAATGGTTTGGCTGCTGCCAGGATAAAAAAATTAACATACAAGGAACAGAAGACAGTGGCTGCTAGCATCTCAAAAATTCATAACGTTTCAGTTTTCAGCTGCAGATTTCAATTGAAGGTGGCTAGTGTATTTTCCCAGAAAGCATACAGCTTCACTAGTTCTTCTGATGACTGTGAAGAGGCAACCCATTGATTAGTTTTGATAAGAAGTGAATAAAGGTAGACTCCAAGCAATGAAAAAAATATAAGTCAAATGACTATAAAGGGTTCTTTTTATATATATCATGTTCTCAGTGGACAAACAAGATAAAATATTTTTGTAGGGTATTTTGAAAATATGAGAGAGTTCACTATTGGAATCTAATACTTCAAAAATTAATTAGAATATATATGTAAATTGGTGAAGGATTATGAGGTTCTCAGGATCTGAAAGCATCTTCAGGTTTGTAGATTTGCTTAGGTTCTGTTGTGCTTAAAGATGAAATCTTTTTATATACTTAGAGCCTAAATATGTAGGAAAAAACACGGAATTTATAGCAATACCTGTAACCACGGGTGGCTTAACGTTTTGTCCACACTGTAGCGCTTTCTCATTTTCACTTGCAACAAGTTATTTATGAGATCAATAGCTGGAAAGAAATAATATTTGAAAACATCAGTTTAAATATATTTTTTTCAACTAGGAGATATAAACAGAGAGATAGACAGAAGTGGTAGTTGTAAAAAGAGGACAGTTATCCCTCCTTACTCCAGCTTTTTACAAACCGCAGTCAATGTTGATGCCCCTGAAGGTACCCATGCAACCCTTCCTAATGGGATTAAACTGCTTTACTAAACAGTTGCCTGCTACCTAGTATATTCTCTACCTCTCTGTGTTCATTTGCAGGCATGCAGCAAAGTCTGAAGATAATTCTCACTCATATCAGATGGATGTTATTGCCAGCTAGATATTGAAGGAACTGAATAATCATCTTGCCTGTTTTAAGAGCAGGAAATGGGACAGAATTCTTTAAACTGGTATATCTTTGCTATTTTTTACCAGAAAATCATACAATCCAAGAAAAGCCACTTTTGCAAGCGTAAGAGTTCTGAGTATCAGAAGTCAAGATACAGGCGATACGTACTGGCAACGAAAGGACAGTGCTGTGTAGAGGAAAGCAGAACCTAGGGAGTTCAATACAGACAGGCTGAGTGCTGGAACTGAAGGATTAAAGGATTTCCTTAGGAATCTGGAATAGTCTGTTAATAAGAAAATTCTGAATTTAACTGGTATTAAATAAATTGTAGAGGTTCAGACACCAGTAGGTTCTGTGGGACTATTCAAAGGAAATGAGGAAAGATCCTGGTTATTCTCTCTCTTTCAGCTTACAAAAAACCCCACCCTGTCCTGTAGTGTCCTGACAGCCACTGCCTAACATAATTTGGTCTGGCTAAAGTTCATGTAAGGTGTATGAACAGTAAGATTAATGTTGACCCAATTTCAGAATTTAAAAAAAAATCTTATAGTTTGATGATTACTTTTTTAGTTGTACTGGTTAAAAACACTGGAGATAATAATTTGGAAGGTATTAACATTTAGTTTAGACATACAACTGAAGGATGATTCATGGGAACAAACTGGGGCACCAAATGTTAGGAAACTGAATTTTCTGTCTAGGAAGATAAAGCAGTTTTGAGGAAAGGGGAGCAACTACACTGTATTTTAAATTAAATTTTATGAATTTTCACTAGAGAGTGATTTTTTTTTTAAATCAGGTTTTACAGTAATCCTTGTGAGACATTATAGGAGCTTGATAAAATTTGACAATATTCCTCTGTAAAATCAATAATTCAATAAATGCAGAGAGTTAAGAAAGATCACCTATGGTCTTCACATCTTCTACAGAAATCCAACAGGTTATCACCAAGGAAGCAACCTGTATGCAAACTCTGAGAGGATTATGGCACTGCTTTTCCTAACACTTTTATGGGCTCCTGTTTACTTCCCATTATTTAAGGTGAGCATAATTAGCCAGCTGACAGCTTATTAAGTTCCAGCAGCTGGAGACTTTGCTAAAGGAGATAAACTAGCCAACTGCTCCAGTAGCATGACTACTGGTCATTTAGATAGGTAATCATTCAGCAGAATCCCCAACGGGAAGATTCAAATGCAGCTTTAAAAAGCTGTATGTCCCCTTGAGTTTAAGAAAGATTGCTCTTTAGTTGCACTTTACTGGAAAGAACCTCCAGAGTCAGGAGGTTCATGTTTCTAAACTGCTTATGGCATTTTATTAGTGTGGCAAATAATTAATTGTAATAAAGACACAGTAACAATTTTCACCCTAAGTATCAAATTAACACATGCTAATGACAGTTTTCATAGGAATGACTGCTTTAACTCAATTAGGATGTAACTCATGCATTAACACAGAAGTTTACGAAATATCTGAAAACCCTATTATGAACCTACCATTCATTTAGTCCTACCATACAGAGTTTAGCTTTTCACATAAGTTATAAAAAAGAAATCACCTTAAGAATATCAAGAAAACCAGTGCCAAATTAACAATAAATTTATACTTGGTCCAGAATTTTTAAAGTATACCCATAATATTAGCTACTTTTACAGCCATCACTTGTAAAAATTTAAGCTGCTGCCATTAATGTAAAACCTAAGACTTCCTAAGCTCTGGATTCTTCTGAGTGTAGCTCTATTGATTAGTGGAATAAATTTTTCATACACATAATCTCCTTCCCTATTGCTGTCAATACAGCTTTGTTAACAAATACTGTAGTATACATGCAGTTATTTTGGCAAAAAATAATTTTCAGCTGGCAGAGCTTATTATTTTCAGGGACATGGATTCAAGAAATCTTTGGCAATTATAAGCTGCACCTCTACAAGAGAGGTTTTCCAATACTATCTATCCTAGCAAACATGTGCAAGTAGAGCCAAGACCTTAGTTTAAACAGGTAGTTAAAAATTTACTGAGGTAGAGAACATCTTTGAGTTATAACATGCATTTGACCTCCTCGTACTTAATGCTTATTCATGTGACTTTCTCATTAATGTGTGAAACAGAGTTTCTATTCACATTATGCTGAAACAAGTCTAGATAAATACTGGCTTGACGGCAGCTGTGGTATTTATTTCTGACTCAAAAGCAGTGTAACAGGCACACCATGATAAAATTTAATGTATGGAAGAAATTGCATTGTTTATTCCCAAATTATTTAGTACTATGAAGTAATGTGAAGCACCTAATCAACAGTGTGCGCATCACATAGCTCATCAGGCTAGTAGTAATAGCTGTGTTGTTAGCTGATGAAAGAAAAATTACAAATACAATGATTTATGAAAACTCCACACTGGAACGAAACACACCATAAATAATCCAAATCTTGACACAGCACATTTTAGGACCATGCAGTTCAAAAGAACAGCCACCAGAGTGAAGATATACTAGGTAAAATACACTAACAGGCAGAGGGACAGAATCCCTCAGGGAGTAACCCATAGCTAAGCCAAAATAAACCACAGAGTCACAGAATCATTAAGGTTGGACAAGGTCTCTAAGATCATCAAGTCCAACCATCAACCCAACACCACCATGTCCCCTAAACCATGTCCCGAAGTGCCACATCTACATGTTTTTTGAACACCTCCAGGGATGGTGACTCCACCACCTCTCTGGGCAGCCTGCTCCAATGCTTGACCACTGTTTCAGTAAAGAAATTTTTCCTAATATCCAATCTAAACCTCCCTTGGTGCAGCTTGAGGCCATTTCCTCTTGTCCTATTGCTAGTGACTTGGGAGAAGTAATCTTTTGAGATGATGAAATTTGGTGGACTGGAAGGTCAAAGTTGGAAATGAACAGTAATGCTGTTGAAAATAGCTCTGTGTTTGACAGATGTGAAATTTAAAGCTATACAACAGGAGAGAATTCTGCGAGTAGATTTCTCTGTATTAATATCTTGCAAAATTCCACAATGAAGTCTGAATTAAGGCCAAATTGTCAAACAGCAATTCAGTGAAACTGGAAATGTAAGCTGGGTTGACAATCATTGAAGACAGAACAGAAATACTAGATTGGGCAATGGAATGTTGAATGGCTGTGACAAAACCTGGTTTTATACAAGACACCCAAAGTTTACTGCAGAAACTACCCTCTACAGTAATGTCTTACAACTCAATTTAGACAAATAAACACAAACTCAGTTTTTGGGGAGTATTCTTTCGAAAGAGAGAAGCTATTGGAAAAAGGTGGGAAAATGCAGCTGCTTAGTGGGGGTGGAAATCAGAATTCCTTATAGAGGAATCTGTGAGATTGTGTGTGTAAACACACACACATACACACAATCTCTGAAAAACCTTAAAATGTAAAGTAATTGGGTTTGGTGAAGTTAGAGAAGGGATTTTGTGCATGAGGGCTAAGGTTTGGGAAAAGATGCTCACAGAAATGTTCTGAATGGATAATCAGTTGGGAAAATGTACATTTCTGAGAGCTACAAAAATTGAAAGGTCTTAGTTTTTATAGGTTAAGTTTTAATGAGGGAAGAGGACAGACAAAGCATTACACAAAAAAGCTAGAATTTCTCAGCAGGAAGACTTGATGAGATTAATCCAGATATTATGACATAAGACAGACACCTCATGGAGAGAAAAGTCATAGTCAATGACTAGACCACATTCCTGAGTGGCAGAGAAGACAGAACTGTTGATAGTGACTGAAAGACATTAGACACTCAAAAATATTATCCTCAAATGGATTCTGCCTTCTTTCTTGGCTTGTAACTGTATATTTTTAAATTGCTAGAAAATGCTACAGAAAAAGTAACTCTCAAGAAAATAAACTAACACAGACTACACTATTATATTCATGATACACTTTTCCTCCAAAATACAATTTCTTCCCATGTTTTTGCTCTGAACCTGCCAGACTTTATTTTAATTGTATTTTTTATATAATCATGCAGTTTAAGCTGTTATGGGTCATGTGTAAGACCAATAATTGAATAAGCCACACAGAATGGGAACATTGAGGCTACTTTACCACTGTTGTTGCTTTTCCAGACACAATTTTTAGGTATGACCTATCTCTTTTTTTTTTTTCCTTTTAAAGTTTTGCTACCCTCTGCATTCCAGCTCCCAAATTAACATGCTGTTGCTTGGCAATATCAGAAAAAGCATCTACTGAGCACTAAAACCAAAATGGTGATAAACAAAGGATCATTCACTCTAATTTGTGCACTATCCAGTAAATGCAAATAAATATGTGATTTTCCTAAAAAGTAAAATATCTGAGCTTTTAATTCCTCTCTGATTATAATAAAAATAGAAACAAACATGGTGATAACTAAGTTTAGCTATTCTTAAACTTTTTACATGAGTAATGGTCTGAAAAGAGTGCTGAAATAACTACAGTTGCAAGAAGTTTTACATCCAGTTTGGCTCTCTGAGCCAGAGTAGTAATCATAACCAACAAACAAAAGGTTTGAGTGCTGTTCTGCATTCCTTAGTGTCAATTTTTGCAATAGGCATGCAAAAATTCCCAACACTGCTTTCATTAGCCATTCTGTGATAAATTATATGCCCTTTAATAAAACTGTTGTTTCACAGACACTGGCAATACACTTGGTTGATGATCACTTCCCTTAATCTAAACAGAAAATTGCATAACAATGTAAAAAACCCACAACTTCTGAAACATTTATGGTTCCACTAAAAGTACATAAGCAGAATTTGAAGCAAATGAGTTACTGCAGTTTAAGAGGCAGCTAGTTCAGGTGTGTCAACTGCGTTTATGTTTGTGATCCTAACCTGGTACAGTTGTGAAGTAATCCCCCTGCCTCCATCCATTGTTTTAGGGTGCCTGTCTTATCTGCCATCACTTGCTTTGGGCATCAAGCAGGATTGTTGATACAGACAGCAACAGGTTTGAACATACATTTATTTCTTTTATTTTTTTTTAGCTCAAATTGACATGTAACTCCTTCTACTACTTCTCACTGTTCTACAACAGTGTTTCTAGGATTATCGTATTATGAACATTCATAGCAGCCAATACTGACATATTTCAGCAGTAAAAACAGAACAGTCATGCATATTACATTTTATATGGTAGGAGAGCCTGAGCATTTTTATTGGCATGCATAAATCAGAGTTAATATTAATTCTTTTAGATGGTAGCCAAGCTCTTCAGCTTCAAGATTCAAGTTCACTGAATTCTCAGTTTCTGCCTGCTGTTACTGAGGCATGTAATATAGTCTCTGGATAAAGTTATCACTTTTAAAATCTAGCTATAATGTACAATTCATAGAGTCCGTTATTAAAGAGTGCTTGGACCCAGCACTGTCTTTTGGATATATGAGAAGAATGCAGTAAGTAATGGAGAAAAAGAATATTTACATTAGTTTTACTTATGGTAACCTTTGGACAAATAGCTCCTACTTTTCAAATTTGCACAGCGTAACACTTTAAAAAGATCTTTCTTATCTGCATTAAAAATAATATTTATTTTGCATTTCTTTTATCTGCTACAATGATACCTGTCTAATCAATATTGGTTTCAATTTTTTAGAGCTATAGTAGTGCAGCAAAATTTTGGTTGAAGGCTTCTGTGAAGACTGTGGTTGTTTATTATGTGTTAAACTTCTCTTAAATATTTGCACAAGTTTTTAAATGTCAAATAAATTGGACTAACTGCCAGATCTTCAACATTTTTTCTTTCTTAAAAGTAAAAATATAACATAAATAATTTTGTTTTAATTTTAACACAAAGAATAATGCTTCTTGCAAGAAAATATCTGTGTAGATCCTTCAAGACAAACAGCGATTTCAATCATACCAGCTTGAAAGAGAGTGGTTGATCAATGTTTATTTACAAAGGCTTTGCTGGATTCTGCAGCAACATAGCATTCCACACTGTGATATAACTCCCTTGCAAGCTTGGGTGGAAGAACTAGTTGACGATAATTAATGTCCTCTTGGGAGAATTATTGCTATGATACACATTCCAGGAAATAGTTAAACAAGAAATCAACTGTGCCTTTAAATGAAATCTATTATGGATCTTTTTGTATGAAAACTAAAAAAATTTAAAAAGTAATCATAGTCATGTCTGTTAAAACTTCTGTTGACAAATGTTCAATGATTAAGAGTAACTGGCAAAAAGAATAATGGAAAAGATATGGCAGGCAAATACCCAATTCATTAGCTTAATCTGTTTGGGAAGCTGGAAGAGCCCACGGCAAGCTAAAGGAAGATTTTTGAGTGCACAACTGTAACCTGTTGGGATTGAAACTAATTCTCTTTCTGAATTTTGTAGATTTACAGCACTTAGTGCAGAGAAATTAATGAGCCCCAGCTATTTTAACTTGAAATGAGTTTCATGTTATCATACTTCATATTTAAATACACATACCTTTTCAAATAATTTTTATTTGCAATGTTGAGTAAGCAACTTCATAAAATCTTTAAAATCATCTGTGTTTTCCCCCCAAATCTCTCAATGATTTATAGCATCAGTTATGATGGCACTGTTCAGAACTGTAATGCAGATTAGACGTATAAGGACACTGGGTTCAGATTTGCATGTTAACCATGATATGTGGTCATAGATAACAGAAACTGGATGGGTCCAAGCACCTGCCCTCTTGTGACCTGAGCAGGAGTGTGGACCAGAGTAGCTGACATGAGAAAACCGCTCCTTTATTTCCCCTAGCAAATCCAGAGTTTGAGTTCAATTTTGAGCTCTCAAAGTCAGCATTATCAAGTAATAACTGGACAGAGATCTAGGCTCCAACTCCCTGTGTCAAACATAATGGATCTGTTCAGACTTCTTTCAGGTTTTTGTCTAGCACAACAGAAGGGCTTATCAGGTAGGAATTCAAAATATATAATAAAATCACAACGTACAAGCAGACTTTAACTTAGTAATTTGTTAAAGTATGTTCTTTCCCACCCTTCTGCATGCTTGCAGCCTGATATCTATTAACTCTTAATGAAGGCTGTGAACCTATGAAAGGAGAGATAACACCCCGGTAGGTGAGTTTTCTGTAGGTGCTCTACTGAATCTTCACCTCTGAATGTAGAAATTGATCTTCTGTCTACCACAGCAGAAACTTGTGGGAGACAATTTCTTGCAGCCTCTTCTGTGTTGATTGCTGTTTGCTTATCTCTAGCGCCAGAAAAAGTATTGCTGCCAACAGATTCTGTCAGCTTACATATCAGAAGTGTGTGGAGGTTCAGGAGGACTTCAGTGTGTAATTGTGCAGATTTATAGCTTCTTTCCCCCCCCCCCCCCCAACAGATCTCATCAAACTTCATCTGCCACTGAGATAAAACAACAGACAATGCTCTCAAAGCATTTTTCAGCTGAGAATCTCACATGGCTATAATATATATTATAGTAAGCAGCAGGCACGCTTCTCTAAGCTACCAGTAACATGTAAGTTAAACATGTCACCTGAAACTCAGAAAAACTGTACTGTAAATAATGGAAACTGTAAATTCTAATGTTTTAATTCAATTTGGTATGTATTACAATTCAGAAAAAAGATAAGATTCTGACATTTATAATGTTTCCTTCACTTTAAGACTTATAAAGCAACCTTATAAAAAGTTAAGGACATAAAGACAATGATAAAATAAAAAAAAAAATTTAAAAAAAAAAAAGATAAAAACCAGAGCAAATCAAGTTGCCTGAAAATGTTTGTTATGTTATACAAGAAATGTTGGTGAAGTTAGAACTATTATTTTTGTTAAATGCCCTACTTTGTTGTGCTTAGACAGGTCTTTAATAGAAATCATTTACCTTCCTTAAAGGTGTTCATAGTGAATGATTCACATTGTTCTTTACAATCAAAAGTCTGCGATGACATTGACCAAAACTCTAGTTTCAGAAGTCTTGTTGGCTATCTCCAAGCCTTCCCCCCCACTGCAGAAAGTCTCTTCTATGATACTTTCTCACATTGTTCTTGAAACCTCATCTGCTTGGAATTGTTCAGTATCTTTTTTATCTTTTCCACAGAAAGACTATCAGGGTACAGCATCCTACTGAATGGAAACTAAATTACTGGCACAAGTAGAATGAGAAAAAGGCTGCAGAGGCACTAGAGCTGAAAGAAGAGGCACAGAAATAAATATAAGCAACACCAGTTCCAGCAGCTGAGATCCCCCACAAGATTCTATAGCAACCCAATCTGTAGGTGGCTGTGTGCCTCCTTCAACACCTCCTGGAGAGATCCCACACTAGAAGATTATGCCATATGCAGTCTTTACATACTTTGCAGAAAATGTCTAAAGCAGCTGATAGCACAAAACAGAGACTTCACGTATGGTACATTATGGTAACTTGAAATTTCAAATTTTTTTTTTCACTGGTATATACAGGGGGAAAAAATATCAAAGCAAAATACAACTATTCTTTTTTAGCATTTATATCAAAAGAGCCACAAGCAGATATTACCTTCATGAGAAATTTCTTTCCATGGATTAGGTGGATACATGAAAGCGGCATTCTGGATTTGGTCATGTATGTCTTCATCTTCATTGAATGGAAAGGTACCACTGAGACTTACATAAATGATGACACCCACAGACCACATATCCAGAGATCTGTTATAGCCTTTGTTTCTCAGCACTTCTGGAGCAAGGTAGGCTGGTGTTCCTACAACTGAACGCCTAAATGATTTCTCTCCAATGATTCGGGCAAAGCCAAAATCACAGAGTTTTACCTGTTTAAAGGAAAATGCTATAGTAAGACAGACATTATTTTTATTATCAAATACATAGTTGAGGAACTTTTATCATGCTTTAGTTGCAAGATACATCTCTACAATTCCTTCAAGCATACTTTTTTTTAAATTCCTCTGTGAGAGGAATACCCTTATTCCACCGAGACATTAGACCAGATTACCAGTCCACTGCCTCTCCCGTATTCCTTCACTCCATGAATAAACCATGGTAAAAGCAGTAACACAGGACAGCTTAGGATGAAAGAAATACAGTTTTGGATGGGCCTAACAGCTCAGGCTTTCGGTGAAAGTAGCAATATCAAGTAATACTCACTCATTCATAACCTAAGAACATTGCAAAGAGAAAACTGTTTTACCTATGGCTTTTTCCTAAATCAAGCAAGTTGACAAAATTTAGTTCTTGAACTTCTACTTTTATTTTGTTGTGGGCCTAGTTACACCCTGCCTCTCTGCAAACCTGCTTTTCTGATTTCTACAGAGGGACAGATTTAGCTGCTTAAAAATCCTCACTTAATGACTCAGTATAGATCCTTCCTTTCCAATTATTGATGTTGGTATTATTTACAAATTATCAATAGTGCTTCTTTTGAATATGGGCAGTTGGAGGAGATTATAGATGAACTCTGCAGATCAAAGGTAACAGCAGCTGATACAAATACCTTTTGATGAGAAACACAACAATGAGCCAGAAAGTATATTTCAATATTCTGCAATCTACCTGGCATTTAAATTCATAAAATTAAAGCAGATGCTCTAGTTTTTCTGAAAGTTAGGGTAGAGCTCATGAAGAAGAACTGTCTTTCCTGTGACTGCTTGCAAATTGTCACTTATCTGGACCAAATCAAGCAGATAAGTAATTTGTGCTGTAATGATGAGCGAATTGGAAACAATCGCACAAGTAGTTATGTCACACTTGAAAATCTAGTTGAGTATTTTAGGCAAATGACAAAAGGCAAGAATTTTCAAACATGTCTTCTTTGGAAAGTTTTTTGAATAAGTCATCAGTTTTTTCATATCTAAAAATTCTGCGTAATTCCTGGAGGAGACACAGACAAGTCACTAATCAAGTTTTTGTTTGTTAATAAAATAATCATTGCTAACACTTATTAATTTGAACAACTTATCTTAAGAAAAGGCATTTTCTACTTGCCTGTGGGAAAGGATCAGCAGATGCCAATAACACGTTTTCTGGTTTGAGGTCACAATGAACAATATTTTTGAAATGAAGATGTCTTAAAGCAACAAGGATCTGTGAAGAAACAAATCGGAAAGAGATTCAGTTCTAAATGCCATATTTTTTTTTTTTTATATTGTTCAGACAATATCAGTGATCAGAGAAGCAAGGACTGGTGTAAAGAGAAACAATCCAACAAGAATGTACCTTTTACAAGAGTGTTTACAATGGAAAAAAAAAAGAAAAAGCAAAAATGTCAGCTATTTGCTGTGCCCCAAGTTTTCTTGATGTTTCATTGTACAGAATATGATCTTTCCCTCTCCAAAGACTTTATATTCTAAACATTTTTTAAAAACTGGGTTCTAAGTACGTGTTTACTTTTTTTTGTGTGAGATCTTTGGATGCATAAACATTTGCAAAATGAACTTCCAGATCCAAATTCCCTCAAATAATTTCACAGAAATATTACGTGATCCAATTTAAGTGTTTTCTTGAGGAGAGAAAGCATAAGGAGCCTTGCATGTATGTTTATTCTGTTACACACATAAGAACATGGCAACAGAGAGTAACAGATATCCATCTTATTCCTGTGGCTTCAACTCTACTCTTGTGTGTGGTTGGGGCTGGCAGAATTTCCCACTATATTAGAGCAGGCAATGGTGAGGAGGCTGAACAAACCTGGGAAGGTAAGAAACCAAATTCTGAATTTTTTGGCAGTTTTGATCATGAAAGCCTGAAAACTAGGGAACCTGCTACATTCTACCCTAAATAATAAACTTCCACCATAACAGTGTTGTTCCTGCTCCTTTCTTTTTCCTGACTGCTGAAACACAGGCTGCTCTGACTCTGAGGTGGCTCACTGCTCAATTGTGTATCTAAATTTAAACCAGTATTAGGGGCAGCCAAAGAAGCAATATGATAGTATGGCAACAGGAAGAACAAAAAAAAACAACAACCCAAAACAAAAAACCCAAACTCGGATCACATTGTTAACAGAAGGCATACAGGAAACCAGATTCATTTAATCAGAGGTACTGCTGAGATCCAATCTCAGCACAGAAAAGACGCACAGAAGTGCATAGCATGAACTGCAGTGGTTAGGCATGAGGAAGTTCACGAGGCTCCAATTTCTTTATGTATGTCTTCAACATTTTCCTGTTAGTGCTTTGCATCTCCTTCTTGTGCTTAATTCTTCAAGCATATGAAAAACTGTAGCTTGATGGCCCTTCCATTCAGCAGCCAGAGCTGCACATGTATCTAGTTCTAGGTCCTCTTAATGGTTTACTACCTATCAGATAATGTACACAAAGCTGTCTTACCATCCCTGATATTACAGTTCAGGCTTTCATAAATCAAAGCAGTAAATTATGTCAAAAGCAAAACATAAGAAACAGTGATAATAATTGACATCAAATATCTTTCTAGGTCTATAATTAATTTCTTACCTGAGTAATTAAAAATTTTGTTATTCTCTCTGGCAATCTGCCCTTTTCACTTGATAAGATCATCTCCAGCATGTCTCCATGGAGTTTTTCCATAACAACAAACACTCTTTCCGGCGTCTCAAACATACACTCCAGATTTACAACCCCAGGATGATGAAGATTCTATTAAAGATAAAAACAGCACTAGACTTCCCAACATGATCAGTAGGTTTTATCATTACATAGCCAGTCTTCAGACCCCCCTAAACCAGACAATGTTTCAGTACTTCATAATTTAAACTGTGTGCCTAACCAGTAGGCAACAGGCATGAAATGTCTAGGGAAAGTACAGAGGAATGGATGAACTTCAAATTAGTTTAAACAAAGACATTTTCCTTGTTGTGCCTGGTGCTTAAAACTGCAGAAATTGTAATTCCTAACGTGGCACTGCCAATACATTTGGTCTTGGCTGTTTATGCAGATTAAGCAGCAAAAATACTAGTATTTTTGCAAAAATACTAGTGATTGTCAATTAAAATAATTATCATCTTATCTGATATTTCTAGAAAAGTATAAATGGAGTTAATACAGTAAAAAAAGAATAGAAAAATACCTGTAAAATTGCAACTTCATTACGAAGTTGGCTTTCCTGTTTAGTTGGAAACCTTAGTTTGTCGATTATTTTAATGGCAACATCTCTTCCTGTTTTGCGATGTTTTCCTGCATTAATAAAACAAAAGGCCTCTATCAATTAACATGATTAATTCTGAAAAATGTTCCACTTTCACTGGATTGTACAAATTACCACGCAGAGCAGGTATGCAGCAAATTAAGTCATGTAAGTCATTAGAAGTTTTCTGTCCATTCCCTTCTTTCTACCCTTTGAGGAGAGAACTCTTCTCATTATCATCTGACAAAGCTTTTTAAACATGCAAGAAACATAGACATATGAGGAAGTTAGCTCTGCATTTCAAGAATACAGATGCAAAGTTAACTTCCTGATATATATATATATATACATATGCTTGTTCATATACTTGAGCTGCATTCTCTGCAACTGGCAGGTTGTAGGTTTAGTCACTCAATAGTAGTTCCAGACTAGCAAATAATGAAATAGGTGATCGCCTTTAGGCATGTGAGTGCATGTCCCAGGTTTATCAGAGGCCCACAGAGATTCTTCAGCAAGAAATTTGTTGTTAGTTCTCACTTCACACTGTCTTTTAACAACAGCTGTACCTAAACACACCCCCAAAAACTGCTGAAAAAAAGGAGGAAAAAGAGGAAAATGGATAAGAAAATGAAAAAAAGAAACAATTCAAACAAATTACTGAAAAACAAAGAAAAAAAAGCACACAAAAGCATGCCAAGAAAAACAGTAGGAAGAAGAAATTATACGGTTTTTTTTCTTCTTCCATTATAGTTGTCAAAAAGAACACTTTCCTGCACTTCAGGGTTTTCTTTACCAGAGCTTATAGAGAACATAAAGCTATTAATATACAGTGACCCATTGCAGGGTAGAAAACCTCAAATTACAAGAAGACTTTGTCAACAAAAACCAGTTTCATTGTTTAATGAATATTGCTTATATAAAACAATGGGCAGCTAATTTCTGTAACAAAATGTTTCAGAGTCCAAATACTTTCACCATTCTATAAATTTTCTATCTTAAGCATAACTGTACAGCACACCAAAGCCTTACCTCCATAAACAATTCCAAATTGTCCTGATCCCAACACTTCATCTGGGAAGATTTGGTATACAGTGCTAATATCCTGTTTATATAAACATAACAAATGTTAAGCCCTGAGATATGGAAACAAAATTTCTATTTCATTTGCTTTTTTTAATAGGAAGTAGCATACATTTGCTATATTACATTTTAAAATATATTATCTGCCAGAAACATTCAAGCAAGTTTTCTTAAAAGTCACGTTAACTGCAATTTCTGTAAAATCTGCCACGTCTTCAATAGGTTTCAGCCACTGCCATCTTCCAGGCAAGTAGCCCCCAGTGCGCAACATTACACTTTATCTTTGTGGAATTTGAAGATGAATGTACATATGGAAATAAAGAGGGTCTTGTTAGCAACATTCTACCTCAAAGTCCCAGGATCCCAGCTCTAGCAATTACTGCTGGTTTTTATGAAAAGGGAGAAGTTATGAATTTAAAATTTTCTTGAAAAAGTTCCCATGTCAGCTCATGTCAGCCATAGAAATGCAAGTGGTTTCTTAGTTTATAGAAAGCTTTGTGAGTATCAGCAGTTCTGGGCTTCGGCTGTTTGTGTTTGTCCTCTGAGATGGGTGAAATACTCCATCCATGCCAGAGAGGGAGTCTCCTGTCTCACTATTTCTTAGGGCCTAAATACAGGCTAAAGCCCCAGAGCTGTACTCGGCTGCAGGCAGTCCTGTTTATTTTATCTGCCCATGAAACAGAAAACCAGTGGTGTGACTGTTTACCTTGACCACATGTCCTGTGTCTAACAGTCCTAGCGCAAAAGAAATCCATAATTCTTTACATATGTGTAACAACATATGTAACTCTTCCTTCGGATAGAGCTTCATCTTTGTACAACAGAATATCTGATCTCAGTGATAAAAGGAAATGGTATATTTATCAAGGCTTGTGATTAGCTTTACAAACTTCAGTTGACAAATTCCATGAACTAATAGCTTCTACAGCTCACTTTTCCTTTTGGTAATTAACATCCTGCAAGGATCCATAGTTAAATTCTGTGTTAAATGAAATTACCCATATGTAATTCTTGCGTCTCAAGAAAAGGTACCATGAAGATGATTTTTCTCAGAAGTTAGCAAAGCTAATTGTTTGTTAATTCCTACAAAGTAAGTGAAATATGGCTGATGGGAACTCTTCTAACATTCCTCTTAGCAAAACAGATCAATGATTTTGCAAGCTTTATCATAGCATGTCTAGCACCAGCATCCAGACAACACTCACCACATTTTCTTGAACTTGGCAGTTTGACACAGAAATGCTGATGGAGATATCCCCTGGGGAAGAAAGTAAAATATACTTTAGATTGCTGTGCTTTTAGTTCAAACATGTAGTAATAGGAAATGACATTTACATTACATCAATATCTACTGACAGCTCTAGAAATTGGACCAATTAGGTCAGCTTGTTCACCTACCAGCCAATATAAAATTACACCAAGTCACAAACATGTGACTTGAACAACAGTTTTGCAGTGTACGGAAAAGAACAGAATTATACATTTAATTATTAATTTTTTAATAGTGGAATCTCATAATTCCATTTATAAGCTTATTATTGCTTTTTTCCATTTTATTTTGGGGCTTTGTATCTCATGCAAGTAATGTAACTGCAACTAGGGTAAATTGGTTTTATTTAGTGGATTTAATAATAATTTTTATTTATAGTGTCACCTACAATGTATTTGATGCTATTCAGATGAAGGCCAACACGCATTCAAATTGGTCTGCATACTGTTAAAAAGTAATACACATTTCAACTGGCTTAAGAGACATTATTAAAACACATAGTGAAAACAAAAACTTGCACTTGTGCTTTAATACAACAAATATCAGATCCAACCTCTACAAATCCAGAGCTTAGGATGTTGCCATAAACATTTTGAACTGCAAACCTACCGAGGGCTTTAATAAAACTTGAGACTATGCCTATCGCTAACTGTATTACACAAAGATGTCATTTTGGGGAGGAAAGAATGGTTCTTTGGAGCATTGCCACATCTGTCTTCTACCTCTGCCTAGGATCCTGTTCATGCTGACTTTTCATTTCCTCAGTATGGATTTCAGCCTCATTGAAACCACTGTCCTCTACTATATAAGCCAGTATTACACACTGAAGACACTTGCTACTACCCATCAGCACCTCTCCTAGTTGCCCTAAGTAGCACAACTTAACTTCTGCCCCGTGTGACTTATTCCTTTGTCCTTTCCTTAGGAATAGACTGTTTTTGGAATGGAATGTTTCAGTTACATACAGGCTTCTTTATCATTGCCAATTTGTTTTCAAAGCAAATTGTGCTGCTTTGTGTTTACATGAAAAAAAGCATGGACAAAGCCATGTGTCTTACACTTTGAGCAGAAGACAGAAGGTTGCTATCATTCTCACTCTCTATAGGAATTTGTTCTAAGGGTCTCAGATGACCTTAATTTTTGCACAAAACCCCCGAAGATAACCACTAACTTGTAAAGAAACTTTCAAACTCTCTCTCTCTCTCTCTCTCTCTCTCTCTCTCTCTCTCTCTGACAGCTGCCATTCCCAGTCCAGCCTTTTAGGTGATTTATTCAGCTACGCTGTGCTCAAACCAGGGGCACTAGGCAACTAGCATGATTAAAATGACATCCAGAATTTGACCCTATTTTATGCAGGAACCCAGTCAAGAAAGCAAAGGACAGAGCTGATCTAATCTGATATGTGAGCTGTTGTGCCTGGAGATGCAATGCCACAGCCTGTTCTATTATTTGGCTTCTGAAGGGCTTGCAGTCTCATTAGCATTTTGCACTGCATTAATAGCATCCAGATGTCAAGTGCTAAAGCGGGTGTATATTGCAACAAAAGGTCTAATCCAAATTGTGTAGACATATCCCAATTTGCCTTATACTGACGACTAGGCTGAATACAAGTACCAGAGCAACCACAGCAGCACTTGCCTAGCAGTGGGGGATTGTTTGCTCTGTGCTACTTTGTTATCAGTACCTGAGCTAGATTTAAATGAGTTTCATGTTTGGTTTACACAAGCTGTCATCTTTGCTAGAGAATTACCAAAAGGTATGTAAATTGGAGGCAAAGATCTATTCAGTCCTTTTGGTCCTGGGTAATATCCATGCCTTGTCGTGCTTAGAACAGCTGTTCTTCACACTTGAGCTCATTTCATCTCAGCATGGGACAATGTTTGTGGCAGTTGCACAGCCAAATGTGATGAAAAGGATCATATCATCTATGCTGCAGTGACCTAAAGAGTGAAGAGCTGCTTCTGCAGGTAGCTAGAAACATAAATTACAGTCACGATGGGAAAAATCTATCAATTCCCAACTGGAGGTCGGAAAACTTCATGCCTCTGCACAAGGAGGCTACTCATGTCAGCAACACGAATGTGGATGAGATGCCTTACTAATGTAACAGCTATTTGCTCACTAACAAATCTGCATCTTGTATATTAATACAGATGTCCTAGTATAAACTGGAAACACATGGATGAGAAACTGTGGTTTTAAAATAATATGCAGACAGGTGATAAGCCATGACAGAATAGCCTTTACTAGCTATGCAATACTTCCTTTCAATGTGTGCGGAAGATTGAGCAATGTCATTTGTGATATGACTCTACTTATCTGAAATGGAGGAAACGAATATACTTACTGTGTAGGCTGGGTCCTGACCCAGTTGATGCCCCTTTAGGGATGACAGGCATCAGGGCGTGCTGTATTGCCATCTCCCACATTCGTGCCACATCAATGCCAATACCACTGGTGATAACGCTGTTATTCAGTGGAACACTTGAGAGGTTTTCTATGTTTTCTCCAACATAATAGACTATATTTGCTGTGCTTATTTCAAAACAATGAGGATTGGCTCCTTGAGGCAGCAAAGTGAAAGTTTTTGCAGGTTCCAGAGACAAAATTTCAGACAATGGGATTTCCTAAAATGAAAAAATGCTTTACTTTCTGTGTAAAGATTATCAACATTTAAATCTAAAGCATGAACATTATTTAACTAATGTATAATATTAGCTGTTGCTTTTAACCGTATGTTTCTTGTACAAACAAAAAGGCTCTTGTAACCTGAAACTCCATGACACAGAGGACTGTTGATGGTAAAATACTAAATGTTTCTTTCCAAGACCAAGTAGGACTTTAATTATTTAATTAAACTTATCAAAGAGAGCAGTGAGGTGCCATCAGAAAAGAGCAGGACCATCCAAATATCAACAGAACTCCACTAGAAAATTAAACCCTCTTAACTCCTTATCTAATAAAATTTATTTGCAATAAATTATTTGCAGAATAAATCTATTCAATATTAAGATTCCAAATCCACCTTTCACATAGGCATAAACTTGATTGTTTCATCTTGAATAACACTTAGGGCATGTTGCACTGACATATTTCCCTGAGAGGAAGCCATATGAAAAAAATACTTTCCATTATTAAAACATATTGCAGTAATGCCTAAGGAGTTTAACTGCCTCAGGTAAAAGGATATGAGCATTAAAACAATCTTTTACAATCAAAATCACAACATAATGTCCAAAGGACAGAATTATAATAATACATACTATACCTAATTGTTTGGAAAGAATTTGCATTATAAATGACTGAATGTCAGATGAGTTTCTTGGCAGAATTTGTCACTGGTACTGAATTGCCCCTGTATAAAAACCTTCCATTTCCACAACATGTATTTTACAGTTCCTTGTTAGCTGACACCTTTCTGATCTGAGACTTGTTTGTGAAAGGCAAAACACATATATGCAGCTTAAATAATGAAAACAAACATGGATCAAAGTTATACTACTAGTGTACTTTTAGTCAGTATCTATTAATTCAGCAATTTAGTCATTATATTCTGCCGGTACAAAGAGAGACTGAAAAAAATTCCTTACTTTGTAATATTTGCTTCCAGTATCATTTTGAAAAAGTGTAATGCATTTGCTGTCCAGTCTCCAGTAGTGTCGTTTCCTCTGCAATGAAAAACAAGGGAAAAAATCTTTCTAGCATTTCCCAAGTAAATTAATGAAATGTTCGTTTCTCAGAAGCATCACTTCCAAAATGTTCTGCTTAATTTTGAAGAGATGAATTGTAAATGATAAAAGACTCATTTGCTATTACAAGATTTTTATGAGGACTCTATATTTGAGCTTAGGATTTATACGACCACCCTCTGTTGTTTCAGCAATAACCTAGCTCGGTTCAAATTGTCCAAGTTTTAAAAATTTAAAATGTCACTTCGATGTCTGCATTACATTCACCACAATTTGCTACAGGTATGCTGCTAAAATAATTAAACTTTCTTTTTGTACCAGTTATAACACCCCAGCCCACTTTAGAAAGCCACATATTGAAGTCTTTATTCCTATTTTAGCAGGTTGGAATGAAAATAACCTTTTTCTGTGCTAAATCTGTTTTACAAAAGTCTCAATTCGCCTAGCAGTAAGATATCTAGGAAACTGCAGCTGGAAGGTAAAGCTGCTTTCCAGAACCCCTGAGGTGTTAACATTATTTTTTACTTTCTTCAGAATGTCTTCACATTTGCTGCCTATGATAATGCAACTGACATATTCAGATATTTTTTGTGTGTTTTAACTGTCTCCTGTTTCTTACAAGCAGTGCCAGTTCTCGGTTACGACACGAGTCAGGACTTTAGGAATCACAAATACTGCAAAAAATGCCTTACATGAGTGACTGTAAATTATTAAAGTACTGTGAGGATTTGATTCTGTACTATCATATAGTATGTACAGTAACACAGGTCTTCCTTAACATTTCTTACCAATGTGTCCTTGCTTGTATAGTGAACCATCCAACCCTCCTTCATTACTGTGCTACTTCTCCTTTTTGTGTGCTTCACAGATTGTACCACTCTCATTAATGGAATATTGTTGCTGGTTGAAGGGCTTAAAAATAAATCAATAAAGGCTTTTAAAAAGAAGGTAACTTTGGACAAAAAGAAAAAAATTCTTTTAAATCAGAATATATATATCTATCTATCTCAATATCCACATTTATATTTATCATCAGTATCAGACTTGGACTGGACACTATTTTGTTTTGTCATTCCAAGTATCTTGAGATTATGAAGAAAAAAATTGCAATGCTACACCAGGAGAATGTCAGAGACCTCCTGAAGGCTTACATACACACAGACACACACACACATACTCTCTCTTCCAAAAATATTCCTAAAGATGAGCTAAGAAGATGGGTAAATGACTAGGGCCTCAGTTAGGGTGTGGGAGCCATAGCTCAAGCCTGTGCTATGCATGATTCAGACCAATACTTGATCTTGAATCTCTCATAACCGAAGTAAATGTTGTCCATCAGATTACTGTCCTGTGATCTTTCTTGGGTTCAAACACACAATGAAGTGATGACGGTTTACAGAGTAGAAAATGTGTCAGCTGCCCAGCTGCGCGTACCCTGGCAGGGCACAGCAGAGAATGTGCTGGATCTCTCAGAGAAAGAGGTTTAAGCTAATACATTTTATCCTCAAAGACCTAAAGCAAAGTCCAATTCCCTTGCATTCTGGGGTACGCATGCTGAAACTTTCCACGACTCAGCTGACACACAGTAAGTTGGGAAGGCATGGGAACTTGACAGTACGCCTGATAGCACCATCAGATAAAATCTGGAATATCTAGTTGGAGACGTGTAAGAAGTAACCAAGCCCATCTTCCCACTTTCCTTGCTGTTAGAGTTAACCATTCCTAAAGCAGGTCCTGCGTAATGAAATATGGACTCATAATCAGCTTCAATCCTAAAACTAAATGGTTAATTATTTCTGTCAGAAGTTTAAACAGAGGTGCTGCATTCTACGTGAAAACACAGCACAGAGAGCTCACATGTTCTGCCCTACTGGCAAAGCTATTGGTGCAACACCTCCAACAAAAAAGGGCGGAAGCCGCCCAGGAGAAGAATAATATCTCAAGTTTCCACATTTGTTGTGACTGTGGATGTCTGCAGATGGCCCTGCTTCACTGTAATGCATCCTGGAAATAAGAAACATTTTATGAATTGGCAGTTTCCAATCAAAATGCAAAAAGAGTGCTGTCGAAGTTTCATTTAAGACTGTAATATACAGTTAACATTTCTTTTTCGCCTAAAAATGATCAAATGAGCTGCAGTTCCTATTTAACTGTTCTGGTCTGTACTGACAAGAGGTTTACTTTTTTATTTGCTTTTTATAGATCACTTAAAAATAATCCACAGATATGGAGACTACCCTTAGAAATAACTGGAGGAAGGTATTACTGGAAATACAGGGATGCCCCTCAACTAAGTAAAACATGTACCTTGGTTATCAATGTTATTATTAGTTATAATTGGGTATTTATATTTTGAAAACCTGCAATGCTGTCCATTTAATGCAACTTGGACATTCAAAACATTATATGACACTGATTTTGTGAATAAGGCTTATATTCCACAAGGTGATACAAGGTGTCTATGCAGATGAATATGACAGTAGGAAAAACAGTTCACTGCTGTGGGAGGCTAAACTGCATATTGTTGAAATGGATTGCTTTCTATTAGTGCAACAGGTACGTGCTAGTAACAGAGAGCTAAGGGGAACGTGTAACTGAGACCCCTAGTAAAAAATAAAAGAGAAATTGCAGGTCAAACTGGGACCTGTGAAAGAAAAAGATTTTATAATTCTTCAAGGTACAGATCCTTTGCATCAAGGAAATTACAGCTGAAAGGATTTTATTTCATTTTAGGTTCCCTGACAATGAATAATCCCTACTTTTTTCCCTACTATTCTGTACAGTTCCAGTAAGTGAAAAATGTTTTCTTCTCTTCAGACATTTCTGAGGTAAGTTGCACAACTCAATTCCTATTTTCCTTCCTGATTAGTCATTTTGAAACACTAATCTATTTTGTAACTTGCCTCAAACTACAACTTCAAGTTTGTCAAACTTTCCTTCTTTCTCAAGGTATCTAAAAACACAAACAATTCATCTAGAGCCGATTATACAATAGCCATTTACACAATTTTTTTTTATTTTTATTTTTGTTCATTTAAATGAGCAGGCACTGCACTACTAGTCAGGGGAAAAGTGCTTGGGAAAATAAGTAGGAAAAAAAAATATTATTCTCTATTGCTCATGTACAAATAGTTTCACAACATAATTTTCATGAGAGAACAGACCTTTAACAATTACTTGTGCATTAGTTTTCAGTTGCTACTTCAACTTAACAATAATTTTTAGGCTTATCTTAAATTCCTAATGCATATATTCAGTGAAGCAATCCCACTGCAATTTCAGAACCACCACACATCACTAGCTTCCTCCATCTCAATGAGTGAGAATAAGGTCACTGTAGATTCCCCCATGAGCCCTAGACGTGATACTTCCAAAAAAATACAAAAGAAGATGGAAGGTAGACTCACTGCCCAGCTCACCTGATCATCCTGTTAGACTCATCGTGATCTGGATCAGCATCCTGCATTTCCCCGTTGTCACTATGGCATCCTGTCATTGACATCTCAGAATCATGAGTCATAGATTCTTCCATGTCATCTATAAAACCACTGTTTCTTTCACTGTCATTGTCATCACTCCCTTCTTCCATGACCACATCGGACTCAGCCCCAGGACTAAGAAGATCTGCAATATCGTTTCTGAAGTGATTATCTGAAAACATACAATACTCCAATCACAACATCCTGACACATTTTGAGCTTCAGAAAAACCTAGGTTCTCTTTGGAACTCTATTGCCTGGGTCTATCTCTGCTCAGTACTCTAAGCGTATTGGTAAAGTACGGTTTTTAACCAGTCATTTAGAAAATCACTACAGAAAACTGCAAATGCATCAAACCAAAATATTTTCAGAAATACAACTTTAATTAAAAAATGCCAAAGTCAAAGCAGAATTTCTTATCCATGGACTTCTATCAAACATTCTGTACTCATGAGCTTTACTTCTGTGATCTTCTGGCAGATTTTCTATACAGCTTGAATGTTGTGTACTGGCTTCATGGCTGTTGGCAGGCTACAGCTGCAAACTGATGCTAGAAAAGCAGTAATTTCAAAACTAGGAATTTTGTAATATGATGATGACATGATGATGAACTATTGAAATAACTCCCAAGACAACTACTTATAACATGAACTACATTCTGGGGGAAAATAGATACTTCCTTTGCACCAGTGTTCTCTGTGCAGGCTGCACAATATGGCACAGTAATCCATACTACTGAAGTAACGCTCCCTGCCGATGTAAGATAGCATAGAAAAAATACATAGACTCAGGATTTAACTTATTTGACTATGGCATAGGATTAATAGTATTTTCCAGCTCATATTTAAATTATGTTAAACTTTCCAGTTTCAAGATTAGATATACCTAAGCAAGATCAAAGTAAGAAATAACTCTTTACTGTATTGCTGCTTGTGAATGGATTTATCTGGAAGACAAGAAGGAAGAGAAAACTTTAAACTTATTTACCTAATACCAACTTACCGACTTACACTACAAAAACAAACAAACAAGCAAAACCCCAAACAAAAGAAAAAAAACCCACCAAAAAAAAAAAAGGCATTTTGTTGAAACTCAACTTGCTGCTATACAGGTTGTGATCTAACATGTCAAAATCATCAGTCCTGTCAGATAGTAAAGACAGCTTTAGCTTTTCTGGGATGTTTGCAATGTTCCAGAAATTTGAAGTAAGGTTAAAATCACATGGAAGACATCAAATATTCTCACCAAGAAACGTTTGCCTAACTGTGTGGAGGAAGGTTCTTGACAGTCAATGTAGATGATGCCCCAAAAGAAAAAGCACACAGAACTGGCTGACAGCAAAATGTTTTGAACTGATGGCATTTCACTCAAATTGGAAGTGCACAGCTGAAAGGTTTGTTTCCATGTACAGTATTCTTAAAATATTTGGATATAAGTTACTGATGTGTGATTAAGAGACACATTATACTTCATCTCTAGCAGAAACAGTCATCCAGTGATGAATGACACTTTACAGTACAAGGCTCTCTCTTTGCTATTCCTACAACACTTTTTTAATCTCTATTTTTAATAAAAACACAATCAGTTAAAAATAACCTCCCACATTTAGTATATAATGTGTTTATTAATGAGACCATACTTGGAATTTTATTGCTTCAGCTCTTCCTTCACTTACTATTTTGGGGAAGATGTATCACACAGCAGATGGACAGAGTGACAGATACTGTATTTTATTTATTAAGTTTGAAAATAACGTGAACCAAATTACTGTAAAAATAGGAATGAGATACCAGGATGAAATTGCCTTTGATAATCCTAAGGACCCTACATCAGTCATTTAGGACACACAATTAGTAGCATTCTACTTTGACGCTATGGTTACCATACTATAGATATTATTTGGTGCGGAGAAGTCAAATTCTGTAAATTTTAAGATGGAGAGCTTCAAGAAGTACACTTGGAGTAAGCTTGGAGTACATGTTCTCACCCCAAGTGGCTTTGTACAAGCTCTCCTCATTCAGCTCTTCCTCAGACAAACCATGACTTCCCATCAGCCCAGCATCAGATTCAATGTAGAAGGCAAGTCAACAAAAGCAGCATGTTGCTTGTGAGGCAAAGGTGGGGAGTAGGCACAGAAGGTGTGTTGGAGGGATCAAATACAGCTGCCTCGGATGGAAAGAGGGAACTTCAAGGAGTAATTCAGAAACAAATGTAAATTTTGTTCATTTAGCCCAGCTGTCCAGAAACAAGGCTTTCCTTCCTGTATTCTCCTAGCACTTTTGATCAATCCTGTTTTGCACTCCTCTCTAAAACTACACCCACGCAGGAAAAAATTTATCATTTATAAGCAGATTTAGTTACTTTCTCTGACTGCAAATCTCATGGAAAACTCCACACTGTTATCAATGGAATTAACATATCATGGTATATGTTTAGCTCTTGGATTGCAAAATCAGGCCATAAACTTCCATAAGCATCATTACTTGCACTCCCAAAGAAATAGTTATGTTATGGAATGGTTAAGGGTTAAGTGAGGTATAAATGGTGTAAAGATTAAAAAAAAAAAAAAAGTGACTCCAAGAGTCCAGTTTGAGGTGCATCAGCAAGGACATACAGTAGGAGTCCAACATCAACCTTCCAGAAAATCATGCACCTTATCACATTTCAAGTTGGATACTCAGCATCTGAAATATTTTTGCCTACACTAATTGCCATTAAACAGAAAAACTTTGTAGTAATACAGTCAGTCACACTACTATGAGGAACACTATGAAAAATACCAGTTAACATTCCTAATTTTGGAAATTCTTGATGTCTCTTCAATGAAGTAGATCACTGATTTAAAGTTTGAAAAAGGATGCCTAATAAAGCAATACTTTATTAACCTCAGAAGTGGTTTAGGTTGAAAATTTAACATGGTAATATGCATTAGAAACTGAACACTTACTACACTTCTCATTCCCTTATCACATAGAAAAGTGACATTTTCATGGCAATCAACAACTCATCTACAGCCACCCTTTTTTCCTCCAGTACCGTCTGTGAAGCCTACCCATACGTTCCTATACTTGACACAAAACCGACAGCAAATGTATGGGAAAATCAGCAAATATTCAAGCCTTTATTTCTGGCAAATGATATGATTCGTTTTACGCCAACAGCAAGCAGTGGAATTTTCTCCTGGAGAGCCTTCCCAGTTCTTCCAGGTATACTTTTCCTTCTCAGGAAAATTATCCTAAAACAAACACTTTTTTTCCCGCAGATTAAAAAGCAATTTTGCGCTTGTATCTGACAGGTGAATGCCAACTTCTCATGTGTGTGGCTTTTTGCTTTACTTTGGCATTCTGCATTCAACAGGCCATGATCACCCGGCCGTTTTGCTGCTGACACCACCTCTGTGGCACAGCTGAGCCTGTGTGTCAGTGCCACCTATTTGAAAGACACATGCTCTGAGTGGATGGTGTATGAGCCACTAGTAGGGTTCCTCCCACACTTTAACTTTGACATACTACAGAAACATTGCAGAGGAAAAGCCACTCCCAAGCAATGGAAAAACATGTCTTTGTACACATCACAGTTTTACATTTCTCTTTTATCTAAATGATGGTTTAAACAATGACAGAAACAATCATTAAGGCAACTTACCTCCATTAATGGCAACTTCTCCCAGGCAGTTATTTGGCACTTTAGGAGCACAGCGTTTGTGACAGTTGAACCTACAGTCTGTTAAGAAAAAAAGCGATACAATATTAATAGAAGTAAAATTATTTCTCTTTTCCTGTGACACAATTATATTTTTTCCTGCTCTCCAGCCTATAAATGTCAAGTCCTACCACTTCACTAATACAAAATTAACATGTCCAGACAGTATTTGTTAGCCTGGCTGCACACCACCTGCCAGTGGAGGGGACAGGATGAAGATGCTAGAAGCATGTTTCCCCAAGGGGAAAGGAAAGCATTACCAAGGGCAGTTGGGTGGGGGCGCTAGCTGCAGCCAAAACACATGCTTAACTCATCTAGAGGAGCAATGGGGAGACCCAAGTGCTTGGCTGCAAAGCCAGAGCTGCTTTTCCAGTGAAAGAAGCAGATCAGGCCACAGTATATCCACTGCAGGTTAAGAGATTGACTACACATCAAATACTGACGACTGAAAATTGAAACAGCAGAACCCTAGCCAAGTGAGAAAATATTTGTTCTTTACATCTCAAAGCAACTTCTAGGCAGCTTTCAGTGGAGGGCTCCTTCAATACCTTCCTTATTTTCCAGATATTTTTATTTCACTCTACCTTTACTTTTTTCATATGTGTAAATAGCACTTTATTAGATGCCAACTTAACTATTTTCTTTTGGCTTATGAACACATTTTACTTAAACTAAGAGCTGTAACTTATTAACACACCTGGAAAAGCAAAGAGTCAGGAAAGAAGAAATATACTAAGGTTGTCAGTATCCTTGTAATTATTTAACTTCAGATTGATCCAAAAACCAACTGAGGTACAGCAGAGCCAAACTGTAGGTAAATATTTTTTAAAAAAATCAGGTTAGTATTTGCTTATGTCACTAGGATTCAGAATGAACTGAAACAGGTGATGCCTTCATAGAGATTCTGCTTTAGTTAAATCACATCAGAATCACATTTTAATTTAAATGAATGCAACTTTGAATTTTTGCAGTGTGTTAGTTCAATGAAGCAACACAAAGTATACTGATTAATTCTATGATAGTTATTCTTTATTTTAATTGAAAGAAGGTGATTTTAAGGATCCATTAGCCAACATTATCTGACACCATAGCATGCACAATGCTTTGCATTTATAGGCACTCTAGTTGGCTAACGTGAGCCAGTAATCTAGGCCACAATCCAAAGGGCTTGATTCACTTCGGCACCTACTAAGGTACATCACCATGAAACCTGAAAGCACATTAGTCACATTGAAAAAATGTGGTTTTAAATTCTCATATAAACTCGTCTTATTTTATTCCCATTACAACTCCCCCAAAACCCTGAACTGCTGGGACTCAGGCACATGCTTCAATCCAAGCATAAGACTTTGTAGATTGAAAACAATGAAGATAAGAATACAATCCTTTGTGTTAACTATCCTGCTGTAATTGCCTGTGAGCAAAAGCTCACCTAGTGCCAAATACAAGATAATTTACACCTGAATGAAGACAACAAGCTACTCCAGATATACTGCAGGGTAAGAATGAACAGCCATGCAGCCAGCTCCTGCAGAACAGCAATTACTGCAATTTTTACTCCAGCTTAATCCAACGTAATTGTACATGTGCCTACACCTAGAGAGTTTAGTGAGGAAATCATGAGTAAGGCTACATAATAACTACTCAAATGCTAATTTACTAATTTTATTATGCTTAGCTTTTATGTTCCTAAAGGGCGTTTACTTACCTTTGCACTGCAAACCCTGTCTAAAAAGCCCTTTGAGAAGCTTCTTGCAGTACTGGCAAACTGTTGGGCGTGTGTAAGAGTGGATGACAAAAGTGTGAGGCACTTTAACCTTGGACAGTAAGATCTTGTCTAGCTGAATAGGTCGTCCAATGTAGGACTGTGAATTTGATCTCTTCTCTCGCCCAGTGAATGATTCTGATGGTGTCTTTTGCTGTGAAATACATAAAAAGAACATTTAAAATAATCATGATGTATTTATTTTTAAAACAATATCATATTCACATATTCACTCACCTCAAGAAAAGTAAGTCATATGTCATAAAAAGTAATGTAAGTGCTTTTAAACACTAACAGAACGTGCAACATACCTCTCTCAGACTGCTCTTGAAAAATTTGAATGTTGTCAAACTATCTTTGCCAACACTACTATCATACATTTCACATTGTGACTGAACCGGGTTTTTATTTAAAAAAAAAATTTAATCAAAATTAAAATATTCACTAAAAACTGCTCAGAAAAGCATTTTGTCTTCCAATAAAAACACAAGCCATTTTTACCTCTCTTATTTTCTGTATTATATCAAAGGTGACTTTGAAAGGCTGTATTTTTTGTATAAACATTAAGAAAATAAATACCTTATTCTATGTGCATGCAGGTTTTTGATAGAAAACAGATTAGTATTCTCCATCCCCTTTATTTATAATTTTTGCTATCGCTAACTTTACCACAGTTAGATTATGCACAATAGATCAAAACAGGTATTTAAATGCATACATATAAAAATATGTATGAAGTATGTATGACATACAGTCTAAGGTATGGAATCAAAAGAATTCCCAAACGAAATTAGTTACCTTATTTTCTCTAATAAATTCACTTAGACGTAAATATGGTAATTACCCCAGAAAACGACTGAACCAGAAGACTGCCTTCTCCTAAGAATTGCCCTTGAGAAACAACCAAACTACACCCACAGTTAACATGGAAAGGAGAAAAGAAAAAGTGACAAGGTGCAGCTTGATCATTTAAAACTCAGCATCTTCTTACTGTCTTCTGCAAATAATCTGATAACTGAAGGCTAGAAAATAAGTCATTCCCAGTGAGCCTGCACTGTTCAAAAAGTTGTAGTAGCTGAAACTTCAGATTGGCCTAACTTGAAAAACTGCTTTCTTTCAAACTGATAATGTTATAGGAAATTCTTCATCCAAGAAGACTGACTGATTATTATTTCCTGGTCACCAAAATATAAAAATACATTTCTGTGTGCTTCTAGCTGAGAATCTTGGAGTAAAGAGGAATAATTTGAAAGTCATTTTGATGGCAGAAGAATCTAAGGAGTTCCAGGCTTTGCCTTCACAGTATATTTGCCATGGGGAAGAAAAAGTTTCTTCCTTCCAAACTTCAGATAGGTTTCTTACTGTGAAGATTCTTTTAGTTATACTGTAGAACTATCTGTCTTTCCAAAGCATATGCAATAATTTGCTGAGCATTAGAGCTACCCTGCTAATTGACAACAATGCCAACATCACATGCTTATCCATTGTATACATGCAGTCCTGTCAAATTAAGGAAAAATATGCAAAATACACTGTACGAGCCAGGTACAATGGTCACCATAACCAAACTAGATCGAAATAAGTATAAGAAAGCATCTGTCTTTATCACAAAGAATAGCAGGAAAAGTATGAGTACATACTTTGACATTATGTGTTTACTTCCTGAGTTTTAGATCTTCATGCTTTGTAAAGCACTTATGCATATGAAAAAAACCCTAAACTAGTCTCAGTTTACAATTAAATTCATTTTATATTTGTTAGTTAGCAGTATTGTTTGCCTAATATTTCCAAGGCAGACTGCATTAAGTCTTATGCAGTCAACATGAACAGGACTTTGAAAGGGAGGGCAGAAGCCCAGCAGGAAGGAAGAATGAGCCCACATATACAGCACAAACTGCATGGCTCAGCTTGTGCAAACTACCTGCAAATGACAGCCCTCAGTACTTGCATACAGGACAAACTCACAAGAGAAGCCAGAAATAGCGATGCAGTCCTCTCAGTCTTGTGTGTAGAGCAGGGACAGTTTTGGCCCAGACTGATGCTACTTCAGTATTAGTGCAGTGCCTTAAAAGTTACATCCTCAATCCCATGCTATGGTGAGAATCTAGCTCTCTGTATTTGCTCTTCAGTGCTCACAACAAGAACACATACTACATTTTAATATAAGTATTTTCTTTTTTAGTAAAGTAATTCTTTAATGGCTTGCCTTAATTCTAATCACTACCTGCAAGGCATTAGTCACAACACTTTGCTGTCTTTGTCTTGAATATGGACATTTGGTGTCACAAGTAGTGACACTATTCTAAAACTACTTTTCTAATACTAAAATGTACTTTAACTGAAAAGGAGTAAGAATTTCTAAGAGGAAAGAGCTATATTGTTTGCTTTCACTATGTCACTGCAACAAACTAATATTTCAGTTTACTGTTCTCACCACAAGAGCTATTTCTTGACAATCTTATTTGTCTGAAGTACAAGTGATCCAAGTATCTCCTAATGTTATGATCTCTCTTAGAACCCTGCCTAATATAATCTAAACTAAACCTACTTTCTATTATCATTCTTTCCCTTCATTTTCCAAATTACTGTCAAATCAAGAATTATTTTGGCAACTGAATGCTGCTAAAAGCTTTTTAAAAGTCCAAATTACTCATATCTAGTTAGCCTCATGCTCAAAGGATTTTAGAAAGCTGGTTTGGCCCAGTTTTTCTCACCAAATGCCTTGCAGATTTTAGGAACTTCAGTAGTGTTGCTGAAATGTCCTGAGACTAATCTTAGGCACTTACATGATTAACAGAGAGAGACAGGCTTCCCTACAGTGTTGGCTCTGACCACTGAGATGTGCCGCCTAGATGATGTCTGATGAAATCTCAGGTGTGGTACAGTATGAATGTGGGACAAACTATTTGCTGTACTTTTTGCTTTTTCAGTTTGATGGCAAATTTTTCAGTTTTAATGTGCTAGTATATGCTTCTGGATGGTTCTGAGAAAACGTCAGTTTGGACAAAAAGTGAATTCTAGATGCTCTACATTGAGTCAATCCTTTCTGAAAGATAACTCTGCAACAGTCACTTATCATACCATCAGCTTTGATCAAATACGGAGTTACCACTGATAAAGCTTTTTTCCTGTTGTTTATTAAACTTGTTTCTCAAAGTTTATATCAGTCAATGCTCAGTTATAATTTTTCAAGGATTTACTTCAAGTCTCACTTCACATGGTTGCCGAGTAATGTTAGAGAATAGGCAATTAACTATATTCTTGCTAGCAATTTAGAAGTGTTCTCTACAGTTCAAGCAGTAATGGATACTAAACAAAAGATAAAACATTGGAAGACCTACTGCAGGATGCCAGTCTTCAAGACTGGTCCCTACTTTAATTTTTTAACATGATTTTAATATTCAAACTGCTGCTTATATTTCTGTTAAAAATAATATACTGAGAATGCATAACAAAATAACAAATGAACACAACAATTTTACCACCTTCACCTCAAAATGAGTGAAACTAAATAGGTGGGTCTAAACTCACTCAAACAAATTCTTTGTAGGCAACATTGTCAGATTTTCTATTTACAGTCCAATTTACAGAAAAAGTATTTCAGCTTTTCTTTCTCATTCTGCAAGCACTGGGCTGCTACACAATTAGCAGTACAGCACACCGTGTTACACAACGGCAATTCTTAATTTACAGTGTCTTCAGGTCAAGTAACAGGTAAAGCCGAGTTTTTCACCTTCTCCCATACTAGAAAAGACATCAGCAGTCATGGATCTGGTCTCTCTCCTGCATGCCCAGGCCTGATATGATGGACTTGCACTCCTTCCCTCTTCCAGCCAGAGGCAACGTGACCCTTGGCTCCTGCTCAGAAGTAGCAAGGGAAGGGAAACTGTTGACAGAGAACTCATGGCAGCAGCAGCCAGAGCATCACTCCACACCCCTCTGATGACTGACTGATTAGGAGGAGGAATACCTCCTCCTTCTTGTCAATGATGAGCTTCTCCCTCTAATATCTTCCAAAACTCCTGTAAATATCCTTCAACTTTAACTTCCAGCACTCCCAGCATCAGACAGATGTCACAATTTAAAGCCCCTGAAAGAAAAGGAAACCAGGAACTATCCTATTTTCACTGCAAAAGCAAGAATCTCTTCCACAAAGCACCTCCTTCTTTGGCCGGTGTGCCTGGTTTGTTAGAAAGATAAATTAGTTTTTCCTGGTAGTCAGCCAGACTACTGACTCAGCAAATCTGGAAACTTCCCAGGAAATGATTGCTTAACTGGATTACACCATGGAAACTAACAGCCTGCGTGGCTCCAAACACTAAACAGTCCTTTAGAACAATCATCCCAGCAAGGTAATCTATACTTTAACAGCTCAGAATATGATTTTCCAAGTGACAACAAACACAAAGAAACGTGCAGATATTTAACTGTATGGATGTCCAAACAAGCCAGTGACACTGATTTCATCCAGAGACTTCAATTCAATTATGCCTTAAACTATGAGAATACCTAATAGAATCCAGTGTTTGCTTATTCTTTTATTTTGAAAACACGTTTTTGGTTTGTTTTTTTTTTCATTCCAGGACAGGAGAGGTGCCAAGCTTTCCCCCAACATGGGGCATTCTGCATGACTCTTAGTAGCTGATGCCTTGCCCCTCCTTCTTGTTCAATTTCTTTGAATTTTTGGAATATACTGAAGCTACTCATGGTTTATCCGTTGACCTTTGTTAAAGATATTCAAGGACACAACAAGTTTGTCTACAGAAGCCAGAAGCACAAACTCATTGTGCAGAACCCTGTCATTGCAGGAAGGAGACAGTCCTCCATATAACTGTACCCCAAAGGTAAAATCCCTCAGCAGGAGATTCCTCTGTGTTTTTACCTTGTCCAAATCCATTGCAAAATACAATTAAGAAACTGAAATAAATATTGGTTCCCTGCCAATGGATTCAGCTGTTCTCATCACCTGGGTGAGTTTTACTGTCTTCTAGCACCACTTCTACCCCTCCCAGGCACAGAAATCAAAGAAGCTTTTGGGAGATGCTGAAGGGATTAATAGGAAGCAATAAAAGCTGACTGCCTAGATGCAGAGTTGGCCTCTTGGGAACAAAGACAAGGAACAGCCCTGCAATCCAGCCGCACAGGCTAGCCTCAAAAATAAAACAGACTGCTGCTTGCCCGACTTCTTTTAAAAGGTTTCAACAGTCCCACTAAAAATGTCCCAGGTATTCTGACAAAAAATTACTAAAGCCCTTCATGTTCTAGAAGAGCCGGAAAAGAAATACTTCAATTTTGACATTTGATCATGTTATTTTAAATCATGCTTGGGGAAACACATTCAAGTCAGTAAACTTCGGACAAAAGAGAACAGGCTACACATCCTATACTCTCCTAAATATATAATTTTTCAACACTGTTCACAAAGAAGTGCTAACCTTTTGCAGGCTCAGTGTCTGGAAAGTATTGTGACATTATTCTTTTACTTTACACTGAGATATTAAATCACAAACAACACAGGTATTCCTACATTTTTTAAATGTTTGCCTTAACAAAAGAAAAATTATCATGAGCTAGTTTTTTTTTTATTTACTTGGACAACAGAGAAAAGTGATGTATATTTAAAAAAAACAAACAGCAATAACCGTCTGCATGAAGTTTCATTTTCAGTGTTGAAGCATACTTGTTGAAACATGCGTTTCCTTCCTATATTGAAGGCAGAGGATAAAGCCTTAATATGTTCGTGTACAATTTCTTCACAGGAAGCTACTATCAAACAAGGTGCTAGATATATAAGTAACCACAGGAACTGCTATGTTTTCAATGCAATGCAAATGTTGACTTTCTTTTACAAATTGAACTATGTGACTGTAATTAAGTGAATTCAAGGAAATAAATCTTCAGTTAAATATACTGAAATACCACACTTAGAATGCAATCAACTGTGTTGTCTTTCGAGGCTTCTTGACTTCTCTTTAAGTCAAGTGTATGATTTAATCCTACAAGCACCACAGTTAGATAGCTATGGTCTGAAAAACACTTGAGTGTTACATGTGTAAACACATTGAAGAACTGACTTCAGTACAAGCTGTTAATATTAAACTATCCACAGATGTACCCTGTTCCTCCACTCAGACATCAATACCAGCAAACAGTGGTTTGAATGCTCTGTCTGTAACCTGCCTGATTTTGTAAAGTAACAAGAGAAGATTACTGGGTTTCAGCAGTTGTTGTGTGACTACGCTAACTTCTCAGAGTCAGGGATTTCCCAAAACAAAAGCTCTTTGAAGACAAAGGATTTACTAGTGACAGCAGGCATAGTAGGGCTTGTATTGAACAAAGCTTTTTCCCCTGCATCTTAGAGGTGCAAATTCCTTCAAAAATATTAGGTTTAGTTTGATCTTCTATTATGTGCTTCATAATTTTAAGTATAATAATTTAAAGTAATAAATTATTTTCATGTAAGTCTCTTGCACTACTGGAATGCCCACATCATAAGCCAGACTCAGCAGTTCAGTTGTGCCTACTGCATAGAACTAATAAGAAAGAAAAAAAAAAAAGGTATATACTACGATACAAAGGTGGCATAGCCAAGTTATAATTCAAGACAAAACCCTCCAGGGAACCTTTGTATAGTTCTGGTTCACACTATCACATATGAATATTGCCACCTTTTTTCTTTTTTTCAACGTCTGTGTAAAAATGCGTGCCATCTGACACTGTCTCCATACCATCCCTACCAAATCAGGGATAACCAGCAGGCCTTTGGGCTTAACCACAGCCATTGGTTTGGAAAAAGTTTTGGTACTGGACAGAGGAGGTCTAGAAAAACTAGCTTGGTGAGGCTTGTCTAAAGCCAGGAAGTTTGCAGGCAGTAGGATGTTACCAATGCAGAAAAACCAAGCTTATATATTAGAAGGGAAAGCACCATTGAATATATTTGGGCCAGGTAAGTGGAGATAAAAGGTTGCGCTGATTGCCTCTACTCCTCAAAATACAAATCGCACTTTGGAATCTCGTACCATTTCAGAAGACCCAGCACTAGCATGACGATGTTTCAGACATGCTATAGGAAAGTAAAATGTGTGCTGCAGGTTTTGCCACTTTTTTGTATTTTCTGTATGTGCAAACCCATGTGTTAGTACTTAGAAACTATGAAAACTTAGCTCTGAGTGTATGTTTGCTTAGATGTACCATACACACTCCTAAAGAATTCCTACTGTCACAATCACAGGGCATCTACAAGTCCTCAGTATAAGCCATGGTGACTTATATGAAGGCTCATAAGCTGACAACTATTATTATTGTATGTCTTTCCTAAAAACAAAACAGGGAATTTAACAACAAGTGGCAATTACTTGAGGACAAGAACAACCTGAAGAATCAAATACCCATAAAACCTCTCCAAGGGATCACAAACAAGTCGCATTCAAAACCATCAGCAGACATGGCACATATGACATTTCAGAACATGTACATCTTAAGCTGTTTACCATTTTATCTTCTACCTATCTTCCTAGACATTTGGAAAATATTAGGTGAAAAATTGATGCAATATTTAACGCTTTCCTAAAGATACATCTTTTAACTTAAAATAATTGGCTTGATCATCTTTTAGATCTCATCTAGCTGTGATGAACTGAAACAATCATATTTGGGCAAAGTATGCCAGAAAAGCTCAAATGTAGTTTGAATTAGTCACAAGAAATTCAGTCCTACAGAATTTAGTGCATGGCAGCTAGTACAGGAACTACTATTATTTTATGGCACAGCAGTGTATGAGGTAAGTCACTCTAAATTTACTTTCTGGATCCTACAATACTTAATTCAGGGTTCAGCTGGACTTTGAATGTCAGAGAGATGCAATGCTTCAAGAAAAAAGGAAACTACATTTTTAAAAGTTTTTGTTTAGTTGTTTACCTTTAATACATTTTAATATTTTAAATAATTGTACAAAAGCAAGAAAATTAAAAAATGATACCTAAAAGACTGTGGAATTAACTTAAATTCCTGTTTAAATATTTAAATTTCACTGAGTTCTTGATTCTCAGTTCTGTACAGTACATGACCCTAGATTCACCTGGTGAATCTGGCACTAAATCAATGTAAACATTACTTAGGATTGGTTTAGTTCACAGCTTGTATTTTACAGTTTTATTGTTTTTAAATAACATCTAGATTTTGGACCTCAAAAAATTTACAGCAGCACTCCCCAAAATAGCTTAGTTATTTTTGTTATACAGACCAGCACACAGAAAATAAATTCCTGTAAGTCAGAGAGGAATGTGCAGTGTACATCATTGGAGCATGGCAGGATAATTTGGGGATAACAAGAACAGAACATAACTATGAGTGGTATTAATACAGAGTTAACTTGAGTATCTTTCTTCAAGAGGAAATACTAATTTTGCCTCTGAGGATCTTCAGTCTAATGAACTCTAGCTGTTAGAAAAGGACTCCTACTAATTACAACTGGCTTAAGGCATGAAGCTGCTCTCAGCTGCAATACCCTGGCTCTTCTTTAACCTTTCCCTCCAGGGCTCCTTTTTTCCAGTCCAGTGAGTTGGGGAGGCATATGAGGCTCTATAGGGACTGGAACTGGGAAAAGAAGATGAGTCTTCTGTCTGAGTGTGGAAAAGGAAGGTTTCTTAGAGTGGGAATTTTTGAGTCACGGGAAATGAGGACTCCTTATGTCAGTAGAGTAAGAGAAAAGAGCAGCTGTATTAAGAGCTGGGTACAAGAGAAGGAAGATAAAATGGCCATCTATAATGCAAGACAATTCCCTCCCAGTGACTCTACTGTCCTAGTTCTGCAATATCATTTTTCTCTATATAGCTGAGAAGCCTCAAGCCAGCTCTGCTTATAATAAATCTCCAGAGGCAGGCAACACCTGGTGCTTTGTGTTCTGTCAGTGATATGTAAATAGTCTTTTTAAAATAAAATGAAGTAAATTATTTAGTAAAAAATAATTCCTGATTCTCCCTCAAAAAGCAAAGATAATACGTAAGTAGCCCTGTAATATTCTACCAAAGGTCTTGAGAGGTCCCTGCTGACTGGAAGCTAGCCAATGTTATTCCAATCTACAAAAAAGGTGTGAGGGAAGACCCAGTGAACTACAGACCTGTTAGGCTAATCTGTTTCTGGAAAAATTATGGAAAAGATTACACTGCACACTATTGAAAGGCATTTAAAGAATAATGCAATCATCAGGCATAGTCAACACGGGTTCAGAAAAGGAAAGTCCTGTTTGACTAATTTGATATCTTTCTATGATAAGGTCGCCTGCCTAGTAGATGAAAGGAAGGCCATGGATGTAGTTCTTCTGGATTTTAGTATTTTTTTGATACTGTCCCTCACAGCATCCTTCTGGACAAGTTGTGCAACCGTGGGATGAGCAGGTTTATGGTGCAGTGGGTGAAGACCTGGCTGAACAGCAGGGCTCAAAGGGTTGTAGTGAATGAAGCTACATCTGGCTGGTGACCAGTCACCAGTGGTGTTCCTCAGGGTTCAATTCTAGGGCCAGTCCTGTTCAATACATTTATCAATGATCTGGATGCAGGAGTTGAATACACCATTAGCAAGTTTGCTGATGATATCTAACTGGGAGGTGCTGTTGACTCTCCTGAGGGACAAGAAGCCTTGCAGAGGGATCTAGATAGATTGGATCACTGGGCTATGATTAATGGGATGAAATTTAACAAGTTGAAATTCTGGATTCTGCATCTGGGATGGAGTAGCACTGAGCACAAGTATAAATTGGGAGAGGAGTGTCTGGACAGCAGCCCTGCAGAAAGGGATCTGGGGGTGCTGGCTGGCAGCAGGCTCAGTAGGAGTCAGCAGTGTGCCCCAGCAGCCAAGAGGGCAAACCGCATCCTAGGGTGCATCAAACACAGTATAACCACCCAGTCAAAAGAGGTGATTAACCTGCTGTATTCAGCATCGGTGTGGCCTCACCTTGAATACTGTGTGCAGTTCTGGGCCCCACAATTTAAGAAGGATGTGAAGTTCCTTGAATGCATCCAGAGGAGGGCAACAAAGGTGGTGAAAGGGCTGGAAGGCACGGCTTATGAGGAGTGGCTAAGGACTTCGGGCTTTCCTAGTTTGGAGAAAAGGAGGCTGACGGGCAACCTCATTGCTCTCTACAGCTTCCTGAGGAGGGGACGTGGAGAGGGAGGTGCTGGTCTCTCCTCCCTGGGATCCAGTGACAGGATGCATGGGAACACTTCAAAGCTCCACCAGGAGAATTTTAGACTGGACGTGAGGAAGCATTTCTTTACTGAGACAGTGGTCAAACACTGGAACAGGCTTCCCAGAGAGGTGGTCGATATCACAAGCCTCAGTGTTCAAGAGGCATTTGGTCACTGCCATTAATAACATACTTTAACTTGGTCAGCCCTGAAGTGGTCAGGCAGTTGGACTAGATGATCATTGTAGGTCCCTTCCAACTGTAATAGTCTATTCTATTCTATTCCACTTACCTGTGCCCTGTAAGATACAGCATTCCTATTTTAAATGCAAAGCTCAGCTAGGCTTTTTCTGAGAAATCACTGCCAATGTGTCTAAAAAATTACCTTAACACATCAATGTTCATTGCTTCTAGAAGAATGAATAAAACTTACCAAAGTAACGGAAACCTATATATAATTAAACAGAAATAAAATGCTGTTGTGCTGCATAAATGTATTTTAAATTAAAAACATAGATGGTTAACATACTTTTTCTTTTTACAAAAGAAACACAATTTTGTTTTTCCTCCAAATACTTATATCTTTTTTCATTACTACTTTTAATTACTATTAATTTAGGGTAATCTATCACCTGGGTAATCTGGATTGCTCAATTTACCGTTTTTCAGGTAGCACATACTTAGAATAAAATTATCTTGGATATTACAAAAATCTTATTCTATATATACTTGTTTGTGTTGTTTTATGCGTATTCTGTGGAGTTGTACTTCTGGGGCACACTATGATACTTAGGCACACTACAATCAGAATATATGTGTTTTTAGGAAGAAATGAAGTTATTTATTTCAAAGAGATAGATGTTTGGCCATGATAATCTTCACTTCAGCATAACAAATGTTCCTCAGATTAACTATGTAGTATTTCTAAAAAGGAAAACATTTGCAAAGCCTGCTCTTCTCTGGCTGCATCTCAAATACATACTGCAAGGGAAAGATGCCAAAATTTCATAGTTTCAAAATATTCTGAAACTTTAAACATGAATCAAACTTCTTTGGGAAATCCATATTGAAAGTCAAAGAGGACAACCTTTGACATGAAGTACCCATTAAAAAAAAAAAAAAATGTTTTCTCATTAAGATAGACTTTATACTCTTTTTATACATAGCTGTAACTTAAGTTGTACAGGGTTCATGTTTATTTCCACAGAAATACAGAATCCTAATTGGTTTTTTTTTAATGCCGTGATATTCTGGAAAAAAGCTACTGCACTGCATTATGGTATTAGAAGCTTATTGCTGGTGAGCACTTAAAGGTCAGGTTTGTTTAGCTTAAAATAAAATGTTTATTTTCTACATTACTCCAGCAAATTCCCAATGTTCTGAAAGTGAAATTAAAATTTTCCTGCCATGTGTTACTACCAGTAAAAAAGGGCTACAGTACAACCAATGACCTCTATTATACCTAAGAAATGAAAATGCCAATTTTGTATCAAAATAGTTTAACGTTAGCTAATTTTACTGTTTAATATAAGAATAATGATGTTCACTTTGGAATCCAAATTTCACAGTTTTGCACTGGATATATTCCTTCTAAAAGAAAAATAAATGCTCTTGAGTTCTAAAGATCATAAAATAGTAATCTGATTAAATCCCTGCAATTCTTCACATTGACACTGATAATCATAAAAGAGGATGTTCCTGACAGTATGATAGAAAGTAGACCAAATTCAGTACATACCTCATAGCCAGGGCTGACAGGAGACTGAGAGAGGAGGTTGGAAAGAAGAAAAAACAGAAAAAAGAAGTAAGAGGGGAAAAAAGACAGAAAATAATGTTACTTTAGAAGCAAGCATGAATGTGTGATTATTTTATACTTTCAGTCTATGTTACAGAATAGAATGCAAAAGAATTGCATTTGAGCTATGGCAGGTGAAAATCTGGGTTACATAGCATCCTCCTAGTACTACGTTTTTAGCATTTCTGTTTGACAAGCTTTACACTAAGTTCAGAATCAAAAGAAGGACATTGCCCAGATTTTATTCTTTGGAAGCAGATTTTTTAAAGCTGTACTTACATGTAAATCCCAGTCAATTTTCAGCTCAAATTAAATGCTTTATTGGCAAATGAAAATATTTATATCCAAACTGAAACTGTGTCTGTGTGCAGTGGTTCCCTATGAAAAGATAATTAAAGTACGTTTTGCAGGATTCCACATTACCCTGTCTCGAAGATTTTTCGAATGCAACAATTTCATAAATTAGGGCATAACTTCTTCACTTCATAAGTGGATTTTTCCAGAAGCCAGACTTAGAAGCTTAACACTGTGAGCTAAAGTTGGCTTCTTTCTGGTTCACACAACATTGACAAAAAGGTTCTGAAATCATAACTTAGTTATTAATTCCATCTATGAAAGGTCTCCAGGAACTCCTTCTCTCTCAACTGCTCTGACTCTACATAGTAAATAGGGGTAAAAATAACGTTTATTTTAGTCCTATTTAAAGAACTGACTGATAGCTGATTGATTTCAGTGATCCCAAACAGAAGTTATATTTTGTTACCAGTGATTCAAGTGCCACACTAATACTAATGATAAGATACTAATAAGATACTAATGATAAGATTTTGTGAACGAGGATGATATTTCTTAGTATATTCACAGATACTGTAGAAAAACGAAACAAATTCCAAAGTGCATGCTTTGATTGGTACCAGAGCATAAACTGCCATAAAACTTATCTCACAAGTTCTGCAGAAGAATGGAGTCCAAAGGACAGATCTAACACAGGAGAACTGACAAAGCTTATGCACACTTAAAAAAAGGGAAAAAAAATTGAAACACATTCAATGCAAAAAACCCAAAACAAAACAGAAGACACATAGAAGCCATATGTGAGAACACTTCTGAAAATCTGGTAAATTATACCATGATTTCCTGAAATAAAGGTGAAATCAGAAAGCTATTTCATTTCTCTAGGCTAATGCCCATCCCTGTACCTACTGTAAACATATTTTCTTTATGCATGCACGTGTGTGTGTGCGCATGTGTGATGTTCTGAATCATTAGCGTGGGTACACTGATCATTACAAGTTCTTAGAGAAGTATAGCCTGTAGTATATATGAAACTTACTGTATTTCTTCACTGGAAATTTTAATATTTTCAACAGTTTTAAAAGATGTAGCTTTGCAAAAGAGGTATTTCATATCAGAATGTATCAGCAAACAACAGTCATATAATTAGAAATGTTTTCAAATTGAAATTTTTTGCTATCTTGTAGTGCAGTGGTTATTTATAGAGAGTATACCAGGATGCTTACTCATAAAAGTTTTTTAATCAAACTTCCAGAATATTCAGAATTAGGGCCAGCCTTCCTCAAAATTTTCTGTCTTGGTCTGAATAAATCAGCATTTCTGACACAACCTACTGAGAAATACGAATAATCTATAAAGATTTCTTGCTGCAGTTTTTGCAGAACTTAAGCACCTTACTCATTTATGCAGCTTTTCAATTAAAAATACAGATTCATAATGTTAACCTTAATTTCCAAGTAGCTTTAGGCTAATGATAATCAGTAGCATAAGTATATAATTATGGTTCGTAGATGGTACTACATATAACACCAGGTCTACATCATTTGCAATAGTGTCCTTTTAGTATGTCAAGTTTAATAAGTTTAATATTCTAATTGAGAGGGAAACATGATAATTGTTGTGTGTACTTATAAATTCTTTCCTCTCTTTTAAACCTTAAGGTTTTCAAAACTTTCACTTAGGAGTGGATTAATTTACACACAGTGTAAATTCTTAACTATTCAATTATATTATGACTATGGGTGTTAAAAGGAACAAATATGACAAAGATAAAAAATACATATCATTCTAAATTACTCCAGTCATTACATTTTGTTCTCAGAAGAGTTGTTTTCATGATGGAAAAGTACTATATTAATGCATATACAAGTATAACATATATTTACGTGTGCCTCTGTGTATACTGTATATCTACATATACATCTACACACATGTATACAGATATATATAGATTCACCATAAAGATCTGTTTAAGGAAATAATGGAGATTTCTCCTACTTTCCTCTGAACACTTAGAAATACGTTAAATACACAGGCTCCAACTAATTAACTATAGCCTTGATTGTTACAAATACTCAGTTTGATACGGTGGTGTTTGGGTCACAGTGTTCTCCTGAGGAAATTTTTTCCTATATCATAAACCAATGGATATAATGGTCTGATACAGAAAAAATGCAACTTCTAGTTCCAGAGAAGACATCCTCCAAGATGCAAGTACTCACATCAGCATGCGTGGCATTTTTAGGCCTTCAAAATAACCCAATTCTTGCCAAAGGGAGGAGGCTACTGGGAGTATCAGAAGTGCCACATACCTTAAACCCACATACCCTTTTACGTCAAGATGCCTTTTGTCACAGCAACGCTTTATAATTTACATACCACCCTCCTCTGTAGCCTGTAACCGGCAAAACAAGATCCTATAGCACTAAATGTCACTGTTTCTTAGCAGCAACACCCATGGCCTCTATAGCTAGGAAATCCCATACCAGAAGGGCTTCATCCGGCACGCTGGGTGAGGGTTCTGCAGAAACTGTCCGAATCGTGCTGAGTCCTGTTAGGGAAACGTTTGACAGGCGCCTTTTCCGTACACCACTGCAGTTGTTAGGGATTTTGAATGCACATCTCTTATGGTAATTTAGACCACATCCTGAAAAAAGAGAAATTTAAAACCATCTGATTACAGTTTATTACTGGAAAAAGGAACAAAGTTGGGTTTGTTTTTTTTTTTTAAAAATCCAACAAGTGTTCAAAACCACCACCCTTATTTTTGGTTAAACTTTTTTCCTCTACTCTGCTGGTTTAGTTCCTATATTCTACAAATTTTTAGAGAGAGAATGTTATGAGCTCTGAATATTTGTATCTATAACCAGTGTTTTTTCTTTGACTTTTCAAATATCTATGGTCTCAAAGTGCAAGAAATTCCTGTGATCCACACTTGGGAGGTAAGGACGTCTTTCACTGGAAATGGTATATTCCATTGGATACAGTCTGCCAGGAGTCAAATAATTGTGGCAAAATGAGAAAAGGTAGGTATTCCAACCTCATATGGACTGACAGTCATTTCAGTTAAATGATCTGAATTAATGTGATATAGAATGAGATACAGGCTCTGGCTCACAGGGGAAGTGTAAGACACAGAAAACTTTTTCTTAAAAGTACATATAGATCAAGTCCTTTGCACTTCAGGTAACACAGCCATATCTAGGAGACCTCAGAGTAGTTCCTTAATCAGTTAATTATTTTGATAGTTCTTACTGTATCTACCTACTGTAATTTTTTTCTGATGCCTAACCAATTTAAAAGCAGCATCAGAGACAACATACATAAGTGGAATGGATGGGTCTCTTCCTGAGACTGAAAATCACATCTCACTGCAGCTCACCTTCACATTTGAGTCCCTGACGCACCAGCCCCCACAGCATTTCTCCACAATGGTCACAGAAGGCTGGTGCTCGATATGAATGAACAAAAAGAGCATGGGGCCGGATTTGAAAATCTTCAAAAGTAGCAGAAGCTGTAACAACAAGATCATTCCAAAAATGAGTAAAATCATTAACATAACTACTATGCTTCATTTATGTGGTACTTCATCACAGAAGAAAGCAAAACACCTTTTGGTCACTATGATGATGAACTTCGAATTTTGTATTGGTTGTTATACTATATTTTGAAGATAAAAAGATTGATGATATACCATCAACCAATGGTATATCATGTACAATGACCACTGGAAAAAGAATAAATCTGCATTCACAAACTTGCAGCAATAACTTCTCTGATAATACTTTTCCAGTAAAACACAGGAGGATAATAGCATATAAAATATTTATCAGAAATTGGCAGAGTTCAATCAATTGTTGGAAATTTTTCAACATACTCTTTTACAGACTGTAAAGGTCTACATACGTAAGATAAATTGAATATATCCAGCAAAGAAACACATTTTTTTTTAGACAAGTAAAGGAAAATATATCAAAAATGGGCCATTTCAGCTGACCATTTGGTCTATCTTATTCAGCAACCTGTATGGGTATCAGTGAATTAATCTCTCAAGATGGAAATATACATTAGTTTAAAAAGAAAACATGTAATTATATACCCAATCATCAACAAAGACAAAAACCTTCCGGAGCAGTCTGGAAGGCTGCTGTACATTTCCTGAAGTACCAATCCTTTCAAAGTGATGTGAGCTTGCAACTAGTGTAACAGTTGCAAAACTTCCAGGGGCTAGTTAAAGGCACTAGTGTAAACTATAAAAATAAACAATGCGAGTGTTTTAAGAACTATTTAGTACGCAGAAGCAGCCAGTACCACTATACTTTTAAAAACATACTTTAATGAAATATTTTCTTTTTCTTATTAAATATGTTAAATATATATCAGATAGTCTAATGAAAAATAGTATCTGTCAAATGTTAAACATTAAGCACCTGCACAAACATTTGATCTCATTCAGACTGCCATTTAAACAGGTGATTTAAGTGTGTGCTGACTGTTCACAGATATCAGTATAAATGAACCAGGTATGTAGCCACTTAATAGAAATGCTTTGTCTCTCAACAGAAATACATTCCTGATTTGCAGTTGAGAAAAAAATAAACATTTTTTAAATGGTTCAGTTAAAATGAATTCCTAAAAGATTCAAATACCCTTAGGCCCTGGCTTGCTTCCTTGTGTATTAATGAAAAGAGGACCAAAAATGTGCATACAGATCAAGAAAAGGTTTTTAACTAATTAGAGTGGAGTACCAATAAAGACCTATGTCCTGGACTCAGTTCCTTCTGTGCACAAAAATTCCACTCTTAGGAAAAACTTTTCCAAAAATGTCCACAGAAAAACATGTTTCTAGTCTCAACTAATTTCCAGTCTAAGGATCTTTTAACAGAGGTATTTGGAATACCACCACAAAAGTAGGATCCAATGATATCAAAAGTCCCTTTTTAAATTTTTATTAAAACAATCCAAATCACCTAACAGTTTAAGTCAGAATTTCATTTTATTTTCCCAGAATTATTCTGTCCCCAGTTTTCATAATAAGCCATGTTAAAAAGCTTACTTAATTCATAAAATTAGGACTTTGTAAAACAGTCTGACATGTTGGAACATCCCGAACCTGAAAAGAAATAGCTTCATATTTATTTAACAATGTTAGGCCAGCCATTTTTTTCAGCCTCAAGGGCATCCAAACACATAAGGATACTTGTTCATGTATGTTATTTTTCTATTTTTTTCCAGGCTACAACGGTCAAGTTCACTTCTGTTAAGGCAATGCTCACTCTGTAAAGGGTAATGCTGTCCTCGGTATACGAGGAAACACAAATCATCAGAATGCATTCTGGATATTGAACAGAATTCTCATGATTTTACTTTGTCTAAGACTTAAAGTCAACCGTCTTTTCAGTGCATATAGCCAGATGTTCTTCTGCAATTCTGTCTGAATCAAAGAATACACTGGAAGGATCAAGCACTCAAACTTCAAAATACATTTTGATGTTATTTAAAATATAAAAATATATATTTATTCTTCACTTGTACAAACAGAACAAAATACAGGCGTATTAACTTCCCTATTTAATTTCATATTGAAGATATATCATAGGAACTAGAAGAACACCTCCCCAGTAGATCATTGGTTTGTGGAGTTCGAGAAGGATTCATTTTTCCGGGTCTCTGTATCACCAGCATGCAGCTGCCAGGAGGAAAAGGTGCCACAGTCAGGCAACAGACATCGCTATGGTCCTACCACATATGGATACCAATCGAGCTACAATAGCCCAGCAGCTGCATGAGATCAAATTATAGATGAAAATCATACTGAACCTAAAGAAAAGTTGGACTGGAGGAGAAGGAGCAAGGAAAACACTTTCAGGAGTTCACAGCCATGCTGTAACCTCTCTGCATAGAAAATGCACACTATTATCTGTGCTAGTCAGCTTACAGTTTAGGAGGTTGGATTCTCCACTGTTGTCTCATATGGGAGCAGCTGTCAGGGATATTTTCTGTCATCTGTTCTCCTAGAGAATGCCAAGTAGTCATTTTGGGCCTTGGTAACTCACACCTTCCTCTCCTCCCCTCCTGCCTGGTCTACGAAACTCTGATATACACATGAAGACATGGTCTTCACCATTTTGGAATCTCCAGCCATACGGCATGCTACAATGTACCTCCTCAGCAATGCAGACCGCTATAAACACATCACTAAGCCTTCAAATCTACTTGTTTCCTTCAGAGTTCCAATCTAAGTTCAGAGCTTCAGCCCTTCTGTTCACAACTTCTGATTCTGGAGTTTGCACAGCATATCTACCTACAGCTTTATGAAGAATATTGCGATTAACATCTCCACTTCTTCACGAAAAAAAAAAGATCATGGAAAAGCTATATATCTGGGAGCTTTTTCAAGGATAAGCACCAAAACTGGAACACCATGCCCCATCGGCTTCCAACAGAACTGCAATATACATTTCTTTGATAATGTGTCTCTAGTTTAAATTTGCAAATAACAAATATAAAATCAAAAAGCTTACTAAAACAAGATACTCAATGAGCATGCATTTCTCCCCAAAGAAGACCCTAGTATAAGACCCTCAGGCATGATAGCCATGAATTTTGGTAATATCTGCATGAATTTTAGAGATGTAAACTTTTTGTTTATGAAATAGACTTTCCTGAGTTTGTTTCAAAAAGGATACAAGTAATAATCAAAGCACTATTAAAACAAGAGTGATGCGTAAAATAAAAAGTGTAGGTCTCAATCTAGCAAAGGATTTATGTATGTAAGTTTATGCCTATTTCCTTGAATACCTACCTAAAGTTATGCACATATTTAAATTCTATTTCGAGTAAATAACATTTGCTAAACTGGAAGATTGGAGAGGAGTTTTACATGGATTTACTGGGTGGTTTTTCAAATAGTATGAACGGTGCAGTAAAAACACAACTAAGCTTAGAAAAAGCAGGAACTTAAATTTAGCTTTAAAATTTAGATAATGGATTAAAAATTATTTAATATATCTTTATATTAAAATGTTAGTTTTTGTGAAAAATAAATATCAATATCTCTGTGGAAGCGAATCTGAAATGAAAACCTCCCACAAGCAGTTTTGCCTTAGGGATTTGATCATCTGGCTCTCTTCCAGTGTCCTGAATTCAGTTCCATCTGAACCTGTTAAGTGGATGGAAAGTATTTTGTTGTTGAGTGTCGTTCTCTCAACTCCATTTTTGCTGTACTGGTCTCTTCCTGGTCCCCCTGCCTCCCCCCTCACAAATGGTGATGAAAGAATTGGTGTCCCTTCCATTAAAGCTGTGACTGAAACTTCCGGCCTCCCTGCAAATTAATTAATGGATTATCATGGCTCATGCTCCTATAATAAAAAAATGTTTCTACTCCCAAGGCAAAAAAAGTAATTTAGAAATGATTTTATCATATCTTTTGTTTGGTTCACATTACAAATGTATGTGATATTTAATAAATACCACACTTCGCAGTAATAATGTTAATGCAATTTTAGGGAAGCAGAAATCAAATGTAAAGAAACCTCCCAAAGTACTGAACTTGAAGTAGTTGTATCAATTATTATAAACACACACAGAGTATTATACATTTAGTTTTTTATTTAAATGTCCTTCAATTTAAATGTCCTTAAAATTTCTTGTACAGTACACGTTACAAAACAGAGATGATCAACTTTCCAAGAAATTGCCTTTCAATGGAAGCTTAAATTTTGCCTGTTTAACTGATTACTGAACTAACATTGGGATTTTTTTCCTTGACAGAAAAGTAAATTGTCTGTGCTGAATTACAGCTGAATTTAAATAGCTCTGCAGCAGCTTAGGCTGTCGTTTTCATGGTGAATTCGCCCTCCTATATCTGCTGTATCTGCTACATCACTAAGTTTGTATTAGAGTTAAAACTCAGCAGGGATGAGCTGACTGGCAAAACTGTTCACCTACCATGAACTGTGAGAACACCTGAACTGTATTTCTGTGACAATAAGGGAGCAGTAGCTAGTAGTGAAGGGTCCAGCTGAACTGAAGGGTCCTGAAAGTTATGCTTAGAAGCTCCAGAAACCAAAGATAATGCATGGAAAGGCAGGAAACTGTTTCAGGAAACAGTGAAGGACTGTTAGATCCTACACCTTTGTACTGAGTTTTGGGGCTGGAATACAAGGGAGTGTAGACCAGCATCCAATAAATCACTACTAGAGGACTTACTCCACAGCTTAAAGATATTCTTAGGCACCAACCACAGAGAAGGTCAGCAAAAAATTGAACTTAACAACAAACTACTAGATGAGGAACACCAATCTGTTGGTTGAAAAGATAACTGAGGCAAGTTCTAGGATGCTTCCAGCATTATCAAACAAAGATACCAATGGTAAAGATAAGCAGTGATAAATACCATTTGTATTCTATATTTCAACCTTCCTGGCTGAATAACGGGAACTTTTATCATTTATGTAATGACATTAAAAAAGCCATACCATTTTATACTGACATGATAAATATTCAGAAAAAAAAGCCAGGGAGAAAAAATGCATTTTATTTTAAGAAAGCTTTAAATTTGGCAAGTACTGCAGAATACAGCAATAATAAGAATACTTTCTTTTGAAACTGTTTTGGCGATGTTCCGCTCTGTTGAAAGGCATGGAAGTGTTTTGGGTTTTAATTTTTAAGGTAAAAATAGTGGGGTTTTTAGGCTTTAGATTTACATGTTCTCATCAGGCTCTGCAGACAGCATTCTGTTTTCTTGTCTCATGAAATTACTTTATTTCAGAGCACTACTCACTGAAACTAGTGCGTCATTAGAACTTGATCTGGAAGAACTACATTAACCAGCAAGTTACACAAATCTTTAATTTGTATAAACATGGATAACTCATATTTCTTGTTCTGCCACCTGTATGGCTTAGTTGACTTTCTATAGCTAAACCTAGCACAGCTTAAATTTTCAGAGCATGCAATGCCAGAAGCAGTCATATATTAATTAGGTTCTTCTTTTAAACTTCCTCTGTCATCTTGTAATTTGTTACTTTTTAAAATTACACGTCTAGAAAGGCTTTCATATAGCCACTAACAATCAAAGTTTTAACTTTCAGAATACTCCTGTGTTACTGATTGAAAAAATAAAAGCCCTGCTGATGAAGAGAAAGATACATATATTTTTTTCAGATTAATCAGAGACCTTTCTTATTAACAAAAAAGCTTCCATAATGTCAGGCTGTCCTTTTGCTTTGACAGAGCACTGATGCTGTGAAGGCAACTTTCTGGCTGTACATAAAATTGTGCACTAAAAAAGAAGGGGTTCCAAAGATACCTACAACCATATCTTGAAAAAATTATTCCTCTGCAGAAAAGTTTGCAATATTATGTTCTTAATGTGATACTGTTACACTGTTAACTCTCAGGCTAACTTGTCATCATCTATTTAAGCATTGCTAGTATCACCAAAACACAGACATTGAAACTACAACAGTTTTGACAAGACTGTTTCATCAAGTCTGTTAATGACTTGGCTATTCATGGCTAGTACTCCTTGTTCTGGGCTTAGGAGCAGATCTATCATTCAGCACAGCTGGAAATGAGAACAAGAAGCCATTGCAACTCAAAGAGGCAAGGTCCTGCTATCAGAAAGAGGCAAATGATTTACTGATTGTTTTGAGTTCCAAGTCCAAAAAAGCTTTGTACTATTAGCAGAGGTGAGATCCTGCTATTATAAGCAACGGAGCTTCACGTAATGGGAGCTGTCACCTAGCATCCATGCCCCTCATAGCATAAGAAACCATCAACCACATGATTAGCAGTATCTTGCAGCTATGAAAAGCAGACGTTCTCCTGCTACCGTCTCCCATTTGGAATGCCTTTAAGAGTAATGTATCCCGTTGACTTCCTACAGGCACTTGTACCAGAATCCTTTCCTACAAGAACTGCTGGCATTCACCACTTAAAAAATAAATATAACACACCATTATACACTATCCCACTTCAAGAACTGATTAAACCACAGCAGTTAATGACTGTATCTACAATTTCACTGGGCTAAGAGAAAGGAAAGCATTTTATTCTTTTCGCTATTCCATCCTAGCAATCAAAGACAGTCTGAGTTTTCAGAGTCCCATCAAAGTCAGCAGAGCTAGGGCAGTTACTACAAGCTAAAGATTTGACCTCTGATCTCCATCTTAAAATCTGATTTGAAAATTAAACTAAGATTATCTGGACCCCAATATATAATAGAAGCTACATCTTCCTAAAATCTAGACATGTACAGATTTATAATCACTCTGTTTATTTGTTCTGCTCTAAAATAAGGAAACCTGGATATGGAAAATTTGGATCTAATGAGCTTTCTGGGTACATATGTGAGTACTTCAGCACTCTAAATTTTACATTCAGAAAAACCTTTCTAATCCAATAAGTTCCATTTTGCTTTCCTTCCCTATTATTGCTTTATTCCAATGTTTAAGGTGAAAAATAGCTTAAATCAATGAATGCTAACAGTTGGCAGGTAATTGTAGGAGCCAGGGGTGGAGGGGGAAATAAATTTTCAGAATTCAGAAACCTGCTACTTGCTAACTGCAACTGGTACAGAGTAGTTGCAATTCTTTGTAACACCTGCACTAAACAAAACTGGCATGCCCTCAATCCTCCAGTGATAGAGAGACAGGAAACTGAACCACCAGCTACAAGGCTGATCACACACTGTACTTCTGCATATGGCCTATTTAGACTGGAAACACTTGAGCTTGGGGGTCTAGAAAGACGAGGTGGAAAATAAAGGTCCCCAAAAAGAAGCAGTCATCATGGAAGCAGTCATGGAAAGACGAAGGTGAAGATGCTGCTTAGAGGTAACATTCTGGAAGTAGGGGAAGATCCCAGAGATCAGGGAGATGGAGGCTAGGGGACATCCATGTGTTTTTGTCAATGATGCCCAACACTGTAGCTGCAAGCAGTGGCACAGCAGAAACGAACACGACTTTGTGCCCAGCCTTCTCTGGCCAGCAACTACCTCTTTACTGGGAGGGGCAGTGAGGAGCTAGTGAGTTTAAGGTTGGGAAGGGAGCAAATAAGCCAGTGTGGGAGGCATTCAAGTAAGGTAAAAGCTCTGATCTCCTAGGTTCTTAAATAAACTCCAGTATCCAGATTCACTATGGGCTGTTGTTTACATTGTGTCACCCATGATATGAGATTTAAGCAATAAACCATAGGAGATAATAAATGATTTGCAATCATTTCTCCAGTGCTAGCTCAGACTTTTATGGAGAGTTTTAATAAAAGATTAACATTTATGAGTCAACATCCTTGATTCATCTGTACATGCTGAATTTTTAAAGTTCGATTTTAATGTATTTCTATTCATTTGAGAATGATTCCACAGTTTCAAGCCTACAAATACAGCACAATAGGTTTTATATTTATTTGAAATCCCAGCACAGAAATGGGTAAACCCGTTTTTCACCCAAGTGGAAAAAACAGCAATACCTTAGTTCACAGATTCAGACCGTGTTAATCATAAAATTACACTGCAGAGGTATTAATTTAGCATAAGAAAACAAAATTAAATACTCCACAAGTTTACTGGAGCTATTGATGCAGTGTTCAAAATTAACTCTGACTACTGGCAATAAGGAGCAGCTCCAAATCCAAAATAATGCCTCTTGCTCCTTTTCTGTGCTCACACTGATCTAAATTAATATCATAAAGTAAACACTAAGAGTCTTTTACACCTTTATTTCCTCTGACTTTGTTTTGTAAGTTCTTCACAGTTCTTTTCCAAGGCTTCTGAAAAAAATCAAGTGAAGGATTACATGGTCACTGTCAGAATTATACATCCCAAAAAGAAGAGGTGCTCAGAAAGAATTAGCAGCACTTGAAAAACTTACCTAATTCCTTCAAGTTTCTTTCATAAAAGGTTAAGAAAATGGTTTGTTCTATGACGAATAAATGCTAATGGCTGGAAGTATATATGGTGAATAAATGCTGATGGCTAAAAGTATAAGGGAATTAAAAATACAATCTTATGCTCAACTCACTAAGGAACCTCTGTGTACATTAAACTATTTTCAATACTCTTTAATGTGAACGATCTGCAAAAGTTTAGATATCTCTTAAAATTACCCTAAGAATTCATAAATGTATATAATTATATACACAACATACACAGGTGTGGGGGGAAGGGTTGCATGGTGTCATCAGATGTCCATAGGCCCTGACGGGATGCACCCAGAAGTCCTGAGGGATCTGGCTGATGTCATTGCAAGGCCACTCTCAACAATCTTTGAACGATCATGGCAACTGGGAGAAGTGCCCAAAGACTGGAGGAAAGCAAATGTCACTGCTACCTTCAAGAAGGGCAAGGAGGACCACCCAGGGAACTACAAGCCAGTCAGCCTCACCTCGAGCCCTGGGAAGGTGATGAAACAACTAATCCTGGAAATATACAACTATTTTTGGCACGCGCTTTAGTGTCCACCCAACTAATAATGCTTTCTTCATGTCTCAGATTTTTGATATAGGACCATCAGACAAGGAACAGAAGCATGACTATATATAACTGTTCTCATCCCCACTTTAATCCTTCCAGGAGAAGACTAGAAAAGGGAGAAGGGAACCTAACAATGCTAAGTAAATGGACCATTTGCACATGAAATGCCCAAGATGACATAACCTGGAAGAAATAAATAAATTACTGCTCTGAATTGTGGTTAATTTTTTTAAATGGTTTACAACAATTCAAGAATGACTCATCATGGAAAAATCTCCAGTGCCTGGCCAGGTAGATCTGAAGGTCAAAAAGATAAGCAAGAAGTTTAGAGAATATATCATTGTTCCCACTGAAGATAAAAAGTGTTCTACTGACTTAATAGGTTTACTCAGAATTTTACCCACGCACATAAATAAATGGGATTGAAATTAACATTGGGAAATGGTGATACTAATATTCCTCACTTGACGTTCTGTGTTCAGTTTCTGTGAGACCAACCCAAAAAGTATGGTGAGAGAGAAGAACTGACAGATGAGAAAAACCACTGGAGGCATGGAAGAGACTTCCATATAAGGCAAGATTAAAAGACTGGAATTGTTTCATTTGGAGAGGAAATGACTAAGAGTTTACAGGATTCAAGAACACAAGGAAGCCAAAAAAATAAACCAGGGAACAAACACAACCCCTGTAGTATAACCTGCGGCAACAAAATAGAGCGATAGGAGTCTTCATGTCCTAAGAAGCAGGCAAGCTCTCCAAACTTCTTTTTGGCAACAAGTTACACCTTAACTAGGTTAACAGAAACATTCTTGGGGCCTCTTTAAGAGCTGGAGTGAGCCAGATTTCAGTCAGAAGGACAATGTCTCCAGGCCTGAGTCACACTACCATGCAGATATAAAAACCAGCAGATCGCAACCTGTGGCAGTTCCTGAGTCTCTTCCTCCTTAGTTTCCACTTCAAACTGTTATATTCCCCAAGGGAAGGAGGTTTGCTTGTTTGTGCTCAGACCTGCTTTAGCTACAAACCTTGAGCACTTCCTAAAAGAAGATGTGTATCTGACTACAAAGGGCTGAAAACACCATTTATTGGAAATAAACATGAGACTGTGTATTTGGTCTTTCAATATACCAAAGCCAGCAGTCAGCCAGTGAAAGTAAATTTAATGAGTTTAATAATGATATTGTAATATATATTCTTTAAATAAGACATATTTAATTTGAAAACTACTGAAGCAATGAGTTATTGAGACCATAAATTCAGAGAGACTGAAAAAGTAAAGAGATTCTCTAAACTGTAGGTTTTTCCCTAACATATATCCAAGCAGTGTAGAATACACTGTTGACAGGTTAACAACACAACTCATCTGATGGGCTAGTTGTTCTGAGTGGGTTACCTTTTATTTTTCATTATGCTCCTCTCTGTATCATTTAAAGCTATGCTCCATTCAAGACTCACTACTATCAATTAACAAACATGCTGATACAAATGTTTGGTCAAGCATGTATTGATCAAAGAAACTGTCAAACAAATGTATCAAATAAAAACCTATATGACAAATCAAAGTTTTCTGCTTAGCCTAGGCAAGGCTTGTTCCCCATTACATGTTGTAGCAAGTGAAAATGAAGTGGGAGAGGTAGTTATTTGATAGAAGGGAATGGAGTCTGGTGAAGAGAAGAGAAATCTCTTTTTTTAATTAAGAAAATTATAATTTTTGCTTTTACTTATTAATATTCTAGTTATCATAAATATTTTATATAATTCACAATATATAAAATTTATGATATATTTTATATAAAATATATTTTCTAAATATTTTATTATATTAAAGATATTAAATATTAATATTATAATGAACATAATAAAACTCCAAAAATTTTGGCAGTTTTATGATTGGAGTCTGTGTTAGTAGCAGCAACAACTGAAACAATATGAAAAACTGAGAAAAGGAGAAAGAAATTTTAACTGCAAATTTCTTACTCGCTTACTCAAATTCACGATTTTAATTTTTTAGAGGTGAACAATTTTTTTCTAGTATACAACTTCAAGTGAACCTATAGCAGTGGTCTCCAAAGTGGGGTGCACACACCCCTTGGTGTGCACAAGACAATCCATCAGGGTGCACAAAGAAAATATTAGAACTTCAGCAACACATATAAGTTTTAAATAAATAAATATACATATATTGGGGGTGTATGCTCAAAAATTTTTAGTGATGGGGTGCACAATAAAAAAATTTGGAGACCGCTGATCTATAGGACTTTGCCACTCTAGCTTTAAGAAAAGCTCAAGTGCTATTAAAGACATATCTCGTGAAATAATTTATAGCCATGCCCAAGTTTCACACACCAGAGAATAAGGAAAGACTAAATAGATTAAATACATTTGTAAAACAGTAAACAGAGTTGATTCATCCTTTGATGAAAATACATTTTGCATGAACATGCACTTTTTGTTTTCTCCATCAACTCCTTTTTAATTATAAGCATTTCATATCGATTCTGAATGCTAATCAGATGACACCATCACATTAAAAGTCCAAATGAGCACAGAAATATCCATTAAAATATAGGACAATGTACCACAGACTCCAAACTTCATTCATCACCTCAAGTCTTTTGAGAAAGGATCAGCTGAAGTGGGGGCTGCTGAAGTATAATACTTGAATAATCTATTGAGCTACTGTTACTAAGTGGGCTGTGTTAGACTCAGTCAAAACGATAATACCTAAAAACTTTTCAAGAAGGGTAAATGTGATGTCATATTGTATTAAGAAAACTGAGTAAAAATGAGTAAGAAAGGAAAAAAAAATTGCCTCACCCAAGTGAGAATAAGATATTTTAAGGAAAATAAGGGGTTTTTTAAGTGCAGCAGAGGTTTTAACATATATACCTACTATATAACATAAAATGAACAGCAAGAATTAATTAGATCTACTTTAGAAGCTGATAGGCATTTTTTTAATGTCTGAACTACAATGAATGTAACTGTAATGAACTGTAATCAACTTCAATCCCACCTTTCTTGGAAGGCTGGCTATAAAACTTATTGATGTGTAATAATTAAATCATGTAATTGCTTATTCTACCTTAATCATAATGACACAGAAAATTCATAGGCAATGAGGTTACCCCTATCAAACTGATGTAACTTGAAAAATGTTTCAGTGAAATCTTGATAAAAATACAAGAGCATAAGAATGACTGGATCAGACCAAAATCTGCTAAGCCTGGAATCCTGCCTTTCAAAAAGGAGATCCCAAAGCAGCATCAGCATCTGGAGGTATTTCCCCAGACCACCACCTCAGATGCCCATGCTTTGCAGCCAAAGCATTCTCTGAAGCAGAGAGGAGGTCACAAAGGCAGATGACTCAAGGGCAGTGACATTACAAGCGTTTTCTGTTTTGTCTCTACTCCTTTCCTAAGAACTCCAAGACTTGTATTTGCTTTTGTTGACTGGTACTGAGCACTAAGATGACATTTTCATATTATAACTTAAACTTTTCAAATTTTGGTAGTATCAGGTAACTCCGAGCCCCTCATTACATAGATAAAAATCAAGAAATTCCCCTGACACTTTATATTGATCTATACTGCATTTCATCTGGGGTGACGCTGACACTTTACTAGTCATGCTTTCCAGATCATGTATGAATGTATTTAACAGCACAGACCTAAGAACCTCTGCTAGTGACCTGCCTCCACTGTGAAAATAGCATGTACTTCAACCCTTTGTTTCCTAAGTTATAAGTAGTTATTTATCCATTTGAGCATCTATCCTTTCATGAAAGCATAGTTTCTTTACGAGCCTTTGGAAAAGAAAGTGTTTGTATGACTTCTGGAGAACCCAGTATGCTATCTCAACTGAACAGAAAGCTTGGTATTTTCATTAAACAGCACACAAATAAATTGAAAATATATTCTCTCTGAAAGTTGGACAATTAAGGGTGTACAATGTAGGATGTCTGATCTATTAGCTTGCAGTGGAACAGTGACCTCTCATAAAAAGGTCCCACCCTGACAGAAGGATTTGTGTAGCTTCTTTCAAGGAAATCTCAACTTCCCTATCAATAGTATTTTTTCCAACATTTAGTTTAATTTTTTATAAATACAAAATGACATTATTTATGATTACCAACTAATCAAGATTTAAAAATGACACCTAAAATCTTGACATGAGTGAGAAATTATTAGAGTTCAAAAAGCTTACTTAAAAACACAAAGGTAATTTTACTCCTATGAAGAAATACAGTTTGCTTTCTTGCAATCCATGTTCACAAAATCTTGCAATTATTTCAGATTTTCTGCTGCTGAAATCATCATTAAGTACTAAAAACATACAGAAAGATCCAAGGAAGAATAACTAGCATGGCCTGTATTTCTGTAAGAGCACTAGAAGCAAAGTTCACACATTAACTGCTTCCCTACTAACATTTGCTTGCTACATATCATTTACCCAGTGTGTACTGTCAATGATGCAGCCAGAGAATATAAGGAAGTGATGTTGGTAGGATATCTATTGTTTTAATCCTATTTTTACCTACTCCCTCCTGCAGCAGAAAGAAAAGAATGGTAAGGCAAGACTGGAGGGGATGTTCAGAAAGATTCTGCTGATGCAGAAAAAATACAAACCTTGAAGTCTGTATCCAGAAGGTAACAATTTTAACACTTATGAACTGAAGAAAAAACAATGAGGCAAAACACAAACAAATAAGGCAAGAATCTTTTAGTCCTAAGGACTTTAAACACAGTTACCTATCTGAAATTCATGATCCATGAACAAACAATGTAGGCTAGTGAACAGTGAGGGATACAAAATCAATTCACTTTAACCTAATCAGTAATAAGCCTTACCTCTAAAGAAATAAGAAAAAGATGACAGCTAGATACAATTAAAAGGACATAGAGAAAGAATAATTACAAAAGATATCATCTTAGACAGGAGAGAGAAAAGATAGTTGTACTACTTGACACCAGAAAAAGAGCGTGTTAACATAGCCGTGAAGACACCAAGAGAAGGATGCTTTTCAATCACAATGAAGCAAAATCACAAACTGTGACCAACTATGTACGTACTATAAAATGAAGTTCAAAGGTATAACATCATAATGTTTATCTCAAGGACCTGGCAGTCAAACTAATATTACAATCCAGTTATACGTTGACATATGGCATTTACTATAGTTGTCTACAGCTTTTATTCAGTTCAATATATTTTATCATATACAAGGCAGTATAAACTGTACTGAATCCAAATAAAATGTCCGCATCTAATGATCAGGTGGTATACCATCTATGTGGTATTAAAACAGAAACAGCCTCTTAAGAAAAGCAGTGGATCAATTCCTGCCCTCATCAGCTCAGCAAGGGAACATAAAATAGCTGCTATTTGACTTTACTGCTTTAGAAATCCTGCCAAGCTGAGTACAACTGCTCACAGCAAGCAGATGAAGTACGTTCCACTAATTCGCACAAGATGCTAACGTTTCATCTTCTGCTCTCCAGCAGCAGGCAAAAATATCTTACATCCCAATGTAATTTTGCCCCAGTAAAAATAGATAGATTTTTTATAAGCAAAGTCATATTAAAACTGTAAATATAAAATTGTTTTTTGCTCTATATAGCATGAAAAGACTTGGCAAATTTACACAGCAGTTTTTAATAAACTTTAATGAACAAGGTATAGCACAGGACATAAACTATGCTGGCAAGAACATAAGTCTGAAGGAATCTAAAGTAATTGTTTGCTTGAAGTCCTCGAAAAACAGAACTCAAAAAGAGTCAGAGTACAGAAGTACAGAGCCACAGCAACTCTCATTTGTCAGCTTGTTCTATAGAGTCTGTGCTTCCATTTAAGGGAAAAATGGCAAATATAGTTCATCCCAAAAAGGTCACAAATACGTGGATGAAGTGGTGGCAGTTGCATTTACAGACAGCTTGAAATAACAACTTCAATGCATCCTTCATTTTAGAAAAACGTTAACTCATCTACAATCCAGATCTCATGTAATAACTTCCTGTAAAAACTTAGCTATTTAACTTCTCCAGAAGGAAAGGATATGAAGGACTGTACCTCTCAACCGTTAATATGTCTTTATTGGCATTAACAAATGGCATTTGAAATAAATCAAATCAAAAGGGAGCTAGTTAAACTCAAATTAAGCTTAAAGAAGCGAGTTTCAGAGCAAACATATTCCATTCTGTTCAAATCTATTGTGAATTTTACATTAAGTTATTTTGGTGATTCGCATTTGCATGCTTTATTTCACGAGTGGAATATAAAAGTTACCTTTTTGTAGGTCCAGTCGAAGCTTGTAGCAAATACTGCTTAGTGACATCAAGACTGAAGAACAGTTCTCAGCTTAAGCTTACCTTACATAAATTTACTTCCTTTTCTTGAGCAAACAGTAAGACTGCATTTTAGAGAGAGAGAGAGACCTACAAAGACGCAACTTCTGGTTTCTCTTCCTTTCAGTGTTTATGACTGACTGACTACTCATTTACAGCCACCTTTGATTATAACTTTGACTGCAACTTCTGTACCTTCCCAGTTTGGACTGTCTACTAATGTTTGAGAGTATTCTAGTCAAAAGGAACCCTTCCTATAATATAACTTGATAAAACCTTTCCTCCAAGGAATCAGATTCTTTTTCAGTCTGAAATGCAATTTAACTAAGTAAATGTCAGAATCAACGAATCACATTAGTGGCGATTTCCACAGTAGTAGTAAAGGACTTTCCTCTTTTGTGCATCAGGAGACCAGATGAACTTTTCTAACATTCTGCAGAAGAAATTAAATAGAAAATGCACAGCTAAGAAAACAGCAGCATGGCAAGTAATACGTTACTGACAGAATGGTATTAGTGATACTGTTCAATGAGTGCTCAGGAGTGCAGCCGAATAAACCAACTGGGTTCGACACACAAATTTGTGGTTCTGAAGTGTCCCCTTATCTCCTATACAAACACTATCAGAATCCCTTGTAGTCAACTGAAACAAAGTGTTAAAACAGAAAGTATTTTAAAAAAATACATAAAGTAAGAGGAAGAAAACAATATAAAAGGTAAAAATAAGACTGTATTTATGAAGGCTACTAACATTCATAATGAAAGTTCCCTTTTCCTCTTCTAATGTGCAGTTGACTGAATCTGTAACTCAACATACCCTTTCGATTCCACTCCCATAATAATGCCCAACCTTTCACTTCCAAAATGCCAGAATCTATACTATATTTACCTGGCTGACTGCAATAGCCTGTGCTTATCTGGTCTGGACCAGTCAGCAGACAGACACACATTTGTTCAGCGAGTTACACAATTCTTACACTCCATTAAAATCCTACTGCATAATGCACCAAAGCAAAATGTGAGTAATAATGTTAATTATGAATATAAAAGCACAGCAGGTGCTGCATTCTGAGCCAATTAGATTTTTTGTGTTTCACCAGAAACCTTTAGCTCTACCACAAACTGTTTCAGTTATATTGTATGACATCCACAGGTACAATTTTCTTCCTTAAAATGGACAAAAGTGCTTCAGCTACAATGAGCAACTCCTCCCAGGTATAAACTTTTCTAGATAAATTTTCGTATCTTTCAAGAACCTGTAATATAAGCTCTAAACCAGAAGATGATAATAATTATTATTCCTTAAACTGCCAAGAACATAAGTACAATAAGAAAAAAAAAAATCACAGGATGTCCAGCCTTTATAAAAGACCTAGTAATAAAGTAAACTAAAATGAAAATTAGAAAATGCATAGCATTGGGATATGAACTGATTGTATAACCCCTTAATACTAGGACTGACAGTTCAGCTTTCTCTACCCTGACAGTATCGACATGTGCAATAAAAAATGAATGCAGTGGAATAGTATAGCTTTTGACATCAGATATCAGTGCCTCAGGGGATGTTAACCTACAGTAGACAGGGTTTTCAGCAGCTAAGCTATAGCAGTAACACTATGTTCTACTGCCTCTTTCAGACATGCCATTCAAAAATAATTGCCATAATATATCTTGAATTTGCAGAACTTTAGAATGTATGTTCTATTCAGATATTTGTAATGTATGCTAGAAATAAAACACTTCAACCAGTTCAACATAAGCATCTGAACATGTATTCCATTTCTTTTGTCCTTCCCACTACTCAAGTGCTCAATATCATCCACTCAGCTCAAGGCCAATCTCTCCTGTTTTCAGAGGGGTTTTTCCTCCCTTCAAAATAAATTTTCAAGGCATATGCAAATTAATAAGTATGATAAAAAAAAAATCTTATGGCCCTATATTTAGGTAGATTTTTTTTTTTAATTAAAAAGAAGAGATAACCCATCTTCAACTAAATTGTGATGCACTATTGCCAAAAGCTATAATAATTTGAAACTATGTCTGAATATATTTCAATAAAAAATTGCCTGCATTAGTTGGAATACTTCCCCAAACATTACAGACTGTTTATACAGTTCTTTCTCTTGTCCAGTGTTGCAGAACTGGGAATACTTTCATCCCCTCCATGACACAGGAATTTTAACATTGTGGAAATGAATTACTGCATTTAGTTAAGGCTCATCTGTGGGACGACAGTGAGCATTATAAGTGACATGACACTTGAGTGTTTATGGAGGAAATGTATTTAATTTCTTGTATAACTTGAGACATCTGACTGAAGGCTTTCATTTTTAATAGTGTAAATCATCAGTCAGGCCATGACATATTACAAGTTTCATTTGCTGTCCTTTGTGTTTAGAGAAAAATAAAGTCTTCTGAGCACAGTGCTGTCTAGTGAAAAACACTGAACTGTTAGCAGACGAGTCTAACTAAATCCAGCAATTTCTGCAATGTTAAAGTTCATGTGCGACTAGGGGAGGAAACCATTCCCAATTCCATAATATTAGAAGAGGTATTGTGTGGCTGATCTTTTACTCACTCTTGCTGTAGTGTTTAGGAGCTGATATTACAGCATGTCAATATAGAAAACATGTCTCAGCAATTACTCTTCACAGGAAACTCCTGCAGTAGGACAGGAAGAAGACTGAATGCAGACACAAGCTGATGAAAGCTGGAATGCCAGCTTCAGGAAATCACACTGAGGCATCTGGTATGACAATGCAACTGAAAAGGTGCAAAACAACTGACCCACCCCTTTTCTTGGGTTTCAGCTGTTAAACATCTTGAGAGGTCACCAACTGATAACTGAGGGGTCTCCACTGCTCCTCCTCTGGCAAACCTCACGTTGCTGTCAATGTTTCATAACAAGATCTCTTGACATAGCTAGGTGGGTACAACTGGTTTTGTTTGGGTTTTTTGGGGGGCTTTTGTTGTTGTTGTTGTTGTTTTGGGTTTGGTTTTGTTTTTTTTTAAAGTGTTTTCAGTGTTTATTAAAAAAATCACAGCTGTTGATCTAAGAAGCAGCCTGCATCAATTAACTACATCACTTTAAAACTTCACATGTGCAACTGTACTAGCAGAAAGGCATTTATGTGTGTGTAATCTACAAACACAAGTTGCATGAAGAGGTATGAGGAATGAAATGACATTTCTTGCTGAACTCATATCATTGTAACTGAGGAGGGAAAAAAAGTCCCCCACTCCAGAACTACATGAACTAGATACTTAAGCAGTGGTTCTCCATGAAGCCCCATATAATTTTTGGATTATCAAAGTAGTACCAGAAGAAAACACTTGTCATTTTTGGAGAAAAACAGGGAAGAAGATTTGTAAATGAAGTTTCTTAGTCTATAAGAGGACTTTTGACATCTCACATTTTCTTTCCCAGTACCTTAGTAAATTAATAAGCGATAGAACTGTTTGCCTTCCAAGCTCAAACTTGGATCTTTTTTTTTTATTTTATTATTTCAAGCAATGAATATATTAAACTCCTACAATTTTCTTTGGGGTTTTATTGTATTATATAAGAACCTTACAATCTTACATGCCAGAAAAGACAGGGTATCTGAAAATACCTGTTTAGATTTACAGAACAGTGTTCAGAAACACATTATGATTTTCTTGAGGATCTAAAGGTCAGAAAGTAAGAGAAAACAATTTTTTCTGATTGCACGTACTACTGCAATAATTTCTTACATCCATTATCAGTATTTAAGGTGCATTTATTTTAAATGAAAACATTTTCTCTTAGATCGATAGATCTGCTATTAAAAAGTTATTTAATCTGATACTAAAATATTAAAATAGTTTTGAGGCAAGAAAATTAAATAAAGTGTTTCCTGACTGTTTTAGTCCATTCTATCTGAACTGCCTTTCTAATATTTATAAACTGCTACCTGCTGTAAAATCCTTGGCATCTGTTTAGGTCATGTGCAAGAAATATCATTTTTACACAGATTTCTAATAACCTGTAGAAGATTTTATATAATGATGTTCTGGAATTCCTGAGGGATCACTGGCATAAGTGGTAGGCATAAAGTTAAAGAATCTAAGAAGTGGTACAAATAACTTCAAAAAAACCCCACAGCCCTTCTTGTCAAGAAGTGTCTTTATTTTTAACAAAAAGACTGGAACATTAAGTCACAGGTAGCCAGAGGACCTAGAAATGATTTTTGGTGATTTGTGGTGATATGATGGCTTGATAAAGATTAACTGAAATCATCCTTACAAAAACAATTTTTGGAATGAAAATGCTGAAGAACTGTTGTTAAAGGATATTAATTCTCTGTCTCAGTTTTGTTTCTTTAAACATAACAGGAGTGAAAGACATAACTAATACCCTACATAAATCAGCTTTCTTACTCATGGAGGCATGTGCACCAAAGCAGAATAGTTCAAGAGCAGAGCACTGACTCACACAAGAACTTGGGCAACGGGAGAGAAAACAGAAGGTGAAGAACAATGAAAAAGGAGAACTAATATTTGTACCCATTACAACACAGACCTACTCAGAGCATCTGAGGTGTATGCTTGTAATCTCTTTTCAGTCCCATTTCACCATATTGTGTTACGATGATTTCCACAAGATTAAGATAGAATACCATTTGATTAAATATGAAGGAACAGTAAGCTTCACTTTCTTAACTAAAGCAGCAAGAGGAATATGAAAGAAAATGTGGTCCCGTTGCTGAATGGGACAGAGAACCTGGTGACAAAGTCTAGGGAAAAGGCCAAGGTACTCAACGCCGCCTTTGCCTTAGTCTTTACTGGCAAGACCAGCCTTCAGTAATCCCAGATCCCTGAGACCAGAGGGAAAGTCTGGAGCAAGGAATACTTATCCTCAGCAGAGGAGAAGCAGATTAAGGAACATTTAAGCAAACTGGACAGACATAAATCATGGGGCCTGACAGGTTGCACCCATAAGTACCGACCAATGTCATTGCATGGCCACTCTTGTGTACTGTGCACTGCACCCAGTGCTGTACTATGTCCAGCTCTGGCCTCCCTAGTCCATAAAAGACATGGACTTAATCTAAATAATAATCTAATCTAAATCATAATCTAAAAATAAATAATTTGCCATCTTTTGCACAGGGTCAGAGTACATTTCTGGTATGCACCATCAAACGTATTGGATGAACATTGTGTGAACTTGATTATTTGACAGCAATACCATTACTTAGGGCATAATTTTTTAAAGTACTCTGTACTGTTCTAAATCTTGCCTCCAAAGCTAGTTTAAAAATAAGTGCTTTTAAAAAGAATACTTTGTCAGCTTTGCTAATATAAAATACTATAAATACACATTTATTTGCATAAGAACTAGATAACAATTTTTCATTGCTAAGGAAGGAAAGGCCAAATGAAGACTTTCAAATCTTTTGGCAGAGAGGAGAAAAATGATTACTTCAATTGTTCAATTAAAACATGGAAACAAAATCATAGTCTTTGGGCTTTCTGGAATTAAGAAGCCAATATACCTTGCTGGAAGAGTCTTAAGATTCCTCAACACTGACTTGTAAGTAAAAAAAGCCACTTCATTTTAGTGAGGACATGAGTGATGGCTGTAGTTAAGATTACATAAATGGTCAAAGAGATAGTAATACTTATTTTCCAGAAGTAGCTTTAGATATACTTGGGGCGGGGGGGAGGGTGGAGAAAGAAATGGGGGAGAGAGGGGGAAGGGGACACAAAACCCAAACAAAACAAGATACAGAAAGAAACTAATTCTATTACTAACTACGGCTAACAGAATGATAAAACTGAACCAAGCACTGTTCTCGGGGATTAGAACTACTAATCGCTTTCAGTGAAAACAAGTTAACAAAATCAAGAATTAAAGACTCAGAAATGCTATGACTATGCATGTATGATCACACTCTATTTCCTGTAAAACTATGAAACAGTATGTGATCAATTATAATATACCTAGTTCTCAATACATCATAATCTCACATGTGCGTTTTGCATTGTAAATTTATTTTAGATACAACAATTTCCCTAATCTATGAATTTCCTCCATTACAATGACCTTCTAAAGGATTTGGATCCCCGGAATTCTTTATTTTCCTTTTCTTTTTTCTTTGTTTTTAACCCATCATGATACACTGCTACGGTTGCATAACTTTTGATACAGTTGATACAGTCAGTGAATTGCAAAAGGGAAATAGTCTAGCACAGAAATGATATAAATCAATAACAAGAAGGTAATAAACAAAGATAAATTTCTCTCATGAGTTCATCATAAATAAAACCAGATAAAATGATACAGCTGATCAATACTGTCAACAACTGTGTAACAGAATTATTAGTAAGTATATAATAGTGCACTTTGGGGATCTACCTTTAGCTAAAATTTGGTTACTAGAACACAATACAACAGTAGTCTGTGATATTAAAAATTCCAGGCCTTCAGCCAGTAACGTATACTCTAAGCTGGAGCATGAGAGGCAAAAATATATGGATCCTGGGTAATTGTAGGTACCACCCACACTTTCACACAGTGCTGGTTTAATAGCCTTCCTCTAAATATTGCAGAGTAACTTATGCTTGACCATTTTGTGGACAGACGCTTCACCTAAAAAATAAAACCATAAATCCCCTAGTGCTCTTAAACAGTGTAGTTCTCCTTTATCACTTGCAAGTACTGCATTAAGTGCTGCTCTTGATGATTTCAACAGCTATTTGCCTAATTTTGGCAAACTAGAAGATATATGGTCTCCATTTCAAAAGCATATAAACAATACATCAAAGCACTGAATTCCTTGCTGATTTTTTTCCACTGCATCTGATTTACTGATCTGGAGTCATTGTTTTCTGTGGGAAATATGAAATAGAGATTACTGGTATCTTTTCAAAAGGAAATATTTGTTTCCTGATATGGTTACGGATGAATGATGACTTACAGGAATGACTTGCATTACTCCTTATTGTACTTCTTCCTATTCTAATCAAAGAGTACAGAATAGGGTCCTATATAAGAAAATTATATTTAAAAGCTCAGTTGGCTTAGATTATGTGACCTAACTCTTACCTCCACTCTTTTCAGCATCCATTAGGACCTCAGCTTTCTCTTCACTAATCCTACACTCTTCTATAGATTCAATTTCTACTTTTATATGACATATGAGTCTCCCTATTTTTAAGCATCTTTCCAGATGCTCTAACTGCATGTTCCGACTGCAAAAATAAAACTTAGAAGGTGGCTGAAGGGCTTTATCTATCGAATACCACCTTCACAATTCCAGCATTCACTCTACTGCATACCCTTGTAAACTTTGCACCATTCCTAGTCATGTACTTCATCCCTTCTTACATCTAAGCTTTTGATAAGTTGTATTGACACCTAACGGCATCCCCCAGACTTCCTCTACATTCCAGTCACATAATTTGTGTTTATTTCCTTCTTCAGCTGGAGTAATCCACTCCACTCTTTATGGCCACTCTGCTTGCCAAACATGCTCCTTAAATCCATCTGTCATTTCCTTGCCTCCAAAATTTGGCCTTTCACCTCATGATTCACTCATATTACACCTCTTCTTACATCCCTTCACCTGCTAGTCACCTTCAGACTGTAACTTCCATTCTCTGGCTTTGCAAGGACTTATATTATCAAGTTGTCTCCCCTGGCTTTTGTATTTCCTAGGCCCTAAATAGCTATTTTCTTTTGTTCCAGCTTTTCACCTTCCATACTGTCATTTATACTTGTCACACAACAAGTAGTCCTGTACAAGAAGCATCTAGCACTCCTCTTGGACAGCCATCTAATAATAATATATATTTCTATAATTTTATTTGCTTCCCCCCCTAGAATTTAAATTTTCCACTTCTCTTCCTTTCCTGATTTTAAAAATTGATCATGTAAGGAGTCAGAGAAGCCCTGGCAGGCATTGTTATGTAGCACTCTGAAAAAGCAGTTACTCTATTTCCAGTGGACATTTTCATGGCACTTCATATAAGGTAAAAGCTAAAAATCCTTACTTTAAAAGAAGCCAGGTCACTGTTAGCAAGAATGGCCTTGACAATTCCTCCACAGGTAATTATGAACTGACTGCATCGACTAATAGAAAAAAATGTATACTCTATCCAGTTAAATATTAAACTGTCGGTATTTCATGCAAGATATGGAAACACCAATTCTAATTTTCAAGCTATGCTGTTAATTAAGTAAACATTAAAATAGCTATTGTATTTTGTTGTTACTTGTTACATTTTGTTTCTACTGTGCTTCTTTGAAAAGGGTTGTGCTGCCACACAGGATGATATTTTGCTCGAAAAATGTAGAACACACATATTTCAAACTTCTTACTAAAATTAACCTGTTGATTAACTAGTAATATGGACAAAATAAGGCTGTTAAAAAGTATACAGTGCAACAGAAGAAGAAAAAAAAAAAGAATAGGCATAATATGTCTATATACATCTGACAAAGACTTTGATCCAATGTAGATCAAAGTACATAGAACCAAAATTTCCTTTTTCTTGAATCCTAACTGGAACAAAAATACTGTGGATGTTCTCGGTTGCAAAAGCATGACAGTAATTTTCATTGGTTTTTAGTTACCTGACAAGACAACTTCAACTAGGTCTCCTTCTTGGATATCTGCAGCTGATTTCACCAACTGGAGAATGTTTTCAGAGGCAGGATCATGGCGGAAAAGCAGAATTTTGTCGTACATTCCATAGAAACCACATTCAGGAAACTGCAAATACAAACCCATGAGAATTTACTACACTGTAAAACACATAACTGTAAAATACAATTAATATAATTAAGTTTTAAGGGCAGATTAGACCATTCCTCAGTCTAGTACCAACAGAATATATATTTTTTTATATATGACAATATTTATCACTATATTCTGAAAATGGCTTTTCCCCCAAGTAAGCAAGCTCATTTGCCTCTCTCTTCCTCTGTGAGCAACGTGGTGCCCACTAGGAAATAAAGAGAAAAAAAGAGAAATAAGTGCATCCCTTAGCCACTGTTGGTAACTTTTTCAAAGGCAAGTTCTGAGCAAGGTGATCTAATTAGGCCCTCCTGGAGCAGGTGTTTGGACTAGATGACCTATGGACCTCCCTTCCAGTTTATATTATTCCACAATTCTATGATCTCTCCCCAAATTGGTGCCAAAAAGATGCCCTGAGGCCAGAAGAAATATTTTTCAGCTCTGCCTAAGACGCAATGCTTAAATGATAGCTCATTAGGAAATACATATTTATTGAGACTAAAGTTACTAGACACATACTACCTTAAGTTACCAGGTACATAAAACAGTGTTTCCAAACTTAATCGTCTATTTTGATGCAAAGAAGTTGGAGCTTTGAAATCAGATTAAATCCTGTTTAAACTAAAACTAACTGTTTAAACTAAAAAAGATTTTGAAAAACTCAGAGGTTATAAACTAAACTTAAATCTAAGCAACATTTTTTTTCAGTTTTTTTTGCTGCAGCACAAAAATGTGAGTTAATTTTTTCACACTCCCGTCTTAAAGAACTAAAATTTTGTTTTGAAAACATAGCCAAGAAACCCTTTTTCTGATACAAAAGATTCAATTCAATTTTACATCACTGAACTACTCCATGCAATATTTGGGAGTTTTATCAACACGCAGTGAAGGAAACACAATGATAATCATAGCTCGAGAGATAAACTGGCAGGTTTTGAGCTTGCAATTACTTTGAAAAGAATGCAGAATAGAAGGAACCCAACAAAAAGTACTTTAAAACAATATATTCATTACTGATTACTGGAAGCTTTGGAACCTATCCAAGTATCCCAAGAAAGTTATGCTTTTTTTTTTTAAGCTTTAAAGCATGTACTGAAAAGAGAGACAAAATGGTCAGATCTCTGAAGTTTTGTCTGTCTTATTCCAGATTATACCGAATGTACCAACCCACTGATAATTCTTGGTCGGGCAGACTACCTGCCTGAAAAAAAGCTGCTGTATATAGTTATTCATGCAGGTTTTATACTGAACAGAACCAATTTCCAGACTCTGAAACATAAAACATTCTCACAGAATATCTGCAAAATTCTGCTACAGTGCATGTGTTTAAAGATGCAGAATTTTTGTTCATGTGCACTGTGCACCACATTAAAAAATCCTAGATAGATCACTTCTCTATATGATATGAGATACTATTTCAAGGCCATTTCCTTGAGCACCTTTATAATCTACTAATTATAAACGGAAAGAGTTGGCAATCTATTGCCAAACTTTGAGAAGGCTGGCAGCAACATCAACACATGTATTTCTAAACAGGCTTTACAATTACATATATAAAAGAGACACATATTTATAAAACTTTCCTAGCAATCAGTTAACCATTCATATTCACAACCTCAGTTGAATGAATGGTCACAGTGACAGCAAGGTGTACTTTACCATGTTCATAAAGCTGAAGGTGGCTTACTATGTCATGTTCAATTCACATTTCCAGAATATTTCTCACTGATGATTACCATTTCTATGTGGACCAAAAACTTGCTCTCTAAAAGTTTGGTCTGTTGCCTTCTAAAAACATTATGCATGGTTTCAGTCTTGTTAAGAGGAGCAAAAATGGTATTTTCTATTCTCATATTCCTCTGTAGAATAATGAGCATTGAATAACTTAGTTCTGTAAAAGATATGCATTACTGCATTCAAAACTTACAGAAGCAACACCAGGTGGAATAAAATTAGTAACGATGGATACTGAATTTTTTTTTATTTAAAATGAAATTGTCATATAGGCCACACTTCTAATGGAGTTGCTAGCCAGCCAAAAGTCACATCTTGTCATGAAATGACCAGTGAAGTAATGAAATGCTGCCATATCTGGATGATTCCACTGTGCAGGCATCTTCTACTTGCTTAATACTGTCTTAGAAAAGTGCCCTTTCCTGGGAAGCCAGGAACCATTCTTGACTGTATACAGGCCTTGTTATTGGTGTCTATACATCAAAAACATTGAAATTTTATTCAATTACCAAAAGAGATGTAATATTAAGGAACCATATTAACTTTAAGTTATTTTAAAAGTTTACCAAGAAGGTAAACCAGCAGAGTTTTGGAAAGAGAATGTAGACAAAACCAATTTTCATTACGCAAGACTGTGAATCTGTGCATCTTTGTGTCTTTCTGTTATTCTATAGCTGTATTTTATGCTATAGTAATATCCTTTATCAACTTAACCAAAGGAGAAGGGGCAGAAGAGACTTAAAGTTTCAGTATAATTGAAATAAACTCCTAAAGATAGTAACAACAGTAATTTTCACCTAACGGAGGAATTTCTGAGAAACAGTGCAAAAATCCTAAAAAAAGTTCCTTACATGGAATATTCTTAATCTTGCATAAAGACAACACAACCTAAATTTTCTCCCACAGTCCCAAATGTGAAAATGAAATATTTCAAGTATCATATATTTAGGATGCAGTAAATATTAAGGATTAAAACTGTAAGAATAAGCCAAATAATGCTGAAAGAACTTAATTCTCAAGGTATCATTGTTTCCAAAACTCATTAAAATAATAAATTATTCAACCTAGTTCCAAAAGCATTTTTCTAGTTCAAGACAAACTACATTCATGGCTTATATGTGAAATAGTTACTCTAACTTTTAAAGAAATTTGCTTTACATTAAGCATAAGTGGGAGCGAATCAAAGCCTTCAGAAGGAGATGTAACCTGAACTGCAATTACTCTCTTCATCCATACAGGTGCTAGCGTAGCCTAGGTAATAGAAAAGTAGATGGCACAGGCACTAAGAAACACCCAAGTGCCTTACAGAGCCATTCAACATCTGACTTAGCAGCGCTGAGCTGAACCTAAAAGCCTGCTAGAGCCACTCAGATGCCTGTGTCACAGTGCTCCATGGCTGGAGAAGCTCTTCTTCCATCACTCCAGCACTTGAGCTGGCAGCAGGCAGATTCACTCTTCTAAATGTTTTAAATTTAGAACATGCATGAGAAAGTAATCCTGGTGGGATTATAGTTTTAATTAAACAGATTCCTATCTTGCTACAGTATACAAGCCTGATGGCATGTCATAAGAGTGAGAATTTTCTTTTAAAGAATCACTGAAAAATTAAAAATATCTTTCAAAATGGGCATGGCCAATCTTTTTCAAACACTGAAAGAATTTTCTCATTTCACTGGATTTCAGAGACAGTACAGGCATTTCCCTCTGAACTCATTTCATCTTAAATTGTTTGTTCTCTCTTTATATTCCCATTCCATTTGGTCTTTTCAGATTAGCTCTGTTTTTTCTACCTATAAAAGTATTTGCTCTATTACTTATATTATATATGTATATGCATAAATTGTGTATTTTGAGGTATCACTTATTACATTCTGTAGAGAAAAATAAATTCCATCACAACATTTTTTGGTAAATTATATACAAGAATTATCTTCTGGGTTGAAGTTAGTTTTCCTCAGATAAACTACTCTTATGCCAAGAAAGCCATTTTGATGGTACAATTCTCCAAATAAAACACTGTGTAAGGACCAACTGTTGCAACAGTGACAAAAATATTTCCTCAGCTAAGCTTATTCCTGCCAACAATAATGCCGATATGCACAAACAAAAGTAAACAAAAAGTAGCCACATTGCTTGGTACTACAACACCATAAATAGCATTTATTTTTGCCAAATACAGGGCAAAATGGGAAATGTATATATGTCAAGCTACCTAAAAAGCTAACTAATTTTAAGCTAACTAAAAACTAACTAAAACCAATGGTATTTGATCTAAATTCTCAACCCTAATAAAAGCCCTTGTTTCGGTATAATAGCTGCATAAAGTGGAATTACCAGGAGTAAAATGGTCATTGTAATTTGTATAATGAGGAAATACAGCATTTCTGTAAGAATCAGGAGAGTGGAAAATTGTTTACATGGGGTTCAGAAAGAGAATCTATTTCTGGATGCTTAACAAGTCATCAGTAGTTATTAAGACATCACAACTGTCCGTATACACGTTGGTTGCCTACTCCAAGTGTGAAATAAAATGCATCCTCTTAAACTGCTTTCAGTGCGGTTTAATCTAAGGTGCATTAGTTCACAACTGAAACAGGACAAATGACCTTTACAGCATAACAACTTGTTAAACTGCCACAGTTTAATTGTGTGTTTCAAGTGTGCTCCCCCCGCTTTCTTTTTAATAGAGAAGAAGATTAGCTCTGTAACACAATCACTTAAAAACAATTTGGGTTCCAGATTCGCAATTTAGCAAAATTTCTCTATTAACATAAGACTATCCCCAGGCCTGATGTTGTTATTTATTACATATTTTCCAGTGTAAAGAGAAGAAATAGTGGACAGCATGCTTCTACGACAACTGAAAGGTTCAGCACACCTGAAGATAACTTGAAAATTTGGTTCACCATAGACACTGAAGTTCTGGAAAACTCAGAGTAATTTTTAACAAAACCCCTTAAAAAAATCAAAAGAAAATACAAATGAAAAGGAATGCAATTACTATTGAAGAGAATATCCAATGTGCAATATGAATCCTTTTAAGAGCCTTATTTCTGTTTTCCAAACTTGTACTTTCAATTTTGCTACTTAAGGTCAATTTATGAGAGATGTGTAAGACTATTAGGAAGATACATCATATTAGATATATCTTCCATAAGAAGGAAGGTTCTTTAGCCTAGACACATGCAGTCCCTGTCTGGGATCTGGGCATAAATGATTACAGTCTTCAAATACATAAAAGACTGGTGCTGACAGGAGGGGAATAATCTGTTTCTCCTCTGCATGGAACGTTAAGGATTAGCAAATCTAAAGCATAGAAAGAGATATAATGCAGCGAATCAGACTGGAGACAAGGAAAGCTTTGCAAGGATAAGAATTTTTAAAAATCTTATTGTTTGCCTAAGAAAGGGAATCTTTATTACTGGAGAGATTTTTAACAGAACAAATCAAACAAATGTCAGGAATCTGACTGCTGATCTTTCCATGTTGGGATAGAAGGATAAAGTAGATAACCTCATATGACCTAATGATCATGATGCTGAAAAATCTACGATCTAGAATAAATGGGGACAAAAGTTTTATATTATCTATTTACTTATTTACTGAGTCCAACTCTCCCTGCCCACAGCAATGTTAAATCTTGTTTATGCCTATCCACAGGGATATTAGGTCAAAAAAATGCTAACCTTAGCATGACTGCTCTCAGTAAAACTGTCATTATCATACAGAGGAAACTCTGTATTACACATCCACAGGTTTTGTTCATTAATTTACTAAATCAAAGGTAATTTAATACAAAGAGATTTTTTTAAAAATGAAAATATAAATTATCCTAAGAAGAGGTACAAGTATTAGCTTTGCTATAAGAGCAGTTAATGTTATCCAGCCTTGCTATGTAGATACCACTCATTATTATATCAGCGCAACGGGCTTACAGTGGAAGCACTGTATGGTTCCCTCATTCTGTATTACTGGTAAGCAGCCTTAATGTACCAGAGGGATATTGTAGTACACTATGGGAAAACTGTTGTGAAGGTTATATCACATATAAACAACTACTACTCTCAAAGCAAACTATTATCTAATCTATAACATGCTCTTCTGCAAGAAAGGAAATACAATATACTATTTTTCATCATACTGACAATGACATTTTAAAAAAAAAAAAAAATCACTCCCATGAAGAAACAATATTCTGGCAGTAAAGAAACTGACTGTTTACCAGGCTTAAAACTTCAAGGAAGATCTGGATTCTGTGCCCTTTATAGGGCTGCACTGAATTGACTTACAAATTGACTACTACTGATCAGTGTAACTATTTATAAAGCACACACATATAAGTTTGCAGGATAAAAGGTTTCAGTCATTAGTGTAAAACAGCATTCATGTAGACAATTATGTCACTGTAAAGTCGAATGATTTCAGACAGCTTGATGAGGAAAACTTGTAATTTAGAGATCATCTCCATTTAAAAATCAGCTTTCATGGATGGCACAGGGGGGCTGTCTGAAGTTTTAGCAAGACAATGTTTCTGGATCAAGCTGCGAGTTATTTCTTACTTGTCCACTTTAAAAAGGAGAATGAAATATTCTATTAACAGATAGTGTTCATTACTGTTTCTTGCAGAGATTACAAATATATTGCAATTCTGAATACAATGCATTTATTGTTGGATAACAGTGATTTCAATTTGTTAGTTTATTACCTTTTAAACTATTAATATTTACTGAATAGAGATGCAGCAATCATTCACAGACTGTGAATACTACTTTAGTACTACTTTAATCAATTACATCTCCACAAGAAATAAAATGCATTTACATACCTCTCAAGAGGTGTGATTATCCTAAGGTTTACTTCTAAAAATTTCCAACAACAAAGACCTAAATGTCAGTTTTCAGCACTCCCACCCTTGCTTTTTCAACAATGCTTGTCTCATAATATGCCAATAGTTTCTCCTTACATGTACTGTAGCATTACCACAATAAAAGTGTATTATTTGGGAAAAGCGTAACAGACTTTCATTCCAAACATTGAGCCTTAAAAATCTTCATATAAAACATGTTTTATATGATATTGTAGCAGCTTTTATGGTAAAAAACAGGAAGCACTACTAGCATTTGAAGTCACCTGTAAGCAGACTGAAGTTGTGTGCTTCTTTCATTTCCTGAAAATATCACGTAACCGTTATCTACCCATAAGACCTAAAAAAACCCCAAACAAACCCAAAAACCAAAACCAAAACCAAACCGCTTTTTCAGATGAAAAAAACTGCTGGTCAGGATCTCAAGTAATAATTAGGTATTGCCCAGCTTGTGGGTACAATGGCAGCAGATTATCCATAAAACACAGGGCAAAAGGAAGCTTAGCACTAACCTTTCCTCAGCAGATACCAAAGCGGAAGCAATCATTGAAGTGTTTTTACCCTCAGCAACTGTAAACATCTCAAGAAAATCCACCAAAATATTTCACCAATAACTGTACAGAAGCCAAATCATTATGCAAATTCTGGGTTTTCATTTAAAAAGACTTCAAGTGATACTACAAAAAAATTGCAGACTCATTAAATTTCAACAACTAGAACCTTTAATTATAAGTATTCAGTAATTAATTTAATCCATTATCAATTGTATCAGTCAATAACTTCAATGGCATATGTCCAGCCACATGCAGACACCAGCTGAACTATGTACGTCCACACTGTGCTGTCTTATTAACAAGTGTTCTCAATACAAGGATCAAAGACAAACTGCTGAAAAAAACCTGGTGATATTTAAAACTCTATCCAATTATTGTGACAATCAAATGGTTTTATTATTAAGAAACAGAACTTTAAAAGACCTAATATATAGAAATGTTAATGTATTTCCAATATTAATTGGGAAGCTTTCAATAATTAATAATAATTAACCAGAGTAATTTGAATAGAGAAGGTATTCAGCCTTCCTCTTGCTGTAGTAAAGCACAATTTCTAATAGAAATTAACCAAAAGGAAAGGTGAGACTGTCTAAGGTGAGACAACTCACTCACCAGTTTGGTTTAATAATTGCATATTTGGAAGATTATCAAAGTAGATACCTCAAATGAAAAACTGATAAGAAATAAATTTCTTCCACATGAAGAACTTTATGTGGAAGTGCTGGAAAACACATACTCTAAACATTGACACTGGTTTCAGTGTAATTACTAATGTAATCCAATAGTCAAAAAAGTGTGTTGCTGTGATCGTTTTGCAAAAATACTTCTTTCAACATACTAAAATTTTCATGTTTTTTGTAACAGAACAGGTAGACAGATTCTCAGTGCTAAAGGTGCAAAAGGAAAAAAAAAAAGTCCTCCTCTTCTTTCTGTCTTTTTGTACGTTACTACAACTTTGCACGTTTCCTGTAAGGGATAGTTTCTGTTGCTTTATTCTAGGAAGTAATGAGAGTTGTCTTTCTAATTTTTTCAGTCATAATTGACCTTTTTCTTAACATTAAATTGAACTATGTCTTTTTTAGTGAGAACTACTTTTTCCTTCTAAGAAGTAGCTAATTCTTCCTTCTAAATTAGTTAGATTTTTGCAAGCCTTCCTCTTAGAGAAGTCCTTAGTGATAACCGTAGCAGCAACAAGAACCTTGATAAAACCTGGAAGTCTTTCACAGCACGAAGATAATGATCCAGCACACATAAGGACTGTGGGCTAAACAATGTCTTCACAGCATGTGGAGAAGTTGAGTCATGCTGAATGTTTGTTGACCTAACCTAACTTGCTAAAACACAAATTAGGTTGACCTAACCTAAACAAGGTTGTTGACCTAACCCTAACTTGTTTAAAAATAAATAAATAAATAGTCTTACATGGATACAACTGTTTTAAAATAAAGATACAAACGTACAGAATTTTTGAAACAATCATATTAACCAAATGGAAACTTTCTTCTTTTACATTCTTAAAATAACGATGCATTTCATTTTTAGAAGTCAGGATTTCCTTTCTCTGCAGAGGTTACAACACAGCAAATTCATGACACTGAGAAAAGCGGAGAATTTTTGGCCAAGAGGACTGCCTAAATTCTCATTTAATGGTGGCAGTCACTGTTAACTCACTTGCAAAATTCAAAGAGATTTTTAAAAGGCTCTATTTACCAAGCTCAAAGCTATCATGAACATATTAGCCTTTCCTTCATGCATAAAGAAATACCACAAGACTTCACGGCTTTGTTGTAAAAAGTATCAGTCAGTATTCAAAGACTTTCTTCACATACACCACTACAGCTACTACAAACTAACATAAACTCTGGAGTTTAAATAGAAGTTCACGCTATGGTTATACAGAATATATGCAGTAACAGTTAGAACATAAGCTGGTGCCTGCTCCGCCTCATTCCAGGATGTTTTATGCTGTGCTTAAGACATCTCAGAAATGGTGACTCTCTCTAGACCTTCCAGTGACTGCCTTTTCTCTTGCCACACAGCCAAACAGCAAGGATAGGCAAAACTGCCCATTTCCTTTCCTTCCCACCCTTCTTTCTTGTTTCATTTCCCCTGGCAATCAGCTTTCAGTTTTACAGGAAAAAAAAGTATCAGAAAATATAAGGAATAGTACTAACCATCTTGATACTGCCTGCATTGCAGTACCACCCAAGACAGGCTTAGGTCAAGTCCATTTGTCACAGGTACAGAAAGGAAGACAAATGATTGATTAACAAAGATCTTGCAACAGAAGAAACCTTGAAAGCCTAGGAAGAGAAATGACCAGAGCAAAGAAAATACATGTAGAACGGAAGAATAGAACAGACTTTGAGGTCTTGTGAGCCTTGAGGATAGCAGCAAGGAGCCAGGTTTACAAGGGTTAAAACAGTGAATGGGAACAGCAGCATAGGTCCTTGCTTCCTTTTTGCCTTTGCATTCCCGAAAAAGTATTAGATTTGCTTCTGATCAAATCGCTAAGTAAAACAGAGAAGTTTCTAAGATTATGCCCACTAAACCAGCCAGGAACCATTCTCTGGATCCGAGGCTAAGTAGCAGCGAAATGGCTCACTGCCATATAGCTGACCTCTCTCCCCAGAAGCAGGGAGACAACATTCCCACTGCTTATTTTAAACAGTCACTTACACACATTAGGACCAAAAACATGTCTGGACATCATCTGAAATAGTGTGATTTAGCAGAGTTCAAATTGTATCAGGAAGCACACAAGTGAACAACTGAAAACCTTACATGATTTTGGGGCAGTGCTCGAGCCTGTATTCTTATTTTGGTTTATTTAAAGATATAGTCATACATATAACTCCAGAGAACGACCACCAGTTGGAACATTCCTAACATCAGTCAAACTACTTCACTAACACTTTAATATGGGTGGCATCATTCCCTCTTTACAATATTTATTCTTCTTTTTACTTTTTTACTACAATCCTTGATTAATTGCGTGTTCTATAAAGCACAAAGCGGTACCTGCAGCACAGAAGTTAATAAGCCTTTTCCAAGTGGGCTATCAGGAAAGAGCAAACTTCTTATTGTTCATCATGTAAACAATATTTTAAATAGAAAATAAGCACATATAAATATTTTGCTAATTCTGTTTGCTGCAGTGATTTGCTGCACAAGTCCGATGCCTTCATCTCTCAGATCAGGAACAGAGTACTTTGCCCACACACCCTGATTTGGACTCGCACCAGACTACAACTTTTTTTCTACAGCTGCCATCTATGGAACAAAGATGATCATAGAGGAAAAATACAGCTGAGCTCCCTCACAGAAATATCTCTGAAAAAGATGAAACATAGCCATGGTGAAACATAGGAACGTGGCTATTTTGGAGAGAGCCTGACCTCTGAGTAACCTTTTTGTCAGCCTCTTTCAGTACAGGTTCTTCCCTGTGGCCATTCAGGGCAGGAGTTGCTTCCTTCACATAATATCTTTAAACAAACACGTTCTCCTACTACCTACGCTGCCTGCCACTGCATGTCGGCTTGCCTTCTGTCACTCAAATTGCTAACTGCCAAAAAAATTGAGTACACACCACATTATTCAAGCTACTTGTACGCACACTTTAAAAACTCCCAGTTCAGGGCAAGCAGCAAGAGATATAGGCAGAGAATCAAAATAAAAGCATCTTAACAATACTACATGGCATTTTTTCAAATCTAGACTCTTCTACCCAACAGCAAACAGTAAGCAAAGCTGAGACAACAGAAACATGCCTCAAAAAGGTTTAAATTTTACTTGTGTGGTTGCAATTGAAAACTTCAGTAAAATCATTGTGACTTTGTAGATCCTGATTCCCGGTAATGTTGCTTCAGTGATTTTAAAAAATCTGAAGACTGAGAGGGAAAGTTTTCTCTCATTGCTCCTGAACTGAGCCTGGCAAGTGGCTGCGGGCTCGGGTCAACCCACCGCAGCTCAATGCAATTAAACATGAACAATCTTAAATTGTTAAATTAAACTTCTCTCTCAAACAAAGAGAACTTTAGCATACTTAGTGTAACTCTATTTGTGCTACCACAAGATACTAATACAACTTTCTCCATTTCCATTAAAAAGATTTATTTTTCATTGAGACTTCTGTGGACGTACTTCGTTCTGAATTACTGCATGGAACGGGCTACCAAAAAATACATGTTGATTATGTCTTGGAAATTGATTTTCACAAATACCATGTAAAGACTACCTTAATTTAAAATAACCTCTGACTCTTAAATATAATTAATCTTCTCCAGGAGTTAGCTTTTTTACTGTTACTTCCTCAGCATTTTGTGAATATCCTATTGCAGCTTCCAATGCAATGAACATGATGCAGAGTCAAGCAGATGTAAAGAAAGAGTAAGTCCAATAACTCAGAGAGAAAACACTCAAATAATTTTGTCACATAAAAATTCTAAAAGTTAATGTGCCATGCAAATCAAAACACACTTGTATAGCTGATTTCTCTATCATGTAGATTAAGAGGTTAATTCGACAGAAGTATTTAGAAAAGTAATAATAATAATAATAAAAAACACACAAGAATGAGATTCAAAAGAGAAACTGGTCTTCACATCCTGTTGGAGCCAAAAGTATTATCACATATGACTACAACTGCATATGTTGCATAATATCCCTGAAAATTTTCACTGGCAGAAGCACTGAGGGAGAGCCCTAACAGTTTGTGTCTTTCTTGGTTATTTCATACTGATAGTTTGGGAGCACTGTTCTACTAACACTGATCCATTAATGCCACATTTCTCTAAGGCAAGACAGGGACCGTGGCAGAAAGGTTCCTACAGTTCCTGTATATGTTCTCTGTGCAGCCCAACACTGTCCACCCCAGTACAGAATTATGGAGCTTCCTGTGAAACATTTAGGAGAACGTGACAACAACAGTGTCAGATTGTTGACAGGCATCCATTTTTGTAGATGCTTCATGAACAGATTGCAGTTCTCACCAAGGAGGTTGAGAACTGGAGCAGAAACTTTCATGCCCTTCAGGGAACAGGCAGAAAAAGGGTGATGAATCACTAACAAAATCAAGTATTTTTTCTACTTCCTTTAATCAAAAAAAGATTTAAGACAGTGACTGATGAGTCCCTTGCTCACAGGCATTCACTGTTTCTGAAGGTGAAGTCTTCCTAATTCTATGCCATATACTACATCTGGGAAAACAAATACCTAATTTAAGAAAGATGAAAAGAAAACAATTCAAGAGCCAATTCTATACATTATTGAAAAAACAACCAACCATCCTCCCCCAAAAAACCCCAAACAAAACCCCAACATTTCTGTGAGGCTCTACCACCAGATGTGTTTTAGCTATCTCTGAGCAAGCATTACAACAATTCAGGAGCCTCAGTCATGTACATAACTCAATAAACTACACATAGAACAAGTGTTTTTGATCTTTTTACAGGTTGCACAACACAGAACCTGCTTACATGAAGTCAAAGTTTCTGTGTATGAGGTAAGAGACCTAGACAGATCTAATAAAGGTAAGAGATCTAGAGATCATCCTCACTTCTTTATACCTCTACTTTGCTTCCAAAGTATGCTTCATTTCCTTCAAGATAGATGTCAGTTTAGATAATTGCTTAAAGATAAACTTGAAACTCTTCTTCGCAAAGAAACAGAAAACAAAACAGCTCTGATGAAGACTACTGTTTTAATTAAAGCATTCCCAAATACGTGGGTTCCTCCTGAAAAAGCAGAACTCCCCTACAATTTGAATAAAGTGCTAAGAGCGATTTCAAAAATTACTTTCTCTTTCAACCGCTCACAACATTAATTCTATATTCCATGAAATACAGTAAAAGCCATCTGAAAAGATACTTGTAAAGGGCTCTCTTCTACTGAATTTAATAGAAATGTGGATTTTTTTTTTAAGTGTAAGCAGCATGTTGGTTCAGCTTTTAGCACTAATAACTACTTTGCTGCTTGGTCAGTTCTCTATTGTACTTTCATTTATTAATATCTAGGATCCTTATTAATAAAGGATAAAGAGACAACACCAAATAACAGGATTACTGGGCTCCCTAATCCTATAATGAATATGATCAAGAGATTATAACAGGAGAAAAGGCTGAGCGCCCTTATGTTGGACGCCAGTTCCTCATGAGTACACATACCTGGAACCAGGTCTGCACAGGGAGACAGATCACTGACTTATAAATACAAACTCATAAAATCATGTCATACACATTAATTCCCCATTCAAAGTGTGGCTTAGAAAAGCCAAAATACTAAGAGGACACCGGTCAGAACAGCCAGTAAAAAACATTAGGACAAAAATGTCTGTAAATGATTGTTTTATGCAAATTTAGCATCTCTTTGCAGATCTGAGTAAGGCATGTCATGGAAGGTTTGGGATTCATTGTCCATGACACCCAAAAGGATCTTGTTTCTCAAACACCTGTTTGGGGATAGGAAAACAGCATGATTTTATTTTTTTTAACATGACAAAAAAAATGGCAGCTTTTATACGATAATACTAGCGATACATATAGTCTTCCAGACAGTGAGTCACTCAGGAAGAGGCCATTTGGGTTTCTAGGCCTTCCTACTTCAAAGTTTCAAGCTGTACTGTACAACTTTTCAAACACAGTACTAATCATTAGGCCAGGACAAAATCACTAAAGAAACAGAAACCACTGAAAGATGTATGGGATCACAAACAGATCACAACAAAGTTTCTGTGTCTGTAACAGGCACTCAACAGAAACTGGACAGTTAAGAGATTAAAAATAAAAAAATCCTCCTGAGAGCAAAGGCCTAAACTAAGGTTCCCATCCCCAAACTTCTTGTCAGCAATATTGTTTCTTAACAAAAGTGCTTGTACATACACACTGCTGTGTTTCCATTTGCATCCAGTATGTCCTTTAATAACACGTATGCTCTGAAGGAAAATCTCTCAGCACACTCAGGCATATAGATTAAACATACGTTTAAGTCTTCTGTGAATCTAGGAACACTTTCACAGAACTAGGAAAATCACTTAAAGAGAAGCACATGAATAAACCTTAAGGTTAATTTTTTTAATTGATTTCAAAAAATAAATGCACTAAACACAGAAATTGCCAGGTTGCAAAAGGAGCTTTAATGTATACATACAGAAATAGCATGTTCAGAACAGAAAGTTGATAGCAACACATATAAATAGAAACTTAAGAGTTGTAGAAAACCACAAAGGAAAGCCAGAAGATATGTGGAAATATTACTGTCAGCATACTTAAAGCACATTAAAAGTTTTGCTAATACTTTAGGAATTAAAAGACCTATAACAATTCTACCATCCATAAGTATTTATCAATCAGTCTCCCTCCCCCCCTTTTTCGGGAAAAGGCACTATTAGGAATTAATGATGAAACACCTTCTACTGTAACACCAGTTGATATGAAAGTTGAAGAGGACTCACTGAAGCTGCACACATACTGGCAAGTCCAAAAAACTTTAAAGCAAAATTGAAAGAGCTGTAAAGTCAATGGTTGGGTTCTGGAGCAACCAAAAGGAGGAAAACTAATGTGCTGCTTTTTTAAAAAGGGAAACAGAGCAACCTGCATAACTCTAGACTTCTCAAAATAACGGAACAAAAGATACACAGTTCAACAAATGAAAACATGAAGGACAGTAGTACTATTAAACTACCATCTTGGCTTATGGAAAAACCAAGTAACTAAGTAATGTAACGAGGAGACTGCACAAACATACTTAACAGCGACACGAAGTCAGACTTTGCAAAATATTATGTCAGGCCCCTGGAAACATGGAATGCAAGCTGCTCTGATGTAAGAGGGACTCTATTCTGAAAAGCCATGATGCAATGTAGCTAATGTAGTGGGTAATTAGATGAACATGCACTCTTGGTGAACTGCTTTTGCCATAAACTGGGGAATATCAAAGAAGCATATGGATTTATTACCTCTGCTTTTGGCATTGATGCAACTGCAACTGGAAGTCTGTACTCATACCTAGCATTTAAAAATCAAAAAACTAGCACATGGGAGAAAGGCCTCAGAAGAATGACAGAATAATTAAGGAACTGAAAGACATGCTCTCCTGTATGTGGCAGCAGGGGATTAAACTGTTTAATTTCTAAAGGAAGGTCAGGATGTGATCGTTTTTGATAAGCATCAGTATGAGAAAGTGAAATCTGATTATCTATTGATTCATCTGCCTTGCAGACAAAGACACTGCAAGTTCCAATTTCTGACAGCTGAGGCTATGTAGAATTAGATTACACAACAATTATTTTACTGGTCCCATTTCTTCTTTTTTGCTTATTTTAAGTAGATAAAACAAGTGCTGACTGAAAAACGAATATAGTAGTGCTATTTCCACATTATTGGATTTTTGTTTCCAAAAGAGATGCACTGTTTGAAAAGGAATTAATCCAGACAACTCCTACGGCCTTTCTTATATAAAAAAAAAAAATTAGAACAAATTACCATAATGTCATACTCTTTTAATCAGCAACAACACTCACAGTCAGGCTAACCGGACAAAGCTAACAGCTTTCTTTGGACTCTTCTCAGAGCATCTTTTTCTTTTTTATCCTCAGGATGACAAAATAGGTATCTAATATATCAGATATTGGACATTATCCTGCCCCTCAATTCTGGCATTGACAAGTCCTTTAATGTAATATTCTGTCTGATTCTGGGTGCCCAGAGACAGCCCAAGGACAGGGGAGATGAGGGGTAGGGGGTGTGGGGGGGAGGGGGTGGGTGGGAGAGAGAGAGTGTTTTCTGTAAAATGTGATATAAAAGGAAGGATTTAAAGAGCTAAGCAATGATTAGGGGAAAGCAGATAGATCGAAGTCTTTGACAGTCTTTAGTTCTGTTAGCCAGTAAGGAGTTCATACAAAGGGGATTTAAGTTAAATATTAATTAAGGATAGGTTAAAAACTGGCAATGACTTTTTGGGGAGGCTTTGGCATCTCTGTCACTGGAGGTTCTCAGAACAGGATAGACAGAGAAGAAGGTAGAGCTGATCCAGTCTTGGAGAGGAGGAAGTCCTTTTTGGGTCTTTCTACCCCTGTATCTACAACTTGTGTCTTCTGAAAGACACAAGAAAAAATTACTTACAGTTTAGGATAGAAAAATAAACTATGTAAGGCACATTCCTACAATTTAACGTTCCTTTCTGTTAAGTCACACTCCAGTGACCTTCCTTTCTGAGTATCTGAAATTCCCATTGTAAGTTCAACTGGAGAAATACTTTCCCATTTTTTATCCTGAACTGTGTGTAGAGTTCCTCTGCAACATTACATAGCTGCCACATTTCACAAGGGAAGTTTTTGCATCTCAGTGTGGTTGAATACATGTCCACCCCCATCCAACTAGTACTGACAGATTATTTGACAGTTGAATTTCAGTCATACCTATCTGCCTCAAGAATATCTTTAAACATCAAGACAAAGTTTAACAAGAGTTTAATATGTCTGGGATGTGCATCTTAGAAATCATATCTCTAACAGATGAAATGAACATACTGTCAACCCTAAAGTCCTGCATGGGTTTGCCCCTCTTCAACTACCCACTCTCATCTTCCAATACTTAAGTGTTTAATTTTTCCAGTACAGAATTTCACACTCACTAAATCTCTTCTCGTACAACAGGACCGATATTCAACAGTATTGTTCTCAGGGTGAACAAGTGACCGAAACTTTCCCCATGGCTCTGTCCATCTGATGTTGGACTTTACATAGGTCCCCTATTGTTTTTGATGGGATTGAAGTTCTCCTAGTGCTAAAAAAACTGTAAATGCTCTTGTGAATACATATTGACTTAATCATGTCTCTGAATATTTAATTTCAAGTGCTGGCTCCTGCCTTCTTGCAAACACAGCATCACTCAATGTATCTTTAAAAAAAATCTGTTTTGATGTACTTTTTATTCATTGTACAGTGCTACAATTTTCAGTTGCACAACCGTGTTCCACAATTGATGCTGGAATTTTAAAAAAATGTGTTTTTTAGAGTTGTCTTCTTAACAATGGCTTAAACAAGGGCATAAAATAAAGATATTATTATGATTTTTTTCTCTTAAAGTCAGACCTGTTCAATTATAAAAGCTGCAAAAAAGAAATTTACACCGAGAACAAAAAGGTGGACCAGCTCCTGGAAGCTACTGGTTCACAGGGTAATTTCATATAGAATACCATATTAAAAATATACTGCTTACAGCAAAGAAATTATGGCTTCCTGCCTTTTATAGAGAAACTGAAGTCTTTGGCACGAACCACAATATTTTGAAGAGCACTACAAGCAAAGTCAAAATTCTGTTCCTGCCAGGGGAAAGGCAGCTGTCACATTAAACTAAGAAAACTTTTCAGACCTTCATCTAACATGTAAAGAAACCCTTCTAAGTTCTAATAACAAACGAGTCATTGTAAAATAATCTCATTTGCTTGAAGTCTCAGCCATTTGGCACCCAGCCAGAGGGGGGTGAAGAGCCAGACACTTGATACACGAAGTTCCTAGCAACTAGAAGTCTGCAGGGAGCAGGAGATTGTATTACCAGCAGCTGAGCGAACAAGATCTCAAGATATTACAGAGGAATACACAGAATTCAGTTTTTGTGGGCCTTCTTAGCCTTTTGCAATAGATCAGAAGCAGGAAGATGGGCAGTAAAGTTCACAGCCAAAGGGGGCAGAAACCTATATGTCACATAAACTGCATGACACTACAAATGTGGCATAAAAATGTTAGGAGACGAACTTCTGGTGAAAGGAACATAGAGGGAACGATATGGGCAGCCTCACTCATCACCATTTTAAAACCCAGTAACTCAGCTAAGCTGTTTGAATTTTCTGCTCATAGCTAAGACAGTCATCTTTTCTAGTAAGACAAAAAAACTTCTGAGTTTTGTTGGTTGAACTTTCAAGTCCTCTTCCACCCCACTCATCTTTTCTTACACAGCAAAAGAAAGAGGTGAGTAAAGTGACATGTAACTAAAAAGAGTAATCCAATTTTTTCATTCAGAAACAATGTTGGTTAATCCATTTAGCTGTGACCACATTCATTTTTCTTGAGTGCTGCAGTGAGCCACAAATTCTCAGTGCACACCACAAGGAACAGACTCCTGGCCAGTGCAGGATTCAGAGAATATGCCAGGGTCCAAACCAAGCCAGACCAGCTGCAGCTGGGTACTTCTGCTCTGCATCCTTTATGCATGATACTTACCCAGCATTTCCCATGCCCAATATTGAATGTTCAAGGTACTCCATACACAGACATCTACTGCGGCATGCTCACTACCCACATGCCACCTATTAGGCACCCTTTGCTCCACCCAGCTCCTGACATTTTTACCCACTCCACCAGCACTGAAGGGGTCACTGCAATCATAAAAACATTTAATGATCATTTAAAAACATAAATCTAAGTATTTTCCATGACATGTCCAACTGTTTTGATTCTCTACAAGCGGCAGCATTCTTACTATGCATCACTAAGCGATGAAATAACAGATGCATGTGTTAAGATTATGACAAACACTTCCCTTTCATTGTATCAGGTCCTCTGTAACTGCAAAGAGAAAATTCAGGCTTTTTTTCCTTGCAGTGTTTATGAAAGTACTTTAAAGATAATATTTGTGCTTCCTGAATGGCTTCTCTTTTTTCCTCACAGCAACAAATACTTTTACTCAACTAATTATTTATTATCAGCAGGTAATTTTACGTCAATTATTTCTTGCCTCTAAAACCATGAATGCACAACTGTGTGAGAACAAAGCTATAAATATTTCAAATAAACACCCATCCAAGTACAGTGATCCAGCATGCTATCTTTAACTGCCAACACCTATGGGTTCAACAACAACAAATGACATTCCAGAAGCCTAAAGCAATCACTGAAGAACGCTTCATGGGTTATACCACCTTTGATTCACTTTATGCAATGTACCATTAGAAGCATACATTGATGATTAATTGCTATGCTCCAACAAAGTAAATAGGCTCTTGAAACTGGATACAATGCACTCAAAGATCAATCTGACTTTCTGGAATTTTCAACAGGGTAAAATGACTGAGGCCATGATTTAAAAGCATCTGGTAATTCTCTTATGCATGATAAGTTAAAATTGACTTTTAAGAACTAGATTCTCTTGGTTCACATTCATTTCTTATTGTTGTGCTGATCATATGTAACCTGTACCACAGTAAAACCTACAATGTAGTAAGAAAGCTAAAAAAAAAGTCAAATGGAAAGAATTAAATATATAACCATCCATTAAGGGGATGCATGCAAGCAGAAGTTCTGTTCTGTACAATCAATTATATTTTCCTCACCGATGATTCACCAGCAACATCTTTTCCACTATTGTGTCACCTATCCACAGAAAAGAAAGGGTTTTTTTATTACTCACAAATAAAGTTGAAGTCCAGCAAAATGAGAACAACAAAAAAAAAATCAACAGGTAGCAAAAAGAAAGCTTAATGAAGTAGAAACAAAATGTCTCTATTATTATGGAAAGTAAAATCTGAATATAGACCAAATTACTGGGGCCAGAAAAAATTTTGAATGCACAGATGTGGATTTTATATCCACAGGCAGGCGCACATTCAAATTATGTGCAAGTTTACATTGTGCTTATTGGTTTCTGACCATTCCCTCCTTCCCACCCACTGGTCCTTCTTTAGGCCTATCTGATTAGAGACTGCAGATCATCTTCACCCACAACCACAAACCTGGTTGTGGCAAGAACCTCTTGCCTACAGAAGTCTGTGCCGATAACCTCCTTCTGAAAAAATTCACTACTCAGAGAAAGTTACTTTTCCGAAAAGCCATAAGAACTGCTCACTTCTCACCATACAGCAAAAAATACAGATATGCAATGTGGGGCTTCTAATTTCAACCACTTAAAAGATAATTAAATAAGGAGTAGTCAGAAATCTTCTTTGCAACTGTTTATTTTTGTATTCTTGTAAAGGTAAGAAGACAAAAAGTTTAATGCTCTTCAGTGCAATGGTAATACATCTATTGTTCCTCAACACCACTCAAAATCATTCCAACTTGCAAACTTGCCTATATTTTGTTAAATCTCTTGTCTTAAATACAGGCCAGTTCCTTTTTTTGCTCTGAAGTTTTTACAACCACGAAAGTGGAGGAAAATGACCAGTCTGCAGTGGTTGACTCAGGAAAAAAAGTCTGGGTGAGGGCAAATCACCAGCAGCTTGGTCTGCCTACTGGGTATAAGATCCAAAGAGCCCATGCCAACTTTCCCACATCACAGCAGCCTCCTCCTCCCTTCCCCCTGAACTACAGCTGGCTTTGAGAGAAAAGCACTTGATTTCACCCAAAATCCCATGCAATTAAAACAATGGAATCATCTGATCCTGAATGAAACTAGTTGTATTTATGAAAAAGCTGAAGGAAAAAGAAAAAAAAAATGAATAAATGAACTATGCTGTTAAGAGGAATTTTAAACGAAAGAGAAGTCTTCACATCTTCACACTGGTATTTAAAAAAATAAATTAAAAAAAAAAATTCATTCTGCCGACGATTACTGCCAAACTGGAAAAAAATCCTTCTGGCTAAAATGAAATATGCATAAATATACAGGAGTGACAAAAGACTATTTTTTTGCTTTCAGAGCACTATAATTTTACTTAAATGGTAGGTGTTCTTTCTAAACAGAATGGCATTTCAAAGAGACATCCAATCCTGTATTTCAAATGCAGCAGTCATCTCTGAAACAGGGTCTTTAAGAAAATTTCAAAAGAGCAAGAAGCAAATTATTGAAAAAAACTTATCAACTGTATTTTGAATAAAAATATAATCATCAGGAAACAAATGCACCTCTCCCTACCCCCATTCTCCTTCCTCCAAAGACCATGCCCGCATAAAGATACAAGAAGCCACTAAACCACAGAGTCCCATGCCTGCCAACCGCAATGGCTAAATAACTTGCCATGTATCAGCATCATTTTACATGAAAGCCTTCCCTTGAGATTTCGAAATAAATAAAAATGTATATAACAAAGTGATCACTGAAACTGAATGCGAACATCTTAAAATCTGTAGCTTTTAACAATTATTTCTTCTTTACTAAGAAAGGTGAGTTTATGTCCTTACACTAGCATACAATGCATCTCTTTACAGTGGCTTGAGTAGATCAAGTTGGAGGGCTTTTTTCCTAATGACAAAAATAGCAAACTTGCTACAGAGTTTACTTTTACTAATTGATTCTAATTGTTTATCCTTCACAACTATGATTAGAGGAAGAAGCATAAGGAGAGAATATGAAAGATGAATTTAAATAACAAGAACATTAAGTTTGGCCAATGCCAGTGAACGAGTGTGATGAGAGGAGAACAGTGCACAAAATTCCTTGAACACTGATTCCAGAACTAGAGTGATGGAGGATCTGGGTCTCATATCCAACAACTACTTCAATCTCTCCTACCCTTAAAGAAAGGCAGAAAGGAGCATTTTAGTCTCCGTTTTCCAACCAGGGTCCTTTGAGAGGCCCAAGAGTGAAAAAGGGCACATACTTCACATTTATATCCACAATTATAGCATACCAAGGGCCACTGATGGTAGTTCGAATTCAAATACTTCTTAGGATGTTACTTTTATTTACCTGTTTCATCTGTCATCCTTCATTTTTTAAACAAGTGACTTCCTTTACACATTGCTACCTAGTAAAACAGATAATATACCCCTTCAGCACTAAAAGACAAAAAATATCTTTTTTTTTTTTTATATAGGGATAAAATCCTAGCACACTAGACCTGACTAGGCAAAGGTATCTTTTACATGGCTTTTAACAACTACAAGGTGCTAAAAAATACCCTAGGAATGGATGAGATAGGAAAGTGGAAGACAATCTAGCAGTGTTACGGAATTGCTCAAAAGAAAAGAAAATGATAGCCTAGAAAACAGGACAGGCACAGATATGGACTAAATCCAAAAGAATTCCAGCACCTGCACCCTGATGTCTGATACAAGCCACCTACAAGTTTTCTTTTTACCAGTAATATTTTTAATTTTTATAAAAATTGTTATAAAATGCAGTGGACAACTAGGTTTCACTAGATTCTTGCTGTCATCTCATGTACTTCACATATGTTACCGGTATGATCCGGAGATGCTCCTGCCCCCTCTATCAGGTCAAACAGAAGTTATAAAATACTGATGGCAAATACATTTAGACTGGCAACTCAGAAAAGTGGAGCACATCATGTCAAGCAACCTCTTTCAGTCTCTTTTGAACTCACCATAAGCCCTCTCAGAAACAACTCTTGTGCTGACAATTACTTACTAAATTAGACATCAACACTGCCCCACCATATCCAGTGGAAACTTACTGTTACATCATTAAACAGTGACCAGCTGACCTCACATTCAACAGAAAATGGATCATAAAAGAACACTTTGAACTGGATTTTAGAAGTGAATTAGCAAATTCCACTGAAATCAAAAGATTTGTGCTAATTTATAGCAAAGCAGCGCCCAGGTAGAAAACACCTTTTTTAAAAGGCCTGTAATATGAGGATACAAGGTCCGATGTTAACTTTGATATTAAAACTTTACAGACTTTTACCAAGAAGTACAATGTTGCATTTAATCTTAACCAAGTATAAAACCTAAGTACGAAAATGGAGGTGTACCCAAAAAAATATCTGTACCTTAGGTTCTAGGCATAGAAGGAATATAGAGAGGAATCTTTTAGAATATAGAGAGGAATCTGTTCTAGGCATAGAAGGAATAGAGAGGAATCTGCTCGTGCCGTACTACAAAGCACTGGTAAGATTTCAATGTGGGCATGATGCATAACCCCTATGCTCCACTGTCAATCAACCAATCAATTATCAAATTGATTAGGTGGAAAGAAGGTAAAACTAATATGATGAAGGAAATGGGTACTGTATCTTATGGGATGAGACTAAGCTTTGTTTGGTTAATCTGTCTCAATGAACCTGAAAGAGAAAATAATAGTAGCTTATATATCAAGATCTAGAACAGGAGGAAAAATAACAAGCAAAACCAAGATGCAGCCTAACAGAAGTATCAGGTGACTAGGAAGAGAGGCAGGATGCAAATTTAAGGACAATTCCCTAGCTTCAAAGAAATTTATCTTTTGGATAGCTTTTCCAACTAAAGCCCCAGGGTAGAAAGCCAAATCTTAAAAGTCAAGTTTGACAATTTCATGATGCAAATTAAATGATACAATTGTCTGCATCAGCAGACAATAACACAGGAGATCATTTTCAGTCCTAGAATCCTATTTGAATGTAAAGGAAAAAACAAGTCCATGTTGCTACTAGTCTTACCAAAATACTTTTATTACTAATCTGTTAATCAGTTTTATCGTCTTAGAAGTAGGCATAATGAATAAGCTGCAGAACCAATGCAAAATCTTTTGAATTACATTAATATTAAAGCTGAAATCTACTGAAATCTCCCAAAGATAAATTTTCACAGTGTTTTATACTATCTTGTGGTAAAGAAATAGCAAAGAAAGCATTAACTTTTACTAATGTGTAAATATTTTAATACATATGATAAATAAGATAATTCAAATAATGCAAGCTTTCCTCCAGAAAGTTCTTAAAGATTAATAGAAATATGAAACCAAACTCATTGATTCTGTTTTTATCAGCCCAGGAATTTTTCCCTATTGACCTGAGAATTTTTTGTAACCCTTTCCTATATAATATACCTATCTGTATTACTATAATGGCTCTTTGTTGTTCTGGTATCTATATATGTTATGAAAATTTAGTTTAGATATTTTTTATAACAAGCTACTTCTGCTAATGTTAAACATTCCTTTGGAATTCTTTTCTTTTAACATGACATTTTCTCTTACATTCTGCCTTCAGCCACCTCTACAACAGAGGCTACCTTCACCAGGCCTAAGTAATTCTTTCCAATAAAGCTTCATTGCTACCACTGGCATCCATACCTTCTATGGTGTTTCAAATATCATTCAAATTGCCACTACCTCCTGTTTTAAGTTTTATAGTCTTCTAGTCTGACAGTACTTTGTCTTCTAGTCTGACAGTACTTTAGTCTTACAGCTTTTTCAATGGGCTTGATTTTGCAATTTCCCACACCTATAAGCAAGTGCTAGAAGACTCTGATTAACGTTCTCTTTGTTCTTCTGCATTCTTCCTATGAGAGTGATTTCATCTGCTTATGCAATTTTAAATTTATTTTAATAGTTTTTTATTTATAATTTCAATAATTTGTAACTTTATAGGTTACAGTTACTCTTTTTAAAATAACTTACTCCTATGAAATTATTTTAATAACCACATAGCTTGCATCTCCAGCAAGTCTTCTGACAACTCCCCCCCACATGCTTATGAAGTTTAATCTAAAAAGACTCAAAAGTAATACAAAGCAATTTATTTGGGACTGGCGGGTTATACTTGAAAAACGCACACATTGTTAAAGAATGATCTGCTAGCGTTCATTTTCGAAAAGGCACCTTTCTACATTAACATTATCTTAGTCACTATCTTCAAAAAACAGTCAAAGCAAACTTTCATAGAGAGGTTACAACAGCACTAACACATCCTGCATTTACACCACAATGAATTCAAATATAAGTGTTTAGCAATATTGATGCATAGAAGCAAGCAGCATTTTGTCACAACTTGACGAGCAACAATAAGGAGTATCAGTCTTCGGGGGTTTTAAGTTTCTTTTTGGAAATTCAGTTAATACTTTGTTTTTTAAGCACCTCAAGCTAAAGAGGTTGCAGTAACATCACATACCTTTTGATTGCCTTCTGATTGAACGGTGTATTTGCCTGCTAAATCTACCCAACACAATACCTAATCACTTGTTACCAGAAATTCCCCCCCATGAGAACTTCAGCCTTTAAGCAAGCAAAAGGCAAAGTAGTGTTGTATTTATAGTCTAAGAAACTGAAAACTAAAATCCAGAGTCTGATTTCCCATTTTTGTTTTAAATGAATATGATCTCTAGCACATCAGTGGTGCAAGTTTAAGGAATATTCATTTTGCTTTGGTATTAGTACACAGTTGGCATCACCAGGAAACTGGAAACCACTGTTATGCAAAGTCCTCCCTGTTCTTGCATCCTGCTCCTCAGAACAGAGTTACCACAGCAACAAGTGAACATCTACTCCGCAGTTAACACAATCAATGTATGCCATTGTAGAATGGAGTCTGCTGACACTGTATCTAGTAATTTAAGTATCAGCAAACACAAAGAGTTTTAGGAAAAGTAGAAATGATTTAATCAGAACTTTAGCTGAGTGCCTATATGCTTTTGCCTCACAGAGCTAAATACCCAGTGGGTGTCTTTGACTTTATTCAACTGCAAACATTCCCAGCAGAATATCTGCGGTAAGTTTTAACATCACTCTCTTCAGCCCTCTCTTGTGGCTGACAAAAAGGTAAACATGTGGTTATATATACACATATACAGACACATATATGTATGTGTTTATATCTGTATGTATGTTTGTATACACACAAAAAAAATAAACCAATGCTTAATATTTGTAAGCATGGAGAGATGAATTAAAGAGATTACCAAAGGAAAACATTAGTCCTGTGATACTGTAAACCATCACTTGTACAAAATGTTAATTCATTACTGCTCCTGAAATATGCAGAAATTACAGCTGCTATCCCAATGACGACAACTGCAAATGATAGAGATAATTTTCCATGTTAAAAATGTACCTACAAACTGTCTTTATTAATAATCCATTCCAACCATGGTTGGAACCACTATGCTGAAAGGAAAACAGTGTAGTTAGGAGCTCTGAAGACCCTAATAAACACAAAATGGTTTCAATATTGACCTGATTGACCAGTAGTACTTAAATACTGCCTGAAAATATTTTTCCTCATTTGGTTTCATAGACAGCTGCAGAAATACAGGAGGCTAAATAATGACTGCGTGCATCAGTTTACTGGGTAGTTATGTTACAATCTGTGACCAAATAGATATTCAACTTTTCCTCTTTAAATGAAAAGCTTAACAATGGAAAGTGTAAATATTCACCATATATTCTCAGCTTCATCCACTTACTTTCCCTGAGCCCTGTATTAACTATATTTTCTATCAAATATACATATTTCCATCATTCCTCTGCCTAATCACATCAGTGAACACTTCTAACAACTTTATTCACATGGAAGACACATTTAGTTTATGAAGATTTTACGTAAAAGTACAAGACAAGAATGAGCAGAAGCAGAGTTCAGTCAGGCAGTATTCTGGCAAACAAAATTTTTACTGAGGTTTATTTCAAACTTCAATACTGAAATACCATTCAAATTCTTAGCTTGTAATTCATGGAACTTTTTCTTTGTCGATTTGAAACATTCAAATATGAAAAACAAGTATTGTCACCTTCTTATCATGCAACTCAAAAAAACTGTCCATCAGGTTAACCCGATCACAAATGCACGAATAATGTGCTCCAATTAAGACTAATATCCTGAGTTTTGAGACAGCATTTTCTGTGCTAGACTGTGTCAAAAGCCTTCCCAAAGTCCCCACAGCAGCAAAGAGTTTCCATTTTGGAGTCCTGGGATGCAGAGATCAGTCTTCCAGCAGGGAACACTGAGTCTCCCAACAAGAACTATGCTGGGAGAACACATGCGTCACCTTGAATTAGTGTCATAAAACCTAGAACATGATGTACCATGTCAACTGGGCTGGCCCAGACCAACCTCCCTGAGACAACTGCATCTTTCTGGTATGCCAATTCTTAGGTCTGTTACTTCACAAAACAACACAAAAATTTGCACTGAATAGAAATACAAATGTCAAGAAGTTTGATCCAGAAGATTAAACAAGTTGCCCTAAGAGCAGAAGGAGAGAGCAGTAGCAGGGTCCTGCCTAGGAGACCTGTGCAGCTCCACTGCAGCCTGCAGCTTAGGCTTGAGAAGAAGGAAAGGTAAGGGTCCTTCAGCCACAGGATACTGGAGGAAAGGACCAACTCCCGTTGGTCTGCCTCTGCTGTGTAAAAGCACTGCACTAATAGTATTTGCTGTTGTCTCTTGCTTGCCACATCTTTGTAACCAAACCAGGCAGCATCCCCTCCATTGTACAGCCCACAGCTCTCACACAATATCAGTGATCAGGGGAAAGGAGAAAGGTAAAGTTTGTGGGAAAGCACTTGTGTTATCTGCACAAAATATTTTGCTGATGACCCATCTACCAGCTGCCTTAGACTCCACAGTATCAGTCAATATACACCTTGGAAGTCTAGTCCTTTCTCACCTATGCCACCCACCAAAGCAAGTGCCCACATAAAGATTCACTGAAGCTATGCTTCCACACACTGGTAAATTCTTGCAGAGCTAGATCACCAGTATTTCATACTATCACGTCCAATAAGTTATTTTAAATCTAAGGCCATACAAGACTGCATGGTCCAAGCCTACAGTGTCCACAGCCCCATATCATATCCTTCTACAACATACATAAGTTTCCACAGGGATTTATGCGGCTTGGCACTTACCAGCCATTTAACAGCATGACTGAGATGTGACAAGAGAACACTAGGCTGTGAGGTTTGCTGGGACCCCTTTGGAAAGCTGGACTATTCCGAGTGTATCTGATGTAGGCAGGATCATGACCATGCTGCATCTAGAGGTGAAACTCTACCTATCGAACTCTATTTTCCATTGGCCTTCCTAAACGTGCTGCTTAAAACACATAGCGTTAACAATCAGTGAGAGAGGATGATTGCATAAAGTGTGGAACACACCAACACAGAATCATTCAGGTTGGAAGAGACCTTTGGAGCTCATCTAGTCCAACCTCCTGCTCCAAGCATGATGGTATTGACATACCCTCAGAATTACCTGTTGGACTATCTGGTCCAAAACCAAAGCAGTAAAACCACGTACTAACCTACATTCAGAGAATTTTTAAATAAAAATCTAGCACCTTTTTAACTTGCATTTTTTTCTGATTTCCTTCACTTACTGAAGTCCCCTCTCAATGGTCTGACAAATGATAAACTGTTTTCTTTTTGTTTTTAAAACCGCAGTCCAACAAAAATTATGCATTACATTGACTAACTCCCCTGTAATCTTTCCCACTGTGTTCTTTCGTTACAGATTTTAACCTATTATTCTAAAAAAATCAAGTCATTGAAAATATCAGAAAGATCTTTATTCTGAAGTGATGGACAGAGATTAATATATATCTTTTCTTTGTAGCAGTCTTGAAAAAAACCTGCACTATCTTGGTAAGTACATTATACTACCAAATCTAGAACCTGCATAAATTCTTAGGAGATTTATTAAATTTAAGGTGGCCATATACTAAACAGGAATGTTTTATCACCAGTCACCCCACTCCTTGGATATCTGTTATGGAAAAATCAGCAGCAATTTCTGAGTGTTTTCATGCAAAGAGAGTACATCTGAAGAATGTACACTCATAATTCCCATGAGCAATGCAGATGTCATTAAATGTCTCTTGTAATGAAAAGGATTGCAAATTGAGAGGTTAAATACCTCTAACTCAAAAGTGTGAATAAATGACATATTATCTAGCCATATATAAAACACACAGATGTTTTCAAGGCCCATGGCCTGACATCAGAGACTTCTGAGGGGGAGAAAAAACCCCCAACAAACAAAAATATCCCCAAACAACCAAAAATCTACTAAAAAAAATTACATATCTAATCTATAAATCTTAAAAAAAACCCAAACAAAAAAACAAAAAGCAAACACCAAAACACACACTCTTTTTTATGAGGGGCCCATGGTTTAAAGTTTTTGCTCAAACAATCTTAATCATAACAAAATCCTATCTTGCATTCCTGCTCTAAAAATGATAAAACAAATTGGTAAAAGACATTAATAAAGAAGTACTGTGTAAAATGTTACGTAACTTGAAAAGTTTTAATAAATATTCATGTTGAACTATCCCCTGCCACAACAAAAAGAAAAAAACATAAATATGCTTTCAGCATAAAACAATCATTAATTTCAAGTGGTACTTAATTAGTAAGTCTGGAACAAATTTACATAAATTCTTATTACAATATAAAGCACATTTATTTCACCCTTCTAAGTACAGCTAACTGTGGGTAAATTAAGGGTTTGACCATCATGTGTCAGCATGGTAGTTAATGCTTTATCTCCTGTTTTCTTAAGTTTCAGTTTCCTGACACTGTACCTTCTGCAAAGACTCACAGACCTATCTAGCAAAACCAGTTATACATTGACAAAAAATTGCCAGTGAATTAAAACATCTTTTAACAGTAATTTTAGCAACTAATTATGATTTTTTTAGTTGCAATTTTCAAAGTTTGCATGTAAAAAGCTGCTCTAATGCTATGTAATTCCCATGTGTTATCCCTCATCCAGGATAATTTACCACAATGGATTTGGATTTATGGCCCCACAGTGAAATATACAGTTTACACTTGCTAATCTTACCAGCTGGAGGATTCAAAGACATACTCTGTATTCTAATGTTTGAAGCATTTTATTGCACAATATTAACAATAATTTTAAGTATGTGAGAGGCAACTTGTGTCTCATCTTCCATTTTCTGGCCTGCAATATCTTGCCACTACTTCCACCTTCCCCGATGTTTTCCTTCTTGTTAGCCCATTACCAGCTCATTACCAATTAGGTAGAGCTGCTCTGTCCTGATTAGCATCATATGCTGCACTGTAATACAGTTTACCAGAACAGCCCTCATCTTCATAGCTTGTATCATTGAGTCATGCACACATCTTCCCCCCTGCTGGGATCCCCCAGAACAACTGCTACTATGTGCCTTGACCAACTAAATGTTTTATCAAGCAGTTTCTGCACTATATTCCAAAGACAATATATGTATATGTCCATGCAATATATGCCATTATGCTTTATTTCTTAGTTTCCATAGGTTTAAATTCCAGTTATCTTCATGATACTAACCCGTATCATTAGAATATTTCAGGAGGATATAAACTAGTATTGAAGAGTAGCATCTTTCCAAACGCAAGCCTAGAGAAGCACTAAAATCCAGAGCATGGCTCTTCCATCTTTGCTGATCCACAGGCAGCAAAAGTCAACATGGAACAAATAACGAACAGCTGGAAATATAACAAACTGCCTGAGATTTGGTATATCATGGAAGTTGCCTTTGCTTTAACTCCTACATGGCAAAAAGGGGCACAACACTGCACTTGTTTCAGGTGCCCTCAACTTTTTTATCCCAAGACATTATTTTACAAAATCCTCTTCAATATGAAGAGCTTATCGCATTAATCTTTATTTTGAAGTACACGGATTACGTATTATTTAACTCATTTATTACTGCATGTGACAAAAGTCTAGGTTTCATCTTTAGTGAAGGTATCAGAAAAAGAGAAAAAAACCCAAACCTAACTGTACCAAAAAGTTTTAAAAAAAACCAAAAACAAAAAACAAACACCAACCTGAACAACAAATCTAGTCTTTATATTTCATAAAATTATTTGGGATTTTTCACTTGCTTCGTTTTTTTCTTCAAGTGTCTCAACAATTATATCAAGACAGCAAAATTTTATTTTAGAGTCAAAGCTTGGAAGAAAAGTAGGGTCCACCAAGAAAAAAATATAGCAAGCCTCTGAAAGAGAATGACAATTTAGCAACATGTTCTAGGCAGTGATTAATAACAATTTACTGGAAGCTCTCAATGCATGAGTGGCTAGCTTACTGCCTGTACTTTGTCCTATAATAAACTAACTCAAAATTTTGTCATTAGTTTCCTCATAATATTTTCCATTTCTCATCCAGCACCAAGGACAGCCCAAAATCTGATGAACTGTTTTGCCAGATTTTGTACACAAAATCCCATCTTCACTGACATAGGTTTATATCGACTTATTTTCACCTCCTGTACAGCTATGCAGATTCTGCTATAAATGTAAATATAGCTTCTGACAGTTTTACACTTTGGCAGATTGCAAATGCTGTCAGATTAGAGTTGGTGTCTTTAATAAAGTAAATAAGCTACAGGGAATCACTACAGAGAAGGGCAGTGGGGATAAATGCCCACATTAGGACTTGATGCTGAAGCTCTCAGCAGCTGAACATTCATGCCTGAAGGCTAGGTGTTACTGCTCATCATATTAAAAGCTCTGGTTTACAGAAAGCAGTGACATATTTGACTTTTGCTTTTATCACTTTTTCAATCCCTGTATAAAGGCTCCAGTAGTCCCCCATCAGGTATATAAAACGGGGAGGGGGGGGAACCCAGTCCACAGTATAAAAACATCCATGCACACAAGGGCAGGAAGTGGTACTAGGATCATAAGCAAGCTATTCTGGGGGTTGTTCTTCTTTCTTTTAATACCAAACTCACTGTTAGCCCCTAGCTGAGGCTCTGAGAATACTCTTGCAAACTGGCAAATTTTGTATCCCTTCAGATTGTCATTAAGATTATGACAAATATTCATAGCAACAGACAGGAGACAACACAACCTCCTGTAACAGCCCCAAGTATTAATTCTTCAATGGGTTAAAGGCAGTAAAAATACAAAGAGAAGAAATATATGTATGTGTGTATAAATAAAAATACTAAACATCTTTGGTGACAGTTCTCTATTTAATTTCAGGCAAAGTTGCATGTAACAGCTACAAGCTGGTGCTTAAAAGTGGGTGCTATGAGCATGTTCCATGCACTTACCACCAATGCACTCTAGCACTTGCCTTCAGCAAATGCTGAGGAAATCCCCTAAAACCCACTGGGGGTAAGCAAATGTCCAAACTTAAAATATAGACAGAAAGATGAATGTATTCAGAAATTAGTTTCCTACACTTTCTAATTCCAGAAGTGGTTGTAATGGCACACAGCAGTGCCTGAGGAGAAATCTACATATAAACAACTTTGGACCAGCAATTATCCAAGAAGGCCACATCAGGAAAAAGAGTTGTGAGCATGTGTAGTACGGAAGGAAAGGGGGACAAGTCAGTATTTCCAAATTGTTTGCTTTCATGCCTCTTATCCCCCTCTGCTTCTGTTCTCGCCCCCCCCCCCGCCCCCAACAACTAATACAGCTTGTTTCCCAGACAAAAATAAAACATTCATTTTCAGAGCTCTTAATTTGTTTGTACTTCATGTATTTATACACTAGCTTAACATTTCTTACCATCTATTCTCATCTTACACAACCTTCTTCCTTTCTCCTTCTACTTCTCTTCTCAGATTTCTTTCAAACAGTTGCCCTCCCTGACCTGGTTCATATCATTTTACCTCTCTTAGTGTCTCTTGAGATCAATTTTCTTCTGTTCTCCACGAAAAGGCTATGGCAGATGGAACTGCCCAGCTCCAGATGCAGGTAGGTCCTCATACTATCACTAGGCTCTTTAATCCCATCACCCCTTCACCAAAGAGAGCTGCACCACCACCACTGCTTCTGCAGCCAACATAGCGTCCTACATTTCCACCTTGCAGAACCAATCATTAGAACGAAGCCTTGCTGATAGTTAGATCAAAGATGCTTCAAGTCAGCCATGCAAACTCTTCTCATAGGAGAATCTTGCTGTAATTAACACAAGGAAAACATCTATGGAAATATTATGGTATTGCAGAAACATTGTTCTACTGCTTATGTTTTCCTCTTATCCAGCAAGAGTTAAGGCACAAGTCAGAAGAGAGATCATCTGTTAGTCTATCCAAGGAGCACAGTGAAAGTCACAAAAATTTTTTTGTAACATAATTGCAAATGGTGCAGTTTTTACACAGTTCCCCAAATAACAACATACTCCACTGAAACACACCAGTTTTCATAACAGGGCCAGCCTACCTTAACATACACTTCCATATTAACTGCAGATCTTTTCTGTATCACAAACATTTGGCTACTGCTGTTCTCAAGCGAGGAACTGTAACCTGTTGATTTTCAATCACGAAAAATCTAATTTAGTTTAAAAATATATGGCTTAATGTCCTGAGAAAAATCAGGTGAAATTATATCAAATTAGAGAGAAATCTATGTTTGGTCCAGACACTAGTCTTGAAGCTGTACACATAATGAAAACCAGACATGACCTGTATGAAAACAAGAACTCTCTAAGAACACATCAATTCTAATGCCAGTGTTCATGCAGAGCCTCAATTGCCATCAACATTAATTCACTCCAAGTGAATGGCTGGACAGGAGAAAAGAACTGGGTGAAGTCACTTTAACAGCAGAGTTGTCACTGCTCTATCCAAATGAGTTCTTCAACGAAGCCAGAAAGAAATCAGTTTTCACTCTATCCAGCTTTATGAATTCTCAAATATTCTCTCTCTCTGCAGCAGAATAAACCTCAGATCTTACAGAGCTTTACGGAAAGAAAAATACATTTCACACCAAAACAGCCAACAGCTACTCATCAGCATACTTTCAGGGGTTTGAGAGCCTGTGTTTTGGCCCTAGTGCTCCCCAACTCAAATACTGAATTTCAATTTCTTACTATGTTCCCACAGTTTTTCTACAGTGTAATTCCTCCTTGTTGAGCACCATTAATTCCTGGCTTTCTGTTTTCACTTAAAAAAAAAAGGAACCCAAAAAACTACAAAAAAACACCACCAAAAAACCCCACAACCCACAACATAACTCTGTCTAAATCAGTGTAAAAATATCCTTAAAAACAGATATTAGAGTGAAAAACCATCTGTCAATTATGGCACAATAACAGTTTGTATTGATAACTGCAAATAACAGTTCTGCTTTTGGGTCATTTTTCACACATTTTGATGGCTTCTATCACACACACTGGCAGGCTCGAAAGTTGAAAGGTATTACAGTGAAGCCTTAGTGAAATCAGAGCCATCTTTCATTTTGCATTTTTAGGCCTACTAGAGACAATAGTAAGTGCTGATCTCCTCCAGTAAGTTCATCTACTAATCAGGAAACTGCAAGCAATTTTACTGAAGTCCTGCTAGTCTTGAGGTACAAGAATTTTAAGCCACTGTGAATACAATAGGAGATGTCTAGCGTTTTGTTCTCATTAGTAACTTCATTTGCAATCTAATTTCCTTAAGAGCTAATAATGAAAGCTGAACTATACTGCCAACCATTTACTAGGAAGCGGATTGACAAAACAGTTCTTGAATTGAACAGAAACACTAATTTTAATTATTTTAGCTTCAATGTTAAATACATACATAAGTAAAAATAGTCATGGAATAGTTACCAGATTTTAGATTGTAAGTTTACTATTCATTCGGTAATAACATTGAGAACCTTATTTAATTTAAAAACCAAACCCAATGTTGGTGAGAAATCTTTCACATTTCAAAAATATTACTCTAGCCAGTAGTTAGATTTTCTTAAAGAAAAAAGCCTGTTCAGTTTGCATAGAAGTTCTCTTTTTGCAGTGTAAGATCTGAAATATGTAAGTACTATAAAAAATAAGAAGCCAGGAAATTCTGAACTGGAAGCAAACCACATCCATAAACATAAAGAAACATACTGTAGAATAAAGAAATAGTCTTAGTTTTCTCCACCCACAACTCACACAAATTTAGTGTCATAATCCATATTTATACAAAATATCCATACTTGTAATCAGTAACTATGAACCAGTGCTGAAAACCAACTCAGTGAATCCAATTCTTTGTACATTTAAAGACTGATAATTCCTTGACTCTACATCTCCCAGCATCTAGCTCACAGATTATACTCACAGTTACTTTTCTCCCATCAGCACAGAAAGTGATCTAGTTTTCTGGATGAAAGATTTGAATAAATAATGCAGAGTTGTTTAATGCAAAGTATTCATTACACTTCAGATGAAGAGCTCAGTCAGCAGCAGATCAAATTTAGTAACTTCAACAACTGACACAGTGGCTTTATTAACACCGTCTTTTTACCCCTGTAAGCTTAAGAATGTGATCTGTTATTTATTGACAGTCATCTATCCAACTTAAATACCAGCCACATAGTTTGCACCTTAATAGGAAACTATGACAATCTATAACAGGATTCCTTCTGTAATTTCCAATTTCCTTGTAATAATTGATTTTAAAAATAACTAATGCTCCTCCTTTAGAAACTGCTGTCATGCTGATAATAAACAGTAAACAGGTAAGAGCGCAAATAAGATCATTCCAGTAAAAACAAACAAACAAAAAAAAAAAAACCCAAACAAAAAACAAACAAACACAAAAATCTTACAGGATCTTACAAAAAATTACCCCCAGTAGGTAAAAACAAGGAAAAATTTAGCCATGACAACAGGATTCAGTAAATTGTCTAGTTTGTGTTATTAGTTATATAGCTAATGTTTATACAGAAAGTATATGAAAATTGAACATTTGCTCTATTAACTACACAGTAATGCCAGGTTTTTCCTTTTTCTTCAAAAGCCCATTCACACCTGAGAACATTAAGCAGATTTTTCTCTGTTATCATTTTTGTTACACAATTAATATTGAGCAGTGCAATACCAAATGTCTGCCTGTTCTCCACGAGCGAAATTCCCAGCGTACACTGCAAGCAGCAATCAGAATGCACACAGTTGGAAGTCAGCGCTCAAGGCACTTCAGTAGTTTAATCAATCCATGTGCATTTTAAGTGAGTTATCTGCAACAAGAATGGTGGTATATTCCCAGGAGTGGTTACAGTATTATTCTAAGCAAACAATAGGGAGCAAAAAATATTTTCATATTAGGGAAATGTGAGGTATGGAAAAAATAACACTTTTTTTTTTTTTTTTTTTTAAATATTCTTCAGGTGGTTATCAGTGGTCCACTGACACTTCATTGCCTCCAATTCCTCTGTGCTTTTAACTCATGGAGTGTCCTGGATGTGAAGTTTTAGCCATCAGAAGCCTGTAAGTACAAGTTATTAAGACACTTGGTTTATAGGTTGACAATACAAATCTGATATATCTGTATCATCGGTTCCAATAAGTGCAGCCATGAAAATGCTGGACTGCTCAACGAACAGTGAAGCTTAGTTCTCAGGATGCTGATATTACATAATCTTAGACTGGAAGCAGCACGAAAAATGTCTTACCATTTTTTTTCATTTGGAGATTGTAATTATTTTTTTGAATATTTTGCAGTGTTACAGATACTTAGGTGAAAATTCTCCAAACCAATGTAGGCAAAAATGTTAACAGTACTGTTAACAGTACTAACCATTTCATACTCACATATAAGTACTCTTCAGTACTTAAAGGGTGCTCCAGTACTTAAAGGGTGGCTATAAAGTGGACAGAGGCTCCCTCTTCACATGGAGCCACGTGGAGAAGACAAGAGGCAACAGGTACAATTCACATGGGGAGAGGTTCCACCTCAATGTAAGTGCTCTCTACAATGAGAGCAATCAATCACTGGAACAACCTCCCCAGGGACGTGGTAGAGTCCCCATCACTGGAGGTTTTCGAGATGCGACTGGACAGGGTGCTAGATAATCTCATCTAGCCTCCTTTTCCCACAAAGGGTTGGCCCAGATGATCTTTTGAGGTCCCTTCCAACCTGCGCTGTTCTGTGATTCTATGACATAAAAATCTGGCCACCAGAAAAAGAAAATAAAAGAACATACACAAAATATTGTCAGTACTGCTAGCAAACAACCAGTAATGACTTTGAAATTGCATGGTCAGTTAAATCAAGTAAACAAATAAAGCAATTTTTCATGTTTTCTTTGTCACTAGGGAAGGATAAATTTTTAATATAACAGTGTTACTTGACTCTTTTGGGTTTACGTACACTGGTTCTTTCCTGCCTGCAAGTCTGCTCTGTAGCTGTCCTCCATCAATTTGAAATGTACTGGAACCATCACATTCTGCAGGAACCCACTCAAAGTCTACTTGTATTAGTGCAAGGCTCTAATAACATATGCAGACTCTTTTGACCATGTATGATGGAGGAGAGGTTCACCGAGATACAATTTTTATTAAACTAAACTAAATCAAAAAAATTAAACCATTGCTCAAGGGCCTGTCAGTCTGGATTTTAAAAAATATTTTGTAACATACTCAACTGCAGTACAGATTGCTGCTACAGTGAAAGTAAGGTCTGTGTCACTTTGGTCTGTTAGCAACTCAGACATAAGCCATTTAAAAGCTGGTCTGGGTTAGCTTTAACCTGTGTACAGAACTTATTAGAACACTTTATTGATTTCTCATTAAAGTATCTGTGCAACTTGGTGGCAAATGCTTTTCATCAGAAAAGTCATTTAATAAACTTAAGTATCTCTTCAACCTAAATATTTGAAGAAGAAAAGCACGCAGCTTTGAACTTGGTTTAAGTTAGCTAAATCAGGTAACACAAGCTATAGATCCAACAAGTACTGTTTGTTAATAACAAGAACAGTTTAAGGCAATTATTTGAAATTAAAATAAACATATTTTATCCTTATTTTTAAAGTCTAACAATTACATGTTACAAATTATTCAATAAAAAGATATTTTTGTAAGAGTTACAATTACTAAATTAAAGCAAATAAAAAATACTGTTCCAACTGGCAGTGAAGCAACCTATCTGCCAAAACTGTAAAATTTTGAGTATCTAAACAAACAGAAAGAAGTTCTACTTAAAATTTAACTATGTTCATTATTGTCCAAAATTTGCTAATCAGTCCTTGGTGATAACAACTTGTACTGCCCTCCTAGTGAAATAAACAAACAAAAAAGGCTTCTGATTTAGACACTCTCTGCTGTTGACAGAATTCACATAAAGCTTTTATTTATAGACACACACATATGTATATAAAATATTAATGAAGTAACAGTGGTACATGCAGACATTGCCTACTTTGTCTCTTTCACTTGTAAATACATTTTAAATGAGCTAATTGAGACAACACATTTGCAACCGCTGTTGCTTTTTCTCCAGCTTTTATTCACAATTCAAATCTTAAAATAGCTAATCTAGAGCATTCTGGGGATAATCTATGGATACTGTACTTAAAGTGCATTGTTTGAGCATCTGGAAAGCTGAAAATCTACTAAATAGCCAATCCCCTAAACATATGATTAGAGAATAAAAATCTATCTTAGATCTGTTCATAGAAATGGCTTGAAACAGTATATATTGCAAACTCTACTTATTTCTGCTGAATGTTTTTCAAAAAGTATTGATTTTACTTAGTCTTAATTGAAATATGATCTGGGAAAGGACATTCACCTCATCAAATTAACTTACTGAAAATTTAAATTATTCCTGTTAAGAAACTATTTAGGAAATGTGATTTCTAAATATTAACTTAGCTCCAAGAGACCGTATGATATCAGTCTGTCCTAGTAATGTCTTTGTGCCACATTTGAATTCGATGCTATTTGAGGGGCACAAAAATATTAATTTCCAGACATTAGCCTATAGTCAAGGTTCAACTTGTTTTAAGCACTGTAATTATTGTAATAATAACAACACATTACGGACAGATTTTTTTAAGGTTGTTGGGCTTTTTCAAGAAAAAATGTATCATTTAATGTTTTATTCATTTCAAGCAACAGTGTTATTGAAATGACTATGAAGAATTGGGTTAACACTGAAATACAGATGAAGAGAAAAATCTCTTCACAGAGTTCATAATGAAGAGATGACATGCATTTTTTTTAAATTCTGCTCACTGGGACAGCCTCATGAGAGGCATCTCATTTAAATGAGGACATTTGGATGACAATTGTAAAATTTGACTAGGAAATGTAACGACTGGTCTAAACTGCATGAACCTACAGACATAATTATTCAGCATATACCATACAGTATAAGAAAATGAAGTGAAAAGACATATTAATCAAGTTTAAATACAACAATAGTATGGTACAAATGTCATCCAGCAAGTGTTATAAATAATATTCCACAAGCAGTACAAGCTAAACTGCTCTATGATCTAATATCTACTGAAAAACGTCTCAATATATTTAAAAGAGTTCCCAGTCATTTGATACGACTCAGCCCCACCACCGCCACCAGCCCAGGAAGGTGACTACTTTAGAGGTCATACAGGCCATTAGTGCAAATCCTAACCTAGGTACTCTAAATTGCATTGTTCTTAAGCTTACTTCCCCCCATGACTATGCAGAGGAGCTTAGATTATTTTAGGTACCTCTCTTGGGTATCCTCCCCAACACTACAGCTGACCTGCTTACAGTGCTACATTTCTACTCCACCAGGATAGAAAAACTGTTCATCATACTAACATTTATATATATTTTAGCTTATTGCAACTTGACATTACAATATGATCTCTGCAGACATGGAAGGGATTAACTTCACAATAAGAAAAAAATTAAACTGGCCTCAGAAGAACAGCTATAGTTTTGAAAATCTTAGGAACACCTTTTTAGTTTTTCCTATGCATTTTGATTCTAAAATAGAGGTTCTTGGCTTTCATCACACTAACTTCATGTTATAACAGACAAAAGCACTGAAGTCCTTATCCGTCTAATCATAACTGATGGTAAAGAGGCTACCTCTATCAAATGTGTACAAACACATTTTTAAAGAACATACACAAAAAGATTGGAAGACCTGCTGACTGAGTTGCTGATTGAACGTTTGCTTGACTGTTTATGTAAACCGGGGGTAAAAGGCAGAGGGATCAACCAACCCAAAACACAAATCTTTTAATTTAGGGGTTAACTTCAACTTCAGTGGCAGCTGGTTGTATTCCCTATGGAGATGACGCCCCTGAAACAGACATGATTTTCAGGTTGACCTGTAGTATACTTTTATGAACCAATGCTGCAGTTTACCTCATTTCTTTTTAAACATACAAATATCCTCATGATTAAGATATCTGCTAAGAAGCTGTGAAATTAGCATATTTAGTTTCCATTGAAAACATTAATATGCAAATTGATGAATATCAAACGAGAAAAATAATGGAGTTCACCTTTGTGTAATCAAACATTCTGGGAAAGACATTCTTTTTCTCCTCAAAAATGGAAAAAAGGAAAGGTAACACAGGAATACAGCTACCATCAGTCTGCCAATTTAAGTAAAAAAAATAAAATTAAATAGATGTACTGCTGATTACTTTTAGCTATATGTTATTTGCAAATTATATGAAACGTATAAAATTTGAGTTCTGTAAAATACCTTTAATTTTCATGGTAAATCTGAGAAAGCAGTTCAGATTTTGAATAACAGATTTAAAATGCACTATATTTACAAGGCAACCTATCAATAAACAGTATCCTCAATCACTCCTAGTCCAAATCTAACAGGACAAGCAATGATGGCTCATATCCTGAATTTCTCAAACTATTCCTTCTAGTAAAGTAGAAAAGACAAGACAAGGTATGCACGACACACCATCACATAAAAACCTAGCAAAACCGAAGAAGGATTTGGGAAGTCCCCACAGCATTAAAAAACCCCAGTGAAACATCTTAGAAAATCTTTTCATGGGGAGGAAAGTTTGCACTGTACAAGTAAAATTAATATTGAAAAACAAAGTCTATTGTCTGAAAAATACAACTGAAATTGATGAAATGTCTTTGATTATAGATATGTACCTGAGTTTTTGGCATTAGTGGTAGTTCAGGCAAGAAAATGTGCCTTCTACTTCCATTTTTCCACACAAACCTGGTTGAATATTGAGGTTCTCCTCAAGATTTGGTGTGCCCATTAACATAACTCCCAAAGACAGACATGCTATTCATATACCTTCACTGAACTAAGAAGATCCGTGCGGACCAGACATAAAAACAACCTTGCATATTTATTTCATGTATTTAAGCTTAAGGAAGTCAACAGACAAGTTCTTGTACCGACACAGTAAAATTCCTTTGCTTATATTCATTAAGAGACTAGGACTCCAGGACTCTAATGAACTTGGTCCCTTATCCTTTTCCTGCTTCTCCTCAGAATTTACACCAGCATTTGGCTTGCTGTATCCGAACGTAAAAAAGCCACACACTCCAGTTATAGGAAATCCTCTCTGTCTTTCTCTCTCTATATATGTATATATGTATACATTTGTATAATGTTCTATCATTGTACTTTTACACTTCAGGAATCTAGATAGCACAATAACAGGTCTTCAGCAATACCTGAAATGGATACTCAGACTTATCCATACCTTGTATATGTACAATAGAATAAATGTGTGTATGACAAAAACAATATTCCAAAACTATTCTCCAAGGTGAATATGGCCCAGGAGGTGTTAAAAAAAAAAAAAAAGGAAACAAAACAAAACAAAAAACAAAACAAAACAAAAAAAAACCAAACCCAACCTAATGAATCATTGCTTCCAAAAGGAAAAAAAAATTAGCATTTGCAAGGAAAAAAAAAAAAAATTGCTGGGAATGCCATCAATATTTAGGTAACAAAATGGAAGAACATCCAAAATCCTCACTACCTACTGCATCTTCCATCATTCATAGGGCATGAACTAAAAATACTGTTTTGCCTGACAAGCTAATACTCACCTTTCAAACTTGTGTCACTATTTAGGGCTGGAGTGGGACAGGAATGAGATAAAATGAAAGCACACACTGTCATTTGTACAGGTTGCTTAGCAATACACCATATGAAACTAGCAGAAACATTAGCCCCCGGCTGAATTTACATAAACAGTAAATGTACGTCACTGAAAGAGGTATGAATGCAAACTGTCAGGTGTATATAACCTAGAACGACAATAGAGACACAGGAGCACACAGATACATGTTAGCATTCTAAAAGCTAAACAGAAATGTCACTACTACTTTACAGTATAGAAATGTTTAAAGCAGCAGTCTTTCCCTTTTATAATTTGGAAACTGATATGAACTAAGATTCAAAATAATTTTCTTTTCCTGATAAGCACCATAATAAATGACTTTCATTCCTATAACAATGATTAAATACATCTTCAAAATACACATTTCCCACAAATGAGCTTTGCCCTTACAGCACTAGGTTTTTCTACATACTTTATTAATCACCTATTTTTATTCTGAACAGAAAAAAAGTTTTAAAATAGTTATATACTACTACTATTACCAGTAACACTTCTGTAAGCATTGCCCACTGATCTCAAAGCACACAACTGTAGAAAGAGCAAAATATACTTGTCCTTTTTAAAGGTGAAAAAATAAAGGCACAGAGTGATGTAATGACTCAATCACCTACATGAGAGTGTCAAAGAGTAAAACTTTCACAACAGAGACAAAATATTGAAAGTAATAGTAAATTAACGTCAGTACTTTCATACCACATTTCACACCACAGTCCATATATAAGGTCAGTTCTGTCAAAACACAGCGATCAAAGACTTAGGGGAGAATGGCTTATGTTTTAAAACTTTTTACAGGTTTTAGACACTTTTAAACACATTATCTATACACACATAGAACAAGTGTGTGTATATTCCCTTCTTCATTAAAATGAAAACTTTAGAAAACAGTTGAGGAAGTTTTCTAAGCAGTTTCCTAAAACACAGTGTATAAAATAAATATTTTTTTCCAAAGCAGAGGAAAAAAAAACATCAGGAACCAAAGCACTTTTTTAAATATTCAGTAGTATGTATTTTTATCCCAATAATCTGCAACAGCCAAAAGAGATCTCAAAAGATACAATACCGTCATATTATAATGCCTTATTGCTACATAGCCAAACTTCTTCAAAGAACAATTACTTTTCAAGCAATCAGGGATTTAAAAGTCGAAAGGTCATCATATTACACTAATTCTACATTAAATATATTAAGTAAGAATATAAACTACACAATGAAAAAACAAATACCACTCTCTATCTCTAGATAAAGCCATTAATATTTTTCTTTAAAGCAGGGTTTGAGTAGGGGGTTGTATTTCATAAGGAAAATTCATATGGTCTATTCCTATTTCCACTTACTGATTTTCACATACACAGCAATTAGTTAAACAGCTGAAAATCATAAAAACCTGCCAGATTGTCTTTTTCAGCTGTGGATCCATATTTGTGAAGCACATGTCACTGAGTATTTAGTCTGGTAAGACAGATGCAATGATTATCAGTGGTCTTTTTGGGGGGTGGGGACAAAGAAATACATAAAAATCCTCTTCCTAACAGCTTGCCCAGTACCATTTTGAGTGAAATACTCCACAGGGACTGTCATCCTACCACCTTGTGAACAGACAATAACCTCACTGGCCTTCAGAAGGCAAATCCCTACCTCATTGCAGAGTAAATATTCCCTTTATTTCCTCATCTGAAACAGCTACAATTCTCCATGTGACTCTTTTTTTGACAGCTGATCAACTGAGTTAGAAAAATGATTCAAACTTGAAATATAGCAGGATATAAGAAATGCTGCAAATTGTTGTTGCATTCCAAACTTTTCTTCCTGAACAAATTAGTCTCTATTCTTTACATATACTAATAAACATAATTTTAAAACAAGAATGTTTGCTAGTGTTTATGTTCAGGTGTACCTATTTCCTCCTCTTCTTCTGAATTAGGATGGCTTAAGAGACACATAACAAAACTTCAAAATTTAGATAAATATTTAATTTTATATTCGTCAGCCAGAGGAAATACAAAGTAAAAGTAAGAACGTATTACTGAGTTCAATATATTAAAATAATCTCAGAAAAAAGTCACTACACATAGTGAATTGGAAACTGTTGTTTTCCTGTAATGACAGATACTCCCAGCTAGCCAAAAATGTAAGGAGGCTTTTCATATTCTGTTCAGAAGCAACAATTACAGTAAATATACAAGAGGTTTTTATATATGTTATCACAGTGAGGCATTCCAAGTATTGAGCTTTTCAAGCTTCCTGAAAAAAAACTCTGAAAAAATCTATTATTCTTGCAATATTCAGTTCGGGCCCAAAGAACCCAAGTCATGATGAATTTTGATTGATGGATAACCAAACGATCAATGATTACATTTTCCCTTAAACAACATGTTTTACTTTGCAATTAGGATGGACTAAATATACACCGAAGGATCAGTTACAGCATCAAATGTGATTGAGATAATTTAACCATGCTTCATTATCTGTCCACGCTCCAGGTAGTTCCTACTAAATCAGCCTAAGCAGACTTTAAGTAAGCAGCTCTCTAACACTCAGATACACATGACCATCATCTTACCCTACCAGTAAGGTTTCCCCGCCTGAAAACCGTACATGCGACGGCTGAATAGCTGCAAGAATCTCATGAAACAGGGTGCAAGGCAGAGTTACAATGTACCAGAATAATTGATTTGGCTGCATTCACCACCCACTTTATTCAGGCCCATAGTTCCAAAACCTGTTGGTGTATTCTCAAGAATACAGTATGAAAGACTCAAGATGACCACAAGATGTAAGAAAACTATCCCTGATTACAGAACGAGATTTACACACACAGCTCTTAGTATGCTCCATCTGACAAGTATAGACAACCCTTTCCCTGTAATTGGAAGTAGCACTCTAGCTAAAGAAATGCCTTAGGTTCCTTAGACACAGAGCACACAGACTTACAGAAAATTTATAAGATCTTTTTTATATAGCATATAGGGATCTTGTGGAATCAGAAGCATCAACAGGATCAAAAAGGTCAAATAAATGGACTACAGGTCCAAAACAGATCCTAAAATAAGAATGGATGTGCCCTCTAAAATCCCTAATCAATGATCTGGAGTTGGCGGTGGCATGGGAAATAAGCTTATATATGAGAGGGGCCAGGCTTGAGGTGCCTCCTTAAAGAGTTTCTCCTAACTGCTACTGCTGGGGACAGGAGTACTTGGCTAGACAAACAACTGGTCTGGCTCATGAGATTTTTTGATGGGCTGAAGTCCTTATGTCCAAGACATAGATTGGTGCAGTATGGAGACCAGAAGAAAAATCAAGTATCATTTTGAAAAATTTAAAAACCAAAATAAACCTTTTATTGTTCACCAGCAGGGCCACAAATGCTATGGCCATTTCAATCCATTTCCTACATTCCCCCCATCCTGGTTTCAGCTGGGATAGAGTTAATTTTCTTCATAGTTCCTAGTATAGGGCTATGTTTTGGATTTGTGCTAAAAACAGTGTTGATAACGCGGAGATGTTTTAGTTGTTGCTAAGTAGTGCTTACACTAGTCAAGGACTCTTTCAGCTTCCCATGCTCTGCTGGGTGCACAAGAAGCTGGGAGGGGACACAGCCGCGACAGCTGACCCCAACTGACCAAAGGGATATCCCACACCATATGACGTCATGCTCATTACATGAAGTTGGGCAAAGGAGGAGGAAGAGGGGAACGTTTGCAGTGATGGCGTTTGTCTTCCCAAGTAACTGTTAACATGTGATGGAGCCCTGCTTTCCTGGAGATGGCTGAACACCTGCCTGCCTGTGGGAAGCAGTGAATGAATTCCTTGTTTTGCTTTGCTTGCACGCACAGCTTTTGCTTTACCTGTTAAACTGTCTTTATCTCAACCCACGAGTTTTCTCATTTTTACTCTTCTGATTCTCTCCCCCATCCCACCAGGGGAAAGTGAGCGAGTGGCTGCGTGGTGCTTGGTTGCTGGCTGGTGCTAAACCACAACACCCCCTTAAGCAAAAACAAATGATGGCAACTGAGGAGAAAGGAAACAATTTCTACTGCAGGTGTTTTGTTTTAACTAGAAGAATGTCAGTAATGGCACGCACATTTTATGTCCTTCAGGAGGCAGGTGATTTCTCAAAACTTTTTGCCTTATACAGAAAGTACTTGCCTCAGGGGATCCAACTAAAAGAAACTTCCAAGTCCTGCACATATTTGCAGAAGGGACAACACATTTAGTTGCCTAGAAGAAGTAAAGTTAATTGCACCATGAAGTTCCAGGTCATTGGATTGGAAGAGTGATGCATGGAATTGATGTGAGATTATGGGGTTGAATTCAATTTACTAGGCTGCTCATTAGCATTAGTTACCATATATAATTTGCTCCCATATATAAAATGCATTCATTTACGATATTAGTGCTCTTAAACATACTGCATACAATATATTTTTACATTAGAGGATCTGAGTACAAATTAGAACCATTTATGAATATGAATCTGGTTAATGTAAAAAGAGCATAATTCATAAGAACCATATGACTTAATAACAAAGTCTTTGTCCTGGCAGGGATTTTCTTCTGCTACACTGTTCAACAAATGACCCAGGAAAAGAGAAACAGAAACTCTGATCACCTGAACTACTTACCCAAAACCAGTTTGGCAAAAACATTTAATTATAGCACTAAGAATTTTTCTAAATGTGTTTACATATATTTTGTAAACATACAATATTTCATCACTGAATGTGATGACATGGTAAGCTGCAGGATGAAAACAGAAACATTAAACATATTTGTCTAGTTTGTTAGGTCAATTGCCAAAGTTGTAAGAAGGGTTTAAGGTTTCCAAGCCAAATGATAAAGCACACAGGCATCAGTACAAATAATTTCCATTCCCTTTGTATGTTTTTGAACTAGTACATTATACAACTGAACATACACAAAAAGATTTTTAAGTTTGCAAAGCCAGACATTTTAAAGTGCCAAAATTCAGAAGTGCCAAAATTAAGGCTGCCTACGAAAGCTTCAGCTGCTTTGCAGGACCATAATACTGGTAGTCGTTACACTTGTAATCATACTACCTTTTCCCCCTCCATCACTGTGACTAAACAGTTTGTTCAGATACAGTATGAAGCAACTTATTTTAAGATGCTGATAATTTTTTTAAAATAATGTTTGAATAAATTTTCTCAATTACTTATGTATGATACTCATTGCTATAGTATGTTAATCTTTCCAAAAATATTACTGTGACAACAGTCATGTGAAATAAGAAATATTATTAGGTCTGTTTGAAGCAGTTGTTTGTGCCCAATTTGATCTTATATGTAATGGGAAGTACTTTGGAAAAAAATCCCACCCATATACATGTGGCTGATACATATAATGCAAACCCAGAAATGAAGGTGGCACATCCTCTGTGTGGCAAAATATAAAGAAGGGCTGTGGTTTGAGCCACAGCAGGAACAGTGGGAGAAAAGGCTTTCCACAGCACTGCAAGTTATTAGTGATGAAGGGTAATCAAGAAGATAAAGCCACCATAGTTTCCTCCCTTTTGCTCCTCCTCTATAGCCAAAATAAATCTGTTTGTTAACATGGTGTTCAGCTCATTCAGCACTTTGTGCAGTTGCAGGCGCAAGCTCCTACACTTCTGCAAGCCAGGTCTCAGTTTGAGATTGGATACGCACAAAATGATGGTGCAGTATTAGTGAAAAGTTACTTGACTTGCTCCACAAAGGAATTTAGCAGCAGATATGGGGATGAATACAATCCCCCAGAATGGCATCCAACTTTATAAACTATGCCACTACCCCTTCTCTTTATCCACTTTTTTTCCTGCCTCATTTACCACATATACTTCAAAATTTGCAACAAATGAAGATCATTCTATGTTGGCAACAGCCTCCTTCACTATTCAGTCCCAGTTCAACCTGAGCTATAGCCCAAAATTTCAAACACATATGCATTCCTCTGGGTGCATTCCAAGTTTTGGTTTGGTTTAGTACAGAGGTATGTGATATTCCTCTTCTGGAGACATTTCTGCTCATCTTCTGTTCATTAGGAAAAAAAAAAAAGAAAATGAAATGTTTTCTTTATCAGTGGAACTGCTGGCATGGACCTATCACTTTAGATCTACTAGATATTCACTACTTCAAAGTATTTGTGCAGTGAGCTGTACAAATGTGATTTCCTGCTCTACTACTGCAAACAAATTAGGACACAGCATATAAGTGGTTCCAGATACAGAGGTTGCACAGAGATGTCAACAGTTTTACAGCTCCGCCCTAATTATGTTTTCTACTTTTGTAAAGGTCAGTCTCAGTTTGTATATTTTATAGAACATGTCATCCTCACGTTAAAAAAAAAAATTGATTTTTTTTCTTAGTTTTTATTTAAGGGGGTGTGTGTGCCTACACTTCTTCATGCTTGATTTCAGTCAGTAAATTCCACTATGTTCTTGTTCCCTAGCTTTCCCTCAGAAAATTCTAGTCACTCATCAAATGCTGGGGAAAGGTGAGGTTTCATTAGCAATGGAGCCAAGCTCTCTGAAAATTTGTTTTTTCCAATGGTTGTCTCTTGCAGCTACACTAGTGCATGCACTGACTAGTAAAAATTTACTCTCATGTTACTTGTGTCTTCTAAAACTGATCGTCTTTCTACAGCTCTGAAAGAGCTGTTGGGCTTCCTTGAAAAGAGTCCTAAAGGTAAAAAAGCCAAACCACCAGGTTCCCCAGGAAACAGATTCCTTTTGTGGATACACAATCTGAAGTGCCCTCAAGTGCTGGCTGACATTCAGGGAGCTATGCAAGAAGCATGCATGTGCAAACACGGCACACAGTTGATGGAAAAACAAACACAGAATAGCCTAACACTGGAAGTGTGTGGCAAATTAAGAAGTTCACAGACAACTATTTCTCCAGGCTTGGAGATCAGATCTAAATGACCACCTCCATCCGGTCTCAAGTATTTATTTTATTGTTGCTTAACTTATTTTAAGGAATGCAGGAGACTCTCCTCATCCTGACAGAAACGTAGAAAATCTGTGCCAGTTACAAAAAGCACTTAGGAAGTTAGTTAGCTTGTTTATAATCAGTAAAAGAATTGTTCTAAAAATAATTACATTCTTAAGACTTAAAGTCAAACCACAGCAAAGGTTTTTAGCTTCAAACTCTAACCAGGGTAGAAGTGCAGCATTTTCTAAATCAGCTTAAACCAAATTTGTTCTCTATCGAAAAATGCAGTCAAGATTAAAACACAACATATATTCTGAACTAAAACTGTGCAGCATTTTCTTGCACATTTTTTAGCATACTATCTCTGAACTTAATTATACCCTGCACATCACATGAAACAATATTTACACTTGTCTATGGGAGTAGATTGCATCCTCTTAACAAAAAGAGTTGTAAATAAAAATGTAACTGATATTCTTTTTTTAGGCTCCTCAAGTTTTAAAGGTTTCTTGACCTAAACTGATTTAATAAGTTGAATCTTTAATTTTGTTGCAGAGATTTTCTTCTACAGTCCCTTCTTCATAAAGATTACAATGTAGACAAACTAATATGCTCCAAAACTCTACATCTAAACTAGACCTGTATTTCTGCAGTTAAAAAAAATTGCCCTTGTTCTCAGTTGTAAAAATAAGTATTCCCAAAACATAAATACATCCCCAGCTATTTTTTCCTAATGCAGCTCCCTATTTTTTCCTCTAAGTTACCTACTCCAATTGTACCGGTCACTGCTTACTCAACTGACTGATTTCTCCTTTCATGACAACACAGCTCCTGCTTCACTATTACCCCAAGAGGGTCACGCGAATTGTAATTCTTTTTTTAATTGGAGAGAGAAAAAAAATGGGTGCAATCAGAAATTATTAGAACCCTAGTTCAGATTCCCTCCACATTTCACGAGACAAAGAAAGACCAAATTAGGTTTAGTGTACAATGAGGAAAAGCACACCCCTTCAGCTGCAGCTCTTTTTCACAGGCATTCATGCATACTAATATCATAAAAACAAAATGCTAGAGTTGAAGACAACTTCAGAGTATCTGGTTTTTGTTCAAAAGATTTACCATCATTAGCACAAATAACATGACCATGAGTCTTAAATTTACATTCTATTGCTAGATCGTAAGGTGTCCAATATACTGAAACATGGACTAATTTATCCTATTAAAGCATGGCAATTTTCTGTACATTTTTAAACATGCCAATCATCTTAGATCAGAAGATACTGGAAAACTATTCCAGCTTGTTGCTTTCAACCAGAAGGATTTTACAACCTTTGAACAAGCAACCTCACAAATACTGAAAATTCATTTTGAACTGAAATACAGTATCTCTTCCAATGTGCATAATCTCTGCGCCTGCTGCTTTACTGCTAAACGTACCACAACAAGCCTTCTTCATCTTGGAGACTTCATAAATAGTTAAGCAAAAACCATCTGCACTTTTCTGCATCTTGTCCGATAGAAGAAGGAGACCACTTAGAATCACCAAGAGACACATTTGACAATTTTAGGATGCAGATGTCAAGCTGCCTGAGTAGGCATTGTTCCACAATCATCCTGTTTACTTCACAGTTCCTACAGAGAATATTATTGATGGATTAAAATTTGTCACTCAAATGTCTTCATGTAGTCCTGAAACTGATAGGTTCATAAAACTGATTTACACTTTTTGATTTTGGGGAGGAAGAAGATCACCTTTTAATTTTCATATATATGTTGATAAGTCCTCATTACATTCATCTGTTAAAAAAGACCTCTTTTTAGAGTTTGTACAAATTACCATTGCAAAAATATTCAAAAATAGCATATTTTCATGTTTGGTTAATACACAAAAAATTCTGCCAAAGCTTAGTGAAAAAACTCTGTGAGGTACAGACATCCTTCAGGGAAACTACAAAGGATTTCCACATAATCCAGACATGATAATCTACTGGTTTAGATGATCCATAACTTCACTGAAACCCATAATGTAAATCCAAGTAGTGGCACCTCATGTGGATAAATACAGAATTCATCATCTTCATCTTTTCTTAAATTTTTTTAGACTCTTTTCTCTGTCAGCTAGGGTTGAAATATAGCTTTTTTTATTCTTAAGAAAAGGGGTCAGCAAGGCCACCATGACAGTTTAAAAATTGTAACATATATTCAGTAGTAAAAACAATGCAAGATAAACTACTCATTTATCTCCTACCAGTAGCAAGCTGGTGCTTGCTAGTAAGAAAGGAAAATATATATGTAATTTTCAAATCTTTAAGTGGGACCAATAAAAGTGGAAAATGAGAAAACTTCATTTTCAATGTCATGATGCTACATAACTTGATAAACACTTTGAAATTCATTATTTGAATTTACAGACATTTTTGAATACTCTAACATAACTACACCCAAGATGCCTTCAGATTTAAGAGTCACATTTCATTCACTTGTAGCAATCCATTTTAAAAACGGGTTGGAGAATGAATTGAGGAGCTGTAGGAACTTTTAACAAAATACACCAGCGTACACATTTCTAAGCCTTATGCATTTTTACGTACTATGAATTTACATGTTTGAATATTTTTCCCCTCTCTGGATAAAGTGATTACATGCAGATCACACTTTCATTCCCACAGAAACAGTCTGATTAATTTTTAAAGAACCATTTTGTCATTAGTTATGGATTTGACAGAAGCAAAGGCAGCTGAGGCACATTAATGTAGTTTCAGAAAGCAGTGGGTGGAAGATAAACAGAGTCTGAAACTTGGGGACATAAGCTAGTCTGCACACAAGGAAACAGAAGTGTGACAATAAATACCAGTGAAGTGCTGGAAGGAGATATTTACTATTTTACTTTTTCCCCTGGCAGAAGAGAACAAATATCCACAGAGACAAATAACCCCTTCCAAATCATGTTCTTGTTTCTACAGCTTCTAGCTGAAATTAATCTTTGTAGCAACAGTGGCTCACTTACCTGGCTGTACTACAAACTGGCACGTAATGGAAGACATAGAGCAAATATTCCATGCATAACAAATGTGTCACACTTTTTTTTAAAACAAAAATTCAACCAAGAAATCCAAAAACCTTTTTTCCCCTGAAGATTTACTTCCATAAATGTATTCATGGCTTTTTGTTTCGTTCTTGTATTTAACAAACATTATTAGTTGATCATTACCTAAAAACATGGACAACAGTTGCCAATATGCTGTTCACTTTTAGTAACACAGCTAGTTAGGGAAGTCTTCAAAGACCATCTATCTTCCTCCATGCAACTGCTGCCCAGAGCCTTCCTGGGCCAAATGCAGCGGACCTCATTTGCACTTGGAAGCCCTGGACCTGGCTAGTACTTGAACACCACTCAGGAATCCTTGACATCGCACATAACCCCAAATAATCAAAACTTAGTGAACATCAGGCTATAGATACCAAATACACTAGTAGGGGAAAAAAAGTCTAAAAGTAATACTGTAACAACTGAGAATGTTGCCTAGAATATTTACACAAAGACAAGAGACCAGAGAAGGAATGTCAAGTGAGGAACAGAACTCAACGTCCTTTTTCATTTTTCAGGAAATGGACACCTACATTTCTGCAACCTTAACTTGGACTAAATTCAAAGAAATGACACAACTTTAACTGTAGAACAGAATGCTTTCCTTAATGTTGATACAACTCAACATGCCCAAGCAGATTGTTTACATTTTTATAAGTGACAGTTAATGGGTTTTGTGCCTCTGTTATCCTTCCCTGCATATTAGATCTTCAGTGAATCACTAAATTAGGTCTTTAGTAAATAATTTCCCCAGGTATGTGTCTGGAAACACTATTAATAAAATTCAAAATTGTTTCTGCAAACATAAGTAAGTAAAATCAATTTTCTGATAGAAAGTAGAACTTTCCTGATATAACCATTAAAAACCACTTATTAGTGTTTACTGAAGTGCAACCATGGTAGAAGAAAAGGCACAGCCTTCTGCTACGTTTATTTTGGTGAACTGATAAAAGTTATTGAGAGTCAAGACTACATGCTGAATATATTTATTGTATTAGTTTATTTTTAGATGTTTACTATTTTGATCAACTATTCTTTCTATACCTCCAATTGGTATAAATTAATTTCAGAATTATACTTTCAAATATTGCATGTATCACAAGAAAGCTCAAAAACTCTACTGAAAGCTGTAAGAAGTTTTTTTCCAACTATATATCAGTGCACTATTCAGACAGCCAGTCCTACAAGCTGACTAAATATGCAGTGTTGGGTCCAATAGCAGCATGGTCCCTCAGCAGTGTGGCCCAGAATTATTTTTTGGACAACTCCCTTTGACAGGATTTAGAATGAGGTTGTAAGCTTTGCATAAATCACAGTACAAGCAGACAAGCAAGTACCAGTCTGTCGTGGTTTAGCCCCAGTCAGCAACTAAGCACCACCCAGCCGCTCGCTCACTCCCCTCACCCCAGTGGGTTGGAGGAGAGAATCGGAAGAGCAAAAGCAAGAAAACTAGTGGGTTGAGATAAGAACAGTTTAATAATTAAAATAAAATAGTAATAGTAATACTGGTAATGATGATGATGATGATAATAATAATAATAATATAATAAAAAGGAAAATATCAAGAGAGAGAAATGAAACCCGGGAGAAGAGGGGAAAAAACCACAAGTGCTGCAACCGCTCACCAACCGCCGACCAACAGTGCCAATCCCCGAGCAGTGATTGCTGCCCCCCCCCAGCCAGCTTCCCCCAGTTAATATACTGGGCATGACGTCATATGGTATGGAATATCCCTTTGGCCAGTTTGGATCAGCTGTCTTGGCTGTGCCCCTTCCCCTCCCGGCTTCTTGTGCACCTGGCAGAGCACGGGGAGCTGGAAAAGTCCTTGACTAGCGTAAGCACTACCCAGCAACAACTAAAACATCAGTGTGTTATCAACATTATTTTCACACTAAGTCCAAAACACAGCACTACACCAGCTACAGTGAAGTAAATTAACTCTATCCCAGCTAAAACTGTAACACAGTCCAAACATTTTTGATCTTAAGATAATACATCAAATTAGTCCATTAAGTTTGTGGATACCTGCCACAAATCACTCACTGAAATACTCCAAAAACAGGAGTCCAGGCAAAATGGTTAAACTTCTAGGAGTTTGACTGTACTTCAACAGTTGACACAGTCCACTAGGACGGCAGAAGCCACAGTTTTCTATTCCTGTTCATTACTTTATTTCACAGAATGGTTGAGGTTGGAAGGTCCTCTGGCAGTCATCTAGTCCAACCCCCCTGCTCAAGCAGGGCCACTCAGAGCGAGCTGCCCAGGACCATGTCCTGACAGCTTTTGAATATCTCCAAGGAGGGAGACTCCACAACCTCTCTGGACAATCTGTGCCAGTCCTCAGTCACCCTCACAATAAAAAAGTGTTTCCTGATGTTCAGATGGCACCTGCTGTGTTTCAGTTTGTGCCCATTGCCTCTGGTCTTGTCACTGTGCACCACTGAAAAGAGCCTGGCTTTAATTTCTTTACACCCTACCTTCAGGTATTTATATACCTTGATAAGATCCCCCTGAGCCTTCTCTTCTCCAGGCTGAACAGTCCCAGCTCTCTCAGCCTTTCCTCATAGGAGAGATGCTCCAGTCCCTTATCATCTTAGTGGCCCTTCACTGGACTCTCTCCAGTAGCTCCACGTCTCTCTCATACCGGGGAACCCAGAACTGGAGCCAGTACTCCAGGTGTGGCCGCACCAGTGCTGAGTAGAGAGGAAGGATCACCTCCCTTGACCTGCTGTCAATGCTCTGTCTAATGCAGCTCAGGATACCATTTGCCTTCTTTGTGGCAGGGGCACATTGCTGGCTCATTTCTGTTTAAAAAAAAAAAAAGTATAAAAGAGGAAGTAGTGACTAAACTCCACAGAAACACGTACAAAACATGCTTTGCATGAAAAAGGACAGAGATGGCTACTCAGAAACATTACAGGAGGAAATCAACTTGGAGACCTCACACAAAACAGCTTAATACACAAAGTATGGAAAATAAACCAGAGGACCTGGATGTTCTAATGCTTAATTAAGACTTAATTAGGTGGTGAAATGGCTCATATGACTCTTAAAAAATGAGCTGTATCAGTCTTCTAAATAGCCAGTGGACTAATTCAAAGCACAGAACTTTTAATTTCTTAGGGATTTGAGAAAAGTACAGCAGGACACAGAGGCACATCTAGGTTAGTGGCCTGGTCTCCTGAAGGGATTCCTTCAGGTGCAAACATACCTTGCATCTAATTCTTGGAGTTACACAGCACATAGTAAAACACAACACTTGTGCGTTCAGCACAGTTTCTCCTTCAGTGGACCCAAAGTTGAAGTTGTGCAGAGGAGCACTGCACATGCAAGGCAGACAAGAGTTACCTACTATACAAGAGAGAAAGTGCATCTTCTCAAAGCTCCCCAAGCAGTATGCTCCCTGTGCACCCACAAAAATCTGTAGAGAAGTCTGCTTTGAATCACTCATAGATGTGTGGTACACACCTAGGACCAACAGCTGGTGCAAATTTCCCACATGATAAATACACAACGTGAACATATGCTCCTAGACCTGTAACAGACTGTACCAGTAAAATCCTGGTTCCTTTCTATTTGCATTTTACTAGTCACTAAGGCACCAGATTGTCCCTCAAGTTCTAGGAATGCATTTGTAAACATTATTAGAGGGTGAAGAAAGTAATAAAAGGCTCTTCAAATTCTGAATACAACCAATACAAAGGAAATGACTGAGAATGAGAAGGTGAAAAGCACTTTGGCAAAGAGCAACTACAGCATGAGAGAGTTCACATTAGTCAGAGAAGGTAGGAATGAGAAGAATAAAATGAAAGCAATGGCCTTGCAGTCCTCAATATTCTCAGAGTTCAGAAAAGTCTAAGGAGGAACCCAAATCTGCAGTTCCATTAAAAAATTAAACAGGCTGAAGGAAAAACAGTAAGTGTACTAAGACTGAACAAGGCAAATCATGTGGTTTTGATTGACCTCAAACATAAAAAGACATTCAGAAAGTGGAAACTTAGTTTAATTAAGAAGGTTGAGTACAAAACAACACTATAAACATTTAAGGCTAGACCAAAAAAAAGGCACAAGAGACTGCATTAGTGAAAAGTATCAGCAATAGGAAGTAATAACTTGACTACAGTTGTAGAGTCTTAGACATAAAAAAAAAGTTTGCCTGCTACTCTGTGGAGAGATCAGATATCAAAAAGGCTAAATTTTCAAATGCTTTTCTTCATCAAGCTTCATTAAAAACATTGCCAGAACAAAGATGACTAACCCAGGCCAGAGAAAAAGAAATCAGAGTACTCATGCAAAGTAGATGTTTTCAAAAAACAAAGACTCTGAAGAACTTCATCTAGCATTTTATAAAACAATTCAAAGCAATTTTAGTATCCTTGGCAATTTCATTTAAAAACTCATGGATGAATGCAGTAAGGTAGGACTTAATGAAAAAACATTAGATATAAAAATTGGGAAAAGAGAGGAATCAGAAAATTACAAACTGGTCAGCTAAACTTCCATCCTGAAAGTACTGACTCATAATTATCAGATTACTTATATGGACCTGGAAGACAGATAAGAGTTAGATGAAAAACAATCTAAATATGGTAAGAACAAATTATTGCAAACCAAATCTAACTTCTCTGATAGGATAGCGTGAGCTGTAGCGTTAAAGAGGAAGCAGCAGAAGCCATGTATTTTAACATTGACACATCTTCAAATATTGTTTGACATGACATTCTTAAAAGCAAATTTGACATTACTTATCTGAAATAGTCTTAAAATGGAGACAAAACTGATTGGGTAACTAGACCCAAATGGAGTACTTAGCACTGTCAGAAAGCAACGACATGCTGAAGAAGTCTGGGAAGGGGAGGTTCCAAAGTGGAACCTGGTCTTGGTCCAGTTCTTTACAATGATTTAATTGACTATCTGGGTGATGGGCTGGAGAAAATTCTTACCAAATTTCCATACTATGAAACCGAGATGGACAGCAAATGCATTAAAAGACAGTATTAGAATTCAAAAACATCTCAAAAAAATGGAGAAGTGACTTGAAGAAAATAAGATGAAGTTTTACAGGGATCTGTTACTGGAGAAACAGTTTGAGAAAAGTAAGCATGGAGAGCAACTAGTTAACTAGCACTTCTTCAGAAAAGGATTCAGGGTTTATGTGCTGAATATGAATGAACACATAAATTTTGAAAAGATCAAGAATAATGGTAGGAAAACTGATACTCTAAAAACCATTTCTTGACATCTCACTCCACCTCTAAAAGAATAATTACAGAAATAGATGCAGGCTCATGTCTGGAAGGCAACTATTATGTTAGCTTATTCACATAGGCTTGTTTAACAAAGATCTTAATCCTGTACTCAACAGCAGACTGGCACAAACAAATTACACAGATGAAAATTTTACATGGCAACAGGTACCTTTAGAATCTATTAACTTCCTCTTAGCAGCTGAGAGCATTACGAAAGTCAGTTGATTTAATCTCCGTTTGGCCTTTGTTTCATTTACCTGCCAAGTATGCAGAGTTATTTGGTTAGTTTGTAGATTGGGACTTGGGGGGACAGGGAGGATATCATCAACTCTGTAAAAATATTTTTTTTTTTCAATATATGGACCAATTACAACTAGTTAAGATTTTGCATGATCTAAACTATTCCATTATACAAAAAAAGTTCAATTTCATACAGCACTGCAAATCTCTCTCTATCTCTCGCCTTAGAACATTTCCATCTGACAGTTGCTACAGTGCAAATCAGTACACACTAGGTAGTCAAAAGTATATTCATGTTTTTTAAAATGGTATTTTTGGGAGCTCAAGTATAGCATATCACTAACCAAACACTCTTCTTATCACAGATATGTTTCCTTGTGAATGTCCAAGTATTAGGAACAAATTATTCCTAGCGGTCAAGTGTTAGGTTGCTTGTTGTGTTTTTTTCAAAAAAAACCCCACAGAGGCCTCCATGAAAATCTTGTTTTCATGTATTCTATCAATTGTTTAAGCCCATGTTTTACAAGACATTTTTCTTGGTGTCTAGCTTATCATCTGTTACATCTTGAAAGAGCAGATAAAATCCATTTGGCAAGTATCTTCAGCTAGCAATGGCAAAAATCTTACACCAAAAGATGGTATGTCAGCTAAAAAAATTCATGTCCAACCTCAATGATTCTGTGATTCTGTGATATCTGCTTAAAATAAAGTATACAAGAAAGGAAAGGATTTTTCTTAAAACTTGAACAATGTAATATCTTTGGCATCAACACAAATGAAACTGTACTATTAAGAACACATAAGCTAAGCACCTAGGTGGAACTGCTACCTGCGACTAGGTTTAGTTGCAGCTCTCACAGTAGGCTAAAACTAGCTTCTATTTGTGGTGTAAACAAACTTGTACATATGTAAAAATAAAAATGTATATCCTTGAAATTCTATTTTTACAAATGGCCATGAGCAACAAAAAAAACACCACAAAGACAAATATGGTCATGCTTATTTTTCTCTATCAAATTATTTAAAAATCCCTTCTAGAAACTATTTCTTTGACCATAAAAAATTAATTCTGCTGGATCTTCTATATTACTATGGATGTTACAGTGAAAATTTCAAAAATGAAATGGGACCTGCAAAAGACAGCAAAGCAACTTCATTTTTCATGCTGAGTGACATATCCCAAGTTCATCAACTCAGTGCTATCAGTCCCTTTTTCATGGAGCTGCATCAGGCTATGTAACGGATATCATGCTCAATATATATCGTTGGGGGCAGGTATGCTCCAAGGTGCACAAGGAATCTCTTAAAGCACAGCCCGTATCCCCAGGCCTCCAAGAGCACGGCCATAGCACCCACCTGCATCTGAGGCTGGGAATGATTCGCAGTCTAGCATAGAAGAAACGCACGTTAACATAGCTTTTAAAACATACATATAACATCAGAAGTAAGTTATGTGCTTTCAAAGGATTCCAAAATGTTTTCCACACACATTTTAACTATATTCTGTCCCTTGTTCTCTTTCTAACAACCTTTTAGCCAGTCTGCATAAAGCAATATTATGCAATGAAAATTTAGAATAGTGGGAAGTCATTGACAATTTCTTTTAGCAACACTGTATTAATATAATGTATTTGCTCATCTTTATTTAGGACGTATTTTTTACCTCATTCAAGATGTTTTAGAGAGTATTGTTATTAGTCATTTTGATTGATTTCTCGAAAAAAAATCGCACTAACTTTAAAAAAATATGTACAAGTCATCTGTAAGAACCCAAATTTTCATGTTTCGATAATGATATAAATGGTTTACATTCTTTTATATTAATGACGATTTAGGTAAAAGAATATATCTGGCATATGCTTCAGGCCATGTTTTTGTTATATTTTTGTTTGGAATCCTTATATTATTACACAGATAATTTTTATAGCTGTTTTTCATTAGGTGCCCTTCATTTATTGTCCAGCTTTCCCAACCCAAGTCACTGCATGACAGTCTTCAGTACTTCCCTTCTAGAGGAACATTTACTTGCAGAATTTTTCCTTCACCTATTCATTGTTGTGTGATTTTAAAAAAAGGCACAAGTTGTCACCATGCCTTGACATGAAACTGCAAGAACAGAAATTGGACCTTTTGTTACGAATACTCTTTTGTCTGAAGATGTGTTCTATAAAATATCGTATGGTTCCAATTTTCTGTATTACAGCCCTGAATCTGCCTACATTCCCATTCCTGAAACCCCCATTTTCCAAGCAATAAGAGAAAATTAATTCCAGAATGGAAGTTGGGGGAAAAAAAAAGTTCTAGTTTAAAAATTTTATTTCAAAAGCAGTTCTGTTAATTTCTTGGAAAAAATATAGAAGAATCCACCTAGTTAACGTTTCCAAATCTGACAGTTTTCCTATGAATTTCAGCATGCTTTCAGGGACTTTTTGCACAATATCCAGAATAGTCCAAATGTATAATGCAACCACATGAATAGTTGTAGGGTTGTCCTCGTATATGAGCAACACTGCACAAACTATAAAACTATCACTTTACTACACAAAATAAAAGAATTAAAAATGTGAAGTAGGAGTACTCTATTCTTGTGTAACTAAGCTATACACACAATATATTCTAAAATTAACAAAGCGTTAATTACTATCACTATAACTTACCAAAATGATCATATTAAAAACCTCGATTAGAAAAGTGTACAGACATATTTTCAAACGAGTTGTAATCCAATCTCACCATAGTTTTCTGGAGCAGGTGACATTGTGTATGCACATGTCGAAAGAAATAATTATTATAAAGCGTCTTTAAAATGTTGCATATTTTTTTTTCCTGAAAACTCTTGTTTAGATGCACATTCATCCTTTGTGTGATATCTTCATTCAAATTTGCCATTACTAATCTCAAAGACAATACTTTGTGGCAGAATTTAAAGGGGGTCTGTTCTTTTGAGGGTTTATTGGTATTTTGGGGGCTTCTTCAAAAAAAAAAAAAATTAAAACCCCACAAATCATGTTCTGTCTAAAACTGTATTGCAACAATACCAAAAGATGCCAACGCATCGATCTGTCATGAGAAGGGACAAGAAAAGTCATCTTGTTCATGTAAGAAAGATGCTAGTTAATCTAGTCAGGATCTGCCTATAAGAATCATAGTCCAGATCTTGAAATGCTAGGAGAGACAGTGTGATGAAAGACATTTAGAATAAATAACTAATTTAAGAAAGCTCATTAATATTCTATCAATATTTGAGAATTTACATGTAACTAGAGAACCCAGAAACAGTTCCTTTAATTTTGTCTGCTGAGGAAAATTAGAAGGCAAAAGAGAATCTAAGGATGCACAGTGATTTGCATCCATTCAACCTAGTAATAATAAAGCTTGATTTCCAATGGATTTGTCTCACGATTCTTTGTAAATTCTCATGTAAAATTTTCTATGCTTAAGCCAGCTGAAACGTCTGTCTCCCATATGAATTCTCTGCAACCTAATAAGCCTGAGCTCTAGGGCAGCCTACCTTCAGTCAGGTTACTTGGCTCCTTGTTCCACCCAGATGTTGGTGTCTCTGAAAAACAGAACTAAATTCTCTTTGATATTTCTAGTCTTCCATCAAATGTAACCGAACCCAGCCAACAGGAAAAAAAACAAAGCGGGGGGGAGGCAGAGATGACAGGAAGGGGAAGATGACAGAACATCCAACAAGTTGTCTTAGACTCAGAAAACCAAGATCTAGTTTCTTTCAATAGGGTCCACTCTACCCGCCTGTCATTTGTCCCCATTCCCCTGCTGACTTTCAGAGCAGCTGTGTCATAAACTGGATCAGATAACTGATAGAGGAAAAGCTAAATGCATGCTTAAGTGCTACCTATGTAATATTCCATTCAAAAAAAAAAAGTGTTCTGAAAACCCAAATATTTACATACTGAGCAATTATTCTAATCACTATTATATGAAATAATGGAAGAACTGAATTATGTTTCAATCAGATTAAAAGATTGTCCAGATTAAATATCTCCATATATAGTATATATAGTTAAACAGAAGCTCTGACTTACTGAACTGAAAAGCCTTTGCTGTCAAGTTTTTAAATACCCCAAAAAAAACTTGTAAGCAGTAGAGAACACTGAAGTAACCTCAAGGAATGGAATTATGTTTACAAATAACAGAAGATTGTAATTTCTCTAACTTTTTTCCCTCCTTATCTATCTTTATAGGAAACCCAAGCATGAAGATACAAATAACTTAAAAACAATTTTATTTCCAGCCTTTCCTTGGAGGTTTAAAAGATAATTTAAAAAAAAAATCCATAAATTCTTTAAAAAATATAAATCCATAAAATACTATGGAAAAATAGTATTTTACTTCCAAAAGAAAAAAAAAAAGGTTAAATGGCACAATAAAGCATACAAGGGAAACTGCAACTATTTGGAACTTGATGGAAATTCAATATAAAATAGATAAAACAGATTAAAGTACAGATCTGCAAGCTGTGGTCCCTAACAATACCACCCAAGAAACTGCAAAGGAGAAGTAAACCTAGAGTATTTTATTGCACAAAACTACAAACTGCTTATGCAGAAAACGTAAATTTTACTTAATGATGGAAAGAGCTTTTTTCAATGCTTATCCCTTGGAACTGCAGAATCATTCAGGTTGGAAGAGCCCTTGGGAGGTCATCTAGTCCAACTGGCTGCTTAAAGCAGGGTCAACGCTGAATCCAGATGAATTAGAAAGCTCTAAATCAGAAAACTAACAGTGCACAGCTCCAAAGAGCTGAGTCAACTGCAACATTAAGAGTTTGTGGCAGCATCTTTCTGATGACTATGACAGCTGTATGCCCCCGTTCTGATAACAATAGGCTGCTAAAAATAATTATCAGTGAGGTTTCAGCTGCAATATGTACTTACACATCAGCTGAAGTCACAAGAAATGAGAACCTGCAACAAAAAGGATTTGGCCACTTTCTCTTGTTTCACTGGCAATGCAATAGCATCACAAATCATCATTTCTACTCTTCTTTTCCCATCCTACTTGCTTAGCGGAAGACATAGCAAACTCCTTGTTTCAGTGAACAAAACACTCTCATGATATAAAGTCTTCAATAAAATATTCCCTGTCACATGCTTCAAACCAGAACGTTTCAGGGAAAAAAACATCATAAAGAAGAACGGTCACCTACCCTTATTATGCTGACATTTCTGTATTTTTCAATACAAAATTTCAGTAACATTTTACTCTGATAAAGCGAGAGCTATTTTTGGCTCCTTTAAAATCAGAAAACCATAGAAATTTCCAGGGCACCAACAGCTGAAGAAGACTCTGAAAAAAAATCTCACCTTAAAATCAGGAATTAATTTGAAGGGTTTGGTCTTGTTTTTTTTTTTTTTTTAAAAAAAAAAAACCCAAACAAAAAACCAAACAAACAAACAAAAAAAAAAAAAAACAGAAAAAATAAGGAAATAAAGAATGAGGAATCTTATATTTGTACATAAGTGTAAAAAGTAAAATTGGATTATGTGTTAAAATTTGTTTCAAAAAAATCCAAACTAAAAAAAGTTACATGAAAGCACCTTGATTTTTCCTGTAAACTGGCATATTTTCATATTTTCATGCTGAGAAACACCTGAAACAAAATTGTATATCCATATTCTGATATAACCACACGAAAAAAGAAAAAAGGTCCAAAACCACCCAGTAACAGTGTCATTTCAAAGGATCTATACATAAAAAATTTTATCAATACAAGAAATGATTAATTTCTCTTTTCTTGAAAGAGGTATGATATAATTTATTGACATTTGCTGTCCATTGACAGTTTAGTTACATTTTTCCATCTCACAAGAAACTGCATAAGGAAAGCAGTCCCTTCCACAGTACATCACTGCCTGTGGAAATTACTGAAGAATACTAAGAAATTACAAATCAGAAAAATTTAACAATATACTGGAATGAAGGGCAACTTCTTGGTACCGGAAAAAATAACTATAGGATTAGCACACAAAATATGAGTATTCAAAACAAGAATTCTTTCACAGGATTCTAACAAGACTTTCATGGTCAGAAAGATACCTAGAAGCATATTTTACACTCCATAAAAATTTCTCATACAACTTAAAACCAATCTTCAATATTCATTGTAATTAATACTACTATAATTCATTGTAATCCTTTTTAATTGTTATTTTCAACTAGCAAGTATCTATATACTAACAATCATCATATCCTAACATTTTAGAAACATTCTAAGGATATATTACATAAATATTCACCAATATTTCTGGTTGTATATACACATCTTTGTACTGTTAATTCTAAGATTTATCAAAAATCATTTAGGTATAAACTTCTACATATGAAATTCTTAGCTGTCTTACACAGAGTAAACAATTCTGTTAACATTACTCAATCAAAATCCTGCTTTATTCATGATTCTCCTCAGTATCAATATGCCATTCAGAAAGGGAAACTAATATGTTAAGGAAGGAAGTGACTTGTTCAGTGGCATCCATGGCCAGCAGGAGTCAGAGAAATTATTAAATACAAGTTTCCCAGATTCAGTATTCTGTATCCCTTAATACCAAAATTTGTAAAGCCAGCACAGCAATGCACTTCAATATACCTGAAGACGCAAACCTGAAAACATTAATTTTATTGCTTGCATTACCAATTCTAATACAAAGGATTATTTCCTCGATACAGACAAAATAACGTGTGTGCAGAGAAAGCAAAAGTTCTCTCATAATGCTACATTCACATACATAAGCAATTCTTTACACGTCTAGAGAAAGAATAAAATACAGATTATTCTAATTTAAAGCTTCACATACTTTCAAATTGTTGCAGAGCTGGTTGATCATCTAATTCATGAGGATCTGAATGCAAACTTTGCAATCAAATAATAGCAACTCTCTTGGATTAAAAGAAATGGAATAGTTATTAACCTTTATAAAAGTAATTATCAAGAGGTTCAGTCTCTATTTTTTTTTAAACTCTTGTCCAGCTGTTTATCTGTATTCATATAAGCGTGATATCAACATGGCAAGTGACATTCAACATTCATTTTTGATTGAAACACGTTGGGAAAAGAAGGGGGTAACAATCAAGCCACACTAGTGAAAGATTTTTATGCACTCCTATTCAAAAGATGGAAATTAAGCTTCGACTTGCCCTTTGTGAAGCCTCTCTCTTGCTATATAATGATTTTTGTTGCTTTCAGAACCTTCCTCTCGTACTGCTAAATAGAGGGAAAAAATGGTGACATTATGACTCAAAAATTGATTTCTTAACAGAAAAAAAATATGCTTCCTAAATTAAAGGTAAACAATGCGGCTTCACTTATCGATGGATGAGATACACCCAAGTATTTTAACGAGTCCCATTAAGGACTTTTCTCCTTCAGATCTTTTCCTGAGGCATCTCCAAATACATTCTAGCAAGTTTTTACATATTGATTATTTACCTCTCAAATAAGGAAGCAGACATTTGCCAACCTTTTAAACTGACCATAGGAAGTCTTTTCTTTTTCTAGGCCATCTTTGAATAAACAGGTCTGATTTTCAGTAGCTTTGAAAGTTTAGAAAGTCTTGTTTTGCACTTCAGTCTTCAAAAGGGATTTCAACCTTTTTCCCTTATCTAGTTCATACCCCAAAAAAGTGAAACTTGCCAAACTCTCACTAAAGCTGCCACAAATTTGTTTTTCCTTTTGTAACAATATAAAGCACATACTTCTGGGTAAACCAAGGTATTTAACAAAGTTATGTGACCACAGTATGAAACAATATGCAAGCTATATAGTACTTTGAATGCTACCAAAATGTTGTATTTAAGCATACAGTTGCACATACAATTATTCACAACCTGTGCACGCACAGCATATTAAGATACGTTGAACAATCAGCAGCCAAATTTTAGCCTAGACTGTATGCCCTTAGTTTATTCAGTGGCTGTCTACCTATCAGTCCAGGATATTAACTTTAGATGCCTAAATTACATAGTGTGACCATTTGATAAGAGCCTGTTAAAAAGCAAAGAGGGAAGGGGAGGGAAAACAAGAACTAATACAACAAACACTAACCTTAGCTTTGCCTTAACCTTGGCCTTCCCTCTAAGCCCTAACAGCAACCTGGGGTCTAAATAATGCATCATTTTTCTCTAACATGCACGTGTCCTCACTGCGAAGACAAATAAATCGAGCATGTGCTCATCATTTCACTTCTGAAGCAGTATATGGTATTCCTTGAAAAATTACACATTGTTCCACTTAAAACAATCTTTGCAGCAGATGGGTGTATTATTTCATTTTATCATTCCTTCCCTTCATCTCTGCACAGACCAACCCTTCACCATTCCACAAGGATAGATAACGCAGCAGGCCCCTCCCCCACATAACAGTTCTTTATTTCTAATCTGTAAGATCTCAGGTCTTTATTTCATATTGAAAGGGCTGGTGGTTTTTACTAATCATTGTTGCTAACCACAGGTTTCCATGAGGAATTTCTGTACTTTTGCCCACAACCTAAAATGGATTTCTCATAGGGTTTTCTTCAAAGATACTGCTGATAAACTGCTGGTTTTAATGCTGAGGTATCATTCCATGTGGTTTAAGATATGGTGTAATAACCAGCTGCCCAGCACACCTTGACTGCAAAGTATTGAAGGCAGGGACTTCTTTCCTGTACACAACATAGCATACGATCAGGCTCTATCATAACACAGGCTGCTTACTATCTGTTGGGCATTCATGCAACAAGTGTACACACATGAGCATAATGGTTTTAAAGCACTGTTAGAAACAGTTTTTCCAGCTGTTTTCTACCTTCTCTTTTGTAGGTATATTTAACTATCAGATATAACTTCTCTTTTTGCTCAACAGTCTCCTCTTTAAATACAGTAGGTGATCTCATACAAAGCATCATGGTGACTACTTCAATGTGCCACCTTAATAGCTATATTCTCAAAGATACAGCTAATGCCTTTCACAAGCATACTACTATTAAGATTTAGGATTGTAAATTTTTTTTCCCCCAATCAGAGACAAACAAGAGGCTACAGATAAAACACAAAGCATGAAGAGAAAAACATAGATTGATTGAATCCATATATAGGTTGTGTCAACCACTGAACTAATTTTTGCTGTGCCTTATGGGGGAATGCCGCTCCTTTAACTTGAATATTAGCTCAATTATTGATCATGCCAAACTGCATGCTCTGAGAATCACAGAAATATCAGAATTTCTGGAAGTTATCCAGTCTGACTTTTCACTTACTGCCTGCCTATCTCCAACACAAGGTTCTGTTTACCCAAGTCCAAAAACAAAGGATGAAGTTTCCACCACCTTTCTGGGTACCTGTTCCAGTACTGCACTACTGTCCCAGCAAAGTTTTTCCTAATGTCCAGTCTGAGTCTCTTTCAGGCCATAATTTGCAGTTATTGCTCTTTGTTTCACCCAGTTTGCTTCACCAGCTAGAAGAGTTTAGCTCCATCACCTTTGTGACTCCTCTTAAAGAATGTAGTTCACGTCAAGAACTAATTCAGCACCAGAATACAGCTCAGAATGTCCTCGGTTCTGTGACAGTTGCCAAATAAAACAAATCAAATGGAAAGAAGAAAGAGGAGGTTTACGTTGGATGATCATTTACCCTAGATTAAGAACAGAAAGTCAAAACACTGGCATTTGTCTGTAGGTTTGAAAACGTGTCATTCTCTGGGTCAAGTTCAGATGACATGAAAACAAAAAGCATGACCATAAACACAGACTGAAGACAGACTAGAGACTGAATATAGACTACACATATGTTTCTAGATGTAGAGCACAAATACTTATTTTCCAAATTGTTTGATTTTACCATATTTTCTGCCTAACAATCTGTTAGCTGGTTACCCAAACTCTCTCTGCTACAATGACTTACCAAGCTTCTTGTGACAAACAGGCCAGCAGACATACTGTTATATGACAATGATAACATAATTTAAATGGAATGATTAAATTTAAAATTTAATAGTTTTATGTTATTTTAAAAAATAACAGAAATTAGACAGCAAAATTTAATTTTCCTTGGGAAATGAGGATAAAAAACACAGAGTCTAGAATCAAGAGATCCTCTCCCTTAATCTAATCCCCCCACCCCCACGCAAACACACATGCAGACTCTTACCAGATTGTTTCAATTTTCAATCCACTTTTTGGTTTTTTCCTAAATTTTTTGTGTAGGACAGCCAACTCTTTGGGAAAAAAATGCAGTGAAAACTATAAGGGTTTGGAACTGGACAGACTCCTACTCATATTCTACATATTTTGCTGCATCCCTTCTTTTTAGAGGTAGGTATAATAAGTGTACCAGAACAAATGCATAAGTTCATACACGTTGCAAGTATCTGAAAGGTTGCATTTTATTATTTTAGTGTACAATCTTCCCACCTTCCTAGACGTAGTTGATTTTGGGTGGCAATATGAAATCCTCAGGCAGATAAGATCAGCAACTACAACATTAGCACACCTAGAGTCACGTCATGCAAGCAGATGGCAAACCTGTAATGCAACCCTTTAAAGCTGATGCAGAGGGGGTCCGAACTCTAGAGCAAAATGTGAAAGTTATTACAGCTAGACTGAAAACAGTGTTGATAACTCACTGTCCTCCTTATCAGTGGGGTTTCCTTCCCCCCATCACACAGATCAAAACCATAATTTAAAAAGTTTAAAATCACATAAACAACCCTTTGTGGCCCAAGGATCTACAGTGCTTTCAGGACTGTTTCAGTCTGAATACAGCCCCTAACCTAGCATCCATACATTACATAAGGACATACATTATGTAATTTACGGTGCTGCAAGAAGGAAGCCCATGGTATACTTTATCATTATGGTCCACATACATTAGTAATTTCTATTTTTATGTAAAAAGGTTTCTCAGGTGGTAGGAAAAAGATAAAGCAATTTGAAAGTTGCTGGTTTTGAAGACAAGCATGTTTTAGGCAAATTGCCTCCTAGGCGGAATGTCGCTCCCAGTCCCAGCTGCATCATCTCTGTGCTTTTGTGACTGACAAGATGCTAACAAAAACTATTTCTAACACTTGGAAAAAAAAAATATATTTCTCAAGGTTGACCTTTTTTTTTTTTTTATAACTTGAAGAGAGAAGAAACAGAACACGTTTTCAGACTGCACAGGACTTGTTCAGATAAGGTTCTTTTAAAATGTACAAGATAGAGGTTTAGAGCTGGCAACTGTGGTCATGGTTTGCAGCTTCTCTTCATATACCTTCGTATACCTTGTGCTAAAAATTACATTGGAAAGACCTTTTTATACTGACAACTAATAAAAGCCTCTAAATGCCTCTTTTCTTCTCTTAGGAAACAGCCAAGATTCAGACTACATGAAGAACACTCATGTTTCTTACTTTTTTTAAAAAAAGAATAAAATTTGATATTTGATAAATTTGGATCAAAATAACCAACTATGTTCTGGCTTTAATGTCATAACACTGTTTCTGAGCTGATTCTGACTGCAGAAGAGGCACACACAGCAGACGAGCTATTTAAGAAAGACAATCACATTACAATTATACATTTTTTTATGGTGGGAGAAGTGAAAGCTTACCTCTTGACCAAGTTTTCCTCAGCTGAAGAAGAAAACAGAGTTACAAGGAACAAGCAAAAGGAACCCACAAATACATGGCAGAAGAGAAAGTAAAAGACAGTGATATACACTGAAATTTATGTCTAACTTTATGTCTATGCATATATCACTGTAATACGTCCACACTATTACCTTTACATTGTAGCATGATACACTACACCACCTTTTTAACCTTCACACATTGTTCCAGCAGACAAAACTAGAAAAGGATTCAGAAAGCAAAACTCTGCTTCATGAAGCAGCTGACTTGAAGTGCATACTTCAAGTTTTTATACTTTAAGAGTTCAAAGACAGTTACTTTAATCTTATACACAGTTTTTGAGTGACATCAAGTCTGTCATCATCTTAGACTCTTACATGGATAGAAATATTTAAAAGGAAAGAAAAGCCAAAAAGCAAGGGATCATTTCACAATACTAAAAGTCTTGTACAAGGAAGAAGAAAGTTGAAAGCCTGTGAAAGAAATCTGGTTTGATGTGCAAAATCATGGACATTCACAGGGACACCACAAGCCAAAAGAATGTAAAAAAAGATGACGTCTGGGCAGAGCACTGAGAAGTTCATGCTGGGCATCCAAGCTTACACCAGCGAGAGGGCCCCACCAGCCAAACACTGAAAGGCATTGCATCAAAAGTCTCCTCTCACAATGTGGTAAAGCACAATGAACGTTAACATGTATGGAAAGAAAATCACTGTCAAAGATGGGATAAAAGATATCTCAACAAAATGGGGATTTAAAACCCACATTCTTTTGGAGTTAATGAGACATGATAACAAAATTCAGGTAACCTTTCTAGCAGAACCTCTACAATCAACCCTGTGTAAGAGACACTGAAGTCTGACACTGAAAAAGGAAACAAGTATTTTACTGGAACACACCCTAAAGCAGATTTCAAATCTATCCCAAAGCTAACAACTTGACATTATGCAAGAAGCATATAGTATTTCAGATTGTGTTCTGGAGCTACAAGTCCTCCTCCAAGCAGCAAGAGCCAAATACAAGTCAGTTGCTACCACTGATTAAAGACGCATACAGCAACACTGTTGTATGGGAAGCATTAATCAAATATTTCTGAAGAATAGATCAACCTGTGGCACAAGCTTCTGAATAAAAAGGCAGAAGCAAAACATTTCCCAACAGGTGCAGAGCATTTAGAAATCTGCACTGGGCAGCTAAAATGAATTCACCTACCCTTTGGATAAACATTTGGGAGAGAGATTTAATTTATACACTTAATTGCATTTGTATAACTGCAGCCATATTACATAATGTCAACATAAACCTGCCTGATGTCAACCACAGGGCAAAGTCAAGAAGGTAGCGATGGCCTATACCACTGTACAAAAGTAATTTGAAAAACCTACAAACAATACACATGCTTATCACAGGTTACTTGAGATAGACAACACTTGGTCTCAGTGTACTTATTTGTCTTTATCATTTGTAATTTTTATTTTCACACAGACATATCTTAAAAATTCCACAAATGTCCTTAACATAACTGCTAGCACGGAGTCACTAAAAACCAAAACAAAACATATATTTGGCAAAAGTTTTTAATTGAAACAGTTTAATATACAAAATACAGTAAAAAGAGGAAACCGAAGTAACAATATGCAGACTTCAAGAAGTGTGCTTGTTTCCTTGCAGGTAACCACAGTACAACACACATGGTAACCATACAGCCAGATTTCTCCAAACACATTTAAAAAAAAAAAAAAAAATCTAGATAAGAGCAGCAAATAGTTTTGGATGTTTGTGAGGGCTTTCCAGAAATCATGGGAAGATACCTGCAGACAAAGTCTGCACAAATCCATACAGGGATTTCACACAGACCAGGCGTTTCACGCCTAAGCCACAGCACAGATCACTTGCGTACAAGCAGTAAACCCACCGCACTTTCAAGGCACGCTGAGCTTACTGTGTGTTCTCTGGTCATCCATGTGGTTTATGCCCAGTAAGTCTTGTTTTGGACAGATAGTCAGACCTCAGGTATTTCAGATTCACTGAGCACATGTCATACGATGTCCACATACACACCTGTGTCTAGGAAATGTTGCAACTTCATTAATAAATTCCATCCTTTCTCTGGCAATAGATCTTCATCTCTCTGGCAATGAGAGAAGCAACTTGTATGCTCATTCATCTTCTACTTTTTTTAAGTCATTATGGAAATCATACATTTCCTGGGGGAACCATCAGTAGGACTAACACAAGATCAACACAAGACTCCTTTTATAATTCCTTTAAAAATTAAAATGTTAACTGCTTTGGTTACAACCTGTCCTCTATCCAAAGTTCCATCATATTTCTTATTCTGTGAGAATCCATTTGATAGCCTTTAATCTTTGGCAAGGAATTTCTCAAATACTCTAGATACATTTGTGGCATAAGACCAATTTTCCTCATCTGGATCACTGACAGGATAGATAACAAAGTTAGCATTTCTTAAAAAAACCCAGTTTCTTTAAACAAATTCAGACTGACTCCCTTTCATCAAAGTTATGCTTTTCCTAGTGTTTTCTCACACATGCTCCAGAAGTAATTTTAACTGAACTACAAACTACTATTACATACACTGCAGTGACTTACAGTTTCCAGGGTGGAGAACAATAAATGTAAAGTCAATAAAAGATTAAACGGTAAAAATCAAAAGTCTCACTTGAGTTTATAAGAGTGAGATTATCAGAAAAGTACTTTCACTTTGGAATGTGTTTATATGCATAATGACAAGGCACCTCACATTCCTCAAATGAATTTTAACAACTTGGTGTTTTCACAACACGCGCGGAAGGAAGCGTTCCATGCAAAGAAACACTCACTTCAGGGAAGAAAGTTTAACATTTTGTTACCAGTGCACACCAGTAACAGACTCTGTGAGAATGTAACTTTAACAGATGAACAGCACATCTGTACTAACTTTCCCAGAACATATGAAGACTGTGACTACAGCCAAAAATGTAGTGAATATATGAAATGCCTACACCCGTGTGTTTGATCAAAGGTATTGTTGACTGTATGTATGACTATATATGAGTTTTGGTCAGCGTGGTAAAAACCTGACACAATTTCTCTGTTTATCCTGAGGCTAAAAATCTTTCTTTCTAGTATACTATTTACCCTGAGTCCCTATCCCACTCCAAAGGAAGTGATTTCATTACCACCAGGCTCTTGTTTATTTTAGGAGACTTTGTAGTTTGGGGGGGGCTGTGGAATACATCATCCATATAAACAAACCCCATATGTTTTCCATGGCTGCTTGAAACCCTTGCAGAAAAGGTTAAGCATATTTTCATGTCAACCTTTAGAAAAGCTCCTTTCTTTGCTCAGACCACAGGTTTAGAGATTCCAGCCTGAGAACACAAAACTAAGCTTATTTTTGTTTTCCTATTTTATTTATTTAAGAGTAAGTTAGATTTCCCATACCAAGGACAACCAGAAACACAAGTGGATGCATACCTGTTCCTGAACGTGTTTGGTTCGATTCTCAGAGACAGATTAGGTACAAGAATATTTTAAATAGGCTCTTGGTTTGCTTTGTAACAACTTTCCTCATTTAACACTGAATACCTTACATAAAGATTAATCTGGGCACAGTATTCCAGCTGCAGTATGCCACTTGAACCACCTTTTTATTACTTTTCTTTTTGTCCTTTCCCCTTCCTGAAATGGCCTACTTTCTGTTTATTACTTTTTTTATTTTTCCTACTGTGAAATTTCAGAATTATCCAAACCAGTGAACCATCTATCACACTACTTTTATAAATCAGTCTGGACTACGCACGGCCCGAGATCAAGTTTTGTTTCTTGTATTTGTTGTCTGTGTTTCCTATTCCTTGCAACTTCTCCACCTTCAAATGCTAAAAGGCTAGCCAACATCTGATCTTAACAGCTGACCTAAGGGCTGTTTTATAAAACCCACATTCTCAAGTCAAATCATGTTGCATCATATATTTACTTGAGAACTCAAAATTTTCAAAACTTGGCAATGCCACTACAGTAGCCCAACACATCATATGTGAGGTATAACAACAACAAAGAATTTCAACAAACAGAAAATATAAATAATAACTAGTTTCCCCTTTGTATTAAAATTGTATGAATTTGTATAAAGATTCCTTCCTTTGTCTTTTACTAGTAAAAAGAAAAAAAGTCTTTGGTAACATGATCATTCCAGACAATTAAAAATATGCCACATTCCTACTTAGTGTGCTTCGCATTACACTTTTGCCCTAGAGAAGTGGTTCTATTGTGTGCAGCTAACCCAAAAAGGGCAGTAATTCAAACTATTTATCTTCAGAAAACAGAGATTGTATTTTATGATATCCTCCCACTGTTCTTGTGGGGGAGTCAGCCTAGAAGTCAAACGCTGACACACATGTTGCAGTTGATCCTCATTTCTTGTCAACCACATCTCCATTTAAATGCTAAAATTCCATTTCAACTGAAGAAAAAATAACCCCAGATGAACAAGTCTCAAGGTTTTCATCTCACTGATTCTAAGACAGACAAACAAAACACACAAACTGAAAGGAATCAAATTTTGTTGTCTTCAGAGCAGTTCTTAACAGATATAAATGTGTCTGAATTTATGCCTGAAACTGGTACATACCATTTCATCTTCAGATTTGGTAAGAAAATTTCCACATAACTACCTCAGAATGAAATTCCTGAAAGAATGCCTCTCATGGACAATGGAGAAAAGCACATACTTTGCTCATTCCATTTTTCACATCACATACATTAGATTATTAAAGTAATTATATTCTCTACCAAAATTTGCACTTCAGATACTGTTTTAAGTCCACTAGTGTAAATATATGCAAATACATGTTTATATCTAAATATAACCTTCTAAATTATACATAGCAGTAACAGTTTTATACATGTGCACACGTGTATATTATATATTATTTATATATAAAACCACCATATAAAGATAGAGGGGTATGGTGGTTTTACACATCTATACACACATGCATACATAAATACATACATACACACGCACACATATCCCCTTTACATTAACATCATACTCAGGCCTATATATGCTCCACTCTGCACCCTTTGAGAAGCTTAGTTCAATTTAACAGAAATTCTGAGCAGCACTAAATTAAGTTGGTTTATAAATCTGTGCAGAATAAGGGTCATAAGGATCTTGACTCAGGTGTACCCTCATTACTATGGAAGAGGCTCTATATAAACAGATCATCTGACACCGATACTAAAGAAAGAGAATTCAGCACAATCCTAAAAATAAAGTTGTGTACAAGAGGACTGCTTAAACATTTAACAGCACACCACAGAGACAGAGTTGATTTTAGCAGTCTAACGTAACAGCCAAAGAGAAAAACAAAATCACATTTTCTCATCCTTATATACTGCTGAAACAATCCAGACTAGAGGCTTTAGGAAAACATTGTTACCTGGTAGGCCACTACTTCACAGGCCCAAAGAAACTTGAAAATAGTGTGAGACTTCAATAAAATATTCTTTACAGTATAGTCTCCTGCTTGACTGTGATAAGCAAATATATCTTTCTCATAAAATCAAGAGTAAGCAATGCTTCAAATCATTTCAGGAAAAGAGAAAACCATGAATCTACAACACACAAAAAGTTACCTCGTAACAGTTGTAGATACCACGTAATTGTTTTGAAAAGAGGGTCTCTGCCAGTATGCTGAGTAACTTTGTACATGCAAACCATCCCATCATGTTTAGTGAAATGACGTGTATTAGTGAAGTCATGTATCAGACATACTTGCAGGTTTAAGCTTAAGACAGAGGTTCTGAGGACTAAATGACACACAAATTAATCCGCAGTGTGGAGGAGGTAGAGGCCACAACCTGAAAACAAACAAACAAACCAAACCACAAAGCCTATCTTTTTTCCAGTTTTCCCTTTCTTTTAGCCACTTCCTTCTTAACAGCCTTCGAAAAGCAGACATTTGGGCTCTGAGAAACCGTGACTAGAAGAAAGTCCCTCATTCAAGTGTGCTCTGTAGAGAAGCAGCTAAATGATTCTCTCTTTTCTGTAGTCAGGAAACTGCAACAAATTTAAAGTGTTCAAAATTTTTATGTCAGTACCTACTCAAGTAAGACTGACTCTTTGAGCACAAGCCAACGCATTTAGTTTTCTTTAGGCAATGGTACATTGTTAGGAAATTAGGATTAGACTCAAGTCTACAGTAAACCCATAAAATTAATAAACTACTCAAGCACAAAAATATAAACAATGCATGCAACAATCTTAATATTCCTATTATTGCTCGCACAATAACTTAAGAAGGGTGAAATACCAAAAGCATTTAATTTGTTTCTGACGTATATGTGACCAACAACACGTTTTGGCCTAGCTCTGAAAGCAAATATGGTAATGTTAAACAAAAGGGTATGCCTTTCCTCAGAACTAATTTAATAAAGCAGGTAACCACGTCTTAAACTAAAAAAAAAATATAAAATTTAGAAATGAAGATGCATATTCCATACTTCTTTGAAAACCTTTCATTAGCTGCTCTTCATAAAAAAAGGAAATTCCACTATTTAGCAGAGTTCAGATTGATGAGATCTACAAACAGATGTAAGGCAAAGCTATCAACTCTAAAAAAAAAAAAAAAAAAAAGAAATCCCTGCCTGAAATTATTTTACCTCAGTAAAACAAGGGGGCAAAAGGACCAACTTATTCCATTATAACCATCCTGAATAGTCTTCTTTTTTCATCCTTTGCAATCACTATGATACTTTCACGTGCGTCTTTCACACAACAAACGCCGATAAAGTAAAACTTCACTTTAGTGTACAACAGGATTGTTAAAGAAACCGCAGAAATCAGAAAAGGCGAAGGCCAGCGGAGGTTCAGACGCAAGCGAGGTGGATTTTAGCGCGTTGCGCGAATTCTACCGGGCTGCCGGTGAGCTGTGCCTAGCGATGCTACCGCTTCGGAGGAGCAGCGGCGAGTGCCACCCCCGCGGCGGTGCCGCCTTGGTTCCCCGGGGCCCCGCAGCAGCCGGCCGGCCGGCGCTCCCCCCCCACGCCCCCCGCGGCAGCTGCCACCGGGGGCTGCCTCAGTGCCCCCGCGCCGCGGCCACCTGCCAGCCGCCGGCACGCAGCGCCAGCCCGCCCGCCCCGCGGACCCCGCGGACCCCGCGGACCCCGCTCCCCCCGCGGGCGGGCAGCACCGCCGGCGCTGCGGCGACCCCCGGCCCGCGGCTCCGCCGCGCTGCCCGGCACCGGGGAGGGCGTGCGGGGCGCTGCGCGCCGCTTTGAATCCTGGGCTCTCGGGGTTGGTTTTTCCTTGTTGCTGTTTGCCTTTTTTTTTTTTTTTTTTTTTTTTTTTGAAGTGGAAAGTTTCCTCTCCCAGCAGAGGCCAGGACGACGCGCAAACTGCCCCAGGGCGCCGCGCTGCCATCACAGCTGACAGGTTTCTGCCTCTCCCCCCCGCTCCTTCCGCAGCATTAAAAAGCTGGCAGATAGATCCGGCTGGGGGTTGTTTTTAACAACAGCTATTAGTACAGCTAATTGCATCCCTTGCCAACAAAATAAAAGTCAGGCTCGCATGCGAGCATCCCGCCCGGAGCCTCCTCGGCACCGGGGCCGGGGGGGTGGCAGAGGAAGAGCGGGGGGCCGGGCTGCGGGAAGCCGGGCCGGCGGCGGAGGCGGAGAGGCGCAGGAAAGTTGCGACCGGTCTCGTTAGCCCCGGAGCCGAGGCGCCGGGAGGCCGGGCACAGGAAAGTTCACAGCCGCCACCAGCAGCGCCGGCGGGCGGCGGGTCCGGGGGGCGCCGGGAGGGGACTCGGTTGGGGGGTTTCTTCTTACCTTCTGGTCGACGATGGAGCAAGCCATTTCCCGGACGTGGGCGAGGCTGAACTCCCCCGAGGAGTCCTGCAGCAGCAGCACCGGCTCCCGGCTCAGCCCGATCTGGAGGTGGAAGGCGACGCCGCCGCCGGCAACAGCCCCCGGCGGCAGCAGCGGGCTGGGCGGCCGGATCAGCGGAGGGGCGCTCATCGGGAACTTCCCGCCGGAGCCGCCGCCGAAGCCGAGGGATCGGGATCGGGCGCGGGCGCGGGCACGGGCACGGGCGGGGGGAGGCGGGCACCGCGGCGGAAAGTTTGCGGCCGCCGCGGAGGCGCCAGGCGAGTTCCCCCGCGAAGTTTGAGGGAAGTCCCGCCGAGCTCCTGCCGGCTGAAAATGGCGGGGGGAGGGGGGGGGGGCGGAGGACCGGGGAGGATGCAGACAGGAAAAGGCGGCGAGAGAGACGCGCAGGGCGAGGGGGGAGCCCGGCCCAGCGCCGCCGAGGTGGTGCCGCCGCTCCGGCTGTCGGCGCTGCGCGGGGGCGGGGCGGGCCGCGCCCTCCGCCGGGACGGGCCCGCCGCCCAGCTGGGCCGGGCCGCGCCGCGCCGCCGCCGAACGGCGGCCGCGTCCCGGCGGGCGGCAGGGGCCGACCTCGGGGCGGGCGGCCCCCCCGCGGCGGGGCTTCGCCTCAGCCGCCCCTGGTCTCCCCACGCGGCCCAGTCAGCGGGCCGCGGTGCTGGGAGGGGAGAGCCTCCCCTTCGCCGGGCAGCCCCGTCGGGCTGCGCCTCAAAGCCGCCCTCACGCCGCTCGCCCGGTCCTCTGTGCCGTGCCGGGCCGCAGGCGGAGGCAGAGCCCGAGGAGAGCCGGGGTTTGCCCCGCTGGCAGGCGGCGCGGCGGCCTCACCCGGGCACGGTGGCGGCGGCCGCCCCCGAGGGAGCGGGAGCGGGAGCGCCGGCCGGGCCCCGGCTCTTCTGCCCGCTCCGGTCAGCACCGTGCCGCCGCCTCCCGCTGCCCCCCTAGGTTCTGGGGAAGGAACAAGGGACAGCTCGCACCCACCTCTTCTCCAAACCAGCTTCCAGTTTCAGGTCCAGTCTGCGCTAAGGAGGAGCTCCCTGCCACCTAAAACCAGGAGGAGTTCCTCTTCCCAGCTCGCAGGAGCGGTGCGAGCCCCATCCGTTTGCGCAGGCAGCCCCGGTGGCAGGCAACGTTTAGTCTAAAAAGTCCATCCTTCATCTCCACTTGGAAGTCTGTGAAGGCAATGGAAACGTGAACTGTAATATTTTAGGTACCGACGGAGAAGCTCTGGAGATATATATGGCACCTGTAAGGATGGCAGTACTAAATGTGTGTTTCTAAGTATAGTGGTTGATCAAATTTACAACCTGTTTCTTTACAAACTGCTTTTTGGACCGAATGTACAGCTGCAGCGTGGCTTCATTTTGATCAGCTGCCTTATTAGGACCCATTTTACTGTTGTCAGCTTGTTTCCCACCTGGGAATTTGCACACACACAGCACCTTACTGTCTATATAATTTTTGAATCCGTTTATTCTTTGGTGAATTTTCTTTTGAAATTGTTGCATTTTAATCTGCATCTTCTACACGCTACCAAATCTGCTGAAAATGTCAGCACTCTAGAACGAGATGACTACTAGTCCCACTTAGTAGACTTTTTCATCTACTATGAGGAGTAATAATCATCTTCAGCCATATTCTTTGGCTTTGCTGTTGAAAATCATACTTAATTTTGCTGTTGTCTGCAATATTTCCTTAGGAATTTCAGTTTCAGAACCATAGTGTACCCTGGCTATGCTGTGACAGGCTGTTTCCTAAAGCTCCCCGTACACTAGACATTTTGGTGCTTGGAAATTTTGGAGCATATACATTTATACTCCCAGGTCAAAGTCTGCTGAGGCATTATAATGACTGCAAGCTTCCCATGATCCCATGGCCCAGCCCACTATTCTGTATAGGGGTCAGCACGGGAGGACTCTGAGGTTCATGTGTGAATCTGGCACAGGAAGGGCGTGTGAAGTCCAGGTGCCATCCCTCAATGGCTGTCATAAGTGCAAATGCAAATGTAAGGCCAGAGCCACATCATGTAGCTGGCAGTAGTTTTTTTTCTGAGCACTCTAGTTCCTACTTCTCCCCTGTTGAAAGAAGCATACTAGAAGATCCTGAAGCGTTGCTTCGTTGTTCAGGTGCTCCTTGAAGGCAGTGAATTGTCATCAACTACTCTCAGAGTGCCCCTTCCTTACGGCTTACTGTGGCAAAAGCAGATGTGGCTCTGATGACAACAGGGTGGTGAGTTATCCCCCTCTCTCCTGCCCTTGCCATATTTAATTAGAGGGTCACATAATTATTTCACAGCATGAGTCACATGATGGCATTTGTTTTCAAGGGAAAGAGTGGAAAAATGACAGTTGTATATGACCTTAGCTGCCATACACTGTGTTAAAGCTCTTCCGCAACTCTTAGAATAACCGAAGAGGAGAAGTAGCAGTAGCAATGCTGAGAATTATGTATCCTTGGTTTTCTCATCTATGTGAAAGCTAGCGATATAGCTCATAGGTTGTGACTCACCCACAGATCTACATCCTCTGTGCTGACATGGGCACAAGTTTTTCTTCAAAAAGAAAGATTACAGTATTTTTAAAAAGTTGTAGGTTGCTGAGTCATTTATTTGATTAGTGTATTGGCCATGTTGAATACACCTTTGTAATCAGAATAGGTGAGGACAGGACTTCTGCAACACTATGTCAGCCAGTCATATACAAATGCTATTTATAAAAGGATTCAGTGAAATCACATGATGTGATCCTGAGTACAACCTGGCCCGTTGTACTGACTGAAATGTCATCTATTTCATGATCCTTCCAGATGGGAGAATTATTGTGCTGATGCCAGAGAGGGGAGAAGACCGTCCACAGCAGTCTGTTCTCTTCCCTGTGACCTGATACAGCATGCATGCCTGCTTGAGCCAATCTGTACGTGCACAGTTGGAAAAATCTCTGGAAGTTTAGGTTTCACTGCACCTGTACAGGTCAATTAAGCAGCACCTGAACTGCCACATGAACTTGCAGGGGAAAAACTGAGTTTGCTGCACATGGCTACACAGTTTATGCATCTAGCTACGTACAGGAAGAGGGCAGTCAGCAGAGGATGTCACTGTAACATCACATTATGCAAACCTTTACCAGCTGCCCCCAAGGTCTAGTTGCCGTAATGTTACTTCTAATTACTCTGTATCACTACAGTATGACGGGTGAATTTTTATGTCCTCATGTGTTGTATACTTGACCCTCCACTGAAACTGTTATCTTTCTTCTTTTCTTTCAGCTTACTACATTGTGTAGACAGAATTCTGTTCTATTCGTGGGAATAAGAATCATCCTCCTCATGAAGTTTTTATTGCTTTCTGCTTTTCTCCATCCGTGATGTAACTGGTCCTTTTTGAACAGCCAGCTCTCCATTTATCTTTCTGCTCTTTAACACAAGCAGCTATATGGTGCATATGTTTTAATTTAAAAAATGTGAGATCAAACACCTAGGAAAGAATAACACAGGATATGCTTAAACAATGGAGAATGTTCTATAAGGCAGTTTCTTTGACATAGATGGTGTTAGTTTTTAGGTCAAAGCTATTGACCTAAAATTTAGTTCTGATATGTATACGTAGAGAGTAGAACACAGGTGATTACGATGAGAGGATTAGTACTGGTTTTGTGAGACAAATAGTGGAATATCATATCCAGATTATTCATCCTGGGATCAATATTTTGAAAAGTAGGTTGCTTGGCAGTATACTCAATAGTACAGTGTATCTTGGCAGGGAGAAAATAATAGGACTAAAGCCGAGAAAGAAGTAAGAAGCAGCAATCTCTGGAAGCTGGATAGAAAATGAGGCTGGAAATAAAGCTCAGATTTTAACTATGAGAATGATTAGTCATTAGAATGAATAAGCAAAGAAAGTGACAGAGACCCTTTTCCAATGTTTTCAAACTCAGACTGAGAGTTTACTCACACACAAGCCTTTGGGCTCAGTACAGTAGTAACTTCTTTGTTTCTCAAGGTCGGAATGGAAGGTAATGGACTTTGTCAGTTAGTTATATTCTTAAGGGGATCGAAAAAAGGCAGGCAGATTTTGTTGTCTGTGACAGCACACACAAATTTAAGGATGTAAAGATAGTCATCTTTCTTTCTCCCTTGAAAGAAGTGTATCTTCTCTACCTCAGAAGGAAGGCATCATCTGTCCAGGAAGAAAGTGAGTTGGCATAAACCCTTTGTTCCTTAAGTCGCTTCCACTTGTTCCATGCAGAGCAGGAGGCTGTGGAAGAGGGTCTTCTCCAAGCTACTGCTGAAGACAACAACAGCTTTTCATCTTTGAAAATTTACCTTCTCAACCTGCAACAACAGATCACATATAAAAGTAGGCAAAGACGCTGTTGCTGAATCAAGCCCATACCCATTTTTGCATTCAACTATTAAATATTTTCTGTTTCCCTGGTTTCACACATTCCTGAACCACACACACCTCCAGGCTTACTGCTTTGATTAGGCATCCCAATGCCATTTTTTCAAACAGTTCAGCTTCTTGGCATATTGACTTGCATCCAAAGCACGGTCCATTATAAGCTCCAGATCTCTTCCTGCTAAATAATTATTTTGTTCCGATTTCTGTATACCTGAAGTTGATGATTCCTGCACAAGCATCCTTCATTACACATATCTGTGTAGAAATCCTTCTTATTTTTCCAGGCCATTAGACCAATTTGTCGAGATCATTTGAATTTGAATCACAAGTACTTCCATGGCGTTTGCAGTCCAACTCCACAAGTTTAAAAGGTATAGTCATTATTCAGGTCATTAGTAAATAATTTAATAAAACAGGATGAAGTACAGGATCTCATGGAATTCCATCACACCCATACTCTTTGGGTGTTATTACCCAACTAGTTTTGTGTCGACTTTGTAATATTTTCTTCCCAGCCTGATTTGCTGTGTTTGCTCAGAAGAATGTTTTATGAGACAGTGGCAAAAAACTCATCAGTCAAAATACATCAGGCCTATTGCTTATGCTCTGTAGTAGGAAGAATTGGATGAGTTTGGCATGATCTATCTTTTACAACAAATCAGTGCTGGCCTGATACTGATTTCACTGTTGTGTTCCAGTGTTTACATGTTTTTTATTGTTCTAGACTACTTTCACACATCAGTAATGCCCTAAATACTTTTTTTTTTCTACTCTGAATCTTCCAGTATCACACCCGTCCACTAATCTTCAAAGGTAAGTATTTATCATTTTGTGATTGCTTCAGTGAGATAGTTAAATAACCTAATATTCTAGGTTTATCAGACACTATTTGAAAAATTATTGAAATACTTCTTTTGCCCCCTACTAGGCTTACTTTTTTCATTGTTACTAACAATGTTACTGCACTAGTCACCTGCTTGGAAAAAAGGCATTATGGGTGATAGCATTATCCGACATATCTTTTCTGTTGGCAGTGGATGAATATTTCCAGAAGTTGCTTTTCATTATATTATGATCTGTGAAATCCAGATAATATATTGTCTATTCCAGCTAACAAACTTGAGCAGAAACCTCAAATTTTACAAGGAGTAGCTCTCATGTCTAGATGTAGTTTGCATATTCTTTATAGAGATTTGGATTTTAACACTGAACTTTTAGCCAAATCTGTTTATGTTAAGAATATGTGAACTTTTCCTGTTGCTACAGTTGAATACAGGCTGTGGTATGTGCATTCTTACTCAGCAGCAAAACATACTTTATTAAAGACCATTTTTGCTTTCTGCTGTTTTCAGAGGCTGAAATGCTTTAAGTGGGCTGCATGCTCCCATAACTTCTCTCCTGAAGCAGACACCATTGGGGAGGAGGTTCTTTGGTTCAAAAGCAAAGCATTGAAAAAAAGATTAACAAAGGAAGAGAGAGAAAAACAGACTGGTAAATACAATGGAATTAAATTTGGGAATAAATGTGGAGACTGTGTGGAAAGTAAAAGGACACTAGAGCTGGAAATGCAAATGTCGCTGGATCTGGGATCAGTATTGTGTTAGGGGCTGGACTGGTAAGTTAAATGGAGCTGATATCTGAAATACTGGCAAAATAGTTTTACAGATAAGCTCCTGGGTATCTAGTTGGAGAGAAGCAGCAGATGTTAGCTGTAGAACTGGTTAGGGATTTTCTGACGAGCTACTTATTTCCATTAGAAAATAGTAACATTTTAAGATCTAAATGGTTGATGTGAATTCTGACACTGTCTCCCAAATTGTTTTGTTTGTTGTTTGGTTTTTGTTTGGTTTTTGGTTTTTGTTTTTTTTTAAAATGTTTCCAATTGTTGAAATTGCTTCAGCATTTCGAAAAGGAAAGTTTTGGAGTATTATCTTCCGTGACTTTCTGCTAAATGTTTTAGATAATTAGAACAAAACATTTAAAAACATTAAACTTAAAAATTCAAAACTCAAGTTTAAAAATCTGAGACAACTCAATGTAGTATTTTTTATAAATGGATCACAAAAAAATAAGATTTTAAAATTTTTTTAGTATCTTGGGAATGGAAGTTAAATCTGATGGCAAAACTGTTTTCTGCTTATGTAAACCTATCTCTGGGCAAACCGACCACGGACATACAAGGTAGATTAACATTAAAATAAGATCTGAAAGATTGCAGGATAAAGCTTTCTTATGTCAAACATCTGCACACTCTGTTTCTTTTCTTTGAGCAAAAAGTGTACTGCTTTGGGAAGGAAGAGGTTTTTTTGGTGTTTTTTTTTCTCTGTGCTCCAAACTGACCTCACTATACTTCTGGGACAGGACAGGCTCCATTTATCCCAGACTATGCTTTGAGGATGTTTGTTACGGCTTGACGATAGAATAACTGATGCATTCAGATAAGCATGAGTATCTTGGCATTGCTTGTGCATATTTGTGCAAATTGTCCTAGTAAGCTCTCTGGTTCTTGGGAGCATGGTACTTCTGGAACAAGGCGGCCGTTGCTGCTTAAAACTGCTATCTGAGAGACATGCTTCCCATTCTGAGGATACTGGAAATGAAGTGGTCATTGTTCCTGAAAGGAAGGTACAGCACAGGTTTTATTCAGAAATTTCTTGATGCTACTTCTTAGATGATTTCTGAATAGTGTGTTCTGGGTGAAGGGCACTTTTTTAATTGCTTACATAGCACCATTCACTAAACAGTCTCCTGAATGTCACTGTCATAGAATTCTACAGAATTCTGGGCTGCAGTGACCTGAAATTTCTAGGTCTGAAAGTCAAACTTTGTAATAGTACATAACAGCTGTTTCCGCTTCAGAAATGATTACATGATTTTCATGATTTAGCTGGGGATAATTTTCAACAAGCAGCTAGGATGTTTGCTATATTTTGGTAATTTTCTTGAGACTAGATTGATAATTCAGTTAGTAAAATATGTATGCTGTTATACTGTATTTTAGTTAAATTTATTTTTTATGATAGCAAAGTTCTTGAAGTACTGTTCACTTATTAATACATACAGGCATAATCGATTTACAAACTTTGTTCTTTTACACATCAGGAACCTGTTATATTGTTACTTAACACTAATATTTTTGTGGCTGCTGTCCAGGCCTCCATGTCATTTCCACTGAAATTCTTTGGCAGTTCAAAAAATAAGCCAGGTCCTGGGAATGAGAGTACTGCCCATGCAGAATCAGATACATATGTTGTAATTTATGCGTGATTCTGACCTGTAGGAATGGGTGTCCTACTATTCCTGTGAGCGGATACAGCCTAAAGAAAGAGGTATTAGTTATTAACTATCCATCAACAGCTGTCTCCAAAGCTTATGGGACACGTCAAAGTAGAGAACATTCAGAGTGCCCAAGGGTAAGGAAGGATGGCAGAGTTTTATTTGTGATCTAAGCAATGTCTGATAGCATGGAAAGGATACAGGTTTACAGGCGGTTTTAAAATTGAGCTAGAAGTTTATCTAGGAGCTAGATATTTCTGAAATGACTGCTGACTTCCTGCTCTGGTATTTAAAAAGGTACTAACCGAGCTTGTCAGACTGGTTAGTCCCACTATGACTAGCGTTACCACACTTTTATGTGGTTTGATATTTTTATCCACAAAATTTGGTGTACAATATAATTTGAATAAATTAAATTATGGTTAACCTAAATTATTTAATTATTGCTACATGAATACTAAGACCATATACAGGCACAGGTAATGCTTAGGTGGAATTATTGAGGCAATAGATATAAGAAAATTGATAAACACCATTCCTCTATTCTTTTGCGTGAGTTTCCTTACTTGTAATGATTTAATGAGTTAAGAGAGACTGCCCATAGGAACAGGGAATCAATATTTTTACCTAAATTGTCATTGATTGCTTAATGTTTATTGAGGTTGGTTACTGCTGCTGCTTTGATTTCACTGTATGAAACTGAAAAGCCAGAGCTAAGAATAACATTATGGGGGAACCTAGTATTTTACACAGGAGGGGAGAGGATGAAGGAATGGAATAGTGCAGGGGATCCCAAGGAACCTGCAGAGGAGAGAAATGTGAAAACAGAAAGAGGGAAGATTCACAGGTAAGGAATTTATTGCAAGGAGTACTACAATTGCACATCACAGTTTGTTACTTGAAAATGTTTGGATTTAAAAATTTAACCTTAACAGTTCAGCAGGCTGGCTTTTAAGACAATCAGAACTATATTTTTCTTTCATTTACAGTCACTGTCTTGCAATCTTAACTTCATCTTATCATAGCTTTTCAGTTTGGAATTCAAATTAGGAAACATAATTTCATTTTCATATGCAACAAATATAAAGCTGGTAAACCATGTAACCACCTGCTACATACTATGTGAACACTAAAAGTTTCCATACAAGCCTTGTAAATAACTTACTGAAAGTTCACTTTTACACCAACTGCATCGTATGATAATTTAGGATAACCTTGTAGAACTAAATACACACAGGAAACAAAACCTCAGTTCATGTGCCTTACTCCAAGATAGGAAAAATAACTGTACATAAAAGAGACTGAATTGCTGAATGCTTCCTTAAGTAATAAAAGAAAATGCCCGTTCATTTAAACCACAATTTAGGCTTAATCACAGGGAAAAAATGTATCTTTTCCTTGTCATAATAGACAAACATCTCAACATGAAGCCCTACACATTGCTGCAGCATTGTCATCCTGGGTTATATGAACAAGGAAATGGTAAAATAGAGTAGGAAGACATTTCAAACAGATTAACTGTGTTTGATTATGTTTAAATTTAATGGATCTTGACACAATGAAGCATGGGAAGAGGGTCTTAAAAATAACTTGATTAGAATAATGTCTTTCAGGGAGGTAAGAGAATATAATAATGTGAAATTAGATAGAAATATAGATAAACAAACAGGAGAATATAAAAATAACCATAAGTAATCTTATCTTGATCATGCTAAATATTATCAAGAATAAAAGATTTTTTAGAAAAAAGATGACATTGAAAAAACCCTGAAAGTTGAAATCAAACTTATAGAAATAAGGCACATATTTTCATCTTTCCCTTCGGAGTCTCTCCAAGAAAGTAGAAAAGTTCATATGTGAATATCTTCCAAACACAAGTGGATGATTTTCTAAAAGATGTACATTTTGTACTACACATTATTAGGTTCAACAAGAAAATATCAGGCTAACAGGAAGTACCACTTCCTCCAAGCTCAAGATCGGTGCATCCCTATGAGGAAGAAGTCAAGCAAAGGAGCCAGGAGACCCAAACAGATGAGCAAAGAGCTTCTAGAAAAACTCAAATGGAAGAAGGAGGTTTACAGTATGTGGAAAAAGGGACTGGCCACTTGGGAGGAATATAAGAACATTGTCAGGGTATGCAGAGATGCAACGAGAAAGACCAAGGCCCACTTGGAACTAAATCTGGCGAGGAACATCAAGGATAACAAGAAGGGCTCCTTCAAATACATCAGTACTAAAAGAAAGACTGGGGAAACTGTGGGGCCACTGCTGAATGAGGTGGGTGCCCAGGTGACTCAGGATGCAGAGAAGGCAGGGTTACTGAATGCCTTCTTTGCTTCAGTCTTTACTGCTAAGGCTGGCCCTCAGGCATTTCAGCCCCCAGAGGTGAGAGAGAAAATCTGGAGAAAGGAAGAATTCCCCTTGGTTGAGGAGGATTGGGTTAGAGATCATTTAGGCAAACTGGATCGTCACAAATCTATGGGCCCTGATGGGATGCACTCATAAGTGCTGAAGGAACTGGTGGATGCTGTCGCTAAGCTACTCTCCATCATCTTTGAAAGGTCACGGAGGACAGGGGAGATGCCTGAGGACTGGAGGGTAGCCAATGTCACTCCAGTCTTCAAAAAGGGCAAGAAGGAGGACCTGGGAAACTATAGGTCAGTCAGCCTCACCTCCATCCCCGGAAGGGTGATGGAACAGTTCATTCTGGAGGCATGTAGAGGAAAAGAAGGTTATCAGAGGTAGTCAACATGGATTCACCATGGGAAATCATGCTTGACCAACCTGATAGCCTTTTATGATGGCATGACTGGCGAGGTAGATAAAGGGAGAGCAGTGGATGTTGTTTACCTCAACTTCAGCAAAGCTGTTGACACTTCTCTCCCATAACATCCTCATAGGTAAGCTTAGGAAGTGTAGGTTAGACGAGTGGACAGTGAGGTGGATTGAGAATTGGCTGAATGGCAGAGCTCAGAGGGTCATGATCAATGGCGCAGAGTCTGGTTGGAGGCCCGTAACTAGCGGTGTTCCCCAGGGGTCTGTGCTGCATCCAGTTCTGTTCAACATATTCGTCAATGACCTGGACGAAGGCACAGAGTGTACCCTCAGCAAGTTTGCTGATGATACAAAACTGTGAGGAGTGGCTGATAAACCAGAAGGCTGTGCTGCCATTCAGCAAGACCTGGACCTGCTGGAGAGCTGGGCCGAGGGGAACCTAATGAAATTCAACAAAAGCAAGTGCAAGGTCCTGCCCCTGGGGAGGAACAACCCCACGCACCAGTACAGGTTGAGGGTTGACCTGCTGGAAAGCAGCTCTGCTGAGAAGGACCTGGGAGTGTTGGTGGACAGCAAGGTGACTGTGGGCAAGCAATGTGCCCTTGTGGCCAAGAAGGCCAACAGTATCCTGGGGGTGCATTAAAAGGAGTGTGGCCAGCAGGTCAAGGGAGGTTATCCTCCCCCTCTACTCCACCTAGTGAGGCCACATTTGGAGTACTGTGTCCAGTTCTGGGCTCCCCAGTTCAAGAAGGACAGGGACTACTGGAGAGAGTCCAGCAGAGAGCTACAAAGATGATCAGGGGACAGGAGCATCTCTCTTACGAGGAAAGGCTGAGAGACCTGGGTTTGTTTAGCCTGGAGAAGAGAAGGCTGAGGGGGGAATCTTATCAATGCCTATAAATACCTAAAGGGTGGGTGTCAAGACAATGGGGCCAGACTCTTTTCAGAGGTGCCCAGCGACAGGACAAGGGGCAGTGGGCACAAGTTGGAACACAGGAAGTTCCACCTGAATATGAGGAAGAACTTCTTTACTTTGAGGGTGACGGAGCACTGGAACAGGCTGCCCAGAGAGCTTGTGGAGTCTCCTTCTCTGGAAATATTCAAAGCCTGCCTGAATGCGGTCCTGTGCACCCTGCTCTAGGTGTACCTGCTCAAGTAGGGGGGTTGGACGAGATGATCTCCAGAAGTCCCTTCCAACCCCTACCATTCTGTGCTTCTGTGAACATTCTGGGTCTATGTTTTAAAGACATGATAATATATTTGTCTCTGAAATCTCTCATATAGGGGTCTAAGTCAGATTTATTTCTCATTTCTCAAGAACTTGTTATCAACAATTTTCTGCTAACTCCAGAACCAGGAGAGAAAAATAGACAACTTAAGATGGTCTTCTTTGTATGTATCAAGCTCTTGGATGTGTATAACTTTCTAGGCACCTATAACCCCTTTTGTCTTTTAAGTACAAAAAATATTTTTATATTCCGAATATAGAACCCAGTCCTCTAATAGATTTTGCGTAGGTAGCAAGACTAGCAAAGAGCTTCACAGGATTCTTTCTGAGCACAAAGATCCAATTGTAGACTTGAAAATACTTTAAGGATCACATCTCCTAGACAAGGAAGCATAAAAAGGAGCCTGTAGAGCCTAGAGAATTAATTTTCCATGCAATCCAAAATTGAGACAGAATAAAGAACTTAATCTGAATTTATGATTCTGAGAGGTGCCTTTTAGTTGTCACCTAAAGCCAAGAGCAACCTACATTTCGAAGAGTATTTTAAGATGGCTACACCTTTTCCAGACAGAGATAGTGCTGGAATAGCAACCAGTATCATCAGATCCTGAGATGACATTGACCAGCTACAGCATATATTGATGACAAGCATCATGCATAGCCATGTACCTGATGTCATCATGTCCCTCAAACCTCTGGTGTTCATCAGTGACCGATTCCGGCTGTGCAGTGCATCCACACCCCTACATTCCTTTCCTTCATTTTTTCCTAATAGCCGTACCATTTGTGAATGGCTAATAGGACCCATTCTGTGCACCACGGAGACAGAGAGGAAAGCAGAATAAGACTGGCCATTCCAAGGATATAAAATATGTTCAGAGCTACAGAGATGCCATTGCCTGCACTGACTCCTGTGTGTCCGTTTGGTTTGGAGATAGGTACTTGGCCTTAAAGATAAACTTACACAGAATCTGTTCCTTCTGCCTAGAATGAATCAAGTCAAAAATACCATTTTGAGTACAGTGTTTATCCTCAATGGGTAATTTGCTCCATATTGTTCTCTGTATGACAATTACTGGAGCAACTCATCTTCATCTGGAGGCTCAGCCAGTAAGGCAAAGAATAGACCTTCTTTGGTGAGATTCTGTGGGCTACCAGGGCACATATGTACAGAAAGAAAAATGACAAAGCATTAGCTGCTGATACAGGCTGCTCTATTCCTTCTCTTAGTAGGTATACCCCTGAGTCAGGCAGTTTCCTTTCTGTAGGTTGTAGGAGCTGGAACTTGGTGTGTGAGTGTCTATGGACAATCAGAAAATCTGGTCTTCAGGGTATCTACCGGTGTCACTATACCTTGATCGTTTCAGCACAGTTGTATAGTAAGACATTAAAGGTGAAGAAAAGGTTGCTAAATATTTCACCTTAGGATCTCAGATTTCTTCCTGTTCAATTTTTAACCTGATTCTGAATAACTTTTGTTTAAAAAAATTCTTCTCAGTCACTTAAAAATGGAAAAAAAACCAGTTAAAATCTGATAATGCACCTGAATCAACAAGCGTATATCTGTAAATATATATCCCTAATACCAAAACATAATGATGGAATGCTGCACTTGCATAGAAATGATGCTATGGTGCATAGGGGTCAGTTGCACTGGCACAAGTATTATTTATTCGTTAAAGATTATTCGTTTAAATGAGCAAACTATAGCCAACTTTACAGCATACAGCACAAAGAAGGATTTAGCTTTTTCCTGTATTACTGATCATGATTAACAAGAGTCTTCAATGACCTTTGTGATATTAGGGTTAGGTTTCTTGCATTATGAAAGCAAAACACAATACAGCTTCAGGAAGCTGCTCCAAAACTTCTAAAGAAAAGCTACTTCCTATTTCGGTTTAATTCAGCAACTGTTGAATTATTTGAATTGTACAGCTGGAAAAGGATTTTTGCTTTCAGAAGGACTGTAAGTGAGACAATCTGAATATACAAATTCAAGCTTTTCTGTGATGTGGGCAGATAACATATCTTTGTGATTTAATCCAGCCTATGTGCTATACATTTTTTTAAATACTGTTTGTCTCTTTGCAACCACATTATTTTCATATTGCACTTATGGGTCAGAATAAAGACACATTTTTAATATTTCTAGAAGTAAGAAAAAAATCCTTTTTCTTCATGTTTTTCAGATCTACTTTGAAGACAAATCTTTGCTAAGGACACAAATCAGTGGACTTCCCCTGGCTACCTTGCAGGTAGTAGAGTAGCAATGTATTTGAAACTTTTTTTTAAGTGTTCACCCCATGCTATCTGAATACCTCACTGTTTTTGAAGTATATTTTTACAGCAGCTTTGCAAAACAGAACAGAACTATTATTCCTGTATTGAGAGTCATGGAATGAATCACATTTGTAATTCACATTACTTTGTGAAAACAAAGATATGGAGTCTTGCTTTAAACTAGTATACATATAAGCTTTATACTTCGCAGTTAGCCAGCTACAGGGACACAAGTTAATTTATTTAAAGCTTAATTTCATACCAGTGCACTATGCTTTACAGCTGAGACAGTTTCTTATACATTATGGACCATATTGGTCTGTGATAGAGCAGGGAATTGAACTCAGGTGTCACCAATATCAGACTAGCTTAGTAACCATTTGCCCCTCACTTGCCTCTTGCCACCAAAGAACAAATATGCTCTCCTCTGAGGAGGAGACTGTGCATGCATGTATGTTGGTGCAAACCTCCAGCTGCTTCTTTCAGTTCAGACTTGAGCACACAGCATTGCGGAGACCACTTTATAAATATTCAGATAAATGTGTTACAAGTTTTTAGTAAATATTATTTATTTGAATAAATTTGATGAAATAATAGTTTTAAGTAACTTTATATCTTCTTTCTTTAAGACACTGAGATGTGAAAGTCCTCACAGATGTAGCAAAGAGCCCGCATTTGTCTAAAGCTTGACTCATTAAAATCCTAGGTGGTCCTCTTTGGCTGGTCCATATTAATTGCAGCAATGACAGTTGGGGTCAGGGGATCATGGAACAGCCAGTCTGTATTACTTTGACCTAATCTCAGGTGATGTGGTCTAGGAAATGGTTAATTATATTTATCAGTACTCCAGTGACTCACATCTTTAATATTAGGGTGATTGATCTTTATGCTTTGCAGATCCTTGCAGCTGTTCCTCATCATAAGCTTCCTTCTCTGTATTCACCAGAATAGTCAAATACATTCAATTAAGTTTCATAAGTTATGTGAGTCTTCAACCAGCAGTGCAGTATCTAAAAGTAAGCAAATACAAATTGTACTGGTATGAAGGTCTACTGGAAGCTCTTCAGGAATTGTGGAGGGAAAAGGGGAACAAATGATCAGAAAACATTTTTTTCCCATTTCAACCAATTGCCCTTCCCCCAGGGGTTTCAGTTAAAGTTTTGAATATGTTACCTTTTTAGACATTTTGCAATAGACAAAACATACAAACCATGAACTGAAAATATCGACTATTAAAATATTTAAAGATTTGAAGTACATTTAAAATACAGCACTTCATTAAACTGAGTCAGTAGTTGGTAGATTACATATGTGCTTTCTCATGAAAAATCATCTGTTTTTCCAAAAGCCAAAACAATTCAGTGTGGAATGCCAAATATTATATTCATTTCAAATATTTATGTTAATTCAAGAGGATGTGAACAGTGTGCAGAAGTCAGGAAATTGAAATTTATGTTTTTCACAGCAACTGTCACTTAGCTGCATTATAGCCGCAGCGACATATACTCACAGCATTGTTCTAACAAAATTTTACATCTCTGCAAAGGGGCTCAATGCCAGTGGCTGTGAGAACCTGCATTTTGAATTTCCTGATTCTGGCATATTTAAATTTTCATCTGTAACACTAGATTAAATTAAATCTTTATGTTGATTATATGGTAAGAAGCTGGATTAAGCTCTGAATTCTCTAGTTAACACTCACAAAGTGCTTCTTGAAATAAGATCACTTGGATCATTTATCCTGTATACCGTTCATGAAGATAGATGTTCAACATTTCCGCGAGAACTCGCCATCTAAAGTTTATTCTGCCTGGGATGAAGTTCAGCTGTTGTAAGTTAAGTGTTTCATGGCAAAGGTCTGAGCCTGCTTCCCTTATTCATTTGGAGAATACAATAACACAGGAGGGATAGGAATCCCATGATGTTCATGAACATTATCCCACAGATTGCTATTTGCAGAAGAGAGACAGGGTTTTATGAACATTTTGAAAATGTATTTTCAAAATATTAGCTGGGTCTATAGAATGATTTTTTCTTTTTGCATTCAGTGACTCTGTTTTTAGGTGTCCCTTCATTTTATTAAAACTTTGAAAGCTGGACATAAATATTTGACAGGGATTTCAAAAATATTTCTTAAACATATTTTAAACTCTAAATAAACAAATTTTCATTCATATGCATGCATATTCTGTTCTTTTTCCACAGTACTACATATTTTTAATGACAAAAATGTTCACAGAAAATCAATAAACTTCAACAATCACAGTCAAATGTGCATGTAGTATAAATTAAAATAAATTAATCCAGTTAGGGTTTATCTTAGATATCACACTTATGGAAGAAGTTTGGATAGCAAATTTTAATATCTGTTCATGATAAAGAGTATCTTAAACAGTGTTTGAAAAGAATCATTAGGTGATCTTGGCTAAAGAATGGATTGGACCTAACTGTTATCTGCTTAAAGACATTTCCACAGACAGAAAGTTTTCTGCAAAAGAAAAAACAGAATAATTTCATAAATTTTAGCATATGCTTCTGAATGCATCTTACCTAAGGGCTTTGAGATCTTGTAAATATTCTACATTTGAAAACAGCAGCTTTTATACCAACATGATTCTCCTCTAATGAGTTTCTGGTATTTGTGAACATCGTAGGTTTTCACTTTTAAAACTTCTAAAACACTGTTTCTGTATGCAATTGACCTTTTGTCTAATTATGATTCTAATATGTATTGCAATGATCAGCCTACTCAGGGTAGCATTTGTCTGGCAATTTGTCCTCTTTTAAATTCACTGCTTAATTTGCAGTGAATTAAACATCAGAGATACAGAATAAAAGGAAGATCCACCATGTTTCTTGATCAAAGTTTGATACATGGGTTGTTTTGCATCAAAAATCCTCATAATACTGGTATAGTTCTGCCTTGGGGAAAATGGTGGTTAGGGATAAAAAGACATGATAATGAAGGCTGATCAGTCATCTGCTTAAGAACATGTCATTGCCACATTCAGCTCTGCATTACATGCAGTTCTTAATTAACAGACCAGGGACTTTTTTATTCTTTCTGAGTACAACCTGGCCAAAACAGAAGATATGAATTGTGATCTGGCCCAGTTCTGAAATTTAATTACATATATCAGTATTGAAACATATGGACTGACAAATCATTGTATTAGAAATATTCAACCATGTCACATCCCAGTCTCTGACACTTGAGACTCTATTATAGACAAGGGAGAATTTGTTAGCATGCTTTGCTCCAAGAATTGCCTAACTGTAAGACAAGGCATTGCAGCTGGATATAGCTATCCTGGAAAAATTGGGAATTAAATTAGCCACAATGAGGTGAAGACAAATTTAATAGGTTAGTTTATGTGCAAAACCTGTAGATTCCAGGTTTATGTCAGGGTACTGTGACCTACATACAATTTATTGAGCTCTAATGTAAGAAGACAAATAGTTTCACTTACTTTATTTTACAAGCAATTAATTCAAAATTAAAATCATTATTTTCTCTTTCTTCTGCTCCTGGCCTTCTTACCAGGATCACCTCCCTAGTTAGAGTAGTTTTACTCAGTACTGAAGAGACTGTTAAGCCAATGTATGTTCCACAACAGTAATGGATCCATGGTGATGTGATGATTAAAGCTTGTAAGCTTTCTATTCTCAAAAGAATAAATGCATGGCCAAGATCATCTCTGGTGATTGTAACATCACAGCTTCAAATGCACACTCCTTTCTTCATTCTGTTATCTTTCTTTCATAGGAAAAAACCATTGAAACCTCTCAACAGGACTGAGAGTATTTGTTCTCATTGGATGCTCACATTTAAAATTCCAGTCTTTGTAATATCAAGAAAATTATTATTTTTCTTTTCTCCCTTTTAAAATTGTCTCTATTCTGAAAAAGATTGACAGTGACTTCAGGAACAATTGGGTTAATAAGATCTCAGATATCTTAAATCCGTGCACATTAAGCTAGTTTGTCTTTAATTTTTTGCTTCAGTGTTCCTTCTCTGTTCCAGTACTATTGAAAAGTCATCCAACATCATATATCTGGTCCATACTAATGCTGAATGACTTTATATCCTGCCTCCTGAACTTTTTGAACTTATGAAACTAGAGATCCTCTTGTCCTTTTGTCCAGCTGAATTCCATGTTTCTTAAAGCACTTAGCAGAGGCTCCTGTAAATGAGTTATTTGAAGTTCCTTAGATAGTCAACGGTGAGAGATATGCACCTCTGTGTGTTTTATGAATGATTCACCCACCGGAGCTGCTTGTGTCTCTCCATTGTCTATGTAGGAATGCTGAAGTAAATGTATTCTCCAGTCCTGTATTCAGCTATAATTATTTGGGGAATGTGCCAGCATTCATGCTTTTAAAAAGTTTTGATAGCGTTTTCAAAATGGTCGCATTACTCTGGTCACACTCTTGACTTCAGAGGGAGCTAGCTGCTGTATTTCAAATAATGATTTTGAAAATTCCAGTAAACGTCTACTTCAAACTTTTTTCCCTCATAGTTCAATGACTTAATTTCCTAAGACTAATGGCTCCCACTTCCATGCATGTGTTCATGATTAGATTTTTGGCCTAAGCCTCTAGAGAACAGGAAACTTGCTTTTGACATCTACAAGTAAACAAGAAGCCCTGGGCTGCTTTAGAGCTCTGGCTGGGCAGAGCCTCCAGAGGTGGTGGTGATACTCTCTGCTACATTTGTCACCGAGCAAGGAGGAAACCTGATTAGGCCAGGCCTTGTTTCCACTACATGTGTGTAGCAGCTTGGAGCATTTCAGTTAAAGCAGATCTTGTTTGGAGGAAGAAAAAAAGTTATTTTCTTCTGCTGACAGAACAGGTGACAAAAGAATGAACTGAATGTGCCAGAGGAAGGAAGGTAGTACAGCTGTTTGTGCAGCTTTCCAGTAAAATACCTCAAAATACTGACAACCATGATCTGTGGGGGATTTTGGTTTTGGCTTTTGGATCTGCTTTTTGGGGTTTTGTTGTTTGGTTTTCTTTTTCCTAGACTGCTAGTAATACACGACAGTTTCCCAGTGCAGTTTATTGAAACTACACAAACAAGGTAATTTCTGGGGTTTTGTGGATTTGGTTTTTTTTGGGTTTTTTTTTTTTTTTTTCCAGTTTTCAGGAACTTTGTATTACTAGCACAATATTTAAATAATTTCATCTGATAATATTTACTGATAATTCCACATACTAAGATATTTACACTGAATTTGAACTACAAAGGATATTCTGTAAATTAATTTGAATTCAGATATCCCTGTTCATCTCTTCTGTGTTAGTCTTTGTCATGTATTACTATGTATCCTGGGGTGCTTGCTGCTTTATATACTCATGGCATATCGAAGATTTGCATTTTAGGAAAATCCTCCTGCAATTTTCTATGTTGTGGTCCTCCTCAGTGGTAATGTAAAAAAGAATAAAAACATGTGATTGTAATTAATTCCTCAGGAATACACCACAGCTGATTGTGGCAAACAAAGGAAGAGCATTCAGGATATATTCACTGCTACCATGCTGCAAGAGAAGTGTAAAAACAATTATTGTTGTATAGCGTTATCCATAAATACACATTCAGAGCTTTAGTTCTAGATCTGTTTGACATATCTGGAGCATGTGACAAGATCTTCAAAATTTTTCCACTTTCTTGACTAGCCTTCAACACTTGTGAAATAAACTGACTACAGAGTGCCATGTTAAAACTCTGTTCTCTCTTCCTTGTCTTTTTTTAACAGTAATATGTTCACAGGGAATAGATTCAAGACTCCAGACTGAATCAGGCTGGCAAAGTCTTGCAATATTATTAAGTAGTGAACGTTGTTTGTTTGGGCCTACTTCCTGAATTCTTTTATTCTTTTATTGCTTACCTTTTTTCTATATTCTCAGGGAAAGATTATTTTTCCCACGTGAAAAGAAGTGACCAAAAATATGGAAGATGGCTGAGGTTAATAGTGCTACTCAGTGCTAATGAAAAATCCTGTTTTTTCATCAGCATTAAGCATCTATCTTTATTATCCAAAAAGATACTTCTCCTTTTCACATTTGTATGCTAAGTGTAATTTTGTTATCTTGCATAGCATGTATATATGTAACATGTATATGCAGTAAGCCATTTAAATGAAAACTGATTAGCTAGAATTTGTAATGATTTGTGCAAACTCAGTTTTTTAATCTAAAGATGTTCCACTTTTAAAAAGCCATAAGTATTAGTGGCACATTTCTTGTAAAATTGGCTACTGGCTGAAGACTTAAACAGTTCAGGCTGATCTGTAATTTGTGTCTCTATTTTTTATTATGTTTATAATTAGAGGAAACCTCTAGATGTTTTTTAAAAAACGTGTCTGAAAGTGGATGAATGAAGAGATTGTATTGCATGTTATATCTATGCGTGTGAGAGGGGAGCCACAAAGAATGAAATGCTACAGAATTAAAAAAAAATGTTGGGAGCCTGATCTTCAAAAAAAAAAAAAAAAAAAGCTTAGGAGCAGCTTTTTGTTCTGGCTGCTAACTGAGGCATGGCAACATACACAAAGATAATATCTCCTATTTTATTCCTTCTATGTACAAAAAAAGAGATTTTTGTACTTTTTTGATAAATAAATAAGGTTACATTAAAGACATAGTTGGCTTCACTAGAAATTCCTCTTCTACTCAAACCAAACTAACTCTCGTGATGCAAACCATGGCCTCAGTGCAATGACCAAAGCAGGAAATAGGCAGAGTGCAGATGAAACCCTGGGAAAGTTATGAGAAGTGCTTTTTTCTGTATGGCTATTGCTACCACATGTGCTTTGTATGAGCACATATTAAATGCAGAGCTGGTATCATCACCTGTTGTTAAAGTTTCCTGCTTTAAGTTTACTTTTCTGTTATCTGTTGCATACAACTTAATTTATCCATTTCACTGAAATCTTTCATTTTTGGCACCTGAATGAGAATTTATTTTGTTTCATTTTTTAATTCAGCCAAAACTAATTGCATGGTTTCCAAGAATGAAGCTGAGGGAAATAAATTAGCATGTAAAAAACTTTCTTGCTCTTTTCCTTGAAAAACCCTTTTTTATTCTTATAGAAGTCTTCCTATTTCCTTAAAACACCAAAATTTGTTCAGGTAACAGGACTTTAGAAGACTTCAGTTTGCACATGCTCAGTAGACGCTTAATAGTGTTGAGTGTTGATTCCATCATCGCTTGCATCTCTCACGCCCCTTATTACTGACAAGATTGGACTTTTGCCATCTTTACAGTGGGACTGAGCAGGCAAACTTTAGAGTATGTGACAAAAGCCAGGCTTCCTTGCACGAGCTTTTCCGTTTAGGGAAAGAGTCAATATTAGGCACTGGACTGAAGATCATAATAGATACTGATGTGTTCATTCTCATCTGTTATTGGGTTCTTTTTCATGATATGACATAATACCTTGTTTTATGATTTCCAGACAACAGAAAAAAGGAAATCATCTCATTCAAGGCTGGCGTCTTAGAACTGGGCTGAAGGGACTCGTAGCACCTGGGTCTAGGAGAAATAATGAAGGCAGAAGAAGGGAGTCAGGTGTCTAAACTGTGACACATTGAAGGTGGGCAATGAATTGATATTAAAATGAAACCAAAAACCAAAACTGATTGTGTAGGAAGATTGAAACAAGATACCAGTATATTGTTTTCAGGGAAGATTGGAGGAGGGGTAGGAACTACAGAGGAAAATTTGACCCGACTTGGAAAGTGGAACAAGAAGTGAAATAGTCTGGCAGATATATGGACATGAGAAGCCAGGGAGAATGGGATTTCCATTGGATGGAAAGAAACAAAAAGAAAAACCAATGAATGCCAATATTGGTTAGAGGACAGAAAGGTTAATTAAAGACAAAGATAAACCATTTGGAATTTAATGAAAGGTAGTTGGGGTTGTGAGCTGCAAGACAGGAAATAAGCTTAATAATTAATATTCATATAGAGAGTTCGAGCAGAGAAACCAAGAGCAGTAAACATGCTTGTGGGATGACTCCACCTCCTTCTTTCAGTGCGGTGTGACCAAACAACGGATGTCTAGGGAAACCAACTAGAAAGTAGGTGCTATTCTCTTTTGTGCAGAAGCTGGAATAAGGCACAGAATGGAAAGAACACAAGACATGGTTTCATAATGAAGGTGGGGAAACCTGCCTGGAAAACTGTATTTAGATGGTGATTTTAATGGCAGTTTGTGTGTAACATTAGTCTTTTCCTTTAAACCATCCATCTCAGAAATTGTCACTAAGTGTGCAAGTGTAATTTTTTTGCATTCGACTTGCACTCATGACTGAAATGAAAATCAATAAAAATTGCTTTTAACATACTGGTAATGCCATAACACTCAACATGCACAACCACCCCCGAAAAAAATCAGACAATTCAATGAACATTTGCAAATATGTAGACCTTAATCTCAAAGCTTCTCAGTTTTCCCCTTTCTTAAACAGAGATGATATCAGAAAGTCAACTCACAAAGTGGCATTCATGACATTATGAAACTGATGAGCACACAAAAAAGCTCATTACAGAAGCTTACAGAAATTAATAAGATAGGCTTCAGAGTAGTTTAAAGTTGTAACAGTGTGCAGTGAACAAGGCATGGGGTCACACACTGAACAATGGAAAGAAAATGAAAGGTTTTGTCCCCAATCTGTAACTGTATGTTAGCAATCCTCTGTTCTGAGAGAGGGGAGGCTCCTCTGCTGCAAGTAGGATTTTATTACTCAATCTTGCAGTAAAAAAAAAAGTCATTATTTCTTGTGTATGTTGATCTTGGTTTAGCTGACACCCTTACTGATGGAATCTCTGAATTTGTAAACGCTTGACTGTCATTCCACGGTTCTTAATTTTTCAGTGACACATGACAGAAAATTGAAAGTTCCTTTATGGGGAAAAAAAATGTCCATTGTCTTAATAAGAGGCAGATTTATGAAAAAGAGAAATAAATACAAAGTTTATTTCAAATTCCTATTTTGAGATTGCCAGTTGTGGTTTTTATTTTATTGTGAATATTATTCTGAGCATTCCAGTTCTCTGTGAGCGTTATGCACTGTGTTCTTTCTGTTTTTATTACTTTTTAATTTGCTTTTAGTATTTAATATGTTTGTATTAAACACTCCTTTTCTTCTTAGTATAACTTCCGTAAGGATATTAAATATAAAATACATGTATATGGAAAGACTGTTGTATTATAAACAAAATTTCCTGGATAATAGCATCTTATTGTTTAAAAAAGTTAAGAAAATAGTTTTGTTGAGTTTTTAAAAGTTTGAAGTACTATACCTGCCATCTGCTGGAAGTACAAGGACGATGCATTTACATTGTATTATGTTAACGGTTCAGTCAATAACATTTATCATCCTACTACTTTATTATTTGACGTTTTCCGGTAAAAAAGAAAAATGGAGTGAACTTTAACCTGCATTATTTCATGTATTACTTTATTAAAAAATGGCAGTCTTAAAATTTAACTCAAGTTTTCAACTCCTCGACTTTCACAGATTTTTAATTAACCCACAGTAAAATCTAAACAAGTGTTAAGAATCAAGTGTAAGAAATACATTTGCCTTGTTCTGCCTCATTCTACATGAACATTCATTTGTACGGTCTGTACAACTTGCAGTTAGAGTTGAGAGTGAACTATATACAGACAAATAAGTTTTCAGATGCATATTTATGTATTTCTTTGTAAAAGAATAATTACAGAATTTTAAAATAACGGCTTACATAAGCAGGTGGTTTTGTTGTTAAAGCTTTTTTTCTTTTTAATGTGGGGCACATTTTTAAGGGACTGGTAAATTACATTAGGTCCGTTTTCGTTTCTTCTTGACTCTTAGTTCTGGTCCCATAAACCACAGTAATTTCATTTGAGCATGTTCACTTGGGCTGATTAAAAATCAGACAGAGTCATATAAAGGTGAAGAAGTCCATTAGTATTATGTTGCCACTGGATTTGGGACAGTCTAACTTAAATATTACTTGATTTGGTTTAGCAATCCAAAAGTACCTGGTAACGGAAAGAAAAAAAATAATGATTAGTTATGGGTGCCATGTGATATGAATTCCCAAGGTTACGTACGATCCAATAGAATCTATTTTGATATGAGAAACAGTATTTTGTTGCTAATGTAGATTCTTTGATAAGCTAGGTTTCCATCAGATCAAACTGTGAAAAGGAAGATAAATAATTAAGTGTATATTTAGCTTTTTTAAATCTATTGTTAAGCATACCAAGATAGGCCTAAAAGGAAAACAAAGTCACCAGTTGTCATCAAGGAAGTATTGCTGAATTCCTAAGAGGTTATTGCGGAAATAAACCTTTTCAGACCTGGGAAGATTCTTTTACAAGAATATAATACTGAATACCATTTACTTTTGAGTACTACCCAGCATCATTTTTGTTGTCCATTATTAGATACTCTCAGAGTATTACATTCTGAGAAATTTATAGCTAAAATTGTTATCCTTTTCTAGAACTGTTGCTAAGCAAGAAATTATATCTTTATTCTTCTCTCTTTGCTTCTTTTAGTTTATTAACTTCTCTTAGTATGTATTTTAACACATTACTAGGGAAAGAACGATTAGGCAGTTAAATTCATTTTTACTCTCTTTAAAATTGAATTTCTTGATTCTCAGTCTGGGCTAGGAATCATTTGAAACCTGTATGCCAAAACCAGACAACCTTGGACAATAGTTACTTTCAGTGGAAAATATAATGATTTAGGCAAAGAAGATCTTGAACTTTTGCCTTCTGTTTGAACCATATATATGCTAGTTTAATTACAGAAGAGAAGACAGTGCCTGGATTCTATAATATTTAATTCAAAATTGATTTACTATGGTAGGTATCTTATGTTGGCATTTTTTCATCTTTCTAGCTAATCAAATGTCAAGTCTAAAACCATAAATTTTCTGGAATTTTTTGAAAGCAGGATAAAAAAAGGGATAATTCCTTTTCTCCCCAAAATGGAATTTTATTGAAAACTTTAAATAGAGGAATAGTTATTTGCTTGTTGAAATAAACTTATGCATTATGAATGATAAATATATTTTATTAGTGTCATTTTTTAATAAAAGATGTAAACCCGCTTTTGAATGATGGCAAATTCACTTAATATGAGAGATGGAGTTAGGCTCCATGCTGAGGCTGGGATTCCTCTGTGCAAAGCTACCCATATACACCTAAACAGCTGAAAACCCCTAGACTTCTAAGATACCTTTTTCATAAATGCTTTGTGTATGTTCCCCTGACAACCTCTAGCTCAACTTCAAATTCTGTTGTAAGATACTCCTGTTTTCCAGACATTTTAATACAGGTAACCGTAAGGCTGCTAGGCTTTTCAGTGTGAGCTATAAACTTTTTACCCTCTTTCTCCGCACATTCTAGGAAAAAGATATTTCACATAAGCAATCTTCATGTTTTCCAAAATGATTTTTTTTCTCTCTCTCTTTGACTTTACAGGAGAAAGAATTGAAGGGAGGTAGATGGCTCTTTGTTTATGGATTTTTTTTCTCAGTTCTGCATAGCTCTAGGCCAGACGTGGTTAACTATTAACAGTTTAAATTAAACACTTCACATGCATGACTCCTTTCCTCATCCTTGACTGAAGACCTGAAGACTTTTCTAAAAATTAAAAAAATACAAAAAGATACTTAAAATTAAGATTGGTAAATTAAAAAAAAAAATTGGAAATGCTATTTTTAAGTATTCCCTAAAGAGTTGGGTAAGCATTCAAAAAGTCATAAATTGGTGAGAAACTTGTGTGTAACACAAGTGAGAAATAGATTAAAAGAATCTGTAATATCTTAAATCAGACTTTGGCCTTTTAGTTATGTCTGTAGAATAAGCATTCTGGACTGACTCTACAGAAAACATTTTTTCCTGAGGTGCCCAGTAGAACATGATCAGCCTTCTCTTTGATAAAGATAGTATTATTTCCCCTGTTGAGGCCATTCAGGATCAGATGCTGCAGACTGCACTTCTTTCTGGTATATGCCATCTATAAGATGATAAAAAGGGTAAAATCATATTAATTCCATGTACACATTTCACCAACTTGAGTAGGTGATAAAGGATCTAAGAAAATGAATGACATGCTAAATGATTTTTGGAACCACCAATGGCATGCTGGAACCAATGCATTTACCTGGTTAATAAAAGAGCATAAGAAGAGAAGAGGGAAGAAGGCAGATGGTTATGTTTTGATTACAACATGAAGCCTATACGCTCAAACTGAATTTCCAGATTTCCCACACTTGTGTGACTTTGAGCATGTCAGTTAATCTTTTATATGCCCCAGCCTTGTACCATCAGTGATGATGATATTTTTCCTATTGCCCCAGAGTTCCTGGGGGAACTTTGTGGTGAGACGTTCTATCTAGCAATGACAAACCAAAATTAAAAAATTGCTTTGTGGCTTTAGCCAAATAAGAAGTAGTGCACTTTTATCATTTACATTTCATTTCATTCTAAAGCATTTTTGAAAGATTAGGCATAAAAATACCACCTGGATAATCTTGTTTTGAATAAATCATTTATTTGTCTATACTCTTAATCACCACCTTAATTGCTAGTCAAAATTTCTGTTTCATTTAAGTTGGTTATTCTTTTATAGTTTCTAGTAATGTGGATCACTTACTACAAAAAAATTATAAAAAAAGGAACCTAATGTTTTTCTCCAAGCTGTATTTGGTCTCCTAGAAAACCATTTCCTTCTTCAGAACAGCTTTCATACAGAAATAAGATTTCTTTCAGCATTAGTGTATCTAGGATAAATGACACTTTCCACCTCTGTATTTTGTTGGGTGCCTAGGAATAATGTAGACAGCTAGCATCTGTGCTACACATTAGCTCTTACAGAGAATCTCCCAAACAGAGTGAAAAGATCATTAACAGCCCAGATTTCAATCTTCTTTATGCAGCTCAGGTATCAAATGAGTAATTTGCTGTCCATAGCTTTGAGAAGCTTGAATATAAAAGCTACAAGAGACAGGATAATGGTATCTTAGTGATTACACTGTTTTTCTAACTACTTTCAAGGTTTTTGCTCTCAATTCTGCCTTAACAAAAAGATAAGCCTGAAAATGAGCCAGGTCCTTATTAAAATCATAGCATATGTCTAGGAAAAAAAGGTCTTGCTGTTCAGATTTATGTCTTTTGGCAGATTTATAAGGTGTTTATGTATTAGATTTGATCTCATGGACAAGTGCTGAAGGCTTTGCTTAATTTCATAAGTGTTTAGAAATTCTGATTAGAATAAGTTCTTAGTAAGAAGATTTAATTCTTAGTAATGACACTTTTCAGGACCAATGAAGATGGTGCTTTTACCTTATTACAATAAGCATGTATCACGACAACAGTTGGAAGGGCCAACCAGTAAGGAAAGGATCGGTTACACACTGCATCTGTCCAAAATTTGACATACTATTGCTCTAGTGAACATATAATTTATCATATTTTTTTATTCAGATGTATGCTCAGTAGGCAGTGGGATAAGATCATGAATTCCAGACATGTAACTCTTATAACTGGCTTTGTTATAGACAGGGATTTATACCAAGTCTCTGCCAAAATGATTTTAGGTCATAATAATTAAACCAGAATCAACTATAAACGTTCCTTCCACATACTTTAGCTAAAAACAACAATACTTCAGGGACTTATATTCTAAGTATACGTAATCTGGATATCAGAAAGCATGTACATGTTTAAGTGAAGTAATTTAGAAAAGGAGAGCATGTGAAATGTATTAATCCTGTGACGTACTGCTTTTGCTTGTTTGCCATAGGGAACTGTTTTACTAGTATCTTTGGTAAAGGCTGTGGAAACAGGCTTAATCACATCGTTAAATGTTTGCTTGTGACAAAGATACTCAAAATGACATCTTATAAAGTATATAACGTATCTTGCACTGAAGGTTTGCTACAGCTCTAAATTGCAGGTTTAATATTTTTCAGGGAATTAGAGACACTTTTGTAGATTACTTTTTATTCTGTAAAGACCAAAGAAAAAATGCTTTTAGATATTACTGTTCTCACATTGCTACCAAGTCACTACTTTTTGTTCATTTGGTAAACTTGTAGATGGATTGTAGTACTGCAAATAATGGGAATGTTTAAAATGAGATGTAGAATCCTCCCTCGAATACCTAATTATTTAAAAAGGTCATACATGAATCTGAGTTTTCAGGTATGAATTTTCTCCTGCTGTCTTTGTTACAGTATTTCTTTCCTCTTATTGTTCTTTATATGCCTACAAATAATGGCATAAACCTTGAACATCTTCAATATGCAATTTTTCATTCTTAATAGTTCTAGCACCACTTAGAAAAAGAATAAGTGGAAAACAGCATTCAAATGCCTTTTGTTGTAAGACAGTTCCAGTATTTCAAATAAAATTCATGGAGAGATGCACAATAGAGGTGGTCACTAAGGCAAAATAATTTCACCACAATGTTATTCCATTATTTTTTTGTCAAAAGCTAGTCTTTTTTATCATGCAACTAGAGAAAGCAAATCAAGACCCTCTTCCTGCAAATATTTAACTGTTTTGTAAAGCATTTAAACATTTAAAGCATTTAATTTTCAGTTTTCTTTTATCAATAGAGAACAAATAGCTACATAAGGAATGGATGACAGAAAGGATGCTGGCTAACAATCATTTTTAAGACCAGGACAATGCTAGCTTCACAAGCCTTCCTTTTAGAGTTTTTGTTGAACAAATCTTATGATATCAGTAAGTTATATCTAAAAGAGTGTAAAATGTTCTGTATTTCTCCTTCCCTCTGCTAGCCCTAAACTTCTTCCCTATATTTAGTCCACGTGGCTGGTAGAACGGTACTCTCCTCTCTCCTCAGACACCATTCCTTGTCATTCATCACCAATTTATGCACTCAGTTGGTAATGGTTTCAGCTTACAAGTCTGTGCTCCACCGTGATAGGAATCTGCAGAAAACCCAGTCTTGCTAACAAAAAACATGTAATATCTCAGCTCAATCTAGTGCTCCATGTATGATTTCCCTGGTGTGATGCTGCGGACGTCTCTACAGTTTCTCAGCAAAGCAGGTTGTTCGTTTAGAAGCAGCTGAAAATGTGCTCTGTTGAGAGAAGTAGATATCTCTCTGCTATTCTAAGTGATGTTATCAGGGCTTTTTTTTTATTATTTTCTCTGTTTATGGATCTCTAAATGTTGTCTCTAGACTGTTAACGCGATTGCATGAAGTAGGAAGACAACACTAATTCTGATCTCAGTGAAGTCAATGGGAATTTGGAGGTTTTGCGGAAATGCAGATTATTATGTTTAGCAAAAAAGGTACTTTTATGGAGGGAAGAACATTGATAGTTGCTTAGTGAGAAACTATGGGCCTGAGAAGGCAAAGGTACAGTCAAGATAAATAAAGCTGTGTAGTTAATTAAAAGTGTACTCGGCAATCATAAATCACAGTCCTACTTTCAGAGGTGCTACTACTTGTATCAGAAATCAGGTATAAGAAATCAAATAAAAGGGAAAGTATGAACCAGAAAGACAGCCATCAAAACAGCTGCTAACTGCTCACCCTGTATTTTAAATGTGAAGGGTACATAACACATACAGATGAGCATTCTAGTTCTTTCTCCTAAGGGGAAGTATGCTTCCCCAAAAAAAAAGCTAAGTGAAGTGTCATGTTTCTGACAGATATCTGTAGTGCATAGTTATTTTTGCACTGCATTTTTCAAAATTACATGGAAGAGTGATAGCTTTAAAAAAGAAAATAGGAAATATTTTAATTTGGTAGGGCCCTAATTTAATATGAAATAAACTTACTTATAGCAATAAAATCACTATGATTCACTGCAGAGTCTTCTGAAGAATATTAAATCTCTTGAAAAGTCTGATGTTTTAGAGGCAGCACATTTCTTCTTATTACCTGCATGATCTGATTACCTTTAAAATCTTTGTGATCTTTTCTAAGTTGATATAATTTTAGAGAGAGATTTTTGTACTTGTAGGTTACATTTATAAAGCTTAAGAAATGACAAGGCTCATAATAAACCCAGACTTCAAAACTAGGTTTATAGATCTAGAAGCATTCACCTTAAAGCCAGCCAGACTGGGAATTTTGCTTGGGTCCAAGAACTGAATACTCGTCAACAGTTTTCTTATAAACTATACTGAGTAACAGATGAGTAAAACTTCAGCGACTAAACTGAGTTAACTTCAGCTGTGTTGTTGATGGTACCAGTAACAACATTTATTAAAACAATTGACGATTGATTATAAAAATACTCAGCAAAATTCATCAGACTAATATGTCACCAGTGCCTAATATGGTAAAACTTACTAATAATTGTACAGTCATACTGAAATTTAATCTTAGTCTTTAAATATCTGTAAATATTTTGTCATAAATGCTTCATGTTTCAGCTAAAACAATGTGCTATTTCTTTTTTAAGCAGTGCAAGTCACAAAATTTACTGTGCATGTTCCGTGTTGAGTGCAAACAACTGGATTCACAAGGAGAAATACATGCTGGAGTTTGCAAATGAATTCTCTGAAATGTGAAGTCTTTGATATGTGGTGAACTAGGTTGCAACCTCTGGGTCAAATGTCGCTGTGAATTATAATAATTGCAATTTATGGTAAAGACTAGAGTAAGGTTTGAAACCTGTCAGTACATATCATGAAATAGAAATAAATTGCCGCTTGTCATAAATGACAGATTTCTTTTAGGTGCTTTCTTTCACTTTGACTGCATCAGACCTTTATCCACCCAGCAATTAACTTTATTCACATTAATATTCAGCAGTGTTGACAAGACTGACACAGTAAAACTCAGTTTGTATGAAAGTAAAGACAGTTTGATGTAGAGTTATTATATTGTCTCATAATTCACTGTTGAGAGGTAGATCTTGATAAATGAAGAACAAAGCTATTGACTCTGGTGTTGACTTACTGTGCCAAAAAGGACTCTGATTTTCTGTTTTTCAAGGTACACAATTTTTTGTTTGGAAATAAACAGTAATTTTATCTAAAGCATTACTAAAAGTAATATTGGTATCATCCTGTTTATTTTTTCCATATATTCATTGGTTCCCCAGATCTTTTTTGAATATTTAGAATAATGATGATTACATATAATGTTAAATAAGGCTAACAATATACTTATAGCATGGTTTTAACTTCTCTGGGAAAGAAAAATGTGGGTACTACTGCTATCCCTGCTAAGGCTGTCACCACACAAAAGGAAAAAATAACTTCTCAACTAAAGTGGAAAGGAAATAACTACTGAAAGCAAAAAAGACCCCAACAGTTGGTGTATCCGTCCTATATAATATCACCCAACAAGAAGTGAAGTTAATAATGAGAGAGAGCAGGTTTCCCAATGTTTAAAAGAAGTGTTACAGATGTTGTCGAAAGATTTAACAGCTGCTCTTTTTAGGTTTATAACATTTACTCAAACTGCATTTACAAAATTGCTGATGTGCAGTGGAAGCCATTACGCAGACACAAACTTTAATTTAAAGTACAGATATGAGCTTTCTTCTGGTACCATTCTACTTTCGTGATGTCTTTTATGGAAGAATCAGAAAGCCCTTAATTAATCAAGCCTTATGTCAGGCACAGCGTTTGAATTAGATAAATAAAATATTACTTTATATATATACATTACAAAGAGACTTCTGTTCAGCATCTCGCTGAATGTGGCAATTTTACAGCACCTTTCTCAACAGGGGGATGGAAACAATAATAATTCATACCAGCATTGCCTGTAAGTTTAGTCTCTTTTCTTCCCTGTTCTTTCCCATTGAATCTGTAGATTTAGGTAGAGGAAATTTACCTCAGAACTCTGAGTCTGTCACACGACAACCTTCTATTCAATATACTTCAATATAATGAGACCCCAATACAGGTAAAACAAGAACATGTTGGAGACAACTTGTGGAGAATTCATATTAAACAAGGAACTGTGTTTACTTTCTGTACCTCTTAAGAGACCTAAGTAAGGTTTGTCATCCCTTCAGAGTTAACTTGGCCGCTGAATCTAGGAGTTGCCGATTGTGCTACTCCTGTCCAAACAGGTGGTCCTCTTACCCAAGAGTGGTTGTGCTTTTCAGCCTGGACCACACACCCTAGATGAAGGCATAACGAGGAATTTGATACTGAGGGCAGAGGGCTGATTCTTACCTCCAGGACCCCAGGATGAACATGAATTCTTTGCTCAAAGGAAATTTGTCCCTTTGTTTACCACATATCATGCTGTCAGGCAAAAGAAATACATCATCACTCCTCATCAGTCTTGTGAGTCTTAGGTGAAATTTTATTTTGGCTAATCTGTTTGATAAATTTATAAATAATTTTAAGATTAATTATATGAATTAATTAAATAATTATTTTATGATTAATTATCTTTTTCGCCTAAGCCCTTTACTACAAATGCTCACCAAATTGTATTATAAATTCTGCCTGAGGCTGCTATAATTTCATTTCGTGGACAGAAATAATTTTCTTGCTATTTTTTAATCTCTCATGTCTTTGGCATTATATCACATTTACTTATTCTCATTTCTCCTGCTGAGTTTAATCATAATTTTCACCAGCACTGAACACCTTCAGAACCCACTAGAACTTGTTTGCAGATGTAGGCTGTGAAAATGAGATTTACAGTTACATTAGTGAAAGACATACATAGGCAATTGCAGCCTTTAGCTCTCAATTGAGTTCAGCATACAAGCAATCGATGCAGTATGTAGTTGAACCAGATTCACAGGAGCCAGCAAGCCAGCTGGGGCTTTGTCTTGGCTACTTTGAGGACACGATAAGCCGCACTGGATCTAGATACTTATCAATATATGAGTTCCGGTCTGGTGTGAGATGATTAGATTTGATCAATCCTTTTTTAAATGAGGAAAGACAAACTGCAATGTTACTTTATTACCAGCAATGCATTCAGGGGTAAGCATCTTATTTTGAAATCTCCATTCTGCCTGCTTTGAAGGAATACTTTGAATACAGGTCTCTGGAACATGGACCAATTGTGGGACTCCTGGGCACTCTTCAATTAAGCTCTCTCAGTCATTTGCTTTTTCTCTTTTTTGCTTTAATATGGATGTATGTTCAGACCCGACTTTCACGGCACTCTGAACACTTCTGATCACTAGATGAGAGACTTACACTTCTGATTTTCTCTTCCTGGTCCAACAATCACAAAAATTAATCCAAGTGAAACTTTGCCCCAGAACACCTTACAATCTCTGTGCATGTTCTCTATGGGCACAGAATAACAGAAATAAGAGCGGGCTGCTTAGATGCAGGGCTGATCTGACAGCTAAGTGAAAGTCCTACACACTGACCAAAGTAGGACAACCTCTTTACCTACACAAGTCTTGTCTTTGGGCTTGAAGGTTCCCTTTGGTGTCTGCATTTTACAAATGTCCTTTACTGCCACTTTAACTGTCTAGTTCCACTTTGGATCCAACATTTATGTGTCTGTCTCAGATTATCAGGAATAGGGAGAGAGAAATATTAAGCACTGGACAAATGCACAACTACAAAAAAAAAACAGGAGATGGGGTGACTGGACTAAAGTACTTTTAAATTCTTTATAATGTATTGGCAATCCTTTTAAAATTCACGTAGCCTATGCTGTAATTCTTATTACAGTTTTCAAGATTAGCGTATGGGGAAATAGCTATGAAAGAAGAGCACTTCCATTTGGATTTTTCTCTATAGGCAAAGTTATCATGATTAAGTTTCTGTGAGTATAATACCTATACTTTCTAATCATTATCCAGCTGTTATGCCAACAGTGTTGCCCATATTATAATCTGAAAAGCATCCTTGGTATTCTGTAGTAGTGTAAACATTAGAGTACACACAATGTTTCTTCAAGAGTGTCATCAGGAGTCATTCAGTTTTCCCTAACTTCATGAACATTAAACTTTCATTTACATATTTGTATCCCTGTTGACTCTAATACACTAAGATTCTTTCACTTTTTCTGATGTTTCTAGCACCAATATAATACTTTCTTGTCTTTCAGGATTTGAATGATTTGCCACAGCTTTCTAAATTTATTGATTCTCTTAACTACAGGACAAGCCTTTTAGCATACTTGCATTGTCTGCCTTGCTGCTTTCTTTTCCACATTGACATAACTCAATCAACAGCAAGACAGATTTCTTTGTGACTTTCTATGCCTGCTGGTTGACATTATGCAACTCTGTGTTCACCTGGAGAATAGTAGATTTCTTATTTTTGTGAATCCCTACTGTCAATGGTTGGGTATGACCGTTATAAAAAAAATCAACACTAAGATCTTCTTATCCATTCCTCACACTCCTTTATCATCAGGCTATTTTGGCCAGAATTTGTTTTTTGTGGAAAAGTGATTAAGCTGTAACTTAGTTAATTTTCATAAACCACAGACTGGCTGCAATCCTGGAAACACTGAAACTTTTGCCTAATTGGAATCAATTGCTTCTCTATTTATACTGGATTACAATGTTATTGGCTCAATTTAGTTTGTGGGAAATAAATTGTTGATGGTTTGGCTGAGCAGCTGTAATAATGAAAAACTGAAAAAAAAAAAAGATGTGACGATAACAGGCACAGCCTGTTTAGCATTGCTAAAGCCATTGACATTATCATGGAGAAATGGCTTCAAGCCAAGAGAAGCTCATTTGGACAAGATGGAAGAGAAGAACTGTGGAACGTTACTGAATATTGCAGACTCAAAAGATATGTTTATACTGTCACATTGGCACACTCCCTGTTTAATGCCAGGGTCCTAATCCACTATTGTTCATGCTGCATAGATGTTAATATGCACACAAGCTCCATTCTGGGACAAACTATTTCTCTTGAGGGGAAATCCTACCCACATGATCTCTGTAGCCATAAAGGGTAGGGTATACTGGTTTCTTAAGTCTGCAATATGCGCTAAGCACATAAGACATGCTAGCTACCCTTAAAGGACCTCTTCTTATGACTTCAGAGAGGTCTTAGGGTCTTTCAAAGAGTACTAAACCCAGGTGCCCATTCCCGGTATAATGTTATAAGAATAAAATTCCCACAGCCCCAGCAAGGAAGAACTTTTAGAAGCTTTCTAAAGGAGGCAGGTTGGCTTCTTCTTTCCCTCTTCATCTCATCAGTACTTGGTAGAACTCTTCTCCTGCAGTCCAGCAGAGCTCTGCAGAAAAATGAGCACTGATCTCAAGGCCCTGCCTTCTAACTTAAGTCCGTGCACGCTTGCCAGTAGCTGCTATGTCACCTTGGACCTCTTTAGTAATTCTTCTCAAAGGCTGCAAAGGAATAGATCTATCTGGGCCTTGGCAGCCACTTAGACATTTGCAAAGTTTACCCAGGGTTGGGTATAGAGCGTCCGTTGCATGTCACACACATTGCTTTCTGAACAGCAGTGTTAACAGGCATATCATGGATCACCAAACACTACCAAGAATTGGTGTATGTGTTTGTTTTAACTCCACTTACTGATAGTGCAGAGACTTGAGATCTGACTGTTTAAAGACTAACTTTTATAGTAAAATGCAGGATTTTGCATTAGTAGGCTGCACACTGTAAGACCTGATGGCAGAACAAGGGAAGAGCAAGAGAAATCTTTTTCACCCAGGCTAGGAAGGACTGGGGTGACAGAGACAGGTGTGGAGAGATGTCTACACAGAGTGCTGAAAAAAGAAGTTACCTATGTGAAGGTGGCCTGGAAGACAGTGTGATTCTGCATCTACACATGGTATAAAAGCTTTCTTGAGGCCTGATGCAAGATGTGGAGAGCACAGCAGGCCAAGCGATATGGCTAGCTTTGAGTACAACAGTGCCAAAGCCACCCCTGAGGACATGCCTTCCTTCTGCCAGGCAGCTAGGCTCATGCCTGACTTCTCCCCCTAGAAATTCCAGATTAAGTATCTTAAGGGAGCGCAGGCATGCCTTTAATGGAAAATGCCAGCATTTCAGAAAAACAGGAGTGTTATATATCTGACATGAATGTGGTAAACCAAGGATTTTGGACTGACTGTGAAAAAAAAAACCTACCTACATCTCTCGCTTGAGCTTTCAGCTGAGAAAGATCAGAAGCCCATCCTACAGGACATAAGTGCTTCTTTGCTTTGTTTCAATATTGATGCAATGGTATATTCATAGGTTTTAACCTTAACCTTAAAAAGAAGCCCAAGCAGTTGAGGTTCTTTCAAAACAAAAAATAAACTAATGCAAACTGTGTTTGCAGACAGACTGAAACCATGACTGCAATGTATGAGCATTTCCCATCTGTCATTAATCTCATTGTGATATTTAGCTCTAAAGCCTGGTGATGTTCTGTTAGCAACCATATTCACTGTCTTAGGAGTGATTATTTTAGTGTACATACCACAGAAGGAAAGGAGCTGAAACTGTTGGGAGATGTTAAGACTTTTTCACTGAATGAAATATCGAGGGAAGGACTGAATTAGGACAGAAACAAACATGAAAAGAATTGAGAAAAGATAATGGCAGGAAAAGGAAAAATAGTGAAAACTAACTCTTAAAAGGAATAATTTTCTCACAGGGATCTTACATGTGACATAAAGGTTCTGAGGGAAAGTAACAACAAAATCTCAAAGTCCAATATCTTCCTTAGTCACTAGGCTTGCTGCTGATATCAGAAAGTGTTTCACAAAGAATTGAGAGCAAGTCTGAATTCACCCCCAGCTGGCAGGAAACTCAGTTATCCCCTGAGAAAAATTTTAACATTCTTGTCCTACTCTATCTGAAACAATAGCACTGCAAGGTCTTACATTTCCCTATTTTCTCTCTAAATGACTGTTAGTATTCTGAAATCCAACTTTGGGTGTAGCACTAAAATGAATACAACTATGTCAGTTTACCCAGATAAGAACATAAATATGGATATCCATCCATTTTCAAGTGTATTATCTTCAAGTGTGACCATGCACACAGGGTGGTTCAATAACAGAGTGGTTAAGTGATCAGATTTCATTGTAATTTTTATTGGGCAAAGTCTTACAAAGTTGGGGAAGGTTTTTAATTTCATTGAGTAGCATTACAGCTTCTCTTTACAATACATGTCACACAAGAAAATAAAATTTGGAGAAGTGGAATGATACTAAAGGTGTGACCGAGAAATCTGAGTCTTTACTTCAAATTTCAATTTGAACACTTCTTGTTTCCAAACTCTAATGAATTTGTTGCCATCTTGAAGATGTCACCTCCCAAAGTACTGCAGGAACAAGGGTACACAATCAGATAAATTACATATCTTTTTCTTGTACCTTCTCACTAAATTGATTTAATTTACTGTAATTGAAAACTTTTTTTTAATAACTTGTATTGAGAGGTACTTTATGCATTGGTGCTAGTGCCTGTGCATTTGATAAGTGAACTGGTAAGCCTCTAATGAGGCATTGTCACACTAATGATTATTGCAGAAAGGAAAAAATCAGACAATGTCATGAACCCTTTCCTCAGTTGTCTCGCCTTCATCCTTCCCTCCCCCTCAGCCAATAAACATGTCCTGGAACCTGTTAAACAATTTTTTAAATATATATAAATATAACTATATATATATATCTCCATTGCTTGAAAAGGACATTCAAATCACAAAACTGCAGATACATGCCAAACATGAAATCCATCCCTGCGAGGCCATCTCGCCTTCCCTGTGTCCCTGATGCCCCAGCTAAGTGGACATCTCCATCTTTTGCAGCGTGAGGGCAGAGCTGATAAGTAACACCAGGTACTAGCTCAGCAAATGAATCATTCCTGTTCTGCAAGATTTAAAGGGACATTCACTGGTGGAATTAGGTGTTCAGCACATCCACTGTCCTTCAGGAAAAGATACGTTTCTTTCCCTTGGTTGTCATAATTTATGCTGCAGATCTCCTTACAGTTTAAGTTTAAATTTCTTGGTTTGTAGGCAGGAGACTGGTGTCACATGGGCCAGATTATCTGTTGCTAAATCAATCTGAAATGTAGAAATCAAAGGTACTCTGCCATTAAGAATTGCTCACCGCTGCAGTGGGTTAGCTGGTAGGATGTGGGGCTGTCTTTCATAAAAAGTGAGGAATAGAAGTTAGCATGTTAATTTTCAACACCCAGCAGCCCTCACATCTGCATATATTTACTAATTCAGAACCCATTAAAATAAGGAATAGCTTTTCCTTGGTCTTGGCAAGTTTTGGATTTCCCAGTTTTATCATGAAAGGAGTTTTTTAGTGTAAATAATTTTGAAATTTTTTTTTATTTCAGTAAATAATAGTAATAGATAAAATAATTTTCTTCCCCTGTGAACAGAACTGCTTTTTTTTCTCAAAATTTATTCTAATTTAAAACCCCACCATATTTTATATTAATTCTTTACATATTTTTGTGCAATAGTCCCGCTCATTCTTGTGTGTGTATAGCAGCTGAATCCCACAGTTTATCAGATAGGAGCATGAGATTTTTCCACATAAGGAAGACTAGGTCTGTGTGGTTCATTGATTCTTGTCTTCAGGAAGGAGGCTTTTCTGGAGAGCAGAGCAACTGCAGCTTTAGCAAAGAACTTGTAGAGACTTAATTGTCACAGAAGAGAAAATATAATACAAGGACAGCAAAGAACAAAATCCTTTCTCAGGCTGGCATTTGTAAGGATACCTGCTAGCTTGCAGGATGAGAATTACAAGTAATGTTCCCATTAATATTATTTTTTTCCCCTGCAGAATGAAGACTAATAATGTTCAAGTTCCTTTATCATTCCTGTCCAGTCTGACTTCTTTTCTTACTCTGTTTGCCCTTGCTGTCCTTTCCTTTATTTACAGTTATTCCATAAGATCTTAATCTACCAGATAAACCAAGATCTAGAAGCTTTTGAGGTTGTCTGACATATATCTTTCCAGCCAAAGCATGACTTTCCCTTAAGCCAGCTGAGAAACTGTGCTCCATTAAAACAGCAGCAGTTGCTCAGCTTGACCCTGGGAGGCAACACTAAATATTGGGTGCTGGCTCAGGAAGTGATTTAAAGGGGTGCAAGCAAGCAGTAAAATAAGCCATTGTAGCTTTTGGCCCTTAGGCAAAACAGATGACAACTCACCATCTGCCTGTTATGTTGTCTTTTAGCGTTTCACATGCATTACAGAAGAGTAATTATAGTAGATTTTCAGAAAAGGGTACAAAGGGTGGTACAAAGTCTTGATACATAATTTGAATGTTCTGATTTATGTTGACAGTATCTGATGTGTCTGTGAATAAGAAGACTCAAGGTCTAGTAAATCATGTTCACTCTGCAATCAACCTCTACAGGTTTTTATTTTGTGCTTGTTTTATCTAAAAGATTTTTTAAATAAAAATCTCCACAAAGCAGTAAAAAATATAATTCTGGTACATTGTATTCTTAAATTTAAGATAAATGAGAAAATCTTAGGATGTTAGAATTTTTGTAGCAAAAAGTTCTTATGCTGCGGTTAGAGTTTGCTGGTGGGATTTTTTTTTTTTTTTTGAGTGCTCTTCTGTAACCATGCACCAAGCACAATAAAATTACCTCTATTCAGTTGAATATTTGCTCTTGTCAAAGGTTAATAGAGTAGGTTCAAATTCAATCAGTGTAAAAGGCTATAGCTTTGATGGGTTTCAAGGATACTTTCAGCTTGTCAATGGAAAAGTAAGAATCTCACTTTGGTCTTGAAGTAGCATTAGGAAGTTTTTGTTCAAACTTTTGTACTTAATAAAGTTCTTTGCATTCAAAATGTCACATCTTGACATGTTCATCTTCTTTTTGTGTCACCTACTTTTACTCCTCTGCAAAGCATACACAATGGGAAGAATAGCTGGAAGGTCAGAAAGTTTGAGCTGGGATTTCAAAATTACAAGACCAAAATGCATCCGTCAAAACAAAAGCTTGGAGACCAAGCTAAACACATTGCAAGCTTGATAATGAGTACATGCTGTTATGAATAGCCACTGTGAATTCTCTGAAACTGTATAGACTAAGTGTTTCATGTTTGCTACTGTCATGAGTGATGGATAACAACAGGACCTTTGGCCATTGCATTAAGCTGACACATTTGTTAAGCTGTTGTTTTACCAATTGTCCTCCATATCACAGCCAATATGAACCTAGCGTGATAGTGCATAGTTGTGTGCAGTAATATGCCATATTTGCATTTGAATCCTGCACAGACTTTTTTGAATCTTTAATAGATTAAATATTGTTTCTCTTTGTGTTTTCAGAGTATGAGTATGAGAATTGTTTATTTGAGTGACCATCTATAGCTGAACATCTTTAGAGATTTTTTGGCTCAATTCAATCTATTTAAACTTAATTTACAGTTCCGAATAACAAAGACATCTTTTTAATAGGGCTCTAAAGCAGATAAAAAATGAGAGCAACCGGGGTTGAAATGGAAATGCATCAGAGCATAAATAATCTGCTTTTCTGTGTAAACTGAGCAATGTGAATTATTTTGCATCAATTTACGTAGGAAGATATTTAGTTATGTGAAAACAACAAAACAAAACACAAAATGTTGCAAAGTTGGTAATAGGTTAATTCACTGTAAAGAAACAGCATTGAAAAGAATAATAGGAATAAAAGTTCAAGTGCTTAACTGAGCTGTGAAGCAACTGTAAGCACGCATGAAAAGCTTGAGTAGCGTGACAGACTTTGCAGTGAAAATTTTTTCTTGTGTAATGTTTCATGTATAAATGGTGAAAAAAGAAAAATGCTAGAAACAGCATTTGAAAGGTAAGTTCAGACTTAGTCTTATGGACAGAAATCTAATTTACTGTTTCCCAAACTTTACCTCAACTTTTCCCTTTATTTTGAGATGATACTGCAGAATATTTTACCTATCACTAGAAAGACCATTGAAAAAGGGCCATCAAAATCATGGTATATGTAACTCTAAACAATCGGGTTTTTTAATGCTGTGTTTCCCACTCATGACACGTCTGCATTTGTGTGGGTGGATCTCTTGGCAGAGCTGACTTTACATGGCTATAAATTTTATCTCAGTTTAGCTTCCATTTCATGGATCAGTAATCTGATTTTTAGGAAGAGCTTTTAGCTCCTCCAAATACATAGAGGCATACCTTTAGAACAATCTTTTACAGTGATGTTGAATCAGGCCACAAAATGTGGTAAGAACTGGAATTTATGTTGCACACGTAGGTAAAGGATGATGAAGTTCTCAGCTGTAAAAGACAGAGGGAAGAAAATGAACTTCCAGTAAGGATGCCTTGCTGTCCAGCAGTCACAGATCTGAAGTAAATGTACCTACAGTGGATAACTTCACTCAGTGTTTGCTATCCAGTAACTGCAGAGTGCTTTATTAATACTGCGTGTTGTGTTTTGACACAAATGCTAAGAGAACTCTAAATATCTAAATTGCCTGTGGTAGCACTATTAGCATAGGATATCTTAAACATGTGGCACTTTCTATCAGAATGAAATCTTGCAGAACTGAAAAAAAGATACTACAGAATCTCAGTCTTTTGTCTTTTAGGCTTTCTGCTGTCTTCCTAAATCTACAGAAGTATGAAAAATTAGATACCTGCAAATAAATAAAGCATTTTTTAAGCATTTACTTAGGTTCAGTAGGGAGATTCCCCTATTATTGCAAAAGTGCAGATATTTTTGGGGGGTGGGTGTGTTCTGTTTTTATTTTACTCATACACAAAAGGTTAAAATTGATCCATGTGAAACAGGTTCATGTGAATATCACTATTATTTTATTTTATAGATTCCAGAAGATTGTAATAAGATCATAAGGACAGCCTCATTTTCTTATTTGGCAATATAGACTATATTTAAGGTTTATTTTACCTATTAGCTGAAATATAAAAGCAAGTATAGGAGGTATTGGCAAGCAAGCTTAGAGAAGGGTATACATGCTAGAGAGGCTTGAAATCACTGGTGAATAGTGCTCTGCATGCAATCTGCTACATTTCTATTACCTGTAACTTCTAATAATTGTAGAATGCTTTTAGATCATCATAAAACTTTTTCCAGACATGACTTCTTCCTGATCCTAATCTATAAATCAAGGAATTTAATATATTATGAAAGATACCCTCTTGCAAATCTTCTAAAATGGCATGCTGTTTATCAGTTTACTTCTTCTTTAATATAATAAAATTTCATTTTATCTTACCCTAGAACTTACTGATGAAAGCTGCAACCTAAGATTACAGTTCTTTGATTTTTACTGGCTTTTTAAAAATCTAGGACCTTTTTATCATAAATAAAAGTACAGTAGACTGGTTGTGGGTAAAATCTGACTCAAAAAACATCAATGTTTGAATAACTCAAGGAAAACAAACACAGACATACAAAATTAGAGAGTTTTTTAATACCTGCAGCATTATTTTACATATCACAATCAACTACTTTTCATCCCCATCAGAAGGCAAGGTTAGGTTCTAGAAAATGAAGTACATATGTAATCATTTCACCAATTCCATAAACAAGTGTAATTAGAATCTAAAACCAGCAAGGGAAAAAAGATCAGTTTATTAGAGGTTCACTAACTGAAAAATGCAGATAAAAATCTTTTGTCTGATACATATGTACCTCCCAAGCATTACCAGTGAACAACAGGCAACACGCTAATCACAAGGAAGAGGTGTTTGCATTATTAGACTTATAAAGCATGACCATGTTCACCACAAGCTTTGAAGGCACAGATCATGAATTATTGTACTAATTGTTTGTTCTGTTTGCGTCTGAGGCTAAAACGAAAGAGTCACTCAGGCAAAAATGAGACACACAGAATTGCTACCTCAGTGACAGTTCGGTTTCAGCATCTCATTATTCATTATTTGTTTTGTTGTGCATATGTGACTTTAAGTTGAATCTACTCATGTATACTCCAAGATGCATACTGTGCAACACTTGTGAAATCATTATGCACATTATTCTGCAACTCCAGGCATGAAAGCTGCTGCTTAAAGTTCTGCCAGCTTCTTTCTTAGGTTTTGTTTCCAACCCAAGTAAGAAATGCCAAAGCCACTCATTTTAGGATTTGGATATCTCTATTTAGATTTGAAATCCAGGTGTTAGCAAGCACATCTCTAGGAGGAAAGTACTTCCATCTGAACAAGTGCACCTCTTCTCATATATTAGAAAATAAATTCCTTTTTTAATCCCTAACTCATTCATCCCTATATTTCTCATCTGAAAAGGACCCAACTGCAAGATCTTAACAGTAGCATTGTCCAAATGATAAAACACCAATATAAGAAAGTTCTACCACTGATAGTAGAAACTGCCTTGATTATGATAACTTCTCAGAATGAACCAAGAAAGATAGCATACAGACATGAAATTTAGCAGTCATATAATACATTTAACCATTTTTCTAAGGTTATTAAAATTATCTTCCACAATATAATGCTTTATAGACATTATAATATATACATAATACATAGCAAATAAGTAACAGTGGTCTGGTAGCAGACATATCTGTTTTGCTATCTTATAGCTAGAGAACTTCACTGGCAGCACATCATGCTGTCTTTTAGCTTGTATCGTTTTCTTCAAAGTTATACTTGACTCTGAATCCTACCACTTTTTTCTTTCCAAAAAATGGGTCGAATAGATTAGGCCTGTAGAAGAAGGTATACATACCTAACTCTAAGATGTGCTTTCAATTATATGTGATAGAAAGACCAAGGAGTTTATGGGAACTCAAGTGCGAGAGACCCTCACCCCTCTCAAAAAGTACATTTTTTAAAAAGCAGGGACTCTTCTTGCCTACTTTTATTAGATGAATAAACATCTGATCTTGAAGAGTGGGTAGTGATACATCTGTATATAGAATCTTTTTAATTGTCCCATTCCAGCACTAACAATCCTTGCTTGAAGAACAGCTGAAAAATACAATTCTTATCATATTCAAATAGTATTCAGCCTCCAAATTCTGAAAAAAATATTTTCTTGCCTCTAAGTTCCTGTTCTTGAAAAAACAAAAGAATACAATAGCAGTATAGGCTGTACAGTTGATAGTGTTTACCCTTCCAATGAAATGCCATATTTTAATTTTTTTCTAAATTTGCCAAACAGTGACCCCGGCTAAGGTTTGAAAAAACAACATTTAGAGAAGATGCTTTTGTTTATCTCTTAAACATCATATTCTAAGAAATTCTAGCTCCTCACAGTTTGCTGTATCTACTTGCAGTTTTGTGGTGAGAGTCAGTGTGGTAAAAGACATATGACTTTCACCATCCATATGTAAATGTACTCAAATCCAGCCAGTGGCTAAATCTGTGAAAAATCTCAGTCACAGAAAGTCAGCAGAGAAAAGTTCTTAAAGTTTGTCTGTACAAGGAGAACTTTTGTATTCACTTTCTAAACAGACAGTTTCACAACACTCCTGAATATAAATTTAAAGCCATGACAGGAAAAGAAAAATTGACAAAACAAACCCAGAAAAGATCTAGGGGTTTTGCTGGTAAACAGGAAGCTGCCTTTGTGCAGCTTCCATACAAAATTACTGTTCTCCCTTGTTTACCTTTAAGCACATAATCAATGCATCTGGCTACACTAGGTCAGACATAAGAGACTAGTCACGTTCTGTAGCCAAAATTTTCAGCAGTGTTTGGGACTGAGATGGTTGTTTCCAGCAGCTAAAAGTGAGATTTCTGAGTTTTGACTGTTACAGCCTTTTTCATTACACAAACAGTCACACAGGGACCCAAGTTTCCACATAAGAATGGGAAATAATTGTGCAGAGAAAGACAAATATGCTGTTCCTTGTTTTAAAAGACACAAAAATGAAAAAGAAACTGTGGTGTTGAGGGGCTGTAGGCAAAAATATTAAACCGGTGCAAGATCATAAAATATTTAAAAGTAGAAAGACTCTGTGGTGCTATGGATAGCTGTTTCACTAGCCAAACTATTCAACTTCTCTGCATTAAATAGTTGCTAAATATCCTGAAAACTTTTTCCAACTAGAAATGGGCAAGGACAATGATCTGGAGCAGATCTGTAATAGCATACTTGGGGACTGATAATGCCTCCCTACTCTGAGTGAACTTTGTGGATATCATTACTTCCTATGTATTATTTTCCTGAAGAGTTGCTGCTGAAGCATTTTAATGACATTTAATTATGCTTCGGAATTTGCCTCCAGCATATAATACAATGAAAACACTAAAGAAGTAGTGAAAAAGAGTGGGTAGGAAGTATGAAGAACAAAAAAAGAATATATGGAATTTCTTTTACTGTTTAGGATTCTACAGTAGTTAATTTGGCTTAGTCTAGTTTGTGCATGGTCTTATAAAGCTAGTTGACTTATAATTGTCCATCCAGCAAGCTGACAAATAAAATATTATGTGTCAGAGCTTTATAAATAAATATTTGTTCTTGGTTTGCAACAAAATTAAAAAATAAAAAAACCCAAAAACAACCAACATATATAACCACAGAATCACAGAATAGTTGAGCTTGGAAGGGACCTCTGGAGGTCATCTTGTCCAACCTCCTCCATTCAAGCGGAAGCCTGGAAGAACTATATACTTCTCTCCCCTCATAAAGGCATTCAAACCCATTTTACTGACTTACTAGAACAGTACTGTAAGCAGCTAGATTTGACATATGGGTACTACCAGTGTCTCTAACGGACTGAGTGGTCTTTTCATCACTCTTAAAATTTTTTGTGCTATTGAATATAATTCATTAAGGCAATGAACCTGCTACGTTCCTCGTATGTCAGAAGTCTTCATTTGAATTCCCTTTCTCCAACTCATTAAATAATTAATTAGTACCTGGAAGATAGAGCAAATAGGTCAGCATGAGCGAATGAGGCAAATGTGTCCTTACAGTACAATATAGTGGATGGAACATATTGATGAAGACTTGGAAACCCCCATGGACAGCCTGCAGTTTTCCATGTTGCCTGTAAGTGATCTAATCATTGGATGGTGAAATAAATGACAAACTACCATCAATAAAATAAAACTGTTGTGTAGTGTTTATTGCATTCTGAAAATGAAATGTTTAGAAAGTTCTTTTGCTCATGTTTCAAATTTAAGTGCTGTGTCACTTCTGTTCCCTCTGAACTTGACCAGTAAATTTGAATTGAATTTGTTGAATAACTTCATGGCCTTGACTGTGTTTTGAAGTAGAAGTATATTTTATTCAGAAGCTATGTTCTTCTCTAATGAAAAAGATTATTCATGTATTTGTTAAATTATGTTATGCTTATAAATTATGTTATGCTTATTTCCCAACTGTATTATTTTTTGGTTAATCTTAGAGGTATGATTTCAAGTGTACAGAACTAAACTAAAGGAAAGCCTCTGCTATGGTTTTACTAGGCCTGAGTACTTTCACATGTTCAGTAATATTATATTGTTATCTTTCAAGAACAATGTCACTCACAGTTATAAAAATAATAGTGCAGATAGAATTCTAGAAACTTGAGATCAGTCTCTGTTCTGGTTAAGTTCTGTGAATCTGCAACACTGAGCTGGACATTTCATAAGAACATTTAATATTTCTGCATAGATTTAGTAAATATCACTTTGGTATAGTTGGCTGACATTTCTATTTGCAGTCTTGGCTATAAGCAGTCTATACAGAAGTATAAGCTGAGGAAAGGAAGAGAATTAAACCTTTCTTAAAAATATCCATTTGTTCATTTAGGGGTCTATAAGTATCATATTGTACTGACGTGAATTTTGATCAAGTGCTCTTTTTCAGACATTTTATTTCCCTATTTTACTGTCCCTTCTTCACCCCATATGACAGTTTGAATTCTAGCTTTGCAGAGCTCGTATTTCTATGACTTACCACAACAGAGAACAGTCTTTACTCTGCCAATAGGCCAAGAATTATACCATTTGTTTTTTAATTTATTTCTGCAGCAACAGAAAAGAAAGAAAATATGTCAACTGGCAAAATAGTTTCTGATAGTCTAGGATGCAGGCTAAGAAAGAGCACACACAAATTTTCAGTCTTGTATTTCTGTTAGATTTACATGAATTCTGAGGTTGTTATAAATCTGTCTTAAGGCTTATTAGAAAGTAAAACATGGTATCCTCGGGTCATCATATGGGCACAACTTCACAGAGAACACAAGCTTTTTAGAAAAAATATACTGACTTCTGCAAACTGTAAATCTTCTGTGAGCCACTACTGTTCTACTAATTACAGTACGAAGCTGTGCTCATTAGCTGTTCTCATCTGGTTCACTGCACGAGCTAAATAGTCCGTAAATGAGCCAGCAATTATTGCTGTATTACAGCTACCAGCTCTGTTCATATCAAAATATCTTCACCCAATGTTGTACTTCTTGGTATTATCACGTTAGGAATTTCACAATTTCATGTTGAAGCAGTTAATTGGGAGATTGTTCTTGGAAGATGGAGGAGCTTCTAAAACTTCTATGAATGACTGGCTCTCATAATTATTTTCAGCCCATTTATGACAACCCCTTAAACCAGGCAACTACATGAATACATAAATATTGTACTTAAAGAACTGAGAAAGAAAATGCATACCTTGCTATTCATCCTCAGTTCTTCTTCTAATAGTAAACTTTAGTTAGGTACTAGATTTAAACATTTAATTATGAAAGGGAAGCTTTATGGATTTGGTAGCATTCATAGGCAGTGTGATAAATTAGACATATAAAAGTTTTAGCAGTATATGCACTATAGTAGTAAAAGAGGAAATATGAACTTACTGTTGTATTCCTACCGGGATTTTCTACAGCAAGATTTTTCAAGCAGTAACCTGTGTGCCAAATACAGCCTGTATGGCCCATCCAAATACATGCAGATGAGTTTTCAGAAAGGAAAGTGTGCTTTAGACTCAGAGGGATAAGTAGAGGATATGAGCTTTCCTTTTCTACCTCCAGCCTCACACATATGCTAAGCTGTAAATGCTTGTCTGCTGTTGGTTTGTGTACATCTTCCTCTGTTGTCTGACTTGGTCTCATTTAAAAAATTCTAAAGTTCCTGGCTGTTGTATTTATACTGAGTCTGCTTATGTTGGTCAAAAGGCCACCCATTTGTTCTACCCATTTTTTAGCAACGAAGTTCAGACTTTGTTCTTTTTACTGCCTATGTTGTTCAGGGGAGTTTCGCCACAATACATAATTAGAACCATTTTTCACATGGGGTACTTTCTGATGTTGCTGAGAGAAAAAGCATTCAAAGAGGAAATAAATATTGATCTTAAAGATATGTCTTGTCTCTCAGAAAGTCAAAAAGGCATGCACTAGAGAAGTAATTCCTAAACTACAGTATATTTAATGAACTTTGTAAACCTGATGATTTAAATAATGTCATAGTAGCAGGGTGAAAAACAGAGTTACAATTTCCAGGATGTTTCTATAAGAACATATGAAGTTGTGAAAGTATCTGTCCTTTAATATGTGAGAATTGCTCTATACAACTTCATACATCACAAGCACCATTAATGCAACTCAGTTGGCTCACACAAATGTCTCTTGCTTCTTAGAACTGGGCTTAATCCTGCTGGGCCAAGGGTTAGGAAGCTAGGAGCACTAACACAGTAAAGCAGAGACTCCCATGAGTTAAGTGGATAATTATATTTTCAAAACTGGCTCCAGGATTGTGGCGTGCTTCCCTGAGGTACCTTTATAGTGCATGATCAGTGACACCTTTCCCTACTTGGAAAGTAGGGACTGCCTAGCATTGTCTGCTGTCCTTCTGTGGCTGCTTCTCGGGAGGGGATTTAAGGCATCAGGAATGCTTAAGGTCTGGCATGAGACAGGATTCTTCCAAAGGACCTTATGGTGAGTGAAGAGGAATCAGGAAAAGAGCACCAGGAAGTGGTCATTTGGAAAAGGAAGGAGGGAGGAAGTATTTTGAAATAGTGGTGGAAATATGCAGAATACTGAAGTTTCCAGGATTCTCAGTTTATTAGAATATTTATTGTCTTCTTTACATGTTGGCAACTATCAGCCAAGTAAACCAAAGGAAGATCATTTAATTATGGTTGTGGTAAGTGCACTACTCAGGCATCATTTTAATTGAGGATTAACAGAGTGAAAAAACCCAAGATTCTACATATTTTATATCTTCCTAATATAATTATCCTGCACTTTCAATAGAATTATACACTATGCATATTCTGAAGCCACAGAGTCCCATTACAAATCGGAGAGTAGGTGGAAATCGTTCTCTTGGATAACATTCAAGTGTATCCTATGTTTAATATGGGTTGTATTACCCTAATCTGAAAACCGTCTGCTTTTATTCCCATTAAAATACTGCAAGACTGGGGATCAACAGTTGCCATAATTTCTTTCTGTGGTGATCATAAGTGATTCTCCACATTATTTTCTTGGCAGTTTCTGTAACACTGTTTTAAATCGGGACCTGTCAGAAAAACAAACTTTTATCTTTCAGATACATTTGAGGCTTGTAAAACTGTTTTAATCCTGCATTAGAATGAAAGCAAACCCTTCCAAAAATAGCATGAAAAATGTAACATGAGAGGAAGAGGTGTAATGCAAAGGAAACAGAAGTCCCGAATTTAGGGCACTTGTCTGGATATGGAAGTCCTTATGGAAAATCTCATACTCTCTCCCAAAGAAAATATGTATTTATGAAATCATGTACATTATATTGAAGATCATATTTTTAAGTTTAACACTTCATTTTCAGTGAAACACAGTTTTCTGATGATAAACACGTTGTCAAAATATTCCAAAACAGCTCCAATTAGGACTTCTTCATATCAGGTGGTTGTCCTGGACTTGTTAGAGATTATTACCCCCAAAAAGTAAACTATCACAAGCTACTAGCATCTTTAACTAAGTAGCCTGATTTCTCTTTTATGAGGGATTTGTTGGCATGAAGGGATGTAAAGATAGCTTTGACAGAATTTATCCTTCTCAGATGAAAAAAGCCAGATGCAATGTAGTACTCACATTGACATCTTTTTTAAAAAGTTATTCAAAAAAGCAACCATAGTGAATGTATTACATAAATGGAGTTCTTTGAGAACTTAGGGTCCCTGTTTTATACAATGAGGAGTTTTGACCTCTTTTTTAAAAGTACGTTACACTTTTAACCAGCTGCTGTTCAGCAGAAAAGCTAAAACACAACTGGTGCCTGTCAATGTAAATGACCTCTTCAGCCAGTAAGTAGTCATCTATTTTGATAAAAGGTCCTTTGGATTTAGCAGCCTTTACATTCATTCTTCATTTTAATGAACATAGTTCATTTTAATGGAAAAGAATCTAGTGTGGATGGTGCTTCCTTTTGTTGTCATTGTTACATGCAGCAACAAACAAATCAAGGGAAGAGGGATCCAAAAATAGGACTGAAGTGAAGCAAAAGGTCATATGCTGACGTTTCATGTTGATTCTGGAGAATTATTAGCTGCACAGTGACTGGCACACTTAACAGTATCTTCATGATTCGTTTGCCAGTCACTCTGCAATTATTCCAGGTGCTGCTGGGGAAATGACTCTCAAGTTTTATAGGAGTAATCAGCATATAAATGTTGGCAGGATAAAACCTCCAGCACAGGCTTCAGGTGCAGCACTCAATGCAGATGGAAACACTTCAGTTGGTTCTTAAAAGGGGTGGTTATATCTTGGTTGGAAAAAAAATTGTTCTGGTGGAACCTTGGTTTTTATCCTCAACTCATCTGAAAAATGGAACAGAAAGTAGAACTTAAGAAACTTTTTAACATTTGAAAATAAAGAAAGTCCTTAGTGTAAGGAGCAAATAAGAAATCAGAACAAAAGATGCTGGGGTTCAGGGGTGTGTGTGTATTATTTTTATTTTTATTTGAAGGACTTCCCTGTCTGACCTTTCTAGTTCCTTTTCTTCAGTAAAATAATCAGTGATGCTTATTTCAATAATGTGGCTCAGGTCAAGGGAATACAGACAGCACCCTGTTGTTTAAGTCTTGGCATTTCTGCAAGGTTCTAATTCTTTTCCAAAAGGGTTTGAGTTAGTTTTAAAAGATAACATAATAAATACAATACAGTCAGTCAGCCTACTTTACAAATGTCATTGACATAAAAATATAGCAACATCAGAGCAAGGTGTTTTCTGGGACTTAATGATCAAAAGCGGGATGAAGGGGTTAATTAGTGAAGTTGTCAGAAATGTTTGGTTGAAAATTTTCCTCTCAAACTCTTAGGAAGAAAGCACAATTTGACCTAAATGAAATTTTACACCTGGAAAGTACTTCTTTCACAAAATTTTTAATGAAAATGCCTGATATCCAAAACATTGGAAATATGGAAAAAATTGTATTTTAATTCTGTGTGCTTCTTCCATATTCAGTGAAAGCTCCAATACATTGTCTCATGCCTCCATTTTCCTTTACGATACAGATTAACCAGATGAATCTGATTTGGATCTACTAAGATAGAGATTGCTTCATTTCAGAGTATGGAATGTCTTAGAAGAGATTCCAAGCACCTAAAAGCAACTTAGAAATTAAATCCTTTTTGCTTTCAGTTTTTCTCCAGAAATTAACGATTGCCCAACTGGCTTTAAATATTAGTTATACAAATTAACCTTACTGAATTTTGTAACTCCAGGAAATAATATAATGCTATTCCTTAAATAAGATTTTAGGGTAGCTGTAGTTCAAACAATCATTGGTTTGTTTTGCTAAACTGGGATTAATTTATGCATATTCTTTTCAGCCAGAGAATCTTATGCTTAGTTTAGAAATGAACTTCCATTTTCTTTTGAAAAAGCATCTGAATAGGTATATCTTTAAGTATATTTCATCATGTGCTTGGATCATCCTTCTTGTATTAAGGTGACTGTTGGGTTCCCATCCCTGCCCTGAATAAGCACTAGGAACTATTCATAACACAATAGCATTGCCCCACTACTATTAGAAACCATGAGGAAAGGTCTTGTTAATACATAGTATGAGAGAAAAAACTTTAGAGGGAAGTATTTACTGACAAATGAAAAATTGAACTGGAAGGAATAGAATGAGTAAAAGAGAGAACAGTTCTAAAATTTCTTGTGGCGTTGGTGACCTGGTCCAATAGGCCTGAGGTCTACTCTTCTCTATTTGCACAAGGACTGAAAAAAAATTAGCATTTTGTGTCTTTCTAAAGTTTATATTACTTGTTTGTTATCTGCATGATGGTAACTACTTCACCAATCATAAAATAATATAACCTAGAGTTCTGCAATATAGAGATTCTGTGAGGGAGCACATTTAAGCTTCTAGACAGTCCTGGGGTTTACACCGTTTCCTGCACCAGTATTGGTTTTGTAGCTGTGGCAGTATTTGATAGGACAGACACAAATTCAGTGTCTTGAGTGCTGCCCAGGTCACTAATCTTAGAAGCATAAGGGATCAACAGACGGGATCAGCAACTTGGTGACTGTCCATGCAACAGCATTCAGGAAGACTGTAAACATATACATTGATGTTTTTCAAACGCAGAAAAGTGATGTCAGAGGACTGCATTTTGCATTTGGCTTAAAGACTTTAAAGGAGATGGCTATTCCTATTTGTTTTTTAAGACTAGTCTGATTTGCAAATTTATTACCAAAACCTTCTCACTGTCAAGGCACAACTGTCAACACTGTGACTGGTAGTTCTACGGAGCGCACCTGTCATAAGATTAAACTCTGTAAGAAGATTTCTTGGGCATAACATGGGCAAACCTGGCTTCAACAGACCTTCATTTCCCATACCATTCTGTATTCTTTATCAGTCACTTGAGAAAAACCTTCATTTTTCTATGAAAAAATATGAATATTTTTACATTTTCAGTTCTGAAGATGAGCACTCTGAAAGCTTTACATGTGGCTGCTTACACAACTGTGAAATTAAGAAAAGCAGGATAGCCTGTCCACATGAACACAATCATCTAAACACATCAGTATGCCACAGCTATAAGAACCCTGTTAGAAGGCAGTTACAGCCTCACAGTTGTGCTTCTGTGCAGAGTTAAAGGACAGGCAGGAAATCTGCAGTTACAATGCAATGTGCAAATGAGAAAAAAATGTGAGACACAATGTAAGTCCATTATAAACTCAGTACATGAGGACTTTGAGACAATGTATTTGTGTGACTTTTCAGCTCCTACAGACGGTATTGCTTCTGAAACGGAATGGATTTACACTACTGCTGGAAGCCTCTACAATTATAAGCTCTAAGAATTCATCAACAATGACAAAAACTGCTAATTATTCGTTCTTGTTTTCATTACAGGTCCCAGTGGGAGAAAAAAGTTCAGTAGGAGAAGGATTAAGAACATAGGGTGTCATTTCAAAATGCTTGGAAAGGTTGTGGAATTAGAATGTGAAGCTAGTGTTGATGAGGAAACACTATGAGACTGCTTGTTAGCGTATGATGAAAACTGCCTTATATGTTCAAAGTTCACATCGTTAATTAATACACAGTTTAAGTGCCAAAACTGATGAAGCCAAGTCAGCTTCAGGTTTTCTATGCTCTGAAGGCCAATCAAATTACTGTAGGTTGAATTAAACATGTCAAAACAATGACATTTTTAATGAAATTACATTACCTTTTCATCTTGGTTTGCTCATGCAGTAGCTAAACTTAGTCATTTGGATCAAATTTATGTGATCTTTTTTCTTCTAATGCATTTCAGGCAATGGAATACTACTGGTGTCTTTGAATCCCCTTGTCATTTCACAGAGATCTTCAGGGACGTTAAGGTTATGGGGCTAACACGAACTATTTGTAAGTTTTCTGAACTACTTATCTAATATGAAACCTTGTAAGTGTTCTAGAAAAAAAATCAACCCATTGTTTTTGCCTCTGTGTGTGTATCTTTCAGGGACATTCTCTCTTCTAGTTCTAGCAGCTACAGTACAGAGTTGCTTCCATGACCTCCCCAAGACCCAAGGTTAAGAAAGAAAATCTTTTCATTAAGATGGTCTTCTATGAAATCTCCTCAGGAAACTTTGGAAAACTTCCTTTGAATTTACCAAATTTGTAAAGAAATCACTGATGTACACCAGATTATCAGTTAGTTTCCCAATTAATATAATGATTTACTACTAATACGGCATTTTAGATAAATAAGTAAATGGTCTTGTTATATTTAAAGTGCAACCTTTTCTAGTTACGTAGTAATTAATCTTTCAGATTACTAAATGAAGACTGCACTAGGCATAAATTATTTTCAAATAAATTTATGAAAAGAAGCCTGTGATATTTCTAAACATTTTATGATAAACAAATATTTTCTACAATTCACTCTACAACTATAAATATTTCCTTAAAATTAAGAAGAGACTTTAGAGCAGAGCTTTATAACTTTTTTGTATGTACAGGAGCCACCATCAGTAGTTGTAGTCACTAATAACCCTAGCCATGACCAGCTCTTACTTCTGTATTGGGAAAAATGGCTTGTGTGTTATGTACCATACTTTAGCAGCTGCTGCTACAGAGATTTTATAGAAGCAGCAAATTCACTCTCAATATTTTTAGACTTGATAGGATATTTTACTCCTGACAGGACTGAATAGACTAAATAGGACTAACTAGTTTTTCATCTTGCTAGGATATTTGTACTTTAAAAGAAACAACTAATGGGATAAAGAATGATACAAACTGGGACTACCTTCCACTTTGAAATGCTACCTGTGGTTTCATTTTGAAATTTATGGAGGAAAACATCTGCATAAAAAGCTTGAAAGTGAGGCACTTATTTTTAAAACAACATAGAGCATAACCTCTTGATGTCATTCAGCTGTGAAACAACTCCTCTAGAAGAGAATAAGACTATAAGGCACTTTCAGAGTAACATCCATGAAGTGCTGCAAAGACATTTTAATTTTTCAAAGTTTAATCATCATCTTTAAAATCTTAAGTTCTGATACAATTTTAATTTCACATGGAAGCAATAAATGCAGTTAGCACAGAAAGGAAGCCTCTCCTAAACTAAACAGTATGATGCATTGTGAGGTCTGAGAGGGATGGGAAATAGGCATTTGTGTTTACGTTAACTTCCAACAGAAAAATTGTGCACTACAATGAGAGTACACTAGAATATATATAATGTATACACATATACACAAAATTTCTACTCTTGATATTCTGAAAGAAATAAAAACAGTATAGAATAACAAAGCCACTTCCTAGTGATAGCATTATTGCTGGGGAGCGGGAAAAATGTTGCCTAGTTGAGAAAATCAGGTATTTATTTCTGCTCACATGAAATAAAGGTAAGTCAGTATAGATAGATGATTCAAATGGGATGAATACTGTCCTCTGTTTTGGAGGGCTGAAAGAATCTGGCATGCCATGAGCAAGGAAACCTCTGATTGACTTTGAACGTTCATCCTCTGACTGACCAAAACTGAAAATGAAATTGAAGGAGCAAGACTATGGAGGTTGGCTACTGCTCAAAGCTGCTTCTGTGGCACAAAAACAGCATCCCAAAGTATGCCAGTAGGAAAAAAAGAAGTATTGGATATGTTTAGGGACTCCTGTCTCTCAGAGATATCACTTTAGCATTCATTTCTGGCAAGGATTTTTTTTTTCAGTCTGTGCAAAGAACTCTCTGTAAGCTGTTAACCTCACGTTAGGTCAGTGTAAGTTGTTAAGTAAGTGTTTAATTGTAAAATGACAATGTGGGCTGCAGATTTTAAAGGAATTTTAAAAAATGTGTTTCCTGATGCATAATTAATTTATGTACTGAAGAGTGCTCACTATTGAACATGACAATACTGAAGCTGTTGACCAAAGGTCAGTTGTCCACATATGACTGACAACTGTCCTTGCTAACTAAACTTCAGATGAGAGCCTAGAAGAGTGTTTATCAAGGTTACAGTAATCAAATAAGAGACTAAGGTATGCCTTTAATGTTAAATCAGGAAGAATGAAGATCTTTCTAAACAGCATAATAAGCAAAAAACAAAAGTACTTCAAAATACACAGCCCAAGGGATAATAGATTTTGCCACTATAATTTGGAATAGTAGCATTCTGTCAGATACTGAGATTGGCATATTCTGCTCTTTTCAGAGTGCTTATAAACCAGCATCGAATTCTGAAACATAATTAAAGTCGGAGAGCAAAGATATTGAGTTGTTCTTTATAAATACTTGACATTTGCTAGTGTATAGCTTCTCTCATCAGGATTGCTTTCCTCAAAATGTTTGCAAGCTGTACAGGAGCAGAAACATTGAAATGCACCAACATCTAAGTGGCAGGAGCCAACTAACTTAGGGAGCAACAATGTGAGCACTTTAAGACATAAGCACGAAGTACAAGCAACTTTTTAAATATCCATAAAAATATATAGAGAAATTTGTGCAAAGTGAAATGCAGAAGATACACAAGCAAGATCAATTTCATTGAGTTCAAATTTTCAAGGGGATGTATTACCTCTGCCAAAATTCAGGTCTGTGTGTCCCTGCCACTTTTCCTAAGGAATAGTGTCGTTTTTGCTTAATCTCAGAGCCTCAGCAGAAGAGCAGGAGGGATGGACCCTAACTGAGACCAGAACTCCTCTATTAAGTCTCATGACTTGTCTAAAGGATGGGCAGGTCTGTCACATGATCCAGCTTGGACCACCAGTCTTATGTAGTCCTATGCACTAGATGTGCCTCCTGGGTGCTGTGTAGTTACTGATGAAATCATCACTGTTTCTGTGGCAGTAAGATGCTGAAGTAGCAGGAAAGAACAACTTCAGTTTCAGAATGAGTATTTTAGTAAGATACAGTAGAAATATGTATCATATGGGTATTGCTATCTGATTAAGTTAGCCTGGAGTATTGTTTCTGAAGTAATCTGGAGTGGAAGGGAAAAATGTGTAGTCATCTGTGTAAAAGTGTAGGAATTTTGTTTTCTATAGCTATTCAGAGAAGCCCTTGAAAAGGAAAGAAAAAAAGAACAAGTAATATATTAGAGATGTTAAGTGACTTTGTTCTTCAGTTCAAGGGAATGATTTGTGTTGATATTCTTATGCTGCTGCATATATGGACATGTACTGCCTGAACAATTTCTGTCTTGTTTAATCCTATTTACACTGGGGAAAAATCCCTGCTGCTAATCTGATAACAATGGAAAAAGCGGCATTGTTCAGACTTTGCCCTTCCCTTGATTCTATTGTTATTTATGTAATAACACAAGAATTCAGTATGCCATATCAGCAATACTGTGTTTTAAATTTTATTTTATTTTATCACCTGCCTCACCGATCTATGAAAAACAGTTCTTCTCCACTGTTATGTTATACTCTTCTCACGTGTGTCATATAAAATGCTGATGGCTCACTATTTTGTGTATGCTGTGCAAATTTGTGTGTGACAATTCCATCAGGGACTGCAAGCATGGAATGTGATAAAAATTCTTATTCACTGAGAGCAGAAAAAAGTTCCAAATGTGACAAATAGGAGAAGCAGTAAGAGTTAATTGTCAAGACACCAAACCCACCTATAATGGTCCTTTTTCTTCAGCAGGTGTTTGCAACTCTAGTATAAAAAAAAAGTCAGGTGAGGCTTTAATTAAGGCTGTACTGTGTTGTTGCTGTAGAAGCAACAAGAACTGTTTTTGTCTTTCAGTGTGTGTGAAGTGCTACAAATATTTTCTTAACATCTTTACACAATGCTGTTGAAGCATCTTAGGTATGTCAGTAGTGTAGACAGTCTTAAGCAAATTCAACGTAGTTTTTTGCTGATCATGCTCACACTGGAAATCACTAAGCTAGCTTAGATGTCAATCTACAATGAAATATATTGTTCATCTGATGTGCTGGAAAGGTAAGGTAGATGCAGCATTAAGTCTTCTTTGGACAAGAATGAAAATGGTACATTACCATACCTAAAGGGTGACATGGGAAAATTCTATATACATGGTACATGATCTTATGGCATATGTTACTCACCCTTCTGCTATGTAAATCAAGATACCACAAATAATAATCTGACATGAACATTATATTATTAGTATGATTTTGATGTTATGCTTTTCATAGGTGAATAGCTCAAAGAACTCACAACTCATTTGATATGATTCACACAATTATCTAAATCAACAATGCTATGCCATGCTGCAGTTGGACCAGATGATCATTGTAGGTACCTTCCCACAGAAGTATTCTATTCTATTCTATTCTATTCTATTCTATTCTATTCTATTCTATTCTATTCTTATACATTGTGGTTTTAAGACTGTTGCTAGGCATAACAACACAGGATATAATAAATAACATAAACATAGTGAATTATCAGACAACACACAGCAAGACACAACAGAATGTGAACATCCTGGAATTATTTTTTTCTCTATATGATTTTGCACAAACACCCAGGAACAGGAAGGATCTTCATTTTTCCAGGTGGACTTGCTTCTAACTAAAGCATTTCCCTTTGAAGAGTAGATGGGAGAATGAAAAGAAATTGAGAGTGTAGCCAGCCAGAAAGGTATACCATTTTTCAAACAGAACTCTGGGCCCTGCCATAATATACACTTTATAATTTTTTGTCAAATAAAATATCAAATGTTTTGCTTATTCATATGGCTGGGACCACCCTCTCATAACACTTGTCAAGCACTGTTGCAGGTGAATAATGACAATGAGAGAATCTTCTGCATTCAGTAGGAAATGTCCCTATTCTATGATCTCTAAGTCCTTCATGTGTTGAGAGAGTTTTGGTCAGTTAAAAAAATAATAGACTAGGATGCTGAAAGTACCTAGTGAACCCAGTAAGTACCCACTGAACTAAACTTTCCACTTGTGTCACTGGCTGGATTATTGATACTTTGGATGCATCTGTTGTTCTTAGGAAAGATCACATCAAATCACACGTGAATTACTCTACATTACAACCAATATTTCTCATGTCTCAGTTTAAGCTTGAGATAGAAAATTTACTTTAAGGCTGCATCACTTACATGCTACCACCACCACCACCTGTCAGTAGAAAGACTGCATTGCGTAGATTGTGAGAAAATCATGGTAAACTCTTACTATTTAGTTACCTGCAAAGGCTACAGTCCACATGAAATATCCTCAGATCCACAGGAGAATTTGTGTAGGACCAAGTAAGGAATAAAAAGGCCACCTAGAGAAGGCTGACTGGGAAACTGATTACACTTAATATCTTCAGCAGTTAAATTTAAGAACAGTTTAACTGCAACTGACTGTTAGTCTAAGTGGTAATGGATGATCCATTAGGAGTATAAGTAAACCCCTCCAGTTGCTCAACATGGACTTATAGGGTCTGGAATAGTTCTGATTTGAGTGTCTCTTGCACCTGTGCCTCTGGCCTCCTGTCATTTCATCCTCAGTTCTCTAGATCTCAGCCTCAGATCCTAGATTGTAGGCTGATCCTAACTGCAACTTTTACTTCCTTTTTTTAGTCCTTTCTGGAAGCCTAATTTCATATCAGTACCCTATATACGTGAAATAATGCTTTGGTATATTGTGCATTTTTGAAGAGAGAATGCCTCTGTCTTTAAAACTTCTTTCTGATATCATGTTTTGTACTACTCCGTGTTTCGTAAGTCTTTCACTTACATGACACAAACCCAGTCAGCAGAGAGTGTAGACTGTGTTATTTGAGCATTATATGAGTATTATTTGAGCATGGAAGTCGGTTTCCCAAGGAAGCAAAATTATCAGGAGAAGAAGGACATTCAGTAACTGCTGACTGCAGATGGTTGACATGGATATTTGCTGATTTCTTTAAAACTCAGCAAAAGGTAAGTGGTGTTAGACAGGAAATAATCACCATGCAAAATGGATGTTAACACACTCCCGTGGTGTTTCTCCTGGCATTTGCTGAAGTTTCTTTAAACATTCTTACACTAACCAAGGATTATGAGAAAGTGGAATCATACTTACTTAAACAATTACATGGTTGAGCCAATAGAACAATATATTTTTCAAATTAGCTTAAGTATAGCTCATACTAGACTATAATATAAAGTATCTTTCCACATTGTTTGCGAGCAGTCAAACACATCTCTCCTGGATGTTAACATACTTCAGGTCACCAACACTTGATAAAAGGTAGATAATACTGTAGCATGGACACAGTGTCCTGTCAGTGATGAAAGAAACTTACACTAAGCTTATGCTGCTGTCAAAGAAAATAAGAATTATAGCTTTTGTGTATAACATAGTATAATGTCATGCATAAACTTATAGACTATTTAATATATAGATTTGGTTGAAACTTGGACATTGTATACATTAACTAAACCATGAAAGAAGTGATGAAGGAGAAAATCAGTCAATCAGCTTGCTAGATGAGATTCTTTTTCTTAACTGGAAAAATAAATCTGCTTTATTTGCATACTGATAAGTTTGATAATGTTTTGCTTGTTCCTTATCATTATGTTTTACATTACACTCACCTTCTGGGATGCTTTTGTTAGAACATCACCAGTGTAAAAAACATCTTGCTATAGTAAAGCCAGGAGAACAGATGATGTATTACTGCTAAATCAATATAGCATATATAGGTTCTATTTTTCAAAAATTTGACTGCTCAGATCTATTGACTCAAACTCAAAGAATTTAATAGAATCCTGCCTCCCCCTTTTTCTTAGGCAGACAGAAGGTGAAGGACAATAATAAAAAGGACAGCATATGTCCTTTGCCAAAGCATATTTTTTACTTTTTGGAATTTCTCCTCTCTACTTAGCAGTTGTGGAATACCCATGTTTCCTCTTTCTTTAGACTTTGTTGGCAAAGGTGCTGTACCTGCATTGCAAAAAATAAAGCATACAGCCATCATGTATTCCTTTCCACAAATAATATGACCTGTCAGGTCTCTGATATCAAGCATTATTAAATTGAATAGTTGCTTGAGGATATCTTTTAGAGAACAAGTACAATGCTACAGGAAGTTTTTCCTGTGTTTGATTAAACAATTTTTTTTCTAAGTGAGTTCTGTACCATTTTGTTAGTTTTTAAAGATGCCTTCATCCTTTCTACTAAGGAAAGGTAAGTATGCTCTTAAATTCTTAATGTAACTTTAAAATTCTCCCCTGTTATTAGGTTGTTTTGATATCTGAGGGGAGAAATAAAATTTTAAGTCACAGCAACTTGTATTACTTACAAATTTTAACATTGTTAATTAGGCCCTGTCTAAAGAAGGGAAAAAATTCTGGCATACCCATACAGAATAGTAATATAGTCACTTTCTCATTGATTTAAGCCCTCGGTTATGGTGATTACATATTGGACAAGTCTTCCAGGGAACATTGTTCACACTCTTTTTAACTGGTCCTAACCTTGGGAATACTTGTACTTGTCAAGCTGTGTGGAATTCAACAGACTCCAGAGATATCTCTAATTCTAGCCTCCCTAACATAGTGTTAGAAAGCAGGCGCTATATTTGATATTATTTCTTGTAATATTTCAAGTTGTCATTTTAAAAGTAAATGACACATAAAAGGAAAAATGTAAGCCTTGCATATATGCTCAGCTGTTAGGAAGTACAAAATAATTAGGGATATAAGCAAAACAGCACCTTGGTGCAGTTTCTCTCTCCAGCTTCCGAAAGCCTCCCTGAGAGACTCTACCTATGTCTTTTGTTTCAAGGTCTCTCAACTCTAACTTCACTGATCCACTCCAACTTTTGCTTTCTGTTTCTATAATGTAGTAGCGCATAGCAACCTAGGATATTGAGTCTCACTTGCAACTGCAAAAAAAAGAACAAGCAAGGAAGTGTCCACAGGTTCTGATATCTCAGATGTTTCTCTGTTTTTGTTGGGAATGTAAATATTCCGGCATGCAGTGTTGATAGTGGAGGGCAATCTGTTCAGCAGTACTGCCTGAAGCAACCACATTATTCTACCAGCCTTCCACATTCACAGATTAAAGAAGGCTCTGCTTCCATCTGCAGCATGCAATGTTTCATTCACCTGGAAATTTGTGATCGTAAATGCTAGTAATAAAACAGAAAGGAATTAACGTAAATTGCCATATGTGTTCTCCAGTCAGATGTATTCATAGTCTTCATTTTCTTTCTTGTAACAGAAGTGAGGAACAGTTCACTGAATGTAGCCCATAGCATGACTCCATTTGACTGTTTCCTTTGATTCTGAAATATTAACAAATAGCTAAAATAGTGAATAAAGACTAGCAGCCTAATACTTCCTGCATTGACCATGTATGGCCAAGCGCTTAGAGGCAGAAATAGTTATACTGAAACCACGTAGTCCATGACAGAATGCCATACTGAAACTCAGCCTTCTTTGCAGGAAAGACGGATCACCTTGTTTTGTGAGATGAAGTGATTTGTTTTTTATGGTTGGTAGGTTTTCTTTTAATGTGTTTCTGTTTCCTTTACTCTCTTTTCACATTATAGTGGAACTTAGGGATTTCAGTTTACTTTGGACCACATTTTGGTTATAAATAATTTCATTCTAACTGGAAACTATCAGCTGGTACAGCTGCAGGAATCTGAACAATAGCAGCGCATCTCTGAGAGTCAATGTCATTTATTGTAATTCTGGGGCTTATTTTCTTTACTAAATGAAAATGGGCAGTTCACGTCTCACAGCTATTGCTTCACCTCTCTGCTAATTCAGAAGGGCATTGTTCTGTGATTTATACTGAGGCACACTTTGTCAGTATCCTTCACAATTGTTTTGTCTAAAGACTTGTTAAAAAAGAAATTGGCCAAGTAGCCAATTAGCTTGTCCATATACCGATGAGGTCGTCTTGCCTTCCAAATGGTAGTTCACAATCCTTTAGATGGAGAACAGCTCCCATTGTGGGAGGTCCCATTCCACGGAAACTTTGCATCACATAGCATGTTTTGCTGCTGCTAAAAGTAAACAGTATGCACTTTTTAGAGGTACTGGAAACATGCCGATGTCTCCTCTAGGGCTCACTCTTACAATTCTTTTTCAATACATTAGCTTCAGCATGACTCCGTGTTCCTCCACAATGTACTGTTCCAGCTGCGAGAAAACCTTAGTAAAGACAACTGAAATGAATCCTTTAGTTTTGGGTAGTTAAACAGTAATTTAAATCTAAAATGTAGTCTTGTGACTTTCCACTATAGCTGACTAAATAATCTGCTAGACCCACAGTGTATACATACATTCTTCTCTCTATTCAGAGGATTCCTGTAAGAAGCCAGGTTAAATGCTTTAAATACTAGTTGTTTTGTTTCTCTTCAGTATGCAGATGCAGCATTGTAATGGGTGCTATGTGCAGTTATCATGGGTAGAATATTAGACAACTAATACTGTTTAACAACACCCGTAATACCTCCTCATTAGCATTTGCTTACATTTACACACAAGGGCATATAATCTTGGATTCTTATAGGCAATCATTTTAATGTTATTTAGTCTGGCATTGTCTCTAAAGCAATTTCTGGTAAAAATTAATATAATGGGGGAGGGGACATAGTGATAACAATCACCAGTGAATGACATCTGATATGGCAAGTCACCAAATATCTGTGAGTTATCTCCAAAACAAGTCCAACTTGATAACGCTTAAATTTTATTAAATCTTATGCATTTCCATTAAAATAAATATCTAGAAAAAGTCATATTAAAGAAATTGCCCTCTGTCAAGTGACATGGAAAAGGGATATGGAGAAGGCTGAGGTACTCAACAACTTTTTTGCCTCAGTCTTCACTGGCAAGTGCTCAAGCCACACCACCCAAGTCATAGAAGGCAAAGGCAGGGACTGGGAGAATAAATAATTGCCCTCTGTAGGAGAACATCAGGTTTGAGATCATCTAAGGAACCTGAAGATGCACAAGTCTATGGGACTTGATGAGATCCATCCATGGGTCCTGAGGGAAATGGCGGATGAAGTTACTAAGCCACTATCCATCCTATTTAAGAAGTCATGTCAGTCCAGTGAAGTTCCCACTGACTAGAAAAGGGGAAGCATAACCCCCATTTTTAAAAAGGCAAAAAAGGAAGACCTGGGGAACTACAGGCCAGTCAGTCTCACCTCTGTGCCCAGCAAGATCATGAAGCAGATCCTCCTGGAAACTATGTTGAGGTACGTGGAAAATAAGGAGGTGATTGCTGACAGCCAACATGGCTTCACTAAGGGCAAATAATGCCTGACAAATTTGGTGGCCTTCTACGATGGGGTTACAGCATTGATGGATAAGGGAAGAGCAACTGGTGTTACCTACCTGGACTTCTGCAAAGCATTTGACACTGTCCCACATGACATCCTTGTCTCTAAATTGAAGAGACATGGATTTGACAGATGGACTGCTTGGTGGTTAAGGAATTGGCTGGATGGTGACACTCAAAGATCCCTCTCTGTCTTCTGCATAGATAAACAACATTATGTAGGAAAGTGATTTTTTTTTATACAACTAATTCTGAACATATACAGCTATGTCTCACACACTTATGAACTGTAATTCATCTGTCTGTCTCTTTGCATCTTAAAAAGAACTAAATTCAACCGGTCTTTTGCATTTGCACCCTCAATAAGTTTGCAGATGACACCAAGCTGGGGAGGAGTGTTGATCTGCTTGAGGGAAGGGAGGCTTTATAGAGGGATATGGACAGGGTGGATCAATGGGTTGACTGTATGAGGTTCAACAAGGCTAAGCACCGGGTCCTGCATTTGGGTCACAGCAACTGCACACGACACTACAGGCTTGGGGAAGAGTGGCTGGAGAGCTGCCTGAGGAAAAGGACCTGGCGGTGTTTGTCAACAGCCAGCTGAATATGAGCCAGCAGTGTGCCCAGATGGCCAAGAAGGCCAATAGCATCCTGGCTTGTATCAGAAATAATGTGGCCAGCAGGACTAGGAAAATGATTGTCTCCCTCTACTCAGCAGCGGTGAGACCACACCTGAAATACCATGTTCAGTTTTGGGCCCCTCACTACAAGAAAGACATTGAGGTGCTGAAACATGTCCAAAGAAGAGCAACGAAGCTGTTGAAGGGTCTAAAGAACAATTCTTATGGGGAGCGGCTGAGGAAACTGATCTTGTTTAGCCTGGAGAAAAGGAGGTTGAGGGAAGACCTTATTGCTCTCTACAACGACCTGAAAGGAGGTTGTAGCGAGGTGGGTGTTGGTCTCTTCTCCCAAGTAACAAGTGATAGGATGAGAGGAAATGAGCCTCAGGTTGCATCAGGGGAGGTTTAGATTGGATAGTAGGAAAAAAATTTTCACTAAAAGCATTATCAAGCACTGGAACAGGCTGCCCAGGGAAGTGGTTGAGTCACCATCCCTGGAGGTATTTAAAATATGTGTAGAAGTGGCATTTAGGGACATGGTTTAGTGGTGGACTCAGTAGTGTTAGGTTAATGGTTGGACTTGATGATCTTAAGTGTCTCTTCCAACCTAAATGACTCTATGATTCTTCCAAGATATACTTGTCTCAGTTACTCTTTTTTGGGTACACATATAATAACACTAAATAGCTTGCTTTTTCCCTTACTCCACTGTATTCTTTGTTCATATACGTACATTCACTGTCATGCTGCTGGTACATTTTACGTACCCCCCTCTGGTATGGGTACACGTGCCCTGTAGAATTACTGGTTACTTTTACTCCAGCCGTCTTTTTGGTCAGACAGATGTGTAAGTAGGGTTCAAGTGCTCCCAGGATGTTCAGAGGGAAAAAAATCTGCAATTTTTCTCTCCATCCCATGCAACACTGCTGGCTTCTGTTTGGTTCCTTTCTGTACATATATGGAGTGTTTGTGGTTGTTTACCCCTTGTGCAGCCCTTTCTTGCACATACGCACATTCCACAAATGTACCATAGCTTGGTGAAAGAATGCATCAGAAATAATTGTGTGAACATGAAAAATTTGAAATTTACAGTCTTTATGGAAACAGTATTCAATAAATGTTGTATTTGCAATAAAAGTGCAGCGTACTACCCAAATGATTAGTTAAATAACTTCTGAAAGAACGTTACAACTGGTTAAATAATGAATGTATATATTCATGAACATATGAATACAAAACTATTTTGATCATATTTGCAGACCACTGAGACAAATTATGCCATTTGAATGTCCAGTTTGGAAGCTTGAATACCGCATGCAAAATAAAGTGCTTTTGAATATTGACAGTCCTCCATTTATTAATTCCTGATTAAATTAATCTTAAAAAGTGAGACTGCTTCACAGAGCAAAAAACTCGTATTTCCTCTACTGCCGGTTACCCACACACCTGCCGATATTTCAACTAACAATTTGTGTGAACTTTTATCATGTTTAGTATTTGCAAAGTATTACTTTACTAGTTCTAAAGAAAAAAAAAGGTATCTAGATGCCCATGCTATAATAAATATTGCGGTGCTTGGCCTGATGCTCCGAAAGATAAACGAGTTACTTCTAGGTAGTACACATTCTTCTCACCTGGTGTTCAGAAAGCAGCCTGACACTGTAGTTGTTAAGAATCTTATTCTTTACTTTTAACTTATTGTTACATTGTTTTAAATGTGCAAACAGTTACAGTAGTTTTCTACACAAAACCACAGGTATCATTTCTAGCTGTCAAAATTCCAGGGGCCTGCAGCAGCGCTGAGTTGAATTGATGTCCTGTAGTGACATCTAGTGGGAGCTGAAAATTACACTACTCACTGGTTTAAGTAATTGTAGCCTTGGCTTCCAAAATGATGAAGCTGTGAACACCAAAAATTGACATTTGGAATATTTTTCTCCTCCCCCAAAAAAAGGGTTTACGTGCATTCTCCAAAATTTCTGTCTTAAGTAGGTGTGTCAGTGGATGAAGTTTATACTTGTTATCCTTGAGGTCTTAAAGTGTCACCATAGAAAAATCACAAAAAGGTTATTTAGGCCAGGTTTAACAGACAGATAGTCACTCACCTTTTCTTTGAAATGTCTCTTTTCTGTGTCACTTCCCCTGTTTTCTTTACTTAATAGCATCTCTAAAAATAATCCTTAGAAATGAAACATTGCTACTGGTATATTTTAGCGATAAATAATTATTTTTATCATTTATTCATATAAATAACTTTTACTTTAAATGAACAATGTTTGGGGTTAACTCTATCAATAAATTTGAAATCAAATTGCAATCTAAATTACTTAGATCAGGTTTAAGTCATCTTTATTGTTAACCAGCAGCCCAAACTAGTTTGGCCATGTTTGATACTCTGTTCATAAAGCACGACTCTGTATTTGGGTCCCATACTTTGCTACCCCCAGCAGAAGATGTAAAATAGCTTTTAAAATCCAACAAGGTAAACATTATTCCACCTCACACTAAACAGATTGTTCATGTGGGGAAGAGCCTTTATTTTGCTCCATTTTCCTTCTACTCTCTCTCTACTCTTAACACAGTAAGCAAATTCCTTGGAGAAAATCTCTTTAAAACCAACAAGCTACTGTAATGCAGAACAGGCTCATAGGAACATGAACACATAAGCTTTTTCTTTGCTTAACAAAAGAAAGCCTGTTAGTGTCAGGCATCATCACATCTGTAAAAAGTATTGTAGCTGGTTACCTATGTAGCCATTTTCTAAAAATACATACCTCGGCCTCCTCTCAAATATATTCATGAGTTTTGTATTTGACTCTCCAGAGATTTGTTTGTTATTCAGCATACTTGTAAAACAATATCTGTTAAATATGAAGAAACTGCCATTTTGCTTCTGTAATATTGCATTGCAAAACGACAAGGTTTTAATTTTTATGAACAGTTCTGTAACAGATATTTTCCTGTGATAGACATTCTGTTGAGACTGCAGCAGGACTGGTTGAGCAGAGATGAATAACATACCTGAAAAATAGTCTAGGATTATATTAATCTTTTTCAGTGTCCACCATTTGGAAACCATAGGAATTTTCTTAAAACCCAAATTACCTTAATCACCAAAACTCCTGGAATGTGATTCTAATTCACAGAATAGCTATGAATTGTGGAGACTTAAGCAGAGTCTCAGAAACCTTCCCCTAAGTTGACAGTCTAATGACATGGAGATTTTAATTCCATTAATGCACAGATAATTTCTAAATTACAAATGAACAAGAAAATATATGGAAAACAGTAAAGAAAGGGAGAGGAGCAAGAAAATCACTCAAGAATAATTCTGGTTCTGCTTCTCTGTGGTGAGATCTTTCAACGCAATCTGAAACCACAGAAAATTCACTCTCTGTAGTATGGGTCACATGTGCTGTAATATCTTTGATCTACCTGTTATTTGGCTCTGAATATTGTCTGAGAAAAGGAACTTTACACCACGTTACTGTTATTCATTTTAATAGATTTCAGAGTATTGGAATCATGTCATAATGATGCACGTGGAATGAAGGTTTTTTGCAGTTTGGAAAAAGTAAGTTAAAGCAAGAAAGCCAGGAATACTGAACTCTAATTTGGAAAAGAATAGAAAACCAGATTAATTTAAGGGTCAAATACGTATACGAAATCTATACCATTAAGATGAAACATCTAGAAAATACTTGTCAGTAATTTGAACAGATTCCCTGATTCTTTCTTGCCATCAGGGATGATCTAGAAAGATTTTCTAAGAATGATGAGAACAATTTTGCTTGTGTTTGCACAGTCAGCTTATTTATTTAAAGCATTTGTTTTTCTAATACATAGCATAAACTGATGCAGGATCAGAGAAATCTAAGAAATAGAAATGTACTCAGCACATTTCTTTGACATAGGATACATACAGGATTTTTCCTGAAGCACATTTCTTTTTGTCAAGTTCAGTTTAAAAATTCTCTTTTGATGGCATTTCCATCATTTCCCTCAGGAAATCACTCTCTGTCAGGGAACTTTTCCTATGATCAGCCTAAATATTTTCTCTCTTCCTTTGGCTGATTAGCTTTAGCTGCCTTCCCATGGATTTTGTCACTCAGCTAGCAGTATTGTGGCCTACATAATATGGTTGTTCAAGTTAATATATTTCTGTTGACTAAACACCATGCATGTGTCAGGTCATGAGAAAGATCAGAGTCAGGAAAACCCTTTGTATCTTCTAGGTCCAGCAGTTAGAACTTTTGAGAGGTACAAACTTCTTAATTTTTATGTTTCTCAGTAGTAAGGTGCCATACTCTCTATTTGGAGAAGGAGCACCTGCCCCACCTGCTTAACAGAAAACTGTCTGAAGGGTCTAGGATGAAACTGGGGAGAATACTATTTTCCACATACTCAGTTTTGCTGCTGTATGGTGCCACAATCTCTCTCCAAGATTCCATGTGGTGAATATAATGTTTGGGAGGAGCTACATCAGGCATATAGGGCCTCAAGTTATAACGAAGCTGTGGCTCTTCTTGTGTTTGTGTCATGGCATCACTCATGGAGGCCAAAGGCCAAAGGCATGACTCTTGATATGACAAGTGTTAAAGTTGACAGAGATTGAAATGAAGAAAGGGCAGGAATTCAGTGGTGCCCCAGAGAACATACTGAAGAGACAGAGCATACCCGAGTTACTTCTGGGTGACAATGCTGCATTCCTACTCAGGGCTGTGGTACCAGACTTCTCAAACTATTAGTCTGTTGTCCAAAATTAGTGGATTCAACATTATTAGCTCTGGAGGTGCATATATATGCACATATGCAAACTTGCTGTGTAAATGCACAGCATGTTTGAGGCATCCTGGGAAAAATTCGGCACAAACATAGGTGAACTTATTGTGAATGTGCTGTAGATCTTATCTATTCAGGATATATTTGACTCACTGTGGAACAGTATGGCCTTTATGCATATATGCAGTGGCCATTTATTATATACCTGGAAATCCAGTAGATTAGATTACCCATTTAGATGGTAAATTTACTAAAGTGAAAGGTTAAAAGCAGAAGTCTGTTGCCAAAATTGGTATGACTGGCAGATTTTTTTCCTTCTTTTTGTATTTACTCTTCATGGACCTGATTGGTTTTGCATGTTTCTTCTCTTGTCAAAGATTCAGCTGTGCATATTAGCTCTGTGAAGTGACTCTTAACATGAGCTTTCTCACCTGGATGGACAATTGCATCTCCAGCCTTAAACTATATCTTACTGAATCATGAACCATAATTTTACTAGTAGTTATTTATCTTGCTATGTCTCCCATAGCAAAGCAATACCTTCTATATTTAAAAGTGGTACAAATGACCCAGGTGTTTTAAATATATTTTAGGTAAAATTTATTGGCTTTACTGCTTAGCATACCATCCCGTTTATAACTCTTTGGAAAGATGCAATGGAATATTTGATGAAGTAAGCTTTTCACCTTTCTGATGTACTTTTTTACACAGCAAGGCTGAAGATTAGGTATATGAATTGACGATTAGCATTTAAGACTTCCACAGATTAAATAAAAATATAAATATCTTAAGATCTAAGCAATCATTCAGAAGCCTTAATAAAATGTGTCATCAGGCTCAAATTAGATTACCTATAATGGGAAGCTACAGTTATGATATTTTCCTTATATATCCAAAGAAGACATGAACAGAAATGAAACAGCTGCAGAGGAAAATGAAATGTGTATTTTCTCTCAAGTCAAGGAATATATAAGAGGTTTCCATTTATCCATCTGCCTGTCTATCATATAGCAGTATTAGTACCTCCAGAGGTAAAGATGAAACTTCTTTCCTGGGAGAAAGGAATATATTTTCAACCTCATAAACAGAATTTCCCTAGAAAGATGTGAAAATATTCATCATAATCAAATTTTCAAAAAGTATGTAAAGAACTTGGAATATAATACCCCATTATCAGTAGACAAGAACCATTAAAAAACAGAGTAATATTTTGGGTTTGGAACATTTTGAGATTAAAGGCAGAACTAATCAAGGCAGAAAAAGGAAATTTGCAAAGGTGCTTTTATTTCACGTGTGTAGTTCAATTTATTAATTTTGCCAATCCAGCAAAAAAATTATAATAAACATCTGAATAATCCCATTATAATCAGTGAAACTATTCATGTGCTTCAAATTAAGCATATACCAATGAGTCATGGATCTTGACCTATAATTAAATGTATCCCCAAACATTTAAAAAATGCAGCATCCATAGGAGAGCATCCATTCTGATGCGCTTCTTCAGTTCATTTTCAGTAACATCTATGGCTACGGGCAATTCCGTATTCTTTTTGATTTAGGAGACAGGAAAACACATCAGTACTATATTAAGAAGCAATATTGTTGATCTGTTCATTCCAACCAAAGCTTAGGGGGCTAACCATCTCAAGAAGATGAATGGAGCCATTCCCCTGAGGTGTGTGACATGGCATGCCATCCCTAAGAGTGGAGAGATCTACCTGTACCACATTCCGGAACACCCAAAGGTCAGACTTAGATACCTTCAGTATCTTTGGCATAAATGCTGATTCCCCTTCATTAACTCTTACCTCCCTAGGTGGGGTCTTAAATGCCTGTGCAAGAATTTACTGAATCTGTCATCCTCTAAGTGGCACAGAATTCCTGCTGTGCTGTCATGCTACCCAAGAAAAGAAAGTGTAAGATTAGACAGTGAACCACAAAAGCTCTAGTTGACTGAAGGACCAACAAGGTTGTCTGACTGTTGTCACACAGAAAATTGAATCTGGCTCTTAGTAAACTTTCCTTCTCAGTGACGTCCATGCTTGCTATCGCCTTGGGCATCTCTGGACACACTGCTCTACTTGGAAATGCCTATAGAAATGAAAAATGTCCTTTCTGATATATCTGAGAGCACTTTCTGGTTTTCCTGCTTGCTTAAAGCTAAATGCTAAAGTAAAAACCCATTAAATTAACACAGGAAGGAGAGCTGCTCTTCAGACTCATCCTCAACACCTGCATCATTCTCACATAGCAAAGACATCTTTCAAAAGCAATGGTCACAAATAATCTCTCACAAAATGCCCTAGCGGGTGCCATTGCCAGGTACAAGGTTACAGAAGGACTTTTAAACACCCAATTAATATTTTTCTATCCAATTCTGCTCTAAAGGTCATGGCTCTGAGATTATATCTTGTTCTATCAGAGACAAGATTCACCCAAGCTAGTCTCAGATTTCAAATACACAAACTTGGGTACCAGGATTTTACTTTTTTCCTTCTTCTGGAAGATGAAAAACCCTCCTTTTCCTAGTGCACCTCTGGTAGTCAGAAATACAGCTGAAAACTATTATATTCGCTAGTCTCAAGCTTGCCTGCAAACAGATAGCTGTCAATATAATGTATTACCTGTAACGCCCAGTTTGCCAGTCTCAGCCTCTTTCAGCATTGTGCTATGTGTCTGAAATACAGAAATGAAAATGGAAAAGAATAACCTGATCGGAAAAGCATTGCCCTATAAACCTGTAACTTACCACATTGAAACTGAAGGAATGAGCTGACAGGAACAGGACTAAATATGACATTTTATAAGACATCCCAGATCTTGGTCATGACTGAATCGAATGAATAATGTACCACAGCTGTGCACCACTTGTATCATTTACCAAATAGTGAATTACTGGGGGAACAAAAATGATAAATCAGCCTATATTCATCTGGCCCTTTTAAACCATCAAACCAACAGAGAAGACTCATGAAGCTTGGGTTGGTAACTTCTGAACACACCAAGAACCTTCCTGTGGTCCTAACCTTCTAGAATGGGGGAGAGTGTGTTAGGAGCCCTAACACCTTATGGCTTTACAATGTGGATTGGAGGTCCTGTCTGGCAGGACATCGCTGCCTACACAACCTGCTGGGCACACAAACAGCCACCTATTAGCAAGTACGCAGTAGACTGTAATAAGGTTAACCACAGGTTAATGTGTTTAATGTGCATTCTGGGTCTGAATTCCATGCATCTCAGACCTAGAGATTTCTCTCAATATACCTTGATAAAGATTACATCATTTTGTCTGTTTTCTAACTAAGTACGTCACGTGAATTAGAAAAAGACCAATAACCATTAAATGACTGATAAAGAAGATGAATAACTGGTTTTTTGGGGAAGCTGGTCCCTACATGCCCTGGATTCTGCCTGATTCTTTCTCCTTTTGTTTCTTCTCTCACACAGTTGATACCTTTCCTTTTACCAGTGTACTGGAGATGCCAAATCAGAGCTAGATTTAGGTATTTAAGATTTGCCTAGAACACCAGGTCGGCTCAAATAACAGGTTTCAAACTCTGCTTCTTTGACAAAAGTAGCAAAACAGCCTATTAATTTCTGCCTCATACCTGCACATTCATATAGTGTGAACATGGCTGTTTCTCAGCCCCTGAAGCTGAAGTAATCATAAAAACCAAACATCTCTTCTAGTTCTTTTATAGTAGAAAGAGAAACCACTGCTCTCTCTGTCTTTCACCCTATCTCATAGCCTCAGATGTATGGTTTTATCTTTAGCATTAGGGAATTAAAATCAGTTAACACTGCTGAGAAGTCTTGAGCTGACTCTGAATCACTTCTGTCAACCTCTCTGAATTCTGTTCAGCAAGTCCCCACTGACAGTAAGTCTATTTTTTTTTAGAAACATTACAAACCCCAGAGTAGGAAGATGAAACTGCAATGAAGATGTGAACATAAACATCCTTTGCTACTCCAGTCTTTTTGCTTCTTTCCTAACTTAGGTTCAGAATGTTTCTTCCCAAATTTTCCTTTGATCAGAAAAGTAAGAGGAAATGCCTGGACCTTTGAATTGCTGATCAGCACTGCCTCCAGTACCTGGGCTGCAGAAAGGTTGCTGTTGGAATACAGCGGCTCCTACCCACAGTAAACAAAGAAGGGAATATAAAGAACTCAGTCCTAGTCTCAAGGGACCAGTAGAAAACTCTAGTCGCATCCTGGATTGGTGCCACATCATGCAATGCTGGGTGACCAGCAAGTGAGTTCCTGCATCCCAGCAGAAACCCATATGGCAGGTCTGCAGTTTCTATAAGGAGTTAACTAGCTCTTTCAACATGTCATCTGATCCATTCCCAGGCTCCCTAGTGGGGTCCTGCTCCTACCCCAGCTGCTGTGTTGAGTCAGCTGAGTACCCTTCTGATGTGGTGACTTACCATTTAGTTACATACCTTAACACCTGGCTTCTTGTTGGCATGATGACTCCTACCATATCCAAATCTGGACTGAATTTTGGCTCATAAACTTTACTGGTGACTTCTTTGACACAAAAAATGGCCAAAGGTTCTCAGGAGGTAGAGCTGAGGTAATACCTAGTTTTTCCATAAAATATAGCTGAAAAAATAGCTAGGAGAATAAAAAAGAAAAAAATGTTCCTCCGGTTTTCTTTATATCATATACAGAAAAGCCAAAACTAACAAAATTGAGCAATTTATTTTTTCCCTTTAACTGGTCACCTATAAACTGCAATTTTATTTTTAATCCTCTTCTGTTTAAACAGCAGACCTATTTTTATGTAGTATTTCTGTTGGCAATTTTCCTCATGTGCTTTGAATGTGTTCATAATAAGAGCGTTAGTTTAGTGATTGCTGCACTAATGTGATGTAAGGAATGAAAAGAATGATTCATTTCTTGTTCTAAAGCTTTAAATACAAATTAACACAAAAAAAAGGCCCACTAATCTCCTTTGGGGGGATTTAGACGTTACAGTATTACACAGACTACTTAAAAGCAATAAAAGAAATAACCTTAGAAAATTAAGCAAAATGAATTTTCAATTAGTTTCAGAAACCACGACAAATGCATTTTGAAAGGAAAGAGTAAAATGCAACTTTGTTCAGTATAAATTGAAATTGCCTTTTGTGCTTAATATAGTTCACTTATAATTAGCTGAAGATTTTGTTCTGGTTTGAAACAAAGTTCCATCTTGAGATTACTATGTACTGTGTACACAGAACTTTTATCAAGAAAGGCTGGTGCTGCAGGGTTTGCTTTGACAGCCTTTATCATAGCTTTATAGAAATGGAAAGTGAAAGAACACAGCTGGTTTTAACAATGGGGCATGTTCAACATTACACCAAAACACATTAGATATTGCAAAATATTGCACATTGTATTTATAGCTACATGCAAGTTTTTGAAATTCATGCTGATGCTGCTCTAATCCAGCTTCTTTGAACAATCTGTCCCCTAATGATGGAATTAGATTTCACTTTGAGAAAGTGCTTTTTATGCTAGTGGCAGGAGGGTCGGATTCAGAGCACTGATAGCAAAATAATAAATTTAAGCATATTCTTAAAACACTTTGTGGTGCAATTTGAAGGTTTCTCTCAGAGTCTGAAACTACATTTGCTGTGCTCTGTTTGTCATTATGCCTTATTGTTTTTGAAAATGCCATTACGAGAACTTCCTGGCAACCAGCCATGAGGTCCTTTGAATTATATTAAAAACATTTAAGATGAGATTCCCCAAATATATTTAAACAGCACATCCAATACTTAAGCACCACTGAAAACTTCAGAAACCCCATTCGTTGCTTCATCATCCTTGAATAATCTAAATTTCATAAATTCTGCTGAACATACACAAGGTCACTTAAATCTTGAAGTCACCAATCAGTGTAACACCTAAACCTTTGCAAATAGATTAATCAATCAGGCATTTTTGGTTTGTTTTGGGACTTGGGGTCTTTTTTTAGCTACTCAGAGCACACCACACAACAAAAGACAGCAGAAAAAAACCAGCATTCTTTTTTCTAACAGGCTGCTGGTTACAGCCTTCACCAAATGTATGAGAAACAGAGAATCTAATTTCACCTCTTCCAGTTTAGGAGACAATTTCAACACAGATCTACCTTCTATGGAACTATTCTTAATACATTAAAAAACAGAGAATGGCTCACAGAAGAAAGCGGCTGTATGGCATTAAATAAGAAGCTTTGAAGTAGATCAGTGCACGTACTGATTTAAGCAATAGGCCATAAATCAATAAAAGTCAGTGAAAGACTCAAATTTAAAAGATTCTGATTTTTATTTTATAAACCCCTCTGGTTTATGTATTTATAAGACTGTAAGGCTGAAGCAAAAATGAAGGACTACACCCTTGCCAGTGAGAAGGGGCATTTCCATTTTAGTAGGATTTGGTTCCCTAAGCACTCTTGGACAATGGAAGTGGTGGAAATGGCAGATCTAGAAGATATTACAGCCCAGAGAATAATACCATTTTCCTTCTGTCCTCTGTCCTTCCCTCCCTTTTCCAGAACTTTCACAAAGCTATTAACTCTAGTGTTTTGGGACTGTATATTAGACCTGTGACAATTGCCACTTTCATAAAACTGATGGCAGTCTCCAAGTTGGCATAGCCCAATAGAAAACTATTCTCAGACCCATGGAGGAAATTAGAAATGGTAAAGAAGGGGCTCTGAGCTGGTCAGTCTGTTTACACATAAAATAATGTCAGAGAAAAGTGCTACATTATACTTCCTTTTCTGCAGACATGGAGCATTCAGTACTGGAAAATCACAGATCAAGTTTAAGGGAAGAAGCCTAGCAGCATTTTATTTCATATGTTCTAGATGAGGTAACTGTATGAAATATTAAAAAGGTTCAGTTAGAAACACCTCTTTTCTTGAAGGTGTGGTTCAGTTTGATCATATCTGCTGGTAATGATTCTCCATCATCGTTAGCGACAAGATGAAAGTGTGGCTAATGCCCACAGAGGTAGCGGAACTCTTTTTCTCCCACTGCACAATAAGGGCTGATCCATTCTACTGCCCCTACAGAAGTCTTCTGAGAACAGTCCCCAGCCTGACCCATCCCGTGCACCATGCCTGCTCTTGGCAAGGAGAATGCCAGCTGATCTAGGCCGAAAATATGCCAAACAATTAAACAATGTGGATGATCACATGTCAGTGCAAGAACTTAAGCCCTGAATGGTTTAGTTAATTAGTATAGATTTAGCCATTGCTTGCGTAAGAGATTATAGATAGGACTGCTCCTGATTTACTATAGAAGCGAAAGCATATTGATACCTAATGTGGAACAGGTTGCTCTTTATAATGTTTGGAAGAGATTGCAATCTGCTGCTGGAAAATCAAACTCATTCCAGATTGAATCTTTTGATCTCATTGTATGTGATCAAAAAAATTCGGTGAAAATTATTTTCAGTGAAAAACTGAGATAATACTCCTGTGTTTCAGTATTTTTGCTTATATTTGTAGTCAAGCTTTGAATCCATTACTGTAAGCTTGACAATAAACAACAGCTGAGACTGAAATAACAAGATTAATATTTATAAATGCTATCAAATATCTTTGTCTACCCAGTGGTATACTGAATATAATTTCAATATCAGAAGGCAATCCTATGTCATTAAAAGTAAAATGATTAATATTTTCCATATGTAATGAATACATCCCATTGCTGAGCTGTGGAATGCAATCTTCATGTGCTTTAGTTTGAGTCTAATGATGTTAGCAAGCCAGATGATCTGGCAGGCAGTCTGGTGATCCACTGTGAAAGTTCAGTCTTTTTACAAGCATGAGTATCAGAATTCTGCTGATATAATTGGCTTGAAAAAGGATTTTTAATAATGAATTATTATATAAATATTTTAACTTATTTAACATTAGCGCCAGTACTTGTACTCAAGAAGTACAAATGTTGAGTGTAAAGTTATTTGATAGACTGTGAAGGCATAAATAATGGATATTTAAAACACTTTGGGTTTCAAATCAGAAATTGCCGCTATTAACATAGTCAGGATACACCTTTGGTTACAGGAAATCATTAAGCATGCCTTTTTTTTTATATTCCATGTTAGTAGAGTTACTGCACTAATGATGGCATACAAAAGCTTGAAGAATGTGTAAATCTTACATTTTCCATCACCATAATTATTAGATCAATTTTGTAAATGAAGGGTGAGAGTATGATTTTGGTGTTTGCTTAACTCAGCTGTGGGAAGTTGGGTGTCAATAATAAAAAATATTAAACATGAGAAAGAATAAAAGCTGCATACTAAGTGTAGCCAAGATAGTTCATATCCACAATCAGTCCCCTTTCTACAATTTGTGGCTGATGTGTATGTTTCAAGAACTGCATGGTGAAAATGTTAATTCGCTTATTCCGTGCACTGCGTGGAGTTTGTTTACTTTGTAACATATGTTATTTCTACACAGAGTAATGTCTAGCTATGTGAATGATATGATATGCATCTTTAATTGCATTAGTTTATCATGTGTTATTAAAGTTCAGAAGGAGAAAAATGTGTTCTCACTTCTGTTGGTTTTCATTTTCAACAGACCAGTTTTGTCTTGACAGAGACATTATGCTGAACTGGGTCTAATGATAATACTTCATTTAGGTGTAGTACTTCACATTTATGGATGCAAAATCAGAGCCCTACACATCTTCAGGACTGACTTGGTAGTAACAATGTTGTTGTTCTGCATAAAAAGGAGCAACACTTTTCCCTGCTTTTTGTTGCTTGCTTTTTTTTTTTTTTTGTCTTAAATTGCTGAACAAAACATATTGCATAATGAATTAGGCTGATGATAAAATTCTAAATGAATTTATGTGGGTAGTATGAAATGAATGTATGTGTAGAAGGGTGATATGTGTTCTTCTGGTTTCCTAACAACTGTATCTACAAGTGTGGCTCATGATTATGAATGTGAAGACATGCCCACCCACAAAGGTTGCAAAACATTGTTTCAATACACTGTAGTTGTCAGGTATGATAATGTTGTCATTTAAAGATACAAGAGCATATGTACTTTGAAGTCCAAAACATCTAACAGTTACGAGTATACACAAAAGATCTGAAATGCTGCTGTATACATAATCTAACTCTCTTGATGTCATTAATTGTGTATGTAAAAAGTTTCATTATATAATTCAAATGGAAAGAAATATGTGAAATATCAATTTATTGCAAATATGAGCACAAAAGCATTGAGATAGTACAAGTTTATGATCTAAAACATTTTTTTCAAATCAAAGCTACAAAAGATACAAGCTAACCTCTGAATAATACTCCTTTATATTAAAATATTACGTACACTAACAAAAATTTTACTGAAAAAATGATTGTTACATTTGCTGGATAATTTTGAAACATGAAATATTTACATGAACAGAAATCCACATATAGTTTGACTGTTACGTGTATATAGAATTTACCACTATGAGACTATGCCATTGATCAGTTTGCTGAAAGAACTGAATTATCATTAAATTACTGAATATTCAAGTGTATAAATGAAGTAAATAATGGATTACAAATGCATAACTGAATCCAATAAGCCTATAAAATTCTTGCCAATTTTTAATCTTGGATAAATAAATAAATAAATAAATAAATAAATAAATAAATAAATAAATAAATAAATAAATGGACTTTAAAGTTGGCCTTATAAGCCAAGACAGGAGGCCTACAATTCATTAAGGTATGCACCCAAGACATGCCCTGCTGAGGTCAGACTAGTAAATTTGGCCATCCAGAGCAGTATTCTGTCTCTAATGACAGCAATAGGAGATTATATTTACTGAAAGGAAGTGAGCCTGGCCACTTCCTGCAGTCCATCCCCTTCCCACTCCCCAGCATCCACAGTTGTTTCAGGGGGTGCTAGAGGGTGCATCCCTGCCTGTTTTCAATAGTATTTGTTTATGGGCCTTTGCCTGTGAATTTACTTAATTCTTTTCTGGATTAGACTTTTGTACTTGGGGAAGATCCAAGTTATCTTCATTGAGCCACTTCACATTTACACTAAGTTGCTCAGCTGATCTTAATTTCTACCAGTAGAAAGAACAAAGAGAAAAGCAGTTGCCTAACATAGCCAAGTCAAGAACAATTATTGAGTAACTTAGCAAATAAATTATTAGATTGGACCTGAAAACAAATAGAAAAACAGTGCACTTAACACATCAACAAAGGTCTATGTTACTACATTACTAGGCAAAAAATGTGTAATGATCCAGAACTGTGAGAGGATGCTATACTGTTACACTTTGCAGTCAACAAAAGAAGTTGTAGGAGTGTACAGATACTGAGGATGATATACAACCTGATACTAAATACTCATGGAAAAATACTTGAGTGCTGATGCACAGAAATTAAAAAAAACAAAACCACCAAAACAACTATTATCTCCTTCTTGGGTGAATTTACTGAATGTGGAATTCAGTTTGATGAAAAATATTAGTATAGATGACAAAGTATTATTCCAGGTAGGTCAAAAATGCAAGCTCAATTTATTTCACATCCCACAATTTAAATTTTGAAAATTGTGCCGCTTAGTAAAACAAACTGGTATAATCAATATATACCTTCCAGTTAGCTGTAGGAAAGTGCTTATGAATGTAGAGGTTGTTTAAATATGTTTTTATTTTCCCTGGGATACCTATGAGATATGACTTTAAGCAAGAGCATATGCGTATGAATGAGACTAAGATCCTTTTCTGCTGTTAGAACAGACCTGCTTTTCCATAATTTTGTGTCAACTGTTTTCAGGAAAGGAAAACTGTCGAATTAGCTCAAAATAACAGAATTAATGTAGATACTGGCATCAGCAGTTGATGTAGAACTAGATGATTCCAATTCTGGGTATGTTGTTATGCCTGTAATGCTAAGGGTTTTGAAGGTGGGAAGTTGTCATGGTTTTGTCAACATTGCATAAGTTGATGTCTTTGTTAATAACATATATTTATTTTATCTATATATTTGTATAATGATATGGTATTTTATTACAGTGTGTACTATGTATTTATATATTGATAATACTAAAACAAGACTTACTAATGAGGATAAGGAAAATGGTTCCTACTTTTATAATCTTTCCTTGAAACACATAAAGTAGAAAAACGTGTTCAATGAATGAGTCAGGCGTCCACAGGAGCAATCTTTTGTAAGCGATTTGGTGAAACCAAGACACTTGCTATTTCACCATCAGAATACCAAATACAGTGAATACTACTAGAACAGTCAATGATAAGAAAAGTTGTGATCCTAGTTCATTATTTTTTTCCATTTCTTTGCCTTCTATAAGAGATTAATCTTACAACATCTTTGTGCGATAGGAAGGTAATGACATAGAGGCAACAAATTAGTATTAACATACACTTTAAATATACTTGTGATTATGATGTTGGACAAGGCTGGATTCAGAAATTAAAACTCATCATGACTTTAGACAAAAAGGATTTGGTATTTTCATAGAATATTTCATCCCATTACTTGAAAAGGACTGCTTCATCATCTTTAAAATATTGTGAGCCATTGATCTTCAGAGAACGTATTAAGAAAAAAATATTTTTTTTAACCTTTGTGCTTATGTTTATTATACTTCTTCTAGAAACTGTAGTCTTACAGTCTTGCATTTTTGTTCCTGTGATTTCTTTTAACTTTTGCAGCATAATATCTAAGTGGACAAAACCTCCCTGAAGTCTATATTAAATCAGTCAATTATTAATTACAGAATTAGTTTGATGGTATTTAAAATATATCAGTTCTCTTCTGTTTAATTCTGTGAAGCTTATTGGTAAAACACACATAATAAAAACACTTTGTAATGAATTGTATTACATATTTCTTCATTTCTTCCTCTTTTGCCTTTTTTCATTTGCATTCTAGTTTGCTGATAAAAATAACAGATTCCAAGTTTGCAAATTGTAATAGCTTGTTTGCCAATCATAAGACATTCTTACCAGATCTAATGTAATTTGTACTATCAGTTTGATGGCCTTGAAATCTGACCTTTTCCACCACCAAAGGATGGGGGGTGCTGGGAAGAGGGGGAATTTGAAATTCTCCACATTCTCTTACAAGTGTGAAATCACACTGCATTGGCAAACAATGCTTTAAAGGACAAGCTCACAGCCTTTGATTCTTGGCAATCTGTTGTTTATAAGACCATTGAATTTTACTTAAACCCATGAAAAATGAAATTGAGCGATGTATTGCATAACAGAGTCTTGGTTAAGTAGTAGTGCCCATATGTGCCTGAAAGTTCAGGACCTGTGGAAAAGATAATGGAAGGAAACTGTACAGGTTATTTCAGTCCTTGGCTTTTCCGTTAAAAATGTCTTTGATCTGTATCTCCAAAATTTCATAGTTCATTAATGGTAAATTAGAGCACATATGGAATTGGAAATGTTTTTTCTATTAAATATTGGCAAGCCTTTCTTGCAAACAACAGCATGTCTGTTATTAGCTGTCTTTTGTACCATTGAAATTTATTTTATATTAAAGGATTAATCACCATTTATGCCCTTGGTTTGCCTTTCTACAGTAGATTTTCAGATTAACACAGATTTGCTGTAACACAGAGTCCTACTGCAAAAAGAACTAAGGCTGTCTTCCTACGTATTCCTCCAACCCTACAGAACAGGATCAGTCACTGTACAGAAAGGCTGGGATGTACTATTGTTCTATAGGCCAGAAGTTGTATAGGCCATTTTTATTAGGTACTGTTAATAATAAGCCATTAGCCTAATGGAGAGATACTTAATCTTCAAAAGTTCTCAAACTTTTTCAGTCAGTGGAGAAAATTTCTTGTTCAGGTATTTTGTTGTCTATAGACAATCTGGTGCCTAATGTCACAAAGGTTATACAATTTCACTAATCCTGTCAGTAGGGTGGATGGTGTTTATGGAGATATTTTAAAAAACCCAAAGCAGTAAGGAGAGATAGTGAATGCCATGTCTGTGAATATTTTGGATTAAGAAGAGTTGGGTGAATTGTCCTCACTTCCTACTGCAGTTTTTTGTGGTGGGTTTGTTTTTTTTTTTTAATGCCTAGATTCTTCTTCTAGTGTATGTACACTAAAGATAGGGTGGGGTGGGGGAGACTTAGGGGGAGAGTGTAATTGTCTGTATAATCCTTATTATTATATCTAAAGTGATAGTTGAGGGCTAGAAGCTGAAACAATATTTTATTAAAGTATCATGTTGAAGTTTTTGCAGGTTTCAAAATATTTAAATATGTAAATTTCAATGAGGAGACTTCAGATTTTTTGATAGCCTAATGATTTTAAGCATCTCATTTCTAGTCAAACACTGACAAAAGATGTTCAGATTGCAGTGTGAGATGGTTTCTATGGTTACAGTTGTTTCCTAGCATTTTAGTGACATCTTTTGTGAGCATTGGCTGTTTCACTTATTTGTCACTAATGTATGTGTAGAACTATAGTTAATAGCCTTGGGCGGACAATTTTTTTTTCTCTGAATGGTGGTATTGTTTTTTAGCAGCATTTTTCAATAAGGTGACAATGCACTAGAATACTAATGGTATGTATGGTATTTTAAGATGTCAAGTTTTCAATAAAATGGTAATGAAAATTTTGCATTTCATTTAATAGCTAAATATTCATGACTTTTTCACAGCATGATCAAGTGAGCAAAAAAATAAAGAAACTGTATAATATGTAATACTAAACATCATAAATTTAACTTCTTTTCATAGAATCTATTCAAGACTTTTTAATAAGTATCTCTTTATAGGTTTAAACCAGCTGTAACAAAGATATGTAAAACTGAAACTTTAAATTAATTTAAAATATTTTATATATCTTGTTTATATTGTACTGTGAATGAAACATACACTATGAATATTATCCTACATGTTCAGAAAAACTGTTATAACCAAAGACTGGGTACTTTGATAAATGAGGGTAAACAATTATATATCCAGATGCAAAGACCACTCTAAGTCAGAGACTATTTTGTTAAAAATATTTTGATTTATTTGAATTTACTTAATCACAGTGTTAAAGTGTGAATTATGATCAGCAAAGAAGAAATGGGTGCAGCATTATAATTTGTAGAGCGTAGTGCTATCAATTCCTTAGCATATTAAGAGTTCGGTTCTGTTTCAATGTTAGACAGTAGTTTTGCTGTTGTCTTTAACACAAGCAGAATTAGGTTATCAGGTGAGTTAATTCCCTATATATTGCCAGTGCCAGTAACTATATGTGCAGTGATTTATGACATGATTTCCCCCTTTAGCCTGTACTTACAAAGCTCTGTTTGGCTAAAAGGTAGCCACTCTATGCTGGGCATTTTTTGTCAGGCAAGTCAGTATTTTAAATGTAAATTTTTAAAATGCAAGTATAAAACGCATTATTCAGCAACAACACAGTAAAGGAACACTGGGCTAAGGGTTTTTTCTCCTCTGCATATGAGGGAGCTTCCTATGGATTCAATTCCAAATCATAAGAACCTGGACCATCAACTCCATCACTGTTGCATGATTGCAAGGCGTATTTTTCTTTACCCCTAATTTATTTCTTTTTAAAGGCTGGTGTGTTATTTCAAGTTATTCACTCTACATACCCTTTCTTACAAAAATAGTACAAGTAAATATACATACAGCATCATATCTCCCGAAAGACATGCTTAGAATACAGACATGTTCTAGAGCAATGGAATGTATAGTCAGTTTGCTCCATTACCAACCTGCCAGTTGGGCTGAATTCAAGACCTACAGCACAATACATTAAGTAAATGGCTGGAACAACTTAGGCAAAATAAAAGCAGGGGACAGACAGATCAACTATATATGCATATAGGTGATAGAGTAACGTGCGTTCTCTGCATAGAGAAGCACTAATGCCATGAAGTCAACCATCCCTGTAATAGGACATCCATTCTCACTTCCATGACGTAATCAAGACAGCTAAAGGGCCACAAAAAGCCAAAAGCTGATTGGTTGCCTGGTGATTGCTTCTGACCAAACTGTTTGCTTTAAGCTACCCTCCAGACTCTCATTACATGCAGTTGAACTGAATTTTTTACACAGATATAGTCTGTGACCACAATGAAAAAATCATTACATTAACATGATTTTATTTCGGTTTTAATATGTCTGAATAAAGACAAAAGGGTAGAAAAATCAAACCTATAATCTAATTTAGATCCTGCCTTCCTTCCTGACCTTTGGGAAATTGTTAAATTTTTCATCTTACAGGTTTTTTTGCATATTTGTTTAGTCTCTTTTTCCTGTCTCTTTTTAGGGAACTGTTATTTATTAAGATGGCTAATTGACTGAGGCTTTGATTTGAGTGGTAGAATTATCCAAAGGTCTCTTGCTAATTTGCTCTTAATAGCAACTGTTTCAGGTTTAGCAGTAAAACAATTAGATCACGTTACTAACAAATATGTCTACTTGAGTGACTTAGAAATTTTTGAACAGGGGAATCAAATTCAGTACTTACAGATAGGATTGCCTATATGTAAATTTTCTTCCTTATAATTTATGCATCCGTATGCCAGCTTAAGCAACAGCAGTGGCTTATGCCAGTTTAAAAGGAGGGCTAATATATTGGGGTTTTTTAATGTAATACACATCTGATAACTACACCTTCTAATTTCTAACAAAAATCAAGTAAGAATGCCTCTTAATGATTATACCTGCAAGAGAAGAAAGCTCACTTCCTACATGCTATAAAAAGCCAGATCTTCATGAGTTACACTCTAATATTCCATGTACACATGTAATTTTGTTTTCCTGTTTTGCATACCAAAGGAACTGACTAAACACCATAGAATAAATACCCAAAACAAACTGTACTTCACAGGATTATTGGCTGAGTAATTTTGGATTTGACATATGTTCCTCATTAAACTCTTCATTCAAAGATCCTCAAAAATCCACAAATTTTACCTTGGACTGGAAATATAATACTCCATTACTGTTAAAACAGTTCATTTTTAACTACTCAATAACTTGGGTAATGAGAGGTATGGGAGGAAATAAAGTCTAAGAGTAAATGTAATGTAACTGGGACACAAGTGCATTGCACCTGCATATAACGTATGTGCACTTTCATTGGTAGAAGCTGAACTATAATCTGTCAACCATGTCACTAAAATTACTTTAAAAGAAAAAGGTTTGGCTTTCAAGAGTGCTTTAAGAAGTGTACAAACCTAAAATGAAAAACCCACCTTCCAGCAGAGGCAGCACTGGGTTTTTATTCACATATAACATAGCAAGAGCTGTAATGAGGTGTAAGTTTCTATCTGCAGTTCAAAGCATCTTAGAAAATAAGAGATCATGGCCCATTATTGTACTGAGCATATCACTGAGCACAAAAGTAATATCATTTTTTTGACTGAGTAATCCTTCAGCAAGAGGCATGTTATCAAAATGTCCCTGCAAGGATTTCCTCTGTAGAAGGATATGCATATTGACAAAGTGCATGCTGACAATATATTATTTGTGGACCTGAGAATAAATTTGAACAAGTGCATAACCTTTTCTTTTCTCCAGTACTGGAAATTTTCTTAGTCCTTTGCATCCATATTGTACTGAGAGTGCCATACTTAGGATATCTGTTGCTGCAGTAGTTCATAGGATGTCCAGGTTGCCACTCTCAACTTACAAAATGTTGAGTACAGGCAAAGGCACAATGTTAAGTCTTGAAGTGATTTTTTTTTTTAATGCCTCAAAGCACAGTCTGACCCTGAGCTGATGCACATCATCTCTTCTCTAGATGTAGCCTACCACAATGCCACAACGTGACTTCTTCTTTTAAGGTGTTTTTCTTCCAGGTGTTTTTCCTGGGAACACAGTGAAAGTTTAAGTGTAATTAAACTGAAGACAAACTTCTGTTAAAATTGAAGAACGTTGCCGCCGCCGCCGCCTCCTCCTCCTCGTCCTCCTCCTCCTCTTCCAAGCTGCTCTTTGGAGAAAGAGAGAAATCTTTCTGAAGAATTTGTATTAAAGCTTCACATCAGACAAATGAAGTTTTTGTCTCTGGGAAGATCAACCAGCTGCTCCAGCTCATTATGCTTATTAGAGGAGCAGGTGGTATGTGGTGGTTCCTAAAGATCAAAGAATCCCCAAACTGCTGAAGCTGCACTTTTTAAGTGCTCTGATTGAAAAACAGGGCTTCTTTGTTGTCCGTTTTTTATGTCTTCAGAGGTGTACCTGAGGTACCACCGCAACAGAGGCTGTCAGGGAGCGGCAAGGGCTGCTGCTCGCTGTGGGACAGGCAGCCAAGCACAGTCGCACGGAGGGCAGGGCGGGTGCCTCACCAGCCAGGGCCCAGCCCCACAGTACCAGAGCAGAGCAAGCAGGGCAGCACCAAGGAGGGCAGCTAGAGACCGGATCATCAGGTAAAAGTGTGCTCACAAGGCAGGTCCAAGGTCCAGCCAGGAAGGCAATCCATGGGTCAGGATCAGGGCTAGCGAAGGCAACTTCACCCAGGCGCGGCCCAGTGCCGCCAGGGTAGGCCCAGCAGTCCTACAACACCACTCGGGCAAGGAGTGAAGGCGCGGGCCTGAGTTTAAATGGAGCTCCCCAGCCCATGGACAGAGGGTGTGGGTGGAGGCCCCGGGTCAGTCTAGCCAGGGCCATTAAGGCCTGTCATAGGGCAGTGAGGGCCCTAACAGAGGCTTCTGCTCTTCTCATCTGCACTGGGTGAACTTTCAGAAGGGTGTCGTGCCACATGCTGGTCCCTATGTGCAATAAGAATTCAGACAGCTGTTTTTAGGATAGTCCCTCAAATTACACATCACCTCAGTAGAAAAAAGGAAATCTGATGCGCTCAGTGTGAGACTGAACATTTGAATGGTCTACATAGATGAAACCCCACATCTTCCATGTCACAAAATGTCTTGCAATCCCAGCAATAGTATTACAGCAATACCAGTCACAGCAGTATTGGGCATAAACTCTAAGCTATACAAAACTTAAAGTAAAAAGTATATTTAAAATGTCTTCCAAATAATTTTATTTTTGTACTTTTATTCACAGTAACCACTTTTGTCATGGAATAATTTTTACAAATCTGTATTTCTTTATATGTACTGGCTTTTTTAAGAACAACAGTAGCTCTTTTTATCTGAAGTAGTGCCCTTTCCTATTCAGCGATACTATATTGCAATTTATATATGTTTAATGACAATAGCTGTTGCACTACTGAAGCTGCTGGCAGACAGCCTCTGGAATTGTGTAAGATGCAAGTGATACCTGCGAGTATGGTCAGTGCTTAAAAAAGATTGGAGATTAGTCAAAAAATCTTGGAATAAACTATGGAAAATCATTAAATCTTTCTAGAAAGTTGCCCTTCTCAAATATGCTGCAAGTCCTGCTTCTGCCAAGGATTATTTTTACAAGGCAGCTCTCTACTAATGGAAAGGCCCTCCATGATGCTGTGCCTGCTACTGACTGCTAAGGTTTTTTTTTCCTATTCACTATTCATACTAGATTTTGAGCTGGTTTTGTGCCCATGAAACTGAAGACTAACAGTCTCTGGAGCCAAGCATAGTCTCTTTGTTGGGTAGAAATAAAGCCTACAGGAGAGGATGGATGTGCTCAGCGTCCCAGCAAGTGGCTTGAGATGAAGTGATATTGGCAGGATTCAGACTGAAATTATTACAAAACATGAATACCACATGTGCAACTGCTGCCTGGCTGTTTCTGTGCTTCTCTCCTTTTGTTAAAAAGTGCTATCTTAAAAAAATAGTAATAACCTTGATCTTGTGCCATTGCTATCTGAAAATTGCAGGGTCTTATAGATCCCAGAATGAAGGATCAAGGGGGAAAATGATTGTTCTGCCAAACATGAAGCTTTTGTAATGACAGTATTGTGTATTGCTTCCACAGAACAAGCCTCCCATTTAGCTTAGCTTGTAAACTAGCCTTACCTAGAAGTTTGGTGACATGCTGTCTCCTTCCCAAAACAGTCTGAGAAAACTGTTAACAATGGTTATTATCCAGGTCTGGCAGTTATTAATAGTAGATTGGCATATTTTCAGTTGTATTCATTTGGGTTATGCTAATACAAAGTTATATGGGATTTCCTTTAGGTTAGATAATCACACTAGATTTTGTGATATTAAGCTGAAGAAAAGTACTGTCTCGAGCCAGTTGCAGGCAGGCTCCCTCAATCCTGCCAATACCTCTCAATCCTCCTTGTGCTATCCCTTTTAGTCAGGTCTGGGTTTGTCAACAGGAAATCATGCCAGCTGAGTAGTGGTTTTGTGATAAGAACAGTTGGAAATTAGTATGAGATCATTTTCACCTTAGAACGAGTTTGAATCTAGTTTCAAAAGTGAAAAGCTGGTACTTACATCATTGTCCCTTGTTCCCCTTTTCTGAAATAATGTTGGGGTCTTCTACCATAACCTTCATTATTCCCAGTATCATGTGCCACTCTATTTTTCTTATTATAGGGATAAGATCATTATAAACATGCTAATCTCAGAGTCATGAAAGCTAAATGAAATTATTAACTTTACCAGAAATGTTTTAGTAGCGGTACAGATAAAGGAAGATGAAAATATCGTAGTAGATATCCTATGGTCTGAAATTAGAATCAAGGACATTAGTGAAGCCCAATTGCATTCCTTCATCCAATGAATTGGATTAATTACTGAACTGGCATCATTATTGAAGCCCAATTGCATTCCTTAATCCTGATACTCTTCAGGAGAAAGAACAGCTACTATTATTTCTTCAGTAGTGTTACTCATTTTGGAATTTCTGCCTATGCATCCTTGCAAAATCTCAGTTATGGTAACACATTCAGGCATGACCCTCTAGTAAACTCACTGTTCTAGGACAAGCCTGGTAATTGTTCTAGAAAATGCATTTTCTTGGCATTGCTCCAGAAAGCCAGGCATTTGGAACTCGGCCTCTCAGTCCGACCCGTTTAACATCCGACTCCTTCTAATGTAGTAATATCCTTCAACAGATCATGACAAACATGAGCACTGAAGCTCTTCTGTCACTGAATTAGATTTTGGTTTCAGTTTCTCCACCATTTTGTGTTCTTAATCTTGCTTAGTCTTTTCTCTCTGAAGATGGCTTCTCTTGAGTTGTGCCTTCCTCATAAGTACCGGATGGAATCTTTTTGGTAGCCAGATTCCCTTTAATACTTTCTTTCCATTTTTTTGCTATGTAAAATATAGACAGTCTCAGTCTTTAGTGTAGTCCCATGCAGTTACTGTACTCAGCTACTCTCTAACAATGGTTAACAGAATCTGAGGAAGCTAAATTTCTGTCATTCTGTCCCTTCATATATTGGCTTAACCAATACAACAGTATATTGGCTTGATTCTGAATCACCACAATTCAGGATGAGTTGTAGTCTGTTAATTTTCAAATGCTACAGAATCTTTAAGTGAATGCAAAGTGCTTGGGTTTTTAGCCTGTTGTTTAGGAGGAAAAATAAGGACAGGATTACTGACAGTACCACCAAAAATCTAGGGTAACAATTTTCACCTTTATTCTTGTGTAGTGCTGAGAATATATTTTCGTAATTTTTAAATCCTGTCCTTAGAGTAATGAGTGCCATCATGCTGTCATGTGAATAGGGTATTTACTAAATGGATTAATTTATCTTTTATACAGTATAAAGAACTAAGAGTCATATTTTATCTTTTTTCTCTAAAACTTACAGATGCTTCACAAGCACATACTGAAAATAAAAATAATAACACTGTTGGGTTTCCAGCTGCTGTTTGATGATCATCCTAAATTTTCTTCATCTTTAAAGACTGTGACCAATATAGAGCAAGTTTACATAGGTGTGTTGGAGGTTTATAGTTTTCATCATGCTTTAGACCTGCTTTGGATTAATCTTGTTTGCATATTTCCCAAAACTTTGTTTAGAGGAAAATTTTGTTCACAGCTTTCTGTTATGGAAATTTTTGTTAGCAAAAACCTTCTTTTTCCTACTTTTCCTCTAATACATTAATTTCAAATTGATTTTTTATAATTTTACTATTTTAAAAATTATAATCTGGAATATATTGGACTCATACTCCTTTGGACTTTAATGGTAACCATACATCCAGTCTTTGAATTATTTCCACCTGATTCTAAGTTTTGACCATAGTTATAAACTTACAGTTTCATCAAATGCAATTGCCTGTGTTATAATATGTTATTTTACATTCTAGTATTCCAGTATAGGTAAGAGTAGTTCCTATTTCTTTATAACTCTTGCTGAATTTTATGTTCATGGCTCTGCTTCATTCCCCTCAATTTTACCTCTACTGATGATACAGAAATGACTCTGAGTCCATCACCAACCTCTTTTAAATTGAAACCAAAGATAATTTACATCATTGCCAATACCAGTATAATGTGATTTTAAATTATTCTATGTTTTCTATGAAGTGCTTGTGGAGAGATGCTGTAGAAAATCAAGTGCTAAGGCACACATTTAAAATGTATTTTGTTACAGTTTCCAATTTAAATTACATATACAATATATAGCATTACTGGAACACAGTCATGATCTGAAAGGCCAGTTTGGTATTTCTCCTGCAGCACTAAAACACTGAAGGTGCATAGTTTCGGGGCTGAAGAGGAAAATCACTGCACCTATTTAGTACATGAATGAGTTTACAGTTGTCATTTTGAGTGAGGAGGTCTTCTACAGGGACAGTTGCAGTAAATATGAAGAAAACAAGAAATACTGCCTTTCTTTTCTGTAGCATTTTCCAAAGTGTTTGTATTGAATAATTTTCAATTTTTTGACAAGTCTTGAGAAGAAATGTTTATTATGGTAGCACATATTTTAGATTGGTTTTATACAGGGGGATAAGCCCATATAGTTCATTTTACAAAGGGTCTGTTTGATGTTGATATGATGTTGATTTTCATATAGTAATTCATCTGCAGAATAGAGAATAAAAAATTAAAAAAAAAAGACAGAATTTGAACTATTAAATTCTGTGCATTTCAAAGAATCTATGATTTCATTTCAAATGCCCTACACAGACATTTTACCAAAGGACAGCTATTCCTGATATGGCATAGCTTAAAACCTGGAGCAGCCATAGCTCATTTTTAATCATCATTTCCATTTTGGGTTTTCAGAAACTATTTTATTAGTATATTTTATGTATCAGGATAGATTTCTTAAATAATAACTTGTGAGAAAAATAATTTTAAGTCAACAGAGAACTGACCATTGTCAGAGCAGTCAGTCTTTTTCTTTTTTCTTTCTGCTCACTGAACTGAGGAGGTGAACATACTTAAGATCACTAAACATTACTTTTCATGGAAGCAGCTGCTAGCTCCCACATCAGAATTACGGGAATTTGGATGCAAGGTTGCCAGAGAAGTTATGGCATGTCCGTGCTTGCATATGTTAAAAAATTTGACTGGATATCTAACTTAGAAGTTGGATCTGACTTCAAAGTTGGCCCTGCTTTGAGCAGAGGATTGGAACAGACAACCTCCAGAGATCCCTTCCAACCTAGGTTATTTTGTGATTCTCAATATCGGTGATTACTATGGAAGGAGATATCTTCTCAAAAAATAATCTTAAAATAGTCTCAAATTCCTTGTTCAAATTTTCTAATTCTAAAAATTCTAGTTCTGTGCTCAGAATTTGGGTGATACTTAATAACTGTATAATGCATAGTACTCGGTAGTAAATATAAACTTCTTAGTTTATGATTAATGTGTCAGATCAGCATTACAATGCACTTAATTTTCAGAAACATTTTTTCCTATCTTCTGACCAAGTTAAAGATTTTATAATCTTGCAACCGTATAAGGGGAAGGTCAAAGTTTTTGCTGATTTCTGTCTTGTGTAATTGATTGTATAGTGACTTTATGATGAGATTCCTTTCAGATATAAGCATTGCCAGGAAGGTTTTATCCGTGAATCTTGAATACTTACGTATTCACAGAAAATATGCCCAATAGGAAAGCAAATATAGATAAACTAAATTCATGTTTAAATGTGGGTAAATATTCTCAGGCACATATCCTCTGCTTCTTCCACTGGTGTAAATAAAGAGTTGCCTTAACATTCCCAGCCAGATATCAATTCTAGCTCTTTGCAGTAGATGTAATGTAGGTGACTGGTTATTAGGATAGCATTTTATCAGAGCGTAGGAGTAAAAACAGCTCTATTACACTGGACCATTTATTTCCTTTTAGCTAACACTTCCCTATAAGACACTTACATTGTTGAATTCTATATTAAGGTAACTGAGTGATGGTTTGAACTTTAAAGAAAATTTCATAGAGTGTACAAAGCATTTTTTTGGTTTCTTTAAAATTGCTTATGGTTTTGTCCTAACAGCATTCAAATTCAAAAGAAGTTGTTACTGTCATCCTCTTAAACTGCAAGCAAGGATTCTTTTTTTTTTGAGCAATATGACTCATTTTGCAACAGCCTCAGATTACAAATCCATATTTTCTGAGAAGCTAGGGTCTATTTATATACTGTGCATAGTGACCATATATTGTTCTTCAAAACAGTTAGAAATCTAGAATTACTTCATGGTGGAGTTCAGTACAGTTCCCTCAAAATTTAGGTCAGAGCTTGAACTGGTATCTGTAAAACTTTTCTTATGGGGATGGAAGGTCTGTGAAAGCTGATGCATAGATTACTACACATTTTTCTTGGCAGAGCAAGATCTGTCTTCTACTCCATAACAGCCTCTTTGTAATTTGCAATATTTTGGTTTTAACCTTCTTCTCTATCTTCGTAGCATGAATTTTTTCAATAAAAATGCATGCTTTGAAATTATAACTCATTTAATTGAGCAATCTCCAGTCGATGTTATTGAAAGAGTTTTTCAACTTGGATAGCATGTCAATGTTTTCTACAAACCAGCTTTCAGAAAGGACAAAATTTGTTTTGTATTTATTTTCTTTTTAAGCCAAAGTGCCAAATTATAAAGTATGACAGGTCTCAGATCCTGATAGTCCCAGGCATGTGAACTGTGGCAAGAATTCTTCTATGTATTGTAGTAAATCATCTTCTGATTTCACTTAATTTTTGCCTGTGTATTTCAGTGCAGCATCTTCCAGGTGGGGTTGTGGTAGGAATGTCTTTAGGAAGCAGCTAGACTCCTTTTTTTTTAAATCTTATTTGCTGAAATAGCTGAGTATATGAAAGCTGCTGTAATTGTAATGGTTTTGTCCACTTAGTGGAGGTCTGTAAGAAGTCTGACATTTTCTGTAGTATATTATTATTCTTCATCATGTAGATTCAGTAAATTTGTTGTTACAGGACTGTTCCAGAATTCGTTGATAATGCTGGTAATGTTTCCTTCTCTGAAGAGAGAAAAGAGCATTTAATCATGTATTTAAAGAAACCCTTCAATAAATAATTTCATGGTCTGTAAAGCACCATATTAAGGAAAAAAGGAATAAAAATCAACTAATTTGAAACTTTTTCCATGGAAGTTGGCACCCAGTTCTGAGAGCGTTCAGTAAATCTGATTAATACTGCAGAGAGTTGTGCTTAGAAATCCAGTATGAGTTATTTTTCATATTACAAAATAATTGTTTATCATATGCACAATGAATTGTTTATCATATGTTTATGCACATCAATTTATTCATGCAATTTTGATTAACCTCCACCATCAGAAGGTGAAAATGCTTTTGCCAACTGGTGATCAGTCTTCATGCGACTGTTTTTCTTCAGTCATTTCCAGATAACACACAGAAGAATATGTTTTTGAAGTATTGATGGTTGAGTAAAGTATTTTTACATATGCTTTTTAATTTTTGACTCATCCATATGACAATTTTTTTCCATTCTCCACAGTGATGCCACACAATCAATGTCACGATTTTTCAGCAATATCGTTGTGATAAGTACAAGGTGATTAAAGCCACCCAATCCAGGCCAGTCAGTAAGAAGAAACAAGGTAAACTCTATTAGCTCCACTTACTCTCTACTAAAAGGATGTTTCTTATTCAAAGGTTAACCTAATCTGTTATACCTCACAGTCATTCAAATAAAGATATTTTGTAATACATAAATTTATAAATGAAATAGTTAACAGACTAACACTACTAGTTTTATTCTGAATACTTTATGGTTCTTCACTGATTTCTTCTTCCACTATCATTAGCTATTTTTCTGTCATTCTTTAAACAAACAGTACTTCACTGAAGACTTTATTGATGTAATTTTACCCATGTTTACACAGCATTGTTCTCAGAGAAATGAAAATTACATAAGGATCTAAGTGTTACAGCTGCTTAGGCAGTTATGTTACTGTTTCTATCTTGAACTGCAGTAACTCCTGCAGATCCAGTGGTAAGATTTGGTCACAAAACATGATGCTAATACTGTAGGAGATAGATCCTGACATAATTATTCCAGTTCAATATCTCTGCTTTTTCTTTTTGTGTTAAGTTAAAAAATCATTGAGATAAAACTATGTATTATATCTTTTGCTTTCATTTTTCCCACCAAAAAATAAATCAAGCCATTTATTTAAAACCCAGTATAATAAATATCTTTAAAAAGTAAACAAATACTGTAGCCCTCAATGCACAGTTTTGCAAAATCTGAAGGAGATTTGAATAAGAAACTTGAATGATTCAAAGATGAAATAGGTTCAGGAAATGCTTGGGACTTCAGAAATGAGTTTAACTATAGAAAAGATCTTTGGAAGTAAAGACGAAACTGGTGACTAGAACAAAATAAGAAACAGCACATTTTCAGCACTGCAACTCAGCCCAGCACGCTTTCTAGAAAGTGATATTGCTATTATGGACTGGCAGAAATACATTAAATACTTTTCTCAAAGTTCAGGTAGCATGGATATTGCACTTTTGAGTCTGTTTTCCCATAAAGAGCTGTCTGGAAGAAAGGATAGTATTTCAAGGATACTCTATCTTGCACTGTGAAAATAGTAATGAAAGTACTTCCCTTATTGTGTCATTATAACAGGTAACTGATGACCCTTAATGCAGTCTAAAGACATGTTCACATCAAAATGTTCTTTGTATTTTTGTTTGAGAAAATTGTTCCGTATTTGTGTATTGATGGCTATAAACTGTACATTTTTAATTGATACATTTGAAAGATTTTTAGAAATGAGGACCTAAAATTGGATTTTTCAGGTATTTAAGTTTGAAGCCTTTTTCCATTATATTTTGCCTGTTTAGCTGATAATGTAAAAATGGAAAGATGTTACTTACTATTTCATTTTTATTTTAGAAAAATTTTGAAATGCCACAATGTTCTGTAGTAGGAAATACGTAGAATTGTAATAAGTAGGACAATAAATACTGGTAGGAACAATAGGACACTAGATACTGGTTCCCAATAGGGAAAGAAGCAGCCCTAACAATAATGGAAAAAGGAAGACGTAAAAGAACTCATGGATTGTGAAAGAAGTATGCCAATCACAGTACACTGTGACTGAACAGGGGATGGATTACAGCTCTGTTAGTTCTTCTATCTGTCCATCTCATTAAATCTGCACCTAATAAAGGTGTAGTCAATAAAGGGACCCGATTTCCAGAGGAAATCAGAATTTTATGAAAATTTGACCTATTATAAGAAGTATTGACCTCCATTTGAAAAAAGACATTAAAAATGTGTATCCTGGCTTTTTTGAGCCTAAAAACAAAGTGAAGACAAAATATTAATTCATTTTAAGAGGACATAATTTGTGATCTCAGCAGTTAATCTCCATTCTTTCTTGGCTGCTAATTTGCATGTCTCAAGTCATATTGGCTGTGTAAATTAGTGGTATGAGGAAGGCTAAACTAATGTTTCAGGAGTTGCCATTAACAAATCAGTCTTCCTAAGGATCGTTTGAAAGTTATGTGGCCATGTACTGGCTTTGGCATCAGTTGTTGAAAAGAGCTGCTGTCCTTTTTCAAATGCCTGTGAAAGCAATGCAGTCAAGTGATGAAGCACACAAAATTAATACTTTGAAAATTCTGACTTCATGTCTAGAAATATATACGAAGACACTATAGCAAACTTAAAGTCTTTCTAGTGGCCTACTAAGATGGGAAACTCCTTGATTCAGTTTGGAATGGCAAATACTGTAATGTCATAACAATAGTTATTTGGGCCAAGTTGTTTGCTGTCAGGGTCCCTAAATGGGATTTGTAATAATTTCACAGATCATTGAGATTTGTAAACTCCTAAACTTAACTTAGATTGAAGATAAAGACAAGTTATGATATATAAAAGGAGTTACCAATATAAAATGAGAGGGACAGTATTTGAGGGCAACAGAGTAAGAATTGAATGAGAAACTTAAGTCTGTTGCTTTGTGGATTTCTGAAGCACCAATTATATATGGACATACTTGGCATTCTGAGTTTATTTTCTGAATTCTTTTTTTCTAATGCCTGTTTAAATAATAATTGTTTGTATATCTGCATATCAAAACTATATAAATATTTGTAACAGCCTGATTTATATTAAGAAATTTGAGAATAGCCCATCCAATACCACTACAGAAATTTGAGGTATGATTCTCTCCTTCATATAAGGTCTTTTGCCAGAGCAAAGAATAATTTTTCTTAATCATCATACAGTCATGTACTCTTTGGTACTGATACTCTGAAATAACAAGAAATCTGCAGGTTTCCATTCCAGTTATCATGAATGCTAGGAAAGAAAAAATGGGGAGGACACAATATTTTAAAAAATATTTAATTTTTTTGGCCACTACTTGAATAAACTTGGAAATGTTTTAACCTTGCACCAGCAAAATGTACTACTAAAATGACTTTATTTGTAAGACTATATGTATTTAACATTGATATTATGGGTGTCACATCTACATTAGATTCACCAGTCTACTAATTATATGGTCCTATTTTATCTAAACTATAACCATCTCTCAATCCCTCTCTAATGAACAGAACAGCCTTTGAGATTCTTGATGATGTTATTATAGTAGTGTCAAGTCCTAGACTAAGGTTCTACAGTTTTACTCTGCAGCTGAAGTCCCTTGATTTTAAGGATTTACAGTATTCAAAAATGAATTCAAACATAAGTGAAATAGAGTTTAATAAAAAGCCTGAATTTTGCAAAATGTTGAACATATTTTTCTTTCAGGGAGAGTCAGCATAGACAGTGGGACTAAGGGTTGGTGGGCAGGATCCTGTTACAAACATTCAGTTCAGCTTTGCTATTTTTTAAGTGCCATGGGCTATATTACTTGCTAACTGCATCAGATAAATCTATAATAGTCCAGCTATGTGGTATTATCTATGTTTCATATTTAATAGCACAGTAGATCTAGTTAATGTTAATCAAAAAGCATCATTTATTTAAAAATTTTAAATATAATGTAAGAATATAACACCTCAATAAACCTCAGTGGCATGAATTCAGAATAATGAAATACATATCTGTGTACAGCATGGCGGCTGTGTAGGCACCACATTTCCATAAAAATCAAATTATTGGTGTGACTGAAGATTTTTTTTGTTTGGTTTCTACAAATGAATTTATTTCTTAGACTTCCTCTTTACTCAAGAAGTGAGAAAATTAGTGGAAATTCTAAAGCAGCTGAAGCCTTTTAAAAATATATCATCAGAGGTTTATCCTAATGATTAATCAGAAACTATAGGAAATAATTTTTTCTAACACTTTCCTTTGCAGCATGTGAATCGTTCTCACAATGGCTCCTAAATCCACAAAGCCTAGTAACTATTTTGGGGTTTGGTCTGGGATTTTACATACACTTTATTGAATCTACATGCACAAATATCATATAGTGGGGCTTGAAATTTTCAGAGTCTTATTATGTATATTCCTTTTTAAATATTTAAATATGTGAGATTATCTGAGGCTCTGTCCCCAAGCTGTTTTCACTAAACAGTTTCATGTATGGTTTTTCTGGAATAGCAATATAGAAGCTAGTAGTAATTGCCTCATTTTGATTTTAAACCATAAGCAGTTAGAATGCTTTGAACTATTTCTATTAGAGAAGAGAAATTATTTGATAGAGCTTGTTCATTTACAGAGAATTTACAAAATCTTCTTTCTATGAACACAGCAGGAATCAAGTAACTGGAGACAATTTGTCTTCTCACATTTCTCAGCACTTTCCCAGGATTCCTCTCCTCAGAGACATTTCCACTCTTTCCTTTGCCTCAGAGGCATTTTACTTTTATATCTCTATGGCATTTTGATTATTTCTCTGACTTTATTTGTCTCTTCCTAGGTGATTTGTACACAGATACACCCACATCCACTTACTAGCACCAAAGAAACTCATTACTCTTCAGTGTCTAAGCAGCCTTATATTTTGGTGGGGTGTCAATTTTTATGTTTCTTGTTCAAAAAAGAAGTAGTAACAGCTTGCTACATCTATCCTGAATAAAGAGTGACTGTCAGCTTTGTCATACTAATTCCCTCCACCAAATAAAGACTTATGTGGTGTCTGGGGATGAACTGTTTACATAGTTATTTTAATAACTGTTTTGATGATGAAATACATTTCACATAGAATTCCTAGCCAAAATGAAATGTGTACCCAAAGGTCTTAAAGAAGTACAGTGCTTAAGTTGTTTTGCTCCTCCACTGATGAGCTGTGTGAAGAATTTTAACCTATAATCAAGGCCTATGTCAGCTTTTCAAGGAGTTTTATCCATGTTCCTCCTAATCATTTTTTGTTCCCTGGGCTGACAAGAAGGGTCTAGCAGTAAAGGATCACCAATAATGCATTGCATTTGCCAACAGGTCCCAGCAGAGTCTGTTTAAAATGTCAAAGAAAGACAGTGGAGAGTGGACATAACAAAGTGCCTTCTATTTACAGGGATCATAACCTGTAATATACAGTTTCAACATTGAGATAGACTGCAGTAAGCCTGAAGGATTTCTGATGTTTTAACAAAAACTTTGAATGATCCTAAGGGCTTGAGATCTCTACCTTTGAACAATTAATCATTGATTAACAAGGAAAAGTAGTTCTTTTTCCCAGAAATATTCACACAAATTGCTCCATATTCTGTCAGCATCTCTTGTCTAGAGCAGTGAATTTCACAACTGTTAAGAAGATCCCTTAACTGCGTAGGTGACAAAGGGCAGAATAATTTATTTTTCATTCGCTCTTTGTGTCCTAACTAAATTTCAGACATAATCCAGTGAAGATCAGTGATTTACAAGAAGTTTTCTTCCCAATAATATGAATCAGAGAGAAAGAAAACAAAGTTAATTAGCAGAAATAAAAGTGAAGGAAATTATTTGTATAATTTGTGAGTCACTCTGCTATACCAGCCATTGTGAAAACCATATCGCATACCATGCAATTAACAATCTTCTGTCTAGCCACCAAGATAGGCAGACATGTAACAAGCTGACCAATTTATTATAACAGGTCTTTTTAGACTAGACTGATTGCAGAAAAAAATACAGAGAATGTTGCAGATGACATTAAAATATAGATGCTACATATGCTAGCATTTTTTCCAAGTCTTTATTCATGCTGAATATTACATATTTCTCAGTATAGGGGAGCCCATACGCACCCATAGAAGAGGATTGAGCAGGCTGTCAGAATTTTTCAGATAACACATGGATAGACCATGGCAGTTAATTTTGCCCAATTCTGCATGTGTCATTTTCAGGCTGCCAAAGGCATGTGTAAACTGGCTTGCAGTGCCATTATTCATCCTCTTGCTGATCAAGAAAGAAAACACATTTTATTATTACACTATATACAAACTTATTCCTTAATAGGCTAGTTTTGATGTGTTCACAGCAGATCATTCCTGCTTCCTCATGGAGGTAGTTGTACCTGTCCCTGTTTCTTGGTACTGTATCTGAGAGTATTACACTCATGAATTGAACCTCACTTCTTGTGCAGCTGAGAAATAAACATGCAGAACAGTATCTGTTGGAGCAGGACCTAGACCTACTGAGTCATAGTCCAGAACAGTATCAATCAGAACTTTCTTCCTTCTGTACACATTGAAGCCTTTCTCCCTCAGTTTGTGATCCATAAAATCTGCATAAACATGAATTTAGAGGTTTTACAGATCTGTAAAGAAAATTCAAGACCTTCAATATATGGTATTGATTATATAATACATGGTACTCTTTCCTCTGGTTCCTTACAGGTGTAACTTCTTGCCTTGGTATCTTACTGTCAGTTACTGAAATACTAGACATGCCAACTTGTGAATGATATTTAGAAAACTCTTACAGTCATTAAGTGTCCCATGGTTTTTTTACAAGAGCATCAATTCTGGATGAAGGTCAGCTGGAATTTTGCCTGCCTCGCACTTCTTTTGTATTTTAAATTATCCTTCATAATGTTCAGTCTTAAATTATCATGTAGTTTACTCAGCACTTCTTGAAACCGCTGTGTTTCTCACTAGTATCTCTAACGTAGCAGGTGAACTGATCCCTGTTATGTTTCATATGAATACTACCTTTCCCAGCTTGTCAAAATTATAAATTCCTTCATTTCTAAAATAATAGCTATGGGATACTTCTGCTAAGATATTATTATTATTATTTGTTTTTAAGTCTATTTTGAATTATGCTCTGGATAAATGAATCTGCATTCTGATCTTGTTTATATGAGTTCATATGCTCATGCCTTTTAGAAAGAGGACATTGTGCACACTTTCAAATGTGTGACGTGTGTGAGAAGGCACAGAAGCCAAGCAACAATGAGGTAAAATGAAGAGAATAGACTTCTTAGCATTGCACGTACCATCTGTTCTGTAGAAACGCATCCTCTGTGTTGGCATTGCCACAGTGGTATGACATGTGTTATTACTTTTAATCATACCACTGTGCTGAAGAAAAGTCTGGTTACATGACAGATTCAGAGGTTGCAGACTCCCTCGGAGTTAGTGCCTAGAAACCCAAGACTGCTTGAAGTGTTCAATATTTTTGTTTCTGAAATATAATGACCTGTGTAAAATTATGCCACTGGGGACCAAGCTATGAGGGCACATATTATTACATTTGTGTATGAGATGAAGAAAGCAGACAGTATTTACATGCAAAAGATGGCAATTTCATAATATTCTGGAAAATTGTATGCTGAAGAATTTGTCATCATTTTCATAGGGTAAAGTTGTGGGGTAGTACAGGATAATACCAGACAGAAAAAATGATGGAAGGTTTTCTGTCCTGACTCAGACTTTTTTGCCAGATTTACTAATAATAACAATTCTTTGTTTATCAAAACAAGGAAACAGTTCAAAGCCATTGCATAAACCAGTCCTTACTGAGACACCTGTTGTGAGGTCCTTGCGTATGTAAGAAGGAAAAACTTACAGACCTAAACAATGTTCTTTATGTGTCATAATCACTTTGTTTGTATAATACACAAAAACAGGTGTCTATTTCTTGTCTTATTGCTAGCCACAGTCAGCTAATGTAGATGCAAGATGTTGTCCTTATGCATTAAATAGAGACACAATCCATAACTAATATGGATTGTCTTTTTTACAGTTACTGAAGTATTAATAACAACCAGTCCTGGAGTCACACATTCTAGTTCTGTTTGCAATGACAACCAAATGATGTCATATTTTTCTCTTGATTAGACCTCACTTTTATGTCATCAGTGACAGTGACCTTTCAAACATAGATATGTGGGGATATGTAACTTGCGGCTATGTGTTGTCAGGAGGCTGTTACTAATATCTGGAGCTCAAGGTTTTCTGAAACAGGAGAAACAGCCTTTTGGTCTTGTGTTAGATTCAAACAGCATGGCATCTAACTCATGTTATACAGTCATGACGGCCAGAACTACAGAAGCTTGGCAATTCACTTAGGAACTCAAGTACTTTTTGGACGAAAACTGAATATCAGAGAACTATTTTATTTGATAAAACATTTAAATCAGTGCTGTTTTGAATATATTCCCAAAATATCTTTTCCATGGCTATTTTTCGACATAATATGTTTGGTAAAAGTCTGTGCATTATTTCAGTTTAAATGTTTATTTTTTTAACATTCTAATTTGACTTGTCAAAAATCTTCTCAGTAGATGCCTGTGGTGTATTCTTTAATATTCTTCAGTGTCCTTTAGTATTCTAGACCACATAGAGTTAATAATAGTATACAATTTTAGTTCTATAATATTGATTGCAAATGATTAATTAAAGAAAATTAGATTGTCAGGTTTTGTAATCATTTTTACTTGTTACTAGAATAAGCTAATAAAACTGTGCTCAGAATATATGCTTTATATTATAGTCTTCATGAGTCACCTGGGAAAGGACATTGTTGGTTAACATTTGCATTTAGGATATTGTCTTGCACTTTATTAAATCTGAAAAAAATGGGTTTGTAATATATTTATGTAATCTGTTCTAACTCAGTCTTCAAAGGGGTGGATATTAGAAATGCTGTAGTTTGCATGCATACTAGAGCAGATGTCAATGAACTTGTACCACTAAAAAAGCTATGTAAAATGTGCAAATCAAAACATGTTCATCACAATCACTTAATATAACTGCTGATATAGCATATGCCAAGCCCCATCAAACATGTATTTCTTTGAAAAAAACCCAACATTCTGCATTCTTTTAATTTTGTTTTCATCGTTTGCTTTGAAATCCCAGGAATTTTACCCTGAAGAAAATAATAATATAAGTGATAACACATTGTTATCCATATGATTAATCACATCATTCTAGTCTTTGAGAAACATAAGAGGGAAGTACTAAAATCTACTGATTTTTAAACACCAAATATATTGATTAATTTCACTTAGTGTTCTCAAAAAGTAACAACAAATACAGCAATATTAGACATCTATTACTAGATAAATAAATAAATAAAATGTCATTTTCTATCATTGTATTTCCCAAACTATTTTCAACAGGCGCACTGAGTTGTGAGTCCTATACAAATATCAGAAAATAGTAACAGAGAGGATGATACGTCACAATTTTGAGAAAAACATAGGCCAAGTCCTCCATTGCAATACTAGCTTTAATTCTAAACTGAACAGAAAATGTAAAGTTCAACTTATGATAAGCTTTTTTAAATACATGGATATTCAACTGGTTCAGGACCTGCTCATTTTTATTGTCTGGCTTTCAAATAAGTTCTTATGAGGCTTAGTAGGTGCAGCTGAAATTTGCTGGAAAATAAGTTAAATATTGCACACTACAAACATATGTGTACACATGTGGACCTTTCTGATGGTGGTTAAATCACTGCACTTCAAGAAGTGATGTATTTTGGTTTTTAATAAGTTGTCTTTAACCTAGTTGTAGAGATTTATGCTTTCGGACGTTACAGAAGCAGGTTCTAGGCTTCCTTCTTACTTATGTACGATATAAGTGTGAAATTTGTTCTTTGAGTGGCAAAAAAATTCTTTATTAATGCTTACAGAGTTCCCTCACCAGTTTACTCTGCCATAATAATCTACTGATTAAGAAAAACACACAGTTTGTGAAACTCTGAGGGACATTTACAGGAAAAAAGTTTCCTAGGTTTTGATTCCTACTCAGAATGAACGGCTGCTCATCCTGGTATCGAAAGTTCCAGGTACTGGCACTGGGAAATGGGACCTCTCATTCCTCATGGCAGCTTAACATTATGTCAGAAAGGAAGCACTCGGTTAAACAATCCATACCTCTACACTTTCATTTGCTCCTTTAGCTGAACTGTTTGCACAGAGTGCTGATATTAGATGCCCAGCTTGACCTGCAACCTTCTCTTAAGTCAGGCCACCACATTACGTACTAGCTGTAGTTTTGATATGCTCCTCATAGGCTTTTCCAAAATGCATGTATTACAATTGTTCAGTCCAGAGGCTGCACATCTCCCTGTGCTGTCTGTTTCCTCCAGCAGTGCTTGAAAATGTGCTATTATTGAAAGAGTTAAAAAAAATCCCCTTGGAAAAGCTAATTATTGCATGCAGATACTTCTTTGTGTGATCAAGGAGGGGACAATTTAATAGGCTCTGTAATACAACCAAGAACAAAATTGCTTTAAAGGAAGTCTCTTGTTGAGTGACAACTCTGTTGCCTGAGCCAATTAGGTCCCAATAAAGAGTGTTGAATTGGCTCCTGCTTTCTCATTAATTATGTTCTGTCACAGACATGGGGCTTGATTTAGCAATTTTGTATTACATTAAGATACTGAAAGGAATGGAACAAATGGCTCACTCTGATAATAGGCATTCTATACACGGTGTGACATTTACTATCCAGCTGTCCATAAGGCAGCCTAGCACTTCAGTTCAGGGGTTTATTTGTCATTGCTTCAAAGGGACACTCAGCTTTTCACAAAAAAGAAACAGAGAGGCTAATAGATAGGACAAAATGTACTGCTGATATGCTTTATTAGAGATAGGATGCTAGGGTTTTGCTAACAAGCTCATCCGTTGGGACTAAGCCGAGTTTGCTGTCAATCATTCTACACACAAAAGCACACTAGTTAACAAGGAGAAATGAATTACAGACACTTATTCCTGCCTGTGGGATCACAAATACACCAATCTGTGAAAGAGGCTCAAACTCAGAAGACAAACTACATATTTGTCAATAACCTCCTAGAAAGAACCCTAGTAATTCTTTGAAGACCTTTGATTTAGCTTCACTCTAAAATACATGTATAGGAAATGTTTTAGTTACCATGACATTTTTCCTTTGTTACTTGTACAATTTTTCATCACATTAAAAACACAAAACTGAGGAGGTCTGCAAATGTTGTGCTAGGTATACACACTGCTTTTTATACCAAGCCACAGGGGGCAGGTGCTGTTGTAATATTCATTAATAGCAACAGAAAATTAAATCTTACAAACTTTAAGTTCAGGCTATCTTGCATCAATGTGTAGAGCATAATCTAAATCCCAATTTATGTCTTATATAATAATTCAAGTAGCAGGATTTTTTTTAGGCTGTGCTTATTTTTTTACCCTCCATTGTATATTTTCATGGGGAGTTTTGATCTATTGCTTGCCTTGTACTTGCAGGTTCAGATTCAATGTATGCACAAATAAATATGTTTATATATGTAAGTAAAGATTATTAATATATACATATATGTGCATTTGTGAATATAGACATAACTGTTTGACCCTGGTTTCATCTTCTTGTCAAAGCACTGCCATTTATAATGTAACATGTCCAATGTAACTGACCTCATCTAGAAATAAGAATCCTTAGGAAACTGGGGATTTATTTTGTGAAATGTTAGTTTCATTTGAAAAAAAATCCAAGAACAAAGTCTAGATATGAAAGAGCAGAGAGGAAAAGAAAATGAATGTGTGTTATTGCAAAAAGAAAACTAAGGTTCATTTTCCAGACAGAAACATGGAGTCAATAGAGGCTTTACTGGTGTGTGTATAATCCTTGCCATCAAAGCCTTATCTAAACTTAAGCGATGATTTCCACAGTTTTCCATGCTTAGAGGATTTTCTGCAGTAATATTTGTTGTTTCAGATATATGGAATAGTATTTCTGATGCTTTACTATTCGCCAGTGACATTACCTATTTGGGAATACCTTATTTTACCCTATTTTGATACAGATATCCTGCTGATAAATCCTTCATTACCTTTTCTGATGCACACTGATCACCCTGAGAGATTAGAAGGGGTGGGGTGGGGTGGAGATGTTCAGTCCAGAACATTGGGTACAGTCCCAGACACTACAGATCTGCAACCGCAGGGAAAATCTAACAACATCATCTCAGAACTGTCAGGGTTTGGTGCTCTTCCACCAGAATAAAAAAAGCTCCTTTAAGCTTCCTTCTTCCTTTGCAGTTGCTAACGCTGCAGGCTGGGAAGGAGTGTGAAGGAGTTGCCCTCCAAGAAGCTGCCAGTAGTGAAACTAAGATGTGCTGTTGGTTCTTGAATAATTGAGGAAAGAAAATACAGACTTCTCCCAGCGACCCACTCAGGCCTGGGTTAGTGTAAATGAGCTGGTTCATTGGCAATGCTGGCAGAGAAACACAGGGAGGATTTCCCACCTGAAAAACCTGGATAGCAGACTTGGGATCCCCTGTGCTAGCTAATTGAAAAAAATCCAGTTCCCAATCCTTAACAGAAGTATTAGTTTACTAGATATAGGAAAGGGGTTTGTAGATAGGCAGGCAAGACAATATGCATTTCATGAGTTAGGTATAAAGTTCTCAGGTTGAACTACAAGATAATTAAACCACCTCTTCTGAAGGGTAACTTTCTTCTTGAATCTCTAAGGCTGAGTCTGCACAACATCCCACCAACAAGCACCTTCCAAGGAACTCCCAATATTTTTTTACTTTTTGCTTCTCCTTTACAGCCCTTCAAAATAATCTGAGAATTTAATATAATAATCGCCTACTGCAATGGATAAATACAGGCTAAAGAAACAAACTCTTAACCAGTCAGTTGCCTAGTTCTGCTTCTGACCCACAAAGGTCAGTCTGAACCTGGTTATTGTTTTGTAGCATTATTATCCTCTGTCTTGCTTTCACACTCATTAATTAAGTGCTCTGTGATTTCTGTGATGATTTTACAAACTTAGAAAGGAAACCAAACATGTAACAAAACATGCTTCAGTATTACTGTTATCAACCTCACCATCCATGTCTCCTGTTGTGTAAGTGGTGAGAATCATCTATCCCCATTACTTTGCCAGGTCTTGTGCTTGCCTTAATTTCAAAATGGCTGCATGTCATCCAGGTTACAGATATTTTAGTCAAAATTTCCATTAATTCCTTTTATTGCTATAATTGTCTCCAATTTCCTTTTCTAAATAAAAATGAAGCATTGGAAATGCATAACTTGGAAAAGGAACATATCCAGAGTCATAGTCAATTGAGATTCAGTAGCTTCAAAAGCAGCTGTATTTGAAAAGCATGAGCCAGAGAGCTTCTGTGCAAAATAATTTGACCCAGACAGTAATTTAGGTCATATTGAATTATTTTTTTAAACATTAACAAAGAATGAAGAGTTCTTACCTTTGTTTCCTAGATCTTGAAAAAGTTTTCCCTCTTCAAATACAGATTCACTTTGATATAAAAGTCCTAATTCTCCACTCCAGTGAACACAGGATCTGAAGGGTTAGAGAGATCACATTGAAATTAACCTTTTTCTGAAACAGACTCACAGCCCTAGGTCTAGATAATACTAGCCTGGCATGAGTCACCAATTTGGCTTGAGATTGCTTTTCCTTGCACCCAGAGGTAATGAGCCTCTGAAGAACAGTTATAGTAGTAGTAGTGTCTTGTCTATGCCCTGTCAGTGAAATATAATCGTGTGACAAACACCCTCCTCCAAGACGTGGTTGCAGATAAGAGTGAAATAAGCCAGTTATTGGAAATCATCACTGCATGAGATTTCTCTACAACATACTGCTAAGGGATTTACTTACCTGGAAGAGAGCAAGTGGGCTATGCTATCTGATGACAAAATTGCTACTTTTAGTTCCTGCTTTAGGAGGACAGTTTCCATATGTTCTGTGCACAGCAAATGTAGGAGAGATTCTTTCAGAGGATAATTTAGGAATTCTCAAAGGGGCCAAGCTCTCTCCATTGACTATGCAACGAAATTGATGGAGACTGGCTTCCTGATTTAGATGACTTCAGGTACAAAATGTGGCTTTCTATTCATCTTCCAGGGTAGATTTAATAACTTTAACAATTTTCCGGGATGTATGACTGTAGAGTTTGGGGTTTTGTTCATGTAAGTTCTTACATTGTATTCAAATGCTCTTTAAGAAGTGCTGTCTCCCTCCCTTGGGGAATGTACTTTAGATTGCTGGTATCATGAGAATCTTCAAAACGAATGTGCTTTTACCTGAGAAACTACTTCATGTGGTGTGTTTCATTTGGATTGTTGATAATTTTATGGCAGTAGGTGCATTGATCTGTGGTCTTCATACAAATTGTAGTTCTTTAATTACTACAATAATAATTACAATGATGCCAAAGGAAGCAATATTGGTGCAGGAATTTGGGGGAAAAGAAGTGATTCTTTGAGTTTTGATGGAAATTGCTAAGGGAATCTATGTTTCCAGTCATCTGTACAACATAGGCTCACTGATAAAATTATTTCAAATCTGTTCCTCAAAAAAAGACTATGAAAGAGTTACATTGTGGAGCTAGGTTGTCAGACAAAACCTAAGAAGTGTTCTTGTTGGAGATAAAGTTGCTGTGTGATGACAGACATATCCAAGAAAATCTGTGTTTACATTTTAGTATGGACTACTTGTATGTAGTTTGGGGATGTTCATTGTAACTGGTATGTTACTAATGAGGTGATTTACGTAGTGGTATTCTCAGATAAAGTCTTTCTTATCTTGAAGGAAGATCACCTTTTGGATGACAGTAAGTTTGAGGATGGTTTTGACAGTCATCAGTGTGAGGACTTTCACACTGTGAGTCCCACAGTGAGTCCTTTGACAGTAAGAGTTCTGTGGCTGGATACTACAAGACTCCTTCAGGGAGCAGTCTTTGGGGAGCACATAAAAAATATCCAGGGAGCGGCCAAAAGCAGGATAAGCTTTTGAGATTCTTCTTGGAACTGGTGAACGAGTTCCTCCAATGTGAATATGCTGAATCAACTTTGGCCAGGATAGCTCAAAGCCATGTTATTTAAATATATATCTAGAAATTAATTGCCACCAGTTTCGAATATATTCCTGATTGATTAATCACACTTCTGGTCAATTTTGTTTTTATATTCGTGGCTCTGCTTCAACTCTCCTGTACAGTACCTTAAAGAAAAAGTAACTTTACCAAGGAACTTTCTACTTGGTCTTTCATACCAGGAAACAAAAATCCTATGCAACCCTCTAAGCTAATGCATGATCATGCAGACCAAATTTGAAGGCCAGGTACTGCCAAGCTTAGAATATCCATTTCTGTGCACTGACAAATGAAATCTTCCTTCTTCAAAATGAACCTCATTTATTTCAGTATTGCAAAAAGAAGCAAAATCCTAATAATGATGAACATTAAACACTAATCTTTGAGTTTACCTTAATGTTCCCTCAATCTTTTCCTCTCAATTCAGTTTACAGTTATGAGTCCTCCTCAGCAGCTGTTGGTATTTTCCTTTGCCTATTTGCCTTGCTGGTTCTAAGTAATTTAATAAGATTTTTTTAATTAAATGTATTTTTTAATTTTCATTGTATGTAGATTCAGCATTTTTCTTCTTGTCTATAATGTCTATTTCTACTAATATCTAAGCTTGTAAAATGTCATCTTAAAACTTTATCTAAAACAATAAGTAAAATGAGTCTCCAATTTTACTTTTATTACCATCAACCTGATGCATGATGTCTTTCATCTGGGAAATACTGAAAGGCACTCATAAAAAACAGTTAGCATGCATTTTGGGAAGGAATCTGAAGAATCAGGGTAAGATCTCAGTTAGAAGTTTGTCTGTGAGGTTACCAAGACCATCTGCAGCACTGTCACTGAACACAAGGTAGAAGACCAGGAAATCCAGATATTTGCAAGATTAAATACTTAGGAATTCTGATAAAAAAACTAATTATTTTCTGTCTTCATAAGCCATAGTCACAAAGATGACATGTTGGGAACAGTTTAATATCCACAGATGCCCAGTGACAGGTAGTATTCTGATCTCAAATAGCTTTCGAATTATACTATATTTTTTGACAAATACTGTCTTTTGCTTTACAGAAGTTCAGAAAAATGTTTGATATTCCTGATGCTGCTGTAGTCTAAACTCAGTTGAACTTTGGCCTCACCAGTAGAATATTAAGTATCACTGACACATCAGTCAGTGTCCCCTTGAGATTTTTTAAATATAAATTTGTCCTTTTTCTTGGAAATAAATGTGATATTCACCCTGATTGCAGATGATATCACTTTTGTACACTGTCATGAACAGTGGTGTATTTCTGGTATATCAGCCACTCCTCCCAGTTTTGTATCATCAGCAGACTTGCTGAGGGTACACTCCGTCCCTTTGTCCAGGTCATTGATGACTATGTTGAACAGGACTGGACCCAGCACAGACCCCTGGGGAACACCGCTAGTTACGGGCCTCCAACCAGACTCTGCACCATTGATCATGACCCTCTGAGCTCTCCCGTTCAGCCAGTTCTCTATCCACCTCAAAGACCTCATTGTCTGCTATTAATTCACATGGGATCCAATGATGATCAAATGGTTGCAGTTAACCTGTTTTGGAGCAAGATTCTAATGACTAATTAAAGTATCCATAAAAAGTAAGTTGATTTTCCTGTTTAATTCTTTTTTAATTCAATACAAACATTGAGTCTGGGAAAATCAAATGGTTCTGTCTTGCTCAGTTTTACTATTTCAGATTTTAAATTCAGGCAATTTATTTTAAGTGGAAGTAGTAAGAATAAGTTAGAATAAGGTATCTTTTTCTTATACATCCAAGTAATTATAAAGTTATTAAGACACAAAACAAATTTGGTGCAAACGTTTAAGTAGACAGTGTTGGAATGTAATACATGAATGATGAAAGGTGTGCCCCAATTGCAGCATAGCATTTCAGATCTGAAATCTGTTTGACAGGATTCTTAGGTTGGCTTGGCTTTATTATAGAATCTCAAGGAAAATAATAATGCATAGGAAATAGTAGCTAATTACAGTTTTTGTTTATGAACTGATTCACTGAAACACGTTAGATTGTATATCTTCTCTACAACTACATTATGCTAATTAGCTAATAACACATCTTCCAAATGATTTTTAAATAGCTCTGTTTAGATTCTGACTCATACAAGTAGCAAGCTGTTACTTTTTTTTTTGCATGAGCTACGGTGAGTGATTAAAAATTATTTGCATGACTCAAAAAGAAAAGTTCAGGTTTTATATAATCATAAAAAATGCTTTGGCAGTCCAGTTGAAATAGAAAATATGAAAGGGTTGCTGTTATTACAGGAGTGGACAAAAGTAGATTTATATTCTTGCTGTTTAAGTGAATATAAAAACAGGTCCTACAGTTTTAACTTGACACATAATTGAGAAAAATTAATACATACTCTTAAATACATATTATTGTTTTATAGTTAGTATAATCTATAAAAGGGCAAAAAGTAAAGATACCATTCTGTAACTGTTTTAAGCCAGAATTATCACTTGGAATTTTCTGGTTTACTTCCCACCCATGAATCAGACACAAGTTACCCAAGAACTGTCTGAATGTGTTCAGATTACCAGTGTCAGACCATGAAAAAATCTCATGAAACAGAGATGAAAGCAAAACATCTTGAAAAAAAGAAGTATGACATGTCATACTTCAAACAGTTTGTTAGAAAATAGCCCAGTTGTTTAAATCACTTAAGGAGATATCAGAAGAAAACCAATGAAAGAGTTTATATATTAATTTTTTATTTAAGAGCACTCTTGTCACTATAGATCATAAAATAAAAAAAGAGAAAGAAATCCCTGCAGATTCAGCTTTTTCTAAACATTGCCCAAGAATATAAGACATAGTGGGAGTAGAGATCTAGAAGAACTCGAAGTACTCAAAGATATAGAAATAATGCCAATGTCTTATGCATTATAATTTGTGCTTTAAATAATCAATATTGAAATCCAGTCACTAATACTCATTTCCCTTTTAGTGTGACAGTGTGCTTATAAACATGTTTCTCAAAATAAACCTCCATAGAAATGGGAATTTTCTAACCTGTAATGAACATCCCATTATATCCTCATTTTACAAATTTTTTACTGAAGGATAAGAAAAGGGATCAAAAGTGGTTGTTCAGTTAACAAGGTTCACTTTCATTTTCTTCAGTCATCTAGGAGTGCTTTGAATCAATACTCTTTTGGCAATCCTGAGATCATAATTTTCATCTTTTACAGCATTTCAACTCCAAGGTAATAACCACATCAGAAAAATTCAGTATTGCTTCCTCTAAATAAACCTACATTTATAGATATTGCTGAGAAATCTATGATTAAGAATTCTATTTTATCAGTCCTAAGTATTTACATGATTTTATGGGCACATATGCAGCACACTAATTATGCTACACTTGTCTGCACAGAATTTTCCTCTAGAGCAGACTTGGCTGAGGAACTCTTTTTGAATCTCATGTGGCTGGGTTAAGCTCATAAATTCTGTTGATCACTGGTTTACTTTTACTATTTGGGTTGAGCAAATACAGGCAATAAACAGTTTTGATGTAATACCGTAATATTACTTAGTAGCATGATCTCATCTTCATTCTGTGTTCTCTTCCTGTCTGTATGGAAAGGGCAAGACAGAAAAAGATAATGATAAATTACCCCTTCTATGAAGTGTCCTTCTAAACCTCTTGCAAGTTCTTCATTTTTTTTTCTTTTTTAAGAACTATTGAGTATTCTAAAAGTCCAAGCGAAAATTCCATCAAAGAATGGACCATTTCATGTCTTTATATTTCTGTAGTCTACACCAAATTTTGAATTCCAAGACAGTAGGAAATGTCTGGATACGCTTTTAGTGAAAGTTAAAATAAATATAGTTTTTTTGAACTCTGTTATTCATTAGATACCCAATATTGAATTAAGTTTTTTCATGGTGAGTGCAATAATGTTGAAACTTCAGTTCACATTTAAAATTTAATTTAAATAGTCTGCTAACTCCCCTTTCCTCCACACATTTTAATTAATGACAGGTCCATAGAAAACAGAGAGAGCTAACTGAAGGTGCCAAAATCCAAAAGTCCTTCTTCCCACACGAACAAATCTCTGGGCCAGAGTACCACACTCCTATTTCCATGCTCTTCTAGATCCATTGAATTTTGTATTATTTCCTGTATGGCAGCACAACTTTAGGAAAGTTGGAAAATATTGCCTAATAGGTCTGATCAAAAGCTAAGCTATCTTGGACTTCTGTTGCAGAGCTTTTAACATTGATGTACTTTCATATTTAGGAGCCAGTGGTACACTGTTTCCACATTAGCTGTACAACTTCAGCTCATGTTCTGATATTCTGCTCTAGGTAGACAAATCTGCTCTGAGCATCTTAGCAGAACTTGTGGAAGCATATTTCTGGGGGAGAGCCAAAGACTTTCTGGCAGCTCAAGGAAATTATGGATAGATAGAGGAACTTACCATAATTCTTTGGAAAACCTCTAAGAAGTGAACAGATACTGACAACACATGCTAGACCTTTTCTCAAGGAAGAAACTAGATGAATGCTCTGATGTGAGCTCTTGCTCCAAACTCAGAGTCTGAAAAGCAGCAGTAACAATACAACTGCAGTATGTCAGCAGAGGCAATCCTGGCAGTGAGTATGAGGAAGCAGAGATGAAAGCTGTAGCTGATAGGAGCTATTGCCATAGCAGTTCCCCATCTGTGGTAGGCGCTATGCAGTACTTCACAATGATGTCACCTAAATGGAACATCTTTTTTAGACCTAAACATTGCTCACAGACTGGCGGATCAGAGTCAGGTTTTCATTCTAGCATGTGTCTATCCTAGATACATACATTCAAACTGAAGAAAAAAAAGCTTTGAATAACTTTTGGCTTAGTGACCTGTAATACTTCAGTGTGTTGTAATCACAGCAGTAATACTGTTGCCTGCAAGTCTGACTATCTAGCTGTAAAAGATAAGTATTTCTGAAAACGTGAGAGCTGTTGTTGATCGTTCTGACACGCTTCACCTCCAATAAGCCTAAGGGAGTTTCTGCATTCCTGAATGCGTAATATCAGGAAGTGGTAGTGGTTGGTATTTACAGGTCTTTCTTTCATCTGAGTCTGGCAAACTTCTGGTCTGCATTTATTTTCTTTCCAAGCAAAGGGTGTAATGCCAGAACTTTAAAGGAACACACAAGGGGAATTATTTTCACAGTTTAGTAGTGCTCAGGTTCCCAAGGGACTGCTGCTTACAATATTTCTCTACTTTGATTGTCAGTTAGGCACTGTGGTTGAGTTACTAGCCCTATGGCTTGTATAATATTGGTCTATTATAAACTAGGTACACTGCTGAAGCATTTTGTGATCTGCTAAGGGAAAAATGATAGTCAGGATCTAAGTAACAAGTGCTTGTGTTTGATAACTCTTGTTGTGCAAACGCTTCATTATCTCCTGATAATGAACGTAAGCTTCATTACTATCTTCTGAAGTCTGAATTAATTCCTTTTTTTTCTCACTTTGCTTTTGCACATTTTACTATTGACCATATGTGAGTAAGTTATTCTGTTGCAATGAATCCTTTTCTGGGGCTTCCATATTGTTGATTGTCAATGCAAAATAGACAGAAAGAACAGACAAGTGAATGTTCACTGATGGTGATACGTTCATCATCCGCAGAGGCACCAAGGAATGCAATGAAAATTGCAGTTGTGATTGTCGGGTATATTCCCAATGTCTTTCTCTTTCAAAGTGATATGGAAACATAAAGGCTTACAGAATACAAGAGTTTTGCCTTAGTACTTTGAAGTAACTCTACTAATAAAAAAAAAATTCAGAAAGGCAGAAAGCAAGAACGTTCTTTTTAGGAATTTGAAAACCAGAAATCATTGTCTGGATTTAAAACACCCATCAGTGATGGATGAGTCATACATTTATTTGGAAGTATAACACAGATTACAGAAATAGGACTTTAGATATCAGTGTAATTACTTAACCTCAAATTTGAAAATATCACATCATTCTCCATATATGTTCCATAACCACTTCCTTGTTCTCTCTAGTATTATGCTGAAGTTTGGGTATTACTACTGAAATGACAAGAATAATTTTTGCTTTCCATACACTTTTGTAACAGAAAAAATCCATCTTGGAAGGAGATCTCCAGAACTTCAAATTCCACTGAGCTTCAGCTACCCTGTATGAGAATATTTTGCAGTCCATCTGTTAGCATAAATTATTAATATTTTAAGTAAAATAAATACTTCTCCAAAATTATGAAATGACAGATATAAACCAACACATATAAAATCATGTAAACACATGCTGCAATGTCTCAGTCAATAGCACTATTCTTTGAGCTGGAATTTGTGAAGTCAATTGTCTGGACCTGCAGCATAAGCACTCTATAGCACAGTTTAAAGAGTGACAGGCTCTGAACCATCCCTTCAGAGAACATGGCTGTCACTAGCAGCCCCAACTCATGCATGTCTACACTCCCTAAGATAAATCATTGTTGGTTATTGTCATGGTTTTAGCTGGGATAGTTGATTTTCTTCACTGTAGCTAGCATAGTGCTGTGTTTTAGACTTGGTATGTAAATAATGTTGATAACACCCTGGTGTTTTAGTTGTTGCTGGGTAGTGTTTACACTAGTCAAGGACTTTCTAGCTTCCCATGCTCTGCCAGGTGCACAAGAAGCCGGGAGGGGAGGGGATGCAACCAGGAGAGCTGATTCGAATTGGCCAGAGGGTATTCCATATCATGTGACGTCATGCCCAGTATATTAACTGGGGGAAATTGGCTGGGGGAGGCAGCGATCACGGCTCGGGGACCGGCAGCGTCGGTCGGCGGGTGGTGAGCGGTTGCAGCACTTGTTGTTTAGTTTTGGTTTTGTTTTTTTTTTCCCTTTTCTTCCAGTGTTTCATCTCTCTCTCGCTCATTATTTTCCTTTTCATTATATTAGTATTACTGCTGTTTTATTCTAATTATTAAACTGTTCTTATCTCAACCCACGAGTTTTCTTATTTTGGCCCTTCCGATTCTCTCCCCCATCCCACAAGGGTGGGGGAGTGAGCGAGCGGCTGTGTGGTGCTTAGTTGCTGACCGGGGCTAAACCACAACAGTTATATAGGGTATCTTCCTCACCACTTAGTGAGGATGTTTTCTCTCCTTCGTTCACCAGCTCAGAACAATCACACATCTGCATAGCTGGTGCTTCTGCAAAAAAGGTTGCTCAGAGATACTGTAGTATGTTCCAGTGAACCTCTTGGGCTCATACATGTTTCTCTTCTGCATCTTCACACAATTCTTCTGCTCATGAGGCTTCTAGACTGATGGCAACTGCAGTGGCTGCTGCCCAGCCTCTAGAGATTTCAGTTTCTGCTAAAGATAACCAGGTAAGGTAAGCAGGGGGCATACACTCTATACATTCATTGACTCACAAGAGTTTTCCCTTTTCCCCAAATGAAAGGTGATTGTGTCTTTTCTGGAGATAGTATTCCTCTTCCAGAAAACAGCTGTAGGCATCCCACCTATCTAGAAAGTGATGGTCCCCTAGGTTAGAAGTTTTGTTTTATTTTCAGGAAGTCTGTGGTGTGAAGCTTCCATGTATCAAAGCAATCGTTTCAGAGGTGTCAGCTGAAGAATTCTACAGCCAGGCAGTCTTCTAGACAGCAGTGTCACAACCACCTTAGAATTAGCTCCAAAAGAGATGTCATCTGCTTGTTTCTTGCTGATATTCCTCACTGATAGAAAATGCTGATAGCCTTTTATTTTGCAAAATAAGAAGGACTTCTCCATTCTGGATCTCATGGAGGGAACTAGAACTTCCTTCTTCTATTTATGACTAACTTTACTAAACACTGTAGAGCTTACAAACTTGATGTTGGAACAATGGAGAACTAGACCTAGTCACATTTTAAGATCTAGCAAGACTGAAGGAATCCAAACTATTTGCCTCTTACAATCTAAAAAGTGCCTTATAGTAAAAATCATAGTTTATTTTTTAGAATATCATGTTTAATGAAATGTACAGCTCTTAAGAGTGAACAAAAATTTGTAGAACAAGTACGGGATAAACAGTGTTTGCATAGATTTCTCTATCATTAACTAAATGACTGTGAATATTTCCATTTTGAAGGAACTACTTAGAGCTGTGTTTCCAATAACAAAGTCTTTTTTTTTTTTTTTTTAACACTTTCAATGTCATAAAAGAAGCTGTCACAGTAAAACATGGACAGGAGACACTGTGTTCCAGAAAAGTTTTTGTCAGAGTACTAAGAACCTCCCTTATTAATTTTAAAATAATATATGTACTTATTTCAACTGCATTGTTTCCAGTATGATATATCAGCAGTGATAGTGTTACCTACTCTGTAACCTAAATACTAAACACATCTTATGCTGTAAAAATAACAAAAAATAATTTTAAACCAATATTTTGAAACTTTCCAGACTAAAAAATTCTATGGTGAGAATTAGCTACTTCTTTCCTAGCCAGCTGTTTGTCCTGCCCAGTTTGTCAATTTTTTCCCTTCCCATCTCCCAGGCTTAATAATTTTGCCCTTTCAGTTCCAGTCTGAATTCAAAATTTCTATTTTCAGTCTCTCTGTACTGATGAACTTAAATTTCTTTTTTTTCTGGGTTTTTGTTTTTTTTTTTTTTTTTTTGCCTGGGAATTTGGCTAGCAGGTGGAATTTTATTACATTTCCCAAATAATAGTGTTTATCTGATACCAATAAGAAATTATATCCCATTATCAGCCACTGTAAGATGAGCAAGTGGAATTATTCTTCTAAGCAATTCTCCTTATCAATAATATAAGTTGCAATTATTAGTTAAACAAATTTTCCCAATTTTGGCTGATCACAGTAAACATCTTTGTTTTAAACTCACATCAATGGTTAATTTTCATGAGTATATTAGTGTTAATTGAGCCAAAAATACATCTTTCAACTGGATATCAAAAGATAATCACCTTTGGGGTGTCTGAAAATATGAAACATTGAAAACTAAGTAATTCTGTATGTCAGGAGCTATGATTATTATATGAAAACCATACTGTTAGGTTGTCCTTTTTAAAAAACATGACATACCAAATTGCTGAAAAGTGGTGTTTACCACTGTAGCATTTCATTCTTACTTGTCATGTTAAATCTTGTCACTTTTTGTTATGTTGTTTCTCATCGTATTGCAGTTGGATGTGACACATTCAGTTACGTGATATGACTCATTGCAACCTGAGAAATCATAAATTGGTTGGAAAAAAATGTTACTATAGAGGAAGAAGCTTTTCAGAAGCTTTCTTGGTGGAATATATGTTAGTGACATCACTCTCATAAATTAGTAATCTTTTACATATCCTACACTTCATTCTGATCCCCTACTCTTGACTATTTATTGTCAGAAGTTATTAGTGGTTTGTGCCTTTAAAAAATCTACATAGACGTCATATATAGTTATACTTTACAAATGTAAAGTACGTATAAAATGAACATTATCTTTTGACTTTATGGCCACAGTATAATGTTATCCCAGTACCTTTCTATCACGGACCTAGGCTGACCTAGTTTTGCAGAACGTGATCTTAGATTCTTAGGAGCAGAAGTTAGGTATACTTGAGTTCTTGCTAGCAAATTTTTGTGGAAGCTGTTTCTGGAGTAAATTGTAGGTACACTCAGAGAACCTAATAAACAGATTGTAGCAATTAAGCTGATAGATCAGAAAGTTACAGAATCACAGAATCACACAATGGTTGAGGCTGGAAGGGAACTCTAGAGGTCATCTGGTCTAACTGCCCTGCTCAAGCAGGGCCATCTAGACCAGGTTGCCCAGGACCATGTCCAAACAGCTTTTGAACATCTCCATGGATGGAGACTCCACATCAGCTATGGGCAACCTGTGCCAGTGCTCAGTCACCCTCACAGTAAAAAAAGAGTGTTTGGTTGTGTTCATATGGAACCTCCTGCGTTTCAGTTTGTGCCCATTGCCCTGTCATCAGGCACAGCTGAAAAGAGCCTGGCTCTGTCTTCATTACACCCTATCTTCAGGTATTTATATACTTCAGTAAGATCCCCCCAAGCCTTCTCTTCTCCAGGCTGAACAGTCCCAGCTCTCTCAGCCTCTCCTCATAGGAGATATGCTTAATTCCCTTAACCATCTTAGCAGCCCTTCACTGGACTCTCCCCAGTAGCTCCATGTCTCTCGTGTACTGGGGAGCCCAGAACTGGATACAGTACTCCAGAGTAGGCCTCAACAGTGTTGAATAAAGGGGAAGGATCACCTCCCTCAACCTGCTGGCAACATTACTCCTCATGCAGTCCAGGATCTTTGCCTCAAGGACACATTCCTGGCTTATGTTCAACTTGGTGTCCACTGGGACCCCCCAGGTCCTTTACTGCAAAGCTGCTTTCCAGTTGGTTGGCCCCCAGCATAATACTGATGCATGGGGTTGTTCCTCCCCAGGTGCAGGACTTGGCACTTCCCTTTATGGAACTGCAGAAGGTCAGGGACTTCCTGTCAGCCCATTTCTCCCACCTGTTGAGGTCCCTCTGAATGGCAGTACAACCCTCTGGTGTATCAGCCACTCCTCCCAGTTTTGTGTCATCAGCAAACTTGCTGAGGGTACACTCTGCCCCATCATTCAGTTCATTAATGAAGGTATTAAAAAGAATCAGACCCAGTATTGACCTCTGAGGTACACCACTAGTTACAGGCCTCCAAGTAGACTTTATGCCTCTGATTGCCACCCTCTGGGCCCATCTGTTTAGCTAGCTTTCAATCCACCTCACTGTCTGCTCATCCAGCTTCTTCATCAGCTTCTCTATGAGGATCTTATGGGAGACAGTGTTGAAAGCATTACTGAAGTCTACATAGAACAAAATCCATTGCTCTCACCTCATCTACCAAGCTAGTCATATGTAACTTCTTGAGTGCATGGAACTTGAAAGTTGCAAAAACATAAAAGTGATATGACTTATACCATTTCTTTCTCATCAGTAAGGGCCTACATGAGTTCACTAGAGCTTCTCCTGTGAAGCAAGCTGTATGATAACTTTTTCTCTGATCCAAGGTCTGCGGTCCAAATCAGAACTTTTGAGTTTTTAATGTTACCACCATACCATTGGCAGAAAAGGGATGGCATGGCTACACTGAGCCCACAGAAGTATGCATGCTAGCATCTGAATCTTTTTATGAATGTCAGACGAGCTCCCTACTTTTTTCATTAAGCCCCTGTCACAGCACTCAAAATATAGTCTTAAAAATCTGAGCTAGAACTACAGCACTGAAAGTTTCTGCTAAAATTAATAAATACATTTTACTTGCATTTCATTTGCCAAGAATATTGTAGAGAAAATTTCATTCTGGTTTCCATGGGAACACTCATAAATGTATGGGGATTCAAAATCTAAAGTGGTTGGTGAAAAAGTTGTGAAAATAAAGTGCGTTTGCAGTTTTTCTTCCTTGATAAATGTATGGAGAATGAAAACCTTTGACAAGAAAGAAGTGAAAGCATATGATTTTCTAGACATATGGGAAACGTGTGCAAACTCAGAAGGCATGAATTATTCCTCTTGAGCAAAAAAGGCTTAGCAGATGTTAGTGTGCAAGGACCGTGTAAACATTCTGGGGGCTTAAAGAAGGGTAATTTTAAAAATTCATCAATAGGAATAAAGACACGTGAAACTGCAAACCAAATATTTTTACAAAATTCACAGGTAATAAGTATTTCACTAGTTACTTTTCTCTGTTTTTTTTGAGCACGTGCCAGTAATTTCCCATGAAAGGTACTGATCAGCAGGAATATGGGTTATATTCTAGAAAGCGTTGTCATTCTTGATCATTACAACTTACAAAGATTTTATTGTTTTAAGTACATTAATCTGAGGATCAGACCCAGCTGTTCAGGGGACAGGGCAGGCTGTCAGCTGTAATTGCATCACATGACCAGAAGCACATATACCCCATTGAGCATTGTTGGTGGAGAGATAGGAAATTAACTCTTCCAGCACATCCCTACCTGCCATCCATGAAACTTGACTAAAATTTGTCTATGCAGTGAAGTAACTAGGAGGCATTTTGCTCAGAAGGAATTATATGTCCATGTGATAAATTAGAATATACAGGAGGGAGTAAAGATGTTGTTAATCTAAATGGAGATAAACCCCAAATATTATTTGTGAAATGTACATCTTGAGTTATATTTAAAATGTTTCAGCTCCTCTCAAGTATTTTGAAGAAAACCTGGATTTTAGGAATGGAAAATGGGTCTCTGACAGAGCTAGAAACTGTTAATAAAAGTTTTATCTACAACTTCTGAGGAAATATTCTGTGGTAGAGAATATTTTCCAGAACCTTTTAGTTTGTATAATTAGCTTCCTGCTCTACCAACTCCTCTTTCAATCTGAGGCACATCTGTTTAGGTGGGAGATAAGACTCCAAATAAAGAAAACAGCTCTCTTTGGGTTCACAGGCTTCATCAGAGGTTGGAACATGCTGTGGAGTGCAGTTTTTGTAGTATCATTATGGCTATTACACTTCGGCACATTCTTCACCTGTTAAATGCTTGAGGGTTTTTGTGCCTTCTTTCTCTGGATATGTTATATAGTGACAAAAACTTGCCTCTGAAGTAATGCCAATACAGTATGATAACTCAAAAATATGAGGTCTCTGTCAATTAAAGCAATATGGGAACCCACTACATGCATTCATTAATGGAATAAGAATAAGTAATTAACTCTCAGTTTTCAGGTTTCCAGTAAAAAACACTTCTCACAAGTAAATATTATAGACAGCCACTACATTGCCCTTAAAAGTGAAATATATGTTACGTGTATAAATAATAGCATCCTGCTAAATGTAATATGAAAATTCAACCTGGTATATCAGCATTAGATTGAGTGCCGTTCACAACACTGACATGACTATAAAGACTCCCTAAGGTTAAATTGGGCTCCTGCACTGAAATTCTAATTAGAAATATTAGTGCTCCAACTCTGTGTAAGTGCATGTGTGTTTAATTATTTTCCCTTTTTACCTTACATCTTTCATTATTCTGTAGTCCTTTTCTTCCTCCTTTCTTGCTGTTTTCAAGCAACCCAATCTCCTCACTTAATCTAAGTGTAGGACCTTTCTTTAAGTTGGCATTAATTGACAAGCAGTGTTTAATTATTATTTTTCATCTCTGAAGAGACCTGATATTAACTCACCAAGGGCCCTAGACAGTGTCTCAGCCCTTTGACTCATGTGGCACAGCTCTGCCATCTTCTGACATATCTATTCTCTTGTCAGTAAGACAATCATTTTCCTTAGTGTAAAACCAACAATATTTTCTCTATACTTTGTCTTTAGGAATTTCCTACCTATCTAATAGAAGACAAAATAACATTTTTAATGGAGGATAGAGTGAGTTAGTCTGTACCTGAAAGATGTGTTTAAACTGTGTAGGACAGCCGGTTTCTTTATCACACTAAATGACAATTGAGAAACCTTAATTCCACAAATATGAGTACAGTACCTAAGCTATCACAAGAGCATTCTGTTTAGCGTTATTTTCCACTACTACATCTCGCTCTTCAAAGAGTATAATCATTTCTTAAATTATTCATGTCTAATATAAATTTGTTTCATTTTATTAAAGAAATGTAGTGAACTAAATCTGATTTTGTGTAGAGTAATTCCAGTGTAAATTCACTGTCTGTAACAAAATATTTTCTATTCTAAAAGGTCTCAACTGTGGTGGAGAAGATGCAGTGTATAAATTCAATTTTGATAAATCAAAATTCCTTGTAGAAAATGCTTAAAATTTACAATTTTCCTCTCATAGTATCAAATATTATTAATTTTAAATCAGGAATCTCCCCAATATCCTTAATGAAACTCCAGCACACAAGAAAAAGTTTTCAAACAGTTCTCAGCAGGTACAGATTTATTAGTGAAATTAAACGGTCAGTGTGAGTCATTTGGGCTCAGAATGAAATACTAAAAATTGGACTTGTTTTTTGATCAGTATTGAGACTCATGTTTATTTGCATTGAAAATATATTGAAGTGCAAATATATTGAAGTGGAACAGATAAAAACATGTACATGAGTCCTGGAGTAACTCATTTCCTTTCCTGGGCAAAGCTAAATTATAAGGTTTAAAAACTCCATTTACTTGCTGAATTGTCAAACCTTTGCTTTCTTCAGCATTGATGCACCCAAAGCGTATTCAAGACTTTTCTCTACCTATAGGCTATTTTTGAGTGCTATCATTTCTTAGGACAGACCTCCAAATGGAACACATGCACTGCCTTTCTCTATAGCTCTGTTTCTTCTCAGCCCCAATAAAAGAGAAGAAACACAAGACAACCTCTCCAGCCGCAGGAAAGTCATAACCCCAGCTATCCTTTGGTAAAAGGCTCCTCACCACTTGTTCTTAACCTATTCCTGCTCTATTCTGTAAAGGGAACCATGACATGGCTAAATAAGAGTCTGAAAATATTCTGCATACCTGTTTAAAAATATGTTAAATACTAGACAATGCCATAATCAATTCATCCTCTGTCCTTAAACTTTATTAGAAGGTAACATTAGGTTCCCAAAAAACACACTTGATCCCCATAAAATATTTAGCTTGGGGAGTCTAATCAGTACAGACCCAACTAAACACTGTCCTGAAAAAGTCCACAGGTATTTCATCTGAAAAGCTGCAGATGGAATACCAAACAAAACCAGAATTTTCCTTAGGGCTAGATATGTGGAAGCTGGGTAGTCCATAATGCCTGCAAGTAAATCCAGAAGTGGCCTTCACAAATATAATTTTTGTTTAAACTGTTGTGGTTCATCAGTTTGATTTATACCTGTTTGTCTGAATATATGGAACAGATCTATCCAGGTGTTTTTTTTTATTTTCCAAGTATGACCATGAACTCCATATTCAGTGGTCTTACATGCAAGTTTATTGCTGAAATCAGAAATTCGCTTAAGTTTGGGTAATCCACATGCAAGTTCTCTGTGATATATGTGATTATTTTTAAAAGATATAGAGCAGACTGGTGGTTGATAATAATTCTTGGAACTTGACCCTGCTTACATTACTATTTATTTTTAGAATTTGTGACCTTTTGGAATAATATTTTTATAAGTGCAATAAGATCTTCTAGTGTGTGAATTAATGTTGTACTGATGGAGCAGAGTTGATTGCACTCAGCCTTTAGCTTCATTCGCAGCAACACATTAGTTGTGAATTAGTGTGCAATAATTCATACCCTGTTGTGTCTTAGGTCTAAATATAACATTTGTTCAGGTTTAGAAATACAACCTAATGGCACTAATATTTTCAAATCAAGAAGCCCCCCCTTAGTATTTTCATTTCAAATATGTTGTTTTAGCTGCCATATGTTACAGTAATAACAGTTTATTAAATAGTGACATAGACTTCAGCCTAGCTTCTACACACATACACGTTCCTTCTGTACAGATACTTTCCATACCCAAGATGTTGGGATCCAGTGACATGAAAGGCGATCTAAGAGTCTCTGATTGAAACAATCATACTGTATGGTCAGTCTACCTTTTATGCTTTATTTTTACTTTATTTATGATTGAAGACGTGTTTCATAAAAAAAAAAATACAAAATTATTTGGGAAAAACATCTGCATTATTTTTCAGACAGAGAACACAATGAAAAACCAGGCTAAATATTAGTCACAAGGAGTCTTCAGAAATCTAAACCTACCACTTAGGTTCCTAGAATTGTCACATGATCCTCAAAGTCTTCATTAAAGTCCCCTAGACAAGCAAGTGTGGCAAGATGACACTCAAAGAGGATTTCCTCATAGGTCTGGCTAAAAGTCAGGAGAAGGCTAAAGTTTCTCATATCACTGTGGTACTAGCTTCTCTCCTAATGAAGATTTCATCACTCACATGGAATTAATTAGAACTGGCAACGCTGAATTCTGCAAAGTGGCGTGGTACCTAAGGCTGGTCTGAAGGCCTCTATTGAATTTAGGTCTGACACACAGGCAGTCTTTAGCACTGTAAAAAATTGAATCCTCATGTCTCTGAGGCTGACAGATGCCCTGCCCATTAGACTGTTTGGTATGTTTTTTTTAATAGACTAAAATTCTATGGAGATTGAAAAATTAGAAAGTAGGAGCAGCTAAAGAACCTATGTAGATGATGAAGAAATGTCAGGAAATCAAAGAGAAGTTCATGCATACCATCTGGAACACAGGGTTCAAGATCAAGCCTTGCAGTAATACAAGAGGACTGAACTATCTAATTTGGTTTCTAAAACTATCCAGCAAGTAGGCTTAACAGACAACAGGAGCTCATATGGTAAGCAGTACAGTAACTCTGATGACTCAGTGGAAGCATTTCCTAAAGTTTCCTATACTCAACACGTCACAGTTCTTTTTGAAATGTTCTAAAATGAAAAGTAATATTAGACCATTCTATTTCTAGCACCTGTTCAGTTCCAGATCTAAGAATGTTCTTGCATCTACGCTGAGCAACAGAACAGATGTAACAGACTAGTCTACCCTTACAGAAAAAGCTATGTAGGTACTTAATCCAAAATTCTGCGATGCCTCTTTGCAGTGTTTGGTTGTATGAATTTTCTCCTGTTTCGCATGTCTCATAACTATGTGGTCTGAATGGCTGTCACAGTTCATTTTTTCTGCACATTACTCTCTTGTAAGATGAGCAAAACTGACTCAATAGCAAAAATGGTTGCCTTTGCTCTGGTAGTAGAAGCAAGTGTTGTGGATTGGGCTGCACTACAAGAGAGCCATAGACTTTCTACACATGAATGTACAAAAAAGTGGAAGTACTGCTATCATATAGGTTGCCATAATTTGTGCTAGTTTCAGCTAATCAGCATAGGGAACAAAGAGCAAAGAGGGTATTGTAGTATGCACGGTAGATTTCCATGGAGTTGTTTTCTGCTATCTAGATTGTGTCTATGGCTTCCCTGGTGTACCCAATATTCACTACTGTTGTTATCCATCCTAGCTAGGGTAAAGCTAATGTAGTTGGGCCCATCCATGCTACCTTACAGTTGCATTTTTTTCTGTAACTCTTCTGTCCAAAGCAAGGCTTGGTGCTTGACTAATGTGACTGATCACAGTGTCTATAGCAACAAATTTCACTGATGTCAGTTTAATTGATAGTGTAAAACAAGAACATTTGCTAGAATTTTGAACTCTGCATTTCTCTTCCCTTTGCTCCGCTTCCCTTTCCTTTTCTTCTTCTCCTTTCCCTTCCCCCTTCTCCTTTATTCTTCCTTTTCCCCTTTCCACTTCCCCATTCCCATTCCCTTCCCTCTTCCCTTCCCCACTCCCTTCCTTTTTCAGTTCTTCCCTTAGAGGTACTATCCAAAGCAGAATCTGAATTATGCAGCTTGCTTTATTTCTCTGAATATCTGCTGAACTGTCTCCTGTCATAGCTCAAGTTAGAATTTATTAATACTGAGTTTAAAGGATACAAAGAGAGTTTTTGCAAATATACCACAGACAAAGAGGTATTAGGGATGCAAATCTATTACTAAATTAGGGTGGGCTTGAAATTTTTCATGTTTTTAAGTGCTCTACTGGATTTGATTGCAAGATCAGTGCCGTCAAGAAGAGTCACCAAGTCATTAAGATGCTGATGAAATGGAAGAGGTAGGAAAATTGGGCTGTGTAGACAAATGTGGAGGTACTAAGTGGCGAAGTGAATTTCATTACTCAGTTATTTTTTACAAGTCATGATGACTTCATGAGTTATACTCTTTGAAATAAGTGACTAGAGTACATAGAACCAGAGCTGTTTGGAAAAAAATGTCTTCAGAATGCATGAAAAAGAATATAGCTTTTGGCCTCTGTCAACTCCCTTTGCTAATCCCCACTTTAGAGTGATTTTGTTGGACACACAGTAATCCTGGCCCTTATTGCCAAGAAATCTAATATCATCCTAATTTATAAGAAAAATCAAATATTAAGAGAAAAATCATTCAACTGCTAATTGAATTGAGCAATAAAAAGAATTTCCTCAAAGAAAATTATTTCACACTTGATTGCTTTTTTTAGCTGAATAACAAAACCAATAGATGAAGATATTGCAGTTGACTCTACATGTTATAACTGTCATTGAACCATTTATTAGATACAAAATTTTTCATGAAACATTAGGTAAATAACGATCCTTGTCAGACAGAGTTCTGCAACCAAAACACATGAAAATAAACTGGTTTTAGGTCTCATATTACCTAGTGATGCTCCTGAAGGAAGGATTTGCAGCATGTCATTGTATGTAGAGATGACATTATGACTGCCAAGAGCCTCGAAAGCTAATAATAGGAAACAAAAAAAGAACGATCTAGTATGTATAAAGCAATTTATTCATCTGGAGAGATTATTTCAAAACTATTGAATGTAAAGATCAAATGGTTTTATACAGAAAGTCTACTGTGAATTTTCAGTCAATGCTATTTTATCTGGTGCATGCAAAACCTAGGAGGCAATAGCACTAATTAAGGAGCTAAATTCAGTAATGACACAAGGCAGATTATAAAGTACATTCTGTGCAGGTATCAATTCTATATTTAGAGCAGAGCTAGTTGGGTGATAGGCGCACTCTAAATGCTAATAAGAAAGGAAAGATTAGATAAGAGGAACAGACCTATTTAATTGGTTGCCATTATGACAGATAACAGAGGGTATTTGTCTCAATGGTTTTTCCCATCTAACTCATTTTATTCATGGAAATGGTTTCCACATGTGAACTGAGAAACTGAGTATTGTTTTCCTCATTGTACAATATGCTAAGGGCAAAATCTTCCTTGCCTTATACAACAGGAATAGACCCGCCCCAATTGTCTTCAGGCCAGTTACACTCTCCAAAAGTAGTGCATGGCTTTTCTCTGGTTCGCAGTATCTGGTGGTGGGGGTTCAAGATTTAAAGAGAAGTTGTAGTAGAGCAGTGAGAGATGGAGTAAGAGAGGGCTGGAATAAGGTTATCTGTTTTCAGATAATTTGGGGACTCCTGTGCATATAAACAATAATTACATTCAGGCTTTGAAGAATGAGGTAGGATTGGCTATTATATGGTGTGGGAGGGAAAACAGAAGGATGGAGTTTACAGGAGCACGTTAATTCTGTAGGAATAATCATGCTTTATCACCCTTGAATTTTAAAAACAGTTCAATTATGCTAGTAACTTCAGGTTCAGAGTATTTGCTTTAATACTTTTCCTTGACTTTGACTCAGAAGTCTACATCTTCTAAGGAAGTGGGCAGGCTAACATATCTTAATGAGTTTCCTTTACTACTGTTCAAAAAGCTCTTTAAAATAGTTTTTGCTTGGCTCCTAGATAATCTGCTACTGCTATGTTTGTTGCTCTGCAAGCAGTAGGCCCAGAGAGAGCTATCCTCAAGGTCAGCATTATTCAAAAAACCTGTGCACATCCATATAGAGTAGTAGGCAGTGTTATCCTCTGTTAGCCGACGGGAACCAGAGGGAAGCTGTGGTAACTGAAGCAGTCTGTGATTAGAACTGAGATGCAATTCCTTGCTCCAAGGCCTATATCCAGACCATGAGACCATTTCTTTTACATCTTTCTCTTTAACCTGTCAAACTGAGATACTTCCCATGGTAGTTGTTTTGATACTAAACTGACACATTCAGATATCACTTTCTATGTGAATTCTTACTCAGTGTTTTGCAGTAATAGTGACAACATCAATATTTAAAAATAAACAACTTGTTTAGTTTTATGTTTGTTAAATAAAGGCTTGTCCTAAAAAAACCAGCTCTTAAAATTCATTAAATTCCATGAATGAATGTCTCATTAAGTACAAAATGTCATTTAAATTGGAAAATGATTACCTCCCACATTGTTACAGCTACTGCTACAAACCAAACAATTTCAACAAATCTTTTCTGCATGCTCTCATCCCGCAACAATATCTGGCTTTCTCTCACTATATTGCTCATCACTGGCAATTTCTTGCCCCATTCTAGCACGCATTCTAGCATGCATTGTGGCAGCTGAGGAATATTTAAGGTTGGAATATAGCCTGGAGCTTAATGTTGAAGTGGGCCTTTTTATGTGAGAGATGTTTAAAAAAAATTAAAAAGCTAAATTTTAACTCCCAGTTATACAGAGTCTGGTTGGAATAGAGTTAACTTTCTTCATAGCAGCCCTTTTGGTGCTATGTTTTGGAGTTGTGGTTAAAACAAATGTTCATAACACACCAATGTTTTGGCTATTGCTGAACAGTACGGCACTCTGCTTCTGTCAGTGAGTAGGGTGGGAATGGGCAAGAAGTTGGGAGGAGACACAGCTGGGACAGCTGACCCAAATTGGCCAAAGGGATATATTCCATACCATATAGCTTCATGCTCAACAATAAAAACTGGAGGTAGAGGAAGAAGAAGAGGCATTTTGTCTTCCAAGGATGCCATTGCTTGGACAACAGCTGGGCATTAGTCTGATTGTGGGAGGTGCTGAGTAACTGCCTTTGCATCAATTGATTTTTCTCTTTCTTTCACTTATTAAACTGTCTTTATCTCAACCTATGAGTTTTCTCACTTTTGTTCTTCCTATTCTCTCCCCCATCCTGCTGGGGGTTGGAGTGAGCGAGCGGCTGTGTGGGTGCTTGGCTGCTGGCTGGGGTCAACCCACCACACCTGCAGACATTTCCTTGAGTTCATGCAGCATGGGCTGTTTCAACCTGTCAGGAACTCTTGGATGAGAGCAGATAGGACAGCCATAAATCTCTGTCATTAGAAACAAACACATTGTAGTTAAGTATAACAGAGTTCTTAGACTTTCCAGTGTATGGTAACCAATGACAAACTTGGAGGTACAGCTTGAAGATTTAGTGGATTTATAAAAATAAAAGCTTTCTTTTCTCTGATGTGTAATTTTGCTTTTCCTCCAAAGACTAAGGAAGATGTTCTTTAAATATGAAAAGTGATTAGTATACTTAAGATCTTCCTCTTCATTTGCAGCAAACTCCAGTTCACAAGGCTATGTCTAGCTGAAAAAGAAGAGTACTGTATGAAGAAAAGAAGGCAATATTGGTCAAGAGCACTGTTAACCCCCTAATTTCATAAAAATAGTAAAGTAGCTTTAGAATTAGAATTGCAAATATAGGGAAAAAAATTGGTAAGTTGCTCAAACAAAGCTAGTTGTACCCACAGCCATGGTAATTACATGCCTAAATTAAGGCTTCTATATCTTGGATTATGAATGCAGTCTTGAAGCCCTCAGGAGTATTTTCAAGATAGAAGGGCTTTGGGTAACATCAGAGATGTCAGATAGGCACAGCTGCCGATCCCAAAGTTAGTTAAATCACAACAGCATAAGGTGAAAATAATGAATATGGGATATTGCAAAGTAAATGAAACACTGTTAAGCACTAAGTAGATTTGAATAGCCTTAAAGAGCACATATAAATATTTCAAGTTCAATAAAAATAATCCACACCATTTATAATTATACCAATTTATGAATGTATAGTCTAGAAAATGTTTATTTTTTATTATTTTCTTAGATAATATTGGGTTTTTTTTAGCTCTTATTTTACTGATGATAGTGCTGAACACTCTGTAGGAGATACTAGGCACGTATTAATACTAGATAAATGTAGTGCTATATCTGTACATAGTAAATTCCAGGTACAAGGTGTTACTGTGCACAAATTATCAATGTGTTCCTTGAATTGCATCTCCTCTGTCTTTTATGGCTCTACTTTTATTGTTCTTTATCTTTAATTTTGAATGTAAAACACCACTTCTAGTGTTTATTAGTGGAGATTTCATGTATACCTCAGTTTTTAGCTATTATTTTTCCTAAAGCACTTGGTAGTATGCAGATATGTGATTCTTGCTCCAATACAATATTATCCATTTTTTACCCCGTAAATATATTATGTTTTCCCTGGGTTTTCCCAGCCATCACTTTTTTTTCCCCTGAAGATCATTACTTTAAAATGGGTCCTCATTTCTCCTCTGTTGTGCTCTTTTCTAGTGGGTGAGTATGAGAGAGACCTGAAAGGCTCACTTTCATACCCATTGCCATTCACTTACCAAAGATCTCAGTGTTGCTACCAGAGCATAAGATTACTGAGGTTTGTCTTTTTTGTTTCTCTGAGGGCTGGGGATAAGAGTATAGTATGGCAAAAAATAACCAGAAGAAATTCCTTCACTGTTGAAAGTAATGCATAGCTCAGTAAATATTTGCAAGCAAAAGTATCTCTCAGGGCTCAGTGCAAGCCAGTGAACAGTTCAGTCATTTCTGCTTTATTGTTTTTTTACATGAGTAACTACAGTCCAAAACAATTTCCATATGACTTAGGATCTGAGATCATAGTTCTTTGCAGCATTGCCAGCTTTATTCAATGAGTGGGATGATTTCTGGCAGTTAAATTTAAACTCAAATGTCAATTAAAGGACACCAGAGGAAGTCTGTGCATGAACTAGATCCATATTTTACTGAGGATAAGTTGAGTAGGCCCACTTATATTGTGACTATCCAGTCTCATACAACACAGCAAGTGCACTATTTATCAATAGAAAGTTGACTTTACTTGATAGGAAGTGACAATATACAACAAAATGGGGTTTTTTCAGGATATATTCAAGTTCACTTTTTCATCATTATAATCCATGATCAGAAAGAGTGTAATGCAATTATCAGTTATCAAAAAACCTGTCAAATCTACATAGGGAATTAACTGCTTAAAAATGAAATAAATAGACTATTCGGAGCCATCCATTCAAAATGCTGTGCAAAACACAGATGTCACCATTGTCATGGAATATAACCCTACCTACTGTATTTCTTTTCATTGTGACAAGCGTACCATTTTTATCCCTCAAAAAACAAACAAACAAACTCCCTTTCGAGTGCTTCTAAAATTTGAGTGAACTTGTAAAAAGAGCATCTGCTTCTTTAAGCAATAGTAAGGTAATGCTGTTTAGAAATATTTTTATTGATATGATAATTCTGTAATGATTGATTGATTTAATCTAGTTAGCCTGAATTATTTTCAAAGAGATTGGCTTCAGGGATAGGTCTTCTTTTTTTAAAAATAGTACCCATTTAGCTGGTTCCACTTGAAACACACTTCATAGTAATAAGCTGGTTAGAAATGTTGAAATACTATGGCTTAAAAACTGAACCCAACCTTTAATTGTCAAGTATGGGTATATTTTCTGTCTCGGAAGTTTACACGGTTTCTTTCTCTACCTTTGAACTTTTCTTAACATCCAGAAATTTTTCATTCTTCATGCCTACTGAAGATGGGGAGAGAGGAAGTAGATCAGGCATGACAAGGCACCCAGTATCACAGTGGTTCTTCTTTCCTGCTTGTCATAAGAACATACAATTGACTAGAACTAGAACAGTATCGGAAGATTGACTGGGAAAGAAAGCTACCAAAACAGCTGACTAATGTTCAGAGAACTGGTGAGACAAAAGAGTAAGGCAGCCATCCAAAAATGTCAGGGTCCTGTGTGCAACAGACGACTCTGCAATCTCTTCCCCCTGCCCCACCCCACCTCAGAGGTTTAATTGCATGTGTTCGAGGTCATCTTTGATACAGTGCAGCTGTACAGTCTTGGATCAGGCTACAGGGAAAAGAGCAGTATGAGAAAGAGCTGTGAGAAGCCTCATCTTCCCATTTTGCCTGAGAGCCAGATTTAAGCTGAGGCCTTCACCCTTGCACCTTGCAGAGCTATGCTGCAGGTAAGCGTGCACCTTGACAAGTCAGAAGTCAACCTTAACTTTCTGGCTTAATGTCAGACCTGCCCCATCGTTATGGGCTTGTTTGACATCACTCAACTGTTGGCTGATCCTGGTTAACATCACCAGACCCACTCTGCTCTTTTTGCTCAGGTACTGGGGGAACTGCAGCCCTTGTGGGTGAAGTCATAGCCCTGTACCTGCCTTGCTGTCATCAGCTCACCTTCCCTTGCAGAGTAGCCTGCTCTTGCTGCTTGTTGACCTGAAAAAAAGCCATATTAGAAACGGGTTGTATGACTTTTACTTACTTTAGCATCTAGAATATAGGAATAAGGTCCTGTAAGGTGAGGTAATCATCTTCATTCTGTCATACACAGAAAGCATCTTTGTATGCAAAAACCTTCACTTTTTATCAAAAACTCTGTAGGCAGATTTTTATTCCTTTCATCCTGAAACTAAAGGCAGCAGAAAATAAGCAGATGGGAAATATTTATACCATTATCTTAAAGATCCAAGGAAGCGAAAATAGGAATTTCTTTCTCTGCTTGGGAACACAAAGGCAAAATCATTAAAAAGTGGATTTTTTTTCTTGTTTACATGATGGAGAAAGAGGGATTATAACATAAGGCACATCAAATACCACCACTGGCCAGTGGGAAATACCACAGAACTTTCAGTTCAAACACCAGCCTGGCAATCAAGAGCCAAACAGTGAGTAGTGTGAATACTGATTCAAACTTTAGACTGGATTTTGATCAGCCAGAAGTACTAATAGAAATTCAGATAACTGTTTCTTCAATTCCCTTTTTTAAGACAAGGAAGCCCATCAGTTCAGATGGATCATCGTATATTATCTCTTCTCATTTTACATTTTTACCATTTCAGTGTATTAATTATAAATATAAAAGTATTTTTCCAGGTTGTATTGTGTTAAATATGAGTACAGAATAAAAACACACAGGAATTTTGTGAACTGTTGCTGGATGTTTAGGACTCATTTTAGCATGGAAAGATTAGTTAATCTTGAAAGTTGAGTTCTTACTTTGTATTAGTGCTGCACTCATGCAACAAGAATATCCTACAGTAAATGCCATGGGCTCCAATTTATACTGGGAAAATGGCAAACCTCAGGCAAATGAACTTAATCATAACTTGCATTTCTAGGAAACATACCATGTCAAGATTTTTGTCTGTAAATGTTAACTTAATTCCAATAATCAGTTAAGTGTATTAGATAAATTGAAGAATATAGTTATATCAATGGAAGATGTGCAAAAGGTGCATCATCATGTTTCTAATACCTTAGCTGAATCCGTTAAAGATGCCAGGATGAGTGCCACAAGTAAAAAAAAGGGATGCTTGCAGAAATAGGTTCTTATAGACCAGCATCTGCAAGAGTCCTTTAAATTACCCTTTTTCTTAATATCATTTTGAAATTCAAGTTAATAGAATAAAATTTTTTAGTTAGAGGGTGTGGAGAATCTGGTACTCAAGCAGATGTGTTCATCAGCAGAAACTTGCTAATGACAAGTTTTATGGTGGTTTTCATATCAAATTTAAGTTTCCCTTTACTGAAATTTAAAGATATGAAAGCACTACTTTTACTTTTCAGATATATTGGACATAGACTTCATACCCTCCATATTTGGGCCACTAACATCCATATTTCACCAAAATTTCTGCAACAACATGACATTCTATCTCAGTGATGAGGCCTTTTCCTGTCAAGTCACACTGGGATCAAGTCTTTCATCAGTCCTGCCAAAAGAGTGATCTAGGCAGTAAGTACAAGGTTGACATGAAAATAATATACAGCTCTACTTGCCCACCACCACACCATGCATACTCCTTGACTCCACTGTGATCCAGTCATAGAATCATAGAATCATAAAGGTTGGAAAAGACCTCTAGGATCATCAAGTCCAACCATCAACGCAACACCACCATGTCTCCTAAACCATGCCCTGAAGTGCCACGTCTACGTGTTTTTTGAACTCCTCCAGGGATGGTGACTCCATCACCTCTCTGGGTAGCCTGTTCCAGTGCCTGACCACTCTTTCAGTAAAGAAATTTTTTCTAATATCAAATCTAAATCTCCTCTGGTGCAGCTTGAGGCCGTTTCCTCGCGCCCTATTGCTAGTAACTTGGGAGAAGAGACCAACACCCACCTCGCTACAACCTCCTTTCACGTAGTTGTAGAGAGTGATAAGGTCTCCCCTCAGCCAACTCTTCTCCAGACTAAACAACCCCAGTTCCCCCAACCTCTCCTCATAAGACCTGCTCTCCAGACCCTTCACCAGCTTTGTTGCCCTTCTCTGGACACGCTCCAGCACCTCAATGTCTTTCTTGTACTGAGGGGCCCAAAACTGAACACAGTATTCAAGGTGCGGCCTCACCAGTGCCGAGTACAGGGGGACGATCTCTTCCCTTCTCCTGCTGGCCACACTATTCCTGATACAAGCCAGGATGCTGTTGGCCTTCTTGGCCACATGGGCACACTGCTGGCTCATGTTCAGCCAGCTGTCAGCCAGCACCCCCAGGTCCTTCTCCACCAGGCAGGTCTCCAGCCACTCTTCCCCAAGCCTGTATTGTTGCATGGGGTTGTTGTGACCGAAGTCCAAGATACAGCAGTTGGCCTTGTTAAACCTCATACAATTAACCCCAGCCCATCGATCCAGCCTATCCAGATCCCTCTGCAGAGCCTTCCTACCCTCAAGCAGATCGACATTCCTACCCAATTTGGTGTCATCTGCAAACTTACTGAGGGTGCACTCGATCCCCTCATCCAGGTCATTGATAAAGATATTAAACAAGACTGGCCCCAACACTGAGCCCTGGGGAACACTGCTTGTGACTGGCTGCCAATGGATTTAGCTCCATTCACCACAACTCTTTGGGCTCAGCCATCCAGCCAGTTTTTTACCCAGTGAAGAGTACATCTGTCTAAGGCAGCTTTCTAGGAGGATGCTGTGGGAGACAGTGTCAAAGGCCTTGCTAAAGTCCAGGTAGATGACATCCACAGCCTTTCCCTCATCCACTAGGTGGGTCACCTGGTCATAGAAGATCAGGTTGGTCAGGCAGGACCTGCCTTTCATGAAGCCATGCTGGCTAGACCTGATCCCCTGGTTGTCCTGCACATGCCTGGTGAGCTCACTCAAGACGAACTGCTCCATAATCTTCCCCGGTACCAAGGTTAGGCTGACAGGCCAACGTTCAGACAAAACAGAACATGTAGCTGAAGCTGAACGCAAGCAAGTCAAAGCTAATGCTACGGGCAGAGAATGAAGTCTCTGTAGAATTTGTAACTATATTTTTGCCTACTTCATCAGATTTAAACCTGCAGTTGAAAATGTTTTTATGAATATCTTTACATATGTTTTGCAGGCAGACCAAAGTTTGCTTTACTCTACTATAAGCCTGGATGGCTTAGCATAGCACAGCGCTAAAGAAAATACACTTTGCTTTCAATCTGAGCTTATTGGGTTAAAAATAAGCTGGAGCCAAGGTGGATCCAGCAACAGGCTCACATCTTGCTGGAGCACTGTGGATGGAGTAAGCTCTGGTGTGCCTGCAAAAGATGCCCCGTATCCTTTCTCTAGATTCCATTAACACTTTTGTTGCATGTAATTGTCAGTAGCCAGGAAAGTCCATATCAGGGAGCAGCAAGAGCAGGCTGTCCTGCAAGGGCAGGGGAGCGAGAAGCTGAGCGTGATAACAAGGCAGACAGAGGTCTCGCTGACAAGGGTCCCACAGCACCCAAACAAGGTGAGAAGAGCAGGTCCGGTGAGAGTAATCAGTTGCAACCAAGAGTCCAAATCACTAGTCAAGTTCTTGGTGATGAGGCAGGTCCAAGGTCAAGCTGGGAAGCTGAATCAGCATGTCAGGGATTTGATCAGGTCCAAAGACAGTGACCTGGGTCAGACACAGGGTCAGTGTCTCCAGCCAAGCCCACAGAACTCAGAGGTCAAGCCAGGAAGTCAGACCACAGGTCAGGGGTAGGGTTTGGATTAATGGGGTACCTCACTAGGTATAGGCATAGGCATGGCTGCAGCCCCACTGCAGTGTAGCTTAAGCAGGAACCAACAGTGAGAGCCTCAGCTTAAAAGCAGAGGGCCCTGCTGAGGCATCTTAGAAGTGTTTTGGGGAAACCCTCAGCAGAGGCTCCTTCCAGTTGTTTCTTCATAACATCTTTTATCAGCAAGCTGGCCTTTAGTGCAGAAGGATGAACTCCTCAAAGCGGAGGCATGCACTTAGGACCCTAACAGTCCAGTTTGTATGAGACACTGCAACTCATCTTCAAAGTAATATGCACTTTTCTGCATTTTTTTTATAAATCCCACGTTTTAAGATGACAGTCTTGCAATAAGCTCAATAACCTGGGCCTCAAATGAGCAAGATCTCACTTTAAGATCTACATGGAGACCACAGCTAACATGAGTAAAGCTCAATTCTGCAAAAGTTTGCTCAGAAATATTAAAAGACTGTGAAAACAAAAGTTACATTTTAATGTGGGTTGTTATTTCTTTAGAAAAGGCATTTTTAAGGAATTATTTTTTGGGCTTCCTCTTGTAATAGAGGTATAATTAATCTGCCAACCAGCAGAGTGAGAAAAAAAGCTACTCTGCATTTTTCGTTCATTTAAAAATGTCTTCTTACAAGTTTTTGTTTCTCATTTTCTGGTTGTCTTCAGAATTGTCCCTCTGGCTTCTTTCTCTTCTTGATGGGTATATATTTATGTACTTAACTTTGATTTAATTATTTTTTTGCTGTGTGCATTTGGGCCTTCTGAGCAAATTTTTGCTGGTATATTTAGTTTAAGAGTTGGTATTGCATCCGATATGAATTCCCTCAAAACAGACTGATGGTCCATCTGGTTCAGTATCCTGTTTCCTGTAATGGCTAGTAACAGACGCTTGACAGGAGATTGCAAGAAATCCCATACAGCCTAATTTTGATACATTTATTCATTAGAGTACTATTTTCTGAGTTAAAGGTAGACTTCATAGAGTTAATATGATTTTATTTATAAAGGTATCTTACCACATAACAGTGATTGTTCTTTATTCAAATGTATCTTCAGTCCTTTCAAACATGTGATCAGTCCTTTTATGAATCATACTAAGTGATCACAGTCATCACATAACTCACAAAATATAATTGTTTTGTCCAGTCAAAATTAATAGTGTAAATATTCAATCTTCTGGATTTCAAACTATTTATTCAGGTCATTAGGGGATCACATACATGTTTACGGCATAATTTTTAGAAAGAATAATCATACAAACTGTCAGAATACATTCAAGATTTAACAAGCATATTTGTGCAAATTAAAAAATAACTAACATCTGGAGCACCTGGAATTTATTGAAATCAAAGATCTGTTATTCAGAAATTATTTGAAATATCTTTCCTCTGTATACAACCCATAATAGCACTAATATCACTGGAATATGTAGATGAGTCATTTTCTCCATTATAATTTTTAAGTACTGCTGAATTATCACATTCTAGTCATTGTGCTAACAATACAAGTAAGCAGCTAGTATTGCATATAATATTCCGGTTGCCTTATAATTGCTTCTAGGTAGAGATTTTTCTTTCTTTTCACATCCCTGTGCTATGCACAAACCTCCAGGTCAGTGCATCTGCAGTAGTGTACGCATTATAAATGCCAAGTAATGTGAATGCTGAACAGATGGTTTTGTGCAGACCATTGCTATTTCTTACCCCTGTCTGCAGCTCTGTTTCAAAGCAAGAAGAGCTGAGATTAATCTCTTTTATTGGCATTTCTTTTGTTTTTGTGATTATATTAGAGTTAGAGCTTTTAATTATTTTGTGGGACTTGAAGGGTTCCGTGTCATGGAAAGTTCCCAAAAGTAGGTCAGGTATCACATGTGTTGACAGCTCAAAAGAGGGCACAAAGATGAGTTGCAATAGACGTTCAGGAAATTAAGCTGGAAGCAGCCACAGTGTGTAGCTTTCTGGGCACTATAGAAGTCTTTAAAACACAGACACTTTAGAAAACAAGACCTTTTAGTACTGATGCTTGCCAATCTTACTTAATCTAACAGTATACAAACAACAGAATATGTTTACAATTATACAAAGCACATATTTTAAGTTGAAATAGAACCCCACTATTTAAGGAAACTTTCCCTCATATATTGTCTTGCAAAGGAATACCCCCTAATGTTAAACTATAAAAAACATCTTAAATATATGAAGATTCAAACTCTGGCAGTCAAAACTTTCAATATGGCTGATTTAAAGGTGCCTGCAAAAACTTAATTCTTCACCATCGTTCCCCTCCCATGCCATTGTAATACTTTGCTTAATTAAAGCATCACAAACATTGGTTTTCACAGGACCCTTGTCACATTCCCTGCAGAGGAGGGAAAATAGTTTCTTAATGAGCATTTATTCAGAGTTTTGTTTTCTGCTCATTGTTCAATGTGTGGTCCTATGCCTTTTTTACTGTGTGTTATTCAAACTTTACTTAGAAGACAGAATTCTTTAACGTCTTTTCTGTGGCATTCATTACCGTGCTGTTTGGCTATTTCATGCAACAGTTAATTTATATTCATTTGGTCCTTATAACAATGAGGATGAACTCATTTTACAGGTGGGAAGTTAGGACAAGCAGACAGTAAAGGGAAATGTATCTTTTAAACTAAGAGTCCCAAATCTGAGAAACCCATCTTCAATTCTCATATATAGAATAATTTATATGTTTATAGCACAACTACTTCTAATGCAAATGTGAGTCCTTACCATTCAAGCAAACCAAACCTCCAGGAATCAAGCTGAATCTCTAATTTGAGATGCCCTGCAAAGTGCTTTGAAGTACCCATTGAAGTAACTGAAATATTGTCATACTCTGTAAGAACTGATGGCACACAAGACATAGTTAACTTGTGAATTTCATCAGTATTTCATAGCAGAGTAATATTGGATTTCATTGCACACTCTGAAAATGGTATTTGCTTTATATTTCTGCCTGTATCCTCCAAACCTTACTCCTTCCCTGCTCTCCAGTTCCTAGACCATTAGATTATGCTGTTATAATGATATTATATACTGTACAGTACTTTATTATATTATTCTTTCTTCTCAGTTTTTGTTCACTGTCTAATTCTTAGCCATCTGTATAGTTTCTAACCTCAGTTTCCTTATTTAGTTGCTTTCACTTGCCCTAGCTGCTTTAAGCCTCTCTAGCACCAGCTCCCCAGGTTTCTTATTAAGTACTTTGTCTGATCTTTATCTCTACATCTTTCTCATCCATGTAGTTTAGATAATTCGCTGAAGCATGAAGAAAATAATGTCTATATTATACCAGAGCTTAACCCCATTCCTCCATTAAGCAATTAGTAATAGCAATTGCAGCAAAATTCTGCATTCTACAGCATGTTCCCAATATGGTGCATGTTCAGGGAACATCAGTTGTAAAGTATTAGAAATTTAGTTCTAATAACATTCCAGTCAACATGCAAGTTTATTTAGGTCACATTTGGGCAGAGTTTTGTAGGGGCAGCAGAAGGAGCATTACTCAACAAATGCCACTGCCTAAATGAGGATCTCTAAAATACAACAGCTACATATAACAGATGTGGATTTTTCTTTAACATTTTTCTTACAAGAAGCTCTACTGTTCTGGCTGAAACTTAAAAATAAAATAAAACAAAATATCCCAAAACCAACAACATTCATGTCAAATTTTAGCTCAAATACATAAACAGTTTCAGAGTGATTAGACATGGAGAAACGGTATTAGAATGTGAAGTTTCAGGAAATTTAATCGATAGGCAAGCCTGCCACTTAAAATTCAATGTTACAGGAATTCATAGAAAATTATAATATACCTGAAATCTGGACAATAATTGAAAAACCCAGAAACTAAATAAAAAGATAACTGATATGATCATAAATAAAGACTAGGAATAAAAGAAATAAACAAATAAATTACTGTTTGTGTTTTGAAGGTAAAATAAAACAGCATCATGAACCCCAAATTCTACACACATCCGGTGGTATGCAGAGAGCCAGAAAAGCCATTGTTCTTTGAAAATAAAAACAGAAAAATTAAATAATTGAATAATTTTGCTTGGAATAGACATCTGGAGGTTGTCTAGGTCAATCCCATGTTCCAGGCATGGTCCGCTTTGGGCAACTTGTTCTAATGTTTGACCATCTCTCCAAGCTGAACACATTTCTGTCAGCCTCTACTCATCTATCAAGAACTACATATCCCCTGTCACCTTGTTGGCCATCCCTTGGACTCATTTCAGTATGCCACTGTATTTCTTGTACTAGAGAACCTAAAACTGGACACAGTATTCCAGATGCAGTTGCCTAAGTGCTGAATAGAGAGGAATAATTATTTCCCTCTACCTGCTTGGTAGACTCCTGCTGATGCAGCACAGTCCTTCTTTAGTTGCAGGTTGGCCTTCTTTACTACAAGACACACTGATGTATTGCATTCAGTTTGCTGTCTACCATGACCCCCAGAACATTTTCTGTAAAGTTGCCTTTTATCTATTCAGCCCCAGCCTGTATAGTTGCATGGCACTATTTCATCTCAGACACCAGCATTTGCCCGTGTTAAACTTCAAGAGTTTCCTGTCAGACCATTTCTCTAGCCTGTCAAGGGCTCTCTGCATAACAGCCGTCTCTCCAGCATATCTATTGCTCCTCCCCAGCTTGCTAAGCCTGTGTTCTATCTTCTTACACAGACCATTAATAAAGACATTAAACAGTATTTTCCCTGGCATTGATCCTTGAGGGATACCGCTATTAACCAACCATCATTTGGGCTTCTTCCAGACAATCACAGCCCTTTAAGCCTGAAGGTCCAACCATTTTTCCAGAGTCTGAGACATCCCAATTCTATCTGTCACTGACATATGAAGTAATGAAGAAAAGAAGCAGAAATATGAGTTATTAGAGGTTAAAACCTGGGCTGAGATTAGCTAATGAGGCAATCCCCTATGGCCAAGGAGCCTGACAAAAAATAAATGTTAGTTTAATGGAGAATTTAAAAGAAATTAGGTGATTCACTGTGATCATTAGCCTTCAGAATGGCCTTTGCTGTTGTGTTTGTACCATTCACCAACAATCCTCTTGTCAAGCAGGAGTAAATTCATCAATTCTGACTGTGTCAGTGTTTCCCTTTGACTTGGCTTTTGACAGACATCTTCACTTATTTTTGAAAAACCACACAGCTGAGGAATCTCCAGTTTCTTAATCTCCTGTTAAAGACTTGTATCTCCTGCCCATTGGACACACTTACACAGGGTAATACTGGAATTAGTTATTTGAACAGCCAGTTTATGAAAAAATTTGCTACACAGTCCACAGCCTTGGTAATACAGAAGACTTCATTCATCCAAAGCAGAACAAAACATCTCAACCCTTGATTGCACTTCCTGCTGGTTCATGTTGGATAAGCCAGTGGCAGTCCTGGACATCCTAATGTATGGACAACGCACATGATACTTGTCCCATACATGATGCCATAACTCTGATTGGAACTAGCTCATACCGCTATTCTTGCACCCAGCAGGTGGTACAATTGCTGTCATACAGAAGATTCCACCTACCATCAGAGCAGAGACTGATCATTTTCAACTACTTCCTTATAGTTTGGTGTGCAGGTAAATTAAAGTCCTTGTAGGTGTTGTATATGTAAGGAATTATGGTAGTAAGAAACATTCTACCTGTTAGTAAAGAAGATTACGGGCTACGCTGGGTAGGATGCACATCTTGCTTTCCTCTCTTATTTTTCTTAAATCTGTTAATTAGCTTTAAAAGAGATGAACAATAACTATCATTAATTCACTTTAAATTGTATAAAATATCTCTGGGAAAATTTTCTCAGTAATTTTTTAATCTATGTGTTGATTTAGTCTTTGCAGGCTTATGGAAAGGTCATGTAGTTCTCTGTCAGTAAATGCAGGCTAGACTGAACCATCAGAACATTTCTGGAAAAAGTGTGATTATGGGATCACAAAGCTAACCTAGAATCCCACAACTCTGAGGTAATATCCTTTTTTCACTCTGTATTAATTCTGTGATCTTGGAGAGACAGGGTTTTTTTGAAGATGCATAGACTTGTTCTAAAGCGAAGCTAGGAATTTATGATGCAATAGAACCTCTTCTTTTATCAGTCGGTCATATTCTGCACACCTTGCTACTGTTCCATACTGGGTATTCATGAAAAAGGATAGCAATGAAAGTGGTAATACTAATTTTAATAGCCTGTAAGGCTTCAGAATAAATTTTGAAGACAATAAGAATTGAAGTCATGAAAGTAAATAATAAATGAAAGCCTGTAATTGTATTTTCCCATTGGGAGATGACACCAGAGTAATCTGAAACCTTTCTTTGACAAGATAATTGAAATTTTATATAAGGAAAATGTAGTTTGACTTTTCTGTAGGACTTCAGTAAAGTCTTTGGTATTGTGCCTCTAGGGAAGTTACTAGTGAAAGTGAAGGTAGAGATTAGTATGAGAATTGTATGGTGGAAGGGTCTCACAACACCAATTCCCTCAGATCCTTGGTTGGCTTCCTTCCGGTTCTATGAACTTGTCTGATTTGCTTAAATGTCCCTAACTCCTTCCTTCTCTGCTGTGGACAATGCTTTGCTCCTGCAGACTCTGCAATAGGTATAGTGATCTGTGAGGCCTGAGAGCAGACTTCAAAAATAAACTAGAAAATTCTACTGTAATAATCTCTTATGATCCGTTTGAAGAAACATTTTTAAGATGGAATTAGAATTATTTTCTGGTGAAACCACAGATCATGTATTACATTCAAAAGAAAAATCACCTACAACTTTCTGGTTATGCACTGTAAATCAGCAGGCAGGCTGTTGGTTCTTTTTTATCGACTGTTCCAGCATAAAAGAATAATAAATCTAGTAAGTATAAACAGTCATTTCTTCTCTGTGTACTATATTTATATACATTTATATGCACTTATTCATTATAATTGCAAAGGATTTTAAAACATTAAATAATCCTTGCATACCTACATGATAAAATACTGCAATCTTCACATTTCTGTCAGAATTTGATTCATGCTTTGTCTTACTACCTACAATCTCTATTTAAAACATGGATTCTAACAGGAGAGTATACAAGCAAAGTAAATTTTCTTTCTAACTGCATCTTGCAACATGAAAAGTGAAAGATGCTGTTCTGATACTGTGGTCTGATTCAGCTTTTAGATTTGATACTAGTTTTATAGAGTGAAAACAAAATTCATCATTTGAAAAGTAATTACAGTCTGTTACCCACTGACCCAACTACAAAAATGTTGGGAGACAGATATTGAGGTCATGGCACTAGTCATTCTGAGCAGTATTTCCAAGAAAGCCATTTTTCTGGCCGCTAAAATCTACAACCTAACAGGTGGGTGGCATGCAGTCAGTGTGACAGTGTTGAGTGTCACTTTATTTTCCATCATTATCTTAGTTGGAATAAAAATGTTTTCTTAACAGCTTATCTACCATAAAATATTTTGGAGGCTGCTTCTAAGCTCAGTGTTGAAATAGATTTTGTATGCTCCCATTTACACAGTTCTGAAAATAATCACTTAATTCCTCCAACTTGTATTTAACTCCATTGTCAAACTGTGCTGCCACTACTAATCCCTAGTCTGTAGTTCCAAATAGAGATTTTGAAGATATTTTCAGGATATTTAAAGTTTTTCAAGTCTTTATGTGACAGCAAGCTTTCTTTTTCCTGTTGAGCTGAGAATTTCTTTTTTTATTCCTGTGTTAGATTCTTCTGTATGGTGACTGACTAGCATATTGAGATACCCTGTTGTTTGCTTACACTGTTACTCAAGAAGGAAAATAATTCTTTGGTCATGTTAGGTTGAGCATCAAGGTTCTACCCAGTACAAATTCATTTTAAAGAGGAGCTGAAAAGTTAATAGATTTGTGGAGATCCAATGAATATTCAATGAATATAATAAATAAAACAGCAACAAAAATATTTCTACTTAAAACAGGAACAAAAACTATGATCAACAAAGGAAAGACTCAACTATAAAATGGAGGAACACAAAACCGAGAAAAAGCTATCGAGGCACAGCAACATTTCCATAAGTTAGTACAGAACATTCTCAGAAAATTTAACATCAACTATTACCTTACGGTAAAAATTTTAAGCATCTTGAACATAAAATGTCCAAATTTACTCAGGCAGAAAATGAGAGAGTGAAACATTTGGCATACATACACCAGATATATTGTTATCTAAAGATAAAGACATGAAAAACAGCATGAAGATCTCATTGGGCTGACTGAATAAGCATCAGTCATAAATACCAATATAGAGAAAATATCTTGTGAAAATATCTTTTATTAACAAAAATTTAAAAAAAAACTAAACAAACAGGATGAGAAATACATACCCATTGACTAAGAAACATTTTTCCAACAAAAAATATTTTAAAATAATAAAAAATAGTAAAAGGTATGTATAAAAATATTAATTCTCTGCAAATACAATAATTTTTTTTTGTTTTTAAGAATATGCATACCATGTAAACTTCCTGTGGGAATTTCCTACTAGGAAAATCCAAATTGCATATATCAGACACTTAAAATACCTATTTTTTTTTTTTGTTTACTTTCAGCAGATCATCAAATTTTTTCTGCTACAGCCATCATGTCACCTGGGAGTTGTAGTCCACCACCCCCATTCTTTCTTGCTGACATGCTTGACAGAGAGCAAAGTATTCTGAAGTTCCATCTAGCTACCTGCCAAGCTAATTTCTTTGATGAATCCTAGGAATAGCATCACCTTGTGTGCATACAATTGTACTGAATTAACTTGAAATGAAGCTGTACAGGTCAGTTTCAAAAAGATGATTCTCTATAATTTTTTTTACATTTCCATAACAAACCTGTTTGGATTTTATATAAAATGCTCCAACAGAAACTTCTGATATTTCCAAGTAAATAATTTTCACAATTTGTGGTCCTCGATGTATCACAAAATCTGGTTCTTCAAGATTATATGTGTGTGTGAGGGAGATATAATCTGTATTATAGTCTACTGGTTAAAAAATCTAATTCAAAACAACATGAATTCTGAAAATTTCAGAATTATAATTTATCAATAATTTATGGATTTACTTGGTAATGAAACTGAGTCTGCTTATTCCAATAGTAATTAATTACTTCAAAGCATGGAAGCTGCTGTGATAAAATAACAAAGTTAGTGCTGGGCTTTAGTGGTCAGTCTTCTTAGACTTCTGTAGTAAATTACCATCTCCTTGGCAGATATATCTTATCTACAATATGTTCAATGACAGCGTCCGTTCTTCTGTAACACCTAAGGTACCAGGAGTGTCTGTAAAAAGTTGCAGAAACATGGACTATAATGGATCAAAGTGTGACACCTGCCTTGCTCCCTAGTGAACTGAACTACATGGAAGTTGTTCTTCAGATAGCCAAGAAGATTTTGTCATGCATATTATGAACATATTCTAAATGAAAATGCTGCAAGCACCTCTCAAAAAATGAATGTCTGTCATGCTAAAATACACTAACGTGCCTAGGCAGATTTTTTCCATTTTCTGAAGACTACAAGCTACTATTATATCAAAATATCATTGGCATTAAATCAAACTTGCGTCTATTTGTAGGTAGGGTTAAATACAGGGGCTGTTTCCTACCGAAACAGATGGTTTAATGCTTGCTACTATGCATTGTTGTAGGTGCTTTTTGAATCTAGAGCCAGTCTTTGATATTGTAAGAGAAGCTTGTTTGGACTAAATAAACATAATTCTTTGTCCTGAACCACACACATATTTTTAAATATATCACCTGTACCACTAAAATATGGTCTTCCTTATATAGTGTTAGCAGAGGAAATAAGTTCATTTTGTGGTACACTGAAATAATTGAAGTCCAGTTAATATTTTGACTTTTTCAAAGGGACTTTGTAAGCCAAAGGTGTGTAATGGTTGCAAAGTAGGACAGAATTTTCCACTTCACATGAAGCACCTTTATCATCCTTCATGATATGGAATACAGTCTTACATCAAGAAAAGTGAGAGAAACATGAGACATCACCTTGGTCTTAAAATATCTCAAAATCCTTCATTTAAAGATAAGCATATCCTTAAACACGGTCTCTCCTATAACTTTTTAACTCTGGTAAGTCACTTACACATCATGTGTTTTTACCATCATGCAAATTTGACTCTTGCATTCCATTCATAGCACCTGTTAATAATTATCTGTACACCTGTATAAATAATCAACACCTGCACATGTGAAGAGAGATCTTGTCACTTATTGCTAACAGCAATAACTCTGTCCTTTTCAGATGTAGAACTGCATTTCTTAATGTCCATGTTCTAACTTAATGCTTTATTGATCTGTTTTCAAATGCAATGTAACAGCTAAATTCTCCTTTTCAGTTAATTATCTGAAATGGCAATAACCATTAACATTTACTATTCCTAATTATTTTCTATATTTACTATATTTTAAATGTTGAGGAGGGGGCAGGTTACCATATATTATTCCCAGAACTGCAGAGGAGAATAACAGAAATATTGCAGATGAAGATGATGCTAAGGAGCTTGACTCCTCACAAAATATGTTTTCACCAGTTAATAGCTGATTTAAGTTTATGTGAGAAAAATATTAAGTTTTAGTTGAACTAATTACTCTTTGCAGTAAATTTCTTCTTTAAAGAATAAATCTAAGTCTAACTTTCAACTTCCCCATTCTGGCAAGCGTTACGCTTTTACATTTTTTTGTAGTAGGAGAGATTAGAAATCTCAGCTGAACACAGGGCCTTGTTGGCTTAGCCACAGAACTAAAATTTATTGAGCCCTGATCCCAAAGAGTTTTCAGTCTAAACAAGTGAGGTAGGCCACATATGGGAGAATTCATAAGAGATGCAAAGTGACTTGGGAACACACTGAGCAGATCAATGGCAGAGACAGGAGTAAAATCAAGGCTTCCTGAGACTCATTTTATCTGTTGGGTAACACTGCTGGGTAACAATTCCCCAGGACTTAGCAGTATTTGGTATTGATTTCGTTCGGGACTATTCATTTCAAGTCAAACTCTGGTGCTCAGTATTGCTTTCAGATAAATTGTGTTCTAGAGATCACCTATACTCAGTATGTCTGTTTAATCTGTTACTACACAACAGAACAGGGGCTTCTGTATCTCAGCTCCTGTACTCCAAAATAGTCCATTTAAAGATACTTTTTTCTACTATTGCAATTATTACTTTAATCTGTAGCTATCACAATTTTCAGTGGTATTTATTTTGGAGTCATGGAGTATGACAAGCCATCAAGGAGAAATCCCTTTTCCATAGTTAAAGGTAATTAATTTCCCCAGTCAAAAATTAAGCAAGCAAAAGCTTCATCATGGTGGGGAGAGAGAAACCCTAAACAGAATAGCTTCTGCTTTTGCCTTTCTCCACTATGCAAACCTAAAGAGGCTGTAAGCCAACACAGTGTAGTATTTAGGCTTGAGTCTTCCTGCAGGTAAACTGCTCCAGCATTTTCTCAAAGCAGTCTCTGAGGTCCACTATGGTATATATAAGAACACAGATGCAGTAGGAACCTTCTATTTTAACAACAAGGAAGTAGCTAAATACTGAGCACAGTAACCTCAAAAACACTGTCAAGTTTCTCAAAAAACTCTGAAGACCTTGAAATACTAGTGTAGGAAGCTACTTTTGAGGAAGTGCTTTCGTCTCTATAGTCCTTAAAACAGTGGCTATGAAACCAAAGGAAAAAAGATCCTTTATGAAACTGGCATCCATGTTTAACAGTACAGTGATTGGGGAAGTGTGGTCTGAAGTTCAGTAAAGGAGCTTTACATGATATATCCCTGTAGCCCACGGATAACACAGGATTCCATTCTTTAAAACGTTTGTTTTATCAGCATTGTTATTACACCAGAATGAGTGAAATTGGTTATCCCTGAAAAGTGTAACAATCAAAAGCAAAAAGTAAAAGCAAAAGCAAATTATCACAGAAAGAAAATAACACTCCTAACCAAGGGGATCTGACACAAAAGACCAAGCTGACTGCAGGTATAGATACCAGTATGAGATTTTAATTCCATTACGGATTGATGAGAATGAGATGTCGTACAGACAGCTCTAAAAGCATATAAAACCAGGGGGGTTTGTACACATAACAATGAAAGCAGAAGAAATATCAGTATAGGCATGCCCCTGGGTGACCCAAATTTAGGGATTTTGAGGGGTCTACATAGAATGATAGAATAGTTTGGGTTAGAAGGGACCTTAAAAATCATCTAGTTCTAATCCCCCTGCAATGAGCAGGGACATCTTCAACCAGATCAGGTTGCTCAGAACCCCGTCCAACCTGACCTCGAATGTTTCCAGGGATGGGGCATCTACCACCTCTCTGGGCAACCCGTTCCAGTGTTTCACCACCCCCATTGTAAAAAATGTCTTCCTTATATCTAGTCTAAATCTACCCTCTTTTAGTTTAAAACCATTACCCTTTGTCCTTTCACTATATGCCCTTGTAAAAAGTTTGTCCCCATCTTGCTTATAAGCCCCCTTTAAGTATTGAAAAGCCGCAATAAGGTCTCTCTGGAGCCTTCTCTTCTCCAGGCTGAACAACCCTAACTCTCTCAGCCTGTCTTCATAGAAGGGGTGCTCCAGCCCTCTGATCATCTTTGTGGCCTTCCTCTGGACTCGCTCCAACAGGTCCTTCTTATGTTAGGGTCCCAGAGCTGGACGCAGGACTCCAGGTGGCATCTCACAAGAGCAGAGGGGTAGAATCATCTCGCTCGACATGCTGGCCATGCTGCTTTTGATGCAGCCCAGGATATGGTTGGCATATCTTTCTCCATACCAGTTTACTTTATAGCGCTGAATGAAAAATTTAAGAAAAACTGATGTTTTTTAAGAAAATGTGAGGCCAATCAATATTCTGTGTGACCATCATTTTCTAACAAACTGCATGTAAACCACCTTCATTAGACAGATGTAAAACAGCAATTTTCTTTGTTATCTGCTGACATGGGCTTGATTTCAACCTGAGATTGGCAGTTACTAATCCTGGAAGAAGCAATCCATGACTAGGTTTCCAGGATTTTGCTGCCTTAAAAGTGGTTAACTATCTTTTGCTTTGGGCTGACTATGTGAGAGGAAGCTGTTCTGCTTTTTGGTTTTTTTCTGAAAGCAAATGAAAGAAAAAAAACTGGATTACTTGCTATACATGGAGGAAGTTTTGACCTTTATCGTTTAGGCTTAACATTTCTATAATGCTTCAAGTTTGTTACTTAAAAAAAATTTGTCTTTTTGCTTTTTACTGTTGCTGAAGCATCAATATTTTGGGAGGAAGTCTACAGCCTTCATGCAAATCCAACAGCACTTACTTCAGCAGGTGTTCTTGGTGATGCTACCCATGTGGGTGAATGGTATGCACTGTTACAATATGCACACAATGATGTACATTGTGAAAGGACCTATTTAGACTTCTTCATACTTTTTGGCTATGCAGAAGGAAACCTGCAATGAAAGAGGAAACATGGAGAGGAAATTGGATTAAAAAACGATTTTGAGATCTGAAGCTGTGGACATATTTTAAACACAGAATGAGTCATCTACATGTATGTTTGGTTTATTTACTTTCTTGACTGAATATCAGGCTGAAATAGGCAACACTTTATGGCATAGCTTAATTTAACATATTTGACTATGATTATACTGATACAGTTGACTGTTAATATAATTTTTGATTTATAGAAGTACAGTTACCATAGAGATGTTATTTAGAATGAGATTCGCTATGAGACATTCACAAATAGTTTTAGTTTTCCAGCATATTTGAGGTCACATTAATATTTAATCAATGAACAGTCTGCACAGTAGAGAACCATGACTTAAATGGTCATCAGTGATGAAGTGATAATATTTTCTTCACAATCTGAAAAAGTACTATTTAAAGATAACATCAAATGTTAAAGACAGGGACTATTTCAGTCAAAAAGAAAAATGTTTTCTTGTTTTTATTTCCTTCATCCTTTGCAGGAAGAAGAAAGCTTTTGTATCAGTAGAAGTGGATAATTGTTATTCGAGAGTATAATTATTAATATGGGCTTCCTACACACAGTGCAGGCAAAGAATTCTAGTTCAGATTCAGATGATTTAATTAACACTCTGTGATAGTGGGGTACAGTTGTGATGCCCTATGTATAGCCTTGTTATCATACATATTTTTGAATAATGAATGTATAATGATGATATGCAAATTTTGACTTTTTAAGAACTGCTATGATAACGTGTCACCTAATTTGGACCACTCTGTGTACCAATTTCTAGTAATGAAAAATTGCACTTCGGTTCCATCTGTGGTCTTATCAGAATATAAAGTAAAAGGCTAGTAGTACAATAGTCCACTGCAGTTCATAGACCTTGTAGCTGAGATTCTTATGCATGGCTGCCTGGAAATGAACCGTAAATAACCATGGCTTGGTGAGCTAAAAACAGCACTACGCAATATCAAGCAAAATATTATATCTGAATCTCTTGTCTCATCTCTCATTAATAGTATAGACAAAAAATTGGACATGCAAAGGGGAAGGAGATACTAATTTTTCTGCATGCTAAAGTAGTTTTATATTTGGCAATTTACTGCTTGTCAAGAGATGATTTTGAGATATTAGCTCAAAACTTGCTTGGAAATAAGGGACAGAGCCCAGCAGACTTGAATATTACAGAATGAATAATGAAACATAATATTAAGTGTATTTATATTTTGTTCTAAAGTCTTTATTTTATGGATTTACTATCCTAGGGCTGTAGCTAATCCTAACAAAAATCATTCGAGAGGCTGTAATAAATTATGTACAATTCAATTAAGCATTTGTGATTATATGAATTTGTAATGCTGTGTAATGTTTTGAATATTTATTCCATATCTGGTTTATGTTGAGCATATTGTTATACCCTCCAGGACATTTTGCAGAAGACATTTCATTTCAAGTGTGATTTCCTGAAGGAACAAGCAGAAGCATAGTTCTTCTCTATTACTTCAACATGTGATAGTACCCCTCTCTGCTACATAGTCAAAGATGTTGTCTAGCTAACATTTTGTCCAACTAAAATCAAATTGATATCAGGCATGAATGTAGTAACTCAAGCTAGTGATGGCCTAACTACTTACTTCCTTCATACTTAACATGTTTCCTTTGACTCACAGTCACTATTGTACAGCCTTAAAATTGCAGGTGGGGAGTATGATTGTATATTAATCGAATCTGAATCTGGTCCCAAAAGAACAGACTTTTAGGTCACATTTGCCTCAGAGATATTGTAAAACAGTGCTATTTATATTCATTTAGCTTATCATATACAAAACATAATTCACTATAGGGAAATATTTTACCTTCAACCTCTTGGGCAAACTGCAGTCTATTAACTGTCCATCAATGAATCTTCATCAAATTTACCAAAATATCCTAAAGGACTGATCTGTCATGGAATGATTACACAGAAAAAAAATATATAAGCTGTAGAAATCTTCCATCCAAACAGAAGATATATTTCTTCACATTACCTTCTCTAACCTAAGTGCACAGCAGCATGGAAATTTGTACAAGAAAGCAAATATATCCAACAAAAACATCCATCAAAAAAAATCATAGCAAAACAATACCAAAAAGCATCCAATCAACCTTACAAAAATGAGGCATCAACTGTATATGCCTCCTCTTTTGAGGGAACAAAAGTGCAAATAATCTGTAATGGATGGTATCCATGTTGCTTAGTACACTGCTGTGAGCTATTCAGATGTGATTATGATAAGCACAGTGTGCAAATATATACAGAACAGAATAAAAATATTTACAAAATGAGCTACAGCACCCAGTAAAATGAACAGTACTGACACCTCCAGAAAATCAAATGTCTGTTACAATATTTATATTATTTTTGTACATGAAAAGAATTGGTTTTGTCATTTCTATAACTCACAAAACATCACATAGAATACACAAAAGAAAGATCCTAATACAACAGCAGGAATGTTTTTTCTTTTTTGGAGATGTAGGAGTAGTTACAGTAAGCACCGTGAAGGAAATGTTTCTCAAAACCTGAAATTATGTAACTTGTTTGAATCTTGAATTGGTTTGAATAAATCCCTGCCTTCCCTTCTGTTCTCAAAAAATTCCTTTGTTTTCTTGAGTTGTCTTTTGGTGTGAGAAGTACCTTTCAAATTTTCTGTCAACTTCAAATCTCTCGTCGTGGGTCTTCCACAGGGCCAGACATCCTCAGTGCTTTCTGAGGTATCAGATTGTGTTGGGCTGAAGCTTGTATGCCTCTGAGTAAAGCAAGCTAAAAAGCATTAGCATCTGGCAGTCACCATCAGCAATTTCACTTTTTTATTCTACCAGGGTAAAATAATGGATAAAGTAATTGTTTAACCCAGCTTTTGGCTCTCTCCGAACTCCATAATTGGCATGCTGCCAAGCACATAAAAGATCCAAAAAGGCAGCCACAGACGCCATTACTGGTTGTTGGTCACTTAGGCCCAGCAGTATATTTAGAGGAGGCAGTGAGGGTTTTTTATTTCTCAGATGAAGACACTAGCCTTAGGCTAAAGATTGTTCTAGTCTCTGCAATGGCTATTAAAAAGGTTTCAACCTGTTTGCTGACAAAGATTTCACTTACCCTAATAAAATCGTTTCTGCATCACGGACATGTGCTAAGATGGTAGAATTGACCTTTCTGGTATTTTCTTTGCTATGAAGTTTTTTTTTAGTACTAGTATCATTTCTACACCACACCCCTACACACCGTCTCCCCGCAGATTAGCTCCTAAATGTTGACATCTGCTGAGAAGAACTAGGGACACTTACATTCATTTGCATGACTGAAAATGTGTATGTCCTCCTGTAAGGAGAGGCAAGGTGGCTTCTTCCTTTAATTATCACTACTTAGGTCTACTACTTTCACAGCATCACTCCTTCAACCCTTTCTCCTTAAGCTCACTCTGTTACTCAAGTATTTGCAACAAAGCTATTCAGATTCATTTTTAGGTGCTCAGCTCTTGCTAAGTGCAGGGTTGGATATTCTTGAAATTATGGGTTCCTAGGCATCAAGGGAGAAAATTCTCCCTTGAAGACACATTAATTAAATAAAAACAGTTGTTATTGTGCCTTCTTTTTCATATATTTTTCTAACTAACATACAATTTTTCTCATTCTTCCCTAAACTGTACCGGTTGTCTCATCAGAAATACTAACCAGTGAGGAATGGCTGGTAGCAACATTATGTGATTCAAGAAGCTAAGAAATCATTGTGTGTCATTTTCCCATATAGTAAAAATACATTAGAGGTTTCCTCTGAAAAGTCAAAGATTGTAGCTTTTAAATTATAATTTTAGCAAATTTCACTATGCAAAAAAATTGATTTTTCTACCCTTTTAATGCTTATTCTGAGTAGAAGTGTTTGCATATCAGATGCTTTAAGTGAAACAAGTTTGTTCTTAAGGTTGGTGCAAGGACTGCTAAGAGTCATTAGAGCTACAAATTGACTACACAAAAGCCACAAAATGGCAAGGAACTTTCTCAACTCACACAATGCAATTCTCCAGTAAGGAGTTGTCTACTCACCATCTTGACTTACACAGCCATGCATCAAGAGTACATGCTATATTTATTCATCAATAGGAATTGGCTTGGGAGGGTAAGGAGAAGAGAAGACAGGATATTTTCAAGTGTTGAACTCATCCTGGTCTTCCTTTTACCATTGCTCAAAACCAGTGTTACCTTTTAAAGTATCAAACCTGACTCATTTTACATATGGAGGAAGGAATCTGCAATTCAGCAGGCAAGTAGCTGCACCATTGTTCAAGCCCTTCTGCTCTTGACTCGATAACCCATACAATTTGTATTTCACACCCATAGTACAAACACTATGATGGCTGACTTTATGTCACTCTGAATGACTGTAGAATACACATGGGTGTACATCATAGAAAGCAGGAATGATACTATCAGGTTAGAACTGTGCAGTCAAATTTTAGCCCAGTGGTTCTTTAGATTAGTGATATATTGTTGGGTTTTTTTTATTATCTTACCAGTCAGACATAATTTACTGAAAGAAGAAGAAAACACTGTAGCTTGCATACGTAGCATTTTATCCCTTTAACCTTAAAAGGTTATATGATTTTGTTACTGAGTGGGTCTTTCCTAATTTTTTTCTTGTTTGTAAGAGTTTGCGTGCTGTTTTTATAATGTTTTCATTGATGTCAAGACCTTGCTATAAAAACAAGACTAGCACTGCACTAATTTAGCCCATGGTCTCCTGTGTCTTCCTTTGCCTCTCTCCTTGAGCAACTGGCATAGCTGCAGGACTGTTTACTCCACGGCTTATTTCCCCTTTATCTTTGATGTCCCAGGATGTCAAAGGCTCTGAATTTAATATTGATTTTATAAAGTACTTTGACTGTAACATGTCGGTTAGAATTAGCCTCAACCTCGAGGAAGCTCAGGCACTGAGCTGGATTTGCACGCAATGTGGCTTTCTGGTTCTCAGACTCTTTTCCCGAGCGAATGCTTTATTTATAAGAGTGACAGTGTGCTGTGAAAGCAGGGACAGCACACAGCCCCCAGCTATCTCTGTGTCTTGTATACACAACATCAGTGCCCTGTGTATACATTAGGCTTGAAAATGTAAGTGGATCAGAGAGACGTATCATTTGCTGGTATGTAAACAGACAGATGAGTTTATAGATCGCATTAAACCCCAGTGGCTGTAACTAGTGGAAGAGTCTTCCTGGAGTCCCATCCCCCATCTCACTCCTCTATTCCTCCTTATACCATCAACATCAACTCCACGAGCTGGAACCACCTCCTTTAGGAGCAAATAAAGGCATCTTTCCAAAGGAGGAATCATAGCTGAAGAATATTCTTGCCTTGATCTTGTTCCCTTAACCTTTTATTGCTCCTTTGAAATGGCAGGTGCTGCTGATGGAGTGTATTAATCCACAGATTAATCTGCAAAGTCTTTTCATAACTCAGTATTGATCCTTCACTCAATCCCAACAAAGGTGAAAAATTTTGTCTTGATCTCTCCCTTTTTTCTCTCTTTTTTTCTCTTCTTTTACTTTGTACTTTTGGGAAAGAAAAAAAAAATGCAGTTGCCATATTTTGTGTCTGAAACAGTGAGGTAAGGTTTCTCCAAAGACTAATAATGCTGAAGCTTGGAATTACACTCTCAGGGGGCAGTCACCAGTTTTCTTGTGTGTTGAGCAAATCATGCCAACTGATTGCACACTGTTAATGAAAGATTAACTATTTAATGCATTAGCTTTTTGTGAGCACATAGAACAGCTGTGCACTTGGGCTATGTCTGCCCCATTCATAGCATGTTTGATTTCTCATAGCTCCCCAGTTGCTCTGAGCTTGCCTTCCTCCTCAGCTGGGATTTGAGTTAGCTTAGGTCTTCTGAGCATGTTTCTTGTTTGGTTCATTAATTATTCCATAAGCCTAGACTTTGAAGCCTATGTACACTTATGGCAATGCATAAATAATGAAGAAGTTATTATTCTTTATATACAGCATATATTGCTGATTATAAAACATCATTCATGTAGCTGCATTATCATTCTTTTCAATTCATTATGTTGCTCTGCCTAGGTATATATGACAGGTCAAGTTCTGTTTTAAGCCATTTTCATAAAATATAAGCTATTCCAGTGTAAAACCTGCAGGAGTTCATAAAGAATTTTGCTGAGCTTTTGTAATTGAAGAAGGAAGGAGGAATGGTAAAATTTATCTTATTTTCCTGGTTCATATAATGTGACAAATAAAGAAACTACAGAGCAATATTTGTGATTTCAGTTTTTGCAGGGAACAAATTGGAAGCATAAAACTGAAAGTGACTTTCATGTGCAAACAGATAGGTATACATATACCCTTAGTGCTTCTTATTTATACTGGATACAAGACAGCATTTTTGGTGAAAGCTGGCAAGCATGACTTTCGGTGATAAAGACAAGGTTGCAAAAATTTCCACAAAAATCTGCATAAAGTGGTAACAGACTCAAAATCTTGCAAATCAAACTCTAAAAATAGTATTTCAAAACTTAAACTCAGTGAGATTTTCCTTCAGTGTCCACTCTCCCACTTCTTACCCATGAGAGAGACACTGAATGGGAATAGCCCCAGACAATCTTTCATACATTTCTCTCCAGGATAAAAAGACGAGTATTCCTGATGTTATGTTACAGTGAAAATTTCCACACTGGAGATCAGTGCATAGAATTTTGGACATATGTCAACCAAATAATCAAATGAAGTCTCTAAAGCATTTTGAGTGCAGCCTGTCACTACTGCCGATGTTACAGTAAGCCCATAAATATTTGATATACCTGAGAACACCACCTCTTCTGTTTCCTTTGTATTAGGTACACAGTGTATCGTCTCTCGTTTTTGTAGAACTCAAACATTACTTTATGTCTGTCTACCTAATATGATGTGTTAATTTTTTCAGACAATGTATTCGGTAAGAAAATTACCTTCAGAGATTTATGACTATATTTAATAGAGTACATGCTGAATAAACAAGGATAACGTGTCAATCTGTAGGAAAAATTTCAGTTGGCTGAATTTTCATTCAGTTTTTATGGAATTCTTGCATACAAGCTATGTTGAAATATTAGTGCTTTAAAACTCAACAAAAACCAATGAAATTCCAAGCTTTGTATTTAATTTTTGTATTACTAAAAGTAAAGCAAATGTTTAGTACATGGTAATACAAATTCAGTATGTTTTAACAGACAGTTTTGTAACCAAATAAACATCCAAATGATAAAGCTGTTCAAAATATACACTTATAACTTTCAGACTTTGCACACACCCCATCATATTAAAGTTCTGTGACATCCATGTTTTCCCTGAGCAGTGTGTTAACTGCAACACATCAGAAAAGCTGGACTTCGAGAAATGCCTCACTCCACAAAAATTATCCATGCATATGTGCAAATCCATTCACAGGATATTTTTAATCACTATTATTCAGGATATATATTATTTCATGAAAGCATATACTCAAGGGATTTTTAACAGACCTGTTTTTACGGGTGGTTGTGGATGTCTTCTTTTCTTTTGCATGCCAAAAAGACACACAGAAACAAAAAAAATCCTTTGTACATTGCAGCCCAAGCTGTAAGCTGTGAGTTAGGGACTCTTCTGTCACAGACCAGTCGACTGACAAACTGTTAGTGGACTTGTAAGGTTTTATGCACAAAGTTTCCAAAAAAAAAAGCTAAATTAATTTCATAGCACATTTATAAAGTATGGAGATGTTACTGCTGCTTCTTCATACAGCAGCAGGAAGCACAGAAAGTTTAATACTTCCTAATATCACCCAAAGGCTCTGTGGTGCAGTCAAGAATTGAATGAAGGTCTCTTGAATCCCTGTTCATAGCAAAGTGGTTTGTTTTCATCCAATAATCCCTGACTGCCAGAGGCTATTGCAGGGTGGCCTAAATTAAAGGAACCCTGAGGTAGTGTTAATTTGTGCCATAAGGTCAAAGCAGTCTCTATTAACCCGAGGGCTTTGTTAGTACAATGGTGGCGTAGTCACTTTAGCTGTTTTTTTCCTGTTGCTGAACTGAGCACAGCCTAGCCAGTCCTAAACACAGGACTTGGAGGTGTTCAAATTTATTTGCCATTAGAAAGTCTTGAACAACAATTTATGCTAACGAAGTTCAGGCTAAGGTTGTTAATGAATTGCTTATATTTTGTTGTGTGGCATGAATACTGTAAAAATAGCTTGTTTCTACCCTATTGTTGAATATCTACATTTTTAAAAGAAAAAAACTTAAAAGAAAGTTAACTAAACTACTGGCTGTTCACTATTTTAATTTTTTTTTTCTCTGAAGAACAGTACTTCCACAATGCTGGTAGGAATGTGAATGCTTGTAAACAGCAAATAATGAGGTGTATAAGGATAGTTAATTCGAATAGCTGTTCAACATTTGAACAAATGCTTATGTACAGTCTTTAGAAATATTTGGCCAGCTCATCCTATATATATATACCGCAATAATACACACATGGATGCATTCCAATATATATAACATCAGTTTTTGTATATTATGCATTTTCTCATTAAACCATGAAGTGGATTTGTCCCATCTGCAATGCTATTGACTTTAGTCATTAGCAAAGATAAATTTAAACACAATTATTACTTCAAAAGTACTGTAGCTGTACAGTTCAGCTGCAATGCTATCTTCATCATTTGGGGCCAAATCTTAAGTGTGAGCCCTGACTTCAGCATTCTTACTGCTTACAAAGTTGTTGGTGGATGATGAGAAGGAAGGCTAGGATCTGGCAGGAAAAAAAAATCTCTGTTCTTCACAAAGACAAACCAAACATTTTTCCTAATATTTCAGTGAATTAAGTTTGGAAATGTGGCTGTAAAAGCATTGTCATGTTTTGTAAGTTTAGTGTACTAACAGCAAGTTACAAAACCCAACATCTTATATGTATTAACTACATGTTTGCATGTTGGCTGTCTCAATTTCAAGAATGACTCCTAAGGTTACATCCCACTTTTATCCCAAGTCTGTTGGGAAATTGTTGTCAGTTTATGGAGGTTCTGCTTTGTGTGTTGGTAGTTGCTGTTGTTGCACTCTGAGCATCTGTGGGTTTAAATTTTCCCCTCTGTTTCTCAGACACACAAACTACCATTTTTCTTTCTTTGCCATATTTCTGTTTCTGTGGACTTTCAATTCTGTATTTATTCTTTTATTTTTATGTATTTTCTGTTTGTAATTGTATGCTTCAATTTTGCAATTTAATGAGTACATTTGTTCTCAGTGGGAATTTGCCTTGCTTGCTAGGAAAATGATACAACAATATTTCAATGTATTTTAGCTGCATCTCCATTTAAGGTTTTGCAAAAAACGTCTTGCTAGAACTGACACTTTAGTCAGGACAGAACATGCAAGACAAGCACTCATGTCAGGCCACAGTGGAGTAAACTGCTGTGTTCTTCACATAATGATTGTTGGTGGAAGGGAATGTGGTACAGATACCTCAAAAGTGGGGCCACCTATTTTAATATAACGAGGAATGTTTTGGTAAATTGGGTTACATTTGAAGTTCAGCTATACAAGCTGTGCATCCTTTGTCAGTGGAGAGACAGCTGTACCGAACTGTAACCACAGTCAACAGATTTTGACTGGCCAGCAGCTTCAGGGAATCCCCTTTCAGCACAAAGTCAGATATCAAAATACTGGTTATATGTGTCCCTTACTGCCTAAGAGTCTGCATTAGTTTATAACAGGAATTTCTTAATAGTGTTTTTATAAAAGCAGAGGACAGGGGATGCTTTTGGTTCTTTTTAATGTTCATTCCTCCATTTTTTTGATCTTTCCACCCATTGCCAGCACCACATCTTCTTATTTTGCCCCATAGACATTCCTTCTTCCTAAATGTGGTAGCAGTGAGAGGCTTTAAATTTGCATGTCCCCATTGGGGCCTGCTTCTGAGGGATTCTCAGGATGTCCTGCCTTCCCAAGGACGGCAAAGAAACATTTTTTCATGGAAAACTAAAATTCAGACTAAAATCTGAATAAGAAGTAAGATAGGAATGATATCAAAACACCCCTGAAAATGTAGATAGGGCATTATTTTCAGATCCCATCGATTCCCTTAAGTGTTTTTTAGCCAAGTCTTGTTTGGCTACTCCAGTCTTCTTGGCTTTGTATACTGTGCTAACATTAGCTACATCCTTGAAAGCCTTATTAAATGTCATTGGATATGTTCAAGCATTTATATGTTTTGGTGTTTTGCCTTGTTTTGAGTAGTATAACTTAATCAGGAGTCATGTAGCAACATCCAAGAAAAGTACAATAATAGCCTTGTGTCCTATTTTTCATTAATTGAGATGGAGCTTGCACTGTCTTCCATTGCATTTGTATTCATTTCTCTTTTTTTCTTTAAACAATCACAGAAATATATTTTTAATTAGCAGTGAAATAATGTATATAATAATATCAAGCTGCTTTCATCAAACCCCACATGATGATGACAAACGTTGATATTATACTCAATTTGGAGTCTCTCCTATTTATGTCATGTTACATTTTTCAGGACTTGGAAGGCTAACCCCATGATCTAGCTTAAACAGATGCAAATTAGGATTATAGCCAAAATATATTCTGAACCAGGAAATGTATTACTGAGTGTTGTGATAAGGGCTTCTTTAATACCTTGAAAAATAAATGCAATATGCTACTTTCATTTTCAGAAATCAGTTGCAAAGTGTTGTATACTAACCAGGGTTTTCAGTGTTGAGGCCTTTACTTTCCAAGAAAACTCATTATTTGCTGTTCAGAAATCCAATTGGTTATTTCACAATCTCTGCCTAGGCTTCAGTTGAAAGAGTATTTCAGTAGTAACCCTTGGAATTACCAAGAAATAAATAATATTCAGCTTTTTCATACATATCCATAACTTCTCAAAGTCCATTTATATCAGTCTCTTCTGATGTAAAGTAAGGCTGAATTATAAACATTCATTTTGAATATACTGACTTGGTAGATGTGTGGCATATTTTAGTTACAGCTGCAGTTTTTCAAAGATTTTTGAGGGTCACTGCACTTTTTTAACTGTTTATTCCAACTTCTACTGTACAGGTATTCCTCCTTGGTAGGTATGTTTCTAAAGAGCAGAAAACTGTACTCCTTTTTTATAATCACTGCACATCATAGGCTCTCAGCAGCAAACAGTTAGGCAATTGTGACTGGGATTTTTACCAGTGAGAGCCGGATAAGTCTTTATGACAAACAGGATTGGCAAGAATACTGTAAAAATGGCCTTTACAGTGGCTCCCTGCCATTTAACAATATTGGGGATAGCAGTGTGGCAAAGTACATCAGCCTTTGGAAGATATCTCCAGAAGAGCTGTGTTTTATTTCAGTTTTTCTTCATGGAGAGGCAAGATCCTTAGTTTGGGGAAATTCTGCTTGGGGAAATGATCGCTGTTAAAGACAATGGCAAAATTCTCAGTGATTTCATTAGCATCCAGGCCTAACAACAAAGTGCTGACAGATAAATCTATAGCATAGTTTATTCAAGTACTTAGAGTTCAGTGTTTAAATATGCTTGTATGAAATTTTTTGCACTACTTTTTAAATGCAAAATAACTATGTTATTTATAAAACATTTTACCTAGGAGTTCATGCTCTAAACAAAATGCTTATAGCTGTTGAAAGACTTTGTCTCTGCAAACTATCTGCTTTTGGTTTTCATGCTGGCATTTCTTCTAATGCTCATTAAAAAGGATTCTTAATTTCAGTCACTGATGTATTTAAAACCATTTTAATGAGAAAAATTGTAATCCTATATAATAATACTGTAAATGTTCTCTTTCTCTTCAGAGGTAAAACAGCATAAAATTTTAATACAAGCCTCTGCCCAGCTGTGTTAAAAGTGTTTGGCCAGCTTTAAATCTGATTAGTGTAACTGTTACAGATAGCAGTGAAATCACTTATGATTGTAGCTAGTCATAGCAACTCAATATTAATATTCACAGTCCACACTGTAGTAACATAGCTGTGATACTTAAATGGACAGACACAACAATTCATTCTAATAAAGAATTTAATATTTTTATTAGAATAATAATAGGCTTATCAATTCTCTGCTGTTAATTATACTTCATATTAATAAGATCATATACAAATACCCTTTCAAGGAATGCATTGTAAATATACCAATCTACAGTTCCATTTAGAGATGCACAACATGCCAAAAGTATCTGGCATCAGTATTTCCAGAAACGGACACGAAAAAAAAAAAAAAAACACAAGAAAAAAAATCCTGTGAAGAACACAGCTGTCGGCAAAGAGGCAAAATCTCTATATGGTAGTGTTTAGAAATAATTGGAAGAGGCTTGTTTTAGGTTTTTTTTGTATAATTGTAGTTCTCAGAGTGCTGAAGTATTTTATTTAATGATGATAAGGAGGATAATAATACTGATGTACCAAGAAGTAGCTGGGCTGACAGAAGTTGTGCAGGCCTTTGTCAAAGTATCAATTCATTATTCCTCTTTTTCCTGACACAAGTCCCTTTTGATATTCAGCAGAGCAAATAAAAATTCTCTATTGTGCCAATTCACTCCTTCAAATCTCTGCTGTTAATCACACTTTATGCACAAATGGCAAGATATTTTTATGTATTAGCATAATTTAGGGCGGGAGTAAATATGTATTTTTTTTCAAAAAACATAAGCAGAAAGAGTTACAGATGAAATGCAAAGAGCTGACTTGAAGCTCATTCCTCTGTCCCCATTTCAGGAAAGCTGACTAGTCTGTTTACTTGGCTGAAGGGCTGGACTTAATATGAGCAGGAAATATGCAGGAAGGAAGACTTGGAAAAAGCTGATTCATGTAGGGAATTAAAGGAAATGTGTAATGTAATTATCAATACCAGACTCAGAGAAGGATTTATACTACTTTCATGCATGTTTTAACTTTTGAGTAATTTCTTCTCTCAACATTTATTTATATATTTCACATAAAATTTGGACACTAACCAGAGCCTAATAACTGAACTTTGTCTTAATTTCTCTAAGGATCAAAGCTTTACATTTGAAAGAAAAGACTGATAATTTGTTGTAAAGAAAAACGTATCGTAATATAAGTGAAAATGAAGCAGAAGGACAAAGATGAGCTTAAGCAGCTGGTATTTTGTACTGTAACTGCACAAGGTGAAATTGTCTCTGTTGTCTTGTAATATTCTTATTTCAATTTTATCTTAAGTTCAGGTATATTTATGAGAAAGTTTTAAACCTATACAGTTAAATACTTTCATTAAAATATAGTTAAGCAGTTCATATGCTGTAAAATACTATGATTATGCAAATAAACAACATGGATGACATGAGTTTGGAAAATGCTAGTGCATACAAGATCTGCAAGTTGTAGATGTAAATAAAACATTTATTACAACACTGGTAATTAGCGCAATTCTGTGAGCAGAAATGATAGAGCTGGAATAGAAATGGAATGGAATAGAAAATGATATTATGTTTCTTAGTAGTATGTTTCTTATCTTTCTTAGCACCACAACTGTAGGTGAAAACCAGAACGACCACTTTACTTGTGTACAAAACACAGGCAGAAGGGCTGACACTGAGCCACCAGAGTGTATGGTAGTATGGAGAAGTGAGTGGTGGCAGAAAGACTGGCTAGAACTCAAACTCAAGTCTAAGTTAGATTTGTGAAAATTTCAGAATCAGGGTTCCAACTCAGCTGATCTCTGTATTCGCAGTGGATCTGAAATATGGGATCACAGAGTTGGAACTCAGATAAATTTCAATTAAGTATGAATATGAATGATCCACATCTTCTTTTTTACCAGATGGGTAATGAGTTACTACATAACACTCAGTTTTCAGAAAAGCATGGGATATTTGCTTTTGGCAGTGATTTCTGAACCTCCCAATGGAGGGATGGCTGAGATACAGTCTTTCTTTTTATCCTATGATAATTTGTAAATGACTGGTAAGGATAGGGTTAACTTGTCTCCCATGAGTTGAACAGATACAGCAGATGCCTGCCCTGGTGTAAGGACTGCCAGGGAGGCCAGCCATACAAGACAGAAAGAAATACAGCTTGGCTCAGATGGCAAATTACTTGCTCTGAAAGGGAATATAGCAGGATTGATCTCTAAGAAGCCTTTCAGACTGGCATACAATCAGACTTGGTTTATGACTAAGAGAAATCTTAACCACAAGAGGCACTTCTGCTGTTTTCCATGTGTTTCTTGATACATATGTTTCTTGATACATGGAACCCCTTTTCACCTGCAACCCCTAAAAAAATCTGTTGAGAACAGCTTGTCTACAGACAAGTTTTTCTGTTAATTTAGCACAGCTACAGACAGGAATTATTTTTCATGAAGAATCCTGGCATCTTAAATCCCTTCACACAATGACTACCTATTTATTTTATAGTAGCCAAAATTCTGCTCTTTCGACACTGGTATTTGATCAGGCACCAGCCACAAATGCATCTAAAACAGCATAGACAGATTATGTTCCCTTGACTACAAGCATTATTGTATGATATCTCATTTTATCATTTCCACTAATCATACACTATGTATATTGTTGCAAACATTTTGAGAAGACAAAAACAATTTAGTCACATCCAGTGTGTTCTTGGAAAGATATTCGATGGCAATGTGCATGGTATTAAACCTAGACTGTGAAGACATGGAGTTTTTCAGAAGTATGGGGTATTGGAAAGCCAGTCTTTTCAAGTATCGCTTTCTGTTCTTTGCAATGAATTACTAGAAGGCTATATTTTGCATTCCCTGATTACCATCTCAGGGAGGTTGTGCACATACAGCCGCCTGGCTTCCCTCCAGCTCCTGGCCATCAGCATTGGCTTCCCAGGGGGAGAAGGTATGGCCAAAATACTGCCTGCTCTCCTCCATCACCGCAGCTTGCTGACTGCCCGTCCCCCACACCCAGGGAGCGGAGGGCTGATCCTCTTGGGCACACTGAGCTGCCCTGGACCCCCCACCAGACCCTCAACCCACTTTAGAAAGCCAACCGTGTCCTGGGCTGCATCAAAAGGAGCGTGGCCAGCAGGTCAGGGGAGGTGATTCTGCCCCTCCACTCTGGTGAGAGCCCACCTGGAGTCCTGCATCCAGCTCTGGGGTCCTCAGCACAGGAAAGACAGGGACCTGTTGGAGCAGGTCCAGAGGAGGGCCACAAAAATGGTCAGAGGGCTGGAGCACCCCTTCTATGAAGACAGGCTGAGAGAGTTAGGGTTGTTCAGCCTGGAGAAGAGAAGGCTCCAGAGAGACCTTATTGCGGCTTTTCAATACTTAAAGGGGGCTTATAAGCAAGATGGGGACAAACTTTTTACAAGGGCATATAGTGAAAGGACAAAGGGTAATGGTTTTAAACTAAAAGAGGGTAGATTTAGACTAGATATAAGGAAGACATTTTTTACAATGGGGGTGGTGAAACACTGGAACGGGTTGCCCAGAGAGGTGGTAGATGCCCCATCCCTGGAAACATTCGAGGTCAGGTTGGACGGGGTTCTGAGCAACCTGATCTGGTTGAAGATGTCCCTGCTCATTGCAGGGGGATTAGAACTAGATGATTTTTAAGGTCCCTTCTAACGCAAACCATCCTATGATTCTATGTGAGGAAAAACAATGCCCTCTTTAGGAAGGAAAATCAATTGTCTTACCTGAGTGTGAATTAAGGACATGAAAATCAACAGATTAATAGGAAAATATATAAAATATAAGTTCCTAAAGAATAGCATTTTATTAAATCACTGACTGATGAAAGAGTTGTGAAAAAGTATTTATTCCCTACTTTTCATGTCAAATTATCTTTAAAAGTATGAAGCCGTATTAATGCTTGCAATGATAATTATGCTCTCTGCTTCATGTAGACAGAATAAACAGTCTTTCATACCTTAAAAATATGAACTGAACCCTGGCTGTTATGGTCAGGAAAAGATTTGTTTTGTTTTATTTTTCGGGAAGCCAAATGACCAGTATTGCACATCCAAAAGAAAATAATTTTGTGTATATCAGTTCTTTAAGGACAAGACTTTATAATACACACCTTTACTGTTGAAACTTTTTGAGTACCTTATCAATGACAAATGCAAATGCCTTTCACTATTTTCAAAAGATTTTTAGTATCAGTGCAAGACTATTCTTCAGAATTCTTTTTTTAAACCAAGTTCTTTTAATGCTCTTTTCTCATACATCAATAAGACTTAAAATGTAAATTTCTTTTTCTGCATTTTCAATCAAAAATTCAACATGTAAGATTCATAGACTAATGTTTAAGACTGAAGTCATTATATTGAGGTGAGTACAGTTTCTACTGCATATAAGCTGTTTTTAAGGGTTTACTAAGTTCACAGTCTTTAAACTTGGGGGTGAATTCTGCCCTTGGATGAGTGTGTGCAATTCTCTTTGACTTCAGTGGGAATCCTATGTGAATGACTCAGGGCAAGAAATGGCCTTTAAAAGGGACTGGTTTGCCTTTTCACTGCAAACAGTCTCCAGAATAACTTGCTGTTCAAGCAAAATAGCAAAGCTCTGACATTAAGTTGGGAGAAAAAATGATTAATTTTCAATATAAACTGGAAAAGACATTGGAACAGGAAACTGAAGCCCTTCCCTGTGCCATGTCCTCTGCTAGAGACATTCCTCCTGCAGTGATTCAGGTGATGGGGCCATGCTCCATGTTCAGCAGCATGATGGAAGCAGTCTGGGCTGGCAAAGATGTCAACACACATTCTGGCTGCTGCATAGCTGCCTTGTGATTCTTTTCACCTGCTTTTATTTCACAGAGATGCTGAAAATGGGGACAAATACACAATGGTCTCCCCACCCCAAAATTTCCAATGTAGATTCACACTTAAAACAAGAGCACAAAAATGTAGTATGAAGAGGGGAGTTCACCAGTATCACTGGTCCAGAGTTTTTCAGCCATCACTTCTGTGATCAAACAAAGCAGCTCCAGACATGATTTTGTCACTTAGAAATCAAGATTGAAAGACAAACTCTATTTGTGTATCTCATAAAATTCTGTCCTCAGCTTCTTTTTCTACTTTATCTCTTTTTGTTTTCCAGTTTCCCATTTTCATTATGTTAGATGGTCCAAAATTGGTATAAGGTGAAAATGAAACCATCTTCCTCCCACCTGTTTGTGCCTTGGTGTCAGAGACTGTACAAAGTACTTGTAAGAAAAAAATATCTGCAAAAGACTTACTCCTTTAGTGTGTGCTTCCTTGGTGATATTCTGGAAGTACTCTGAATGGGATATTACAATTATGATAGGTCTAAGACAAAACTAAGGTGAGAAAAATATCTAAGAGGAAAGGAGGAGGTAGATTTTTATTCTTCATTCCATGAGACTGCTAAGCACAACCTGTTAAAAATGACAGTTACTTCAGTCCAGATGTCCTGGTGTCTTAAGAGGGGTTACTCATTCTTAAACCAAGAAGTAAAGGGAGACCTAAAATCCAACTATGTCCTCAGCAGCTTCAAATGATATTGCAGATATTCAGAATGAGCACAGTAGAAAGCCAAAGGAGATTTATAATTTACATGAGTTTTTGTTTATTAACAACAGAGAAAAATTTAGTCATTCTTCAAAATATTTGATTACATTACACACAAAATATTTTGAAAAACCACTGTAAAAGAAAACTTCTATTATCAAACAGAGATGGATGTAGATTATTTGGAATATCAGTTTTGGACTTCTAGCTCCCAATGAAATTCCAATTCTTTTATTTTAAAGATCCTATCAAAAGATCACAATTAAAATATTTGTAATATAGCTTTGAAGCTTTAAGTTTCGTTATGAGATGAAGAAGAGCAGCTTCCCAGTCATCAAGTTTCATGGTGGCATTATATTAACAGACAAAGTGGGGGTTATTAATAGAACATAGAATCATAGAATTATTAAGGTTGGAAAAGACCTCTAGGATCATCAAGTCCAACCATCAACCCAACACCACCATGTCCCCTAAACCATGTCCCGAAGTGCCACGTCTACACATTTTTTGAACACCTCCAGGGATGGTGACTCCACCACCTCTCTGGGCAGCCTGTTCCAGTGCCTGACCACTCTTTCGGTGAAGAAATTTTTTCTAATATCCAATCTAAACCTCCCCTGGTGCAGCTTTAAGCCATTTCCTTGCGTCCTATCACTAGTAACTTGGGAGAAGAGACCAACACCCACCTCACTACAGCCTCCTTTCACGTAGTTGTAGAGAGTGATAAAGTCTCCCCTCAGCCAACTCTTCTCCAGACTAAACAACCCCAGTTCCCCCAACCTCTCCTCATAAGACCTGCTCCCCAGACCCTTCACTAATATGCTAATAACTTTGCATATCTTTGTGGTTGTATGTCTTTTGCTTCCAAGGGAATGGGCAGAGCTGTCTCAAAGAGGAGCAACTCCAGGAAGGAATTTTGTATCAGACACACTTCTTTCAGGATTCATGACAGATTTTTTCCAAAGGACTGTGCTCTGAAAATCTATCATCAAACAGGGAGTACTGCAATTAGGCCAGATTTCTTTGGGATAGATAGCATGGTTTGGTGCTGAAAAAAATTTAAACCATCAAAAAGAACCAGCTAACATGATACGTAATCTTCTACATACTACGTGATGTGGTTGAGAACATACAGGGCTCCATCCCTTTCTGGCAGCTCTCCTAGATAACATCTGGGGTCAAAGGGGCCAGAAACATGGCATTACCTTATCCATACTCTTTGTGCTCATTCATTCAAGAGGGAAGCCAATGAACCTTTGTGCTAGCTTGTTTTCTTAAATATGTAGACAAATTGCAAAACCCTATTCTGGCAAGATGACTATCAGACAATAGCTAATGAATCATGAATAGAGCAGCTGGAGACAATTAGGAATAAACTTCATTAAAATTTGTTTGAATGGCAAAGAGAGAAATTCTGTATCCAAAAACTTTGTAACTCAACTTTTACATATCATTCATTCATTTGCTTCTTCCTTATCTGAACTTACCATTTAATTTAAGCTCTCTATGGTAAGAACTGTATTTTTATATTTGTTTTTAAAGTACATTACAATAGAATACCTGGTACATTGATTAAATAAATAATTACCTAATGATGATACTACTAAAAAATTGTAATAGAAGTACAGCCATCAAAAATTTATCTTTGGAATATGTTTTGGGGAAGCATATAATGCTTTCCCCCTGTCCTCTCTTAGTTCACATAAAGACCCATTCAAGATTATAACAAGTTTTAGATGGATCAATTTGTAAAAGCATGCTTTTTAGATTTTTTTAAAATTGATTTTAACTGTTGTTCCAGGACAATGGGCTTCCATTTCTTTCCTCACTCCTGTCACTTTCCATAGCTTAGTGAGTAAAAATTTCCTTCTTGGTTTTACCCATTCTGCCTTGTTACTCCTCTGTGTAACACACCAAACACTTCTCAAACTATTTTTATAGCCACTTTTTGTAAAATGAATTTCCCCCTATTAATCACCTCCTAGCTTTTTAATGTCTGATGTAGGCCAAGTTCTACAATGTTCCAATACTTTAATTCCTCACATCCTTCCAGTTTCTCGTCACTGTATGATGTTGAGTCTGAACAACAAAAGGGTGTCAAGGTTCTCTTCAAAAAAACCCTGGAAAAATACAGGAAATTCATATTTTTATTATTATGTAAGGACTCCGTCTCATCCATTTCCTGATGCTAGTACCTTTGCACTCTCAGTGCAAGAAAGAAGGTTTTGTTACATTTGGCATAAAAGGATTATCTGTGTTCTAAAAATAGAAGTGCATTCAGTAGCTTTAAGACAAAATCCTTATGTGTTGATTTACACAGTATGATGCTGTGCAAATTTTAAGTCACACATAAACCTTTGCTTCTGAGGGTCATTTCTGAAGTCTTTTTATGGTCTTGTTCTTTAACCTCCTGAAAAGTTGTGGCAAAAAGTGAAACAGAAGATTTGAGTCAAAAGGAAAAATTACACATTATAGCACTAAGTGAAAAGGCAACAAGTAAATTAATAATTTGCTTTTGCATCTATTTTATAGAAAATTCCCATCACAAGAATGTAGCAAAAACAAGCTTTTACCCACTTACTGCAAGTTGCTTTTGAAGTAAGATGAGTAAACTGAATGGGTTAACCAGAAAAGAAGAACTGCCTTATAATACCTGCCATCTATGATTATTATAATCTTGCAGACAAATATAATTACAGTGTGTGATGTCTGTTTATGTCTGTGAAAGCTTTGATTGTGTAGGCTTGTCTGTATTACACCGCAAAACAGCATAAACAATTATATTGTGTAGTAACTCTAATCCAGTGCTAATGCCCTGAGCTATGGGTGTCACTTCAAATTGCACGGATTTATGTGATACTTATATCTGCCTTTTTTGGGTGAATTTGACCACAATGCACTCAGTGTTACACTGATTTGTACAATCTGGAAGCTGATTAATAGACTGCAGAGAGGAATGGAATTACTTAAATAAGAGCACATATAATAAAATCATAACTACTCCAGAGTTTCATTATCTGATGTAGAAATTAAAAGAGAGGTTGTAGTAACTTTGTAATGATTAAAATATTAAGATAGGACCTCTTGAATTTTAAAGACAGAGTTGATTTTACAGAGTAGGTTATATTCAAATTCATCGTAACATGTTGCCAATGTGCATGTTGCATTCAAAATAAAAGCTCTTAGGTTTCACAGACCATGCCTCTTCTTGATTCTTGAAAAATTCTGAGCACTGGAAGGCAACAACCAGAACCAAATAAGTGGTCATTGTACTTTATTTATATTTGTAATTTTTTTTTTATTATTATTTATACGAGCATTAGGAAAGAAATGGATTGACAGAACTGGACACAGATTTTGTATGCAGCTAAGGCCATCTCTCAGCTTGCAATGAAGTTGAACCTCTGATCTAGAGGTAACTGGCCCAATAGCCAAAGGTTTCCAGAGAGATAATAAGGAATCTTTAGAATATGTTCTTGCACTATGGGATGCACACATACAGCCTGTATAAAGTGTGCAACCTATTTGATACATATGTGGGGTCACTAAGGGAAATAACAACACAGCATGAATGCTCACTCTAGTGTGCGTGACAAGTCACTCCCTTAGCAATGCCCACATTGTAAGAGATCCTTGGTTTCCCACTTCCCAGCTGCAATCAGGGTATGAGAAAGGATGAACTAGAGAAAGTTGGTGTCAGAGCCCCCTCTTGGGGTTTTGGCTGCCTGGGCTCAGGGCCAGCACTGAGAGTGCAGCTGTGTGGCCTTGAATCAGAGCTGTTTGAAGAAGAGCTGTAAGAAGCCTTAGCAGAGGCTGTCCCCTTTCACTCAGGAGCTGCATTAAAGCTGGGCAATTGCCCTTGGTCCCTGCCTGGACTACGCTGCAGCCATGCGGGTGCCTGGCCACGTCCCTCACTGATCCAAACCTGGACCAACTAACCAGGACTTCTGGGCTTGACCTTGGATCTGCCTTACTGCTAATGGACTTGCCTGCTGGCCGACATGTCAGCTAACTGTCCCTGGACCTGCTCTGCTCTCCTTGTTAAGGTACTGTGGGACTGTGCCACTAGTCAGTCTGGCCATTGTCCCCCACTGCCTTGCTGCTGCCCTTGGCTCTGGCTCACCACCCTGGCAGAACAGCCTGCTCTTGCTGCTCCTTCTCTCTTGGAGCCCAATGTGATCCCAGTTTGACCACTGCTAGAATGAAGAAAGCATCTGAAAAGGATAACATTTACATTTTAGTTCACCTTGTTTAGGCTTAGCTTTCAATTTATGTGGAATATATGGATTTCTTTTTTATGTGCATTTCTTTTATGTTATTAAACTTTTGCAGGCCCATAAATGGAGAGGTTGATAATTGGTACTTTGTAATGTTTTTACTCTCACTTAAGTGTATTTATTTAGAAGTAAATATGTAAGATCAAGCCTTTGAGTGCCAGTAATATAATAATGTTTCTAGGACACTGTAGTAGCATTGAAGATGCATTCTCCACATCATCATAAATGTAAATCAGAGCAGGTAACATTGATGTAGCATGCACAGTGTCTTGATTCTTTCTATATAAAGTTAGCATACAGTCACAGAACTACAGTAAGACAAAATGAACATCGTCATTCATACTGTTTATGCTCCAGCTTACTCCATGTATATAGAAATAAATTGAGATATTTAAATTAAAGCTAGCTTTGGCACAAACATTGAAGCACACTCTACTAAGTGTATGATTTTTTTGCTTCTCATGATTTAGAATCCAATAACTAAGAATGTTTTAAGACAGAGGAAATTGCTTACATAAAAGTGAGACTATCATTTTTCCAAGACTGGTGCTTAATTTGTCTGTGCAGCATTTATTTGTTTGCAATTTGCTAATTTCCTCTTCATCTAAAATTAAACTGAGCTTTCATGAATGGTCTTTCCATTTTTTTTTATACCTATTGTAATAAAAATCTGAAAAATACCCATGATACAGATACTGCAACTAGTGTCATGAAACACAATTTTAAAAGTTGTAATCTAGTTTTCATCTCCTCCTTGAAAAAGCTAAAGTATTTCCTCTTTAACTGCCTTTTACAGGACTGACTGTGGTTCCTCAGGACCCTGCAAATTTCTAACAAATACAGTAAATAGTATTTATGCTGATATTGGTTTGTGTCATTTGTGGACTTTACAAATCAGTTGTGTTCATCAGTTAGATACCATATGAACTTTCTAAGTGAGATACAGAAACATGAAAGACTCGTTGAGAACTGTGTCATATTGGAAAAGCCCAGTTTGAATTTTACATGCAGAAGTTCAGTCAGTCAGTAAAATTAAAGTGCAAAAAAATTTTTTTTGAAAGTGAGGACTACCAAATTCAGGAATATAGATTTTTCTGATGCAGTTTTTTAAAATGCTCTTCCTAAGTGAAACCAGGAATAACATAGGCAAGATAAATAAAGGAAGTATATATGCATCTATTAATGAATTAAATAATTACTTTGAAAATAGTTTCATTTAACACTTGAAGACTGCAAAAAGGAAAATAGATTTTTATCTAAGTAAAGGGCAGTTCTTTTCTTCCTTTCTTAAGCCTCTGAATCTGTTCAAGAAGACAGGAAAAGAACAAAATGCTGGTTTGCTGTGCCAAAATAGTGCAAGTTCTACACTTTCTGGATGTCAGCAGCAGATTGTTTGTGCATACTTACTCTGCATACACCTGAATCCTTCATAGTGAACAAGCTGGTGTTGCCGCATAGGAATAATAATGACAATAAAACCTACCTAAACGTTCAAAATGCCTTTCAACCAAGATCATTAAGATTCTGCTCTTTGGCTCTGCGCATGTATATATGTGCCTGTATGGATGTATTCCTGAGACTCACAAGAGAGCCTGAATACCTCGATACTCAGAGGATCGCAGTTTTTTTCCTTAATACTAGTTTACCTTGTACCCATAAGGGTGTAGTTTTGTATAGAACTAGAAACATGTTCTAGTATGCGAGTCCTCTATCTACATTGTTTGTTAAAAAGTTTTGCTGCAACTTTTCTGCCAAACATAAGCAGGTCAGGTTTGAGTAAGATCTAATCAGTAATGGGTCTCAGTACAAGCTTCATTTAAACATATACCAACAAAATTTCATTTCTGAATGAGGTGCAGTTGTGTGAACCTTTGACCATGAAAGAACACACAGATGCTACTTGACTGCAAAGATATGTAGCAACATAGTTATGCCTTTCTCCACAACTGGAATGATCAATTCTTTTCTGCTATTACCTCATGGTACATACACAAAGATACGTATTGGTATTAAAGTTGCAGCAACTGGTGCTTTACCATTAAATCATACAAAACCTCACTTTTCTACAAATCTTAAAAAGAAGCTGCCTCAGTCTGAATGTCTAAGATGAAGTATTTTCTTTTAATTAAGATGAAGCAGTCTGATTTTCCTGTTATTACGTTAAAGTCACTAGCAGAACAAGAAATACATGAGGATAGATCAATAAGCAGTACACAAAATTAAAACTTCATTCATAATAGAGAAAAAACCCACATTTAAAAAAAAATGTTCTGGCTTTTTAATATGAAGCTGATCTAGTATTTTTTTATTCCTGAGTCACACAGAGAAATGTTGCTGCGCAGTGGACCATAACAGCATGGAAGTCTGACCATTTTGCAGATTTATGGAATCCCAGTAGGATTTCTAAATATAAACTATGTGCTATACTCACAGGCAGACTCTTAAAACAACATTAATGCTCTGATATCAGCATTGCCAGGAAGGCATTGATACTTTGAACCACTGCTGTTGCTGGGCAAGACTGTCATTTCAAAACTTGAATGAAATCTGAGAGTCTCGTCACAAATGTGTATCAAACACTTTGAAAATGACCCACAAAAATATTGTAAATGAATCCATAATTTTTTAAATTATTGGAATGTTATCTGAAAAGATCTGACTTCTTAACAAGCCTTTTTAATCTCTTTAATTACCCTCACTCTAAGAATGACTGAACGTTCAGAGTGCATAAAGGGCAAGCTATTTGTTTGCAGACAGCCTTGAATGTAAAGGTGATACTGTAATTGACTTTAGTTTTTTAAAACTCAGGTTTAGTTTTTCCATCATCACCCTCACACATGGAGGTCTTCAGTGTCTGTCAAAGCAACAGCCACTCTACTGACAGTTCACTGGATCTTCAGTCTAATGTAACTTTGCAGAAACCGTTGTGAAGAAAAAATGTGTTCTCTGAATTATGAGCCAAATATAGATTATATATAGGATATAGTTGATAACATAGGTCTGCAAAGTCCTTTTATTTATTATATGTTACATTTCGGCAGAATTGCATCTGGTTTCCATTTGTGAGGTAGAAGCATGCTTGTGTACATATCCTGTAATATTTTTTTCTACAGTAACCTGGGATTTGAAAATATGCTAATGTGGAACACTTTATTTTGTCAGTTTTTTGTAGTGGAGAGACATAAAGTGACTTTTTAAGTGAAAGTTTCATTGTCTGTGACTGGGGAGGAAGCCAGAAGAGGACACAGTGGAATACTTTAGGAGAAGAGTCTTCATCAGTGATGACACTTCACACTGAAACATTTGTTCATTCTGCAAGGGGAAATGTGGCTGGATCCAAATGCCTGAGAGCAGTGAAGCCCCCAGTAGCCAACCCCCCATGAGATACACAAACACCAGCAGCTCGCACCCCAAGAGACCCCCAGACCCCACGGTCGCTCTGGTCTTTCTCTAGAGCTGGTTGGGGTTCCCCTGGTCCCTCCAACAGTCGGCTCCTCCTGTGGTCTCACCCTTAAACACACACACAGACACCCACACACAGCTCCCTGGCCCGTTCACCCACTTGCTAGCTACTCCGGTTTGATCTTTGCTAGTGCTTACATGCTCACGCACATGTCTGCACACGCTCCAGTCGCTGGCACCGCGGGCACACGGACCCTCCAACCCATGGTCTGACTCCAGCTGGTGCACTCAGACCCCCATACACAGACATGCACAGAGAATAGAGAGCCCCTCACCCAAGAAAGTGTTGGGAAGGAATTTAGTAAGAAGATAGGACAGACTGCACTGATCAGGCGCAAGGCGTGGCCACGAAAGCATACCCACCAGCAAACTATTTACATGTGACAGGGCCTTTTTATCCCCTTATTCCTCTATTTTTCCCACACTTGTTCCTCCCCAAATCACCTAAATTCCTCCTTTTTCTTGCCTTTAGTTCCTCCCCTAAACACCCCATAGTAATTCCTGTGTAATCCCAAAATGTTCTTTTCCTGCATCTCAAGATGTGTCCCATACCCTTAGGCGGCAACCCCATCAGTCCAAAAGATGCTCCAGCATTGATTCATCTTGATGGGTTTCACACTTGGACAATGGGGCTCAGGCTTTCCTGGAACAGGTCTGATAGGATGTCTTTCAGTCCTTAATTTGCATTCCTCACCTGCTTTTGTGCCCCTCTGCTCCTGTGGTCCCATAGAGATGGACCTTTGATGGGCTGTTGGCTCCTGTGGTGGGCCTGAAAGAAACCTCCCCCACCTGCCATTGTGTGTCTGTGCTCTTTTGTGGGTGTGCAGATGGGCATAATGTAGCACATTCTACAGGTAGACTGTATTAGAAAGGATTCAGCAGGCAGAACGTCCTCAAAACACATCATGCCCGAAACAGCACAGACAAGAAGTTGCTGGACCTCCAGTATGAGTTTGTTATAGTAACAGCAACTTACCTTGTAGCAGATATAAAGACAACTCCACTCATATCTGGTAATGCCTGTGATTAGAACAGCATTGGCTCCAGTAAAGATTCCTAAAACTTACCTACTGTCACAACTAGAAGCAGAAGTTTTCTTATATTTACCTGAGTAAATACAGATAAACTCTTAGTGCATATTTAGTTTAAGGAAGCAGGAGAGATCACTATAGTCCCAGGTAATCTGCTTGCAAAGTGAAAGTCCTGTTGACCGTTACACAGTATAACTGAGTTGGAAACAGAAGGTGTGTTGGTTCCAGTGGAGTTTCAGTTGGCAGGTTATAGACTTTCCAGACCTAGTGGGGATTTAGGACAGAGGTGTCCAAACTACGCTTTGCCATCGCTGATAATTCTACGACAATTTGATCAAATCTACTGATCATGTTCATGTGGTTCCCTTGTTTCTGTACTCTTGCAATTTCAATCTGCTGCTGTTTATTTTTGTATCAGTTTGGAACTTTAATTAATATTGATAGGCAGGACTCGCATTTGTCATCTTTGTAGCAGAATGATAGCAAATGAACTTTTCAAATTAAATTCTTGGGGATTTTGTGGATGGTAAAACCATATGTTAAAAAAAGAGTGCAAGAGAGTATTGTGGGAGAGAATCCTTCTTTAAAAGAAGACACAGACACCCATCTGAACAGATACAACATTTAACAGGGTGAGCTAAAGGGTATGACAACTCCCTATTAGTCTCTCAAATAAATTTACATCTGCTGCTGCTGAGATGAAGTAAAATCTACAGGCTTCTAGATTTCCACAGATATTAAACATTCAATAACTAGCACAGGGAACTATTTGAATATTGTCACATTAAATCAATAAAAAACACAGATATTACATTAAAATGGTGTTAGATGTCTGCTAGCATGAGTGAAGCAAGCGTTTGGCACAGGACATTAAAATGAGATGACCTGGAAACAAGAAGCATTTAGAAATCCTGGATCAAATTAATGTCTGTAATACCTCCATTAAAATGGACCTACATGTTTGGCGGGCTTTCACTGTATGTAAATCAACTCTGAAAACAGTTTGTTGTAAATAAAGAGTAAGAAGGGAATAATAGTGAATGTATATAAATTAGTAGTATGCTCTCCTGTTAAATTTATTTCAGTCCTAACCATCTCATCTCAAAAAAGATTACATTAATAATAAAAAAGCATTTCAAAAAACATTACTGAGGAAATGTAAATGGCTTGGCAAATTTGAGTGAAGTGAAAGATCAGCAGTTGCATTACAGTGAAGAAGGAAAGAGTAAAATATACAGAACAAGCTGAAAGAAGAGAATACATGCTATAGATATTCAACCTACGGAACACATTGCCATGAGATACTACTAAAGCCTAATGAATTTCAGATTTGGAATTCATATAAATTTTCATGCTGATGAACATAAATCAACATACAGAAAGTTAAGAAAAAGTACTTTTTCTCTAGGTAGATTATTTCAGGCATGTTTACTGTGGAGCCCTTAGTGACTTCCCCTGAAGTATCTGCCAGTTTATACAGAGAGGACTTGGATTGAAAGTGTAGGGAATTTCTGGTTCACAATATATGTGTGAATATATTTTATTAAATAAAGCTCAGAATATTCTCCTGAAATATGGCTAAGCACAAGCTTGATTTTTGCACCAATATATTGCATCCTTTCTGTTTCTGATCCTTCTGCTTCTGGAATCATGAGAGCAAGAAATTTGCTGGGTTCTCCTTGGTAATTTTTTTCTTGTGTTTAGATGTTCCTTTTGTGTGTTCATTGTAACGCACAGGTAATACTAATATTTTGTTATTGAAAAACAGGAGGAAATGCACTGCAAAATAATATTTCCCTCAGGGTGCTTCATATCAGGCTTTCCCCACTCTCAACCCTTCCATATTTACCGTGTTTTAAAGAAGAGAAATATAATTTATTGTCACCAGAAACAGTATTCTTAGTAAGGCACCATGAATGATTGCTGTCACCATTCAGAGATGTATCTCACAATCTGAGAACTAGCTCTAACAAAAACATCCTTTGTTCTCAAGAAAGCACACATAAGATCAAAGTATTAGCAAGGCTACCATAGCTGATCTCAGCTATAATATACTCTGTATGTCTAAAAAGATTATGATATTTTATTTATGTAAACACCCTTTTAAAACTTCCAGATGAGTGTTAACCAGTTATTATAGTGTTTCACAAGATCTTCTTGGCAGAGAAACCTCTCTCTGCTACTAGATAAAGCAAGCTTTTTTAATATATATTATTCCTCAACGATAGTGGTGGGTTCCAAAGGAGCACTTATCCCAAATATCACTGACAAATCACAGTCTTGGGGTAAGTTGTATGGTACTGTTGGGATATTTGTAAATCATCACACTCCCTTTTATGTTTACTAACTTTCATGTTAATCCATGAGTAGGATGTCCTTCAATGAATGAAATGTATTTTCACAGCTGTTTTAAAATTGATTGGATTGCAGGCACGCCTACTGAAATCACTCAACCAATTGAAGAAACAGAATGAGATTTGGATTATAGGGTTTCAGATAATACCAAGTCCCTTGTGAAAGGTATGTTATTTCTTCTCTTTGTTCTGCTTTTGGAAAAGTATAGCTGTGGGTTGGTGGGTTTTTTTCAGCTGTATAGGTCATAGGAATTGTAAAGATTTCCAAAGCAAAATCACAGTCTGCATTCTGAATAAAGCTAATCCAGGGCAGAGTGGTTGGCAAAGGTATTTAGTATGTTATATATGATCATCATTAGTGTTCTTTCATGGACATAGAAAGATGTCCTTTAGCTATCTGTTCTAAACAATTCAAATATTTCAGTTTTGTTTTATTATTTAACCATGTCATTGGTTAGTAAAGCTCTTACAAGGAATCACACTACACAATATATTACACAACCATTAAGGGTAGAAACCATTTTTGTCAAAGTGACAACCAAAGCTGGTTCCTTACAGCAGGGACTGAAAGGCTGCTGCCCTGCTAACCAAACTCCTTGAAGTTAGTCAGTCCTAGGAAGAGCAACTGATTCAAAGAATTTCAGCATGCACATCTTCATAAGCTGAAGGTATAAAAAATAGTGATGCCATAGAGAAAACCAGCTGACTACAGCTGGGGATTCTATTGAAAAACTTGGCATTTTTCTTTCAGAAGCCTTGAGGCCTACTCCTTTGGTTATCTATGGACTGTTAAGGCACTGAAGTTAATTTCAATGCTGATTTTCATATATTTGTTTTTTTCAGAGTAGCTTTTTGTTTGCAGGAAAAGCTGTATGAACAAGCCCTAGAAGAGTACCTTTCTAGTATCAACAAATATATATGACTTTAACTGTATTTTTCAACTAAAATAATGCTCATTCATCTGAAATAGTTGTATTCATTTACATTCTGTAACTTTTGTGTGATAAAATATGTTGACTGAATATATCCACACTAACACTGAAAAAATGTGTAAACTTGTTTGTATGTAAATATAATAAGAGAGGTAATTTATATTAACCTCATAAAGCTTTTAGCACTGTCCACCATAACATCCTCAGAAGCAAATTAAGGTACAGTGATAGAGTTACTACCAAGTGAACTGAAAACCCTTTCACATTATGTAACTAGAGTGATATATCAGTACAGGTTCCATAAGGATCTGTCCTGTGTTTGGTCCAGTACTTTTGTTATTGATTTACATCACGGAGTAGAAAACAGACATCACATTTGAAGACCACACAACTTAGGAGAAGTTGCAAGTATAATGGAAACTGTATTCAAAAAGTTCTTCATAAACTGAAAAGGTGATGCTGAAAAGAGGCTGCTGCTCAATAGGAACAAATGTCGAAGTTTTGCATGTGGCAGCAATGATCAGCTATACAGACACAGCATGGCCAGTAACAGGTGAGGGAGGAGTTCTGCAGAACATGGTCTGAAACAGCAAGTCTTATACCTTGTTATTCAAGGCATGTTGAATTATCCTTTTGGTCTGCTTGATATCAGCTGGAGAACTCCATCCAGTATTGGAGAATGACACTTAAAGAAAGTTGTGCACATCTGGACAGAGTCCAGAAAAGAGGAACTGAAATGGACAGAGATCTGGAAAACATGATATATGACTACAGGTTGGAAGAAAGTAGCTAAAAAAGACTGAGAGAAGGCAGCAAGGGAGAGATTATGTTATTAACCTGGCCTATGCTGGATATGATGAGAAAGAATAGCCTAAAATTGCAGGAAAGAACATTTAAACTAGACATTACAAACTACCACATAAATAGAAAGTATAATAACAGATGGGTGTAGACAGATTCAGCAGAATGTAGAATCGCCACAAGCTACATGAACCTTAAAGACAGGTTTGGTGGCTTAGTTCACCCCAAGCTCAATATCACTGCAAAGTCAGTTTTTATTACCCAGTCTTAATCAAAAACCAATAAAGTCACACAATCTTAATCATAAATGAGCATTAATCCCATTTGCAGAATTCTGATTGTCAATTTACACATTTACATGAAATGTAAAGTACAATTTATCTTCAGAAATATGAAGGTACAAATGACTTAGCATTGCTTTAGGAGGTAGGAAAGAGCATTTTCCTTTTTGGTTTGTTAATGATTCACCTGAGCAGCACTGAGTATTTCAGCAGGATATAATGGCATCTAAACATGTCCAGAAGACCTTGGCATTTTCAAAGCTGGGAAGGGAAGGCAATGGAGTGATGAAAGGGAACTTTTCACCACTGAGTTAATATTAAGAAAAACAGAAAGAGTAGGAGGGAGGGGGATTTTGAGTATGAATAGCTCTCAAAGATAATCTGCTATAAAAATAAGTATGACTCCCCACTGACAGATTCCTTTCCATTAATACAACTTGAAGATGCAGGGTTGTAAATCAGCCAGAAACCATGAAGTATGTTTTAGCTTGACAGCTAGATAGAAATAGGGTGAGAAAAACTTTTGGAACTTACCAAGTACTATGTAGAGGTATAGTCATCTTTTCATTTCTGTATGTATTGTCTTAATACAGTTATTATCTTTTTTGGTTGTTTTTATTTTGTAAATGACTACATTTATTTCACCATTGTCTTAAGCCAGGTGACTTTAGTTAATCTATGACAGAATATTTATTCCATTTCAAAGTATGTGCTGAACCTGCAGGCAGGGACAATCAAGCACTCTAGCATTTCCCAGCACATTATTAGAAGCTGACATTGTCTCTGCTCTAACTGGAGAGCTGATAATGTAGGCATCTACAATTAAAAAGCTTTTAGATGTCAAGCAAAAAAATCGTTTGGAATGTGTTGGACCATCTTTAAATCCATTGCTGAAGACTTTTAGGGCCAGATTTTGTAAGATACATCAGGACTAAGTCAGATACAGTTCATTCTGTTTTGCAGAGGAAGGTAGATGAGATGATTTCTTATGGCCCATTCCTATTTTCCAAAAGCCTATGGGTATGCCTATTATGCAATCAAAGAAGGTATTGAAGCATAGAGAGGTGACAGAGATTACCTTTAATACATTTAACATAGACAGTAAGAGCAATGAAGACCTCACAGACTTTTTAGAGCTGTACAGGTTTTCTGGCATCCAGGATGTATTATCACAGGCTCCATCATTCTAATGTGCCATTTCCTGATATTTTTACCTCTACAATGTTCACTTTCTCTAAAGTCAACAACATTTAATATATAAACCTTAATGGAGACCTATCTATTATTTTCCATCAAGTATATTGGAAGGTCCTTGCTAGGTGCCTAAGTTCAAATAGGACAAACTGTGTCCAAAGTGGGCATCACTTTTTATATACCAAGCATACAGCCCAGATTCAACTGAATTATGGCAGATTAGTAAAGTTGCATGATTAGCTGAACTGTGATTGCTCTCTCTGTGGATGCCCCTAGTCTGCAGAAAGTTAAAGAAAATATGACATAGCTTAAACTGAAATGATAAATTGACTGACTAATTGACTATAATATCAAGATTCACCTAGTTACCTATAAAAGAGAACAGTTCCTTAGGGATCCTCTCCTATGTCCCCAAGTAAAAAGTAACAAAATTTTTATTTCCAGAAAAAAAGATCGCTGAGAAAAACATGGGTATAGCACTTTATAATCACTCTTTGTATGTTTTGGTCTATGCTTTTATTTTCTGAACTATTTCATAAAGATAACTGATAAACTAATTGATACTCTTGTAAAAAGATTTAAAAATCTGTCTGTGTAAGAAAATATGGGCATTAAAAGGAATTTAAGCAAAGCCTTTTTATTAATAGCATACTCAGTTACCATAGCTCAGCTGACATACTTTTACTTCCACTGTGGTCTCTTTTATTTTTAGTCCAAGGCTTTAGTTTCTTAAGCCAGACCTTGCAGCAGTGAATGAAACAACTCAATAAAACCAATTTGGATACAATACTCAGAACTGGTACTTATTGCAATATCCAGTGTTGGTGACAGGCTGTCTGGATCCTTGCCAATGCTGATTTAGCAGTATATGCCAGCTCAGTGAGTCAGAAACAGTTTTTACATGTGCCAGCTCAATTGTGCAAGGTTGCTTAGAAATCCCTTTCAATTTCCAGGCAGAATAATTGCTGTATTTCCAATCTACTTTCCTTAGGAGAAAGGAACAAAGGAAAGAAGAAGCATCAATAGAATGGCTTTTACTATCAAATTTGTAGCCTGCTCTGGAAGGTCACTGCTTTGAAAATATTTCACTGTAAATGATTATATAGGTCATGTGATAGTGGGTGCAGCTTTGTGTCATTCAAGTATGCAAGAGAGAAAAATAGTAATGGAAAAGAATAAGTGCTATGAAACAGTAGGAATAAAGGTTAAAAAAGTCACTTGCTTAGGAAAAAATAGTTTAGCAAAGACTCAGGAATGTACATGTGTAGTTCTATGTAAATTTAGCCCACATAACATATCTGAGAGCAAAAGAGAAAGATGGAACACAGGTATGATCTTTTTAAACATGTCTTTAATGAATGATCTCGTAACAGTATAGTTGTTGGGATAATACTTTCCCCTGAGTACAGAACGAGTTTGTAGAAAATGCCAGTTTCCATCCAATTCCTGTAGAGTTCCTCTGTTCAGCTCACTGTGAAATATGAAAACAGCATTTTTAAGAACCAAGCCAAAATAGCTATTCATCATTTGCCTAGGACAGCGTCATTACTGACTGGTTGCATAAAAAGCAAATTGTAATTTAGTCTTTATGGAAACCAGAACCCAACTGGAATAGGCTTACATTGCTTGATTTAAAAAACAGTAATAAAACTGAATAAGAGGATAAAATGTACGTTATAACAGTCACTGAAATCAGTAACCATCACTTACTGAGTACCTGTGACAAGACCAGTACAGTGTAAAACAAAGAAAAGTTGCCATCTACTCAAATTTCCATATACAGAAATTACAGTCTAGGTAAGAGAAACATCATTTGAACACCCAAACCCACATTCCCTACCCCAAAATCTTTTTACATAGCTGGAATAGGTGACTGGAAAAAGAAATCTCCATTCCTAGGCTTTGAATGAAAACCAGCATGCTCAGTAGCACTATTTTTTCCCAAGGGGTGGAGCACCTCCTTGTGCTCCCACCTCTCTTTCTCATGTGATGAATGACCCTCAGTTCCAATGGGTTTAAGAGTCAGATAACTTCCTGCTATTTTTAACCTCTGAAAAATCCCACTCAGCATTTTTGCACCAGTCTTTCTTTCTTTTCTGCTTCCACCACTGACTCCAACAAAGCCGGCTGACTTTCCCATCAGAATTCCTTCTTGATGAGTTTTCTATGCCTGTTTTATTTTATTCCATGTCTTACTTTTACACAATATCAAGCAGGCCTCTGTAGCTAAGGCCTAGCTTATGCCCTTCTAATCACTTGAAACACTGAAGAACAGTTTCCTTTGTTTGCTTCTAGACATTATTTACCTTCTACACTTCTCCAAAAGGAAATACTCAAGAGTTCTTAACAGCTGATGAGGTGCTTATAACAAACACTTAGATGATAAAATGAAAAGCAAAAAAATAAAGAGATATTTTAATACTGACCCCAATTCCTCCTTAAATATGGCTCACAAAAAAACTGAAATAAAAAGATGCAAGGGGAATTTTTTTTAGTTTAAGATTATTTTATCATTGTCAATGGAAATGAGCCATTTTAATAAAATATCAAGGACTAAATAGGTTCATTTAAATTGCAGTATATTTTACATCTAAAGCAATGTCAGTGTAAGTAGGCACTGTTAAACCAAGATTGGATGGGGTTTTGAGTGTTTCAGCTTCTCCTTTAAAACACCTGCATTGAAAGACATGCAAAAACTGTAATTCAAAAAAATGTTAAAAACTATAAAATCAAACATATCTTCAAGTAGAAAAACTGGAAATAAAAGCTGAATTTGTATGTGTCTATGTAATCCATTGTCTACAGGTTTGGTTGTCTGAAATTCTCACATTGCAAAATTTAGCTCATGATAGACCTTAAACTTCTCTGAGAGAAATGTAGCCATCTGAGAAATGTAGCAGGTGTCATTGCAAAATACTGCATCATATAATAATAATGATATTACAAGTGTCATAGTGACATATTATGCCAGATTTGTGGTCTGGTGGTCTGTACAGATCATCTACTGAGCTGTGCAAATACATAATGGGGACAGCATACTATACCCTCTTTGCAGGATGGAAAACAAGATCCTCTTGGCAAGGCAAAAACTTTGGAACAAAAGAGATGAACAATTTAGACTTCATTTCTGAATTATATATATCTTCACCCAGGGATATATGCATGATCAAAGGCTATAGGGACCAGCAAATTTCAGCTTAATCAGGTGTAACCTGAAACCCAATATTAAAAGAACTTGTGCGGTCTTCTTTGTTAGTCAGAGTCTCTCATTTGTTCTACTACTGAACTAAGTCTTATTACTGATGAAATGTCACAACACATTTCTGCACAGTGGCTGAGGATAGTAAAAGCGTTGGTCAGATGACTTTTGATATAAAATATCTAACTTTCTGCAATAGCAGCTTTGAAATGACTGACATAATAGGGAAGGTTTGAACAGCACTAGTTAATCTGATGGTTGGCAAATGCAATACTGGGCACAGTGTGTTCATTATGTTGTCTACATGGGTGGCAGTTCCTTATGATATTTGTCTATGTGTGTGCAATTTAAAAAAAAAAAAAGAAAAAAAAAAAAAAGAAAAGTGAGAACATGGTATTTTGATAGTGATGGATCACTGAATTCCCAAGAAAGAATATAGCTGGTATTCTCAGGAATTCCCAACATAAACATGTGATAATCATATAGCTATTCCCATGCTTTAATCTCTTCCTGCAGTAAAACTAGTGAAGAGTGGAATAAGTCTAGTAAAGTAACCTGGAGGATATAAAACCATCATCCAGTAAATTGAACATTATTCCAAAAACTAGGGGGTGTTGGCAAGGTGGCCATTGACTGGTAGAAAGAACAGAGATACATCGTATAAGTGAGTTAATGTGCAATGATTGGAGTGTGGGAGACAGTCTGGTCCAGTCATTCTTTTTTCCCCCCTCATCTTAAGCTGTTTCTAGCTGCAGTGCTGATTTTTGTCCTTTTGAGGAAAATAAGGTGGGGTATGTTGGAAATCAGACAGAGAGAGAGAAGCTTTTCCCCAATTGTTATTAAAGGAGCTTGTTGAGAAGAATTAGAATTGGAAGCTAGCCGTGATGGAACAAATAAAATCAGGTTCCAGAACCTGGTTGGGAAAGAGCACCGTGTTCAAGGGATCTGATAACACTGAGTTTGTAAAGCTTTTGCTGTTTCTCCTCCATATATCTTCTTACAAAAAATATTGTATCACACTTCAAAGAGAACAGCACTGAGTTTGTGTATGTGAGACCAACTTCTTGTAGTGGCCCTTTGGGGCAACTCTCAGTATATGTTTTGGGGTATGCAAATTCAGGTATAACTTTTTTTTTCCTCCTGTTTTTCTCATCATTATGCATTATACTTGCATGACACTATTATCTAATAACCACTCTTTAGACAGAAGTTACTAGAAGAGATGAAATATGTGAAAACTGCCTCACGTAGAAATGTTAGTGTTTGGATATAGAAATGCTCTCAGAAAACTTTTACTTCAGTCTTGATTCTGCCTCCAATTTGCTATAAAGTGTTGAACACAATGTTCTCCCCAGATTTTCCAGTAACAGCACTTTGGTTCTATCCTTTCTAATGAGTCTAAGATGTTGGAGCATGTCCTCTGCCTTTTCCCCCACTACTCAGAAAGCAAGATCCTGTTTCTGCTGATTACACTAATATAGTATATTCTTAGAGACCAGAAGGGAATGAGATCTGCTTGAGGGCTTTTGCAGTCAACAAAAGATCATGAGGCTTTCAGCTGTTTGTAGGCTTGCCCTGTCAGCTTGAGCAATAGTGAAAGTTCATCACTGAATATCAACATTCAGTCCAGATAGCCATAAATTGGGCACATTACTTAGCATTTATAGATACACAACATCCCTCAGAAGTTTCTCAAATTTTCTTTAGAGTAGCTTCATGCTTTCAGTTCAGCAGTCCATCCTTTCTACTTAATACTAGCCTTATGAAGTTTCACAAAAAACATTCACCCCCATCATTCCACAATATTTTGCGTGTAGTCCACAAGATACCTCTTTACTCAGTCTGCAATGAATCCAGATGAATAACCCAGATTCTCATCTACAAATTGATGAATTACAGGATTATATGACAGAGGAAAAAAACCTGAAGACTAATGTTTCCAGGTTGCTCGGATGTTGTGGGACTAGTGCACCAGGGCATCCCTGTTGCTAATTAGAGTCAGGTGAAGTAATTTGAGTAAGGTAAAGTAATTATTTCTGAAAGTTCTTGCTGGAAAAGTATGCAATAGATTGAGTGTACCTTTGGGCTGGTTTATGACAGTGGCAAATGAGCACTCACTTATGCATGCATAGTGAAATCTGTTTACACTGATAATCTTACCTACATATAAGAAAGCAATAAAGTAATGCTCCTGACAAATCTACAATTCTAGGTTTGATTTTACAGTTTAAATTTGAAGCTATTGAAATGAATATGTTTGAAGAAATTATTAGAATGGAGAGAATGAACACTGAATACAAGCAATCTTCAAGTAGGATGCCATCTTTATTATTTAAACGAAGAATACATAGGGTTACATCATAATCAAGGCTTTATCTGTTCAACTGTAATGTAATGTGTGAACCTACATGGGCAAAAACATATACATTTTTGCATTAAACTAATGAAAACTTTCCAAATTTACCCTCTATATTTTTTTCTTTTACAGATACATATCTGTCAAGCTCATGATTACTAAATGCAGTTCTGTCACATTAAAAAAATATATCTGTGACAAAGATGAGATGGCTGTGAACAAGGCCAGTGACACTGAGCTACAGCAGGACAGAATAAAGCAGAAGGTTTGATAATGAGAGATTACACTTTCCAGCTATTCTTGAGGACCAGAGGGAGGGAATTATTTGGTTTATGCTGGCAGCAATTTCCCTAAGCCATGTGAGATGGCATACCTCAAGCTGTTGCAAATGTAGGCAGAACAACCACAGGCCATGGCTCTTGGTTGGATCTAGATTCCCTGGGGTATAAAATATATTGAAAAGGCTCCTAAATAGGGGCTGATCACTTAATTTGACTGTTTGAATGGAAGTACCACATATTCTTCAATCACTAACACTTGTTCACAGCTCCCTTGAAGCTTAATAATCACTTCTGATTTTTTTTTAAATTAGATTAGCTGCTCGTGGTTACAGTTTTACAACTGTAACATATCAAATGTGTTAAGCAGTACTTATGCACTGACCCCTTTTCTAGGTTCTGTAAAGCTGCAATGAACAAAGGTTATTAAGTTCCTGCTGTGTTTAAGTTTCCTACAGGTCAGTTTTAATAAACTGTTTGTTTCTTCAGAAATGTACAGTGGCCACATTAATCCCCAGTTCTTGAAAACTTAAACCTTAAACCAAGCTTTCCCAAAGAACATTTGAAAAGAGAAATAGGTTAGTATTCCTTTGTGGATATTTAAATAGCCCATGATTTATCCTTTTTCTGTAAGGAAATTGTGGTTAATTGCAAGAGTTAAAGATTGTGTTGTACACTTTTCTGAAGCAACAGTACTTATAGCCTTTTGTCCTTTATAATGTCACTGCAAGAAAAAATTGTGCAAGATTTACAATTTTAGCAAACAAGAAGCACCTTTATCAAAATACAAAAAACATCTATTCTTTTACAAATTCTGTCAGACATATAAATGACCGTTTTTGTCATTCCTCTACAGGAATTGATTGATTCATGCTACTAGTCTAAAATATACATACAAATCACAGCACTAAGAAAAATTTCTTTTCATAATGTCAGATAATGTAAACTTTATTATAAAATAATTCGCAATTACATATATTGTATTTCAATTTAAATCCAATCAGGTGTTCTGTAAGGATAATATACCTTAGACTGAAGTAGGGCATTTATACTAAAAATGTACTGACTTTATCCACCTAATTACATTTAGATAGGTAAGAATGTAAATGTGGTATGTATGTGTGTCTGGTTGTGTGTGTATCATACAGACCATTTGTAAACTGCCATAAAGGTTAGTCACCTAATTAGTTGCTACTGTATATTATTTTTTAAAAGATCCATATAGAGGATACATTGGCAAATGTTCAGACCATCTTTATGTTATTACATCTAATTGTAAACATCAATACATTTAATTATCATGCAAGCATGAACAATAGTCATTACTTTGTAAATATACGTGAAAGGTTATGTGTCACTGCCATAAATTATAAAATATTAGTAATATCATGAAAGACAACCATACCAAACTTCTTTCTGAAGTTGAATGTCCAAAAGTTGTTTAGGCACGTCAGCATCAAACTGCATCCATTCTAACAAACCTGCTAAGACCATGGGCTCATTAGCTACAGGGAAGCAATTTGCCAACATAACTATACTATTTCCCACTTAGTTGCTCCAGAATTCTTCTGCTGTGAGAAAAATACTTGTGAAGTAGGCTGGAAAAACGATGTAACATCAGCTTAAAGACAGTAGTCTACTACTTAGCAGCTATTTGCCCAGATATACTACTAAAGTTCTGTGCTGGTGATTATATACAAGATGCAACATGGTTACTACGCAGCTAAGTTTTGCTATTTGTTTTCTGGCAAAAAAATCAGAAATTGTATGTATTGCAGTGCAAGACTGTTAATTTTCTAAGTTAGAAACTCAAAACTTAGGAAACCCAGGAATTAAGGTGATTCAGCTATGTTAATTCAGCCCTCACACATATGTTTTAGGCTGTAGTCCTTATCTATCTGCTCTTGCAAGATATTTTTCATATTTTACCTAATTGAACAGACTACACTATGTTCTGGAAGCGTATCAAGGATAAACTGTGAGGGAGAAAAATGACCAAAAGAAAACTCATTCATCCATCATGTAACTAGGAAAGTCTGTAGGAGCAGAGTACGTCTGGAAATGGTAAGTGAAGGATAAGGGATTTGAATTGTGACAGTGAGAACTGAATCTACCACAAAGTTCTAATGTGATGGTAATCGAGACACTTAAACCAAAATTTTCACATATGGCTGCTAATGGCTGCTAAAAATGGCCACATTTTCTGGGTACCTATTTGAGTCATCCTTGGCAGATACATAGAAGTGCCAAGTGATCACAGCTGTGACTGAAATGAGTTGGATCTATGCTTGTTATTTAAAATGCTCTGAAAAATCAGGTCCAAACTCTTTCAAATTAGCTAAACATTAGTGAAAACTTGATCATTTTAATTTGTTTCAAAACTTTATTTCTTGTACAAACTTCCTTAATACTGGCAGAATTATTTTACAAGTTCTTGAGATTTTAATCATCTTATGGTTTTAATACAGAATTTTTAGTTGTTTTGATGTGTCTTACGTAGGTAGACTTAAAGGCCCAGACTCAAATGACCTAAATTCCACCAAAGTATCTAAGCCTAGAGTCAAATTCAGAAATGACATGTTTGCAATAATGTTTTCACTTGCAATAAGCTGATTTAGCCTCTGAATGAATTTAGCACTGTAATGTTAGACTGACCATCAACCTTAGCTAGTTGAGTGAAGTTTCAGCTGGGCATAGAGATGCTATTTCCATTGCATTATCCAGGAAGTTCACCTTCTTGCTTGTTTTTGCTGTTACTACACCCACTGGAAATGTCAAGTGTCTTCATCATTTTCAGAAACTTATAGATGGCATCATGCAAGGACCTATGTTGAAGACTGAGATAATCAACTGTACATCAAAGATTTCAGTTTCTGACCTCTGGGCTACTTCCAAGCTAGCTTTCATCTGAGATATGATTTTATTTTTTAAATTAACTGACAGTTTATTTCCTGGTGGTAACAAGATCGTATTTATTAACAAGATATATCCTATATATCCTGCTTTGCAACAACAGAGTTTTAGTAGGAAAACTTGGCTATTTCTAGCTAATAGAAGAAATTAGCCTGGGAGGATCATAGAATCACAGAATGGCTGAGGTTGGAAGGGACCTCTGGAGGTCATTAGTCCCACCCCTTGCTCAGGCAGGGTGAGCTAGGGCCAGTTGCTCAGGACCATGTCCAGTCAGGTGTTGATTATCTCCACAGACAGAGACTCCACAACCTCACCATACTAACACACCTGTATTCAAGTTAGCTTATATTTATTTCTACATTTTATTTCCTTCTTGAATTGCCTAAAAGTTCTCCCGGCTTAATGGTTATACCATTATAATATAGCAGTGATGAATATTCATCAGTTTTCATCAACCTCTAACCTACTTCTAGGACAACTACTTTCTTAAATCAAATGCAAATTAAACACAGTACCTTCCAAATCTGATAACCCTATCAAATAATAGAAGAAGCAGATCAAAAACTTACAGAATGAAAGTCACAATAATTTTGACTGAATTCAATCCCTATTTTTACAGCTTTTCATCCACTGTACAGAATTAAACTGTATAGTCTGGATTTTCCGCTCAGGTGCTGAGCCTGCAAAGATGTAATGCATGCTTAAATTTAATGGATTTTATCCCCATTAAATTCCAAAGCATTAAAGTTTTCCATTTTGTAAAGTTTCCATGTTTCACATGGTTGTTATTGCCACTGCAGAAGAGCTGGTGTCTGTGGTCGGAAAATCAATGTTTTCTGCAGTTTTGATGAATATCATCTGTTCTTCCTGAAAATCAAACTTTTAGACTTAAGAATCTAAGAGTCTACTCAGTCTACTCTAAGGTTATATAGACTCTAGTCTACTCTTTTTAGACTTCTGAGACTCTAGACTCTAACTTTTGAGCACTTATAATGTATGACCACTTATAAATTGATAGTATTCTTGTTACTGTGATGGCTTGCTAGTTACTTTCTTTTTAAAGTCTAATATATTTTGTAAGTTATCAGGGAAACTGTTTGGCATTCCTCTACCATTATTGCTCTAGGTAGGTTTTCTGGAGGATAATTCTTTTGTTAATGCTTACTATCTTTTGCTGAAGAACATATTTGGTAACAAAGTGTATGTTCTTCTTCCTAAAATTTGAGAATTATTGATTCTGATGAAATATTGTGAAAGATATTGCAGTAGCTCAGCAGAGTGTTGGGGACAATGGAGAGCTAGCAAAGTCTGTTTGTAACTAACACAGGTAACCTCCCTGCATATAAAATTCCCCATTGCCTTTAAAGCTATATACTTGGACGTTTCAGTCAGTAAGAGGTAGTGCAGGACAAGGGGTACACAGGGGTGAGGTGTGAACTTTATAATAAAGGAAGGTGAGTTTTCAATCAAAGGAAAAGCTTTGATCTTGGAAGGAAATGTAGGAATGGAAAGAGAGAAAAGTAGTACCCTGAGCCTCAAAGTGTCAGGTGATGGAAGTTTCAGCACTGAAGTGTTGGTCCTGAGTGCAAAATGATCAAACAGGAGGAAGAGGAAATCGTAACATGAAATGGGGGAGCATTTCTGAAGAGAGAGCTTAAGTTATCTTAGAGATCTTAAGTTAATGACTGGAATATTATGGGAGATTCTGAGCTAAGAATGGTTGAGTTGTGCTGTTGAAACTGAGTGCAGAAAAAGCAAAATAAATCATGTATAGAATCGGTAGTGTGCATGTTGACATAAGAGGGCAAGATAGATAGAGATAGAGATTGAGATAGATTTGCATGAATGAAATTGAGAGTGGAGATAGGGAAGAGGTGACACAGTGATAAAAATTTATCCCAACCGGTCCTTACTACAAAGTGTCCCAGTTTTCTATTTTAGCACTGAAAGTGAGATGAAGAGCTCCCTCCCCCCTTTTTTTTTCCTGAATTCCTGGCCAGCTTCTCTTTCCCTGTGCCAGAACATTTCCCTGAGAACCCTTGAACACGACACCCCAGTTTTTCACTTTAAAAATATGATGAGTCTGCAGGGAGATAGAAAGAATCCACAGATTGCTACTGACTTACTAGTTATTTTGGCATCATTTTCCACATGACCTATCTTGGGAGATATTTTAACTTACATTGTGAGTGATGTTTCTGAATGGAAACCTCGATCTTTAATGGCTGATTTTGCAGCACCAGCCAGTCTTACATTTGTGCTCTGAATTATAGAAGTAACATCTTGGGCCGATGCTTTCCATATTTGCTATCTCTGCTTTCAGCTACACCAGTGTAAATATACTACTATTCAGTTAAGTGTCTCAGTCTAGTGAAGTACAATGTATTCTGAATCTTGGTCTACCATATCATGATAGACAATAGAGGTTCAAAATACACACCAACTTTCTAGAATGTGGTTAGCCTTTCGGTAACCATCAACCTTCATTAGCTGAATGAATATTTAGTATAACTATCTGACAAATAATTACTGATTTTCAGGCAAAGTGAATCCAAATATCTGTCATCACAGCTAGAAATCTAGAATCTCACCAAAAGTCTCTGGATGTAAATGTAGATTTGAAATTTTAAGGTTAGAAGAGGTTGGACAGAAAGGGAAATTAAACCATTGATCTTTGACAGAAAATATAAAATAGCTTCTGATTTCCTCATCCCTACTTATCTGGGAATGACTTGGGAATTCCCTTTCAGCATAACTCTGGTGTGGAGGAAACAAAACAATCTGCATTCTCTTGGATTCTCCAACATTTGCCATCCTACTGGGATGGCAGCACTTCCCTCTCTTTTTGGCAATAGTGGAAAAGGAAAAGAACTTTCCTCATCCATTTGTGTCAGAGAATATGTTCCACTACCATTTAAAATGCAGTTTTCCCCCTGTGGTGCTTTTGGCTGGGGTAGAGTTAATTTTCTTTACAGTAGCTAGTATGGGCTACGCTTTGCATTTGTGCTGGAAACAGTGTTGATAATGCAGGGATGTTTTAGTTACTGCTGAGCAGTACTTACACAGAGTCAGGGCCTTTTCTGCTTCTCACCCCACCCCACCAGCGAGGAGGCTGGGGGGGCACAAGAAGCTGGGAGGGGACACAGCTGGGACAGCTGACCCCAACTGACCAAAGGGATATTCCATACCATATGACGTCATGTTCAGCATATAAAGCTGGGGGAAGAAGAAGGAAGGGGGGAACATTCAGAGTGATGTTTTTTTGTCTTCCCAAGTAACCGTTATGTGTGATGGATCCTGCTTTCCTGGAGATGGCTGAACACCTGCCTGCTGATGGGAAGGGGTGAATGAATTCCTTGTCTTGCTTTGTTTGTGTGCATGGCTTTTGCTTTACCTATTAAATTTACCTATTTACATTTAGCTATTAAATTTTCTTTATCTCAACCCACAAGTTTTCTTAATTTTACCCTTCCAATTCTCTCCTCCATCCCACTGCGGGTAGTGAGTGAGTGGCTGTGTAGCACTTAGTTGCTGTCTGGGGTTAAACCATAATGATTAAGTTGTAGTATTTAGCTTCCTAAAACAGCCTCTGGATGGAAGTGCAATGTGTTCCAATACAGTTTGCTTTCACATGTGCAATTTGTTTGTGACTCATGAATCCCCATCAATATGCCTTCTGTAGAAGACATTATAAATGCCATCAATCCTTTATTTGTATTTGAATCACATGTATGAGGCACTGAGATTTCATAAGATACCAAGCAGATTTTGAGAGGTCAGCAGTTTTCATCTCCAGAACAGAAAAAAAAATCATTTATGTGCAAGATTTTAGTGAAAAGTCAATGTGAAAGAGCAACAGAAATTCCTGACAAAGCCTCCCCCGCTTCAATCCCTCCCACTGCTTCTCCGTTGTCATCCTTCTTAAGTATCACCTCTCCTTTCCATCAGGACTGGCACTCAAAAATACCAGATGGCAGCCTCAAGATTGTAGCACCCTTTAATGTCTGCCCTTTACTGTCTGGCAAAAGTGTTGACATTTCTGCCTTGAATGAGAACTGAAAACATTTAAAAATATATTCAACATGAACAGTCAGTGTCTAAGATGTTGTTTACACACTGCTAATGGGCTTTGACTTTAATAGAATGATCCTTGGGTCTGCAGAACCCACAGTCAGGTGTGAACTGGATATTTTTGTCTGTTATTTCCTTTACATTAGAGAAATAACCAGCTTTCTGCCCATGGACATAAGAGCTATACATACTATTTCAGTCAGCAAATATGAAGGCACTGTTGTGGTTTTTCTTGCAAGCATCAACCAAGCTATGAGAGTACAGTCTCCTAGAATGGCCCCAGGAAGCTCTGCCTCCTCCTCTGGGAGGAGTTTTTACATGGGTAGGATCAGCAAGAGATCAGGTTCTTAATTTTAAGGGACAGAAATAAGAAGTTCATGTGCTATTAAACACTTGAGTCTTGAGCAGTTACTGGATTTTAATACTCACTGTCACAGGTGCTTGTCTTTAGTTGCACACTGATGTTCAGGAGGTAAATTGTGCAAACGCCACTTCATCGCTGAAAGTAAAAATAATGTATTTGGTTGGCTGAACTCAGCACAGAAATAATGGAGTGAATTGTTCATTTCTAAGAGTAAGCTTCAGGGAAATCTCTGGAATTCTTTTTCCTGAAGGACTCAAAATAGGGACCTGAATCCATAAGATGTGTAAATTCTGTGAAATGCTAAACAGACTCAACCTACAGTAGAGCAGAGTTACAAAAAGCTCTGAGTGTGCCATGGTACTGGGCACGGGCTGAATGTAGCCCTGACACTTGTGAAGTGTGCACTGGTGGCCTGCTCTCTCTCTCCTGTGACTCATTCATAGCACAGTATCATTTCTGATGGACATTAGAAAAGACTGTTTGTCTCCTCTTCATCATAAGCTATTAGATAGCTCTTACTATACAGTTTTTGGGACCGCATTTTATATTTTGCATGTTTGCAGAGTTTTCTTTTTTGTTGTTGTTAATTTGTCTTTAAATATTCCCAGTTGTGAACAGGCAGAAATTTCCCACTAACAATATATGTGGTCCTTTAATCCTCAGATATGTGGAACAATTCAAGACATATGGGTGACAAAATATAGGATATAATTTACCAACAAATCCCTCGGATTAATGTATACTGCTTAAAGATTTAGCACAGAAGGACTACACATGTCTGAGAAATGAATACTACTTTCTGCTTGCAAACCCTGTATTTTGACAGGCCATATTGTCTTGAGATAGAACATCAGAAAAAGAATGAATAATTTAATCAGAAATAGATGAGACAAATAGTGTAAGGGACAGCACATGGTTTTCCTTCTTGAAAGCTGAAATCTACTGAGCTTCACATGACCATCCAACCGTTCCACACTAAATGGTGAGTTGATCAGGAGCAGGCTTTTTCCTGTTAGTTTCTAAACCAAGTAGATAAAACATTCAGATTGCTAGCAGATGCAGTGAGTTGTTTGGTGGATTTAAGAAGACACATAGCTTTTAGTGCCCTTATTAAAAGTCTGTAAGGTCATTTTAAGATTAAAACTACTACCCAGTTGATCTGAATTTTTTAAATCAATTTTTTATTCAACAAAACAATGAGAACAGTAGGGTTCATTTCCATAAAAATATTACATAGTACTTTTTGCTTCCAAGCTTTTTCTGGAATAATATTCTGTACAATTTGTTTATCTGAAAAAATTTAATACCTTTGTACTTCATTAGACATCTCCCTTCTCTTCCTCAGCAGCATGAAGAACTGTAGGACAGAGTTATTTTTTGATGGAGTGAGCAGAATGAGAAAATCTGTGTCTTATTTAGGAAAAAATACATATATTAAGAACTAAATATGAATGGTCTTTTTGATCAAAAGAGGTGCAATAAGCATGCGGGACACAAATGGCTTATGTCAAGGCGTGCTGTTCCTGCATTTCCTTACTGTCCTTTCATATTTTAAATGCTGTTTTATTTCATCTTCACATTAGAACATGCTGAGTGATAGGGTTAGAGAGATCTAGCGTTTTTAAATTTGCACGTCTAAACTCTGTTTATTGGTATTTTGATGACATCTAGCGGTGACAAAGCTGTTAGCCAATTTTATGTCCTATGCTGATGTAGCAGGATCATCATATTATGAAGAATGCTTGTAACTGTGGATGCAAGGCTGGTATTTCATAAGCTGCAGAAGAAAAGGCTCAGCAACAGTTCTCTCATTTTCTTTCACTGCCTTATCACAGGGAACAGCAAATTTCTGGTACTTTCAAATGCAAAAAAACTGTTATTCTTGTAGAGCATTTTAAGATTTCAAAGTCCAGTTCCACTGATATTGTCAGGAGCGGTAGCAAACTAGAAGACTAGAACCAGGGTTAGACAATGCCATAGTGAACCCTTGATAGCCAGCCTGTTCTTTGGTCTCCACCTACTGCCAACAAGATAAAAATATTGTGTACAAATTGTAAGTGCTTGTATGCAATAAAGCAATACCTGGTGCTGACAGAAAGCTGCAGAAAACATGGTGGTTTTAGATGTGTCTAAATGAAAAAGAACGATTCTCAGCTGCCCTCGTGAATATCAAACCAGTTTTACATATGTTAGATGGTTGCCTTTGTTAGAATTCACATCCATATCTGCGAAATCAGTCTCAGGCCTAGTGTACGCAATAAAGTAAAAAAAGAAATCAAGCTGTGAGAATTCTCTTTTCTTTCCCTCAGAGAATTAGTGTTGAATAGAGATACTTTGGTTGAACAGCACTATTTTCTACAACACAAATATTTTATTTTTAATAAATATTTATGAGGAGTTGGCAGGGGAGGAAGAGGTTATTTTTTGTTGATTAGAAAAAACAGTGATTCAATAAATGACATTAAGCTACTGGCTTTTCTGCTTTTGTTTCAATACTATGAATATGTAGTGAGACAGTGTGTGTGTGCGCGCGCGCGTGCGTGTGTGTGTTTGAAAGAGAGAAAGAGTGTGTGTGAGACAGGTGGCAGTGGGGTTGCTATAGCAATTACTTGTCACTAATGATAGGAGGGTAATTACTGCAGCAAATTCCCACATAGCTATTCAGCACACAAGTTAGACTATTTCCCATCCTAAAATATCCTTTCTGTATTTGCAAGATTACCTTTTTCACCAGATGGCTACAGGCTACATTTCTAAAAATTTACAATAGTGTAAAACCAGAAGATCATTAATTACAGTGTCACTGGAATCAGAGTTTAGTCACCCCATCAATTTTGAAAGAGGCAGTGAAGTTCTGTCTTTTGGCTTCTACTTTTCTTGAGACACAATACAAAATTTTGTTTTTCAGAACGCTTTTTGTAAGTTCAATGTCAAAAACATATTGAGGTCACCTTCAACGTTGCATTCGAGTAATTGAGATTAGTATGTGATTGAGTCTGACTCATCACTTAATTGCACAAGATGTAAATCAGGTTTTTCTGCAGTGAACTAATAAAATTAAACTATTAATAACTGTGCAAACAACTACAAATCAGGCCATGTTTGAAGGAAAATAGACTCAGGCATTGACAGAGTCACTGAGAGGTTTCATTGCAACATGTTCATTAGTATATTTTTCGTTTCCTCTTTCCATTATTTGTAGCTTAACAGTGGCTTATCACCTCATGCAAATCAGAGAAAAATCTACATTGCATTTCATCTTTAGGCTGGTTCATTCTGCAGTGTTTAAAACATTTCTAAAGGAATAAATATAGATGCAACTTCTTAGCTAATAGGTATAAAGAAAATTTTTGGTTTGTGTAGAGTAATCATCACTAATAAAATCGTCTCAAAAGGCGTGTATCTCATTTCCACAAAAACATGGTGTTACCTTGGCTACAGTATTTCTTAATGATTCTCTTTTCCTTAATAATTCTCTTTATCCTTTTACCTACCTTTTACTAATGAAAATATGGATTACAGACATTACCTTTTAATTAACTGGTGGCAAATATGTGGAATTACAAGCTGCTTTAGAGAGTTCATTTTTTTCCCCCCAGCTGGCTGGACTGTGATGATTTGAGGGAATACACAATTTTTTCTGTCTTTTCAAGAAGATGAAGTAATGGATTTTATAACTATGGGCTGGAAAGGTAGCACCTAGGCTTCCTAGGTGGATGAGATTGTCTATTGTGCCATAATTAACAAATGTTTGATGCACTCCAGTTCAAGCGTATTTCTTTCTGACTCACTCATTTTAAAATTTAAAACTGTGCATCTCTCTGGTTACTGGTATTAAAAATAGTGCAAATCTGCTTACCTAAGCTTATTTCACTTTCTATCCTTCAGGCAATTTACAGATAAATTAATTTTTCCCACTTTTGTTTCTCCAGCATTGCATTTTATTGATGTAAAAAAAAAGATAACTCTTATTTGGTGTACTAATATTGCTAAAAGAAACCTTTATAAAATGTAACTATTTGGAGTTATTTTTTAGTACAATTGAGTTACTTCAATTCATAGATAAAAACAGGTTAATATGCTGGAAGTTAAAATCCACTTGCCAGCTGGTGACCTTGTACAGTAATTAAAATACTACTTGCTACAACAACATGAATAATTGTATGTTTAAATAAGGATTTTCACAATTTCCTTTCCTTTGTTTACGCCTCAGGTGAATATTTCATAAAGGGGATGGCTGATTTATAATATGCTTCTGATGTGTGAATCAGTAAATCTTATGAATCAGTTTCTCCTCAAAGACAGCACTTGAATTCCCAAGGATTTCATGAAAAGCACTTCCCATTTTTCTCACTAAAAATATATAGCTTGATGCCAATTAAAATTCAGTGCACAGTGTATCCAGTAACCCTGATAATCAGTAAAAACATGTCAGAGAGCAAGATGGTTTCTCCAACTGAATGGAAATCTCAACAAGCAGTTAACCTACAATAGGAAGAAACTCATTACTGGGATAGCTTGCTGCCTTATAGCACTTTAAAAGTTGATTAAAGAAATAATGACACAAAACTATATAAAATCCTGGCAAAAGCAGTAGGGAGGATAATGACAGATATTTCAGCTTGCACCAATACTTATTTTGGCTCAGAACAACAAAAAAATAATATTGATTGGACCGCTACATGCTATGTTAATGTACAAGCATGACAATTTTTTCCCCAAACCCCCATGTTGTTTTTATTGTTTCAGCTCTTTGACTCTTGATGACTTGAGTTCAAGTCCCAAACGGACTTCTGATCAGCAGGGTAGCTGATTTCAGAATAGAGAGAGAGAAAATGTGTAAACTTGGTGAAGTGCTCCACAAGCTCCAGCTTGCAAACCTCACAGAGATTGCAGCCCATCCAGCTCGCAAACTCTCACCTAATACAACATGCTGTAAGTTGTGAAGAAATGTGTTTAAGTATAAATAGTCTCTACTGGCTTCAGGAAGTAAAACTGTTCCCTTAGTTTAGTCAACACATTGCTTGCTGGGGAAGCTGAGAGGCCAATGTCCTAGGCTCACCAGTGATTTCTCCCTGTAAAATGAAAGTTAGCAATAATTGTGTGTATAATATTGTCTATTAGGTGGTGCATAAAGGCTTGCATTGTATGTACATACTGTAGTTGTATAGAAAACATTACAGAGTGAGCCTGCTTTTAGCGTGATGCCTCATACAGTGGTAATTAAGGAGAACAGTCTTTTGATTTGCTACTATTTGCAGTTCTGCAGGAAAAACTGAGTTTAGGCTATCTTGTGCTGTGCATTGTTGCCATGTTTAATCTTCTGATTCGCTAGGAACAATTACATGCGACACCTATGGGGAATTTAATTGCTTAGCTCCTGCCTCTACGGCAATTGTAATTATGGTGCGGTACTATTTGGGGGGAAAAAAAAAGAGAGAGAAAAAAAAAATGTGGTGTTTTTTAGAACATAGCACTGAATAATACCAAGGTTAGATTTATACAACAGCATAGCTCCAAGAATTAGCTTCCAGAATTAACCCTGTGTTTCTTTTGATGAGAGGCCAGACAAAATAAAGCATTGGTTATTGTAAATATCTTCATGTAAAGTTTTCCATGCAAGCCTATCAAATGCATTTATCCTCCCAATAGATGTGGGAGTTAGCACAGCTTCTTTTTTTTTCCCTCCTTCTCCAGCTGAGGAAACTAAGGCACAGAAATGTGCTGCCTGATTTGTCTTTATGAAAAATCCAAAGGAGAACAAATTAGTATGTGAGAAATTTTGAATTTCTAGCATTTCCAAGCTCCTTTTGATGGATGCAGCTTTGAAAGAAACATAATGGGCAAAAGACATGCCTTTTTAAGCTATAAGACCTTAAAAAATTCTATCAAATGGAACATAATAAATAAATGAATAAATGTTGCTGCGCACTATTCTGCTGATAATTCCTGTTGAGCAGAATTGAAGATCTTATTGTCTGAATCATCCTTCACAATCCCAACCAAAGGAAGTTGTAGACAGGGTTATCCTATTGCATTCTGAAGGGAATTTTAAAGAGAATCCAAAGAGCACTACTGTATTAGAATTTCTTTTATTCCTTATAGAAAAGAAAGAATGATCACTGCTTCATTTGCAGTAAGGCATTTTTATTTCTTTCATCATCTAGATGATTTTCAGAACTGATCTTGATGGCAATTCAGTTAGAAATTAAACTCTCATCGGGAAGTCCTCCAGTGGCTTCACAAATTAACACTCTTAGAAGCAGTGTACAGATCAAAATCAGGACCAATGCTCCACAGAATAGAGCCCATTCTGGCTGAAGAACTCGTGACATTTAATAATAATGCCAAGGTTTATTTGTCTAAAATAAACACTAATCATACAGAAGTGAAATTCACTCACAATTTTCCACGTTACCTGTTCACCTGCAACATCTGCTATAGTCCCCTCTAAATGATATACAACATGGCCAAACGTGACCTATAGGTAGCAAAAAGACAACCCACTCCTTTGGTATAATTATGCTGTACAAGAAATATATGCTTAAGATAACTACTAGGTTTTTCTCTTTGCAGCCTATCAAACATAAGTTTAGTCATGCCAGAGAAGGTATAATGCTATAATTGCCTGTATGAACCTTGGTAGCATTTAGACAATGTGCTGCAAAAGTGAAGGTGCACGGTACATACCCCTGCAGATCTGCTGCTGTGATTAACCTGAGAAAATTTGTACGAGAAAGAAAGTAACTACAGAAATGTGTTTTCTTCAGATAATTATTAACTTCTTTTGATACTGACATCAACAGAACTGACAAGATCTCTTCGAAAGTCAAGATTACCTTTCTGGAAGTTTTGCATTCTTTGTCATTAAAAGAAAAAATACCTACGTTGACATGTTCAGCTTTTCCCAAGTTTCATATTAAAAAAGCAAAGGAGTTGATGGAAGATCCTTTGAAGGCCAAAGGGAACAAATCTCATACAAGAGCCACTATAATTTTTTCCACATAGTATATCCTTTTTTTTTCCAGTTAGTAACTGTAACTACATATAGTTATGACAATAGCTAGTCATTTCACTGAGTTAGCAACTCCATGTGTGACCTATCCACATCCATTCTCCCCACCTTTTATTATGTTTTAAGACTTCTTCTGGACTGGTGCAAAACTGGTTGGGTTTTCTACTCAGAACATAATCTGTGTGTTCAAAGCCAATGTGATAATCTCCCTGAGAAGTCAGCACACAGGAACTCCCATTTGAAGACCTGTATTTTGCCACCATCTGGCGAAACAACATTGGATAAGTCCCCTGAAGTCTTTGTTCTTTGAATTTCTCATTTGTAAAGTGAAGGTAGTATCAACCAATATTTGTAAATTGCTTTGTGCTTCTGTTGTAGGTTTAAAGTCATTTTTGTATTTACTGTACCTTAAAACCATGTTCTGACTTTGTTTCCTCCAAATTTACATATCTAACCCTCAACCAACCTCAAGCTGCATCCCTTGTTTTACAATGTGAACAGTGCAGTCATAGTACAGAAGCGAAGAGACTCCAAACAGTGAATCTGAATGCACTTTTAAACATGCTTTTCCACTGCAGATATTTGCAAATGAAACTCTGTGATGCAGCATTTAATTCCCATGAGAAGTGCTATTCTCATTATATCTTCTGTCTGTAGACAAGCTTCTGCTGTGTTACTTGTATTGCCAGTTTCAGCAGGCACTCAGAAGAGAGAAAGGATAGAAACTCAGACAGAATTACTAAACTGTAACACAAAGATAATGAACTCTAATGCAACAGGACAGCAAATTAAAAGACTGGGAAGTTGTTAGGCCGTGTAAAAATAGAAAGAAAAAGAGCTTTATTCCATACTTTTGAAGCATTCTTCAAAGCTCAGAGAGCCTACTAAACGAAGCAGTCCAGTTAATCTGCCTAGAGCTCCTCAGTTTGGCTCTCTTTACAAAAGAAATCCAACCAGACATTTTTAAGAGCAATTATTTTTTTATGAAAAGGAAATAACTACGACCTAGAAAGGCACATTAGGGGCTAGAAGACACACCAATCAGGAAATGGTTTAAGATCTCCATTCAGCTCAATTTGTTTTAAAGTATTTCAAACCCCCTGAATACAGCAAATTCTACAAATAGCCAAGTGGCTGGGAGACATAGTGCATATTGCCAAACAGATTTAAATGCAAAACCAAGACTCTTGTTTCCCAAAGCTGTGGAGGGTGATTATAACACTGCCTAGTCTTAAGGCAAAGCTAGTCTCTGCTGTTTTTATATATTTCCCTACCAGACTCCTAATGTTCCCCTTCTGTGCAAACATACCTACAGAAGAACAAACCCATACAAAAATTTGGTAGTTCCAAAAATGGCACGGATTTGGCAAAGTCGTGCCCTGGTTCACAACATTATCAACCACAAGCATTCAAGCATCATAAAACACTCCCTGTCCTTTGCTTTGGGACCAAAATTATAATAGTTTAAAAATATGCATTTAATAATACGTTTTAGAATTTTATTTACTTTTCATTTTTAAAAGTCTTGTGAAAATCTAATCATATGTTAAATTTTTTTGGGGAAACTTGAAGTCTAGGAATTTATATTTTTATCAAAACAAATCCTCAGATTCCCCTCTATCCAAATAATTTTAGCAGCTGAAACATACAGAAATGCACCACGTATCACAAGACTGATAAAATCTGAAAGCTGACAATGTTGGATCTGTGGGCTGCAGTTTAGTGTTATTGCTCCAGAAGTTTATGGGTACTGTCACATGAAAGGGTACAAACCTATTGTAATCCTGACCTTTTCAAGTAATGGGCATTCTGTGAATGTTCTGACACTTCTAATTGATGGGATTGGGTGAATTTTCTTTTTCTGTGGAAAAAATAAGTCATCTGAATATCTTTGTCTGGATAGTAACCTGAGAATTGAAAGAAATGAAGGCAATATTTCCAGATTTTTCTGGAAAAAAGCACTACCACTCAGGAAATCAGATAATGGGCTGTGTCTGCAGGTTATAGAAAGCTATGACATAATCTTTCAGCAGGATGAGAGACTTGCAAAGTCCTCTGCAAGACTTGAAAGACAGAATAATTCAGAATATTTCTAACAAGACTATTGATTGCAAAAGCACATTTTCTTTCCACTTACCCACATTTCTGATTTTAAAGGCCTGCACAATAATGGTGAAGTATATGGAGCTGAAAAAACAGTAAAAGCTGCATACAGAATCCCTGATATCTGATCAAAGACAAACTATCTGAGAAATTTCATAAGCAACTGCAACTATTTGAAGGATAAATTAAAACCATCTACTGAGAGATAGTATGTGAAATAATGTTGGTTAAATAAAGATTAATAAATGGGCATTAAACCAGAATAGAATTATAGTCAAATGGCAAAGACCAGATTTGTTCCTAAGAAAAATGGAAACAATTTTAGAGATTTTCAGCAAAGAAGCACTGTGTCAGACACGCAGTGAAAGCAGTAGGTTTCCACGTTTCAGTACAAGTTGCACCACACAATACAAAGAAAAGCAGAAGTGTATTAATAAGCATGTAACTAGAAGACAAAGCTGTTGTGATGACCATGGTCATGCAGAAAAAGATTCTTTCCTGGATCTCATAAAAATGTACAGGACAAAAGGTTTTTTTCAGATGACATATTTGTGATATTGGAAACAAATTAACATTAGAGAAGGATTAGGAATGATGATGGCTTGGTGGAAAAAAGTATGAATTATGCCTCTTTTATGTGTAGGTGCAGGTTGCAAATGCACAGTGGCATAGTTCTAGAATACTAGCCATCCTTCAGACTGTGAGACAAAAGTTTCCAAACACAAAACCCAAAGGTGGGTTCGCATTATCTGGAGAAAAAGGTGGGGAAAAAAAAAGCTTAACTAAATGACATCCACAAGTTATGATATATTATAGGTAGAATACTGAAAACCCTGTGAAACACCTGTATTACATGTAAATCTCATGACCATTCAGACTAAGTAAAATCTGACCATGATTGAATTCTCCACCATGTGACTGGAATATCAGTGTTTACCACAATAAAGCAAAGCTATTTAAGAAGCATTATAGAATAAGAGCTTTAAGTAGGTGAACACAATTTCTCTTGACAGAAGTGCTGCTATTAAAGATAAGAGAATAAACCTTCCAACCCAATAGGTAGAACACAGTTGCAAGACACTGGTATGAAAACAGAACTACAGCAAGAATGACAATTGCATGTAGAAGAAATGTTGTGACTTCAACCTTTCAAAGTAATGGTTAAGTGATTCATTCCATGGCCATGATAGCTATTCTTGCAGATCAGTCTGGTCACACTCATTCCTGAAGATCAGCCCTGCAAAAAGCACCAAAACTAAAGAAAAATAAGTGTAATACAGTTTTCCACTTCTTTCAGGATACTCAAAATACCACTGCCTATGTTCCTTCACTGCAAATTCTTACCTAATCACTAATAGTGAAAGTCATTGCACGCACAGCAAACAAATGCTATGATGGAAGCCTAGCTGAATTAATTGTTTGGAAAATAAAGCCCTGGGATTCAACATTTAAACCTTAAGAACAAAAGTCCAGCAAGACATAGAGTCACCTCAGCTAAAAATTCGTCTGTCTCCCAGAGTGTGCTACTAAGAGATTTTATTGGATATTTGTTGCTATTTTTATTTGGCATTATGTTTTGTTTTCATTTGCATTAAATTGTAAGCAAAATGAAGTCTCAACTTCAATGTTCAATTAGTTTTATTTAAGCATTAAAATAATTGACTGTTTCATGGAATCCAGCTTCATTTGAGCCAGATTTTGTATCCTTTTTGTCATTATCTTTTCCTATCCTTCAAAGAATGTTTCAAGAAAAATGTTTATAAAAACCTCTTTTTGTTCTGCTAACCCTGCAAACTAAACATGTTCCATTTATTTTTAAATTAAGTGAAAATTAGCCAAGTGTGATAGATAAGCTTTCTATACACAGGTCTAAATATTGACAAAAGGAGACGTGTCACTGGAAAAATCATCAGTCTAGCAATTATCACGTTAGCATGTTAAGTGGAAAAAGATGTGAAACTTCCAAGTGTGTCAATACAGACTATTTCATTTCCACCAGCTATCAGCTATACTGTGAACATCAGCGCCTTAATATATACTCAGCAGCAGATCGGCTTTTGCAAGCAAATACCTTAATGTGGCATCCAGAATTGTCAGATCTGTGGTAAAATCAAGTATATCCCCTTCAGAAATGGGCTGCCAAGCAAATATTAGACATTTCTAGAAGGCCAGACAGTGCAGGGATAGAGCCAGAGGACAGGGACAGGAACAAGCACTCAGCAAGGATTTTTCTTTCTCACAGACCTAGCAGTGACTTTCAGGTCCAAACCTGGGTGGACAGGGAACAGAGGAGAAGGAGCTGCTCACCATTTCCCCAGAGAGGAAGTAGCAGCAGAGAACAAAACGTGCTAACCCCCTTTTTAATAGCAGGTCCGGAAAACAGCTGTGATTTTAACAGCTGGTTCTGCCAGACTAAATCCAAGCTCCTTCAGTGCAGGCCTGATCCTTTTAAAATTCCCTGCCCAAAATTTAAATGGGATTGGTAGCCAAAAAAGAACGCCTTTTTCTCACTTTCTTCCAACCTCTGCTACTCATTTCAGATACTTACACATTACTAATTTCTTAGATAAGGCATGTATTTGCCATTGTCATAATCCAGTCAATGTCACATTAATTGCAAGTCAGTTTAACCTTTTTTATTGCTGCTGTCCATCAAAGAATTTTTCAACAAGTTAAATTAAGGTGCCTTCATTAATGAGTACCAGACAAAGTAAGGAAGACAGAATAATGATCCATGTAGGGTGCATTTAAAACATATATTTTTCTTTACAGTGTAAATAATTTAATTCTTTCCAAGACCCCTGAGTGGACTAGTGCCTACACTAGGTGTGAAGTTGAAACTCTTTCTCTGGCGAATAATAGCACCAGCAATTTTGTGGCAGCTTATGAGAGCCAGAATCACACAATACTAGCTCTTAGGATATGTTACTTTGGAGGGGGAACTGACAGAAAGTTCTTACCCCAGTGAGACCTAACAGCACGACATAAATACCCTTGAGAGCAATTAAACTTTCTTTCAAGGATCTCATATAATCTAAGACTTTTTTAACATTATTTTAAAAAAATAATAATTTGATTATAAAAACCAGCGTTACATGATGTGTGCTCAAAACAGGAGACATTTTTGGTAATGATTAATCTGATATGTATCAATGTAAGTTTAGCAGCATGGGCAGTGCTTCAAACAAAGCCCAGGGACATCCACAGAGAGAATCCCACCGATTTCAGTAACTTTGGATCAGACCATTACTGAATGACTCCAGGCCACATTGTGCAATTTGTACGGGTAGTTTTGTTAAGAGCTACAGCACACCACTATTGTATTCTGGCTAAATTATGTCCCACCTTTGCGGTCTCCTCTAGAAGGCACTGTAGAAGGCATGTGGGCAAGAGAGAATTTATGATGCAGCTTGATCACAGAAATCCAGTTACCGAGGTGCTGACCTTGTTTATAACAGCATTCATTGTACCATGGTCTAATAGACCTTTTAGGTTAAGATGAACAAAATCTTCTTAATTTTATTTGCACTGATTTTTCCTTAGAAGCATTCTCATTTGATATTTTAAGCCTTTTTTGCCTCAGAAGTGCATTATGCATGCTGCTGGTGGGATAGTTCAAACATTATTCAAAGCTTGAAATTACTTTTCCACAGAAACAAATCTGCATATGCTAATTTTTAATAAGTACCAGCAGATTATTAAGATGTATTACCTTCCCATCTACTTCCTTCAAGAATTTTACTATTCTTTGACTTCTAGGCAAGAACTCCCAAGCACAAAAAACAGTGACAAAAAGATGACATTCAGATAAATATCACAATTTTTATGTAAAACGCCAGTATGAACAAATAGGTTTTTCCTGGTTTTCATTGCAAATAGTTTGCACGGTATTAATTTTAGGATATTGTGATCATCCCATTCATCCCTTTTTCAATGTTCTCAGCAGTCCAGGGCTTGCAATCTCCTGAAACAAACAAGAAGTATTTCAAGATAAAATTTCAAAAGCTAACAAGAAAGATATTTTAAGATTTCCTTTATGTCTTTTTTTACTCTCCCTTGGTGCTCAGCATCATGCAAGATTTGGCCCCAAGTCATGGAGATTTTAGGCAATAGTTTCCCCATGCTTAAATTTTAAAAGTAGTTGCCATAGCAACTGCCAGACACAGCATATGGTGTGTCTGTTACCTCCGAGATAACAGAGCAATTTCTAAAGAATTTTCTTTACAATATGTTATGAACCTTTGTACTTTTTACAATTTCTCAGAGTGCAGTATAAGGTACTGTTGTTCCCTGACATTCTCTTCAAGTTGAATGCTCATTTTGTAACTCCCTCTTTCATATTAGGCAAATATTTCCTTCTCTTCCTTGTCTTTTTATTCTCCCAATATTCAGCGAAACATGAAAGAATGAAGTGGGGAGAAGGAGATATCTATTAAGTTTTATCTAAAGATCTTACTTTGTTTTGCTACAGTGCTATCTTTCCTTCACAGTGACAATCCAAAAGACAAAAATACAGAAAAAAACAGAACACAGAAAGAGACAGAAATCTTATTAAAACTTCTGCTTTAATATACAGGTGCTGGGCAGTCAGACATTTTGCAGAACTATATACAGCCTTCAACATTTTAACTCCCATACTTGCCCTGCTTCTCATCTCCAATGAAGAACTAGTATCTGCGCAAAGTGGCCTCAAACAAGAGAATCTCAGAAACACCCCTGTCACCCCTTGTTTCACAGGTACTACATTCCCCTTGAATAGCAAAGACCTATGTTGCAGACCGTCTTCCAAAATGGCTTGGCTCTACTGTGTGTAGCTCCTGAAAAGAAATCCCCTAGGACAGCTTGCAAGTGGGATGACACTACTTACCTGCCTTCCTCCACACACCCAAGAAGATCCCACTGTCCAGCAGAGCTCCCAACAGTTAAGCATTTCAATACTTACCTTGCTTTGTAGAATCACATACAGATTCGGGAAATAAAGAAAATAGGCCTTTTTTCCTCCTTCTGCCCCTTTGTGTTTGTATAGGCTGAGACAGGATTAAAAGAATAGTTACTAGGATACGTAATAATGTTCTGCTCTGTAATTCTCTGTCCCATGAGTCCTTCATTCTGACAACTTTCTGTAGTTAAGGCACCTTCTGCATGAATCTTCTAAAAAAAAATTAAAAAATAAAACTCCACCAAAACACAATGTATGAGCGCACATTTAATTCTCCCCCTTGAGGAGAAGCTAAGAAAGAGAATGAACCACTCATTATACACTTAGCTTAATGCGCAACTACGAGGTGCTAACACTACCCTGATGAAGATAGAAGATAGTCTAAGAATAGAATGAAATATTTGAAAGGGGACTTCGCATGTTTGGCATTTTTTTTCCTTTATTTACTCTTCATTTAACATGGTTACTCCTCAGGGAAGGGGTAATCATTCTGTAATTGGAATTGCATGTTATTACCTTCAGGAAATACTTGGCCAAATGTTTTGCAAAGAAATGCTTATATTTAATTAACAAGTTGCATGGTTCATTGCAGCAATTTATACTGTAGATATATATTTTTAAATCCTCTTTTGCTGCCTGGGCAAGGGGAGAAAGAAACCAAAGAACATAGCAGCAGGTACTATTTCTGGGCAAGTGTAGCTTTCAGTAAAGGCTGAATGACCATGCTGTGGGAAAAACAGGAGAAAATTTTGCTGCTAAAAAGAGACTAGTGACAGCATTTCTTTTCTAGTAATAGAAGTTGAAGTTAACTACTAACCATAGTTACAGGAAAAGCCATGGTAGTAACTTCAGGTTTTAGTTACTAAATGGCATGTAACAGAAAGAGAAGGAGGGTCATGTGTGGGTTTCACCTCATCTTAGTCATGCATTATCAATTTATTAGCCTGGAGCATTTTGGAGAAGAAAATTAACTTATGGTGTCCTGACTGATTGAAGGACGGTGAGAAAATATGATAAATATGTTAAATTAACAAAAAATACATTGTATTTATTGTATATAATGTAAAAGTTGTGATAAAATGAAAATTCTATAATGTAGGAAGATATAGTTGTCATACACTATGACTCACTTTTGTTTATGCTGTAGATAATATCAGAGTACATAGGTAGATCACGAGTTAAGATCACTTCAATATCCATGAATGTAACATTTCTCTTAAATTGTAATTTCATAGGTTCTTATGGCTTAGTTTTCCTTGCCAGCTCATTATCTCTTGCATTAGACATACGCTTGACATTAGGGTCTTGACAAGTCCCTACAGGAACAGTTGATCTCTCTCCTACTTAGTCACTTCCTTCTTCTGAAACAACCTCTTTCCACTTAATCCTTAATTTTTCTAGTTCTGCTGTTATCAATCAGCCACAAACTCCATGGACACCGGCTGTCTGTACCAGCCAGCCACCAGGCCACATGGTGTACGAAAAGGGGCTGAAAGAAGTGGGTTCCTTCAGCCTTAAGAAGAATAAGCAAAGGGGAGATATTATTGATCTTATTGCTGTCTTCAACTACCTGCTAGGAGGGTATGAAAGAACAGAGTCAAACTCCTTCTAGGGTGCACAATGATAGGATGAGAGGTGATGGACACAAACTGCAACATGGGAAATTCCAGTTAGATGTTAGGAAAAATATTTTCACCATAGGCAAGCAGTGGAACAGGTTTCCCAGAGAAGTTGTGGCATCACCACTACTGAAAAGTCAATCAGGCAAGGTACTGAGTAACCCATTTAAGTTGGTCTTGCTTTGAGTGGGGCCAGATGACCTCAGAATGTCTCTTCCAACCTAAATTATGTGGTGATTCTGTGTTTCTATTCAATTCCAGTACAGGAGAGCTCAGCAGGCAGTGTTTGTCATTGAAGAAAACTACTCTAATTGAAAATCTGAGTATGCCTGAGACAATAGGTCCCTCTTATAAGCAAAAGGGTGTGATTTATACAAACGTAGTTTGTGCCACAGAGGGAGAGGTTGGTATTGTTCTCTTTTTGGATGTATTTTTTCTATATTGGCATAGAGCGTGTTGAATTTAGTAGTTATTCCTGATGAAAAAAAAATAGCACAGAATCAAGTCCTAAACACAAATGAACCAAAAATAAAATAACTGATAAGTTTCCTTTCAGTATGGCTTATTCTATTTCAGGAAACATAGAACCCAATAAGTTATATTCAAAGCCCCTCTATAATTAAGTGTAAGTGAAGTATATCGCTACAGCATATTAGCGACTCCATGTAAACATATTTTCCTCCTGAATGGTTATAAACAGGCACACCATAACCTAATTTTTAGCTTTTTTCCACATTATAAATTCATTTTTCTCTTTGCAAAATGTCACTTTCTTTCCAGCAGGTTAATCCCAGGAGGTCTGGTAACTATAATTACTCCATTTAAATATTCCACATATCTGTCAAGACTCAAAAGAATTCTGTAGTGTCAGTTTAAATATAAATATATATAATTCCAGTTAATAATCATCACTTCAAGTCTGTTATGAAAACTGTATTACTCATTCAGAGTGTGTGTGATGTTGTGTACGTATGCAGCATTTGTTGCAGCATTTTCATTGATTTATTCGTTAAAAAACCAACCATACTAACTGCAACACATCAATGATATCATGCAGAAAACAATGCTCTTCAAAGGTAAACTTGTCTATAAGCTTTTACTTTTACTTAAGGAAAAAACACAAGAAATTTCCTAGCTTTTTATACAGAGAAAGCTGAAAATGTGTATAATACTGTAAAAGCAAATGCTAGCAAAACATATTTGATGCTTTTCACTTCTATATCGTTTCCATCTAAAGAAAATATTTTCACTTACCAGTGACCAGAATTTTATTTTTTTCTTAGTAGGGGATAAGAAGTTTTGGGGGAGTTGACAATTTTCTGACACCTTATAAATATACCAAAACACTACACAATTAAAAGACAAGCATCTTAATGGCTTAGAAATGAAAATTGTAATGTTGATCAAAAACAGATCACAGTTTATTTTCCTTAAGTTGAATGTGCTCATCAGGTTTTTATTTACTTAGCCTGCTAGAATAGCCTTTGCAATACAGGTAAAAGTGTAACAGTTTTTACAATGAAAGTTTCAAAGTAGCAGAACGAATATCCTTACACCCAGCAAACACAACTAATACCAATGAATAGAATTTCAAAGCTTTTAATCTCCATGACAACCCACCTCAGATTCTTCAATAAAATGCCACTTCACCTGCACACAAACATACTCATTTATGCACACCTATCATGTGTTCATAGATATCACCAGTGCTGCGCATCTTAAAACCATATATAATACCACTGATGTCTTTCTCTTGGAAAACCAATCAGTCAGCACTCTAGCTAAAAACTTAATTTGTATTCTTCTGCTTATATTAACTGTTGAATAAACAAAAGGCAAAGAGATACATACAAACTATGGCTCAAACATATAAGAACATACCTGGAGTTTTGGCAAGTATCAGGAGAAATACCTGATATATAAATAAATTGGGAGAATTACTTCAAAGACCTATAAAACAGAATCACAAATTGCATAGCAGAATTATTCACAGTACTTTTTCTGTCTTAGAAAGGAAATAGTTGACTTAAATATTATAAGCAGAGCACTCACTAAGCTGTGTGAGTAAGGATCTAATAATTGATATGAGTCACGTACTGATATAAATGTGGCTCACACCTAGTACTGGAAAAATCATGACAAATGTTTAAAAAAATGTCCCAAGACCAAAGTTCAGTTTAAGCTACTCTGGGAAATGGGACATTACAGAGATCTGCCCTCATAACGGAAACAGATACCCGCTGCCATTTGCTCAGCTTGTAGTATTGCATTCACAACATCCACTAATTACAGTCTGTTACCTTCCCTGTTTTGTGTTTTTAGGACTTGTTCCCTGGACTACCTGTGCTGCCACAGCTGTACCATACCTGCTGGGAGAATGCACCACATCAGTGCAGAATGCACTATGGTCACAAATGAAGGAAAAACATTTGCTCAGGCCTGGAAGTGGGCCTGCCAAACTTTCACATGCATGACCTGAATGGATCACCTTAGCTGCAACTCATACCTTCCTCCAGCATGCAGCTTCAAAAGGCAGCATGCCCCCTGCACCCAACCCTCTGCAGCCTTTGCTCCAGCAAATCTTGCCAGCATTTCTAAATAACCTGTTTTAGAAATCTCTCATATCTAACACCCCTACCCAATCACAATTGACGTTATCAGTCAGGGTTAATTGCACATCTCAAGTACGATTTGTACCTGTTAAGCTACTCTGCAAGGTAATAGCTGACGAACTGAGCAGATCTTTTTTTCTGCTTTCTCTCAGGGTGTGTCAAAGGGTAGCCTAGCCATCAGTGCCCATTTTGGGAAAAGCACTTTTCTCCACACACACGCTCAAAAAGAGAAGAAAAACTCAGAAGCAGCGTTCAACTGTGGGAATAGCCTTCTCTTTGGCATCCCAGGCCATCCCTCACTTTCTCATGAGTCTGCTCATCACAAGACCTTTTATCCCAATTAGTATGCTCAGTGCACAGCAGATGACATGAAACTCTTGTGACTCTCACTGCCAGCCTGGAAGCACAGGTAAGAAACTCAGCAGAGAGAACTCTGAAATACCACCGGGTATATTTTATGGTAGATGTGAACAGAAATTCTCAGCATTCTCCTTCTTGTCTGTTTCTTTCTACCACTATACGTACATTTATAGAGAAGCACAGGCCACTTCAGCAGACATTTATTTGCATGGCGTCTTGCAGGACCTTAAGGGCTTAGGAAGGGCTCAAGGGCATGCTGAAGACCTTCAGCGTTTATTTGAATGGCTTGGCCCTTAAGTCTCAGAAGGCATTATGGATGCAGACTATATGCAGACTATGCACATATACTTTGCCGAAAGACACGTAACCGAACTGTGTTTCAGAAAATGTGATGGGACAGGGCAGGGGGTGCATTTTGCAGTCTTGGAGTAACCAATGCTGCACTATCTGGCTAGTCTGCAGGCATCCTTGAGCAGTAATCTGTCAGATATGTTAACTCTGTCTATTCATTTATGATTAGCTGTGAACTCTGTAATAATAGTGCCAGTTTTAATATCAGCACTAATGTTTGCTGTTGTCTTAGGTGTCCAACCAAAAAAAAAAAGCTTCCAGCAGTCTGAGTACATCTCCCATAATGTATCAATACTAATACTGCTGTCTGTCCCAAAAGCTTCCAGCGTGGCCACCCCGGTTCCTATGACTATCAATAGTGAAGACATATTTTACGTTCTAAAATGGCATTGCATTATACTATAAAATAAAGGTAACTTGCTCAAGATTTGTGGGTAAATGCCAAATTAAGTTTATTTTCAAACTTATTTTCAAACAAGTACATAAAGTCCGCAGTCCATTTCACTGCAAGCCAACAAAATGAGTCTGTCGAGGTGTATCCTCAAAATTTCTTGCTCTGCTCTGTAACTTTTCATATAATACTTTCCCTGCTTGAGAAACTTCAGTATGAATTCTTACTGAGACAGAAACTCATCTGCCTTTTAATTAGGCATTTATTCTCCTTCTAAATCTGTCAAAAGGACAGAAAGTCTAAAAGGCCAAAATTGAATTCTTTCCCCAAAGAAGACTTAAAATCTTTTCTCATAGTAAAAAGGTAGAGTTCCAGGGTGACAGAGGTATATACATGAGTTTACAAGGCAAAATGAAACCTTCCTGCAAAAAAAATGCCTTGAGATGCTTCTGTTCTAGCCTTTCTTCATTGATGGCCAGTTGCATCACTTCTAAGTGTTCATTATCCTCCCTCCATTAAAATGACCACCTAAGTTACCAAAAGACAATGTATAATATATATAATCTCCTTTCATGTATGTTGAATGCTACATACAGCCTCAAAATACTAATGCTGGATTGTACTATCTGTCTAGACTGAACATCTAAATTTCATACCTAGAGCTTCCCTGAAATGCTTTGTTCTGTAAGCTGGTGTTGACGGTGCCAAAAAGAGCTCAGCTACATTATTTAGGTACTCAATACTCAAACACAACAAAAGGTAGGAGTTACCTTTTATCTGCATTTCTAAGATGTAGAGAGCCCAAGGTCGGCCTGCCAACCTCGAGAGCATGAATCATTGTAGAACATAAATCTGTAGGATTAACTTCATTGTTTTCTCACTATTTCTTTAAGGCACTGTTAAAAACAAATTAAAAAGACAGTGAGTTGGACTTTTCATGGTGCCGAGATATAGTTCAGAGTAAATTAAGAAAGTCACAAGTTCAGAGATACGAATTCTTACTAATCATAATGATATTTTTTACACTAGAGCTACTACATTGGTAACAACTCCAGTTTAGATAAAGAACCCTGTGAACAGATAGCAAAAAACTTTTGTTGCCACCTAGATTTCTAATTGAAATCTAATACAAGGACCACAGATTTTACATGGATTTAGCAGAGCTTTACAGTTGTCAAGACCCAATGCATGATATTAGAAGATCTAGCCATGCAACTCATAGTAAGAATAAGAACATTCTTCCTACTGAATGAGTTTAAGTGTTAAATCAATGCTTCACTTTTTAAAAAACCTGTTTTATATGTTCATTTTATAACTACAGCATCATGCAGTTAATTCTCAGGTCAAAAAATACTGTTTGTCTAGGATCCTAATGACATTTACAGGGCCTACAACTAAATAAACAAAAGATACTTTACCATTTCTCAGTGTCTTATCCCTGTAAAAATGCCATACTGTACTTCTACAGAAATGTATCTTTACTTCTACAGATATGTATCTTTTCTTCTGTTTAGTTTATTACCTAGAGATAAAAAGTTTTAGGTATCTTTTTATGCCTTGTAGCTGTAGTCTCTAAACTATAGGTAATTACTTTCAATGAAAAAAGAAAACCATAATGGGAATAGCTTTATTGTCATATTTTTACTAGTGGGTGTGAGAAGTGATTTAACTTACAGGTACTGATTATTTAATTGTATTGATATAGAGCATACAGCCTACCATGACTAGTGAATCATTCAGACTGACAAGAGGAGGTGTAAAAACTCTTCTTGCTTCTGTTCTGCCACATCCTTTCAGTTTTACAAAGGAAAAAGCTTTATTCTTAGGTGGGGGTTGGTAAGCCATTAAAGCTCTTGATAACAGCTATGAATGCATAAAGCAAGCACGTCAAATCCACATGGTACAATTCTGAAATTAATTGGATAGTGAAACAAACTATTCCAAGAGATGACTACATCATCAGGTACACAATATAGCTGACTCTGAGCCTACATATGGTTTAAAAATAATCTTTGTAAACTTTACAAAATTAAGCTTATATATAAATTGCTCATTCTAATGTGTTCCATTTCATTTGTTAGTGTGTGACCTTTATTCAACACAATTGTTCCATAAACCCATTTACTTGTTTAGATGTGAAAAGACACCACAAACTATTAAAATCTTAGCTACATCATTATGTATGAAAGTAATTGTACTGTTTATTTTTAAACCTATGGCCCTACAGCAGTAGTTGATTAAGAGAACATGAATTTAGTCTGCAAAATAATTGTGCTTTGGACAATACTTGACCAAAAATAATTAGCAGAATTTAGATAAATTCTCGGTCTGGCTTTCAGCAACCTGAATAGAAAAAGCCACCTATAGATAGGCTTGAATATGACCGTTTGAGTTCTGTAGTAATATTATACAGGAATAATAGGGCTCAGATTTTAGCTATACAAGAAAGCACAGGCTTTTGGCTGAAAAAAATCTGTTTTTCTTTTCTTCCTCCGGTTCCTTCCTTCCAGTTTTATGTTTTTCACTAAACACAAGACAGTGAAAAGCAAGCAAGCAAGGGATACACATAAATCTCTTAATTTTTTTCAGTATCACCTTTTGATGAGGATAATTAAAAATAAGATGCAAGTCATCTGCTTTCTTTAAATAGTTATAATTTTGTATAGTTAGAGCCAACAACAGATTTTAAAGTTATACTTTTCTCATTGTTTTTCCTCTAGTATTCACATAATATATATCTTCTATTTGTGTGTTTTTTTCACTATGTAGTATACATATCCAAAATCGTTATCTTCTATTTTCAGTATCATTAATAATTCCTTTATTAGTATAAATGCATATTTTAAGAAGCTGGGTAAAAGTAATACCCTGAAAGCATTAACTAATCTGCCTAGTAACATTAGTTACTGGCAACCAATTTGCCTAGAAACATTAAGTATAAGATGAGATTTTTCTTTTTATTACTTTTTTTTCTTGTTATTAACAGAAGAAACAAAATAAGGTAAGAGCTGTGTTAGAAGAGATCCAGCATAGGTAAAATTTGAGTTCTGAACTAGTGATGATATTCACTAAATCGTGAAAGAGTTCTTTTTAAGTACCGCCACGTGCTTGTTTTGCCAGAAAAGAAGTGGTTTTCTTCAAAAAATTACTAAAAATCTGCCTGGTACTTGTAGTCCAAGAAAAGCAATATTGTTGAAGGGAAATCTTTTCTCCCTTTTTTGTCTTATACAAAAGACAACCAAAATGGGTCTCCCTTCAGGGTAAAAATTTCAGAAAATTAAGAAGTTGAGATTGGCTGTATATTCTGCACAACTTCACAAGTGACACATTAGTAATGGCCCATGGGAAGAAAGCTGGCACATCTGGACAACTCTTTGGTGAAAACAAGTTATATTTTATGGAATAAAAATGAAGGAAATTTTTGGCCAGCTAGCTATCTTCAGATAAGGAAGCTAGACTATTCTAAGTAATGCATCATGAAAAAAAAAATTACAGTTTCACTTGGATTACACTTGAAAGGAAAATAATCTTGGTCTAAGGTAAAGTTTGCACATCCTGACAGAAGAATCTTTGTGCTGGTAAATTTAGCAGTTTATTTCTAACAACTGGGATTTCATGATCGTTGATGATTTCCAAGTTGCTTTTCAGAACAGTGCATAACAGTATTTTTATTTAAACATGAACTGAAAATTATAAGTATGGCAATTCACCCTATGTAACAATTTATAATTAATAAAAAGGATGAAACCACTAGAACTGAACTTACCATTTGAAATGACAGGATTGAAGAGAATCATAAGAACAGCTCAGAGACCTGAATAGGGAATGTGAACATTGATACAGGATGTTGTAAGTCTGATAAAGAATTCCATTAAAATATTGTTATTCAGCATCAAATTGTAAAAAAATATTTTTAGATGAGGTGAAAAATCATAGAATTGTAAAGCTTAAGGAACAGATAATGTAATTATAACAAGATACAGGTGAGCTACTTAAATTATCATATTCCACTTAACAACTCAGTGATCATAATCATTTTGCAACTCTATTATATCCAAAAAGATGAAGAATAATTTAGAAAATCATTGACTCCATCTAGTGGTGATTTTCTGTAATTTTCACTTGCAACTCTGCTTCAGTAGGGAACTTTATTCCAAGCTTCGATTCTAATTGGTTACCCTTCAAGAAACAACAACAGATAGCAACAGCAATCCACTTGATCGATATATGAAACACTTTTAGACTTTTTATAGTATTGAAGTAAATCAGTTTCAAAACCTATGTTTAAGCATTTAAATTTTAATCCTAGAAAAAGCAATTGGTAGTAATGCCTGTATCTCCCAAGAATGGTGCTCACAATGTCCTGCAAAGAAAGACAACATCATTTTTCATACACTTGGGAAAGTGCATGTATCTCAGCTTGGGAAGTTGAGACAGGAGGCAATGAGACAATTTGGGCAGTGTCAGAATGTGGAAAAGAACCTGAGCCTCCCCAGCCAGTCGGCTCAGGGTTCCCCTGCAGAGAATGAGGACAAGGGAGACAGGGTCTTTCTCCTTGGATGTTTTTGGCTCAGATCAATGACAAACTGGTGGTGACTGGCACTCCATGATGACATATGAAATGAAATGGTATTTTTTCATTTTATAACTCAGAGGAGGGAGCCATATCACTGCAGCCAGCACCTTAGCCGTTACAAGTAAGCACGTTTGCTGCCTGCTGAGACAATATAATACTTGTTAGACTTCAGAACCTGATCTGCTTACGCAGTCCCCACTACCGTACAACTGAATCAAGGTGGCAGCATGGCATGAAGAAATTTACACTGCTAATCCCCAGTGATCTACCTTATTCTATAGAAGAAAAGCAATGTCAAGTCCCCAGGGCAATAACTGTCATTTTTTAAAAGCATTTAATCCAGATGAAGTCATTTTGGATATTCCTGTTTATATAACAACTAAAATGTAAGCCTGCTTGTGAAGTTTGAGAAGCTTGGAAAGCAGTACACATCAGGCTGCCGCAGGTTCAGTCAGGGTCAGTGAAAGGAAAACGAAGTCCATAGTGATCAGAATCAGATGAACTAGAGATGAAAGTGATTTTAACATTGTGAAGGTTTGGGGCTTTGGGGGAGTGTGGACATCAAACAAGGTTAATTTTTCTTTCTGTTTTTACAACAACACAGTTCAAGCAATATGGTGGACCTCAGGAAGGAGGCCCAGTATTCATCTCCAGAGTTTCCATGACAGGGCAACAAAAATGTCCCAAATACTCTTCTATTCTATGTAAAGTCAAATATGTAACACTTGCCAATTAATAATTTGGAAAGCTATCAAAAAACTGTGAACTGGTCCACAGCTATGAGAAAAGTATCAATTACTGATGTAAATAAATGTCATTCCATAAGCAGGATGAATGGGGTTCAACTCTAGCTTGATCTGATTATCACTACCTTGTCAGTCATAGTCTGCCATAACACCTAGGACACTGAGTGAAGTATTAGCACTATAGTGAACTGTGCTTTCAGAGCTAAAATTTGAATGTTGAAAGCATTCACTGGTGAAATTATCCAAAGATTATTCTGAGTGAGTAAACTTGTCAAACAGAGTTCTCTTCCAAGAGCAGTATAAATAGTACATGTCAATAAAGAAGCTCACTTACCCTCTGCTGGTTTTAATCAAACACAGCTGATTCACAGAATTTGTACAGCCAAGCCCTAACCCACTCAAACACATCTTCCTTTGACAAGAGTACTAATGAAAATGCACTGGACTGAAGGAATTCTGGGCTACTAGCACACATTCTCCCAAGATGCTACAAGTGTTCAGTACACTGCTTCCAGGAGAAAGTAGTATTCTAGATGCTGTCCTTGTCAACACCTGTGGATGAATTTAGAATCTTTAAATAATTCTCTGGACAACTGAGAGTGACTCAGTAGCTAAACAGTTAAAAAATGCTGGAATTTCATAGGATGTTTATCTCTCAGACATGATTACCAAAATAAAAAATAGAGGAAAAGTTATCTTCCAATTTTCAAGTGATGGAGATACAGGATGACTTCAGGTGTTCATATATGAGCCAACTGCAGCCTAGCAGAGATCACTCATTTAAGATATATTACATCCTCTACAGCAGCTAACTAATAATTTGGTATGAGTAGTTGATATGAGCAAGCATTCACTTTTCTTCTGACTGTTCATAAATAAGACGTAGATCAACACAATAAGTGAAGAACTTGTAACAAATAACAGTACTATATTTTTCATGGCAAGTGACACAGCAAAGAGTTTTAAGAAACACAGCTCTATTAAAGTATTAAAAAGACCAGTGTCAGGTACTGGCACTTTTCTCTTTGCCTTTTAAAGTATACCCCAGAGCTGGCCCCCAGTGCACAGTTCCAATACTGTGGTCTTACAGCTGTATACTAGAATCTTCTTCTCCTATTACACTCATACCTTGGAGAAAGGAAAAATGCCTAAAGAGAAGAACAGACTTTTTAATAGGAATAATTTTCCCTGCTTCTAATTTAAAAACTATCAGTTTTATAATAAAATTCTTTATTTGTAACTATTTGCATATTTGAAAAGAATAAAGGCTGTACTCCCTTGAGAGTGATAAAATAAAAGAATGTATTCAAGGAACTAAATAATCTGCTATTTTTAATCTTTTGTCTAGCCAATTTTCAGATCTTGGGTAATTTGCAGAACGTAAAAAGTCTGGATAATCATGGATTGTGGTAGTGCATTTCAGCTCTAAATTTCTGCAGTGAGATAACACTTATGAGACAAGATCACAACGAAATTTTTGTGTGTTCTTGAGAACACAAGATTTGTGTTCTCCAAAGGTCTTCCTTGGTAGAATAGGGACATAGTATATTAAACACAGAATGCTTACCTAAGGGTAGCACAGTTGAATTCATGGTGCAGAATATATCATAAGCATTAAAACAATCAAGATTTCAGGTTGTCTAGCCACTTCAGAGCTGAGAATTTAATCTCATCTCAGTGCTCGAGAGGAAATAATAAAGAGGTTCAAGATCAAATTTCCTTTCTCTGTAAATACAAAAGAATCATCAGTAAAAAATACAAAAATCAAGACTCGTACTCACTTGTCATCAGTGAATAATGCTTCCTTGGCTGGTGTTAGCTCATCTGGTATTTTCCTTACATCTATCCACAAACTCCATGAGGGCACTGCATAGGCCCTTCTCTCCCAGGCTCTTTATTGTGGCTAACAAAATGCAGGCATTGTAACCCCCTGACACCTTCCTGCTTTTTACTTAAGGGAAGTACAGTCAGCAGAGAGTTCCCTTAGGCCTTCACCATTTTTCTTCTGCTTTTGTCAGACTCCAGAACTAATCTTTCATAGTGAAATTCCTATATTAGCATCTAAATCTTTTGAAAAGAGATTTAGTGTTATGAACCAACAAAATTGCAACAGGTGTCCTGGATCTTGGAGCTGGGATCTTCATTCATACGTAATTCAAAGGCATTTGTGGGGCAGGACAATTACGTACTCCCTCAGGGTACATCACCGGTTTCACAGGGAGTGGAGCTGTGTTCCTGTCTTGTCTGGGTCTGATGAAAACAAAGGGTCTGCAGGGTGCACTGAAGGATGATCTACTATTGTCTGAGAAGCCAAAATTAGCATCTTGATTGTCACAGTTAAACCCAAAGGTCTTTAAAAAACAGGTAGTAAAAAAAAAAAACCCAAACCTTACTTTTGTCCGGGCAGCTGCCTTTTTGGTGTGTGAATCTTTGGCCCGTATCTGTAAAAACTGAGGGTCTTATCCATCTTAGTTGTGAATGATGTTCAGAGCACCGGTATCGAAGGAAAAGAAAATATGATTGACTGGATATTGGGTGAAAGGAATTTAAAGTCAACTCTCAATGACAATTCAGGGATGTGTTCCCATTGTTTCCAAAATCTGAGGCTCTTTCTGACATCCTCATTAAAGATCAGCAAAACAATAACAAGTCCTATTTTATTAAGAAAGAAAAACTAGTACACATCACCTCTCCAGTAGGGTTCTCCACCAGCTTTTAGCAGACATAACATGCTAGGGAGGGAAGAGACAGAAACCTTCTTCAAATAAAAAAGCCATTGTCTGATGTACACTTCGGGTTGATTTTGAGATGCTCGAGAAATTTCTGTTTCTGCATCCACTGACTGCTCCCTTGTCTGAGTCTTCCTGGTAATCTGTTTCACTCTGCACGGGCACGGACTTGTTCAGTTATTGTGTGATAAGTAGGGTGACTACAGTCTATCTGAATGAAGTACTTTGGTTCAACAGATTTCAGTTAAGTTTGCTTACTTCTGCTTATTTATAAAAACGTTAAGATTTCCACAGTAGACTAAACAGAAAATACCATCCCTTAATGGAACAACTCCTGTCCACCTTTAAAATAAGTATTTTATTTAAATGCTCAAAGAAAATGTTTTATATTCTGCTCAACCTTTATAGATAAGATCCTTGCCTGAGGTGGGTTAGGAATTTCATAAGCAAGGCTACCTATCTCCCAAATTATGTAACACATTTGTATGCTCAAATGAACATCTCAAGAAACCTTGAACTGTTTTAAAGATATAAGAAATACAGAAAGGCTTTGACCTTCAAAGAACTAAGTGGCAGTGTTTTCCCAAAAGCGGGATCATTCACCTGGTGTGCAATACGCCAAAATATGCACAGACCAGAGGTATTTTATTCATTTCATATTTGCACAAAGATGGGTGCTAGGTGGTAACTCCACAAAGCTAGCACACAGCACAGAGAAACTACAAGGTATTTATCTTGTTACATGATTAGTAAAAACCCACATAAATTCATATTCATTGGTTAATAATTATCATCTCATCTGCTATTGGTTATCTACATTTTAATTAGCCTTGCTAGCTATGTAAATTAGCACACATGCTCCTTACAGGAGTGAGGGGCAAGTCTTCTCAGTGCTGAATTGAGTCGGTGGTCGTGATCTCCCCCTGCCGCCTTTACCTTTCCCCTAGTTACTGCAGTTTTGGCTGACTTGACACTTTATCACCCAGCTTTTGGCGTCTTCTGAGGTGGGATGTTCCCTTTTATCAGTCTCTCAGTTCTTCTTCAAGGATATAGTCATAAAACAAATGCTTGCTTATCTCTCAGTTCCCTCCTCTGTCCGCTGGATTCTGTTTTGCAAAGCTCACATGGTCCATTGTTATTACTTAGTGGAAAAATTCATTTTATGCGGGATATCAGCAGTAGAATACCAAAACATTTTCCCAGCTATCCATTGTCCTTAAAGCTACCTACTGCAGAAAAATGATACAACTTTCTCTGGGCATTTTTAGAAGTCTCTAAAACAAAAGTATTTTTCTTTACAAAAATTACTTCAGAGTGCTGAAGAAGCCACCTAAGACCTGGCAGTGTTCTCCTGTCCTTTCAAAAACAGGATGTATCTCACCCTTTGAAGATATTGTGGCTGGTTATTCGCATCTTAATCAAATACTTCATGAAGTATCATCAGCATCACCCACAATCTGCAGTTACTGACTCTACAAAATGCTTTCTGCAAGGCAAGTATTAACTGACATTTAAATACGACTTTCAAACATAAAACAAAACATAAACTATTCAAGCAAAACAGCACATTGAGACCCACAGGCTAGAGTTTGTCATTTGGATGGGGAGATAAGTGGAAGTTTTCTTGCCTCTTATTTACAGGATGAAAAAGGAATAACTTTCTAAGTTTTTAAATTAACTTAAAATCTCAATAAACAAGCAAGTAAAAAACAACAGATACATAAACTACAACTGGTCATCATACGTAGAAAGGTAATTTTAAGTGCTTTCTCATCTTCAGGAAGGGTAACAGATACAATGTGTGTAATCACTTTCACCTCAATATGATATTGAGGTTGTTCCCCCAGGGTTCATCCACCCAATGCAACCGCCTTGCCCTCGGCAGAGTGCTGATTGTGGATCACAGTGTTCAGGTACATCAAAAGAGAGGCACCATTTAAACTTTTAGCTCTGGAAGGAAAAATTATAAGCATTTTAGCTTATGTCCTGTCTGAAAGGCCAAGGAGTGGAACAGAGTGTTATTGCATTTATATAGACACATTAAGCTCCTGATCCAGAATGAACACAGCAAAGCAGGCAGCAGATGAGCTCTGCGGGGTGAAGCCACACCATCTCACAGCGGGAGAAATATCACCCCTAACCACTGCTGCTCACATACCTGCTTATTATCTGAGCAACCTGGTACCAGGAGACCTGAAATTGCCGTTTTGTGAGGAAATTCCTACTGTCAAGAGGTGCTATGTTTGAGTTCAAAGGACATCGAGAACAGTCAGAAGTGGTTTCAGATCAAAACACTCAAACAAGGACCAGAAAAGATAATGGGGAAGAACTAGGAAAAAAACCTTTGTGTTTTGTGATAAACAGTGAGCTAGTACTTCTCAAAGAGTTATGTGAAAATAAAGGAAGCAAGAGAGCCCATGATCTAAAAAAAAAAAAAAAAAGTAAGTTTGCCACCTTTTTCCTAAAAACAATTACAGAATAAGGACTTGATTAGTTATTCTTTTAATTTTATTAATATATAACCATGCAAATTGAGTATGAAATGCTGCCATCATGGTTAGGTCCTAAAAACTTAACAAGCTATGCCATGACTGAGCACGTCCATATGTGATTTGGAGTTCTAGAGAGCCTACCACCCTTCTGATGTTTAGATGATGATGCTATTGCTTGTCAGAGTTTTATATAAATATAGAAAAATGTTTGAGGCTGTTTCATTCAAAAAAACTCCATAAAACCCAGCAGAATACACAGATACATTCAAATGTTAATTCTTCCTTTAGAGCTTTTTCTCCTTTCTGGGTAGGGCTATCTGAATGACTGATAAAGATGGAAAGAAAACAAAAATGTTCAGTCTTTTTCTGACTGATAATAATAATAATAATTAAAAAAACCCTAAAAGAACATATCAGCTGACCCAAAATGGAATATTCTGTATTTGGAAATTATCAGCATACAGCAAAGGAAATAATGGTATATGTTACAAAAGATGGAGGTGGCATAATAATAATAACATCCTTTCTTTATTCAGTAGACCATTACTTGGGACATTTATCCAGAATGTGGCAGACTGGGGTTTAACCCCTGACTCTCAAAAGACAACATTAAAGCTCATCATTCCCATTGGCAGTGTGACACTTCCTTTTATATATTAGAATAGTCAGCAAGCCAGAGAGGGTACAGACAAGGATGATACTCTACACTTCTTGAAATGTAGATTCAAATCCACTAGGAGGATGGAATCTATTCTGGATTTTTCATCTACTCATATGTTTCATGTATTCAAATATGTATTTTCATATAGCAGGTAGGTGCTTGGTTATTGGATAAAATGGGACATCCACCATTCTGAGGCACATTTAGGAAAACCAATGTAATTTGTTAAAAATCACTTTTTTTTTTTTAAGCAAACCAGTAATTACCTATAATTGTCTATCTCTACCCTTTGCTCTGTTTCACATTCAGAGACACCCTTCTTCTTTTTCAGAATCACACACTGTAAGGGTATGTGGAATAATCATTTTTTTTTCCGGGGAAATATGATTAACAGCTGTTTAACATACCAGACTTGGACAAGAGACAGGACAAGTAATTAAGCCCCAGATACACAAACCCAGGAGCTAAGGGAGACAATACCAACGACCAGAAATCTCAGGCCACTGATGGGCCATTGAAGGAACCACTCAAAGTCTTGAGGAGATTCATCTGGAATTTTCCTACTGATGAGGGGGAAGGAAGATTATCACCAATCTCTCAGGAAAGAACAAACTCATTATGGGATATTTTAGGTCATTTGTATGATTTTGCAAAATGCATTATGAGATTTTTAGGGAAAAGGCTAAAGATGGGGAAAGGGAGGGATGAAGGTACTTTGAGGTTGAACAAGCACAGGAAACAGAAAGGCAGTGGGACAACTGGGGCCAGCTGTGTGAAAACAAGCTGCTGGCCAGCACAGTTGCCTAGCCAAATCCTAACCACGTTCCCAGCTAAGCTGTTTGTGTGTGCTGCTAGCAAACTTCAGGCCAGGGTAGCTGGTGAACAGGGTAGGAGGTCTGGGACCTAACTACGGAGGAGGGCTGGGGCCTGGGTGTCCAGGTTTGGCAGTCAAGTTACTGGGGGGAATATAGGTCTGGGCCGGGTGTTGGAGAGACCCGCATGGGTCGGGGCGGATGAGGTGGGAGATCTGCTACCGACACCATCTGGCGGGTGGGCAAGCGGGTGCTGTACTGGGGACACCTGCCCGGCATTCCCACCGCCCGCGCCTCGGCCCAGGGACTGCAGCAGCCCAGCGGCAGCGGACATGGAAGGAGAGCTGGCCTACGTCCCGAGGCCCGCGGGACTGAGCTTCTTCTTGACGCAGACCACCGTTACAGCCGCATTCAGAGGGCAAAACATCAGCGACGACGTCAAATACAGAGCTTTTAGTTGAGAAACTCCATGCTACTGTGGCAAACGTCGTTGCGTCCAAGCGGGTCTCCCATCAGCTACGGGAAAAACGGGTCGGCGCTGCGGCCTTACAGCGGGATCACTCAGGCCCCTCGAGAACAAGCTGCCGGGAGCCGGGCGGCCCCGTAGAACACCGGCGCGGGGGGCGCTGCCCGCCAGCGGGAGGGGGGGGGCGGCGGGGCCCGGTGCCGCGGCGCCGCCCGCCGAGCCGCAGCCGGAGCCGGAGCCCCGTCGCCCGCCGGCGGCGGCGGCCCCCGCACTCGAGCAGGGCCCCGCGGGACGGCAGGCCTCCCCGCGCCGGGCCGAGCGAGGGACGGCGGGCGCGGCGGGGGGCGGGGCGGGGCGGGGGCGCTGGCGCCCCGCTTCCGGCAGCGCGGCGGATGTTTGGGTTTGAATTGACTGTCAGTTAGCACGGGCGGCTGGGCGGCGGAGAGCGGCGGCGGCGGCGGGGTGAGCACCGCCCGCGGGGTGAGCACCGCCCGCGGCGGGCCCGGGGCTCGCCCCGCCGCCGCTAGCTCGGGGCCGGCCCGCCTGCGGGCGGGGAGGCGGGGGCCGCGGCGCGGGGGGCGCTGAGGGGCCGTTCGAGCCGCCGTGGCGGGGGAGCTCTTCCCCCTCTCCCCGGCGCGCCTGCGGGAGGACGACGAGCGGGAGGCGAGCGGCGGGACGGGACGGGACGGGACGGGACGGGGCGGGCGGCCCGGCGCGGGGGCGGGCGGCCCTGCCCGCGGGAGCTGCCCTGGCCGTCGTGCCGCTCGCACGGCCGGCGGTCGGGTTCCGCGGCGGGACCCGCGCGAGACTCGGGGCGGTGAGCGGGCCCCTGGGCGGGAGCCCGCCGCGGCGCGTGGGGAGCGCGGGGGCAGCTCGGCGGGCGCGGCTGCGGGGGGACGGGCTTGTTTCGGGACACGGCGTCGCGTTGTAAAGCGGGCGGCGAACGGGAGACGGTGTCACACGGGCGTTCGGGACGCACGGCGGGAGCGGGCGGGTCCGGGAGGGCTCCTTTGTTCGTGTGCTAGAGAAAACGTCCACCTGAAACCTCGCCTCTTGGGGCTGGCTTTTGTTTTTGCTTTTGCCATCCTCTAGTTACAAAACTCTTAAAAGCACCTGGAGTTCTGGAGCAGTAAAGAGTTCTAGAACTCGGCAAAACCTAAATATTCACTCTGAGGGTTTTTCTTAGCCTGCTTAAGCAAAGCAGATACGTTTTATTTACAGTTCTGTTTTTATAAACGCTGGGCGATAACGTGTTCCTGTCTTGCAAATAGACTGATACGGAATTGCTTTGTTCCTGTGGAGAGCCCTGTAGGACTTAACGCGCGGAGCCTCGATGGTGGTTATCGCCTATCTTTTAACTTGCAAATTTGAACTCCGGGTTCATTTCCCTGAAAGACTTTGAGAAAAGCAGAAGGAATTTGAGGGGAGGGTAGCGATGTTTTTTTCTGTTTTGCTGGAGCCAAGGAAAGGTAGGAAGGGGCTTTTCTTGTTTCTAGCCACGTATGAGCTTTCCCCACCTGGTAGGGTTTTTTACAACACACCGAGGTGAAAATCTAGTCCTGTGTGGTTATATACAGATTGTTTCTTTGTTGTATTACCCTACTACTACCTATTCAAGACTGTAACACTGACAGTGACCATTCTTTGGAAATCCCGAGCAGAAAGGAATGCGTGTGAGCTGCGTGCTTGTTCTTTGCTCCCCCTGTTCCTGATTAAGTGTATTTAATTTTTGTAACTTAGAAAGAGGGAAGTGTGTTTCTGGGAAAACTGGAACCAATTATTTCATCTGACTGTCGGTGTAGCGTGTGTTCTTAAGAGTCTCGAGTCTTGTTTGCACCATTGCTTATTTTTTGTTTGATTTCCTTTTAGACCGTTTTCTGGCAAAGGTCTTTTGTGTACAACTACTCCAGTTCTCCAACAAAGTGCAACGGTGTAGTGCAGTTGCTTTATGCCTGAGACTTCTGCCTCCCTTTTTTTTTCTTTCTCAGTACTTCTCCTTTCCTAAAACTCCAGTAAAATGGCTGCAGTACTTTATTTGTAATAGTTTGGATTAGCCTGAGGTTTGTTCCTGAAGCCTGTACCTAGCAGTAATCTAAACTGTAAATATCAAAACTCCAATAGCTTGGAGTCTGTCAGGTTTCTGGTTTGGACATTGGATTTGTTACTGGCTGCCTCCCTGCTCACTTTGGCATGTGTGAAGGAAGTTGTCCACCCACCTGTGAGGTCAAGCATGGATCTGCAGGCAATCACCCATCATTCTTGTCTTGCAAAACTTACGTAATGCTTTCTTAAGCTCCCTAAGAGAAGGCATGCCAGAGATCACAGAATCATTAAGGTTGGAAAAGACCTCTAGGATCATCAAGTTCAACCATCAACGCAACACCACCATATCTCCTAAACCATGTCCAGCACCTCAATGTCCTTCTTGTACTGAGGGGCCCAAAACTGAACACAGTATTCAAGGTGCGGCCTCACCAGTGCTGAGTACAGGGGGACGATCACTTCCCTACTCCTGCTGGCCACACTATTCCTGATACAAGCCAGGATGCTGTTGGCCTTCTTGGTCCCCTGGGCACACTGCTGGCTCATGTTCAGCCAGCTGTCAGCCAGCACCCCAGGTCCTTCTCCGCCGGGCAGCTTTCCAGCCACTCTTCCCCAAGCCTGTAGCGTTGCATGGGGTTGTTGTGAGCCAAGTGCAGGACCCAGCACTTGGCCTTGTTAAACCTCATACAATCAAAGTGAAAGATCTACAGATATGTTCATTGAAGGGTTGTGCTTTGCACTAGAGAAAGAATAATCACCTTAGCGCTGCAGTGCAGAAACATGTATTTTTTTTGGTTTATTTTTTTCCAAGGTGGGCTAGGATGCATGGTGTGGCACGCAGTAAGGGCCAGCTCCTAGTATATCCATGTTACTGTATCTTGGAGATCTAATTTTTAGGAGAATGTGATGTTTGAAAGAAATGCGGACTAGGTCAGTGTTTTTCTAAATAAATTACTCTCCACTTGAAAATGTAACATACATAGTTCTAAATGGTGTAAATTCCCCTGTATGCATGTCCTTGTTCTGGATTCCTCACCAATTTTTTTTTTTTTGTCTTAGATCAGTATTTCTTTGACTAGGCCAGGATCCTGCATTTTCTCCAAACAGTGGAGACTATCTTCATAGTTTCATCACTATCCTGCCCAGTTAATTTTTTTCTTCCAAGTTCCTCATGTTAATACAATCTTTATTTGAGCAGGAGTCACTGTAACTTCCTTGGTTGTCCTTGGATCATTATTTTTGATGTTTAAAATAACTACACTCTTCTGTGCAATTAACTCTATATTTAACTAGCTGTTGCATTGGACTTTTTTTATTTTCTCCTTTGAAAATAAAATATTTGATAGCTTGGGGAAATAGTTAAAAGTTGCTACATGTTTCATTGGTCTGGAAATATTTTTTCTGAATATTTGCATCCCGCTTTCCAAACCCCTATCTCTCACAATAACAATTGAATTATAATATTATTTTGTTCTTGATTCCATTTTTTTTACTTTGCTGAGTTTGGGGTGGTTTTGGGTTTTTTTTAATTTAAAATAAAATGTAAAAGCGGTATATAATGGTCATTGTAATGCACTAGATGTATTTAACACCTCATTTCTTTTTTGTGACAGCCAGCCAGAAGAACTCAGGATGAGTAAAAACAATAGTTTTGACATTCAAAGTCCGTGTAAGTAAGGTTTTTATTAAATAGTTATAGAAATCTTTAATCTGCATATATAATACCAATTATAACTTGCTTTATTTGGGCTCAAAGAACAGGTGGATTTTCAGTAATCTAATTTTGTTGGAACCACTTGTCTCAGGGAATGAAAAAGAAATAACTTGTAAACTTCTTTGGACTTGTTTGCTGTAATTAGAATAATTAAAAATAGTCTTTTTTGCAGATGTTTTAAGAAAGTAACCTTGGGAATTCAGCTGCCAAATCACCCACAGCTGTGTTTGAGATGTATCATTCAAGACTTTCTTAGGCTGAAGCAGTACCTCTATTCTCATCACTACTATGGCTGTTCTTGATGTTAGAATATTGGAAATGTCTTGTATATCTCTTGAGAATTGAAGGGAAGATATTAAATGTCTGTGGAAGTATGTCAGTGCATTAGGAACTGCAAAAATGAGGAAATCCGCAAGGTTTTAGTTGACTCCAATGTCTCAAATCCTTGAATGTTTTGAGACTAGCAAACGTTTTAAAAGCACTAGTAGCACATCACTTGATACGGTCAGGATACCATTCATGGGCTTTTCACAAAGGTTACCGCATCGGTATGCAAAGAAACAGTTAAGTTGCTTCATGGATTCTAATGTGGTGATGTTTTTATGTACAATACTAAAAACAATTAGATGACACGTTTCAGACGCATCTGGACACTGATGGTCATTTGATAATTATCTTCGGGTGTGTTGGGAAGAACATTTCAGTTGGGAGCACAATTGGCTTGTGAATTTAGCTCGGGTGATAGCCCTCTCCTGAAGCAGCAGGCAGGTGGAACTGGTGAAGTATTTTCTTTTTAGCAACTAGAGAAGGAACAAATAGTACCCTCTTCTGTACTTACTATGGAATTCAATATTAAGGAGAAGGGGTATCGAATGTCCTTTATCCAGTAATCTACTTCAAGATGTATGTTGTTAAAAGAGATGAAAGTTACTGCTCTGCAGCTGATTCATAGTAATTCCAGTACATTCACTGTGATTATAAACATGATTCTATATTTTAGTCTGTGTTCTCTGTGGACGGACAGATGACTGCCCTGAAAAGTATGGAGAAAAAAGGACCTATGTGGAATACAATCTCACTGTTCATTATTACTGTTTGGTAAGTATGTGGTATGGATCTTGGAGCTTGTCTGTTTTAACCGAGGAAAAAAAAAACCCCAAGTATTAAATAGTAATAACCTGTCCAAACAGTTGTTGTACCAGTTTTGTTGTAACGCTTGAACTGTCAGCTTTAACTTGCAGCCTTGAAGGTTTGTACTTGTCAGGTGCAGCATATGAAACAAATAAATCCCAGCAAGATTTTATTCAAAGCTAAGTTCTGTTCATGATCCATTTAAATGAATTACTTAGTTACTTCTCCCAACCTATCATAGCAATGAAGGTACATGTTAAGAGAAAGGGAACACACTGCACCTACGTATTTGCTTCTATAAGAGAAGTGTAGCTTCAAAATTTGGAATGTAAAAATTCCCGCCCTTGTGGAAAAAGCAGAGAAAAGTTGTCTTTTTTTTTTTCCTCTTGTTTCTCGCTAGTTCTTGTTTGGCTGTAAGCCATTCTCTGACATTACACAGGACATTGTAACACTTCAGAAATAGTCCCACTTTTCAGTTTAGTAATAATGTACCCTACTGATCATATACAGCTACAGTATCACTATTTAGTAAAAGCTTATAATTTGAACAAAGCTATGGATATAAACTACAGTTGAGTATCTTTTCTTATCACACATGACATTTTCCAAGATTAGTATTCTTAAAGGTATACTTAAACTACCTTTCAAACACTAAATTTTTACAAGTCTTTAAAATAATGGCTACTTAAAAAAAAAAATTGGTGGTTTTTGTTTGTTAATAAACACAATTTGAATTTTTTTCCCAAGTTTAAAAAAATGGTGTCAAGAATATCAGGAACAACCTGGGGGTTTTGCTCTTTTTTTTTTTTTTCTCAGCCAGTTCTTTAAGGATTGTGTTGATTGCAGATGGCTTGATAGGTGGGATACTGAAACCTTTGAAGACTAGGCAGAGTGGAGGTTTTTTGATGTTACATAAAGAGAATTTTTTTCTTCTTAAATAAATTTTAAGCATCTGGGAGGAAATTTAAGTCTGTTCGGGATAATTTTGCCTTGTACGTAGGCCATATGAAATGATGGGGAAAAGTCCTTGCCTGATGGAGCAGAACAACTAGGAACGGGCATGCCTGCAACACTGAGCCTTATGATGTGTAAGATATTTTACTGTGATGAGCTTCCTGCAGTCATCTTTTAGGTTTTGGTCCCTGCTTCTTTTTAAAAACACACAAACAAAACCCCATGATTTTACTTAAATATAGTGAATATTATATAAGAGTTCTTCTAGAAAGAGGCCAGTTAGTGGTGCAGTTTCATTTTTCTTTGCCAAATGTCTCACATTTGGAAAAAATATATTCTTAATCGGTTTTGGTATAAAAGTTTACATTTATTCAACTAAAATACTGATAAAACTCTGTAGTTAGAAAATGGCGCTGTGTTGAAATTATAAAATGAGAACTATAAAATGAGATTGTAAAGAATACAGGAGGCATCAAGTTGTGAAACTTAATAGTTTTATGAAGTTTGTGATGTGACAGCCTTACTGAGGAACGTTAATCTAAATTATCATTAGGCTCTTCTGACTTGCCTAGTTACTTGATTCTGTTTTTATTTAATTCTCCTCTAAAGTGAATTACTTTTCCTCTTAGGTTGCACTTCAGTACAGATACTTCCTACTGTGCTTCATTATCTCCACAGCACAATTGTCATTCACATTAACTAAACTAATTTAATTTTACTTCCTCAGAAGCTTTATATGTTGAAAGTAATTGCTTGACAATTATCTGAATGGTCCGTATAATTCAAAAAGGGAGGTAAAATATACCATTGTGGGCTCTACAGTATTACATAAGACTTCAATGTTATGAAATACTTATTTTTATGTTACTGGTTACTATGTTATTGTGTCATATCAGACAAATATATAGATGTTTTGGATCAGCTTTTTGATCATTAAAATGCACACAAACGTTGTTAGACTAAACTTCTCTCTTACTTGGCAAATGCAGTGTAGGTAATTTTAAATCTTTAGGTGAATGTTTTAATTTGTTTTCATAGTTGATGTCAAGTGGCATTTGGCAGAGGGGGGAAGAAGATGAAGGTGTAGGTGGATTCTTAATCATGGATATTAAAAAAGAAGTAAACAGAGCTGCAAAACTGGTAAGAATTAAGTCTTTGGTATTTACAAGGAAAAAAAACCCTAAGTTTTAAGTGCACTTAGTATCACCTGTGGGGTTTGTTTTGTTTTCTTTTTTTTTCTCAAATGGGCAGTGTGCTGAGCCCATTCAAGCATCTGAATTTTACATTTAAGTAACAAGTATATTGGGTTCATGGAAGCCACAAGGGACAATGAAACCTGCAGAAGTTTGCTAATATTTTTATTTCCTGACTATGTTGCAGATAAATGAGTAAGAGCAAATTACACATGCATAATACCTCATGACATTATGCTGAGCCTTAAGCTGACATTATATAATTTTATAGATGCAGCTAAACTATAGGTGCTGGTAAAATAACTTGTATTTTGGCTTACATGTCACAAGTCAACACACGTATAGAACAATACATAATCAAAATCTCGGAAATAACTATATATTTTTACTCAATAGAGCTAAAACACAATAGTCTTGTCACAGTTACTATCTATTGGCTGATATCCTTTCTCACACACTTTATAATTTTTCTATCAGTTTAATTCCTGTAATTTTACTTGGACTTTAGATGTTAATATTGTGTTATTTCTAAAACAAATTATTCCTAGAAATGTAATATCTGTAAGAAAAAGGGTGCTTCAATTGGATGTGTAGCTCCCAAATGCAAACGAAGTTACCATTTTCCTTGTGGGATACAAAAGGAATGTATTTTCCAGTTCATGGAAAACTTCAGGTAAGTTCTGGGGGTTTGTTGTTTTTTCATTTTCAATTCATTATACAGGAGGTGATTTGTGTTCTCACAGCTTTTCATTGGATAGACTGTTAATTATAAATGATATCTGGGTTATCTAAGAAAAAATATCTGATTTGTGGAAAACATGAAGGTCAAGCAGTTATCTTGCATACCTAGTACCTATAAAATAAATTCTCAACACTTGTAGAAGCATTAAATTATATCTTTAAGTAGTTAAATTGTTTATAAAATTGAGCATTAAATCCTAAACTCTGAAATAAACTGCAAAATAGTTGGCTTTGGTTTTTTGTTTGTCTGCCTCCTGTGCCTTTGTTGAAATGGCAACGGTTTGGCTGCTTATCTCTCTCGGCAATCAAAACTCACTGTATGCCATTCCGTCTTGTTTCAAACCACAAGACTTCTAGATCTGCTTATTAGAGATGGACTGCAGGAGAAATGGGTTTAATATCAAATGTCTAAAAAACATTTTATTTTTTCTTTTACTATCATCTGTCCAGCATCTTGGCTGTAGTCAAAATACTCTTGAGTGCATTTGATAACAGCTTTATTCTGTGTACTGTAAACTGAGTTTGTAGGGTGGGTGGATTGAATTAGGGCAGGCATTTTAAGTTCTTAAATAAATGACTCGTATTAAGTCAAGCACATGTAAAAATAATGCATTTTCAGAAAGGTTTCCTCTAGAGCTGTATTTCTTGGCTGTCTTATTTCTTTGAAAATGTGCTAAATTTTAAAATTTATCACACTACCTAGACTCTACAGAATCAATATGCAAACTCAAAATTCCTCCTTTAACATCATGGTAACATTGAAATACAGGAAGAACTTGAGGTTCTGAAGACAGGAAATGCATTATTTGGACTAAAAGAAGTTTTGAGAGGAAGGGGGTATATGATCTCTGTAATTTACAGGGCATCAGTTGTCAACACGCTTCTTCCTTACTATTGACCTGTTGCCTTGCTCTGTTAGATACATAATTTGTTGACGTGTGTTGTGCTTTAACCCTGATAGGCAGCAGAGCACCAGCCAGCCACTTGCGCACTACCCGCAGTGGGATAGGGAGAGAATCAGAAGGGTAAAAATCAGAAAACTCGTGGCTTGAGATAAAGACAGTTTAATAGGTAGAGCAAAAGCCGCGCACACAAGCAAAGCAAACAAGGCATTCATTTACTACTTCCCATCGGCAGGCAGGTGTTCAGCCATCCCCAGGAAAGCAGGGCTCCGTCAGATGTAACAGTTACTGGGGAAGACAAACATCATCACTCCGTACATCTCCCCTGCCTCCTCCTTCCCTCAGCTGAGCATGACGTCATATGGTGTGAGATATCCCTCTGGTCAGCTGTCCCGGCTGTGTCCCCTCCCAGCTTCTTGTGTCCCCCCAGCCTCCTCGCTGGTGGGGTGGGGTGAGAAGCAGAAAAGGCCCTGATGCTGTGTAAGCACTGCTCAGCAGTAACTAAAACATCCCTGCATTATCAATACTGTTTCCAGCACAAATGCAAAGCATAGCCCCATACTAGCTACTGTGAAGAAAATTAACTCTACCCCAGCCAAAACCAGTATGTGTCTACCTTTTTAACTTGTTGCACAGCATTTATTAATGAAAAACATATATCATAGGGATTTCATCTTGCCATCTTCAGATTTTATGAGGAAGGTTCTTAAAATGTTGTTTTGATAAGGGAACCTTAAATTATTATTTTTAGATCTTACTGTTGGGAACATAAGCCAGTCCAAAAGTTTTCGGATGAAGAATCTAGAGGAACTTCACAGTGTACAATATGCCTGGATTTGGTTGAACAGCTTCCAATGTACACTGTATTGAAGAGTCCTTGCTGTAAAAACGCTTGGTTTCATCGAGAATGCTTGCAGGTAACACAGGTTCTTCTCTTAGTGTCTGTGGAGATCACATTTCTGTTGTGTAGAAAAATAATGGAACAGTTGCTTAAAATTGTGTAGAATTGCTTAGGGTTAATGTAGGCAGTAGGTATGGAAATATACTAGGTTTGAAGGACAATGCTAAAATTGTTTTGCAGGCTAGTGTCTTACAAGAAGGATTTTTTTAATGCTATTAATTCCCTGCCCCCACCCCCAGCCATGTTTCTGCACGTGTGATACACTTCATGCCTTTAGTTATTTTTAGGAACTGAAGTCCAACATAGGTATTTGCCATCTTGCAAGTCATTATGTGCAGAATCTAAATGCTAAGAATGTTATTTATCCATCATTAGTTCTCTTTGCCTAAGTCCAGAGCTGGAAAAAGTTATAAGGTTCTTTGTGTAAACTCATTCTAGATCTGGAGAGATTGACTGAAAAGGACTGTGCTTTTGTTTATGAACCTGATTCTAGCATGTCAGCTCTTGTCCTTTTAAAGGAAGAGAAAATACTTGCCATTTGCTTCAATGTCAGGCGGCATCATGATTGGTGTCAGCTTTAACATCCGTGTCAGAACAGTATCCATGAATGTAATGGTTACAGGTATTAAGGCATTATTTATTGGCATCCTAAGGATGGTAATAATTCAATAATTGGTTTGTTTTTTTGTTGTGACTTGTTTTGTTTTTTTTTTTCTTGACACAGTATCAAGCTTTGAGTGCTGGGATATTTTTCTTCAGGTGCACAGTATGTAATAACAAGGACAAATTTCAGAAAGAAATGCTGAGAATGGGCATACACATTCCAGAAAAGTAAGTAGTTTTGTAAATAATCGCTCTTCTGTAAAAACCCTGATAGGGTGTTAAAACCATTTTTTATTTATTCTATAGAACTGCATCTATTAATATGTGAAACCTCAGTTCTGCCTTCAATGGTAGAATTGTTTGGTTTGGTAAGGAGTAGCCTGTTTCCTTTTAGTTATGCATAAAAATTGTCAAAGGCCAAATTAGTCATCTCAAACCTAAAGCGGAAAGCTCTGAAAAGTCATTTTTAACGCCATGATTCAACCAGGGACCTATTTAAAAGACCAAAACGCTTCTTAAATACAATAATTTTGCATTAACGTTGAGGTTGCTGAGAAGTGTATTTTCTGTGCCCAGGTTTTTAAATGATCTGAATTTCTGTCCAGACAATATTATAATTGACTGATTACTCAGCTATACAGCTTCCATCTTCTCCCAAGGGATTGCTAAGGATATGTTTAGTGTAACAACTGCTTCTAAAATTCCAGGCTGTTTTTCATCACTTTCCGCAATTTGATGGGCCTCAAAGTAAGACAGAAAGTGATCGGAATGATGTTTCTTTGTTAAAAGTATTATTCTTTAATAACTACTGGTCTCTTCAGAGACTACCATTAATTCCCTCTGGAGACAGAAGCTCAAGATTTTGGAGGGGAAGAAGAGTCAAAATACTTGATGAACTTTGCCGTACTGGCGTGGAGAATTCTGAGTTACTCCTCATGAGACCGTTTTCAGTGGTAACTTGAGTAGACTGCCAAAACAAATATCCATGTCTGCTGTGAGAGAGAAAGTGGAATCTTATGAAGCAGTGCAAACATGCACTGAGGTCATGCGAAAAACAATAAATACTTTAATCAAAGTAACTATACACAAGAAAAAGTCTGTGTATTTTATAGTATTGTTTTTCTTCCTAGACTTTTTTCTTCCCACTCTCTGTTGTCCAGCTGTTGCCTAGAACATTACATGATTGAAATGGCTTCATGTGGTTATTACATACATCTTTTCCAAAGACAGAGTAACCCATTTAAACACTTGGAAACTGAGTTGTAATAACAGACCTTCTGCCTTCCTTATAGGGATGCATCCTGGGAACTTGAAGAGAATGCATATCAGGACCTACTGCAGTGTTATCAACACTGTGACATTAAAAGATGTCTCTGCAAGAAAGGAAGAGACTATAATGAACCTGATAGGTATGACACTTCTGCGGGAAAGTATAACCTAGGATGGAATAGTTCTTTTGGTTCTGGGTTTTTTTTTTAAAATGCTTTAATACTTTTCAGCATCAGGTTTTAATGTCAAGCCAAGACACTGTGTCCAAATAAAATGTTTGTTTTACTCCCTGTAATCATAGTATTTCAATACTAATTTTCTCTAATTTCTTGGCTTTTATAACCTGATTAAAACCAAACCAATCGGTTATCCGTTACCTTGTCCTTGTTCTCATCTGATACAGAGCTGAAGTAGAATTTGTACATCCATATAACATGTAGAATATCATGTGCCTAAACTAATGTTGTGTATCTTTCACTCAAAGCTTAATTCAACAGTTTAGTAATTGTTAGAATACTTAATACTTTTACAAGAAATTCATTAAAGTACTATACTTAGCTGCAAATTAACTAGCTGTGTAAAATCAATCTAGCTGCGAGCTGTCCCTCTGCATGATCATATAAAATGCTTTATTCTGCTCTACCACTTGCTTGGTTTTTGATTAACAAGTTCATTTGCTGCATTCTTTCTTGTTTTATTTGTGTGCTTCTGAAATGTATATCTTCCATTGGTGTGAGTATACTAATTGCTGTCAGAGCCTCTACTTTGAGGTTACTTACTCCCTGTAGACATAACTTTGCTTTGTACAGATTTCACCAAACATTGCTTGGTTCATTCATGGCATGCATGCAACTCAGGATTTGCTTTGCCTTTAGAAGTTGTACCATAGGCTTCCAATATTTGAACTAATATCAGTCATGTTGTTCCATTGCAACTTTAAGCAAAATTGAAGAAATCTGGACAAAAACCTAACATACTTAAACACTGTCGTTAATGAAGAGTCTTATTCAGAATGTGGAAGAATAATCAGATATGGTCCTTTAAAAAATTTATCATTTGGAAAACCTGAATGGTGGATTCCCCTAAAATACAGAGGATGTTGCTGGCTAGCAACGTGAGGAGAAAATATTGGCTGCAAGCTACTGACTTCAAGGCAGGAGAGCACACTAACTCATAGCCTCTTTCAGTACAAGGTGCTGAAACATGGGTAGCTTTTCTTCCTTGTTGCAGCCAGGAATTGTGAGTATATCTTGTCTGAAGAAAAGTTCCCCTTGATTACGTACAGTCCTACCACATTGATAAAATTATGCTTTGTTAGTTTAGTGTCTGGATTACACTTACTGCTGAATACTCTTTTTTTCAACTAGCCTCATTCTTCTGTCTAAATCTAAATACATAAGTTTTTAATTTTAGTAAATGGGAAATAAAGCGTTGTCAGTGTTGTGGTTCCCGCGGAACTCATTTGGCCTGTTCATCTCTGAAATCATGGGAGCAAAACTGGGAGTGCATGGAATGCAGAAGTATCTTTGCAAAATCAGGTAAAGTTATGGATGTGACAGTGACTCCTTAAAATGATAAAATTTTAATACTATGTATTTTACAGCTAGAAAATTTACTAAATTAATATAATCTAATCACACAGGGAACTATAGGAAACGGAAAAAGCACTCTTTGGCTACCTCTGAAAAGACAGATGGGACAACGTGTTTGCTGGAAGAGCCGTCTCCAAAGTGCCCTCGGCAGTCACCCAGATCTCCACGCAATTTTCTTCTCCAGTGTGTAATTTTCTGTTTTCAAGCAGAAACTGATTATAACATAAAATAGTATTTAAACATGAGGAGGTGATGGCTTATTCCGTAGGAGAAACTTCTTACACTAAATTGAAAATTTAATAAAATTGGAGTAAAGTTTAGTGATTGAAGTTTTATGAGTAAGCCATGAACTCTGTAAACTTGGTATGGTTATTCGCATTGGTTACAAATGACAAAACTTAAAGCTAAGGTTGCTTATCAGTATTTTTTCTATGTTAATAGTGTGCTAGAAATCTAGCTTAGAGAGATGTTTATATAAATAATGTTTTCCTTTGCTGTAATAAAAACTTTTCAGTCTGTAGAAACTAATATTTTTAGTTTTTACTTATTATATCCCTCAGGACTTCCATCTCATGTATGGGATGCAACTAAAAACAGATCCTAAAACCACCACAAAATAAAATACTGAATTATTATTTTTAAAATTGTAGTTCAGGCACTGATGGACTTCATGTAAATGAACATACAAATGAGTTTCAGTACTAAAATAGGGGGAAATTATATCGCTACCTTCAAATAAGAAGTATTTATGCATTCTTCAATTTTATCTTTTCTTAAAATACTGTTTTGGCTTATACATCACTAAAGATAATGTGACAGAACAATTTGTCACCCTACTCACACCTAGAACTTCCAGCAACCAATAGAGTGACAATGTCCTTATCTCCACTGATGTCAAACAGGAACTGGTCCGCAAGGAAAAAGTATTTTCTTCTATTTTTCTTACGTTGAAGAGTAATCTAGCACATGGCTTTATACCATATTTCCTACAGAATGTGTGTGTGTGTGTGTGTGTAGACATATATATAGTGGCTATATATTTTTCTCTGTGTGTGTATATGTAGTCACTGGAAGAATGGCATGACATGGCACTTCAGGGCATGGTTTAGGGGACATAGTAGTGTTGGACTGATGGTTGGACTTGATGATCCTAGAGGTCTTTTCTGATTTTAATAATTCTATGATTCTATGAGTACCCTGAAGAGCTGAAGTCATAACTTGATAAAGACTGCTGCTGTTTCTGAATGCTAGAGGGGAGTAAAGAGAAAAGAATGATACCGATAATTTTTAGGTTAGGTAGTGAGGGGGTCAAAACCCAGAAATGCATATTTGTCCTTACCAAAGCATGGGTAGCCATTCTTTAGGAAAGGGGAAACAAAAAGAATCTTAATTACTTTATTCAAATTAGACATGTCCTGAATTTTCAATGTTTTTGCATTTGCACCATAAGAATAGCTCATGATTATGCTGAAATCAGTGGTAAAATAACATGTTTTAATATAGAATATTCAGCTTAAGGATACAAAATTCTTTGTCTTGTTGTGAGTACTTTATGTATTCTACCTGTAATATGTGCTAAAAATTCTGATGAGGGAATTACTTCTAGTAAGTAGCGTATTTGAAATAGTTTTGGTTGCAAGTTAGAAAACAAAGAAGGGGTCTTATTTAGACTGGTGTCTTATTTTAAGTGAGAACTGCAACATTTCTTCCTACTCAAATGTATTTTTAATTATAGTGACAAAGATTAAATATTAGTGATTTGACAGTGTATTCTAATTTGGTTGCAAAACATCTCTAACACAAACATGGTAAGCTGTTCAATTTCTCACTTGTTTCACATTGTTCAAATGCAGAATGATGGTGTAAGAATTGTTTGGCACTATGTTGGTATAACTGGATTAAGAAAATAACTATTTATTTTATGCCAAGGTAATTATTTCTACCTCCTTTTTTCTAGTTCTTAGAGGTACTTTAAAATTTGTCACTACAGAGTTAAAATTTTAAGCATCTACACCAAATATTTTACTAATATAATTTAGGCAATACCTAAATGTACCAAAGTGTTTTAAAGAGGTGTTTTTCTTAACAGATTTTAGGATGTTTCCTGTAAACTGTTGCTCATTCTGAATCATAAATCTAATTTGAAAATACATGCAATTTTCTTGTAGGCATTTAAGAAAGCAAAGAATGGAAGTTTCTAATATACTGAAGGAGTTAAAGCTACAAGTTAATACAAAAAGTACAAGGCTTAACATCAATGCAGAAAATATCTGGAATAGTGCTTTAAAAGGATTTAGACAGCGCAACTTCAGTCCTACAAACACCATTGAAATAAAGTTCACAAACTGCAAAAATAGATCAAAGACAGATACTGCTGCTGCATCAAAACACCATTTCTTCCAATTATTAATGCTTCACCTTCAGAATTCATCATTGTTTGAGGGCTCTTCTGCAAAGAACTTGTCCCTTGATTTTCAAGGTAATTAAATGCTTTGTTCAAAAATACATTAAGAACTATTTAACTTGAAAGGTTTTTAAATCTTCAGCCAGTATGATTGTCAGTTCACAATTACAGTCCTGATGGATAGAAATTGTTTTTTGAATATTTTTGCTTTTCAATTCTAAAGTAGGGGTGGGGTGTGGGTTTGTAATTACAAAAAAATTTGGTTTCGTTGGGAAAGTTGATGACAACCAAGGAAAAAATACAGCATATAATTAGACTTGGAACTTTTTAATTAATGTATTTGTTCTCTACAAGTGAATTTCTTTCTTCTTGACTCACTTTCTGTTACTTATTTTCCTTTCCTCAAATTTCTAGAACATTATCTCTGATAGCATGCTCCCTAAAGACCAAAAGTTAGCTTCTTTGAGTTCTTAAGCTTTAGAATTAAATGTGCATTGGGTACAAAGTGGAAGAGGAAGCTGTATCTCCTCCCAAACCTTGATAGTGGCTGAAGAGTTGGAGTAAAAGAATGATACTCCTATGTAAAAAATACCGGTCTTACTGTTTCAACCAGCAGGAGATGGCAGATCTCATTTGTTGCATCTCCTAAAGTAAGAAGAAATTGCATTGAGATTTTATTAAAAATTGAGGATCACAAATTATTTTTATGCATATATAGTAAATATTTTTTTTTAATTTGCAGCTGTAAAAGAGAATCTTTATTTTGAAGCTGGTAAAATGATCGCAGTTTCTCTAGTTCATGGTGGCCCATCTCCTGGTTTCTTTTCCAAAACGCTGTTCAGTTGTCTTGTCTATGGTCCAGAGAATGTGAAGCCAGCTTTGGAAGATGTTGCTGATGTTGATGTAGCACAAACAATAAAAATGGTAAATAAAACTAAACTTACTGGCAAATTCTTGTTCAAGACTATATTTGGAGATAAAGAAGGGTTTGTTGACTGTAACTTTAGTTCAAATTAAAAAACTTTTTATATAAATACTCACACATGTAGTAAACAAATACCTAACTTTTATCTTCTGATACAGATAAAACATGCAAATAGTCTGTCCAGCCTACAGTCTACAATACGTGAGTGTTACGAACTCCTTGCTGCTGCTGGGTGTTTAAGACCTATAACAGCTTTGTGTGATAAGAATACGCTGGTGAATGACATATTGATCCATCATGTAATCAAGAGAATTATTTCACCCTTAGAAAGGTTTGTTTTGTTTGAGCTTTCAAACGTCCTTGATTTTTTTTTTTCCTCACTGAAATACTAAATAATATGTTGCTGAAACTAACTTTCGCATGTTCTTACTTATTCTCCATTTCAACCAATGAAATGTCCTGTAATTTTCAGTGGATTAAGTAGCAACTGTTAACTAGTTAGTTAAGCTGAAAGACTGAAATTATTTCTCTGTGTATCTACGCTATTCCACTTCTCTTTTGTCACATTCCTTTTTCAACCTTATGAAGACGGCAGATTCACAGTTGTAAACTATAGCATGACAAAGACCTTTGCACTACAAAATTTCTCTAGCTTATGTTAATTTTTAATTCAGAATTGCTCGAAGTTAGAATCTCTAAATTTTAGAAGTGGTAAATGTGATTAGAATTTAAATGAGTCTTCCAGAGTTCTAATTGGGGGGTTTGTGTGTGCCGTTAGGAGGCTGATAATGTGCACAAGTGTAAGTTGGTCTACTTAGAATGTAAGCATTGCATTGGTGTTTCCATGAGGTAGCAGTGACTTCAAATAGCTGGGAAAGTTGCAGCCATTGACTATTTTGTGATTGATCTCTGACCTTACTTCCAATTTGCAATCTTTGTCTGCTCAGCAAAAAGGCATTGGATGCTAATTTTTCCAACAAGTATAGTTGGATTTATGCTTAACACATTTATGGTGTTATCTTTGACAAACTTGAATCAACTGAATCTCCAAGAGCTATGAAAAACTAATTTTGAATGTGAGGACTTTGTTAACAAAGTTGAGAGTAATTAGTCTTTCAGTCAAGGCCCTCTGTGGTATATTTGACCAATCCATATCATATTTTAAAACGAGTCATTTAAAAAGTGAAAGGTAAGTAGCCTGTTTGTTTATGGGAAAATGTGGTTTTGTGCATCTTTGGAGATGGGCTTAAAATGTGCAGAAGTGAATAGAGCAAGAATTTGCTTGTCAATATCAAGGACTGAGTAAGTTAAGAGTTAGTCACTTTAGCTGTTAATGTTCTACACCACTGACTGTACACTTTCAACACGTTTATTCTGAATTTTACTGATTCAGCCTATCTAACAAATGATGAGTTAAAAAAAAAATTAATTCTGATTTAACATGGTAGTTAAATTGTAAAGCCAGTTGCTTGAAATGTTCTTATCTAGTACACAGTAACTAGTGAAATTTTTTCAACCTGCAGAGCTGTTTTTTTAAAGAAAAAAAAAGTTAATCACAGAATCAGCTGGGTGTGTAGGTTGGAAGGGACTACTGGAAGTTGTCTTGTCCACCACCCCCTGCTCAAGCCAGGCCACCTAGAACAAGTTGCCCAGGACCATGTCCAGACACCTTTTGAACATCTCCAAGGAGGGAGACTACACTTTCTCTGGGGAACCTGTGCCAATCCTCAGTCACCCTCACAGTAAAAAAGTGTTTCCTGATGTTCAGGCAGAACGTCCTGTGTTTCAGTTTGTGCCCATTGTCTCTGGTCCTTTAGCTGGGCACTGCTGAAAAGAGCCTGGCTCTGACTTCTTTGCACCCTCCCTTCAGATACTTCTACACATTGAGATTCCACCCAAGCCTTCTCTTCTCCAGGCTGAACGGTCCCAGCTCTCTCAGCCTTTCCTCATAGAGTTATGCTCCAGTCCCTTAACCATCATAGTGGCCCTCTGCTGGGCTCTCTCCAGTACGTCCATATCTCTCTTGTACTGGAGAGCCCAGAACTGGACACAGCACTTCGCAAGTGTGGCTCCCTTGACCTGCTGGCACCATCATTCCTAATGCAGCCCAGGATACTGTTATCTGCATTTGCCACAGGGAGAAATAATGGCATGTAAACACATGCAGACAGCAGAAGCCAAGTGAAGGCTATCTTTTAGGATGCCTCATTTTGCTAGGGACAAGGAATTTGAAGTGTGTTTTCTAAAGTGGTATTTGTAAGAAAGAAATTCAGTATGTTCTTGGATAAAAATTAAAAGTAAACCATGCTCATACAGTCAAGTACCAGGAAATAAAGTTAATTTCTGCATATCACTGGTATTTCTTTCATCTGCCCAAAAAGCTCCACGGAAACACTTAGATTGTTAAAATGAGAATTAAACGCATTTTCCAAGATTGAAATAAAATGGAACTACTATGTGCACCTTATTGACAAGACTTGGAGACTGCAGATAGGGAAACTTTATTATGTCCAGTTGTACAGCTCTATAAAATGCAGAGTATGATTAGTTACCTACTGGCTTTCTGATGCATGCTTGCTCTCTTTGGTTTTTTTTCCCCTCTTAGTTTTAGGCAAGGTTTGAAAACTCTTGGTGTGCTAGAGAAAATGCAAATGCATCCGGATGTGTTCTCTTGTATATTGTGCTACAAACCTGAAAGACTTTCAGCAGAAACTATTTGTGATCTCTTTACAATCCATTCCTCATCAGATGTAAATAAAGTTGAAAGTGTTGATTTTTGGATGGGTTATTTGCAAGACGTGGAAAGTAAGTAATTTTTTTTTCTTTTTCCCCTTCCCTGCCCAGGGTATTTAGCTGCTGGTATACATACAGGGTTTGGTTTTTAGAGTTCAGGGGGGTAAATAAAGGAAGGTTGTTGGGGTCATTGTCAGTTTCTAATTGTTCCTTTTTCCCCCTCTTCCTTACTAATTATAATTTCTGAAACTGTTGCCCAATTACAGTCAAACTTGAGAGGAGTAAATATCTGAAAGATTGGTACTAGAACTCCTGTGAGTTTAAAAAACAAAACAAAGAAACCCCAAACAAAAACCAACCAAACAAAAAAAACCCCCCACAACCCTGAGTGGTACAGAAACCCCTTTAATCTCCTCTCTTCAGCTTTGCTGTGAACTTATTAGATATTGTGTCTCAAAAAAGAGAGAAAATAGTGGTCTCTTCTTGCAGAAGTTCTATTCACTTAAGATTTTTTTCAAAAGTAACCCAAGTGGGTTTTTCTTATTAAATTTTTCTTATTTGGCCGTATAACTGCACATTCATTCAGCATATTGATCTGGGGTTTCCTGACTTCAGGATTTTTTTCCTCTAACATTTAACATGCAGGATAATGGTTTATGGGTAATAGGCAATAAATGATACAACCTAATCCTGTTTTTTTAGGTGGTGAGTCTGTAGTGACATTGGAGGATATTCTGCTCTTCGTAACAGGCTCTTTTTCTATACCGCCCGTTGGTTTTGATCCTGAACCTACTATTAAATTTTTGCATATAAGGTATCCCGTTGGAAACAGACTCCTTAATTGCTTAGAGCTCCCTATAACAAAGACGTACGAGCAGTTTAAAAATAAAATGGAGTTCACCATCAGAAACACACTAAGAGTTGAAAGAGAATAAATATTTTTGCTACTAAACTGGATGTTGGAAACGTCATTTTTTCTCCAGGAACATCTGCTTGCAAATCGCTACTGTATTTTTGGACAGCAAGCTCTCAACCTTTTCCCACTTTTCCCCCAAAGATATGCTAAAAGTAGTAATCTTTTAAGATGGAAAAAAATTTTCAAAGAAAATACACTTTATCTGTTGAATCATATTCCTGTTTGAAGTTGGCTTTAAGAATTGGCAATCTCTTGCAGAAGTACTTTAAATGTCTACTTTTGCTGTAGACTCATAAGAAATGTTACCAAACTCTGTAACGTTCTAGCTGTTTCCCCGCAGGTAAGTATGTTGTTTGTATTACATACTTCAGTAGCTTATTTATCAAAGTCAAATCAGGTAGATTTTTGAAGATAACTGCTGTACAGCTTTGTCTCAAGTAAAACTCTGATGCAGTTCCTCAGTTGTTCCACGTATATTTTTTTCACTAATTGTTTTTATATTGATGATTCATAGAAACCTATGAAAATTAAGAAATTTGGAGTTTTAAGGTCATTGTGGTTAGTGCATTAAAATATAATAAGGTCTGGAGAAAACGTAGGCAGAATAATAAGGCACAAGAACAAAATCTGGTTGAACTTGAGTTTCTGTTGTTAAACAAAATCTTTGACATTTGCACGTTTCTGCATTCTACTGTTATAAATTAGTTTTTAGTTAGATGTGTATAGCCAAAATAGTAAAAACTAGAAGTAAATCTTGAATATGCAACAGTAAGTGATCTTTCAAGATGAAATATATGAGTTAGACTTAAATGTTGTTGAGTATGAAAGTATAAGAATTTGTTGCTCGTTAGAACATGTTACTTCGTCTTCCATGGAAGTCAGTATTTTCATAGGGATATGCACTAAAACTATTTGTTAAACTAAAGGCAGTCTACTATCAAGCTTGTCGGTGCCTGACACTTTTCTAGCTTTTAGTCTAAACTCCTCCTGTTCAATTGTAGGTGCATTCTGAGCAACTTCAACTGTATAAAATATATTTCAATTCTGAAGTATTTGTATAAACACCATGAAGCCATATAAGATAAGTAGTGAAATTCCTACACAATAACACTTTAAAGTCACTGATACTTAAAACTATGAAACTAAAAGGACACTTAGGTACAGTTTTTTAAAATGTATGCAGGTCTCTTTGGAAATTACTATTTCCCCTCGCCAGTTTGATCACCTCTACTATGTCCCAAACATAGGTTGTGCTATAGATGGATATATATATCTCCACATTCTTCAAAGTACTGAAAAGTAATCACACACTTTTTTTATTAATATAGCTTGCTTTTAACAAATTAACAAATTGTATTATTAAATGCTAATTACATAGTAGTGTACTGCAACACAAGAACTGTGGAAGTGGAGTCAAGACTCACTAAATTTGAGGCCATACTATAAAGGGTTAAAGACAAAGAGGCAGATGGGTGTCTGAATTACACAGTTCATTTAACAATATGCAGGTATTTTGAAATCTTTATTAAACTGCTACAGCTTCTCTTTCTTTCTTGATCTTGGGAGAGGTGCTAATCTTTTTTTATAGAAACTTATTTCCATCACTGGGTAACAAAAGTATACATGCAGCTTTTTTCTTAATTTTTTTTTTATTTCAAACTCTCTAAGTAAATTATTGCAAGGCTTAGATTAGGCATTTCTCACTACTTTCAAATGGCTAAAACAATCTAATCTCATCAAAGTCCTGTCCTTAGAAATTTAAGAATATTTGAAATTGAGACAGGGCTAGTGGTGTTTTTCTGGTTCTGAGCCAAAAGCATATTAAAGTCCCTTTTAAAATAAATGTATGAGCTTTTGGAGAATGTCATCTGACTTGTTTATATACTAAGCATTTTCTCATTCTCTTCTGATTTTTTTCTCCAATAATATTCCATGTTTGTCATTGCATAATTTTTGAATGTTATATTGCCAATAGCTTCTTTATATTCTTCCCCTTCAGAATGGTCTGTTACCATTATAAGGAAGGTGGTTTGTTGCAAATATATTTGCGTAGTAAGGATTCATGTTGTATGTTCATATTTTTACAATACAGCAATGAGTTTCCTGCAGATGGAGTATTATACTTCAAAAATGAGTGGTGTACCCAGTGCAGTATTCCTTTTTCTTGCTTAGTTAGAGATAAATGTCTTCTGTAGTACTATGTTATTTTTCTGTGTGGGAAGTACAGAATTTACAGAAGTAGCAAGCAGAGTCTGGATAACTTGAAAGGACAGTTCTTGGACTTCTGGGAGCTGCAGTGGCAAGGGAAATGGTTTAAAACTTGGAACTAAATAAACTGCATTTTAAAACCTTCAGTGGAGAAAGAAATAATACAGTAATGTGAACATAAGGCTTCAAAAAGTATCTCAGAGAAAAATAGGGTTCACACCGTTTATTGCTTATTACTTTTGAATTCAGTAGTTGCTAGGTTTTATATAAAGGTAGAACTAACCTATTTGTCAGCTGTAAGAGAAATCTTAAGTTAACTTTAAAACTATCTGCTATACAATGCTATATCAAAACATCAAATTCATAAAATCCTCTAGTCTCTAATAATGCTTGAAAAGATTTTTTTCTTATGCAGAACTTTTCCCGTTTTCTAATACTGATGTGTACACATCCAGGACAAGTTGTCTTTCCTTTCTTGTTGGTTTGATCAGCTCTGTCTAGACATTCTAATGTAATCCTCGATATGTTCAAATTTTGTTCCTAAATGCTACTATGGGGAAGAACCTCCTCTCTTCTGCTCACTTTCAGCATTTATTTATGTAGACCAATCTTAAATTTATTCTTAACTGTTCATTAAAAATCCATTGAATAAGGTAACTTCTAATCCATCAAAACACAGAAGGGTCTCTTTTGTTTGGAAACCCTAAGAGCAATTTCTGTAGCAATAATGACAATGAGGTTTTTAATTGCTATAGCAGGTCACTGAAGTGCAATAATATCAGGTAGTTTTCATTTTACATAAACTTTAACCTGAGGCACATCTGGAAATTAGGGAAGTTGCGTACTTTCAATATTTCTGTAATACAAGGAGAATAATTGCATATACATTAGCTGTTGTGTATTAAATATATTTTTATAGAAGTTATATCTTTTGTAAGATTTGTTAGGGCCACAAGAGAACTATTGCAGTCCTCTTTTGACTGTGTTTGGCCAAAGAACTTCACCTCGCAGTTTCTGCATCAAACCCTAAGCTTCCGTCTGGAATTAGCACATCAAATAAGCTATTTATTTTCTAGAGTGATCATTTTCTAGTAAACAAATATAGATTAGTATTAGCGGTTTTAGTGTGGTCTCCTTAATAAAGCACATGTAACTTAAAAAAAATAAACAACCCTCAAGTATTTTAGATCTAAGTTTGAAAAAAACTAAGGGCTAAGAAATTTCTGTGACTTGCTTTCACCCATGCAAAGGATGCTTACTAGACAAAGCTGTTAGTATTTTTAACTGATTTATGAGCAAAGTATAGTCAAAAGGAGAAGAAATTAACATCAGTTTATAGTTAAGGTCTAAGTCATTGTGCGCGCTGTAGGTCTGAGTTTTTTCATTAAGATGTTCAGTCTGGGGATCGGAAGATTTGAGGATTTTCAGAGGTATATTTAAAATGTAGAGCAGGGTATTAGTCACTAATTCATACGCACATTCATCTGCATTTTGAAAATAATATAAAAAAATTCTCATTCAAATATAAAAAATGCAACTCTGGAGGTTACAAAATATGCTTTTGGAGTCAATCTTGATTTGTAGTATATGGTAAAGCATTTTAAAGCTCAAGCTTTACTGTGGTTTACTTAAGGAAGGGAATCGCTAGTTGGATAAAAGAAAAATTAAAATGCAAAAACTTCTGAAATGTCAAATCTTATGTGTACAGAAAATGATTGTCAAAATATTAATGTTTGTTAAAAAGAAAATGCAACCCTCTGATTTTGTATTCCATAAACAATGTTCTTTTTAAACTTCTGGTAATTAGAATATTATGCAAGAAAGTGTAATTTTGTAAATATTTTCAGCTTTAATTTGAACTGCAGGATCAGTGCCTGAAATGTTGCATTTCCAAGCAACATTATACTTGACAGGTGTAGCATCAGTGTTGAAATAATCGGTAATAGTGGGAAATAAGTCTATGTATATGTTCAAAGTGCAATAAAGGGTTAAATTTCTGTTGGAATAAATATGTAACTTTCTTCAGTGTTTTTATTTTTGTGATTTAATGGGTTTTAGCCCTAGAAGTGTTATCATTGTTTTCTGTAGTTTCGTGTCCCTACGTAGCCCTTTATATCCAGCTAGAGCATGTTCACCCAGATCCCTTTGTACACAAAGCTGAGTTCAGGTGCGCGGGGCTCTTCCCACCGCAGGATTTCTGTAGGGGCACAGCTGTGAAGGCACGGAGAACTGAGGGAAGGCTGCAGCTTGGTACACGCTGAGGCAGCGACAAGGAAACTTTAAGTATTTTCCTTTTCGATAACTGACTATAACTTGATGACTTTATTTGTATTTGTAGCCAGCTGCCTGGTTTTGAAGCATCAGTCCTTTGGAGGTAGTTACCCTAAGCGCCCCAGAGCTGCCCTGGCTGTGCTTAGGCTATTTTCCAGGGACCGTTTCAGTTCTCTCGTCCTGAAAATTCAGTCTGAGAGTAGAGCAAAGACTGCCCATGCGACTTTTTGCTCGGGAAAAAGAGGTGGAGAACACCACCCCCACCCCCTCTGAAAGACCTGAACTTGTTCTTTTGGTCTCAGCTGGGGAGAACCACAGGCCCGAATTTTAAATCCCGCGACGCAGCTCCCGGGTCCCCGCTCCCTGACGGGCGGGGCGGGGCGGGGCGGGGCGCGGGGCCCGCCTCCCGCCGCCGGCCGGGCCGCCACGTCCTCCGGCGGCTGCGTACGCGGCGGTGGGGCGGGGCGCCGCGCCGCGGCCGGGCTGGCGGGGCAGGAAGATGGCGGCCGGTATCCGGGAGAAGCAGACGGGTGAGCCGCTTCCCGCCGCCTCCGTCCCGCGGCGCGGCAGCCGCGCTGCCCGGGGCTCGGGGGAGGGAGCAAGGCCGGCCGCACGCCGCGGCCGGGGGCTCCTGCCTGCCTCCCTCGCCTCTTCCCCCGGCGGGGCCCCGGCGCGGGATGCGGGCGTCTCCGCGCCGCCTCGCCCGGCTCGGGTCTCCCGGCAGCGGCGCGGCGGCCTTCTCCCTCCTCGTACGCGGGGCGGAGGCGCCGGGGCGCCGCGGCGGCGGCGGGCGCGGGGCCCCGGCGGCCTCCGGGCGCAGCTCTTGCCCGGGGGGCCCGGCCCCGCGGCGGGGCGCAGGGCCGCGGCGGGGCCGGGCCCAGGGGACGCGGGCGCCGGGGTGCTGTGGAACTCGCCTGCGGGCAGGGGTTTGCGCGGGCCCGGCCGTGAGCGGAGCCCTCCTCCCGCGGCCGCGGAGCGGCGGGTGCTCTCCCTCCGCTGCGGCTTCCTTTCTGCCCCCGGCGAGGATCGGCGGGAGGTACCGTGTAGTGGTGCAACAGCCAAGCCTCTGTTGTGGTGCTCCTGTTAAGACAGTGCAGGTGCCTCGGAGCGTGTGCTGACCCGCAAGAAATTGAGAATACGAGATTAACGCTGTAGCTTATTGTGCAGGAGGTTTTCTGTGCGCAAAGGGCTAGTTATTCAGCCCCCCCTTACACATTGCTACGAGTTCACAACCGACTCTCGCTTCTCTGGCTTGATGTTGCCTTGTGGAGCCTTGAGCCACCCGTTTGAACATGCTCCTAAAGCGCAGAGCATGTTGACTCCATAGCCCTCTACTTCCCTTGCTTACCAAAGTTTTTGTCAGTAGTTTGGGCTGTAATCTTGTCACCTTCTGCTAAGCAACTGCAGTATCTTTCTGGTGGTATAGAGGATTCTGGTCATTTATTTAACGTGAAATGTCTAAAATCATCTGCCTAAAAATCTATCTGAGTTTCTGTGCGGACCTTAAATATTTACTTCTATTTTCCATCTTCTTTTTGTACCAGAAGTCTGCTTTCTGTAATCTCATTCCTGTGGCCATCTACCATTAATAATGCTATTTGATGCCCTTTCGCAATCCTTTACTTTTTCCTGTCTTTGCTACCTTTCTGATAAAGTCCGCTGTCTTTGAGCTCTTATTCTGTACAGCTTTATTGTTTTCTATTGTGCTTCACCTTGTTACTGGATTATTTCTGTCAACCTTTACCACTGAACCCATGTTTTCTTCCATTGGGGAGGTTATTTGCAAAGAAGTAGATTGAACAAAGATACTCAGAAAAAGGAAAAGATTTATTATCATTTAGCATCTGTATTACCATGTATGTGTACCAGCTGTTGTGACCTTTATCCTGTTCATAACCAGTCAAAGCATATAATTGTGCAAGCACAGTAAAAACCTGATCCTTGCCCCAGAGAGTATTCAGCCCAAATGAAAATGAAATGGCAATATAAATACAAAAAAGAAATCCAGAGTATTGCTGAATGTTTGTCAAGATTGTGACAGCACATCACTAGTGTGACTGCTGTCTTCCTTGGTAGAGAGCTTATGCCAAGTTTTAATTTAAATTGTAAACTCTACAAAGCAGCTGCTTCAGATCCAGTAATACCAAAATACATAACCGTGCAGCTTTATACAAAATTGCTCATATGGCTGAAATGTATGGAAGGTGTCACTGGCAGTGAGGGAGCGAAGGCTCCAGGAGCAGTCTGTAATCAGCTCTCAGGATTGCTCCATGGTGGTTAAAAAAAAAAAAAAAAAGAGGAAAAAAAAAGTATTAAGTAAGTAGAAGGCTGGATTCCAGGGAGACCCAGTGCTCACTGCTAACTTGCTTCCTCCCACGGTCAAGTTTCACTGCAGGTAATGTGATTTGAAAAGGCAGTACACAGGAGGAGGAGGCAGGGGCAGACTGCAAAAGAGGACTTTAGAAACATTGTCTGGGCATGCATGGATGGATGGGGTTAGGAAAGCCAAAGTTCAGCTGGAGTTGAGACTTGTAGCGGATGCCAAGAGCAATGAGAAGAACTTCTGCTGTGACATTAGTAGTGAAAATATGAATAATGAAAAATGTTGGATCATTGCTAAATGGAGCCAGTCATTTAGTGGTGATGAACGCAGATAAAGCTGAGGTACCCAATGCCTTATTTGCCTCAGTCTTCACCAACAATTTCTCCCAGGCCTTTGGGTCACTTTGGAGTCAATCATGGAGTGAATCCTCTTGGAAAATATTTCTCATCATGTGAAGGAGACGGCAAGTGTGGTTTATGTATGGTAAATCGTGCCTGACCAGCCTGATTGTCTTCAGTGATAAACTGACTGGATTTGTAGGCAACAGGAGAGCAGAGTATGTCATTTCCCTTGACTTCAGCAAGGCTTTTGACATTGTATCCTTGTATCCAAGTTAGGATGTTATGTGCTGGAGGGATGGACAACTAAAGTAAAAAAATGGTTGGGTGGTCAAGCTTCGAGGGTCGTGATTAATCCAGATACCTGGAGGCTGGTAACAACTGGAGCATGGCATGGGTCTGTCCTGTGGCCTGTCCTGTTTAAAATCTGTATCAGTGACCTGGAGGAAGTGTCAAAGTACATGCTCATTAAGTGTGCAGGTGACAGCAAACTAGGGGAATTGTTTAATATACTCAAGGGCAGAGCTGCCACTTAGAGGGACCTAGATGAGCAAGAGGAATGGGCCAACAGGGACCTTATGAAATTCAACAAAAAATGTAAATTCCTGCACCTGGAAAGGGAGAACCCCTTGCAATGTCCAGGCAACAGTGCAGGGGACTGGCAGACTGGAGAGCAGCTCTGCCGAAAAGGCCCGTGAGGGCTCTTGGTGGACTGCGAGCTGAATGTCAGCCCACAGCATGCCCCCCACATAGCAGCATCCTGAGCCACGTTCACAGGAGCACAGCCAGTAGATTGAGGGGAGTGATTATCCCCCTGCTGCTCGGCCCCAGGAGACCACATCTAGACACCGTGTCCAGTTTGTGGCTACCAATACAGGAGAGGTGTTCGTCAGTTGAAGGGAGTTCAGCAAAGGGCTACCAAGATGGTCAGGGGCTGGAGCACTTCCCCTGCGTGGGTGAGGCTGCAGGACTGCGGCTTGTTCAGCCTGCAGAAGAGGCGGCTTCATGGGGGGACCTAACAGCAGCTCCCCAAAACCTATGGGGAGGGCACTGAGAAGGTGGAGCCCGGCTCCTTGGGATGGTTTATTGGCAGGAGGGTGAGGAAGAACAGGCATAAATTGAAACAAGATATTCAAACTGGGTATAAGGAAAAACTTTTCAACCACAAGGGCAGTCAGTGCCACAGGTTGCACAGAGTGTTTGTGGCATCTCCATCCCTGGAGGTTTTCGGGACTTGCGTGGATAAATCCCTGAGCAGCCTGGCCTGGCCTCGCAACTGACCCTGCTCAAGCTGGGGGCTGGAGATCTCCTGAGGTCCTTTCCAGCATGAGCTGTCGTGTGATAATGTAGAGCCCAGGGGAACTACACTGAGTATGCTCACGAGCCTCATTCAGCCAAAGAGAAGTTAAGCATTTCTGCTGCTCTCCATTTATGAGCAAATTGGTGTACATTGCCCTGATTTCTGAAAGGTTTTCTTCTTTGCAAAGCTTTGTGATGATTTTGTTTATAAGTTTGAAGAGAATAACCATTAACTTATATTGATGCAGATAGTCTTTTGCTTCTAGTCAAAGATGAGAGAACAGCACATAGTGTACTGTTTAATGAGATAAATGAGGAGGGGTTCCTTACTTACTGGATTTGTAAGTTAGAGGTAGGTGAAGGCATCTGCTTTCGTTTCTGTGTTGAATGGGAAGTTAAATGAATGCTCATTCCTGTTTCAAAGAGTTTTCCTGCTGCAAATTAGGGGTATTTTTGTACCCCTTAAAGCAGCAGTTTCTTCCTGTGAGTTCTCAAAACGTTTCGAAATGTGTATCAGTTTTAGTCAGGTGAAAAGGTATTTTTTGCTTCTGTGTATACTGTTGTTCCTGTGGCGTAGGAAAAGCAGATCAGGGGAATAAAGCAAACTAGTTCCTACTGTACAGAATGCAGCTTCAGGAAGATACTGGAATTATTTTTAAGGCAAACTGCGACAGAATGTAGCCTGTATAACTAAGGAGAGAGATCCTTTCTTCGTGTGTTGGGATTTGCTTCTTTTCCTTTTGCCGTGTCTTCCAGAGCCTATAAATTCTAAGTGACATGTGCCACTTGTCAGTCAAAGCTGCATAAAAATGATGATAATGTGACTTGTTGCATCTATATTTTATGATGGTTTTCCTCTCAAATGAAACATGTAATAAAAACCTGGTAATGTGTTTAATCTCGGCTGTTGAAGTGTAAAGAGAGTAAAGCATTATTCTGCTTTATTTTCCAGTGGCTTTGAAACGCATGCTGAACTTTAATGTTCCTCCTGTTAAAAACAGCACAGGAGAACCAGTATGGAAGGTAAGAACTATTTGAACAGGAATAGGAGAATTTTAGAGTGTTCAAAAAAAGTTCAGATTTTCAAATTTTAACTAACTCGAGTATCTTCTCTGTGTTCTTAACTTGTACAAAGTATTTTTTCCTGTGTGTTATGAATATACAGAATTGAATATCAGAATTGCTGGGAAAAATCATATTTGAGATATTGGCTGCTTGAAGACCCAGTGACTGATTCTTTAGGCAATATTTTAATGAGCAACTGAGGAGGACATTTTTGGAATATACTTAGGTCTCATTGTTACCTGTTGGCAGAAACTTACCTGATACCTTACAGGTGAACTCACAGAGTCAGAAAGAAGCCCATAGAAAGGGAAGAACTATTGATAGCCTTAAATTTAGGACAACTGAGCTCAAGAAACCTTTATTAGCTTTAAAAAGTAAGTAATTTGTGAGAAGTTTTTCTACTACAAAGCATAAATTCTGTCTCTTCGTCCATTCTGTTGTCTTTTTTTTTTTGCTAGTTCCTTTTTTTCCTCTCTGCTTCTCCTTTTGTTTCCTCCCAAATGCAGTCAGAGAAATTCTGCACTTACAATAACAAATTTATGACAGCAGATTCCTGTTTGACTGACACTTTTCAGGAGATCGAAGTGATGAATTTATTTCCCTTTATCCTTGAGTTTCTTTTCATTCTTTTTTTTTTTTGTATTAGTAAGCACAAATGGAAGTCCATGACAGATGAATGATGTATTATAAATTGGTAAATGTTTAGCACTTTTCAGGTTAGGGCAGTAGTTCCTTAAACCTGAATTCCTGTATCCACTGTATCCTGTATTCTACTGTATCCACTTTTTACACCACTTTGTAAAAAGATGTGTATCTATTTCAGGTTCTCATTTACGACAGATTTGGCCAAGATATAATCTCACCTTTGCTGTCAGTAAAAGAACTGAGAGATATGGGGATCACTTTGCATCTGTAAGTAAAAACAGTCAGGATTTTTTTTTTTTCCAAAAAGAACTTAATTTAATATTCCCCCAAAATCACAAAGAAAACATTGAAAATCATTTGATGAATAACTACTAAAATAAAGTTCATACCTTGACTTGTTTCTGAAATCAGGTGGTAGTACTCAGAATCAGGGACTGGAAAGGTCATTCCAAGCACTGTTCAGTAGGATTTCTTACTAAGTAGAGGAGGCCGCCCCTCAAAAATGAGAATTATCCAATCAGTGTTTTGGGGAATCTGTCTGGACAATTCCCTCTGTATTCACATATCTTCAAATTATTTTGACAGAAACTGTTTCATGGGACTGTGCATATTCTCTGCTTGTCTTTTTGCACGTAGATTTTAATTGGCTCTTGTCAAAGATATGGAATCTTTAAGTATTATTTTAACAGATTTCCCATTTCTCTTTCTCCAGATTACGTTTATTTAGTTCATTGTCATTCATTAGCTGTGGTAATAGTCGTGGAGGACCCTTGAAGATACGTTTGTTTTTTTTAAAAGTTTATTAACTTTTACTAAGTGAAGGCTAGAAATGGAAACACAGTTTTAACATGTTGACGGATCAGCAGAAATGTGAGAGCAATGTGTAAGCACCTTGCCTGTCTTTGTTTTAATGAGCAGGAAAGGCAAGTTTAACAGTATGAGATATGCAGGTTTTCTGTTATCATGTCAACTATTAATAATTGGTATATGAACTTTGTGGTTGCAGTATTTTACCTTCCTCTGGATGGATTAATCTATTTTTGAAGATTTGTGAAGCCTTTTCTCAAGTTTTGAATAAACTTTGGAGACCTCTATTAATATATTCAGCCAAAATTGTACAAAGACGATTTTGCTATTTTTTCATATTTTGTTCTTGCTAAAATCCAGCTAAATGTAAGGAGAAATTGAAGGAAATTAAAAGTGCCTGTGTAAATAAATAGTTTCTTTAACTTTTATAATTTTACACAAATCAGATGCATTTTTTCTTCCTTTCAGGCTTTTGCATTCAGATCGGGATGCTATTCCAGATGTTCCAGCTGTTTACTTCGTAATGCCAACAGAAGAAAATATTGACAGAATGTGCCAGGTAACTTTTATGTGCTTAATGCGTCAAATGAGTGGATGCAACAGAGGTAGAGTGCATGAAGTAATCTGCACTCACCAGAGAGTAACCATCTATATCTAGTTCTTGTGCGTGTCTGAACACCTTTGCTTGCATTTTTTATATATTAGCACATATTTGTCATAAAAATATTACCCAAAATTTTTACATGCAAAACTTCAATTTCCCAGAAATTAGAAGGGTAAATGTCTTCTGTGTTTCAGAGAGAGAATTTTGGGAGTGAAAAGACAAGACGCAGTGGGCACAAATCAAAATATAAGCAATTCAATTTAAAGTTAAGAAAAGGCTCTTTTAATGAGGGTGGCCAAATGCTGGAACAGATTGCCTGGAGAGTTTGTGGAGTCTCCATCCGTGGAGATGTTCTAAACTCAGCTGGACAAAGTCCTGAGCCACTTGCTATCTTTGACTCTGCTTTGAGCGGGGGGGTTGGACTAGGCTAACGTCAATTTTTCACTCCCTGGGAAGAATTGATGGAAGGTTGACATCTTCACCAAAGGAAGAATGAAGAGCAAAGGGTACTTTACTTCTGGTCAGTGGCGAGGTGTGGAGTAGTAGCTGCTATCTGGTAGCTTAAATTTCATTTCCTGGTTTTTGCATTTCTCTGTTAGGTTAGTTATATTAGGTTTGCATTTCTCTGTTAGGTTAGTCATATTAGGTTTGCATTTCTCTGTTAGGTTAGTTATATCTAGTTATGTGGTCAAAACACTGCCAACAGGGCGGTATGAACAGACAGCTAAGCACTTCCAAAAGTTTAGTTTGACTGTGGATAATTGGAACATCACATAGTAAAAGAAAGAATGTTTTTTAATTAGAAATACTTTAGTACTTATTCAGGAAAAAGGTTGTGGTTTTTCTTCCTTTTAGGATCTTCGAAACCAACTTTATGAATCTTATTATTTAAACTTTATTTCTGCCATTTCGAGAAGTAAACTGGAAGATATTGCAAATGCTGCCATAGGTGCTAATGCAGTAACTCAAGTGGCTAAGGTAAGAAAATTCCCCCAGTCTCTAATGTTAAAGATACTAGCATTACAGGTGTTATTGCATTCTGACGTGGCCACTTCAGTGCCATACACAGCTTTTCTGACCGAATCATGAACAAAATAAGTGTTTAGCTAGATGCAGTGTCAGGCAGAGATTTACTGGGGGGAAAAAAGGGAATCTACAGTCATCTCAGTAATGCAGCTTGGTAGTATACTTCAATTTAGTCAAAAGTCCAAGGGCTGTAAGACCTCTGTGCTAAATGATAAGAGGGGAAATGTAGTGGTTTCAGAGTATTCCTGATCTCATCAGCTCAGTGAGTGCATTCAGTGCATATGTAATGGGGTTGAGTTTTTAGCTCCTAAATACAAGAAAAGTGCAGTATGAGTGCAGTTGTCATTTTAAATAGGCAGTGTACTGTAGAGGTGGATGTTTCATACATATACACCCTTACTCAGTACACTCCTATACCTTTATGATTTAAAGGCAGGTGTCAGGTATGTATCCTCTTGTTTATGTTGAATGCCTGTACCAAAACCTGCAAAGTATTAACTAATTATTTTCATATCTATTTAAATACATTTACTTTTTCTCACTCCTGTTAGGGAGTACTACTGGCATGAGAGAAAGAAACTGTTGTGAAATGAAATGAAAACTATTAGTATTATTTAAGCCATAGGTCTTCAGCAGGAGTAAATTGTTCTAGCACTGTGACTAACTTTCTTAAATCTGATTTTCTGTTGTGATGTCCTATTAACAGTTGATGCTATAGAGAGGTTTAATTTTTTTTCTTGAATGTACAGGAATGAACAATTAGAATTCGTGAGCTATAGTCTCTCATTGTGTAGATATTGCCCTCTTTCCCCTTTCCTGCCTGAGAGCTCAGCACTGTTTATGTTGTAGTCCTTCATATTAATTAAAAATAAACCTATAATACTATAATGTCCTCCATATGTGTTTTTTCAGTAATAACTGGCTACTAAAAATTTGTCCACAGAAATACTTGAAGTTGGACTGTTTTAGCACTTTTCAGGTGCTCTAATGTTTGTGTTATCATTCTATCCTTACACAGGCTTTTTAATTCATACATTTTATCTTGCATTTCTTTCTTTTAATAGGTAGTTCTGTAAAAGGTTCAAAAAGAAGTAGCAATAAATCACAGATGGGTTTTTTTAATGCTTCACTCTGGACTGTTTTGACCATTATTCCTTGATTTCTAGGTGTTTGATCAATATCTTAATTTTATTACTTTAGAAGATGACATGTTCGTATTATGTAACCAAAACAAAGAACTTGTTTCATATCGTGGTAAGTAAAATTTGTATAAAAATTATACCAGAATGTCTGAAGTTTAAATTTACTTTGGAAGCTGTCGCTAAGACCAATCAATGCTTTTATTTTGCTTTGAGCTGCTCACAATTCAGGATAAACTGTTAGATGTGTAGTTTAAAGTCATTAAGGAAGCAGTTCTAAGATATTAATGTCAGCATTTTACTACATGGCTATTGTAATATTGAAAAATAATTATGTATTTTTAAATAACAAATTTAGTAAAGCAAAACTGCAGTATGGACATATATGGATAGTAGGGCTTTTTACACTGGAATAATATAGGAAAAATTTCATAATGTTTACATGTGCAGATAGACACTGTGGGTGGCTGCTGTGTTTAGGCACCACTATTTAGTCATAAACCCTTCTGCAGTTCTTGAGGAATTATGTATTTTGTTTCTGTGTGAATGATCAGTTGGAAAATTACTGTAAGAGCTGCAAATCAAGAAGGATGACTTTAGCTGATAGAGTTTCTTGTATCTTCTAGACCGTTTCTTGTATATTCTAGACCGTGACCAGTTGGTACCTGCTTTTCTTATTCAAAACATGGAAACATGGGGGTGTGCAAGGGGAGATGGTTAGGATCTGGGGCTGGAGTAACACAGGGAAGAATCTGGGAAAGGGCATTCTAGAAAATCAGAAATGCTGATTGCTTCTGCAAGCATGTGAGCCAAGCATGTCAGTTTCTTGGTGAAATCTAAGAGTTGCAAGAAGTCAGCCTCATGGAACTCTTTTTTTCTTTTTGGGACTTCTGTTGGACCTGTTTTGGAACCTAGCAGGAACACCAAGTGGCTGCCTTAGGTCAGTTACATCTACAGCTATGGTGCTACAACAGCTCGAGACAACATATATACTAGTTGTCATAATTGTCCACACGGTTTTCGTCCCTCCTTTAATCTGATATCTGTGCTCCCCTGACCCATTCAATACGCTACATCAACAGAGAGCTATCACTCTACCTCTCCTGCCCCTCTTACTCAAATGGCTAACTATTACAGGGTGGGTTGTCTTGCTGACCCTGCTGTGGTTTCCCTCATATTCTCCTTTTACATCAGAACCAGTAATCTTGGAGCTGCAGAGTGTTTGCTCAGTTGACTCATTCCATAGAAAATACCAGCTCATTTGTGCGATCTACAAATCCAGTCCAAGGGAAGCAGCAGAAGTGTGTGAGTCAGTGACAAGATAGACCTTTTTTAGCAGCAGCTCCTCATTGCTTTAGTGTAGTCACAGTGTCTACAGAGTGTCACACAGTTAATTCCAGATTTATTTGGATGCACAGAGTACTCGCTAGTGACCAGGTAGAGATGAGAAGACTCCATATGCCTAACATTTAGCAAGGAGATTTTTCTCCTCTCTTGCCCAATTTCCAAAGTCATTACCTTTCTTTAAAACTGGATCCATAATACTGAGTTCTGTTTCACACTGGGGATTGATTCCATTGTCAGAATGAAGAGCATTTTTCTTTGAAAAGCAGACTTTTATTTTTCTTATTAAAACCTGCTGTTAAGCATGTTAGTAATAATGGTTTTGTGATGTGTGTATGTAAAGATACTTGACCGGCTCTCTTAAGATTCCTGCTAGCTAACAAGGAATTTGGATTAAAATGACTGAAAATGTTTCGCACCCATCAGTTTCTGTGTGGTTTGTTTTCCCCTCTTGGGCCACTGAAATTTGCCACACAACACGTGGTTTCACACTGTGTTTAAACCAATCTATAAGTGGGTTTTTCCAAAAGCTGATCGAACAGAAATCTAATCTCCCATAGAGAGTGATTAGTTTTCCACTAGAGCACTGAGTCAATCCATTTCACTGTGTGAGTTCTAGATCTGGCACAGGCAGGCAGTAGGGGTGTAGGGGTGAAGAAGAAGTGGTCTTTTTTTGTCTTTGGAGAGTAGCCCTAGCAGGAAGCTGCCAGTTTGTATATAGTTTCATAATCTACATAAGTCAATGTAAATCTGGTGGCGATGAGGGACGGCTGCTGTTCTTGCAGCAGCACTGCCATGTGTGGGCACACATGTAGCTGAATGGGTGAACTAAGAACAGATATAACAAAAAAGGTTAATTTTTGGTTTTCTGATTTCCTGGCTGTATGGCTGCATTTACAGAGAGGTAATGTCAGGACAAATAAGCTTGCTAACATTCTTCAGTTATGTAAAAGGCTTTCACAGACAGAAAGGAGATAACACATTCTCTCTGTCCGTGTAGTAATAATGGACAAGAAGTGGTGAGCTTAAATTGCAGCAAGAAAGTTTCTAGTCAGATGCTTGGAGCACTTTCTAACATTAAAGATAGTGAAATATTAGAATAGATTACATATAAACATTATGGCATTTTCATGACTGGGAGGCTTTGGGAATTGGTTTAGACACAGAAATAACATAAGTTTAACTCATCTTTGGGCAGCAGGACTGACTAGATAATCCCTTAGGCTCCCTTTGGTTCTGTTTTTCGATGACTGCATAGAAGGAAGAGTAAATGCATTATATTGGTATAAAGTCAATGTTCGTAGCATCCTGTTTGATGCTATAATGCTTCTTTACCAAATTTGGATTAATTTTGTAAAACAACAAGAAAATGTAGGAGACCTAAGCTTGCTTTTCTGTAATAGATGAACCCGCATAAGCTTGTTACAGTGGAGAGAGAGGAATATATAGAAAACATGATAGAAGATTTTACTGAAAGATTATTAATGCAGTTTCTCAAAGATTGACCTAAGGAGCAGTAATACTGAATATTTGTGTTGATTGATATGGTTCAAAAAAAAGGAATGTGCTCATAAAATGTGCATGTTACACAGAAGGCACTGATGGTATGCAGACTACTGGAACATCATAAATGAGTACCTTAAACATAATAATAGGGAGGGAATAAAATTTTAAAATTGAGAAAGGCAAGGGAGTAAAAATAAGATTATTTCCCCCCTGTAAACTGGGAGACCGTTAGGTGGAGATAACTACAGAATGATAGCCACAGTTAATTTGAAAGCTTTGTCATTACAGAATAATACAGATATCGGGAACACTCTGCCTTTCTTGGTGCTGATATTTCAGAAGCTTGAACTCAGAATAAAAAAAAAGCTGAGGGGGACACTTCTATTGCTGCTGTCATCCTAGCAGCCTAGTAGGAAGTTTGACTTACTAAGTATAGCTGCTGATAGAAATCGCTAATATAATCCATCTCTCTAAAGTTCTTAGAGGACAAAAGCTGGGGGGAAAAAGCACCTTTAAAGTTAGAGAATGATTATGGCTGGCCATGCATAAATTTGGGATGGAAGGCTTATTGATGTTCGGAGCTTTGAAGTTCGTTCTTGAAGGAGGAGTATAAGACAGGTAATAATGTGAGAAATTTTTAAAGGTAAAATAAAAAAAAACGGAGGATGGGATTTATGGCATGAGTCCTGAGGTAGTCCTGCTTGACTTGAGACCTGTGATAAGATGAGGTTTGATGTTTCCTGTTGGCTATTACATTCTTGTCAGTGTTAATTATTTAATAGGAATGTTGTTATGTGTCTCTTGTTCTGACCTAAATAAGTGAGGGAGATCTTTCTGTCTGTAGTGTGAAATGTTTTAGAACTTGGGAATTATCCCTAACCTAGAGACTGACAGTAAATGTATTAAAAAAAAAAAGTAAAAAAGAAAAGGAATCTCCATTACAGGAGGTGGGATTTAGAATCTTTAAATATAGGTAACTGCATACTGTAATCCTCTTTAAATTACACAATTAATTCTTGAGGATTTTATGTCTGAAAAATGGTTTCCAAGTGGATGGCCATTTCTGTTCCATAACGTGGTTTTCTAGGAGGTTTTTAGTAATGCAATACTAACAGAATCTGCAAGTTACAGTACAGTTACAGTCCAATTGTCAGAGATAATTGGAAAAGATTGTGTAGTGTTTGACCTTATACAGTTAGCAATAATTAAGTTCTCCCAATTTTTTGCTCAAAAAAAAAAAAAAGGGGAAAAAAAAACTCATGGGTGTGCTAAGAGGGGCATTTCACAATTTGATCTCTTCTGCAACAAATGCAGTTGGCTATTAACAGCCATTACGTAAGAAGAGGATAGCTTTCTCAGTATTAAAGTGGCATAAACTTCTTTAACCGTGTTCTTAACTCTTTTCCACACTGTTTTAGCCATTAACCGACCAGATATAACGGACACAGAAATGGAAACTATAATGGACACTATTGTTGATAGTCTCTTCTGCTTTTTTGTTACACTTGGTAAGTTTTCAAATTCTAGCATATTTTCCATATGTTTTCCTTTTAGAAAAGATCCATATTCAGTGAGATACCTAGAAGTTTAGTGATTTCATGTAGCAAATTAAGGGCAGAATTAGATCTGTGACAGAAATCTTAATAGTTCGCAGGGTGGGTTAATGATCTTGGTAAAATCAGTGCTATACATTTCTGCAAAAGACAGTAAAGGCTGTCCTACATGGGAGTTGAGTCTTAGTCTTCAGTAGCAATGGGAGAAGAATACTGAAATGCAGGGGTTTGGCTTCAGTGTTTTTACAAAATCCTAGTTTGTAATGAAGATTAATATTGCATTGAATTTGGATTCGTAGCTCAAAAAAAAACCCCACAGAAAAAGAAGAAAAGAAATGCCTTGCACAAACCCTGCAAAGATCTAACTGAAGTAACTCAAGGAATAAGAAGATATACTAAATTTACCTCTTTTATCATGAGTTTTCTTGATGCTTAGCTCATACATTTTTCATAGTGAAGAAATCAGTGAGTCTGAGATAGCATTCCTACAAGGGGAGCTAGGGATCGCTATGGGGCAGTCTGCTCAAGAGAGATTCCCCTGGATCTATTGAGTTCTTTCAAGTGTTAGCGTGATACAAATTAAATCTCTTTTACTCAGTCACTTAAACTTTATGGTATTGGAATTTTCATATTTATATAGATAAATGAGAAACAGTAGCTAAAGATTTTGAAACCTGAAAGCCAATGGAAGATGTGCTTTTGAAAATAACATAACGCTGCAATGAGTTGTAACTGATTTCTTGTGGTGGTGGTGGTTTTATAGTACTTATTACTGTTTTCAAGAGACTTCTAACCTTTTGAAACTAAGTTTTAATGCTTCTATATGAGATAGTTAGTCCCCTCCACAGTACATTAGCTATCTAGTGTGCACTATACTTCTCATAAAGTCCTGTATGAGTTACTCACTTACTTTTGTAAAACTTTATTTCTATATAGTATTTTTTGTTTCATAAAGACTGCAAGAGACAAATTTAATATAAGTATTGTCCGCTTGAAAAATTTCATCTCAGAATGTTACTAAGAATTTGTTTTTTGAAAAGTACACTAATTTATAATGTGAAAATTATAATGCAAGTAGAAGTCGATATATCTTTTATTAGGAGCTATTCCTATAATCAGATGCTCAAGAGGAACTGCAGCTGAAATGGTGGCAGTGGTAAGAAACTATTTTCTAAACAAGTATCATTGTTTTAAAACTTTCCTAAGAGCTTGTTTACTTTTCTCAATACTAGGCAGAGATCTAGTGTCATCGTAACCTTTTCCTTATGAAGGAAATAAAGCTGGAAAGGAGATCTACCAGTTTCCTTTCTGATTTCAGTTCCACGGAACTCACCTGTAGAAATTGTAATATTATGGAATCAGCTGATGAGAAACTTAAACATGAATAATCATTCCTAATGTAGAGTTTATCAAGATTTTCTGACAGACATTATAATTACTACCATTAAGCTACATCTACACAGTTTAAAAAGTGGCTCTCTGGCCTGGGTTTTTCTGTGTGTCTTAGTAAGAAGTTTTTATCTATCTTACTAGGAAACCCCATAAGTACAAGACATTTTTACTATATCGAACTAAGCTGACATTGAATTTTATCATCAAGTAGTGATGAAATTACCAAACTAAATCACAATTAAAAATCTGTATAGCACTGTCTTCATTTGGACTCACTGTGCTTCATTTCTTCCATCTTCTTCATATCTTTCTTTGGCAATGAAGCCTTAATACTGATAAAACCTAAGCATTCAGTGTGCATGCATTCATAGGGGTAATCTCATTTTTATGAAAAATTTAGGGTGGCAGTGTCTGACAGCCCAATTTGCTACTTCTGCTGTGGTTCCCTCTTGGTGCCTCCTACTGGTATTTTCTATTCGCATGTTTAGGGAGAGGGTCCTGATTGCCTGGGAGGAGATTAGTGGACATAAAGGAAACATTTTCTGTGTAGTCCTGGATATAGATATAAATGCTGGAGGGAGAAAATAAGGGATTTCTTTCTTTCCCATGTGCAGTGGACCTAGACTTCCTGCAGCTAAGACATTTATAAACTACAAAAACAGCACAATAAATCTTTAAATGTTGATCATATAAAGAGGTTAGGAAACCATTGGTTTGTTAAAAACTGTTTTGGTTTTTTCCCCCTTCAGAAATTAGATAAGAAGCTTAGAGAGAATCTAAGAGATGCCAGAAACAGTCTTTTTACAGGTGACACGCTTGGAGCTGGCCAGTTCAGGTAGGTCTTAGTAATAACTGCGTATTTTTATTGTTCATATTTCAGTTGTCTGAGGTATCTCATTAGGATAAGTCACCACTGTACTGAAAACTGTATTTACAAGAATTTGGTACAAATTCTTTATTACAAGAATTTATATACTCCTAAAGGAGTTTTCTAATCTCTTATCACAACCGGTTGGAAAACTTTTATAGCTAATAAGTGTGCAGTCCTAGGACAGTGAGACAAAAATTATTTAATGAACCTGGTAATTTTGTTGAACATCTAAACCCAGCAAGAACCAGGCTTCTGGAAATACACTCAGTTTACAGGACCACAATATGCAGTTGGGTGTCTGAACATATCTGTTATCAACTTTTAGTCTATGAAAAAGAAAGAAATACCCATTTTCTCTCTTGCGACCACTGTTATCAGTTGTAGTTATGTCAGAAGCAAGTGTTTCTCAGCTGATCCCTATATCTACCAGAGGAGGACTGCTTAAAGACTACCACTTGGATAATTAGATAGTTAAGGACTGTTAAGTCATGACCATTTGAATCCTTTGAGGGGAAAGAGGGGTGAGAAAAGACATTGTGGATTCTTGCCTCCCATGTATATCATTGCCCCCAGCTAGCTGAATACTCCACAGGCTGCCTTAGGAAAGCGTATTGGAGGAGTTTACATGGTGAGGACATGTATTGGGAAGACTGTAGCTGAAGGAATCGGGTATGGTCTCCTAACTGGATCTAAAATAGTCATCATATTTTTTTTTTCAAGTTAAGAGCAGAACTTGGATAAAAGACACAAAAAACATCAAGGGTGTCAAAATGGAATGAGATTGAAAGGTATTAGGAGAGAGAAGAGCTGTGAAATACCAGTTCTCTCGTTTTCATGGGAACTGTATTGTAACCACTGTTTTTCCTACAGAGGGGTGTCTTGTTTTCCTGGTATGATAGTATAGCATCATTACCCTCAGAAAATCAAAATACAAGGAGAGGGAAACATGGGAACCTTTAACCAGTTAAATAGCATCAGATCTTTAGTTTGGTTTTCAGAATCAGGTGACTAAGGCTCTTGAGATTATATATCTATATGAAAATACTTACTGCAAGGAAATCCAGAGCATGGAATTAATGTGCTTTTACTCTGTTCAAATATGCTATAATTTACTGGAGGGATAATGTGCTTAAGGGAAATGGTTGCAATAATGTTCTGTCAATTCACAGCATTCCTATCTTCACTATAAATTTTTCATGTAGCTATAACGCAAGACATTTAGGCATGTCTGCATTCTTTTTCCACAAAATTGAGTATTGATGGAATTACCACAATGCATCTCAGGAGTTCATAATTTTTTCTTTATGGACTTCATATACAAACAAAGAGAAAAATGAAATTAAAAACCCTTGAGAGAGAGATTTTATATTTGAGGTTTATAATGGATATTAAGGTCAGAATATTACCCACTCAAACAGTTGTTTGGAACTCAAATGTGTATCCACACAAAGAGATATTAATTAATACCTAAAAAGCTAGTTACTGTTTCGTGTTTTGACTTTTGCTCAAGATTTATGTATTGGTAATTTCACTTAGTACTAAATAAAATAATCTTTTTATCATTACTAAGACAGTGATTCATGGAATTTCTGGCAGTGATCAGCTCCAGATGCTTTGGGGAAGGCTGGAGGAACTCTGCAGTAGGCAGTTTGGCTTTTAACTTGAAATATGATACAGAAGGTGGCTGATATCACTCAGGATGTTACTGGGATGTTCTAAACATGTTTAAAGAAGTACTAATACAGTGTCATCTTTTCAGCTTCCAAAGGCCCCTATTAGTCCTTGTTGACAGAAACATAGATTTAGCAACTCCTCTACATCATACTTGGACATACCAAGCTTTAGTGCATGATGTTCTGGTAAGAATAAACCTGACTTTGTTACCAAAACTATTTTTTCACTCAGTTTGTTATTAAACTTAATACCAGATTCTCTCTTAATCCAAAATCTGTTCTGTCTGTTTTATTTGGAAGTTGTTTAGTAAAAAACAACTTGGAAGATTTTCTCTAGAAGGTTTATTTAGCAATAACATCTAAAATGGTTAAAAAGTTGAAAACTTGATATTATCAAAAGATAGTTAATTCAGCAAACCTTGCTTTTTCTTCAGTAGTTTGTGATCTTTTATATTATGTAAACTCCAAACTCCATTAAGTGCAATTCAGTTTTGAAAAATAAATGCTTTTAATGAGTTTTTAAACCAATTTTAGTATTAGTTTGAATTTCTAAAAATACCTATTTCTGTTTTTCTCCACAAGGTGGTGTAGGTGTTCAATATAGAGATACCAAGTGGTATATGACCGTACTGTGAGGAATCTAATATAGATTTTTTTTTAATAATTTTTTTGAAATTCAGATAGCCTTAAACCACTTTTATTTCCTCAAGTTTATTTTATAAAACCAGTAATAGAAATGTACTTGAACGAAAGCAAATACTATACCTAAGTTTTATCCATTTTGTTTGTTTTTACGGAGTAAATAATAAAAGATAATATGACTAAGAATAATTACTATCTGGATGCTTTTTTATACTGTAGAGTTAGTCATGCAAACATTTCAATATCTAGCTTTGAGAAATATTTTGGTTTTATTATTGAGACTGTTAGAGGAATATGTAAAATATGCACATGCACATATGTGTATACAAAGTTGGCTGTGAACTGTACAGTCATACATACAGTGTTGTCCAGAAACTTGCATTGCTACAATGAAAATATTTTAGCACTAATGGGATGTTTTAGGACACTTGTAAATTCTGTTTTATGTAGTTCATTCCTTATTAAAAGTCCCTTCCTCTTAAACTTAAGGGTGCTTTTTACAAATAAACAATTTTTGGCCTCGTTTCTTTAAGAAAGGCGTATATGAAAAACCCATGGTTTGCACTGTGTTTTCTCCAATAACTGTTGAACTGGCTAGGGACTTGCAAATAGAAGTACTGAATTTCTACAGGTTTCTTTTGAAAATCATTGAAAGAGTAGGAGATGGAAACCCAAATTAGAATTTTCACAGGTGTAAATGCTATAGCACAAGGTCTACACTTATTTCAGTTTGTTACCTGCCAACCATTTAATCAGCGAATGCTAACTTAATAAATAGTAAATACATGCAAAGTGCCGTGTACTTGCTTCCTACTCAGCTGTTAGGTAGAGAAGGTAGTGTCGGGTGGCTGCAGGCATGTGTTGGGGTAGGACTTTGGTGCATCAAGATGCAGAGGGGTCAAAGATGTAGTGGAAGCTGAGGACAGCTAGTGCTACAAATATTGAGGGGTATTAGAATAACACTAGTGGAATGATTTGAGGATCGTTGGATATTTATCTCTACTGCATCAGGCTTCAGTAGTTTCTCTGGAACAACTTGTAAAATGTTGCATCTAATTTTTCACTGAGTTGATAGGATTATGAATTTGTCTAGTGAAATTGTAACCAAGTGGCCTGTGATTCCATGTCAAGGGCAAAAGTTTAATTTCAAAACCAGTCAAGTTATTCACCTTAAAGGCAAGCATGCCAGGTTCTTCATGTACTGAGCATAATATTTCATGAAATAACCGTAATAGCCTTTTAAAAGGCCATAAATTTTAACCGTGAAAGTGTTACCAAGGTGATGATTATGTAAATTGTACTTTCAAATAAATTGTTTTTCATTCTAGCTCTCAGTTACGGTAGTCCAGGAATTCTGTGGGGTGTTGAGCTAAATGCTAACGCAGACACAAAGTTGTGTGCTGCATCCGTTTAGATTATAATGGTGGTGTTTCTACACATAAACGGGCTTGTATGAAGAGATTCTCATTTCTGAATAAAAAACCTTTCAGGAGTGGATACAGAAAAATGGGAGGCATGAATAGAAAGCCTTATAAAGACAAAATGGGGAGGTGAAAGCACACTTAGAACACTAATCGATAGGAATAATTTTGGTACAACTCCTTGTAAATGCCAAAAATAACTTGGAAACTCAGGTCACTGGTGAGTTAAATTGAGCCAAAACATAGATCTCCATTAAAAATTACAGCTGAATTTGTAATCAAGTTATTTCTTTTTTCTTTACGTTTTTATTGAACATACATATTTGAAAAATACTCTTTTTTTGCTGAAACATTAAACACATCTTGTAAGATGATGTTTGTGCTTATTGACTGCATGTGCTTCCTTTGAGTAGCTACGTGGTTTTGTTTCTATTCTGGCATGGATCATTTGTAGTATTTCATTTTAAGTGTAAACTCTGCCAAGGGATAACTAGAAACATTTTAAAATTTTATTTGACAATTTCACTTACAGTGATCTAGTTCTGTATACTGTAATGAACATAGTAAAGTTGAGTTTTATTTCTGGAAAAAATACCTGGTCTAAAAGATTTGTGGCAGATTCTGTATAGTTGATGATTTTGCTCTCTTTATCATTATTTGCCAGCAAAGAGCACCTTTGAAATCTTAAGTGTTTTTGAAAAGGGTTAGAATAAAGCTAGCAAGTGGAGTATTTGTTAATCTTTGTTGAAAACCAGAGAGAATATGCATGCAGCAGAAAATACAGAGCTGTCCTTTGCAAAAGTAATAGGGGCAATAACCAGAAGACATACAGGGAGCAGTTTGCTGACATATTATGTGAGCATAACTGTGTCACCTAGCAAAACGATGTAGTTTCTAGGTTCGTTCATCTGTGGAATTAAAAAAGCTATCTGGAGAAATAGCAGCTTTGTTGCAAACTGTTGCTTTGTCATGCACCCACTATTTCACTGGTGTTTAAAAAATAGGGAAAGAGCTGTGAAGGCTTAGCTAAATAGTCCTCACCATGGATATTCCTATTGTTGATGTTGTGAGGTTCTTTGCAGCTTTGATACGTTTGCTGTGATTGTGTAAGTGAAATTCAGCCTTAGAAACATTTGTCTGCAATGCAGAAACTTCTGTTACTTGAAAGTTTTCATCAGTTGTTAGAGCTCAGTTATTGCTAAATAATTTATTTTCCATACAGAAAACAGTGTTCAGTGTCAGAAGATTGCTTGCATGTAAGATGATCAGATGTCTTTGCTTAACGTTTTTTTCTTTGGTGTTTTTTCAATAACTGTGAGTAACCTTGGAGTTCTTACATTGCTGTTGTTATTATCTAGTTAGTACAGTGTTTCCTGCCCTCTTATGAAATTCTCATAAATAGCTGTGTTAATATTTTTTTATAAAATATTCTAGAAGGTAATTGGTTGAGTATAAAAGACTGTAATAATTAAAAGCTGTCAAATATTTACATAAGATTTCTCTTTTCTTAGGATTTCCATTTGAATAGAGTTAACCTGGAAGAGTCGACAGGAATGGAAAGTTCTCCAGCAGGTGCTAGACCTAAGAAAAAAAATAAGAAGTCCTATGATTTAACTGCATCTGATAAATTCTGGCAAAAGCATAAAGGCAGGTAAGCTCTATAGGTACAGAGTTTATATTAATTTAGTCAATATAAATTCTGAATACTCTTCATATTATGGTAGTTCTATTTTTAAGCTTCTTTGAAAGTATTTTTGAAATTGTTTTTTAAGGAATGACCATTGTCAATATTCATTGTCCATATTAATTGTATACTAGTATTTTGTTACAGAGCACAAAATTGTTCTTATCAAAATTATATAAAAATATTGAAAACAGCGACTATATCTTAGAAAGTTTAAGTAAACCTGCTGTAAGATGTCATTATTTTCACTGATTTGATACTGCTGTATGATTTGTGTACTGATATTTCTGAAAACATTTTCATGATCATCTTGATCATGCAACCTGTCTGGTTCTAGTGTTTCAATTTGTTGATTTAACTGAGCCTCATGCAGAGTATTGCATTAGTCCTTTTCCAGAGGTAGCTGAGTCTGTTCAGCAAGAACTGGAATCCTACAGAGCCCAAGAAGATGAAGTAAAAAGACTTAAAAGTATCATGGTAAGTTTTATCACCTATATGTACTTTTCGTAAGGCATGATAGGACTTGTAGAGATGCTTAGCCCACTCTGTCACCCCCCCACACAAAAATTATCAGCACACACTGATTTGTAGCCATAATACAATCTTAAAAGTAGGACTAGAAGTACCATATTTCATGAGAAGGTTCAATTTCTTGCATTTATTGGCATTACATTTATATAACTTCCATAATAACTATAAAACACAATCCAGACATTAATGTCATTATGAGAAAATAGGTTCTAAATGTACTGACTACTTGCATGTGCAATCCTTGTATTTATTATGACTATTTCTATTCCTCTTTCCAAACCCTTCCCTAAAACCCAGGGTATAGAAGGGGAGGATGAAGGAGCAATAAGTATGCTTTCTGATAATACAGCTAAGCTAACTTCAGCTGTCAGGTAAGTAATCAATAATGCATTATTGTTTAATTAATTGGGAACCATTTCTAATTCTTTCTGTCATTTAATTTTTAATATCCTTTGAAATAAATAGCTTTTAAACTAGGCTATTCAGCTCAGTAATAGAGTTTAAATGCTTTATAATCCTGGTAAAGTTTAATGCAGTGTCCTAGACAAGTACTTGCACATGTAACTTCCACAGCATGATGTGTGAGCCTTCTACACATGGCTTTGGAGTGTTTCCTCAGCAAAGCTGAATAATCTAAGTGCATCATAGATTTGCTTATACTCTTCCACCAGAAAGACCCAACCACCTACCTCTGCATTCTTTCCTTAAGAAAATTGATAGTGAAATCCACTTCCTGAAGTGAAGCATCTGCTTGCTTTGCACAGTGTGTAATTAATTACATTTTGATTAATGTAGTTACTGTAACATCTGTTGGCAAGATTATAGCCATTAAGAACTCTGCATGAGAAACTTTCTTTCCTGCTTTTGGAGACCTATCCACCATGGATGACACTGAAAGTCTGAGATTTAGACTTGTCCCTCATTGCAAATCTGTTTTTCATTCCACTGATGCCTTGCAGAAGGGAGGTGTTCAGTTTGCTGCCTTTTGCTAAGACCCAATCAGAAGGAAGAAGGAACCATAATTATTCAGAGGATAGATGGGGTGATATGCCCAGTATCCTGTGAAATCCAGCATGTGTCTGCATTAGTTAGTTGTCTCTTTGTGAGTTTCAAAAGTTGTTTTGTATGCTGTGCCCTGGTTAGAATTTGATTGGAATTACAAAAGATGTGTGATGCATCAAACAGTTTCAAAAGAGGGAGCAGATGCTTCCAGGCTTCCCCTATAAAGTTTTAAAGTTTTGTACTTCTCAGGATGCTGGTTTTCAGGTTAAGGCAGCAAGATATGAAAATGACAAGCATCAAAAGCTTTAAACTGATAGCAAAAAAAAATAAAATCATATGACTAAAGCTTCATCAGGAAGTTTTACTGTTCAGTTAGCCTTTATATGACTGTTTTCTGTAATCTGGCATTATTAAGGAAGATCTTGTCTGCTTTCAGAAAAGTGTGTAACACAGAATACTCCTATTGCAGTGTTCCAGCTCTAATCTTTAGGATTATGCTGGGAAGTCCAAATACCATTAAGATCTTCCATTTAGGCGTCTTTCTGCTGGGAGAGTTAGACTAGGCTTTGCTGTTTTGTTGTCCATCATCTGCTAGCATGAAGAAGGTACCCTTTGGAGTTGTCTTAGGCTTTACAGTTTCTAGAAGACTTTGGAATATCTATTAGTAATTAAAAACCAGAGTTCTAACATAGAAGATCTCCTGTCTTTCTTTTTTTTACTTTCTTTTTTTTGATAAGTGCAGTCCTTTACAAAGGCAGTACTAATCACCTTCCAGCTATAAGGTCATAAGTGGCCAATCATCATAGGTAACATTGATTTTATAATTGCTTAAAGGAGGAAAGAAAGTATGGTTACTTAACTTCATGGTTCTTCAGGACATGCAGTCAATGTCATTAAGAGCCTTCTCATCTGTTTATTATTAAACTGAACAAGACACTAGCTGTCCAGGGTGCTTTTGGATGTGAAAGTGTATAGATGCTGAGCAGTCTTTTTCACATGTGATGCCCAAGTGCTGGCAGTGAAAATCATGTAGATCACAACACCTAAAGTAACAAATCTTCTGCAAAGTAAACTTCACCGTTCAGTTTCCCATTTCACAAAAGGAAAGATTTTAGTCATGAATCCTGCATAGAGAATTGTGTTCAATGCAGAAGCACCTGTGACAAATTCCAGGACATCCAGAGGTTCTGTGTTTATTTGACAGGTATTATTATTATTTAATATTAATTGATAATTATTGACATTATTTGATATTATTTGACAGATATTCTTATTTGGCAGATATTGACACTTTTATATGTATCGGACATGAACTAAATGTTGATTATATAAGCCATAATTCTAGTAGAGTATTTGTTTAGGAAAGCAGGGCACATATCTGTTGTTGATCACAAGCTTTCAATAGGAATATTAAATTACCCACATTATGTGCATTTTTTGCTAGTCAGGGTAAAAACCTGTTTTACTACATTACATGTGGATAACATCCTTCTGTTATAAGAATCATTATCATCTATACTTCGTAATTTTTTAATTCCAATCCTACTGTATTCTATAATTTTAGATTTTAATAATCTTAAAGGTCCCTTCCAACCCAAACTGTTCTGTGGTTCTGTGATTCTATAAATTTTTTTGTACCGACTGTATGCGATACCCAATTCAACTAACTGTGTAACTCAGCAGGTTAGTTTGTATTTAATCTCTTCAGCTCTCTTCCAGAACTTCTGGAAAAGAAGAGGCTCATTGATCTTCATACAAACGTTGCAACAGCCGTTTTGGAGCATATAAAGGTATGATTGCTCTCCCAACTTCAGTTTTCCATCAGTAGTGCTCCTTATCTGAAGAAATGTATTTCAGCAGGTGAAGTAAGTTAAGAAAGTGAGCCTTCTCAATTGTGCTGCCTTTTACAGAAATCACTGTATAACATTACTTAGTGTTGAAGGGTGAGAGGGAATAAATTTTGAATGCCGCTGCATGGAAAGCGAAGTAAACATATAATTTTTTTTCTTATTGGAATTTACTAGTATACTCTCATCTTTTTTTTATGATGGCTGCAACCTTTACTGTGGGTTGAAGTCTTTCTAAAATAAGTCTATGATGGAAGTGTTTCACTTACTCTAGAGATGTGTCATGGCAAGTTATGACTTTGGTCGAAGCAATTTTCTGTTCTGCATGTGTTTATCAGAAGGGTACTGTTTCTGTTCACCAAGGAAAATGATACCCAGAGGTGTGGCAATAATGATGCAAGTTACTAAACTGGTCTTTCCAGGAGGGTCTCTGTTAGATGTCTTGTGCATAATTTAAGTACTTTAGAAGGATGCTTGTCATCTTTTCTGTTTGTCTGCTGCTCTTGTATTGGAGAACTTGCAGATGGTTTCAGTATCAAGAAAAGACCATGGTTACTACTAGGATAGCTTGGAAAATAGATCTGTTTTCACAGTATGAGAACAGAACTTATAGACGAGGCTTTCAGAAACACCGAAATTCTGTTTTTGAAAGTGATTCAAGCACCAAGTCTCACTGAAAATCTATAGTTAGAAAATTTGACCCCATGCTCTTTAGAAGTCATGGAAGGCGATGTGTTTTGAAGCTACCTTTAACATTTATGAAGTGCATAAGATCTGCCCTCAGTTATTACTGCTACTGATTTTTTTTAAAGTAAGTACTATAAATGAACAAAGGATTCATTCTGAACTTTAATGAATAAATTTTACATATTTATAAAATTGGGGAAGAGATATAAGTGTGTCTCTATGTTTGGCTCATTACTGTAGAGGCTAGTTTATGTGCTTTTCCAGTATTAGACATGTCAGTTTTCATATCTGGCAATTTAAAAGCAGTACATTAAAACCATTGAAAAAAAATAGACGTTGACAATGTCAATATTTTATTTGATGCCTTGTCTGTAAATTCACTTCTCTAAGAAAGATACTGAGACAGTAATGGCAGGCCTACACCAGTAGTATTTTATATATTATTTGTTGGACGGAAGCCAGGTTTCAGAGCAGGATGTAGAATGGCAATAACATCAGTTTTGATCATCAGTGTCTTCTTGGCAATGGACTGGAGTCAGATGTGCTTGTTTGTTCTCCATTAGGTGATAGTGACACACTTTCCTGTTACCTAGAGGTGGAAGGGTTTACCTTGGGGTCCCTCTGCTACAGCACTCTACTAGCCCTTAGGCTCTCTCCTCTGACAGGGAGCCTGCTATTAGAGAGTTCCCAGGCAGTAGTGATCCATTTCTCCATAAATGATTCTTAATTCTGGTATTGCGAAGTGCTCAGGCGCCTTACCTTCTTACTGTATAGCTGTCAAAGAAGACTGAGACAAATGGGCATGCAGTTTCTTCGATATATTAATGATATGGGCATCTGTATAATCTTTTGATTTAGAAAGAATCACTTCCTTCGTCTCCAGATATTTAGGAAACTAGCTTACACTCAAGCTAACGCAGAAGCACATGTTTTTTCTGTTGGAATTTACCTACATTAAAGCCTTTTCACTGAATGAATGTAAAGTTTCTTCCAACCGCTTTGTCCTGTCTGTTTTCTCCCCTCTTTTCACTCTCCAATGTTACAAAAAGTACCTTTCTGTCTTGAGCTGTGAAATTTTAACATGCAGGATGATATGCTACCTAATGGATTCCTCAGAAATACTCTCAAAAAGGGCAATATCTCAGCCAGTACTTTTTAAAGAAATTCTGATGGCACCTTGAGACTGTGGTTCATAGGTTTTATATACAGTTAAATCATTAAACCAGGTTAGGCTAAGAGGGAATTTTTTTGGCAAGTGCCTGGTCATGAGGAGCTGGTGAGGCACCATGCTCTTCTTTAGGTTACTATATTTTCACTTTTAAAATAATCTAGAAGCACATTCATACTTTAAAATAGACTGTTTGCATTGTCCATTACGGTTTTTTACTACATTAAGTATTTGAATATTTTTCTTCACTACATGTATAAGAATTAGTGCAAAGAATGCTATGAAACCTGCTTTAGATATACTAAGTTAATTTAATTTTTCCTGTGGTTGTATTTTGGTGTTCAGTTTACAGCTGCTTTCCACATTCCGTTGGATCATTTTATAAGACACAGCAAGAGGAAACCAGAAATTAATCACATACTCAGGGGTCCTGGCAGTTTTCTGGCATATCTAAGTGTTTAGTAAAATAATGGAAAGAATGCATCACTTTTTTCACAAAGCAAACCATAAAGTATTTATTGTCAGTGCTTAGAACAAATGCATCCTTGTTTTGCCTTGATTGTTTTTTCTCTGAAGAAGCTGGTGACTGAAGGACTGTACCCAACAGATAGCATTTAGGACTAGAATTATGGGTATCTTTCTAGCTGCTTTAGAGTTTCAAGTAATGCTTATCTTTGCATGTCATTCTGATATGAATACTAGGATTACTGAAGTATGTTAAATCGTGGCATATAAAAAGGTGGACATGTACACTTTTCTAAAATTATTAATTGGAGAGGGGATAGATTAGATAACATCTTGTGAGAATTCTGTACATATGAATTTAAGTGGCAGATTTTTATGTGAATTATCTGAATCAGAATATTATGAATCTGTCTTAGATTACTTACACTTGTGTGGTTTAGGTTTTTTTTTTTAATTCCTACCTAATTTTCTTATCATGTGTCTCCAATTTTGCTTGATCTGAAGGCCTGATACTTTCAATGACTCCATTACTGGGATTGCCAATAGCCTTTCAAATTATCGAATTCATATTTTATAAAGCAATTCCGCTGTTTTAACCACTCTTTTTTAAATAAGGTTACATTTTTGTCTTACATGTCAACAGAAGCAGTATGTGTTTGTGAAATATATATATGTCACAGTGGTCCAGGCTGGTTTTTTGTAGTTCAGAACTGATAATTGAGTAACTTTCCAGTAAACAACAGCTTTTTCTGAATTCAGTTACAGTGACCTTTCTGGCATCATTCTGTGCAGTTCAGTCAAAGGGAACTGGCTGTAGATGCCACTTGTAGCCATCTCCCAGAGTTTCTCTTCCTTGTGATAGGAGCACACTATAATCACCTGTCCAACCTCACTCATTCTAGGGGCTGTTATTTCTGGTTGTTTTCTGTCAGTATCTGTGAGAAATTCCTCCCAGTAACTTCTTACAAAATTTCTTTTCTCTTCTTCTGCATGTTCTCCCTCTCTCTCTCTAAAAGGAAGAACCTTTGTACTGTAAAGAGGATAGGAGAGCCTCCTACAAGTCCTTACAAAAATGTCCCTCTAAGAGGTTTCAATGGGTCCTGCCTCCACCTCTCTGCTTAAAAAACAAGGAATTTTGTGTTCATTTTGGAGTAACAGTGCTCAGGTGGAGATTCCCCTGCGCTTCAGTAATTTTTCCTAAAATAAGTTTTGTCTTACGAACAGCCCGTTTCTAAAGATGCTACTTTCACAAATATATTAAAAAAAGGCAAAGGAATCTGAAGTGTAGCGGTAGCGCTTTAACTGCACTACAGATCCTGTCCCTGAATTGGCAGCCAGAAGGGTCTCCTGAATGAGGTTAGTGTGGAGCAAGATGTCATAGTAGGACATCAAAAGCAGAAGGCAGAAAGGGAATAACTGTAAATGTAAATGCATCTTGATTTTATTATTGGTTTTTGTTACTATTTTTCTTCATCTTGCTTGCCAGTTTGGCACCCGTAAGAACCTCTTTGCTGTCTTTTTTTATTGAATCTACAGGATTGTTTAGCTCCTATTCCGCAGCTTTTCCTCTTGGCATGTCTGTGAGTGTGTCATTGAGTGAGCAAAATTGCAGTTGCTTAAATTAAGTGGGAGATCTGCTTCTTAGACAAGTTGGCTCTTCAGGAAGTAACTGTCTCATTGATGTGGCATATCTGGGAAATCTGTCAAAAGGTAACTAGTAGTGTGTAAGGCTATTCAGTAGTCCATATAAAATTTGATTAGGTGTCCATCTAATTTCTAGTAAACCAATATAAGAAAAATATTGCCTTAATTAGCATCTTTGCTAGTAACTTTTGTTAGTTATCTAGTGAAGAAGCAGCTGAATAGACTCACCATATTGATCCATCTCTTTAGTTCGTGCTTTTGTCTCATCAAAAAGAGAGTCTCAAAAATTTTACATTGCTGCTTACCTCTGATGTCCCTATTGTGGATAGAAATAAAAGACCTGAAGTTTTAGGATTTTCGGATTGGGGTTTCTTTTTCCCCAAAGAGTGCTAAGTTCACACTTCAAAAGGAGTTGTCCAAAATTTTTTAAGAGAGTGACTGTATATGTACCATTAATGTTTCAGTTTAGGCTTAAAGTAGAGCAAATATATACAATCAGTGAGTTTTCTTTGCTGCGGTTAGTCTGTTTTGTTCAGCAGTCTCAGTCAGTCATAAAATTGCACAGGGTTGAGAAGAATATTACCTAGTTTGTGCTCCAAGTAAGTTAACAACTGTAAATCTGTTCTTACAATTAAAACTGTCTCATGTTTGAAATATATAATTTTATTTAAAAGTTGATCTGTAAACAAGTATAGTGAATTAGTGAATCTTTTCTTTATGTTGTACATTTTTACATGCCATCTGAATAAATTTGTCTTAAACAGATCACCAGCTAAGATAATATGGGCATTGCCAAATTCAACAATAATATATTTATCTTAATAAGGTTAAGTTTCCACGTTTCAAGACAATCCTTTGTTTGTTGGATGCCTTTTGACTAGGAAAAATATTTTAAACTTAAAAGCATTGGATTTGTCTCCATGTAAGGAGATAAAAATGTAGTTAAAACACAAAAAGCAAGTTACTGTAATGGGAAGACTAGAAAAATCGTAGTAGTTTCTTTGCAATTGTTTTATCTCTCTAGAGAGAGTTAAGGAAACTATAATGCAGAGAGCCTCCAAGACGCTGTAGAATTGAACTCGCAGAACATGTCTGATGTGCCGGATACCAGATTGCATCTGAAGTAAGGACTTAGAAAAAGCCTGTAGTGCCGTTCTATTCAGACTTTAAACAAGCGTAACATAGCCACTGATAATCACTTGAACTTTGGCTAAATACAAGATTAATCCAAGGTTTTACAGTAGGGTAACTACCAAAATTTGGCTGTGACTACTCTTCTAACATGAGCTCAAGGTAAATATAGCTTGAAAGAAGCTCTAGCTCTTTTTTTTTTTTGTCACTTCATACACCTTATATGTAGTCGTAGTCACTATGACAAACAACAGAAGACATTCTTCTGCCCCTAAAGGTAGCAAGTGGTCATTTTTTGAGCACTCTTCATGCTAATTTACTTTATAAGCTGTAATTACAAGCTTCCACAAAGGCTTTAAATTAAGTTGCTCTTCTGCAAGTAACTGCTCTTCTTAATGTTCTCCATGAGTTCCGTGGATGATGAATGAGAAATAGAAGTGTTACATAGCTACCTGCATCATAAGCTGATTGCCAAAGTCTTTCAATATTGAAATATTCTTGTGACTTACCTCTTCTTTTATTTTGTATTCTCATCTCTAACTCTTTTTTGATGAACTTAAAATACTCAGAAGGTGAAATAGCCTCATATCCTTAGGCTAGAGAAGTACCTTTTTTTTCCTTTTTTTTTCCTTTTCTTTGTGGGGTGGTGAAATAACTGTTTTTTAAAATTCCGTTTCCTTATTTGTGTTCTCAGGAATAATTTTAGTAGAATTCAAAAGCATGTGAAAACCAGACTTCTACAGTTCTTATGTTGCTGTCATTACAACAACCACTGCACTGGCTTAGAAGGTGCCATAGCAGTTTTGCATGCCTCGGCACCATCAGGCAAAATTTCCTGAATCTCTTAACCCAAAAAAAGCCCAGGTGGCTCTTGCCTCACTCTAGCAATGTCATGTCAGTCTCCCAACGGGTATGATGTGGAGCTGAAACACTTTAAAGGCAACGAGAGGGAGATCCACTCTGCCGGTCTCCTTTTTGAGCCAATACGTAGCTCAAAATATCCAAACACCAGGATTTAGTTAGTTACTGGATATTAAGGTTTTGTAAGCTGAGTAGTTGTAATGTTTGTTGTGATGCTACGCTTTAATGTTCAAGCGCTTATGATGATCTGTGATGTAACAGAAGTATTTTAAATAAGTTTTTTGAATGCATTTTTCTATCGTTAGATTGTAAGTTCATGATAGGGCGGTCAATAATGGCAAAGCATGGCTGTTTGTGCAGATATATTGCAATGCAGTCGTTAGTTGCATGGCCATGTGACGTCTTCCATAAAGCTTTTGCCGCATCAATTTTGTGCAGTCCCTGTGCCATCCTCCCTAAAAAAGGATTTTCACAACATGATGTACGTGTGTCATTGTATAATGAGAGACTTCTCTTCCAGTGTTAGCAAGATAATCTAATTATGAAGTCCTTCATCTTTGGTGTGAATGAATTATTGCAAGCCTTTGATCTGAGGTAGTTATTTCAGTACCAGCCCAAGTTGGCAGTTGCCAGCTTTTCTCTGGGATGATGCCTTAATGTATTTAGGAATTTCCCACATTTCTCTGCATTGAGTGGTTGCCTTGTTGACTGAGAGACTGGAGTTTCAGCACAAATTTGACATAATATTCACTGGAACATTATTTTTTCCTATTACAGCATAACACTATGCTGGCAAAACCATAGTTAAAAATAAAGCTCCTCTTCCAGTTTAATATTTGCATGTCGGACATCCCTTGCCTAACTTGCATTTTGACTTTAAATATGAGAATTACATAAGCATCAATTTTCTGAGAGTTAATAAAAGCATATTATGATGCAAGCATGAGTTATTTTTACTGCTAATTTATTTAAAAATAATTTTTTAAAAACAGTCTTGATAACTAAAACTATATACATTTTTAAAAAGAAAATGCATATTCTTTCACAGTGTTAAGGTGTTAACCCTAACACTTACTCTTAAACAGAGTCGAAAGCTGGATGTGTATTTTGAATATGAGGAAAAAATAATGAGCAAATCCACTCTGGATAAATCTCTTCTGGACATGATTTCTGACCCAGATGGTGAGTATTTTAAATCTGAACTTGGTATAAAATTTGTTAAGATATACAATAAATCTGGACCTGCTGGGACTTCAGGGTTGGTAAAGAGCTTATGTGCAAGCTGTGCAAGACTGCATGTTTTATAATGCACACATACCTCACAAACAGAATGAAAAAGGGCATTTCATAGAATTTGGTTAAGTCAAGGGGTTGTAACGTAGGTACCTCTTGGTTGTGTGAGGAAAAAGATGGATGGGAGAAGGTGGAGAGAAGGGAAGCAAGACGTAAATTGGCCAGTTCACCGAGAGACTCATCTGAAGTTTTGCATGCCTTGACGCAGCTGTGGCATGTCTGTTTTCATCGTCTAAGAGCAGTGCATCCCAACTTCTGTTTCATATGTGGTTCATACATAACAAAGCTTTACACACTGGGTGATACTTAGATTCTCTATTAGCAGGAATCACTAGGGGTCTTTCTGTAAAAGGTTGAGACCCACATGGGTTCTCAGCTTTTCATAGTATCATAACATCAACTCTCATTTCAGCCCCTCACAACCTGAGGTATGTCACAACCCTCTGATGGATTTCAGTATGATCTCATACCAGTCAGCTGGGACAAAATAACCTGCAGAGCAAGATTGTAAAACTTAAGTTATGACCACTGGCCTGTCTGCAAGTATATTGGCAAACCTCGAGCATTTAGAGACCCAGGGTTCTTGCTCTTTTCCCAGTGTGCTCTTTAAGAAAATGTTTTGTTACTGCATACTTATGTGTCTTGTAGCTTGTCCTGTGAGCACAAACCTTCTAGGGGTTTTGTAGGCATGGTAAATAGGCCCAGCGAGGGAAATGGTGTGAGCACCAGCGGATTCCAGTTGAAACTGAAACTTGGTGATCAGTGAAGTACTGAAACAAGCTATAAACTGGCAAGCTGGAAACCAAGTTTCCAAGTCAGTTACAGAAACTAAAGTCAGTTACACTGTATATTTAGAATGTTTAAGTGCTTTTTTTACGCAGGTGTACACCAAATGGGTATCTACCTTGAAAGCTGGTTTTTGGTTCAGATAATACAAAGTTTCTTCAGTTCTTCATCTTCTGGCCTAACGGTATTTGGAAAAGGTTAATAAAACTTATTTCCCAGAAGAAAATTGTACCAAGTCATAAATGTTCATTATGACAGTGCTTACTTTTAACTAAACTAAATATATGCTCACATATAAACAAAAGTTGCAAATTAGGTTAGATGATTCCCTGCTGACATGATCCACATTCGAGGGGGGCAAAAAAAAAAACAAAAAAAAAAAAAAAAAAAAAAAAAAACCACCAAAAAAAATACCTTTCTTCTTACCCACAAGTATAAGAAAGTGCATTCTTATAAAATACTATGTATCTAAAGGTATCAAGCTTTTCTAATGAAGCGTTGGATTACATACTTGAAATGTTTGTTTTGAGATCTATGGTCTTTACTCATCATGATTCTCTTCTAGAAAAAAGTAGATGGTGTTCAAAATCTTATTATAGTAGGTTACAGTCTAAGTAACCCAAGGATGGCCACATCATCATTTTCATCTGGCAGAGGTGAATTTTGATTGCCATTGATAATGCTACCCAAGAATTTGTAGCAGTGTTTTTCTCCAATGAGTGGTGTGACAAAAGATGATTCAGGAGGTGAAATCCTTCCTGAAGACAAGCTGCAAGTTCAGGATTTTTTTCCTGACCAAATGTTCACATAAGTGCTTTTGCAGCCCTCAAGTGTTTCAGTACAGTCAACCGCAGAGCTGCATAAACAAATTGTAGAGCTAAAGAAATAATGTGCTGTGGCTTTGACTTTTATGATTTTTCTTTAGTCTCTTCTTTCATGGATTTACTCCCTGCTAATGCTTGCAATCCCCACATAAAATGAGACATAATGCTGCTACATAACTTATTTGGTATGTTATTTGAAGAATAATATTCCCTACAAGCAAAAGGGGGAAGTGTAAGTAAACTTTCAGAAACAGGGAGCCTGTCTGATCCAACTTTTAATAAAATTGCTGAAGGTCTTTCTGCCATTTTATACACTGAACAAGGCCATGGTTATAGGTAACAATTATCATCATAACTAAAGGTCTGAATGTACAGATATACTGTTACTGAAGGGCAATTAACATAGCAACATAGTTACAATTTTAGGTTTTTAATTTTTTTTTTTTCAATGCAGCGGGAACTCCAGAAGACAAAATGCGGTTATTTCTTATCTATTACATAAGCTCAGCTCAGGCACCTTCAGAGGTATGTATGTTCTTTACAGCTTCCAACACCAAATTGTACCACACAGGATTTTTCTGTATCGTTTCAGTACTAAATAGGTATTTCTGCTTCTCTTTGAAGCAAAGTATGAAATGCCCAGGAAATATTAAAACTTTAAATAAATGTTGTAGTATTATCAGGGAATCTGCTCACAAAGCTTTAGCTACCATTTCAAAGGATATGAATGACTAATAAGAAGGAAAGTTTTCTTTTGAAATACATAACTCAGAGTTACTGCAAGACACGTCTTGGCATAATTTCTGTTATTCTGCTCCACTGCTCAATAGCAGTAGATAAAACAAAATGTTAATATGACTTGTTTCACTCTGTCCTTGTATATTCAAGAATAATCAGGTCGGTTGACCAGAAGATGAATGAAGGAGAAATGCTTCTTGTGCCAATATCTGAATAATTCAGGATACAATTTCTTAGTATTTCTTTTGAACTTATGATGATTATTTCAAGGAAGATTTTTATTATACTCTAGAAATACTCTGTGGTAGAAAAAATATGTTGGGTTAGGCAAAGAGAAAGTATTCTTATAAATGTACATTAACTCCTCTTTATTATTTGCTGTTGTGACATTCTACAGAAACTTGTATTCAGTCAGGTTTTTAAAAGATGCTGATATAAAAGACTGTTCCTATATCTGAAAGGGTACAGGATTAATTTCCACAAATACTCTTAAGTTTAATGGAGCTGCTCACAGCAAACTGCATTTTAAGTTATATTTTCATACTTGGTAGGAGATGGGATTAAGACTCATAATCACTTTTTGGTTTTGGTTAATGCTATAACTTTACACTGCTTATTTAATGTGTAGATAAGGATATCTTGTCTTTCCACATAAAGAGTTAAGAGTGGTTTCAACCTTTTGCAATTCTCCACTTCATAATTTCAGATTGATTTGGAGCAGTATAAAAAAGCGTTGATGGATGCAGGTTGTAATCTTGCTCCTTTGAGCTACATAAAACAATGGAAGTAAGTAATTTCTTTTTTTCTCCTACATGAGGCTATAACTAGGTAATTTTACAGAACTTACCATTGTCATCAAAGAATTATGTGTTACTTCTCATACATCGTAAATTATCCTTAAAAATTCATTCTGGCATAATTTTTTGCTGTCATTGTTATGGTAACACATGCAAATCTTATTTTAAGACTGAACTCCAGTAATGCCAGAGCACTATTGAACATGACACATAGTATTGTACTTAATGATCCAAGACAGAAACAACTTACTGAATTAAATGAAAAGTTGCGCTAGTTCAGACTCCAGATTTTTTTGGTTCATCCCAAAGGGCCACACTGCCTATTGGTTATTGTGGTTTTACATGGTATCAAAATAAAGTCTTTAAGTATAAAAACTAATTCCTTTCAGTTCCTTAACTATTTTAATTATAGTTAAGAGAGATGCATGTTATAAATAGTTACTTTCTGAAGGAGTTTGAGAAGCAGAAGTTTTTTCACTTTCAGATGACCAGAGTGGAACATTCTGCAGCAGTATGTGCCATGAGATAAGCATTTGATTTCTCTCCCTGCTTTCACAGGGCTTTCACTAAGATGGCTTCGGCTCCAACCAGCTATGGAAACACTGCGCCTAAACCTTTGGGGTATGCTTTTGTTTAAGTTTCTGTAAGCCTTTGTGTTCTTTTAGTTTATTTTAGTAGTACTGAAAATGTGATTATTGCTGTACAAGGCCCAGAATAAAACATTTCCCTATTTGTAAAAAGTTTTACATTACAGACAATTACAAGCACTCATCTCCCCTTAACAGTGCATAGGACTTACAGGAAAATAAAGGGATCTGTGACTGAATCCTCAAAGTAACTTAATATAGTGATATCTGAACCTGCACATTAAATGTACAGGCTCTCATAGGAGAAGAATTCGGCACCAGGAAATGGATCTATGACAGCCATCATTTTAAGCCTTATTTAGTCAACAGCAGAAGATAAGAACAGCCCTGTGTATTCAAAACTGGTTCTCTCCAGGGCTTGGAGACTGTCAAGGATGCAAGAACACTGCTTTCTCATTAGGATGTCCTGAACTGGGTGTCTGTCTGCTTGTTGAAAGGTGTAGTTACTTATTTCAGTACATGAAACGGTAACAGATAGTTATCAGATAACAGATAATGACTGTGCTAAGGGTACATGTATCCCATACAGGGTACAGGATATGGGACTTGGGTCTTTCCATGCTTGAGAGGATTTGAATCCCCATTACTAGCTTTACTTTCGGGAATGCACTGTCACTGTTGTAAGGAAACTGTGGCACAGTATGGTTAGAGAGAATCCCACTGCTGTCTCACTTCGAAAAATTACTGTTTGATTGGCTGGAGACACTGAGCATCTTTGTTAACTCTGGTGATTAGGACAGCCACTTGAAAAGAGCACTCAAATCCTTGCCACTGCTGAAGTTGTAAAATAAACTGTTCAATGGATTAAAGACTAGAACTCAAGACTCCTGTTGATAGGTGAGGATGTAACTGCTGGATTATAAGTGTATTCCCATACACCTGGTTGCCATGTGGTTTGAAGAATATATTTCATGACAAGTTGAATGCCTTGATACTTAAGTCCTATCAACTTTAATATGAATTGCATGTCAGCTTAAGAATGCACATTAAAAAAAGAAGGTCTTACATGTCATCTTTATTTTGTTTTTCAGTCTGTTTTCCCGTGTCATGAATACAGGATCACAGTTTGTGATGGAAGGAGTGAAGAACTTGGTACTGAAGCAACAAGTAAGTTTAAAAACTAATTAAAAAAAGTCTATCACGTGAGGGTTGTGAACATTTGAAAAACAACTTTCAGTACCTCTGTCTTAGTAAAATTAGTTGGACAGTAAAAAAAAACCATCAGCCTCTGCTGGTGGATAGATCTATGACATTGTAGCTTCCAGGTTTTAGACAAGTAACAAATAATGTTCAGATTTTCTTTGAATACTTCCATTTGTAAGGAATTAGATTCCAGTATGTGCGTTTAAGACTGATTTTACCATTTTAAAAAGAGCAGCTGTGGAATACTTGAAATCGACTAGACCTTCATAAACAAAAAAACCCCTCTGTGTCTTTACGTAGAACAGCATGTATTAAATGCATCCATCCGTGATTGAAAGGCTGAAAGCGTTCATTCTCTGTTCAGTTACAATTCAAGTATTCTCAGTTTTCCCACGTAAGTATGTACAGCAACCATTATCCTGAAAATCAAAGTGTGTTTATAATGACATGGCCACCTTCTAATATTCACTTAACTTTAGAAAATATTTCTGAGCATAACTTGCATGAAAATTTCAATGTACACCCTGCAGAAGAAAACAAAACAACAAAAAAAAGACACTGGTTGTGTAAATCGTTAGAGCTGAAATTTTGAATTGTGGTTCCCAGGAACCTGCTTCGCTGTAGAGGACGCATTGTTTTCTTCAATATGCGTATTTGTCAGATGGTAATAAATAAATATTTACAGTTAAAAATCTTAATTCTGTAATATTTCGACATGAAAATTTCTAAGAAAAAGATCATTTGTCATATTATCATTCTTAGTGGAAGAACCAGAATTTAATTTAGACATACAGCATATCAGAACTAAATAAAATCAAATCTCATCTTCAATTAAATGTGCATCTTTTTGACATTGTTAATCTAATCATTGCCATTGTTTAGCCATCCTGTTATACACATAATTTATGCATGAAAAGTATCAGTTATCACATAGAAGTTTTAAAAAAATTGTTTCTGTGGCTTTTGTATGGTAGTCAATGAAATAAATTCTGTGGGAATTTCACTGTGACTAGATGTAAATTGCATTACACAGTTACAAGTCAGTGATATGTCATGAAATATAGTTGAGGAAACTGTCTTAAATATGCAGCTTGCCTGTATGTTATATTTTATAGAGAGATCTTCAGATAAACCATTACTTGTAACAATAGATAATAATTACATTCTAAATGAGACTTCCTGTTCTTCTTGTGTTAAACATTTTGTCATTTCTTTTAACATCTGTGGCTTTAAAAAGTTAGTATTATACTTGACAAAATGGCTTGCTTTGTTTTGGGTTCTGAGTGAGTAAGAAGCCACAGTGCCGAAGTTTTCAGGCTTTTTTTTCTGGCTTTTAATTCCTTCTCCAGGTGTTTTGGGGTAGCCATATAAAATGCTGTTCTTCGTCATATTTTTAAGCCTGATGTAGGTCTGTGGTATTTCTGTTAAAGTTAACTTTTTATTTCTCATTTGGTCATTTGGGGGTTTACATTGTTTTTTTACTAAGCTTTTTTCAGTGTTATTTGTAGATCATCCTTTGGAATGTCTTTTTTTGATACATGCTGTCAACAAGACACATTTCCAATTCTGTTGCTATGTAAACTCTCCCTCAATTTATTACAACTAGAGTGGTTTGACTGTTTAATACTTCAGATCTTTTCTCCAAGCTAATATTTCCCATCTTAAATCAGGAAAAGTCATCTTGAATCTCACCTCGGTTTATTCCTTTCCAGTTCATCTAAACATTTGTTGCCAGGATTGCATTTTTTGCCCATTTCTTTGACAACATTAGTTCTTTTTTAGAATCACACCCTTAATTCTCATCTTCAGCCTTAAAATTCTTTCCCTACACTGCAAAGTATTTTTTACTAAGAGTTCATACATCATCACATATCTGCGTATGGCAGTAATACCTAAATACAGCTCTGTTCCTTTCTTCACAATTTTTGCACTTTCTGCTTATCCCCTAGCTGGATGCTCCTCAGATGTTTGCATTTTCTGTACAGAAGGGTAATTTAGGTGATGATAAAAATGCTCAACCTTTACAAAATATAAGAGAGAAACCGTTTAAAGTAGTATTTCAAATGCTCTGTAAGCTATTCCATCAATAATAGTGTGCCTGTGCATAATCCTTAGTAAGCATTTCAGCATTCCCTTAGTTTCACATTATGTTTTACAGAATCTACCAGTCACGCGTATATTGGACAACCTTATGGAGATGAAGTCAAACCCTGTGAGTATAACTGCTTCACATGGAAAGAGGTGGAACAAATGAAATCTTGAGACCGTGATATGTAATATGCCTAACATGGCTATTTTTTTTTTCATGATAATGGAGTTAAACCTCATCATGCTGTATCTCAAGAATAGAATCATTTTCATAACTATTTCGTAAGATTTTTTTGTGTAGAAATAGTTTCTAAACAATGACAATTTATGTGTCTCATTGGAACTAGTGTTTTTGAGGGTTTTTTCCTGTTCTGAGCTTCTGTTACTCTAGTGCTATACTGAGTTGCTGTTGCCCCTAAATTTCTAAAAGTTAAACTGTGGGCTGAAATTTTCTTTTCATCAAGATGATTTTTTTTTTTTTAAGAGTGCAATTTCAGAAGTAAAGTAGTTACAGAGAGGTTTGTTAGAGAAAATTTTGTTTCTGGCATCTTTGAAGCTTTGCTCTTTACAGGAAAACATTTTTGTACTCTTGCAGTCTTTCAGTTTGTAAACAGAGCTGGTTTTGTGTCAGAAAAGTCCTCTTTTCCCCTTGTTTCTGTGAAAATTTACTCAGACCTACATAACTTGCAAACTTTTGAAACAATTAAATCTTAGCTAGTCAAGACGTTTGCTAGAATTTACAGCTAAAAAGAGCCCTAAGTCTTTTCATACGTAGTGTATAGTCAAAGCAGTCGTTTTTTCTTACTACATATTGTTTCTTCAGAACTCTTGCATACAACCATCCTGTGCATAAACTTGTTCTGAAAAAATCACCTGTTAAAAGTAATTTAGAAAGCTTTAATATGTTTCCCACATCGTATCAGTCTTCCTGTTTTAATGACACCAGCATCAGACAGATACACTTGTAATATCTCACACTGGTTAGTAGATTTGAAACATTCTTCTTAGTCCACTTTCACCTTCAGGTATTAACTATATGTAAAGGGAGATAAATCATGGTAAAATATGAATATGATCAACATGCAAGTAATCCTGTCTTTTCTTAAACTGTACTTCATAGAAAATACACCTCATGATTGTTAGCAGAAAATTTGCTTTCTCCTAACAAAGAAATTGACACTGTTTTCAACGGCAGTGGGTTGTTGTCCCTATTTGCAAGACTTGCAAAAGATGTACAGGGCTAATTTTATCTGGTCAACCAGTAGAGGTCAGTCAGAACACTTAATATAGAAAGCTGAAATTAAAAACTACAGATAACTTACAAGTAGGTGAAAAATGAAACAAATCTTTTTTAAATAAACACTACCTTCCTTAGGCTACAAGTTTAGGAATTGATCTGGAAAAGTTTACAAGTCATATGGAGTTTTTTTGCTGACAATATTGTCACACATTTCACTTAGTAGAAAACGGCCACGATCACTTTGATAATTTGAAAAAAACATTGACCTTCTCACTTGAAAAACCAGAGATGGAGCCAGTCTGTCAGACAGCAGCTTCGTGTTTCACTGCCATATCAGAGACTGGAATTCGTGGCCCAAAACAGGGAGTCCTACTTTGCAAGTCATAGGAGACCAGGGAAGCCCTAAAAGATGATTCTCCTAACCCGCAGGAAAATGGGCAGCAACTTTTTAAATAAGTTTCAGCTAATGGAAGCAAGCCAGAGAGTCATTGTGGAATATATTTAGTCTTGCTGTACCATCAACAGAAGTGAAATTGTATCTGGAAAAGGACAGTGTGTAGAAATATACCACTGTGGCCTCTGTTCATGATGTTTGAGGTCCTTTTGTATTCCCCAGAATAGAAAACTATTGCACTGCAAGCAAAATACAAAGGGAGGGGGAAAAGAGCTTAAGATTTTATTTTTTTTAACCACACAGAAAAAAATCTCCTTTGTAGTTCATTGAATCTTACTAACCACAGTGATCAGTGTATGAAACGTACATACAGCTAAAAGTTGTAATGCAAAATTAGAACAGATTATTGAGAAGTCAATTACAATGATTGTAAATAATTTAAATTCTTTTCTAAATATAAAATGCAACAACAGAGTAAATATATGAAATGTACAACTTGTACCACCAATATTTGCAAATATTATCAGTTGAAATTTTAAACCTATTCAGAATGATATGCTGTGCAAAACTCCATAGGGTTGTCTGTAAATCGCTTTGTGTGTTACTAGGCCCTGCTGCTGCTTTTATCTCACAAGAACAGCTACCAGGAAGGATGAAGGAGTCTAAACCTGTGTTTTCCAAGTTTTTCAAAAGCAGGAACAGATAGAACAGTTACCATCCTGTAATTTTTTAGATATGTCTAGATTATTTAACTATAGTTACGCTTTTTCTTGCAATATGTATTCAGAAACATTCATTGATAACCTTAATCTGTTGTTACTTGTTTGGTTTTTTTTTTTTAGTAGTAACGTTTATTAGTCAAAGCAGGTTTTTAAGCAATTGCTTTTGGGATTATAAATTATTCCTTTCATAAAGGAATGTTCTGTTCATAAATCTAATAACATAGTTGCTTTGTTTTGGTATCGCTAGAGATTGATTAAAACCTTAAATCTTCCTAACACAAAAAAAAATCACATTGTCAAGTCTACACAGATTTTAACCCATAGACATGAAATTGACCACCACTTACTATAGAATTATGGAGGTTCTTTTAAGTATCTTCCACAGAATGGTTTGATTCTTGAGTAAGGACAATGTTTGATAAGTTTTAGTCTAGCAATATCTATCCATTCCTAGCTCTCTCATTACTTCAAAGATGCTACACCACCTTTACGTACAAGGCTGCCAAAATCATGAATGCTGGCAGACTTTACAAATGCAGTTGAAATTCCTGGTGGAGCATATAAAAGCATTTTACAGAGGTTCAGTGTGAAATTAGATCTAAATTAAATTTTTGAAAAAGCCAAACTTGAGGATAAGAGACTTATTTTATGTAATTACATAAAAGTCCTTAATATCAAATAGATTTATTTTCTGTGTGTGTAACCACCACATCTATACTAAATATTTTGTAGTATTAGAGATAGTTATGCTTTGTGAGCTCTAATAAATTCCCCAGATAATCTGTCTGCTACTCAAGAAGAATTATTTCTGCTCTACAGAATCATCAAAACAGAGATCTTGCATGTAAGCACCCAGCTGAAATCAGCTGTAGTCCTGCATGCAGTTTATCCACAAACTAAACTTCACAGTACCTGGATGAAAATGTAGTATAGAAACAGAAGAAAGCCAAGCAGCTGTCAGAAGGAGTTACTGAGAAGTTTTGTTTTTCATCTGTAACAATTGGCAAAAATCCTGCTTGTTGCCAATAAAAATATTGGAAATGCCTCAGTGTTTTGTGTGGAGAAAAAAATTTTTGTATAGTTTAGACAGTCAGGCTTTTCAAGTTCTTGTGGAACTCATTTCTTCTTCAGGAGCTTAATTTTGGTTTAACAGTAGTCATAAATCATGAAGTGAAAAGGGTAACAGATGTTCATCTATCTTGTATCTAGCCTTCCTTTCTGTAGAAGTGTTTTGTTTTATAATATTAAATCAGTAGCAGGTCTCTGTAACCTGGAAAATTTTAGCATTTATAACTCACCATGTGATGTTCCTCTAACGCTGGTAACACCTTAATTTTTCTTTTTGCATACTGCCTTTCTGTTGGGATTTATTATGCAACCAGTGTGATTTTTGGAAAGTGTGTAATAGTCAATTTTAGATGAACCAGAAACAAAAAGCTCAATAGCATCCTTCGTAGCTCTCTCACTTTGATTATTCTGTACTGGTTCAGTTATGTACAAATACTATAAATATTAGTGGACACCACAATTAATTTTGAACGATGTGACTGCTAAATAGGAAATTACATTGGTTTGAATGATGTTTAGCGTAATAGATACAAGCAGAAATTCATAAGCCAAAATTCCAATCTTTTGAGATAAAAACGTACTTTTTAATAGGAGACAGATGACTACCGGTATTTTGACCCCAAGATGCTACGAGGCAGTGACAGGTGAGTTTACTAGGAGTTTTGCTTCTTTCCTTGTACCATGTGAAAAAGCTGACTTAAGAAATCTGTTTTTATTTTACATGCTGACTACAAGTAATTAATTTTAATCATTAATTCTAAGTCAAGATAGTTGGTGTTGAAGGAATTCACAATGGGAACTTGCATCAACCAGATAAATTTTTATAACACTGCAAAAAAAATCTTTTGTTCCAGTGACTGAACGTGCTGCTAATAGGTACATCATTTCCATCGCAGGAATGTGTACTAGTATTTAGCAATAATAAATGTTAGAATTCTTTATAGTTGTACTGCTTGGTTTCTTTGAAACTTTGTGGTTTTTCACTGTTAAGTTAAAAAGTCATCAGATAGTGCACCAAAATTTCTTTATCACTTTTTAAACAGTTAAAATTTTAATTTGAATACAACCTTCTTTAGTAATTTGTTAATAACTTCACAAAAAAAAAATCATTAAAAATTGCCAGCATTTGCTCATGTATAGGCAGGTGTACGTTTTATATTCATGTGCATATGAAGGGAGAGTTGGATATAGTTTATTTTGCCAGTAAAAGAGAGGAGGAGAAATTACACTAGAAGTTTATAAAATTGTATCTTCTGCTTTATATCTTTGACCAATAGCTGTGGCTGGTAATCTCACCTCTAATATCCTAGAAACAGAGAAGATACTTAATTTTAACATACCTTCTAAAAATAATTTTCATCAAATCCATGAGAAGACAATCAACTCATTTAATTGCAGGGGTTTTTTACAGGATGAGTATGGATAAAGTAGGTCCAGACTTGGTTTTAGTTATTTGCATTAAAATCTGTCCCTGCTTCCTCCATTCTTGAAACATGGAAAGTATATTCCTGATAGCATAAGTAGTAATAGGAAAATAATAGGAAAAAAATTTCAGATGATATATATGTTTTATTGGGAAGTATTATTACAGACTATATAATGTGAAAGATAAGCAGATTCTGAAAGCATCAGAAAAGAATTGCCAATATTTTATGTTTCATTTTAGTTGCAACTTCCATTGTTTTGTTACGCTTTTATAGCATTTTTGGAGGATTTTGTGCAAAATTGCAAAGATTTGTTTTATAAAAGCCAAAGGGTTTTTTTCTCATGTAAATGTGCATTTTTACCCACTCCATGTAGTTCTTAGGTTGCTTTAAGCAATGTAAAGATATGCCTTTACAGCAGTTTGTAAATGTGCCGTTCTTGTAGCTATAATAATCAGCATAGGGAAGAACTTCTAACTTCTGGTTTGGGGTTTGTTTGAGTTTTGTACATAAACTCAAGTTATATGCCTTAAATCATATTTGAGCATCACAGCAAAACTCTAGTATAACCATACAGGGATTTGTCTAATTCTCCCTTCAAATATTTATGTAGATGATAAAAAACCCATAGGTTAGCCAGCTTGACAAAATATTACTAGCTTAAAATAACTATTAAATAGTATAATTAATGGAATGATATTAAAAAGTGACTAATTCTTTTTTCTAAGCTACTCCTGTTTTAAGAAATATTGGCATTTCTACCTATTATTTTTTAAAATAGAGTAGGAACTGCATTACTGTAATTCAGCCTGAGCAAAACAGTTATCTTTATATCCTGTGTAAAGCCTACATCGAGTATAAACAGGCCTTGCCCTCTGAAAAGATGACACAAAATGTATGTGGATTTGTCATATCACATTCAAATGACGAGAGAATTGGACTAATGGTCCTACTTATGGGGAGTCAGTAGTATTCGTGACAGATCAAAACAACATCTTAGAGGTAGCCATTCCCTGTTTTTCTGATACACTGGAATCCGTGTTGAGTCAATTGTTGTTGGTCACTCAGAGAACACTTCTTGAAATAAGGGAAAAGATAAGTTGAAGGGAAAAATGCAATGCTTTTAATCTGTGTTAGAACGTAAGATGGATTTGACTACCTGGAGCTGCAGGCCAGGCCAGGCCAGGCCGGTAGTGGTAGTGTGTGAGCAAAGGGCAGGAGGGCAGACTTGACCCTTCAGAGCTTTCTCTTTGCTTTTTCCCTTCCTCCTGAAGGTGCAAGGTGATGCAGGAAAAGAGGTTTCTCCCCTCTCCCTGCTCCCTGCGGCTGGGACTGTGTATTCAAATGGAGAGGAATAGTCTGTACCACCCAAACTGTAACTTACCTCTTCCTCCTTAAATCATTTTAATCCTAATGTTGTTGCTGTGACACCTGGCAGCAGAACAAATACCTGCTGCCTATCGTAGTTTCTGAGATTTTGAAGCATCAGTAACTATAGTTGCAGGCTTTGCAAACTGACTGGCTTACCTAGTTAAGATTCCAGGAGGCAGGATTTGTAATTGTCATGAACTGTGCTAATGCTGATGAAATTTTTTACTTATTGTATTTGCTCCTGGTCGTAGCCCTATGGTTAAAGCTTTTACGCTGTAAAAGAAGTGTTGCCTTAAAGCTTATGATTCAAACAGCAGCCTTAAAACTGATGAAGTAAAACTGCTATTCACTCTTGTATTCAGTCCTGTAGAATGAACGATTTTCCATAACAAATCATTTAAATAAAATACTTGGAGAATGAATGTAGAAAGGCAATTATTGTTCTATTTATATCTTTGTCTAATATAGTATTCCATAAACATGATGCGTACATGATACTCATTTGGCATATTTATATTAATGTCTAATAAATTTTAAGTTGTAGTTTGTGTTTCTTTTTATAGCTCAGTTCCAAGAAACAAAAATCCATTCCAGGAGGTAAGTCACGTAGAAATTGTTTTTCAATGTTCACGTGTTAAAAAAAAATCCTGAAGTACCAGTCATTTCTGATGATCATGATTAAAAAAACGAGAGGTCTTGTTTGCAAAAACCACTTAGACTAATTATATCTAGTATTAATTATAATTAGCTGTTATTCTGAAGAAGTCTTTTTATCTTCAAAGGACTATGTAAGCATTAACAAATACTGGAGAGAAAAAACTAGAAAATTCTTCTGGAGGTAATTACAGGGATTTATTAATAGCATAATTGGGTACTCAGCAATTTAAAACCACCATTTTTATACCAGATCTTTAGAATGCTCTCTAGATTTAATCCTTTGTCTGGCCTTAAATCAGTGGTCAACATTGCTGTTTAAGTGGTAGTATTTTAAACAATCTCTGCACTTAAAGGAAAAGAGCAACACAACAAATGATGTCATTTTATACAAATGCCAGTAACTTTCAGTATTTTTCAACATAAATATTTGCAAATACTAAAAGTCTTACTTATCTGATCTTACTACCAAGTTTCATAAGCAAAATCTTTGCCTTGGCAATAAACAAATGTCTCAGATTTCTCTTGAAATGTCCTAATTTTCCTCCTGAACAAAAAAAATACCACGTGGTGTCATACATGTGGTTAGCAGATGGTCATAGCAAAAATGTCAGTAATAACATAAAGGCTGTATAAAATTCATATAGTGGAGTCAAACAATTTTGGATAGTGAATGTTAAGAAAAATGATGCAACTACTAAGTCTCCTTTTTCTGTTCATTAATTGTTCTCTTTTAAACATAGCCCAGAAAATACTGATGGCCTTTACCTGTAATGTTATAGATTATTACCAGTACTAAGTGGGAGGGGGAAGGATAATGAAAAAGTGTATTCCTTTACAAGAGAAGTATTTTATTTGTGTCCCAAATTAATTCTTAAGCATCCATGTGTTCTAGGGACACTGGAGACATCTCCGCACAAAAAAGTAACATGTTGAAACTGCATATGTTTCAAATATTTCTTAGTAGAAGATAGTGACATGTTAAAAGCTCTGAGCTTGCTATTCTGCATCCTACCAAAACTCTTCTATTATCTTCTTTCAGGTAGGAAGCTAGTGGTTCTATATCCAGTTCTTATTAGACTGCAGTGTGATTAGGATGATTTTTGTTGTAGGTTTAATGATTTGGTATATATTTTATTATAGAATTGTTAAGAATTTGAATGCATACTCTGATTGTGTGTGTTGCCTTTTAGGCGATAGTGTTTGTAGTTGGAGGAGGCAACTATATTGAATATCAAAATCTTATTGACTACATAAAGGTATGTGCACTTCTGTCGGTTGTAGTCTATAACTGATAGAAACCAGTTTTAGCAGATTTTCAGTAACATTTAGTACTTGGAAGATTAAGTCTATGAAATCAGACTTAACACCCTTATTTTAAACAGAGTCTGGGAAAAAAGTACCTAAGAAATCAGGAGAAAATATGGATTATTAATTCAGACCAACAAAGGGTTACTGTTTGTGGTATTTTTGCTCTTGTTGCACTTTTGAATTGAGTAAATAAACTGCACTCTGCTTTATTTTGTCTTCATACGCGCTAACATGGTTGAAAACTGTCAGCAGATGTAGCTGACTGAATTAACCTGTCTTCTGTCCCGAAACATCAAATGCTGTCAGTTTGGCTGTTCATATTGTTTTAGAGTCCTGTTACTAGTTTTCATTTGCTGTTGTTAAATAAAGCAGGTGTAGCATATCATAGCCTTGAAAGTGAGGAACTGCTCAGAATTCTCTAGTTTTCATCAGTCTCACAAAAGAGATACTACAGTCCTTTTCTGTATGCAACTTAGCAATATGAAGTCAGTTCAAAACAAGGCCTACAGCTAACAGTATCTTATTTTACAACAACCCTACTTGAGCATAATGTCTGTTGTTTCAGAAGCCAACATATTACAAATACTATGCTATTTATCAAAGCAAAGATCAGATTGGCATCAATAACTAAGCATTTATTATTTACCCACATTTAGAAGTTTTTGCTAATGAGTTAATGGAAGCTCATTCTTGTTATGCTGCATCATTTGATTCTGTGTAGAAATCATAAGAGGTGTCATTTGCACAAAGAAGAAAATACTTAATGAACTGTGTAATGCTGGTGTAACAGATTTCATTTCTCTGGTTCCAGCTGGCCAGGCTAGCAGAGAACACATGCTTACAAAAATCAGTGGATGGAGAAAAGTAACTAGATCATTACAGTTCCTGGGGGGCACGGGTAGGATTCAAGCACTTTCCAGGAATTTAAAAAAAAAAATAAAAGGAACCTTGATAAATAATTTATTACCTACTTCAAAATATTAAGAGCAGCAGCATACCATTCTTCCTTCCTGGTCTTAACCTTGTTCATGGTATGATCATCCTGTTCTGTGGTGGACTGGATTGAGGCTTTTTCACACAAAAGAATAAATATGGAGCATTAGTCACTGAAAAACACTTCTACAAAACAAGCACATGAGAATTTTATGTCCAGGTATATCTTGAAGAACATAAAGTCAGAATGTGTGTGCTGAGCTGTTTTCCCCCTTTAACAGGCAGCCATTGTGGAACAGAGCTGGTCTGGATAGGGAAAGGAGAGGAAGAGGAATGTAAGTTAAGAAATTATTTAGGCTCAGCTTAGCACTTGTCACTATTCTTGATAACTAATTATAGCATTCAGTGGGGCATCTGCCTGTAGCAGAGCGCATTGTCAAACTTTTGGCTTGCTCCTTAGTTTACCTGAAGCCACTTCAGGTGCTATATCAATTCAAAAGATGCCCAGCACCGTGGGTATTTGTGGTGTACATTTGTTACTTCCTATTAAAATAAACCCCTGAATCCCCTAGAGGTGAATACACTTCTCTGATATCTAGCTGCATACTGACAAGAGCTGAGGTTTGCTATGTATGCATATATGTATATAGGTGCATATACAGAGCATTTGTATGATGACAATTTAAACACTCAGCACTTCAAAGTGGCAGGAAGCTGGAGTTTCTGAGGAATAAGAGGGCAAACAGGAGGTCATTTGGTAGACATGGAGAGGACAGAAGAAACTGAAAACTACAGGAACGGTAACGTTAGATCTTATGGAGAGTCAGAACTTGGACATAGTTTTTCTTCTTCTGGAACCTGTGGACAGAGATTTCTTCATCATCAGTTGTCACAGCTGAAGGCTGCTGTATGTTTCTCCAACCAGACTGCGTACTTCTTGGTCACTGGAAGATGACTTCCCAAGGGGGAAGACTCCCTCACCTTTATTCCACTTAGCCTTTTGCTCTTCAAAAAACAAGAAAGGTTAATGAAAGCCTTAATTCCACCTCCCACCCCCCCCAGAGACTTGTCTGCCTCTCCCAGATGACTCTTACAGGCTTATCTAATAAAATTTGCTTTTCCATGTGGGATGCTTCCAGCATCTGTTGTTTCAACAGATGTAGCTTATTAATTATTCTGATATTCAATCAGTCTTCCTCCAGAAGAAAAAGAGAAAAATCAACAGCTCTGTTCTTGCAAGCAGATACCACAAAGATTTTATTCACTGCTTTATTTTTCTAAGCACTATCTGTTTTGCCAGTTTGCTTCTGAAAGCACAGAGAAAGTATTTTAAAACTTTCTAAAACAGGAAGCAACATTCATTCAGCTTTGACATGCTTGGGTTTTTGTAGGAGAATTAAGAGGAACCCTCAAATCCAGTTATTTGCAGTTCTGTGCTAGAATAGACTATCTCACATGAAAAAGCAAATATTTGTAATGTCAGTAAGGCAGATTGTGCCTTAAAATAAATATATTGGCCAAGTTCAGTTCAACATGCTGAAAATGTTGTCGAAATTGCAAGCCACAGGGAGCCTCCAAGAGACTAGCATACTGTTTTGTAGAAAAGAATTTAGCATGTCCTTTAATTTCCTTTTGTAGATGGTTAGAAAGGTACTGCTTGATAATCTGTTCCAATCCACCTGTGATAGACGTTACTATTTATCACAGGAAATTTAAATCCAGCATAGTTTTTCAGTCATTAAAAAATACTAGACTTTGAGGAGTACTGAGGTTATTTTATTTTTTAGATGTTAAGCAGTTTCGACTTGGCTCCAATAATTATTTGGAGATCCAGCTCTTTGTTTGAATGGACTAAGTAATTAACTTTAAATAAAAGCATATACATTTTAAACATTATACTTCTGGAAGAAGATATATGACAGACTGGAAGTGTACATTAATGTCTTTTAGAGCTGCCTGGAAGGCAACAGTCCCATTTAATAATTATTTGTATAGTTTAAATTTTTTTTTGGTACTAGGCAGAAACAAATGCTATTCAGTCATACTACTAAAAGAGAAATCTGTCAAAATACCAGTTTAGATCAAAGCCAGGCCTGTTTGGGCATTAAGATTTAAAAAATGGCCTGAAACATAGGAAGATGCAAGCCCAAGATCCTGCTCAGCAACAAGAATAGCTTATTACCACAAACCACTCAAAATTAATAAAGATGAAGACTTGAACCAGGATTATCATCTCCCCAATGAGCGTGTGACCACCAGCTAAGGACTGTTAGAATCTGCTTCTGTTACTTTCTGCTGAAATGGCACAGTTAGTAATATATACGAAACAAAATCATTTTGTCAAGGCTCATGTTCCTATTTTGCTCTTTAATAAGTAAGTTTTACCTAACTAATAGGGGGAAATGCAAAATAATTTAACAGTGAACCAGATTTCTCAAGCCTGTGCTTGAACTTTGAGGAACCATGGCATTATTAGCCCAGCGCTGAAATAAAATCAATCTGAAACTATGTGATCACTTAAACTAATTCTCACTTCCAAAATGCTAACTAGCACTTTGGTAGCCTTACTGTCAAGCGAATATTGTTAATCTGCAAACCAGGTTTATTACGCATCCAACTGAAATCAACATAACATTTTCTTTCAGAATCCCATTACAAAAAAAGTGCTGGTTTTAGCAGCATCGTCATATGGAAATGAATTACAGATCGAAGTTTTCAGGCTCTAACACAACAAAAGCAGTAAATAAGTTGTTACTATTTTTAGCACAGTGCCCAGGTATTTTAGGGGGTAGGGTTTGCTCAAGTAAGGTTGTTAGTTTCCCCAAGCCATTCATAGATAACATCAGAGAACTTAGCATTCTAGTGAGTTTAAATGTGTAAAATGCCCCAGTTTTTTTCACTTTCTTTCTGCCTCTGGTCTCTCATTTTCCACTTGAACTTAATTACAGGTTTTTTTCTTCTGGTGGAACAACTGTTCTTTTTCCAGCCAAAAGTGTAAGACTTCAACATCACCAAGATTCTTTTTTTTTTTTTTAATACAGTTAGTTTAAGCCACTTCTGCTACTCTTTTAAACACTTGATTTCTTCCTGTCTTTCCTTTTTCTAGAGTAAACAAGGCAAACATGTCCTGTATGGCTGCAGTGAACTTTTTAATGCTACACAGTTTATAAAACAGGTAGGTACCTTTGATAACCTCTGTAATATTTATTACTTCTCTAACTGTGTGTTGACTTATTTACCTTTACATCACTCCTTGGACTTTTACAAAAAACCAAACTGATTTGTGAAAGATTAATGCATGCTTTTGTTATCTATTTTCATTTCATTGAAATGGGTGTTTGGAGTCATTATTTTTCATTAACTTTTGAAGGTCTGTATTGTCAATGTGAGACCACAGGGAGTGTGGGTGAACAAGTTCATAACAATTGCCTTAACATAAATCCTAATGGAAAAAAAAGACTCAGTTCTCAGTACTTTCATGAACAGCAAACAGTCTTTCCAGGCTATTCTAGCAACTTCTACAAGTTAAAAACTGCTGTTCAACTGTGGTCTTTAAACCTTTGTCCTAAATTTTGCTATTTATAATACCGGCCTAGTGGGAGCTAGTTGTTGTCCATACCTATGCTAAAATCAGTCTTTTAGTGCTGTTAAAAACAATATCATCACCATTACTTCTCTGTGCTTCATTCTACTACAAATGCAAAATAAAAATTATTCCTGGCGGTCAGCAAATAACAGCCCTTCAGTAGCTGTCACCACCTATGGTTTTACTTCCTACTAAAATGAGAATAAATTGTTATTCAAAACTACATTTTAAAGAACTAAATTAATTCTTGTTGCACTTGAAGGAGGCAAAGGGTACTTATCAGATTCTAACTCTTCAGTGAGCTTAATTAATTTTTTTGTTGACTTGAGTGTGTACGCTGCACCTCTACCTCTGAGATTTATTCAGATCTTAAGATTTGAAGTTCAGGTCCTCTCCAGTGAGGGTATGCATTAAATACAACCACAAGTATGCTGGTCATAGAGTAAGAGACAAAGTTTATAGGACAGAAATATTTACTGTATGAACTGGATATTAGTATGACTGAAAGAATAAGATTAGCAACCTAATGATTTTCTGTCTCTTCCTGTTTAGCTGTCCCAACTTGGCCAGAAATAAGACTGAAACACCAGAACCTGGATGGCAGCGTGACAACAGAGACTTGTTACAACATTCAGATATCTTCATATCTATAATTTTGTCATTATGTTAAAACTTAAACCCATTTCATTAATATGATAACTTTTAAAAAAAGATCTGTAATTAATACGGTGTATATCAATATTTCGGAAATAAACCTTAAAACCTGCTATATTTTTGGTGGGGGTCAGTTTCACGTTATTATATCCTAAATGCAGTATTAGCTATGGTGTATGACATGCTAGCTGAAAAGCATAGCATTTTCAAGTCCTTACGTATAGTTTCTGTTACAGTAAACAAAGCAATAGCTTGAAGAAAAGGCCAAGTCTGTCTTTAGGAGATGTGTTCTTGAAAGCCAGACTATCTTTATTTAACAAAACTGAAAAGGACAAAACTGCCTTTTAGGACCACAGACAAACAGTCTTAGTGCAAGGGAACTACTACTTCTAGTTCTTACCCTTTTATTTTACCAAAGAAGTCATTATACTTGTACTTAGATATGTGGAGTCTTTGCTAGATGGTCCAAAGATGTACTTGAATATACCTTCAGTACAAGTTTCTGATACAGTAATTTAGCTTTTCTGTTAAGATTAAGAGAAAATTGCTTGCCTACACAGTCAGTTTCAAACTGTAGAATCTTTAATAATTTTCTTCTGCACTTTTTATTGTGACTGCTTTGACTGTTATGTTTGGGGAGAAACCAAGTCATCCTCACAGAAGAGCTCTTAACTGTTTTATAAGCACATACTTAAAATACAGTTTTTAAACAATTGCATTAGGTAGGGGCGGTTTAGTAGTTTAAAGAATCTCATAGTATAATTAAGTTTTGCCAGTAGTGATAGCTCTGGAGAGCGCTTGCGGGAATTGAGAGACAGTAACAAAATTTCTTTATAGATGTAGGTCTCTGCCTCTAGAAATGTCCCCTCTGGAAACAGCACTGCTCCTGGTGAAGCCAATAATATGTCTTCAAAATCAGGCCTAACATACTCAAAAAGTGAAAAGAAAACACTTGTAGTGGGTTTATTAACAAACTGCGAGATCATAAGAATTACTGGCTTACTGTAAATTTTTCAGCAGTGTTTTTTGCACTGTTCTTCAATGTTGAATGTTAATTTTGCTCTAAAAAGCAACACTTTTTCCCCAGCTAGATTTTTTTCAGAACATCTATACAAGAAATGCAATTGATCTTTTCCTTAGAAGTATCACAATAAAAATATGCATAATCTAGACCATGTTATCAAAGAGTAATAATGTTATTTGATTATCTCAGCTGAGTGTTGTAAGCTACTCCACATTACTACTATAAACTTCTAACTTTGCCAAGTCAATAAATATATTTATTGTGGTGTTAATTACAGTTGTCGTACCTGAGCACCCTCCCATACTTCAGTCAGCAGGACTCACTATGTCAAATGCAGTTTGTTACTCTAATTCCCTATATATACTATATTTGTTAGTAAAAACAAGGTCAAAGTGTGTTTGGAAAAGAAAGTGACATTTAAGGTGTTTATTGCTTCCTGTGGGAGTTCGTTCCAGGAGCTTGAAATAATCCATCCCCAAGAAAACTGTGCTTCCTATGCAAAGAGGTTTAACCTTGCAGCTGGCAACTGACTTCTGAAAAATCTGCCGACTTCTTGTCCAGATCTTGTGGCAGCCTGTGATATGATGTTTCAGTAAACTCTGTAAAGATGGCAGAAATTACTTTGATGGCTGTGTTCAAAAACTTAATAGGCAGTCTTTACGCTGCCTCTGGAGACAGGTTTCATTTGTGCTCTGCTTTATAGCTGGATCTTCAGATCTGTTGCGAGCATGCACTGGTCAAGTCGGGGTTTGTTTTTTTAAAAAAAAATAAATACAATTCTAGTACTTCAAACATTCTTCTCTTTCCTCTCCAAACCCATTTTCTGCTTTTGTTGTATTAGTAGTCCTAAAGCTCTCTGTTACCACAAAAACCTCAGATTTACCACGCTGTCTCTGTACGAGCATACTCATCATGCTTCTTCCCTTCCGACACAACCTGACTTACGGCATGCTGGTTTTTTGTTTTGTGGCCCTTTTCCCTTGAATACCTCTTGTGGAATTAGGAATATAGAAGGTTGTACAAGAAGTCTCCCTCGTTAACCTAGAGGCAACCAGTGTTAAAAGCAAGCTGGCTCTTTAGCAAGCTTATTCCATTTATAACCCATCACTACGCCCATCACATCCTCAAAGGTCCCGCAAAGGCCTGTGCTTAAAGGAGGGGTTATGCCTGGCTCAGTGAGACTTTTAAGTAAAATAGTACCAGCAGCATTCAAGTTGCTAATAAATATTTTAGGTGGCTGCATGGAGGACCGGGGAGTTTTGGAACTTTCCTAGCCTCCACTTTGTTACTAAACCTCTGCAGGGCTGGCTGGCCTGACGGCACCGGACAGCCTGACAGACAGCCAGGACTGGCGGGGCAGCGCCAGCCTCCAGCACAGCAGCCCCAGCTTCTGTCTCAGGACTGGCAAGTCTTCAAGGGGATCTACCTTCCCATTTAGGTAAGCAAAAGCAGCACAAGGGTGAGTTTCAGGTGCTGTCCTTGTTCTCAGGAAGAAAATAAGCAGTCTGGTCTTCAGCTGTGGAAAATTGGCACATCTGTCTGTCAGGAAGTACAGACAACTCTTAAAAATGTTTGCAAATGCTTGTCACTTGAGAACTAATTTACAGTCTGAAACAATAACCCTTTGCTTGGTTTCTTGTTTTAATTTGAAGGTTTTAGAACATTTAGATGGATATTTTGTTAATTAATGATGAATTTAGTGCCTTTGTTTTTCAGAATTGGACACTTCTAAAAAAGAAAAAGTAACAATAAAAAAAGGAAACAGTCAGAATGAGGAAGAGAAACCCCTGGAGACCACCGCTTGATTTAAATGCCCTTACAGGTATAACGCTATCTGATACAAGTCAGAATTTCTTTCCTTGGAAAGAAAGTTAGCAAAATTTTCTTCTAACTTTTTTTCTAAGGAAAGAAACTCTTCTACGGTTGATGGTGTTTACATCAGTCTGAATGGAATGTAAAATAGCAGGTTTTTTTTCCCCAAAACACATCAGTACTTCAGCTAATAGGAAGGCTGCTATCATTCACAGTTACAGATCCAGCACCGCCCTGCATTCGAAGCACCATGATTAGAGTTGAAAAAAGGGCAGCACTTACCTTTTCACTTAAGTGATACAGTCCAGAATGGAATTGCTTAATGGTTAGCCCAGTGTGTTGACTGGAGCAATCGTAAGAGTAAAAGGTTTATAAGTAGGTACATAGGACCTAACCTCAAAACTATCACAACTAAGTTCTTCAGATCTGAAATAAAAGGTGTTGGGCCAAAACAACCTCCTATCCCTTGTTTACTGACCGTCAGTGGAGAGACCTACTCGCTCTCTTTCGTTGGGGGACTCGTTAGTTGTTACTCGTTGCTGCCAGATGGCTCTGGCTCACAGGAAATCAAGCTTGCTCAGTGTTAAAGAAAAACTAGCCACAGTGGCAATGATTTCTCTATAACTGCAGAGATCAGAGAAAATGTTAATAATTTTCTTGCAGTGACTCAGTAGATAATTTGACCCACGGCTGTTTTGTCTGGAAATGGTTTAGTGACCCTACTCCGTGTAGAAATCTCAGTCATTTTCAGCACCATTCAGATATATTCTGCTCCTTAGTGTGGTCGCATGTCAGTGAGACACACATGCCATCCTTCAAAGGCATCCAAAAATCTACATATTTAATCTACCAATGCATCATAATTTTTTTCTAGAATTATAAACCCTTTGGTGGTTCAACTGCCCCAAGAATTTGAAATTCTAATTATAAACTTGGTAGCTTCCCCTTCATCTGCCAGTGTCTTTCCCTTCTGAAAACCAAGCAGGACCCAATTTTACATATTTAAAATGTTATATTGAACTTTTCCCAGCTCTTTCTTGTAATTGCATAGGTTGGCTTTCTTGGTTTAGCAATGCAGGTGTGACCTTTATCCTGTGAAACCAGACACATCCCCAAAAGCCTGAGGACTATCAGTCTCGAGTCCTACTTCAGTCTTCCCATCTCATGCACATACATTCCCATTCTTGGCAAGCTAACCAAATGCATCTAGCAAATCTAGCATGATGCTTTTAAAGAAAATTGCTTTTCAGCACCTCAGCATGGCCATGCAATGTAACTGTTATTTACTGCTCCAAATTCTTATTTGTATTATGTACGTATCATGAACATAAATGGATGAAAATTAACCTGGATGAAAATGAAGTGCCAGAGAGGTGTGTAGCTTCCCTTAACAAGAATTGGTGTGGATTCTTTCCGTATTTGCTGGGAGGTTTCATTTTGCATTTAGTACTAATGACCCGATACCAATACAATTCTCCATAGTGTTTCCTATAGCTAAAACCACCCCTCCCCCAAATAAATTTATAATATCTTCCCTCTACGTATAGACCTTCAAATGTTTTGAAATTATACTGAAGATTTAGTTGTAACAAATAATGGGGTTTCTCCTACTTCATTTGGAGGAGTAAAATTACACAAGTCAGCTCAAATAATTTCTTTTTGTGGTGGACTTCACTGAACCGTTTAATTTACTCCCTGAAATTAACTGGGACCATTTGTACATTCAGCTACAATGGCAAAGATTTCTCCGTTCTTACTGCATCTCTAACAAGGAGAATAATTGCAACACCTTGTATAAGATGTCAAATTTGGCACCTTGTACTTGAATGACACCAGGAGCTCTGCTCTGAAATGTTTATTACAATGCAAGCATAGTATTCAATTGATTTAAAAATAGAATCCAAGCATTCAATCTGATATATGCCTCTCAAAAGACTTTTTAAACCATAAATCAACACATGCAGGTTTTATCTGTTTCAAATGCAAATAACTATGTTTATACACTTTTTCTAGGCCACAAATATGCACCATATGAACTAGATTGAATAAGGGCAACTTTTTCTTCCATCTATAAATCCCATATGATTGGTGGCTTCCTACTTTCTTTTTCGCTCTTTTATGCATCAGTGTTTTCTGTTACGTGTCCATAACAAAGACTATCAGATCAGGTCACAAAGCCATACGAGGGAGAGATGTCAGCCAAAGATGATGGATTATGACACAAAATGTTTCACAGGCAAGCACACGATTTTTTGTGTAGAGCTTGTGTGTTATCAATGGTAATAGTTGTATTGGCAGTTTTGCTAGCACTGAAATAAACCCTCTCTTTTTACATGTGAATGAAGTGAAACACCGCTGGTACAATATTTTTCAGATTCCCTTACCAGTATGCCCCAGTCCTCTAGTAGGATCTCTTTGGCTTCATTTTCCTGGGATTGTTCACAGCTAAACTACTGAGCTCCAGCTGGGATGCTAATTCACCCTTGAACTATAACATCAATCCATTTCCCATAGATGGTTCATCAGCCATGGGCCCTGTTCTTTCAGATACAGTTTGTATTGGTAACTCACAGGGAAAGATACTCCTAAACATCATAGACTGTCCAGCTGCAGTACTGAGGATATTTTTTTTCTTCCCAGTGAAACAAGCTTTGGCTAGTCAGCCCTCCCTTACTGCAGCCACACTCTGAAGAGTCCTTTGAAAGCAAACAATATGAAGATAAGCAGTAGTACACACACAGGGAAGGTAACTCTGTAAATCTACCTTCTGTGGTTTTTATATCTCCATCAGTCTGGAAGTCACCTTTATCATATGAGGGGTACGTGGTAGTTTGAAGGAGAAGAGGGAAGAAAAACAAACAAACAAATAAACAACTGGAAATCCTCTAGGAGTAAGTGTCAAAGGCAAACACACTTGCTTTGTAGACCCTCACTGCACGCTGCGGGATTGTTCTACAACTCTTATTGCAAAATTGTACAAGTATTTGCTAGCCACGTCACCAGCTTTCTGATGGTTCTGCTGACCACGTTTCTCCCAAGGGGCAGAACACGGTCCGTTAACCTTGCCTTACATAGGCCAAGAAAAATCAGTGTTGTTATCAGCCCAGGGCTCTCAGGGAGAGGAGTGAGTGCTGACATCTTTAGCCACACTCACTTCTCGCTGGAAAAATTGAATTTCTTCAGGCTCAGGGACCAACATGAAAACAGACGAACCAAAAAGAGGTCACCCTTCTGCAGAGCAAGTCCATTATTTTTTTAATGATAAAATCTCTCGCTTATTAGTTAGAATTAAGTTTTTGTCTTTTTTTCCTTACCTCTCCCCCTCAATTCACTGCAACACCAATGATCAAAAGCACAGTCCCTATACTTTAGGACAGGATCCAGCTTAGTCAAACAGTCAGTGAAACCCTGATGAAAACTGATGTAGTTTTGTAATTGTGGCAATCGAACCATGAACACCAAATCCCTTATGTTTTCCAAATTCTTTTTCCTCCTTTAGGTGTCATTAGTAATTTGTTCCACTATTCTCCTGGCCTGGCCTCTGTATGTGCAGTCTCTATCTGGTCAGGATCTGGGCTTCAAGTGCCAAGCTCACCAGTATCCCAGCCAGGCTTTCTACAGAGCCTGACAGGTTTTAAAGTCCATTCATCAACACTGGCGTGAGCCCTGAATTACATAAGGGCCTTAGAAACCTGTTCCAGTGTCCCAGCAGAGACAAGGATTTAGCCCCAAAATGCTCGTATTGATACCTCAAAGGAAACAGCTAGTTCCCTTCCCAAACCCACAGAAATATTTGTACATCTAAAGTTCCTGAAGGAAAAACACATCAGATTTAGAAGAATCTTTTGGCACAAGGTGATCTTGCTTGCTGTTACCTATTTCTAATAAACAGTCATTCTGAGAATGAAAACAGTGCTAAGAAAATAAATGCAACTCTGGCTGACTTAGATCCAGAAAGGATCTAAACCTGGAATGCAGCCTTTGAAAATTTTCATGGCAAGAAATCAAGGACAAATGTCTCTATCATTTAGTTGATATGTCACATTTTGATGCTGTTCATATATATATGTATTTTTTTTTCCCCCACGACAACAGAAAAGCTAAATGACCTCAAAGGGTATTCACTAAAAGGCAATCTTACTCTAGTCTCCTTCTTCCTTTTACTTAAAATTATTACCTTAAAAGGATTTCATTTTGTGCAAGTGTTTTTGCTGATTCCCCAAAATTTATCCCTTCTATACACAGTATTCCAATTTTTCTGATCATGCCTAGCACTCTTAAATGTAAGAAAACTTCCACTTTTGCAGCTGCATCCTAAAGAAGTCTGTAAATGAGCAGCCGCTGTGTCCAAGTCCAACTTCTCAAACAGGTTTGTTTTGGGTTTTATTCCCTCCTCACAATGGAGGTAAAACTGGAGAGGGAGAGCAGGACTGACAGCAATTTGCAGATGTGTCCTGATTACCATCTTAGTTTCCCTTGCTCACTGGAGAACAATGGTGGCTGTGCCTGTGACCTCGTGACTGCCAGAGCTGCAAGCCTTAGCACAGCACAGCCTGGACCTCAGCTCTGCAGCACACAGCTTGTGTATGATAAGGACTCCACGGCTGCTCAGGCTCCAGCACATCCGAAGCCCAAGGAGCAGTATTCAGTAAGGCCCAGTGCCATGGCCTAAGCCAGACAGCACAGAAAGCGCTGCTGCCTGGGTAGGGAACTTGGCTGGCGTCAGCAAGGACCAGGAGGGACTATGAAAGAGGCAAGTCCAGAACCCTTCTCCCAACTGAAGCCCCAGATCAGAAGGTGTTGGGATGACACAAGCAGGAGGACGGGTTCATGGGGCTGGCAGGGCTTGGGGCTAACTTATTTGGTTTATGGAAAGCTCTGGAACAGTCAAATATTAAATGCTCACTGTTCAGTGTGACCACAGGTGAGGTCTGATAACTGAAGGGGTTTCAGCCTGTCTTACAAAAGGAAAATGGAGAATCAGGCCTTTCCCAAGGCATCAAGGTGTAGAGATCGCTCAGGCAGCAGCGTGGCAAGGGATCATAAAAGGAATCCAGCATAAGTCCAAGAGGGAGATTCTCCCCTAAAATGAAAGGCCAGGACAGAAAGTGATGCTATTGGCCAGCAAGCCTACAGAGACATACTACGCAGGCTCCCACACTCCTTCAACAGTAGACATGAGTAAAGGACCAGGCAATAACAGTGGGCCCCATCCCAGGGGATGTTCCAAGGATAAGGCCATCTCTCTGCCTTCCTCTTCTCTCCTCCACAGGAGGATGGCCAGGAGAAGAGCTGGGCACTAAGCCATGAACCTCCGGTGACCACGTATGTTTGGTAGCATCTGTCACCAAACAGAGCTGGGAAGGAGACTCCAGCATCCAAAAATCACATCCTGCTGAGCCAGGAATGAGACTGGGGACACACTGGCATTCTTCACTAGAAGAAACAGCTACCAAGGAACTAGTGAATAAGTTCACATATTTAGGTGTAGTACTGAATACCAGGAAAAATGAATGCTGCCTACCCAAAGCATATTTGCAGATCTGTTGTCAACAGAAGCTACAAGCACAAAGAAAACACAGTTCAGATGACTACAGGTGGCTCCAAGTTCTTGCACATTGTTTGCTACCACAGCTACAGTTCCACTGTATAAAACTTCATGGGTATACAAAATATTTAGTGGTTTGGAAATAAATTACCGAAAAAAGAGATTAAAAACATTAGGTTGGTCCTGTTGTTCTTCTATTGGAAAGCCTGGATTGGAAAGGAAACAAAATCTCAATGAGGTCCAGGTATCAGACAGAAGTTGGCTATAAACTAAAATCATCTTTTGCTACAAATACCACTACAGCTACTTTGACAGGAACCACAAGAAAACATCCGTTTATGCCAACGGGCTGCCTTGCAATGCATACGATCAGATTCCCAAGTATTTTGGAGAGACCGGTACTTCTACAAGAATATGCAACTCCATGTGAATCAAATTCTTGAAAAATAATGAAAGACCAACAGTCAAGGAATGTCTACCTGTAGTATCTTACACTGGTCTATGTGTTCTTTTGTTCATCCCCAAATTCATCAAAACTCATCAGAAACGTCTGTACTTCATGTACTACAATGGCAGACGTGCAGTATATTTCCACACACGTAAGGGCAGAAGCAAATTTCAGGATTAAATACAAAACATGGTTTTAGGAATCTTAACATTTTCCATATCACAGTTATGATTAGATGAATGTGTTGCCTTCCTCAGGCAATTATCTTTATTGTATTTGATACTTGAAAAGTCTGAACATGTCTAAATTTAAGAAGTCAGCAGGTTAGTTGTTTTGAAATGGGAAAAGAGTTGACATGGTGATGTGAATTAAAATAAAATTATTACTAATCAAATGAAATCAAGTTATTTTACTTGCTATTTACATTAAACCTGACTGGTAGGTGAGTATTATGAGCCATACTTAAAATGGAATGCAATTAACTTGAAATAGATTTATTTTAATAAAAATATTTTTCATAACTCAGTGTTCCTTTTTCCTTTCCCCACTGTGATCAGAATTTAACTGTCTGAAAGTTCATCTGGCAGCGGAAATGTTATTTCCAGTTTGCCTACAGATACAGTCATTTCTCAGGCACTGGCTCATAGCAGACGCTTTTGTAGATAGTCTTTAAACTTTGCCATTTCAGAGGCAAACACTCTTGATCAAAGGATGAATAAACTGATAGGCCTCAGGACATTCCTTCTCTGCTGACTACCTTCAAAGTGTCCTCTCGTGTTACAAGCTTTCTGAATCTCAAAGCTACCTTTAGTTTCTATTTTTATTTTCTAAATTTTTAGAGCTGTAGACCTAAAAGCAACTACAAAGCTTCCTTGTAGAATAAGCATACTTCAGCTTATTTTACACGCTACTTTTAAGGAGAGAGAGAAGGGGAGTTGTGGATGGAAGCCAATGCCATAGCGTAAGCACCCAATTGATCTGGTCATCTCCTTCATAGGACAGTGTTGTTGCTCCATGGACCGCAGAAAAGGGTATGTTTGTAAAAGAAATACATGGTACTTGCTTTGAGGACTGTAGATGAAGAACACACCCTAGAGAGCAGCAGACATTTAGAGTGACAGTACAAAGAGCAAAGGGAAAATGCACGACAGCCACTCATGTGAACACCGTCCTTTTTCAGAGAGTGAGGCGAGAACATCAGTGCAACTGAAGGAATGGGGAGGAAGTAGAGCGCCATATGCACGGTACGAAAGAAACAGCTAAGAGGGGTAAACAGCCACAATTTGAGTCAGATTAGCTCTTAATTGGAGTCTCTTGAAAGAAAAGACGTAAAAGTACATGCATGCACGCATACAGAATTATCCTTGTAGGAGGAAAGTTTTTCCTACTGCAAGAGAAAAGGCCCCTATTCTACTGAAATGAAATACTGGCTATTTAACAAGACTTAACAAAAAAGGAGAAAGAGTATCTGAGAACAATGTATCTATTATAGCCTTGTTTTCCAGCAGATATTTTGAGGTGACACAGAACAGCTTAGTAGCTGGGTGTTCTGTTTTAAAGACCATGCTGTGAGTTGTTCCGGAACAGAGCTATTTTGGCTATACAAGGCTTTTAAATTACCATTTTTAAAGTGTACTTAAGCTGGTAAGCTATGTGTAGCTAAAGACTTTTGTTTGAGGAGAAGGGTGGGAGGCCAAGAAAGGTACCTCCAGAAGGAAAATAGGCTTTATTAAATCAAAGTGCTCAAACACTACTATTCATCTCTGTTTTTCATACATCGCTCTGCAGCCTTAGTAAAATAATGTATTTCACTTGAATTCAAAACTAACATTTCTAGCATGTAGAAAAAGAGCTTTTGCTTTGCAAAAATATCTTTGCAACAATCAGGTGTCTGACTGCACTTCCCAAAGAATGAGCACATGAGGTAAACAATGATGCTATAAACTACGTTTGACCTTTAAACAGCTTTCGCTTTGAAATGGGCCTTCACTAAGCAATGGCACTATTCATTATGAAAAATTAAGCAAAGTTGTTCAGCATAAACTTAGTTTCCAGAAGTTTGAATAAATGAAACTCTATTTAAGTAGCAAGAAACTCAAGAATTTCCCCAATCTCATTAATTCTTCCCTCTCTGAGAAAAGGCCTGGCAGTGGCCATATGGCCAGTCTGCGGGTACCTCCGCAGCGCTCAGTTTGTAGGTGGTCAGTGTCCTCCTTGTACCCACGGCTTATGCAGGTTTGTGGGCAGCAAAACACATTATTTTACTCATAGTCCACCATAAATATATTGCTGCCAAGCCTCTGTGCTTGACAGCTACCTTTCACATAAACAGAACTGAACTATTTCCAGTGCTTGTCTTGCCCATCACTGCCTGAAAAACCCTTGCCTAAAAAAACCTTGTCCTAATGCTGCTCCACCATCAATGCTTTTACAGAATGAAATTAAAATAACATAACTTCAAATCTCTCTTCAGCACCAGCAGCAGTAAAATATTCAAATACATATGCTATAATTTAAAATGCAGATAGGTGTTTATGAAGAAAATTGCTTGTGGCCAGCAATATTTGCTGTCGTACTACTATTTGTGCCCACAGTAAACACTTGGAAAAGAGCACTTTCATTCTGAGGTTGAACACACGAAGCTGTGTCATATTCAAGCAGTGCCCTTACAAAAAGACGCCCATACAGAAGTTGTAGAGCTACCTCTGAAGATACTTAGTTTATCTAAAGTCCTGAATTAATACCATGAGTTTTTGCATGCATCATGTTTGTAGTAAAAAGTCCAAACATTTGAGAATAATCAGCTGAGCTAAATCTATTTAAAATCCCACAAATTGCAACCATAATGCAAGTCTCAGGAGAAAGATGGTTTTCTATAGTTCCTGCCTGAGCGGTGAAGCAGTCCTGACACAGACGGGATATTGCCCAGGCACGTATCGTATCCTCTTGCAGTGCCCATGCTTCTGAGGAGACTCCGCTTCCATCAGCCTCTTTGGTAATCACCCATGCATGCACTGCAACAAGCTGACACACAGGAAGCCACCATGTTCTGCCATTTAGCTGGCCAGAAACTACACAAGTGCATAAATTGCTGCAGCTATTAAAACCTTTGATAGTCATTTAATTATTTCCATCAATAATGAAGAAAACACAGACACCACCACTGCCAAAAAAAAAAAACCCAAAGTATTGATATCTTTGCAAATGGTTCACTAAGAAAATTTTAACAACCTTAAAATGTTTAACAACAACATAGGGCAATTAAAACTGTTCTCAACCAGGTCTGCTGCATGTTTGTATTCATTGTCACCAGGTATCGCGCTCTAAAGGCTTGTAAGTTGAAGTCAAAAAACAGACATTTGTAAACTACTTCGATTTTACTAAAACATGCACATGCTTTATATAAAACCAAATTTTTTTTGAGAGTGCTAATTATTATCTTAATTCTGCTGCAGTTGAAGTCAACAAAACACAGGAAACAGCAACAGTCATATTAGCAAGACCAGGTAATCCATCGAAAAAAGCATCTCTAGCTTGGTCAGTACCAGCAGCTTCAGAGACAAAATATTTCTGCAGCCCAGAACGTGGTTCTAACGCAGATTTCCATCCACTGTTGACAGGTGGCAGCACTTTAGTCCAACCTATCAATATTTCATAAGCCATAATCAAAAACCTTGTCATTACAATTATAGTATTTGAGCATTTGATCTCATTGACACTTTGCAGATATGACATGTGTCCCCTACCTTGCTTGATTTTTTTTTTTAATTACAAGTTTAATGGTAACAGCCCAACTTGAGCCCTTCTTCAAAATTCCTAATATACATGCATAAACACACAAACATGTTCTCCAAGTAAAACCACAATGCCAACTGTGAGCTCAGAGTTATGTATTTGCAAACACCGAGGACAGTACAATACTACAGACAAGGTAGTGGGAGATCGACACAACAAAATCCCCATCACCTGTCTCACTTCCTTACAGTTGAATAGAAGAACAGAAATAATACGAATCTTCTAAAGACCAAATACTTTGACAGCTGTGGGAAACCAACCCAAAGGACGGCTACCACTGCTAATGGGTCCTTGAGGTTCGCCACCACGACAGACAGAAAAGATACGCAATTTAAATTCAAGAAAATAAAAGGACACTAAATATTTACTTGCAAGTGCAAACTGTATATGCTTGTTAATCTTAACTGTGGCTTTTATCATTTCAGCATTTATTATGCTGCTTCTAGGAAACTAAGGAGACGTACTAAAATTATTTCACTATTAATGCTAACGGTATTGCCCATTGCTGACTTGCTAATTTTCTCCAGACAAATGACACTACCAAGGTCTCTTTTCCAATTTCTTTTCTCTACTCACTCCCCAGACATTTTTGACACACAGATTTTCTTTCTCACTTACAAATCTCCACTTGGCATTCACTAAAATACTACAGGACATAGTTAAAAGCCAGAGGATTAAAATCCATTTAAACCACCAACTTGATAGAAAAGCAAGAACCTGGAGGGGTGGGGGAGGACACTGAACTGTTCTCTACTGACCTAATGGCAAGTGTCTCCCCCTGAGAAATCCTGCAGATTTCAGGTAGAAAATCCTCCCCACACCCTCCAAAATCAGCCTCCATATATGGGAATATTTTTATTTAAATCTCAACTAGTATCTTAAACACAATCTTTCAGTCACATGAAATAGGAACCATTAGACATGACAATCTTAAAATATACCCTCTGCCTTCAAATACATCTCTCAAGCAAGCAGAGGTAACGACGAATTTTTCTGCACCTATTCTTTGCACGGCCATTGAAAGAGATACCCCACTTGCCATCAGACAAAGGGACTAGTCTACGCCACACCAAAATAATTTGTTTCAATGAAATTTTCATCAAGGTTAAAGCATGACTGGTTTGAGACCACTTAAGTTTGAAGACTGTTAAGTGCCAGGAGGCCAAGGATTTTTGCACTTTCTGAAGCCTGAAAATCAGTAATGTAATGAAGCCATAAAGGGGGACAGGAGAAGGGAGTACTTCAAAATTATTTTTCCTCCTCAAACCACTTCAATATTGAAAAGGCCAAATGATTCACTTTGAAGTTACACTCTAAAGCCTTAAATGTAAGAAAGCAGGCAAAGATAAAATTCTAGTGGTAAAAACTGTTTAGTATCTTGCTGACACTCACCTAATCCTGCTCCTTGCACTCAGTCAATACACTCTGGGCTTTACAAGCTGCATCCCTGGCACTCCACAGCTGTGATGTTGCCACAAAATTCATCTTTATCCAAGACGTCAATTGCCCTGCCTGTTTGTTTGCTTTGTGCCCAAAAGCTTACGGCACGTCCGAAAAATTTAAAGCAAAGGTAGTATTCACAGATTCAAAATTGGAAGATAAAAGGTTCACAGTTTACATTGAAAACTAATACTTTAAAAACACACTGAAACAAAATTATTTGACATTTCTGCAGAATTTCCAGAATTTCTACGTAGTGCCACAAAACAGAGTCAGATTACTGTTACTACCCATGGCTTTGTTTGTGAGCCTTTCAGAGCCTTTTACGTTTGTGGAAACTGTTCTAACGACGAAGTCATTTCAACCACAACTGCTTAACCATTATCAGCGAGAAGACAGTCTACTCAACACTACTAGTAGTTGCCAAAGCTAACAGATTGAGTCAATGTACTAATCTGGAAGTTCTATACCGAGCTATTTTGGAGATATGATGAGCCAAGAGAGTTCGGAAAGTGTTCAAGCAGTGAGTTAATCTCATTTTTCTGAAGCAGGAAAATTTCCCAAATGCCTTCTCTAATTTGTCTCAATTTTCCAAAAATAAAATAAAATAGAACCCTAGTGAAAGATTGCAGATGTATCAGATTAATTATTTTGGTCATGGTGAGGGCAGTGAATATGAAAAGTGAAAAGCCAATTTTAAACATGGAGGTAAGGTCAGTCCCTGCAAGTGAATGGGGAAGAAAAACAAAAGCAAAATTATTTAGAAGCCTAAAATACTGTTCTACAGAAATTTTTCATACCTACTACCCCAAGCCACAGGAGAGAGAAAAGCAGATTAATTTCCTAGCAGGTAAACTAGTAGAAATATTACAAAAATTAGGTACTCTCTCCCTCTCATCTGCCAAAGGCTTGATCTTACAGGGAATTCAGGCCTGTAAAAGGGGAGAAATGAAAGGACTGCAAGTTTCTGGGGGAGTAATTCCATGTCCTCCTCTTCCAGAGGCATACAGCCTCTGACTTTTTTGGCCAGCCCTGTGGCAAAGAAGATTAAGCCCAGAGTAAGTGTAGAACCAATAACCCTAGAGCTAACAAAAAAGGACAGAAAAAATTCAGTGGGCAGAACAAATCTGAGAAGAAATGTATATGAAGAACAAAAGGGACAGGTCTGGGCATTAAGGAGCAAAATGAATTGTTTAGTTAATCAGGAAAGATTCCTTCCATAACACCTGACAAAGAGCTGTTAAGTTTAAATCATGTGTAAAATAAAGCCAAAAGTGGTTTAGGGGCTAAAACTGGGAATAAAATTATTACTAGATTTTGAACAAAGTAAATAACATTCCTAAATTTCATTTGAAAATACTGAATAGTTATTTATCACAATAAAGGAAAGAGTTTTGCTCAGCTTTTGCTGGAGGAGCAGTTATTACTTAGACTGTCAAATAAGAAGCATTCTTCACAATTTGTTTGAATAGGGTAGAGTTTATCAGTAATTTAATAACAATAATAATCTTGGACCAAAGTAATTTAAAAATTCAAACAAACTGCCACTGAGAAATGAGACAAAAATCAAATAAACAAACAGTGCAGTGAAATAAGGATGGAGGGCCACCTACATTTTTCAAAGTCCAATTTTTTTCTGGCTGCTTATGAATTTGGAGTTATCCACATCCTAAAAATGCTCTGTTTTCTCTTAAAGCTTAGTGAGCATAACAATAACAGTACATTTTTAATAACATGCACACTGAACACTGCAGCCACGAACAGTCAGTGAAGTAGTTACTTGCCATTATGAGAGATATTACAATCAGAACATAAAGAAAAAACCCAAACTTTATCTGCACAAACCCATTTTCTTCAATCACACCTAAATTTCTTCCATGACCTAGTTATGAGGTTGATGAACGTATTTGGGAGACACAAGACATGACAACTATTCCACTCTTGTCAGAGGGCAATATTGGTATTAGGGCACAGTAAAATCTAATGTTTTCACATTGCTTCTGTTTCCAGATAAACCCTATTGTTGCTGTTCTTCAACACACCCTGCAAAGTGCTGTCCTTTTTCCTCTAGTTTGTCATTTTTCTCCTGTTTGATTTAACATCAAAACCATGTGTGCTTCCAGGCACTGCAAAGGATTTGCCCTTTGCCATGTTCTGCATTGATTCTCTCTTCTCCCACTGCTATAGCTGACAGCTACTCAGAAGGCGGTTGGTGTCAACCAGGACTTAGACCCCACAAAGAAAGCTTTCTGGAAAAAACACCAGAGCTAGGCTGATTTATGCAGGGCAAGGACATCTGCCTTCAGCGTCTAGGGTTAAGGAGAGACCAGTGATCCTGCACTCCAGGCCGTCAATCACTCAGAGCCCTTTGCTCTACAGGATGTCAGCAGCTCTGAGGGATGCTCTGTCACGCAATTCACACTGGAGTAACCAGCTGCAACAACAGCAGGATGCAGCAAATGCAAAGAATAGTCTGGAAAACTGTGAGGCTTAATCCCTTATGCCACACTGCTGTGGCATGATGTGGCATAAACAATGCTGTGGGCACAAAAGAGGCAGGAAAGCAAATGCTAAACAAGGCTTTGTTATTAAGATGAGGAGTTGTGGGACCGCTTGTACACTGCAGAGTGCTTCCACCAGCACTAAAAGACTTGCCAGGAAGGGTATAAACTAATCCAAAGCATTTACCTCAGAAACTGGAGCATTCTTCAGAGCATGTACCAAAACCCAGCAGACTTCAGGGCTACCTCTACATTAACTAGAGTAGAACTGGTGACACGGTACTCTAGAGCTCCCTCCAGAAGATACATCTCAGAGCCAAAGATCTGAAATGACTTTGGCCTGGATTTAGCTCCTGGAACTCTGAAAACTGTAATTTTCATTTTTTCCTCTCCCTCAGTCCCACTGGTCTTAGATTTATATTATGTCCTTATCTTTTTTACTCAAAGAATAAAATTACCTCTATTAAATGTGTTAAGTAAATAGTTTGACTGAAGGATGTAATTGCAGTAAAATGCAACATAAAACTAACAATTTCACAGCATAACCCAGACTAATCTCATGCAAAATCAAACAAACATGACTTTGGTTGAATTGAACAAAAAATGAATCCCATTAAAATATGGCCTTTGTAATGGTTTTATTTTTATTTCAATGTCATCACTTTCAAACAGGAAGCCCTTTGGAAGCGTGTGGCTCAATACCATTTGACTGACAGCATGAAATCTGGTGACAAAGAAGTTGAAGATGATACTAGTTGAAAAGCAGCTGGTAGATCACATGTAAAGCTCATTTGTTACAGCCAGATCATGTATTTGCCACATGATGCAGATCTCATCTTTCTAATCAGTGAAGATTTACACCTGCATGCCTCTCCCCCTCCTCCTTAACTCCAATCCATCTAAGCAAACTCTGGTATGCCAGCTCTGCTGATATTTGGCTAGCTCCCAGCAGAGCTTTCATTCAGGTAGATATAATCAGAGGTATGTCAGGGTACAGTACAGTTGGTGGAGTAATCATCCCCAGAGAAGCCAGAAATGTGGTTTTCACAGGTTTATAGCAAGACTTTTACAAGGATCTGAAGAGTGATGGACCTGGTCTAACACTAGAAGTTATAGCATCCGTTGTTCATTTTGCCCCATTCACAATGACACGCCTAGGCCACCCGGAAAATGCAGGGTGCTCCTTTCCCTTTACTTTACCAAGGCTCACTCCTTTCCACAGTATACAACACACTTAGTAATGCTTATTTTTCACTAACACCCACCTCACACTTGTAAACATGCTATTGAAATTCTCCCTCTACTTTATATTAAGTTTCCCAGGCTGGTAAAGAGTTAAAGATTGTGTGCTAGGTAAATTTTCCAAAATTGGTATAGTTCTAATACAATCCTTTTAATCCTTTAATCTTCAGAATAACCCAAGAATGTTTCTGGGATCCTTCCCCAGCTTCTCTGCAAAAAGTAAACCAGCTCCATTTACACCCTTTCCTTATTTACAAGCACTCATTTTGCCATAGTGTTACTTATTCCTGTCTTCCCAGGTATCACAGCCCAATACTTTTTCCTCACATAGAAGACCATAGTCAATAATTCTAGCTACTGCTTAGCTGAAGTGCTAAATCACCACTAGAAACAAAGCTTTATATAAGAGAATATTTCACAGAAAACTACAGTAGCACTTTGATAACTGAAATCAGCAAAACAAGTGACTGAAACAGTGCTAAACTGTGATATCATAAGTTTTCCCACTGCTCTTTTCTTCCAGTCCTCCTCATTATTTTGCCTCCTGCCACATTACTCCTTCTCAGCCCTTTTTCTAAAATACTTAAATGTGCTTTTTCTAAGCACATGATTTCTAACCTCTAAGGACTGAAGCATTTTGGGGGAATCAGATTAGCTCTGGAAATTTTTAAGTGCCAGAGAACCTAAAAACTCAGATAAATGCATCTATCACAGTCATGAATTTCAGTTTCCCAAGTTGGAATATTTTTTTTTTACCCAAGCTTACAAATGTTGCAAAATTACCATTTGAAAAAAAAGATTTTTTTTCTACAATATCTACCAAAATTAATTTCCAATTATTCTAAGAAAGTTACATGATTAAAACAGAAATAACAGGAAGGAATACTACAGCTTTTCACTGCATGGCCCAACGGGGCGGGGGGAAATCCAAGCATCACTTATATTTATTTATTCTGGGTATACTATTTCATTTAAATACACCCAAATACATAGGAAGTTCTCATACTTGACTACATCTTTTACACCCTCTACTTGCATAAAAAGTGCATTTGGAATGATTAAATGTCACCAGATTTAGTGCAATATGATATAAAACAAGTAAAACAGACATTGACTTACTGTGAGGTGTTTACATCCAAATCTTCAGAATGCCCTTAGATACAGCAATTATTTCAACAGAGATTTAGCAGGAAAAAAAGTCGTTTGAACCACAAGGCTTTAGTTTGAGCCTAGAGACTTTCACTTAGCTGAAAAGAAAAAGAAACTAATTAGCTAAACTACAGAAAAGGTTATGGAACAAACTAGCAGACAAAGGGGACCCTCAGCTGAAGTAAATTGCTAGAATTTCATTTAAATCAATCTATACCAGCTGAGGCTGTGTGCTGTGAGATCGAGCAATCTGCAGTCTCTTATGCTGGGCAAGGGTCAGCTACCATATCTGCACATGGGGTGCTTGAACTGAAGAAAAAAAAAAAAGGGTGGGGGGAGGAATTCAAGTTCAGTAGAAGCAAAGAGGTGAGGTAAGTCACTGCCATGATACAGTTCTCACTGGCTGTATCTGTAAGTTAGGGCAGTTATGTTCCATAGTGCACTTCTTAGTCCTCGTCTTGGGTGCACTGTGTAGGGGGCACAGCTAAGCATTAGGGCAAGTGGGTTTTTGCAGTCCTGGTTCACTGACTATCCAGGAGAATCAATTAGGGACGATTTTATCTTCCTCCATGCTGACATGCTTCCATTTCCTTCTGCAGGAAAACAGAATGTGTGATGGGATAGTACGCACGTTCACAATTTGCCCGAGACACAGGCAGGGTGCATCAGAGATCAAACCTGCAGAGGTTAACTCCTCTGCAGTACAGATGCAGCCGTTTCCCCCACCCCCAAATTAGGAAGTATTTATGTTAGTACTCAAACAGGTAGCAAAGTGACATAGCTCTGTATGCCATCCCATTTCAAGCACTAGTGACCTTCCATTTTCTAATGTATTTTTAAACTAAGTTTTCTAGATCTCTATTTGTAATATTATGTTCCTATGCTATCACACTAACATTTCACATTTCTATAGTGTTTTCATTAGATGATCTCAATGTAGCATGAAGGTCTATTTGCGCTTTATTTCTGTTTGTCTTGTACCTAGACTTACTACAAGACTGATTTAGAGCAGGAAGCAAAATATATCTTGTAATATCTGCTTGCTTGGCATAGGTGCATAAAAATTGTTAAAACGAAGTTAACGGTACCCGGTCCACAACTACTAGAAGGAATCAGAGAACTGGCACACAATCTGCCAGCAGGTAGCACTGTTCTGAACAAGCCGGAATAGGCTGGCACCCAAGGGGTGGCACCCAGCTGGTAGCACATCCCTCGACAAGCCAGAACTGAGGCTGATCCATGAAAGGAGAAAACAATCCTTTGGACCAGACAGAACTTGACCCACAGAAAAGCGTATATAAACATCAGTGATACACCATGGACCTCGGGAAAGCTTAAAGCTTCCCTCAGGAAAAAGCTCTTGAGCCTAGCCATCTTGGTCTCAGCAGGAAGAACCACCAAAGCCATCTACAGCCAGCGATGTGGCATCAGACTTGTATCATCGTATACATAAGGACTGACTAATAAATTGATTAGTGTCTGGTTTTTAGTAATTAACAGAAAAATTACCTATTATCAGAGCATAAATAAATGTTCAAAGTTTTGAGGTTTTGCCTGGTCTCTAAGCTTCTCAGAGTACTCCCATCACGCTGGTCCCAAACTCACAAAAAATAACAGCAGCAACATGTGCAAGCAGTGATGTCTTACAGCAACCTCACAAAACAGAGAATTAATAACCCTATTTTAGACATGAGGAAACTGAAGTATAAAGACATTAGCTGACATTTTCCCCAAAATTAGCAAAGCTAGTAACACAGCACCAATCTCCCAAGAGCAGGCTGCGTGGTTCAGCAGAGAGAACTAATGCAAGCTTTGCAAGAGATCAAGACCAACAAGACTAGAGGCCTCTATACTGCTGATGAGGATCTGTGCTGCCAGTCCAGACTGCAGCTCCATCTGGCCCTGTCAGAAATCATAGTTTGTCCTGATCATCAGAAAACCACAGAAACTTGTCATTTTCAGTGTTCTTGCAAATAAATTGTTTCATCTCTTACTTTGTACCTCTCACCAACACATGAGAAATGTAACATGCTCTAATATTTTGTGAATTACTTCTAATTTCTGTGGTAGAATATATCTACGTTATAATTCAAGAATTTCTTAGTAACATTTCATAAACTTTCAAGCACCGCTCTTTTCCAGACCACAGAGTAACACGATGGCAGAATATTCTGTAAACCTATATATATATGTGTGTGTGTGTATGTATGTCTTGCTCTGCCAAGCCTTGTCGCTGTTGGGTGAAGTTCTGGCAGTTTGGCAGACACAGGGCTCTAGGATTAGTTACAAGAGAACATTTGCACATAAGTCTGTCTCTATTTATGAAGCCTAAGAAGAGAAGTGTCATTGGATTTTACTTTTGAGAACAAAGTATGAAAATCTTCATATAAGCTGAGAAAGTTAATTCTTTTTCTCTTAAGTTAAAAGTCTCTGTAAGGTTTGAGTTAGCTTTCTAGACATACACACTACAGGCGTATTTTTAAAGACGGGTGTGTTTGCGTAGGTTTCTATGATTGTTTCTAGATTGTTTCTATGGACAGGAACACACGCATGTCTGTGTACGCTGTGAAGTTTGAATTTGAACTAGACCCATTCTGTTCCCCTTCTCCCTTTTCCCCTGACAGATTTTCACTGCTTACTGATCCAGCTGGCTTGCTTCAGGCTGCAAGTCAGCTTGCATGTAGTGGGTAGTTTGGATTTGACTGCAAGCATCTAGATACACTTATAGTCACCTAGTTTTAGACTTAGTCACCTCTTTCCAGGAAGGAAACTGGGGCAAGAGAGGCACATGCAACTAAAGAAGATGGGCCACAGGTTTCAGCAAAGTAAGGTGAAGTGTGATGTTGAAATTCAGACTATAATTAATCATGGCGATGACCATACCTGAGCTGCATTAAAGTCCGTTTGCCTTATGTGACCAGAAACTCCACACCTCTGCTGAATCACCCCTACGTTACTGCAGAGCTTCCCTTTGAGATGCTCTCAGGAATCAGGAATGTCTGCTGCTCTTTTGAATGAACAGATCGGTGTTAGAAATGTGCTTTTAGAAGCGGTATTTTATAACTGATTGTTGGCTTCTTTCTATTCATTTTTGTGAGTGCCTGTCAAGAGATTATTTTTGCAGAGATTACTGGCACTGTAACGGCCTCATCAAAATGGCATCATCGTAGACCTCTTTCTTCGATAATATTTGTAAGATGATTAACTTTCCACTTTTGGCCATTATCCTCCTTTTAAAAAAGAACCATGATCCTTCTATTAATATATACTTAAGAGTCTACAGAAATATAACTTCCTATGTCTCTGCTCCCTCCATGAAATAGCATCTGTACTAAGAAAAGTAGCAAACTCTCCCACCTCTTGAGCTGTATGTATCACAGTACCAATAATGACAAAACAGTAAAATGAGACCCATTTTTACTGAATGACAGTTAATATTTTTCCAAGTATAATAAAACACATCAACTGCAACTTTAATAATTTTACCAGCAGTTTTTTGTTTGAATTTACTTTTACAATAGCTTTAAAATAATTTTCTGATTAAACATTGCTGAAATGCAATGGAAGCACCATAGAAATTATTTTGATACCCACACTGATACCCAGTCAGTTTTGCAGCGTAAGGACTGAGTTTTCTATCAGCATCTCAACTTTTCTGCACACAACTTTGCAGACTGCTGACAGTTTGCATGGGGAACTTCACATCTGACAACGCATTTTACAAATTGCTCCCATTATTCCTGGGCCAAATCCTATGAGGTTTGTTAACTCCCATGGCACTTGATGGGAGTGACAGGTGGTCAGAGGATTAGAAACTCATCCCTGTGTAGGTTGGTACCTATTAAACACAAGAGCTACTGTTTTTTAATCCCCAGGATCAGTTTCTGACTGCTCTATACATATCATCAGGAGGATACAGCTGTTGCAGATCCGACCGAGCAGACATGAACAACCTGATGCCAATATGGGTAGACGAGGGAATTTGTCTCTCCATGGAGAACGGGCTGCTGTGCAAAAAATGTGAAACAGGTCAACGTGGAGGAGACAGCTGATGCAACTGCAAGGAGGAAATGTCATCTCCTTGGATCCAAGTACTGGACGTGCCTCTGAACGACCACGCTCCTCCACAGCAGCAGATGGAGGGCAGAGAGTAGGTGAAGGGGTTTAATGATATCAAAATGATTCAGGAGAGTTTTATGAGTTGAAGCTTGAGAGGTCCAGAAATGAAGGTGTAACCAGACCTTGTAACCACGAGACTATGAGACAGGGAAAAGTTGGAAGTTATGGCAGTTCTTAATTTAGATGAAGATTAATACGAGCAGTATTTTGATACTAAATAACTGAGCAGGTAAAAATTAAAAGACTACGTATTTTTTAATACTCATAATGAAATGAGATACATCTCCCTCCACTTCTTTTTCTTTGGGCCCAAAGCTTTTGGTTTGTACAGTGGTTTTTAAATCTGTTCAACTGATCAGGTTGGAGGTCAGGCATTGCTTACTAAGGGCCCAATCAAACTGGGTGAATTCATGTTTCCTGTTCTCACACACAAGCTTTCTATTCCCAGCCAAGTGGACTCTACATAAATATTTCCAATTTTAATATTATAAAAATACTCTGTCATGTGACACTTAAGTGACATGCAAGACATAAGTGTCCCAGATCAAGAGAATAAACACTTCAAAAACCAGATTCAGTTAATTTAAAAGTGATTGAGTGAATATGCCCAAAAGCTCTATTTTTAAAATCTAAAATTTAAAAATTGTAAATTAAAAAACTGTTTAAAAAATAATTTTATACATTTTTTTATCAATTTTGTGATTCAGAAACAGAAAAAAAATTGTTGACATAGAAAACCCACTCAGCTGAGATTTCAACTCTCTTAAACATATCCAAATACTTCTATTAATTTTTAAAGACATCTGCTTTAGTTGTGCACTCAAATCAGAAGTGAATTTTGTGTTGGTTTAAGGCAGAATATTCTCCGTTCCTAATTTTTGACTGCAGATTTCTGATTTTACATGCAAATATGCAATCGACACAAACAATCCAATACACAAATATGGAAAAGAGTGGTTCATGTAAGATTGATGTAGAACTCTTAATTAGAAGAGATACAGCAAAGTATTCTCAGAGAAAAAAATATGACAACAAATGACCTTTGCATTTTTGGTGAGTTGATGTGAGGAGAAGACCACCTCCATTGTGCCCCTGGTTAACACCAGTGGAAAGTAGCCTATTGTTTTCAGCAAGAAGAGGATCAAACCCATAGCTGCAGAGGCGTTAATGGCAGCAGAGTCCATCCTGCATTTGAGACTGCCAGTGCCAGGCCACAAGACGTTGGCATCCGCTGCTCCTTCCCACCTCCGCTGCGTGGTCCTGCTCTTCCGCTGCAGCTTCCCCCCTCCAGCTATGCCACAACAACTGCTTGTGGGAGCACAGGGTAAACCAGATTGCTGAAAATAACCCTTTTGGAGAGTTATTTTTAACTTAGATCCCTTCAGATCATGTTAGGGTGGCCTCACAAGCCATTGTGCGCGTGGGGGTGCGTAGTAGTGCAGGATAATGAGTTGCCAACAGCATGGTGGGGGGGCTGCAATACAGAGGACCCTTTAATCTGACTTTGCCCCTAAAGGCAGAATATTTGATACTACATCCATGTTTAACAATTGCATGTGTGATATAAGCAGCAGAGAGAATACGGGTCTTTCTGACATGCCCATGAGAGAACCATGAAGTTCCAAAATGCTTAAAAATCATTAAAATGCTTTTCCTTTCTTTTTGTGTCCCTGTAGCTAAATATACACACAGAGAAGATCTGTTGCAATGTTAAATAAATATTTTCCTCACTTTCTTTATCCTCTCAGTGTAATTCAGTGCCTCTTCTAAAGGGCTCCATCAAAGCCAAGTCACGGCGTGTCAGAGACATTCACAAGAGAAATCTCTGCTAGTAAACTGCGGGGCAGCTATCCACAGCAGAAGCATTTACTTCCAGCACTAGTAACACAGCACCTTCTAGACCACTTTTCTAATGATGGTGTCACAAAACAGAAATAGCAGTACCTTTCAGATAAAAGTAAAAAGATGCGGATAGCAAAAAAAAAAAAAAAAAAAGCCACTTTCCATCAGGAATGAAGAGGGGCACTGCTCTGAAAAATGGGAGAGTAGAGCTGTACTTGAGACTTGTCAGTGCATTCCCATCCACAGAGACCGAAGAGGTGTCTACACGCTTGCTCAGTAAACACTGTATAAACACTGAAAGGCAGAAGATAAAACTTTTTCCTAAGAAGCTGTCTCCTTTATTTGTTGATAGATGAGTCCTATCCTTTCTCAGAAGCATCTCTCTTCTCCAGGCTTCTGGGAACTAGCTGCTATAAGGAATTTTTTTCCTCATATAAATAAAGAGGAATATTGAGGAAAATTCCTCAGTAAAGAGGAAGTTTCCTAGCTCAGAGAGCATCAGCGAGAGAAAAGCCCACATCCTAGGACTGGCTTTTCTTTCAGCTCTTCCATGCATTTTTCAATAGTCATTTGGCACCTGGCTGTGGCTGCCTTATTGAAGAACTGGCTGCAAAAACAAACTGTAAGAACAACCAGTTCAACTGGTGCTTCTGTACCTAAACAGGACATCAGTATTAGCTATTTTAATCTTTATTTTTAGAGTATTTTAAACGTTTTTGCAACTCACTCTCTGAGACTGATCTGGGATTGATATTGCAGCCAGAGAGGATTTGGGGTTTTATTTAATCCTGATTCTTTGCCATGTAGCAAAAAGTCTTTTGCCTTTTTAACAATATTATACTCCAGTTAAGTCAATAAATATTCACTCTTTCTGCCTACTCCCTCTTGTAACTCCTGGTTGGACAAAAGCCTCAAAGCATTTGAGGAGAGTAGAATAAGATCAATGTTTCAAATGATAAGTAGGCAAAAGAAACAACAAATACAGCTATCCAGCCTGTTCTCTTTTCCCTGCCTTTTCTCTCCTTCTGTATCCCACTTGTCATCTTTTTTCAACACCTCATTCTCTGCCTCTTCCTTTCTCTGTGCTTTCCTCACTTGGTCTCACCCTCGCTGCCAACAGTTCACTGCTTCTCTTTCCAAACTGCAGGTGACATCTTGTTGTCACAGCAATACCAGACATAAAAAGTTACATCTGCAACCAACTGCTGTTCCAGCAAGTTTGTAGCAATAGGCCTCATCTACAATGTTAATACTCTTGAAAATTCTTTTGCCCCTAAAATTTTCAGTGCTAACATTTTCACTGCATGCTATTTGCTCTGTTATCCTTAAAATTAACATGCTGAAACTCTTCTGCTAACCCATTGTTTTTACCCTTGTAGTTTCCAGACTTTATAAATACATGTCTATATATGATGTGTAGACATATATATTTATATAAGTACATATATCTGTTTTTTAAATGCCCCCTCAAAAAAGCCAATGCATGTGTATACACTGACATGCACAGTCTACTTCCTCCAATCTGCCGTTACATATATAACACCTGAAGACCTGCAGATTCATCTTTAATTTTCCTGACCTATCCTTTACCCACTATCATCTGCTCTACCCCTAGCATATGAAAACTGTCATCTGGCTGATGCTATACCATCACTCTGATTTCAGCTTTCAATGCAAAATCATCTCACACGTTCAAGTGCCTTTTCCATAACTCACATCCACGGTGGTGTGTGGAATTCAGATTTACACATGATGGAAATCCATGCTTTGCTTCCTACCAGTTGTGGAGACAGGATATTCATGACCGGCCAGAATCCCTGGGTCACCCTGGCATGGCAGGAAACAGCAAATGGAGTCACAGGCACAAGACAAGTGAAGGCACTTGCCTACGGAAGAGAGAATTGTCATCACCTAAATTAACCTTCTTCCCTCTGTCAGATATTAGCCACACTAGCAAGGCATTCCCAACTTAAGGGAAGCTAGGCTCCCTTGGTTCCCTCTGTTTTCAGTGAAGCACATCTGAATGAGACTACTCCTTTGCCTTCTGTATTACCTGCAGAGAAAGCCAAAGGTGATTAACTTCTAAATTATCAGATAAGCTTGCAGTCCAAGATAAGGTGGCAATGAATATTCCCCAGAGAATAATAGCCTATAGTCCCATTTTAATCATTACAGTTTCTACCAGTCAATGGCATCCACGTGTATCACAGTTAACATTGCTTGACATCATTACAGGGTCATCTTGTATTTGTACAGTACATCATTGTATTTGAAGTATGTGGCAAAATTTATACTATGAAATACACCATATATATCCTATTTTCTTCAAAAACCTACAAAATAGTGTCTTATCACTGTGATTTCTAGTGAGAAAATTAACTTAGCTAACTCAGTATTACATACGTCCCCATCAAATTATCCCAGTTTGGACTTTGAATATCTTACGGCAGTTGAATTGCAAGATTACAAATTAAAAACTTACAATTGAGTAGAGAATTTTAAATAGACTAATAGTTGGTCATTATGCAAAAAATACTTAAAATATGTATCTAATAATTCTTCAAAATTAAAAGAAAGCAATATCTCCAACAACAAAGGGCAGAACAGGGAAACTCGGCAAGGGAGGGACAGCCGCAACACAATATATTTTTTGTAGCTGGGGTTGTGAGGGGAGGTTGTTTGTTTGGGTTTTTTACATTTGGGCTTTTTTCTCCTGGAAGCAAGGAAAAAAAAAAAAACAACGGTTAGATGTGGCTTTGCATATGCCAAATGTGACAATGAGATCAAATCCCTTTCTGGGGAAAGAATTGCTTCAGAGAGTGTTTGATTTTGAAAGAGCAAGGACTCATTGTCTCTAAATTTTGCTGGATACCAATAAATGCTGGCATTAGTGTGACATTTCCTTTTGAAAGCTGGAATACAGAATTAATCCTAACAAACAGTGCAAATCTGCAACCCTTGCTAAGGCAGAACAGTGCTTACTGTCACAGACTTCAGAATGACTCACGTGAACATGACTATAAGTTACAGCCGCTGGGTTTTTTACTAACAACACTTTCATTTTCTACCTACCAGATGGAAGTGGGTTTTTTTCTTATATTTGGGATATCTTTCAAGCACCTAATACATTATTAAAATCTTCTGATGAAGTACAGCATTCATAGTGGTAGCTTACACATTTAATCAGTTTAGCTTAGCAAATGTTTATAGCATTTGCTAAATGATTGAACATTTCTTCAGAGATGTACTACAAAGTAACATCATGAATTCAGATATATTTCTTGTGTTCTAACAACTGCTTCATTTATGAAAACTTCTTCTTTAAAAAATTAATATGTTTCTCTCCATGTGGCCATAATAGTTTATTTTTTATAGCTCTCAGATTAGACATGACAGCAAAACACTGGTTTCTCTCCTGCTATATAGTAAATGACAACCTACAAATACAATTGTCTAAACATCGCCACAGTGATTCTCTTTCACGCACATGAAAAATATTCATGTATGATCTGTTTGTTGGTGGTCTTCTTCAAACAGTTTTCTCTAGGTTTTTCATACATGTACATTTCTTAGATGCATTTATATTGGCCTTAAGTTCTGCACATGTATCAGCCAATTTGGTTTTGGTCTGCATTGGCCTTATCCCAGGTCTTGCAGGTCTTAGTGAGGTGAAAAAATATTTATAAAACTGAAGAATGGACCTCCTACCAATGTTCTTTTAAGAATCATTGGCATTTGGATCAGAAACATTAAAAAAGTACATTTAAGCATTCCTTTAGCATCATTTCCCAGAAGACATTCTTAATTCAAATTTAACAAATTAATGTTGATTAAATGGCTACAGTACAAATAAAAGCAAACAAAAAGTCTGGATAAAGTAGTCATCTTCCCCTGTAATAGTTAAAAAGATGCTTATTCACAAAAAATAAAAATAATCTTTCTCAGTAAGAAGCACTTGGAATAAATCAACTTCTGAGGCATGTAGCAGGTCTTTGTGTGAAGTTGTGTGACATAAACAGAAAATCTGAACATGAAGTACCCTTCTTGGGAAGAAATTTGACAAAGCCATAATGTGGTCACCTTATTACGGGGAGATCAACTGCTGCTAATAAAAGCAGATGTCTTGGAGAGCCAAATCCATAGAAAAAAATGTGAGACTGCCACGCCTGCCACTGGCAGCTGAAAAACAAAAAGTACTTGTCTTTGTGGGCACTTGAGTCCCACAAGTGTTAACTACAGATTAACCTATTTGTACTGATCATTGATTTGCCTGCTAAGTAAGGATCCAACCTTACTCAAAGGTCCCCTTGGCTTCAGGTCCGGCCTCATTAAGTAACCAGGGTATCAGGGAACTGTTATCCTAATGTCTGCCTAGAAGACAATGTTCTCCATTCACCTTTTCAAAGATAGCCAACCAAAAATTTTTCTTTCCAGGCCCACCTTCCAGTGGAGAAGCAAAGTGGTTTCTCCAACACAGGTGTAGCGATAGCCTCCGTGACAGATCAAGCACCCTCCCAAAAGTCCCCGTCCCCCCCCCCCCCAGCAGCCTGAGCTGCCCACTGGGGTAGGGCTGGCCGGTGTCTGCGGATGGGCAACCCTCTGGGGGATGCACAGCTACCCCAGCAAATGTCCACTCCCCTGCATGGGGACTGAGCTTGCTTGGAAAGGAAAAGTGAAGGGGCACCCACGAGGGAACCTCAAGGCTTTCTCAGTGACTGCCCCTTTTCATTTATTGATTTATGCTTATTTCTTTAATATTTCATTTGTACTTCCCTGTCTATCACGTATTTTTTCTCCCTTTACCTTCATAGCTACAAGACCCTTAAGACATAAATAGAGCTTTTGATAATTTTTATGTTCCTGTTAATTACTTCTCCAGAGTTTTGAAAAACAAAATTTTCCTTGATGATTTAATTTTTCCATCTTGACAGATACTGACTGCTTCACGCACACCGAGTTTAAAAATTCAGCGTGCCTGTTCTACTTTGTGTATTGGTATCACCTACTATATCAACTGATATTTGTAGACATTTCTTACTGAACTTATTTCATAGACATAAGCAAATGCATAAAACTGCAAGAACAGCTGAGGAACTTTATTTTTTATGAATAGTGAATTATTCAGAAAACAGAACTGCAGGGAGATGTTCTACAAAGATTAAAACTGGTGAAAAGATTCAGATTTTCTATCTTTAACTAATAGTAATATTAGAATATGTCAAAATCAGATGTTTCATTTCAGAAAAGCAGGGTGATTTACTGATGCTTTAAAAATAAAACTGGCCACATTTTCAAATCATAATTCCATTTATTATATATAATATAGATTATATTTCATATTTATTCCATATATTTAACTTTGATGTGGAAAAAAAAGAATAAAACAGAAGAATTAATTTGGGATCAAATTGAAATAAAATGCTTCAATTTTTGGTTCAGATATTATTCAAAAATCTATTATTTACTCTTCTAAAAATAATCAATATATGTCATAATTGTTACTACAAAAAGAAATTACATCACAGTAGCAAAAGTTGTGATTATGCAAATACATGTGCAATTCAGGGACAGTGAATGCTGATAGTACTTGAGGTAAGAAAATAAGAACTTCAAATCCCACGCCATACTCACATTTTAAGAATTGACTGGTCTCCCTGCCAAGCTGGAAGATACAAGAAAATACTTCCTCTCTTTTGATATCATGATCTGAGCAAGAATTTAAGAGCCAACATAGACAACAGTGTCAAAAGAAGGGAAATAAATACCAGTAAACCCAGAAGGAATTAAAACAAAAATCTGAGAACAAAGTGTACGAGTTTAAGGCCTTTAAATCCTTTACAGGGCATGAGTCTCAGAGACATCAAGGTAAACTTTGTCATCTTAAATGGTTCCAACAATTCTATCATAACCCATGTTACTCTTAATATTTTTCCAAACACTTCTGAACTTAGCAGTGCAGAGAGATCCTAGCCCTACAAAAATATGCCATCTGTATGTGAATGAAGTATCTTAAATTTCTGTTGCAAAGGGTTACAGCAACACCTGTTTTTGAAAATTCTCTCCATGGGAAAAAAATGCACAGCCATTAGTTTCTGCACTGCTTCTTATTTCAAAATATTTTATATCTCATTCAAATTATCAATAGCTGGCAGGAAAAAAAAGTTTGCACTGAAGTGAAAATCTGTATTCATCATTCAGCATGACTTTTTAAAATAAAAGAAGCATTGTTTTTTCTATCCTTTAGTCTCTGCTCTTTTGGAGGGGAAAATATTTCCTCTCTTTTGATTTCATGATCTGAATAAGTTTTTAAGACCCATTTACCAAGACAGAATACAGCATTAAAAGAAGGAAATAAAATCATTATTGAACCAGAAGGAACTAATCCAGAAATCTCTGGTGGCTCAAATATACCATTCACTCAAACAAGCTTTAAAGAAATTAATTCTTCACTCCAACACTGTGCTGAATACTCTTCTTATAATAAATCATCTCTCTGAATTGACTAGAACTGGTAGAGCTGGAGGCCAATATACTGTTTGCTTTCTCCTCTCGAACTTTTGTTCTTTCAAAAGAAACCAGGCTCGTCTCCCCTTATACCAATACATATGCTGAAATGGCTCGAAGAGCAGCCTCACAAGAAGCAAAATGAACGTGCTGTTACTATGCCACAAGAAAGACTGGTCATAGAGAGTAAAATATGAAAAGCCTACAGTATGTACCTAGAGGACCTTAAAAACATCTACTTTTAGTATTAAACATTCCTCTGAAAAGCAATGTATCACTGCCAAAGGTAACCATGTATTTCACCAAGAGAAGCGGTCCGTGGCTATACGCAGCTATCCAGACTAAGACCATTATACTTCAAGGAAACCATCATTCTACATATGCATGTGCAGGTGGCTTCTTTGCATTTGCCCTCTTATCCATGGCTGCCCTCCAGCCATCTGCCCGAGCAGAACTGAGTGATGAACCCAACTAAATATGGGTTTCTGAATAATTCAAATTTTAAATTATCTTTTTTGTTGCAAAGATTGTGCACATGGAAAAGTCTTGCTTTTGGCTGATTCAAGCGGGGTTAAGCAGTCTTACCAAGCACCCCTTTGCACTTACACAAAACTAGACACCAGCCAAAACCAGACATCCTCAGGCATCATTCCTTGATGCCACAAACTGTGCACAGCTCCTTCCCTCTGCAGGAAGAATGAAGGCTGGTGCTCACCATTGCCTTTGGAGGAGGGAAAATGTAAACAATTTACTTTCAGCTCTGCCCCTTGCACATCCTTTCTGTATCTGAGATGCAGTTACTGAAGTGGTTGTGGTTTTATCAGTGCATAGCTTGGAGTTATGGTAAATCAGTGTTGTGGTAGATATTTCCCATGGTAAGAAAATGTATTAAAATAAATACTGAAGGGGAAAAAAGAAAAAATTGAAGGGCTAATAAAGAGAGAGAAAAATGCTTGCAGCCCCATCTTTTGATGGAGATGAGTAGTATTTCAACTGCAAAAAAGGCAGAGGCCAAGTCTACCACCAACTGGTGTGAGTTCTGGCTGAGATCCCAAAGAAGATGAATTTTGGAGCATAAATCAAATTCCGAATGTAAGAACTAGTGATTCAACAACAGAAGTGGTTAGATTTTTTTAAATCAGCAAAATGTATATATGTATAAAATAGTAAAAAAACCACACAAATTTCTATGAAAAATGCTGGAGTGAAATCTGAAATTTCATTACTGTGAGTGATAGACAATAGTGTCTTTGATTTAAAAAAAGAGACACTATCTCTAGAGACTATAACCTTCCCTGGATCAGCTATTATTCTTCTGCAAGTCCGTATTGCACTGAACATAACAAGAACCCAATTATTTCTGAAACCTCTGAGTGTAATCAGAATCTTAGTATTAAATAAAGATATAATGGTAAATAAATAGATACCATAAATCTGTTTACTTAGCTGATATTAAAATTTTGCTAAAAATATTCTAAACAAAAGATTCTAATAAGAGGTGTTTTAATGACTGTGCTTTCTAGAAATTTGTAAGTGGCTCTCTTCAACCAGCCTTATAGATGATTAAATAATAGTCAGCAAAAACATGTTTTTTTTTTCTTTCAGTGGATAAACTGTAGTTAGGTTAGACTTTCATTAGTTTATGCTATTCAAAATCCCCGTGACAAATAAAAGAGTTACAAATGGTTTTGCGTGATTCTGATTCGGGGCAATCCATCAGTGACACATTTCTGCTTGTCAAAATGGCCAGACACTGGCTAGTTTTGGCACCATGTACTTTTCTGGAATAACAATAAGTGTATGTCACAGAGGTCTTCGCATGTCGTGCATCTTTATGAATATTTCTCATTTATTTCTTTTTTCTTCATGTATCACAACAATCAAGGGAAAAGGTACCAATTCAAATTCTAAACCAGAAATATTTTTTGTCCTATTCTGTTCCAAATATAAGGGGTTAAAGTGGATAAACTGAATTCGCTGTACCTTCACTTTATAAAGTTAATCAGAAAGGGTCTTTTCCACTTAAGAAGCATTACAAATAACGTGTGCAAATATAAGTGCGTGTGAAGGAAAGACAAAGAATTCATTTTTATACGAATGGCTACAAAGGCGTGCGTGTGTGTGTGGTGCCCTGGATTACCCTCAAAATGTGCAGATGACCATTACCGAAGGAAGTGGAAGGAACAGCATGTTCACCAACTGCAGAGCCAGGAATAACAGAAGCTACACGTTCAACAAAGCCATATGACTACAGGCAGGCTCTGAGCGGGCGCTTCGCATTCAGGATTAACATAATGTTTATATGAAGCAGAAAAATGCACCTTGCTTACCCAAAGCTACATATTCCTCTAAGAAACGCGTGTCCCTGAAATAGGGAGCAGTATCTCTGGCCTCTTGACTGAACAGGCAGGTGAACCCTCCGACTAGAAGTGCTAGCTGCAGAAACAGGATTTTAAATGGTCAGAAGTCATCGTCTGTTTCCAGAAAGCACGCCTTGGGTTTCATCCCGAAGATCAGGATCCTGAGCTATCAGGGTGAAAAAACAGATGTTCTGACTGGCAGTTTGTTCCTGCGTACAATGTCATTGCTCTCCAAAGTGAAACAGAAGAGTGAATGGGCAGCAGACGGAAGTGGGGCCCCATCCTTGTCTTTGTCAATCATTTAAGAGCCTTCAATGAAAAAAGTTTTCAAAATGCTGACAAAAATACACCTCTCAGCTAACCAGGGTCTTCACGATATCCCAAGCTAGGCATCCAAGAACAAAGCTGTCATTAGCTGCTTCTGAAACAATCATTATAGTTTTATATGTTTTTAAAATTCGTGTATGAAGTACATTTACTCCATTTGCTATTATCATTATTATTTTGACCCCAGGCTTCATTTTTAACCTCATGTCAGTGAAACATGTGAGATAATTATTTAAATTAATACAGTAATAGAATCCACAATAACAAACGTACTTTAAATTTTACCCTAAAAGAGATAGTCTCTTCAGAGATCGTTGTAAGAAGCAGCCTTCAGGTTACCCTGCAGAGCACACAACAGGACAGGGCAGAGGTGAGCTCAGTACCCATCATGGGTGGGAGGTGGCTGGTCCTCTGCCCCTTCATGGGGAAAGCCCTGATGGGAGAGGAGACAGACTCACGTGTGGCGATTCAGATTGTTAATCTGAAATGTATAAACTGCAGGTAGACGAGGGTCTGCTGCCCACCAGGAACTGTTTGTTCAAGCAGTTGTGTTTGAACTCTTAAAAGGAGAGACCTGCATGTAGCTACCTGTCTTCCTCGGTGCTCAAGCTGCTAGGCTAGTGTGTTGGAGGATGGCTCAGCGCTGCTTCTGGCCATGGTTAGAAGCCCTCCGCAGGAAAGCCCTCCTGGAGAGGACTCCAGGCCACGCAATGCCAGGTGAGGTGCCTGCTGCCTCTGCAGCCCCGCTGAGGTGCCCCAGTGGGCCTTGGCCAGCTGCTGTGGTCTGGAGCTTGTCCGTATGTGTGAGTGCTCTCTGCCTCCAGAAGAAGGAGGCAACATAGTTCCCGGGCTGGAGTAACCCCTGCACTGAGCCCTGCCTGGGAGCCTGGTGGGTGATGGGGGCCAAAGGGCTGCCAAGGAGCATTTCAACAGTGGGACAGGAGTGGTGGCAGAGCTCCAGTACTCCAGCCTGCGCTCTGGTGCTGCTTAACGCTGTATGTACATGTGCATGTATGTATGTATACATAAACAAGCATTTCGCCTACCCTGCACTGTGGTGAGGCTGTAGCCACCCAGCTCAAAGAGTATCAAAAAGTCCAGTGTTACACGGTCTTTGCTTTAGACGCTGCTTCCACCATTCATTTGCTTTCTTCTTCTGACTTAAATGTTTTTATTTATTCTAGATGTTTTTCCTAAGTGGGTATGTTTCTGCTTGATTTACTAAGAAGCCAATAGTTCAGGAACAAAATCAAAATGAAAGTTTCACAGCGGCTGATGGTGTGAATTAACAAATCGAGCCCAAGGGTGTCAGAAAAAGGGCTGCGCACACAGGCACTGTAACGTTTGCCACGTTCCTCCAAGGTCCCTTCAGATCGCCTGGCTCTATGAGGGCACCACAGAGCCTTGCTACAGGTGGCTGCCCAGAGCCAGGCACACACGGGTGCTCCGCCAGCCTGGCACCACTTTGCCTGTCCCGTACTGGCATTCACGGCAACACCTTAATGACTATCTCTTAAACGCAAACCTGAAGGTGATGCGCAAGTCAATGCAAAACAGTTTGGAGGATGAATTAAGTAGCTTTTGGGAAGAAAGTGGATAGAAAAGCATGGTAGGTCTGAAAGGAATGCAGGGGCAAGGCAGAAACACAAAACCCCAGAAGATGAAGGGAATCACAGAAAAGGAAAATGTCAAGAGGAGGGAAAGGAGGGGAGCAGTGAGGATGGGCGAGTGGTACGTCGGGCTGAAACTTTAATTAGTACCTTCTTCCGTGCTTTTTGATCTTTGCACAAAGCCTTTCTTCACACAAAGGACAGAGAGGTTTCTGTGGGGCTGTATGGGAAGGACGGCCGTGTCCCTCCGTTCAGGCATTTCCCGTATTTCCCGGGGTAAAGGGGATGCCTCTCCCTCTTCCTCCCGCCTTTCCCCCAGCCGCCGGGGGAAGACATTCCCGGGCCATTTCACGGCGACGAAACGCATTAACCCGTGTGAAAGCAGGTTCTCTGGCGCGTTGTTTGCTCTGGCCACCGGAGAAGATGCCACCCAAGCCCCGGCCAAGCCAACACTCCCTGGCTCCCCAGGGCTGGGCTTGAGCTCCCCTTTCCTGCCGGCCTCCTTAAGCCCGGCCGGCGGGGGAGCGGGGTGGGGGGGGTGGGGGGGGAAGTGGGTTCACCACCCCTGATCTGAAGATAAGGGGGCAGCCCCGCCGCCGGCGCTGCTAGCCGCAGGGCAGGCTCCTTCTCCAACAAGCCGTTTGGCTTCCCAGAATCTTGTTTTTAAAAATAATTAAAAATTTAAAAAAAAAAAAAAAACCAAAAACAAAAACAAAAAAAGCAAGCCCCCTTCTCTCTTAACCACCGCAGCTCTGAGAAACCCGTGAAGCGAGGGCTGCAACAGAGAGAGGAACCATGTCGGGAAACTGCCGAGCACCCTCTGGGCGGCGGGGAACGCCTCGGGGCAGGCGAGCTCAGGGAGGGGGTGTTTAGTGGCCCTTGCCCGCTCTGGAATTGATGACCGACCCCCTGGGGCGAAGCCCTTGCTGAGGGGGGAGCCTGATGGCGATCAGGAACTCCTTGACAAGCCCTCGGCATCCGGAGAAGCGGAGAGAAGCGCCAGCAGAAGTTCCTGACATCTGCACCAGCTGCCTCGGACAATTTTGAGATGCTCCCGTAGGAGAAGATCATGTCGTGGGGGAAGCATCGCCACCTTTATCCTGTGTGGGAAGCATAAAAATGTGTTTCTGGGACGATCGGGGGGGGGGGGGGGGGATCGTGGTCTCGCCCATTCTGCGCTTTCTTTGAATGAAACTCCGAAAAAAATAATTACGAATGACTTACCCGGTCCTGCTTCCTATCTTGCCACGGGCGGCATATCACTGAACGGATCGCAGAGTTCTCCCGTACATTTGTTTTCAGTTGTACGAAGACATATTTCACGATGCGCATTTTGATGCCACCAGGTGTATATATATATATATATATATCTAAATATATAAAATCCCCGACAGCGAGCTGCAGTGACCAGCTGCCTCCCGAAGGGCGGCTGCCGCCGTGCCCGCTCGCTCCCGCCGCTGACTGCGGCGCCCGCCCTTCGTCTTCTGCCCCGGCAGGTCCGCTGACATGCCAATTCCTATGAATTCTGAGAGTTTATTTATCTTTGAAAGTTTTGTTTCTGGGAACAGCCGTCCCAGGAGAAGTTAAACAGCGGATGCCGGCAGCCAGCAAAGAGCACGATTTTAAGGCATTCGTTGAAATAATCGCACTCCTGCCTCCCTTCCCACCCGCTCGCAAGTAATCGGATCATTTCACACTCGTGCCAGCTAATGCTTTATCCCGCACTCGCGTGTACGCATTGAACTACGAAAACGGAGCAGGCTCAGAAGTGGAGTTTTTTGTTTGATCAGTTTGGTTTGCTTTTGTTTGGTTGGTTTGGTTTTGTTTGTTTTTTTTTTTTTTTTCTTTAATTTAAGCAAAGTTTTGCTTCAATGAAAGCATGTTACCCGTAACATTCACGCTAACATTTCAGACCCGACACGGACGATACCCTAACGCTGGTTAGGGTATTTCCACCTCTTCGAAAGATTAAATCGGGCTTAAATTCCCCAGCTGCCTCTTTTGCGGCGCCCGCGGGACGAGCTGCGGGCACGGCCGGGCCGGGCGGGGGGCGGCGGGGGGAGCGGCCGTGCTGCCCGCGGCGTTCGCTCGGGACGAAGGGCCGGAAGGCAAAGCGCCGTGCCCGGGCACGGTAAGGCCCTTCCGTGCGGGCCGGGGCGGCGGGCGGTACCGGGGAGGGCGGCGGGGTCGCGGGGGGCGGCGGCGGGGCGCCGATCCCGGAGGAGCCGGGCCGTGCCCGGGGGGGGGGGGGGCGGGGGCGGGTGGGCAGCACGTGCGGGCCTGGCCCGGCGGCGGGGCCGCCCGGCCCCGCGTCCGCTCCCGCCTCCCCTCCCGCCCCGGCCGCCCGCGCCCGCCCCAGTGCTCATGCGCCCCGGGAGGGGTTTAAAGCGGCGCGGCGGCCGGCGGCGGCCGTGCGGCTCCGCGGAGGCGCTGCGGACGGCGGGCACCCTGCGCCGCGCCGCTCTCCCGCCTCGGCTCCGGTCCCGGCTCCCGTCCCGGCTCCGGTCCCGGCTCCCGCGGGGTGCGGGCGCGCCCCGCCGCCATGTGGCTGGCCCCCCTTCTCCTCGGTGGGTACCGCGGGGAGCGGCTCGGGGCCGGTGGGGCGGGCGCGGAGCGTCGCCCCGACCCGCTCCCTGTGTCTTCGCAGGCGCCTTCCTGCTCTCCGGCCCCGTCGGCGGGAGCGACGGCTCGGGTGAGTTGGCCGCCCTCCTCCCTCCGCTTCCCCGCCGGGGTTTCCCCCTCGGCCCGCCCCGGCCCGGCCCGGCGGAGGTGGCGGCGCCCGGGGCCGCCCGCGGGTCCCGGCTCGGCGCTTCCCCGCAGCGCCCGGTTGCGGCGGGACGCGCCGGGAGCCCCCGCGGGGCGTGGGGGCCGCCACGGACCGGCAGCCCCGCCCGGGGGGCGGCGGGGGGTTGCCCCGGCGCCGGGGGCCGGCCGGGCCCGGGGAGGCAGCCGAGGGGCGCGGAGGATGCCTGGGAACGCTTCCGACCGCCGTGAACCTCCCTCCCGGGAACGGTTGCAGAAGAGCGGTGGTGACAAGTGTGTCCCCACCGAGGGGGGCGCTGAGGGCGAGAGTGAGTGGGAGTGTGTTTGTGTGTGTTATAAAGGCACTCACGCAGTGCTTGGCAATTTGAGGATCTCCGACGCGGTTTTGACCGTGGAATTGATTAAAAACTCTTTGAACCTGCCCTGCCGTTATTTTGACCTGGGAAGCAGAAGCACATACTTGCGATGCCTAGCAGGGCAGGGGGCCGCCTGTTGCGCCGTGCCCTATCGGACCGCATCCCCGCTGCTGCAGAGCGGGCTCTCCTGCAGCCAGAGTCAATCCCCACGGGAAGCAGGAGCCAGAGGAAGCAGTTGGAGAAAAAATGCGCCAGAAGGACACAAGCGGTTTGCCTGCTCCTTCCCGCGGAGCCTTTCACCAAGGGAGGGCAGGAGCCTCCGGAAGGATGCGCTTCCAGACGCAGGCCTGGCCTGCAGAAGGTGAGTGACCTCAAGCTTTCCTGAACGGTTGTTCAGGATTTCACAGCCATTAGGAAGCAGGATTTGCTGCTCATCTTGTGTTCAGCCAAGCGTTTGGAAAAATCTTTTGTGTTAAACTGATAATAGCTATATGTCACAGGAGTGCTATGGCTAAAAAAGGGGGGAAAAAATGCACAGCAATAGAAAACCTCCTCCAACCCCAGTTCCTTTCCTTTTTGTTTTACAGGTGCATTACAGGTGAAGTGCTGACAGTCTGTCAGGAAACAAGTGAAAAGTTTTTTCTGTAATGCTTCCTCCCAGGGTTGGAGAAGAAGCGCTGTAATCTGAAGGTATCTGGAACCAGTTAAAATAAGGGAATATTGGCAAAATGGAATATTGGTACCACAATGTGTTTGTAATATAAAAAGAACAGTTACTGTAAGATGTTGTCTCTTGCCAGTATTCTGAGCCTAAATTCAGCAGCATTTGGTTATTGAACTAGAAGTTTGCAGGAATGTTTATAAAAAATGCTTAAATTCTGTTGTTCAAAGTAATGAAAGAACATCGGTTTCCTCAAAAGTCTACTGTATTTAGGCTCATAACTACTCAGGGAGATCTCAAAAGATCTTATACCTTTCCTCATACTCCCCCCGAAATGCATACAAGCACTACCGAGTTCAGCAGTTCTGGTTACCATTCGCAAGGCTGTATGGGTGGGTGAACACTGGTGTGTGATGGTAAGTGACCTTAAATTGATCAGAAAATGGCGAGTCTCAGATTGAAATTAATGATATAGTCCTGATCAGATTTTTTAAATCCCATTGCCCTTGTCCAGATCAGGATATGTACTTAAGATTACATGAATATACAATCTGTGAACATGTTTTCCAAAATGTAAACAAGTATAGTTCTACTAGTATGTCTTTTTTTTTTAGTATGGATAAGGTTTGTGGGAGTATTCCTTGCATAAGATATAAAAAGTAGGTTGTTTTGAATTCTCAAGGGAAAAAAAGCACTTCAAATCTTCCTGTTCTGCAAAGAAACAATACTAAATAGTGAAAGGAATAAGAAGCATAATAGGGATGTAATTCTCTTTTTTTATGACTCATAAAGCTATCTTACTCTTAGGAATCCCTAATGTTTTTGTAATACTACAAAAACATAACATACAAAACCATATGTAATACATAGGGATTTTTTTTTCCCTTTACATAAACAAACTCTGCTTTCCCAAAGCAATGCTTGGAAACTTCAAGAATAGAAAAGCTCAGATTTTGGCTATCGATTTTGTTCTTCTGGAGTCTATTAAATTAGTGACTCCTGTCAAAAATTGAGAATTTAATTGATGCCCTTAATTAGGCGGGCATAAACAGCTATTCAGGGCAAAACAGAGTACCTGGGATGAGGCACCAAAAAGATGGAAACTAATGGAATGATGGAAGGCATGATTATCAGCTGGATATTTTAGGAGAGAAGTGAGCCTTTGCTTTTTTTTTCTTTTTTAGGTCAACAGTGATGGAAGACATTCATCCCTACATTTAAATGCAGCTTAAATCAAGAAGAAATAGAGTTTCTTTTCTTTGTACTTTGTTTCTATGGTGTACACTGATGTAGTGTGTTTCTGTGAGGCTTAAAGAGTGTGTGTCTTGACAGAATGGGATGATGGTCATTTTATTATAGTTCTGAAGGCCTAATTTTTATATCACATAATGTATGTCTCTAGTCTTCATCAGAGTTCAGCATGGGTAGGAGTCTAGAACTGAGTCCTTTCCTGGAAATGACAAGCTATCTTTCCTTCTTCCAAAACCACATGGATTTAGAATATTGGATCACATAATTATCCAGAGAAATGCCTCCACTGCTACTGCTCTTGCATTCTTAAATTCCAGTGATTAAAACATATGCGGTTTATGTCATTTACTTTTTTTATATATATATGGGTCTTCAGTGGTTTCTGCTATGATGAAGTATCTCGGATAGACTAAGAAAAAACACCCTCAATTTTAATAGTAATATCACATATGAAATTTGGGAGAATGATTAGTATGTAAGCTGGCAAAGAACTATACTATATTAACTAGTATTCAGACCCGATTAATACATTTTCCTGTTCGCAACCGACTGCTTGCAGTTCTATGGGTTGGATAGCTGATGATGCATTATCTAACAGGGAAGAACAAAATCCCCTGCAGAGCTGATTTTGCTACCCAGTACTTCTCATTTTGATACTGCACCTAACATTCCTAATGTTAGTCTCAGTTATAGAATTATAGCTTATAGAAAACCAAAGTGAATTTGTTGCTTTTTAATTATCAGCATCATGTACTTTGAAGTGTATGGGTTTTTTTACCTCTGTGCTGATCCAGCTGAGGTACAAACTGCTGAAGCCCCTAGCTACAATGTCAGCTCTTCAGTTCGTGCAGCAGCAACTTGCTCCCCTCCCTCAGAAGCCCCCTTCTCATGGCGTAGACAAGGATCATGACAGTCTTTAGGCTGCCAGTACCTAAAAATCCCCTGGCTGGGCTACAATGGATTTCTGTGTTTTCATAGCCACAGAAAACACAGCAAGAATTTTTTTTCTCCCATCTCCTGTGCTATGTAAAATGTTAATCTGACATATGACTGTAATTAGTAAGTACCTGGTAGTGAGGGAAAGGCAGATAGCCAAGTGATAAAGGGTTCATTAACTAGACGTGTCTAATTATTATCTTCGCATGCACAGCCTGCCAAGGAATTCAGACAAGTACAGTACACTAGAAATGACAGGTATTAAAACTTCCTGTGGCATCTTGTACTTCTAGAGGCTGGAAAAATGTTGCAGGGTGCATGGTGCAAGCAGTTCTGTGAGAGTAGAGACTACAAGTGATGCTCATGGCAGTGATTCCTCCAAGGATATCCAGCCTTCCAGCTGCTGTCTTATTCTGATGGTCTTGCTAGTTGTTGCTTGGTGGGTATTACTTGATTAGTGCCCAGTAATTAGCTAACACACTTGTAGAACTTTCACAAAAGGATTAGGGGACTCAAACAGCTAAGCAAATTGACTTCTTTTAGCATACCAATAACATAGCACTTTTAACAATGAACATATGGAGCGTCTAGGTATAAACGTGGTGATTCTGCTTGGTTTTTCAGACTTCTGTTTTTAAGGCAAATGTATAAGACTAAACATGGAGAGGGGTGTGAGTAGGTAAGACTAAGTCCTAAAACAAACGTCTTTATTTCTTAGGATACTTGAGAATCAGATTAAATCACTTCACAGTGTCTTGCTAGGTAGATGGCTTTTGTTATCTTGAGAAGGGAAAAATGAAGAAGTATTTACGGCTTTCTTTTTTCTTACTCTGGACTATATAGACATATTTAGCATATTTAAGTTGCATCTTTGTGCTGACAAATAGCAGCAAAGATTTTTCAGGAAGATGTGATTAGGTAGCTTAACATAATTTCAGTACAGCGTTAATGAAGGTTGCTTACACTTAAGAGTAAAACTACATGTGTGGTCTATGAACATGTGTTTGATTTATGTAGCCAGAATGAACGGACACACTTCCCTGTGCGCCTCTGGCTGTAACTGTTCTGCTTTTCAGTTCTAAAGTCGGTGAGATTAGCGGGAGGTATGATCTTTTCCATCTGCGGCTGAGGAACAGTGTATGCTCCAAATAATCTCAAATACAAGCAGCTTATGTTGGGGTCAGTAAAAAACCCTAGGGTAAGAGTGGGCAGGGAAGCAGGTAAGAGACAGATCACTGATCCCTGAAACATGCTCTCCTTGGGATATAATGCTGTGGTATATGCACTGATATGTTGGCCAGCCTCTATCAGCTCCCATCTTTATATTGTGAAAAGTAATACTCCAAATGCATATAGAAAAGGTTCTTGCACCTTCTAGTACTTAGCAAGGGCAAGATGTGCTCTTAAGAAGTTCAGAATAAATATCCAGTCATGATACTTAAGATGCTGAATTGATGTTGATCTAAGCCAAAGGCCTAATTTGTTGTGCTGTCAGACCAGCTGAATGTGCTGTCCTGTGTAGTAGAAGGATGGTAGTAAGTATCCAAGATAATGACCTCTAAGTTTTCAAAAGAAAAAGCATCAATTTGCCAAGCAATATTGTATACTGGTGTAAATCTGTGTCTGCATACCTACATTGCACACATGCACGCGCAGTGAAAGCTTAATGACGATAATCTGAGGAGCAACTTTAAAGAAAAAAAGGCAGAGTTCTATGTGAAAAATGCATGTGCCTCAGCTGAATAAAAAAATTCTGTCTCACTGGGTGAATTTGACAGTCCTTTGCACAATGGTAATGATGTAAACTTCATTGCAATGAATTGATATGAATGTTCTAGGTGTTACTGTATTACTAAAGCCAGGAGATGGGTGTTCCTTTTTTTACACTGGCCTCAGTAGGATTTATTGCAAAGGCTAAGGGAAGTGCTGATGTCAGCCTGCTTCATGAATGCCGCTGGGAAGAAGATTCAGAGTTTTCCAAGTGATTCATAGATGTCTTATGGCTGGAGATTACTATGGGGGTGTCAGTCATTTAACTTCTCCCTTGGAGAGTGCTGCTTACTCCTGTGTTCCACCAGCCCTCAAAGGTCGTCTCCTTGCCCTTCTGCCTCTGCAGTAAACTTAAAGATGTGAATTGCTTTTCCTCCTATAACATTCCTTGGATATTGTCGTAATGTGTTAGTGTTGCTTGCTCTTTTTGTTTTTTTACCCTTTCCACCTTTTCTGCTGCTTCTTTCCCGTAAATGATTTAAAAGTGTGTTCTTCCTTGTCATAACTGTCCATTTGTAAGCTCCAAAGATGTCTTTATAGACATACTGGAGCATAAGATGAGACACTGTACCTTATTTCAAATTCAAATATTGCTTTAAGCTTGGAAACTGGAGAGACTTTTAAAAAAAAAAAAAAAGAAACCCAAACCCTTAAGATTTTCAGGTCACAGGTCTTTCCTTTTTTTCTTTAGCTTCCACTGCTATCACATGCTTTACAAGAGGACTTGACCTTAGAAAGGAGATGGAAGATGTCCTTTGCCCAGCAGACTGTCCTCTATGGCAATTTTATGTCTTTGGGGACAGAGTTTATGCCTCTCTTTCCAGTGTCTGCGGAGCTGCCATACACAGGTAAGTCAAATGATTTCTAGGTGATGTGTTAAGCAAGTTTATACAGTCTTGCCACACTTTTAAATCTTATCATTTTGATGCCATCATAATAAAGATCTTTCTGGACTTCAGGAGACATATTAACTCAATAGGAATGTCATTAGAAGAAGAGAGAACAAGGAAGAAAAAAAAGGCTGGGTGGTTTGCAAGTTACCTGAGTTATGTTTAAGCTTATTCCTGAAAACCACTTCAACTTTCTCTGAAATGGCACAGCAGCAGACAGACTTTCACTGTAAGATTACTTATCTGTCACTGGTAGATATGGAAGGATACAGTGTAAATAGTAACTAATAGGAGAATAAAAGCAGATTCACTTTCTGACTCTACATTTACATGACACTTTTTCCTGAAATTGTTGAAATCAGTTTAAGCTCCTGTGCCAACAGACCTACCTGTGGTTTGGCTGAATGTGGTCCATAGACTATTACTTTTAATCAGTGTTATGGGTTTTTTATTATGGCATTTCTCTTCCGACAGTTGCTTGCTGGGTGTTAGTCTACTTAATGATCTCTTAATTAGACAGTATCTAGCTGAATTCACTTCTGTATCAAATGGAAAACTAAAGGCTAAGAAAAATATCCAGATAATCCCTGTTAAATAGATGTCATTAGAAAAGGAGTAATAATTCTCCAGGGGAAGGAAAAGAGGCTGGCAGATACTGTACTGAGGTTATCTGGGGTTTTTTGGGGTTGGGGATTTTTTGAGGAAGGACAAAAAATTATTTGCGAAGTAAATTTGCTCTTGGATCAATTTTTAACATGGAAATATTGGAAAAACCAGTGGGAGACAGTGAGATATCTATTTCAGATGCCTGTGGAAGCCGGACTGATTCATGACTGTCAGTCTACAGGGAGTTTCAGGCTTTGATTTTTTAATACTTTGAGAAAGCTTTTGGTTATTAAAGGAGGATTTTTACCTTCACCTATTAACTGGCTGTACAACGCGGTACTTGTTCACTTAGACCTTTCACAATATGCTTCCCACCACAAAGTAGATTTGAAACTTTGTAAGGTGTTAGCACTCTTAAGATAGGACTTGACACTTCCGCAACAGAAATTTGGATTAGACACAAACTAGAAATTTGGATTAACAATAAGGACAGAGACTAGATGGCCTGGGATATTATAGCAACTGCAATAGGCAGTGCAGTTTCCAAAAACAGATAGGCATCCATCTGTCTAGAATGACTAGATAACTATAATTGATCCTATCTTGAAGCAAAAGTCCAGACTAGATCATCCTGCCCGAATTTACCCTAATTTCTGGGAATTCCATAATTAAATATTATGAATATTTTTAAAAGTAAGACTCCTTCATGCATATAATCTAAATTACTTGGGTTTCAAGAGGTCCCTTGACACAAGTCATTATGCTGAGGTATCATACTATATTACAGAGACCTTTTTTAATGTCCTATTCCTATGAATGAGATTTAACGCTTGTGGATTACAACATAAATTATCCAAAATCCCTTTGAGCATCACTGAACTTCTTAAAACTACTTTTATTTAGCTTCTAGGTATATTCATGTTAACATATACATAAACTACAGTTAAACAAAAAAACACACCATCTAATTATATTTGTATATTCCAGGTAAGACTACTGCTGCCCTTGCAGAAAGGCTGAAACTGTTTCACTTAAGCTTTTAAGAATAAAGTGTTTAAGAGAAATGGGGGAATAGTTTCAATCTTTTTTTATCTCCAAGCAACAGAAAGAAAGTCTTTCAGAATATACTGATGGTGACGCTGAATTCTGCTATCAGTACTTTTGATTTAAAAAAAACTACCTAAAATTTTACAGAGAAATAAATGATTAGAAGATAAAGGAGGAAAATAAAAGGGGTTTTGAGTTAACATTCATTGCTTGATACTTTAAATGCCATAAAATATATACTAAGAATTTTAAATAATATTTAGGGGGCTATCATTACTATCCAGAAACTTATTTAAATGTGTCAAATAAAATCCTATAAGTTTTAACAATACTTCAAAAATTCAGGCTAGTTTTATAGTATTTAAACTCCAAAGTAAACTAAAATGAACTATTTTTTAAAATTGAATTTAATGAGGGATCTTGAGTAGAAACTTGAACTTCTCAAATGCTATAAAGGAGACTAACAGGTAAGGTACTATAGGGGCAGCTAGAAAGAACTTGGGAGGTATTGTGGGGGTCTATGTGTGTTTGTTTTTAAAGCTTAAGAGTTAGTTTCAAAGATAATTACATGTCTCCATCTTTGTTTTATTGCTAGAACAGGCTTCCTTTTGATCCTTCTGTAAAAAGAATGAATGCCTCCGTTCAGTGTGCTTTAGCTGTCTTCATGAGTGTTTAAAAAAAAAAAAAGTTAAACTACAGGTCTTCTCTTTTCCTAGTTTAGGTATATATACAAAAAGTTTGTGAAAGAATGTCTGGATCAAACGTAGGGTTTTGGTGGTTTGGTTTTTTTTAAAGGTTATATAGGAAAACAGATTTCTTCCCATTGTCTCTTTTTCTAAAACAATTTTTGTATTTAGTGATGTAGCCATTTATTTTAACATTCTATTTCTTTACTGGTTGCCAAAGATGTCGTTACTTAAAGGGGGAGGGGGGGGAAGGCCCTTGCTATCAAGGCCTTTTTCCAAGGGGATTGAAAACGTGAGTGTTTTGAAAAGTTGCAAAAGTTCCTAACCAGTTCAGCAAGGCAGTGGTCTTGAACATCCCATGCCAGTGATGACTGACTGTTAGAGAAGTCCCACCAAGAAAGCTGGTGGGGCTTGGTTCTGTCACAGCTGGGGAACACTCATACAAAAGGAGGAGGTAAAAAATGGAAGATGTAGATTTCTTTTCAAGATTTGCATATTCTTCCCCTAGATAATAAAGCACAGGCATTTATACATCACTTAGCAGCTGTTCACTGAAGTCTGTACCTTATAAACTATGTGTATTATTGTTCTCCAGCCCAGAAGCGTAGGAGTATAGAAAAACTCATATTTTTCCATAGTAAGTGCCTATATAAATTATACTAGTGAAATGTGCACCCGTTTGCAAAACCTGCATCTAACAATCTGTCTCCACAGACATCCCAAGAACAACGAGGGCTCTAATAGCAATGAAGGGATTAAAATATCCTCACCCTTTTAAACTGTGTCTTTCAGTAAGGATGTAAATTAGCAATGTTCAAGTCTTCTGAATATGATAGGCTGTAGTAAAGCACTTTGAAGAAGCAGAATGCAGGTGAAAATCTTCTATTTAGGAGAATTGCTGGTTTTTGAAGACTACCTTTAAGTTGGGGGCTGTTAGCCCTGTTGGCCTTTCATACTCAGAACACAATTTGCTATGTGAGAACATTTTGTTGGTTTTGCTGCAACTATTAGCAGCCATGAATACTAGTGCTGGTAAAAAAGGATTGATGGATGGAGGAGAGGCAATAGCTGTTTAGTTCTCAGCTAATTTCAGTGCAGGCTGCAGCATCCCACAAAAACATACAAAATGCTGCTCCTTGCTTTGTCTTGCAATGGCTAAACTCTGTACTGATGTCAAAATAGCACCAGGAAGATATTGCTAATAGGTAACCACTGTAATTTGCTGTTATAGTGATGTAACTAGATATGTGCTTTGAGAATTTTGTAAATTTCTCCCAAATAACTGAAACAACCACATCTAGTTTAAAACTAGGTATACCCCACATTACATTGCATAGTGAGTGCAACATAGCTCTGTACCTTAAGCACTGTTGAGTGCCAGGCCTGTGCCGCTACAATGGCTGTTGCTGTTATCTTATAGAAAGCACAGACAGCTATCCACCATTTCAAGAAGCATCAGTCTTGGGAGTAGTGCTTTTGATTTTTAAATGGAAAATGATGGTGTGAGCATGGGTCAGTTGCCCCCTCCACATACTCTCCAGTTTGTGTGCCAGGTCCAAACTGAGGCCTGATTCCTTAATTTTATATAAACCAAATAATGCTTATTCCTATGAGTAGTTCCATTACTGTGAGGCAATTATTAACACAAGAAAATACTATATAATGCATGTAAGGAATTTAGCAGAATTCAGCTATGAGTAATTCTGTATACTACAGATGAATAAGCTTTCTGCCTCTCTTAGTTTGTTATATTTGGCTTTTTCTCTCCTTTTATGTGTAATTATGCTCAGGAAGCAGAATATTTATTTAAAGTTCGTCTTTTTCTGGGCAGAAGAATAAAAGATTTATTTGTTGAGGGAAGAATGGAGAACCTCCTACCAGGCTGACTCTATGTAGACATGAAGAACTGAGTTAAATCTACCACTGAGTGATTAATTGGATTAATAATCAGAAGGTCAAATGAAGGACTAGGTTCTCAGCTTGTGCAGTTCTGTTCTAGTGCCAATTCCACTAAATGGAGACATAGCCCAATGTGGTAGTGTTTAGATGCTAAATAGGCATGTAAAATTTTTCCTAACTTTCCTCAATAGTCACTAGGGTAGACCCATTTCTAATTAAGTATCAGGGTCCCAGAATTCAAGTGTAACAAAAGCATATCATAGTATTACCAAGCTGGCTACAAAATGACCACAAACACAGATGATGGCCCCTGAGCTGCCCTAGTGTTTGCTAGAATATTGACAAAAAGGTTGTCTGGCCAGACGGATTTCTGAGCAGCTGTAGATCCCCTGGGAAACTTTGGTACAGTGCCTGCTTCTGCTGCTGAGCCTTCTTTCCTGCCAAAAGCAACAGGGGTGCAGAGGAGACAGAAAGAGCACAGCCTAGGGGGCCAGAGGATGCTGGTGGGAGACCCTGAGCAGCTCCGTCTCAGTGACCGCAGGCAATCGGGCAGCAGTAGGAGACTGCAGTTTGGAGAAGGGGATGATGCTCGTTAGAGCCACGGAGAAAGGTAGACAATGTGGAAGGAGTTTGGGGCAGCTGCTGATAGTGGGAAGGAAAGATGGGAATTCAGGTAATTCAGCTGTCTTAAGTCCCTGAGGATAACCGTTTTCATCCAAGGGCCCTATAGGAGATGCCAGCTGCTATCACAGCCAGCACTCTGTTAGCAACAGGAGCAGGAACTTTCAGGTCAAAATTATGCTCTTGGGTAGGATGGCAGGCCTCCATCTTTCTGCTCGCCCTTCTGTTGAAAAAGCAGATAGCCTACCTATAGACGATGAGCCTAATGATTGGCATAAAAACATACCATGTGAGTTTCTGAGTGAACATTTTGCGTCTGGACTGGTGGACTAAATCAGCTCAATATGTACTTCTAACAGCCCAGTTGCAGTGCTGCTGCCCTTGGGCTTGGGACCTTTCCTTGGCATAAAACATTTAGTCTATGTTCAAATCTATTTCTCTTAACTCTAACACTATTATACAGTAAGGGGGGGCGGGACGACAATCTTTGTCTATTTCACTGACAAAGTTTTGTTATCTTTAGACAACTTTATCTAGCTGATCCTTACCTTACACTTGGAACTAAGCCCATTTAAGGGAATAGCTACTTGGCTTCATTTCCAACATTTTTAAACAAGTCAATAGTTTATAAGCATGCTGCAAAAAGTGCTCTCTCCATCAGCCAAATCTGCCCCCACTCGTACCAATTCTAAGAAACAATGGAAAATTTACCCAGCTTTCTATTGCAAAGATTACTGACTGCAGTTACATCTATAAAGGTCATCTCCCATGGCTGAAAGAGTCTCTTTTTGGGCTAGGCATCAGTTTTGATGTGCAGGCTCCTTGAAAAACACGTTAAAATTTCACCAAAGGCAAGCCAGCCCTGCACCTCTTTTTCTGAGTGCAGATAAACAGTTCTTGCACTTCACTTTGAAGAGGTGCATGAGGCTCTAAAAAGTTTCAATCCCATCTGCTGGTTTATCTCAATTCAGATTTCTAAGTATGTTTTAGATGAAATTCCTATATTTCATAAGACCTTCCCATATCTTCTGCTGCCCTTGGCCAGTATACTTTCTTCCATGAGCTAGTGTGCAGTGAGGTACTGGATTGCTTCCTTGTGTATCTGCTTTTCTGTTTAACTTGTGTGCTTTTTTTGAGTGAAAAATACCATTTAGGTATAAATTATGATTTGTTATTAGCAGTGAAACTAGGCAAGAGAATGGACTGACAGCTTTATATAAAAAAAGTTGCCATCAAGCAGCCCCAGCAGTAGCACAAAACATAGTGAGTAAGGAAGTGAAAGCTGTTCCTGGAAAATCTGCAGTTCCAGTTTAATCAAAACAGCCATGGCATGCAAGTCAATTGCACAGGAGCAGAGAAGGGTGGTGGAAATCAAAGCAGATTGTAATGGTGTAAATCATTCTGAGGAAATGCATAAGCATTTCTTCACTGTTTAAATTCCACTGCAGATCGACACAGGATGAATCTCACTTTTAAAGTCAATCATAAAAGATTGCGGAAAGGAATTTGCCAATCTGAGTCCGAATGCAAAGGCAGACTGACAATATGGTTTATTCCACTTCAGCTTATAGGAGCATACACTCTGAGTAAACTTGCTGGAAGAAATATCCCAAGTAAAATCAATGAGATTGTAAAAGATGTTGAAAGTTGTTAATTTACCTATAGAACAAAATGGCAATAAAAGAGGATCAACTTTCATACAGATGTAGTTCATGTTCTATTCACACCTAATATCAGCCCCCCATCTGCACCCCCACACCTACCCCCTGCCCCGAATGATTACATGGAAATCAAAATTAAAAGGCCAATATTCAAAAGTGGTCACACTGTGACTGAAATAAGCTGAAATCATTGCTTCCAGGAATAATTCTTAGGCTGATCTTTCAGTATGAAAGTGTTCTTGAATTTAATTCAGCCAGTACTCAAAGTTGCAAGTCCACAACAAAGGAAGGGGAAAGAGATACTAAGTTCTTCTTGGGAGCTAACTTGGGCATAGATCAGGTACGCTGATGCAAGCCCAAAGTAGCTTCATTAAAATTGCAAGTATAAACTTAGACTAGGAACTGTTCCAATTAAATAAAATATATTCTATTTCTGACGCATATTTCCTTATCCATTAAGACTGAAATGCTAGTGAAGGCCTGAATGCCAAAGAGAACCAGGTACTGGAGAAGAAAAATATGTTCTAATTAGACTGAAATGTTCTAAGTACATTAATGTGTTATTTTTCCCAAAGCTAATTTTGCCTTACTAAATTTTCCTGTTCTTTAAAAACAACCAGTTAGAGGCTCTGGTATGACTTTTCTGTCACTGTTTTTCGAAGAAGTGTAAAGTGCTGTGTGTATGTGCCAACTTTATAATCTGATTTTAAACTCATTCAGGCTAACTTTACTAAAGCTCCTCTGTCTAGATACTGTATACAGTATTCCTGGATGAGAAAATATCTGTATATTTTGAAACTACTATCATAATCTTCCAAGCTACAAGAATTAAATATATATATAACCACAGTTCAATTTAGAAACGCAAATCATGTCCAGGAATGAGGAATGTACTTTAACAGCAGTCCACAACGACATTTAAATGGAAGCTGCCTTTGCCACAGCTACCCAGTGCTCATATTACTAGAAGTATATGCAAGATTTTCTAAACTCCAGTCTTGATTATTCTACTTTCACAATGTTTTAAATCAGATTAGGCGGGGATCTCTTTTCAAGCAGGAAGCCAAACAGATAAAAAAAATAAACCCAAAGGTGCACATTGCTGTGTTTAGTCTTGAAATGGTCATTTTGTCTCCCACAGTACTGTACCTGCCTGAGTACTACAAAGCATCAACCTCTTACTCCCTCTTAGAGAAGCTCAATGTTGAATTTTGGCCTCTAAAAATAGTAACCATTCTTTCAGTAGCACATAAAAAGAGATCTGAACAGTTCTGGTGCCTATTCTTGTCACTTGGGGTATCCAAATACAGCCAACCACAACAGCCTCTCTTCCTGCAAAAACAGTGAAGTTCTCTCTGGGCTGATTTTAACCCTGCACTTTCCTAAATGCATAAATCTATTGTCCTGCTGGGTGTTCACACGATCATCATCCCATAAGCATCAGCGAGCTTTTCAAAGTAGCTGTTCCTTTATTTGTCTCAGATGGCAGGACAGATGTGGTAGACAATCTCAAAATCTGTTCTTTGAGTCATGAAATGAAACTCAACAAGGGAAAAATGACTGTGGCCTTCTCTAAGAACTAGACTATGACCTCTAAAAACTTGCCTAGGGTCTGGGTGCTTTAGGTTCAACTCAGAAGTTTTGGGAAACTTCCTCCATAGATTTTGTTACAAGCTTTCGTGTCATTTCTCCGTTTCTGAACTGACCCTTCTAGTAAGACATTAAGGACTATAATAGTCTTATAATACTGAATATGACTTTGCAAGATATTCTGATCAGTAAGCTTCTTGGTATTTGTTCTGAATTTATTTTTTTAATTAATCCATTATAACTGTATATTAAGGATGCATTGCAGTGTGCTTAAACTAAGGAAGATAGCTATGACTTGTTAAATATTACCTAACTATTCCAAACTCTGAAGCTGCAATTTGGTATGTTACTCTAAATCTCTGTCAGTGAAAATGACACAGTTAAACTGCATCTACTGTTGATATATTATTTCCAAGTCCAGACTGAAAGCAATCTGGAATCTTCCATGGATTGAGTTATTAACTTGCATTTATTTATTTCATTCATTTCAGATTTCACATTTAATGTTCATTACAGGCGAATAAGAAGAATAAGATGCTTTAGGCTCTGTTCTTATAATTATCAGTAATCTGATGGCTGCTATCAATAATGTCTATCATTTCTGACTTCAGTCTGTAGTTGCATAACAAGATATCCTACATATCCATTACCACTATGAACAGAAATTTTTCTTCCCAGTTTTCTTAGTTTTGGTCATTTTGTACTTAAGTATACTGAATTTTGTTTCAGTCACAAATATTCATGAGGCATAATGAGCTCAAATACATTTTGCTGAAGCTCTTTCCTTTAGGAATTGATATGTCATTGAAACATGACTCTCTGTGTCTAGTCTGAACACTGCCAGAACTTTAGAATTTCCTGGCCTTTTTTTTCTAAGTCTATGTGGTTCTCTGCAGAATAGTTTCTTTTAAAAGTCTTTTCAGCAATTTATAGTTTGTTTTAGCCTGAACACAATGACCTGCCTATATGGCATCTTTTTCAGGAGGCTAGTGTCCAATGTACTAATGATGGTAAATTGTATTGCATTTTCTTGTGATTAAAATGTCTGATTTCTAACAATTCTTTTTGTGTCTCAGCGGGGTGATCACCAATGCAGGAGGAGCTGTAAGGGTACAGACTCTCCCAGGACAGGAAAACTACCCTGCTGTAAATGCCAATGGGATCCAGTCTCAGGTGCTCACTAGATGGGCTTCGTCTTTCTCAGTGACTCGTAGGTGGACCACACTTATTATTTTGCAAACTCTTTTTGAAATATTAACAGTCTAGGAAACTGCTTCAGTGCTCCTGTATGCATAAACAAATGTGAATGCTATCTGAAGTGTAGTAACAAAAGTTTTCACTTCTAACTCATTTTATTTTCCTTTTTGGCACAATTACCTTAAAATACTCTTCCAGCTAGACTAGCTAGTCTGTAGCAGAAGCTGATACATAAAAATGGATCACAGTTAATTACAATGTAATGACATGACAGCAGGCAGTTGACAGTGCAGTTCCATGATGGTTTAAACTGGTCTAAGACAGTGCTTTGATCCTGCTATTGCAGTCCTGTCCTGTCCTACCGCTTCCAGCCATACAGTTTTATCCCTTCTCTCCCCCTGCCTGCCGTTATGCAGGCAGTAGCAATTGTCAGGCCCTTCAAAGAGCTTGTGCAGCATTCCCTGCAAACAGAACACTGACCCTCCAAAAATAGGAATAATGTCAACTTAGATGTGACGTGGTCATTGAGCTACAGTGTGACATAGTGGTTTTTTTCAGAAGTTTTTTGTCCACATAGTTGAGATACTGTCCCTGATTGCAAACCAGTTATCGTACCCTGCCACTTGGGTGAGGTTAAACCACCCTCATAAAAATGTATAAAGCCTAGTGGTTATATATGTTGTTGTGGTTTCAAAAATATTAAAAAATATATTCAAAAATATTAAAGTGTAAAGTGTATGTGTTTTCTGGTATATTCTCTCAAAGTTTGGGAAACAAATCTCTCTAATGTATTCTTATTGTTTACATAGCTAAAATTCAACCTACTATCTCTAAGATACTAGTAATCTAAGATACTAGTAATTGTTGTATAGTGTACATTGCAAATTAATAGCTAAGAACTTGGAATTACAGAGGCTTTTGGTGAGGTTGTAAGTGAAATCCACTCCTCCAGACCAAGTCCTGAATGTATCTGCTAGAAATAATGTCTGCTATAGTTCAAAAACTCTCATCAATTAATTATGCTGTAATTACTCATCAGCTGCTCTTGTTTCAAATGCAGAAGCTCAAAGGAGAAGTTTATTACCTGTAAAACAAGGAGTGTTTTACATATGGATTTTTACTGCAAAGATTTGTCTAGGCCCACGTCATATTCCAAGAGTAGCTAATGACAGATGATGAAGAAAGGTTGTAATTTCATCTAAATATATGGAAATACAGTAAATTTATTCTTCCAATATTTTAACAGGTACCAAGAACGCAGCGCTTGAAGCAGTTGGGCGAGCGGTGTCAACAGCACGTCCTTCTACAGGTACAAGATCTCTGCGCAAGGGAAGCCTCCTGTGATAAGATGTGCTACAGCGCGTGAATCCCTGACTAAAATGCTGTGTTTCGTAGGATTTGTTTATTTTTAAAGAAGAAAATACATACAATACCTGTTCTTGCAGTATATCTTTCATCAGCAAAAAGAGGAATAATTTGTAATCGAGGAGATTGATTCTGACTTCAGTAGTGTTCATGTAAATTAAGAAAAACTCGAATGAATTTAGAACAGAAGGGAAGGAAAGAGTTCATGAACTCATGCAATATTCATTCCTCATAAGCAACAAAGGCAGACAATCCGTTCCCTCTTACAGAACTACTCAACAGCTGAGTGCTGTCAGGACTTAAATAGCAGAAATTTAGATGTTATGTTCATTTCTCCACAGAAAATGCTGCCAGTAAAAGGCTGGATCAGTTTTTGTGGAGGTTAGTGGTGTATAAATACTGGATTTGGATCTTGTTTGTGACTAGACCCTTTGCTTTACAGTTGAAGTCACAGTTTGCTTCCAAACCATTAAAAGTGTGCACTGTACAGCAGGATTGCTAACTGAGAAATGGTAGCACTTGGGATGGTGAGCTACAGCAATCCACCCAGCTTTCTACGTTTCAGTGATCAGCTAGGCAGGTGTAGAAAGGAAGGTTAAACTGTTTCATTTGAAAAAGAGTATTCTCTAAGGAGCAAAGCAGCAGTAGTACAAATTTAATAATTAAACTGATTGACAGTTCTTACTGCAGATAGGTTGCAATGTAATTCTTAGAGTCTGAGCTTTTTCTGGTTCACTTTTGGCTGTTCGTCTTATTGTTTTTAAATGATCCATGCTGTTTCCTTCATTGAAGGTAAAAGACCTAAGAAGCCACTCGATAAAAAGACTGGAAACAAAGGTAGGAACCCACATATTTAACTTTTGCAAAGCAAAATCCTAATGTTTATTTGGTGTTAAGTAAGTCTAATTATTTTGGATGTTCACAGACTGTAAAGCTGATATTGCGTTTCTCATTGATGGAAGTTACAACATCGGCCAACGTAGATTTAATTTGCAGAAGAACTTTGTTGGAAAAGTAGCTGTGATGTTGGGAATTGGAACGGAAGGGCCTCACGTTGGAGTTGTACAAGCCAGGTAAGAACGGATCTAGACAAAACATAACTGATTAATAAGAGAAAAAAATTAATATATCACTCCCTATTTTTGCAGAATAGTATTTGCTCAATAATGGCAAATGAATAGCAAGAGAAAGCAAATTCTTTCTAGTGGTAGTATTGTTTGCTCTATGCAACTCTGAGATGTCCATGTGAGAAGGCATGAAAAATCTGATCATCTTCTGCCTCTGTGATACTTGATATTTGGATAGAGAGAGCAGGCAGACTTTTCACAGCCCCTCTGCTACTGACAGTTTTGTAGCTCATCTTAGTAAAACAGCAGAAAGCATTCTGCAAAGGAGAGATGGCTCTCTCAAAATTCTAGTCAGAAATGGCTATGTACATGTACAAAACAAAAAACTGCTCTTGCCAACCTGTAGGTTACTACAGCTAATAGTTTCAAATTGTAAATGGTCACTTTATTTTAAGACTTCATACTACGATGCATGTTTGCAGGCTGCAAAACAGTCTGAAAGCCACGGCAACATCCAACATGTCGGCAAAAGGTTTTTTGGAGCCACTGCTCAGTTTGCTAGTACTCAGCAGTAGCAGCTTTCTACGGCTTACCCACTTTGGCTACCGCTTCTGGAGTAAAGGAAGCACAAAGAAGCCTTTAACTCTCTTATTCTAAGACAACGAAACATCTGTTAGATTAACACAGGGTTTTTCTATTGCATTTTTCATCATTTCGTCTGTTCCTCTCCCCCGCCTTTAGACAATTGCAGAGTAGATATCTGCATCTGATTTAATGACCTAGACTTGCTTTTATAGTCACGAGAAAGAATGTCCACGTTCACAGCACAAACCATCTGAACCGCGTGAGATGCCTCTTTTAGGATGTGATGAGTTCCATCCTGAAAAATCCAGTCTATCCACAGTAGACATCAGAATCTAGGGGAAATGAGCCTCACTCTTGCTGTCCTGTGTTTAAATAATATAATGTGGGGAGAAATTCCTGGAGAAACTGAGTAATCTGTTCAGCACCTTGAACATTCAGCTCTTCATTAGAAATTAATCTTACAAGCAATAACCTTTATATCTCAAAGTGTACCATTTTAACAGTTATTATGCCATAAGATTCAGCACTGCAGACCAACTCTGCTTGGCACAGGGGTTCAGTCTAGTGATTCTGATGCAGGATCAGGCCATTTATTCATAGCAGCAGCTCTTTGACCTGCACGTGTTTTTCTTTCTACTCTTCACATGACAAATTTGTTTCCTACTATAAAACAAAAGTGAAATCTGTAAACTCAGTGTAGCTAAAATCTTTCATTTCTTAAATGGACTCAGTAGCTAATGTACCTTAAAACTTCTCAAATTAAATAACTCAAACTGTTTGCATTTCATAGGAATTTTTAAAAAACAAGGTATTTCTCATACAAATAGTGGAAAACCTGCCAATTTTTAATTACACAAACATACTTAGTTTAATATCTGTCATGTTCTAAATTTTCTCCTATATATTTTCAATCTAATGTTTTCAGCTGCTTGATAAGCATAAGAATCAATCTGTTCTTAATTTACCCACCCAGCTAAATAATTCCTCTTGCTAAGGATTGTGAGAATTGTTAAGTGAGGATCATACTTTTATTTTAGGAATTAAAAATTTAAAGAAGAGTGTATATTACCAAGAACAAAATGATTCAAAGTGTATTTTAGCTTGCTAATGCCCCAGTGGTATGAAAAGTGAACTACATACTTTATTACTCTGTTTTATATTTCTACAGTGAACATCCGAGAATTGAATTCTATCTGAAAAACTTCACTGCTGCAAAAGAAGTTTTGTTTGCCATAAAGGAACTAGGGTTCAGAGGAGGCAATTCTAATACAGGTGAGTTCATACCTCCATGCGAATAGAAATTATTTATTTACATTTCCAAATACATATTTATTTTAGTATATATAAGTACACATATATATATACACACACACACACACACACTGAAGTTCTTAAAATTCAGTTAGGCAAGAAAGTGTTTTAAATGCCACGCTTATCTTAGTCAGGTTCAACATTTCCCAATAGAACATTGCCACATCTTCCATCTCATTTCCAGATGTTAGGGCTGCTTATTACACATTTAATTAGAGTAGATGTACAAACATAACTTCCTGCATTTAAGCAGTAATCAACTTTTCACTTGTAACAGAATGATATCTTGAGACAAATTCATATCTAAAAGGCTTAGCATTTCATTCTTGTTAGGTTGCTAATTAAAGAGTAATTAGTAGTAAGTAGTTGTGAAAAGATGTTTGCCAAATGAGGAAACTGAGCTTTCCAAACGTATTGCATTTCACAAGTTAATTTTTAAGTAGCTCCTCAACTTTCTTCCTTCCAGTTCATTTGGCAGGCACTAATGTATCTACTTCTTAATATGAAATGTTGATGGTTTCTTCCTCAGCTTTATCTGTGGGGTTTTTTGTGTGTGTGTGGGTGGCTTGGTTTTGGGTTTTTTTGTTTTGTTTTGTTTTTAACTTATGAGTGGCTCAAGCTTCGTTATTATGAAATTTCCTGGGACACTATTTTGCTTTTACACTGGGTTAGACGTGTAACCATAACCAAAATGCAGCACAACGGTATCAAAATGTAATTGCATTATTTCTTTGTATTCTTTTTCTGTTCAAAACTAGGGAAGGCTTTGAAGCACACAGCTCAGAAATTCTTCTCTTTAGAAAATGGAGCACGCAAAGGAATTCCCAAGATCATTGTAGTGTTCCTAGATGGCTGGCCCTCAGATGATATAGAAGAAGCTGGCATAGTGGCCAGAGAATTTGGAGTCAATGTATTCATTGTATCTGTAGCGAAACCCACAACAGAGGAGCTGGGAATGGTACAAGACATTGGTTTTGTTGACAAAGTAAGAAAGAATATCATTATATGTTTTTCAGTCATGGGTATGATTCTAGAGAATTTACTTCATGCTAAAATCTTAATGAACTAATGCTTTTATATATATGTGTGTATATATATAAATAAAAAATTAAAATATTCTCTCAAAAACACCAGTGAAGCTATCCCTGCTTATAAGTGATTTAAAGAATATCACTAGGAAGCCTAAAGAAACACCGGGTTTTTTCCTGCTGAAGGGGGATACACAAAGGTACTGAAGTGCTATCACTGTCCTCCCAGTTCAGACTCTTAGCCAGGCTGCAGCTCCTGGACTTTATAATTAAATGAAGATTCTCAGAGTAGGAGTTTCTCCTATTGTAGTTATGGTTAAATGTGTCAAAGGAAATGAAACACAGATATGATATCTCTTATCCTGAAATGGCAGACAGAGGCATATCTTTCAGTACCTGAGTTATGGAGGATTATTTACTTACTTTCACTACAAAGAGGACAGGAAAGATTGAAAAATATGTGCAAACCATTCATCTTGGATGGAGAGTTCTGGATATTGGTCAAGATGAGTTAGAGTAGGAATTCAAAGACAGATCTACTCTCACATGAGCTTTCTAATCACTAGGTCTTTACTTACTCTCCAGAGAGAAAAGAGGTTTTAGATGTTTAATTTCAGCAGAAAATTCACAGCTCAGAGCATAAGCAGAATGAAGCACTACAGCTCTGCTGCTTCCAGGCACAAGATAACTTGCTACCTACCCCGGTGTTATTGCAGGCAGGTCCAACTCTTATATACTCATAGATGCAGAAAGACATGACCTCAGGTGACTGGGCCCTGCCCTCCCCTCCCTTTCTGCATTTTGATCTTAGTCAGATTAGTTATCACCTTGGAGAGCTGATTTTAAATTTAACCCCTTTCTCAATTACATTGCACTTTACATGCATCCTATAGCAGCCAGGGAAAAAAGAACTTTTACTTTGAATGACCTGGAGCTATATTTTGACCAAACTGTATGTCTGTGTTTATGAGACATCATAGATTTAAAAAAAATAAAGTGCTTACCAAGTTAAAAGGGAGAACACAGAAGCGTAATTTTCAGTGGATAAGCAAAAATATGGAACTTTCAATCCTTTGTATATTCAGTAGCCATGACTTAGTTCATTTTCAAAAAACATAATTTCCAGTTATTATAATTCTTACGAATAAAGTGAAATTATTTGAAATTACCAGAGGTCGGGGGGCAGGGTTGACTTTATTATGGGATAAAATCAGGTATATTATAGCTTTCACTGACTTCAACTTGCAGATATTTGTCCTCAATTTCTTTACAAACAAACAAGCAAACCCCACCCCCCCCCACCCCCCCCCCGCAAACTCCCACCATCAGGCTCCATTTCTAACCTACCTTTGAAAGAAAATCACATAGACGTCTGATTATTATCCATACAGTTGCTGTATCAGTATTCACTGCTTGACTTTTTGTTTTCAAACAGGCTGTCTGTCGAAACAACGGCTTCTTCTCTTACCAAGTGCCCACCTGGTTTGGTACTACCAAATACGTGAAACCTCTTGTCCAAAAATTGTGTTCACATGAGCAGATGTTGTGTAGCAAGACATGCTACAATTCCGTCAACATCGGTTTCTTGATAGATGGTTCCAGCAGCATTGGAGAAAGCAACTTCCGCCTTGTGCTGGAATTCATCAGCAACATTGCAAAGGCTTTTGAGATCTCTGACATTGGTTCCAAGATTGCAGCTGTGCAGTTCACATACGATCAGCACACCGAGTTCAGCTTCACAGACTACACCACAAAAGAAAAGGTCCTCTCGGCTATCCGGAACATTCACTACATGAGTGGTGGCACTGCTACTGGTGATGCCATTTCTTTCACAACCAGAAATGTGTTTGGGCCAATGAGAGATGGACCTAACAAAAATTTCCTCGTTGTTTTGACTGATGGTCAGTCTTACGATGATGTTAGAGGACCTGCTGCTGCTGCACAAAAAGCAGGTAAATGATGTATCTTTAAAAGCGGTGGAAGTTGATTCACCCTATTTCTGATGTATTGTAAATGTTAAGATTTTAAAGTTTGCAAATACAGCCCCAGTGAGCAAATCAAGTATCGTACCTGTTTTAAACTCAGCAAAATGTAAACCCCAAGGAACTGTTTTCCTTTAGGATAAGAAAAACAGTGCTATAGAGCCAGGTATGAGTAGACTCACTCATGGCAGCTTAGTGAAAAACATACACCCAGTCTTATTTCCCTGAACAGGAGAGAAATTTGTAGATTAAAAATAAAGAGCCAAGTAGTGAAGCTCCAATCAGCAGTGCCATCCAATACAGCATGACTCCTGGCTGTCCATCATCATCTAGGAAGGAAACAAGCTGTTTTGGCCAAAAAGCTTATTGGGCTGCTGACTCTTGAAAGCACTAAGCATACACAAGGGATCCAAATTTATATTCAAAATCATTTTATGCAGTGTTACTTGTGTTTCAAGACTGATATTGTAACTGCTACGTTCATATGTGTCACTACAAAAACAACTAAAATGCCAGCTCGTAAGATACCCCACATTTCCTTCAGGAGTTTTACTGAGACAAATATTCTAATTCCTGATATTTTGTGGCAAAATCTAATCATCTTTGACAGACTGCAGGTATTGAAACATGCTTTTCTGATCCAGATTAATTCATGGATGTAGAAATGGCTGTTTTTCTTGTATCCATAGGCAAAATGGTCTTAACTTTTTTTTTTTTTTCTTATTGTAGGAATAACAGTCTTCTCTGTTGGTGTTGCCTGGGCACCTCTGGATGATCTGAAAGACATGGCTTCTGAACCAAGAGAATCTCATACTTTCTTCACTAGGGAGTTCACAGGATTGGAGCAGATGGTTCCTGATATTATCAGAGGCATCTGTAAAGATTTTTTGGACTCCAGGCAATAAAGCAAAAATCTGCTGTTGGATACTACTTTGAAACTAAAAATCATGAAAATCAAATGGTCCTTCTAAAGTACAGATGTTTTCTTCTTATGTATGCTATCATAATGCAAGGGAAGAAGGAGGCTACTTTTTGCTTCTGTAGTCAGTCAAGGATTCTTGTGAGCTTGTTAGAAGTTGTACTTAATACTGGAATGCAGAATTTGGCCAACATCTATTATTTTCAATAAGTATATAGTATCCCCAAGTTTAAAGCTATGCATATCATGCACTTAAGGCTATCAGATATCAGCAGAGAAAACCATACAGCTCTGAACTTTTTGCTGTCACTGGCTAGATGTCTTCTTACAAGTTAAGAATAATGTAATTTTAAATACACGGTACTATCTTCTGTAAGCCTTCTGTAGCTTACGATTCTGTATCTTTTCCAGGAGTTCTGCTGATAGCATAAAGTACTTTCAGTGCTCCAGTTGCACAACATCTCCTATTGCCAGGCAGTTTAAGAAAAGGTATGACAGATTGTAGCTAAACAGTCTATTTTTACTAGTTGAGGTTTTGCTGTTGTGACCGATACTGCCATCTGGTTGGCAAAGTTTACATCAAAGGACACAACTTCTACCCACAGATCTCTGTGGATCTATGTTGTTTGATTCTTTTGGCACAGATTTTGAAAGGTATTTAAGGCACAGTAGTTCGAGGATCTGGATCCTAACATATTAGCTGATACTACTGCTTCCTACACCACTGAAGTCAACAGTGATATTCCTAATGTATCTGATAACTGGATTTTTTCCTGTCTACTGCCTTGTAGTGTCTTGATTTTCAAAGTTGTTATTGGCTGAACAGTTAGAGACAGGAATCTTGGGCAGATTAAATTAGACCACACTGGGAACTGAAATCATTCAAATCCAAAGGTGTCTCAAACCTTGAAACCTAGCTGATTTATATCAGATTACATTGTTAGAAAAGAAGAGAGTAGGTAGACATGTAGTGGGATTCAGTAGCTCACAGAATAAGAACTTTCTGATGCTAGTTAAAAAAAAACATCTTTAAAGATATGAGATTCGCTGAAGATGAAAAAATAGTTTCCTTGAAAAAAAGGCTTTAATTTGATTACATACCTAGTGACATGTTGATATATTTATACCTACATGCATGTAGTTAAAATGATGCAGTATTCACTGAGTTATTCCAGATTCCTGGTGTCAATAACAGACTTCAAGTATTCTTTAGAAAATAAAAGGTTTTTGCAAGTAAAATATATAGTAGAAAACAAACCAGCACTTTCCCTATCACTCTAGGGTTTCCCTCCCGCACCGTTACTGATCGTAAAATTCATAGTAGTTGTGGAGTGGCACAGAAGGGATTGTATTCATCAGGCTTTTGTTGTGCATTTTTTAATAACTTATGACTGGCTATATATTACACTAAACATGAATGGAAAGATGCTTTGTATTTTTCTATTAATTGTTATCCTTAATTTTGTTATATGTTTATAGATAAGAGTATTCAGCTATTGCTGTATAAATTCATATGCAATATCAACTTTGTGCAAAAGTTTAATTCATTTAGTTGATAAAATTTTTATAGAAATATATATTGCAAGAAAACTGGGACTGCTGCTATTTTACTATCCTGTAATATAAAAGTCTTTTTATGATGAACCTCATGTAGTATAGCTTGAGTAAGTTGCATGTGATTCTTCCTAACTGTCTGTATGATCTTAAATCCCAATTTTCAAAAGAAAAAAAAGTCCTAAATCATCTGCAAATAGCAAGGATACTATTTATACAAATATTTTAATTTGAATGAGTCAATATCAAAGTTTTAGTAATTGTTCATACTAGGTATGATGCTAGTTGAAGCTTCTGAATATAAATTGCATGCTGGCTAGTAGAAGCACATTTTCCCTCCCACTTTGTTTTTACTACTGCAAAGAAGGAGGCAGCTTTATTCATGTCATTTATTCCTTAAGGAAAAAGCAGGTCTGGATCTCTGGGACACTGAAACCTGCAGAGCTAAATGTCTAAATATTTCCATTTCACAGGAGTGGTGATGTGTTGTGGTTTAGCCCCGGTCAGCAACTAAGCACCACACAGCCTCTCGCTCACTCCCCCCACCCCTGTGGGATGGGGGAGAGAATCGGAAGGGCCAAAGTAAGAAAACTCGTGGGTTGAGATAAGAACAGTTTAATAATTAAAATAAAACAGCAATAATACTAAAATAATGAAAAGGAAAATAATGAGCGAGAGAGAGATGAAACACTGGAAGAAGAGGGAAAAAAAAAAACCAAAAAAAAAACCTAAACAACAAGTGCCGCAACCGCTCACCACCCGCCGACCGACACTGCCGGTCCCCGAGCCACAATCGCTGCCTCCCCCGGCCAATTCCCCCCAGTTAATATACTGGGCATGATGTCACATGATATGGAATACCCTTTGGCCAATTCGAATCAGCTCTCCTGGTTGTATCCCCTCCCCTCCCGGCTTCTTGTGCACCTGGCAGAGCATGGGAAGCTAGAGAGTCCTTGACTAGTGTAAACACTACCCAGCAACAACTAAAACACCAGGGTGTTATCAACATTATTTACATACCAAGTCTAAAACACAGCACTATACTAGCTACAGTGAAGAAAATCAACTATCCCAGCTAAAACCATGACATGATGACACATTACTTGCACCCTTCATAGAGCCCAATTACACTGAGGGAGCAAGTGGTGGGTACAGAAAATACTTTTTTAAATATACAAAGTTTATGCAAGCATTTGTGAGCACAGTTTTGAGCTAGAAAAAACATTGGTGGGATACAGATAAAACAATTGAGACCTGGTGAGATACTGAGCCAGGGTGGAAAGGATGTGGACTGTGCTGTAAGTAGAAGGTCAGTCTGGAGGAAGAACAGTATGGTAGAGGGTAGCAGACTTGGTTTGAAGTTCTGTTTTGGGTAAGGAGGTAGGTAAAGCCACAGTACAAGGGTTCAGTTTTATGCTAATGGACCAAGCAGTACAAAGAATGTGAACAGAGCTGCAGCTACACCCAATTGTGCAAACTCCATTTGGGAACATTGCTGCAGGTGTTAGTACGTACTATCAATCAAGAATATGGCCTGCAGGGGATCAGTTCTCTTCCCTAGTGCGACTGATGTCAACCTTTATCATAAAAACCATGGCAATGAGGCAATGATCTTTAAAGTGTCCCCTCCAACCCAAAACATTCTGTGACTCTCTATGCCCTGTTTCCCTGAAAAGTACTTACAAAGCTCCAGGGGCCTCAGATTTTCAACCGCACTGCTGACAACATACCACTGCACAGCACATAAAAAAAATTAAGATTCCTTCACTCAGAAGAGAATAGAAGATTCTAAGCTTAGCGGTTTAGGTGCTTACTGCAACTCCCAGAGCTGTTTCTGAATTTTACATTAAATATTAGTTAACACAGTCCAGAACTCATCCTTTCTAGTGGACCTCCCAGAGCAATCAAGATTTACAAAATTTTATTAATTTGCTGTCCTAAAAAAATTGAAATTACTTTTTTGTATGATGATAACTTCTAGTAAGGGCTGCAACCTACAGCCGTGTAGTGGTTAGGACGTACACCTGAGCACTGGAATCCTTCACTGCCAGAAGACCAAAGAAGACACCAAATCTGTCTTATTTCCTGGGTGAATTCTTTACTCATCGGATATTTTATACCTTAAAGAAGTGCACAACTTCCTCTTACATTGGCAGTATGCCCATCTCAGTCCTTGAAAGAAACATTACAAACACTTATCTCCAGGATGAGATTCCAAGATTACACACAGAGGACATGTTAGACAAATTTCCATGCTGTTTCCTGCATGCTACTTCAACAGGAAGGTATAAAGATTGTGTCTGTACAAAGCAGCTCCCTGCTGAACTTGCAGGTCATTCACTGGGAATTTTTATCCCAAGGTGCTGGCATGGCCCCAGGCTCTGCAGAGAATGCCTCTGTACCGAGGCCAGGGTTCAAATTCCAAGGCACCTCAAATTTTTACACCTCACACAAATCTTGGGCATTTAGATCCTCTCTGACCATGAATCACCTTGTATATAGATCTTTTCATAGCATGACACTTTCTAGCTGAACACTTGTCTGACAAGTGCAGCGTATAGGAAGAGCAAGTACACAGTCCAGGACTAAAGGTCAGTAAACTGCAGAGACATCGTCATAGTGCCAGACCTGCGACCTGGTAGCAAAAATCTTTTATGTTACACCCTCAGGCAGAGTGCAAGAAGAACATGTCTCAGAAGTCGACCTTTATCGCTGCTTGTGAAACTATGGATATTGAACCAGCAAGGAACAAGAAAAGATCCAAGACCATCCCAGTATTCTCAAGAGAAAATAATTACTTTAAAATTATTTACTTTGCCTTTCAAAATCAATGCCAACAAAGAAGAGCTATGTAGTAATCAGCCATAAAACATTTGCATCAAAAGCCAATGTCTGTATGTCTACAACTTACGAAGAAATTTTGAGGCAGGAAGAGAGGAGGAAAACCAGGAGCGGTTTGGCACATATGAAGTAGAAGAGTTTCATCAGAACAGTTGTTCCTCCCATAAATGTTCTTAATTACTTCTATTTGCAATTCATATTAGCATTGGTAGAAGAGAAGACCTATGTGACAAATATGGCACCATACAATAAAAATACCATATATTCTTTTCCCCTGTTCCAAAGAAGAAAAGCAGTGACAATTTTTTATGACTTGATTTTAAACCATATTTCTAATGGGGCAACTGTCAATATCACTACAAAACTCCACCAAAGTCAGTGCTTTTAAATGTGGAGATTGTAGTTCTCTCAGTACTTTCCTTCCTTTCATTAGGCCGAAGGGTAAGTCAGCTCCAGAAAGCATCAAAGCTACCGAAATCAGAAAATATCTCTGTTGCACGCAATGCCTGAGCACATTGTCAAAGAAGATCAACTTGTATCTTTAACAAACTGCCTGGCAATTGGAGGCTTAGATCCCCAGCCTAATAAAATCAATCAAAAAAATCTTACCGACTGGCTTTGGTTTGGTCCTGGGACAGTAAACATAAAGGGTTTTCTCGTGAATCTGAAGCAGAATGTGTTTCAGTAGCTTGTGATCAACTGCCATCCAAATACAGACACCAAATATAGAGAAACTTCCACTGAACAGTTTATAATTTATGTATGACTAGCTTTCCAATTATATATGTCTATCAACTGGAGCACACATTCTTTTGCCCACTTTGGCTTCAACAGGAATTTTGCCTCTGGCTTCAGCTGAAGGAAGAATAGGTCCCGAAAATTTGCAGTCTATGATAAAATCCAAGGGCTTAATCTCTGCTTTGAAGTACACTGCCCCATTTAAATTTAATCTCATTAGGATCAAAATTTCCTTTCCTTTCAAACAATCAAGTTTGGTTAGTGAAGTATCCCTGATCATAAGCCACTTCCATTACCTGAAGGGTATTTATTGTTTTATTACTCTAAAAGTTATTTACATTCATCTGTGCCTACGTACAAATGAATACTGTGCCCTTACTATTTTTCTTTACATCCCACCACTGGAGCAGTCCGCAAATGCTGGCAGGGTCAGCTGAACTCTAGCCATCCCAGGATAATGAAGAGAAATAGCACTGCTCTGAGCAGTTTGTTTACTACAGCCAAAAGGAGCAGGTAGCATCGCTTCCTGGCTGCCAAGAAGCCTAACCTCGCCCTGAGGGCACTCTCCTGGAAGTCAGGTGCTGTCGGTTTGAATATACCCTCAGCCTCAGGGTATAACTGAACCTACAGCTGAACTTCACACTGGACCAGTTCCTAAGACACTGGCATGAGAATCCTCTCAAAAAAAAAAAGAGCTGTTTTTGCTAGCAAATGCTAACTGAACTTTTCCAACCTCTGCTGAGGTCAGATACGGCCTTTACTACTTAACAGCAATCAGAATATGGTAGAATGTAAGCAAAGGGATAAGAACTATTTTTCTGCCCTGGTGTATGTGATCAGATTACAAATATGATAAACAATTATCTGCCAAAGAATACAAGTTAGAGACAACAACAAGTCGAAAGACTGAGCAAAGACTGACAAAGTTTAGGAAAATAATTTGAATTAGATGGAAAAAAATGACTTACATACTAACTTAGCACTACTTTTAGATTTTTGTTAAGTTTCAAATCAAACAATCTACACCATTAAAAGAGTTGGTTTTAACCAAAACCAAATTCACAATTATGTGATTTCCAGAATTCTCTGACACTTACTCTCAGGTATTTTAATAATATACTACTTGCTCAGAAGAGGAAGGCAGGAAAACAACAGCTTTCTCCCATCTGAATTTTCTAAATGAGGTGAGCTACAAAACTTTGTCCTGTTGAACTACTAATTCTGGTGAGGACTAGGAGCCAGTTTAGAAACAAAACAGAACCATCTGGCACAGCATGCTGGTAGCAAATACATCAAAGACTTTACTCCCCAATGGTCTGATTTGCTCAAATCTAAACAGAGACTAGACTAACACACACAATTAAGAGAAAGTGACCACAATCATTTGCCTCTGTAAGCCCAAATATCTGCCAAAAAGAGTTTCTGACAGAATGTAATGCATATGCACCATGGAAACTGTCAGGTATTAGCTCACTCAGATTAGGGAAAATACTTCCACCCTCTCAGAAATTCTTCTGTATTGCAACTGGTAGCTAAATCATCTTAACAGAAAACTACACTTACTGAGACTGGCAGAATCAGTCACCTGCATTATCAAAGGCAAAAGAGTCAAAGCACTAAGTCAGGAAGCTAAAATACAGCTCCTGTTTTGCTAACAACTATCCTAGTAACAAAGTGGTATTGAAAAGCATTTTAAAAGATCTGCTATCATTAAGATGCAATGGTATTTCTAAGTAACACAGAAAAACTCCAGGAAAGGCAATCCAGGGGAAACCTCTGGCAACTGACCAGTCCACCAAAAGCACCAGGCACATAAAATGGAGCCACGACACAGACTTCAACATACTGCTACGGCATGCAGAGTGCCTGCAGGACTTTGCAAGAGATTCTGCTTTTGAGCTCCTGCCACCAGCTGAACTCTAGCCATCCCAGGATAGTGAAGTCCACGTTTGCAAGGGGCAGCAACAAGGGCCCCGCACCCTCCTCAGGGCCTCCCTGCCTGCACACAGGGTGTTTTCCCACGGGAGCTGAAAGGTTTGGGTCTTTTGCTCCCAGCAGTTGCTGAGATTTCAGGGAAGGAAGATATTACTTCCGCATGAAGCAGGAGCTCTTTATTCACACTGAATTTTAAGTCTGACAAGAGCTTAGATGCAAGATACCCCTAATCAAATGAGAACCTTTTTCCTCAGAAAAGCTTTTTCTTTGGAAAGAAAAAAAATCCATATATTCATTAAAAAACAACTCAACAACAAGAAATCCACCCATATCAAGGTATGAAAGAGCAACTGGAGAGGAAAGACACTTGAAACAATAGGAAAAAAATCTGCTTAAAAAAGCCAGCCAGGCCAGTCACCAGGAAGTCAGCAATAGCATACAAACCCCTAGGCCAAGCCTCCTTTCACAAGGAAAAAACACGTCCCCTTGGCCAGCCACTGTTCATGAGCAAAAACCCAGCAGCTCTTAAGCTCGGTCTGGGGAGTGCCCAGATGCAATCGGTCGCTTCCCCTGCCCAACCTCCAGACTTACCGGGACTGCCCCAGGCTGGCGGCCAGAGGAGAAGCGACAGCTCCCAAGTCACACGCAAGTCAAGCTGCAGGTGGAGGCAAGGGAGAAGCCTCGGGAAACACCTCGGGGGTGTGTGACCAACAGCGGACAACGTGAGCAGCTCTCCCCCAGCGCCGACACCAAAACGGCTGCAGGCAGGGGAGGGCAACATCTCTCCCGCCCTGCCTACTCACAGCTTGCTGTGGGACATCCAGGCCCCGCTCTATCCCCAGTCCAGAAGGGGCCATTGCTGCCTCCTCCAGGTGGCACCGCCCGGTGAGCCTCATCAGCTCTGCCCCAGCCACGGCAGGTGGGCCACAAGCCTCTGTGCACCAAGCTTATGAAGTCATCCTCTCAAGAGTTCAAATGGACATGTATTTCTGTAGATCACACATGGATTCATGACCTAACATTTATATGAGCTACTCTTTCCTCCTACAGGTTTCTCAAAGCCTCCGGAGCTTTTCAGAAAAGCTGAGAGTTGAGAGACAAAAGCAGATGGGAGAAAGAAGTTAGCAAGTCAGCTAGCACTAATGAATGCTTACGACTGAATAGAATTCAAAGCCTTTATAATATTATTAAAAATGTTCAGCTGCAAAAAGCTCCTCTTCAAGTTATGTTGAAAACTGCTTAAAAAAAATATTGGTCGCACAGCCAATCCTATTTTTTTTTTTGTCAGAAAGGAACCTGAGGACAGAGCTGCAAATCATTCTCTTATGGTGATATTCTCCCTTTAGGTTAAAGGGCCTCCAATACATCCAAGTCAAAGACATCCCAAAAGCAAATACTCCTTGATCACCAAGTGAAATATTTATTGTAAGATGTCCAGTAGTCTCTGAAGCAGGATGTATTCTTTCACCTTAAGGGGTTCTAAATCTCACCCTGTATATCTTTTGTGATAGAAATGAACAATTTTACAAGCCACATAATTATCTTTATTTTTATTTGAAAGATCAGCACTTTTCAAAGGATTAACACCATTTGGAAAGAATAGGGCAATATCGGTATTTTTGAACTTTGCTAAAATAGATACAGCTCCCAATACTACTTGGTTTAAAGAGGCAGACTTTAACCCACACAGTTAGTACAAGATCACTATTAAATTCCTGCCTGTAGTCTCAGTTTTACAAATAAACTCACAGCACTGATCCTTTAGTTTAGAAAGTTTTAAATTCTGTAATAAATCCATTAATTTGAATCAATTCAAAATGAGAGCATCAAAAGTCTCACAGCACTGATGAGATTTAACTAACAGAACACTATAGATATTCTCCATGTAACTGAAGACAACCATGTAATGCTGTTTGCATATGATGATATTAAACAGTTAAAGTTGCTACTTGCTATTTGTTAGAAATCAATAGCTAACAACCATCAATAGCTTACAACCATCAATAGCTTAGGGTTCCAATGGAGAACAAAGTGGAGCCATATGCTTGTAGGAGTCAGTTCTCGCTCCTCCAGTTAGGAGAGCACGCTAGAGATTTAGCATTACTCTGACAGTGTTATGTTATAGCACCATATACAAAGCAAGAATTCTTCTGCTGCCAGGTTAAATGCTCTGGCACTGCTCCTAGACACTGCCGGTGCACCAGGATGGCTAAGGGTTGGCCAATGGTTGGCCTCCCGTTATTTTGCTTCAGGAAAACTAGACCAAACCAGCTGGAACACTAGACATGACCTTCCAGGAGGAAATATTATCAATACCAAATTCAAGATGTATGAGAATTAATAATTAGAAAATTAAAGATCTCCAGAAAGGTTCTAGATAACAAAAAAAACAGGCCTCACTGACATCTGTTCAGTTTGATGTGCACCTGAAGAAATTAAACCATAGCTACTGTTAAAGTACACATCAACAACTTTCAGCTTACTGTCTTCAGCAGAGACTTTTACAGGACTGAAGTCAGAGGTTTGGTGATTCTTGAAAAAAAAAAAAAAAAAGCCTTATGACCTCAGCTACCTCACATTGCTTCTTTATCATTACTAGGGATCTCAAAGTTAAATTAACTTCCTTAAACTCTGTAAATACTCAAAAATAGAAGTATTTTGTTGCTATACGCACACTTTCAGAAAGTCTAGATGACTTCTTTTGTGGGGGGCCATTAAGACACCCAGGTAAGAGGGAGGACTAAAAAGAAAGCATGTTTTTTCATTATCAAGTCAGTCAAAATTTGGTTCTATGTTAAAATTAGAAAAGAAAGCAATGTATTTTTATGACTTTTATAGTATTTTGTAGCTTGAACTATTAATTTAAAAAATCTATTAACATAAGCTATTTAGTTTTCATAGGAGTCAAGGATGTGTATTCTCCGAGTAGCAACAGAGTAAATATTAAATATGGAACTTAAACCTTCATTCATGCTTACCTCAGATGTAGCATTTAAAAACAATTCTGGAGCCTTCTGGCTTTGTTGATTTGTTTTAAAAAAGGTCTTAAAAAAGAACATAAATATATATATACACACACACACACACTGTAGTGAAACCAAACACAACTAAAAGGTAAAGTCAGTCGTATTTTCATGCCATGTACCTTATCTGGGAGGAAAAAAGTTACACTCATTTTCCCAGCAGGATTTGTGTACACCACCTTATCTGTGCATTTAGCCTCCCTGCCAAAATACCAGTTGCTCAACTGGGATGCATTTGTTTGAGACACCTTTTATGTGATATGGTAGCTAGAAGGAAGAGCAGTCAGCACTGTGTGACCAAGCAGCTTTCCACTGATTTGAGATGGGAAGTGCTAGAGAAGCACATAATAGTAAGAGTATGCCAGGACAGAGAATGCTATCAGTATTAAAATAAATCAGTTAACGCAGAATAGGAGAAATGGACAGCCTCTGATAATGTATCCTCAAGCCCACAGTTTTTCCACTAGGAAAATCTACCAACTATCTCCTGGCAAAGGAATTCTTCCTTAGGATTTCTAAATTAGGGAAGGCTCTTGATCAAGGCTTGTTACACCCTCTTTCAGATGTATTTGATATTTATGGAAATAAGTTACCACTCATCTGCTTAAAACAGTTCCTACAATAAAAAGCAAGAGGGGGACTAAGTCTGTTAGATCAATCATACCCTAAATGCTAAATGTAGTATTAAACACACTTAGCTATCTTTCCATATTCAGGTTCTGAATGCAAGTCCTTTGGGTCTTACTTACAAAAGAGAAGTAAATCAGTCATTTCATAAGTTGAGGTGTTTTTGCTAAATGAAAACATTTATTTCAGCACTATCATTTTTCCCCACCATCACCAGTACTACAGCTCTTCTGTTCTAAAAAAACAAACAAACAAAAAAAAAGGTTTTAGCACATTATACCCCACAGTAAATAAACTAAGACTGTATTAGAGATCACTGTCAGTATTCAATAAATGAAGCCTCACTACAGCATTTGATCCACTATGCATTAGTGAACTAATATGACCGTTAAGATATCAATTAAGGAAAATAAGCAAGTATTTTTGGTTTTACCATTTCAATTTTAATACAATTCCAAAAAAAAAGTAAATGTTATGCATGGCAATGTTTATTAAACAATCACATTTCATTTAAGCATTAAAATGCAGCAGTCTGGAAAAGCTGCCAGAAACAATGTTGGCTTCAGAAAAGGCGATTATGAAATTACTTCCCATAAAATTCAAATACTCTCTTGTCTGTTGATTAGTTGAATGCTTTAAACTGGAAGGAACAAAAAGTGCAAATCAGCTGAATGTTACTTTCAAAAGTAAAGTCTTAGTGTCCTACAAGCAGTTACTGAAAGGCCTCACCTCAATCTTCATGATAAAGGACAAAATTCTCCAATTTCTATACAATAATTTACTGTAACATTTCAAACAACGTGACATTATTACTAAAACAAAATTACTTTCAGAATATAACTGCAGTATTCTGCCTACCATGAGCACCTTTTTTTCCCTTTTTTTTTTTAATTCTAATTTGTTTGACATGAGATGGCATGAGATACATTCTCACTGCAAAACCGGAAACTTACATGGAACAATGCAGTTACAACCACTTATAGGAACATGTTCCAGCTTAAGATAATTTATACCTAAACATAGTACTTTTACATGGAAAAATAAGATTCATATTGTGGTATTCTGTTTCTGCTGATACACTTTCAGGAAAGTGACTCATCACAGAACAGTTAAATGTTGACCTGCAGCTTAGCCTTTTACAAAAAGATTGCCCTTTTGTGCATTGTCTTTATTGGAGGACTTGGAAAGAAATGGACAAAGGCTAATAGGTAACATCTGACATATGGGCAAATTTTAGACATTTAAAAATTATTATTTTTTTTTTTAATTCAACACAATGATTCAGTGGCAGTTTGAAATAAAGACAGAGTATCTTTCTGGCTCCTAAATCATTTGAGAATCACTTCATATACCGATGTAGTGAAAAACAGCGTGATTATCGTCTTATAAAGGCTCTAAGAAGAACACTAGCAATTTTCAATTTGTTCTTGTAAAAATCTTTAAAAATATCGTGGAAACATGTTCTTATATGTGGGTATTGCTGCTTGAAACCGAACAGTTGGTTGACATCCAGACAATTATTACAATTTTCCAAAAGCAAAGCAGCTTATAAGCATAATAAACAAATGGTCATTTTGCTAAAATTTAGACCTAATTTAGTAATTTGTAGAATGACACTTTCAAACTGTGCAACACAAAATAATGTAGCCAACAGTAACATACAGGTACACCATTTAATATTTATTATATGCATTTTATATACATTATTTTTCAACAGCTGTACTTTTGCTATGTGGTACAATCTTAAAAATTTGCTGATTCATAGTTTGTAAAACAGAAACCTTACAAAACTCATCAAAACTCGCAAACTGATCAGAAAAGTTTTGTGGAAGACTAGAAAAAATACTTTATTGTATTAATCATGCATTACACAAACAAAATCTTTAGTTACACCATAAACTGAAGCACATCTGAAAATAAAATAAAAGCAGGGAATAACTAGTCAAAACACAGCAGATTTATGAATCTTGAATCAACTACTTTTGTATTCTATTTGACACGCAAATAAAAATATTTTTCACTCCAAAAGTTCTGAAACAAGATTGTTTTTTGGAATCAACTCCACTCCAGGTACTTAACCAGAGGAAAAAGAAAATCTTGGTTTGCAACTTTAGAATTATCAAATGTCCCATTTTCTCATCTATTTTAGACTGGTCAAAGAGTGCCATAATAGATATACAGGGCCCTTTAACACACTACATAAAAGGATATAAAGACCAACAAAAAGTGAAATAAATAACAATAGGCCATTAGCAAGATGGGTAATCCTTGATAAATAAACTCGTAAATACAGTAAGATGTACAAAATATCACATAGTGATAGGATGCCAAGATTAAATTTTTTTTTTTTAAAGAGTTCATTCGGGGGTGTTAACCCCTCTGTGTTTCATTTGAACACATTTTACAGTCCTTTATTTATGAAGACAGTTATGCGATGATGATGAATTAGCATCCTTATGCAAGGACTTAGCTCAGCTGTATTAGGCAAAAGAAGGGAAGAGTGTGGTTACACGGCAGCGGGTCAGTGAGATCTCTGTGTTTTAGGGTTCTATAATGCAGAAAAACATTATCAATACAATCTTGAGCACTGTTGTGACAGGCTAAATATATAAAAAGACTTATAAAAACTAGAATTTTATCCAAACATTTTGTGCAACTAATGCTAAAATATTTTAAGTTAAATTTCCTTTTCTTTAAAGCAAAATAAAAGTTTAAAAGGGGAATCTGTGGCATTCAACTGATAAACAGAAGATTACTAAGAGATGAAAAGAAAGCTACTCTTGGAGCTCACTTCCCCCCACAAGAGCACCACATTCCTAACCCTAAGGCAGCACACAGAGTCCAAAATAAAAGTCTTTTGTAAGATCAGACTCCACGTTTGCTTAAAGACACCTAAATAACAGACATACGCTCAGTTCATATCCAGTCAAGGCTACAAATACTGGTTTTCTTTTTTGTATTTCTCCCCACCCCCCAAATACAGTAATTACAGTTAAATGAATGAGCCTGACATTGTTCAAGATGTGGTGACCTTTCACCAACTTACACCTGCCCCACGTAAGAGCCTTCACCCAGGCAGATCAGATGTAGTGTCTTATTGGTAACCTTATCATTGATGGCAGTGACGCATTCCCTCTTTTTTGTCCAAACAGACCTGCTGTTATGACGCAGGTTTGTTCTGCTGTGTCACACAAATACTTTGGCAAGGGCATCAGCTCCTGCACTGGCAATGTATGCTTTTGACGGATGAAATGCTACATCATAAATTGATTCATCCAGCTTTTTCCTATGAGCTGTTATTTCTTGCACACATGTTTTGCTGTCCAAATTCCATAACCTAATGGAACAATCATGGCCTGTTTAGGGAAAGAAAAAAAGACAATAGATAATGTTAGCTTTGTCAGACACTTAAGTGCATCGCAAATGCAAAATTTATAGAGCATACAGAATATTAAAAAACCCTTACTTCCAGACATTAAATAGATTCCATTAGGATCTACAGCTAGACTTGTGACAGCATCCAAGTGAGCAACCATAGAATGGATCATTTTACCTAAAAGCAAAATAAACAGTGAATTTCCTGTGAAGTATTGTTTCTTTTAAAAATAACATTCCCATTAAATGCAATATAGAATAACATGCTTATTTAGATTCAAATAATATCTGAACGATACAATTGTATTAGAAATTATTAAGTTTCAAGTGCAGACTCTTGTATAAGCATCTGGGTGAATGACACACACCTCTCAAAGGCATTCCCATTACAAGCACTCTTTTTACCCATCTGGCATCTTCACTGGTAGCAATGACAATGAAGGCCAATCCTAAAATGACTGGGTGAGAACCTCAGTTTTTAGTCCCTTAAATGCCCTAATACGCCCCAGTAGGACAAAGTGTTGATGAAGTAAGTCTCTTTGTTAAGAGACTTACTGAGTCATACCAAAGGTCTGTCTAACTCTGTCATTGCTAGGATAGAGGCTATCGGTGATAAGCCAGGAAAGAAAACAAAAACAAGGCAACTATAAGGGATACTTGCCCAGACTACTCTCCAGCTTCTAATAATTAACTGTTGTTATGTCACTAACTAGAGGTGTTACCTATCTCTGCATCCAACTACTCTTAATGTGTTTCTTGTCAGTGAGTGAGGAGTGGCCTCCACTCCTGGACTCTTAACAACATCTTTTAGCATCTCATAACACTTTTTGGAAGGAGTTCCAAAATATTTAACTTCACATTATAAGAACAACCACCTCTTTCTATTTGAATCTGTCATCTGTTGTGGGTTATTAACTGAACCTTAGTTTATGTATTGGAAAAGAGAGCAAATAAATTCCTATAAGACCATGACTAACATGAAGAAGGTATATAATCTTTGCCCAATTGTCTGTCTTCCTGAAGAATCTCAGCCTATTTAGTTTTTAAGATTCTTCCTGAAGAAGCTAAAAGCTACTGAAGGTCCCTGATCATCTTTTTAACCATTCTCTGAAACATTTTAATTTGACTTTTGAGACAAGGGAGATTGAAGTAACACAAAATACATATGTGAATACACCAAGAATTCATACAAAGGTACTAACAATAATTCTTTTTGTGGTTTATTCCTTTCCTTCCTCCTAACATTCATTTTGCTGTTCTGACAGTTAAGCATCGAACTGACATTTTCATCCAACCTCTTTTTATAACTCTGAGGTTTTACCTTGAGGAAGAATAGTCAGCCCAGTGATTATTATTTTTATAATATAAGGTTTTTTTCTCCTTACAGGCATCGTTTCACATTTATCCACATGGAATTTAATTTGCCTGCTTTTAAGTCTACTAAGATCTTCAGTTCTTCCTCATCAGCCTTCATCTTTAACACCTTGAATTAATGAATGTCAGTAAACTGTCAACATATTGTCCCCTGTCCAGACAATTCATATTACGTTGAACTATTGCTGATCCCTCCAGGACTTGGTAATTTTTTATTTCACAGAATGACCATTTAATTCTACCTTCTGTTTCCTGTCTTTGACCCAATTATTTGTTCACGCAAGATTTTCTTCTTTATTCTACATCTTTGTTTCTTTAAACTAATAAATTTTAATTTCAGAACAATCATCGCAACACATTTAATGACCACAATTCAAACACATACATTCATGGCAGGTGAGAAGGGGGAAAAAAGAAGTCTTGGCTTTTTCCTTTCAAAAACAAAAAACCCAAGAACACCACCCCCCACCCTGCCCAAACCAAGACAAACACATTTAAAACAAGGGTTCTGCACATGTGCTTACTTAAAGTCAGCTTATGCTGATTTTTCTTTCCTTCCAATTTTGGTAGGATAACATGCAGGAAGTGACTGATAATTTGACAAATGGGAAATTTATGTTCGTTCTGACAATTATTCCAACCTTTTTGTCACGACAGATTGTGCAGTTTTTCCCTATACCCTTCTTTCTCCTCTTTTCTCCAGATCCTTTTCTGTTTTATAAACTTAATCAGCAACTTAAGATACACAGGGTTACATTACTACAATGACTTTAGGGTTATTTCTTGCCCTAATAGGTACTATGCAATGTTCTTCACTACTGAGAGTTGAAAAACATAACCGACACATGCTTAGAGTTAAAAGCACGGAAATGATGAAGCCAGGAAGAAAATGGCAGACATTCTACAAATTAACAGAGCACTAACTTAAGAGGACCTTCTTGTCCCTCACAACTATCTCTGCCTGTTTTGAGAGAGTATTTTCTGACTGCTGAAGTCAGTTGCAAACGGATATCACTATGTCATAGAAAAGGTACCGAAGAAGTTTAATCTTAAAAAATACCAAAAGTTCTCTTGTGTGAAACTGTATCACTAGTAAGCTTTCTACAAATGGCTTCTCCTTATGTCCATCCAGATTTATGTTAAACATATTCATACATTCAAGTTAGGTTGTCTTTATCCTTACCCGTTTTGTTGTCAAAAAATTTGATGTGTCTATCTTCATGTGCTGTAATAGTTACAGGAAGTGTGGGATGACTTACTACCTTGTTAATATGATTATTTGATTGTACACCTGAAAATAAAATAAAAAAATATTCACCTGCCTTAAAGTAAGGATTAAAGTTAAAAGGAGAATATTGTAGCATTACACTTTAGCTTACTATATTAACTAATATTACATAAATAACATTTTAGGCAGAGCATCAATGAATCTCCTAAGAAATAAATAATAGCTTCTTGCTTTACAGGATGGGGCTAAGCCAGATATACTCTAGCGAATGTACTGTAAGGTTAAAGCTGTACAAGTGGTGTATATATACATGAAAAATTCTTGAGCATGCTAGCAAGCAAACCAAGCAAGTACTGCAGGGCAGCACTAGCCAAGTTAGAAACAAACTGTGGCACCTATAATATATGTTTAGCACACACCTCTTACACCTCCACATCAAAAGAGATTTAGCTTGAAAAAACCAGAAAAGACAGAATCCGAATAACTGAAGTCAACCTAACCTATTAGATTGTTGGATGCATTTATGTCTTATTTCAACTTAAAGAAACAATGAATCATTTAGAATCTCTTTAGAAATTTTTACAATACTCTTTAAAAAACATTTTCTTATCTTGATATGCCAGTGTTTTAAGGCTTGTTCCTTTCATTGCTGTGCTTAATTGTTGTTGATTTCATTTAAGAGTCTCTACAAACTAGGAAAAGTATTTCTCCAATTTGTGATTTTCTTTCTCACTGTCAGTGAGAGTTTCTGCACAAGCTACCTAGAATATGGGTTTTACACAGTTTTGTAATCTGTGTCGAAGTCTATACTTAAATGTTAAGTAGCTTGTATAAAATCACTAAGTAAACTGGACTACTTGGAGGGCAGAAGCAAATTCTCCCCTTGCATTATTCTTTTAGATCTCATTTCAAAGGAAAGAATGACCAGAAACTGGAGGTTTTCCTTACAGAACACTTTCACAGGTTCACAAAAAGAAGGCTCCTCTATCTAGAATTTAATCAGATACATACAATTCTTAAAGAGCTACCTCTTCACAGCACCTTATTTGTAGCAACAGAATTTCTAATATAAGTTCCACAGGAGGGAGTTTTTAATCACAACCCGTGCAGGATTCTACACCAAACTAATATTCTGCTTAATTAACTTATGTACTTTTCTTAATATCCTTCATACCAAGGCTATATAATGAAAACTGTGTTTTAATATGCAATTCAGACAACTGAATCTTGAGAAACCTTAGCTTAGAGAACAAAACCTGTTGCTTTCACTATCTCTAATCACTTTCAAATCCTGCTAATCCACAATCTTTTCCATTGTGTCTGTTCCAAGCATCTTTAAGCATCTAACCAACTTTCAAACTGCATGATGCAGGACAGGAGCAAAACTTTTTCATTTAATTCACCATATAATAAAACTTGGATAAATGTACCTCATCCGAGATGGCTATTTAATACAGAAGAGCTTTACTTACCAGATTCTATTTGTGATGAAAGCATTACCACTGACTGGGATGTTTCTAAATCATAGATGACTGTGCTACCAGTGTTAAAAGATGCCACCATATGAGCAGGGTCACAACCTATAAAGTCAACGGATGTAGGTATTCCATGCTCTAGAAAGAGAAAAAAATTGTTTTTAGAGAGAATGAAACACTTTCAAAATTCTTGACAGTTTAAACATTTAGTTTGTTTTATACTCATACTTTAAAGAAGAAATTTGCTCCCTTGTTTAGAGTAATGCTACAGCACCAGGATTGCTTTATTAGAAGACCTTTTCCCTTTAGTCCTGTAACCTACTTTTGATAAATGGAGATAATGAGCCTGGACGCATCATAAGCTGCCTCATAACAGATTTCCAAAACCACTGCAAAGACTTACCTTTCTCTCCATTGTAAGTGCAAATACAGGGCATTTTTTCTGGTGGGTTCCATAATCTAATAGTGCCATCTGCTGAACAAGATAGTAAGTGATTCTTTACACCGCTGTAAGCAAGACCCCAGACTGCATCTGTGTGAGCAATTAATGTGCCAGCTAGAACGTTTGGCTCTGGAAAAACACAGAAGTTCAGAAATAAAATCTTTTTAGTGAAGAAACATTAAATAAGTATTTCTTGTACCTCAGTATAAATTCAAGTCCACATAAAACTGTCATATATCCCCCCAGTCCTTCCTGTTTAAGCAACAGCTAGAATATTACACAGGTCGTTTTGCACAACCACTGCCAGCTTTCTCAACACTCCCCGCAACAAACAAAGAACCCCATCAAATGAAACAAACCAAGCAAAAAAAAACTGCAAAAAACTATGTCTTTTTCCAGAATGATACACATTTGTTACCACCTCCTCTCTGAGGCACTTGCTTCTTCCCTCCAAATTCACAAGTAAAGATACTTGTCACAGCCCCTCCTCTGTACAAGGGCAAAAACACCTAACAAAATCAGCTTTCCACTTGAACAGTGATGCCTAATGCTGTTTTTACTCAGCGTACTCTGCTGACACAGGGGCATGCTCTAAAACACTCAAGCACCCCAATAATAAAACAAGATTGTTTCTGTTGTGGAACAGGTAAATACATTCTTATTTTCTTCTCCCCAATACTTTATAGTTGTCTTTTATAGAGGGGTTTTAATCTATTCTCTACCAGGCTTTGAGTAGAGAAGTGAGAGAAAAAGATAAATGGCGAGGAATAAAGCCAAATAAATCATTAAAATTTAGTTTTGGGGGAAGTTAAAAACAAGTTGGTCTTGCAACCCAAACCCCTGCTAATAAGCTTTAGGGAGGAAAAACATCTCATTAGAGCTCGCTCTCTTAAAAATAACTTTGTCAGTTGAGTAGAGACAGTTCTGTTGGAGGCCTGCGAAAATTATACCAACAAACGTACCTGCATGAGCAAATTGGACCATTTTTAGTCACTAGATTATATTGAATAAATTTTTAGCAGAGAGGCACAGTTTGAGCTATATATTGGCTTTAAGGGACAGGGTGTAGCGGTCTTCCTAAACCGGTGCCAGACAGCACTGCTTCCCATCCCTCCCCATCTCACTGCCACAGATTATGCAGCCTGAGTGTTGCATTAGCTCACTCATTACAGTGATGCAAGGGAGAGAGGAAATCTTGACTGTCCCATTCAAACTTCAGTCAGCCATGGAACTGCACCCTTAGAATTACACTAAGCACAAAACGCTGATCACCATCAATGTCAGGACAGTGATGCATAGTTTTCCAAGCAGTTATCAGCTCTTTAATTTTAGAGACATCACTTTTGGGAACCGAGATGCAAATCAGAAACATGGGATATAGAATTTGAGTACACTTATCTGAGTTCTCTGAGAATTTCCTATCAGGAGAAATAAATAATAATTCAAAAATTTGTAATTTTGATTCAAAGTAGTAAGCACACTTCTTAAAAAATAAGAGTTATGATTAATTTTTTCTTTACTGTTTAAACCTCAGAAATTGCCAGTCTTCCTCTTACAGCTCCAAAGTATGCCACCAAGGCAAGTAGGAATAAATAATGTTTACCACACACAAAAAGTAGAAGACACACAAGTTAGTTGATAAATGGCAGTTACATTTCACAAAAGCTCTAGAAAACAGATTAGCATCAAGCAGAAAATTAGTGTTGAAGACAATGGTCATGAGCTGTTTACCTTTTAAAAGGTACTTACCATAGGTATCATACGGATCCACGTTAGGACTAGGCATGTTCCACCACTGGATGGTCGCATCAATACCACCACTGAAACACTGTTCTCCATTGGAACTGATTGCCAATGACAACACAGGTCCACTATTGCGAGACAAAGAAAAAGAAGTTTATTGATACCGTCTACAGGATAGAAGTAAAAATTAGCTATTTACTTGCAAAAAATAAAAAGCTGGATTGGATTAAGAAGTTAAAATAATTCAAACTCCAGAGAAACAATCCTGTTAAAACCTTTAAGTCTCAACAAGTGATACCTACCTATATTAAAATACTCAGAATAAATTAACTAAAACTATCCAAATTCAAGCAATTCAAAGAACATCATCTTATTTCAGTAACTAAACCTACAAACAGTGAGTTTTTACAGTGCATCTACGCCAATCTAATAGCTAGCTGTGCTGAAAGAGGTGGTTGTAGCCCCCCTCTGCTCCCCACCAACTATTTTCTCATCCTATTTTAGGAACTGACAGTAACATATGCCCCAGTAAACTGGTTCAGAAATATGATTCCAGAAAGAGTACTTTTTGGCCAAGGTTAGACTTTTACTGGTTTAACTTCAACCTGTTTGCTGTGATATCAGACAAGCACAAGCTGTAGCCCAAAGGAAGCAGCAGGCCTACTCCTTTGGACACACTACTAAGGTTTAACTGCATTGTAAAACCGTATCCCCAAAATTAGATGCCTGGCTCATTTGCCAGGCCATGCGCAGGATATAAGGAGTTCACTGGTTGTTTAAGTGCAGATGGGCAAACTAGAATTACATATTTGAAGATGATGAAAGGAAGACTATTGGTTGAATCCACCTACATATTTGGCAAAGTGAAGAACGAAGCTGGGCTGAAAGGAAATGTTGCTCAAACCCTGCCTGAGGGGAAAAATAGTAAAATTATTTTGTTACCAGTCTCCTTGGAAGTCACAGGGTGGGGATCAGTTCTGTACCAAAACTTCCCCAAACCTTATCTTTTGGTATTCCGTGGCAAAAGCCCAAATAATAGCCCAAATTTAGACAAAGATCTGAAGAATTCAATTGGTCAGTGACCCTCTACCACTCAAAAGAACACTTGTATTTAAACATGGGAACAAATCAGACACCCAGCCCTAGAGAAAACTGTTTTACACTTTAGCTAATAAGTGCAAAAAAAAAAAGACATTATGCTCTATCAAGGTGGGTTTTTTTGTTTTGTTTTTTGTTCCCCCCCCCCCCGCTCGAGGCCAGCACAGGAAGTCTTATCCACTTCCATGCTTATCAAAGAGCTCTCATGAAGCTCACTTGCTAACTGGGTTGGAGACTGGATCTTTAGTTACATAAGCAAAGTACACTCAAGCTACTGTGACTGGCTACAGACTGTGCATTTTTCTCTTGCCTTCTTACTGGAAGAACGCAGAATTCAAAATTAGCAACTGAAACTCAGGCAGTAATAAAGCAGTTAATGTGAGTTGAAAAATCACCAGTATTTTTACAAGTCCCAGCTCAACTTGCAAGTTTTACTAACATCATTTAATTCAGGTTAGCTCACTGTCACCATCTGCCACAATAAAGATCTTTCCTTGTTTCAGACTAGTTTGTGCAATCTGCTTTCCCAAGATCTTGGGCTGGACCGCAATCAGAAATGAGAATATTGGTTATGGTGTGTAACAAACCACCATCTGCACACAAAGCAGGCAAGCTTGAGATGGGAAAGGAGGAAGCCTGGGTTGACTTTGCAAGAGAACTGACTGCAGCTATCAGAACTTTACTCAGGTATTAATCAAAAATTCTTGATTACAACCATCATCTCACTGATTTTCAAGTTACTCCAGACCTGAGAGGCATATGTATGAGTTAATATCCATACCGTATCTACTACTTTGGACTATCCGGGCAATGAAATTTTCTCTTATTGTTGTTCAAGCCCCTAAAAAAAATTCAGAACTCTCCTAGTCACTTGCTCAATCTCCTGATTTTCACTCATTGAATTCACATTCACTGGGGTTTGTTTGGTTTTGGTTTGGTTTTTTTTTTTTTTTTGTCCCAATGATTGCATCTGTACTCTTGAGTTTCTCATACCTGTATCTGAAAGATACTAGGTAAGACTAGTAAATTCTACCTTATTTATCTTCTTCACATATTATATATAAAACCCACAGTCCAAGACATGGGCATCAGTCAGGTGATCTCATTGTCGTCTTCTATAGTCTCTCTTTTCCATTGCAACTAACCGCATTTGCCACTTCCTGTTCTTATTTTATCATGGACTGTGCAATTCACGACAGGGGCTCGTTATTTACCTGTTTTTACAAAGTATAATAAACCTTGTCTATACAATGTAAAAACAGAATATATTTGTGGCTTTTAAAGTGAAGTGTCTTATGAATCCGTGAGATAATGACAATACATTTATCAAGCATTAATTATGTCAAACACTTACATGTGGGCCCTAAACGTGTAGATGGGTTCTACATCTAAAGAGGCACTCCTGAAAGAGAAAGGAAGAGTTACTACACTACATGAAATCTCTGCTGAAAAACTCTGAAAACATTTAAGAATTTAATCAATTTCAAAGGCATTTAAAAGACAATTGATGTTTTATAAAAACCCATATACTTGCTTTTTGGCAGGAACCGTTTTCTGCAAATTCCAAAGTTTTAGAGTATGGTCCTCAGAGGCTGTAACCAGCACAGGCTCTACAGGATGAAAAGCTAATGCCCGCACTCCATCAAAGTGACTGCGTAGCGTATATTTAGGGTTCCATGTCTTTCGGAAGGCATCTTTATTAGCTGGCAGCTTAAAAAGAAAAAAGAAAAGGAAAGGAGTAATTTTATCTTGGGTTTAAAAACATGTATAATATATATCTCCCGTATCTTAGGAAAATAAGCTATTTTTGATTCAGCTAATACATGTTCAATCTTAAGTTTGCATCTATCTATTGATCTGTCTATATGCATCTGTAACTCCCTCTCTGGCATGCAAGGTAGTCTGCAAAATTTTCTATTGTAATAGTTTTTGTCCGAGAGTGGAATGGAGTACAATGCTGAACACACAGACAAGAAGCCTTGATTTTCAAAAACTGGTTTTAATCCTTTTGTGCAATGATACTTTAATTCCTCTTCCCTGAAGAAAGATCAATGTTTCATTGCTTATTATGGAAGAGATTACAACTGGCAAAAGTTCATTTATCACTTAAACACAACCAAAATGAGCTTCAGGTTCCTAGTGAGTGATCTTCCTCAGATGAGTAACTTGACAGAGTGACAGGAAACATACGTAGTTCTTGAATACTTCTACACATGAAGGTACGCACACAGAAATAGGTACAATTTCAATACATATTTGTCATTACTTTAAACGTAACATTACATATAAATATTTTTAAAGTCTTGAATGAGTTTTAAATATATTTGTGAGACAATAACTTAGTTACTATGTGAAGCAATACATACCAACTTTACGTTTATATTTAGTGAACATCCAATTCATACTCTTAACCTATAGACTGTTAGGCTAAAATACAAAAACTACAGCTGCTTAATATTACTTATAGGTAACTCAGAAATGTTACCAGAAAACCTCAAACTCTTCTAGTGATTGCAAGAGACTAAATTAGAGCTTTGGGTACAATTTATATTATGCAGAGAGTAGACCCTTAAAAGACTACATTCCACTTGTCTCCATCATAAGGAGAAATACATGTGCAGGTACTTCTCTCTTCCTCTCAAGCAATTATAAAGAGAGTTTAGAAAACTGACTTTAGTTAGATGACCAAAATTAGCAAACTAAAAGTGAATGGAAACCAATCCTATCTTCTGCCTTATACACTATTCACCATGTAATTGTTAAAGCATGTTTCTCAACTGTAGGCCAGAATCTCTCAGTATCCCAAGATATTTCAGCAACACTATTAAGAGATTAAAATCTCCCGTAGCTAATAAAATCTTAGCACCTTGTATCTGTCAGGACTGAAAATAAAAATCAGATCATAATGTAACATACACTGTAATAAATATTCTTGGACCAAATCTATATCCTGGACTGAATTACCACTACTCACTCAAACTAAGTTTGATTCTATCTAATCAAAATAAACAGAAAGGCTCAGACAATAGAATTTACTGTTCTGAGTTAGATGTGCAGACATTTGCTTTTTCCTTATATTAATGCAAATTTCTGGCCTAAGTAAAAACTATGCCAAATTCAGATCAAGCAACAGAAACTTGTTATACCAGACATAACCTGGATTTTTTTTTTTTAATACCATCCAACAAATACATTTCATAACAAAGCATTTTGTTTCCAATCTTCCTACTTCAGAGCTCACTGAGTACCACAATATTTTAATTGAGATTTAAGTTATTTAGCACTACACATGTATTATATACAAGCTTCACAGAAAGACTAATCTTTTGTTTCAGAGAACAGAGTGGAATTCTGGACTTCTGCATTAAACTTGATAGATTTGAGCCTGAACTGCATATTTATTCATCTCCCTGAATCTAAAGTGGATAAGAGAAGGAAAAAAAATAAGGAAAAAAATGGTATTTTTTCTAGCAGAGACCCTCAATATATTTAATCCTCATTACATAATGTATTCATCTACCTGGCTAACTCATGTTGCCTCCTGCACTTGTGGTGATCTTAAAGCCAAGCATTTGAAACAGCAATGGTTAATTTTAGCACATATTGTTACGTCCCAGATTAGGGAGAAGACCTTGATTCTTTGGGTGCATTGTGCATCCATACCACACTGATTTCTATTACAGTTGTGATGAAGAATCATTCAAGAAAACCAGGACTGAATACATGATCCTTATTTTCCAAAAAAAAAGGAAAAGAATTCCTTCAATCTTTTTTGTTAAAATGGCTGTTGCAATGGTATTTTCATTCTCAGCAGTTCAGAGGAATCTGCTAAAACGCAAAGTACAGCATTTACAAAAGTTACGAAAAACAAGGTACATTTCCTATCTTAAGTATAGCTTTAAAGCCTTAATTTTTTAAAACGGACTTGAATATCTTGGTTCTTTTAGAAGAAACCATATATACCTTCCTAGAAATCTAGTTAGATATAGGCAGATTTTTTTTTTTGTTTAATTCTCTTCCTCCATCCTTTTTTCCAATGAATCTTGATATTCTTACTGCAAGAGTAAGGGAACAACTGACACATTTAAAAAGAGATCCTTGCAACCTCTAAGAAAAAAAGCTAACCAGTAGTATATTTAAAAAAAAAATACACCTCAGAAAAAAACAGTCAAGGACTTGGAAAAAGGATTTGCTGATCACAAAGGATAAATGAGAGATAAAAAATGGGCCAGAGGTATAATGGAAAAGTAGTAAAATATGACACTGTATATCAAAGTTCTAAAGTGTGACATCTCAAAAGCCTCTCAAAAGAGAAGGCATGGACACACTGCCCTATTGAGTCTTAATGTTCTATTGTAAATGCCAAATGAAGTAAGTCGTGAGAAGACAGGAAGATGTGGAACCATACAGCTTCACTAGCTCCTTCTCTCTTTTCCCCTAAACTTTGGTGGACTTTACTAAACAGGACAATAAGGGATCAGCTGAATCCTCGATCTTAGTCCCCTGTCAGCAAACAGCCACAGAGTAGATGCTTAGAATAGTAGGTTCTACCAAAATCAAGAGCTGCTGTTCCCCCCGCCCAAAACTACCCACCAACACCCAAACAAAAACTCTGTCTAGGTCAGAAGGCATGAAACACTTTACATAACCTAAGAAATATTTACAAAATCTCCTTAAACTAAGAACAAAATAAAAAACACACAAATCATACACCACAAGAAGTTGCTAAACAGATTAGAGGAGCAAACAGAATTGATAATGCCTGCTTTATAATACTTGCTCAATACAACCTAATAAAAATCCCTTTTTGCCTTCATTTTGTCTGTCTGTATTGGAACACAGGCAAGCAACCTATTCATTCTGTCTTGTAAACCATCAGCAACAAACCAGACTGAAAGAAACTACACCTGAGCTAAACAAACCAAACACACCCCCCACCCCCTAAAAAAAAAATCAAAACAAACCACCAAACCACCAGGCAAGGAAGCTCTTCCTTGCCCCTGCAGTCAACAGAATCCTTAGAGCATAGTAAGGAGATGTGTTTTTCCCTATCCTAATCAACTACTCACCCACAGTAAACAGAGGAATTAAAAAGCAATAATTAGTAACTGTAGTCAAAGTCTTACTGTTTTAATGTTATTTTTTTCTTGGTCATATTGTGACTGATTGGAGATTTCCAAATTTAGATGCTCTGATAAACGAGGACTTTCCATTTCACAGCCAGTCCTACAGCAGAAAACCACCACCATCCTGTGCAGCTATGATATCCAAGAATATACCAAAGGGGAGCATTTGATTTGGTAACAATAATACTCCCTCAAGGTACAAACAACTACACACACTGAGGTAAATATAAGGAATAGGTATCAAAAAAGACATGACTTGAGATGACTGTACTGTATTACAGTATCTACTGCTTAGACTAGTCTTGTGGACAACTTGTGCACTAAATCATTCACATACAGAAAAACTTTCAGCTATAGTTGAAATTCTTAAGATTTAAAACTTAATCCCCATCCTGTCCACTTATTCTCTCCTTTTAAAAATACAACACTCATCAAGGAATGATACATGACAGCTACTGGAATCCTGTTGTGGCTTTATTTATTAATGCACTATAATGGCTCACACAAGCTACTTGAAGAGCATAGACCTATTGGGAGCAAAATGCAAGAATTGGGAATATTAGGTTTTGGTTTTTTTTGTGGTTTTGCTGTTGTTGTTGTATTACTTAAACATTAACTTCGCATTATCTGCTTATCTAGAGATTTACTGGAAAAGGAGGTGGCTTCAGCTAAGCTCACAGGGGCATGAGATCAAGATGTCCTAAAAGTACTGTATTACAGGTACAAGGTAGGACATGGTCTTATTGCACTGCAGATCCACAGTTATGTGGCAACAACTTCAGGAATTAAGAATCATCGAGGAATTTTTAACCCAAACGAACATTGGGATGTAATAGCATCTGAATTTCAGTCTCTTCAGACCCATGACAGGAGAGAGATTCCCTTTTAAAATAAAAATATAAAAAAAGTCCTTTCCATCTGTGTTATTTGATACTTCAAGTTTATCTTTTCTGACACATGAAGCAGTCAGAAGTCACCATGCATTCTTCAGATATGCTTTAAAAGACAGCAGATATGCTAAGAGCATTGGGAAAGGAGGACTAGATAGGAAGCAGGGAAACCAAGTGACAATTATGGTCAATCACTTCTCATTCCTGTTTGGTGAATGATCCAGTAAGAAAGCAAAAACTTACTTCTATCTTTTGTCTCCTGTATCAGCCAGGTATTAAAGCATGAGATAACCTTTCCCCACACACATCCCAAACCAAGCTGTAATTAAAGAGCCTCTAACAAAGACTCTCGATGAGAAAATTTTGAAAAAACAGCTACACTGAAACAATAAGATCATCTTCATCTATAGGATCACTGACGCCTTCAAACCTTCAACAAGTCTGTGAGGTACTGCTTTCTGCTGCAAATTCCTTATTGCTCAGGCAGTATTTCATACTTGTGCATTTATCACATCTATTCTCTGCTTTAAGTTTCCCAAGAGCAAACGCAACTCCAAATTCTGTTCTGCATTGCTCTTTGCACAATAAAAACTCTATTGTCAGGTTTGTCACAAGTACCACAGATTCTCTTGAAACAGTTTCATCAGTTGGTGTCAATTATATTATTCGTTGTAATGCTTCCTGAGTTTGTCTTGGCTCACCTGTAAATATTCCTCCTCCTTGGAATAAGCAAAATGGCTACACACTCACTGTTTTACGAAGAAGCTGTACTTCACAAAAGAGTAATATATTGCAAAGTTGCGATGTTGCAATCAAGCATGACATTTTCCTCAAAACCAATCTTTCTTCTGAAAAAGCCTCTCAGAGGCCAACTTCTACAGATCAACTTTCCCTACACTACTAGACTTGAGGGAGACATCACAAATTCCTTCTTTTACATCAGAGACATTCTTGCAATCTCTTTAGCATAGAAAGAAGTATGGCATATATTTGCCGTTATGGCATCGGAACATATTAATGACTGCATTATTTTGATCTAAGATACTTCTAGCTCAGCATTGGCCTCTGACAGTAGGTAAAACCAACCAAAAAAGCCTAAGAAAAAGTACAAGAGTAGTGACACTTCTTCTCACTGTTCTTCCAACTGCTATAATTCCAGCCCAGGAACAACTTCTTCCCCTCCCTTTTTTTTAACATATATAGTAATTTGCAATGGAGAGCTAATTGGAAAAACAACAGATAGTAATGATCTATAATAGAGATATAGAGTATTCTGCTACTACTTGAGTTGTACAGATACTGGAATTTATGCTATTAATTGTGATTGATAAACATTCTCACAACATTAAAAATAGCCAACCAAGAATGGAGCCATGCAAAATACAATATTACAGACAAATCCTAAGGGTCACCATACTAATTAGTCCATGCATTATTTGTCCAGCATACAGGCTGACTTGGGATTTTGGTGGGCAGAAGAGGAAAGAAGGGTGCTTAACAAATATTTTAGGTTTATGAAAGAAAAAAGAATCAGAAATTCTGTAGTTATGAACATGTGCCTTAAGAGCCAAATGTTGTCACATCACCTTTGTAAGTTTAATGAAGGGCAGGTGTGACCCACCAGACTTTGATACTCCAACATTCTGAACTCAGGAATATGACAGACATAGAATGCAATGCAACTGCAAAAACAATTTGTGATCTAGTCTCACAACCGTAGTGGTCTCACCACTGAAAGTACATAATTTAGTTTTTTTTAATGCCTCATATTTACTGTCAGTAAAATGGGAATAACACTCAAAGAAAATAAAATAATCAACTGACAAGTTCAGAAGCTTGATTTAAGATTCTAAACTGCTTTAAAATAAACATTTTTCCTCAAGCAAGTTAGCATTAAACCAAACCTCTCAATTCTTCGATGAAGATACAGACAGCAGCATTTAGAAGTTATTCAACCAAGTAAATACAGCACTATGTAAAACAAATCCCCAAACTATTCAACTTCAAAATTCCCAGGGGAATTTACTACTAGTTAGGAGTAGCAGTTAGGAACATCCAGTTCTGGATGTTTCAAATTTAAGCTGCCTTAGAGCATTTACAAGTGAAGCTTTTGAAAAACTTTTCTTTGAAGTCCACTTGTTCATAGATTTCATCGAAACTCAAAAAAAGGTGATAATTTTCTAAACAACTGTACATGACCCTCAAGTCAGACACATTTTACATGTGATTACACCAGAGATTTAGCTAGACAGAAGGCAAAATCCTGAGAAAGTTAAGATGCAAAGAGCTGAAGTGGAACTCTGATATCAAAGTTATCTGATTTCTCAGAAGTGTTATGTCATTTGAAATGACAGACAACCAGAAGATTTATCTTCACTGTGAACAGCATGATGTATTACACAGATTTAGAAAGTACTCCAAATATTTAAAAAAGCTCTGTCATTTATTTTTAAACAGTCCAGTAAAAGAAGGATAGAAAATTAACATTTTATTTTGTTATTCAGGAAATAAAACTGTGTAACATAACACCCTGCAATAAGAGAAATATAAGTATTAGCTCTTACTTCATTACAGCAATTAATCCTACCAGTTATAAATACTGAAGGACAACTATGATTTAAAAAAAATAAAAAAGTGTGTAGTCACACACAAGTATTTTCGGACCCTGTAAAAAGCTATAAACAATTTATTTCTTCACTTTGCAGATTCTAAGATTTTAATGAAATCCCTAGTAATGGTTTCCAGTACAAACACTATGTATCTAACTTGAAAAATTATAGAAACAGAGAGGTACCTTACCAACAACAATAACAATAACAAAAAAAACTCAAACCAACTACAACCCAAAACCACAAGACACTTAAAATACAGTACAATACACCAGACTTACCTGAACACTTCCCTAACCAGCCATCAAATGTTACTAGCCAATGAAAAATTCATATAACACTACTGGCAGTAGCTTAAGGAATATGGTCAAAGGAATGTCAGAACACTCTGGATTATAATAAAAATACACCCTAAAAGCTTACATCTGAAATATGTTACTATGTTGTTAACACTACATAAACTCAAAGGGGAGAGCAAAGAAGTAAGCTGATATAAATATTTGTGGTTTATGCCATGGTCTTCTCAATACTCCATATCAGTGTATAATTGCCATTTTTGTTCAAACTCACATTAAGACATCAATTTGTATTTTATGTCATAACACATTCCTCCAGTGACAAAACTGGAATTAAATTATCTAAGTAGAAAACAAACAAGTCATCTCACTTAATTTTGATTACCCAAATTACTTAGCCCATTCACAAAAGGTGCTCCCTCCTCCTCCCAAGTAATAGTTTTTGCTAATGAAGCCTCTGTTCTCTGCATCTAAAATGTTCAGGGTGGGGGAGAGGGGACCCAACTATTATTGATTAAGTTAAACTGTATAAAGAATTTTAAAATAAAATTGCACTTACATCATAACTATAGTCTGCATCATTTGTTACTGTCAAGTCTGCAAGGTCTCCAAGGCCCAGTACACTTAACAACACATCATCAGAACCCATAATAAATGACTTGCCTCCTCCAGGTGGAAACGTTATTGGCTCAGCTACAAAGAACAAAACAGTTTCTTTAAGTCTCAATGTAAGAATTCAAACTGATGAAAAACTGCATTATTCATCACTTAAAAGCAAAGCAGGGTTTAAAACTGAACTTGTACATATTACATACTGCCCAAACAAAAAAAAAAGAGCATGACGACACGCACACATGTGCAAACACACACACATATATTAAATAAACAATTCTTATCTCATGCTTTGTCATTTGATTTCAACTTACTTTACAGAGGTGTTCAATACTACTGACAAGTGACTTGACTGCATTTACATTGCAATATCAAATGTACGTCCCAGGTCTCCAAATTCTCAACTAAATACTTCATTCACTATACCATGCTATCTGCCTCCTATCCATTTGCTATTAAGTCTCTGCGCTTTTATATGAGTCAAGTATCTCTACCAGCATGTGTAAGTATTTTTTTATCTCTCAGGCTAAAGGCCTCCTGCAAAACATCTCTTCTACTTTGATTTTTTTCCAGATTATTAAAAAATGAAAACATCTGTTATTCATTAATTCCCTCTCTTACTTTCTCAGCATGATTTTGGATTTTAATTTCAAATACATATAAAATACTCAACTGATATTTATCTTATCTAGCTGTGTCTTCCCCAAATTAAAATTTAATATTTCTGTTAAGTATAATTTAGAATGAACACAGGTTATAACCATTCATTCTCAATTCACACCTGAAAAATAAAGTTACAAATAGTCACCCATATTCTTTACACTCTATAACAGTTCTGTATATCTCCATCAACCCACAAATATCAATTTAGCAGTAAGGAATAGGAATAAAGGCTTAAACATTATAATACTTTAGCATATTTTAGAAGCTGCTTTTACTTATCAGTATTCCCTTCAATGCAAAAAGTAGGACACTTGTTAGATAGAATAATTAAACTTTAGCTATGTGTTAACTTTAGCTAAGTGCAAACTTCTGCCAAATATGTTAAATCGTATTTGACATCTTTAAAAATTAAACTTGACTTTCAGATTTCACTGACTTGGCAGAGAGTTATGGTCTCACTTCAACACCACCCCTTGTTTCCAATCCTCTCAGAAAACCCCTGAATCTCAGAGAAAAAAGACGTTTCCAGATCTGAAAAACATCCATATCCTTGTTTTTGTCTTACAAAAATAGTTCCAAACAAGAGGACTAATAATCAACACATGCCTGTTCTGAACATGCATCTTTATTATTCTGTATCACCACTATCTGAATGGTAACCTAGTTATGGTTAGCTGAAGAAAAGTAACTAAGACCAGGTGTAAAGTTATAGATGCCTGGCATTGTTGCTATGTCTACGCAAAGACGAGCCAGCCAAGCTAGATCAAAAAAATCACTTCTCAAGAATAAAACAAGGTCTAACGCTTGAGAACTACCATACTATTAAAAAACATAACATTAGCACAGGCAACACAACTCTATGTGAGAATCTAAGGATATCATCTATGTAAGAATAAAGACTGCTGTTCCTACAATTGCGTAAAAAGAACAAATAGTATTCTAACTATGCACAATCACATCTTTTTAAAACATTCACAATCCATACAAAGGTCTTGACTCATCAGAATGCTACATTAAATTAACAGCCCAAAATAGCTTACCATGCCCTTACTTGAATAAGTTTTTCTTTTCCATTAATATTTTACTGAAACTCTCAATTTGACACTCTATTCCAAACCACTCATATATCAGAAAAAGCCATATTCCTAGAAAACACCTAATCATTTTCAGTGTTCCCACTTATTTCCCTTATTATTGGGTTTTGGGCTTTTTTTTGGGGGGTGGGGGTGGTATCCAGTCATGCATGCTTATTAGATGAGATCAGAATTTCTAAGGATTGATTTCTTAGTGAAAGTGTCTGAGCTGAGTATAAGAGGAGATACAAAGAATACTTTTTATGAAGCAAGAAATAAAATAACGTCACAAAAAATTCTCTGGGCAAACCTAAATTGTGAAATCCTCAAATGAAAACAATTATCCCCTCAATTATTTCAGAGACCAAGTTTTTCCTGATTCTTTTCTGACAGAAAAAGAATGGGAGGGAAAAAAAAAGTTAAAGGCTACAAAAGAAACAGAGGGTTTTTTTGTTGTTGTTGTTGTCATCGTCGTTGTCATCATCTGGTTTGTTTTGTGGTAGGTTTTTTTTCCACCTTTTCCTTTTGTCTCCCACAGAAAGACTCCAATACTTTTATGTGGAATTTCTAAAACTGGCTCACTTCTGTCTTAACAAGGTCCCCACCTCCCAAATACAAGTATCCCTTTGCAAATCAAACCTCCCATGTCATTACAGAACAGAGCTGCTGATCACTGGGCAAAGGGAGGCAATATGCTCATTTTAAACTTGAGGACACTTTCCATCCATGTTGGGATGCTGTGACTCCTATTTGATCTTTAGTACAGGCTTCCAATGTTTAAATAAGCCCCTGGACTTGCTTAAATAAGTCCCCTTAAATAATTCTTTGAGAGATTAACATTATCTGTCCTTAACAGATCAACTTCCATATGCTTTATACTAAAAATGAAGCACTACAGAAGAACACTACCATACTACCACATTAGGAGTCTATATTATAAATTTATCAAAATTTATTTGCATCAGAGGTGAATATCCCTTTATTTAAAGCTTCAAAATTAATGCTATCCAAAATTTAGAAGCATATTTCTCAATACTCAAGTTGCCAATATGTATAATCTGTTGTATAACTACATTTTAATTTTTTGCACATTTTATTATTTTAAAATAAGACATATTTAAAGAAGTTTAAAAAACGGTTGCAAGCTGTCTTTAGAAAAAGAAAAGCCAGAAAAGTAATACAATGAAAGATGAGTGATGTTATAGCTACTAAAAATAAAGACCCACACCTCCACATATCAAAAACAAGCATCAAGAAATATATGCAAATGATAAAGTTAAATAAATTACTTATTGAATGCTTTTCATCTTAAAATCCAATTTTTCTAACAAACACAGTGCAATATTATCTTCACAGCATAATATGTATGTTTAACTGAGTTTGCAATCAATAAATACCAAGTAAAAATGTAAGTGATAGTAAAAGTTTCTTTGTAGGTGAAGCTAGGTGAAAAAAATGCAATGATTAAATATTTTCTTGGTCAATCCTAACCAGCACTTCTTACCCTCAAGTTCTTGACATCATACATAATTAAGTCAAAATCAAGCAGTAATATCTGTACAGACTGGAACTGCTTTAATCTCTAATCAAATTATGTATGTTCACATATGCTTTTGTTGGCTACTATACAACAGGGACATCTTAATCTTGTTTTCCAAAAAGTTAATACAGGGTACACCAAAAGCAGTAGTTAATGCCCAAGCAATTAGCTGTTAGCAATTAGCTGTTACTGCTATTTTTTGGTCAACCTATAGATTGACACCCCCACAATCTATAGATATTAAAAAAGAAAAAAACGTGAAAATAATAATTATCTGTACAACACATTGGATGGAGAATCATTCTGCAGTTGATTGTTTCTGAATGTCAAGGAACATGGTGAAATGGAACCCCCAATTTCTTATGGCCAAAACTATGCAGTGTAATTACAGCATAACAATCTTCTCATCATATTTAACCAGGCACTTGAGAGTGTGTGTGTGTGGGGGGGATCAAACCAAAAAACCACAACTTCAGAGATATAAAAGATATATTCCCAGCCAATTAGAACCACAGTTTCCTTTCCTCCCTGAACCCCCTTTTCCCCTCAAGAAAAATGTGAGCTGAATAACACTTTGTTCTCTACACAAAAACAAAATTATCAACCACTATCTCAGAACTGTAACACTTCAGAGTATAGCATAAACCTTATGTGCAGTCACAAGAATATTATTGGCTTAGTAACATTCATCAGCAAGGGCTAGTGTGTCCCAGCAAGAAAGCCTGAAGTTATCTGCAAGAAACTTAGCTTTTAAAACACAACTGAATAAATAATTGAGCAAAATCTACATTTTATGATAATGAAGTATCTGGCCTTGTTAGCAAAAGACAGACCTAGAAGGAATTCAAAAGACAACGCTAAGCTTGTTTGCTTGCAGCTTTGCGCCATACAGTACAAAAACTTAAAAGCCACATAGTATTCAGGATAGGATTTCTGCTTGAACAGCAAAATTTACGCTCTAATATTCAAGTTTAAAAGTTATGCAGAAACCAGAGTTAGCAGATAATGATGGTAGAGAGATTCATACTACTACTCTTAATGAATGAAGCCCAAACTACACTGATAAGCTGAAAACATATGAGCACATTAAATAGCATGAAAATACAATCCTGGAGGCACAGTTTATTCGAAAACAGCGTGGACAATCTTTATTTGGAGTGTAGCACAGTGTTTATGCTGCAGGAACCAGACAATAAAAGTCAGTCCCTATCAAATTCAAATTTAGCGTCTATTTCTTCAGAAAGATTGTTTGTCCAATATTTAGATGAAAAGTCTCCAAAAGAGACAACAGCTATATGGCCCATCCTTAACAATGAACACCTGCATTCCTTTGCACAACATGTATGGCCTAAGAAAAATAGCCTAAGACAGACTGAGGGAACTCTAACTGCAGGGTCACATGCCCTTAATACCTTAACAAGGCTAATAGGCAACCTAAGGTGTGTAAATACTAAACCTAAATACAATCTAAATGTACGTCCACAAGTTTTAGCAAGTGGAACTTCACCAGTAGGTTTTTCAATTGCACTCCACAGGTAAATTGATACTGGTTCATCTTTAAGTCATGAATGAAAGCAAAGATGACAAGGAAGGCAGTAAAAGAAGAAGAATGTGGGAAGACAAACACTTCTGTAAAATAATAGTTTGGGAGAGCAACAAAAACACTCCCTAAAAAATTTCTGCTTTTCTGCTTGCCTCGTGACAGGCCTTCTGGGGACAGGGATGAAGGAAGAATATGAGAAAAAACAGATTATCAGAATCAGTAATAATGCAAATTCTTTCCACTTCTGGTATAGCTGATACCATGCCAGGGCTTATGGGTCAAAGGTAATCATAAAGGAACCAAATCTGAATTCAGCTGATTATTTTGAATGAATATGTTCTGAGCAGAGGACAGAATTTACATAATGGTATTCTAATCTCAAAGTCCATATACGGAAAATCATTCATTTAAAACAAAAAACTTAAAGCAGAATACAAAATTTTTGACTATTTAGCTAGTCAATTGCTTAAGATATCCATTGCCTAAGATAATCCTGAAATTGAAACCAATACTTAGTAAATAAATAGTGTCTTTGTACACTTGTGTATATGGACCAGGAGAATTTTAGAAAAACGAACATTAAACTTGAGGAAGAGACAAATTAAGTCTCATAACTTAAATAACCACTTTTAAATTTCACTTTAAAATGTAAACTGTGTATCAAAGGTTAATACTCACCTTTTTTCTCAATCAATACCACCCTATTTGTAAAAAGTTTTGCTAACAGGGGTGTCTGCAATCAGGGATTTAATAGTGAATAGTTTCAGAACACACTGCTGTACATGAAGTTGTTTAAAAATACTTATGAAATAATGGTGAGTTACGATAAGCCACAGAAACTCAAGCCGTATTCTCATAAAACCATTTGGGAAGAATTGCAAATAAAATAATAATGTGGCAATCTGCAATTGCATTAAGCTTTACAGAGGGGACGGTAAATTACAGTGTGTGCTTTCTAAAAGAAATCTCCTGAAATATAATAAGTAGCTAAATTTTTTGTACCTTCCTCTGCTCTTGCACCTTCATGATCAGTCATTCTAGAAGAGGGTGACCTAGATTGATTAATGATTCCTGAAGGGATGTGGGATATCTCATCATCGCCCAGATCAGCTATCATGTCGTGAAGTTTTGTCCTGTTGACTCCTGTAAATTAATGTCAGCAGCAAAGATTCATTTGATTGCTACCGCTTGACTTGACTGAAGTCTAAAAATCCATTAAACTAGTTAAGCAAGATTAATTACTGATGGGACCTCCTTAAAATAAATACAATGCTTTGCTTTTGTCTTTGTATATTAATAAAATTATCTTTTGGAAATCAAAAGAAGGAGTTAATACATCAAATCTGAAAACTACATGCAAACAGATTTAACTCCTTTGTGTTCTGTAGATCTAGTCTACAATCTCCTGCAGGAAAGAAAAAAAAAACCATCTTACAGCCCTACAGAGAAGTCAAGCCAAATATTAAAAGAACATCAACTATTAAACAAAATACATATGAATTAAACATTTGCTAATAACATTACACAACTTTAACTATACTAAACAATTCAACACTGAAAAACAGAGTGCAAATAAAAAATAAGCTTAAAAATGAGGGAAAGGTACAGACAGCTCATAATGGGGGTGCAACAAACAATTAACTTTCCCTGTTTTTGAATGGTATTTAATTTGTCTAAAGTGTTTATTAAACACAAGAGCAAGAATGCTTCCACTACTGTATGAAACTGTAGATGTATACTGTCCTCATTATACAAGCATGCCTCTAGAAACAAAGCATACTGAATTATGTGCATTAAATTAATGTGGACACTAGCAAACAAGAATAGCATGTTATAAAATTTTTTAATTAACAAATTCATTCCTGCTTCCAACTTACAGCTTGCATGTCAAAAAGTCAAGCTTCAATCATGAAGTGAAATTTCAGTGACAGAATCTCTTTAAAGAAAACAATCCACAATGATGCAAGACATAACCAGCTTTTAATTGATAAGAGAGTCCTTCCTGGGACTGCAGGCAGCTATACTGTAGAACATTTACAATAAAAAACACATCACCCCGCCCCCAAAAGCTATGCTTTTAAAATTGCTAAAATGCAAGGGTTTACTACTTTTAAAAGGGCATATTAGAACTTAAATAATTTTCAAATAGGTCTATTTTTTAGTAAAGTAAGCATTAGGAAACAATTTTGTATACTCTGAGGTGATATGTATCACTTTTACTTTTATTAAAAGGAAATCTAAACCAAAACAAAGCCTTCATTCTCAAAAAAGTAAAAGGTAAGCACTATAATTACAGATGACTTTGCAAAAGCAGAACTGCTCATTTGAACAGTTAAACACTAAAACACACGCTTTCAAATAACATCTGATCATTTCAATTTTATATCTTACTGACAAAAATGGTTAAAATTGATGTATTCAAATATAAATATCCATCAATAATTGAATTCTCTGGAGATAATGAAGAATACTCTGGAGAGAGGGATGACAACAAAAAACATTTCTGGAAGTAGAATCATTGCAAAAGTATACCACACATACCCCAAGAGGGATGCTATATAACTATTCTCATTAATACTGGCAAAATGAAAATGTTTTGCAAAATAATACAGAACATCCTACACTTTTTTTTTGTGCTTCTGACATTCTTTCTTTCTTTCACAGAACGCTTAATATTCCAATTAAGCCTATGAAGGCTGCTACCCAGAAGTCATGTGAGAATAGAAATGGCTTCCGAAAGTTTCCCTTATGCAGCAGAACAGATTTCCTGAATGGTTAAGTTTCATTTTACTCTCATATACAAGTCAGTCTAGAAACCTGTAATATCAGCTAAGGAAGTGAGTGTAAAATAATAAGAGTGAGGAATGCCTCTTTTGCACCAACACTTTTTTCTAATAGCCACTAGATTGATAGGATTTCATTTTAAAGGTACAATACTTAGTTGCAGGCAGCAGATGAGTTCTCACACAAAAAAAAGTCATTCTTAAAATGACCAGGTCTCTACCATATAGACAACAAAGCTTGTTTCTGTCTTTATTCCAGTTGGCTGTCAGCCAGCCACCTTCGGTGGCCAGCAGCAGATATGTTCTTGAGAGCAATCAATAAATAACATGGAAGAAGTCATGACTGGTACCCTGAACTGTCTACTTGAATATATCCTTTGCTTTCCAGAAGAAAACCCATTTGTCTTGTTTATGTCATTATGCATGAACTGTTCAACATATGGATGGAAAACGCCAAAAATTGTTTATAAACTCTTCTTCACATCCAAACTGAAAGCATCTTTTGGAGGTGCTTTAACACCAAATATATGGACATGAGAAGTTTGTCTCAGAACACATTCAGAAGTAACTAGAAGTAGTCAGCAGGCTGTGCTACCTTAAACCAGCCAGTCATTTGGTATGTCACTGGTTAGGGGACTCTCAGCCTGCCTTTAAATGTTTTTCAGTATGTTTAGTCACGTCTTGTCCTTCAGGCATAACCTCAGAAGAGCCCTCAATCCATCATACAACACAGAGAAATTTCCTTCTGAAGTTTACAAAAGAACAGCTGCTGTTTGCAACAACTTCTCTGTATTTTATGCTGAAAAATGTCAATATACAAGATTGTGCCACCACCAGAGAAGACTGTGCAGGTTTCTGCTTTCAAATAAAGTGCAAGTATACCTTCATATAATTGTTGAAGTATTTTAAATGTGACAAAGATTTTTAAGGATATGAATGTGCTGTCTCTGCATAAGCAGCTATGGTTAAGGCACAAACTGGATGACTGTGTTTTATCCTCAAGACTAGAACAAAAAAAAAAACACACCACCCAGAAATGGTAAACATGAACTGGTTATGAATAAAAGCAAAGCACCTACAATTCCATCTTGGTGATCCACCTTCAGAGATTAAAAGTGAAAAAGGTAATCGAATATTCAGTGCTGAAAAGTTGCAATCTGAGAAGCCATAGTCTGAAAAGGTATAAGCAGTTTTCTGTAAGATGTAATAGCCCAAGTCTGAATATAACACAGGGATCCTTCTACATCAACAGGTGATGCTAATGAAGATGGTAAAATCCAAATACTATTATTCCCAGAAATCAAGGCTAGCAAAGTGATTGGGATGGATACCGTTTCATAAATACAGAATAATTAGACTGAGGGAAAAGAGCAGGAGAGTAAAAAAAAAGACAATTAAAGTGTGGAGTGGTTTTTGGTTTGATGAGGGGTCTTGTTTTGTTTGTTTTTTTGAAGACCCTTTCATAAGAAAGTACTATTTCCACATAACATGGTGACTATCATGACAGAAAAAAACAAAACAAAAAAAAGAAAAAAGTATTACATTATGAAAACATCTGTGCTGACAGAAGATGACCTAAATTAAGGTGTTCCACCCAAAAGAAAACATATGAATGCAGACTACAGAAGTATCAAAATAGAATCAAATCTTCTTCTGTTTACTTACAGAGCTTACTAATGAGTACATTTGGAATGAAATTTACCATACCTGGGCCAGGGCTATGAAGACCCTGTCAGGAAGACAACAGTCTAAATGCAGATTATGGTAGTTACCAGATGCACATCCAACAAAAGAACCCAGTAGAATGTCTGCCCTATTATGCTGTCCTCAAAGTACTGCAAGAGGTGATAGTCAATGCACATTTACTTGATCTTTATGATGACATATGCATACAAATTCTTATATTGCTCAAAATAAATTCTGAAAAAAGTCTGACAATACACTGAAGGACAAAGTAAGAGATGAATATTCAGACTGAAGTTCATGAATGATCAGACATGAGAAGGAGGAGTAAAGAAGGCTATCAACACTATTTTCAGTCTCAGAATATTAAAAAGCTGAGAAAAAAGCCTATGAATCAAATGAACAGAATTTAAACGAACCTGTCCAACCTTAAATGCATATTTTTACTGTGTGTGGAGTTCTCATTCAATTAGCTCAGTGATTTAGAGGGCAAATTTTAATAGGAAACTATCATCACGAATATGACATAAGTGCAGAATCCAGCAAACCACCTTGTGAGACTATGGATACGAGCTCAGGGTTTCCCAAAGGAGAAATTAAACTTAAAACCCAAAAGTCTAAACAGTAACTTATGTGACCACCTCACATCATTGCGACACACAGTTGTCTCCTAAATATTCTCTTATGTGAACATAAGCAGGTTTCAAAATTACTTTAGGTGAAGAAAATACTCCTTTAAGTTTTGATAGTGGAACACACATTCTCAAAAGACAACATACATCAAATAACAATTGATGGCCCACATGTCACACCATTCATCGTACAAAACTTAATGTTATACCCTTTGCAGCAACTGCAGGAAAGCAGACAGGAAGGAAAGTTTTGATAATATTTTGCAAAGTTAAATTTTGCAACTGGACATTTCAGGTAGAATAATTATTACTTATTTTAAATGATGGTCAGAACCAATTTAATGAGCAACGTAGACCATTGAAATGCCAGTTTTTGACAAAGTAACTTTTGATGGGTGAGAATTATGCTCCTCTTCTGGAAATTTTAAGATTTACAGACAGAAAACCAAAGAGGTGATAGAAATTCTTGACTACATAGCAGCCAAGGAAGTAACAAGTGCAGGATAGAGAAATCCTTTCTAGACAAGCCAAAATAATGCCACTAAAACAAATTTGGAGACCTGAGAATAGCTTTTCATAGAATTTATAATCCTAGAACAACACTACTTGTCCCTGTTTTACAGCTGCTTACCTTGCACAAGCCCGAAAGTAGAAACTAACCGGTGTGGTGGGTGCAAAAAGATTAGAATCAAAATAAAAATATGGTTTCAAGAACATTTTGTACATGACAACCTAAAGGCATAATTTTTGAGAGAGAAATATAAAAATCCCCTAAATAATTACTGTCTTTTATCCCCAGAATTCAAAGCATATGATGTTATTTTGCAGCCACTGTGTTTCCAAAAGTCTAAAATGTGAAGTTTAATAAGAAAATTTCAAATAAAAGAACTCCATTTTAGTATTAAAAGGAAGTTTCTAACCCTACAAAATACTTCATGTGAATTTGGTGTCAACTGCTGATTTATGTATTAAAGGAAGATACCCATTAGCACCCAGATTACTACTGGTGAAAAAATTTTTTACTTCAAAGATTTTATATTTGTATGCGTGTGTACATGCAAGTCATGCAAAATTGCTGAAAAAACAATCAACATGCGCTGAATTTTAATTTGTTAGATGTTACCTAGTAAATTCAAATCCTAATAATTACAGAATTCTTCATGAAGTGTTATATTTTAACATCACCTAATTTAGTACATATTCACACAATTTTTCAAATAGAGGAAGAAAATGTCTTATTAAATATCACCAGAAACTGTTATAATAGACTTTCAAAATAAAACCACTGCAATCAAGGGAGCTTCTCTAGAGTGACATTGATTCGGTAACACTTTGTCCACTAAGAGCTTTGTATAGCTGATGATCTAAGTTACAAAAGCATTTTTACCAGGTACGTCAATATTGAAGTTTGGCTTAACTTATAGTTCAAATAGGTCAACTGGTCTGAAAACTGGTCTGAGAGTAGAGTTGTCACCCAAATGTGGTAACAGCATAGAAAAATGAAGGGCACCATAAAATAAAGATTATATCCTACAAAAAGCCACAAAAAAATTCCTATTTACATTACGGGCATTTTTTAGTTCTCATTGCCTTAGATTGTAAAAGTAACTACAAGCCCATAAATAGCAGTTATAGCTTGATTCAAGCTCATGTTAAGAAACAAAAAAACCCCAAAAAACACCTGCCCACAACAGTACCATAGTATTATACTTTAAGAAGCAGATAAAGTTTAAATTTTTCAGAGTAGGAATTTCCTCAAAATGCCGGTTGTTCATTATTTTTACACTCACATTTCAAAGCATTTAGCTTTCTTTACCTATTTAACCTTAAATTTTTATGTGATTTCAGCATTTCTCATCTAGGAAATGGCTGTCAAGGGTTTTGACATATTCACATTCAGCAGGTAGAAAGTTAAAGTTGGTTGCCCCCGTTACAGAAAACGATGCTTAACGGAAAAAAAAAAAAAAAAACAAAAGAAACCAAAACAAAACCAAAAACAGAACTTGTGAGAATAAATGTCTTCTATATAGATAGGCAAAAAAAGCGTTGCATTACAAGATTCAGAATCTGCACTTACTCTTTACCCCTTTCTTCCCCTTTCGTTCCTTCTTGTACTGTTCCTTCAGTTTACTTATTAGTCCCTGGTCTACATCCCAAACCTCAGCAGTTGGGGACAGGTCATCTTTGTCTACATGCAGCATATTATTAAAAGAAAGAAATCAGCAATTGGCAATGCAAGCTGTTGGCGATTTACTATCATAGGTGTATAAAAGCATAAATAAAAGTTCTTAATAAATCTTTACTTTAAAGGTGCAGTCTCAGTTTTAAGTTTACAAAATACTAAGTCTCATTTCATACAGTTTTCCAAGGCTCTGTATAATATCAGTTACATATTTGAAAATTATATGTTAATTTGTTACTAAGGAGCAAACAAATTAAGCTTCGTAAGTAACTGTTTATGTTAGATACTTCAAAATACACAAAAATTCATTGGTGTTCAGAAACGATTACTGCATCTTTAGAAAGACAGTGTTAACAAATTATTCAGCCAGTGTTGAATAAGCAAATAAAAGTATTCATGCTATATCACTTATGAAAATGCAAGCCGAGTAAGTCAGTGCCAGTTTATTCATGAAGACCACCATGCATCCTTTCGCACTCATTCTACATGCACAAGAAAGAAACCTTGGTCCTACAGACAACCAGAGAAATAACTCTATAAATACAGCTTTTTACATAAAGATGAAGAAAAGTAATTTGCATAGGTGAACAAACTGACATCCCACTGCATTCCAGCAATTAAATTATAATTAGCAGAAATACAACATTCCACAGTAGTTTCAGAAGACATGTCTTTTTCTGTTTGACAAATATTGCAGAGTTAATTATTCTCCAAGAGAAGTCATGTCTCCACTTTTCTAAACTACCCATCTCAAATATTTTTGGAAACAGAATTTAGTAAAAGGATAAACTTGTTTCTAAGACAATGTAAATGTAACATTTGCAGAAGGGCTTTTGCTAAAAGACAACTAGGCAGCAACCAAACTTGGTTTGTGTGCCAGTTAAGCTTATGCTCACAAATTCTTTAGACATAAAATAATAAAACTCAGTTCCTCAGTTCCCAACTTCCAATCATACCTACGATAGCACTGTTTTCATAAAACAGCATTTTTTGATGTTATAACCATTACAGTCATAAAAGTGCACAAGAGGAGCCATACACAGCAGAGACAAAGAAACATGCATTTAGGATGCAAACTAGTAGGAGTTATTCCAAGTACATGTTTCATGACAAAACATGACAACGCATGAGAAAATATCCTAGGATATTGATTCATCTACCAAAAGACCATCATTCAAATAGGGCCGATCAATTACAAAGAGAAACCATCTTGATCAAAGATGCAGAATATAAAAACGGCAAGGGTGCTTAAGGCGTGAAACGGGAAGCATAATGCTGAAGTCATCTAAGCTGTCCACAAAGAACTGTGGAGAGGGGAATGGAACAATGACATCCTACACCAAACTGCAAACACAAAGACCTCAATCTTTATGACTGCAGGGCCAAAACGTTGACAAAGAATAGCGATTAGTCAGGAAATACAAGAGGCACAGAAAGATAAGTCAGAGGATATGCCCAACCAAGAGAGGAAGGAAATTAGGAAAAACAACAACTCTCCCCACTAAAACCCAATGAAAGGAAATTCAGTTCAAAACAAATTAAAATTAAAAATATATATATCCAAAGCACCATGAATAGAAGGAAAACAGTGAGCTAGGTTGCAGCGTTGCAGAGAAGGATTTGGGAATTAAACTGAACAAGAAGCTGAACATACATGACAGCAATGTAATGCTGTTGTAAAAAAAAAAGCTACAAGACGACTGTCATTCTGGTATGTTTTAAAAGGTGTGGTGTATTAAACCAGGAGTAGTCCACATAATTCTGTGATGGTGATGACAAAATTGAAGTAACATGTCCAGTCTGTGTTCTACACTAGAAGTTTAGAAAAATCTGTAGACTGCAAAACAAACAGGGCATTTAGATATCGAGACAAAGAATCTGAAGGAACTGGGCTCATTCAGTCAACAAAAAACAGGAAGAATGTAAGCCTGGAAACATAAATACTCAAAACCAATGCTATTGGCTGCTGAAATGTAGGTCGTAAATAGAAAACTAGATAAAACACTAACTCTGATTAACCAGAGAGGCTGTGAAATGAATTTCAATGAATATTTTTAGGAAAACTTAAGTGTTTCTCTCTGGTATGCCCAGATATACTTAGCTGTTTCAGAACAGAGCTATATAACTAGAAGACCTCCATAATTCCCCCCAGTAGTGAACTTCCTCAAATTGCTTGTGGTGTTTATAACCCACAGTAAACTGATATCAGGACAGTACAGGGGATCCAGGATGTCCACTAGCCAATACCATTTAGTGAAGAAAGGATTTTTTTTTTTTTTTTTTTTTTTTTTTATTTAAAAGATGACACAACACACTGAATTCCAGTCACACTCTGCCACACAGAATTCTGGGCACAGTCAGTCATTCTCTGACTCATTGCTCCATCTGTAAACAGAATTTTTGTGTTTCATGCAAAGGAGAAATTCAGGGATGAACACATAGTTAGTCATCAAAATCAAGCAGAATAAAAAGACTACATAATATGTAATATCTGTAATATGTAACATAATATAATAATATGTATTTATTCCTGTTTACTTAAGCAAACAGAAGTTTTACATGCATCTTTTTCTTGATGACACTATATCACCACAAGGCATTTAAAAATTTTTAATCTAAAAATGTACATTTATTTTTGAATGTGCTGCATACTTTAGTTCTTTATTTAACACTGTTTGAATTTGCTAATCTTTCACTATTTTGAAGATAAGCTGTTCCTAAGTAAAACACATCACATGACAGCACACTTTAAATCAAAATGTCTGAAAATAATTTAAGACTCAAAGTATATTAAATGAGGCACTTACAAAAAAATAATGTGTTCGTAAAAAGCTGTATTACAGGAAGGAAAAAAAAGCAACCCAAACTTCCACAGTCAGTGGCTGGTTTGCAGAAGTCTCCAATAGTAAAAATGTAACTATCAAATTTGGTGATCAAGTATTTTAGCATATCTGACGTTAGACCTACAGATAATACTTTGACAATTAAGTATTGAAAATAATAATAAAGCAAGACTAGGCAATAGGTTTAGAGCCTAAACATGAGAAGTTTGGTTTCCAGATACTAAATAAAAGCATTATAAAGAGATACCCACGTAAACATTTACATTTTTTCAGAGAGCCTAAATCTTTGCAAGAGTAAGAAGCGATAGAAGGATGCCAGTGTCAGGAAAACTAAAACAGGAAGAAAAAGCTGAGAAGAAAACAGAATAGAGCAACTATTTACATTATGAAGATAAGAAAAATATGAATTATAACTGAAATTCGGAAGTTGACGGTTGATGTAATTGTTTAGAAAGTAACAGCAAGTGTTCATTTAAATGAAGTTCCCCATCATAAATAAATAAATAAATGGTCAGGACCTGGAGATTTCAAATAACAGTTTCACAGAGTTCAAAATAGTGTGATAGGCTAAAACAAATTGGTTTAGGCAATGCATTACTTTATTTTAGAAGGCATATTTTTAAGTGGGGCAATATTTGAAATGTTATTTTTGATAGTTAATAAAGAGGCACTGACCTTAAATATTTCTAATTTACACACTGATCTTTAAAAAAGTGACACTTAACCACAAGACCTGATAGACTGTATCCTTAAAGATCCATTTAAGGAAATAACAGCTGTAATAAAGTCAATGACATACTAAGAAAAAAGCATTGCTACTACAGTTGGAAGTATGTCTGACTCATTTGCATAGTACAAAATATACAACAAACTTATGGATATTGTCTTCATATGGCAAAACTCGGAACACATACTTTTTAAAATGAAAGTAGGTTTATATTTATTTCCTTCTCCCCAGTTCCTTGCCTCAGACATGAGTCTTTTGGTAACAATGGAATTATTGCAGTTAAACCAGCTCTCACAAAAAAAGCGGTCACAAGTGTGTACAAACTCCCAAAATGCTCCGCCTCACTTTTGCTATGGGTTCACTTAAACTGTAATAAAAGACATTCAAACTTTTCTCTTAAAAGTGTGGTGGGTCAATTTGATTTTTAAAATAGATTTTTAAGTTTTATTGTATTTTATTTTCAAGTTTGGGAGAGCAACTGAACTGCTTGAAAACAAGTTTGAAAAAATTTAACTTGCAAACTCAGCATTGCAAATAAATCAGAATGCCCCCATTCTGGGTAACTACCTGAGAAGACAAGAGTGATATAACACACTGGAAAGTTACCTTGGAAAGCAACGACTTGGAATTTCAAGGGACAAGCTAGTTAATAAGTTTCAACAGTCTGCTGTGAAAAAAAACGGATAAATCTTTGACTGCATAAATTACAGTATCAAGCTGTCTTTACTTCTGTACACAATAGTGTTAAGACTGATACTAGAACTTTCTGCACCACTATACATTTGAAGGGATGTTGCAAACAAAGACAAAATCTTGGCTTCAGGGCCTATGTGATGTCTTATAGAGATTTGCCTGTTGGGCTAAAGAAAAAGATGACCAAGAAACTAATCAAATAACATCATCTTCAAAGGGGGACAACACCAAACAACGAAAATGCTACTAAAAACAGATAGATATTACCAAAACTAAAGGTAACAGTTTGTCCATCTTCATCTTCCAACTAGAAATAATAAGACTGAATTTTAAAAATAAAAGGTGACTAACCCTTTGATACTAATTTCCAGGAAGGAATGCTTTCTAATCCTTGGTACCTTCAAAATCAAGACTAAGTATGACAAATTCATTGTCTCAATGACATAAAATGGTCAAAGATGATCCAGTGGCACTTTTTGGCCTTACAATGAAAGACTTACAGTATGCAACCACAAAATTGCTTGTGCCACAGTTCAGAAACTAAGATGGTCAATTTCCTGTTTCAAGGGAGATGTGAATTACTTGGTTCGTTATTCTTTTTCCTACCCCACTTCTCTCCTGCTTTCAATTTCTCCTCTTGAAACATGTAGGATCCAGGAGTTTATGACTTAGCATATTTTGTTTCACATCAAATTAGTAACCTACTGAATTTTATTATCTACTCTAAAATTAAAATAAAGTTGGACCACTACAAAAGTATTTTTTGATTCTACTAATGCAAGCCACATTAGCAATAACATCTAAAAATCTCAGCCAGAAAAACTAAATATAAGAATTGCCCATTTTTACAAGTACACCAAAGAAATTCATTTAACTTCAGCACAAAAAGTTTAAAGCTCTTGATCAGAAACAAATGGGGGAGGGGGAGATATCTAGATTTGAAAACAAATTTAATTCAGGTAAGAAAACATTCAGAATCCTAGCCTTTCTTATTCAAGAAAGAAAATATTCTCTTTTAGTTTTGGAATCAGAAACAAAACTCGAAACAAATGTAACTATAATTGTATTTGTGACAACAACAACAGCATATATATATATATATGAAAGTTTCAGCATCCAATACACTATTATCTAAGCATAAGCATTTGATCATCACAATCATCCACACATCCACACCATCTTAGTAGGTATTGTAACTCTTATGTACTATCATGAAAAAAATATTCCTTCATTTCTAAAGGCTTTTGTTAGCACCTTACCCCACTCTGTTCCATCGCCTGAACTTCGAGCTTCTCCAGCTCCCTCACCATCTTCAGCTGTCACCAAAAAATCAAATTCTTTCAGAGCTTCTTCGGTATCAGGGTCATCTGTAAGGTCAGCAGCTAAACCTTCATTACCAATCTGCAAGCAGATAAACATTCTTCTGCATTTGAATCATGAACAGTTTTTTTCTAATCAAATATTTAGGTTAGAGTAACCTATATCACTTCTGAGTACCTGGCTGCAGTGGAAAACATTTTTCAACATGAAACACAGAAAAAGACACTTAGATACAGTCAGGTCTAGAGCTGCTTATAAAAAAAAAACGAGCAGCACAGTCTAGTGATCATTCGGAAAAGAATACTGACACTAGGCTTAGCAACAAAAAATTCCATACATCCCAGTCTTCATTTTTATTTAAAACATATCAACTGGAAAACTGTGTTGATTTTCTTGCAATATCAACAGCTCTACAGCTGAAGTTAGAGAAGCTTTACAAACTATGTTTTCTATTGGTCCAGAAACCTTTTTTACCCTTTTGCTTCCAGTTCTACTTCAGTGTTAAGCAAAAGCTTGGAAAATATGGTGTTTTCAGAAAAGTGTCTTTTTACAAGTTCCACCACCCCTTCACCTTTAACAAAACAAACAACCCCCCTACCAAGGCATCAGTGAAAAGTATTCTTTCGTTCTGCAGGTGAAGAAAATTTCCACATGGGGTTATGTAATGTTACTATGACTTGCACAATATTCTTCCACTTTTGCAGAAAGAGACAATGTTTACAAAGATAACTATAAATGATCCTTGTACTTTCTATAAAAAAACAACTTTGTCAAGAGTCAAAAAATGAGTGTAATATCTTCATATGGGCTTGGAGATTTACCTATTAGATAATCTTTTTATTAGACGATCTACTACCTTAGAACAAAAAAGATTCAACCAATTGCTTGATTAACCTATTTACCGGAAGTACAAGGTAATGCCAAAGGTATGGTGGACAAAACCCTTCCCGACAAGTCAAGCTGGGAGATTAGGACTTGCATCAAGCCGAGCTAATGCTGCTAACTATTTAAGAAAACTCAATGCAGCCAGAGGGGCCGATCATGCTACAGAATACTCTACTGTGCAAAAAGTACTAAAAAACTGTCAGTGCAACATTCATAAATCAAAAAATCAAAAGAAGCCCCATTGACAGGGAGACTCTTCCAGTACAGGAGAAAAAGAACTAAAAAGGAACAGGTAATATAGTCTATCCTACCTAGAAAGCTGCTCACAAAATGGAAAACTAAAAGAAGAAAACAAAACAAAACTTAACTGAACCTTCAACAGAGGATTACTGGAGACAAGTCTCTGCTAGGCTCTTAACATATTTAGTAAAAAGCTGCATAAAAGGAAGAATTAAACATATATTTGGCATGGAACTGATTTTTTTCCCCATTACATAATTTAGTTTCTTCTAAGTAATTGTCCCTACCTTCTCCAAAATGCAGAAAGGATGCACGTTGTATTGTGCTAAATTTGCCTCATAAATGCACTCAAAGCATGCAAAGAAACTGAGATGGCCAAATCAGTTCTCTCTCTCAGCAATTAATTCACATTTGCAAACAGGTTGGTTGGTTGGTTTTAAGTTTTCAAGGTAATATATTAACTAAGCCACCAAATTGACCAGTAACGCATCTGCTTACAATCCATTCAGATAATGAAGGTACAACAACAAACATTTTAACATGACATATTTATATTCCCCTGGGAAAATAAAAAAACGATTTCACTTTTTAAAGGGATTTCAGATCTATATATACGTATTAAAAAAAAAGTCTTTTACTTTGTGTTTCTTGTTTATCCGGTGCTTTTCTTTTCCTTCTCCAATATCTTCTATCATGTCACTCTCTTCTTCTTCATCACTATCATCTGCGTTTTCTAAGAAGTTAAATGTTTCAAGAACATCACCAGAATTCCTACATAAAGACAGACATTAACAGAGAATCCATTTTACTTGAAGAGATTTTAGAAGACTAATCAGATTAAATGCAATTGCTACCTAACAGCTTAAGAGCTTTAAAACTACCAAAACAAGAAGAAATGGTTGTATGAAGAAGTTTCTACAGCTGCCTAATTCCTTATTATAAAAGCACCACTCAGAGTATTTCCTTAAAATGACAACTCCGAAGCAGTTGTATGACATAAATTCAGCTTCAATACGCTATATATTTTCCTGTATATATGTATAATATACATATATGTATGTAATATAGATATATATGTTCCTATGTATAATCAATTTCAGTTAAGTTCATTATCATTTGTAGTCAGCTACACTCACAGGTGTTCAGAGACTCTGGAATTGAAAGTTCAATGCGAACTGACCAGTACATATCAATGACTAAGGAAAACAAACTTCAACTTTATGCATTTCTTATCTCTTCACTTACCTTTTGATTTCCTGTCCCTTTTGTTTTGACGAAGGAGATTCACCCCCATTGAGGATCTGTTCTAAGTTCTTTGTCTCTACTGAACCATTTGGTTCTGAATTGGAGAGCCCAAGCAAAGACCTTACCCGCTGGGAGCGTACATCCAATATTGTATCTGTATAACCTACTTCCTGAAGATACCTAGATGCATTAAGAGAAGAAAGAAAAAGGAAAGCATATTTGAGGAAAAAGGAAAGAAATTAGTATTGATTGTTAAAAATTAATGCCGCTATTGCATCACTTAGATAAAATAAGATTCATCGCTATCCATCTCATACCGAAAACCTTTCTCTATACTGCTTAAAGCTCAAGACTATGCAGTCCTGAAAAATGAACCACTATTTGCATACCTCAATTACTCAGTTTCATAGAGTAAACATATATACAGCTCCTCATACTTCAGGGAAAAGTTTGAATACACCAATATTCAACAACGTTACTTACTGTCTTAGTAACTGTCTGCCTTGCTTCCAGGTCAATTGGCTATTTTGAGGTACTGCAGGAACCTCCATATCTTTGGTTTCTTCTGAAAGATACAGTGTCATAGTTGGGTGGGGTTTTTTGTTCTGTTTTTTTGTTTGTTAGTTTGGTTTTGATTTTAAAGATCAATTTACTTTTTACAAGACACCAGGGAAACTAAAAGCAAATCTTAAAAAAAAAGCTTTAAGTTAGATGCAGTCTTATGCAGTGTTTTTTACAAAAAATATTTTTTCTCTAATTCTTTGCTGAAGCATCACGCAAACAATTTACAGAACAGAATCAGTTAAAAAATCCTGACCCCTTACATGCAGAAAAGGAACTATAATAAATATTTAACTTGCACACAAAAGAAAACCTAGCCCTGATCAGCTGAAGCGTTACTGCTAAGAAAACAGGCTACATCTCTTTCACAAAGCAGCAATGCTTAGAAAGCAACATGAAAAATATAGTTAAAATAAGAGAAGCAGTGATATATCAGTATTTGGAGAAAACAAATATGTCAAGTTTAACATGACTATAGAACATCATACAAACTAATAGTTTAAGGATTTTAAAAGCAGTATATAAGCTAGATGTTAAACACATACGAAAAATCCCATCAAGAAAGAAACATGAATAGTGATCTCTAGTTTCAACCAGATGTATATTCGACTTCCCAAAGACCTACACTTCAAGAGAAGCCACATGCAATTCTGCTTATTAAATAGTCCAATGTTGTTATAAAAAATGCTTTCCTCTATCTGCAATATTGTGAAGAGCAAAACTTATGATCAACTTTATATTTACATTACAAAATCAGATGCGCTCCAGAGTACCAATAAGGATAGCCTGATGTTTCTCCTAGGACTTTTTTCCTTGATCTAAGATAAAAACAGAAGCTCAACAACATTTTTTCCAGGCCAATGCACTACAATTTTTTTCTCATTCTTTAAAAACTAGCACCCTATAAAAGCACCAAAACCCAACAGTATTTCTTATGTTTATTCTGCTCTTATGCTTTCCTCCTGGATGGATGGCACAATGGCAAAAAAAAATTAAATCCTTCAGGAAGGGGTATTATAAGAAATAATGAGAACCAGCAGCTAAATAAGGAATATTGTGTAACTTTAAATAACGCTTTCTTTGACATGCAGACCTCTTTCAAAGAAGGAAATTTCAATTAATTTTGATTTTCAGATTAAACAATATTTACCCAATACCAGACCTTTCCTAGACATCATCTCTATAACACGCCTAAGGCAGGGTCGGGGGGAAGATTGAAAGCTGCAAGAAAATGAACAGAGCAAATCTAGAACAATGTATTAACAAGTTATACTAAAACAGACTATTGTAAAAAAAGTTACCTGATTCAAAAGTTGGCATTTTCAAGTCACCTTGGTTCAATTCTGTGCCATATTTTAATTTATGATATTTTGCCCTGAAAAGGTATGCAGATGTTTAACAAATTAGCATACAATGTTATAAACTCAAAACATTCTACTATTCCCATTTAAAACAAACATCCTAACACAATACAATTTACCCAAATAAAACTGTTGTGATAATTACTGCACCATACAATTATTTCTAGTCTTTCAAGAACACAGTTTTGAGATAACCTTCTTACAATTATTCAAAATTATCAAATAACTTACGAGTTCGGTATGTTCTCCAAGAACATGGGTTTTTTCCATGTGTGTCAGCTACTAAGAGAACCTTTCAAAAAACAGTAGGTTCAACTACTTAGCAGAGATTATTTTTTCAGCTGTAGCACTGGCATAGCTAGCCAATTGCACTACGATGAATGAACCTCACGTTTGGGATTCCTGCCTGTTTGCCACCTTCAATTCCCACTTCAACTTCTCTCCTGCTCTGTCGTTGCTTATGACAGAGATCCTTCCCTCTGAAGAACCATGTCAGACTGCTAGATTCCCTCATTACATGTATTCCCTTACTGATTTTGTCTTCCTCATTGACTGGAGGCTTAGTTTCCAATTCCTGCTCAGTCCACCTGTGCAAACATGCCTTACTCCCTCCCATCTCCTGACCTCCGATCCCCTAACCTCCTCTTCTCCATCACTTTTTAAAAAAATTGGTCTTGGTGATACTATTTCCGTGCAGGTATGCACGAGTCTTCCAGATTTTATTCCCTGCCCAAGTTGCCCATCACAATATCTCCAGCTCCCTTTACCTCCAGGAGTATATCACATGAACTACCTACACCTATACCTGGAATTCTAACTTTACCCTAGACCTTTCACAATTTGACTTTTGCCTCATAGATCCTCTGCAAAAATACTCAAAATCTCAGGGAAGAGAGCTCTAGATGTTCTGCAGTAGAGCCAAGGTGAAAGATCTCTATATAAAAAATTAGCAGCCACATTATAAAGAAGTCTCTATAAAATACAGCTGTGTCTTCATAATTCTAAATTAAACATTTCAAAGCTTTCTGAGTAACTGAGCCATATCTAACTCCCACCACTTTTAGAGACTACTCTCAAATATGAAACTTCTTGAGAAAAGATACATAATGGAACACATGCTGGACAAAATCAATGATTTCCAAGAAATCTTCTCAAATGGCTGAGCCACTGCTGCAAGTTTTTGCAAACTGAAGGTATGAGTTCAGCTCAAATGCTGCGTGATCTATTTGATGGTGTAGAAGATTTTTCTTCTAAATTGCAGAAGTCTCTGCTAAAATTGCAATTAGGAACAGTCTCATTAACAAACTGTCAGCAGATGGCACTATTGACCCTCTATAGTAAGATAAAATCCTGCATTTCATAGCAATTACCTTGTAACTAAAAAACTGTAAGGCTCCTGAAGGTTAGGTATTTGTGTGACCTGAATCTGACAAACTGCCAATTAAATAAAATAATTTTTTTTAATTATTTGTGAATATGTTCATATTTCATCCATGCACTAGTAAGACTCTCTACCCTCGGTGCTCTCTTTAAACTGAGAGACAAAGCTTTGGTTCCACATTGTAATAGGGCAGTGTTCCACCAGACTTTCCAGATAAAATGTACATAGTATGATTTATATGCCCTATAAAGTACCGTACATTTGGGACTAAAAAAACCACCCAAAACAACAATCAAAATGAAAATACTTATGAAATTGTGAAGTTAAATAAAGCTGACAAAGTGTTTTTGCTCAATTCATAATTGAAGCCAATAAAGCACTGTAATTGAAAAGCCAACCTAAACTTGTTCAGTTTAGAGCTGTGGCAAATACTATTTGGGAGCAGTTGTTCCATTTTGGAGCTACAATTCAAAACATGAATTAAAATTCTGCTTTAATTGTTTGTTAGAGAAGATAATGATGTGTCTGATCTAAAATTATACCAGTGACTAGCCACTACAAATAAGCCAAAATATTGCTGCATGTTATGAGATCAGTTGTCTTTCACATCACATCTGATGCTCAACTTCTATTTTACAGTAAGAAATTAATCTTACTAAATTCCAATAAACTATATATTTGCACATGTATTCCTCTCCATATTGTCACACAAATAAGGGTAATTATTATGTATCTTAAAAATCACTAACAAGCTACAGCACTGTTGACAAGTCAGTGACATTACTCCCCCACACCACACAGTAACTGAATTCTACAAGGGGCACCTTTTGAATCCTTTGAGTATTGACTTGCCATTCTTCTAAGGCTAAGTTTCCATGAGTGAAAAAGTAAGAGGAGGAGAAACAATGCCCTAAGTTGATTTAACTGCTTGCTGCTATTTAACTGTTGAATCCTACCACTCAGTTGCAAGGATATAAGCCAGCTTCAGTCCAAACCCCATGAAGTCAATATATAGCCACAGCTTTATGATCTCAGAAAGTCTTATTACTTTAAACACAGCACTATGCTAATGAAGCTTGGAGTAGAGTGGCTCAGAGTATACAAGAGAAGAAATCTGGCTGTGTCTGCAAATCACCATAAAGGAATATCCACTACCTACAAACAAAAAAATCCCATCTATATAACTACTTAAGGCCTAATTTTATTACAAAAATTCATACAGAATTACCCAAAATATTTAAGGACTTCAAAATATAAACAACATTTTACTTCTCTAAAACTTTATCACACCTGTTGCACACATACTTAGAGATAAATATTAGAAATATCAAGCTATTTTGTAACTACTACTGCATTTTATTTAATCTTACACACTGATGTCCAGTTTCATACCCTTTTTCTGAGAAATCACAACAGTCATCAATGTCTGAATGAGTTTGTTTCTGATTCCCTATCACGTGATATTTCACTGCATGAAACTTTTTGACAGCATCAGGGAGTGAGCAACAAGAGGAGGAGAAAGGGGGCAGGGGAAATCGGGTGCAACACTGAATACTGCTGTCAACAATTTTCCGATCTCATTCTCAGAATTTATTGTGCTTTGGGGCTGATTTCTTTTCATTCATTGTGATTCTTCACTTGGAGGAACAATAGCAAAAAAACTTGTATTATCCTGAACTCTTCATTCAGTGTAACAACCAAGAAACTAATACACTATCATTGTTGGATGATTTACTGACAAGACAGTACCTGCTTGCTTTCCTTACTCAATCCACCATACTTTCGTAATTAGAGCCCCTCACACTATGGGGCATTTGTAGCAAGAAATAACAGAAAGCTTCCTCATTGCCTCCCACACATTTACCCGTCAAACCCAGGGTTTCAGTTCCCGTTTTTAGCAATCTTCATGACAATTCTGGCTGGGGCTTAAGCAAGGATTTTCCTCTTTAAAAGTATGCAGTGTGGGCTTGTACTCACTAGCCGCAAGAACTAAAGAAAACTATGTTCCTGCTGTTCTGCTTCTGTTGTCCAAACGATTACAAGTTTCTTGCCCATCAGATGAATTTTGAAATTTCATGGGAAGTCAAACTACAAAGGCAGCTGCATTTCAGGGTTTCACCAATGTCATTCATCTTCAAATTCTGCATTCTGTTATACAACGTCTTCATACCCCAGCTGTAATTAACTGCCTCAGGTTTACTGAGATAAGTAGGCAATCCTCCCAGTCTTATGGTGTACATCTGCAGAAAGTCTCTGCACACAGAGTTTATTATTGCCAAAATAACCAAAGTGTTTTCCATCAACTTCAGAAAGTTACTTCTACCCAAGACACTTGGCTCTGCCATAACAGCACGTTATTCCTTTGATACATTTAATGTTCTTTAAGGAAAGAGTACCCACACCCAACACTTTGCATACTTTTCATCTGCCTGGAATCCAGAGTGACTTGCACACTACTCGTATGATATAATAATGTAGCTTTTAGTCTTACACTGGTTGGAAACCTTGAGTTACTTTCCATTTCAAGGACAGGGCTGAATAAAGAAATAGATCCTTTCAGCCTATTACTTCACCAGAAAACACACGATGTGCAGATACAGCTTTCTACACGAACACACGCTGTTTTCTGAAGCACCTTTACACTGGGTACTTCCCACAGAGGTATGTAGCCATCCTTGCCAAAACATTATGTTTTTAACATGAAACCAACTAATCAGAGTTATTTCTGTACTAATCACTCAGTACTAATTCATACTGTAAAATATATTTAGACATACTTACTCTTGGACAACAAACTTAAGTATGTCAGGTGAAGCCTTGCTACACTTCACTACAAAATTTTAAGTTTACTCTGGCAGGAATGTTCCCCTCAAATCAAAATAAACAAATAAAGGGTACCTATTTTGTTGCCCGATCCTCAAGATGTTTACACCATTGGATTCAGCTACTTTTCAAGAGCAAGATAAACGTAAAAATTGAGTCCACTCGTGAAAGTATAGACACATGACAAAATGATTTTTCTAGTGTTTTTGCAAAATTAACTACTAATTTTGGTCAAATGAAATAGCCAGGCAACAGAAGAGCAGGTAGGTTTGAAGGACATAAGCCTGCATACTGAATGGAGTTCTAATTTTTAAAGCATTAAATTAATGCTACAGAAAATGCACCTACTGAGCCTAGAAATTCTAGCATCTACCACATGAAAAAACAGTACTTCGAAATGTAATGCTAACTTTTAAAGGATTCTGTTCTGCCACCAAATATAGTTTTCATCATGCAACACATACAAAATAGTTGTAGGGAATCAAGAGAACAATATTTTTCATCCTTTCAAGTTTAACACCACTAAACAGCAGGTAAAGGTACAATAATAAGCTATAAATGTTTTTGGAACATTTATTCTTACTTAGTATACCATTATTCTAACTCAGAAAAGGGAAACTGTCCAATCTGAACTTTCTGTGTTTAAGACACAAGTCCAAACAATTTGAAAATTATGCAATTTTATTATAGCAGACACTAAATTTTATCAGAAAGCATCATGTAAAGATGACCAACCATAACGACAGTTTATATAAAGTAACTGTAGGATCATCTAGTAAAGACAGTTTACATAACGTGATGGAACTTTTAATCTGTAAAGTCCTCCAGGTCAGAAAAAAGCTGAACAATATGTATACCTACCTTTCTTGTTTTAATGCATATTCTAACATTTTTATTCTTCTCACTAAATCTTTCTTCAAATTTTCTTGACCCTTTCTTTCCCCTTGTAAAAACGCTATCCGAGCCTGAAAACACAAAAAACCAAAAGATAATGGATTTTATTCCATCCTGTTCCCAAGACAAAGCAATGAAGTCTGGCTCGGAAGAGGAAAAAAAAAAGAATAAACTGTTTTGCATTAATCCCTTCAGTCAGTCATTAACAACAAAAATATTTCTGTGCTAGAGATCGAGTAATATTTTCTGTTCGTAAACACTGGGGGTTTTGCCTTGAAATAAAGGTATTAAGGTTAGCACAGTAACTCTAAAAGAAGGCACAAACATCAATCATATGAAACATTAATATATGCACACATTTTTTCCCTTATGGCACTGTTAGCATAAATTCTGTTATACATTTTCTTCCAAACCCAAAGCCATATTAAAATAGATACACAGCATACTTTTAAGGAATTTCGTTTCTAATGACAGTATATTGAACAGATTAAGAAATGGATACATGAATTCAAATACAGAGTTTCCAAATCCACTATACAGGAAACAACTATATTTTATGGATTCACATTTTACTTACTACTGAAGACAGCTGAAGGTTAGAGTATTTATTATGGAAGAATTCGTTTTAGTGTGCTGTTCTATGTGGAGAAAAATAATGCAATTTTTTTTTTAAGTATCAACCATAGTACCCACCTAACTTACAAAGAAGCAAGGAAGCTTCCCACTTGCCTGCTTATCTAGTAGATAACAACCAATTCAGAAGAACAGACTGAGCTATCTCAAGGAGTGCAAGAGGTCTAGTGGAAATTAAAGTAATTGAAAAATAAAGGTAGTAAGTCTGTTGAGAAAAAAAAACTAGTCTCTTCACTACAAAGTGAAAGGGCTTATACTTTGTCTTTTGCAAGCCAAAATCCTAGGGAAGACAAGGGAATTTGCAAATGTGAATACAAAATTTAAACAGTTAACGATATTACTCAATTGGCCATCATTACAGGAAACCACAAACTCATTTGTCCTCATTATGACTTTAAATTGACTGAAGTCACTGGATAGCCAATTCAAGGCAAGATTCAATATAAAAATTTTGTGGAAGAGGGATTAAAAAATAGAAAGAGAGTAAAGGAGAGACCACATTGCTCTACAGAGCTTAAGATCAACAACACAATTTCATTATTAAAGGAGGCACAATAAAAAAAGCAGAACTATAATCGGCACTAATCTATCCTTGAAGATTTTTTTTTAAGGGAGTGGCTGTACATTTTCATTACTCTCAGTGGTTAGAGCCTGAAACAGTCTAACCAGGAGGATAGCATTCTTGCATTGCTCCTTTCTCAAGACTAAGTGATATGACCACATAAAACTTCACACATCAGCCCTGATTTTAGCCCCTCTGGCCTTATGCCCAATGGTAAACTGAATTACAATGTGTTCTTTTACCTTGCATTAGCAAACTCATGATTTAAATCAATGAAAATTTAAAATCCTAGTGAGAACAAGGCAGTTATGAGTGTTTCATTTAAAATGAAATGTCATGAAAGCACTCTCAACTAACCACTGCCACTTGGAGAAGAAGAGTAACACACCAAACACTGCATGGTAATAGAGAAGAAAAAAAAAATACAGACTTTGTAATGATTGCACAGATATTTCAAGATAAAACGTAGAGACCAAGATCCAGAATCAGCTGTTTTAAACAGTGGGCTTCCAATGGAAGGGGATGGAGGGAGCTGAGGAAACCCAACAACTATACTTAACTGCAGTTATGTTACTTAGATTCTAAAGAATACAATAAAACTGACTCTAATCCAATAGAAAGTTAACAGCCTTCTGGAGAAAACTACAATTATACATAATTTGCACACCTCTAGTATTCAAGGCAGCAAATGACCAGACAATTTCACAAGCCCAATTTGTTACCCCAATTCTCACTAGTCAAGGATAAGACAACAAAAAGTAAACAATGTCCTTACACATAAATGCAAAAGTACACATAAAATAATTATAAAAGTAGGTTTTTAAGAGAAAGTAATACGTTACATGCACATATGCACAACACCATACTTCAAACATTTGGAAGTTACTGCATGCACACAGACTTGTTTTACAAAAATAAAACTAGAACTAAATAGTTTGATAATTATCATCTAAGGAAGGTTATGAAAGCTTTTATGCTCTTTGACTTGAATGCAGTTCTCAACTCTTTCCAAAACTCAAGTCTTCTGTAAGCGATAGTTTTCTCCCCTTCTATTAGTCTCCTTTCACTGGCCAGCATCCTTTTATAACTATTTGACAAATCTTAGTTGCCAGCTGCAACTGTTGGGCCTTAATTTCATCCTCAGCTTGCTGATAATGGAGAGGAAATAATATAGCCATGATCACACACAGAGGGAGGTATCTGCCTCCTAAATGCTCACAGCCAAACTCTTTCCTCCTTCTGGAAATACTTCTGGAGCGCTTGACCAAGCAGAATCAAGTCTCCATATTTACTAGGTATTGCCTGGATCTCACACTTTTCAACCAGAGGTTAATGAGCTAAGTGATCTTGAGAATCAATATACTACAGAAACAATGTTATAAAAATAAAAACAAAACCCAAAAATCCAGCCTACAAAAAAGCCCTTAAAAATAATCTTTTATATACAACAGTATTTATAACAATCTTCACAGGGTCCAAAAGGTTGAACAGAAAGGTTGTCAAACAAGAACGCACTTTGTAGTTGGGTTTTTGACATTTTTGTCAATATTAGCAGACTTCTTTTAGCATCACTTTCTGTAATTGCTTGTATACACATTTGATTGTTTTTAGGGATTTTTTCCTTTTTTTTCCTCCATTGTAACCACCACATGGCTAAATCCTAACAGACGTTATCTATGCAGAAGTGAGGAGCTTGATCTTTAGAAAGATGGAACATCAATTTAGACTTTAGGAACACTTATTCGTCAAGACTTTCAATACAAAACCAAGAATAAGATCACTGCAGATTTGCTGCATACACTACATTAATCAACTTGCTTCCTTAAGTCTTGAACTGAGAAATGAGGAGTGTCAAACCTCTCATTTGATGTACTGCATGACTATGGGTGGTAAGAATTAACACACAATTACCCAACACAGACTTCTTTGAAAAGCAGTAAATCTCAGCTTTGACAAAAACAGATAAAGTCAACAGATCAGTCTCCCTCAGGGTTGTTGTACTAACTTAGGTTCCATACACAAATGCTTAAGAAATGCTCTCTACATAATACAACTTTCTCAATCCTTAGATATTCCTTTCCTTCGAAACAATTCTTGGGAGAGCTAGATTCGATATGATTTATAACTATGCTGATGATTAAAGATTGACTGGCACTAAAATTGGGAAACAAAATGGTACAGAACAATTTGGTACTCACCTTCCCTCTCTCCCAGTTCCGACAGAATTTTTTTCCATTGTCTTAAACCAAATTTGTGAGTCCCCAGACTGATACTAAGAGGAGCAATCCTCCTCCTCCTCCTCATATTTCTGTTCCCTCTACTGTGCTGACTTAGCTACTTCTGCTGCCACACATTAAGTCTACTGAGGAAATCATTCTATTTATTTTTTACTCAGTTCTGAATTACATCAGTTTCCTGATCCTACTCTGTATAGCCATGGGAGCACTTAGGCTGGCAAAAGGGATGCAAACAGGATACCAAAGTTAACAGCTCTTTTCAGTGACAACATGGTCTTAGATCAGCCTAAACTGACCATGATATCATAACCAGCATATCCAGGGCACAAGAGCTGCAAAAGCAAGAGCAGAGAGACTAAGAAAATCAATTACAAGATAAGCCCTAACTCTTCTGAATTACAAATTCAATCAAAATATATTTTTAAAAGTATATTAGCAAGACCATTTCTTAAGGGAGAGAAAACATGCTACTTTAGAGAACACGTATAAAACACTAGTTCTGTATGCAAAAATACGGTCTCCCATGGATTTAAAAAAAAAATCCAGCTGAATTCAGTCGTGTACAGATTCTGTTAGAATATTTTTCCCCACAGATTGGGCTATGCTTCAGATTCTTCAAACAAGCTCAACCAGGACCTTTTTTAGGGCAGATTCCTCCTCTTCTATCAGCCTGTCTGTTTTCATATTTACCATATTTTCACGGATCTCTGAGATACACTATCTTCCTACAAAATTCAGTTACACTTGGTAACTCTGGTCTCCCTTTACACCTTGGCCCTCAGCTGTAAATAAGAGTACCACCACACGAACTTACCCAGTTTTAGTATGAAAGTGAATTCAGGGAACTCTGAGAAGCAGTTAGAGCGACAGATACTTTGTACTTGTGCAAGGATGCATGAAATAATGCCTGAAACTAGGCAAGATAGAACAGAAGGATAAAAAGAATTACTCAGCTACTTGAATAGTATGGATCCCATAAAAAAGAATTGTCTGAGGTTAAATAACTACAGAATGCACACATAGAAGGGGACAAAAAAATTCTAACATCTAATATTCTAGACTTTGTAAACTTAATATTGTTTTAATGGTGTGTTGCATTTCAGACATACATGCACTACATTTTGTAGCTGGAAGGGTTTTTATCTTTTAAATAGGAAGTCTGACCGTGTGCAAACCGGGCAATAGTCTTTCATCCAAAAAACTCCAAGATCTCAAATAAGAAACTGTAGTTTTCCTTGAATACTAGGAGTAAGTAAATCACTGATTACACTGACACTCCACATTCCTAGCATGCGATTACACTGCTTGATCCAAGTGTAACAGAAGATTTAAAGTCATCTACTAGAGAACTTCCATGTAACTTTAAATTATTAAAAAGACTGTATTTCACATAGAAGTCGATAAATCAAAATTTAAAGAAAAAAATGTTTTCTGGAAAGAAAATGAGGATTTTTTTTTTCCTTCTTTTTAAAGCAGCTTGAAACATCCTAAAACTTCAGAATTATTGTTCTACATTTCATACAGCACTACCGATAATAGCAGCATTCATATTAAAACTGCATTTTATTGGCTCAACTGCAACAGAAAAGCCTGACTTAAAGACAACATTTACATTGATCAAACATACTTCTCTTAGCCATTGAGGAAAAAGGAGGGAAGTTATTACAGCATTTTGGGCGGGTAAAATTGCATATGCAACCTAAAGGTTATTATATAACTACATATAGGATTTCATAGTCTTATTTTATTAATAAACCCTGTATGCAGTATTCAAACTATTCATCCAACATCTCAAACTTAGCAAAACATATCAAAGGGAAAAAGAGGCACAAAACCTGAATGGTAAAGTATGTAAGACAGATTAAAGGACTTACCTTACACTGTTGAAACACTAACACTTTCCTCTACAATTCAAACAATCAAATTCTAATGGATTTATCAATACAGGAACATACTCAGTAAACGAGTATACTTTCTTTCCATTTCAGTCATAAACTTTGTTTACTCTCAGACTCTAGAAGTGTCTTTCAAAAAAATTCAACTCTTTGTAAAGCAATGCCAGCTGCAATGCAATGCTTGTGGGTTTTTTTTTTTTTTTTTTTTTCTCTCTAAAGTCCATTCAGACTTCTAGAAGGAAGGAAGGAAAGGCCTGCAGCATTTTTGAAAGAAATGCAATACACTGAAGCAGCTTAAATATACATATCCAGTGCACACGTGTGTGCTTATCCTACTAGGACACGTCACAAAACTCAAAACAATAGTAAGATTATTTCTTTTTTTCAACATTTTAATCACAAGATTATGATCACACAAAAAGTCTAGCCTTATCTCCATTTTTAGATGTTTATTATGCTGAAGATAAAGCAGAACACTTTTGGAAAACTAAAAAATACTGGGGAGGTAGAAGATTTGACTCATAACAGCAATTTAAGAGTGGACATACCTGTGTAGCTACTAATTTTCTGGTTCCCATTCACAAAAGGGAAACTGAACATAAGAGGAGAAGCCTTCACCTTCAGTTTTCAATCAACAGTCTGAAACTTCATCTCATTCAGAACACCTAAATCATCATGCATATAGAAGTATTTAGAAGAGTTTTAGTGTATCCTTAAAGACCTGATTATGTCTATACACTTACTACAACTACAATTAAATCTTATCAACTGAGGACTGAAAGAAAATATCTTGACCACTTTAAATAAATATAAAAAAAATAAAAATCCATCTTTATGTTGCATAGTAAAGTCTCAAGCAAGATTCTCCTATCTCACTGTGCAGTGAGATAGGTGTCAGTGGTCACATCAGGATCACACGTTTCAAAGATACACTACTTCTAAAGATCCTGTAGAATAAAAAATAATTGGGAGACAAAATTAGAAACACCAGCTCTCACATGTTAACAGAAAACCTTTACTTCATAAAATAAGTCCAGGTTAAAGATGCAGGGTAAAAAAAGATTTCAACAACTAGTTAATGCTAGTGTACACTTGAACAACATTTGCCAATACAGAAGATAATTTTCTGCAGAACCTTATGAACAGTCAGTTAAATATCAGATCAGTAACTACTGCACTGAAAGTAATAATGGTATTAAGATGTTTCCTGAAGGTTCCCTTTTTTATAGATCTTTTCCTTTTGAGCTGATGATAATTTCTTGCTCCTCAACTGATACTTTTTTGAAAGACATCTGATCACTTTTCAAAAGCAATTCCTAACCACTAGAAGAGTGACATCCTTGAAAAACTGTCCCACAAGAGTGGTAGACACAAGAAACCCAGCTAGCTGTGAGGAGCAATCTGGCAGGTTAATGACACAACTGACAGATACAAGAGAATTTACTCATCCATAAGTTCCCTTCAGTCCTGTAGCGGGTATGGCAAAGACCAAGCTTGCAAAACTCTCTTCCCGGAATCTGTCCTTTCTCTTTTCCACTACCACCATATCACCCCCAGTCATTCAGATTCAAAAGTGTGCTTCTTTTCACTACAGCGCCAAGTACTGTCAAGTTTCATCAGCTTCTCTGAACAACTTCCAGAAAATCCAGCCTTCAATTTTCTCCTCTTCTATGCTAAGGTCAAACTTCTAAGCCACAACTTAAACTCGGTATAAGGTTGCCTTCATTCTGTCACTATACCTCACTAGAAATTTCTCATGGAATCATTTTTTCTTGTGCTAGGATTTTTATAGCCACTCTCCTAACCAGTACAGTATTTAGGAATACTAGAGTAACAAAACTCATACAACTCGTGGATGCGTTTTTAAAAGACTAATACCCTCTAAATTTCATGGTCTGGAAACTACGTAAAGCAATTGTCCGTAGACTTCTATCCAGTACACAGAAGCCAGCAGCAGGAAAAAAAAAGTCAATTGAGACTACAAGTCCAAAAAAAGTTAGAAATCATTAAAAACAATGGATTCAAGCTCTGTTACAAAGAGCATTCTTCTCAAAGACTAAAACATACGTGTCTAAGAATCGGAAACTAAATAAAGCAATTTTTTTAATAACAAATGTAAGTGCCTTCGAAATTTATCCTTCATTGGCCATTCTTGTACTCAAGTGTTCTTTATGCAACAGGCTTCTAAAATTTTGTCTCAGTTAAAAACCTAAAAAATACTGAGCACAGTTTAATTTATAATTAAGTTTTTATTTTCAATTTCAGTCCCAGAGGCCATCATCCTTCAGAAAAGTAAGTTCCTGCCTAGGAATTTTTAAAAGAACTGTCATCTTCCTGGAATAAGATTCTAATCTGTAAGACTGAATGACTACATTAACTTCTGGAAGAGTTAAGTTAATCTGGCCATTATCATCAACATACTCTAAGAGAACTACTAAAATGCTCCATGCCTCAGTGTCAAGAGTATCAGCCACTGATCCCTAATATGCCAGCTCACCTCCTCCACACGCACCTGACAATTTCTGCAGGCATTTTATTTTAGCATCATTAAAGACTTCCCCACTAGCAAATTTGCGTTTTCCTTTGCACCTCACATACAAATCAGCAAGAACATCTGCAATCGAAGCAGACCCAAGATCCAGCAAATTTTAGCTGAAAGCTGGTGAACAGCCATAATTATGTCTTTAATCAACTGACAGTTAACAGGAATGCTTGGAGGTTCTATATCACCTAACCAGACAAACGCTCATTTTGACCTCAAAAAACTCACTCATTTTTACCTCCAAGTTATTGTATCTTCACCAATATCAATCTAATTCTACTAAGAAATTACAATCTTTCCATTCAAGCATCAAATTGAATGCCATGGCTATTTAATTGTCTTGAGCGAAGTAAAACATAAGCAGCAAAGTATTTCTTACTATTCATAAATGCTTACTATTCCATGAAGAGTCTGGATAGCATATTTCAACTGCATTCCTTCAGCAGGTTGAATAATCTATGAAACATGTTTGAACAACAGCTCCCAAGACTCTGAGGCAGTCATGTTTCTAATACTAATTTAAGAAAGCTTTGCAAGCAAACGTAAATTAAACTAAGTTCTCTTTACAATTAGGACTGTTTGAAAACGTAAGTATGCTTCCTCAAGAAAGTATGTACTTCCTGAAGATCAACTCATGTAAAATAAAACTAATAATCCTACATCTACTTTATCTGACTTGCTATGGGACTTTTAATTCGTTTCGCATCAGTTCTTCCATTAAATAAGAATATTAGTGTTCATATGCCTTTTACAGAAAAAAGTTAATACTGAATGTTAAATAGTTTTACATATCAACATACGGTCACTTTCAATGGGACTACAGAAAACTGCAAGAACCTGAGTTATGCGGTTTAATCTACCAATCTGTAGTTTGGTCAATGCCAAAATTTAACACAAAATACATCCTACATTCATCTCCAGTCAGCGTTTCTCTGTCAAACCACCTAGCAGGTCTCTGCCACAATATTCACAATAGCACAAACATGAAAGTTAGCTTTTGTTAATGTCTAAAATGGATTGCTGCTGAAAGCCTCTCACACAGATTACCAAATGAAGCAAGAGGAATATACAAAGAAAAAACAAAAAAACCACCACCCCCACGTTCTTTATCATATAATACAGCAGAGCTTGAGAGCATCTATCTAAACAAGCCAGTTTCCTTAACATGCCTTTCACAGGCCTAGTCCTTTCACTGACTCGATAGTTTTTATCATGTCACACAATCTTTCAGAAAATATTGGGAATAAATAGAGGACATAATAAACGTCCTCTGTTTTTGCAGACTCAATGCTACATTCTTTCTCTGCCACATACAGCACCCAAAACTTAATATTTTTTTTCCACAGATGAAAAGAAAGTCTTATTTGACTACTGCTTGGTAAGAAAGTATTGAAGTTTTGCATTTTTAAAATCAATTAAGTCATGGTATTTTTCAAATGTCTGTGCTGGAAAAAACCCACAACAGAATTGCAACACCAATGTCAAAAGCTGAACTCTTGCCAAAAATATCAGCTATCAACTGTAAGTGCTCCGTCCCTCAATTAACAAGACTGTATACAGCATTTCCTATGTAAACTTTCTGTTTTGGAACATTTTGTACATTATTCCAGTACTAAACGCTTAGGGGAAGCAAAGCTTGTAAGCAGTATCTTCTTTTTGGACAAACTAATGAAAACTGACACAGACAAGCTTGTGGACAAGCCAGAGTCCAATCACCAGGTTCAATAAGCAACAGCAAAATACACTGTAACCGCAGATTAGATTGTATTTTAACCACTTGAGAAATACTCTTGACCATCACAGCTACGACCCTAGAGTACAGCAAGTATTTTGAAGACGTTTAGCATCATCATAGATGTCAGTTTATTCATTAAATGTTCTATGTAAGGCAATGCTAAGATAATCTCTAAAAAAATTTTCACTCAACTTTGAAGTCTCTGAAGGACTACTCTTCTGCCCAGACCCAAACTCTCATAAATATTTACCTGTATGACTATAATCAGAGATTCAAAATAAACTGTTGAACATGCTTCTATCTCCTCTATTATTACTGATACACAGATATAAGGGTGCTATAGACAGGTCTGCAATTTACACACAACGCTATGTAATGGTTCTAACGTACAGCATAAACTGATTGCAAAACACAGACTAAGATGCAGTGCAACCAGAGCAATTGTAATTGTTCTTAAAGAAAGGTCAGGATTATTTTGCAGTTGGGAGTCTTAGAATTTACTCTGCAAGGGTTCTTGGATGTTTTCTTCTGATTTTCATTATTCAAGAACAGCTTCTAGCTCTGGACAGGCATATTCAACAACCCACCAACAAACTACTACTGTACTTTGATACTGGCTATCGGTAATCTGATTAGGTCTCTATTTTAGTTAATAAATTAAAAGATCATTGCCTTTCTTAGCAGAAACTAGCTATGTTGAGTACATTTCACCTATTACAATACAGATGGTGCTGGCTTCCTCTTCATTTAAGACAGCCATTCAATACTGTGAATATGCAAGATTAATCTACTGTACTCTCATGATCAAATTCCTGCTTACTACTGCAGTATTCTCCATAATTGGATTAGAAAACACAAAGCCAAAGGAGTGATACTGAAAATAAGCAAACTATGCATTTGTGTGGCTGTATGTACTTATACACATGCACACACAGATTTTACTGGAATTTAATTTGGAGAATATTCTTTTTCTATCCAAAGTGGGCAATATATAGCACTTTTTATTTTCAATCATATAATTAAGAGATTCACGTGTGAAAAAGTCAAGGTGCTGAAGACTTAGTTTTAAAGAAGAGCCGTGCAGTCAACTAAAAATACATCTATAAATTCTCTGTCATCCAGGAGGAAAACAATAGTCCTCAAGCTCCTCTAACAGGATAACTGGAGTGGGGGAACCTAGAAAAGCATGTTTTCAAACTAACAATGATGCAAGTAAAATTGATTTAAAAGACAAGAAAATCAATTAAAGCAGTCTAACATCTAGATAGACCATATTTCATTCAGTTACCTTTGTACCAAATCAAATGTTTGACTTAAGATTTAACACACACACCCCCCAGAAAAAAACCCCAACAAAACAAAGAAATCCCCTAGTTCCCTCAGTAGCTTATTCCAAGGGTACAGTTCTTCATTTAAGTTTCACGCCTTAAGCATGGAAAAAGCATATAAACTTAATAGTAGTAGATTAGACCAGAGTAATAGATGGCTTATTTTGAATCCATTTATATTTCTCCTGTGTCTTCATGTATTCATAATTTTTCATTGTACAAAAGTTATTTCAGTATGTTTTACACTTGTTGCCTGATTATTTCTTTGGCTGTTCTACCCCCAAAAAAAGCCCAACCAAAAAACAACAACAAAAAAACCCCAACACACACCCAAAAAAATACCATGCCAAAAGGAAAAAAAAAAAAAGGCAGTCACCCAACTTCACACACATATCTGTCACACTATCTACACCCCCTCATTGGGATACTTTTCTTGAAGGTGAAGTTCTATTCTGCTGTGTCATACCCCTTAAACTAAACAATTTTCTATTTTAAATTAAAAAGCATCCGAATATGTTTAAAACCCAGGGAGGCACCTAATAAGGCTACCTCTTGGACTTCTTTTTGATTAGTCAACAAGACTTATTTCTAAACAGATCACTCTTCAAGATGTTTTTCCAGCTCTCAAATTGGTTTTATGTCAAGTTTTCAGCATTCTTTTCAAAACTACTACTAAAGAATGGGACATTATACTGCAATGTTGACCTTGCCAGTTCTGCACAGATCACAAGACAGAAATCACTTCCCAAATTCTATATTTATAGCTCTCACTTATAAAGCCACAGATCATCCAGAGGTTTTATGAATTTCTTTTAGCAAGAAACTCAGAGCAGTCCTGGAGAAAAGCAATTCAGCATGTTTATTTCAGCACAAGTTCATCCTCAGATGCAGTTTCTCATTCTGTCATTATCTTTATTTTCTACATTTCTCCTAAATGCACGAACCTTGCAAGTAACATACTTAAAAACAAAAAAAATGGTTACACACTTTGGCCCATTTCTATCTCAAAAGATTCATGTACCATCTTTTAAACTGCTGGGCATTTTTTTGAACACATCTAAGCTAGTAAAGAAGTTTTCTTTCCAAGAAAGTCAGCACTACAACCAGTAAGACTAATTATACACTGGTGGTAACACCAGAACACAATACTTGAATTTGATAAGATATTTTTAATCTTTACTGTCAGCATCACTACACTGGCACATTATTCCATTGAGATGAAGTTACATTGTTAAGTTATACAGCTAATAATGAAGTGCCACAGTTAAAGCTTCATTAGACACTTAATACTAAATAGAACTAAGAATATTAAGCTCATTCTCTTTATTATTACTAGTAGTTTTACAAAAGCACAGAAATCAGAGTCAAGTTGTACACTTTGTAGTATCGCAGGTCCTTACAATCACTATAGAGTAGAAAGGGGAGGAAAAAAATCACGGCGTGGCAAACATCAAGAACGTATTTTTCCTTTCCAAAACCAGGAACATCTATTTCTTATTTAGGAATATAGAAGGGGATGGTATAATCTGCAGCAGACTGAACACAGTGACCTGAACTGACCTAGACTGTTCTAGTGATGAACACTCATGTCAACATTCGTCAGCTGAAGGTCAGTAACACACATTCCCAAGGAACAGACAGAAGAAAGCAAAAACTACTGAAGTGTTAGAACTAGAATATAAGAAGCCGTCTATATATACATAAAAGAATATAGTACTACAGAGCTTAAAGAGCTTTGCATCATTAAGGCAATGGCAATGTTGACAATAACAAAATCAAAGAAAATCAAGTTCATGGAAATAAAAGTTACAAGAGTAAGACACTTACAATACAAGTATGTAACGTAAAGTGTTTTAAGGGAGGCATCACAGAAAGTTGACAAGGAATGGGTATTTTGCACCTCCTATATGTTAATCTAGCCTCCTGGTACAGAATAGTGCCAGTGCTCTCTAATTTACACCACTTTATCAGAGAGTTAACACAGCCAGTAGTCCTGCTTTCTACCAATTCAACTGTACAAGTCTTGCTAAAGCTATGAAACAGAGTAGGTCTTATAAAACTTGTAAACATGTTTACATGTTCTCCTTGAATACTTCTGAGAGTTCTGTTTGTCCAGGCAGGGTCTTTTCCTTTCCCAGGGTGTCAAGGTGTATACTGCACCCCAGGATCCGGGAGTTAAAGCACCTTACCCTCAAAAAAAGCAAACAATTTTGGTTTCACAACTCTCGAATCAAGTGTTTTGGAAAGTTAAATTCATCTGGCTTGTTACCACTTCTTATTCTCTACTTCGATATACTGTGATATCTGAAATACAAGCAAATGTGTCGAAGCTGTCTGCTGGTAAAGTTAGTATCAAGCAAAAGATCGTAGTATTCACCTGGAAAATTGTATTTTGAGATAAAAAATTATTTCACATAGAAACAAAGCACAGTTTTGAGTTGAATACTAGAATCAAGCATTCTCCAGCTTCTTACAGTGGTCACTGGTATAAAGCCAAGGGGGTTTTTTGTTTGTTTTTTCTCTTCTAGAAGGAGTATTATAGGATCATCAACCTTAAATTTGGTAGCAGTTAAGGAGTGACCATATTTTTGGTGAAGAGAAACTAAGGTGAGCAAATGGAAGAAACTTCACAGCAAGCGACCCGTTTTAAAAAAAAAAATCAGAAAGAACTTCAGGCATCTGGAATTTCTGAAGTTTGTTCCCTATTTCTGGACAATTTCAATCAACATTCAGAGAAGGACAGTTTTTCAGAATGTTACAGCCAATATATGCAGGATTTTTTAACACAAATATATACATAAACATGCACAATACCTTCAAAAAGGCTAAGAATGCACTCCATCTCTCAGTAACATTAAGTGGAATTTATCCTGAACCCAGAAAAAATGTATTTTTACCCTTAATTGCCAACAGCAGGTTACCTCTAATCAGCAATTTTTATAAAAATTCTATAGTGCCAGAAAAAACTACAAACTGCTTGAATTCACGCTGTAGGTTCAGGACTGCTCCTGAAGAACAGCCAACTTCATAATTAGCTCTTAATACCTGTTGGAGTTGCACGGATGAAGGCACTAGATATCATTAAACTCAATATCCTGCTGAGCCATTGCTTAGGATAATTCAAGAACAGTCTGAGTGACAAAAAAATAACAATCAGATATGCAAACAAAGCTCTTGCAAGTCATATGTTTGTCCTGAAGATTTGTTAAATCAGTGGAAGATCCCACTTCCCCAGACGCTCTCTTCATCAATTAGGAAAAACAGATCATTATCACTTTCTCCCAACTTCTTAAATGACAAAAAGATGAAGAACACTATCTCAAAACCTACTTTCCGTGTGAAAGAAGTTGTTATACTACCTGATACTTCACCCCCCCAAAAAAAATTCCCCAAAGTGAGATTTCTCAAAGAGCCATTAAATAAGCATAGGCATGATGACAATGAAACTAAGTAGTAAAATACATGTCCAGTGTTTAAAAAAAGAAAAAGTAATTCTTCATCAAGAAGTGTTATATAACTTACCTGCCACATACTTTTAGGCTGTGTCTAAAAGAAAACCTCATCAGAATAATTGTTATGAAATAACAGTTCTTTGCACTGCTTTTAAGTAAGAGTGACTTTATTCCAAATATTATGTACGAAGGAACACAGTAAAAACACTTTTATCCTGAGTGTTAATAGGAGGGAGTTATTTAGGAACAATGTTCAAGAAAACACAACTACTATACTGATCAGTATCTTCCCATACATAAACCTCATCGCCATCCAGGTATTCCCTGTTCAATTTCTACATGGATCTTTACGTCCTGCATTCTTTTATTGTGTTTTGCCTCTGTGAAGTGAATATTGCAAGAAAATTATATAGAAATCTAAAGATTAAAGATCTAAATCAACTGTTCAAAAAATAGAATTGGAAGAATGGGGCATCAACAAAAAAGCGAAAACACTGGGGGTTTTTTTATGATGAACACTCTAATCCTTTAGAGGCACAAACAGTAACTCAATTTTATAGTGAAAGAAATTAAATATTAACAATGTACCTACCTTCTTTTTGCAGGAGAAAATCTCCTTATTCATATATACCTTGAACTATGTCAAGAAATCTCCTTACTTCAAATTTGTGTGCATATCTTTTAGGGTAAGCTCTACGATATAGCAGCCACCTCTTAATTTACAATCAGGCCTTCTCCGTATAGGTTATTCATCCACAAAAAGGAAGCAGGTCTGCACATTTTCAGTTTGGAACTCTTGCCAAAAAGCCTATGAGGAAGGCAGGATTTACCCATACACACACAGAAAACCAGACTTTCAACCTTCAGTAAACAGGCACCTAAGGATCTACCAGAGGCTTTCTGCCTCTAATACAGTTGACTAAACAGCTTATGGAAAGCCACAGCAGGGAAACCCTCGATTATGTCTAATTGCCCTCCACCCAAAATACACACAACTCTCAATTCAGTGCTTTAAATTGCAAAAGGGACTTAACTCTAGGAAATATGTAGCTGTTTTCACCATTAGCTTAGAAAGATGATTAATGAACAGAAGTTTCTGGTTTTTAACTTCTATATGTATGCTGTTTTATACTGAAAAAAGTTTCATTATAAAACAAAGGTATTAAATACTCCAATACTTTATTATGTGAATAAACATTATTTGTACAAAGAGGTACTTCTGCACCCCTGCTACAGCAAGCACCTTAACAGCTTGCACAAACAAAGGTTATCCATTTCAGGTGCATATATACCCACATAACTCATGGCATCTACAAGTATCACAAATAACAATGTTGATTAACTTCTTACAGCCTACTTAATTTTATTTTGGGTCAGTGTTGACTGAGCATCCTTTGGTTTTTTTAAGGACTGCCTTAGTAGTTAGCTAAGCTTAATTTCATAATAAATACTGAGATACACCTGCAAGACCCAAGGAAATAGCAGTTTATCAATTATGCATATTTTCCAACTTCAACCATCTAGAATGCAATCGATAAACAATGCATGTGGTTAAAATACACCGTGCATTTCACAACTGCAGCATCTGCACTTCCTGCCTGCAACCCTTGCATGTCCTATCACCATTAATGCCCCTGATATCAATCAGGGTTTGTTATTTAAGCAAAGCAGTACCAAAACAGCACTAAGTGTATTTTCAAACAATCACACGAAGGCATTTCAAAGCTATCTCATTGGTCAGGAGCATATAAGAATGGCTATGTCTGGTCAGACCAACAGACCACCAACCTCAGTATGCCACTTCTAATCATGGGCAAACCGGCAGCTCCACAGGAGTAGCATAAAAACAGGAGAATAAACCTCAGAAAACACTTGAAATCTCCAAAAACTTGTAAATCAAAAGTATCCTGAGCCAGAGGTAGTATCTTTGATTTTAGGTATCCCCAGGGACTTTTCTTCCATGAACTCATCCAAATGCTTTTTGACCCAAGAACATTTTAGCACCTACAATAGCCCCCTTCACAAAATTCCACTAATTCCTGAAAAGCCAGGTTTTTTTTGAAAATACTTAATTTTACTTCATGCTTCCTAGCTGCTGGCTGAGACACACTGATTCTTTCCTTAACAAACTAATGACCATTCTACAACCCTCATAACTGCTTTCACTTCCAATCTATCATCAAAACAAATTACTTTCTTGCCAAAAGCAAGGTGAAGTCTATGCTATCAGAAGAATTAATTGTTCCTCCAGCTTTAAGAGAAACATTCCCAACATTACACCCCCTTCAAACCTGCAACAAAGTAAAACAAGGCACATGTAGCCAAATATTTCAGCAATTGATTCTTGCTACACTTCGTAAATGCTGAAGCTTTGAAAAATGCTGAAACACTGCAGGAGAGTATCTACACTCTGAACATGGTCTCATCTACTTCATGGTATTAACATGTTTACACATGTTTACATATTTACCAGTACATGTAAAGTACCTAATTTAGATAATTTCCAGGAAGATACACATCTTTATTATCTTCTTTTAAAAGAACATCCTATTGAGATGTAATTCTGCAATATTTATGAGGTCCCCAAAGTTCATAAAATTCCTTTAGTAAGCTGCTCTCCACCCCCCAGCAGAAAGAAGTGGGGGGGAACCAAACCAACAAAACCAGAACAGAAGCATGAAGCATTCAAGTAAAATCTGAAATCTGTGGGGTTTGGTGGTTTTGGGTTTAGTTTTTTTTTTTTTTTTAAAACACTTATGTAAAGAACACAATGTTAGATAACAAAATGCTCCCATGATGTCACTGAATAGTTGGGAAAAAGAGCATCCATAAAGTTAGATAAACTAGGAACTTCAGTTATATGTCACTAAAGCTGTCACTTTATATGATAGAAAATGTATTAACTACCATATTAATCTTTATGCGCATTTGAATTACTTAGAAGGATGCATACTGTTTTATACTGAAATTGTATATACTTCGTCCTGAGTATTTATGTTTCTTAATTATTCCTCCTATTCATTAAAACATTTGGAAGTAGCATTCTCTCTCAACACATTCTTCTGTGAGTTTGAAGTATCAGAAAGTACTCAATCTCATTTTTACCTTGTTCAGCAAATGTGAAGAAACTGCACCACTGAGACCTTTATTCCAGCCAAGCATTATCAGCCTGTAAGCCGCAAAACAAAGTGGAACTCTGTTGATTTTCCCCCAAAAGTTGGAAGTTTTCCTATGATACTCCTTTTTCACACAACTTTATCTTCCTTCTCTGAGAGTTTCTGTACCGCATCTCCAAAGGGTCTTCCCATCCATGCCGCTTTTTCTTTTACGAGACTACGGAGCTACTTAACTCCTAAAGGAAACAATTATTTCTAACAAATACAGCAAGCCCATATTGCTGGATGTTATGTAACTCCTCTAAAGTGCATAAACATCTTAGAACACACGGACTGAATTTATCTCCGTGTAACAGCTACGGACATCAAGGTCATTACATTGACAGATCAAAGGTACAGTTAGAATTACACAACACTGTTACAGTGAAAATCATTCTTTTAATTCACAAAATAGAGAACAAATCCAGCCTATTACTTCAAGTGATCAACACACTGTGCAAGGCCAGACTACTTCCTCTCAACACAGCAGTGAGTAAATGCTAAAAAAGTTACTGTGGCAGCCACTATTACAAGTGAAAGGAAAGAAGTGTACTACGGTTCAAGTACTGCACTCCTGATATTTGACATTTCTGCACTTGATACTGATTTGCACACAGATTTGGCAAATAATTGTGCTGCTTCACTTGTGCACACAGACAGAACAGCCACGCACTTGAATAGTTGGAAAAGATAGTGTAAAATTATTAAGATTCAAAGTCTGATGTGAACGCAGACTGAAGTCTACTAGTACAGGACTTTTCCAGATCCAAAGGTTTGAGACCCTCTGTCAGTCATTATGGCTGCGGTATAAACCCCAAGACGGTGAAATAACACCTAAATTAAATTAATTATAAATTAATTATAAAAATGTGTCCCACAGACAGGTAGAACAATAGAACGAGAAGTTCATTACAAGATACAAGAAAGAATAAACTGTTCCTGCAGATCATCTCTCCCTGCATCATCACCCCCATATGCAAAGAGCACTCTTACTAGGGGCAGGCAATTCTTCCAGTCACTTGAACTATCCAGGAAAAAAAGGGGGTGGGTAGGGAAATCACTCAGGAGTCCCATTAATTTCATACCACAGGTAAGGAAGTATCTTTCTTTGGAAGAATAAGATTACCTGTCAAATTCAGACAGGTAAATAAAAGCACATCTATTGCTAAGTCATTTGATTTTCCACATACTTTTTATAAAGCATCATTTGCAAAGTTACCAAGCTAACTTAGAAAGAACTTGTAATTGCCAGCACTGAGAAACAATGTTTAGAGAGTTTACTGTCATGTTGAAAGAAGGAAGAAATTACCTGCATGAGGAGAGTTGTGTCAAAACCACCCAACTCTCATACTCCCATATTAATTATCTATTGTCATGCTACGGAATTTTTTTTTTTCCTCCTTTCAACCCAGGGGGCCTCAATCATCAAAAAATTCACACTTGCACATAGTATCACACAGATGAATAACACCCTCAGCAGTTTCAAGGGACAAAACTTTGTTTGGGGTCCAAACTGTTATTAAGGCTTCATTAGTCACAAAATATATCGGGACTTCACAACTCGAGTTGTAGAACAACAACAACAAAAAAACCCCTATAGCCCTGGTGAACACATCTCTTCCAAAAATATTCTCAACACATTCCTCTATCAGTATTCACCACTGTACAGGTTGACATTTAAAATTCAAAGGTAATGCCCTCCCCCACTTCTATCCTGGGCTTCCAAAGTTATAAAAAACCCCACCCTCATGCAAACGCACTGTGCAGTGACTATGCTGCCTCTGTCCCATGACCTGATGCACACATGAGGTACAGTGAATCAACACATATATAGCCAGGGTCAGAACTACTACTCTACCTTCAGAAATAAGCAAGTGAAACACTGTGGCCATGATGACAAACAGCAATTACACACAGAAGCAGCACACTTGGCAAGAACACATCACAGTGTCTAGAGGCCACATGAGTTCACAGCGGCAGTTTTTCAGTTGGATAGCTTTCAAAGTCTCCAAACTGAGCTTTACATTAGAGTACAGAATGCGGTACTTGATTTTAAAGTAACAAGCTTATACAGAAAACAAATATGTCAAGATGGTTTTGTTTGCTAATGAATGGCACTAAGCAACTTATTTATAAACATAGTGCTACATTACTAAGACACTAGAGCAAACCAAAGAAACAGTCAACTGTTCTCCGCTAGAAGTGCCCACCAACGTCCACCAAACTGATTTTAAAAACAGCCCTTCCAAAAGGCTTAAAATGGTAAGACAGGTAGTAAGTGAAGGAAATAGCAAAACCTCTTTATCTGCTTCCCTTAATGTTTTTTTAAAACTTCTTTCTTAATTACAGTTGTAACAAAAATAGCGCTGATGGCATGCTTATTATAGAGCTGAGAAGTCCTGAAAGAATTGCTCAGGCTCAGGTATAGTTCCTCGTTCTGAAATCTGAAAGTAAATACCTTGCAAACGTTGGCTGCTGTTGCAGTGTACTATTAAAAACTCTAATTACAGTGCAATTTGACGGAATGCCACTTCAAGACAGTAAACATTCACGCAATAGAAAATTCACCAAAAATTCTTCAGAAGCGATAAAGTTTGTTAACTGTAGTTGTCTACGTTTCCGTCCTATAGAAGAATAATGTCTTCTACACGGATACCTCACATTCAGTGGATTTTGTAACCCGTACACAAACTTGTGATAGTCTGTGTGCGGTTTTATTTTTATGTGCAAAGGTAATTAGTAGAGGTGTCCCTTCTATTGCTAAAAGTAAACATTAACAGCAAGGGATCTACACTGGAACTCCAACACTTGCTCTCTACCCTGAAGAGTTATTCAGGTTTTGTTCCTGAGATGAAGTTCGTACTTTTATGTATAATAAGATGACCACACTGCAGACCCATCGCTATCCTTCAGCGGTTGTCTCTCCCGTACGAAATCTCCAAAGAAACGAGACAGAAGGGAAGAGAGCACAGGCTCGACCTGTCTCAGAGCAGGCTGCCTGGCCAAGTCCTGTACTTGGCATTTACCTGAACACCCTTTCCTCGTCCTCCCGCCGCTCGGGCGGCCGGCACTGCTGCCTCCTCGCAGCTCCCTCTTCTCCCGCCAGCGCAGCCGCCGGCCGAGCTTCGGGGCGGCGCCAGCCCCGCAGGCTCCCGCTCCGCAGCTCCCGGGGCTGAGGCGGCCGCCGGCCCGGGCAGCCCCGGAGTCATTGTGCTGAGGGAGGTGATGGCAGCTGTCAAGGCGCCGCTCGCCCCGCCGCGGGCGGGAGGAAGAGAAGGAGAAGGAGGAGGAGGAGGAGGAGGGCCAGCATCCCCGCGCCGCGGCAGCGCCCGCCGCCCTTCCCCTGCCGTCCCCCGGGCCCCGCAAGGCGAGTGCGGGCGGGAGGCCTGCGGGGCCGGGGCTGCCTCCGGAGCCCGGAGCCCAGGCGGGCGCCATGCTAAAAACCAAAATGGCTGCCCCAGGGAAAGGAGCCCAGCTCAGGCCGTGAGGGGCTGCGCCTCCGCCGGCCCCGCCGCTTCGCCCGCCGGACCTCGCCCAGGTACCGTCCCCGAGCCACGGCGGCCGGCTCGGCCTGAGGGGCCCGACGGGCCCCGCTCGCCCGGGCAGCCCTGCTCCCGCAGCCCGAGCGCGGCCCGCTCCCCGCAGCCCACCGCGCCGGTCCCAGCCCGCGCCTCGCCTCGCCTCGCCTCGCCCCGCAGGGAGCCCGCCCCAGCCCCCGTACCTGGAGCTCGGCCCGCTCCACCTCCCAGTGCGCCCTCTCCATCTCGAAGCGAGCCCACTCGTGCTGGATGTAGTGCAGGATCCCCGGGATGGTGTAGTGCTGCGGCCGGGACAGCTCGGCGGGGCCCGCCGCCTCCTGGCCAGCCGGGGCCGCGGGGCCCTGGGGCTGCTGCTGCTGCTGCCCTCCTCCTCCTCCTCCTCCTCCTCCGCCGGCTCCGGCCCCCACGCAGCCCCCACCCGACTGCAGGTTCATGTTCCCACCCGCCTGCGGCGGCGGCTGCTGCGGTCTCGGGGCGGCCGCCATCCCACCGCCTCCTCCGGCTCCGGGGTGCTCGTCCATTGTCTGCGGGGAGCCCTCCTCCTCGTCCCGCGGCGGGGGCCTGGAGCGGGGGCCAGGGAGGGGGCGAGCGGAGCTGGCTGGGGCGGGGAGGAGGGGGGCGGGCCGGGCGCGGGGCGGAGGGGGCTGCGCCGAGCGGTATCCGGGTGTCAGAGCAGCGCCGAGCCGCCGCCAGCCGCCATTACAGCCGCCGAGCCCTCGGCCGGCCCGCCCACCCGCCGCCGGGGAGGGGGAGCGGAGCGGGGCGGCGCGGCGCGGCGCGGCGCGACGCACGCCGGGAAATGGCCGCCCTCGCCCGCCGTGCTTCCTCCTGCCGGGCGGGCACGGCGGCGGGGCGCGCATGCGCGGGAGGGGAGGTGAGGCCGTGCCCGGGGGCGGGAAGCGGGCCGCGAGCCCCGGGGCCCTCTCGGGGCGGGGGTGGCCGAACGCCGCCGCGGGGCAGCCCGCCGCTGGGAGCCGGGAGGCCCCGCGGCCCGGGCCCCGGCCCCGGTGCGTCGGGGCCGGCGGCCCCGGGCCCGGCTGCCCGGCCGCAGTGCTGGGGGGAGGGAGGAGGGAGCGCTGAGGCGGCGGAGGTCGGGGTCGGGGTCGGGGTCGGGGTCGGGGTCGGGGTCGGCGGCGCCGCGGATGCTCCGCGCCTCGGGGGCGTCAAAGGCCCTCGGAGAGCCCGCGGCAATGCCGCCGGGCCTGGCCTGGGCCTGGGCCCGGGCCCGGGCCCGAGCCCGGGCCTGCTTCCTAAACCGGCGTGCGAACAGCAGATCGGGGTTTAAAACGCTTAAATTGGTACAGCTCAGCGCGGTTTAATGGTGCGCTGAATTTGCCCCACAAGGAGGTGATTTTGGAATAGATTTCTTAAATTTGTGATACGTCTCTGGAAGTTGGCTAACCTTTTGTTAAATGGATGGTCATCGCCATGGTATCTCAATGGTAAGGGATGTGGGTCACGTATTCCCTCCTTGATGTGAAGTCAAAGCGCACAATGTTTGCTGTTCAAAAGTCTTTTCCACGTGAGGAAGGTTTTGCAAGAAGTTACCGGTTTATTTTGTCTGGCTCAGTTTTAGCTGTGATAGCAATGCTGTGTTTGGTGCCGTAGTTTGGGTACAGTGAAACTACCCAAGTTGCACAATATTGCGCTGAAATGCAATATTTACAAATTACCATGACATCCTATTTGAAACGATCTGTAGCTCACCCACTGTAAGTCAGGTAGGAGTTTGGTTTTGCCTCTCTTCAAAATCGTTACATGCTGTACTCATTCAGTAAGAAGGTGGATAGTTTCCTAAATGGGTCATTCTTGACAGAGCTGGAATTCTGTTAGTTACTGACGAAATAAATACTGTCTCAGTACTGGTGTTTCCTTTCTCTACTAATCTCTCCTCAGGTGTGTATTGATATTTCAGTTGGTTCATCCCATCCTTCCTGTCTTCTCCATTAAATCATTTCCTACTAAAATGTAGTCCTACAGTCTTCCTGATTCCATACAGATTAGCCAGTCTAAATCCAACTCCTTTCTACCCCAGCTGATTTTTTTCATTGTCTACTGACAATATCAAATGTTACTAAAAATTAAGGCTTACCTCATAACCAGTTTAGCCTTTTGTTTAGCTCCAATCTTATGGGACATTCCTCATTCCTGAGTATATGGGAGTTACTGCAATTTAATTCCGTTACTATATTCAGCCAGCATTTTGACAACTCAACAGCAAAGGAAAACTTTTTTCCTCTTTCCTTCCTCCCTGACTTCCCTAGATTAATAAGGCTGCTTTTTTAAAATCCCTGATCCTGAAGCTAATCACAGTATTTTATTTTAAAGCCACATAGGCATAGTTGTTTCATCTTTGGATGAATTATAATGTGTACAGTAATAAGATCTAGAATACAAAAAGAATTACTATTACGGACAAATGTTAGTAACTGCATGATTTTTATTAAAGCCTTGTCCATGGTCCGAACGAAAATAGGAAGAGCAAGGATATCGATAATGTGAGCAGTCTTCATTTGCTACGTACTTCTGTACAATAAATTCATAGCCAGGAAGCTGAATAGCCCGATATGTACCTGAAAAATATTTGTTCCCCGTTCGTCACCTGCCTGTGCCTCTACCATTTAGTAATTTTTTTTTGCTTTTTATTAATGCTTTAACTCTAGTTTAACCCATTTAGTTCTACATTTAGTACACACCTAAAGTGTAACTAGACCTCTGCATCCGGAAAACCAACTTGTTTAGAGTCGGACATACACAGATTGCAGCAAATTATTGGCTTATACTTCTACCTAACAATTATTTTTAATTCTTGGGGAAGCAGATGTATAAAAATGTGGTTGTGCATTTCTTGTTTGCTAGATTTGATCTCTTATTTACATTTTAGCTGAGAGCCCTAGAATGTTGCAAAACTTCGTTATAGCGCAATAACTAAAATGCTTCTAAATCTCTGGACATTGACTAGAGTAGTTTTAGCTTGAGAGACACAAATCTAATTTGAATTAGAAAGAAAATTAACTCTATCCCAGCTAAAACCATGACAGTCTGCAAGAAGTTTCAAACTCAGGTTGTGTTTTGTTATAATTTGTGTGTCAGAGTATGTGTAAATATTGGTGAAATCTTTGACAAATTAATGTCAAGTGCTTGTCTCTACTGGAGGAGTAATTAAAATTATGTTTAAAATATGTTTTATATTACTGCCTATAGAATCTGCTGGATTGGCCACACTGAAGACTTAAGACCTTTTTATCCACAGAACAGGTATTGCAGGCTTTGCCTCTCTAAGAGGTCTCAACCAGTATCTGAAAAGACAGCATTTAGGGGTGTGACTCACAAAGAGGGACAACTTATTTTGAGGTGTCTCATGCGGTTATGCAGCTTACAGAGCTGGCATGTCCTGGAAGCAGTTCCTGAACCATCGTGGTTTCTGTTTCAGCATTTTGAAGCAAACCAGGCAGGTTTCAGTTTGCCTTGAAATACAAGGCTGGAGTTACTTGTACAGCCAGCGGGGGATGAGCCTGCTTGGGGGCACTAAAATCAAGAAGCATCTCTCGTCATGAGTGTGAGTCCTTAGTCTTTTGTGTATTTGCTGGTTTAGAAGGAGTTAAAGCCATCATATTGTAAGTCATCAATGACTACATACTCCATCAATCTACCAGTGTGAGTCACACAAGCCAATCATGGCACCAGTTTTCTCTCATAGATATTTATCTGCGAGAGATACTTTAATGAGGCTGAGATCCCACATGGTGTAACATCACATATTTAAATCACAGTAGTGAAACTGTAGGTTGTTTGTGTGCATGCCAAGTTATCCTTACAGAAGAACTATTTCGTAAAGGAAATAAAGGAGTTCAGAAAAAAGAGCTCAGTTACTCCGGAATGTAATTTTCTTTTGATGTAAGGTTTGCAATTTCAAGGCTTTTTACATCTTTCCCTGAGCGATAAGCTTCTGAGGTTTTTGTTTCTAGGGAGTCTTCATTCTGTCATAAGGTTTCGTAGGTGTTTTGTAGATTGCATATGCACGAAGCATATACTGTAGAAATTTTGTCCAGAATAGCCTAATGCATGGTTGACTGTGATGGGGAGAGCTGGACTTGACAGTCCATCAGGATCCGGATAGTCCCTTCCAGTCTTCTGTTCTCAAGCACATTTGTGATGCAGATAGTTGTCCAGTGACCTGGAATGAGACAGCCTATTCATTTCTGACAAACAGCCTTCAGATAGTAATGTCTTTTCATTACTAAAATGAGCAAAATAATGGCAGAGATATGAAAGGCTTGCATCTTGTCACCAATTCCCTTGAACCATTTGATTCTGTATGCATAAAAGTATCGTAATTTGTGTGTATGTGCATGGATACACACAGGCATATGCGTGAGAATGCACAGGAAAACCACGTAAGAGTTGTATCAGAAGAAATGGAGCTATCTTTGTAAGTAGAGTACCCATTATTGATCATAAAAGATAGCTTCTCAAAGGCATAGAACTTGATGGGAGAAATGGGAGTTTCTCCACCCATCAACATGCACAGATATGCTTTTTGTTTGTTTATTATACTTCACAGGTTTCTTTACATCTTATACATGCAAAACGGATTTTAACACGTTGTCTGTATCTGCAAGTCAGGATGAAAGGAGAAGAAATAAACTTTGCTTGTTAGAAACAAAACTCAGTAATTTCCCTTTTTGGCCTAAATTGTGCAAGAAAATGTTTTTATTTCTACAAGTGATTTTTTTCAGAAATATTTTTAAAGGAAATAAAAACACCCTTAAGATATTTTTAACACTGGTGTTATTCTCAAAGTCAGATTCCACAGCCTCACTTGCATGCTTTTTGTAAATTTTTAAAAAATTATTATTTGTACATGTAAATTTATTCCAGTGTTTCCGCACAAAACTGTGTGCTTGTGCTGCCATTTATACAGGCAAAATTTCTGGCTAAAATGTTGGAAGCCATCTTTGGAGCTGGTGGGAAAATACAGAAATGACTGGTGATATTAGTGGACCTCTTTCCTGCAGATGTTAATCATCTGTTCTAATACTGTGAATAATGGTTGTCTCAAAAGTTACAGATAACACATTTGAGTACTGCTATGGTTCTAACCTCCGTTACAACATGATTCATTTTTTTTTTTTATCTATTTTGGATAAGAGCATTTGTGAGGATTAAAAAAAAAAAAAAAGGCTGGTCAAAGGTATTTTCATATGTAAAACAAACCAGGCCATTAATAAGAATACACGCAGATACACTAGTCATTACATCAGAAGGGGATTAACCATGTAGAAAGATTAGGTTAATAAAGGAATAATTAGGATTAGGGGCCAATCCTGCAATAGGATCCGTACGTATCAATTCTTCATATATTTTTTCTGTTATATATTGCTTAATGGTAACTCAAAGTACAACAGCTCTGTCAGTGCTCCTGGGGTAGTTTTACTGCCCTCTCTTTCTCGGGTCTCACTTGAATATCTGCAGACATGTTAAGCCTCAGGTTTTACTCTTTTAGAATGGATTTGTGCAACTTGCTGATTTCTGAGAACAGGGCTTACACTGCTCACTACCGTTTCTGACTGAATTATTAAAATAGCTTGGAAACAACTTGTTCAAAACAGAAGACTATTAATTCATACTTCAGCAGTACCAAACACAAAGACGAAGCATAAAACTAAGAAGAAAACCGAAAAGCTGTCTGTGTCACTGTCATTATCTGTTTAGCTTGGACAGACATGTTTTGTAGTTGGTAGGAATGACGTGCATAGCTTTTGGTCTCCTGTGTCTGAGCTTGCGTTTTTTTTTTCATTAAAACAATGGGCAGCATTTCTTAGGTTGTTCCTCTTTCAGATCACAACCCTTTTTTAAGTAGCTTTAAAGCTTCAGGTCTCTTTTGCTTGTGAGGTTGGCCCTTGCTAGAGTGCCTCTTTCTGAGGCGGAAGGAGTCGTTCATTCTTATCCTTACTTCTCGGAAGGTCTGTATCAAAAAATGACTAAGTCATCTCACTGTTTTACCTTTCTTTATGCCTCAGAATATTAAGTTGTTTCTTCTTATTGCAACTCCAGGCAGCAATACAAAATAGAGCAGGAGGGGAAAAGAGCCACATATTAAATGCAGAAAAGTTTGTACAGATGGTACTCTCCCATTTAGTCATAAATGTCACCCTAAGCTGCCATTCAACAGTGAAGGTCCCACCATACATTTCCATCTGGGCCCTTTTTTGTCTTAATCACCTGGTTCGTTCTTTCTCAGAGACCCGCTTGTGCTAGTTCAGAAGCCCGGGGCACAGTGGACAAGCCACATGCATGTCTGCAGCAGCACTGACCAGCGTCCATGAGTCTTCTGTTGGAGTGAATGAACAAAAGTGCGCTTGTGTTCTGGATGTAAAAGAGACTTCACTGTGCCTGGTGGAGGTGAGAAAGCTCTGAGGCTGTCACAATTCCAAACAGACTGTCTTGTCCTGAGGATTCATGCCGGACTCCTGTTTGCTGGAGGTGTCACTTAGTTAAGAAATGAATTCTCAGTATCGGGTCTAATTAGTGAAGATACATTTAGTATGGAAATCTAAACTTCTTTGTATATGGAGTAAACCACAGTACCCAGGAAAAAGGGATCTCTGTCTTAAGATCCAAGTGATGATAATAGAGGTGGATTTTCTTTCAGAAAATAATTAGGTGACCAATATGAATCAGAAGTAAGCAATAATTAATGTCAGCACAATATAGGGATTTTTTGTATCACACTCATGAAGGATTTAGATGTTATCACGCATGAATGGTATATAGCCGGTTTATTCAAGTTGCTAATAATATGAGGCAGCACCTATGCAGCTTGCCTTGTTATAAAAAATCAGCACATTTAAATGTCTATGAGGTTGCTGCCTCAGAGACCTATTTTGGTTTTTTCATTTTTCCCCTTTTGCCTTTCTTCATTAAGATATACTGCTTTTACACAAAGAGCTACACCGTATTGTTCTGTGGATTCCTCATATGGTTTTTTTTCAGCTTGGACTTTCACACGGGAGCTGTGAAACCTTAGGAGAGAATATTTGCACCAGGCAAGGAGCAACTGTTCAGAACTGGAATAAAGAAATAGCTTTTGCAGTAGTTGCTGTATTTCCAGTGCATAAACCTCAAGAGCATTTGGGTCAATAAATCTGTGATCCAAATAGAGAGTCAGATGGAAAACATTACAGTGACTGTTTTCTGGCACTAAAGAAAGTAACACAGAACTTCTATTTCAAAAAATTACATCTGCAGCTTACCTTTTTTTGCATGCTTTTCAAAACATGAAAGATTTCAGTTGTTTAGCAAGCAAATTCTGATATATGCTGCGCTCTTTTTAATAGCCTTTTTCATTGTACATTGCATGTGGTGTATTTATATTCTACAACTATATTTCAGTGACGTTGTGTGGATTAATATTTATTTAGATTGAGATTAAGCTATTTTGAGTAACATGAACAGGTTTTTCCTTAGCTGTCAAAGACCCACACTTAGTTTTCATTAAGTGCAGAATCTACCTTTCATGTCAGTGTGGGAATTTAGATGGGAGAAAACAGATTTCAGCAGCTCCTGGTCCAGCTCAAGATGTGTGCTGGTACTGCTGATACTCAAATATTTAGGAGGCTCTCATTCTGCGTTAAAGAAATGATTGCGTGTTGTGGCCTGTGCATTTCCCTTCAATCTGATATCAGGATGGTATGAATGAAATTGTTAAATACAAGTCAGGGGGGGAAAAGCACCCATAGGCCAATTTTGCTCTTACGAGCTGTGTTAATCTTACGTTTTGGTATTGGGCAAATTTCTGATAATGTTCTCAAACCAGTTAACATGCGGGAAGAAAATGGTGAGTAGATCTGTGGTTTTGAAGAAGTAATTCTTTCCTCCTCCAATTCCCCAAACCCTACAAAGAAATTAAATTGCCTGATAATGTGAAAGCTATTATTTATTAGATAGTTTGTGATTATTTGTGGGGGAAAAAAATGGAGTTTTACTCATGGGATGCATGCAAACAATTAGAGATTTTTTTCCTATATTCTATGTTTTGGCAATAAACTCAGTCTTAAATATATGTGGATCTGGGCTGGCTAGCTTTTAGGAAATCTTTTATAACTCCAATGTATACTACTTTTTTGGTTTTTTCCCCTCACAGAAATACTCTTCTTGATTCCTTCACACCCTATTCAAATCTACTGCTGAGATCAACAAAATGATAAAATTTTTTCTTATGGTAAACAAACAAGGTCAAACAAGGCTCTCGAGGTATTATGAGCATGTAGAAATTAATAAACGGACAATGCTGGAAGCTGAAGTAATCAAAAACTGTCTCTCCCGTTCAAAGGATCAGGTAAGATTTGTAGTTTTTCCCCTAGCCATTTTATTTTATCAACATCTCAAATCTTTCATGTCCATAATTCAGAAAACACATCAGTTTCCACTGCAGGTCATTATTTCATTTGTACCCATGAAGAAAAACATTGTGTTTCTAGATTATGAGTTCAGTCAGTTGAACTGTTCTTTTGCATTGAATGAATATGTTTTTCTGAGGCTTACAGAGATTTTGGAGTTTTGTGTATCACTATCATGAAGATTCCTCCTGTTCATTTGAAGAAGCTCGGAAGTCCAGGAAGAATTTATTTTATCCTGTTATTGCTTGTCTGGGAGAGATTGATAGAGAGATATTACTGCTGCTTTGCCAGAAAATAGTAGGGATAATACTGACAGCTCCAAGTTTAAACAAAAAACTTATGAGAGAGGGTTCCAAATCATGAAAATACTATCTAAAACACAGAGGGCTTTAGAAACACAAATTTCTAGGCTCTGTATGAGGCATTTTTATTCCAAAAAAGTGTTCACACTTTCTGCAAGAAGTCAGAAAACTCAGAAGTTGGAAAACTTCTTAGATGAAAATTGAGATTTTCATGGCTCCCTTAATTGAGTCATTGGTTCTTTAAGAAAAGTACCAAACTTAGCAAAACTTTTGAGCACATCAGCTTGCATTGGAGGAGAAATCTGTGACTTGGACTGTGAGTGGAGTGTTTTGGTTTGTGTTCTGAAGTCAGCTGCTTTAGTTTTCATTAATTGTGTCCTTGAACAGAGGTCCTCATATTTCATTCTAGAAAACCTCAGAAAAAATAGCAGTTTCCATGAAGTACCTTAGTTCACAGAATTGACAGTGGCTAAAGAAATTAACCTCCTCCATACCACTTGCCAGAGGGTTTCCAAACAGAAACTTCACCAAAAGAGCTAACGGCATGCTGCCATTTCAAGGACTGAGCAAAATGATACTAAGAAAACGGAGGCAACTTGTAAAGCAGTGTATAACAGCACCATCTGCTGGCTTCTGTCTTATTGTGAAAGACATAGGAATTTCCCCCTGGGTCTGGAAATCGAATACTCTTAATTTTTATATTAAAATATCGATCATTTTTAAAATATGAAAATTACCTTGAGGTTGTCACTTTTGGAAGTGCTTCCAAATGAAAATTTAGGGGAAGTATTGACTGCCTTAAAACCCAGAACAAGTCACTTCTGTTCTGCATGTTCCAGTTTTTCCATTTAAAAAGCGGTAGCATGTTTTCTGCCCATAGGTGAAAAGTTTTGTGGAATAGTTATCCTACTAAATTTCTTTCAAGTAAAAATTGTTTGGTGGATCTTGGGAAGTCCATTGTTCTTTGTGGGCCTTACGAACATGAAAGCTTTGGCTCTTTGAGCACTCTGTGCGTAATACTGTCGAATGCTTAAATGGCAGCTACTATATTTGACTGTTTTTGCTTCTGCCTAGTGCTCTTTCATTGAGTATAAGGACTTCAAGCTAGTATACCGACAGTATGCAGCCCTTTTCGTAGTCGTTGGAATCAACGAGACAGAGGTAAGAAATTATATGCACTCTTGAAATGAGAGCTTGTAGTAGTCATGGGCAAGAACTCAAGTCTTTTTCCAGCATGGAATTTTGTGATAGCAGTTACAGAATTTCAAGGAGTCATTGCAAAAGGATGTTTTTATTTCTGTGAAATAAAAAGAGGTATAAAAGAAAATATATGTTTGACTTCATTCTATAGCAGTAGACTGAACTGTCATCATGAGTCACTCTTCATGAGCCTTATACTGATTCTGCTTTCTAAATTTATGTTTGATTAAACAAGTTTATGTAGGGAAGGGTTTCTCAACAAATGGTAGCATTACAGCCAGATCAGCTGTCTCATCTGCGGTGACTTCCCAACTGCTCACTGTCTTTAACCTCCTCAGCCAAAGAAAAAATTCCCATACCGTCAGCTGGGAAGATGCCAATTTACTGTATTTTCAAAAGAAAGGTGGGGGGGGGGGGAAAGGTATCTGACTGAAAATTGACAAGTACTGTTATTTCATCTGCTCAGGCTGAGCCTGCAAGGCTTTAGTGTTTACATTGGTTCCCAGTTCTCAGAAATTAACTCAAAGCTTTCTATTGTAGGCTTTAATTGGGTGGTGTGGAAGGTAGCTGCTGACTACCAACAGCGTCTTCAAGTCAGGGTTATAATGGCATGCAATTTTGGGCAAATCCTTTTGGCTTTGCTACACAAGACAAAACTGGCCCATCTGTACTGCTACACAAGACAAAACTGGCCCATCTGTACAGCCTGGCTCTGTGCTGCAGCTGGCCGGTGTGACTTCAGCATGGGTAGGCGCAGCCTGGTTAGCTGCATCTATCTAACCAGCCTGGGTGGTGGCGGAGCGAAGGATGCAATGGGATGGCAGCAGCCCAGGTGAGACAAATCCACTGGGCACTGCAGTGCTCGCTTGTGCGGCTGGCCTGAAGCGTCTGCCCCAGAGCGCTCCCCTGCCCTCCGTACCTCCGCTGGGTAACCACACCTCCTCTCACTGTAGTGGCCTGAGCTTCTGTACTTCATTGTAGGTCATCTTATATTTTCTAGTTGCTTTTCATACACCACAAACTGAAATAATACAAAGAATACTATTACATTTTCTAGCTATTTCTTTAATATTAATTTGTTTTTAATTTAATTTCAGAATGAGATGGCAGTATATGAACTAATTCATAATTTTGTGGAAGTTTTGGACAAATACTTCAGCAGAGTGGTGAGTGACACATTGAATCTAGTATGAAATATTTCTTCCCTTTCAAAGCTTTAGTGACTGTGGCATTTCCAGGAATAAATCAAAGGAGGAATTTTTCTTTTTTCACATTAATTTAGAATTTTGAATACTTAGGCATGAATATTACCATTGGGAAAAAAAAAAAAGGGGGGGGGAAGAAAAAGCTCTATTAGTTGATTTTTCAGAGAAGTAAAAGTATACGTGGGTTATAAATAATCAGACAAGGAATACTGGAAATATTTCTGTTAGAAAAGCATGCTTTTATATGCTTATACTCAGGGGTTTCTTTGGGTCGTCTACTCTTAGATTAGCTACTGGCATTTTATACACATTAAAGAAATAAAGAGGTTTTTCTTTACAGTTCTTTTTTGCAGTTCTTAGCATTACATCCCCCAAATTCACTTCGTTCATGATAAAGATGGTGTAAGTATCAAGCAGGGAGCTGACATCACTCTCAGTGAACAAGATCAGAGGGATGGAGCAAATGAAACCTCAAAAACCAGTCTGTACTTGTGCTCCCCATATTGTTGTCATGCAACAGTGGATATCTGATAGAACAGCTATTTTATAGGTAGTCATTTTGTTCAGGATTCAGTATCTGCCATGGCTCCAGTTAAAATGACACTGCTCTTTTTGATGGGGTATTTGTTTGTTTGTTTTTAGAAGTTTGAGGATGCAGCATCATAATCCTGGTTAGAACATGTGCTGTTTAGTATAGGATTTGTAATAATCTTGTTATAAACAAATTTGCCTGAAATCATACTTGGGCACAATTTCAGTTTGTCTATGCTGAAATGTGTTGGATATCCCTCTCAGAAAAGAGGACTGGATAGAGTTTCCTCCATAGTCCCTGTACTTGAGGGTATTACGTTGGTAATAGCACATACAAGAGATCAGTATGCAGGGTCTGTAACTAGTTTCCCAGTACTAGTACCACAGCAGACATAGCAGAGCTCTCTGTGAATTCAAGGACATGCTTGAAAAAGTCATCTGCACCCTTCACTATTCAGATGCCTGGCAAATGTTTTAGGCTGTTATCTCAACTAACATTGCACCAGCCTGTTGAAACTGCTGGTACTAAGTATATCCCTTTCTGACTGTACTAAGTTCAGAATTTGTCTCTTAAAATTGTTATAATTGCAGTCCCAACCTAAGCAGCGAAAACCAGGAAAGGAATTTGATCCTGGCAGCACAGGAATGCACAATAAAATTTAGTCACATCTTGGGTATCTAATTGAGCTAATAGCTGCCAACTACTTCTCAACTTTTATTTTCTTCACTTGAGGCAGAGCAAAACTAGATGTAGTTCTTATACATATAAATGTAGTATATATAAGTCTTTGACCACGCATATAATCCAACCAGTGGTTCAGTTAGAAATTTGCTGAATTCATCACACCAGAGTTTTTTGTATTTTCCATTGCATAGTTTTGAAACTAGGGGAACTGAAAAGGGGGGGGTGGTTAAAGAAATCTCATGCCATTCCATGGTTCTATTTTTAATGGCATATAACACGATAAATGGCAGAGCACTGAAGAAGAGGGCTGTAATTCTAGCTGGGGTTTCTGGCAGAAACCACAGAGCAAGGAAGTACAAGTCTGTACTGTTATGGATTGATGTTTAGGATTTGCAGAATTTTAGCAGAATCCCAAATTATGATGATGACAACGGAGACAAAACCCTGGGAAAGAACAACTGTCCTGCTAGAGAAGGACATTTTGTCATCTATTATTTTTAGGGTTGTGAGCTTTAAACGTTCTCGCATCCACTATTTTTATCTGATGAAGTTTACAAAGCTTGAATCCAAATATCAGAATGTTAACAGAATTAGGGGGAAAGCTTTCGAAGTTGCTTGTGAGATGTAATTCTGAGTCCCCTTCACTTCTATACTGGCTACCCAAGGAAAACTCTGCATACTGTTGAGAATACATACTCCAGTGTTTTCAACTACTTTTTAATGCTGAGGAAACTCAAACTGATCAGGCTCTTAAAATACAATTTTTGTGATGCATAAAAAATTTCTAACTGCAGAGTGACAGGGTCACTCAGCAGAGGCCTGTAGACTAGAACTAGTCCAGTTTAGGGCATCTTTCGACCATAGAAGTACTAGCAATTTTACCAGTGGGAGCTCTGCCTAAAACTCCAGCGTTAGACTGTGAATGGAAACCATGTTAGCAAACTCAATTCCCTCAGTAGCAGATAAAGATTCCCTCTTTCAGCAGAGGCTGGGGAAGCTCCACCCTAACTGTGCAAGATCTTAACTGCTGAGGCTGTGATTAATTGTTTCTAAATTTAGACATTTCACTGAGGCACCTAAGTTAGAAGTTTGGTCATCCTAAGCTCCCATTACCAGCAGTGGAGACTGATGAGTATCTCGAGAAAGTGAGTCATGCCTCAAGTGTGCTGAGTCAACTGTTGAAGGATACCCAGCTCTTCTGTTGACTGCAGAGAGACCACAAGGGCTTCTAATTCAGACATTTTGGTTAAATGAATAAAACTACTTGGGGTAAATCCAGGCCAAGGCTAGAAGGGAAATGATGAATATGTGAAGAATTGTGTTGCTGGGGCTGGAGCAGCAGTAGTTAGAAGTGCTAAGGGTCCAAAGCTTGGAGTTACCTTCCCTCTCCTAATATGTCCATCCATGGCTACTGCAGCTGTGGGTATGTACAGTGTCTAGATTTTGCTGTTGAAATGATCTGCAGCAACACTTTTAACTGTGTTTTTATATAAATTGTAAACTTGGCATTAACATCCTGTTTTTGCAGAAGGAGGAAGAGAGAATAGAGGGCTAGAGTTGCCATGATCAGAGATGCCAGTTTTCCACTCACTTATTCAGATGGCACTAATTCAAATTGTTACTTGTGGGTGACCTCAGTGGGTTTTTCTAAGTAAAAACTTCAGGACATTAGCTTTTGTTACAGAGGCAGGTAACACATAAAAGGCAAAGCGGTGTTGCAGGGAAGAGCATGTAATTGTACAGTCCAGAAGAGAAACCTGAATCGCCCTAAAACTTTGTATCTATATTTTGAAGACTTTCTTTATCCTCTAAAAGGACGTGTAATGTTTAATGACTATGAGATGAGAGATCAAACTGTAACTAATGGTTGTCTATCTCTTTTCCTTGCAGAGTGAATTAGATGTATCCTTTTCAGTATCAGAAATCCATCTGTCTATCTCTTTTTGGTGTATGTTCCATTTCATACTGTCTTCATAGCACTGGCTGTCAAACAGTCAAGACAATGCAGAGCTTTCACAAATTTTGCACTTACAGTAAGTAGCACCATTTTGGAACTTTCTGAAAGCATGGCTGATGAGTTCATGGGGTCGCCTATTTAAATCCTCAGTCATTAAGATAAGCCTAGTACCATTTAAAGACAGGGAGAGCTTGCTAAGAGCGAGCTAAGTACCATTAACACCTAGACATGAAAAGTTATATTCATGGGAGAACTTTCAGGCTTAACTAATTACTACTTCAGGGTTTTACTTTTTTCTTTACGTTTACAATACAATAGGTGTTGAAATGACTGCAATAATAAGAACTGAATGTTACAGTTGCGTCTTGAGCCAAAGAGCAGTAGCATCATTGTAAGATTAGGCTTGCGCTTTGATCTTGTTTCATGAAAGTCTAGGTGAGTTTTACTTTCTGTGTCCATGGAAAGAGAGAAACGCCCAGGAGGAGGAAATTTAGGAAACCAGGCATCGCCACACATACCATTTTCTTTCCCCTCCCCCCCCTTACACATGTATTTTCATGTGTATGATTCAAAGTAATTTAAATAATTTACCTTATTTAAGAATTAGTACATATGAAGAACACAGTAATTTTTCTTGTAATTGTTCTTACTTCCTTACTGAAGAAAAAAACCAAAATGAAATAATTAATTTCACTTTTGTAAATATTTTAATGCTTGTTACATGCTGGAACTCTGTCTCATTTACTGAATTTACTTAAATATATAGATACGTATAGGTATGTGTAGGTATGCTCTCCATATTTCCTTCCTGAAATTCACAAAATGCTGTGGTATTGATATAATATAAGTGAATTTGAGAGTGTTATAAAAGAGCAATGATGACATTTCAGTATGAAGGGACTCTTAAGGTCTCTGAGTGATTGTGTAACTACATTTTTTTGTATTCAGTTATTAGAGTTAAGGATGAGACCTATGTGTACTTGTGCATGAGCTTTGCTGAATTAGAGCCTACCCTGACCTATTCAGTAATTATACATAAAAATAGCCCCACATGTTTCCATATGGTGTACTTTGAGTCTGCAGTTACCTGATTCTTTTTATCTTAGATTGTTTGGGGTACCGATGATTCTAAATTCTGCCTGCCTCTAGTCATCATTTTCATACCGAGAGGAATTTCCTGTAGCTGTACGCTTAGAGTTATCACCAGTAGCCTGTTTAATAGCTGAGAGAGGCTCCCATGTGTCCAGCAAGCTTCTGCATACAGCGCTAGTCTGCATTGTTTAGAGAAGTTGCATTACATGCTCACACTAACGTTTGCAGTGGGTGCAATACAGTGTCTGAATGACTCCTGTAGAAATTAATTTTCTGTATGAGTCTTGTCTGCACAAGGGCGTGAATATAAATATTTGGAAAATAGTAGTGTACACAAATACTGGAAATAACTCTGGAAAAGCTCACGTCTGATAAGTCTCTCCTCAACATGTATGACCTATGCATGATATACATAACTTCTCCATTCAGAAATGCACTTTTATACATTTTACATTTCAGGAACAGTTTTTAAATGAAACGTTTTACTTCTATATACGTACAAAATAATTCCCCCGTTTAGGAAAAAGAGCTTTTCGTAAGTTGAGAGAATACATAAGATAGCTGAAATGAAGTGAGATAGCCTCAAGGTTAAATGTAAAGCAGAGGTGTAATGATGAAGTGGGCTGTTCAGGATTGTATTAATTTTTGACAACAGCTTGAATAGCAGGCCCAGAAGAACAATATAAGATCTGGACTACAAGTGTTTTAGATGTTAATGCAGTGCAAGCAATAATGCATTAATATGCCTTTCACAGTGTGTAAAATAATATCCCCACCTGGGTTTAAACCATTTCCTTTACCAAACAGTCTTAAGCTAACTCTTATATTCAGTACAGCTAGCTTGGATGCAAACTACCTGATGGATGAAGTACTGGCTGCAGGTCTGCAACAGCGAACACCAAGTAGTATTTACAGAATCTTTGTATACAGAGTAGCTGGCGGGAGACTGTCATGATTTCCTGTCTCTGCGCTATTATTTTTGTGTATAGATCCATAGGAAGTTTATTTCAAAAGTGATAGTGGCTATTCTATATAGAAAGTAGCATTTACTAACATGAAATAAATAGGAGGAAATTGCATGAACTCAAAAAACCATGAAAAATAGATCATAATAGTTGAAGGCTATTCACTCATGCACAGAGCAAACCCCAGTTACATCTACAGGCTGAGACCATCACGCAGTTAAAATGTTCCTGGAGTCCATGCTAAGCCTGCAGCACGTGCACGGATTCTTAAAGCTTCCCCAGCCACAGCGTGTTACCCTGGTATTCCTGGCAATGCAGCTCCTGCTAATGCGGGACTCCAGCTTTCCTTCAGGTCCAAACACCCGAATGCACCCGCATCCGAGCTTGCCTCACGGCCTGAGTCTGGAGTCAGCTGTCAGGAAGGGCACCTTGGGCACAAGGCAGAGACTGGGTCCAATCTGAATTCTGCCCAACAGGATTCATACATAATATTTTTATGTATGTGTGATGTAGGTGTGGGTGATACTAAACAAGGCATGAACAATTGCGAAGTTACCGCATGCATACTGCAAAAATGAACACTGATTAGCTACCAGGCAATTAAGTAACTACTTTAGATTAGCCTTGGTTTTTACAGAAGCTTTTATGTGTGAATTGTAAAGCATTTAGGCATTATGTGTCTTTCATTCTGAGAGACAGTCAGTCACATACTTAAGGGTACCTATGATGGAGCGATGTAACATTTCTAAAGTTGTTTGGTTTGTTTTTAAAATATCTGTAAATAGTGGCGTTGGGCCAGTTGCATGAACAAGTACTGAAATTGTCCCAGGGGTGTTGCTTCCTGCTGTGTTAACAGCACTAGATGAGCCTCACTTCTGTGTATGAAATAAGAGGGTGGGATTTTATGTAGCTCTAATCCAGCTTGGATGGTGTAGGAGCTACTTTCTTGGCATGGTGATGACAAAGAGAGTATATAAATGCAAGTGTTACCGCAGCAGCTTTGTAGGGAACCATATGCTGGTAAGCATAGGAGTTTCTAAAATTACAGAAAGTTGACTTTTCTGTTGCTTGAACTGGTGAAGCAAAGCTTACTTGAAGGCACATTATTAACTTACGGAAGAAACAGATACATACGTTCCCCTTGAGGGAGGGGAGGGGGGAAGACAGGGTGCTCTAGGACCAAGCATCTGCAGAATGTTGTCTTGATCCAAAAAAAACATTACATTCCATTGCAACTAGCTGCTGCTGCTCCTAGGATAGATAAAAACCTTTGATATAGGGAATACTTCATATGAATCAACTGTATTCTTTAGCCCCCCTGTGGAATAACACTTTCAGGATACAGTGCATTTAAGTAGTAAGAAAATTGAATGATGAATTTATTCTGCAAATTTATAAGGATATTTTACAGTACAAACTGAAGTGTAAGTGGACAAAATGGAAAGGATTAGGTTTAAATTGTTGTTCATCAAGGAAAAAGGTTCCCTTTATGTCTGTGATGTAGGGGGCTATGTACTCACATCAGGTAGATCAGCCACCTTTCAAACTTTGGCAGAAATTCACCTCACTGCAGGAGCAAATATCGTAGAATATCACAGAACTTGAAAGCACCATTTGTCTCCTTTTTAATGTCAGCATAGTCGTTTGAGGAAGAAATGGTCAGAAAGCATTAAGTGGGCTTCAGCTCCTAAAATTTGCCTACCTTTACCTAGACTAAAAGTTACTTAAAGCAAACGTTAGCAAAGATAAAGTCAGAATGTGTGACTCTAAATTTAAAAAGAAGCAACTGCAACTATCTTTAGCTGAAGACTAATGTCCAGGATGGAAATCAAAGTTTTGTAATGCTGTATACTCAGTAGCAAACCATCTGCCCCACTAATACTGGTGCTGTAATCTACAAAGCTTTTCTTTGTGCTCCTCGGTGTGTTACCTGATCACAAGGTGTTGGCTGCACTTTATCATCTCTTAGGCCTGTACACACCCTTAATTACTTGCCTGGAAAATCCTGAGATATCTTAAAATGTCTCCATATGAAGAAGTTATTTATCACATGCAAGTCCAAAATGTGTCTTTTTCCTTTCCTTCTGTCCTCCTTCCCCTCTCCCCCACTTAACTATCTGCTCATATGATGTTTCAGGGAAGGAGACACAAGACCGTGACACATTCACCTCCTCTTAGTATGTATGTGCCATAAAAACTCTTTGTGAGAGTAAAAAGTACCATTAACATCTTTAATAAGGGCAGCTCTTAAAGCTACCAAAAGCCAGCGTAACATTTAAATACCGCTAGTAGTAGGTGCCATTTACCTCTACTGCTAGGTACACAGCCGCCACAGCATTGACTAAAATCCGTAAGCCAAAGACAGTAAGGGCTCACCTTTTGCCCAGGCTGATAACTTACGGGTGTTTCCTATCTGGGTGCTCTGAAAACTTTTATTACAGACTTTTATCTACAAATGCACAGATTAATACATGTTTTCTTCTGCATACTTGTTTAAAAATGCCTGTTCGCCTCGGCATGCATCTAGTGAAAGTCCCTCAATCCTCCTTTGTGGGCAGCCTGGATTCTTACTGGAAGCGGGACCTTAAATGACAGCTCTGGGTGGTGCAAATGGCAGCACACACAGCACATATAGCTTTTTCCTGTTGCCAGTTGCTCACAGTGGTTTGCTTTGCTGCTTTTCAGCTGGGTGTGGATCTATGACTTCAGGACTTTAAAGCTTGAAATTTGGGGTCACTTGCCAAACAAGTGACAGGTGGGGAGGATGAGCCTTGCTGAGGATCAGAGATAGCTACATATCCCGCACTGGGCAGGGCAGTCAGACGAGAATGGCGAAGCAGTGTCTGCATGACGAGACGTAACCGTAGAGGATAGTCATGAGACTTACAGGAAGGGGAAAAAAGCCAAGGTTGCTCCCTGCGCAATCTGACTGTTTGCCAAGAACAGCATGGTAAAGGGAGGTGGGAAGGGAACTGAAAAAGGAAGCTGGATGTTAGGCTGAGGCTAAAGAATGCTTTGAGACCTTCCAAAAATCAAGATGAGAAATCTTTCTAGAATGGTGTTAGTATCCCCATTCAAACTGCAGGTGAAATCACTGTTTGCAGAAGGATGACTGGGAGATTAACAGGTTACAGATGGACAGAAATCATACCACTGAGTTTACTGTAATGGAGTAGGCCAGTTTTGAAATAACCTGGAATGGCCTGACAGGCGAATTGACATCTCCTTTAACCTTACCGGGTTTGAGCAGAAGAGCTGCAAAACACTTACTGGTGTGTGTGCAGTTTTCCTTTGATGTGGTATCAGCTCTTCAGGAAATGCAGCGGGGAAAGAGCAGTAAGTGTTGGAGAAAATTTTTAAAACAAGGAGATGCAGAAAAGTAAGGCAGGAGTGGCAAGTCACTACATCATCAGTGATTGTGGTTGTTCCAGTCTTCTGGGTTTTAAATCCTTGGGACTCTCAAAGGAAGAGGAGGGCCTGGAGAGACAGGAGATCTCGCTCCGCTGTGGGAACTGGAGCACTGTGAGTCTGTGGTAGAGTGTAAAAATTAAAAGCCAGGAGGAGCTGGCTGTGTCACTTGTTGAAACCTGCATGGAATGTTATCTGACTTCGTTAACAAACGCTCTTGCCCTGTGTACAGCCGTGCCAGGGGTAAACTAAGCAGCGACAGAAGAGCTGTCTTACTAAAAAAATCTTACATTACTGGAATAAAGAAATCCTAACTCCTCAAATTAAAATATGTGTAAAGACCAATTTACTTGAAAAGTATACCGCAGGAAGAAATTTGGCTTGAGTCTTTGATCTGCCAAAGTAAAACAACTACCTTTGTCTCTGGAACCACAGAAACTGAGACTGTTGAAGTTTTAAGGACAGTACTGCTCCTCAGTACTGAAAGGCCCAAGTCTGATTTTTAGAAGCAATTTAAGCCTACGGTCAGACTCAGGAAGAAGTCTCATATGTAAAATATGACTTAAATTAGGTGGTTAAGTTTAGGCCAGCAAAATAGAAGCTATCTGATGAACTGTGGACATACTCAAGATCCTGGCTGTAGTTTCTCTTCCTCACATAACAGTAACTAGTAGTTAAGTTACTTGGGACCTGAATTCTGCTACTACACATACCTAGACATGCTGTGCCTTTGGTCAAGCAGAACACGTTTGCTGGAGCCGTGATACAATTGCTTACCCTTCGGCACAAATACACAGTAGCACCAAGTTCAGCCCAGAGCACTCAAGGCAGATGGAAACAGCAGAGGAAGGCGACAGCCTGCTAACTGAATTCTCACCAACTTGAGCATACAGGTTCTCCCAACAGTTCTGCCTGAACAAGTTCAAGCTTCTACTTTTCACCTCTTAGAAGGGTGGTCACACACAAGGCTGACATGAGATACTCTCTGCCCCTCTTCTTGCTTTAACCTATGCAGCAGAAACAATCACCAAGACAGGGACAAAAACTTAAGCTTCTCTCGTTGCCGGGCTAGACTGTCATACTCAAGAGCTTTTCCAGACAGCAGGAGAACGGTAAGTAGAAGGCAGCAGGAGCAGCTGCTACCAACTCAGCTAAGCTTGCCCACAGAGAAGGGTGGGTTTGGAATTGCCCAGGCTGAGGACAGGCTCAGCTTCCGTGCCCTACAGGTTTCAGGCAGGCAGCATCTCTACTGTGACATTTTAAGAGACCGAGGCAGTCATCATTACCTGAAGTAATGACTTGGGCTTCTGAATCCAAGAGTGGATCACAGAAAAAATCTTTCTTTGCATTCCCAAGTACTGGCTTCAGCACTGGTTCTCTAGAACCCGTGAATTGTTTGACAGGTCTGGCTTTCACCACTCATTGCAGGGAAAATAAAGCACCTAACTCAGATTAAGGAATTAAGGCATGGAGATGTTCAATGTCATTTAACTTAAATCCATTTCTTGAATTCAGACCTAAGACAGTTCACTTTCATAAGCTTACGTCGTTGCAGCTCTGGTGGTTTAAGGTGCTGTCTCCCTGCCAGTTGCATTTACCACCTAGGAGGAGCAAATATATACAAATATGCAGCCCCTCAGCTGCTGTCCTGTACAGTTCAGTACTCCCACAGTTCCTGCTCTTTGGCAGAGCCGTAGGGCAGACTACAGAGTAGCCCTCTTAAATGCCCAAGTCACGTTCAGAAAATGAGGCTTAAGCTTTATCATGCTGAGCAGAGGAAAACGTTGATGCCTTCAGAAACCTGGCTCTTGCAACTCCACTGATTAGAATGGAAATCCACCAACATAAACAGGACTAGAGCAAAACCAGACCATCTTCCTGAGCTCAAACCGTAGCACCAAAAATAGCATAATGGGCAGAGAAGGCACTCAAGAGACTCGTATCAAAGTTGGAAAAAAAGTGTTGAAAGATGTATTTAGAAGTTCCTTTGAAGTACCTTGCTAGCTGCACTGCACTAGTCCTCAATACACAGGCAAGAACTAGAAGGAGCAAAATAAAGGCAAAGCTGCTCTGTTGAGCACAGCGAAGAACACGCCTGAAGAGCAGCAACAGGTGGAGAGCAAGGCAGATGAAGGGTTATTCACGCCTCTGCGGGTGTTTATGCACATCACTTAGGCATAACAGATGTACCCAGCAGGCTTTTTTGCTATGCCTATTTCCATTTCAGGTTCTGGTGGTAAATGGCAACATTTCTCTGAGTAACCCTTTGCAGTTGTTCAGTGGATACACAACACAGCCACGTCAGCAGAAGAATGCTCGCCGCTAAATACCGGAGTAAGGCCAGTCTTTTTTTTTTTTTTTTTCTTTTTTGAAACAGATGCTGTTAGATAATGTTAAGGACAGACAGACATGGTTATGGGCAGATTTCATATATCACAACAGTACAAGTTCATATTATTTCAGGTTATTCTTCTTTAGGTGAACACTGGAGATTATAAGTATCTTTTAGAAAGTATTTAAAATATGAACCATTTAGTTACTTTTGCTCTTTATGAGATTTATTAATCAATGACTCAACTTTACATATCAGCACATTCCTCTTAAGCTATTTCAAGCACATCAAATAGCATTAGTAACTTAGGGTAAGGACAATTTGAGAATCAAATTTTAAAAATTTGACTGACAATTACTTTTCTAAGAAGACATGCAGAATATTTGCATCTTCACATTCAAGGTTGTTATCCCGTGATAGCATTTTATATTGAAGCCATACGTGGTACGCAGGCAGACAGTAAAATTAACCACCTACACCTAAATTCGATTTTACCTTGCTTTTACTACTATGTGGTCATCTTCCAGGGTGGGATACTGCTAGGGCTTCAGCTTCTCTGCTACAAACTTTTTGACATATCTGTGGTTAGAAGAGTGTCAGTTGAACTGTTTCCCTAACTCTATTAGAATAAACAGCCAAATGAGCTAGAATAAATTAAGAAATATCTGTTTTTGTAAACTTTGATTAAAGGCTGAGGTGCCTAAGATTTTCTCTGAATTATCTTCATGGTGTTCAAAATATCCTTAACTTGAAATGTTTCTAGATCATGTTCAATTTAGACAGAGTGCACATCATTTTGGATGAAATGGTGCTAAATGGTTGCATCGTGGAAACAAACAGGAACAGAATTCTTGCCCCTCTGTTTGTGCTTGACAAAGTGGCAGAAAGCTAGGAAGATGCAAGACCGACTACAGTGTTTTCCAAAAGATGGTGAAACCACCAAGAGCGTAGCGACAGCAGTTGTCTGATGTCGTAAGACCGATTCATGCAATATTCAAATTAGTTGGAAAATATTTCCTGTTTCTCCTATACCCTACATACCTAATGGAATGATAGAGCTCAACATAAAATGGAACCTTCAATTTCAGATGCAGCTTTACTGACACCACAGAAATCTTTCCGGAACAGTCAACGTTTTTTAAAATTGACTGGGGATAAAGTAATGGAAACTTACATGTGACCATCTAGATACCACTTCGAATTACGTAGCGTTGTGCCCGACCTAGGAGAGGACAGAAAATAAGGAAATACAAATTCAAACAGAGTTTCAATGCTTCCTTTCAGCACCAACTTGGGTTTTTTTATACAAATATACTGTAAATTGAAGTTCTCTAACTTTTATGACCACTTTTAAACTAGATTCAACTTTCATCAAAAAGCTGGTTTGACTCCCTTTTCCGTGTAAGTCATGGTTACAACAGAAACATAAATAACAGAAGTACAGATGTATTTAGTATTCCTGCATACCGTGTAAGTTGTTACTAGAAGCATTTGGCACTTAAATACTGTAATATTAATAAGAGATAATTAAAAGTTGGATCATTTTTTACCATGTTGGCTTCATAAATTACACAAAATCTTTCCTAGTTTGGCACACCAGTGTATTTTTTTTCTCTTTTATGTTCTATCCATGCATCATGATGAAAATATTTACAAAAGATGAACAACAAGAGACACGCAAGCTTCTCAGTACCGGCTAGGTACCAAATCACATCTTCCTTCCAGAGTAGGAGGATGTAGCTCCTACACTAACTTGTATCCACAGGCATACAACATGCTGATTCGTACTGCTATACTACGCTGTAAGTCACGGAAGAGCCAGCTGAGTCTGAGCTTCCTTTCACTTACCTCGCTCCTCCTTCATAACCTCCACACCAACACTAGGCATAACCTGATACTGAAAGAGCATATACTGTGTGAGCTTCACATGTGAGAGCATGTAACAGTCGCATCTAAATTGCGCCCAGAAACCAGGGTCGAAGGAGCAGAGAGTGAAGTGGTGTGTGGGAGAATCATCCACATAGCTTTAAAGTAGTAACGCGTTCAGCAAAACGAGTCGACGTTGGATCTGGAGCAGGCACTTGCATGCAACGTTTATGCAACTGTTTTGTTGAAGCACAATAGTCACAGGAGTGGGGGAGGAGGGTGGGGTGGAGATTCCCCTTCAATTTTTCACTGGGGAAGGTTTCCAAGAAGATGCCTCTGAAGTCCTAATGCTTTTCATAATGCTATGAAAAGAAATCTGGCATCAACCTGACTTACAGGCATGAGGCGGAATCTTTTGGCAAGCCCCCCCATCAGCAGCTGTCCAAGCAAAGATCGTTACCAAAGAGAACTGGCACAGAACAAGACTTACCACACAGACTGGACTGAAATAAGAATTTTTCTTTTCTGGTATCAAGTCCTTAAAGACCTTTAAAGACATATTATCATCTCGCTTCATCTTACCGAAGTCACTTCTTACCAACAAGTCCCTCACCACATGCTGAAACCAAAGCAAGCACTCCATCTCAAGTAAAGCTGCATCGGCTGCGTCATCTGACCCAGTCTGCATTCCAATGCAATGGAGAACTATCACCTCAGGTCACAGGGGCCCGCTGAAGAGCACCAAAACTTGCCACATGCAGCGTTACCGCTGCCAGAGTAGTTCTTAAAAAGTTGCACTGTGTAATTTTGAAAAGATTTGAGCACAGAGATGAGTTCGTGAGATCAATTACTGCCATGTAGTTCATTTAAACCTTGAAAAAAGTATGGCAGATTGTTCAGAACATGTACAGAGATTTAATAACATTAGTATTAATGAAGTATTCAGAGGAGACAGTTTAATATGTTGCAAACATTTTAATGATTACTTTTGAGCTTACACATTGGGTGTTGTTTTACCTCAAACTGCAACAGTTAAATAAATGTTTATAATATACAAAGAAAATACAACCAAGAGTAAAACTTGCTTTAAGTGTGCCTTGCGCTAGGGACCAGTGTTTTTTAATAGCTTTATTGAGCTGCACAAACACACTTAAGGATTTGATCTTTATAGCAGGGCATTTGAGAAAACAAAATATATTCCCACTTGAAAGAAGAAAGAAAAAGAAAAAAAAAAAGGTTGTGCATGATTATATGCAAAAACCCACTAAAATACTCCAATAGTGCAGGCACCATTAAGGAAGAAAAGCTGGAGATGCCCATTAACTCTAAGTTTTAAGGAAGCAAGTTTCTGACCAGTTAGCTTAAAGCCAGCAAAACAGGGATCAGTGATGTCAACTGTAGTGTACAAGGTATTAAATGACAAACTTTACACAAATACACTGTTAGAAATTTGTATCAGTGAACACTGAAAATCTGATGATCTGTTCTTTGGAACAGTCAAACAGAACCACCTCAATTTCCAGTTGTGCAAGCCCTTGAAGCGTCACACAGTGTTCTGTGCCAATTTCTTGCTGGCTGTGTAGTTACAAAGATTTATTTTGTCATTAGCAGCTAACAAACTTATTCCACATGTTCCTAAAGCCTCACAGGTGAAAAAAAGGCAAGTCTCATCAGAGCACAGCGTGGAGATCATATTTTTTTGCACACAAACACAAGAGGCTTCACTAGGATCAAAAAACACTTTCTCATGTCCCGTACTGCGGTCCGCAGCTCAGTTGAGATGGAAGCCTTTCTCCATTGTAGCAGCTAGCAGACGCTCTCTCATGATCTCCTCAGAAGAGTACTCAGGCAGCTTTAGATAATGCACACATGTATTCACAGATGGATAGCTTGCATCTGTAGCATCGACCTGAGGAAAAAGAAAGAATATTTTTTACTGCAGTTCTTCCCAGCACTGGATATGGAAGTTAAAAGTTGTAAGGTCCTCTAATTCATGGCATTTACTGCATACGTAACACCAGTCGTCAAGAAACAGTAGCATCAGGAAAGCTACAGACCAACTTATATTTACTTTATATGTACGTCAATTCTTTGATATTCAAATGTGAAGTCGGAGAACAGACCTGAAACAGAGGGGAGTACTGAAAGCTCAGCATAGTGTCATAAATTAAAAACAAACAAACAAAAATCAGTGTTATTCCTTAATGTACCTTCAAAAGCCAGAACAGCTGGTTTGAAGGGCAACCTGAAGAAGCCATACCTTGCGTACAACGGTGAGCCGGGGATGTAGGTTTGCCAGTCCTCCTGGTGGGAGTGTTGAACAACCAGTGGTGAACTGGAGAAAAGCCTTCCTTTCATCCGAAGACATACCACACAAGACTCTCACAAATCGAAGGAATCCAGGGCTTAAAATAAAATAATTAGTTATGATAACTTTAAAAGAGTGTTTTTTAATTTCCCTTAACTTCAGACGGTACAGTTACAATCTTTAGTCACGTCTCAGCAGTCATTGTAAGATTCTAATGCCTGTTCCGTACTGGGTTAAGAGCAAAACATCATAAAACCCATCAAAATACTTCTTTAATCTCCTCGCTGAGTATTACACAGAAAAATGTAGGTAAATAAGAACTTTTCTCCATACTTATCTTGGAGTGTTATGTGAGTACCTTGTGTATGAATGGGTAGAGAAGCTGACAGAGCTCAAACCTATTCTATGAGAAGAATCAAACTGACTATAATCTCTTTCTGTACCACTTCTGCAGTATATAAAGCCACTTCCATTTATATATGATTTCATTTCTATCCTGTTAGAGACCCTCATGCAAAAAAAATAGGAAAAAAATGTAACAGACTGCAATAGATCCTCTAGATACCAATGCTTTCATCCATACCAGCCCAGGGAATGAGAGCGGGGAGAGGGCATGAAGAAAGCACAGCCTGCTGAAACGCGCCCTCAGGTATCAGGCACTGTAACCTCAGCTGCATCTTTACATGGGCCAGGGACAATAGAAGAATCGTTCCACACAGCATCTTAGACTGACGAGGATCCCTCAGCATGCTTACACTAACACAGTTCCAGAAGTGATTTTTATGTTATTGCTACCAAAGACGACAAGCAGCAAAAAAACCCAAACCCAAACAACCCCAAAACATCAAAACCACCTCCTGACAGCCAATCACTAGTACATTTTCTTTTTTAACTACACTTGGAGAGAAAGAAATAAGAAATAAGGGACAAGTAACAACTATACCCAACTGAACAGAAATTATAACCACCACCAAAGATGAAAGTAAAAACTCTGAAATGCTATTTTTAATAGCCTGTACAGTTAGCTGCCATTACATTTCCACTAGTTGTTCACTTTTTAATACTTTAAATTTTTTTACCCTCTCATCACAAAACCACCAAGTACCTTCTAACCTACCTGTTGTAACATACACGGTTCTTTCATGGAGTTTTAGCCAATCACTTGCTCTTCAGTGACCACCAATCCCATCCCATTTGGCAACTTCATCTAATCAACATTCTGGACATTTTGTCACTTAACGTATCTTTAAGCTACTACTGTAAAACCACTCAGAATATAAGTACCTATCTCGTGTATATCCCAGTTTAGGTTCAGTATAGTTGATGATGTCCTCAGCTGCCCAAGAAGGTGATTGATTTCCACAAAGAATCATCTGAACTTCTTCATGGCTGAAGGAACTCAGCTTCTCCATTGGGAAGACTCTATTGAAGCCATCTTTAATTTACACAGGATACATAAGTTATAAACATAAGTCACAAGAATGTTTATAAAATAATGTCAGCATTTCAATTCTATTTTAAGCAAACCAGAATCAATCAGCAGTTTCCTAATTAAGGTAATGGAACCTCTTCAAGATTAAAAATGGCATAACTAATGCAAAGGTGTTATGAAATTAATATTTATTGCATTCTTAATTTAAAAGTTTGGTTTTGAAAGCCGTTCTATGCCATCACTTTAAACCACCACACCCTGAACACCAAATAGTGTACCTAACTGCATACATATTCTGCTGTATTTCAAATTACCTCTGAACGCCTCCATCTGTTTCTGTATACCAGTATGCATGCAGAAGTCAAACATGAGATCTACGTATTCCTCTGCATTATCCATTGTTACAGTCTGCAAAGACAATAGATAAATAGCATAGGAATTCACGCTGCATTAGAGTTACTGATGAAACAGTAAAAATTTAACTGCTGTTTAAATTGTAAGGGTAGGTTGTTTCCTTACCTCATCTTCACCACCTGGCTTGAGATCCACAGCTGTAAATCCATATACTTTAGACGAAGGGCAAAACTGAAAATTCAGACTTCAGAATACAAAGACAGTTAGTAATTGCAAACAAGTCTGGTACTGCTTTTGCAAATACACCGGATTTCTAAACTGCACCCCACGCATCTCACTACATTTCCAACCATTGTTTGTGGATCGTTGGTATACACATGAACAGCAGTACCACAGTACAGAACGACAATCAGTAATAGACTACACAGGTAATGCATGTTTCACATCTCTGGAATGCACATGCGCGTACTCACCCGCTATCTATTTGGATTTGATAACCCTTGAAAATTTCATAGAGTTTGATATCTAAGTTATCAGCTTCAAAACTAGTGTTTAATTCAGTTCACAAACTCAAAGAATCCTTTACATTAATTTCCAGCACTAACAGTTACAGAGCCACTTAACATATTAGACATTTAGGCCCTTCAGTGGTGCTACTTGCTTTCTCTCCGTAAGAAGCCACGCTACAGTCCGCAGGGCCGCACGCAATTACTGAACTCTGACTATGCAATCCTTGGGGCACAACATGATCTTAACAACCCATAATGTTAGTGGTAGAAAAAACTACTGTTGTTTCAAAAGAAGTAATTTAAAACTACAAAATATGACACCCTGCCACAAGTTTACACAGGTATGAGCATTTTTGTCTTTAACGTTTGCTAAAGGTTGGCAAATGTTCTGTTTAACACTGTTTCAAACACTGCACTGCGTGTCTATTAACACAATCTGAAATTTCAATCTGTTCTCTTTAAAAGCTTGCCGAAATACTGGATAAATTTCATAAGTATCATAGCAAAGAAATTACTGATTCACACTTTTCTAAAGGTCTTCACAAGTGTTTGGGTGTTTCTAGAGTCATACGGCATTGCGGTGCAGCCACATTTAAGTTTAAACATTAGGAAACTGAGCAAGTGGGAAGAAAAAAATCCTCGAACTAAGGAACAAGAATATAGCTACAGATGGCAAACTGGATCTAGCTGCATCTCTAATGATTCCTCCTTGCAATGATACTATTTAAAATGAAGAAATCTTCATTTTTAATTATATGCGTTGACATTTGTCTCTAACACAACACTGTTTGCATTTTTATTAATAAATACGAAAAAATCTTACCCCAAATCTTCTATACTAAGCGGAGGTCCCGAACCTGACGGATTCTTCAGCATTAATTCCTGTAGTTTTGTGTTCTTTTCATCTTCTGACAGACTTTTGTTGCTTAAAATTTGACGCCTTTTAATTGCAAGGTCCTTAATTTCTTTTAGAAACCTAGCTCTATGTGGATTTACTAATTCAAAGTCTTCCCATGTTAAAATTCCATTAAACCAGGCAGGAGGCTTTGGTTTTGGTGGATCAAGAATAAATTCTGATTTGGAGTCTTCTTCCAGACTTCCTACTGACAAGGAGTCATGACCTTCTTCTGTAGAAGCCTCCGACTGACTTTCAGTACAGTGCAAGTCTCTGTCACCCCGTGATTCATATATCAACTTACTCATGTTGCTTTTAATGTCCCCCATGCACATGAGTTTAAAAAAAGGCTTGGAAATGGGTAAATCCACAAGTCTATTGTCCTGAATGCATTTAGCCAAGAAAATTCCAAGGAAATGAAAGAGTTTGGTTATTCTTTCAAGTTCATCACTATCTTGTGGGAATGGTGCTGTGAAGAGTCCACAGGATCTCTGTACATAGTAGCCAGGCGGTTTCAATCCACCACCAATATCAACCTGATTTAAGAGACGCACAAAAAAAGTTGACATTGTTAAAGGTGAATTTAATTATATATCTGTGCTGTTTAACTTAGTATGCTCTAATTCTCTGTTAAAAAGAGAACAGGCAAGAAAGCAAGCTGTGGAGCAGAGTGGTCATTCTTGACCACGATGAGTGGCTGCTCACTGATCATGCGTTCTTCCCTTCCTGGATATCTAGCTCATTTTTGTTTTATCCAAGTACTCAGTTTAAAATGCAACTTGAAATATACCTGACGAGACTCATCATCCGGAAAGTCGTCATCACAAAGCCAAGCTCCTAAATCTGTCCTCTGAAATTCTGCTGCCACCAATGCATAAAATTCCAAGGTAGGACCCAGGCCTGTTCCTTCCTCCCCTAAAAACTCAACCTAGAAAAACACAAGGAATGTAAACAATAAAAGAAAATCCTAGTGAAATGTTCAGTGTTGGTTATGAAACAGGTTATTCAATATCAATACATTAGAAACAGCTATCTAACCTCGCTCTGCTAGGCAGATATGCTTTACCTCTAGAACAGATTTTCTGTCTGCATGAATCTGCATGACATTTTCTGCCCATTCCATCAAGGATTCACCTCGCGGAACTTTCACTCTTTCGTGTTTGAGGCGTCCAACTCTGAATTCTCCCGGATCATCACGTCGCACTGTACTTGTGGTCCTTGTCCGTTCAACAGTGGCTTCACGTCTGTTCTGTAGCCATACAATTGCTCTGGAAAAAAACAAAACCCAGTTGTTTATAACTTCAATGTCTACCAGCATGAAAACTTGAAAGTAGCCACTAAGAAAAAGTTACCTTGTTAAGTACTAAAAAAAAAAAAAAAAAAAGAGAAAATTTTAGAAGGAGGTAATTAAATTTATATACCAAAGTATTTCTCAGAAATATCTGAAATGCCCAAATATGGGCTGCTTCAGATTTTGAGTTCAGCAAACTAAATGATTTTTAATTACTATGAAGGGCCAGCCCTAACTTATGATGCAATAGATAGCACTAATGAAAACATACAATTCTTGACCTGATTTACTAGTTTCCATATTACAGTGGAATGAACAGAGGGCAGCATTTACTGTAGTACTTTTTAATCACAGATGCTCAAAACTGTTTATAGACACTTATAACAACTTCCACTATATACTGCAAGGCAGTTGTACATCACCCCATTGATATTGACTGAGCTTTACAGCAAGATTTACCTACTTACACACATACTAGAGAAACAGAACCAAAGTTGAAGTGCAATCTTACACATATAGACCCGTATCAGTGAAGGAAGAACAGCCACCTCTAATAGCCATACTTACATGAAGTCAAAGTTCGAAATTCTTGTATACGTTGTCATCTATGCAGCAATAAACTATCTAGAAAGCTACCATCTGTCGGTTGTTTTGCAAGTGTGATCAAGTGTCATGATAGACACAGAGAGTGTACACGCCCGTGTGTGTATGTACACCCAGAGTTCATATACAGTATGAGTTTTAAGAACTATTTCCAACATTTTAAGAGCTTAAGAAACCTCTTTACTTACCAAGTAAACACCGAGCAATGTTTCCTGAAGGATCTCTTTAAAAAAGAATTTTTCTAAAACATTACCTTTTTTCAAAACAAAACAAAACCAAACCAAAACAAAAAACCAAAACGCACGTGGTCCAGTTTTCTGGACTGTTTTTCTGTAGAAAAACTCTTCAGTTTTTCCATATTAGGAAGATTTAAATTGATGTCCTGCAAGACAACACCTTTCCTTCTCTTCCTTTTTCTTTCTTTTTAAATGCCTCATTTTACACTCTTCATAAGGCATTTCTACTGCACATTAGACACAACAGTAATTTTTGCAACTCACTGTCTACACTTTTCTTGCTCTTTGGAAAAACAAACAGCCAAGAAAACCCACAAAAACAAATTCTTCCTTCTCATTATATAAAAGTAAGCTGGAAAAAATGTTTACACTGTCTACGTACTCTTAAGGTAATCAGTTCTGCAATCAAAATCTTAAGGATTCCTAGGCAACAAAATACTTCAGAGGGTATGCTTAAATGTTTTCACGTCTGTTTTTGTTAGTTTTGTTATGCAGCTAATACTAACTTTAGAAATAGCATCTATTTGTTAGATTTTGTCTATTTTGTTAAGTCTTCAGTGAATTAAAAATAAATGAACAAAAACAAACAGTCACCAAACCATTTTAGGAACTATAAAAATAAAAGATATGTGCTTTGGTGTATGTTTTCAAAAAACATGTAATTCACATTTATTTTCAGAATTTTTTTATTTTGTTTCTTACTCCTTTATGCTATGAGCTGCAACCCAGTCAAATCACTGCCTGATACGATAACCTAACTAGAGGTACACAAGCAAGTCTTCAGCTGAAGTTCAAACATGAAAATTTCTTCAAAGGAATTTCCTGAATAATATCAACCAGAAGGTAGGCTGCTCATCATAAACCTCTAACACAATGAACAAGAAATGTTTCAAGCGCCCAAAAGTCTTTCTGAAGCTTTCCACCTTCTTCCCTTTTTTCTACTATCTAAAATGTTTTACATTTGGCAAGCAAAATCTATCTTGTCAGGATAGGGTCCTTCTGTGGACCTTAAAAAAAAAAAGCAGCAAGCAGTCTTAAGTTTTTTGGTTTTTTTTTTTTTTTTTTTTAAAGTTTTTTTTACCTTGATGCTCCAAACGCTGTGCATGTGAAGTACAACTGTCGTGTTTCAAATGGAATTAAGAAAGGACACTTGCTTGTTAGCTGCTCACACCAGTCTGGCAAAGCTCCACTTGCTAGTGCCAGGGGTTCCTGTAGTTTAATGCAAGGAAAGGAAAAAAAAAAGTGTTTCTAATATTAGACTTGGGTTGTCCCAACAAGTCTGTACCTAAGTACATTGACACCCAATACACCCAAGTACGGAGTTTTCACCTGTGCTTCAGCAAGCTTCTTCCTCCTCAGAACCGCTACCTCCTCCTCACCCCCCCCCTTCTTTTAAACGTTATGAATGAGTAGTTCAGAGTTTCCAGGTCTCAAGAGTGGACACAGGGTGCTTTGGTACACACACACACACAAAAAGCTGTCGTAAATCTCTGGGATACGTACTACTCAAAGTGTTGTGGGGAGATCTGAGTATACAACTACCTGGAGAGAATTATTTCTGAGTTTTGCCCAAAAGTGATTAGATGCTACCTCCTCAACAGCAGATGACACAAAAGAAACTTTGTGGTAGTAAAGATGATCCCCACTGAAATATTATTATAGTCCCTTCTAAAATACAAGTATAATACAAGAAGACTGCAGAAATTATTACTACAAAGATACTGAGAGTGCCTGAACAGCCTTTAAAAGAACACGAAAAACTGAACTTTTTTTTTTAATGAATAATCAGGGCAACTTAACTGCAATAAAAAAAAAACACTCAAAAAGCACACAAGAGCTGAGCAAGTCAAGAATCTTCATCCTCTCTTTGTTAAAGAAAATGTAGTTCTACTGAAGAACTACATCTTACAAGTTTTCCTTTTAACACATCTAACTGACCTAGTACCAAGAATGTGTTTTCTAAATGCTATTTTTGAAAGCTTTATGTGGAATGTATAAACAGCAAAACGTTTGTGAACCCTAACACAATTAACTGCCTTTGTTACAGTACCATCAGGCAGACATACCTACACTACATGGTAACATCAATGTTTGGAGCAGAAAAAGATTTTTCTTCATAACCAAAAGATACAATTCTACTACAACTTTTTTCTTGTTATGTTTTTATTCAGACTAGCCTATTCCTACAGAACTTACTCATCCAAAATATAAGCAAGTAAATATCCTATGAAACAATTCAAAAGTCAAAATGACAAAAAATCTAATAATTTCAAACAGTCAAAGTAAGGAAGAATATAATAGAGTCTTAAAAACGATATTACATATATACATTGTGCATAACACATTAATGTAATACCTCAATCTGTTGCAGAATCTTTGTAGTAATTTTTTTGCTTGTGAATTCATCTGGTGGAAAGTTAAACTGAGGATGCTCATCTCCTTCTGAAAATACGAAGAGAAAATTTTCCCTTTATTTTGTTTTCATGAAAACATTTAAGAAGCTCTGCTAGATAAATAACTAACCTTCTTGAGAAGTTCGTGCTGTGTAAGGGTCACTGGCAACTATATACAAAATGCGAAGTAACTGCAGAACATCTTCTACTCCACAGGAGTTCTGCCCACTGCCAGCTTTGGCCTGAGGTTGCTCCTTTGCCAAACTAAGGATATCAGAATTTTGCAGAGTAGAAATGGCCCCTTGACTTAATCCAGATTTTGACCCATGTTCACAAAAATCCTGTAAAGAAAAAGAATTGTTAAGAATGAAAACTCTGTGTGTTACTATCTTTAGGACTGCGCACTCCAAGTTAATGATTTGAAAAATCAGGACAGTTTCTGTGTTCAACCTCAACGCTTAGTTAAATTATGGATGGTTCAAATCATGATTCAAATGCATTTTGACATGATTATATTTAACAGACAACATTAAAAAAGAGCAGCAAAAACTAAACTTGATATTGGCATGTGAACATTCAACTTTCCTATCCATGTCATATCCCTCCTCCACAAGAATCTTTAAAGCTGCAAAACAAAGCACACAGCCATTCGTAATAAAAAAAGTTTGGATGCAGACATATACCTTGTATGCAGCTATGAGCTGGGAACAATTTCTGTTTTTCCTAATACTTTTATTAGTGCCGGTTAATTTCCAGTGGCGCAGGAAAGCTGAATCTGCATTCTTCTGCAGGTAGGTTATCAAGTCATTCTTTGGTAGCTCGTCAGTGCCAAGGTACTGCTCCACATGCTCTACTGACCAGCAACCCTACAACAGGAACCACCAAATGTTGGTTTTTCCTGATTGTAAAGTCCTTAAGATTTCACATGCATTACGTATTGTCTTTTTTAAAGGAGCATGCATTTACAAATATACTCACTCACATCCTTTAATAATTGAAAACTGTTAGTTTTTTTAATGTAGCATTTCAAAAACTGCAATAAGATCTGCTTCGCTTTTGTTTAATCAGCCCCAAAAACATACACATAGAAGTCTTACCATTTTTCCACTTTCTTTCTCCTTATCAGAATCCTTCATTTCTCTGTACATGATTCTAGATATCAAAACAACAAGTTAATATTTCATATTCATAGCACATCTTCTAAATTCTGAAGTTATACATTGACTTGGTAGACACCAATGACATTTAGATAACATGATGTAAACCAGCAATAGCAGCTGCTCTTTGCTGCACTGAACATCTGGGATACCCCGATGCAGCAAAGTTCTTAAACTTATATTTAATTTTCACGATGTCAATATTTATCTTGCAAAGTATTTAATTTATATTTCCTTAAGTGAGGTTTGAGTAATCAAACAACCTTCATTGTGCAAATTTCCCAAACCAACTTTAGGTTCTTCACTACACGTGCATCAGTTTTTTGAAATTTTGAAGTTCTAGGGTAGTTTGCTATGTATTAACTTAGGAGATATGCACATTTGCAACTATTTCTCATGCCTTCTAACTAGAAAACAGTTTTGTTACAGCAAACAATTTTTGTCACAACGCAACTTGGAAAATAGGTGCAACACACAAGCACTGCTGAAATAAAAAGTTAAAAAAACACAACCACCTTACTGCAGTTCTTGCTTTCGTACAGGTTAGTTTTCTAGCATGCCAGAAGTTACATTGGTGTAGTAAATGGAAAATACACACAATCATATAATTTCTGTCTATTACTATAAAGCAAGAAAGGTCAAATTAGGGTAGAGAGAAGAGATGAGGTTGGAAGGGACCTTTGGAGTCCTAGTCCAATACCCCTTCTCAAGTATTATGTTTAAATGGAATTTCTCGTATTTCAGTTTGAGCCATTTTCTTCTTGTCCTTTTACTTGTCACAACAAAGAAGAGTCTACGCTGTCTTCCTTACTTTCTCCCATCAGGTATTCATACACATTGGTAAGATCCCACAAGCCTTTTTTCCTGCAGACTAGACAGTCACAGATCTCTCAGACTCTTTGTATGACAGGTGCTGTAAGCCCTCCCATCATCCTAGCAGCCCTTTGCTAGACTCACTCCAGCGTCCATGTCTCTCTTGTACTGAGGAGCCCTGAACTGGACATAACACTCCAGATGCGTCCCACCAGTGCTGAGCGGAGGGGGAAGATCACCTCCCTCAACCTTCCTAATGCAGCCCAGGACGCTGCTGACCTTCTCTGCTGCCAGGGTGCATAGCTTGTGCTCAACTTTATGTCCACCAGGACCCTGAGGACCTTGTCCACCAGGCTGCTTCCCAGCCAGTTGGCCCCCAGCCTGTACCAGCAGTTACTTCTCCCCAGCTGCTAGACTTTTCATTTCCCTTCGTGGAACTTCATGAAGTTCCTGCCTCCCCATTTCTCCAGCCTGATGAGGTATCTTAGATTAGCAGCACAACCACCTGGTACAGCAATGACTCCTCCCAGTTTTGTTTTGTCTGCAGGCTTGCTGAGGGTCTGCTCTGTCCCATCATACAGTTCATACCCCACTAATGACTGGCCTCCAGCTGGACTTCATACCAATGATCACAACCATCTGAGCCTGGCCGTTTAGGCAGTTTTCCGACACTATCAAGTCCTTCCATTATTAGTTTGTCAGTGAGGGAGAAAGTGTTGAAAGCCTTGCTAAAGTCAAAGAAAATAACATCCGCTGCTTTCTCCTCATCCACTGAGCTAGTCATCTTATCATAGAAGGCTATCAGATTGATTAAGAATTTTTTCCTCTTCATAAATCCATGCCACCTACTCCAAATCACCTTCTTGTCCTTCATTGTTTAAAAATGCTTACCAGGACTATTTCCATCTCTTTTCCATCACCCATCCTGAAGGAGAGGGTGACCACTCTAGTTCCCTAGATCTTTCCTGCCCTTCTGGGGGACAGGAGTGACACTTGCTGTCCTCCAGTCCTCAGAAATGTCTCCCAATCACCATGACCTTTCAAAGATAATTAAGAGTAGCCAGCTCTTGTGAGTGCATCCCATTGGGTCCCACTGACTTATATGTCCTGTTTCTTTAAGTGTTCCCTAACCTTTTGCCCTCCACATCCCTCACCAGATTCAACTCCAAATGGGCTTTTGCTTTCCTAACCTCAAAACATTCACGGTGGGACAATGTCTCTATATTCTCCCTGGGTCACTTGACCCTTCTTCCACCTCTTGCATGCTTCCTTTTTATGTTTTGAGTTCTGTTGTGGGTTTCTTATTCATCCATGCAGGTCTCCTACTGCCTCTGCCCGACTTCCCACACACTGGGATGGATTGTTCTTGAGCCTGGAGGAAGTTATCCTTGAAAAAATCAATCTCCTCTCCTGAACCTCTCCTCTCTCTAGGACTATATCCCCATGAGATTCTTATAAGCAGAACAAATTCTACTCTCTTGGTCAATTGCCTGACTTGTGAAATAGTATTAACAAGTCACAGCTGAGCATTAGAGGTTATGACTTTTTTTGTTTTGTGGTCACAGCACTAGCCCTAAAACCAGTAAGAACACCCTGATATAAATTCAAGAAAAACTAATTCTAGCATTGCTTCCTACAGAGGAGGAAGAAAAACTTAACATTGTTTCACACCCATTTCCTAATCGGTCTACACAGAATAACAAACTTGTGAGCTTACGTGTATGTTGGCTCCCAAATACGTCTAAGTTTGTCAGATTTCACATTGCCATTACAGGAAAGCTGTAACAATTTCTGTACATAGTAAAAGATGGTAGATCGAAAGTTTGTTAAGGGCAGTTCTACTTCTCGAGTTGTTCCAAGACCTGAAACTTTCAAGGTAAGTGCTAAACGTGGCGAAGGCATGCACTCAACCTCTTCCAAGAGTTCTGAATGAGGTGTACCTGCATATGAAAAACCATTTGAGAAGCCATTAATACAAAATATATAACGCATGACAAGTTGGCTTAAACATTAATAAAGTGGCTCAATAGGGAAGTGTGAAGACTTCCAGTATACATGCCAAAGAGATGATACTGAGTTGTAAGTATGAACTATATCTAAGGGCTATAACTGCAGCACTTCTCTATGCAAGTAAAGCTAACAGGAATTTTTGAAATCCCTATTGATTCTTACATCTTGATAACATCCCCTTTAATGTTATCACAGCACATGCATTCTTCTTTTCACACACTGTATCTTCCTGTTGTATTAATTCATTTCAGTTCATCAAAATCGACAATAGCTCATTTGCATATAAGCTAAACCTGCGTGTTCCTTTTTGTAACGAACACTGACTACACCCACAGCACTAAACCAGAATGAACTAAGGATCAAGATCAGGTGCTATGCTGCTGGTCGTACAGATTGCTCAATCATTGCATTAGCTTTCACCTTGCCTCTGCTTTGGACTGTTTCAACAAGGCCACTCCAATCAAAGCTATTCCAGGTAGCTCAACACACAGATTATTCCCTGCAGGCGGAACCAGACATAGCATAAGATTTATCACTAATCCGAGTTAAATTCATGAGTATGCTTATTTTACATAGCATTTAATTTACTTTTCCCTCAATAACGCTTGGACCTGCAGAGGTAGATGAAACTCTTATTCAAACAGAGAAAAGCCACACAGCCACAAAAGCATGTTGTTCTGGTTAACAGGGATAGGATCCCCAGAGCCCAACGGGCCCCTAACAGTGAGTCTCCAGATCAAGTATCGTAAATGCCTTGTCAGCATACCTGGTGGAGGGATTTCTAGGTCGGTTGTCTGCTGAACATTAGTACGACCAGGTCTTGGGTCAAAAGCAGGAACCAGAGCAGAAAACTGCCGTTTCAATACATAATCATCATCCCATGTTCTTCTACGGCCTCCTTTGGTTTCATACTCCTCTTCTTCCTAAAAAAAAAATAGTTATTTTTCAGATTCTGCTACGAAGAATCATTTCATCAAAAATTTAATAGTTAGTTAGGGAATAGAGTGGTCATGTAAACTGAAACTGACACAGAAGATATCAAAGCTGGCATGTAACAGTGTTAGTTCCATTTAACTGGTCAAGCAGGAATCAAGAGAATTATCAAAACCACAGGCATACAGAAATCAACATAAATGGGCTACCCTTAAAACAGGTGTTTTTACAATTTCTGGAAGGAATGAAACTTTCCACGAAGCACCAGAACATAGGGAAATACAGAATATTGTAGACTAGCAAACTTGGTGTAGATATTTTGTGTATTCCAAACTTTGGAATATCAAAGATTCAAATAAAATCAATGGTGTCAAAATAAACACATCAACTTTTCTGAAACCAGTAAGTATTGTTTTGAAAGTGTATACATATATTGATATATAATGTATACGCATTTTATCCAGAGATTAAATCAAATACCAAAATACTGGAACTATGATGGTGGGAAGAAATCTAATTTTCAATAAGCCTTAGCAAGTATTAATCGCTTATGACTTTTCTACAACAAGTTTTTAATCTGTTCAACTCCTCATTGAGAAAAGAATTACATAGTGTATCAGAGGGAACAGGACTGGAACCCAAGAAAGGAAAATTTTCTTTTCCAGTTCTGATTCTTGCTGTGTAATCTTAAGCAAAGACTAATTTAGCTATTTCTGCTTCTTCCCATGAACAACAACAGTAACTCCATTTAATAATTTCTGAAAAGTGATCAACAACCTACTAACTAAGGTGGTTGTGTGCACTGTAGATCTATTGAAGTAGTACTGGCTTTTCCATTCATAACTTTATAACTTTGTGCAGAAGGTGAAATAACGAAATATTCACTAATATAGTTGAGTTTCTATTAAAAGCATAATGACAGTAGATTAAAGCGCTAAATACTTTGGCTCAAATGACTAAAAGTTGTACATAATAATTACAAGAGGAAGCTTCTCAAAATCCATAAAACAGTATTTACATTTACGTAATAAACATTAAACTATCATTAGTAAAGTCTTATTATTTTTCCTCCTAAACCTTAAAATACCCATTCTGGTCACTGCAATGGTGGAAGACGACCAAGCATTCATCATACCACTACAGAACCACCAAATGAAAAGCCAGAACTCACAATAATGTAGGCAAGACCCATGTGGACTAACCTGCTGGGTTTTGCTTTGTTTTTGTTGGGGTTTTTTGTTTATTTGTGGGTTTTTTTTTGTTTTGGCTTTTTTGTTTTTAAAGAGATATTTCCTCTGGCATACTTAAATTATTACAGTTTGCTTCACACGGGCCTACAGTTAAACACGTCTCAGAACTGTATCATTACAAAACTCAGCAGCCTGCCCACAAAGTTACACCATTTCATCAGCCAGTGAACTAATGATCCATCGTTTCTACTGCATGTCAACTTGTTCCCAGGTTGTTTTTAAGATGTTAATTCTGACCTATAAGGTCTCGGGGTGTGCTGGTGTTCAAAAACACTTTTCTGGAATAAATGTTGAAGGTGGTATAATCAAATTTGTACAGAAAGGGGATTGCCCCATTAGCTGTCCTGTCTAGTGAGGTCTTGCAATTTTATCATACCCGTTTGAATGTATGAGAAAACAGCTTTCTTAACACCACAAATATATGCAAGAAGAGGGAAAAGGGACAATGAACTGTCTGTAAATTAGTATTCCATTTGCAGCCCCTGAAAAGTATAACAGGATTTCAGCTTTGGCATTTCATTTAGAGTCTTAATGGATAGCTACTCTAAACTAGTAGTTCTAAATCTAAATACATTTAATTAATGGAAAGATTATAGCTAGAACCCCATATTGCAAAAGAATCTGTGGATTTTTAATGCATCTGTTAGTCAATTAAGATAGCTATGCTAATGATACTGTACCATAACTTCCTCATATTCTTGATCTTCTTGGTTATCATCTTCATTTTCATCATCTTCTTCATCTGGTTCAGGTAGATCCTCATCATCATCTAACTCTGCCAACAGAGTACTAGCTCGGCAGCTATCAAGAAAATCTATAACACACACACATATATATATTTACATATAGAACAAAAGACAAAAGTAACTTTTAAAGCAAAATTTAGAAAATTAAAGAACAGGAGCATTGGAAGAGTGAAAAAACAAATGTCACTTAAACGAGAAAGAGAGCATGAAAATATTGCTTATGGCATAATAAGATTAAAAGCTGTAATAAAAGCATACACCTGACAAGAAGTCCAGGGGTCTAGTCAATAGCAAAACTAACAAAAGAAGCACTTAACATTTGTGTAATTAAGAGTGATCAGCAAGAATGAACAGTTTCTCCTTTGCTTGTATCAAACATTTTATAATTACACTTACTTTAATTTACAAAAGATGGCAAAAACTGGCATACAGATGTATACTGTCTGATTCTATGTTTAATTAATTATAAAAACAGGTTAGCGATGTAATTTCCACTAAATGTGTGGCTTAGACCTCAAATTGTAAAGGACATTTAAAATAAACATTTAAGAGTGATATTTTTGAGGATTCAATTGCTAATTAATTCCTGTAACAAGAAGCTGAAGACAGATATAAAGTTCCATTTCACCCACCTAGAACTAAGACTTAAAAAAACCAACCCCCCAAAACCAAAAAAGAAGTTCACAGCAATCTAAGGTGGACTGGGATGAATCCTTGAACTTCTACATTTTTTCTATACACATATAAACTATGTATACCACCCAAACACTCTCTGAATTGTTGTCAACACCCCAACAGAAACTTTAAGGTAACTCTATTTGCCCAGTTCTTTATGATATATTTTAAGACTTGTCACCCAAACAAGATATCAAATGAGACTTAAAAATTAAAAGAATAATGGGAGATTGCATATGCAAATATCTAACTGACTGCTTCCAAGCAGCTTAATTCCAATATCCATTGAAATTACCAGACATTTTTCAAGTAATTTCAATAGGCTACAGGAGCAGCAAAATAGAACACAATCCAATCAAATTTTAAACAAATTAAGTATCTTTTCTTTCAAGAACATCTCACAACCCAATAAACTTTACATGAGGAAGTTATTTTCCCACATCTAGCCCAGGTTTTTATTTACTTCATTTCATCAACTTAATTCCTAGATATTATCAATGTAGCAACTACAACCTTCTTTCACAGTAGTCATTATCCTGCAAATAACTTCTGTCCTAATGTCTGTTTCTAGTGTACAGTGCCCACGTGACTCTGGATTTTGTTCCTCAAATCATATTATTCCATTCTCCATGTCATTTTCATTTCTGTGTTCTTTCTGAATTTTTTGCAATTACTCTTATGGTATTGAGACACCTGGAACCTCATACACTATTTTAAGTGTATAATGCGCCTAATGGCAGATGCTTTTGAATCACTGAGTAATACAAGGTACCTCACACTGAGCATGTAGCATGCCTAAACAACACAATGAGAAATAACATTGATTTTAATTAGAGGTTCATATGCAAACTGCATTAGATAGTAAACTCATTTGATTAAGGAAAAGATTAAGTGCCTAAATAAACTATACCATAAATAATAATAATGTGGGATAGAAACTGCTGAAAATAAAGACCTGAAAACATAAGGAAATACTACTACGTTAAAGTTCTTTTACTTACTGCCTTACGGAACTAGTAACAGATGAACAGCTCAACTTTCAAATACTTTTCAGTAAATAAACTACTACATGAGAAAATCATAACAACGGGAAAAAAGGAAAATCATGAATGGGAAGTCTGCTTATGTTCATTTAAAAATGAAACTTACCATATAAAGAATATTCTGCCTCCTGACCTGTATCGCTCTCACTAGATGTTGATGTTAGGCTAGTAGTTAGAGTATTACTAAGCGACTGACCAACAGATAAAACTGTAGTTGCTGTAGCTACATTGCTGCTGCTAGTAACACTGGATGTAGACATGGTCACTGTTGATGTGGTACCAGTTGTAGTCAGATTAGGAAAACTTTGGGCACCCATAAGAGGAGACGCTATAGATAAAGATATGGTAAGATAAAATAAATGATTTGATGACTTGAAGAGTACAATTTACATGCATGAGTCCTGTGTTGAAAAATATATATCTGGGGTTCAAAACTTATCCGATGCAATGTGTTATTTCACAACAAAGAATAACAGACTAAAAGGGAAGGGTCTCCCAGTGCAAAAGTGCACCCTACAATGCAGATGCTCACTTCTGAGCATATTCCCTTGCATACATTCAAAACAAATAATTCTATTAAATAAAGCCCCAAATCCCACTGTAAATCTGAAATTACTTCATTCATTTTCAACATATGATAAGTATTTCTGCAATCTGTTATTCCAATACTGTGTCTGTCTTTAAGCCTAAAATGTAATTTAACCTCTAAAAACAGCAATATAATTAAAATTATACAGGAAAAACAGTTTAACTATAGATAAATGAATTGACAACAGAACATAACAAGACGAATGTGAAACTTGTGATTTTTGTGCATTTTTCTGAAGTTCTTAAAGCAGCTCTGACTTGTCGTCTTTCACATAACTATCAGCACATCTGCTCATGATGGGCAACAAGCCCGAGTTGGCCGTACTGCGAAACACGTGACTGAATACCTTACTTATGTTGGGTGATTTAGATAAATAATTTTCAGAGTAAGCAAGCAACAACTAAGAAGTTACCTCACTGCACATTCAAACAAAAAACAGTAAATGCACTTTAGTTAACAACTGAAACAAGACTAAATTCACTGTAAACTCAATAGAAAGAATTTCAGGTAGTGTACCTGAGTAGAAGTTACACCTATGTGCAACCACACATTTCCATCCCAATCTTCAAAACATTTTCTCACATGCTTATCTTCAAACACAGGAGGTTAATCACATGTTTGCACATGCAAATTTGAGGGGTCACCTATACTTAAATTTAAACCTTATGTTTTTCTACCTTTTCTAAAATTTATCAAGTGCAAGTTTTGTAGTTTTAAAGTAAACATTTTCATTATTGCAGCTTATGTAAACTGAGGCACTGCTTTCTTAAAAACTAACCTAAATTCTGAATTTCAGACTATTATTATCGAGGTTTGCAAAGGTTACTGCCCTTGAAGAAGGATACAATACAACAAAGATTCTTCCCCTAAGTGCATTTGGTAGCTTTCTGAGAAAAATATATGTTACACTTCCTATTTCTGTTGTTTGTCAGATATTCCTTTCCTTTTGTTTTTCCATTAGGATCATAAATAACAGCTTGTAAATAAAAATATAAAAAAGCAAACAAAAATAATCAGCAAAGGTGATCCAAGCAGGTACAGTGCTTGAAGTTATTTCTGTCCATGGGGAGGGAGAGAGTGAAATTTAAATTTAGTGTTGTTAATAAGGATGGAAATTTTCCAATCCAAAGGGTTTTTCTTTTGTCGTTTAAGATCTTGAAAATAAGGTTTTCAGTATTCATATCTTCCACTCACTTCTAATTAATAGCAGTAAACTCTTTGCAGTTATAATAAATAGAAAAAGCCATTAAGTCAGGATTTCATTTGCTCTGAATTCAAGAACAAATTGAAACTGGCTACCCTAGACACCACTTAACTCCTGGCAAATACTGATATTTTTAAATGCAACCACTACAGCAAATCCAAAGAGACTTATATCACTAATCATGATTTCAGACTTGACTTCTTTGGGGGTTTTGTTTGTTTGTTTGAAACCTGGACAGGCCAAAGAGAGGGAAGGAAAAAAAAAAGAAAAAAAAAAAGCCCAAGCTTTTTAAAATGCTCTAATATAACTTCAGTGAGATAGCTGAAATTTAGTCTCTGATCTCTTCTTGGGGCACAAGTTCCCATTTACAGTTTCTATTTGTATAAAACATATAAAGCAAAATAATTCCTACATGAGGGATAATTTTAAAGTATTAATATATCTTAATATTAAATCCAATTTTTTATTTGCCACATTATTATTTCCAGCTTTACCACTGTATGATATCAAACATTCATGAAATTTGTTCAACATGCTGTTGAAGTACCTTACTGTTTTTCGAAGGTGCTCTCTCTCTCTCTCTCTCCCCCCAGCACAAAACCACTTCAGAAACAGAGGCACTGACTATCTGCCTAAAAGGGGATCAATTACTGGAAATCTTCCCTTGAGTATCGTATTTACATTTTTAATGCAGGCTGCAAACATTTCCCCCAGTATCACAATATGAATGGAAGAATACATAAAAAAATCTCCCCAACAAAAAAGGAAACAGTCACTATTAAAAAAAATTTTAGAAATGCTAAGCGCAAACACCACATTTGTAAATTAGGAAGCACAGAAGTCCTAGAAAAGCATGAAAGCTTAACAAGAAACTGAGTGCTTCTTTCCGGCTTGGGTAATCATACTTTTTCTAACTTGCCTACCTCATAAAATTCAGCTCTCCAGTTAAAATACTATCACCATCACCAAACAAAATACCTAACAAGGCTGGTTGAGTAACAACTCTGATGAGAGCATGCTGAAAATTCAGAAGAGTGAACTCGCTCACAACAAGCAGGTTTACAACTTACCTGCTAATACCTTGATCCTACATATAATCTGAGAACATGCAAATGTTAAAGCATGTACATAAACCCATTTAAATAATTGTTAACTATGAAATTCCTTACGCTTAGTATGCCTGAACAGTTTGCCGAATCTAAGCCTTAATGACCATACCATCTTTAGAGAACATACACAGTATTAGAGTACATTCAGCTATTCAGCCTGACAGAATGCAGGAATCTACTAAAATTTCATCATACTGCAGTTTACTTTTTTCTTTCTACTGTGTTCTTAGTTCCTAAACTCAGAGACTTCACAATATGCACAAACTGCCTTTCCTGAGGAAAATGTAAAAATAACAGAAACAGGCAGATACAAGGCGAGCATGCAAAATCTACACAGATCAGAGAGCAAGAGTATCCCATATTAGCTACTGTTGCCAGTCTCCCAGCCTCTTGATCTAAACCATACTCTCTCTCTCTATTCCTAAGCAGGTAACAGACATCAAATCCAAATGGTTTTCTATTGGATGGGTACCACAGTGTGATCTGACACCACAGGGCAATGTAACACTTTCCAGCTGACATGAACTCCATGAGCTTTTCATGAATTCTACAGGTACACCCCAAGTTGAGGCTGTTCTAAGTTCATTTCTCTATTGGGCCAACAGAATCCAAACTTCTTTAAGTCTAATAAAAGCCAAAGAAACAACAAAAGCTTCAACTAAAAATAAACACAGTTTACTTACTTGCAGTACTCATGACATTTCTTCCCAAAGTATTAGTATTGTTATCACTGCTACTTCGGCTTAAATTCATGTTGTTTGTGGCATTGGTACGTGCTATGTTTGCCACTCTTCGTACGAAGGACTCCAGGCTGGAAGTTTCTCGAGATGACAAGTTAGGAACGCTTGCACTAGAACTCATTGGTGCTCCAGCAGCCAACAAAGAACTGACTGACAGTCTGTTACTTGCTGAAGAGCTTAGAGGTCGTTGGGAAGCTGCTTCTTTATTAGTCAGTTCGGAGACTGAACTCACATCAGGAGAGCTTACACTAACAATTCCCATGGATATAGCACTGGACTCCCCAGGAGTACGTATTGAGTTATCAGGACCTAACTTCCTCTCTGCATTTTCGTTTCCCATGTCCGCTGTTAAGGTGCTGGTGCTTGCACTGGAAGATGACCCTACTTCAGCCTGAGGCACACTATCAGCGGAAGACAGAACAACAATTGGCTCATGGACGTCAGTGCCTGAAACTATATTTTGCTCCATTACACTTTCTGATCTCCGCTCCATTTTGGTCGAACCCAAGCTGATGTCGCTGCTACTGGCCACGCTACACACAGAACTGCTGCTTCCTTTTCTACTTGAGGAGCCTGCAGCAGCAGTCGTCTTGTCTGGACAGTTGTTTTTCACCAAGCTGCTCCATGACTGCGTTGTGCCTGAAACAGTGGATGAAACAGGTTTGGGTGATGCCGCTGAATCAGGGTCGTACCCTGGTGCAAGCTTGAGGTCAAACTTTCCTTCTGCGCCCATACGGTAAGAGTTAGAGCCACCAGCATCCCAGGTGACATCAATCCAGCCTGGAAAGGGACAGGAGTTTGTGAGATCCAGCAGAAAGCAGACAGGAGCGTGTCAGACAGTAGCTCCACAACGTGGGATCAGCTTCTCATAAGGGCTGCATGTCTGAATTAATAAAATCACTAAATAACCCTTAATGCCAATTAAAAAGGAAGTGTTTAAATCTAAACAATTTGGTATTTTAAAATGTTGTTAACACTGAGGCAAGCAAGCATGATCAGCCTCTATCTTTAGGGTCCCAGAATCCAGCCAAAAGTAAAGTTTCCTTCAGGAAGGAACCTGACCTACTAGGATCTCTCAAAATTTTAGTAGATTCTCTAGTAACAGAAATGTATATTAAAATTTATAATCATAACTTCATTAATAATCTGTCAAGAAATTGTAATCCTTGCAAGGACATTATATCATGTTTTTCTTTGTTGGACACTTAGGGATAAGCATATTTACCCAATAGAAGACATTTCATGAAACTGATTAGTTTGGGATTTCTTATTCTTGCCCTATAATGTGAAATAACTAATTCACTGATATGCAGATTTTTAGTTCAATAATTTACAGAGACTCAAACATTTCTTATTCATAGGAAAAGCCTTACGTCAGTCAGGTAAGGACTACTTCAAGTAAGATTTCAGGGTTGCAAAAAGAATATAATTCACAGAATGAAAGTTTATACTGGGACCAAAATAACACTGAAAAGAGATGCTACTCTTCAATTCCTTATTAAATGATTATTTAGAGTAACAGTATTTTTTAAACAGTTAAATATAATAAATGTGCAATAATGACGGTAACATGCAAAATTTAGCTAACTAGGACAGAAATAGGGGCAAAACAATTTATTTTTGCTTGTCCGAGTATGTAGCACAATCTCAGAGTCACCTAAAAAAATTCCTTCTAGTATTTCTTATTGTATGTTAACTGTAAGAAAACTTGGTGTCACTATTTTAATTGATGTATCTCTAAAACTCAGTCATCTTCTGTAACCTCAGACAGAAATTCAAAACAAGATGTCAAGTCCAGATGTACATATGTTTTTCTTCAATAAAACAGACGAGCTAATTTGAAGTAAAATATTCTTTTTAGTACTGTCAGGTGCACTTTTACCTTATAACTATCCAAAAGTCATCACTTCTAGACCAAAACAGAAGATGACAGGCAATTGTCTGTTTAGAAATATCACTCTGGAGGAAGAGTATTTAAAAATGGATAAAGTTTTCAGGTATGGTAAATAGACATCTCATCCCTACAAGAGCATGTTTAGATCATGTTATATAATTTTATTCCATCTTCATGAGCTATATCTGAGTAGCTTCATGTCACTACACCTTTGAAGGGTAAACTTGTGAATCAAGTCTGAATTTTTTCCTTTCTACAGTTTATTTGGCTTTCTTATCAAATAAAAAAAAGTAGGAAGTTCCATACTGTAGTAAAACAGTATCCTTTTTCCCCTTCATAGAATCATAATGGTTGGAAAGGACCTCTAAGATCATCAAGCCCAACCGTCAACCCAACATCACCATGCCTCCTAAATTCCCCTCATGAATATCTAAACAGGGTATTTTGTAAAAACATAACTAAATAACTGTTCTTGTTTTGTATAGTTCCTTTTCCTAAAATATTAATTACAAAGTTTTAAATCTGCACAATTCTTTAATACATATTAAGTACTTGGAGTTTTACTGCTCCATCATTACAGCCCTAAAACAACTCAAGATTTGTCTAAACTTGTGAATAATGACAAAAAAGGTCAATGGGGTACTATTTTCAAAATTCTATTTAAAAGACAACTGTGGCAGGAATAAGAGTCTGCTGGTACATGTTTCATGTGGTTTGGCATCACCATTTGATAAATGAACCTCAACTTCACCTATGCTTAAATAGGAAAGTTTTACTGGAACGTAGGAATGGAAACACTGAATTAGGAGAACACCACTCACTAATAATACCTAAAGTCTTCAAAGTGAGAACGTAGCTATGGCTACTGTTGCATCTGATAAGAACAATAAACAGATGATGGAAGGATTCCCTACAAGCTATACTAAATGGCTTAAATAAGATTCAAAGTTGCAAAACATTTTAAGACATTGTACTTTGAACATTTCTCCCTGTTTGAGAGCTGACAACTCAACTAACTAGAAGAAATTTTAAAATCTGGCTAAGAATGAGCCTAAGAGTGGCTGAAGATGCTTCAGAAACAAGGCAAGTCTTATATACCCCAAAATAGGGGGAGAGAGGGAAAAAGGTGGAAAGCATGTTCAGCTGACAAGATCCTCTTCTGAAGCCTCTTCAACATCTTAGCTTCCTGAGCACTGACTTCCCTGGCTGTTGCAGGTTTTTATTTTGCACCTTAAGTTAACTACTTTTCATGCTTTTAATTAAAAAAACAACAACTTGATCCCAATGAAGCTAGCAAGGTAGGAAAGGTACAGGATACAATAAAAGTTAAGAAAAATATTGCAAATGCTAAGCTAGAAGAAATGAAGAAGGTAATTATAGATCTTGCAGGCCCAAAGCTTAATTAATCAGTTTGCATCAATCACCTTCATATACTTTTTTCTTTGTAACAGATATCTAAATAAAAATTTGGTATTTTAATTACGCAAAGCTCTACAAAAGTTTCATCTACAGCAAGAATTTTTTTCCATGCATTAAAATGGAATTGCACAAATGGACCACATCAGTTGTAGTACTTGAGTTCCTTCTCCCCAAAACATAAAATTTTATCAACTCCTTCAAGACACTACAAAGGAAATACTTCAATGCTACCCATCCCACATGAACTTAGTCATGCTACAGACATTTACAAATTCAGGCAGTTCTTGCTCACCGTTATGCAATTCTCCTGTAACAGTGCCTTCACCCTGTGGGCTTCCATCCTGATCTCTCCATTTCCAATCAATTCCTCTGATTACACGAGCTCCTGGAACCATATATTTCAACACCTGAGAACGGACCAGACGTCGCTGCCTTCGCAAATTTGCTTCAGCTTCTTTAGCAGCTTTTCCTACATGAAATGTAAATTCAAATGAGAAGACTTAAAAGTGTTGAATGGGGAACAATTTTGAGCCTAAGTTTCTAAGCAAGTTCCACTGCAAAAGTTAACCTGCTTTTTCACACTCATTTTCATATTGTTTGTTCATTAGCATTTTAAGAGAACAAATAGGAGGTACACATTCTTTTTCTTACCCAGCTGATCTTCACATACACCATTCACAGTGCCATAAAGTTCAAATCCAGACAGGGAGAGGTAGTGTGTTTGCCCACTGGCATTCTTTCCCATCTGTTTTATTCTAACATGTCTCCAACCTTGTTTCTCATCTTTTGGAGGATCTAAAGGCCATGTTGCTGTAGACCTTTAAATTTATTACAAAGGGGATGTGGGTTGGGGACCAAAGAATAAAAAAAGAAAAACCTTAGTACCAAAGCAAACAAAACCATAATGCTGATCATGTATGGATAAAATCAGAAAACTGCCAAGAATACAAGATACATAAAGCCTATTAACACTAGGGACAAACTCTGGATGAGCGCTGGTATTACTATTTTCTCAGAAAAAATATCAAACACAAAATTTACAATGATGGAAAAGCACAAATGCCATACAGAGAACTTACGAATCACTTATTTCCCAGCCCATCCTCAATAATTTAGATCACCTACCATTTCTTGATATAGTTACGCTATTACACCTACAGTACACATTAAATTAGTCTACAGCCAAGTATGTTTTTAACTGAGCTCAGTTTTATACAAAGTGATAAAATACAATGACATACCCTGGTTCATTGAGACTACAGTCATCAACATGAGTATACAAAGTAGTCCAGTTCTGTCCATCCTTAGATACCTGGAAAACCCAATTTCTGAGGGCAGATCGTCCGTAACCTCGAGCGTGGCGTAATGTATAAGCTGATGGTATAACCCAAAGGCCAAGATCTATGGCAAACCAAGCATTCTTATCATCATTAGTATGACAATTGAGAGCTGAACTGTCACGGCTTAGGATGTCTTCTAAACGGCCATAAGGCAGATTTCTTCCTTCTGAGGATGTAACCACTACTAACCCATAGGCTGCTGGATTTACCCACTCATATGCAGTTCTATATTAGAAAGAGAAATGTACTGTTCAATTATTACTTACATTAAAAAAACAGGTATCAGTAACACTTGACATTTACTGTAAATTGTATATTACAGCTTAGTTTATTACAAACGAAAATGATCAATGTAATTTTAGATCATCAGTTAATTTTAGAGATGTTCCACACATCACTTTACTACAGTGGTTAAAACAACAAAAAAACAAAAATACAAACCAACCAACCAACAAAACCCCACCCCAACCAAAATCCAAACCTCCCCCCCCGCCACCGAAAACAGGAAAAAAAACCAACACCAATCCCCCCCCCCAAAAAAAAGCCACAAAACAAAACCAAACAAAACAAAACCATATCAAATGAAAACAAAGACCCAAACTTCCCCATCCCTTGATTTCTTAGGTAAGCATACAAACAAATTCTTAACACTACTTCAGAGATTCATATTTTTCTATTATTTAAGTAAAGCAAAAAGAAATGTAATTCTATTGATCAACAGTAAAAGCAAAGATCCCTCCTACTCCTAAAAAATTGTAACCAATTTCATTTCATTATGAATTCCCTCTCCCCACCCTGCCCCATGGATCAGTTTACTGTGCCTGACTTCAAAATATTTATCTTTGAAAAAACTCACTTGGCATTTGTCCCAATCCAGTAAATAATTCCATTTTCATCAAAATCATGTTGATGCCTGAACACAAATGTTTGGCCTTCACGTAGTTTTCGTACAAATACAAATGAAGCCCTATCAAAGTCGTACCATTGCTTTGCTACCTACATATGAATGAAAAGAAATCAAATATTAGAGATGCAGAACGCGACCATTCCTTGTGAACTCTGTGTGTGGTATTTTGCTCACCATTTTCAGGAGATACTGTTCTAGAGATTCAACAGTTGCCAAAGGCTCCATCTTTAGCATTCTACCAGTTCGATCTATTAAAGATGTCTCCCCTGAGGCACGTTCCAAACGAAACCTCAAGCGCCTTGTTAATATCTAAAAGAGTAAGCTAAACATTAATACAGGCTTTTCTATTTAGGCTTTGTAATTTTAAGAAAAGCAATATATGTCACTACAATGGGTTTAGTGGTGGATCAAGTATTTTTCTTGTGCAACTTAAGCAAACTATATTCTAATTTAATGCTTTAAAAACTAATTCCCTAGTAGTCCATTTTTTCAATTAACTGAACAATTCTTCAATACAACAGTCAATAATTACACATTTATAAGGAGCTGCTGATCCTGCAGGTGTCTTATATTACCAAATGAGCACACAGCCCTAGAAGGGATCCTTTTACCTATTATAGCCCATCCCTAGTTATCACAAATAAATGTGTCTTATAACTGTCTTCAAGAAAATGTTTGTTCAAGTAGTAAGGATACTTACTAGGGGGCATATTCCCATATAAAGAGAACAATAATTGAAGACAAAAGAAAGAACAAACACATTATCTCTTCAATCAAAATTCACTTTCACTTCACAGTGTAAAAGTGACAGTAGAGGAACACCCAGTATTTAGGTTAAGCGTTAGAGGAAATAAATGCCAAAAAGTTTGTTGTTCTTCACCTAATTCTATCCACCTTTACAAGAATATGCTTTCATACAGACTTAATGTGTGTAACTTTTCCTGAAATTCACATACAACATTCAGCTGTGTGCCACTCAGTATGATATATTGTTATCACTGTACATTTACCTGAAGATTATACGTAGATCCTGGCGTATCATACAAGTGGAGAGGTAGACGTTCAATAGATTCTAACACTGCTATCAATTTCCGAATTAATGCAACTGCTGGACGACTGTGAAAGTGAGCAGTTACTATGTTACCACACAACAAAAGAGAAAAAAAATTCTACAGTATCTCAGAGAATAATACCCAGCTGTAGCAAGTATCTCTGCATGCTATTTCTACAGACATCATCTGTTCTAGTTACATGGTTACAGTACAGTAAGAAAAATATTAATCTGCACAGTGACGAACAAAAGTCACCTTTATGTTTGTCAACAGATGCACATTCAGTATAGTTGACTCTTAAAGATAGAAGTAATTCAGTAAAATTTTCAATTGCTACTTCAATAGCAGATGCTGCCTTTTAAGACCAATTTTCTATTCCAGAGAAAGACAAATTGAAATGGTAAGGACAGTTTCTTTGTCTTTATTTTAGACATACCACACTGCTTCACAGATGCAAGTTTTTTTTTTGGTTTGGTTTTGTTTTTACCTTTCATCATCTTCATTTTCACTGAATGCTGTTTTGAAAACGTTTATTCTCTCTACCAGTTGACTACAGTCTTGTTTCACATCTAAATCGACATTCTAAGAGAAAAAAAAACAACAACAAAAAAACCCCACAACACATTACTTCTAAAACAAAGCAATATATTCATTCTTTATACTGGCAAAAATAACTGTTTAGTCTCACTGAATTTCCTGTCTAAAATCTGTATGTGAAAAGCTAAATGATACCAGCCGTTAGAACTGACCTGTGTTGATTTAAAGATTTTTAATGGCTTACTTGAACTAAAGTTATGTGTTGTAATAGCATATATTCAATGGGTACACCACTAACTGGAACAATTCTGCCTGATTTTCATCAAAACAGGACAAAGCCACATTTATAATAGAATTTTTTAAATTAAGGCACAAGCCTACTTTTTTTTTTTTTAGAAAGTTTTTCTTAAGACTTATGTTCTATGAACTCACATTATTTAAAACTGTAAGCAACGATTGAACTAAACCACTACTGCACATTTCATATGGAGAAATGGTATTCTCATCCTTCAATAGTACAATTAAGTTTTCCAGAGCAGTCTTCATTAAATCTCTCCAAGTATTTTCTCCCTCAATACACTGGAAGACAAGAAGACAATTATGGTGAAACAAGATAATGGTTTTTCCACTGGCTTAATTTGAAAAATAATGTCCCAGTAAAGTACATAACTAGGAATTACATGCATTAAAAGAATTACACGCACTAAAAAAACCCACATTTCAGACAGACATATTGCAACTTTCCTTTACATCATGACAGACCAGTCTGAAATTATGTTATTTCCACCAACATCACACGTTATAAATTAAAGGAGGTACACTTACCTGTCTGTTTGTATGAAGTTCCCATGCAGACTCTAGCTGTGTTGCTATGTTCCTCAGTGTTACAACTACTCCTCGAGGCATGCTTTCAACAGCTTTAAAATGATCATCATATAAATCTCTCGCCATAGTGCGTACCTACAGATGGATTTTGATAACCAGAAGTCATACCTTACTGTAATGAGACTACTATTGATCTCCAAGATACTAGAAACTTGGTCATCTTTTTTAAAGAAGTCCATAACAGACACCAACAAATAGGGAAAAACCGAAACCCATCATACATCATGAAATGCAAAGGTTGTGAAAGGACAAAAATACAGGAGAAATAAATGGAAATACACAGAATCTTACTGAAACTTACAGAAACTAAGCTTACCATCATATATTAAATTACAGCACAAAGGTGGGAGAAAAGACAGGACTCTCCATCTGTAGATCTGTTTCTTTAGAACTGTATCATGGATATGGTAATCTTTTTAGAGGTAAGATTAAGGGGGTTTTTATATGGTTTCTGAATGCTCTACTCACATTCCTTAAATCAATTCACACAAAAAGTCCTTATGTGACCTTATACTAAGAATTACTTTTTCTACAAAGTATGGATCACACAAGATACAGATTTGATAAAATAAGTTCTTATTAAACAACATTTTGCTTATAAGAAATATAAAAAAAAACTTTCCTTTTCATTATCAACACGTGTCCTACAATAATATGTTTCACAAGCTTCAGAGCTACACAGTGCAATCTCAGGTATGAAAGAGCACTGCCCTCATCATTCCACCTATCCTCATTCACACAGTATTTTAATTTTCAATTTATTGCCACATTTCCTCAGATATAGGTGAGCTTATACGCTGCAGATTTTTGGTACAGAACATATTAGCCACACTGTTAGAAACTGCAAGAGAGGTCAAGACTGAAGATTAGCTCGAGCCCTTGGTATCCACTGGCCACAGGACATAATGTTTTGTGTTTTTGTAAAAAGCTTAATACTTGATTTCTTAGTTCCTCTTTTTTCCCCTCAGTTTGAGAAGAGAAAGAAGAATTTTAGAGAAGTCTAAAATGAGGGCGTTTACACATATTGCTTCACCACCACAATCCTTACAATACAAACTGTTCACTTCCATCCTCCTATCTGTCACGATATCCAGTCTAAAATTGGTATCAGAATGTAGTGAATAGAAGTAACATATGCCTCTGATACAGCTGTAGTATGGATCATAACATCTTTTCTTTTTGCATACGAAAAGCCTACAGAATTACACAAATATAGGTCAGGAGAACTGGGTTTCCTTACTTATTTAAAATCAAATTTGTTTTCCTCTAGAAGAGCACAGAGTTTACTAAGACTGTTGGATAAAAGCACCTGCACAAGTCCTTCATTCTGAATGAAGTTTTCCCCTTCAAGCTTAGCATAAAATTGTGTCTAACTGAAATCAGAGATTTTAATCCTCCAAGATGAAACTACAACTCCATAAACGTTATAAAATAAACCAAACTCAATGAAATTTTAAGTATAAAATTCACAGATGCTCACCAACCTTTTGCTTTGTCTTCTCCAGTTTAGATTTCAGCTTTCTTCCTCTTTTGCCTGTCCAGCCAGTCACAAATTCCGACCCTGCAACATATTTTTAGAAAACTCACCATTTCTCACAGGTATGAAAGGCAACAAACAGAAAAACTACCTTGTGTAAGCTTGCTCCTACCTGCACATAACACATACCTACATACTTACCCAAAGAGGTTTCAGCTGTAAATGAATGCTTTGTTCCTCTGTTAGATTCAAACACAAAGCCCGGCAGATCTTCTTTCAGTATTGTAGCTTGCTGACCATCGGAATTGTGAATAGCAATTTCGCCTTCTTTTAAACAGGTGAGTGACCAGTTCCCCACAGTAAGTTTCGTTGGCCCCGGTGCCGATAGAATTGGCTGGCTTGTGGTAGATGGTTTTACTTGGCTTCGAGCTCTTTGCAACTTCTCAAGGAACTCACTCCTACTTTCTATTTAAAGAGACACAAACATTTTTTTTTCTTCCAACAATTGATTCTACCATCACGTATCTCAATTTTTTTTTTTTGCAAGAGCAAAACAACTGAGTACATTCAATGCAAAATTACGTTTGAAATTAAGGGTCTTAAAGTGTTCTAAATTTCTTCCCAGTATATTTCTGTACTTCAACAGTGATTATTCCATGATCGCATCAAAGTGGACAATGTTTCTGAATGTTGCTACTGACAGATGTATTAGTTCATCTTTACAATTGTAATAGGAAGATCAAAGAAATCCATGATAAACTTTTAGTCTTGCAAAAATATTTTATCTCATTATGGCCAGCATGAATTATTCTCAAAAGTGAGTTTTTAGAAATAGGAAATTAAATGAATCCTCCAACAGGAAAACAGCAATCAACTTCATAGCTCAAAGCAAGCAGAGGAAACATGTTGGAGCCATATAAAAACCAGAAAAAATTTCACAAAACTTTATGAAGTCTGACTATCAACATGTGCTAAAAGCAAATTTGAGCTGAAATAATAGCTATTTGCTCAGATTAAGTGCCACAAAGGCACCCCAAAAAGTTTTTTTATAAGCTGTACTAAAACTTTTATTCATCTCCTTTGTAGAACCTCTGCATTCACCTCAGAGAAAGTAAGAAAGCCACAATTATGTTACTTAATACAGTGACATTATGTTAATTCAAGTTATAATGCAGATGTTCCTATTCCTTTTTTAGTAGTTAAAAAAATTTAAGGGCCTCTATACCTCTGAGAAAAACATAAAATAAAAAAAAATCTAATGGCACCACATGAGACTTGATTAAAAGCTAATATTTACATGGAGATATTTAATAGATGCCAAACAGGATCACATCCTACTAAAAGTATACGTAGCTATGTAGGTAATCTAGCCTGAAATTATTCCAAACAACTATGTCAGTTTTAATTAAATTATATTTTGACATTGTAGTAATTAAAAGGCTGCACACTACACATCTGAAGTATTAATTAGCATAATTCCAGAAAATTTAATGCGTTCTTAATGTAAAAAATAAGAATTCCATATACAATAAAAATGCAATAGCCTTATTAATGTAAAGATTACATTAACTTCAAAGTTAACAAGTATCCTCATCTTTCAGTATACTGATTTGATAAATACAACTTTTGTAGTCCATGCGCTTGTAAAATTGCTGTTTTCCTTTTGCTGCAATGACTTATACTCTAGGTTTTTAAAATTTGCGATTTTTCTTGTGTAATACGAAAATAAATATGCACTCTTGAGGCATAACATTCTTTATTGCTTAAAATTCATAGCATCCAGAGAGAAGGTTTATAAAAAGAATTTTGAAATTTCATACGGAAAATTAAAATTCTGTTAACGAAACCCTTCCAAATTTCCACAGTTACATTTTAACGAATTTATTATATAGCATGTCACACTCAAAGTGCAATGATTATACATGGCTGGGAATTTTGAGACTCACTTACAGCTTCAGAATTACCATTAAATTTCAATTTTTGCATTGAACTTTTATTTATTTTTTTCTAAAAATTCAAACAAAACAAGTATTAAGCTAATGTGGAGAGGGGTGAGTACAGACCTTCCAAAAACGTTCATAGTGTAAATATTTCCCCCTCCCACCCAACTTTCATCATGCGATACACATTAACAAATTCCATTACTCAACCCTCTATATGCTTGCCAGTCGTGAAGTTACTGAACAGTATACCATGAGATTAATCAGTAATGGTTTAGGACAGCAGAACATATAGTATAGTTCAGGACTTAAAGATACTATTCTGAGTGTATACTGTAATGTAGTAATTTTAGTGGAACTTAACAAATACTAGTTTCTTATCTCTTAAGTAAAAGAGGCTGCTGCACACGCTTAGAGCTAATGGTTAAAGTTCAGGCAAATTACACTGCGATGTCAGCACTCTTAGTAGATGTCTGTTTGACAAAAAGTTGCAAGAAGCCTCACTGACTCCTAGTTTAGCTCCTTCCCTTCCATAATGTCCATGCTAGGGATCTTGTTCAAAAACTTTAAGAGACTGATATGAAGAGACACATCATCTTAAATTCTCAGTCTGACTTCTTTTGTTTTAAGTTCTGTTCACTCCAAATTCATCTGAGCCATCCCCATTCCACTTGTCTTGTACGGAAATAGTAAGGTCTCATTCCCATGCCCACATCATTTGGAAGGAAGAAAGCAGAATTAGCATCCAGGGGCTATGAGGATTTAAGAAATTAACCTCATGGATCTTCTTACAATTGTATCGGATGATAAACAATTATCTCAACACAGAAATTGTTTACCTTTTAAGGTATTAGCTTTGTTAAAAAGAATGCAAGGATATGCTTTCTGACAAAAAAAAATCTAGATGTGGTTTCCAGCTGTTATAATCTAGAAACACACTACACCACATTTTGTCTTCATGACCCAAAATTGATGGATAAAGCCATCAGCACTTCATTTCTATCCTGAATCATAATATGTTCTGTTATTTCACTCAATGGCTTGTTGAAAACATAATAATATTGCAAAGCATTTTATGTCTGCTGGTTCATAAATGCATGAACTGTTGCAAAAAAGATGAAACAATAAAGGAGGGTTGTTTCTGCATCCAGAACAAGTTGTGTATTCTGTACAGAAAATTAGAAACACCTGTGCATTGCCAGTGCATAAGGTCTGTTCCCTTATCCTCTCTCCAACAAACAATTAAGACACTGTAATTTGTTTCCCAATCTTGATGAGAAACTTTCCATTACTTTGTCTTCAAACACATGCAATTTCATTCTGCTAGCTAGAAGCAAACAACAAATTGCCATTTCAACCTGCTTTTCCTGGGACGGCCACTACAAAGTGCTTTTAATGATTGGGGTGAAAAAATTAAGTATGCATGGAGAAGAATCAAAACAAAACAAAGTTAATACACTTTTACTGGCAAGATGTTTACTTAACACAATTCACCAAAGAAGTAAAGTTATGGTCACATGCTATCTGATAAAAAACATCACAATTAACTGACCACCTTCCACCTGTTTACATCCTTTACTATTTAGTAAGCCAATTCCTGCAAAACAAAATAGCTCCAATCAAATTATATAAACAAATGTAACAGTCTCAAAACTTAACTTGGACTTGAACTGTAAAGAAACTACCTGAACTATCGGATCCTCCTTCAGGGCTGCCACTGGAATACATTGTGGCCAGTTTTCCATCCAAGATAAATCTGAACCATCCATTACTACCATTAGACAGCTCCAGGGCTGCAGCATCACTCCAGATATACAGGCAGTCCCTCCCTCTAATGATCGACCAGTCTCTCCAGTGATACGGTTTACCCTGTTGCAGTTCTTTAGCATCGTCCTGTGGTTCATCTTCCTGTAATAAAATTGTATTGAAACAAAAAACCTCAACCCATTAAAAAACTCAAAACCAACAAAAAAACAAACACACAAAACACAGACGTTTTAAAAAGGCTTGAGGAGGAAAAGAATTACTCAAACTAAAAGTATAGGAACAATTCTCTTCTGTCTGTAAAAGGTATCTTTAAAAGTATTCTTTAACAGAGAGATACTTTTAAGAAGTAGTTTCCTTTCAGATACAGATTTATCTACTCAACAATAACAGCAGCCTAGTGACTGGGACATACACCTCTGTTCAAAACTTGTATTGTGAGAAAAGAATCCCAAAATGGTTGAGCCTGGAAGGGACCTCTGGAAGCCATCTAGTCCAAACCCCTGCTCAGGCAGGGCCACCTAGAGCCAGTTGCCCAGGACCATGTCTATAAATCTTAACTGACTGGGTAACAGAAATGGTCTGTTATCCATTCAGTTCATCTGAGTGGTCAGTAATATAACTGTTGGAAATTCGTAAATAACTTCAATACGCACTTAAGGTTTTCATTATGCAGAAAAGTATTTTCTTTTTTATTTTTTTTTAATATATTCCATAACGTTTAAAACATCTGCAATTATTTGATGCGTGGACATTGAAAGAGATGAACAGCACTGTGCCCTTGTTGTCAAAAAGGCCAAGGGTGTCCTGGGGTGCCTTAAAAGGAGTGTGGCCAGCAGGTCGAGGGAGGTTATCCTCCCCCTCTACTCCGCCCTAGTGAGGCCACACCTGGAGCGCTGCGTCCAGTTCTGGGCTCCCCAGTTCAAGAAAGACAGGGAGCTACTGGATACAGTCCAGTGGAGAGCTACGAAGATGATCAGGGGACAGGAGCATCTCTCTTATGAGGAAAGGCTGAGAGACCTGGGTTTGTTTAGCCTGGAGAAGATTGAGGGGGAATCTCATCAATGCTTATAAATATCTAAAGGATGGGTGTCAAGAGGATGGGGCCAGACTCTTTTCAGTGGTGCCCAACGACAGGACAAGGGGCAGTGGGCACAAACTGGAGTGCAGGAAGTTCCACCTGAGTATGAGGAAAAACTTGTTTTACATTGAGGGTGACAGAGCACTGGAAGAGGCTGCCCAGAGAGCTTGTGGAGTCTCCTTCTCTGGAAATATTCAAAACCTGCCTGGATGCGGTCCTGTGCACCCTGCTCTAGGTGTACCTGCTCAAGTAGGGGGGTTGGACGAGATGATCTCCAGAAGTCCCTTCCAACCCCTACCATTCTGTGATTCTGTTCAGAAAGGATTCATTTTGTTTAGCAGTCATTTTCAAAACACCAGACAAGAAGAAGTGTCAATCAACTTGACCACAAGTAAGTATGAATAGGAAAATTCAGCAGATAATAATGTACTAACAGAAAGTGAAGTTACAGAAAACAACAACAAAACCAATTAAAACAAGTGGTGTACAATAAGCATTAATTTAATAACCTATCTAACTACCTTCCCCTGGACATTTTCGTAACAGTGGAATTTGTACTAGAAGTGTTAGTTTTACAGGAACAAATAAAGCTATCAATTCTGTACTTACTTTCTCAGGTTTAGACTCCTCTTCATTTTCATCATCAGATGATGGCCCCGCCAAAGTTGACACTTTACTAATTACACCAAGTCTAGCCAGTTGGTCTAGAAAAAGGTCACCACCTTTATCCACCAAATCCCTTATGATCTGCAAGGCTAGCAAATGGCCATCATCATCATCCTGTAACACATTGGGATGGAAATGAAGTAATAAAGGAGATCTCTTTACTTAAAAATATCTTTACATGCTGAACTCCACAGGCAGTCAGAGACTGAGGCTATAAACACTTTAGGGTTAGTTATTAATAAGTAGGTGGAATCAATGAGCCTCACCCCCTTTTTTGCACTGGTTTCATAAAAGGACAACATTTTCTTTCTTCCTACCTCTTGATCAAGAACTGTAGCTGTTATCTCAACCAGTATCGTGGGCAGATTGTGGCCAGCATCAGAGTCACAAACCTCTTTCAGCAGCGCCTCAGAACAAAAATGTATCATTTTTCTAATGAGGGCAAGACTTGCTTTCCTTTAAAAAAGATCACAGGAAAAAAAGATTCTTACAAAGATAAAACAAGCAGTAAGCAAAGCAACAAAAAGGTTCAAGATAAAACTGCTTTTGCACTACATTTATGCATGCTTTTAAAACAAAAAATTTTTTAAAATGAGTTCCAGTTCTGGTTATTGGAACCAAAATTGTTCATTGTTAACAAGTCCTAGATTATCTCTAAGAATAATTCACCTACTGATCTTTTTTAATTCTACAGCACTATCAGTCTAACGTATTTTTCTCTCCTCAACCCTCCTCTAGGTAAATCTATTTACATGCCGTCTTTATTCACTCTTAGTGATGGCAATTCACTTCTGCACACTTAATCTTCCTCCCAGGCATCCAGTCTTCCATTTCTGTCACATACTTCCCATGTTTTGGTGAGAACCTTAGAGTTTTGAAGTCTAAAATTACTATAATGATCATGCAGCTTTACATACTAAGAACTACAATTAATCTGGAAGCCAATCACTTCTGTATGGTTAAGGCTGAATTTTTATTTGACTGACTTTTAAAAACATGATTTATCTGATTCATAAAGAAAACTTTAAAATACAGAGAGCCAACTACTTCCTTCCACAATCTGCAACAACAGTGAATCATGCACAGATTGTTAACATAGTTTATTTCCTTCGTTTAAAACGACCTAGTTTAAGCTTCCTATCATCAGCTCATGTAGTCTCTCTCCACTAGAGTCCCTTTTTATCTTGTACTTTCACTCCTCAAAGTACCTATAAACACTGGAAACACAAATATGAGATTAAGCAAATGTTACAGTTGTAGCGTAAAAGGCTGAGAGGTTATGGTCAGATGCAATTTATCATAACCATTATGCCACCCACAGCAAAGTATTAACTTAGATTACATTCTTTTAATTCTCTCAGTAAGAGGCATCTTCTCCTGTTCAGAAGCCTTCTAAAACAGCTTTTTCCAGTCTTTCCCATTTTCCAGTGAATGTATCTTGATACCACTTGATTAGTTTTCCTCTCCTAAATTAGTAATTTCATTATAGTCGCTACAAACAGCTGTAAGCAAATATATACAAGGTACTATATGAGCATAGTATTCTTTCATCATGCTACTACGGTCAAGAGTATGCTTCTCTCTCCCTCAGTTAGTCTGACTATTTTTTCTAAGACACCACTTCCCTAGGAAAGAAAAAATGCTACCTAAAATACTAAGTAAAAATTAGACTTGCAACACTTGTCAAACCACCACTTCTATTCAAACAGGAACATTTTTACGTGTCATTTGCATTACGTAAAATTTTAGATGTTATGATTTTTACTGAAAAAAAAAATTCCACCTTGGCTTTCTTAACAGAGTGTATTAAGGAATTCAAAATACGCAGGGAAATTGTGTATCGTGTCTACTACCTTATTGAAGGCAACATAGTTTGTTGAAATGTTTGTGCAAACACAGGCAATAATCTTCTCAAGTATATGGGTGCCATTTCTGGATCTCCTTTGGGTTCATTACATTCTTCCTCATCCTTGTTTGCATCTTTCTTTTTCTTCTCATCTCCTTTGTTAACAGGACACATCCAGTCCCCTAGAAAATATTTTTTTCCCCAAAATATTCAATGGCAAAAACCAACCAAACAAACAAAAAAACCCTTCAAATAAACAGAAGAGTTTTCATTATTAACATCTAGGTGCCTGAACAGGAATATGCATTCCTAAAAATATAAAATTTACACGTGCAAGATTTCTTGAAGAAAACTGTTTGATAGCAAGTACCACCAAAGAGCACTCATAAGAGAAGCTCAAAGTCCTTAAAGTAAACTAAATATGAACACATAACCACCACCCATGGCTCCAGCACAACAAAAGCCTCATGAACAGGTCAAGTGTAGTTCCCATGTAGAAAGAAAGTATGCCAGAGAAGCTACCAAGGCTGACATCCTCTGAACTGACAGCAAAATCCCAGTCTAGCCCCATTCCACAGCTGAAGAGCAGGACCGCTGGCACTGCTCATGCCCAGTCAGCAGTTTCTTCAGTAATCCCCTTCCCTTAAGAACATCTAAAATATTCAGGTTTTCATATGTACTTCGCAGGTTACGGAAGGTTGGTCACGAAATACTATTTTTTTTTTAACGAATCTTCATAGAGTAGAATTCTAAAATTGAGTTACTTAACATAAATAAGCATTTCTCCTAGCAAGGGTATGGAATTAAAAACTGCACTCACCTGGAGACTGAAGAATAGCTACTACTTCACTGTGCCCCCTTTCACGAGCTTTGTCTAAAGGAGTTTTCCCATCTTCATCTCTCAAATCAGGGTTTGCACCATGTCGTAAGAGAGTCTAAGAAAACATATTTTGAAATATGAAAAAAACATTAAGATTCCTTCTTCAAAGTAGTAAATGTTTTTCATACATCTTTCCTACACTTCTGCTGCTTGTAGACAAAGTTAGAACACTACCTGCTTTTTATATCTGTAGAGCTAATACAAAACTACTTTTATTCATATTACTGCCCTATCATAACAGAAAATTTATATTTTGATAAACTCTGTAAAATACATATAAATATTTGACAGCGCACACATTAAACATTGCATCAAAGACATTTTGTACAGAACAAGGCAAAAAGTCAGTATGTAAGGCTTTCTAACAGTGTCAGTTTAAATCATACCTTTGCTACCTGAGGTCTTCCAAAACATGCTGCATAATGTAATGAGGATGACCTCTGACCTCTGTTAACATCAGCACCCCTTTCACAGAGAAATTCTACCTGTTAAACAAGAAAAAGGAAATTAGATTTTCATCTCTTTCTTTACATAAATAACCTAAGTTCTTAAGATTCTGTAAAACTAGTTTACCATTTCCTGAGTTCCAAAAGCTGAGGCCCAGTTTAAAAGAGTTTGTCCTACATCATCCATAAAATTTACTTCAAAAGCTGAAAGATACAATTAAATAAAATAATTAAAGCTCCCAGAATTACAAATTCAACTTCATCAGTGCTCTTTAAATAAATGGTAGGTCTTAAAAAAAATTAAGCATACTCAGTAATTCTAGGGAAGCATTTATGCCCTTAATTGGAATTAAAAAAAAATAGCATAGCAATTATTACTAACAAGATCTGTTGCGTATTGAACAAAATAAGTGAACTTGTATATAAAGAATTTCAAGGTACTACCTTTGTATTTGTTATGATGCCATAGATGATAGAAATAAAAAGATACTTTATTTATCTCATTCTCTTTTTCACAGTATTTTTGCTTACCTCCTGTGTCAATAGCATCTATTAGTGCATCAGTATCCTTACTGCGGATGCAATCTATCAGCTGCCGATGAGAACGCTCCCCAGAACTATCCAGTCTTCGCAATCCTGGGATTCTGCCTGTAGATCCAGCACTGGATTTTGGCAGGGCTTTTCTCCCTTCGAACAGTAGCACCAAAAGAAGATCTACTAACCGCATGGTATCCAGTACACATCTCTCATCACCCTGCAACGCACTTTCTATAGAATCTGGAAGTTCAGATCTTAGGAGATCCTGGAAATAATTAAAAGTCTGAACAATAAAAAATATACAGGGCTTTAGAAAATACTATCAGAACTGGGTTTCATTTCCATATGAAATGTTTCCTTTTTTCCCCTCTTTATAAATAACCTATGTGTATGTGTGTATATATAAAAAAATAAAATCTATAAATCTATAAATCTATATATAAAACAGCAACACAAATCTTGCATATGCTAAAATACATGAAGGGAAAAACCCTATAAGAACAAAAAACTGTAGCGTAAAAGGATTTCTTACATGTGTTACTACTGGAGAGCCTCTACACAGGGTTGACAACAGGCTTACAATAGTTGACACCTGATTACTTAATTTAGAATCTGCTGCTGTGGCTGGTGCTCCAGTGCTACTCCGTCCAGGTTTGCAAGCTGAAGATGGTCCTAATGCTGTCCCACCGGCAGCTGCCATGCGAGATAACAACTCCTCAGTTAATCCATGCTTAGCTAATGGAGCTGGGTCAACTCCACGCCGTGTGAATCTGTCAGCTAAGGAAGCAAAGCATCTCAGAGCTCCATCTGAAACCTAAGAAAGAAGTGCAAGAGAAAAGATGAAAAATCTGTCACTTAAGATGAGAAGATGCTAAGGGAATATTCACAAGAACACAGGACACACAGAAGAAGTTGGTTTCCCCAGGTTCCCGTCAAAGTCAATGAACGGAGAAGACAGGCGTTTTAAGCCGGAAACTCAGAGTCGGAACCCAGGAGTGCTCTCAACTGCTCACTGAAGGACTGTACTGTTGTTGGGGTTTTCCCCCCGCTTTCTCTTTATTGATGTTATACAGAAATCAAGAAAAGTATTTTTCTTTGTCTAAATTTCAGCATTGTGAGCATCTCCTTAACTGTATGAGCAAAATGCCAAACCAATCTAGAAAAACACATTTAATAACCAAATTGCCAAATTAATAGAGGTTGGAAGCATATTTTAAAAACAGTTTTTAGTTACAGATGTTGTTCTTACACAGGAAACAACTATTTATAATACCCACTAGCAACTGTCCATTCTGACAATACAGTCTGAAAAAACCAAAACCACCCCATGGCTTTGTATTCAAACACGGAGTGCTTAATCTTCTGGTTGTTCTGATGTCATTAACTGTTAAAGCAGCTTTCTAATAACAAAAATCTAAAAAAAAAACCCAAAACACCAAGAAAATGCACTATGAGGTTTTACTTCCTTTCCTACATTTACTGAATTTCAAATTTGTTCCTCAAAGGACAATGAAGATAATTTTTAAAATTTCTGTGCAGTGTTGTCTTCTATATTTATAGAATGTAAAATATATATAATTTCATATTCATAATTAATATTATGCTAATATGTTATACTAATCTGGTGCTTTCTATTAAAAGAAATGCTATCAAACAAGCCATTAGCTGAGGCACCAACTCAGATCTCCTGAAGTATTAAACTGACAGTGATGTTTGATAGTCAAAAGTTGTATTTAAAGGTCTACATACTTCTCATAAGTAAAAGAAATTTTTCAGTTGGACCAAACTTAAAAATAGGGTAAACTGGGAAAAACAGATTTTACCCTTAGATAACCCAGACTGTCCACTGAGCACCTGACCCAGGGATATGCAAGTATTTTTGTGACAATAAAATACAAACTCCCAAATTCAGGTTTGTCACTAGAGGGGGGGAAAAAAACACCACCACAAAAACACCCCAGTGACACTGTGGAAACAAGGCTTACTGATGATCCTCTTAACAATCTGGCAAAAAGTACTGCTGGCCAACTGCCCAGGAAAGTATCCAACTTCTTTTCATGTCGGTGTTGAAAAGAAAGGGAGGTTTTGCCTTTAACATCTCTCTCATCTACACACTAAAGGAGTCTCCATCTTTCAGATCAGGAGGTTCGTGTAGGCATATCAAGATGAGCTGCTTCTGGCACAGTTGCCTTCGTAGATGTGCAGTAGCAAACAGACTGGTGTCAAGAAACAGTAAAAAAAAAATCCACAAAACAAAAACCCAACAATAACAATTCTTTACCAAACTCTAAATTACTACAGCTTACTCCCTAAAATGTCATCAACTTCTAGCACAGCCCATTTTCAAAATGATTGTCAGCTGTCACATACCAAGGGCTTAAATACAGCTACTCATCAGCACAGAGTACAAGATTAGATTGTTAGCCAGGCTTCATGAAGTTAAAATCTTAAATCTCCATTAAGTTTGCAAGGACTTGAAAAACAAAGTCTCTCCTGAATAAATAAATGCAAAGCATGTTAAACTTCTGGCATGGTCTCTGCATGCCAAGCATTCTGATTTATCAGTACTCTTTTGCAAGGGATTTTTTCTTTAACTTGCAATGGTCATTACTCATGTCCTCTGGCATTTTGCTCCAGTTCTTTGACAGCAGACGGATAAACAATTCTGCCAATCTTTATGCAATCTGTATAGACTTCATGGACTTTTACCAGAACAGCTCTGTCAGGAATACACAAGAAAGGTTCAGCTTATTTAACACACCACATTAGTGGCATCAGTTTACAAAGCAAGAGGGTACTGTAGGAGGTATTTACATATCTTCTCAAACTGCAAGTTTAGTAAAAAGGTTAAAAAAACAAATTTAAAGATAAGCCATTCTTGGGGCCACATTAATCTGATCTGAGTTCTTCCCTCAACTGATGTTACTAACTGGCAGCCCACACAAAAAGTGACCAAACCTGACAGTGTAAAAGGATGCAGGGGACCACCAACAGAACTTTACAAAGGAAGTTACTGGGCAAATCCATATACACATCAACATTCATTGTAAATCCTGAGGCTTGTTTCACACAAAACACATTTCCCAAGGATACTTGTACAGATTTACTTATTATCATCTGGGTTACTCCAATCTTAAGCACACTTATCTTAAAGCTTAACTGCTAAAAGACTAAGTTAATTTGAACTCTCAATAAGATCTCCAAGAGCCCCACCAATTGCTTTCTTTCAAACACATTATAAATTGGGAAACAGTTAAAATACTACAGACTTATGGTCTAAATATCAGGATTAGCTTGCCTGAGATGATCAATGCATTAATAAAGTTACATAGCATCTAAAGAATATGGTAGCTTGTTCTGAGATGGCTAGTGTGACACTCCCCTACCAAACGGGTCTTTCAAAAAGATCTAAAAATATATATAAAAAAATTTAGCTTGCAAGCAAAAAGATTTAGTCTCCCAAATATGATGTGCTTAATAAAACAGACTGGGGTGTGGGGGGAGTGCAGAGAAAGGAATGAGGAGAGAGGTGGGGGCAAAATGGGGACTGAGAATGGTATGGACAAGAAGTCTGGCCAGGGTACAGCAAGAATTTGACTAAATAGCTATTGCAAAGCATTAGGATGATATACACAAAAGGATTCTACTCGTAGGAAGATAATTCATCTGGGATTAATTTTCTAGATTTTACAAGGACTACTTCATCTCGGGTTAATAAAACTGTAATAAAGAAGTGGTGCTGCATGTATAGCAGTACCATTTAAGCTGGCTTACAATGTAATATTTTAGCATTGATTGTGGATGTTTTTATTGCTTCTCTTAGCCTGGCGAAAGAAAAAGAAACCAAATTGATGTTTCTCTCTTATTTATGCTCAATTTAATAATGACTGAGGTGCAGACATAGAACAATAATTACTTCAGAAAGTATTTCAAAACGCCCTGAAAAAAAGTTACAGGATATTTTTCAATAAAGCTTTCTGAGATTAAATAAAATCACATTTACAAAATAGTGCTTGGAGTCAAATGCTAAGCAGTATTTTTATCCTCTTGTCATCACAACTGTAAAGGAAACTATCATAATATCCACATGTAAACATATAGTTGTGGAGGCTATATAAAAATATCTAGCCATTCATTTATAAAACATAATGGAAATTAAAATCACAGCATATTGAGCCAACTCTTACATTACCTGGTGGTCTTCATGTTTTAATAAACTAGACAGTGATTCCACACAGATCTCTAATGAAGAATCCTGAGGCTCCATTTTGCCACAGAGTCTGGATACTACAGCCATAGCTGAATGCAAAGTATCTTTATGAACAAGGTGTCCACTGTCACGAATAAATGTCAGAACACAATTCAACCCTCCAGCTTCAAACACAGCTCCTGACTCACGTGTACAGATTAATTCTAACACCTGTGACAAAATGAAACTTAATTAGAATGAAGTACACATAAAAGTCAGTTATTTGTTTACATCCATCTACAGAACTGGTTAAGAAAACAAACAGAAGAGGAAAAAAAGAAAATCCTCTCTTCCTAAACACCTAGAAAGGGCCAAAGCCTCCAGTACTCTTGTAGTTAGTGTTTTCTTCAAAAATACAGGAGCGAATACAAGAATATCCCCCAATAGCATGGTCATAACAGGTGTTCATAAGAGACAGCTAGAAAACAGTATCTTTTCCTGGGAGAATTAAGTCTTTGGATAACACGCAGCTGAGACGTATGAAACTTCCAAGAGTACTGTTACTCCAGTACTTCAGTGATGTACTTTTGAGTAGACTAGAACCAGTAAATAGGAAATAATTGCATAAAGTCTGATGCCATGGTAATCAAGGACTCAAACTATATGCTATCACATGGTCATGAGTTATGCTTCAGACAAGAGATTTTAAGAGTCTTGTAAATTTTTCTGAAAACTTCACAGAGGTGCAGAGGAGCTGTGTCTACTGCTACTGAAGAGACAGTAGACAATTTTTTTAGAGCAGGTGATTTATCTATGGAGCAATTCTTCATTCCCTTTTTAGCATAAAATTAGCCCTTAGCATTCTGGTCATGTAAGACGAAGAAAACTTTCTTCTAATGTTTTTGCTTCTTTTTGTATATTTTTTAAAGGAATCTCAACTTTGAAGAGCATCAGACTGACAGTAAAGATAAGCAGCATCGCTCACATGTACATTTTTAATCATACTCTATGTTTTTGCTTCACATTTTAATAAAATAAATAGGATTAGAATATGAGGAGGCTCTTCAGAAACAGCAAATCTTCCAGCTCCTTCTTAAAAACAGAAGGTTCTTCAGTACACATACCTTTACACATTGCTCAGCCAAATCTCTGCTCGTTCTGTTGTTAAGTTCAACAACTACTAAACGATTACAAAGTGCCTTGATAGCTCCATCCACTCCCACAATCCTACGGGTGCATTCAGCTGATACATCCAGATAATATGTTATGGCACGAGCTGTTACTTCTAATACATTGTCTGGAGCACTTTCATCGAGAAAAATTTTGCACAGTGCTGGTAAAAAAGTTCGAGGAGGGCATCTGCAGGAAAAAAAAAAACCACAACAACACATTACTAGGTGTGCAAGTTTCTCTACATTAAGTAATTTCATCCACTTTCACATTAACAGATTAATGCTTTTCATTCTGACATGATTTGCTCAATTAGTGTGTAGTGATTCAGAGCATTCATTTAGAACGCTAGGATGCGGGCATCTCATACACACCCCAAAACTCAAATCAGTAATCTGAAAAGATGCTGTATTGGGGGAGGAACCCAGCAGAAAAAAATATTCTTGAAATTTCACAGTCATACAGGGAAAAATTTATCCTCTTGAAATTATTTTAGGAATTAACCTCACATCACCAAACAGAACGCATTTTTTTCTTAACAGAGCTTCAAGGTTCACAATGGTAAATAGCTACTTAACCATGAAATACTATGCTTGATACAAAGACTACAGATTATGGGTTTGCTACACAATTTAATTCTCTGAGGGGTCCTTCTTCCCGATGTTATAAACGTTCTCACTTGTCTTTTTATCCTATTTCAGCCTCCTCCCCCCGCCACCTCATTCTTTTTCCCCAACCACAGTGAGAACATATTTAATTCATTTAGCTTGCTTCTATTGCATTTTCTCTTCATATCCATGCGTCAGTAGCCTCTGGCTCTCCTCTTTATTGTTAGCCTCATTTCCATATGCAAGGACAGTCAAGAACATCCCCACAACTTCAAAACAAAGTAAGTAAGCTGCAACAGTCCTTCTGCTATCCCTCTGACATAATCGGATACAAACCAAGATGGATGGTCATAATAATGCTTTTTGCTATTATGGCAGCTGTGGTTAAGACTGATTTTGATCAAAAGTTCTCAGACACGGAGCTATACTTTAAGACAATTTATCTTCCAATAGCATACTTACTTAGCAATAAATAACATAATGGTTGTTCACTACAATGGTAAGACTTCCAAGGTGGTGGTGGTGGGGAATTAAGTGAAGGGGATATATGCTGCAACAGTAGTCGAAATAACTGGATACCTCATCCCTAGATGTAGGAGATCAGACTAAACCTACAGGATGCAAATATTGCAACTTTTTTTTTTTTTTTTTTAAACTAGGGTTTTGGTCTGCAAAAGAAGGCCTAAAACTTTTCTAAATCCAAATGAGAAAGACCAAAAATAATAGCATGCTTTTTGGTCTGGAAAACAGGTGAAGTTCTCATTGATGAATCATTCTGAAGACTAACCCAGAGGTCATTCCATATCCCATCTGGTATGCACAGTGACTCATACAAAGGCACCAAATCCCGGGAGAGCAAAATGCTAATAGCTTCCTTAAATATCTGGCCATGCTTTATGAAATAATTAAAGAATACTGCCTGACAAATAAATACACTACCCAATGATCCTTAACGACAAATTAATAAGTGAAGCTTCAATAAAGCTAATCACACATTCAATACTTATATTAGCCTATACAGCCTATACTGTCTGTTGTTCTTCAGAAATTTAACTCCACATATTTCTTAAGAGTTTACACAGCAACTTTGCATTTTAAAGACATTATCCACTGGACAAAAAAGTCTGAAATTTGTCCTCGTTACTAGATGACTACCATACAATGACACAAGAAGCACTGCAGTACATCAAATTTAAAGCAGGCAGTGCTACCTGTTCCAGTGTTTTGGTGCTGGATCTTTCACACTGCATTTTATGCAATATCAGACAGATCACTAAAACATTGCTATGAACAGTGTTCTTCAAACATTATATTGCAAGAAAAAAAAATAATTTACCAACAAACATAAATCTTAAAAAACAAAACAAAACCAAACACGTATAACCAAGTGGAAGGTATGGAGCTCTACTGTCTCCACTGTAATACTAGCAAGTAGTAGTAAACCATTTTTCTTAGATTTCCAAAGACAGCAGCAGAAAAAACCCTCCAGATTTTTGCAGGGAGATAAAAGCAATACTTCGCAAATCTAATGTTTATATTTTTTTTTCTATGATTTATCAGTTTATAAAAAGACACAGCACAAATGGAACTTGGGTGTATTCTTTGAAAATGGAAATTTAAGAACTTGGAAGAAATCCCTTCCTGTCCTTAAAACACCTGTCCATGAGAGCCAATTACCCAGCAGATACAGGAAAAATACAAAGTTACTAATAGCCTGTCATTTATATTGAATTTTTTGCCAGCACACAAATGCCAGTGCACTGTATCAGCAACACTGCTCTTACAAAAGCACAGCTCACTAGCAATAACTTAAGGGTTTGGGTTTTTTTAAAATGACTTTTTGCCAGAACCTCTAGCTATATTAGTCAGAGACCATACTTTTTCAATTAGGAGGCAAATAACAACCTCCACTTGCTGTCAGGACATTTGTTTTCTGACATGGAATGATTTCCAGTCCTCCAATAAGGAAACCAAGTTTTATCATAAGGTTTCAGGAAGAAACTGTAGGTTTGTCATACATTTAACCTGTGGGAATTACTTGGTTCTCAAAATAAAAAGCTACCCAGGCTTCAACTGATTTTGTAGACTATGGTAACACATGTTGAATTCCTAAAAAAGTAGCAATAATAACTTCACTTGTTCTGAAAAAATAAAGTTATTTATCCTTTCTGAAAATAGCAACTGATCTAACTTTAACAAGAGCTTTCACAGAAAATTCTTTCAAGCTACTTCAAACTCTGAGCTCTACGTACTTGATGCTTGTTTCTTTTAACAGTTTGGTATTGTGGTTGGTTTTTTTTTTAGTTTTGTTGAATATTGCTAGCAAACAGGAAGTTGAGAGCTAGACTACACCACGTAGAAGAGGCAGCAAAAACATTTAATAGAGATTTATTAAGGACAATAATGAAGACTGAAGAGAAAAAAAGGAGAGGGAAAAAACCCACAACGCTGAAGCTTTAAGTGCTAAGGAATCAGTTCTTTTTCCCCTCCTTTTTCCTGCAGCAAATCAAGAATCAACACACACAAAATCACAGGCTTGAAAGTGAAACAGAATAAAACACACCGGCTTCGTGGCATGAAGTTTTATGCACTATCCACTCCAATACATGCTAGTTTACTAGAAACTAAACATCTGTGATGCATATTATCTTTAATATTTTCTTTCTTTTTAAAAGTTAAGTCATCCCACTTCAATGCAGAACTCATTAAATAGTTTTAAACAGTTGCCTGTTACCTAACAAAGAAAAGTCTAGCCTTCTAATTGAATGCACTGGACCAACTATATACTAATCTAACAAATCATATAACCAATGCGTAAGAAAAATGCATAGTAAAAAAGGTGAAAACCAAGATGGTTTTGGGGTCCGTACTGGTGTCCCTCAAGGGTCCCTACTGGGACCAGTACTGTTTAATACCTTCATCAATGACATAGTGGGATCGAGTGTGCCCTCAGCAAGTTTGCAGATGACACCATGCTGAGCAGTGCAGTTGACACGCCAGAAGGACAGGACGTCATCCAAAGAGACCTGGACAAGCTGGAGAGGTAGGCCTGTGAGAACCTCATGAGGTTCAACAAGGCCAAGTGCAAGGTCCTGCACCTGGGTCAGGGCAACCCGGTATCAATACAGGCTGGGGGACGAAGTGATTGAGAGCTGCCCTGCGGAGAAGGACTTGGGGGTACTGGTGGACTAAAAGCTGGACATGAGTCAGCAATGTGTGCTTGCAGCTGAGAAGGCCAACTGCATCCTGGGTTGCATCAAAAGCAGCGTGGCCAGCAGGTCGAGGGAGGGGATTCTGTCCCTCTTCTCCGCTCTGGTGAGAGCCCACCTGGAGTTCTGCGTCCAGCTCTGGAGCCCTCAACGCAGGAAAGACATGGACCTGTTGGAGCGGGTCCAGAGGAGGGCCACAAAAATGGTCAGAGGGCTGGAGCCTCTCCTTTCCTATGCCTATGAGGCAAGGCCTGTTGTGACAGGACAAGGGGTAATGGTTTTAAACTAAAGGAGGTTAGATTTAGACTGGATATAAGGAAGAAAATAGTTTATAATGAGGGTGGTGAAACACTGGCACAGGTTGCCCAGAGAGGTTGTGGAGGCCCCATCCCTGGAAACGTTCAAGGTCAGGTTGGTCGGGGCTCTGAGCAACCTGATCCAGTTGAAGATATCCCGGCTCACTGCTGGGGGGCTGGGCTAAATGACCTCTAAAGGTCCCTTCCAACCTAAACCATTCTATGATTCTATGGTTTTACGAAGAAACACCAGTCACATAATGATGCATATAAAGATAATACAAAGCTTGATCGTTATTACAGCTCATACAAATTTATAAGTAACAGAAGTTTTTCTTCGACACTTATCAGAAACGTGACAAAAAGAAATCAAACCAGATCGTTTGTCTTAGCCTCCAAAACAGAGACTTTCTGCGTTTGAGAGTTTCTTATTATTTTAGCACACGATATGTACAGTTGTGTCATCATCTTCCCCCTCATGTGTCTCTCAACTCAAACAAATTGGTTCAAGTTCTACACAGTACAGCGATACAAACTCCGTTATCCCTAAAGTCATACCAGACAATAAAATGCATGCAGAAGCCTGATGTATTCCTGAGGAAAATAAAACACACAGACCTGGATTCTGTCAGCCCTGAGTCTCTGCCAGTGAGACTGTCAAAAAGTATTTTTATTATTGTTTTATGAACATTGCCTTAACAATCTATTATATACTGCTACTACTTTTTCAGAGGGATCACAGTTGGCAGGAGATCCAACTTGTTTTTTCACGCCCCAAAGCATGACAGCAACACTGACATTGACTTTGAAAATAAAGTCAAGTCATCAGTTCTCAGATACAAAAGATGTGTTTGGCGAATGCAGCCCACCATACATCAATTTGCCTAGATAGGACCTCTACACTATCTTGTCCACTGCTCCGTAGTATTACTTCAGGCCAATACATTGTTCTACTTTGCTCTAAGCAGCACAGTTCTTTAACATTTTCAACTTTTAATGATATTACCAGCAGAAAAAGAAATATATTTATTATGCTAGCCCAGTATACAAGGTTCTTCACTCCTCATATAAAACAGCTTTTCTGATCAGCTACAGACCTTTTAAAATTCTATGAAAACACAATTATCAAGTCATATTTGTATGCATTTCTGAACTACATCTTCAAGAAGCTGCGCCTAAACCTCTTCAGAGAGTCTTTCACTCTGTGGGTGTTAAGAGCTTGAGACAAGACAAAAACCATGTTATTAGTATAAGTAAATTATTTCCTAGAACTTAAACAGTATTCCAGTTGTGCAGATTTTGATGAATACAATGGCAAATTTCTGTGCTGAACTAAGTGAAACAATCCAGTAGCAGAAGCTTCTTGTGGACAAATGTAATTGACTGGCCTTCATTAATACCACATAAGCAAGCAGGCAGGAATGCATACACAAATGCATACCCTTCGAGTTTAAAATATTGACTTCTTCCCACTTATTGCAGTCTTGTGATCATTAGACACAGTAGATCAAGACTGAGCCTTACTCATGACTAGCTCTGAACTTCTCATTGCCTTCTCATATGCAGAGAAGTTCCTCATAATGTTAGGACCTCCTTCTCCTTGTCTATTGCCTCCAACATACAAGTCATTAGCATTTGTCACACTGCAGCATATGAGGGCTCTTGTCACCGATGAGGATCTCCCTGCACTACCAGAGCAAAACAACAGATTCCATCCTAGAAAACTTAAAGTATAATTGTACAATAGGACAGATACAGACATGAGAATGCACACTAATCATCCCACATTATTACATCTTATCTTGCTACCTCAGCAGTTTTGACAACTGCAATTTACTGTTTAGCATACTGCATCATTACATTGCATTTCCTTATTCCACTTTCTTACACCTTTGTAAGGCATGTTACTACCAGTTTACTGTCAGTTAACCCATCACAAGCATTTTCTGCTATTTTAATAGAGAGGTTCTAGGGAAGGCAATTTTTTATTCCGGCTTCTCCAAAAGCTTTCAAAAGAATGAATTGCATTGCTGCTATTATGCCCACCATTGCTACCTAAATTGTCGCTCTGAACATGCATGCAAAATGACCAGGTAAGAATGATGCTCTACTTCTCTTCACTCAGACCAATAATATTCAGAACAAGAGGAAGACGTACAACCTACATGCAAAGAGCTACTCTTACTGAAGGTTACAAAAGAACTTTGACCTGGGTTCTGTAATCATTAAAGATACATCCTCTGCAAATATATTTGGTCCAGGCATTGGAAGATTTGGTAGAATCAAGAGCAGCAGCTGAATAAAGGGAGAGCAAATTTATTACACATGTAGATAAACCACATGGACTGCTACAGTTTTAAACAGAGGGATTAACGCGCTTACGAAACACCCTCAATACAAAACAAAAAAAAAACAAACTTCAATATTCTGTAGTAAAACATCACTGTATTTATTTCATGGTGAAAACCACAAAGTAGCATTCCAGTAGACAAAGAAGAGTTAGTTACACAGAACTCTTAAAAGAAGCACACAGATTACGTTCATAAGCACGCACATGCCATACAGATAAGTTCAGATTCTTTTTGCCTGCTAAAGTCCACTCGAGCCTTAGCAGTCCCTGAAGTTCCTGCTAGCAAGGGAACAGAAGGCACCAGTTCTGTCATTCACATGCAGTCTAGATCAATGATTGCTCCTGTAATAGCAGAGAAGGGCATACCAGTACGTCCCCAGTGCTCCAGCCATAGTCTTCTCAAACAGGTGGCTAGAATAATTACAGCATAAAATTGTACAGCTGGCATTTTGAAAAACTTCATTATGCTGTAGGTAACTGCTCTATGAATAACTGTGCTGCAAACAGAAGTACACAGGTCAGCTTTATAGAGATCACCCTCTAATCCCAAAATCCGCACTAAGCTATTACATGGCTCTTTCATGGTTGAAACTACGAGTATCTGCTCTACGTGTCTCAGGGACAGGAACATGCATATGTGAGTAGTGCCGGAGAAAGGACAGGAAGGGGTTGATGTGAACATCAGCACATGATGGGAGATGGGACGCAACACTGCCACCGCCATATAGCAGGTCTCCAAAGCACGCCCCTCCCTTCTGTCACACAGCCCCACTGTGGATTTCTGTGTGCTGGCACTTGACCCCTAAGAAAAAGGGGAAGTCTTGCCCTTACACAGTGGATGACGTCTATGCCTCAAAATTGTGCAAATGGGCTTTCAAAATAGTCCTCGAGTTTTCACTTGATCCAATCCTGAGTAAAGGCACCTTGTTACTAAAGTGTATGCAAAGGCAGCACAGGGAAGAGAAATCCACTGCTCACCTGGAAGCAATTCTAGCAACCAGGTCCTGAGAAGAGCACTTCTGAGGACCAGCCTCTCTTTTTAATGAGGCACCAGGTAAGCAAATACAATCAACACCAGTAGGAACCAAAGAGTGAGTCAGACAAGCCATGTTACATATGTGTCACTATCACATCTTAAGTCCAAGGTAAATCCCTGCTGGCTTCCTCAGGCAAGCCAAAATAGATCAAAGGGACCTAAAACTGTTCCAAATATTTACTGCAGAAGATTAGGTCTCATCAGTAATATAGACCCTAATGCTGTTCCAACTAAGACTACGCTCAGAACTAAAACGTACTTTGACAGGTAGTGAAGTAAAGCATTTCAGGAGTGTCTGTACCACAGTGGCTGCATGGTGGACTCGCCTTTAGAAAACCATCTATCTATGTGGGAAAAACAAGGCTTCCACAACTTCCCAGGACAGCAGGGAGGCCGAGGGCAGAACTACAGCACCGGATGAACTGATATGGCAGGACAGCAACTGATGTTCAGTTTTTAGTACAATTCTATCTACTGACACATGATGCTGATGATTTCCAAGAGAAACGAACACAAACCTTTCATCACTGCAGGCCCCAACTCCCACCGACGGGAAAAAAGCAAAGTGCATAATTTCCAAACTTAAAACATCCCAATACCAAAACCAGTTTCACCATGTTGCTTTCATCTAGACCTTATATTAACTAAAAGAAGTAGTAAGTCTCAGAAAAAAGAAATTATGACAGAAAAAAAAATGTTGCTGTATCCTCAAAGTTGGGGGGTGGGGGTGAGAATCACTCTGTTCACAATGTCCTATTTGCAGTGGAACAAACAAAGTTTGTAGTGAGTTTGTTTTAATACAGGAAAAAATATCTATTTTTTAATAGGTTTTATTCTTTCAAATTAGAAAATAATGGCCAATAAGAAGCTAATAGGTAGCTCCAAAGCTCAGATTTCTATTTAGGCTCATCTTCTAATGCATATGAAAATTAAAGGAAAATATTTTTATATTTTCATTTCTAAGAAGCTATATTAACATCACATTGGGCACTTCCTAAAGCACTTTAAAAGACTCCTCTGAAGAAGAGTGATTAGGGACTGACTTAGTGAATTAATGAGGTTACTCTGTGTTACTCCTTAGTGAAAGACCAACTTCAGTGAGTTAATGAGGTTACTCTGCAACCAACGCTACAGCTCTCACTACTTCTAAGTCTCCCAGTTCTGAATGTCCACCCAACTTCATTCCTGTGCTTTCAGGATAAGCACTTCTGCTACTTATTATCTTGCGAGTCTTCCACCCACCATGTTTCAAAGATCTTACTGGAAGGCAGGTTTGTAAATAACAGTTTTTAAAAGGTCAGAAATAAGCAGTATTCAGTATCAATATTTACCCTTTATATTCTAATCCATTAAGATTAGGGTAGTAGAGCATTCTCTGTTCCCTATACTGACATCAGGAAAAGAACTAAACCACATAAAAAAGTGCTGACCCCATATAACTTCTGTTAAAAAAAAAAATCATGCTTTCAATGTTAAAATGAGTTTATTAGATTGTAAAGACCATGATACAAATTCTTTAATATTACATTCTTCCTCTGCAGAAAATTTAATTGATCTAAAAACATTCAAGAAAGGCCAGGAAAATTGATCAATAATTATATTACTACAGCATTCACAACATTATAATAAGCATAACTCCATATGCTGACACACTTCTGAATCTTTCCTTCTCCCCTCCCCATCCCCCCTTGAAGAACAGCAGTATCCATAGGGATGCAAAATTCTTAAACATCTACAGCAGTAAGCTCCTGCCAGTGCTAAGCCCTTAAACTCAAATGAAGTGACTCAGCTGATTTTACAGCTGGCCAGTGTAAAAAGATACCAAGGAAGTAAAAATAGGCACTGTAAACTCATTTCTGTAATTACATTCCATATCATAAATGCACTTAGAAGCCTTAGCTAAAACAGCAACAATAATGGTAGCTTAAAGACTACTGTCGTGTTAAAACCCAAAATAAGGAAAAAAGACAACCCCACTTCATCCCCAAAATGGTTAACACAACTACTGCTAGCACTAGGGTGTGTTACCCAATTCCAGCCTAACCACTGGATTCAGTGGATGCAGAGCCCCTGGCATGTGACAAAGCCTTTGGCTTCAGGGGCTTGGTCCAGCACATGTGACTTGGGGCAGAAAACCAAGCTCAGCTGCCTGCCAGCACTTGTGCTGGATCTGTAATGCATACCATCTGCTGAGACCAGTCAAAGTGGGAAAATAAGGAATTGTATTTACCAACACTATTGAAGAATCATCTAATATACAACCATTTTAAATAACTGAAAATTAAAATACTGAATTTAAACCTCATTAGTAACCGTTTTTGAGGAAAAGTATACCAGTCAAATATTTACAATGTGTCACACAACTTTAAAGTTTCAAAGAACACACATCCTGCACAACTGATTTGTTCTTAAAGCAATAGTAATTCCAACTTATTTTTGATTCGTAATTGTTTTTCCTTCCTGTAGTTCTTTCTGTGGAAGGAAATCTCAGACCTCAGACTTTTCCTCATTGTTTCTTTTGCTGAAATAACATTTTGTTTCCACATATGGACCAAAAACAGCAGCAGAGCAATCATGATCATCCACAGGAGAACTGCCTGCACACCTCCGTTGCCTGCACGTATTCTTCCAGGCCCATTTCCAAAACACACTGTACACTGCTTTCTTACAATGCTGTTACAGAACAAATAAAGGCCAGAAAACGTCCACTTATGTATAAGGCTTTAAAGATACCATGCTATATTTTAAAGGTACAAGGAAGAAGCAACTAAAAATTAACTGCTAATTTAGGAACTTTTACCACAATTATAAAATATTAAAAACTTTTACAACTCTGAACCTCTACTCTTAACGGCAATCACAGCTCAGGCCAATAAAAAAAAAGCTAGAGAATTAACAACTCCATGCTGTATCTATTCCAACAGAAACTCTGCATTATTAGAAATTAAAAGAAATTAATTTAGAATTCAAATTTGACATTTAGAAACACTTTCAAGCTTCCTTTTAGCAAAACAAAGACCGAGAGCTGAACCCTCTTCTGAGAGATCACTATTAGGAGGGAACACATCATCTAAGTACTCAAATACACATTCAATAAGTATTAGTTGTGTAAAACCAAACAAAAGAAAAAATACACACGAAGAAACAGCTTCTGCAGGATAGGCAATTTCTAAATTTCTAAATAAATTACTGTTAGCTTTGCTCTTGAATTTACAAAGGATATGTTGGGCTGCCTTTTGCATTTGTCATTATCTTATAAAAGATAGGCCATGCCTCAGGGTAGCATACATTCCACATGTTTGTTCTCCTATCTCCAGCATTTTGTAAATATTTTGCAGAAACTTGGTCCACAATAGCTGAATAAATTAAAGAACTTGCAACTACAGATATTTCTGCCATGATTTCCACTAGTAGCAACCTCGATTGTGCAAACAGATAATGGTTTGAGTACACATTACATTTGCTAACATTTCAAAATGAAATGAGCAATTAAAACAAAAAGTATGATTTTGTAACTGTGCCTAAATATGCACATCTCCCCACTGGTTTCTGCTGGATTTCCAGGTGCTCAACAAGAGAACCGACCTAAACAAGAAAACTTCCATTTCCCCATTACCAATCTAGTGACCATCGACACTGCCTATGCCTTCTACAGAGCGTCTTCGTAAGAGGCCAATATCTAAAGTAATTTGACTAGTAAAGTCATTCAGAAAAGGAAGCCCACTATTTGAAATTCCTGTAATACCTATTTTATTGGTCTGATCCAGTCTATTAGGTGATGGACTCCTTTCGAAAGGTCATTAACTCGCTGCCTTAAAATTCTGCACCCATCTTTTGTGTGGTACTTGCAGGAATCACTTCCATTTTATCTCACACACAAAGCCTGAAACAAAGCAAAGGATACTTGACAATACTACTGATACTTTAATGGAAAAAATGACAGACTAGTAAATAGTGGCAAAGACAGCGTGGTGAGTTACACAGAATTGTCTGGACTACTCAGAGGCATGGGCTCATTTAAACAAAATGTGTTTTAACACACACAAATGCCAAGTTACAAATCATAGTCTAGGTAATACATCAAGCCACGCCTAAGAAGCGAGCAATCATATCCTGGAAAGCAACTCTGAAGATAAACAACTAAAACCACACTTCCTGTACAATGTTTTGGAAACATCTAACTAAATCTGGGATGTATAACTGGTAACAGTTAAATGTACTACTATAAACAGCATGGATGAAGCCAACACTGGAAAATATTTCCAAAAAACTTAGAAATTGAAGAATTGGAGAGGGGGTGGAAGACCAGGAGCTGACAAAATACTTGTGTGCAAGTACACTCACAGTAACAACAGTATTGGCTTTTAATTCAGTCGGAAAAGGTGCACTGACTGCCCACCACAGAATGTAGAACTCTGGCCAATTCTAACAGAAAAGGACAAGCAAATTTCAAAAAAGGCAACTAGGCAGCAGATTATATAGCAAAACAGGGACTACAATTAGGTAGGATGCCCTATTGGAAGCACTAACTACACATTATGCTTTTATCAAACAAGATGCTCAATTCAGTAATAACCAGGTAAAATATAGGGGCCTATGACAAAAGAGAGGATGTCAATTTAGATTACCTAATCTTTCCTTCCGGCCTTTGCAATCATTAAGATTCTCAAAATGACTAGACAAGGCTAATCAATCTCCATAATACCCGTGACAATGAGGCCATAATTCCCATTTCACAAAGAGCTACCAGAAAAACATTAGCATGTTAAAACTCTTAAGCATTGCAAAAAACCGAACCAGCCAACAAACAACCTTAAAAATCAGAATATTTCTAAACATTATGCTGTAAAAAGATAGCTCCCTGAAAAATACAGCACACCTCCCTACTTCCTTCTCAGAAAAGCACTCTACAAGATGCTTAAGATCCCACTATATTGGAGACCACAGAGTGAATGACTCCAGTGCTGGCATTTCACTGCTGCCACACCCTCTGCCTTCATTAAAAGGCAAAAAAAGTTAGTAGAAATCACATGAGTCTTGCCATAGTAAAGCTTATAAAATTTCGTTTATTGAGATGTCTGCATTAGTCCAAACCAATAATTCACTAAAGAACATACGCTTTGCATGGTTTAAAATAATGAAAACCGTAGTCTATTGTTGACAGCAATACTTACCCTCATTTACTCATGGTTGCACTCCAGCACAAAACTGTAATAATGGCCTGACTTTTTCTTCCCTTGAAATAACAGAACGAGCAAATCTGTAGGACACACAACATGAAACCACCGTGGTACAGATAGGGCTGCCCTCTCAGCTTGTTAGTTTTATCACAACACACACACACAGCCAAAGGGGAAGATATGCTTTCTCTTTCTCAGCCTTAATAAGGCTTATTTCATCTATTCAGTGTAGAAAAGATTTTACTCGGGTTTTACCTTACTTGTTACGCTACTGCCTTGTTCTACAAGTTTTCTTTGCAATTAAGGAAAATAATTAAATAAAATCTTCCTTACTAAATATTTTTACTCTGGCAGATAGGGAAAGAAAATAGCAACACAAAGCCCAGATCTGAGGAGTTCTCATTTTATTTCACCAAAAATAAAGTAAAAAATCAGACAGGGCAGAAAAGATAAACTGAAACACCTATGTGGAAAAGGGCTACTTCAGTAACATGAGATTGTAACTAACAGCCTCCACACTGTCTTTGAAATTACCTGTAACAATTTAAACACTAAAAATATCATTTCAATTATGTTTATATCAAAGGCATACTTAAAATTCCTGTTAAAGTTGACTTAAGAGCACACAGTTTAACTACAATTTGGGACTAACACTTTCATGAGTTTAAACTATTTTACTCCAATTCAACTACTTAACAGAACCATTTCTATTCACTCATTAAGTTTCTGCAGTTCAAGCTACTGGCTTTTGCTGCTGGTAAAATGTTAGCCATTCTTCATGCTAAGTGACTAACACCGTCTGTGACTCATTATCACCAGAAGATGAATATGCTGCTGATTTTTGTAATGCTAAGATATGAGTAACACTAAAAATAATTTAATCAGATGTAATATGTAAATCTGGGGAGAAGTAAAGAAACGTCAATTATTTGGCACCACTACCTGTTATTGGCTGCACACCTCGCAATCTGTTGTGATACTGTTAGATGTCTGCCAGAACACTAGGAAATACACCACCACACGTTTGTGCCTACTTTTGTTTTTCTGATTTGATCTGAAACACTAGTTTCAATATCCGTTACTTCTGTACAGAAACAAATTATTAGTTTTAGAATATACCATTACCTTGAGAATATGCTTGCAAAGCAACCCTATTAGTTTACTACAATAATGAAGTACAAGATTTTGAATCCATCATTTCAATTCTCCCCCCCCACACACCTCCCCCAAGTTTGTGATCTTCCTTTGCTAAGTGAGGCTGTGTATGGCCCTTAACCCCTTCAGAAATCAGTCTGGAAACAGCGTTGTGCTTTTAGGGAAAATGCATAGCATTCCTGTCAATGTTTGTCATGTGTGTCTGTTTCATAGCTTTGCCAGTCCTCACCACACGCAGCTGTTAATCACCAGGTGTACTTCACTAAAATGATGAGCTTTTTCTTAGCTTATGTAATAAGAGCAAATCATTTCTTATGTAAGAGTGGACTAATACTTAAAGTCGCTCTAACTGATCCCTGAAAAACATCACATTTCGTACTCCAAGAAATTGACTATTTCAAGATTCCACCTTCCATCTTCCAGTTGTCGAATTCCACAGATGAAAACTTTTCTTAGTCAACATAATTAATAGCAATAAACAATTCCAAGATCTTGAAAAACATCTGCACAGCATACAAAAATTTGGGAACGCTCTTCTTGCTTAACAGAAGAAAAAAAATGTTGTGAAGTCCAGAGGCTGGCTTTCTTACCAGCAGAAAAATATGTCCACGTTATAAATCAGGCATACACCAAAAACATTTTCAAAATTAGTTCCTGAAAAATGTGTTTGGCAACCCTTCTGTCACACAGTAAATGTCCTATTTAGTCAAGCAATAATTCCTTTAAAAACATAGCTGAAAAGCAACTTTAAAATATTATCAAGGATTACCTTAGTTACACTCTCTCAGCACATGACAGATTTGGCTACTTGAACTGTCATTGGGAAAGATTTTTAAAACACTTTTCCAGGCATCATCTATTTCTTAAAGAGCATTTCAAAACAAATAAATTTACCTTGAAACGCAGGCTGTGATACCACAGACAGCCGAGACAGTCCACTGAAGTTCTCCACTCAAGACTGTATACCTTTCTCTGCTTCTCCCATACTTCCAGTTACACAGTTCCACCTCCAGTGCTCATCGGACACCTCTATGATCTGCTCTAATTCACTGTAACAGCAGAAAACTAGCCACCTTCTTCAGTGGGTTTAAAGAGCAGCTTACTTTTTTAGTGAATTAGAGGAGTCCAACAAGCCCCGACACTGGCATGAAGCAAGAGTATTGCTGGGAGGAATAAAAATGGTGAGCGAAATGAGAAGTAGCAGCTCTCCCTTTTGAAGGCAATGAGCTACTATGTCAGCTCACCAAATACCGGGGAACCATATCTTCAGTGTATTCACAGTGTCAATTAAAAGAAGCAAGTCTTAACTTTATCGCAAAATCACTTGAAGAGGCACGGAACCGTGATAACTTTTTCCCCAATTTACACCTTATTCTCCTCTGTCTCTGAGGGAAGCTTACAACAGCAAGAGATCAACAACATAGAAGACCAGTAAAATTAAATTATACCAAGGCGCAAAACAAAAATTGAAGTGCCAAATGGTATTTTAAATGTTTCTTCCTTCAGCTGTAAAAACTAATTTTAAAACCACAACACTGCAATAATAGAGCCTTCATTATCTATACTTTAAGAAAAAAAAACCACACTTGGACTATTTAATTTGTTTACATTGAGATAAAAGTCTGTTCTAAATAAAATGCATAAAACCCACAACTGGTTTATATTTTAAAAGTTGACATTTCATTCCTGATCCTCAAATACCCAGAAGATATCCTTACAAATGCTGATGCCCAAACTTCTACTTCTGTTCTATACTGAATATACTAAAGCAGGAATTTCACTAGATTTGTCAGAAATATTCTTTAACTATCAAATTCTTTCCTACAGCAGCAAATTAACAAGCCAGTAAATCAGCTTTTCTGAGGCTGAGAACATAGTGCTCCACCAGTATCAGTGCCACGAGGGACAGACAGGAAAGTTGAACGCATCTCCCTGCAGTAAATCTCTTTCAAGCCAAAATTTTGCCTGCAAGCTCATCAAGGCTGAGATTAGGCAATTTCAAATTCTAAAGCAGTGTACAAAACTGTGCTCACTGTTACATGACTACTACAAACCCAAATTTGAGAGATGTATGAATTTTACACTTCCTATAATAAAAGCAGTTGTGAAAGATGAACAGCTTTTAAGAGATAAGCCCAAAAACTATTCTCTTCTTCAAGGCTACAAAACTAAACACTGTAACAAACAGCTACCTTCTTAAATGCTTCTAAACCCACACTCCTAAGCAGCAGGATGTATTTAGAAAGACACTAGCCATGCTCTGAGACGCAAAAGAAAGGAAAGTGAGAGTAATGAAAAAAAGACGGAAAAGAGGAGAGATGCAAGAGCATCAGAAAAAGAACTGGGGAAACAAACCCATAAAAAAAAAACCCAAACCACCAAAAAAATGTAAGCCATGTCAGATTTAAAAGTTGTGATTGTTTACACTTTGGCAACCTCCTGTCCATACTACTGGCAAGCCCTCACAGGAAGTAGCGTAACCCATGCACAGCCACACTGCTAAGTAACACAAGTGGTTACATCAGCATTTTGTGCCCTCAGAAATATAAGGAGTGGGGGCAGCGACCGTGCTACATGAAATGTACAGATGCAGCTGGGGAGGTGGGCAGCATGAACAGCAACATTCCTCAGAGAAGGGGCAAAAGACTTGTGTGAACAGTGGTTAATATTTATTATTTCTGTTTGGATTCACAGAGCTCAGAAAAAGCTACTATATCTCTTGAGAAAAGTGTTGCGAGAGTATGGATGCTTAAATACATCTAGGTGATCATTATAGTTTCAATGCAAAAAAAAAGTTTTTCTCTACCATTAAAAACAAAACAAAAAAACCCCAACACTTCCACATTGCAACTCCGAACACATTTCTTCAAATTAAACAATCAGATCATGTGTCAGAACGGGCACTGCAGATCCCTCACAGGACGCGACCTTTTTAATCAGACAACAGTACTTCACACAACATTAACAGAAACATTTCGTTCCAGTGATCTACACTCAAGTTCAGTCTGTAAAAACACTTTTGAGGCTGAAAGTTTCTAGGAATGTTAAATGTTATAACCAGCTACTGAGAGAGGAAAATAACGTACCATAAACGAAAGCCAAAACTACTTACGTTTCAAAACAGCGATCCACGTTGTCTGACATCAGAAGTAGCATGCATAGCTGTTCCAGTGCTATTAGCTGCATATCCCTTTCATCTCCCTGCCCCATCTGCAGCCATTCCAGCAATGTGTCTGGGTCCACATCTGCCATGTTGGTTTTTTTTAAAAAAAAAAAGCCACCTCTGCTTAAATTAAAAAGTACCAAAAAAATCCTGTAATTGTTCAAGCCACACTAACTTGAGCACAATTAATGTCTCTTCTTCAGCCAGCCCCAGGCTTTTGCAGTTTTCACCTGGAAAGAAAAAGGGAAATAAGATAATCATCATCACAATCTTGGCTTTAAACGTTTTGGATCTGCTCATCTCTGAAGTGTATAGCATACTTTTGGGCTGACATTAAGAAAACTTCCACATATTTGACCAGCAATTTTTTTTTTTTTCAAGCTTTATACATGAGTAAACAGTAATGAGCTTGTTCTGTTTCATTGGAAATAAATCTGTAGTTCCAGCTGGCAATCAAGCAAGACTTACAGCCTACTCTTATTAACAGGGTAACTCAAAATTAAAACTTAAGTAGCAAAACTGTGCTTAACCCTTGTGTATGTTCTCAAAGCTAATATAAACACAAATGGTGCTGTCTTACCTATCCCCTTTCCTTTCACATCACTTTATAATAAAGCGTCCAACTTTCTGAAAGATAGGTTACCTCCTCACTGAAGTATTCAAATATAGAAAAACATCAAATGTCACATTTTAAGTACAAACCCACAAAACAAAAAAATTGAGATGTACAACTAAAGGACTTGGAGAATCTTTGCAGAAGTTTTATTAATCCTTCATCTTTTAAAACAGCATCCAAACATAAGGAAAATAAGCTTTTTAAGTCAAAGGATAAAAAAGACAATTTAAGAATCACTTCCATTTTCAAGAGTTAAGGGTTTGTTGTTTTGGGTTTTTTTTTTTTAAGAAAAAAATGTATCTAATTCATAGCTTTTTAAAAAAATGCAGTGAATAATTCAAATAATTCATGTACATATAAGGAAAACAACATTATTTGTTGGCCCAACGCCATGGTCGTACATGCAAGCTGAAGACCAAAAAAGTCCCTTTAAAACATTATGAGATACTTTTGACCTACGCGCTTGCTTTTTACTTTGTGTTTTACTAACAAATAATCAAATTCACCTCCCATGCCTAAGAACACAGCAGACATGACTATTTTCGTATAAAAACTAAACCAACAGTTACAAACCAATCTCTCCAAATTGAGCATACATGAAAAAAAAATTGACTATTTTTTAAATATAGCTTATAAAAAAAGAATTAGTTTACCAAAGTCTCATATAAATATGAAAAGCTAGACAGCGTCCCCACAAATTGGAGGGGGGGGGGGCAGGGAGGAGAAAGAAGCTCCATCTGGACAAAGTCTGCCTGCTTGTTTACTTGCTGCTAATGAGTTAATAGTTAAAAAATAACTCCACCAAGGGCACATCTACAAAAGGGAATCAGAAATTGATATTGCGTGGAGACATGTACACTGAATCAGCAGCGCTGTTTCACAATAGCTTTGAACTCAAAGATGTGACAACACAAAGTAGGACAGATAGGATTTTTTTTTTTATATTTAGGACCATAACGACATTGCAGGTCACTCAGTTGCTGCCTGCCACTTACACATTTTTGTTACTGCTGTAGTCTTGCCGTAAGAGGCAACTCAAATGTTACTAAATCCACGCTCGGCACTTTAAACAATGCCTCTGATCCTCCAAGCTGTTTACAGACTGTATTTCCTGTTCCAAGACTAAATAAAACCACTTTCTGCCAGTACAAGTGGGATCGTATTGTAAGCACTGTAGGTCTCCTTAACGCGACTGAATGATTAACTTCAGCTGGGGGCGGGAGGAGAGGGGGGAAGGCAAGGGGGAAGGCAACAGAAGCAAGAAAATTAAGAGAGCGAGTGGCAGCGGGGGAAGTTCGCTACAGGCACCTGCCGTCCTCCCACCCGAGGCGGGCTCTAGCCGGACGGAAGCGGGCCGCCGAGCGGGGCGGGAGGCCTCTCTCCTCCCGGGAGGGCCGCACCGCAGACGGGGCCCGCCCGCCGCCCGCCGCGCCCCCGCCGCCGCCCGGGCCTGCCCACACCGGCACCCCCGGCGGGCCCCCGGCGGGGGTGCGGGCCCCCTCCCCACGCCCGCCCTCCCGGGGACGGGGGGCCCCCGCCCCGCCGCCCCCGCGCACGTCGGGCCGCCCGTGAGGGGCTCCCCGGCAGCGCCGCCCCGCTCGGCCCCGCCGCCCCCGCACCGAGGTCCGCCGGCACCCGCCGCCCGCCCCGCCGCGGGGCCCCGGCCCGCAGCCGGGCCTCCCGCCCGCCCCCTCCGGGCCCGCCGGCACCGACCCGCCAGGCCCGGGCAGCGCCGCTCGAGTTCCCGGCCGGCCGCAGGCCTGGCAGGGTGACCCGGCCTGGCCGCTCAGGAAAGGCGCCGGCTCCCTCAGCGCCTGCAGAGGCGGCCCCGCCGCCCTCCCCGCCCCGCCGCTCACCTCGGCCTGCCGGAGCCGACCCCCTCCTCAGCGCCGCGGGGGGACAGGGGAGGAGGCGAGGCGGCGGCCCGGGCCCGGCGGCGGGCGGCAGGCAGCGGCGTCCATGGCGCTCGGCCCGGCGGGCGATCGGGCGGGGAGGGGGAGGGAGGGAGGCGAGCCGCGCCGCCGCGGGGGGAGGAGCCGGAGCCGGAGCCGGCGCCGGCCGAGCGGCCGCTGGGGGCGCTGCTGAGGGGCGCCGCCGCCGCCCGCCGCCGGGAGGGTCCCCCTGGCACGGCGCGGCGCGGCACGGCACGGCGCGGCGGGCCGGCCCAGCTCCCCACCGCCGAGGGAGGCCGGGCGCCCGCGGCCCCGCTCCCACGGCCGGTGCTCGGCCCGGAGGGCCCGGCCGGGGCCGGGGCCGGGGCGGCGGCGGCGGCGGGCCCGGGGCTCCCTCCGGCGCGGGGAGCCGCGCCGGGGCCGGGCAGGCCCCGCCTGTCCGCCCGGCCCAGCCGTGGGGTCCCTTCCCCGGCTGCGTGGGGACTTTGGGTTTTGTTTTCCTTTAAATGATTACAGGCCACTTTATTTCCTGCCATGTTCTGGTTGTCTGCTGCAATACAGCGGTCTTTATATTTACAGAAGGGGGGCTTACCCCTTGCAGGGCCCGCTCCTGAAAGCGCTCGGGTCCACCTCCCGCACCTCCAGCAAAGGCGCGATGGTGAACACGCTTAAACGTCGCCGTAACGGGTCTGCCAGAGCAGAGGTTTCAACTTGCCCTCATCCTGCAGTGAATCTGAGACGCTGCGGCGGAACCGCGTAGCCTGAGACAGGCTTTGCAGCGGAGTAACCCCCTGCCAGGCGTGCTGCAAAATGCTGGGTGGTCGCCTTGCACGTGATCAAAAAAGAAGCGAAGCGAACCGCTCTAAATTTAAAATGAAGGGCTAAGAGGACTTCAGAGCCAGCTGCCATAAATTGAAAATGAAGGACTAAAAGTGAAGGATCTTCAAAATAATTTCCTTCTCTGTAGGACGACAGGCGTGTTTCTAAGGAATTTAAGCCTATTAATATAAGTACGGTAAATAAGATTATTGTACATTTGAATGTCACTCCTACCTACCTCATAGACATTTCCTGTAATTAGGAGGCTAAAACTACGCACCGAACAAAAAGGCAATAGCAGCAATGCTCAGTTAAAACTTGCCGAATGCAGAAGTTTTTATTGTTTGGTGTTGTAATGACGCCTCTAGAAAGTGTTACCTTTATTGCTGTAGGTTTTTTTTTTCAGAATACAAGAACAGTAGTTCCTTTGTCTCTATTTCTGATTTCTAAGGCAGCTTAGCCTTTCTGTCTTACCCTATTATGTCTCTCTTAAGCACCACTTGTTCCAGCCCTGCCGAGATTTACATGTATATCCTTTGCCTATGCTTGTCCTTCAGAGGTCAGCAAGACTTCTTATATGCTCAAAGTTAAGGACACGAGGCAGTAGGAAGACTGAGTCTGCAGTCTTTAAATTTAGAAGCTTGATCTTCTTTCACTTTCACTGGTGCAGAAGCAGCGGCAGAATTAGGCCGAGCTTGGGAGAACCACATTTGCGAAGTGACCTCGCTCCTGTTGCATGATGCTAGAACAGTTTCCTGTGCTTTTTATTGTGAAGAGAGGTTTCAATTAAAGCAACGTTATTAATTTCTTCTGAAGACCAAAACCAAATGCTAGTTTTCAATTGCAAAGACCAAACACTTTGAAATCAAAAAAATGTTTCATTCTTTGCACATAGGCTGCACTTTCTGCTTCAGGTATCTTTGGACAGATACATCGTTATCCATGGAGAAGATGAGGTTATCAAAATATAGATCAATTTAGGAACAAAATCGCAAGTTTAAATATTGTACATGCAAATAATAAAATTGTGGCTTTTAAATACTATTAAGTAGGAGTACAACACTTAAAAATACTGGAAATAGCTTTCAGTGCTGTACATCTTTATTTCTAAATGGATAAAACATCAATACTTCCATGTCCTGTTGCATTGATTGCCCAATTGTGCTGGGTTTGGCTGGGATAGAGTTAATTTTCTTCATAGAATCTGAAAGGTAGCCCCTCACTAGCTACTATGAAGAAAATTAACTCTATCCCAGCCAAAGCCAGCACTCCTATAATTTTTTTTTATATTAAAGTGTATCAAGTAATGTATTACAGCTTTAGTCACAAATCAGGATTTTTTTTCATTGTGACACATTTGTAATATTTAAGAGTTTGCTGGTGATTTTTGTTTGGATTACAAAATTTCTTCTCCCCAGAATGAATCTGAAAAAGAAGAAATGATCTGCTGACTAGATAATCTCTGCTTGATTGATTATATACTCCTTACGATATATATGTTCATGGTCTGATTAATATTTTTTTCTCCTTCGTGTGCTGACTGGGCATTCAAATTATTTTTGGCAGTTGTCAGAGAGTACTCCATTGAAATGTACCACAGCAAGCGATACCCCTCAAGTTACTGTTTCAGACTCCCTCTGTGTACAGCACCGATACAGACTAAGGCTACCTCTTCAAAAGTGACTGCTCTCTAATACTTAAGAAGTAGTAAATCACTACCAAGTAAGAGTACAGTTAGCGGATGAGAAAGACATGAGAACGGCGTCAGCCATTTTTATATAATTACTTGCTTTAATTTGAATTTTCGTATGAACAAAGTTTTGTTTGGAACCCCAAATTTCCAGCCTGTGGCTATCATTTGGTTAGTCCTAGGCCTGAGCATATCGAGAAGGAAGGAGTTCACATGGATTAGTGCAGCTAGATGGGGAAGGCAAGGAATGCCATGTGCTGAAGTGACAAGGAATGGCTCTTGACTGTCATAGTTGCTTTGAAGAAAATCACACCGAGCATTGTGTGAAGCTTGCAAAACCAACTACAGTTCCCCATACTTGCACAATTACATATTATTCATTGGGTTAGAAAATGACCTAAATTCTAACACCAGCTGACATGCACTTCATGTCTGACCTTGGCCTAATCCCTTAATCACTGCATGTCTCTGTTTCCTCCTTTGTAAAAAAACAAGATAGTAATGCTGGAGTCAGAAATGTCTTAGCATTTATGGAACTGTGAGTTGCTGAGGCATGTTACTATATTAAGTCTTAATACTGTAAAAGAGAATTCCTCTTTATGACTACACTTGAGCAGACCACACATGTAAGTGACTGAGGATGCTTTTGGAAATCAGGTCACATAGGATCAGCGTAGAATGACCTTTGTAGAGCATAATATTGACCAATGGCCAGCATTTTTGCTGCGTATTTGCCTGAAAATTAAAACTTGGCTTTAAAAGAGAAAACATCAGTACAATTACTGGCATTATATTATGTCAGGGACTCATGAACCACAGAGAAATATGCCATGGAGGGTAGCAAGAGTCAGGGGTTGGAGGGTTGCAGATACAGAGAGCTCCTGAGACGTGTTATAAAGGACACCCCACCTGAGACAGCTCCTCAGTAAGAAGACATTGCAGGTGTTCTCAAAAGGATTTGATTCTGTTTGAAAAGAAGTCATGTTTGCTAGAATTTTGCAAAATATTCTCAGGATGGAAAAAAAACCCAAATGTTTTTTCACTTATAGCTCAAAGAAAAATAACATTTATTACTGCTTTTATGTTATATTCAGGCTGGTGTTTTCTATATGGTTTTAGCTGACAGCAGAAGGAAAAATCTGTCATGGGTACTGTCGATGCCACAGCATGATTTTATGATGATGATGAAAGATTGTAAGCTTCAGATAGGAATGATCGGGCTTTTGTTACAGAAAACACAAAACTCTGGCCAAAAATCAAACTGAAATGCACCTACAAACGAAGAAGTCTCAGATTCCTCTGTATATTTTTAATTGATATGGAAGCTAGAACCTAGTATAACTGATGTTTTTGTCAACTCTGCTGCCCACCTCTGTATACATGCCAAGTTGATGTTTCCAAAAATATTGCTCCTCTAGAGTAAATAGATCAGAGGGTGACATAAACGGACCCTGAACACCTCCATAAATTTAATTGAGTAGTTTATGCTAAAGGCCAGTGCTGTGCCCAGCCAAATAAAACAGTTAGGATATTTATGGATTATTTATCCTTTTGCTTTAACACTTTCTTCTCTGCCACCCCCACAATAACACAGTAGAAAACACTGAAAGTTCCTACTCCTCCAGAAACAAAATATGAATAATTCCATACACATTTCATTTTCTTGGTGAATGTTACAATTTTAAATAAAAAGTTAATAAATGTTGAATACACATTTCAAAGCAAGGAGGTCAGTTATTACAGAAACTTGCTTGATGTATCAGGCAAGGTTTAGTTTTACAGACTTTGGCTTATTTAAACTTATTTCCTTCTTAAACATATTGTTAAAAAGATTTTCTTCTAAAGAACTTATTTTTTCATACATAAAATGCAGTTTGTAGAAGCTTTTTTATTTAAATCCTCCTATGTCACCGTGGTCTCTTCTCAGCCACTTTACTGTTGCAGAAGCCTGGGGAGCGCAAACCCAGTGTCAGCGTCTCAACTTTCCAAAAGTACATGCCGGCTTTTGCAGCCCTGGCAATCACTGAGCAGTTCTGTGCCAGCTGCACAGCGCGGCGTGTTTGCGATGCGCGGTCTTACACAATCCGCTGCAGCAGGCGCTGGGTGAGAGCTTGCCTCTTCGGGAGCCCAAGCATTGCAATGACACGTGCTGATGTGGCGAGCGCGTGACTAACGTTGACGTGATAAATGAGTGAGTGACGTGCTGGTGGCTGGTGTTTATGGAGGTACGGGGCTGAGTCATTGCTCTTCTTGTTAGACTCCTCCTCAGGAGAGTGTCAGCTTCCTGGAAGGTTCTTATCCTCAGGGCTGAGTGAATGAACATGGAGATGTACAGAAGAGCACGGTTTTCAGAAAACTGGAAATACTCTGAAATTACCTTTTCTTCTTTCTGAAATTATTCTTCAAAAGCATAGACATTATAGTGCTTTTTTCTAAGTAAACTCGCCTATGTGGGGTTTGTTTGGTTTGGTTTGGTTTTTAAATAGAAGTTTGCTTTTTTGGTATTCCAGGCTGAGGAGTGAGAAGTGGGTAAACTTTATATCTCTTAACTCCTTTTACCTCAGTTTACCTTCAGCTATATCACTTATTTGGACATAAAATAGAAAGTAACGCATCCTTACAGCCTGCCCTCACTCTCGTCCCTTCCACCTGCAATTGCCAAAGGGAAAATGAGGCAGAAATTAGGGAGTGGTTACCTATTTCAGGCTGTTAGCTGTACCCTGTCCACCAGTAAGGTAGGCAACAGCAATAAATCTCAATCCAAGTGCCAGGAAGGATCAGTGACTCAGATCACAGTATTTCTTACTGGTTTTATTGGCACAGATTAAGTTATAATTTCCTGAATCAGAAGATTAATCAAGATTTGGGATTTGTTCCTCCTAGTTTTAGTCCCTTGTTATGGGAGTAAAACACATGTAATCCTAGCAAGCATCTGACATGGCTCCCAAAATTTCAATGAAGTATTAGAAATGGAATTCAGTGATCTGTGCTGTTGAGAAGACTTACAATAAGAAAAAAGTGTCATAATCATCAAATGATTCTTCCATATTCTGGGATTAAAAAACCCCAGCTACTGAGAGTTTTATTGGAAACAGTGTAATTTTTACAGACTTAAAAGCTTACTAATGCCTTTTACTATTCTTGTAATGAAATTATGCCCTATTCACCACTGTTGAATGTCTTGACATGCAAAAAGAAGAAACAGTCTCAAGCTCCTAAAACCTGAATTTCTGGATTAGTTGCTAACTGGAAAGAACTACATCCTTCATTCAAACCGGGAAAAATCAACAGAATATTATGGTGGAGCATGGCAAAGTTCAATGCTAGCACTGTCCTAGGGCACATGAGACAGACAACAAAAGCTTGTATCATTTACTGATGAAGCAGGGAAACTTTCTTGCCCCACTGGCAGCTCCTAGGGAAAATGGGAAAGTACTGTACTTCACTAATGGTTCGTTTGTTCAGAAAGATAATCTGTGTGCTCTGCAAGCTCAATTAAGCCTTGGATTGTTTGGTTTGTAGGAAAGGTGCCATTCAAACAACTTAAATCCTTGTCAGAAGTGATGAAATGACTTTATTTAGAATTGTAGTAGTGCGATGAAACCAGGTTTCTGCAGATCCTCAAGTCCATATTCCTGCACGGAAAGAATACGCATTCCTTAAGGAATATATTACAAGTAGTAAACTGTGTACCTGATTTTCTCTTAATTAGTTTTTATTAATAAACGAAGATCACATTGTGCATTTATTGGGATTTGTCCTTCACTGTAACCTTTGGACTTATTCCCGGGCTACAAACTATTAAGTAGAACTGCTTGAAAATGGGAAAATGATTTTACAGAGAGAGGCGAAGGACTTGTAATTTCAACAGGGTTGATTTTCATTCTTTACCCGTGGCTAGTGAATGCAGTAAATGATGCTGGGGTGATTTCTCCTATTTTTTTAATTTTAGTTTTCCTTTTGCTATCCTACTTTTTTTTGAACTCCTTTAACAGAAATATTTTAAAAAAGAGCAAAAATAACCCCCAAAGCTCAGAGCCCTGAAATTAATTCTGTTATGTTGAATGTAAGGAAAAGGATGAGAAACAAAACCCTTCCCAGGACATTAAAAACAAATTAATACGTTCCTGTTTAGAAAATACCTTGGAAGAAACAGGATTTGAATGTGAAACTCATGTCTCAAATGTACTTATACTAAGCTGTATTGGATTAAACAGCATCTCTGGCAGAAGGAAAAAAGTGGATGTACAGTGATGAAGGCTCAGAACATTACCCTTGCTCACTACATTTCAAACTGTGACCCAGGCCACTTAAAGCAAACCTTTTTGATCTGCTACTAGAGAGCTTTGTGGCAGAGCTGTATGTTTGTAGGAGAATAAGTGGCCATGGGAGAATATTGGTACGAATATCAAATTATTTGCCTAAGAGCTTTCAGTTAACTATCCAACACAAACATAAGGAAAATTATAAGTATACTTACTTCTTAAGGCATATAATGCATGGTTATTGACCTATTTTTGAAAAGTTCTGTCACCTGTGTTTTAACTCCGTAGGAGTTCAGAGATCCACATGATGAGTGAGTGAGTAGCACAGGATAAATGATTCATACCCATTTTTCCTGTTGTACCCTACATTTTACTGTTTGGACACCCATTGACTTATGCTGGTAAGATGGGATTTCCATGAACAGGTCACAGATTTCTCCAACTACTGGACAGGATTTTGTATTTTAGTTCTTGTGCACTTGGTATCAACTCCTTAAAAAACAAGGCTAGCTGTAAAGTAGTTACAATCTAATTCCAGCCCAAGTTGCTGCAGCTAAGCTTTTAATATTGGTGTCCTGTTTGCATTGACTCTTAGTTATATATGGTAAGACACCAGCATTATTTTGTTATGCAAGCATATTGTACATGCTTTTACTGTCAGTTCTGTGTTATAGAGTTATATTTCTGTACTGTAAAACATTAGCTCATTGGGGTTTTGCTGTCTGTATAAATTTCTGTGTAAGCACTGATCTCAGTGGACACAGGTAACTTATTAAAATGACTAAGTATTGTGTGTCTGAGCCTGCATCAAAGCAAGAATGTACTCTACCCAGTTTTTTTTCATACAGTGCCAGCCTTAAAATCAGCAGGCCAAATTATCTTTGTAAAGAAATGCCGTTCTACTGAAGTCAATAAGGCCTCACCAGTCTGGGCCAGCAGGCAATTTGGCTCAAATGCTAGCACCTATTATAAGAGTTTAGCTAAACTGAGTCTCCAGAAATACAAAGTTTTGTACAAGATTCTTAGTTGACTTGGTATTTTAAGGTGAGACCCAGACACTGAAGCACTTGAATTAGACATTTGGATTCTAGTCTATCTCCAGCAAAAGATTAATCCACTAGAGTCCATGTCAAAGGATAACTCTTGAACCAAGAATACAGTTCCCTTCTGTAGAATTAAGTTCAAAAGATCCAGTGGCAGATCTCATCCGTTCATTTAAAGAGCAGCAAGTTGCAGATTTAAAGAGTACAAAGAGCTGATGGTGCATTTGTAGACTTTCTGTTTGTATTTCAATGAGAAGCAGCATTGAGATTGCTTCTTGCAAGCTAATTTTTAGGGAGCGTCAAACAGAGTTATTCTGATAGAGAAACGTTACCTGCTTACAACGTGTTCTCGTAGTAAGTGGTGTGCTGCACTGATGATGTCAGCAGTTATTGTTGGTAGAAATATTTGTGTATGTCATTTTTGCATTTCATGTACAGTTATGCTTGTATATAATTACAGCTCCTTGACTACAACAATTAGTCTATGTCCCAGTCCCTGCTCTGACCCTGATGAGAGAAGGAATAGCCTGGGGCTGCTGAATCTTATCCTAGCGATTCCCAAGTATTTAATGGTGGAGGATCAGTGTCATTGGTAGGAATATTTAATATTGAAATATTGCAAGGCCCCAGCTGAGATTCAGGCCTCGCTGTACATGTGTGATAAAAGACATCTCCATCCCAGAGTTTACAGTAAACAGAAAATTCAGACAAAGGCTACAAAGCAGATCAGAGAGCGACATAGTCCATACTGGTAAGCTGCATAGTAGTTTAGCTCTGAAGTCAGATACCCCCACTTCTACACGTTAGTGCTCTCCCAACTATATTGAGCTAACTCTTTTCCTTGTGCAAAGAAAGCGAAGAGGAGACCAGAAACTATTCTGGACTCCATATGGATCATGGCTGCAAGCTAGCCTGCGTCTCCTGGCCCGGGGGTGACCCACCGAGACAAGGACGATGCACCCAGAGGGAAGGATTCTGTCCTGGTGCCGGAAAGAAAGGGAGCACTGCTAGAAGGAAGCTGGCCTTCCCAGCATCACACCAACTTAGAGCTTCTTTCCCTATTGGGAAACTTAGGTAACAAATCAAAGGCAGAACCCAGTCCTGTCTCACAGGCAGGGCTGGTACCTCTGCCTGGTAAGATTGCCCAACATTTAGCATTACAAGTAATTCATTTGATGGGAAAGGAATAAGCAATGTTTTGAGAAAAACAACCAATTACTGGCCACAGAAGTAATATGCAAATATCCTTGCAAGTTATCTCAAGCAGGTAGTCTCAGGAAGTAGGCTTAAGACAGACATTTAGAGGTAAGTTGTGTCCTCCATCACAATATTGTACCCCACCAATGTACGAAATTCAGGATGAAATCAGTAGGTGTTTGTGCATGTAACTGTGGGCAGAAATTAGCCCAAAAGCACATTTGAAAGTCAGAGACTTCCTCCCATGGTGTTAGGCAAGAAAGATGAGACTTCTGTGCTCAGGATCAGGCACCTCATGTATACGTGAGCAAGACGTATATACGTATATATACGTATGCTCTAGCAACAGGATATCCTGTTTTAAATAATAAAGGTAATGAAAGACTTCAAGACTGTAGCCCCATCTGCTTTTCTTCTTTGCCTTGATTAACAGTTATGGCAAAAAACAGGATCCTGGGACTGATACCCTGATGTCTCCTAAAATGATTAGAAGATGCAAGCATCAAAACATTCTTAGCTGTAAACTGATACACAACTTTGTCTGTCCTATAAGCTAAACGTCTGACTTGTTACTGTCTTCCAGCATTATTGCAGGATGATTCGCTCTGACACAGCAGTTTTAGACACCCCGCATGGCTGCTTTAGATGTGCAGCAGAATTTGGAATATAAAGAGAATTTGTGTAGTTATCAACTCTAATCTGTAAAACATAGTTGATTATTTGTAGGGACATTCCAAAACAAGAGAATTTGAAAACACCATCACCGTTACCACACATCTGCATTCACCCATTCATCACTTTTAATGAAAAGGTAGCTCATTAGAATTGTACCTTGAGGTACGTTACACATTTATCTTAAAAAAAAAAATATTGGCACCCTAGGTTAGTATGTCATTAATATGGCTGAATTCTATAGAAGGTGGTGCTGACTCTGTGTTAACTCCAGGTTTGTTTCATTCCCCACCCCTCTTCTGTAGCAAATTTAAGCAGCTTTTTGCAACTGGCAGAAGCCGGCACAGTGCTGGTGCATACGGACACTTCCCGGCTTAGCTCAGTGATGCTTGATGCTTTATGCTGTTAGAGTAAGCACAAATCACAGGTGAGGCCTAAAAACAAACCTAATAATTAATATTAAAAGCAGTCCTGTCAGTATGAGTTGTGATTTATAAAAACAGAATAGCAGACTATAAAATCATGTAAAACTAATGTATCTTGGACTACTGATCTTGATATATGTAGCTGCATCAGAGAAGTACATTGAGGATTCTTTTGTCTGATGGCCTTAGACAGAGTTATAGAAAAGACTGGCAAGTGAAATTAAGTATTTGAATTAGTTTTATTAGTAGAAATTATGTAAATAAAAATGATACCTTCAGTATCACTTCACAGTGATGCTGCTGGGTTTCCTTTCAGGCAACCCATTGGTAGAGCTATTTGGCATAGTCAGTCTTAAGACCAATCCTGACTGATAAAATGTCTTTTTTCCACAGGCCCTTTCACATCAGATGTGGAGCATTTCTGGGACTGGAGCAACGCCTCCCCCACCACTCCCGTGAAAGAGTTTCCCATTCTCTTTGCACATACCCGATACCACTAACACCAGCTCTCTCTTTGGTGCACAGTGTTCACAGGATTTTAAAAGATTTTTAAGGAAGCACATTTTGGTCTCTGCAGTGCCTTAAATAATTCCTCTCCAAAATGGTAACTTAAAGGGAGAAAATACTTTGTTGGGTTTTCCATCCTTCAAACAAACCTCCATCCTTCAAGTGATAGACACATCCTACATGTAAACTTCTTTTACTAAGATCAAGCAGAACTGATAGGAGGAAGCCAGGAGAACCACAGTACCCCCTCCATCTCACAGGCACACCTAAGTACAAGGTTTCTTCTGCCACCAAACCCACAAGCTTCCGCTTTCCCTCCTCTCCCGGCAGGATAATCGCTCAGTGGGTCCATACAGTACCTTCAGGCCTGGGGTGGGGGTAGCAATGCAGCCTGTGTCTACCTGATAGGCCATTGCAAACACTTCTCCAAAAGAACGAAACCACTTAAAGGGAACTTCAATACCAATGATATAACATTTCTGAAAATTAGCCCCCTCTACTAACTTTTTTTTCTTCCCAGAAACAATGCCATGTCTAAATCCAATTTTAAGTAAGTTCAAAATTTACCTTTGCAGACTGTTCAATCTTTTTTCCTCCTTTTCTCCCATTTTCACTCCAGACTAAGGTTTACATGCAAATTAACTTGAAATTCCAGGAAATTCCAGTATTTTAAATCAAGTTTTGGCTACCAGAATGTTTGGATTTTATTTAACTTATGCTTAAGTGTTGCTCAGGCTGTTGCTTTTAGCTTTCAGAGCCATTGGATCAGAATGCTCTTTGTAGGTTAACCTTATGCTCAGCCTCATGGCAAAGCTCAGATCAGACCAGAAGATGTCTGAAGAGAGCAGTAAGAGGTGGACCTACATGAGAAAGAAAACAAGGGATAACACATTTTTGTCTGTTTCAGTACTTAAACAAGTTCCACAAAGTTCAGCTTGAAAAGCAAAGAATATCAGTGGCTGATCAGATAAGACAAATACTTGAGAAAATATAAAAAGATTAAGTTAATCTCATTATCACCCTTTCACGAAAGTACCCCATCTGTCTTTTTGATTCTTATCTATTTTGAACAAGAAGTGGAGTAGTGTGATTTTAGACCAGAAACAACCCAGGGAAAAAAGCTTCCCTACACTTAGCTTATGTAAACACTTTACCATATAGTGAGATATATTGTTTTGTTACAATGTTAATTATGGGGAAGTTATTCACCAGTTCTAGTGATCTAGTTAGTAGAATCAGTGCTCAGAAGCAGAATTCAGTCCACAGTGACTGAATTGTAGTTCAGCTAAGAAATAGGATAATCTTGGATTTATAAATGGGAAAAGTTTGAAAGCTCGACTACTTCATAATCATCATTCTGCAGTGGAACAACGCTGTGAATAAATTCAGAGGCTTTGATTTCTAGAAAGCATTTTCTACTGAGCAACTCTTAGGACTTCTTGACCAGATAACCTGCGCAACAAGTGTCTTATTTGCAGGACAGTAGTCCGTGTGGCCTCAAATTGCCTATAAGGGTTGACAAAGCTGGCACTTTGCGAATAATTAGACCTTCTCAGGTGGGGTTGGGATGGGGGGGACAAACAAGGGCACAGCAACATTCAGTCTTCACAGAATGTTTTTCCTGGCACCTCCATGATTTGTTTCCATTTCCCCTCTCTCCCCAAAAGGGTGACAAGCACATTTATTTGTGCTTTTGAAAATCAGATCCCTTCTTAGGCCCTACTTTGTGTAGACTGTGTTATCAGCAGCTTCCATTTGTTCAGAACTGGGGAGTAAGAACAAGCTATAATTAAAGGCTGAAGGTAGTTACCCTCTCTTCCCTGCCCTGAAGGAACTGAGCTGTTGCCAGCAATTACAGGCAGTTGGCAGTTCCCTGGGATCACAACAACCAGGAACCAGCAAGAGCAGGCTGGTCCCATCTACCTGCCCTGGAAAAACTCATCTGCCACTGAACAGTGACAAAGACTTCCCAGCTCTTTTGGCATTCTTTCTGGCCTCTGAACACCCTCCAAGGAATGGTCTTCATTTCCAAAGACTCCACTCTGGTTTAGGTCAAAATCCTAATGTAGGAACAGTGGTGAAAATTTTGCTCTTGAAGTAACTCCTTATAAGTAATTCCAAAATCTTTTAGTGAAAGCATAAAAAGTCTATATGCATAGGTGTAACCAGTACTGAAAAGGCAATGGAAACTAGAGCGGGTGTCTGCTGTTGCAGTTGATGAGTTCATTGCAAACTTGTCTTCCTACTTTGCATACTATTTAATAATTTTCTTTTTTTGTGTGGAACAAACAGTGCTTGCTGATGAAGTTTCTGTCATTGCGGTGACTCTTTTCATGGTTTACTTAGAGACTGTATAGAATGTGATCCAGCTGCTTTGCATATTTTGTTAACAGGTATAGATTCCCAGTATTTCATGCAAGGAACTTTGCATTATTTTTTATAGTAATGTCATTAACTTGTCTCATCCTGTGCTGCTAGTACAAAGGGTTTTGCTTTGATTTACATGGATGATTGGCAGTCTCTTTTTTTCCTGATGACAAATAATGGGCAGTACAAAACAGAACAAGAAAAGCTAATGTATCATAAAATTGTGTGAACTTTACAGATCAGAGTAGTTTAATTTGTAAAATATTTTATAGGATTCCAGTCAACTATTAAGCTATAATATCTCACACAGGCTGTTTTGAAGCAATGAGTCAACTAGGTAACTGATTTAATTATTATTTTCTCTTCCTTCTCTTACTGCCCATGCGCATGCCCCTTGTTCTGCTTCCCCCTTCCTTCCTCTCTGTCCTGTCCCAATCCTTCAGCAGTTGTTTGATTTGAAAAATAATCCCACAAGAATGTTGTTGCTTCCTCTGCAGCCTTTGTATTTGCTGCTTTCCTGCTGCTTTTCCCTCTGGCCTGCCCCAGCTTCACAGCAATCTCTTGGTTCACTGTCTGGAGCATATTGCCCTCTAGCACTTGTACCCAGCAGAAGTCACTCAGCAAGTCACGGCTGGGTGTCGCCTACCTGAAGGTAAGGAAAACAACCAGAAAAGATCTCTAACAGTGAGTTGCACATAGTTCTGGGATATTAGCATGAACAGGAACTGGATTTTAAATACTTGCTCGCCTGCCTCAGTCCTTGCACTTACCAGAAATACACAGACATGAAAAAAGTAAAAAAGATTCAGTTGTTTTGGGGGCATCTTGTGTAGTCTAGGTACGGCTTCAAAACCTAGAGAGGCAGGAGAGAATCTCTGACAGTTAATATATTCATTACCTCCTGAAAGAGAAAATTACAGCACTGAAAGCCATTCCTTTAGTTAATGTCCAGAACAAGCCAGTGAAGAATACAGTTTTGAATCCTGACCACCAGCTGTAAAATTGATCCAGCCATGGTGTACCGCAGCCTAGAAGAGCCAGTTTCCACAGGCAGTAGCAGGCACTTTGTGAGCTGCTGTGTTTCCTCTCACTGATGTATCAAAGCCACTGGAAGTTTTGGCAAATTTTGTATCATGGAAAAAAATAATCACATAACTACACAAAGGTGGTCTGTCATATGTAGAGGTGTTGCTGCCATGCTTGTCACTTCAAGCATGACAAAGACGGTTAAGTCCCCGCTCCCTCTTCCCTTTCCTGCTCACAGAAGCTTTGCAGTAGTCGTCTGATTTTCCAAATCTGCTTCTGTGGTCTCTCTGCTCTATAGCCAGTACATCCAACGGCCTTTCCTCTTCTGTCTTGGCCAGAAAAGCTCCAGGAGTCTTTATGAATGACTGCTGCTGATCCTAAATCATTTCAGTTCATGGTTCAGAACTAAGCAGGACACTGTGTGGATAAATACACGTGATGACAGGCTTCAGCGACTGCTGCTCTGAAGGACGTCAAGGTGAGACATGCTTGCATTATGGCACAGACGAACGTGAAGAAGAGCTCACTTCTATGTATCATTTGGATTGATCCACTGAGTCTAGTTGCATATAACTACTAAGAGTCTCAGCACAGATCCAGGCCTCCGGCAGTTGCTGAAGAACACACACACACAGCTTGGCGCTCCTGGGCGGTGGTAGCTGCATGGTTCAGTGTGATCCCAGGACAGGCACCTGTGTGAGCAGGTACTTAAAGAAACCTGCTAGAAAAGTAGGAAATTGCCTACTTGGGGAAAAAAAAGGGTATTCACTCATAGCTTCCCCATGTTCAGCTGCTCTTAGACGTAGAAAACTACTCTGGTAGATCATACCATGCCCACTGTCTTTCCTCTCTCTATCTACAGGGTTGGGCTATGGCCTTTTTGCCATGTCTCCAATGTTTCCATGTTTCCATGTGGGAAAAGCAGGATAGAAGGCTGCAAGCCTTTAAACCCTGAGGGTCCGTGTTTATCTATATTTACTGTAGGGTTCAGAGAGCCTAGAAATACTGATGGGTTGTGGCTCCTACTCAAGACCGACCACTCGTTCTTGAGTACTTCTCTCTAACCAGCTTGAGAATTCTCATTTTACCAAAGTAAATTATTCCCAGATTTGTTGGCCTCAAAAGGGAACTAGGAGGAATATGGACTAAAAAAAGCCCATCTACCCTCTCACCCTCCCCCTGACCACATGACTGTGTCACTTGACTCCCTGGCAGCTACACACTAGGTTGCACCGTGCCTCAGATTGGAGGTGAAAAAACATTTACTTTCATTGTCTCTTCCATTACACCTCTTCATCCCATCCTTGCTCATTTAATAAATAGAGTTGATGAAGTATCATAAAGAAAACCTGATTTTTCCTATAGGCAAATTCTTTTATTCCTCTAACTGAATTTCAGGTATATTTGGTGGCAACAGCTTGAACCAGTTATCCTTGTATCTGTTTCCTGTAAAACATGCATACATCTGTGACAATTTTTTCGTGGTATTTGCCATGAACCTTACATAAGAGACGATGAGGTTAAGAGCATTTGCCTTCACAATGATAGGTTGTATTTTCAAATTGCATAATATTTCTATTTTTAGATATAAATCAAAATTGCTTCCAGACTCCCTGAGGCCTGTACTTCCACTGAAAACATGTCTCATACAAAACCTTCTCCTTTTCTTGCAGAAAAGGATACTGAGAACTGAGGCACTAGAGAGAAGAAAAAAATGCTTACAAAAATAAAATCAAATCTTCCCAAGAGAAGGTTATAAAAAAAAAAAATTCCCACTAGTAGCAGCAGAAAATCTCAGCAATTCTATATTGCGTTTCATTGGCAGTGAAATAATTCACATAAATTTTAACAGGAATATTAACATTGGTTTAAAAAAATCCAATTTTAGCCTAGACAATTGCAATTCATAAGGCAGTAGCTTAGAATAGGATTTTATCAGTCTTTGCCATTACTAAATTTAGCTTCTTACCAGCAACTTTTAGAAACAGACTTTCCTCATCTGAAAACTTCTTTACATATACAAACAAAAAATTTTTCTGTGCAATAACCGGACAAATGGGCACACGTACTGATACGCACACTGAGAGCAGGTTCTGCTGTGGCTGGTACCCATTGCCCCGATTTTTCTCCTGCGAGTGCCACCATTAAGCAGCTGAAGTGCAAGCACAGAGGAAGGGGATTTGATGCCACATTCTACCTTCTAGAATCTGGTTCTGCACTTCAGATTCTGGGGACTATGGAAGTGAGAATTGTACCATAGGGCAAAATATATATTCGTCTGCAGAGTGAGTGAATTTGGGTTAACTATCACAGATTACTTCAGGAGGTTCTGGAAGCCTGCTTTTGCTTTGACCTGTTTCTCAAACAAAATCTTCAGCCCTACTTTTGCTATATTTAGTTGTCACTTCCTCTTTCATTGTTATATGTAAGAAACCATTTATTGTCCAGAGAATCCAGAGAACATTTTAGGGGGAAAAAAAAAAAGATCTACAACCATGTATCAAAACAAAAATGAGAACCACACAACATTTTGGAGAGGTTGGTGGTGTAGCACTGGCATCTTTAGTGTGCCCTTGCATAGATGATGTAATGTATCAAATGGAGCTGTTACATTTTATTCTACGTAATCAGTTTCAGTACTCATTATCTAAAAAATATGTTAGGGGCAGGTAAAGCATGTCATATCTGGAAAAATATGCATTTTTATATCTTTGCAGCCCACTGTCATGAAGTAGCTTGAGCAGTATACATAAAAATGAACGGCTTGTCATGTACTTCAGGTAATTGAATCCTGTGTGAAACATCATCTACAGCAACAGCTCCAATGCTGCTCAGATGAGAGCACTGTGGACAAATCTACGTGCTTCCTTTAACACTTGGCTGCATGAAAGTAGTTTATTTTACTGGCTGATTTTTAAAGATTGGAGGTTGCACCTCAACAACTTTTTCATTATGGCTTTATTTTTTGAGAAACTTCACTTGTCAATGTGCAATCAAGCCACACAGGTTTCTTATGTGCAAAAAGCAGCGCCTAGGAATGCCCACAGGATCAGGGCTGCTGAGCACTGGCCAAGTAGCACTACTTTCAAGACACAAGGGACTGACTCTTCCTGTGGTTTTTGACACCACAGTGCAGAGAAGTAGAAGAAAAATCTACCCTGCTGTATGTTCTTTTTAGTCAGAAACTGAACAAAGAGTGGTAATTTTCTAAGGATTTTCCCCCTTGCTTTCTTGCCTTGCTTGAAGTATCATTGGCCAAATTTTTCAAGTGGAAGATAACACGAGCAATTTATTAGTAGAGGTCTTGACTGATTTAAACCACCGTTGGTTAGGAGACCGTACGGTCTTGTAGGAAAAAGCTTCTGACTTGCTCTTTACTGATAAAATAGAGTTACATTTCAGGAAGCTGAAAATGAAAGTTTACACATAGCAGTGAGATTAGGGATGAAGCTTTAGAGGAGACCATCACAGTGAGCCCTCATAGTTATTACCACAGATATGTCTAACTTCAGCTTAAACCTATATTGAAATCCCATTGCATTAGCTGCCCAGTCCCTACTAAGTAATAATACTATTACTTCTGACAAACCAGCAGACTATACTAGATCACTCCACCACTCCTGCAATTGCAACAACTCACATTGTTACTGCTGTGGCAGTTCTGGGAAAAAAACCCCCAACCCTTCAGACATTCCAATTACTAACCAACTTTTATTAACAAAAGGCCCCTACGCTTCCTGTGCATTTGGTAATCCTGTTTCGTGGCGATACGTGCATTGTTTGATGCATCTCTCAGCGTGACGGTGATTGCTGCATCTTGGAACACACCAGATCAGTCTCAGCCTAAGCAAGACTGTTAGAAATGCTGTTTATTCAGCTGGAGTGCTACAGTCTTGTATCTGATTAAAAGCAACCACATCCCAACCATGCGATGCTTTTGCATGATTTTGACTAATTATGTTTAGATGCAGTTAACAGAAATTTGCCTGCAAATAATTTTTGCATGGCACTTAAATGTTTCATTCTGTGATGTACCCATATTTTTATATATATATATATATATACACACACACACACTCACTCTTAAGGTTAGGCATAGGCAGGACTTTTTGTCACACAAAAACATTAAACTTTTTAAACAAACAGTAGAAACATGCAAAGTAAATATGTATGCAGGCCACATGCTTTGTTGCAAAGACAACTTACTGGACGAAAATTTACTGGTGCTTGTAGAAAAATGGCAAGAAAAACAATCAGCAAGGAAGCATGGGGCACGGGGAGCAGTAGCAGTAAAAGTGAGACTTTGGTTTATGGCTAAACATATGTTTGGCTCTTTTTGTTTAGCTAAACATTAAGAGCTTGAATGCCAAGCAATGCCTTAAAAAAAGAAGAGTGGTATTAGAACCAAAACTGCTCTGTGGTCTTACTTATTTCTTCAGGAAAAATGAGATTAATGCAAGTTCCTTGTAAATGAACAAGACTGCATTGAAGGTATCTGATATCTAAAGGCCAAATTCTTTTTATAACTGAAACAAGATTCTATCTGTAAGATCCATTTATAAAATCTTAAATGAGTAGATTTATTCACATGATCTAACTTGTTTTAAGTGTACATACATAATAAAGCACAAGTCAGGGCACAGGTATTTTTCCTATGTGGATAAATTAATTATCTGGATAGTTAAGCTCACCAATATGTCCTAATTTACAGTAGACATTAAGAATTGGCAATGGTTCTCTTTATTGAATCTAGTTTTTGTTTCTGCATTTAGAATACACAGATATGTTGAAAATGGTGTTTTTCCACATGTGGCTACAAAACTTGACCAAGAAACATCAAATCACATAATTACGGCACTTCTCAGTGACTCAGATGTGAGATACTACAATGAGATCCTCTAAGAAGAAATCTAGGACTAAGCGCTTCTAAACTTTAATTTTCAGCTTTTAACAGCCTTGCTTGGTGCTCTTGCAACTTGTGCATGCTTAAAAGTTTTTGAGCAAAGTAGGATTTCATCAGATTGTATTATCAACATTAAAAAATGGTAGTGAAAAAAAGGTTAATGCTGTTCTTACCCATACAGAAAACAAAACAAGTAGCCACATATACTTATTGTAGCAGCTAACTTTCTCAGCAATATTTTTGGCCACTTTGATAGTAAACATGACATGAGTTTCATTTAAAAGTTTGAAGTCCTGTAAGAATCTCTATGATTTTCCAGAAGTGGCCCGGGGGGGGGGGGGAGGAATGCACCCAGTTACCCAGTAAACTTTGAAGTGAAGAATAATGAGATAAAAAATTACTAATGAGATAAAGATGAGTTAGCTGCCAAATTTAATGTAACTCCCTTTCAACACAGCCAACAACTACAGATTTGACTGCAACATAGAGGTGGAACAAGGAGAGAACTTCTGGTTCTCTGGGGAAAGATGGAAGGCATCTCAACCATCTTCCCAGAGTTCACACACTTCAGCAATGTCAAGTCACAGGCCTTGGTGCATCCAGCCCAAACATTTCCTATTAGTTTCCTTGTGGCAGCATACAAACACTTTCCTTCTGTTATGGAAGCCCTTAGAGCTCCTCTGCTATTGGCTAAAATGACTAAGACAAATCTTAAGTGAAGAAAATTAGCTTTATTTATGTAAATTAGAAAAATGAATTGTTAGAACTTTGGTCAAATGGTTAATTCTGTACAATTTACAATTATATTTATATACAAAACTTATAATAAAATACAGTACATCACACTTTTCCTGAGTCACAGTGTGTTTCTCAGTTCTGTAAATCTTTTTTTTTTTTCTTATTTTTTTTTTTTCTTCTTTTTTTTTTTGAAGTAATTAGATTCAAGAAGGAAATACTATCCTCAGTTTGATAGTGTTTGGTTTAGATAATACTGGTATTAAGAAAGAAGTCAATACACTATATGTAGAAAATACTTTGTAACCATTGCAATTTTGATAGTTATTTTTCTATATTAAAATATGTTCCTTGATAAAAATGTTACTTAAATACTCCTTATTATGAGTTTGTTGCACTTTATTTGACACAAGACAAGCTGACTTCAAATATGTCCATCTCTCATTGCAGAGATACATAAATTTAGGTGAGTTATACGTATAGATAACTGACCATTTAAAGATCAGGAAACATACACCCAGATAGAGCAGATGTCTGAATTGAGGCACAGTACATTAAAATTGCTGTCCTATCCTGGACAAGACATGTAAGCTTCAATTGCCTGGCCAGCCTAATACAAAATTAACACAAGTATACATCCTGAAAAGTGAGACTGTCAAGCAGCAAGGCACCAAGCCTGCAAATACTTACATATGCATAGTAGTCCCAGTCTGTAAAGCACTACGGAGTCCTCGGTGAAGAAGCATTGTAGAGCTGTATTTAACAGCATTTGTTAAATCTCGGCCAGCTCAAAAAGTTATTAGGATTAAAGCTATCAGTATTACCTTTACTGAGTTGAATTTTTTGAGATCAACAGTAATCTACTGTAAGGCTTACAAAGATATTTAATCTGTTTACTTAATGATGCAGCATGTTAAATTAGTAATTAGGATAGATTACAACCTGCAAGCAAACTTATGTCCCACTTAAATCCAAAAACCAATCAGGGTAACTTATTTTTGACAAACACTGATTTAAAACAAAAATAATTTTACTTAATGGCTAAGTGTGGGCTGCTCCTAAGTATATCTATGGTAAAGTTCACTATACTTTTTTAATATAGGTATGTGCATTTCTCATATTTTAGTCCAAAATAATCCAAAAATACAGATTAGATGACCTCTGATTGATTTATTCATAGTGTTTAGAGATGTTTAAGAAGTCTTACACTAACAGAAAGTTTTCTAGAGGTTTGCTTTCTCTTAAAAGCTTTCTGTAATACTTCAGTGCAAACTGAAATATATGAGATGAACTCATAGCGATCCTACTCTGATTAGAAATTAGAAGGGACATTTTCTGCTGTTGATATCCAAGTGTGTACAATGACAATATGAGACTTTAAAGAAAACTGGTTTTTAGCTGAATGCTTGAACTTTTCCCAGGATTCTTTGCATGTTTAGCAGTCTTCACTTTGATGCTTTCTTGATTGCCTTTTACAGCTGACTCGAGCCTGGCTTTCATAGTTGGAGAGGAAGCCATTAGTTTTTTAAAAACTGATGAGTACTGTGGACCAATCTGCATCAGATTTTGCAAAGCAAACTCATGTAGATTTTTTGCCGAGTTTGTAGCAGACACCAGGGCATTTTCATCCAGAAGAAAGGAAATAAGGATGGGAAGAAGGCAGGCCACCAAATGAGCACCTATAAACATTGAAAACACAACTTAAACGCACACTTTTAAAAAACAGCTTCAAATTCTAACTAGAATTATTTCTCTAAGTTAACATTTAACACAAACTATAAAGCTGCAAATGTTATTTGAACTGTACAGTAAAAAGAACCAACATTCTTGTTAGCAATTTCATTAGCAATTAGTGTTCAGGACCGGATTCCTAGTGGTCATTTTGGTTTAATTTATTACTTATGGCAACTTTCAGCACATCTAATGCTTTGGATACCAGTAATGGAAGTAACTTACGGTGCTCTTCCTCAGCAGTGGCTGTGAGAGCTGTAACAACCTTTATCCCCTCCTGAATGACTTGAAGTTCAGCAGCATTTTCAGGCTTTGCTTTTTCTGCTTCCTGCAGTTTTCCCACAATGGATGGTGCTAAAGAATGAATATAAGGATATGACACAGTTTTGTTTGGATGCTGAAAGATGGAATGCAGCAGCTGGTAGCACTTATACTGTACCTAAAGGGAAAATAAAATTTACAGTTACAAAGTGTTAAAAATATATGTCAGAGTGTTTTAAAACTCACAGTTTGTCAGATAAAAATTTAGGGAGGGGGAGAAAAGGTGCCTCACAGCTTGAAAATTCATCAGGTTGCAGGCTGCTAATGCATAATTCTTTATAGGAGCATTATAACTTGTAATCAAATTATTAAAAGAAACCAGATCATGCTTCCTGTTTTTTTCCACTGAGTCCTACATCTTCCTACATTTTTGAGTTAAGGAAAAAATATTATTTCTGTGTGAAGATTACGCCTTAGTGCAGTTTTAAAAATATACTCTTTTTTTTGCAAAAATACAGCTGGCTGAAAATAGGTGCTTAAAATGTAAGCATTCCCTCTGTCAAACTGTAGGCACAATTTTAAAAAGCCTCAAATGGTGCAGTAGCTTGCATGTCATTGGAAGTCACTAGGACTGAAACTGTCAAGTTCCTACATAATTTCTGAAAGGCTCCGATGCCTAAACACTTGGATAAAATTTGCAAATGCCTACTGCCATATTCCTGCCGTCATATTTGGCATCCCCAGTTTCCTATCAGTGGAAACCAGTGTTTATAATACTAGAAATGTATGAATATATTAAAAAGTACTTTCTTACAGCTATTTCTCAAGTAAAGGTAACTTTGTTTAATTTTTTGTTAATACATGAATATATACAGAGAAGATGCAAGAAAACCAGTTTACAGTGAATTCTCACAGTCAAACATGAAATCTAATGCCTGTTATTTCAGAGCTGGACTTTCAGAATGAGGAAGTCCCAACTCCTAGAAAAGCCATTTGTATTTAGAATGATAATAAATACAATTTTTTTTTCCTGATACATTGTTTTTTTCATTGAATAATATTAACAGATGAACTGTGGCGCTACAATCTAAAGCAACTACGTAAAAATATTTATACTAGGTCGGAACAAAGCATTAATCAGGTTCAATATGCTGCCTCCAGCAGTGGCCAGGAGCTGATGCTTATGGGACTGGAAAAATTATGTAGTGGTACTTGCTCCAGCTCCCAAATACCCACAGCTGAGGGATTTCCTGTGCAAAAGATAGTACCTGTGTGTTGAAGATAAAATGAACAAATAAAATGAAACAGGTGCCTGAAAAACTGCACAACTGTATTGTGTACTTATCAATGTATAAAACTCTGAGTCCGATGCAATAAAAAAAAATAAATCATAGGAATACAGAATTGCATAGAGAATAAAAAAATGAAAAAATGCACTGCTGGACATCTTCTTGCTAACTTGTTCAAACTGTATTTTAAAATACAACAGATATAGTCAGGACAAAATTAACTGGAATCAACACACAGGACAAGTGAAACAACTGAACAGAAAAAAAGCTAAAAATCAATTTAATATGATACTGATATTCTTATAACCTCACCAGTACTTACAAGAGGATCTTTTGAGTCAAGTGTTATTTTAAACTTCTCAATACAACGATTCTGAAGGCACTCTACGGTAGTAACTTCTGGACCGGTAGACATAACAAATACTGTAACAGCAGTAAGCAGGCTAACTTCATCAAGCTCTTGGAGAAGCCCATCTACTATCAATAAAGAAAGCAGTCTGTTAGTTTTGCATTAAAAAGTAATTCTATGAATTCAAGTGTTACAAAGAGGTGGAATAGAAATATCAATGTCTACGTTTCTTTAGGAGTCTCTTTTTTCAAATACATGACATACTCTGATGCACTGATACAGACTTTTACTGTAATAAAAGCCAAGGCCAAAATGGGAATTCAGTAGTGGTTATATGCATATTTAGAAATAACAGCATACTCCCGTTCCATTGTCCCTCTGTATAAAATACAATTAATATCTTTGAAGAGCTGGTATGACATATTAGGGTATAACCTATTTTGAGAATAATATAAAATTTGCATTAAGAACATATATTCTTTTGCTATAACTTAAAAAACCAGCACTATAAACAAAAGTTCCAACAACAAATTATGACTTAGAGGTTAAATGTAAGGAATGAAAAAAGTACTACAAACTTGGGAAGTTGAACAAGCAGCACACAGGAAACCAACTTTCAGACAAAAATATTTTTTCTTGAACTACTGTTTTAATAGCCTTTGCTTCAATACAGACACTAATTCTTTATGGAGGACCTGCATGCAGTACAGCTGTCTTTTATGCTCAACTGTACACTGAAGTCATAACTCCTGTTTATTCCTCATACCATGTAACTATATTGTGGCACTACATAATACAGGGGTAAGCCTGCACTCCCACATTTATACCTTCACAGATGATGACTTCTCATATGAGCTGTAGGGACAAGATTGCACTACAGTTTCAACAGTACTTGGTAGCTAAATAATTCTCCTGTGACTAAGATGTCATTTTTTAAGATGTGCATAAATTTAAGTAAAGCCAAACAACCTTTCACCCAAACGTTTTTTGTTTTATTTTTCAAACACAGAAACCCCAAATTTGTGCTCACCTTGGTCCCAACAGTCAAGCACTGTGACCAAAGCACTACGCAGAAGATCAGTCCAAGCAGTCCGACTCTTCTCTGCTCGAGCCATTGGAGAAGACAAGAGTCCTTTAAGAGCTTGTAGAGATGCAGCAACCGTCAATGGTAACTGGCCGTCTTGTAATTTCACAGCAGTTTCTTTAAGTACACCAATAATTAGGTACAAGATAGTAGGAAGAACTGAAACACTTCCTGTAAAACAAAGCAAGTTAATTTCACAGAAGTTAAAAAAATTCAGGTACCTTTTACATTAAACAAAATTGAAGCAATTTTCTTGGATTCTCTTTTTTCTTTATAATTTAACATTTTTAATCACCTATGTGAATGGAGGCACTGGTAATTTGAAGAAAGATCTCAAATATCACGTGACTTGCAAACATGGTGTCAGACTGCTTAAGCGAAGTTAAACCTTTTCCCCTTTTAAATTAGCATTGTATCTCTTTTCCTTGATGTTTTTATTATATGAAGTGTGGAATTATGTCATGTTCAGAGAAGAGCAAGAACAGAATGATCAGAACCACTAGAGGAGCAGAAGAAGAGAAGCTACAGAAGTATACAAAGTACTGAATAATAGAAAACAAATTATGAGCATCTAAGCAATCTTCCAATTAAGACAATGCAGTGAAGGAAATGAACAGGGGCAGTTTCAAAACTGGTAAGAGGAAAAACTTCTCCCACATGATGTGTAGTTAGCCAAGGATGTAATTGTTCCAGAAAATCACTAAAGTAAAGAATTTAGTAAGATTTTTAAGAAGAGGATCTCAGAATAAAATGCATAACAAGAATTCCCAGAATTATAATAAAAAACTTTATCAAATATTTTGGAAAAGAGAAGACCTAAGGAGAGAGGCAGATTGTCCCACAGGCTACTGAACAGATCTTCATCTCTCCCTGAGAATCTGACAGTTGACCTGTCAGAATAAGAGACTATTAAAAAAAAAATAAAAATCACAGGAATAACTTGGCATATTCTTATGTCTTTGAATCTAATAGTAATACAGAATTCGGCACATATATATATATTCATAAGTATTTTCTGAACCTGAGGATATCTACCTTCTATTTTTGAACAGCCAAGTCACTGAAAATTGACTTGGAATTCAGTAGGAAATGCAGTTCATGAGCGTCGTTTATTTGAAAACGTTATTATGCATACACATCATGACAGGTGCCTGAAGTAAGAGACATGGTAGTCACAGGACTATAACTTCAGTTACCTATTAAAGGGGAAAAAAATGATGCAATTCCACACAGGAAGTTCTCTTCTCTTTGATTATATGAATTGACTTTTGGAGATGCTTCCTTATTCAACTAACTGTATAAGCAAGCTTAAGCTCCTCATTTTAGTCACCTGACAAATGCTTAAATTCTCTAGTGTAAATATCCCATCTGGTCTGATTCTGCAAGCTGTTAGTTTTGTGGAATAACTTGAACAGCTAGACAAAAAGAACTACAAGGAGAAAAGAAAAATCACAGATTATTTTTCACACAAGACAGTTGCCCTCATATCTAAGTGATGCTGTTTGTTTCCTTTTGCTTTGAACTGATAAATAATGAACTGCAGATGGAAAAGAGAAATCATATCATCACCCTACAAGGATAGCAAAAACTGCCTACCATTCCATTTGCAGTATGCTATCCCCCAAAGAAGAATCTTGTAACACAGAACAAATTAAGAAAAAAAAAAAAAAGAAATTTCCAGGGCTGGTAAAGGCAAAAATTTGCATAAGGTGTACACAGACACCTAAGGTGGGAGGCGCAGAGGAGTACGGCAGAAATGGTTTATAAGTGTGGCTGTAATAGTACTGGAAGATCATACCTATGAATACAATATTGGGGGGTGGCAGGGGGAAATCATCTTAAAGTTTGGAGTGAATCCAGAATGAATCATGGGTAAAAGTCAATTAATCTGAGAAATCAACCGTAACTCCTTACAGTGGTTTCCTAATGTTCAAATGATGGCTTTTACTAAAAGGTAACATGATACATTTCCCTTTTAAACTTAATTTATGTCTGCATTATAAATTCCAGAACAGACAATTCAAGTAGAATATAATCATGTTGCTATCATATACTTCCCTCTACAAAATGAATCTATTAATTGCACTGCTACATGTGGGAGGAAAAGTAAAACTACTCCTTTAATTGCTTCAGTTTTGTAACTTGTTTTGCAATCTGACAATCAAAAAAATAATTAGAACAGGAGATTGTCACAAGCAAATCAACAAAACTTGCTGCCAGGTTTATCCAGCTGAGAAAATTAGGTAATAACAAGGGGGCTCAGAAGAGCCCAATGTTCCTTCATTAATCTTTTCTTGGGATGAAACAGCATACCTTCAGGAGAGCAGATTGCAGGAACATCAGAGAGAATAACTAATGCTGCTGCTACCAGTCTAATTCCATCTTCTGACAATAACAGATGTTTTCCAGATTGAACTCTAGGGCTACAAGTTAATTTAGGGTTGAGCTGGGGAAGCTGTCTGACGAGAATACAAACACACAACTCCAGTGTTGCAAAGACTAATGATTTCCCAGGCACCAGTCCTCCCGTATCTTTGCCTTCTCCAAATTCTGGTAACGTTTCCTTTTCTGCAGCACCATCATCAACTAAAACAAAAAGAAGAAACATGGCAGAAATCTGCAGGCCGTACCTTGTTTCCGAAAAGTTTACTTCTTCAGGCTGTTTCACCACCAAGTGATGATCTTGATACGTATATATGCGCATGCATATGTTTCAAAGTCCTACTGGCAAACATCCATCCTTTGGAATAAGCAAACTATGCACAGATCGTCAAAAGGCAAAAATGTGTGCAATAGATTTAGACGTACAATGTGCTGAGGCACCGTGCCAATATGATATCATCTGATCTAACTGTTTTGATTCTTCTCACAGTTTTTTTTTTTCTTTTAGAAAATGAACATTAGGAAGTTACAATCAGAGTAACTAGTGGAGTCTGACTCGCAACAGCTGCGTGTGCTGAGTCTCTCTGTTGCTCTACTGCAGCTGATCCCAGCTTTTCAACTAAGACTCCTTCCTCCCTGACAGCACACAAGATGATTCCACTTGCAGTTTCTCCGGTTTTCCTCCTCACTTCATGCCCTGTAGTCACCACTAAAACCACCTGCTATCTATCATACCATGCCAATTTCTTATGTCAGGCACCTGAACTGACTTAAGTAAACCAGGATCAGTCACCAACTGTGAAACACTTCAATTAAGATGTATCTTGGAATATCATCTTCAAGAATCCAGTTTTTGAAGAAAGAATTGCTGCAACCCTGATAATATCTATTCAACATCTCATACATCACTGTACCTTCTGCACTTCTCCGCTTTTCCTTCACGTGTTCCTGAGCTGCAAAAAGAATCAGCCGAACCACTTCGAGGGCAGCAAGCTGAATATCAGGTGATTCTCTCGTCAGTATCAGTCGATGCAAAACATTCAGCAGCTCTACACCCAACTCCTACAATAAGAAAAATCTTACTGTATATATATAACCCCATTTTAATGCAGGAATTTTAGAAACTTGTTAATACTTGTTAAAGCCAACAGTATTACTCTCGTTAATCTCACTGAGGAATACAGTATAATTGTCACAATCACAGAAGTTTGCATTTTCTTCAACATCTAGCTCCCAGTAACAGCAGTCCTGCTCAATTCTCCCAACAAAAGAGCAATCACGGTAATTTAGAGATAAGGCACTTAAAACGACTGAAGAAACCCCAAGTAATCTTTATCTTACGGCTTTTTAACCCTTGAAAGTGGGGATAACACACTGTATCCCTCCTACAGTATATGTATTTCCTTGGAGAGAGCACCAAGTCAGCAGAACTTGGGTATGTCCACAGGCTTTATCGCTTTTGGTGTGTTAAGACAACTGCATGGCACACAGGATGGTACTAAGGCTTAATTTAAAGAAAAAAAAAAAGGAATGTTGAAGTTACTACTTCTTTTTAGTATCACTGGTGTGTTGTGGTTTTGCTTTTTTTTTTAATACTACTGCTTTTGTCCAGTTTCCTTTTATCATCTCCAATATTTATAACAGAATTAATTTAACTGTCCCTTGACAGAGAGAGTAAGATAACTTTTTTTTCTGGAATTCTGTCCTCACCTGGCTCTCATCCTACTCATCTAATTACCCTTTCCTGATGAAATGTCCTCAAGTTCTCTGCCCCTTACTGTCTTCTTACAGGTTCCATGTTGTGCTTTTTTTCTCTCCTCCCTCTACAGCTTTGGATTTTGGTAAAGCATATAATTCACCTACTACTTATGTGTTGAAGATTCCTGGATATACAATAGAGAGTGGAGATACTGTTCAAACTGAAATTATGCCTTAATTCTGGGGGGCCTTTGATTGTTAAGTTATTACCTGATCACCACCTATTTTAGACCTTGGCCATGGAACATCGAAGAGTGCCTGTAGGGCACGTAAGCAGGCAATAATGTTCTCCATTGCTGCATCTGATCGAGGAGAGCAGAGAAATTCCACACTGATTCCTGTAAACGTCAGAAGAAAACACCCTTATGTGCTTGAAATTTTAAGAAGTAGTTTTGTCAATTAATAAGTAACCTAACAGTAGGTTGGGCATAGAAATAGCATTTGCATTTTATATTAAATGAATTCATCTTCTACTGCTAATATCTTGGGGCAAAAACTGTATTTCCCTCAAAACAATGAAAGAACTTCAGCTTCTAGACAGTATAAGACATAATTATAACTGGCTATTAACAGAAATAAATAAAAAATAGAACAATTTCTGAGTAAAACAGTGATCTCGAGATCCAATGAATAGGCAGACAATTCAGAAGGAGTATATAGCAGAATATTTGCCTAATCACACTGATTTATGTAACAGAAGGAAATAATGGAGAAAGTAATAATAGTTCACACACTCAAAGGCAGAGGCTTTATTTTCCCATTTTAAAAAAATGCTAAAGATCGCAGCTACCTCAACTGGATCACCAGCAATAAGTAAATTACATGAAGCCTAAGCCTGCAAATATTAGAGCAGATAAAAGCAATCACTTTTTTCTGAGCTTTCAGGACTCTTCAGATGACATTTTATGACTTTGGAAATAAACTCCATATAAACTATGATCCATATTCTCATCCCAGTTGTACAGCTGTAATTCCAAAATGTGTGATGACCTAGGAAACTGATCAATATACACTGAAGAACAGCTGTGCAACAGAAATTGTCCATGTCTTAAATTTCTTTCAGTTTCCCTGTAGGAAGTGAAAATGAACAAGTGGTATATGTTCAGAAGCAGAATAAACAAGCCAGGTGTACATGGTAAAGTATATGAAATTTGAAGCACCAATCCAGTAGTATAGGAAGCAGGGGAAATGAGCAGCTTTTGTATCAGAAGTCCCACTTTTAACTGAGGGAGCAATGGAGTTCAAAAGGAAGCTGGCTCTCTGCAGGAAGACTGGGATTCAAAAGAAGCCATATGCGTCTGGGACATACCAACCATACCAAACAGAGATTACAAAAGAAGGATACAAAAGAGAGACCAAAAGGAAAAAAATACAACCAGAAATGCCTAATTGTGTAAATTTCGAGAACTGGGACTGAAGTCAACTGCCTGATTAGCTTCTGCAATAGCGGAGGCTTAAACAGAGCTTTATGTGAACTTAGGGAAACACTTTTTTACCGTGAGGGTGACTGAGGTCTGGCATAGGTTGCCCAGAGAGGTTGTGGAGTCTCCATCCATGGAGATATTCAAAAGCTGTCTGGACACAGTCCTGGGCAACTGGCTTTATGTGGCCCTGCTTGAGCAGGGGGTGGTGGACAAAACGACCTCCACAAGTCCCTTCCAACCTACACACTATTCTGTGATGTGAAACTGTACTTCAGTGATGCTAAACTGTACACTCTGTAACTGTAGTGCTACAACCGTGATAAAATCCACCCTTGAACTTGCACGTTTATGAGCAGAGCAGTACAACTTCTTTAGCTCACACTGTTTCTTCTACCACATTTGGGAAAACGCTCTACAATTTTCTCACTAGGACTTAAAATTCTTCTGACTGTATATTTTTCTAAGAGATGCAATATTCAGCGATGCAGTTAAATATGAATAATTAAATATTTGTTTGCTAACAGTTTTATCTATTAAAAATGACATTTTGGGTTACAGCATCTAGACAGATTATGCACTCACTAACCCAAGATAAGATGAAATCTGTCAGTATTCACATCCTCAGGAGATTTCACCAAGGGCCTGGTAGAAGAATCTTGACACATTGTAGTTGGGGTGACAGGTCTAGAGAGATTAGTAACTCCTTCATCCGGATCAACAACGATGAAACCTGTGCTAGTAAGCCATAATGCTGTAGCATAAAGTATCAGTGCCCAGGAGTTGTAGTAATGAGGTCTGGCATTTTCAATTGTCTCTGCTGTATAAAATGTACCACCTAGAACAGAAGTTACAGTTTTAAGGACGTAATTTATTTTCAACTACCATATTTTCTCATTCTTGTAAAAGGGGATTCTTCTTTTTATTGAAATTATATTTATCATATTTTATGTGTAACTTTTTTTTAAATATTCAATATTAAAATTCAGGCTAATGAGGGCACTTCATTTAGATTTATTTGGTAGAGTCCAATACAATTACCTTTTTCTTCTTTCAACTATAAAATTATCCAACAAAAAAGAATACCAAACAAACTACTTTTCACATCAGTGAAACCTCTGTTCTCAGAAGCAGTCTTTATCTTTGGATAGGTACACAAGTATGTGTATTCTCTACACAATTTAATCTTACTGTGATCGTAACACAAGTCAGCTAGGACATTAATGATGTGCACTTACAAGTGACCTATGAAAATACAATTGATGTGCCTTCTTACCTTCAGCAGGTAGTTGCGATGCATATTCTGAAGGCAAAGTTAAGAGAGCAAAATCCTGAAGTGCAGCAAGCCAGAGCTTGCTCAGTGTTCCAAGGTCAGCCTGTACTAAGTCCAGAAGCCCACTGGCTGAAGATGTTACATCTCTGTAGCTTTCTTCTGCAGAGTTTGCAATTTTTAAACAGTGGTTGTGTGCATCACTTTGATTTTTCTGCTTTTCAACTGCAACTATGTAAACCTGTTTATATATTTGGAGAGAGATTTACAAATATTAACACTTGGAAAACCACTGTGTTAATTAGTATGACTGCCTGTTGAATGGGCATGAGGTTTGCTGGAATCTATTCCTGCTTCAAAAGTCCAGTAGGCATGGGTGAACAAGCACTTATTTTCTAAACTTTCTGAATCCCCCCTCCAGCTAATCCTGATGCAAGAGTCCCAATAAAGGGAAACCTACTAAAATTCCTAAACATAGCTGCAGTTAACTTCCCTGCTCTTAAAAATTAATATATTACTTGTCCAGCTTCAGCTTCCAACCATCAAACCCAGTTATAGTTATAGCTACAAGACTGAAGAACTTATTATCAAATAACATACCTATAATCATGATCCTGAAACCACAGTCAAATAATTCCTAAATCTTCCTTTAACTGAAATGACATATTGCACTTGCAACCAACTTCTCAAAACTATGTATCACTCTATGTTAGCAGTAAAGAATGAGGAGTACAGACTTGTATCATTTGCAAACTTTGGGTGTTACCATCAATAGGTTAACTTCAATGTGAGAAGGTTAATTTCCCTAGATGTCTCTCTAGTTATTGAAAAAGATGGGCTTGAGAATGTCTCAGACCAACAGACCTCTTTAGTCTCTCAAAAATGCTCCTGGAGGGAAGCTCTTCTCCTCAACTATAAAGGAGACATAGGAGACAAGTTCAACTGATCTAACGTTAGCTTTTGTGAGTATCCACCTCCTGCAATTATGATTTCTGTATCTTTTTCAAGTTTGCTAGTTGTTGTGGGTTGACCCAGGCCAGCATCCACCAAGCCCCTCTCTCCCTCCTCCCTGCAACAGAATGGAGGAATTCCTTCAAATTCTGGAAACAAGAAATAGGTAAGATCCTAAGTGAGAAGGAACCACCTAGGCCTTAAGTGAAATATTTGTATATTACAGGTCACAAAAGCTTACCCCAGTTTACTTTGTCATAATTTCTCATATCTGAGATCCAGTAGAAAGTTATACAGAGTTTGCTTTGAAGACTTCTAGTGATCTTAATTACAGACTGGAACAACCTATAGATATTCCTTTCGTACAGCTGAGCCTCACATCTAGTCTGAATTTTGTCTTAGCTTCTGACCCGTGATAGGTTATTGTCGTATGCCATGAAAAATCTTTTCTCCATTTAATAATTTTAAATTGATCACAGCACCTTATCTTTTCTCAAAGAGATTACATAGACTGATCTACTTAAATCTCTTGGTGTAAGCATGCTTTCGAGATTTTTATTCCCACTTGCTAGCTTTTCTCCAATGGCTTTTCTATTTTGCCAATATCTTTTCTCAAGTATGGACACCAGAGGTTGGTATGTTTTTCTACAAATGTTCACATAAAAGCTACCTATTGCTGGCTTTCCCCTTCAAAATAGCTCCCTGGTTATACACAGAAATATCATATTAACTACATAACAAGCTCATATTTAGCTGGTTATCAACCGTCAGCATCCAAGGTCATTATCAGTGCTTTCTAAGATGCATCTTCTAGATACTGCGTACATTGTTCATGTTTTTGATTTTTAAATACCTAACCTTGCGTTTACATGTATTAAAACAGGCATTCACATGAGCTGACTTTAAGGCAGTTAGCCAATGCAGTACTGAACTAACATCATTAACTTACAAGAACTACCTGTAAGAAATTAAATGCCAATAGACAATGAGAAAAATGACACCGATTTAAAATGGTACATTCAGGGGACCATCACCATGGCTATTTTTACCATGCCAATTTAAAATGAATACTGAAATATTAGAACATGTTAAGAAAATCATACTTCTTAAGTACTAGACATATTTCTTAATGTATATTATAATACAGTTTAATTAGCAGTGCTTTTGTCAAGTTCACAAAGTTCACATACTGTTCAGAGGTATCAAAGCAAAGCAAACAAAGGACCAGCAACTTGTATTTAATGAAGCGTGTAAGAAATTCCTGAAACTATTCGGTCTGAAAGATTTTAACTCACCTACCAGATATCAAGACTATCATTACAGAGCTGTTACACTAACCTCTGCCCAAGCCTTAAGCACAGCCAGTATCTCCATAGTTGAGGTGCTTTCATTATATTGTTGACTTTGTGCTTCTTTCCCAGCCTGCACCTTTACCAAAGAGGATACAAGTAACTGGTGAACCCTTCGAAGGTCATTAAGATCGCTTACTACACCACTTGCTATCCAGGCACTGCATACCTAGTGTTGTAGAACAGAAATAATGAGAAACAAGAGCCAAACACCACTGGATATTCTTTTTTCCATCTGTAAAATTATGAAAACCAGATTTAATTTCTACTGAGATACAGTTACTCTCGAATAACCATGTTAAATGTCATTATAGTTTGGTATACATAAGTAATGAATGCCAAAAAACATTAGAGGTATGTCAAATAACAGCCAAAGTATCAACTGCTACAAAAGTTTCCCAAAAGATTTAAAAAGCTTTGAGTTGTTACAATATAGAGGTAACATGGGTGACATTATTTTGTGTGCATTGAGGACTTGAGGCTAGATTATTTCTTTCCTTTTTCTTGTATGGCATATCAAGCAAAAAGAAAATTTCAGAGGGTCTATTACCTAACACTTCTGACTTTCAACACTTGCCTGACATGCTTTTGCTGTGACATCTGGAGGAGTTTCGGGAGCAAAGGCAGGCCTAAGTGCTGCTCCAACCTAAAGAGAAGTTATACAACACTTAATACATAATTGTGAACATAATTACTTCTCATAAGCAGGCTTTGTTGCAGTTTTCCTTTATAAAGCATAGTTTCTTTTTCATTTTTCCACAGACTGTTTCAGTGAGGTTAAAGAGCAGGGAGACAGTTGCAGTCATACTTTTATTGTTTGCATGAACACATCACCACATGTGAACATGAAGGCATGGTTCTCTTTGAGAGAGGTCTTCAAAGTTGATTCTATTTTTTGCACAGTCTAAAACTGAAACAGAAACCTCATCCTTCCTGAACTCTTGACTCGATGAAAAGCTCTCAAAAGAAAAAAGTGTTCCAAACCATGAAAGATTTGCAAGACACCTAATGAGTGACATTTCCTTACTCATTCCTTAGAAAGAATAAAGATTTAAGGAAACAAACAGCTGAAGTTGGTCAACTTTGCAAAGCGTAAGAATGGGAGAGCACAAACCCTGTTTGCCTAATAAAGACCACACAAACATATACTTACCAGGTTGCACAGATTTCACCTCCTCTCACTGTTGAAGGCTATTTCACTAAAGGCTAATGACAATTTCCCTTGCTGCTTTAGCTGATATCTGAAAAATCACACTTAAGTCTGATGCTCTTTGGGATGAAAGTACAAAGTGTTGTACAAGTACTACAAATACAAGTTTGTGAAAATAAGTGAAAAGGAGTTGTTTTTAATGACAGTTAATGACAGTTTCTTACAACCCCCTAAAGTTCAGACTTCATGTAAGGAACTTCTGAACAAGATTTCAGGAAACAATTACTTAAATCTGGAAAAATCTACATCCTTCTGTTTCTGGTTATTGATACGGAACAAAATTTACAAGAAAAAGACTAGATATCTAACTGCTTCACATCTCTTCAACTTCTGTGAAACAGTTGATGAGAAGATCTATGCATATTATTAGCAGAAACGCTTTAAGGGTAGTGAAGGTTAAAAGGAGAATTATTAGCTCTACTTGTGACCTGCGTGATGGTCTTGGACAGCAGGGACAGATACTGTATTTGTCCCCCTTGGTAGTTCCAGACTAGATCAAGGCACTTCTCCTTTCCCACAAAGAAGTGCCAGTAGAACAGAATTCTAATGGCAAAAGCAAGACTAAAGTGGCTTAGGATCTCTCAATTTCTATGAGAGAAAGTGATCTGACTTATTCAATGCCTGCTAGAAATTTGAAGAATGGGAGCCAGATAAGGCTTAACACAGCTGCCTGTCATATTTAATGCAAGTGCAGTCTGGGATGCAAAATAATCAGGACATCTTAAGTCTCAACCAAGACTTAACTGAAATAGACCTTGGGAGTACAATCCATGCTTTTACCTCCTCTAGTTTATTTATCAACCAAAATCTCCAAGTGTGATCTCTGGTGTGCAGAGGCTACTTTTTTCTAAGCAGAGTTTTAAATGATAGTTGTTCCTAATATTTCTTGCAATACTTCTGCACTTTGAAACCAATGCTTTCCAAAAAAACCCCAATGCTGTATTTTCTTTTTGCTGTATTCAAATAGGGAAGAGCGAAAAATGCTGAAACTTGAAATACTTTGGGGCTAAAACATATACCAACTGAAAAGATGCTTTCTAAGGAAGTTCAGTCTGAAGAAATTAATAATTTCAATATCAAATTAACTGAAAACCAACTCTAGCACTATGCACTGCAAAAAATAAGTTTCTTTTAGTGGTTAACTGTAACTCTAGACTTTTCTAAGTTATTAGCAATGGTGCTTACATTGGCTTGATATTGCTCCAGAATTACATGACCTGGAAACTCTGGTTCTGGAACAGCTGCAAACTTCCGAACAACAATGAGCAATGTTTGAAGCCCAGAAAGACGAAGTTGATCACTGTGATCTGTGGCAGCCATAAAAGCCATACGGATCAAGTCAGCTAAATGCAATACCAGAAAGTCATCTGAAGAGAAAACAGAAATTAAAAAAAAGAAAAAAACACAACCAGTTTTATTAAATTTAGCTTTAGACATAATATATTTTAAGACTTCTCCCAACATTTTCAAAATATATATTTTACATTTTACCTCACCACATATCAAAGATTCACTTAAGGCCGCTTATGCATACAACAACCGTACTTGGACATCTTATGTTAGAGGACCTGGGCTGCTTTCCATTTGAATGTAAAAAAAAAAAGTATTTAGAATAAAGCATAAATATCTTTATGTATGAGGCAGATTTTCTCAAAAAAGAGTTTTGAGGAAAACTCCTCCAGATAAACATAGAGAGGTACTGAAAATTGGCCCTGTCTCTCTACTGGTAATTATGCAAATTACAGAAAGAAAAAAAGTGGAGTTTTTTAGTCATACTTCCAGATACAAAACTGTGATATTGTACGCTGGTGCCAGCTATCACTTCTGATTGCCAATGCTTATGCAGAAACAATGGCTTCCTACGCATATGCCATGGTACTATAACCAGGAAATTGAGTGTAAATGCTGTAGTGATATGCCAATATTTTGACAAATAAAAATTGCTCTACACCTTAATAAATATAGGTTTTCTAATCAGAGTAATTAAAGGTTTCAACAATTACAAACAACAAATTTATGATGGATTTCACTAAGATGCAAACAGCCAACATTTATTTTAAGCATACTTTGCATTCTGTGAAATTCTTTCAGTGCTTAACACATACCTCTTGAATCACGTTGTTTTCTTTCCTGAGCCAAAGTTATGTCAAAATGTGCACTGCCTGCATTTTCACACTGGCTTATAATTTTACAAACGCACTCTGCAGCAAAAACTCTGGTAGACCATCGTGGATTACTGAAAGGATGGAACCTCTCATCACTGTCAGATGTTAATACAGATGCATCATCCGCTTTGGCAGTTTCCTCTTCTTGAGTGGTATCTACTGAAGCTACTGTATTGAAATCTGTATTTAGGACACGGGGGGAAAAAAGAATTGCAATATTCTCTCTTACTGTAACTGAAAACTACAGAAAGACTCATAAGAAAATCTCTTCAAAGTCCATCTCTAGCCTCCAACTCACTATGACTCCCTTCAACCTTGGTGTCTGAAAGTAAATACTAGAATTAAAAATAAAACGTAACAAAACTGTCTGCATTTAGTTGATGTTACTTGCTGGAAGACAAGACCAATACCATGAAAGTAACTGAAGAAATGCAGTGAAAGAAGTGAAAGAAGAAAACACACTTAAAGTAAGTGTGACACATTAGAAGCTAGTACCTTTCCAAATCAAAAAAGCTAAATCCAAGAAGTTTTCCTCCTGCACTGGAGGTAACAGAAAAGAAACTTTTTCCCCCCACAATATTCACCACAGTAATTAATGTTATCTGCTCAGGAGTTTCATTATGATATAGTAGGTCTGCATCATTCCTATTCTTAATAGAACAGAGGGTCTGAATATTTTTCTTGTAGGTACTTGCACAGGATGCACAAGCTCAAATGTATTCTGCATTTCCGTTTCTGATATGGAAATAAGTTAACATTAGGACTATAAATCAACAAGGATATGAACAGGCAAGACATACTAAAACGTTTATAAAAATTTGTTCAATAGGGAAAAGGCAATCAGAAGGGAGAAAGTCATATTCCTTCTGAAAGAACTAAGTTAGAGGGTCCAGTCTTTCAATATGAAGGACAATGATACACTTCATAAATGTCAAACATTTAAGAAACACGAATACTTTCCCTCACTGACATACTGTACCGCTGCAGGCCTTGTTTTCATTGCGTTCTCAAAAACACTGTATTAGGACTTACCAGCTGAGGCAGCAAGAACATCTTTACAAAGCTTCAGCCAAAAAGAGAGCTTTTCAACTGCCATTGAAGTAAGCATATGAGTCAGAGTCTCTTTGATATCTTGGCACAATCTTTGATCCAATTCTTTGTCCAGCAAGCCCAGCAATGCCCCCTCCAGGCCTATTTCTCTGATGTTAACATCTGCTAAGAACAAAGTCTGTGAGCTAAATGCTGTTCATCAGAAAACTGGAGTAATGACCACAGAAACCCCACTGAAGGTTGCACACAAGTATCTAGCCCACAAATACTTTGAAAATAATAGTATTAATTGCTTTAATACCATGTCTAAGTCATCTGAGTACAAAACAAACTTTGAACTTTTACCGAAACATACTAACAACAGGAAGAAAGTCACCCCAAGGAAAAAAAAAATCCTACTCTGAATTTCACAGCATTACCATCACCATAGCATCTGAGCTCCTGAAAAAAATTATTTGGCCATCTGATTCCTCACACTGACTCATAAGGTAATACTAAAACAATGTTTTAACTTGAAAGGGAGGTTAAAATTATTCTCCAACAAAGCTCAAAACCAGACACATGGCAATAATTTGTTAAATTAATATTACCAATTTTTAAAATCAGCAGTTTTACAAAATGGCTATAGTCTATCTTTTCTGAAAGTTTCCAGATGACCTTGAATTGAAATCCAAAGTGAAATCATTTATTACCACCATCCCCTCACAGGAAAACACATGAGGATGAACTAGTGATCATTCTCAGGCCTTTTAGCAAAACACCCAAACCTTTAGGAAGTTAAAAATTCTAGGGACCCCAGCTGATCATTACTTAACTGGTTTTCCAAAGAGGTCAACGGAAACTTTCTTCAACAGGTTTTGTACACCTTCCCTCAATGACAGATTTTTAATTTAATAAGAGTTTTATGTGGGAAAATAAAATTACGAATATGCATGTAAAATGCAGGACTATGAAGCAGTTACTACAACAGCTACTGGCTAGATAGGCTTAGGTTTCTCTGGAACTCCACTTGCATTTTCTCATAGAGCAACCCTACTGTCTACGGTATATGAAAAGCAATAGTATCTTCATTTTATCACTAAGAAGGGGTTTGGATGCTTCCGTAATTTGGTCCTATAGAGATATCTGAAGCAGAAAACCTTTTTGAGTCTAAGGTTTCAAGAACGTATCAGAGTTTTCATACGCATAGCAGAGTGTGTTTGAAATTCACTATCAATGTGTCAAGGTCTTTGATCTCAAAACTTCAATACGTTACCTGGAGTAAAATCTTCTCTGCTCTCTTTAACTAATGCAACAGCATACTCTGATACCTCAGCAGCTTCTCTTTGCACAAGCTGACGTAAGCAAGCTACCACTGCACGTCTCAATAATAAGTATGAGCTACAGAGATTCACCTGAAACATGCAAGAAGAAACAGTAAGATGGCTAACAAACCTTTATAGCAATACCTCAGTAAGGCTGGTATTTTCTTAACAATTGCAGTTATGACAAATCTGTGAAGTGAGTAAGCATGTAATTGTTGCTATTCTTGCTCAGCCTTTTTTTTTAACCCCAAATAAAAAGTTTTGCAACTCCTGTAATCAGTTTTAACGTATCAGTACTTTTCACATTTTCTCTCCAAAGGTAACCTATAAGACTGGTTTGGGGATCTGACTCCCACTGATATCAGTAGAAAGATCCCTATTAACCTCAATGACAGGTGAATCGTGGTCTCAATGAACAATTAACTCTATTCTTTGACTAGAGAATATATATAATGGCCTTAAAAACTCAGGGCAAGAGAAAATTACTCAAATCATCCTCAGATCTAACTAGAGAAATGCCAATGTAACCAAGGGTAAGACAGTCAATTATGCTTTAGTAAGTATGAACTCCATGCATGAAAAGAAGTTTATAAGAAAGGGCAAAGAGAACACTGCTGCGATTTCACCGCAAAAAATATCGTATACTCAGACTACATTAAAATACGTTTTAGAGAAGGTGAGAGGAAGGGTGAGAGTTACTGGTGAATGTATCATACTGAGACAAATCAGCTCTCCTGAGCAGTTTCTAGCAAAAAAGTTTATAGCACCACCATATTTTAACACCACCAGGCCAGTGATTGTTTTTTATACTGAAAAATACATGATAACAGATTCATTATTACAGGAACAAAGAAAAACACTTAAAAAACCCAAAATGTAGCCTCAAGGTTGTTTTGTTAGAGTGGAACTTTCTGATTTTCATTCGCTTGCTTTCAGTTTGAAGAATATTCTGAAGGGAATCCCAAAGATACAATGAACCACCTGTGTGGCCAGGCATGATGGCTACAGCAATACTCATGCAGCTTCTTTTAAATTAAGCTGAGGTTATCATCAAAAACATTATTCTCTACAACTAAGCAATTGTGTACCCTTAGCTGTCACCATCCTTAAAATAGACAGAGCTGAGTGTCTGCTGCAGGGAAACCTTGCAGTATGGTCATGCTCCTCGTTTGTCAGCAACACGTTAATATATGTTAGTGAAAATGACTAATATATATTAGTTAGTATACAGTTAAAAAGAACAACTTAAAGACAAAAAAAGTGATACAGAATTCCAGCTTTGTTACATTAACAAATCTAAGCTTTGTCTTATGAATTTCTATGCATGCACATGGATCTACAATACTCAGAATTACATATCTAATACACAAAAAGATACACTCTCTATATAATTCTTCTAAAAGAAAACAAACCTGACTAAATAAGTATGTCTGCAAGACACTTTAATTGAAACTTTAAAAACAAGTGCAAGTTTTAATGCAACATTTATGCAAACAGGCTACACATTCTACTTCAAGTTGGACATGCATAAATTGCGTGCTCATTTTTAATAGGGGAAAAAACAGAGGATCCAGTTCAGGCTACTGAATAAAGCAAGATGCACGTTTTTCATCTCTCTCATTCTCCCACATTCTAAGCAGGGGACAGGACTAAATAACAGACACAAAATGCAAGCATCACATACAAACTTAATGAACAAACGGTTCCCTTTCTGTGCTTAACACGTTAAAAACTAAATTATGTCTCACTGAGCACATAAATGAAATGTATGTCTGCCATCTGCAGAAAGTTAGGAAGGGTCTGGTTAGGATGACAATCAAATGTCACTTGACATGCTAAAAGAAATGACATTAAAATGGTTAAAAGGAAAAGATAAAAGATGAGATAAAAAACACCACTGCAAACTGCAAAAGTTTAGGATTAACAAGGCACAGGGACCTACCAACACAGAATTATCCAACAAGATTTCCTGCACAAAAACAAACGACAAACCAGTCATGACAAAAACCAAAATATAGATATCACAGTGATACCAACCACACATGGAGACCGTTACATGTAAATTCAGCATATAATAAAATTCAGAATCTTATCTCAAACATACCAAACCCCTAATTTGCTTAGTTCATTTATCTTATATTTAATCTGAACACACTTAAATTGCAAGCCAGCTGCCCCTAAAGTGAGTACTTAAACAGTACCAAGACAACAGCACAGCATAGTTATTGACATTGTATACTTATCGTGTTTCAAAATATCTTTAATATCTTGCAGCTGAAAACTGGTGTTCACTACATCATAAGCTTACACAGATAAGCTCTTTAGAAGTCCATACTCACCTAAGTTAGCTTTAGAGCTAATGTTAGGCATGATTAAAAGCATATGATTTCTATTCCACTGGAGCCAAGAATTTAACTGACAGGATAAGCTTTACTGTTAGATCCAAAGCCCCATGAAAAAAGATCCAATTGACAAACAAGGAACACTTTCAGAAGCTGAAGGGGGGAAGCTAGATTATGACAGGCACATGTACACAATCAAAAAAAACCCCAAAAACGAGCCAGTGAAGCTGTGTATGCATTGCCTGACTCATGTTTTGTTAGTGCTAGCATAGTTGCAAACTGAACCGTCTGAATGCTTTGAGGACCTGAACCATATCATGCTCTAGGGGGTGGGAAGACAGGTGGAGGAGGCAGCTTGCAGCTGCTCACAGCAATTGCGTTGGTGTGCCAAATGCTACATTTATTGACGAGAGAAGAGAGGAGAAGAGAGAAGAAAGGATAAAAGAGAATGTCTATTTCGGAATTTTAAAAAGGCAAGTTTGAAGACACAGAAATTTTCCAGAAACTTTGGGGAAAATGGGTGGAGAGGGGAGTTGGTTCAAATGTTACTTTAAAAAAAAATTCCTTGCGCATTTGTGTTCAAGACTTTATGAGTGAGAATTCACGTTTCTATGGACAGAAGGGGAAAAGATTACTTATCTGACCACAGATTCTTTGCCTCTCCTGTTTTTCTGCCTTTAATAAAGAACACAGTGTTGAATATCCTCAGTATCTAGCTCCCAACTTTTGCTCTACCTCCCCTTCAGACTTCAAAATGCGTTGCAAAGAAGGACAGCACACGTTGTTCTCCACTTGCAGAAATTTAAACTCATGAGGAATGACTTGCTGAGGGTCATCTTGCAAGCCAAAAACAGTCAAGAGCAGATTTCAGGTCCAGTCCAATAATTATTCTGCTTCCCTAGTGAGATGGTGATTTAGTGGGTGGAAACTACATGGATGGATGGTGAGTTTTACAAATGCAGTAGTCTGCTTGTGCAAATGATCTTCTGACAGACCTGCAAAGCACACACTCAAACCTTCTTTGTTTATGACACTCTTGAGAGACATATTGATGTTTACTGAATTGTCGGTATCAGCTGACAACTACATTGTCCATAGTTCTGTAACGAGTTCATAAGAACAAGAAAAGTTCATCCATGTAAGACTTTGGTGGACTCCTCCCCCGTGAAGCTCACAATCTTTTCTGGGGTAGAGGTGAACACACACGTGTACAGATGCACGAACACACACACTCAAGCCATGAACCATGCTTCTTCTTAATTGAGTAATTTAATATTATAAAGTTCATAAAGTACTGTATGAAGTACTTCGAGACAATTTGTGAAAACAATAAAAATCAGTAATACCATATAGACAAGACAACTTTATCACGACATCCTCTTTATTAGTAGGAACTTGCTATTAGTTAGAGAGATCATACTGTCCATGGAAGCAGACTGTACATGGACTTACATACGATCCCAAATGCTAATACACCCTCTGAGCAAGAGAGCGACTTAAATGATTTGTTGTGATTTTATCAATGTAAGAAAAACTGTGTGTTACCCAGAGAAGAGAAAATCACAGATGGTATATGTTAAAAGAAAGAACACTTCAGGTGAGTTCCAGTTCTTCTGCAACTAGTATATCCGTGCCTAACACAATGTGGGGCTGAAAGAGCTTCTCCTTCAAATTTTCCTGGCTCCTACAATCATGTTTCTAGTCAAACTGAATAAAGATAAATGGAAGGAATCTAAACTTTATAGAAAATCAATATATGGTTACTGTCGATATATAAGTGCTACCCAGGGGAAGATGTGAGTAATAACTGTGTTAAGATAGACGAGAGTTTAAAAGAAACCCACCCTACTTTGTCTGTGTTTTTTTGTTTCTCTCTGATTTACAGGGAGACTAGATGGTCTTGTTTTAAAAAAACAATCAAACCAAAAAACCACCCCAAAATCCCTAGCTAGCCCCTGAAAACCCAGCAAGGCTAATAACTACCATTAAATTATTTTTGCTTTCTTCATAGAACTAAATGCTTCAGAACAGCAGCTATTCAAAGACAGAGAGATTTTGGGGGAAAAAAACAAACAAAACCCCCCACCTCTTTGTCAAATAGGGCTGAAAAAGAGTTTTGTTTATTTTTTTCCAAAGATCTAGTCTATTACTTACGTGGCAGAAATGTTTATACTGACTGCCAAGAAGTCAGTACACTGAAGCATTTCTCTACAAAATAGAGAAATCTACAATTTTTCACCATAATGAAAAAATCAACCCAAAAAAAACAATTCTCAGTAATTAGTACACACAAATTTTTTTTAATCAATCCTTCACCTAAGACAAAAAAGCAGCAGAGAAAAAACCTGGCCAGCATAAAATAGCTGGTAAAAATCCAGCACAAAGTTGTAATGGATGGTATATCCTGCCAGACAACTGGCCTTAATAAAAGCAGCAGAATGCACTTGCAAACAGTTCAGGAGGCCAAGATTTCTAAAGAATGTGCTCATCTTGTAAAGGGGAAGCAGAAATTGGGGGGAAAAAAAAAAAATAGTGAATACTTGCCTGTAGGAGGATATGAAACACCTCACCCCTACACAATGATCAGTTTCTCTGGTTAAAGAAGCATCTGCATTTTTTAAGTGTTTCTGAACAAAGTGTTTTAAAATACAAGGATATAGACTAGTAAATGTATACTCACACACAGGCAGCTTACAAGGCTAGACAAGTTGACATGTCGAGGAGCAAACATGTGAAGCTGCTGAAGGCAAGAGATGGCTTGAGCCTGAACGAGGCAGTCGGGATTATCCTGCATCACTGCACAGCCCAGGAGACAGGAAGTTCTTAAGGCTGAAACTGTTGTACTACTGCCTATATTTGGAAGAAAAGAGATTTTTGTTTTTAAAACATCAACTCTTTTTTTTAAAAACATGATAACCTGTCTTTTTCCCAAGCCACCCATAACTCTCATCCTCTTGCAGGATACTTTCTATATCTGTGTTATACTCTGATATCAATGAGTAACAGTCACACTGCTCTCTGGAAATGTCAGTGTCCAGTTATGTAAAAGTTGATTTAGAAGCAAATTTTAAATGTCTGCATCATAACTAGGACATAGACAGGCTCCTAACTCCTGAAATATGAATACCTTCCGTCTTCATGCTAAATGTAAGAATTTTCAGCCCAAGGCAAGGCTTGAAGAACCAGTTCAAACACAGGAAAAGGTGTCAAAGAGAGACACTATTTTTGGAAAACCAGCAGTCATATTATTTTGACTGCATAAACTCACGGCCTGTGAAATATTGTCTTACAATGAGGAAAAAAAACTTAGCATGCACTTATTTGTTGATAAAATTTGAATTACACATTCAAACAATGCTAAGCAATTCTGTTGCTAAACCAAACAAAGCTGACACTCTTGTATGTTGCATACCTTGCAACTCAGGGCCCAGCGTGGTAATAAGTGCATTTAAACAGCGACCAAGGCTTTGGTGAACTTCAGTGTAAGTAGGAGGCACAGTCAACAACAACATGAGAACAAGAGATAAGGTAGGTTCCACATGCATATGATACAGGGGGCCAGCTAAATCTACTATCAGTGACAGAGAGTGTAGTGCCCATGCCTGTAAAATAAGAGAAGCAGTCATATAATGCCTCTATGATAGAATAAACATAAGATTTTTTTAAAAAATTTGATAGTTCAAGTGAAACTCGGTAATAAAAGTAATAGAAGTTGCACTTTTAGGTTCCAAAGGGACAAATGGAGAGGTTTTAGAAAGAAACTTTAAGAACCTGATGCTTAATAAGCCGTTTTACACAGAACTGTATGCTCTGCAATGAAAGAACCATTTTAAATTTGTCACTGTTAATTAAAAAAAATTAATCTAATAGTAAATTAATTTCATAGTGATTATTATTCCTCAAATAAATTCTACTCTTTGTAAAATTTCTTATAGTTTCATGAATTGATCTGGACAGGCTGGATTGATGGGCCACGGTCAACTGTATAAAGTTTAATAAGGCTAAGTGTCAGGTCCTGCACTTGGCTCACAACAACCCCATGCAACACTACAGGCTTGGGGAAGAGTGGCTGGAAAGCTGCCCGGCAGAGAAGGACCTGGGGGTGCTGGTGGACAGCTAGCTGAACATGGGCCAGCGGTGTGCCCAGGGGACCAAGAAGGCCAACAGCATCCTGGCTTGTATCAGGAATAGTGGGGCCAGCAGGAGTAGGGAAGAGATCGTCCCCCTGTACTCAGCACTGGTGAGGCCGCACCTTGAATATTGTGTTCAGTTTTGGGCCCCTCACTACAAGAAGGACATTGAGGTGCTGGAGCGTGTCCAGAGAAGGGCAACGAAGCTGGTGAAGGGTCTGGAGAGCAGGTGTTATGAGGAGCAGCTGAGGGAACTGGAGTTATTTAGTCTGGAGAAAAGGAGGCTGATGGGAGACCTTATCACTCTCTACAACTAACTGAAAGGAGGTTGTAGCAAGGTGGGTGTTGGTCTCTTCTCCCAAGTAACAAGTGATTGAACGAGAAGAAATGGCCTCAAGTTGTGTCAGGGGAGGTTTAGATTGGGTATTAGGAAAAATTTCTTTCCTGAAAGAGTGGTTACGCCTTAGAACAGGCAGCCCAGAGAGGTGGTGGAATCACCATCCCTGGAGGAGTTCAAAAAATGCGTAGACGTGGCACTTCAGGGCATGGTTTAGGGGACATGGTGGTGTTGCGTTGATGGTTGGACTTGATGATCCTAGAGGTCTTTTCCAACCTTAATAATTATATGATTCTATGTGGAAGAACAAGAGAATTAGGAAAAAATACTACAAGAGTTGCTGAAAGAACATATTGTTTTAATCTCAGTTACTTTGCACCAATAGCCACATCTGTTTCATGTCAACATACTGTTCTTCTCTGTGTAAAGATATTGTAGATAAAGCTTAAAAAATTCTTTAACTGAGATTTAGACAATTACATGGAATACACTCAGTGTCTCTTAAAGCTATTCTGATAGATAACAGTTTTAGCCACAGAGAAATAATTTGAATTAGTCTTCAAAACATCTTGCCTTATTCAAGGAAGTATATTGACCAAGTTCTACAGCATTGAGGCTACAAATCCCTAGTATTTACTACATAACCCTTCAAAAAAAATTCTGTGAGGTAAACATCGTAGCAGAGACAAAAACTGACATGAACAAAAAACCGTAGGTACTATCTAGTCAAGGTCAAAATATAGGTGAACGTGAAATTAATCAATTCCTAAACCATCAGATACTGTTTTTGAAGCCAGCATATCTTAGCCTTATCAGCTTCACTGATCATTAAATAAGAACCTCCTGTATCTCATCATAGCTCTTTCTTGGAAGGTGGATTTTGAGCAGGGGCTATGGTTTTCATTGTCTCTGTGCTCCAGGCATCACCTGTGAGGTATGCCTAAGAGGTTGTGAAGTGTTATTCTTACAAGAAAAAAAAGTTATACTACAGAATATAAACCAGTTCATTTGTAATTTAACATTTTTAGATCAATGACAAGTACCTGTACATCAGGAGAAGTACTGTCCTGAGATAAAGTATAAAGGATTCCAACACATGCATTCAGGTGCTGAGTAGAACCTATTCCTCCTAGGTACCTGTACAGACATCCCAGAGCCAAAGAATGACCTGTTCTCGATACCACATCCCTAGCAGACTTTAGCCTATTAATTATAAAGAAAGAAAGCTGTTAGTGTAATCACCAAGACTGACATTATGTAATAAGCACATCTACAAAGGGAATCAGGAAAATATTTTATTAGACATTGATACATTGCCAACATTCTAAGTTCATTTATCATCTCTTATCTGAAGGAAGTACCAAAAATATTTTAGATATACGTAAATGATGTTGCTAGAACAGCAGACAATTAAATTTATTTGAAAATCTACACGCTTACTTAGACAATCTTCTTAAAGATCAGCAAAACTAAGAAACACATGCAGAAAAGTGACACCAAACTCATGAAGGAAACCAGCTTTTAAAAATTGTTATCATAATAGAGGCCAGGTAGATTTCTCAAACATTTTCATAAACTCAACCAGTAACTTACCACACTTTTTTTAACGTACTTGTCAAAACTGACTTGGGCTAATCCAGCAGTGAAGGCACTGTCAGAAACCACCTGTGCCAATCTGGCCAAACACTCCGCAGCAGCACATCTTAGGAGTGGATTATTGCTTTCCAAGGCACCCATTACCAATGTCAGTGCAGACCTTCTAACTTCTTCTGGACCTAGGCTTCCCTTGCAGTTAGCCAAATGCTAAAAATAGATATCAAATATATTAAACAGCAAGACAGTATAGTAACTGGAATGTGTTTTTCTGTCAGTCATGCAAAAATTAAAAGACCAGCAGAAGGAATTTGGTTTTCTTCCCCTTTTATCTGAGGAATTCTTCTATTTTTATTTGCTGATTTGTGAGTTAGAATTCTAACTCCAGAGAGGTGTATATCATAGCACAAAATTATAAATCAACATTCTGATTTTCAGAAATGTTGGATAGATTGCAGTAGACCACAATAAACCAACACACTAGCATAAAATTCAGGAAATAATATCAAGAAGAAAACAAGTGAAAACCAAATAATGACACTAAGAAAAATCCCAGTCCAAAAAAAAAAAAAGAGTATGAGCAAAAGCTATAGCAGTCATCTGGATTGCATATTAAATATGCCCCAAATACAAATATTGTACAATGAAAGGTCTTGCCTATTGTGAAAACATTTTGCCTTAGTTTGAAGAAAGCCTAAGAAGGGAAGAATGAAAATTGCACATGAACAGAGGAAAATACAAATAAACCATGAGGGAAAAGCAACAAACAGCAGAGAGTGATAAGATTACTTTATTTTACCAATCATTACTTTTTTATTTATATAGTAAGAAATACGAAGGAGACAGTGATAAACACTGAAATGATACAAACAGAATTTTTCCACCTCTCCCCTATTTGAGTGACACTAGTATGGATGACAGTATACTACAGCGTACTACAATGGGTTTCCCTAACCCTTAACATTAAAAAAAAAAAGGGGGGGGGAATAAACTGTGACACTTCAGCACTTAAGAGACGTGTGACACCACAAAAAAAATCAAAGAAAACAGGACTAATCTTCACCTTGACTGTTAATCAAAATAAGAACTCCTCTGAAGACACATTTGAACCAACAGATGCCATGTTTTAGTAACAGAGAGAGAGAGAAACAAAGGGGGAGAAACAAAGGGGGAGAAACAAAGGGGGAGAAACAAAGGGGGAGAAACAAAGGGGGAGAAACAAAGGGGGAGAAACAAAGGGGGAGAAGATTTACCTTTAGGGAAGTAGAAAAGGCTGACACAACATTAAGTTGTACTATTTGTTGCCGTGATCCTTTTGTTTGCTTTATGGAATTCAAAAACTGTTCTAACACCTGGAGCCTTAAACAAAAAAAATTTTAACAGAATTAAAAATTAAGGAAACAAATTTAATTTAATTCATTTTTAGAACACATAACAAAGCCTATATATTATAGAAACAGATGTGGAACAAATCTATTACCCTAACTCCTAAGCATTTTCCTTCAGCTGACATCCCTGTCTACCACAAAAAATTTTTGTATTCCATATTAGAATAGGAATTTACAAACATGAACTGTTTGCCTTTGTTTTCTTATAACATATGTATTCACAGATGATCACTTATATATGTGATTAGACAGATGTTATTAAAAAACTGTGTATGGGGATGACACATTTTGGCTTACAATTGAGAAAGGAGGAGGGAAAAGAAAAAGAAAAGGAGAATGCAGTTTTCTGCAGCAATTGGTTCAGGTCTTGAGAAACAGGCGAAGAAAACCAACCATAAACCTGGTGACAGTAGGGGCAAAAAGCCCAGACAAACAGAACCTCCCCCCCGCCCCCCCAAAAAAAGCAGTCAGTAAAGACAGAATAAGGAAGGAAATGCAAGTCAGAAGAACATATCATAAAGCATGTGGAAATTTTATTGGCAGGTATGCTCATATACAAACAGCTGCCCCAGGATTACACTAAGTCCTGAGCATGCTAAGCAGTGAAGACATCAAAACTCAGGACTTGCATGCTAAGCACTCATCCCTTACAGGAAATTACAAAACCATCACCACCTATAATGATCATGATCTGAGGTTTAACTACAGTTGGCTTCAAAAATATAAAACTGTTTAAATTTAAAATAATTTATTTGCTCTAATGCTGCATTCAAGAAAATTACCAGCAGTGCACAGAATAAGCAACAGCATGCCAAAATCTTGAGGAATGCTTCAGCAATCAGTGCGCTTAATAATGTGAAACACACCAAAATGCCTTGTGTGCAGTAGGAAGATACATATACACACACAAAACCAAGAGAAGTCTGTGATCCCTTTCAAGCATTCTGTGTTAAGACACATACTCTTGTTTCTTCCCATCCAGCTTTTACAAAGAATGAGGCAGGATAAGGGTTAAATTTTACTACAGCTTCCTACCGCTTTTGTCCCTCCTTGGTTCTAAGGCATTTGGTAATTATGTACTAAGCATTACAATAATTGTGTAATATTGCTTAAAGCAACTTTTATTTTGATCTGGCTATCAAAACAAAACATTATTTCTCTTGGTCAACAGAATTTATTTTAATGACAGTAACCTCTTATTGGATGTGCCTTTTCATTGTGAGTAGCTTTAAACAGAAAGCCTAATAATTTGTTAGTCTGAACTATATTATTCAGATGGTTTACAGAATCCACTTATACAATTCATTATTTTTCCAGAATTGTTTTCTTCTGTGTTCTGTCTCAAACACTGTGACCATCTTTCAGCCTCTCCCATATTCCCCAACAGTTACAGTGACTACTTTACCTGTGAGATTCTGCTACATGGGAAAACATAACTCCAAAAAGACGAGTTGCTGCACTGATAACAGACAACACAGGAGGTAGTGGTTTAGGTATTGAATCACCTTTCACAACTTTCTCATAAATTGAGTAAGGGTCATACTCCAGGCTGCCGCCAGCTATGCTGTTACCTAAAAGGAGCTGTAAGAAGGAAAAAAAGTGATAGCCATATTTCTGACCAAGTCAAAACCAGCACTGACCCAAGTAACTAGAACTGTATGAAAATATAATACCACCATTAAACTAAATCAAAAAGTACCTGCTCTTCAATAAATCGGTGGTCAGTCTCCTGCAGTAAGGGACCAAGTAAAAGGAGATCATTCTCATGACAAAGGGGTGGAAGCAAGAATGTAGAGGCATCGATCTGGCTATCTGGGACAGTCAAGTCAGCCACTAACTCTTTCAGAACAGCACAGAAGCTTCCTTTAAATTAAAAAAATATTCAAAATTTTCAGTTAATTCCTTGCCACAAGCAACTTTGGGAGCAAGATATTTATAGTGAAATAGCAACATCTATCTAACATTTTTCTTAAGTCTTCAAATAGTTAGTTGAAGAAAACTCTCACTACAGGGGAAAAAACATAGCACTACCTAAGATAAGCAAACTAAGCACATACAGCAATCTAGAAGCTGAAAAAGAGAGACCTTTACCTTTAGAGAAGGCATAATGCCAAACAACTGCTAATCCAGTAAGTTAGTTACATTTACAATTAAAGTAGAGGAAAAAAGGCAGTTAAAAGCACAGACATATTTCTACTACAAATTTCCTGAGAATTAATGCTGTAGAATGTATTACATAACCATGCAGGAATACTTGGACTTGACAAGCAGATGTAATTTAAAACATCCATAAATTTGATAAATAACCAAAACCTGCAGAATATACTCCCCTCTTTCAGGAGTCTGCACTCAAAAAACAAGGCATGAGGAATTTACTGTAGGTTACATTATGATAATTTACACTGGTAGTTAAAACTTTCACATATTTTTGTACATAATATTTCAGACAAGATTGTGCATTATACATAAACAACATCAGGCATTCCGAGTCAGATGTCTTATTTTAGGTTATTAAAACAGTCCCTGCAGTGAGAGAACATTTCCAGTGCTGAACCACATGTGACGAAAAAGGTCTGGCTTATCTGATAAGTAAATTGTGTGGAAAAACACTGCAGAACTGATCTTAAAGAATATAAACACTCTCTATGCAAATATTACATAAGAATGTACCCCCAGAGCATTAAGATTGCAAAGTCAAGTCCTCCTGAATTGGGAAATATCACCATTAAGAGGGGCTTAACTCCACATATCCAGTTCTCTGCATTCAGTTTTGTTGTTAGATGATAACACAATTATCTGTTTGCACTAAAGTTGCTTATAGTTTTTGAACATTTTGGAAGTTCCAAAAAGTGGGACAACACAGTTATCAGCACCTCATTAGCACAAGCAGAACCATTTGTATACCTGGAGCTGGTAGCTGCAACCAGCTATTTTACCCTTCCTGAATCTGGAACCTGTTCTGAGAAAGCCGACTTACTCCTCTCTACCTGCCAAAGTCCTGTCCCCATCAGCCTCTCTCCCTTGCAGGCATCTGTTGCTTTGGCTTCCTCCCTGACTGATTAGCAAGTACATAATTTTTCCCAAAATGCTTAACTCAAATCAAATGTAAAAGGTTAGCACTACTATATATATATTTTTTTTCCAAGATGCACAGATAGTGTGTGAAAGAAATCGAGTCTTTTTAAAAAACACAATAATTAAAAACAACTAGAAACTGCTCTTTCATTAATTATTATAGATCACAAAAAAAAATTTGAAAAAATCCCCTTTCTATTAAAACAGCTTTTCAAATAAGATTTAATGGAGATACTCAGCAGTTTTTAACCAAATTAACATTTATTTTACTCCCAGACACTTGGCCATCCTCAACATGTCAAATCATATTATCCCAATGTAAAGCAGTTCAAAATTTTGGGCCAGAATGCTGTTCCAGCATTCTAGCTATTCATCTTATCCTATTAAGAAAGAGAAGTGAATGCTTGTATTCAATTTTATGGCTTAGACAGTGGAACATAACAAGCACAAAAAGCTGAAGAATGAAAAAAACCCTAACAAGTTGTCTGACAAAACACATTAATTTCAGATCACAGAAAACATCAACAAATCTAACAATCAGAATTCAAACTACTGAAATGATTTGTGTGAAATTATCAAATTGACATTATAGTAATTAAAATTTTTATATTAACTCACAGGAAATAAATGTTTTACCCACAAAAACATGAGCACATCAGCATCCAAAACTAATAACATGTGAAAACGATCAAGAATATAAATAATCATCTTAGAAACAGAACCTGCTTTTCCCAACTTAACAAGTTCATACTTTGTATCAGCTAAATTGCAAAGTCTTAAGCATTCACACGTGATGGAGGATGGCACCTAGAACATGCTTAATGTTTTTCACTGATGTTCAAGTTAACCCAATACATTCTTCTCGTATCTGTCATTTCTGAAATAATGCAAAAATAATCTACTACTCTTGAACACTCACAGTAGGCCTTCATAATTCTGCTGTTCAAGCAGATAACAATTTTTATTGATGACAGAAAGCAGAAAGAGAAACATCAGAGAGGCTGAAAGAGAGTAAAAGGACCAAGCAGAGCCTAAACAAGCCCTAGTATCTCTGGCCTCAGAAATTTAAAGGTTCAAGTTGAGAAAGAGGCTTGGAGCTATGAATAAAGAATCTGTTTTCAACTGTTTACTTTGCTGGGTATTTTGTTTTGTTCCTCTTTTGCTGAAGAAAAAAACAACTTTGGACATTATTTGCAAATACTAAAAGCTTGAGTTACAACTCCTAGTATATGTCCCCATCACTGATTTTCTCAGAAAGAAACAACTTGCACATTTCTAGCCTCTGGCTAACCACCCAGATAAAAGAAAATGGAAACAAAAGAAAAGAAAAGAAATAAAACCACAAACTAGTGAAAGCTTCTCATCCAGTGCATCACCCTGAGCCATGCAAAATGTGTGAGGCTGTGCAACATGAGTACACCTACTATTCTTCCTAATGATAATGACTAAAATTAGACATTGAAAAAACACCCTGGGTTCCACAATCATATTGTTTTCCCAAATAATTTATTTTAAAAAATTTTAGTATTTGCAAGGACACAGTTTCTGCATGAAGCTGTCATACTGGAAATATTACAGAAAGAAAGGTATTTGTTTCAAGCTTTACCTTAAAAACTTTTTTCACATTTCTAAATGATATATCCTTACATGTTAAAATATATAACAGACCTTGAAAATAAGCTCTGGCAATATATGCATTTCCATTCTTTCCCCAGTCTCATACTGCTGTATAACAAACAGCTGAACAACTCTGAGACTAATCTGTCAAATTACTGTTTTGATTCTAAGGCTACTTACAAAGCTTTCAGCAGGATGACGGCTTATTTATAACAAATCTTTTAAGCTTTTGCTTTATTTACTCGTTCTAGATTGCAGCATCCTCAGCTAGGATGCTCTCTCACAAGATTCAGACTTTACAGGTCACACTGTAAAATACTATTTTTCAATGAAGTTAGACCATATGCAAAAATCCCAAACAAACCAAGAAATTGCCAAAACTACCCACACCCAAATATCTGTATTCTATAACACATTGCCCCTGTAATAAAAGAATCAAAGAAATAACTTGCTGTAAGGGATGGAAGTGTCATTATCAGTCTTTTAAGTCCAAGTCACAAATGAATATTATACACTATGCTTCAAGTGTTATACACTGACTTCTAAAGTGGCAACAGCTTTAAGGCAAAGGTCAGGGATTTGTCCTTATGAAGATTCACTCAGCAGTTACCACTAGATGGAGCAGATTATTTGAGTAAGGATTCCCTCCGTGATACAGAGAACACAGCAGGTTCAGCGGCTGGCTGGCCCATATTCTCCCTGTCTTGATGAAATACCCTGTACTTCTTTTTACAATTGTCAAACGCTCTGGTTTCATATTTCAGTCCATACAGTACTCTATGTCAAACTATATTCACATGACAATTTAAAGACAACAAAGGTATTTAATGTCTTAGCTGAACTGTTAAACTTGTCTAACTACAGTGCATATTGGATTAGAGGATTAGATTTTAAATAATGCTAGTTATGTTCTGCTACAGAAAAGTGAGCCTATCCCCAGATTTTTTTGAAATTTGTCTTCAAATACAAATTTTTTATCCACAATCTGCACAGGATCATATGAACATTAAGTCTAACCGAAGCAATTAAATTCTTTTAATGGACTATATTCAATTGGTTTATGCTAAGATTACACCTTTCGGATTTAGGATTCAATGGAAAGTAAAACAGGCAAAGTAAGTAAATTCTTCAAGTAGTTTAAAATTGCAAGGTTGTCTGCCTTCAAGTGTCAACTAAAAATAGGACAAAAGTCTGTATTTGTAATAGGAGAGGGGAAAAAAAGATCATGAACGCTAGCTTTTCAGAACTGTAGTGACTTCACTACAATTTCACCAAATCTAAACAGAGGGAATAAAATTTGTTTATTAGAAGAGGTGGAACTACTCCTTGCTGGGTGAATATATGTTGAACAAAACCTTAAAAATGAGCCCATGGTATTTTTAACAGGTATCTCTTTGTAAGAAAATACGTACCTTCATAGGTCTTTGGAGGCAATACTGCTAGTAATTCATAAAGTTTATGTCTGTAAACCATTGATGATGTTTTTATAGAATTTCCATATGATTTATATATTGAAGAAAGCCTTAAAATACAAAAAACACAGAGATGTTAAAGACTTTAAGCATTATGCAACACTCTGGTTTCATTTGTACCACTCTACTGAATACTTCTAAAATCTATACATATTATAAGTACAGTTTTGACTTGCATTACCATTAGTAGAAGCAAAACAATTTATTTCACATGTTCTGACCAAACCTCTGTTCTCCATTCCCAGTCATTACTTTATTTTAATACTAGAGAAATAAAGAAGGCTTTTTATTGCCTTTGACTGTACCTGTATTTATTGCAAGTAACTTCTTTGTGGATATATCTCTGTAAATTTGAGTTTAGAGCCAAAATACATTAAATCGCTACATATTCTGAAGGCAAAAATTTAAAAATTATAAAACCCTTTTCCAGCTTCGCTCTGAATCCAAACATAAAAAATGCCCACCACTAAAACTTTTTGTCCAAGCATATTCTTGAACTTCTTTTTATTTTATAAAAAATGATCGTGCTTAAAAACGAACGTGTATGTTTGATTAAAAAAACAGAATAAAAACACTAACTTCACAAAAGCATGCAGTAGTTTTTTCCCTAGCTTTTTTACATCATACTGGAATCTGCAAGACACATTATGCCACCTAAAGCCTTCAGCTATACAACTGAATTCTATACTCCAATTTTTGTACTTTGAAAAGAAATTTCTTTAGAAAGTGCACTAACTAAAATACAAGACGACTACTCTATAGCTTTTCAAAACCAGAATCCCATTTAACAGTTTGATACACACACTTACTGTGTCAATAAATCAACAGCACTTGGGAGTGGAGGAAGAAGTCTCTGAACAACTTCATCCGTAAGAAGACCAGCACAGTGGGAAACAAAGCTTTTGATAGCTAGAAAAGGAATTGGATTTTAACTTACTTAGTGTGAGATATCTAGAAGAAAAAAAATCATGTTGTGAAGTAATCACATTATTACCTCACTAATAATTTAAAAATATATGAAAGCATGCAAAATAAAAGTATTTTGACCAATAATTTAAGAAACTGACAAAAATCTCGAATGAAAAAACGTCATATTAACAGATGCGCTGTTTTGGTGCTTCTCCTTGGATGTTCATGCTCTGACTTTTAATTGCATATGTAAATGCAATAGAAATATAATATAAATTTAAATGCAAGCATTTTTTTGCTTTTTGTTATGAATTGAGTTATGGGATATAACTCAACTTCATGATAATTCTGTGATAATAATAAGAAAAAAAAAATGGGAGGATGATGATCAAGTGACCTACTGCTTACTTTGCTAGTTTACTATTTAAATTTAGCTTAATTACTGTACTTTAAGAAACAACTTATATGTACACAAGTATTTTTCATAATTCACAGAAAATTAAATTTGAGTCAATAGTTCAGAAAGCATTTAGAGAATACACAGTATTAAAGACCTATTTCCAAAAGGAAAAGAAAATATTGTTAATATTAATAGTTAATATAGGTTAATTTTTAGGTTACTTCTAAAATTAAATTACTATTGAATTCCACACTTTCCAACAGATTTTAAGAGTGAGAGATTGGCTGATCACTACACTAGGGTTCACATTTCTGCAATGCAAAGGACCCTTTTGTACTTTAGAATACATGACTGAAACACATTAAGTATTTAAAGATCACTGGAGTAAACTCTTGGAAACCCAAATTCTCAATATTTCATGATGAAAAACTGCAACCTACCAGACAGCAGCCAAATACATAGTATTCTTTACTGGCTAAGAATTGCAACCTCCTTAGAGTAATTTTTACCTGAGTCTTCCCACTCTCACAAATGTGTGTGACTGACTGGCCAATTCTATTTTGCTTTTAAGTCAGTCAGCTATTGGGAAACGGAACTGCTATTTACCAAATATAAAAGACTGTATAAACAACAAAACATACCTTGGTTTGGGTCCTCATTCATTACAGTGATATGTATGTTAAACAAGAGAAGAGAAGCAACGTTCCTGATATCACTTACTGCTTGGAAATCAACTGATTAGAAGAACAAGAGGAAAAACCCCCTTGGATTTTTTTGTTTGTTTGTTTTTTAGAAATATGAAACATGTGTGTGTGTATATATATATATATAGAGAGAGAGAGAGGTAAATATATATATATATATACACACAAGCATGCATGTTGGGGAGTGAATACATCCTTTACCATCCAGTGAAAAAAATCAACATGAAGTATTGTTGTTCTTTCAGAAGGAAAAACAAACAAACGGCCAAACTATAAATATGCAGAGAAAGACATAGTAAATCCCACTTACCACAGAGAGCACCAGCACGACCTTCCAGTGTTACTTGCCAGGTAAATGAATCTCCTCGTGTCTTCTCTGTTTCTAGGTCTTTAGGAGATGATGGAAAGATGCACTTCCACAGTAACAGCATTCGTGGCAAATGGTGTTGGACAACTGCAGGACCTGTAAGCGTTGTCATGCCAAATTAAGGATTAATAAAATTAAATTTTCTCTTTAGTTCCGTTATTTATGTTCACAAAATCATTACAGCTGTGAACAAAACTTTATGCTACTTTCCCAGCCATCTCACATATCATTTCTGAAATGTTTACTGTCTTGGTACTCCATTTTCATACATAACTACATACCCACTGACACATCTACAAGTATATCACCAAGCTATTACAATCTCTCTTTTACTAAGTACAGACCCTGTGGATCACCAGCATAAAAAGAGTTGTAACAAGCAATACTGATGTTCAGAAAAGCAAACATTTGTTATAGGTTAACGTACAAGGTGTGTTTTCCCTTGTCTAAGAAAAAACTAGGAGCTGTTGGGCAGAAGTAATAGCTGAAAACATGAAACAAACAAAAACATCAACAAAACAGATAAAATATATTCTTCATGAGTAATTTAGTGATCACAATCAATAATCTGACCATTGACCAATATCAGAAAGTTCTCTAAGATTTCAAATGCCTGACAAGAGGGAAATACAAATAATTAGCTCATTTTGTTCTGGAATAGATCTTAAAAAATATCAGTGTAATTCTTCATGACCACAAAGACATTTGGTTAGATTGACATTGAAATTTATCTTCTACATTTAATTAATAGCGGTCCCACCCAGTCACTGTTTTTCAGACATTGCTCCCAATGAACTAATACCAAATTTGGAAGAAATGACATTTTTATTTTAGAAAGTTTTTCTAAAGATTCCAGTTTACATTGTTTTTTAAGAATTATTTTGCAGTGCTAAATTAAATGAAACATCAGAAGAACTAAAGTCAGAGAAAGAACACAGAACAGCTTAATTTAGTTTAAGAAAAATTGTAGAAAGCTGCTACCTAATGTCATGAGGGCCGCTATCAACAGCCATCCAGCCTGTGTTCGCTGCAGTGAAATGCGACTGTTCTGAGAAGCAGAACACAACAAATCCTCTGCTACTGTCATGATTACCTTCAAAGTTAGAGAAAAACAGAGCATCAGCATCTTAGTAACTACCGAATGATTTTTCAATACTATTTGCTGTGATACTTAATCCTATTTCAGTGTCCCCAAATAGAATGCCATCATCTTCTCACAATATAGCAAGAAACTCAGGTTCATGAAGTTGCAATGACCAATTGTCACTGCTTTGTCCCCTTCTTTTATCAGCAGTAAAATGAGAGCTGGTAATTCCCACAGGAATATGTGTGGCAAGGATAAAAGTATTCTGATATTCTGTTTATGCCACCATGTAGAAAAAGGATAGCATGAGACCTATGAATTAGAGCTCAGAAGAAGTGGTGAAAGGGGTAACAAACTTTTTATCTCTGGTTTAGAATAAGGTCAATCATTCTCTCTGAGAGTTTTTAATCAACAAATGGTATGACTAAATAAACAAGTCAGAATGGCATGGTACGGTTAGAATGAATCCTATCTCAGCTTCTCCACAATAACTGCATGTGCCTACTATTACGTACTAAATGCAAGGTGACAATCTGCGCTTGCTACCAAAGCCCGAGCTACCTAGAATCTCCATGGAGGAACACAGTGTGTCCATGGACAATTACCACAGCATGCCTACAACTTCAAAAAGTATTCTGCAAATGGTTTGCTTAAATTATGTTTCACATGTACCAAAAAAAGTATTTCTTACATCTTGCATTATGTCTGGTTGCCAAAACAAACCGTCTGTAAATTAGTATTGCAAGAAGTGTCACTATCAATAATATCATTAAAAGCCTCAGTATAGCCAATACCCGTCTATAATTTTTTTGCATACTATAATTTATTTGGACAGCATAAACAGCATCCTTCTATAATTTATTTGAAAAATTATAAAACTTCGTGAAGTTTGCACATGAAAGTTTGCTTCATGGAAGTTTGAAATTTGTACACTTCCAGAACTTAATGAAATGTTAACAGTCTGAAAATATTAGTTTCCCCAATTCCATAATGCTATCAGATGGTTGCAAATATTTTGACAGATTTTTGATAGATTTAAAATATTTGATTGTAAAATTAAAACAGCACCCTTGTTAAATTATACGATTAAAAATTACTAACAGCTTAGTATACTTAAATTACCTGATAAACAAGCATCCTAGAAAGGATTTCATTTAATGATATCTGGAAATTTTTCTCTGTACTAGGAGAAATGTCTTATTTTTGAAGGATTTTTTTGAACTGAAGTATAAGCACTAGTATGGAATGCTAAATATATTCAAATCCACTAATTATTTTGTTCTCTTGAAGAGGTTCCACCTGCAACTGTAACCACTCTCTCAGAGGAAAATGCATTAATATAAAACAGCTTCTGTCCAGGTCACTACTGTCTACGTTTGATATTTCCTTTTCAAAACTGCTCTATTTAACACTGGTCTCTTTAGCTCCTCTTCTGAGGAGCTGAGTCTGGAATCTGGCAGTGTTCCTAGGAGAGAATGGAAAAGGGCTTTTGTCAACTCCTCTGTTCACCCCCCTGCCAGCTTAGTACAGAATGCAGTGTTTCTCCCACACTTTTTTGTGCCCTCCCATACCTCCTCCTGACCCTATTTCATCCTATTCTATTCCTCTAAAAGAAAACCTTATTAATAATTATGTTTCTCTTAAATAGAAACTTTAGCTCAGCATAGGTGTATAGTGTTTGAATGGCACTTCTTATCTATATGACTGGGGAAATGATACTCATTTTGTTCTCTCCCCATGGTCTTTCAGTATTCACAAGGAAAAGTTATTAAAAGCTAAGAAAAACAGGCTGGTTTTTTTTTTTTTACATTTATAAATTGTTTCATCAGCAGTTGGGACTTTGAATGTTGAGAACTGTAGCTAGCAATGTCTGTTAAGGAGCGGCGTGAAACTTTGAGTACTCAACAACATGGAAAGGGTGGGCTGGAATCACTGCAAGGGACATTCTTCCTAACATACTAAAGCATTCCTTTCACTGTTACAGTGGTGTAACAACAAGAAAAAAAAACACAGTCCTTGTGTCAAAGTGTGCCACTTCTACAGCGTCCACTGGCTCTGAAACAGATGTTTGCAGAACTAAGAATGTAAGTTTCTACGTTATGCACAGAATTAGCATGTACTGCTGGTATTTGTGTTGCACCATGGTTTTCCAACTGTGAGTAACTCCACGGATAAAGTTCACATTGAGATGGAAACAGCTTCTTCTCCTGGACTATATTTCTACATCTGCATATCCCTAAAACTTCAGAGCACAGTATAGCCTATATGCACTAGTGGAGAGATTGGTACAAGCATTTTAGACTATGTTAATGCAAGAAATTGGTTTCTTTATGAAAGCGTGTATCTGTTGGACTTGATTAAATATATTGTTGGACTTGATCGAAGATTTTCTAGATAATATATAATTGCTATTATTGGTGTAAGCACTGACTAAACTGTACACTGGAGAGTCATTGATGGGCCTGGGAAATATTAATTTGGCTTAATCTGTGGTTGAATGAGTTTCCTAACATCACAGCATGCAATAGATCTGTATGTATACATCTAATTATTTTTTTATCAAAGAAAGATGTTTTCCTTTGGCAAAGTCTGATACATTTCAGCTGTATGTACTCCAGACTAGCCTTTTCTCACCATTAACACGGCTGAAATGTCAGCTTTCTAATTTAAGCCAATGCCAGAATTGCAGGTTTGACCTTGCTGTAAAGAATTTAGTTTGAAATTCTGAAAAGCGTAACTCTTCTCAAGAAATGTTTTCTCCAGGCAAACCTTTTCTTAGACTGTTCAGTTTAAGTCCTTACAGCTCCACAGAATTGACCTCTGTCCCAAAACAAACTTCTCCATTAGTAAAAGGTAGCAATATGAGTGGTTAATAAAGTCATTAGTGACATTTCCTGAGAAATTCACTATCCTGACACATGTGAGAAAAACACTTGCTTATTTGAGTTATGGTATGCTTCAAAATCCCCTTCTTGAGAAAAGAAAATATCTCATCAGTATACTTGGTTATATGATCACGTCATAAAGAATACATGCAAATACCCCTGCAAAAACATCAAAGAACTGCCTATAAGTAAAGTATTCAGACCATACCTTCCCTTTTCCATGTGGAATTCCTAAAGGACTGTGTTTTACTGCACCCAGCAAAGCAGCAACAGCAAAACTGTAGCCAGTTACTGCTTCTGGGGAGGATTTCAATGCACTAAGACGTTCAATGCAACGATCCAACAGTAGGGACACATAGGAGGGCAATGCTACTGCAATACAGCGTAAACACCAAGCTGCTGTTAGTCTAACTGAAATGCTGGGATGAAGAATGACAGAAATTACTACTTCCAGAACTCCTGAAAAATAAAATGCATAAACACACTTAAATAGGCAAGCAGATTGTCAAACAAGGAAAAATGTATACAGAGGACTGGTGAACATAACACTATCCAGTTTCTGTACTTCTCTTTAAAAAGTACTATTGATTTTTATTATGAAATATTTCTTATCAAATTTAAATACTTCAACACTTTTCAAAAAAGTTACCCTGAATAAAAAGTAACAATATGGAGAAAACCTAACATATGCATGATAGAAAATATCTTGTAAGTATTCTCAAGGAAGCAGAAATCCTTGCAGTGGAAACAGATGTCCACACCCAGCTCAACCAAACTGATTTACTATAAACATTATGAAATGTTGGACTGTAAATACAACTCTTAATGGATTTAAATATGATACTGATTTTTTTTTTTTTTTAATTAACATGCTAGTACAGGTTGGAGAAGATACAGAACCCTTTGGGCAATGCCTGAAGCTTTCCTACAGCATGTATGGTAGCCAACTGCCCCTCTTTTTTTTAGTTTAGAAAACAGAAAAGGATTGAAGAACTAAGGAGGCCCAGGTTAGAAGACAGCATGGCAGAAGAAATGTTGCTATAGTCAATGCCAAACAAAGGATCCCAACAGATTTGAAAGAATGGATAGTCTAGCTGTAAGAAATCAGAGAAGATCACAGTGAACAGAGGAATATATTTTGTACTCTGGTCCACAAAATAATTCAGGGCCTGTACCTGTACTGGAATCTTGTAGTAATGGTGCTGCTGTAGTTCCTAAGCCATGGATGAGACTTCCAAGTTCCTGAAGTGCACACACAAGCACATGCTGACTTGCTGTTACATCTGTTGTACTAATTCTTGTTTCCAAGTTACTGTCACTCATTGCAGCATCTGATAACACAATATAGGAAGATTCCCACAAAATCATTACCCAAATGAAACAAACAGATCGGAAAAAAGGATTTTACTATGAGAAGTTGTTTATATTACCAAATGAGCTTTCATCATTACCATTTTATTATTGACCAAACTGTTTTCAAAAAGGTTTACCTTCGCTGAGACACGTATATTTCTATTACTCAAATGGATAATGCAGTAATGTCTGTAAGGGCAGGAGGGTAGATAACATGGAAACTACCAAATTGCTTATCTTTAAGCGATGGGGAACAGTGGCTAGTAAGAATCACGCTATTCGCAGCCTCACCAAAAGTGACATGAAGAGGTCATGCTTTGATATAACCTGCCAGATTTTACTACATAGTAGGAAAAAAGAAAGGGCAGCAAGGAGTGAAATAGTGCGATAGCAAGCGAGTGAGACGGTGTGGGGTGGGGAATAAAGAGGGAGGGAAAAATCTGGAGGTTTTTTTGAAAGTTCATCTTTTGAGACACAAATGAGTATGTCAGTTTAGACTTTCAACATTTAGATATTTAACTGGGATACAACATGCAGCTGTACACCAGGGGATGACTGGTTATGCCCAGCATTCTCTTTCTTTTTCCCTACAAGGATGATGGTGGGAGATCAGCAGCTTTTTTTGGAAGCTGTGGACAAGACTTTGTCATGCATTTCTCCAGGAGAAATGCTCATTTTGCCAATTAGGAACAAACACTTCTTTTTTGAACCACCAGTAGCGTCAGCTGCTCTGAACAGGAAGGCAGAATCCAGCTAGACATATATTAACTGCCAATTTAACTTATTTTACAATACTGTCTATAATTTATTACTGCATGTATTTATGATTTTATTATATTTGTAATTGGTTAAAATTACATTCACCAGGGAAGAAGTGCTAAAAAGGATGTTGGCACTTGTGTGGGTACACACATGCAGAAACACAGACACACACAAACAAATAACCAGCCCAAGTTAAAAAGAAAGCAGTCCATCAAAAGCCCTCCACATTATTATGGTAATAAATCAGCACTATATATTCTATTTCTGCAGTCTCTGGATTAGGAAGTTGGACAATCACTTAAAAAAGGAAAAACAGAGGCTGAAACGGATAATCTCGTTAGACCCATACCCACAACTTTCTTCAGTTTCCAGATGGCCTGACAAATCTCCTTGGCAGCTGCAATTTGAGCTTTTTCCCCAAGAAGGCCTCCTACTGTAGCTTGAAGGATAAATGAAACACAGCGGCGACAGCCGATAGCATCCATCTGACTCTGAATAGCCTTAGGGTGAGACTGAGACACGAGATCTAGAATATGGGAAAGGAAGGCAGAGAAGTTCCTTTCAAGCCATTGTGCTCCTAATGTAGAGACAAATACCACATATGCCTGGAAGAGATTTGAAAAGAAGCCATATTTTAGAGCAAAATCATCTGGAAAAAACACTGCCAGCTATCCCACATGCATTTTTTTTTTTTTTAATCTCTGCACATTGCCACAACTAGAACGTCACTAAACTGAGATTATTTATATATTTATGCATCCACAAATCACATACATTCTCACTTCAGGTAGCTTCAGGTTTTTTGGATCTATTTAAATAATTTAGATTGCTATCAAAACTGTACAAGCAATACTGCAGCCTGCTTTGACTGTAAGTTAATTCAAGCTGCTTGCCCACGTTATTTCCTTCCAGAGTGTGAGAAATGGCAGTTTACCCTGCACAGGCACTTGTTATGTAAAACATTGTGTTTGGTCTCATTGAACAACAGCTTCCAGCTATTTAACATTCTGCACATGGAACCCAAATTTAATGTATGAATGCATTTTAAGAACTACTATGTTACAAAACTATAACCCATAGCCCTGAGAGAATTTTGTTATTATAGGCTTTGAATCAGGGAATATTTGCAGCCCCCAAATGCTGCTCTTCATCTCAATGAATTTTAATTGTTTGCCTGGCAGTGGAGGTACCATAAAAAGACTATGTTTGTCACAACAAAGAGAAAGAATGCAGAGTCACTTCACAAATCTAATCACCACAAGACCATTTATTTTGCCACATAATACACTCCCTTACAAATGTCTTCAATGTGCCTGTGTTAGACTTTTTTTTAATGAATAGATGTGCTACCATCAAGACAAGGGAATACAAAAAATGAGAATATGCAAATGAACACACAAAATTCCTCATAAGAAAGTTCACAAATACTACCCATATCAACGAACTTCTATATTTGCCTCATACATACTTTGCCTCATGTCTAACATTAACAACTAAATTATTCACATAAAAGAAAGTAAAGTACTCTAGATGGACAAACTGTACTATTAGATCCTGTCAGCATCTAATAGCTCTTGAAAAATCACTACTTAGGCTTCATAATGTAACAGTACATTACCCCTGTTTTACAGATTTGAAAACTGAGGAATTTAACAGGATAAATAGACTTGTGAAGAGTCATACTGCCATGGCTACATCTTGAACTACATCTTGAACCTGGCTGTGTCTTGACCAAATATAAATTCTTCTTCCATATGTAAGAAGTCATCTTCAGTGTTTTTCTTACTTTTAATTTATAATGAGCTGCAATTCACATAATAATTAATACATTTTATAACTGCAAGCATTTTCTACTTACAGGCACTGATATATGCATGATTTCTCAAGGTTTTGTTATAGAAACATTGCACTGTTTTAACTGTTCTGGTTAGACTGTACCATCTAGCACAGGTACTATTGTGTTAACATTGAAATGCATGAAAAGCAGACAGCCTCCAAAATCCAGTACAAATAGTCAAAACACTGAACTAAAATACCTATTCCTGGAAAACTAATAAAACCACCATGTATATAGAACACCCTAGGAATCTGGCACACATTTTCTAGGCAAATAGCCGTCAAGGTATTATTTTTGCCCAGCTTTTCAGTCTGTCTGCCACAAGTTAATGCTTCCACCCAGCATGATCTGAGCATAGAAGACAATTTGTGAGCACCTTCTAGCTGTTTCAGTGCATAGTCTGGCAGCTTCTATAAGTAACTCAAGCTAATTTACAGATTTTTTTTGCACTGCAGAACTTGAAATGCACTGAAAAATTCCCTTACTGGCAAAGGGGACATATAAAATAGCTGTGGGGACTGTAACTTTAGGGCAATCACAGCTGTTTGATATGTAAATATTCACAATGACCTTTAGTCTGGATTTACAGGTTTAACATTTGAATATCTAGGTCTTTGCATGTAAATGCCATTTAAGATAATAGTTACAGGAAGAAGCCAATCTGATAGTATCTGAAAAATTTATCCTGTTTTTACCAGCACACACTATATGGTCTGACTTCAGTCCTGCTCAGTTAACAAGAGTCTGTCCTCTAAGTGAACAGCCTGGAACACAGCAAAACAGGTATTTGGGTTTTTTCCCCTAAATTCTGTTTTCCTTATTTTTCACGCACTTACTCAAAGCAGAACCATTCTTTCAGAAAGGGACTGGGAATGTCCCTACAGAGAAGAAAACTATTCCAAGTTCAAAGAATTCTAACTTCCCCCCTTCATTTTTAGACATATGGTATTAAGTTTTAAATTAAAAATTTGAGGAAAGTACTTATTTATATCACTTACTTAAAATTCATATCACATGAAGCTTTCACAAGTAATAGATATTTAATCTTGAAAATTTCAAACTATCAGGTAAACAATAAGCAACATCAGAAATTTTTCTTTTCTTTCTAGCAGAACTCAAGATGTAAATCCTTGTTTTAAATTGCATACATTTCGTCACAGATACAAAAAAGGATGAAATAAGAGATATATGAAGAGCAAACCAGTTATTACAGGAATGTTTAGCAATCTCAGAAAATCATAAATAACGTTATCCAAACCTGGGTGACTCCAACTCTAACGTCTCTGCTGACTGAACTGGTCCCTTTCAACATATCGCCACTGGCTCGTAGAAATCCACAACTTCCACGCAGAAATCCAGTTCCCAATAGCTCCATCACTTCTTCCAAAGAGATTCTGCGGAAGTTATGCCTGGTGGATCCTAAGAATACGTGCAAATCTTTAGAGGAATAGCTCTGTAAAACTTGGTACCTTTTAGAAGAAAAGTTTCAGCTCTAATCATTTTAGAAAAAAACAATATGCACAATTCGGTGGCACAACCAAATTCAAATATTGTTTGAGTGTAATTTCACAACAGAAACTAAGATATTTTAGGACTCAGTGCTCCAGAGAACCACAATATTTCTCAAGTTTTTCTGCTTCAGTTATCCTTAAATAATTTAGGCCATCATGTGCTATATATACATATATTTATGCTCCCTTAGTATTTACCATCTAATCTAAGCTCCCTTTGCAAAAAGGTCTGTCTGGCCTACTCCTACCACTGGAAGTTTCATGACAGCCCTGACTAACTCATTCCAGCTTACCGCCAAAGACAACCCTCTATTCCAAACTCCAGACAGGGCAGATTACCATTCTGCTATGCTTAGCCAGATAAGGGCACAACAGGGTCTCTTAAAAACAAAAGCATCTCACCTTACTATTAAATTAGCTCTCCAAAATAATGAGAATAATAGAATATGTTTACCATCTTGTAGGAAAATTATTTATCCCTAGTTCCTATTCTGTTGTTTTATTTCTTGATAGAAAGTTCATTTAAAATACACGCTGGGACATGTGTATGCAAACATAGCACAATGACTGCATAGTGCGCAAACTAAGTGACCTAAAATTTTCACTGCATTTTTCATTCTCTTTGAAGTATTGTATTGGGAAAAGTGAGAGGATTTAAGACAAACATGTCCAAAAAAAACCCAAACAACCCAGCATCAGCAGGTTATCAGGTACAAAGCAGAAACTTCAGGACCACGCAATTCTTCATGCATTGCTCCCTTCACTTCTCCCCCAGCCCCTTCTAGCTCCCACCTAGCTTCTGTCTCACTTAGCTCTAACTTGTTTTTAACCTAGTGTTTCCCCACTAAAAATAGCCAACCAAAGAGTTGATGAGCTCCTTGTATTTCTAAAGTGCTAAGGTAAAACTGTATAACTACATTGCTTACAAAGATTAAAGAAAACCACAGAGTTTATAAAGAGGTCAGAGTATTTTTTTTTTTTCATTTTAAATGGGAAAAGATAAGTGCTGATTGTTTTCTGTAACACAATTATTGTCTCCAGAGAGATTCTTAGAAAAATACTTTATAAATCAAGACTTCAGAGTCTCCAATGGAAACACACAGCCTCAAGAATTTTGAAAGGCAGTAAGTTGGGCTTAAAGGCATGTAATTTTTGTCATTTGCTGCTTATTGCATTGAAGGTCTCCTCTGATGCCATTAAAAGCAGAACGAACTGCCTGAATCACACTTACTTGGCATCCTGCCGTATTTCATTTAGATTACAGTTAAATATTTAGCTTTGGACTCCTAAGATTGGACTGAAAATGCCCAGTCTGAATGACACCAAAGATTTGAGATGTTAACTTTGTGCCAGGATGCTTCAGTTGGATCAAGTAGTGTCTGTCAGCAAAAACTGTTACGTACTCTGTTGAGTGAACAAGACTGCATGCTCATTTCTGCTTCTGATCACACTTACACTGCTAGACAATCCAGATGGGGTACTGATGATTGTGGAAAAACAGCTCGAAAAGATATCCTTAACTCTTTAGTTTGACAAAGAGACAATCCCTCAAACCTTAGTGTTTTCTACACAGTTGAAGTTAATCTTGCCTTTAAATTCTTGAGACTACTAATTTCTCTCCATACGATAATCTTGTAACAGAGCCAACCAGTTTCATCAAATATTTTTCCTTATTTATGATTCTAGAAATATATATATACTTTATATATATATATGGGTTAACACAACAAAAACCACAGCACTTCACAAGAAAAATGTTACAAAAAAGACCAAACCAGAGATACACACAGCCAGGTGGAGTTTACATTGTGATTTCACTTTGTGCTTCAACAGAACTTGAGAGTTTCTGACCATCTGACAGATTTTTACAGATGAGGAACCAGCAAACAAAGTACATACTTTACCTGTTGTCTGTTTAGATGTTAGAGCTCTAGCCAATACTGTGCCTAAAAGTTTTGAAACTGCTAATCGTACATCATAATTGGAACCTTCAAAGGATTTAAAGCACAAGGTCACAACACTATCCAGGTCTGTACTCCACATAAATACTGCTTCGTTCTGCAGTTCAAGAAGACACTGCACAAAAAAAGGGAAATAAAGATGCTTTGATGTGCAAAAGCACTCAGTACAAATTTTAGCTTGCTACATAACACACAGAGTTCTCGCTAACAAAATAAACATGTTGCTTCATACTAAAATGACTTGAATTTTTGCTGCCAAGGCAATATCAAAGAAATAAAGACAAGCAAACAATGTATTTACTGCTGTGTTCATCATCCATTAAAACAGAGTTTTACTTAGGGTGCTTACTTAATAAAAACATCTATTAGAGCACTTTACCTTTGCAGCAGCACAGCGGACTGCCATGGATCGATCTGTCAAACATGATCGGGCAGCTTTGTAAATATCTCTATGACAGGGGATAGCAGCAGCTCCTAAACCATTTAATATATTTTGCAAACTAAGCATGATTTCATAACGACCTTGAGACTGAAAAGTGAAAAGGAGAAATGTTAAAGTTTTGTAACGTTAAGCTCCTTGGAAATACAAAATACTGACTACTGAAATAGGTACGCAATGGTTTGGGTCTTTTAGACTTTTAGAGATATTCTTATGTGCAAGTGAGTTAAAGCAGGTAACTTGCTCTATAACACTATAAGCAAGTGAAAACAGTAATTCTATGTTCTACTGGAAAGTACTCACTAGCAGCTTAAAACTCAAAACGTGAAGTACAAGCTGGAGCAAAAATGTTCTAATTAACAAGGCAATCAGATTTTCTAGTTTATCAAGTTCTTTCTTGAAATCAGCTTGAGAATAGCTATGATCCATCCTTTTATCGTCATAATCCATTATCCTAGTAATTCTTTGGAATATAGACATTGACTTTCCACAATCTTTTCATATTTTGGTATCATGCACTTTCTCCTATTCATTGGTCCAGCTACCAACAGTAAACATCCTATTATTTTTCCAATCATTTTTTAAACATGCTGTTCCAATACCTCCGCATTCTTCATTGCTTTAAGCACATTCCCAACGGTGTCAGTAAAACTGTTTCCCAAAATTCTTCCCAATTTTTTGTATAAATAGCCCAAGCATACCACCGCAGCACTAAAACAAAAGCAAATCCAAAGATGCGTGAAAATGGATGCAGTAATAGATGAAAGGGATTAAGACAACTAATGTAATCAATGGGCAAACAACAAAATAATTAAATAGAATGTCCCAAAGATGTAGGTGGATTATCAAAAGAAAAAACAAAAAAAATGGTCTGTGTGTGGCACATACACTCTAGGAGAAATGCAGATACGAGGGTTGGGAAAATAACTTGAATAATACAAGAATTCAGGTAATACAATCTTCCAGTAAAGTTTACAATAAGAATGCAATTTTCATATCCACCTTTAAACCTTAACATTAATTTCTAACTAAGCATGCCCTGCATCATGTAGTCTATGGCACTGTGCTACAGCAGATGCTGCTAGAAGTAGCCAGGGACAGGTTTATTCACAACTCGATGGTCAATAGTAGACTGCAAATGGGCTAGTAATTAAAATTTTGGCATTTATGTATAACAGTATATAATAAGGAAACAGCTTGAAGGAAATGAAGTATAAGCCCATGTCCTTTTCACAGCACACAGATCCTGAATTTAGTTTCCAGGTGAAATACCTGACAACTGGAGTCTGTGTGCTCATCGGCATCTCCTTTATCAAAAAGTAAAAATTGCTAAATATTGGGGGGGGAGAAAAAGAAATAAAGTTGCTTAATTAAAATAATTAATTAAGGAAAACACTTTGGTTTTGTATTGACAGATCTATAACTAAACCAATTAGTTTTATTAATACAAGGAAAAAAGAAATTATATCTTTAATCAACTTTCAGCTCTTTGGTCAGACCTACTTAAATATGCAGTGACACTGCTCAGCACCCCCTTCAAGAAAACAACATTTTACTTATTCCCCAACTGAATTCAAGTTTCACATAAAGAATCTTAAAATCTCATACGGAACACATTCTTAATTAGAAAAATGCATTTAATATTGACAGTAATTCCCTAAATGACAAAGCACAGTAAGAAAAACAAAACTGATAGTCTTCATCATCCAAAATCCTATTTTTGTTAAAGCAACATTTTTCATTATTGCTTTTATCCAACTCAATGCACACCATCATTTTGGATTTTAATTTTGTTCATGGTGTGACTGGCCATAAAATTACAATTGCACCATCTTACTACTAATTTGAGCATCTGATGGTCACAGATACTCTCTTTAATTAGCTTCAAGACTAAATAATACATATTTCACATCATAATCCAAAGAAGGAATTTTTAACAAATATATACGAAAATAACAGCAAAACAGAACTACCTTATTACATGATGGTATAACCTGCAAACACTCTTACATGGCTGGCTGTACTGCCATGCATTTCACTGTTTTGTAAAAGAATCAATCAATGTTGAACAGTGATTTCTAGCAACAAAGTGGCAATATTTATTGATAAGTAACATCTAGTGGACTAAAGATGAGAATCCAGCTACTTCTGCACATCAATATTTAAGTTTCTATGAAAGTTCAAAGCATAGGACTTAAAAAGCTCTTCTGACTGCCTTCTTGAAATTGTATCATGACTCTAGATGTGTATTTTTTTCACCACCAATGTCTCTTCACTAAGTCCAAACTGTATCAACTATTGAGTCACTTTATCTGTCAAATCACAAGCAACAGCCAGAAGTTTCCAAGGAAGCCTGTAAATTTATACAAGTTTTGCAGGGAAAAGCCTCTCTGCCCATGTTTTTCCCTCCCTGGCAGCACACCTCCATTTTGATATATGACTCTCTCTGTAAGATACATTTAAGTTGTCATACATATAAGTTGTTTCCTCTCAAATTTTGCCTTAACAATTGCACTGGGAGAGGTACCAACTAAAATGTAGAACTAAGATCCTTAAACATGTGGTAAAATAGCACTGAGATCAGCTAGAAAAGTTTGCTGACCAGCCAAATGCTTTCACAATGCTTATGGTTTAAAAACAGCCCTAGTTGATATTTTAAAAACTTTGTAATTTAAAGTAAAGTAATAAGCTGTATTCACACTACGTAACCTGTTTATCTGATCTAGCATTCACATCACACGCAATTTTTGTAGGAGATGAGCACCTAACTAAGGTTCTTTTTTAAATGCTTGCCTAAAACATTTCCATCTTCCATCTATATAAAGGAATAAAAATGATAATTTATGAGATATGAGAACAATTCACTGGAATCTGTATTTAAACGAGTGAATCAACATATTGTGAACGATGGCAAAGTGTTACTACCATACAACATGGGCATGTATGCTAAATAAGGACAGATGGCAAAGACAACACTTTAATCAAGGTTTTTAAAAAAAAAAAAGCAACTGAACACCAAGTATCCCATATACTTGCAGCCCAAGATGAAAGATTTTACTCAGTAAAGAGTTCTGTAGTTCCAATTATTTTTCTGTAGCCTGTTGTCTCAGTGTCAGCACTATAAGAAATACCTTTTCCAAACCTTTTTTGAAGTAAACCATATTTTACTGCTACCTTTTTCTCCACTTCATCTCTTATTTCCTCTCCTCACTACTGCTTACATAACCCAGCAGGATTCTGAACATTGCCACCTCTCTCTTTCTCCCCCAGCTACTTCTCTGCCCTCTGAGTCTGGATATCTGCCATTTCTGTCTGTCTTTGCCATTTCTGCCTTATTCCAATGGACTCCATCATCCCTCCTTGCTACGCTGACATCATCCCACTCCCTCCACTGCAGCATCTTGCAGGTGAAGCAAGGAAGACCTACAGAGCTCTGTCCCATACTACAACTCACCTATAATGTTAATGCATCTCTGTTGAGGAGCCAGTAGTATAGCAGTAATTTACTTTGCAGGACTAAGGCCCTTTACAGCAAACTTATTCTTAACTCAAAAGACTGCACAAGAGGTCAATTGGAACAAGAGGGAAACAAAAAAAAATATTACGATACCGGAAAATACAACTGACTCCTTGCAAAAATCTATTTTCAAGAAACTTCACTTGGGTTGTCAGAAACAGGATTAGCATGTGAAGCAAGGAAGGAAGACCGATTCTGCTCTGCTTTGTATACTGTATCATTAATGCACAATGATGTTTTACTATCTCTACCTGTATCTTTAATTTTCTTCACTATAGTGAAAGATGTGCATTCTTTCAGGGATTAAGGTTACTCATAATATTTCTGCACCTTAATATTTGGTTTCAGATCCTGCAATAACAGTTCACGTTTCTCTGTTCTGTTGGCTAGGCTTTAGGCATTTAGTTACAAACATTTCAGATGTTTCTAACTAACTATATCCAGTTTCCCAGTTGGATTAAGAAATCTACTCAATACATCTGTTTTGCACTTGGAGTTGTACTTCTCTGTTTTACTGCTCTACTCAGCAGTATATTACCTTCTCCTTGTTTTTCAAACACCTGCTACCTTATAGCTGCTATCCATTGCTGGTATTTTCTCTGGCCTGACTTTCAGTTTTCTGGCTGGAGATCACCAACTGTCTTCTATCCTTTTCATTCCTGCTGTGCGCACACACATTATCTAATACTACCACCCTTTTTGTTTTAATATCTATCCTGTGGTAGTGAACTCAGATGCATCATGCCAGGTAAATATTCCTTTTTTCTTTTACTAATGTTAAATAAGTTACTTATGAAAAGCTTTCTTCACCTTTTTTGTAACAAGTGGCATTTGTTTGACTTGCTGTAAAGCATGGTTTCTTCAATACGGCAATATGTATTGCAAGCTGGTTTGGTTCCCTCACTGAACAAAACCAGAAAGCATAAAACCAGCCTCAGTTTACCCTATTACCTTAAATCATACTATGGTCATTATAGTTCGGAATGATAGCAACAAGTTTAGCATTCCTACACTCCTAAATAAATTAATTTAGCTTAGCTTTCAAATCACTCAAGGCATTTCTTTCCAGTGGATCCAGTAAATAGTAGCTAGCTAGGTAGGTCAAATTTTGTTTTAACATACACAACTTACGCTGACTCCCATCAGCCACCAAATTGCCTCTGCGTTGAATGCTTCAAAAGTAATGTGATTCTGAAGTGTTTTAATGTGATGGATTTTATGTTATATTTATATGAATCACAACAAGAAACTTCTAAGCAAGGAAGAAAACTATGTTTTAAGCTTATTAAACATTCAAGGGCAATTTACGTTATAAAGTACTGACCTGACCTTTTTTTTCTCCCCCAACATGCAGCTGAACTTCTTACTCGAAATTTTGCAGTAGACACAGAAAGGAATATATAAAATGCTACACAAGTACTTAGCCACTCATAATTCTGCCCTGAAGGCAGCATATATTAAACAATTAAAATACAATTGTTGTAATACCTAGAGGGAAGGAAGCAATTTGAATTTGTTTTCAGGTTACAGATGAATTCAGTTTCTCTTTGTAATACTCAAGTCTAAAAATTTCACAGATGTAACACCAAAGAAAAATGTCATATGGTACAAAGCTTCTACTGGACAACAGACAGAAATGAAGGAGCATACCCTCTCCTACCTTAGCTCCTCACCACATAAATCTGTCTCTCCTGTTATTACTGGATTTGAAGGTTGGAGTTAGAAAAAATACTTACAGTTTTGTAGGCAGATAACTTGGTGAATCATCTTTACTTCGAATGAGTTCATTGCATTTGTCAATTGTTTGGTAAACCGAAAAAGTGTCTCCAGTGCTATAAAGTACAGCTAAATTCTTGGCAACAAGCCGTCTTGTAGGAGGTCCTGGTGAATTGTTTAATAAAGAAGTCAATTGTTCAACCAGTTTCTTCTGGTTTTCCCTTATATCAGCCTGGAAACAAAATCAGTAACCAGTTAAATTTCAGTTTTAAATTTAAAAGTTAGTTAAAGATAATTAATGCTAATTCTCTTTACTTTTCATCATTACCATTCTGATACTCTGACATTCTTAATTAAAAACGAACATTTTATTGCACCTTTCTACTTAAAGAAAAGTCATCTCAAATATGTGATTATTTTATTCTTATTTTAAGAAAACCCACATTTTTCAGAGCATAATTCTTTCTAGTAGCATTTCACGAGTATTTTCCCTATGGTACTTGAATAGTTTTATCTTGCTAAAACAAAATTGCCATTTCTTGCTTCTTTTATGCCTGTTTTAAAATATAACAATTCATAGAAACATAGTCATTTAAGTAGTAAGGAAGAACTTTAGCCGAGTTTCAAGAAGTTGAGCATTAGAAAGGAAAGAACTCCCTTAAAATAATAATCTATTTTAGTCTTACTTCAGTTTTTTTAAATGCTCCTTAAAAACAGAAATAAAATTAAGAGCCTGGCACTGTATTTCATTTATGTATTTTAACACAAATAACAAAAATAAAATAGTGTTATCTACGTTGATTTACCATTAAATATCCACATATAGTACTTAATATACACTAAACAGTGAATGAAACAATTGGACAGTTGGTTGGAAACAGACCTTTTATCATTTGATTAGGAAAATAAAAAACAAAGGGAAAGGTGTTACTTTCTTCCTTGCGAGAGAACTACCAAATACTTGTGCCATGCTAGGTGGAAGAATGACTGCCATTCTTTATCATGGAGTTGCAAAATCTTGCAGCAATAATCTGAGTTAAAAGAAAGAATTTAAAAAAATCATTTAATGCCTATTTCTCAAATTCCTTTCATTTGACAAGTGGCTCTGACACTTGAAGGGCTGTGACCAAAAACTTGTAACATTTAGAAAGTTACTGCTAACACTGAACATACTTTCATTGTGTGTGCATAAAAGAAATGAAGCAAATGAAATTGAATACTGCTCTTTGTTTTTAATGAAAGTAACAAAAAAGAGAGAACTAGCTCTATAATGTGCTTTTCTTCTCAAGACTCATTATACTTACTCTGCTAGTCACTGGTAAAAGTTTTTCCAAAAACTGTAACCACTCAAAAATGAACTCTGCTTTTTGAAATTCACCAAGTTGGTTATACGCTTCTTCATTAAGTAGTAAACTGTGAGCTAACTCCATTCCTTGAAGTTTTCCTCAAATCTCTCCTCAAACACCGTGGAATAAAAGACAAAACAAAACAAAAACCAAAAAACTACCAGAACTGTGTTAATCAATCAGGTTTTCTTCCCCATTAATATGTGGTGACCAAATCAGAAGTTTAAACACCTAAACAGAAAAAGAAAAAAGTTACTAGAGAGTCTGCAACCATATTAGATTTTTGCTTGGCTTATTAAAACTAAACTTTCAAAGGAAAACTTAAAATTAAAAAAAAAAAAAAGAAGATTACAGTAGTTTTATTTAGGTGGCTTTAGTAATACTTAATGGTTTTGGAACTGAGATAATGGTGTTGATGTAATATACAATTTAAAGTTAAATATACTTCAGAAAAATTGGAGAGATCTCACTGAACTACTATTTTTTCTTCATCGTTTTTTGCAAGAAGTGAGGTTTATGAGTACTTGATCACATATATACCTGAAAGTAACAATCCGCTGGCCCTAAATATAATGACTTTTGTGACCTAGAATTAAGTGCAGCCATAGCAGTAACCTATACCTAGCAAACCCATGTTAATTATATTCACAAATAGAAATACTAACATCTTATTCAAACACTTCATGTATTCTCAATGCCAAGCAAGGCATAAAGAAAAACTAGAACTTCATTGCTGAACAAACCTCTAATGCTGTCTTTAAAAAAAAAAACACAAAACCAAAACCAAACAAAAAACAAACACCAAAAAAAACCAAACCAAAACCAAACCTACACATGAAAAATGGATGTTTCAAAAACTCAAAGTTCAAAAGACATTATATTTCACTTATGTCTCTCAGACTATTTTGGGAGTTTCCACATGGTCGATAGACATAACTAGAAGCAAACCAAGATGAAAAATACTTCCAGTGATAACTTCCCCCCCCCACTATTTAAATGCCATACGGCCTCGAACTATAAAATATAATATTCTGTAGGTTTTGCAAACAAAAATAGTCAAGGAGATTCTGGTAAAATGTCAACCGTATTTTAAACTCCCGAACAAATTATCCTTTCCAGAGGTCACTGAGACTGCTGAACGCACATTTTTTTTCCTATGCAGTAACAATATTGTAGTGTAAAATGATCCATCAAACAGTAAATGGACAATGCAAAGCAATGGTAAATAATTCAGTACTCAGGATGTCATCAAATGCACAGCAGGTTACCTTTACTACTTCCTACACATTTTTTCTGTGAAATTTACTCACAAAGGAAATTAGTCAAATCTAATTTACTATAATGAACTGTCACTTTAAATTTACCTGAAATACCAGGCAGCTTGACAAGGCACCAAACTGTTAAATGACAACCAGAGATAAATATACCTACCTAAGTATACCTATATATATTTAATCTGCCTAGGTACATAGATGTTCACAATTTACCACTTATCTCACTCCTAGAATGCTCACAGAACTTAACTCTATCCTCACATTTTTTGAAACCTACAAAAAAAGGTAGGATTACATATTTCACTGAATATTTGAGTAGGGTTTCATTGCTGCTCAGCATGGAAATTACATGTACAGGTCACAAACCCTCCTTTTTACCTCACCCAAGGCCTAGTCCCAATGTCTAGTATATGTAAATCACCTACTGCCACAGCAACTGATTCAATTTACATACAGAGCTGAGGATTACAACGCATAGCTGTTTTCCCCAACTGAAAAGAGCACAGATTGTTGTCACACGTTGGCACTTAACTTACCTAGCAGATAATTTCTCCTCATTGTAAAAACTGTCTCTCTGCTGCTCCAGGTTCTTGGATAAAGGATGTCAAGAGGTCGATTTTCTAGAAAAAGAGTTAACACAAAAATCAACTTTTTAAAAGCACATGAAATACAAGTGTCTGTTCTACCAAAAAATCCCCAAGGATTCAGTCTCACATACTGACAATTTTTATCAGCTAAAAGCTCACCAAAAGGCACTGAACTTAAGCTCCATAAATATTATTAGCTCTTTGTATGTTGCATTTGAATTGGGCAGACCCATCATAATCACCAGTTTGATTCATTTAACTACTGAAACCACCTTTCTTATTTCTATTTTGTTAACTCAGATTAATTCTAAAACAAACAAACAAAAAAGTAGGCTCAGCATAATACCATAATTATTTTCTAGGAAGATGATTTCAGTGCCTTCATCAGACGTACATTACTTCAATATATTTTAAAAAAGCATAGGTGGAAAATATTTATTATATTGATCTGGAATGCTGTCATGAATGACCATTAAGTCATAATCCAACAGCATTCATGTCTGAATCAACAACTGACAGAGCTGGCAAAGGTGACTCAACTGTTCTGAAATATTTGTGTACAATACTATGGATACAAAAAGACATGACCATTATCAATCCATTCTCCTAGCTCCCGGAAATAATTTTAATATTAGAATGAATGGACAAAAAGATTTCCTTTTAAACCTCATTCAACTTGAACTTATTCTGGCAGGACATGAAATACAGGTTGCGTGCTATTTTAAAAATAATAATTCTTTTAAAGACTGATTGAAAACTGAAGTTGAGCACAAATTAAAAGTACATGTCGATTGCAAAGTAATCTAAACTTCTGGGGAACCAGTGTTCAGCCTGGCGGAGAGAAGGCTCAGGGAGACCTAAGGGCAGCCTTCACAAGGGAGGAGTACCAAGAAGATGAAGACAGGTTCTTAATTGAAGTGTATGGGAGGGAGTAACACCAGAAGTATCATAAAATGAAATGGGGAAGGTTCCAACTGGAGAAAAGATAAAAAGATTTTTACTCTAAGGATTATCAGCTGCTGGGACAGATGCTGAGAGGCTGCAGAACACCCTCAGGGGTTCCAGACTAGACTGGACAAAACCCAAAGCAACCTGGTCTGAACCCAGAGTTCACCCTTCTTTGAGCAAACAGTTGGACAAAAAGACCTCCTAGGACCCCTTCCAACCTGGACAAGTCTATATTTTGTCAGCTATCCTGCCCCCAACTCTCAGTGCCGACATACATTCTCCTGTTAATGTTAGGCAAAGATAAAAGTTTATATTGTTCCACTGAAGTTATTATTGTAACATGTTTCTATAAGCACATACTTGCAAAAATCAACTGGAAATATATTTTTTTTTTTAGGATTTGCACAGTCTAAATCAGAACAATGTTACGGTGTAGTTGCTGATTGTGATAATAAACACCTGCTAATATGGCTAGAAATGCTAGTATTTCTCAGAGGAAAGACTCTATCAGTTCTGAATTACAGAGGCTGATTGTTCATTATGCAAGATTTAGTTCTGTAGAAACTAAGAACTAACCACCCAGCAAAAAAATCACAGACCTGATCTTTCCAGTGCTGGCCAAACAAACCAACCTTGTTTCTACAAAGCTACGTACAAAACAGTATACTCTCCATCCTACCAAAAAAAACTTATCCCAAACACCTACTGAGACTCCCTTTAATGAGTTGTAAGCCTGCACACCAGAGATACTCATGAAGCCTAAAAAAAGGGTACAGGCATACAACCTTGTGAGAAGAAAGGTGAGAAGGTAGGGAATCAAGTTTTTACTGCAGCATCTTGGTTTTGCAGTCAGATCAGAGAACAACGCAAAAGGCAGGGCGCTTCAAGGCTATGTAGAACACAAGCACAGAATGTGGAGAGAAGCTGGGTTTGATTAATATGAAATATGTCCTTGTTATGCATACAAGATGTTACCAGGCAATTTCTAAGTGCAGAAGGAAACATCAGACCTAAATACATACAGTCCAGACAAGGGTGCAACTCTGCTCTAATTAGAGGCATGGCATAGCCACGTGGTGGGCTAGGCAAGCATGATGAAAGACTGAATGTTACACCAGTCGTTGCGGGTATTACAGTTTCTTGAACATCCTCACACACTAGTAAATCGATGCAAGACAAGCTAAGCATGTAAAGATGCATCCATATTTACATGAAACCCATGTTTAAAAACACTGAATTATCTGAAAGTCCCTTTCCCCAGTGTTATGATTTTGATTCTTCTCAATCTGAAAAAGAAATCTGGAAAAATAAATGTGAAATTTCATTGAACGAAACACATACTACGCCATCAACAAAAGTGAAAAGGCATGGATGGGTGATAAAAAAAAAAATCTGAATTTTCTAGCTAGTATGACACACCACCCTTTTGGTTTTGTCTTTAGGTAACTAAAGTAGTTACAACATTTACTTTCCCATCAGCGCTACGAGAGCAGATTAATCAAAAATCCCTCTTTTTTCCTGTGAGGTAAGTTTATTTTACACTTATACCGTGCTTACAAAACTGTCACAAAGATTTGTTGGACAAGGCAGAAGTTGTTTCTACTTATTACTGATGAAAAATTTTTCATTTGCTGACTGCCAATTTGGCAACCAGGATTGTTCAAAACTGATCAGAAAAGAGCTAAGAAAAGCTCTTAGAACAAACACTAGATGGAACGCTGCCCTGTAAATTGAGAGGAATATAGGGTGAATCAAGCATTAAAAGACAACAGCAACTGAGTTTCAAAAGTTCCTGATAAACCACAGAGAGCAAAAAGGGGCTTGTAGTCTTCTTTACAAAAAAAAAAAAAAAAAAAAAAAGAAGAAAAAGTGACTGAACCAGGGGAAGACGGATCTGAATAGTTGCCTTTAGCAACTGGCTTTAAAATATGAGGATCAACAAATCACCCATGACACAGTTAGAGCCAAAAAACCAAGCTGAAATCCAAAATAGATCTATTCTGTGTATTAAGCTTGTTCTGATAGCTAATCTCCCCAGGCTTTACAAGCTGAGGGAAGCAGTCCATAGACTGTTGTATTTCTTTCACATGGAAGTCTAAGGCAAAAATTAATAAACAAATGAAAAGCTATGAGCAGCAGTGGCAACTTAATGAATTTTACCTTTCCTCTTCTCTTCACCTCATGGCATATTTTGTCTCTGCATAAGAAAAAAAAAAAGAAAAAAGATAATCTGCAATAAAGCAGACTCCTAACTGATCTCTCACTAAAAAATTAAGCCTTTAAATTATGACTCATCATTTCGAGGAAAATCAGCACAAGTAATGGAAACTACTACACAGATCAAGTATGTATGTACAAATTTATTTTCTTTTAAGATTTCTCACATTTGATCTCTTGTTGTTCCAGCAGTTTGTCTTTGCCAGGAACAAGTGCTGCTCAAACAGAAATCAGATGAGGCTGAGCTCTCTGAGCATGATACTCAGATGAGGATCTAGTATACAATCTAGATGAGGATCTAGGTCCTTTACATCTGCTACAGAGTAAAGAAAATAACGTGCTGTATAACTTAATAAAAATTATCTGTATTTTTCTACTTTCACAAGTATTAAAATAATTCTGCATTAAATCTGATATAAAGGATAAAGATAATAAACCTGTGGATTCAATTTTGTACCAAAGACTAGTCTAGCAGAGAAGTAAAAAGGACATTATTCTTCTATGAAATGATCACTGTTACTCATTGCCAGTAATGAGTAATGGTAAAAAATGAGTAATAATGATGAGTAAGATTAAAAAATGACCAGTAATAATTACCAGTGTTTTCATAACGGCTGCCATTGGGCTGACTATACAATTAATGCCATAACCATCACACTGCTGAAAAACAGAGGTGAAGCACATTCACTACCATCAAGTTGTGCTTCACTGCATCACAGTGGTATTTTAACTGACTTTAAACTCATGGTTTTTTCCTCAGAAAGTAAGATTTATTATCACCTATCTAACAAGTGAACCAATACATTTAAGAGAAAGCCTTCCAGCCTGACACGTTTAGTTCTAGTCATTAACAGTTCAGATCAATGTTACTCCTGCAGCATTGTTTTAAAAGTTTAATGGGATGATCATTACCCATGCATCCGAGCTGACTGCACGGCAAGAGGATCGATGCTCAAGCCTATGTTAAGCCCTTGCACATACCTGTTCAAAGTGTCTCCCAAACATAAACAAAGCTCCTGCCCAACTCCCTCAGGCTTACTTCTGACTTCTAGGTTTCTCTTCTAAGTTTCTCTTAAACTGAGTACGATGCTCTTTTTGCCAGCTGGGCTGAAAACCCACCTTAAAGCACCAGCCAAATTCAGCTACTGATGAATGAAACATAGACCAAAATCCAATAGTTACAGCGTATCATTTATGCTAGTAGGCAAACATAAGGAGGCAGGGAGGTCTGCACAAGGCAAAAAGTGCAGGATCAAACTCCCACCAACTTCAAACGGGAGACCTGATTGCCCAGGGAACAAAGGATTGAGTTATCTTCAGCTTTAATCTAGCTAGAATTTATAGCACACAGAAATAATCTAAATCAAATAAACTACAATGACAGAAACTTATTCATTGGATAAGAAATCAAAAAGAACTAAAATTCCAGCTCAGGTGAGCTTAGAGTTTAGACACTGGAAATATATCGAATCAGTGGGAATATTCAACAGCTAGAGAAAGGTAGTTATTATTGCTTGAAAGACGGGCAGCCTTTTACTTATTGACTTCTACACACTATTACCAACTAACACACGGAAGCAAAGCCTGCCCCAAAACCTTCAGTAAGAGAAGGCAAAGCTGAATAAAAGTGTCAGCTAAGTACATCAGTACTCGCATATCCTTTGTGTGGCAGGATCCTCAGCATTCAGCCAACTTGTGCCTTTTCTCTATATGCAGAAGCCTTAAATTTTTCAGTCTGCAGAGCCACATGAAGCAACGGCAGGTAACTGCTGGTCCCGACATAACATTGACCCCTCTGTACGCATTTTATGTTCAGCAGTGCTAATCACCCTTGGCCTCCCATTCAACTGAAAAAAAGGTGAGAACTTCATGTACCCTTTCACTGCTTTCTTGCATGTAGTTTCAAAGAAAACATACAAGCAAATTTAGGGCATTTCAGCACCAAGACACCAAGAGGAGGAGGGGAAGAAAAAAAAAAAAGAGAAAAAGAAAGTTAACTCCCCTGAAGACTGACTGTTTCTTTAGCAGAAGCGTTGGTAAATTGAATGGATTAAACCCTTGATGAGGAGGACTATGAAAAGTTTACAAAACCAGAGCCCAGTCTTTCAATGCATACGCACACATGCTTGAATTTATCAGGGATTGGTCTCACCAGTCTGGACCAAAATACTCCTTGGCATCAAATAGACTCAATTGCTTTTCATCCAAAATTAATATACTGCCACAAGAATGCCAGGTATTTTGCAGTGTTGTGTTACGCTACATTCGTCAGCAGTGGGGAAATTTGAAGCCAAGCATGGAGAAGATGGGACTAACAGTGATGTTTGACTCTTGCAACTGCTGTTTGCAAGAACAGGCCACAAGAGAAAGTCATCACAAGACCACAACCCAGAGCACCTGGAAAAGGAATACCAGGCCACAGAGGAGAAGGTCCAAGATTTTAAGACTTTTAAATCAAGCAGAACTGTAACTCTTAATATCAGATTTTAAGTGCATTAGCATGTGAAAAATGCAACAGACAGTAAATCTTGTATGATTTATTGCATGTTCTGTGTTATGAAGGGATTCAATTCCACTCACAAATCAAGCTATCTTCCTTTTTAAATAAAAATGTGTATGCATTTGCATCGCACGCTTATCCCAAATAGCAAAAAGCAATGAAGAATATGTTTGACCAAGAGCGACAAAAAATAACGGATTATTACACAACCATCCATTTCCTCTAATTACTGCTGAAAATATCAGACTGGGACAACTTCCACTTACGTTATATTTTTCTATGCAATTATCCAGCTTAGAAACATGTTTCAACATCTATGATTTCAAAATCAAGACCCCTTTCTTTCAGGCTCTCCGCTTAAGTGTTCCGGGTGAAGCAATTTGCCCCAGGAAAACTATGCATCTATTCTACCACTGAAAATTTGGTAGCATTTATGCAGGTACTTGTTGAAGATGTAATTCAAGAGCATCTTCATTTATCGCACCTTCCATACAGGTCTTGCCGTGTTCACACAGCATTTCACACTGTGAAATGCTACAGAACAAACATTACACAGCCCAAACAGAATTCTTGCTAGTTTCTCAGCTAGTTTCATATGTGTTGCAAAACAAAAGGGCTGTATTTTGATGTTTTGTGAACAATGATGCTCAAACAAAGTACTTGTTTACTCCCACAGGAACAGTTCCAAATGACTGGTTCTCCCAGAAAAATGCTTAGCAAATGTTACCGATTTCCAAGTTTCAGAAGAATCACCCTGTATCTGAAAAAGCAACAGAGCTTAAAGGCAACAAAGATCTAAGCGAAATCTATCAGAATCCTTGTTCTGGGCTGGCTGGTTTTAAAAATATTCCCACAAAGAATGTGACCACCCACAACCCTCATACATAATGGTGATGTTGATAGGAACTACAACACAATATACATTTGCTGAAGTGTGAAAGAAATGACAAGACAATGTCTTCTAGGAATGCTGAATGATTGCTGTGAAGTTTTGAGGACAAAGCTTGACATAACTAGACAAAAAAATACCCTGAAGAAATATGCCTGGAAATGCAATAGCAGTTTTAGCCACGCAAAGCATTCAAGACATTTTTAAAAACTCCGATTTTGGAAGACATTCATTCATCATGTTAAGAAGTACATCTACTCTGCTCTTCTTATCATCACTTTAATCTTTACCTCCACATGAGAAGAACTATTCCAGGAAACCAAGAAACGGCCACATTAAGTTATTGAAAAATATAAGCCAGCCATTTCTTGAGCTCCACAGCGGGCACGACCGGCACGCTCTGTCCCCCCTAGCACCCTCAACTCTTGAATATTAGGTTCATTTCCAAAAGTTTTAAGTCAAAAGATAAACTTGGCTTCATTACAGGGACCTCAGAACATAACTTTATTTACAGGCAAGGCAACCTGGCAAACTGCATACAAATAATTAATCAATGCTTCTAATAGTTAGACAAACAGTATCATATCTGGAAATCTGATTCTGACAAAGTGAAATTAAAAGATTTCCCCCCAAATTTGACTAACTAAACTTCAAAAAGCAACAACTAACTTCAGTCAATAAAAATGCATAGAATCCTTTGAGTTTATTTCTTTGCAGGTTTGAAAGCTGGTGTGAGAGCAAGACAAGTGCACAAAAATTACAGAAGTATAAACAGCTACCTAAATCCTAAAAATAATTTCACTATATGTCTGAAAATGGCTTCATTCCTGACAATATTGTAGATTATATTCTCTATCTATTATAGACAAAATATAACAAACTGAGTACACTGACAGGGTTTTTTCTCACAATGATAGGAGTTCCGTGGAATTAAATTATTTCTTAAAATGTTAAATTGACTTATAGTAGGTGACATATATGCATATAGATAATCCAAAGTGCAGGTTGATTTCAGTTACCAATTTTCCATTAAGATAAATGCTGAATCCAGTCTAGCTGCGCATTAAATTAAACCACAAGAAATTCTGGCTGAAGATATCCTGAAAGTATACTTAATTTTCCTGAAAATCTTTATGGCTATCACCGTACTGGCTTAACTAGTGCTGACTAAACTTCAACTGCACTGAAATACACCAACACAGAAATTTAGCAGCAGATGCCCTCACAGACGCAGACTGTGCAGAAGACTTTTTGGCAGATCAGAGACCACTATCCACGCGCAAATCACTGACATACCTCACTGTGATGGTCGATTCTCTAAATATTTTAAATGGCTGTTCCCTGAAGATAACACCAAAACAGCTCAAAAAATGTAACTGTATAGAGATTTCATGATTTTTTGGTTTGCAATGTAGATGTAGACATACTTCATGTCTTTTTTAAGGTTCTGCTTCCTTAAAACAGTAAAAATCGCAAGGGTGAGAACTGAATAGAACAAACATGCCACAATCTGAAAACGCTTTTGTGAGAAGGTGTTTCTAACCTCCTGCCTCATTAGGATGTTCTGCATTTTAAAACAGAAGATCATCCTGCACTGACTAACAAAATTTTTGACATGTTGGCATACAACGTCATGAACTAGTCAGTAACTCAGATACTCTACTGACAATAAATCAATACTCTGTTCAAGAATCAAGCACAAGTTTTCAATATATCGCTAGACTTAGTGTAACATTAAACTGGCTTCCTCCCTCGCCCCACCTCCTTTTCATTGTGTCAAACCATCAGGAAAAGGAAGAGAAACTCAAACTTCACTCAGCACACAACCAGAAGTAATCTATCTTCTGGGACTCAATTGTTATTTCATAAACAAGTTGAGTATATTACATAGTGTGTAGCAAAACAGCAAAACATATAACATAGCTTGACTATTTCTGACGGCAGGGAAAATACTTCTGGCATGTGAGACTGAAATAAAAGTTTAGTACAATTCACAGTCACAACTACGAACAAGTAATGCTACTAAATCAAAACCCAAACTTAAAGAAACGTTACAAATAATGAATCCAAACATCCAAAAATACCAAATTTCATTTACAGAAGCAGAAAGCTGAACTCAGCTTTAGCTGCCTTCCTCCTCTCTTATCACCCTTCCACCCATATCTCGATAGACTTTACTCTTACTTTAAGTAAACTTACGATGTCTGTTACTCCTTCCCTCGTTCCAGAACGTCAACACTAACGCAACTTCACAGGTTTTACATCCCTGTGCAAAGTTTTTACCAGCTACACGGTGTCAACTTCCTCGTTGTCCTATCCGGACAGCCAGGAATTCAAACTGCAAGAGCCTGCAATAACGTTTCTGCATACCAGAACGTCCAACACCGCTGCCCTTCCCCCAAAATATTCTTAATTTAAAAGATTTATAAGAAAATATAAAACCAGCCCCTAAAAACATGCACACTCGCTGCAAGCGACTGCCAAACCCGCCCCGGCAGCCTGAGGACCTGCACCGGCCCGGCCCGGGCAGACGCCCGCCCCGCACCCCGTTCCTGCGCACCCCGATCGCGGGGCACGGTCGCTCTCCCGCCCCTCCCCGTGACATCCAGGCGGCGGGGGGGCGACACCGGGACGGCCCCACGCGTGGGGCGGCTCGCCTCGGCCCCCAGCAGCGAGAGGTTTCTCCGCTGCCCCGGCGGGAGCGAGACCTGCCCCGCAACGCCGGGGGCCGGGCCGGGGCGGGCCGGGGCGGGCTGAGGGAGCCCGGGAGCCGCCCGGCGCCGGCGGCATTGCCGGCTTGTCCGCCTCACCCACCCACCCGGGCAGCTCCGGGGGCGACCGGGCGCTTCCCCGGCGCAGGCCTCGGGCAGCCCCCCAGCGAGCTCCCCGCCCCGCCCGCCCTCACACGGCTCCGCACCCCGCGCCGAGCCCGGGCAGCCCTCCCGCCCGGCGCGGGGACACGGGGCGGGGGGCTGGCACCCCGCTGGTGGACGGTCATCCCCGCCCTTGCCCCCCACGGCGGCTCCGCGCCCCCCGCGGGCCTTCGCGCCCTCGCCCGGGGCTCCCCGCGCCCCTTTCCTCGCCCTCTCGGGACCGGCGCCCGCCCGCGGTACCTGACCGGCACGGCACGGCACGGCGCGGCAGGGCCCGCCCTCCTCCGCAAGGCTCCCGCGCCGCTCTGCGGGGCGGCGGCGCTGCGGGGCTCGGCTCCGTCCGTCCGTCCGTCCGTCCGCCCGCCCTCCTCCGGCGCGGGGGGGCGGCGGGGGCCTGCGCCCGGGCCGCCGCGGCTGCCGCCCGCCGGCGGGGGAGGGCGGGGAGCGGGGGGAGGGCCGGAGGAGGGCCCCGCCGCCGCCGTCCCTCAGGGCTGTGCAATCGGGCCCGGAGCCATCGAGCGCCGGCGGCGGCCGGGCCGGGCCGCGCCCCGGCCCTGCGGAGGGCGGGAGCGGCCCGGGGGAGCGCGGAGCCCCGGGGGCGGCGGGCGGAGCCGCAAGGCCGCGGCGAGGGGCCGGGGTGCCGGCGGGGAGGGAGTCGCCGCCCCCGGGGCGGCTGCGGGCGCCGGGGCGGGGGAGGGGCTGCCCGGCTGCGGCGGCGTGAGGGGGCGCAGCGGGGAGCGAGGGCTCTCCCGGCAGAAGCAACGACAACAAACCCTCCGGCGGTTTTTGCTGAGGTGGCTCGGCTGGCACTGCTGAGGTTTGTGCCTGGCTCCCGTCAGAGCCTGCCGCGACTGCTGACTTTCACTCCACGCCAAGGGCACCCATGTGTGCTCTCCGGAGAGGGAGCCTGGCGCTACGCCAGCCCGGTAACGGGAACACCCCGTTTATATTCATAACCATTCGTCAAAACCAACGTTTGCAAAAGTTGTTACACTCGGGTTTCACCAGTGTGAGCTCTGAACCCAGACGGAGATGGGATCCCGAGTCACCGAGTCGTTCTGTGTCTTACCGACAAGGTCAGGCCTGGGCTCCTCCAGGTTTTTCACCTGTTTTTCTCCTACTGCATAGGTGCTCCAACGGAAAGAGGTTGCTACGTCGCCGGGAATGACTCCCACCGTTGGGAATTTTCATAAGCAAATTCACTGGTCATAAGAAAATTTCTGTTGGGGGGATCTTCTTCTCTGAGTTCTGCCTTCAGAGTTGAAGTTCTGCCTGCCTTCATAAAGGGAAAATAGATGTCGTTCAACCATTGTTTAGTTTCAAAATAAACAAACAGTAATCTGATTGTAGTTTTGTAGCTGATGCCCAGCCGTTGCCCGGATTGTTTTCGTATCCTACCGACTACCTAGCAGAGCAAACTGGAAGACGGACATCAGGTCCGGTTTCTGCTGGCAGCAAGTTAGTTTGGTGGGACTGAGATGCTCTCTTTTAATTCTGCTACCTTAGCTGCTGCTACAAAGTTGAAGAAATAATGCCTTCTGGAATTAAACACTGGTTTCGACTAGACAACAAATCTTGAAGATGATCTTTTGTCTTCTTATTCCCGCAGTGTGACATTGGTTAAACCTTGAAGTGGAAAACTAAGATTCCTCTCCACAAACTGAGTTATCTTCTTTGAAGCGATCATCTTCTTTGAAGCGATGCAAACCATCATGGGGAGGGAAGAATGCCTGGGATGCATAAGCATAGGAGCCAAAAATGTGTCTAGCCCTTACATAAGCTTGTAAATTCATCTTCAAATAGGTTCAACATGTAAAGTTTACATACAGTGCGATCCTCTGTGAACATCTGTATTCAGTCATGTAGATGATACCACTGAGGAATATTTCAAAGAGTGCACACAGAACTGCCTGATTACATTTTGCTAGAGATGCCAAGAGCACCGGGCTGCATTACCGTAAATGGACACTGGTTTCATTTTTACGAAATCGCCTGTGATAAAGAAACGCGAGCGTTGATGCAATGACCTTTTACAAAAAAATTCTGCCAATGGATGTGGTAATGAAGAATACATAAATGAATGTATTCTCATACCTGAAGCAGGAAACTACTTTGATGGTATATTTCACAGAAAGCAACTCTACAAACTCCCGCTGGTATAAAGGTGTTAACCTCTGGTGTTGAAAATAACGTACACCCCCAGGAAAGAGTTATTTGCTCGGTTAACCTCATTTTGATCAGAAGATGAGTTGCCGCTGCTCAACATAAAGCGATCTGCCATTCAACTTGTGAGAAAGGTCAACTGAACAATTTATATTCAAAGACTGTTGGCGTTATGGCATTTTCTATAATGAACTCCTGAAAAACAAAGGCTGCTCTATCTGACAGTCCTGAGGTAACAGAAGGACTTGGTAATATTTGTGAAGGATTGATCATGTTCAGCTCAGAAACAAACAAACAAAACCAAATCTAGAATGATTTTTAGAAGATTATTGCTGTGTTATTGTTATTACGATGATTATTCATTCTGTTGTGGTAACAGGCAGAGACCCACTCAAGATTAGCATCTCATAATGCTGAATGTTACATGAGCAGAGGGCAAGACAAAATGTCATCGGTTAGAAATACAGTCTTGCTCAGTTATTCCCAAGAATGATCTCGCCCAGCCCTCAGTACACGCGATGTCAGCTCTAAGTAATGCTGTGCTAATGCCCAACTCATAAGAATCAGTTGGAATAATGAGGGATACTGATGCAGGATGTTCCTTCCATCTCTGGATACATCACCTTTAGGTTTGCTTTGTGGCAACAGTGCTTACGTGATGGTAAGAATCTGTATTTATTGGATTCATTGCTAACTTTGATTCTCTGATATGATTTTTTCCCTAAATTGGTCAACAGAGTGTTAACCATGCACTGATTCTCATTAGCATCTACTTCAGCAGTCATGCATGACTGTTTCATCTTTCCCCTTTTCAATCTGAAATAAAAAAATATTGTCATGCAAGTTTACAGTATTCCATTCTAAAACAGACAAAAATAGGACAATTAAATGTATTCACATGTATTAATTCAATTTCCCCTTTCCCCATTAGTCTTGACTGAGCTTCAATAGCAAATTACTTAACAAAATAAGCAACTGGCAAATAATTGCAATGCACAAACCTACTGATTAGTCTTCTCATTAGTTAGTCTATTTTGGAAGATTGGGTTGACTGATTTAGAGCATGAATCAGTTCTGCCATAAAAATTCCAGTCATAGTAGAATATCTATACAGTCACATATGCCTCTGAGCTAAATATTTTCTTTCTTACAGCTTTATAATCCTCAGTGACTTTAGAGGAAGAGAAAAGAATGTATTCCTTTGAATTCAGTGGGACTGTCTACGCATGAATAAGAATCACAGGACTAGGGGCCTGACTTAAGGCAGGTGAAGCATCACCAAATAATTACATAGCAGACAAAACCAAATTCATTTTATTTTAATATTAGTAAGAAAGAACATCTTTAAATTAATTATAAGACTAAACATTTATTTTTACTTTATTTTTGCAATTATACAGTCAATATACCCATTTGAGTACAGAGTCAGACCATTAAGGTCTGATTCTGTGAACAGTTACACCAACAGCAACAGGCAATTTACACAATTTACAGCAACAGGCATTTTTGGCTTTAATCTGAATAAGGTTATTAATCTGCCTGTGAACATTATAACACGCTCATTTCTAGAACTGCTGCAGCCCTTAGCCTCCGCGGCTGTCCGTCAGTGCTCCCTCAGCTGAGACAGTAACTATGTAAGTGTTTCTAATCCCAAAAGTGAAACATTTAGGTCCCCAGAGTAGCTGCCTTCTGGAGGTATGTAGAATCCAGTGCAGCTTGGTCTGCCCCAGCCTTTGCAAAACCTTAGTTATCCATCTTTCTTTTTTACACATTGAATATTGAAAATAATATATGATTTTATTTCACACTTAAATATTGCTAGACTTCTTTTTATTCCCAATACAGTTGCTTTTTGTACTCTCACAAAATACAAAGCCTGAATTCCTGCCAAGCAATTACACAGTCCTGCTCTTATTTTTAATCCTGAAATGTAAATAAAAGTATTACACATGCCTAGATAATGTTAGATACAGCTACCAAAATGGAAGCGGGAAATAAGAAAAGGAAAAGAGTCCTATTGAAACCACGACACATACATCTCAAACAGTTCAACATGTGAATAAATGATCAATCTTCAATGGTAAATATGAATAATATACTTCTGTAATTTTTTAAATTAAATACTTGAAGAATCCTGGATAAAGTATTCTGACAAGAATTAGCTGCACATTAATGAAATCTAGAAATGGATTGCCAACTGAATATTAATGCCTCCCAAGAACATTTTGCTTTCACTGTTAATCCACAACCTACATTGCAATCTCTTTTCTAATGGAGCACATCTAAATAGCCTTAAGCTCCTTACTTGCACATTTTAATATATACTGACGTAATAGGGCGTATATTATGGCACTTAACACACGCAAATACGATTAAAGTGAATAGAAAACAATCTTAAATTCACAGTAACAAGATACATCAATATATATGAACTAGAACAGTGCAACAGGAGTACCATTTATTTACTTTTCCATGCTGTCTGGGTCATTCCTATTTCAGAAATAGTATGGGGTATTATTTATAGTGATACCACTTGAATCACTGAGGTACTCAAAGTGCTCTGTGGACATTAGCTGAAGTCACATTTGTGAGGCAGAAGCTAAGGCAGGAGGTAGTGAAAGGCAAACTCTTGTAGCTCCAACCAAGGTGAGGAGAGGTGACAGCGTACTGCCTTCTGACGGAAAAGGAGGAACAGAAGTGATTTTTTTGCCTTTAGTAAAAGACAAAAAAAAAGCAGTACTTTTAAACCTCTTTTCCTCCTGTTTTCACTCTTTCTTTGTCTCATAGATGGAAAAAGTGGAGCAGAAAATTGCTTTGCCCAAAGCCAGACACTGGCAGTAATTGAACTAGCAGACAGCATTGGTTTAAATAGAAAATGTGCAATACATTCATATTATTCAGGCTATTCTGACTGCTGTTTCTTTATCTTGTCTACATATGCCATTTACTTTTCAACTGTAGTTGCACAGCACTTCTGGTAGCAGAATCTTGTAGGGATTCCCAAATTCTGAGTTGCTTTCAAGGAAAGTCAAGAAAATAAGAAGGAACAGGAGATACCAAATTCACTAGATTCTTAAAAGCGAGTCTCAAATTTTGGATGCTGTTTTCCCAATTAAGAGATTAAGGAGGGAGCTCTGACTTCTGTTTTCACCCAGCAACTGTGACCCTGATTTCTAATATAAAGCAGCTGGTGAATCTCACAGAGTCTGGCCTCACTGTGCTGCGCAATACACTAGACATAGTGATAGTCATTGTTTTGCTCAACATACAGTCTTAAGGAGCGACGCACTGAAAGAAACTCAAAACCCATTTATTAGATGAGAAATGAGACACAAAGAAGTTAAGAAATTAAGCTAGTCACATAGGGGTTTGGTGGCAGTCCTCAGGTAATGCCTGTGGATATCTGGAGACCACTCTAGCCCTCTGGGGCATACTGCCACTCCAGCTTCAGGAGAGAAACATAATGTGTTTGAAGGAGACCATATAGCAAAGTAGAGACTATTAGAGACTAAAAGCAGAAAATAATGGAAGCTTAAAAGATCCACACCACCTTCTCCAAAGAAGCTGGTTTCATACCAGAGGTGAGATGGAGGTTCACCAGATCATACTTTTAAATCCAAGTAGATGCCTCAGACTGATAGAACTGACTTTGTTCTCAAGGAGGGGCTAAAGAGCAGTGGTTGCGTTGAGTCACAATAAAGAAAGAAACTTTTGTGCAGCTTTTGTGGTAAATGAGATCAGACATCACAGCTGCATGAAAAGACCTGGTGAAAAACACCACAAAGCCTGGCTAATATCCAGCGGCCCATCAAGTGGGTGCCATTTCAATGTGGGGCAGCAACGGTCTGCAGGAGCTGTTATGGGCAAAATCTTGTTATGGGCAAAAAGAAACCCAGCCTATGTGTAAAGTCACACAAAATTTATCGTTAGTATAATTGCAACTTTAGCAGCCTAATCAAAGAATTGTTATTAGTCCAGATCTAATTATTGCATAAAAAGAAAGGAAATAAATGTAAAGAAATTGTATGGAAAGTCTCAATAATAATACTGCAGTTAAAATCGGTATGCATGCACTTTCTAGTACCTCCCCCTTCCCCTGGTGTCATGCTTACCCTTTCACCTCCCTGTGGCTTCCATCTGGTGGAGGGAGCAAGCACAGTGGATCATCAGCATCCAAAGTCCTGCGCCTTTAGGAGTATGATGTTGCTGTTTACGGTTTCTTCTTCTCTCCTTTTTCCTCTTTCAGAAATAGCTCTCACCTGGGGTTGTTTTTACATGTTTTCTAGTAAAGTTTTACACCTTGCTTTTTGTTCACTAGTCTGCAACTATATATTTTGTATTTTATTTATTTCAGATACTTGTTCTTTCTTCTCTTTTTTTTACCCCTAAGACTAGTTTTGTTGAGCTCCAGGCGTGCATTTCTTTAACTGACCATTGGCAAGTTGTTTATAGCCTTGGGGTCTTCAGTGCCAGCCTGTGCCCCATCTCTTATCACCCCGTGCCTCTACTCTGCACTTCAGCTGGTGTCTTCCCTTCTCAAGGTTGCTGCTGTTCTAACTGGCCTTCATTTCTGTACACAGTAACATTATGTTGGAGTCATAAACATATCACTCTACACAGAACAACTGCTTATTATCAATATCTATATAAAAGCTGTGGTTACACCATACAAAGCAAAAGTAAAACAAATTAGCCATAGTCTCCTGTCATTAGAAAAATTGTTACAGCTATATCAAGTAAAACCAAAGCTCCAAGATGATCAGGGAAAGTTCAGACAAAGCACGTGTGATAAACCTCCATCCTGAGGCACTGCAAACTCAGGACAAAGCCTGTGGACTATTACTAGCAATAGCAATATGGTTGCAGCATTGTTACTAGTATTACTGGGCTACATGGTGTTTATTACCTTCCAATTCTGGATTAATATTTGTATGTAGCAGAAGAGGTAAATATTTCCACAAAGGGCAAGGGAAGGAAGCAGGATTACTGCTGACTAGAAAACAAGCTATTGCACCTGAACTCATTAGTTTTATGAGCATAGTCCACAGTCCACGCACAGTCAGCCTAGCCACACTGGGTGTGTATGCTGCAAACAAGGTCGCAAAAACCTGATGTAACAATTACTGTGTGACAGTTGAACTGGAGGCCACACTAGAATAGCATAATGATGACTCCTGATTTTATAGTTTATTTCAAGGAAGTGGGGAATATTAAGCATCTTCCAATAGATATTCTCTAAGTATAGAACAGGATAATTATTTGAGCTTTTGTCTAGTCATAGAATAGAAACTATTTAAAGCAGTGTCAGGTCATCTGTTTAAAGAATATATTCATGGCAGAAAGGAATGAGCATTTGGCTTTGAAAAAATAGTTTTAATCAATTTTGTCATCAGTATGGTCCATCATGTTATTCAGAAATGGCTTCTTTCAGTAAATGGACTGTGAATCAATAGTAGATATAAATAAAGCAGTACAAAGGGCACAGTATTCAACAAGCCACCAATCATTGGAGCAGAAGACGGCAGAAATCAGTATTCCAAGATGGATACACAAATAAATCAGAAACGGGCAGATAATACACAGAGATGCCACCTTTTTACAGAAACTCCAGAGTTGGGTCTTGTCCCAAGAACCACTGAAATATACATAAGTTTGTATGCGTTTTATACGAGAGGTCAGTACGAGGCAGAGTTTGGTATGAAGTCTGGTTTTCACTGAACGTTTTCAAACTAATCCCTCGCAGAACTTGCAGAGTTCTTGAAATATAGCGAATGAATTGCCAGGCTGCCAAAGATCTTTCTGGAGCCAGGGAAAAAAAAAATTTAAAAACTGCAGACTTTGTATTATACCTCAATGGATCAATTCTTGAGATACACTGAATACCCGCAATTCCTGTAAGGTCAATGAAAAGTGGTATTACTCAGCACTTTTTAGGATTTGGCCTCCAACAGAAAGGGGAGTAAAAAAAGTTTTTTCAAGCACACAGGTCATAATGGATTTGTATTAGTTATTCACATCAGGACAGTCTTATTTAAATGTTGCTAGTAAGAACTTAGAATATGACTCATATGGTGTCTATTATAACTGTTAATTATTAATGAATAAATATGCCATTTGGGACCTAGCTAATATTTCCAGGACATTTGTGTGAATATTTGTTTTCAACTGTGTGAGTGCCAGTTGCCAGGAATTCAATATCCTTAGGTATTTCATAATTATTAACCATACATCATGTTAATCTGAAAAATCTCATTACTCTCTTATCAAAACTATGAACTTTGTTCAAAAAATGTGATTCTCATGGCATAGTTTGAGCCTGCAGATTACACAGTTATGTTTTTTAAAAAATAAAGATAAGGACAGAATATTTGTAACTACTGACCTACAATTTAAGATTGCACAAGCAGGCATGCTCGCTAACCATGAGGTTTTACATCTTTTCCAGAAAAATTTATTATTTAAATGGAAATTCTGGATAATTACTGCAAACCATATAATTGTCTAATTTCACTTTGAACCCTTCTAAATTACTGACTTCAAAACCCATGATGCTGTAGTAAAGGAGGAACTTGACTCACAGGATGAATGCACTCGAATCAGTTTTGAATTTGCCACATTTTAATGTAGCTGTTCTGTTCTTACTGCCTCACAGGACAGAATTTCCCATTATATCTTCTTAACACCATCTGTTAATATTGTTTATGATGGTACTGCATAGGGGGTCAGCTGGGAATGGGGCCCCAAATGTGCCAACACTGTATATAAAAGCAATATAACCTAGCCTCTGCCTGGTGGAGACAATAGACAAAAAACTGGAAGGAAGCAATAGGGGCAGAGAGAACAATGAGATAGCAGCATACATCACACCATTTTTATTTTTGTTTTCATTTGAATATTTTAGTCTTTTTCCTGAGGCTCTGTTATGAAAGAACTGAGTAGACAACACCTCCAAGGTAACAAGGACACAGAGCAAGCTAGAGCAACCAGCCTATCGAAACACACCAGAGGAGATTTCGGAGTGCAGACTTCAAGAAAGCAGTTCAGTGGTACAGCCTTGACTTCAGTTTCTAGATGCGCCTCTTTTTCTTCCCTGTATAGCCCATGTTCAGTCCTAGTATTACCTTAAGTGTCCCACCCCTACACCCTCTGGATGAGGGGGATGGACTTCCTTATTTAGTACCTAATCTCTGAGAGGCTAAAAATTCAGTGAATTTGTGCTTTCAATATATTTGTTAGCTAGAAAACATTGCTATTTTATAGGTAGAAAACAGAAAGACAAAAACTGTCTGGCTCAGAAAAGCTGGGAACAAATAAGCACATCTACAGCATTCTTTTTTTTTTTTTAATCTATAAACTTGGCTTCCACAAGTGTTCTCTTCAATAGCTAATACACGTAATACTTCTGTCTTTATTTTTGTAGTAACAAACATATGCATTACCCCATTTTTGTTAATAAAGCCTTCCAAATTATACATCTTCATTGGAGCAATATTAACAATTATTTTGAGCACACTTCAGATGAATATGGACAAAAAACACATACTCATTATCGCAAAGCAGTCTCAGGCATCCTTCTATTTAGTGGTATGGGCAACACCAGTACAGATGAGTGAAAGTCTTTCTTACACTGTATCTCCCAAACCATTTAAGTACATTAATGCTTTGAAATGAAAGAAAAAAAAAAAAGACAACAGTTGCAAGCCAGAACTGTATCCAGGATATAATTTATTTTTTCAAAATTCAATCAGATGAGTGTAAGGTCCGTTTGTATCCAGTTTTAACACCTGCCTGTTTCCGTATGTGCCATGCTTGACGAGAATACCTGCTTCCACACATTTGGCATTGGCAGCCAGTTCTTTCTCACACAAAGTAACAAACTGAGAATAAAGCTCCAGCCCTTTTTCTTTTTCAATGTTTGCATGGTACTGCATCTTTCTTCCCTTCGGTTTACCACCTAAGGTAGCTTGTGGTATGATGAGCACATTGCCTGGTAAATCAATAATAGACACATACTCGCCGCTTTCATTTTCACTTAATTTAACATTCAGCAGCATATTGACTGCAAATAAAAATAAAATAAGAGTCAGTGTAATTAAATTAAATTAAACAGGACCTAATATAACATCATAAACAAGACTCAACAAATATTGCGATGCGTGACAAACTATTCAAGTAAAAGAAACAGCTTATTAATGAAATGAAACACGGACAGTCAATAAATACAATTAACCAACTAAGATGTCTGAGTATTGTGAAGAATGTGAAGGATATTTATATTAATATAATATGCCTAAAGAGTTATTTTTTGGGGGAAGTGGTTGGCTGTCTGAAATCCTGAAGTTGATTCTAGTTGACACCCCCAAAGGAACCCAGGATCCAATTAGTGACCCTAACTTAATTGCCTGATACTCAGATAGGCAACATTTGCACAACACTACACGTTGTAGGAGATAACACCATCTTCAGTGCACTTTGGAGAAGTTTCTGCCCTGACTGTCTTTTCATTCTGATTGCCACGGTTCACAGCACTGATCTGGGCTGAAGCCACAGCTCAGCAGTTTGGTCTCAAGCGGAGTGAGTGCCCTTCTGTGCTCCTCTTCAAGACGCTCAGGCAACAGCTTGTCTTTTGAGAGAGGAAATGGGCAGGAAGGTCAGAGATGCATTTTGGCCCATAAGCCAGAATATATAAACTTGCAAATAAAATTAATGCATTTACTAACTTTATATTTTCCTACGTTTCCATAACAAATCAAATCATTCCCCCAAAACTTCCTCCAACTCTGTAAAAGCTGTGAGGATACTAGTCATGCCTCCAAACCCATAAAAGTTTAATGTTATTCCAAGCAAAAAGAGCTGAGTTGTGATCCAGGAACCAAAAACACTAATTTAAACAGTTTCAAAATACATTTAGGAAAAGATATTCTGTAAGACAGACACTTAAGGAGGATGGTTGTAGATGAATCTCCTAATAGGAAACAGAACTTTCTTTTTGTGTCCTGTTTCGGCTGCCACACAGTTGAAGAGGTCATGATTCTCAAGTAACACTCTCATGAAACTCTCACAAGCACAAAATCAATTTTCATATCATAGCTTTAAATACACCCAAAGGTTTCCACTTAGTTTAGCATCACAGAAAGACTGTGCCCTCCAAGACCAAGGGAGAACCCCCCAGGAGCTGCTTTCAACATTTCCAATAGCAGCTGCTTTTGTGCACTGCCAGGTCTCACTGCTGGTCCCAGCAAGTAGCCTGAAATACACTACTGTTACAGGACCTTTTGTGAAACCACTAATATGAGTCAGTCGCAGAAAAGAAAAGGGATGCTTTTATCTGGAATATGTGGCATCATGGAATTTCCCAGGTGACCCAGTGCTATTAATGGAGGAAAGGAGGGAGAAGAAACAAAGTAAAAAACAAAACAATAACAAAACAAAAAAACCTCAAGCCAAAACAACAGTGGATGAAGACAGAAATCACTACCATTTGACCTTATCCACAGCATCTTCTCCACTTTCATGTAAATGTTAAAGTGCATGTGGAGAAGAGGGAAAGAAGTGCAGATATTGCTGTTACCAATTCTGAACCAGAAAACTGCACTTGAAATGCTAACAGTGTATATAGTATCTCTGAAATGAGATGGGAAGGACACTTTTATTATCCACCCAACTCCCTCTACTGGCTATAATTTTAAATATCCTGCACATACAGTGACATCAGTGTTAAAATATTTCTCAGATCAAGCCATGAATTATTTGAAAACAGTTTTCTCTAAATTCAGTTCTGTCCTGGACTGAACCTGTTGCCTGATTCATGTAACATGTCAAACTGCAGGTGCAACACTTTCTCTGTTTGCTAGAATGTTACCATCACGGGAATTCATTTTCTAACAGGTTGATCGTGAGCAGATGGACAGAGTGAGAGGTACGGACAACTGTCGAAAGAAACAAGGCCAACCAAGCTGTTCTTTCAGCCAGGTGATTGATTTGGAATGATGCTATCTGATGGCTTTTTGACTTCTTCTTGTCCAAATGGTTGCTGCCTTCTCTGCCTCTACTGCTTTTCTTCTTTTTCAAACAATACAACAATTTATAAGGATTATATCATACCGATTTTTGGAACAAGATCCTCATCAGCACCTTTGAAGAAGCATATGTAGATAACAAGCCCTCTCTGGATCTACAAAAGATTACAGAAAACTACGTCAATGTTTCTGATTGTCTACCATGCATACTTATCATTAAAGCTGGTATCAAAAATGACAAAACTACACAATAAAAAAGCTTCCGAGAGTAGTTTTAGTTATTTAGTATAGCTTCAGACGTCAAGTTTACGCACCACACTGTGGAAGCTCATGAGATCTATACTGATTATCTGCACAATGCTTCTACATACAATTAAGCCAATTTATTAGCTCCATGTGAAGCCAAATTTATTTGCAATGTACAATGTACAGTATTAACATAGACAAGGTGACAAGATGAATTAGTGTGCTTAAATCCAGCATAGGAAATAATTTAAGCTTTTTTCCTATCAAACATACAGACAAAATAATTTTCAGTGTGAATTATGAGTTTATTTCCAATTATGAAACATAACAAACACCACAGGACTTGTCAGTGAACTGAATTATATTTTGAGGTTAAAAGTAATCTAGTACAGGATAATTCTGAAAAAACACAGAGTCTGTTAATTAAAGATTTAAATGTGACAGCCAATAACTACAAAGTTATTCAGAATATTATAAAGTTGTTCAAAATATTATTTATGAGCCTGAGTGAAAAGTCTTTTTGGTGAAATGTGACCTTTCCCCTGATTTGTGCACAGTAAAGGATATGCGACTTCTTTGGCATTCAGAGACACTACTTGCAATAACTATCTATTTGAGGAAAGAATTAGGTCTGTACTGAGGAGAAAGCACAAGGCAATTCCTGTGTAGCTTTTCTGCTCTCTTGGTTAGTTCACAAGGAATGTGTGTGAAAAAAACTGTGCTTTATTAAGACAAACCGATCAGCTCTGCAGCCAACAGCAGTTATGCCTCATGCACAAGCATACCTGAATGGTTTTAACTTCTTCAGGAAAAAAAAGAAAGGCATACAATATCCACAGGCATACAGTACCTAAAAAAACCTCACCACTGCTTTGTCAAGAGTAAGTATCCTTATATTTTTGGTAGAAGAAAAATAAATGTCAGCTTATGAAATACCACCTAAGAGATGCTAACTAGATTGGGGCAGGAAGGAGTCACTAATATTGATGTTATCAAAGCAAAAGGATAAGAAATGTGAATAGTTTCTTAAAAATACCTTTTTTTTTTAAACTCTCCCCCTTTTCTTTAAAAGATGAAGGTTTTTGGTGAAGAAAACTTAGCTATACACAGGAGGTTTTATCCCTTTGTTATTGCAGAGATTAAACAAAATGCTCAAGGCAATGACTGAGAAGAGCTATGCCTTCTCAACTATTTTTCTTGTGACTAACTTCTGGAAAAAGAGAACACACTCTTTGTGGCCAAAATGTCACATGCTGAGATCTTTCAAAAGCTTTAAATGGCTTCTTTCAAAACTCATTTTGACCACTGCAGAATATTATACAGGTTCCCAAATGACTGCCATATTTCATAAACACTGTAAGAAATTTGACGGCCTGAACCTCAAATGACATTTCAAACCATCTGTTCAAACAAAGGAGAGAAATAGAGGCTGCCAAAAGTTAGATATCCTTACATGTTTAGCTAAATATTCATTCCAGAAACAGACCAGCATCAGGATACTAATAGAGAGAAACAATGCACACATACCTACTAATAAAAACACTTGTGATAAAATAGGCCAAATGCATTTACACTGTATGCATCTGACCACTGCATTAGAAATAAGTGACTCCGCTGTATAGTGCACATCACAGATCATGCTAATTCTGAGCCTTGTGACAGTATTTTTTGCACAGTCTCACATACAGAAGTAACAATGTTCTGCAAGGAGCTCATTGAAAAAGACAAAAAGGTAAACAAAGTGACATCTGCAAGTCCTAAGGCCAGACAGCTAAAGATTAAATAAAAACATTCATTATTTTTCCAGCCTCTCTCATGATTTGATGCCTATTTTTGAATACACTTTTTATCACAAGATGAGACATACATATTGACGGAAATTAGAGGGACAGGAGGTTAAATGAAAAAAAAAATTTAATTCAGAGACAGGTTAAAGCTGCTAGAGGATGCTTCTATTTATATTGCATGTTTATGATCTTCTAGAACACTTTTCAAACATGTTATAGTTGAAAACTACTCAACTATTTGTAAGTTGGAACTTATGGTTTCAACTGTGACTGAAAACTGGTTGAACACAATGTTCAACACATGTGCAACTGTGTCTCAACCTTGTTATATCTTTTTTGTTCTTTAATTTTCTTAATTGAATCGAAGATGTGAGATTGAATGCAATTGCAAGAGCTAAACTAATACTAATGCATGTCAGTCCTCTGCTCTTATACCACTGTTTCAGATGTCCTAAGACTTGTGCTTGTTGCCACTGTAAGGAACAGGAATGTGTAAATCTTTTGAATGAAACAAAAGCATTGCCATTGCTGAAGGCCCTCTGTAACCTACCAAAGTCTCGTTGACTGCTCTTCAGAGCTACATTTAATGCAGGAAAAGTCAAGCAAAATAACACAAATAAGAAGGTTACAAATTCAACATGCTGGTGTGCAAACAGCCACTGCAAGGAACTTACAGAGTGACAGGCAGGCAGTTGGGCAGGGAAATTGTGCTCTATGTGGATTTGCTGTTATCAGTAAAATACCTACATAAATAAACCAGCAAAGCATGTTACTTTGCAACACTGGCATTTATTATACAACTGTCCTAAGTAATCATCAGACCAGGCAACCTGCATCATGGAGGGTTGAAGTACCCAGCCCCTAAGGCCATACAGCCAGCCTTAGCAATGCTGCCTCCAAATAGTCCTTTTTAGCTGTTTTGCAGGAAAAACAAATAACTAAACCCTTCCTCACTCTCCTGACTAAATACATTCATCTGAATTTTGCAGGATATCATTAGCAAAAACCCAAATATATTCTGCAAAATGTTATCTCAACTCTACCTCCCCCCCCCCCAGGAAAATGTAATGCAACTGATAATGAAAATGGAGACACTTTGTAATCCTTAGGAAGCCAGTTTGTGAAAATAGTTTATATAAATTATTCTTTGACATTTCCATTTCAAGTTCAGATTTGCTACCCTGTGAGAAGATTTCTTCATATTTCATACATTCAGCTGCAGCAAAGAGAGATTACATCACCAACCACAGGTCACAGAACAAGTCTGTGCCTTGTACCTTGCACGCCTTCTTGCTATCTTAACCGGAAGACAAATCAAGGGAAATAAGATAAGGGAGAGAGAGGTTTTGTTGCATAAAGTGTAAGCACTTATACTTTTTAGCTGAATATTCATTTTTATGTTTCTTTTCTCCCATAGTTGTGAAATATATCAAATCTCACCTTATTTCTCCCCTACATGTAAAAGGAGAATTCCTTGTTTCCTCTTAAGTATTTTGCTGTGTACATAAACCCATTATGGACGGTATCTAACCAACATTTCTCCATAAACATGACATCCCATCCCCAGTAATCTCCAACAGGCCAGAAAAATGCAATCATGAAAACACAACAAAGAACAGTGATTCATGTATAGATAAAAAGTACACTCCTAACCTTTTTCAAGATAAAGATCATCTGCTCTAAAGTTCTTAAAGTACCTACAGGGGTCTCTTGAAGCTCAGAAGCTATTCAAAGCCACCTACATAACGTGCTATTTATAGTACACTAGAAATTTCTCAAGGTGAGGACCTACTTTTAAGCTGTTACAGATCATCAGGAACACGCTGGTTTATGTAAACAATAATTTGTCAGGTCTATATTTTTTTATTTTTGCATTGACACACATATATAGGAAGTAACGTTACTGTACCAGAAAAAGTCAGCGGCAAAGATTCCTTCCAATGACCTCTAAAGTAGTCATACTAAAAAAAACTATAAACTTCCCATAGGTTTTTGCTGCACGGCGACAACAGTCACAACAGTTTCTTCCTAAAAAGACCCAGGTATCCAGGAAAGATTCCTAAGTACCTATGATGAATATTAGAAAGGTTAATGTCTGAAAAATGTCTGCTGCTGAGACTGCCCAAATCCCTTGCAGATTCCTTTAGCGCAATCTATTGCTTTCCCAGTGATTTTGGTTAAGCCATTTTAAGACTTCAAATAAGAGATATAAACAGTGTAACTTCCTTGTGCTAGAGTGAGTCATGATATCTCTGAACCATAACATATGCCTCTTTTCAGATAGTTTAAAAGACAGCCAGCAAAATGACATTTCAGCTTTTATTTACTAGATCTACAATTACTTCTGAGATTAGCAAGCTAGAAATAGGATACTTCTCCTAAAGTTAATTTATGCTGTGCTGAGCAACTTTCACTATAATTAACCTTACACTGAGAGGCTAATAATGCAATACACACAGATGCACTTCAGCCAAACACAGCATCTGTGAGATGACATGTATTTCCTTTGAGCAAAATGTTACGGTTTCCCAGACCACGCTGCAGAAACTAGGTCTTATGGATCCACCTGCCTCTTCTGAGCAAAGAGAGAAATGTTTTAAGAACAACATGAAAGTCAAACAGTGGAAACACCTAGGGACAGACTTTTTTTTTAAACTCTCTTCAGATTTGTTGAATGAACTCATAAGCCCTTTAAACACACTAGAGTTTTTACTTTTAAAAAGTTATGTGAGTGACTATATTTAGCCCCTTCTGTTGTAGTAGTCTTTAAGAAAGACAAAAGACAAACCCAAAAAAACCCCAAGGGCTAAATAGCTGACACCTGCACAGATGAGTTATTCTAGCGTAGGTAATCCATAAACAGTGACAACTACAGCAGGACAGTGCACCCCAAAGGGCAGCCTTCATGCTTTGGTAAATAGCCCTGGGCTGTGTGCTATGCACACAGCCCAAAGAGTCCACAGCCCTACCTACCTCTCGTGATACGGGACTACAGGAGGAGAAGGGGGAAATTACAATGTTTCCCTCAAACTGTGTGGTGATCTATATCCTAGATTTCATTTTTGGTTAGTAGTCTGGAAAAAAAAGAAAAAAAACCTCAGAACTACTGCTGCCATAGTCCCATTGCTCTACCTGGCCTTTCTTCTCCAAGTGTACATTATCACACAATTAATGAAGTACACAGCTGAGCCCATCAGCCAAGTTTGTAGCACCTCTGTGAAAGTGTATTTAAGAAAGGGCAGACAAGGTGAAAGAGGTGAACAACAAAACTACAGAGAAAAGGGGTGCTCCATGATGGAGCTACCAGGCTCCTGCAGCCTCTGGAGGACCCATGCTGGAACACAGGGAAACTGGGAAGGAGCAGCAGAAAGAAACCGCTAGGCAGGGCCCCCGACCTCCTGCGCGGCTCGTTGCCTTGCTGAAGGGACTGAGTGTAGCCCGTGGTGATAACCGGGGGTAAGGAGAGGGCTCTGGGGTAGGATCCGGGAAGGGGGCTGGAGAGGTGTCTGAAGCAAAGCTTAGCTAGGAAAAGGAGGAGGGGTGTTTTCCTCAAACGTCTAAATATTTGGGTTTGTTTTTTTGTTTTGTGGGGTTTTTTTCCCACCAATACCCAAATCACTAATTAAATATTTATGTTAACTGGTAACAAATTAACTTAAATTCCCTAAGTCAAGCCTGTTTTGCCTGTGAGGGTAACTGGTGGGTGTTTTCCCCAACTCTACTCTGCGCTCGCTTTCTTACCCCTCTCGTTCCTACTTTCTCCTCCTGGCCGGGGCGGAGGAGCGGCTGGATGGGCGCACGGCCGCTAGCCGGGGCCAGCCCGCCCCCGCCCCGCCCCGCCCCGGGGGCTGCTTCCCGCGCTGGCAGCTCTCCGAGGAGCGAGCCTCAGCGGGGGCAGGCCGCGGGCCGGGGGGGCAGGCAGCGGCAGCGAGGCGAGCGGCGGCCTCCCGAAGCTCCGCGGGCGTTACCGCCGCGGCCAGGCGCGGGGGAAGGACGGCCGCCGCACCCCTGGAGCGGCGGACGGACCGACAGCCGGCGAGCCCGCCCTTCCTCCCGCTCCCCGCGCCGGCGCTCGCGCGCGGGAGGGCAGCCCTTTCCCGCCGCGGCGGACGTTACCTCCACCCACTCGGCCTCGGAGCCGCGCTCGGGCGGCTTCACCTGCAGCCGGGCAGAGACGCACTGCTGCAGCAGGGCCCGGGCCAGCGCCATGGCGGGGCCGGGGGGCGGGCTTGGGCCGCCGCCGGGTGACGCCTTGCCGCCGCCCCGGGGCCCGCTGGGGCGAGGCAGGCCGGCGCCGGGGCCCGCCGGTCGCAGGCCGCCGTGGCGGGGGGCCGGGCCGGGGCGTGGCGCGGCGCGCCTGTGACCGGCGCCGAGGGGGAGCCCAGCCGTGGGGCTCCGCCAGCGTTTAAAAGCGGTTTGTCTGACGTCCAAGCGACAAAGCAAGCCCTCGCTAAGACTACGGGAGAAAATCAGCAAATGCCGTGTACCTTCTGCAGGTGGAACGGCTTGTGATCCGCCGGTGGCCCCTGAGGAGGGCACCGGCCGTCAGCATACAAGCTTTAGAACCGAGTAAACGAAGTATTTTTACAGCTCAACTTTGGGGTGCCCCACAGCTAGCAGCGAGCGCTTTTTTCTTTCTTTTTTTGACGAGAAAAGAAAAATCTGCTTGTCTTCTGGTGGGGAAATGTTGCATGCTTGGGGTAAGAATAGTACGCTGTGTAGTTTCTGCATGGAAATGAAAGACAATGATTAGTCCGAATATTGTTTGTCACTTCTTTAAAAACAAGTAATGTTTGTGTTTCAGGTGGCTGAGGTGAACCTATCCAGTTGGGGCATTTCTCTTCAACGGTACTGCTTTGGAGCAGAGAAGAATGCAGTTAAAAGGGATCTGAATAGCTAGGGATCAAAAACATGATCTGAAAAAAAGTGCATAGTTCTGAAATGAGCTTCCATATCTAACGGTAAAAGTTGAAGTATTGCAACTGCTTATCTCGTTATCTCCCAGGTTTTTGGCGACATACCCTAATAGTCATCGAACAGCTCCTAAATTAGAAGAATTGTGCCTTCCTCCCATCCGTGAATTCTGACAGATAGAAGTTCTGAACATTGGTGGCAAAGTCAGGATAGAGTGATGCAGTATTCAGTCTCTCTTGGAATTAATTTTAAGACTGAAGATTTTACTTTTGCAGCCATGTTTAAAACAAAAAAAAGTAATGCACGACAGCATGGGTAAGATGCCAAATTTTACCACCTGGCCGCAATCATAGAGTAAGATGACTGAAGTTATCTGTTGCGCAGCAAGGGGCAACATGAACTCATTAATAGCCAGTGTTATACATAGGGATACGTTCAGCTTCTGTTTGTTACTTTAAAATAACCACTCTCCTGCATGAGAGTGTTCAGTGAGGTTGCTCTTCCCAAATCAAACCGTTGTGAAAGAAGAGGAAATTGCACTAGGTGGGTAGTGCATAAACTAGCTCACTTTTGCTAGCTGTAGGGTATTGTTAAGTATGAGCTATTTTGATTTAAACTCAGCTAACTTTATTTAAAATACCTTCTGTTCATTTACACCAAAGCTGTATCCCCAGGCTCATTAAGAAGAGTTTAATGAGGTAGAAATCCATTTAGAGTGAGGGTTTTTCCATATATATATTAGTGATATAAATTGATTGTTAAGGAAAATTGATTATACTACAGTCTGAGTAAGTTATGTAAGCAGATGATAAAGGGATATTAATATACAAAGATATTGCTTGTTCTTTGTTGTACTACCATTATTTTTGCCAGGATTTGATGGAGAAAGTTTATTCGTGCAAATTTCAACACAAATGCCTATGAAACAGTGTATAGCAAAATTAGTATGACATCATTGCTTATTTATGGATTCTTGGTGTAATTATGTCATATTTTCCTTGGGAAGTCAAATTCATTTTGTGGTGCTGCATCTTGCATTTCTTGAATCTTATTGGGCCGTAGTTAAGTTAAGGGCCTCTCTGTATGCCAAAGAATGATAGTAAACTTGTTGGCTAAATGTTAGATGAGAGTTTGGATTTGATTGTGGTTTTTGTACAGAAATGAACCTCCTGACATCTAAAGAATATATCCATACATATGGATGGATGTATCCATCTATACAGATACTTCTGGGTATTTTCACATCAGTTCTCTTTCAGAGGGACAGATGGCAGTATGAACCACTTATCACAAATTTCAGTGGACATGTGTTTTCTTAATCCTTTGTGTGAATGGTCATGCATATTTCATGTACATTTAATGCAATTAATCTTTTTGTGAAGAGGGAGGTGGGTGCTGGGAGCTCTGCCTCTGCGGGTACTTGGCTTTCTCCCATTTATCAGAGGATGAAATGTCTGAGATCTTTCAGTACCAAAATGATCTTATGTGGTCAAGTTTGGTGTTGCATACTGTTTGGCAGGGGCAGTAGTTGACTGGAACTTTGAAGGGACAAGATGCATCTTAGATGTTATTCCTCTGTCTGTGGTGTCTGAAACCATGATCAAAGGTCTTTCAAGGAGCTACCACATCAACAGAGTGCCCCTAGGCAGTGTCTTCTGTTCTGAAGAGAAACTATACAAAGCTGTGGTGGCACTTGGATAGCAAATATACAAAATAAGTTGCTGGTAAGGGTCATATCTTGGTAGAACTACCTCTTGTGGGACAGGCGTACCTGAAAGGCTGCAGAGTGTCAAAAGAAGATTTAGATTTAAATGTTTTACTTTCTTTGTTGTCCAGTGTGGAATTCTCTCTCTTCCCACACATACAGAGGTTAAAAAAAAAAGGACAGAAAAGTAGCAGGGCACATATAAGGAAAGAAAGAGTACTTAGTTAAATCACTTAGAAACATTTAGTAAAGAATCACAGCTGGGTGCCCCTACTGCTGTGAAGGGTGAGACAGAACTGATGGATCCTGCTGTGCTAGGTAGTATAGGTTGCTGTTAGAAGATTTTCATCATCAGAGATGGCCTGGAAAGTGGAATTTCCAGCAATGAAGTGCAAATTTCTATCACAAGATAAAGAAAATTTCACAAAATACTTTGTAAACTGGGATTAATGTTTAAATAAAGTACATCTTGAATTTAGCCATGCTGAAACAACAGATCAATCCCTCAAAGAAAGAAAAAAAGATGTTAAAACTGCCACAAGGACAGCTCAGAATGATAGTGTGTTTTGTTTTTGAAATGATGGTTATGATCTTGCATCCTGAACTGAGTCAAGTCCTTTGCTTTCTGTTGGATGATGATCCCTTTTTCTTTTGCTCCCAGTTTACTTATTTTTGCTTCTGTTTTTGAGCTACTTAGCCTACTTGTGCTATCCATGATGAGCTATCTGGCTCTTTATACTTGGTGATTATTTTTTTTTTGTAGCCTGTTTCTCGGTCTAGTTCAAGGCCCAGTTAAGCTTTCTTCTTTCTACAGCCTCAGAATTGCTAGCTGAAATGCTGATTAGCTGGAATAGAGAAGATATCACTGACCTGCAATGTGGGTGTAGAGAGGATTAGGTGGTGGTGGTAGAATAATTTTATTGTCTAAGTAGCTGTTGTGGTTTAACCCAGCAGGTGGTGAAACACCACACAGCCATTTGCTTACCCCCCTGCCCCCTGCAGTGGGATGGGGGAGAGAATGGGGGGTGGGGGTGGTGTGTAAAATTTGTGGGGTGAGGTAAAGACAGTTTAATAGTGCAGAAAGGGAAGGGAAAATAGTAATGATAAAAGAATATACGAAACAAGTGATGCACAATGCAATTGCTCACCATCTGCTGACCAATGCCCAGCTTGTTCCCCAGCAGTATTTCCTCCCAGCCAACTCCCCAGTTTATATGCTGAACATGACATCATATGGTATGGAATATCCCTTTGGTCAGTTTGGATCAGCTGTCCTGGCTGTGCCCCCTCCCCTCCCGGCTTCTTGTGCACCCAGCAGAGCATGGGAAGCTGAAGAAGTCCTTGACTAGTGTAAGCACTATGTAGCAGCAACTAAAATGTCGGTGTGTTATCAACATTATTCTCATACTAAATCCAAAACACAGCACTATACCAGCTACTAGAAAGAAAATTAACTATCTCAGCTGAAACCAGGACAGTAGCAGACATGTTATGGTGATTGTATTTAGTACTGGACTTCTCTCTTATTCAAAGCACTGTCTAGACCTGAAGATCAGGAGTATGTCTGCCTCCCAGCCACCTTCCTCCAGTGGTATTTAAATAAGGAAAGTGGAGAGAGGGCATGAAGAATTTCCCTAGTACAAGTCAAGCAGCAGAAATGAGATGGAATAGCAGTCCTGTCACTCAGAGACAAGTATTGCACAATGCCTGTGTAAAGCTACCAGAAATAGCTCTTCCAGAGAAGATGGGGGGGTGAAGACTATCATTAACTTTACCTTCTAAACAGACGCCAAATCTGTTTAGCCTTCAAAAGAAGCACTGCAGACTTCTGGGGGAAGATGATTGAGAGGAAGAGATGGCACTGTGATTTTTATCTTTCTAGTTTGCACTGTAGCTTGGAAGAAGGTCATGACTTCTTCAGCCCCAGTTTTGTAACTTCAGAGTTGGTACACCTCTTTAGCTCTTCCAGCAGAGCCGATTTACTGTTCCCGCGATTGTCAGAATTGTTTCCAGTGAAGGCTGATATTTCTGTTGTGGAAGAGCAATCCTGTGATTTAAGCAGTCAATTTTATGCGTGTTTAAAGTACGCAGCAAAAATTAAATACACTATTAAAAATAGATTAATGTTTTGTTTAGTCCTTCATACAATTACAAAACAGATATGGAAATATGTTAAATTAGAGTAATCAAAAGTTAAAATAAATTTCTGAACAAAATAACGGATTTGGTGTGAAGGCCATGTCAGGTACAATTACAGCTTTTCTAAATGAGAAGCAGAAATTTGGCTCCATTGGAAAAAAAGGTAGCCAGATAATGACACGTAATCTGCTTGCTTACCATGAGTGCCTAAAGGAAATAAGAACACTATTAATCACAGTTTCTTTCTCTACAGGTGTCAGGCATGTTCATTTGCCTGTGACATTTAACTACTGTATTTTTTTCCCTGCTTGGGTGTCTCCGGCACCAAACCTTTGTCTGCATGATTGACAGATGTTAAAGTTAAGAGGACTTCTGGGTCCTGCTCGAATTAAATCAACAGAGCAGTGGGAGTAGCCTACCTACAGTATGTACCTTAGGGTCTCATTGTAACACCTTGTACTGGTTAGAAGCAATACAATATTTTTTCACAGAACTGAGTTAATCTAACAAGCTACAATCCTGAACCTTTCCTGTGTAGAGACAACCTTGAGTTTCAACACAATACTCTCAATTCTGGAATTCAGAGGGAGGTTGTACAGAGCCACCAAACTGACTCCAGGAGGAGTCCCTCAAAGGTCAGCAGTTTTCGGCTCTGGTTTAGGAATGGTACTGCGAGATCCAGGATGGTCCCTGCAGGCATCTTCACATATCTTTGTTCCTGCCTCCCCAGTCTCCTGGTTTTGGGATCTGGGTTCTACACAGCAGGAGCACATGGAAACAACTTGAACGTAGGACAGTAACTGAAGCAGTGGTGAGGGAAAAAGCACCCACCTAGCTATAAAAGGCTAACCTTAACGGTCACAGGGCCTGGAGCAAACAAGGAGGAGTAAGAGTGCTGAATGAGAGTCTGCAGCTGTACAGGCTGTTTGCCATCCCGGAGCAAGCTCGGTATACCCACTCAGGCCAGCTTTGATCAGTGAAACTCAGCTTCAACTTGTTGAGTTCCACCTGGAGCTGCTGACCACGCAGAGCCTGGCACTGGTACAGTAGTGTGGTAGGTGGCGGTTCTGCTTTGCTTCAAACCGCTGAGCTAACCCACATGTGACTGATCCGGATGGGTGTTGCAAGCTGGGTTCCTCCTAATGGAGGAGGTATTTAGACCAGGCACTGTGGAGCACAGGTCCTACGTTCTTTATGTCCTACATTCAGGGTTGGTTTGGTGCAGACCTAAGGTGACTCCACAAAGTTTGTGCTGTGCTCCACAGCCCCTGTATTATTGGTCCCTGTTATGCTGGATACTGTCCTCTGTCCTTTCCATGTGAAGAAATTGAAATCTCTTCCCCAGGTATTGGTGCATAACTGCTCTCTTCACCTCATAAATGCTTTTGCAAGAGCAATTAGTACTACAGAGACGTGGTTTTGTTTCATTCTTTTCATTCTCATTCATTTTTTTCATTCTTAGAAATTTTGATGGTAATGTGAGGACGTTGCTATAGACAAAAATGTACCAGTATCTTTTAAGAGTTGGAACTTGAGTTTCCGTGTTTTCAATAGATGCCATATGTAAAATTATCAGAGTATTGGCATAAAGCCTTGTGTTATTGTTAAAAATGTACACGATTGAGATGTGGCTTTTTCTGCTCTTTTCACAAAGAATATGAAAGGTCATTTATTGTTATTTATGTACCTGGATGACTCCTTGCCTCCAGTTCCTGTTCAGTGTGCAGGCAGAATGAGGCTGCATGTTGGTTTTTTTGCATTTATATGGATGACTTTCCAAATAAAGCTCTTAGCACAGCTTCAGGCCAAAAGCTTTCTCCTTGAGCCATAGCTCCTATCATGTGTTTCCCCTCAGGCACACTGATCCTTAGCTAGTCAGGAAAGCATGCGCACAAATGATACATCATTAGGAAATTTTCTGAATAGCAAACCTCTGAAGTCATCCATCCCAAGTGCTATTTGCCATGCATCATCATAAAACTGGGTAAGTTTGAGGAGGCACTAATTATATGCTTGGTCTGTCATTTATCCGTTGTTGGAGCTGTTGTTACCAGAACAGAAACCTCTTTCACAGTATAGTTCAACAAGATTACCAGAGCTCAATGAGCCAAGCAGGGTTGACAGATTTTGGCACTTTATTCCCTTCGATGTGAGAACATTGCATTACAACACAAATGGGTATCTCGCTTTGCCCCAGCATAGAATCACATACAGGTACAGTAATGTTGATCTATGGGCTTTTCTTAAAATTATATTTTGGGAACTTGTTCCCCTTAGAAGAAATGGCAACTGTAGGACTTCCATTTACCATCAGCCTTTAGTTTTTGATGGTTTGTTTCAGTTAATACAATAGTGTGTATATAATCCTTTCATGATTTTAACCAACATAAAGAGAAGGTGATCTTGTTTTCCCTCAGGTCTTGTGGGGGAAAAAGCAGACGTTTAATGCAGTGAGCTAAATAATAGAAGATTGTAAATTCTAATGAATATTCATGGAGTCAAATAAGATAATAGACCACGTGTCAAGAAATAGTGTGGCTTCCTGCTATGATTTCCAGTGTGGCTTAAAATGTTTCAAAAAGCTTCCAGTGTCAAGAATTGTTTTTTAATATTTAATTTTCACACTTTCTTAACACACAGATTTTTTTAAATGCATGTTTCTGAACTCATTCGGAGTGATATTATTACTTTATTATTTGATCCCTCAGAAGCACTGCAATGATGAAAAGGAGATTTTTCATATAATCTTTGATTTTTTTTTTTTTTAAGCTGCCAAAGGGTCACAGTTTCTTTCTTTTACAATAGATGCTAAATAGCTGCTACAGAGTGGAAGTAAAACACTTTATCTTCACTATTTTTCTATTCTGTTAGAACATCAAATGGTGTTTGGTATAACTTTTTCTTAAAGAGTTTTTTATTTCACAGATAATTCTTGGAACTGCTGGAGGCTTACATTTTTATGAATAACTGGGTAAAACAATTACTCTGTAACTTGGGATATTTTAATATTAATTACAGATATTTAATCTTTCCCTGGATACTCTGTTGCCCGTAGGACAAAAAATAATTGTGACTTCATAGTGACAGTCTTGAGTGAGGGCCACATCCAGATTAAAAAACCCCTTCATTTTGGTGGCCCCAGTTAAAATTCCAGCACAAATATGAGGGGGTTTAAGTTCCTGTTATAGAAAACACAGATCTAACTAATGCAGTCTGGAGCTTAGAGAATGACTCAGCTCACCTTCAGGTGAACCTCTAGGCTACATCTGTACTAGGAAGTTAACCAATTGCAGGAAATATTCTTGGACACTGCAACTAATCATTATTTTTAATGGTTCCTGACATACTTTTGGCCGGGGCTTACTCACTAACAGAAAAATTCTGGTCCTGGTTCAGCAGTTAAGATGGGCCAGAGCCCACTCTCAAGAGGCAGGTTGCACGACAACACCCTGCTTTGCAAACCTCCTCTCCCTAACAAGTTTCCTAAGTCCTAAATGTGAGCTACTAAGCCAAGTGCTGAATTCAACAATCACTTAGTGTCAAAACAATTTTGTGTTTTCTATCAATAGTCCCTCTATTTCCTGTAATACCGTTATATTTCCTCATGTCAAAGTTTGATTAAATTGGTATTATAAAAGGTACAGTGCAATCCTTTAGTGGCAGTAATTAGAATAATGCCAATTACATTTATTTCTGTGATGGAGGTTTTTTTAGACCTTAGTTTCAAGATCCATAGGCCAAGAGCTTTCATGAAGAATTCACTAGAAAACTACCTTCCTCTGAACCAATTACAATGAGAAACCTAGTTACTTTGTTGTAGGGAGCCACGAACCCAGTGGCTCTTCTCTTCGTGCCCAGGGAGCTGGGATGGAAAAGAAAGCAAAGGTAAATTCTCTGAATCGGGAGGAACTTGCTGAGGTTCTTGTAAAAGTTAAACTTCAAAGGTGCTCTGCTTTAGGCTGTTCTTTCCTTGGTCTAAGCTTCCTATAGAGGAGAAAACAGGCATCTTCGCTGTCTGGGCTAGGAACATCAGTTGGCTCTATTCTGCCTAAAGCAGCCTGCTGTTTGACATTAGAGGACGTTAGCATTATTAAAAATCTGAGGCACTGTGTCTCTCTTGGGGGGGTAAATCAGTAATAGTAACACTTCAGCACAGGAGATCAGAAATCAGGAACTCCCGATTATGTTCCTGGATCTGCCTCTGGCTCAGTGTAAAACCCTGAAGAAGTTACTTTCCTTCACAGCTGAGGATTAACCAGAGGTTTGCATTCCAAGAATCAGCTGCTCTGGCTCCACAGTGGTGGAGTGCCTCACAGTTGTACATGACAGTGCTTCAGACAGGGTGTGCAGACAGAAGAACTGCTCATGGATCACATTTATTTTCAGCTGAGATTGGTTCTTGCACACTGAAACACTCTGGAGCAGGTTGCTTCTGGCATAATTGTGTAAGTGGTCCATGTAGACCCAAAGTGCATCGGTCCCCTTCTGAAATATCTTGCACTGCTAGTGTACTGGGAATTTTGAGATAAGTATTGAATGGCCATGGAGCAAGACTGAGCTGGTTTGGAACATGAACCAGATATTTTTAAAATAGTTACTAAACACCAAACCCACTAAAGGTTGATGCAATGTCTCAGTCAGCCTCATTGGTCAAATAAGATTAATTTGCTATACAGAACTCATTTAGGCTCAAGGTTAACAAAAATGTTTCCTGTAAAGCATCAGCTCATTACTGAGAAAAATGAATGGAGAGTAGAATTAAAATGATTTCAGAAACTGAAACTGTGACTGAATGCCATTATGACTCGGACCAGTGGTGTCCAATGGTTTACTGAAGCTTTTAGGGCAGTGACCATCCTTTTTATTCTGTATTTGTACAATGTCTAATACAATAGGGCTTGTTCTGTCCCTGGGACTCTTATAATTGCAATTTATCTCCATTACTGAAAAAAAAACCCAGAAGAAAGAAAATGCCAGTCTTCCTTCAATGTTTGTAAAATATATGGCAAAGATTAGGGATACTTTTAAGAAAAATCAAAACCTTTGTTTTTCTCTTTTCTTCAGGTATGGAAATACTGTTAATTGGAGTTAATTCCCTAAGTAAAAATATGTGGCTTTGTTACTGAAGGGCATATTCAACAAAATAAATCTCTTCATTTTCTACACCACTTGCATAAGGCTGGAAAAATTGCTGTAATATCAGCTGCATCGTCACTGTGATGTGACTGTTAATATAGTAAGCAATATTAACCTGAAGAACTTGATTGAATTCAGAAGAATCTAGCAATAATTTAAATAAGGTTTTCATCTCATCTTGACTGTGAAGGACTGCACTGATTAAAATGTCCACACAAAAGCAATATACAAACTAAGTTGGGCTCAATTCTGCCACACCTTCTTCCTCATTTAGTAAAATGGAACTAAAAGGAGACAACTTATTTCTCAGCTTAAGGTTTGGCAAAGCATTCACATAGGATGAAGCTACTTTTGTGGTCTTATATTTATTGAAAATATTAATACACATGATAAAAAAATCAATACATTATTACTGTTTCTTATGTGTTTTCATTGTGCTTGTTAAGATGTTGCAGCTTCAAGTATTGCCATATATAATGAACAAAGTTTGCTTCTTAAACAAGGTAGTGTTTCATATGAAAACTCAGGTAAACTTCTCTTGTTTTGTATGGATATTTGAAATCAGAATCTGTTAAAATATCTTGGGCCAAATTTACTTTGCAACAAGTGGGCATAACTGCCTCGATATCAGTGATGCTGGCCTTGGTATCTAAGCCTAGCAGGAAAAAGACATATAAGAAGAGAAATTCTAATGAATGACAGGCAATAGTGTGAGACTTTCCTCATACAAACCTGCAGTTGTTTTCTCTTCTCATGCCTGAAATTCCCTACTTACGTGTTTTTGAGGTGTGCCTTACTGATATGGCTGGAGCCTGTTACCCCAGGTGCCACACCGAGGCCACATGCATGAGCTCTGCCAAGCCGAGCTGTGGGAGCAGATCACATGTCTTAGCATTAAGTAAAGCAACCCGGAGGTTGCTTCACCTTGCAAGAGGACCATAGCAAAGGTAAAGCAAAGAGATAATACTAACAAGCCCGAGGCTCAGAAACGAGGGCAGAGCAGCAAGGCTCCCTGCACCAGCAGTTGTTGGGTAAGAGTGCAAGAAATCACAGAAGATTACAGTTTTTGTCAAACTAGGCTTAGCGTTAAAAAAACTTGGGAAAAACTGCTCTAGTTTAAGACAGCATGGAAAAAAGGGAACCTGATGACCCCAGGTGTCCTCCTTGCTCTCCAGCAGTCTGAGGCTCAGCTAGAAGCAGAGTCCCTAACTTTTAAAAGGCACTCATAGTGAGTTTTCCTGGCTTTTCCAGAAGTACCACAACTTCCATAACTCTTTTTAAGATGTATATATGGAAGATTATCTCATGATTTAGTGTATTAATCTATATGTCTTAATCATACAACATCAGCCTCATTGCCCATCACATGAACTTTGATAACTGGCTTAATATCTTAGACTTCCTTTCTTCATGAATAAAGTAATTATCACTATGTGGACAAAAAAAGATAAAAAACAGCATTTCAACCTTATTTATCTTAAATGTGCCAAGACTGGCTGACCAGCCAGGGAAAAAAACTAGAATCGGTGACCCCCGTGCCATACACGTTAGCCCTGGAATGCTATGGTATACCTCTGCAGCCAAAGATCATGGGCCTGGTCATGAAGCTAAAATGACCCCTTAGTTTTGAAGAATATTTCTTTAGCTTTTCTTTAATATAATTTCTAGTTTAAATTGTGACTAAAATGGGTGTCTCATATGAGTAAGAGTTTGCAGCGTGTCCTTAACTTACTATAATATGGTACACTATGCAGACACCCAGAAATGAGAATGGAAACACAAGGCTCCATCAGCCTTTAAAGCTTAACAGTCTTGATAATATACTCTTTTTTTAGCTGCATACTTCCTATTGCACTCAAATCAACCTAATTACCTACCAAGTAATTTTTCAAATGTTAATTAATTTTTAAAATTTGGAGTCATTTGGCAACAAATCTCTCCTAGCTATACCTCGATACCCTTAAGTGATTTCGGGTAGAGAAAGAATATATTTAAACACAAGACAATCTAATTTTAGACAAAAATCAATTATATTTTTATCATGTTAGTGTTCAGGCTGAATAGCAATTTAAAGTCTTTGAAACGTTTTCTTAAAGTTACTTAAAGAAAATGTTATCAATTTGCATTAAAATTAAATATTGTGTTTTTCATTTTGTTGAACTATTAAAAAGTCTGGAGTGGAATTTTCTGAAGGATGCAGAGATTGCCCATAGTTCCCATAAAGACGCAGGTCTAGCAGTAAAATCTTTGTCAATTTTTGGTTGCATTTTCCTACATTTTAGCACTGTATGTGGACTGCAATGACATGTCGGGCAAACAACCTAGACCAAGACTTTCAAATGTTAAAATTTAAATAGGAAGCCAAAAACAATTACGAGAAGTGTATAATCCATAAAACTGTCTTCACACTTAGTAGAGATGGTGGAATACTACTCAATCGAACTGTAATCAATGTATTCTACTATTAACAGTCAAGGTATTTTGAAAACGTCTGCTTTATTGCTGAGCAAATTTAGTCCCTTTCTAATGGCCAAATTCTACTTTTCATATTCTCGTTCAATACAACCTACTGCCATATCAGGTCCCCTACTACTAACAAACCAGTGCTAAAAGAAATTATTAAAACTAAAAATACTGAGAACTGTTCCTTCTTAGGTGAGATTTTAGAAAACTCCTTCAGCTTACTTTTCTAAAAATCAAGTTTATTTTGTGCTAGATCAGCTTTACAAAAAAACAAACCCACAAAAATATTTGTGAGGGTTGTTCCAGTTGGGATTAGGGCTATTCTCAGAACCAAAGAGTAGGTGATGGAACTTTTTTGCCATTTTCTTTTCTTTGTATAGACTCTGAAGTGATGGATATCTAAACTCTGTGCCTACCAGTGATCCTGCAGTAGATTTCATTTCTGTGAGATGCATAGTATTTTGCACTCTAACACTGCCTCCAACTGCTCAAGGTAGGAAAATCCATTTTGCAAATTTCTTGCAAGGCAAAAGGTAACATGGTTTCCTGAGGCAGTGAAAAAAAGGCTCTTGAGGCAGATCTATATTATAGTTTCAAAATTAAGTGGCTTATTGGTTTTCAGTATTCTTTTGCATTTTGGTTTGGCAGTAGGGTAAATTATTGGGAAACTATTTGACCTCTTCAGGTGTCTGTGCTAGCTATGCAAAATATGCTCATGTGGGTATAACAAAAACGAGAGGTTGAATGAGAATCACTTAAAGGATAACAAAAAAATTAATTTTGATCATTGCAACTTTTGTGTGGTAGTTGAGCACTGGAGTAAGCCTTTGAAAATGGTGGGTTTTAGCAAAATGCATTTTTAGTAGTACAAGTCAAAAAATAACATTTAAAATAGTGGTGAAAATTCTGCTCACTGCAAAAGAGAGGAAATGTTTATTGTAATAACGCTTTAAACCAATGTAAAATCCTCTGATGCATTACATATTACAACAGATACCAACAAAGGGCACTATCCACACTGTATATCTTTGAAAACTAATGGCCTGAAGCTGCCAAGATCTGAATTACTTCTATAATACCACTTAGATGAGTAAGGGCTATTTGTGGAATTGTCAAGAGCAAACGATGTCAAACCCATCTAACTTCCTTCCAGAACGTCGTTACAAGCCTCGTAGGTGGGAGAGAAGCAGTAGATGATGCGTATCTTAAAGCTTTAAATAAATCTCACAAGACATAAGGAACAGAAGCGTGGTTTTGGATGCAACTTCTACGGAGTGGGTGTAAACTGGCTGGAAAACCAGAACTATAACCAGAGCTTTTATCAGTGCTTCAGTATTATTAAACAAAAATACCAGGTGGCATCTGTCCTGGCTACACGTGTCTTTGTTCTTTTAATTAACGACCCAAACAATGAAATGGAAGATGTTTACTACGTTTGCGGAGGGCCCAAGCTCTGGGCCAGCCATTCTGGGGGCCCAGCCGAGCGTTCACAAGGCAGCGACAAGCCGAAGGAGCGCCGCAAAGAAAACCAGAACGAGATTCAGCGGCGCCGAGGACAACGCTGCGGGGAATAACGCCAAACCGACGGGCAACGGCCGCCCGGCGCCTCCCCCGGGCCCGGCGTCCTCACAGACCGCGGCGAGGAGCCGCTTCGCCGGGCTGCCGCCTCCCGGTGCCGGCGCTCCAGCCGGGAAGGCCCGCCTCCGCCCCGCCGAGGTCCGCACCTGCCCCGGTTCTCTCGGCGTAAAATCCTCCGCCTCCAGCAAGCTCCCCGGAGCCTGCTGGGCCCGCGGGGCCCGGAGCCGCGGCGGCGAGGCCGGGGCAGCTGCCGAGCGCGGAGAGGCCCGGCGCGGCGCAGGGGGCGGGCCGCGGCGCGGCGAGACGGCGCCATCTCATGGCGCCCGGGGCGGGGCGGGGCGGGCGGCGGGAATGGGGGCTCGTGCCTGGCGCTGGGCGCTGCGCGCCGCCCGTCTCCCCGCCGCCGGCGGGAGGGCTCCGTTTGCCGGCTCCGCGGTGAGTGAGGCGTGAGCTCTCGGCCACCCGCCCCGGGAGGCGGCCGCGGAGGGCCGGGCCGGCGGAGGGCCGGGCCGGCAGCGTGCCGCAGGGTGCCGCGGGGGGCGGGAAGCGGGAGGGCCGCCGTGGCCGAGACCTGCTCGGGTGCGCGGTGCGCCGTGGCGGCGGGGGTGCGGGCGGTGGCTGCAGGGCGCCGGCGGCGCGGGGCGGCCTGGGGGCAGCGGTCGGAGCGATCGGACGGGGGCGAGTCTCTGCCGGGCTCTTTGCGTGGGCCCGAGTCGGTCCCGTGGCGGCGGCAGCGGGCGGGACGCTGCCCGTAGGGGCGCGGGCTCCTGCCCGGGCTCCGCCCGTCCTGCTGCCGAGGGCCCGCGGGGAGGGCGCCGGGCGCCGCTGGTTCTGAAACGACAGCGAAGCGGGACTTGGTGCAGCGCCCCGGCGCTGGCCCGGCTGCCTCGGACGGCGCTCGGGGAGGGAGGGCCCGCTGGAAGGCGGCCCGGGCTTCACCGGCCCCTCGGCGCCTGGGCCTTACCTGCCTCTGCTGCTGGCTCTGCTTGTTGCGCTTGGAGCGACCGTAACGTAGCAGACCGCTAGGTCTGGCCTATTTTTTTAAAGCTTCCAACTTTTTAATTGGCGCTTTGGCTTATTTTAACACAAGCCCTCATTCTTTTTTTTAAGTGTTAAGATCGGTCGTATTTAACTGTGTGTCTAAACAAAACGCCTGCTGGGGTTATTTTAAAGTGGGCCCCGTTCCTGCCAGCCTGCCTGCCTGTGAAGCAGGCTCCCTTTGGGAGAGCCTGCGTGCAAAGCCTTTTTTTGGACCACTAGTGAAAATTTCTGAGCACGCGGGTGGGTTCTTCCCCATCAGCTTTCTCTGCGAAAGCTGCAGGTTGGTGCATACGCTTTCACTTGCTTTCTGTTTTTCCTAGTCCTCAGGCTCCGGGGATGAGGCTCTAAGGGACAAGCGTGCCCGGATCCTGTCACGCGGGCTGCCGAAACAGAAGCCCATAGAAGGAGTTAAGCAGGTGGTGGTCTTGGCTTCTGGAAAAGGGGGAGTTGGAAAATCAACAACAGCAGGTAAGATTATTTTTTTTTAGAATTGTTTATTTTGCACATTTTGTAATACTTTCTAAGGAATATTTGGGCACTGGTGTCATTACCTTGTAATTGAGTCCCACTAACACAGCCGTTCACCTCTGTGAAGTCCCATTGCAGCCATTGAGAATCCAGGTGGGTATCGAGGTCTTGGCTTTAACTGAGGTGCAGATCGAGCAGACAGCTTTGAAATAATATCTTCATAATAGTGCAGTGCTGTCCTGGGACAGTCTGCTTTCTGAAGAGGTAGTGTAAGCTGAGGTGGCAGGGATCATATGCCAGTGCAGTGATACTGTTCCTCCTTTCCTAGCAGCGTAGGTGTGCCTGTACAGTGCTCTTCTGTGCTCTGTCAGCACAGTCGTGCTCTGTAGAGGATACTGATATTTAGAAGGTTTCAGAATCAGGTCTCTGTCCGATTTTCTCAACTACTTGTATAGATCTTTCATAAACAAAAGGTGAAAGAGTAGTTATAAACCACACAAATTGATCAGAGCCTTGTGAAGCACTCTGAGCTCTTCTCTCAGCCCCACCATTAGGTTTCGAATTAATTTTTTTCCAACCGTGCAGTTCCTAGGTGGTGGAACAAAGAAAGTACATGGATTACCAGTACTGCAGAAATTCGCTTGAACTTAAACAAAGATGACACTGAAGGTTAACCTCCTTGCAAAGATCTCTGTTAAGTGTTAGAAATTTGTTTAAAAATCTCGTCCTTAGCATCTGGATTAGGAAAAGAGTCATCCTTTAGTTGAATGTTGTCTGCTGTTCATCTCCATTTGCCATGAATAACACATTGACGTAGCTCTTAATTTCTCATTTTGTGGTTTGTATTTCAGCCATGCTTGAAAAGGAGTGACTGTCTAATAAATACGAGAACAGACAAACATGATATCCATAGTAAGAGTAACTGTACTTAAAAAAAAAAAATTTGAAAGTATTTTTTTCTGTACATAGGATACACATTCCTGTACAAAGACAAGGAGAACAATCAACGCGTGCATTTCTTAATGATGTACCTTTTGGTTGATGGTTATAATTAATAGGCTGGTTGTTTCAGGTTACTGAAAATACCAAATATCTGTTTGTAAATCAACAGATTTACAAATTGAACACAATTTGAACAGTAAATTCGGATTATCCTCCTCATGTCTGCAAACAAATGTGCTAATTTAAGTTCTGCTAACTGGTGTCAGTATGTAATTTGTACACATCTGTATGTAATTTGTCCATAAAGTGTAACACATGTATAAATAACACTTAAAGAGCTGGGAGTTCATACCCCTGCATTTAAAAATAAAAAATCAGGGTTCAACAAGCATTAATTAAGAGAGCTGAAATGTAAATGAGCCATTCAGATGTTGCTGTATTGGACAGCCTTTTGTTAATGAATGTATTCATTTATAATACTGAGAAGAAAAAGGAATCTAGATTCTTGTTTATTAAAATGAGAATGAATTTCATGGTTCAGATGAACAATTGAAGATCAGATAACTCATATGAACAACAGTATTGCATGGTATCATTGCTGAATTATGTACTTAAAATTATGTTCTTCATAATGGAGGTTTGTGGAGAACATGTTTGGTGACAGCTCCGCTGGCTCATTTTGGGAGCAGGAGTTGAAAAAGTAGGGTGATACGCACCTCTAATTCCTTCAGCACCACAGAAAATATCATCAGTCGTATTTTCTGCATCTCTCTGAAGGACCGTCAAGGCTCTTTATGTTCTTTCCCCCAATGTGTTTATGTCTCAGTTGCTCCAGATCTCCATTTCAGGACAAGTGGATATGCATTCTGGTCAAGTTTGTCAGGGCTATTCCTCAACCTGTCTTTGTGTTTCTGTTGAATAACTTTCTGTTGAATACAGCTTTCGTATTGTATCCTCTGTTGCTTCTAGCACTTTTTGCTCTTCTGAAAACAATGCAGTCAATTATTAAAAGAAGAAATTGTGTTATGCATTGAACAATGTTTTTTCTGTGTTTAAATACTTTGGTTGTTTTTTGTTGTTGTTTTTGTTTGCCTAGTGGAAGTGTTGGTTGGTTGGTTTGTTTGTTTTTTGTGTTTCCTATCTCTTTTCTGTTAAGTTTCTGTCTATTACCAGCGTTCTGCTGTATTTACTCCATCTGGCCAAACGTGGGTTTTGTTGGGTTTGTTTTGTTTGTTTGGTTTTGGGTTTTTTGGTCTCTTCTGTCCCCTCTTTTGCATTACCTGAAGATGAGGGTACTGTAGAAAATTGATCCTGACGTGAGAAGAGTTCAAAGTATGGTCTTGAAAGAAGAGAATTTTCTAGTTTATTGAAACTCTTATTGTTTTCAGCTGTGAAAGTAGAATAAAATTGATGGCTGGTGTTCTTGCTCACATTTTGTTAATCCTGTAGTTTGAGGAAAATAAAACTACTGCTACTACCAACTACCTTGGCCTTCAGACATTTTTAGCAAAGACTAACAGGCTGAGATTTTTCATTATTGTTCAGGAGAGCTGATAAAGTCAATGCGGTCAAATGTATCAAATAATCAAATGTATCAGTGTGGTCATACTAACGGCGTTTTAATTTTTTTTTTCTCTTGCATGCTTTTATTCTGCATGTGGGATGTACTGGCATGCTTTTATTCTGCATGTGGGATGTACTGTTACTGAAACTCACCCTTTCAAGGTAGGGACCAAAATCCATCTATTCACCTGGGCTTTGGCAAAGTGTTCTTTTCCAGGACCAGTGTCATGTTATTTGATTCTGGGCCTTCTCTGCATGCTAAAATAGTCTGATAAATAGGCATAAATTGGTTATTCTATTTCTAAATGCCACTTACATTGAGATATAAGTACTGAAAGTTATCTTTCAGAGAGAGTTTGTCTTAGTTATCTGTAGGTATTTTATTGATGATGTGGATTAACATGTCACAGATGTAGATACACTCAGCTGGCTCTGTACATGTCTGATTTTGGGCCAAGAAGTTTTATTTGTATTGTTAGCTCAACGTTCTGAGAATTCAACTGTGCTATTCCTAGGGCCAGTCAGATTTGGAAGTTACAAAGTCCAAACTACTAAACCTTCCCAGACTTGTACTGATTTCAAGAGTAACTCTGATCTCCCTGTGCATCGTTCTTGATAATGGTCAACTGGTTTAGCACGGGCAGAGGTATCATGGTGACTTTTCTTGGAGCCTGCTGTGAAGTTTTAAAAAATAATTTAAAAAAAAAAGTTGTGTTGAACTTCTGGAATGTATCTGCCCTGCACTCCTGGTTATGGGAACTTACTAGTTAGGGCCAACATGAATGTTTAGGGTTGGGTTAGGTGCTATGCTGCATCTCTATGCCCTCTTGGAACTGACAGTAATACAAAGACAATGGAATGCAAGAATCAGCTGGGATTCAACAGAGGACGTGAGGTGTCCAGCTAGATATCCAGCTAAAAACCTCAGGTTTTCCCACTATATTATTCCACTGTCTCCCTTTTTCTTCCCTTCAGTAGTTGAATATACTTTATTGAACAAGCGTTGTGGATCACACTATTTTCACAGATAATAATTGTATAGGAAGAAGATAGATGTATAAAGTGGTTTTGAGACAGCGTGTGGAGTAACTTGCTGCTTCCTTTGTGCCTCTTCAGACATGAGCTGCAGTTGATTTTTTTTTTTCTTTTTCATTTACCATTGGTTTGCTTGTTTTTCTCCTTGTCTGTGATTTGTAGATTGTTCTTCAAGTTTCAAAAGATGAATTTTCCTCTGATTTTATTCAGGGAACAGTTAATCAAGCATCTGTTTAAATAGCAAACTGAAGAATAAAATCTATATGCTTTATCAGCTTAGGAGTAAAAAGAGCCTGTGTGCTTCTTAGGGAGAGCTGTACAATTTTCCTTGTTAACCTCCTCACCATTTTGTTTAAAGGAACTTACCTTTCTCAATACTAAATTCTTTAAGCTGGGAATCTGGCTCCCCAGCTTGTTCTCAGTACATACCCTTCCAGCAGAACAAGGCTGACTGCAGCTTGTCTTTCTTAAAAGTCTTTATGGACTGACATACAGCAACGTGTAAAGAAACCAAAAGATGTTACCCAAGAAAGAGTTGTGTGTGTTCGTTTTTTTTTAAATTATATTTTTTTAAAAATTTTTATTTTAAAACATGTTACTTCCTGGTTTATAACAAATACTGTTTGGTTATACTGAAGCTGCTAGGACGTCTTCTAACATAACTGAAGCTGGCGAGCCAGTAAAAGATACCATTTCTTGCATGTGCTTTCCAGTTATGGGAGTTAAGTATTGATGGAAATGTAAAAGCTCTAAACAAACTCATAGCCTTTTTAATTGCCTCATCCTAGTTTTCTGTTTCTGTAGTTGTTACAGATGCTTTCAGGGTAGATGAGATTTTGTTTTCTGACATAAAAATCAAGTGAAATCATGCATTGCACCTTTTTCCAGAAAATATCCATATTTAACATACCCCTTTTTTTGATTTCTTGTGATACAATCGTCTTTCTGGTCACTGTAATTTAATAGTTTAGGTCAATACTTACCTAATCTCTGCTTTTTAGAAAGTTCACTAGAGACTGTGGTGAAGGTTAACTATGGTAGGGTTATTTTAGTTCTATAGGACAGTGCCCACTTTTCAAAAGTCAAGTAGGTACCTCAAAATTTTTTTCTTAATGGTATCCTTTGGCAAAATACTTAGTATTTTTATTTAAGAGCTTGCAAGTTTTTGCAGATCAGCTTGAGTTTGTTAGCTGTGGGCAAACATGGACTGCAATGTGGGTGCTGCTGCTACTTAAACTGGTAATATTGTAGAGGTGCAAAAAGCCAAGAACAAAGATGATGAATGCAATTATTAAGTGGGATGTATTTATACTATATATTCTCTTGTTAGAAATGATAAAATATTCTCAATATTTAGGAATTAAGTTTTCTTGCACTTAATCTTTTTTCTTTTTCTTTCCTCTTTCTTGCAGTAAATATAGCCCTCGCCCTAGCAGCAAATGATTCGGTAGGTGAACATCTAATTATCAGCCTTAATGTGAAAGAAGTGTGTGAGCCATAAATAAAATGGTTACTGCTGGGGGCCGTCACATACATTAAACCTAAGTATTTACTCTGACAGTTAACTTCTTTATTTGTTTTTCATGGACTTCTGAGTTTATATTGACTTGTTTATATTTTATCAGTACCATGAATGATTTAGTAGCTCTCATCATTCATCTGGGTTTGGCTGTGTCCTTTCCCTTATGTGTCTCTGGGTTCAACCGCAGTTCTACAAGGATGTGTAGATATAGTAGAGGATGTTTGTGCAGGTTGGAGACACGTAATAAATAATTAAGTTCTATCACTTCAGAGCACTGACTTCGAAAAAATATGGGTAAGTGCTGATTGGTGTCCAAAACATTTTTTATAGCTCTAAAGATTTACTTTTTTCTGGAGAAATTAATGTGTAAATATCATTGTCCAGTTTGGTATCACTCAAACTATTACTTGGACTATAAATAGACAGTTGGAACCATTCAAGTAGAAAAACAACAGGTCTTCCTTATGTCCATCTCCTGCTGTAAACTGGGAGTAGTTCCATTGTGCACATTTATTGCCATAGAGGTAAACTCAGAAGCAAGCTTCACTTCCTATATAAGGGTATATAATGCAGGTTTTGTACTCATAAAGCATTAATTAAAACCAAAGTATCCTCAAGTACTTGAATCTGGTAAATGTAGCATCTTTTTCTTGTTGTAAAAGATGAGTAAAAGAAAAGAACAGGTAGAAGGAGTGAGGTTTACATGCAATCTGCACAATTCCTGTAGGAATTTTGTAAAAGAGTAAAAAAAATTTCCATAAACTCAGTCATACTTGATGAGAAGAGTGTTTAAAGCTGTTATATGAAATATGTACTGTTTGTAATGGCATCTGATCTTGGTATTTCACAGTTTTTAATTCCGTGTTTTAAATAGGCTGCTGGAGTAATTTGATTTCAGAGAAAAATCTGTCATCTTGAAAAGCAAAACTGCTTGAATGGTTCCTTCTAATTAACTTTAAAACATGGCATTTGATGTAATACTTCCACAAAACGAATGTGATCCTGCAATGGGATCTGTGTTGTGTTATGGTCATTGAGTAGCTCCATGGAAACCATATCAACTAATTGCACATAACTTTCTGTACCAGCTTAAATGTTTTTAGGATTATGCCTGATACTTTTCAAACATGCAATTTTGTGCATTGTTTATATTTAGATAAAGCATCCCTTAGTAATTCTGACCCACACAAGTTGTGGGGTTATACCCTTTCGTTAGGAGTTAAACAGCTGGCTTTAAATATAATGATGTGATACACCACTTCAGTAGCCCATTAAAACACTTGTAAAGCACACAAATAAGAGAGACCATAGTCTAGCATGATTGAAGAGGTTGTTGCCAGAGTTATTTGGAAAATCAGGGACTGAGAAATAATTTTAAATGAAATTGAGCCAATAAAGTTAAGTAAACATGGAATGTGCTATTCGTTTCTGATGCTACGATTACGTGGTGGTGTAAAATGGGAGGCCAGCGTCTGGTGGATGTCAATCAGTGAAGAGCAGCTGAAATTGATGGAGTAGCTGTGACTTGCATGAACTGATGGTCATGATTTAACAAGCTGCTGCCATGGTAAAATTGTGCACTGATGTAGTTACAGGTTAGAAAATATGAAATTAAGGTGGATTGAAGAAACTCAACTCTATCTTGTTTGTTCATGCATTACTATTTTTTATTTAAGATAATGATGGCATACATCACGTTTTTGTTTAACCTTTGGGCTTAAATTTGCTGGTGTGTTCATTTGTGCATTCCCATTGATTTCAGTTTACTAGTTTTGTGAACTAGTTCAGGGTTATGAAATAAGTATCTCTGGGACCTTGATCCAGGCTGGGATTGTCCTGTGCTCTGAACTGTAGGGATCGTTGCAATGTTCAGTTTTATTACAGTGAAATAAATAAGGAGGTTGTTTACCGGAGTCCATTGGTGCCTCCTGCTAAAGTTTACAGTGAATTTCTTTGACCTCAGATATGCAGCAATGGACCTCTTCATTTTACTTCTAATAACTACTGACTGTGCATTGCCTTCCCATGGTTTCCTTCCCTTCATTGCTATTGTAAGTTCATCTCTTTCTGAGGCAGCAGTAATGATTCTGTTAGATCAGAGCTTCAGCAGCCTCCTGCAACTTCATTACAGTCCTTATGTCTCTTATAAGCAAAATACAGCTTTATAGAAACTAATGCTTGAACTTGATGTACTGTTTAAAGGAGGAAAAAAAGGACTCATGGAGACAGATAGGTCACCATGACAATAAAGATCTGTGCTTCCTTCATTAGATACAGTCTGTTTCTGTTACAAGTTCAATGTTTTATAACTAGATTTTCAAAGCAAGTAGTATGCTGGAGCTAAATGACTTTAAAAATAATGTTGTCTTCTGATCTTTCGAGTGTTCTTTTTCTAAGATTTTACAGGTCACAGACTATTGAGAACAACTGTTTTCTGGTGAGGGAGATCTGTGGAAGATGCTTTCAGAGGAGAGTGGCTTAGAGTAGATTCTTGCTGCTTTCAGTAACAGCTGTGACATCTTATTGTTGTTTGATAGTGTCATAAGCTGGAAGAAGATTAACAGTCAAAGCATAAAGGAATTTTTTGTCCTCTTGATAAAAGAGAACTTCTTTCTGTCTTCTCTTAAAAGCCTACTTTCTACAGTTAAAAAACAAAACCAAAACCCCATTGTTTCTATAGATAGATAATTTTTTTTAATGTGGAAGCTTTTTCAGTTATTATAGTGATGGTCTGAAGTATTAAGTCATTGACAGAGCCTTGGACATTGTCATGGGTGCACAGTGTTGTTGGCAGAGCTGGGATTAGAATTCAGGAGTTCAAGTCTTGCATGCTGGTGCTCAGTCTGTTTGGCATATTTTTACCTCGTGGTTACAGAGTAAATAATTCAAGACAGGATTTCATTTAGGTGCCTAGATACCACGACAAAGTAGGTTTTTGGGGAGTTTTGTTTTGGGTTTTTTTGATGCAAAGCCAGGGAAATAAGCAGGGCAGCCTCTTACCCCTTTCTGGAATATTAGGCTTTTGGTACCCTGGGTTACCTGTTGGAGATGGATTAGTTAAGAACTGTATAAACTCTTGTGCCTGTACCAAGACCTATAAATCTATACAGTGTTCTTTTTGTGTTGAGAAATAACTTAAAGTTTTACCCTTGTGTCCTATTTTTAATTGCTTGCTTAATTTGACAGCTGATTCTTTTCGTTCTTTTGATGTACCAGCAGTCAGTTGTGCTCCCCTAGGAGCACTTGGGAAGAATTTTTGGGTTTCGTGCCAGGACGATTCATATTCAGACTAGAATGACTATTTATGAAAGCTGCCTGGCCAGAGACGATTTATTATAGTAGAAACAAGTTGAATTAATAGATGGCAGCAATAATAGGATAGAGATTGCTTGTTTATGAACAGAGTATTTTAGTGAGCAAACACCAGCTGTGCATGACTAAGGATGGCACAAATCCAGTTGGGAGGCTGCGTGCTTGTGCTGTCACTGTGAGGCAAGCTCCCCAGTCATATTTCCTTTGACTCTCCTTTCCAGAAAGATTACATTTTTCACTATAGGACGAAATGGTTTTCATGTTGTGAAGGACAGAGAAGCAAGAAGTAAAACCATATGGAACAAATTAGCATGTAAGCATAAGCAAGTGGCTTCTGCCTGCCATAGTGGGGGCAGCGATTAAAGGTATCGGTTTTAACTATTCTAGCCTAACTCTGTGTCAGGGGATTATAGGGTCAAGCAGACCAGGACCAAAATTTGAAATGCATCAGGGGTGGTTTTTATCCTAGGGAGTGGCCTTTGTTTTTCCAAGCAAACCCACTGGTTGCTGAGCAACGTAATATTTTAAGTACCAGACTATGAACGTTTCTGTACCAAGGGGGGCTCAGGGGGGTGGGGTGGGGCAGAGCACTTTGCCCCCCCTCTCCCCGTGCTGCATTTAACCTCTAGAAGGCCAAACACGTTGTCTTGTAATGTAAGTAAAGCTGGGGAAAGGTGATGATTAGCTAAATGAAAAACACTTATTCAAACTATATCACACTCAAAATGTGTCATGGTTTAGCCCCAGCCAGCAACTAAGCAACCACTCAGCCGCTCGCTCACTTCCCCCACCCCAGTGGGATGGGGGAGAATGGGAAGAGCAAAAGCAAGACAACTCATGGGTTGAGATAAGAACAGTTTAATAATTAAAATAAAATAGTAATAGTAGTAATGGTAATGATAATAATGATTATGATAATAATAATGAGAGAGAGAAATGAAACCTGGGGAAAAGAGGGAAAAGGAAAACCCCACAAGTGCTGCAACCGCTCACCACCCGCTGACCAACACCGCCAGTCCCTGAGCCGCGATCATTGCTTCCCCTGGCCAACTCCCCCCAGTTAATATACTGGGCATGATGTCACATGATATGGAACATCCCTTTGGCCAGTTTGGATCAGCTGTCTTGGATGTGCCCCCTCCCCTCCCGGCTTCTTGTGCACCTCACAGAGCATGGGAAGCTGGAAAAGTCATTGACTAGGGTAAGCACTACCCAGCAACAACTAAAACATTAGTGTGTTATCAACATTATTTTCATACTAAGTCCAAAATGCAGCAGTATACTAGCTACAGTGAAGAAAATTAACTATCCCAGCTAAAATTGTGACAGTATCCACCCCTTATTCCATACCATTTACGTCATGCTCAGGCCCCATACTATCCAATACAACCTCAATAACCACCACCTGCTTTCCCATCCTTTAATAACATACACAGATATCATTCATCGTCCCCTTAGTCTATGGACCACCCCTGTAGAAATGTCTGTAGAGGGTCCACAAATGTCCACTGAGTTCATTTAGTCCGTAACTTTGGGATCCATCTATCGTAACAGTCTTTCAAGGCTGGAGAGATGGTCTGCGTGGTGTTGAATTGTTGCATGCTGAAGTCAGTCCTTGTTCCATCACCGCTGCACTTTGCTTGGTTCAATCAAAGTTCATTCTCCATTAATTTGGGAGAGTCTTACTATGATACCATTGATATGGCATATAGCAACCATAGGAGTGATGACAAACAATATCATATAGCAATTAACATCATACCATTCAGTTCATTGGCTATTTTCACCCAAAATCAAATCCCCTTGAGGCACACATCAAACTCTTCCATCCTCCCGCATCACCCACCAAGTGCACCCAGGTCCTTGAGCAAAAGCAATCGCACAAATGGGTTTGCCTTTGCCTGAGACAGGAATAACCCAGATGGTTTTCCCCAGCATATTTTTTACATGCACTACAGGGACTTTATCCCCTTCTACAGTACATAAGAGTTCTGACTGGGCAGGGCCAGCTCGATTGGCAGAGCCCCTAGTGTTGACTAACCAGGTGGCTTTTGCTAAATGTGTATCCCAGTGTTTGAATGTCCCACCCCCCATTGCTCTCAGTGTAGTCTTTAACAGTCCATTGTATCGTTCAATTTTCCCAGAGGCTGGTGCACGATAGGGGATGTGATACACCCACTCAATGCCATGCTCTTTGGCCCAGGTGTCTATGAGGTTGTTTTGGAAATGAGTCCCGTTGTCTGACTCAATTCTTTCCGGAGTGCCATGTCGCCATAAGACTTGTTTTTCAAGGCCCAGGATAGTGTTCCGGGTGGTTGCATGGGGCACGGGATATGTTTCCAGCCATCCGGTGGTTGCTTCCACCATTGTAAGCACATGGTGCTTGCCTTGGCGGGTTTGTGGCAGTGTGATATAATCAATCTGCCAGGCCTCCCCATATTTATACTTCAGCCATCGTCCTCCATACCACAGAGGTTTTACCTGCTTGGCTTGCTTGATTGCAGCGCATGTTTCACATTCATGGATGACCTGTGCAATAGTGTCCATGGTCAAGTCCACCCCTCGATCATGAGCCCATCTGTATGTTGCATCTCTTCCTTGATGGCCTGCCTGTTTTATGCATGCATGAGTAAGAGGTTTCTTACAAATATATAGTAAGTTATAGCATAGAAATTACATAGTTATGAGCAGAGTCTTCAGGTGAATTCACCGTTGCGATAATAAAATTAGTTTTAATTATTTCAAAATGTGCACTTAATCAAACAACAGACATTAATTTTAAAAATCCACCCAGCTTATTTTCTTTACATTCCAGCATTTTTTCAAATATTTGGCTCCTGTAATTCAACTATTTGTCTACAGGATAATATTGGACTGCTGCATTAATAGATGACTTCACAATGTATATACATTTTCTGGTCAGGAAAAAATTCCATATGGGGGGAACAAACAAATCTAGAATAATTTAGACAGTAATGGGCTCCTTCACTGAATAATTATAGCGTGAAGGCAAGTTTTGACCTGTTTTGTCCTCCTCCTTTGCAGCTTTCTTAATTATTAGGGTTTGATTTCTAAGCATCTTTGCCTTTGTTGCTTAGAGAATCAGAAGACTTTAATTGCTCTAGATAAGGTGTTCATGCTTGTTTCTTAATGCTAAAAAGTTTCAATAAAGCTGGAGATGCCAGTTAGAATTGATAGGGGTGATCTTGCAATGACAGCTCAGCTTCTTGATCAGCTGAGAAGACAAGAGAATAAAGCTTTAAAAAAAACTTACTGTTTTTCAAGTAAAAAATGAGTGAAATTAAAAATTTTTAAACATGGTCTACTTAAAATGTTTTATTTTAATCAAATGACTGTATGCTTAATTTGAGGAAAATAAAAATGTTTAGGTTTTTTTTTTAAAGTATTGTATGTAGAGTTAATTATCTGCATCCTGAGTCTTCAAATCATTGGAAGCCTAGTGCAGATGTCAGAGTGATGTGAAAGGTGGAGCATGTTTATAATAATTTGGCATGCTGTGAAAGCTGTGAGGCATCTTGTAGAGATGTAGTAATGTTTGGGATTGTTTTGGATTTGGGTGATTTATTTTTAAGATGGTGCTGTATTGAAGTTTGTTTTTTTTTTCTGTAGGATACATAATGTGCAAAAAGGCCAAACAAGGTTGAATTACTGGTATTTGATTATTTAGAAATCTGGCTAGGAACTACTGCTGACTGTTGTGGAAAGAAGTGCCAGAGAAGTTCTGTAGTTGACAGAAAATTAAAAGACCTTCATATGAAGGAAAAGGGCTTTTAAACCAGTAGAAGAGTGAGTATTTAAAACAACTCTGCATTTCTAGGATAGAGAGTGAGAAAACTGCAGTGGTACTATTTTGGCTTTAATCCAATTTACAGCTAGGTGCTTAAATAGTCTGCAGCTGAAAGAGAGAATTAGGGATTAAGAGATGGCTATTCAGTGTGTCAGTATGTCAAACAAGGAATCCAGAGCCTATCCTGATTTTAAGTTCCCTTTTGTCCTATATGTTGCTGCTTGCAGTTTGGGATTAGCTCTAAGTCTATAATGACATTAAAAGGGTAAACTGAGAGTCCTGGTGGTGGATTAAAAGCACCAGCTTTAAAAGTAACTGGCACCCTCACTTAGCAAAGCTGGAATTTCTGCCTTTGGAAAGGGCTGCAGCTGCTGAATATTGGGAGTGCTTCTAATGTAGGGAATCCTTCACCATATAGAAAAATGACAGCTCATTAACCTGTGCCTCCATCCCTCCCAGGCTGAACACCAGGGAATTCTGGTGGTCTGCAGAGTTTACTTCAAAGTAAAATATCATCCACTAACATCCAGTGGGGATACATATGCCCTACCAAGTATGGAAAAAAGTCTCAGAAAAGATGAGCAAAAACGAAATTAATGCTGTCAAAGAGTCTCTGGATGTTTAGCAGTAACGTAGGCTATGTTGATTAACAGCTATTTATAGAAGCTTTTTGTGAGCTGATTTTTTCTTTTTTTTTTTTTCTTATTTCTCTCTGTTGGTATGAAGTCTTTTGACAGGCTTGTTCCTCAATAAAGCATTTGGCAACTTGGGAGAAATCAATGAATATCACCAGATTCTCCACTGAACGCAGAACTATGTGTGGAGGGGTCCTCTGTGATATATGAAGGGAACTGGTTGCATTTGGTTGAAAAATCTGTTACTGGAAAATGTAATTGATTTCATAGTTAATATTACCTGAAAGACAAAAAAAGGGAACCTGCATAAAGAAAGTGTATCAGAAACACTGAACAACTCTTAAGTGTCTGTTAAAATAGTTAACATGAGGGAAGATACGGATCATTTTGTCATTAGCATGGACCTATGTCATCTGTACAAGGACCATGTATAGTAAAACTCACCTGCCTAAGAGAAAAAACATAATAGCAATTGAATAATTTTGCATCTGCATAAGGAAAAGCCAGGGAGGCAAAATTTACTGGATTTTTACAAGACTTCTGTCTGCCAGTATATAGAGGGACTGTGTCTAGTATGACCTTCAACAACTTTATTTTCATTTTTTCCCCCCAAAGGATTTATTACAACTAAGTTCAGAGCTTGAAAATCATTAATTTAGAATGCAGCTATCTTGCAAATCTCTATTGCTCGCAAGGCAGTGGCTAAGTTCAAAGGCTAAATTGAACTTTAATTATGTTGAGAATCTTTCCAGAGAAGCTAAAGGAGAAGATCTTTTTAACGAGATTATCTATGCCTGTAATTTGTACACTGCTCAAAACAAAGCTGTAGTATTCTCATCTTTCAGGGATATGTGCAAGAATATCTTCTTTATCTATTGATGTGGCATTTGGCTTTCTTGTACATACAGAATGTATGCCTGGTGACTGTGAAAACTTGTTTTCATTTCTTAGTATAGGTGAGAGAATTTTCTAAATTGGAACAAAAGCTTTACTGTACTGGGGTAAGAGATGCAGTGATTATATAGATATACCTTATGCTCAATATTAATCAGAAATCTTTAGACAGGACTAATTGGGCAAATTAATATCTTGTTGAGAACATTAATGATAGTGAAGTAAAAAGGATGATGTAGCCAATGATGTAAAAGCAGAGAACAAAGAGGAGTTACAGTTCTTTACCACAGTCCTTTATCCTGTAAATTTTTTTTTTTGTGGTCTTGAGCTCACCAATGATAGGATGAGACTGTGACAGCTGGCACCAGTACTGCAGAAAGAGCAAATCCTAGCAGTAGTTAGCCTATGCTAGAGAACATTTAGCTGGAGAGGGAGGAAACCTTAAAAGCATTGATGAGAAGGTAAATATGAACATCTGTGAGTGTTTAAGTGTACTTTTTGCTGAATAGACCAAGAGAGTACTTTTGTGTTTTCATGTGCTGACAATGTATTTATTTCTAATTTTGTGTTCTCTCTGCCTGATGGAATATTGATAAGGATCTTTCTGAAGAGGTTGATAGCTCTGCATGCGTTACTTCAGTATATTTTTTCAAAGTGGCTTGCCATATGTCCAGTGACATGGAAGTATGTGATTAAATCACACGGGAGTGGTTACACTGTCAGTTATATCTTCAGAGTTTAAGCTGTTCAGAACTTGCATTTAGGCAACAAAAAAAATACAGGTCTCTAGAAAGTATTTTCCAAGTGTAGTAAACTGGAAGATTGATTCAAACTTTCCTCCACATCTGGGCAGGTGGGAGGAAAAGGACCAATGTTAACTTGAGAACAGCTGTTTTGAACTTGGTTATTGCTATGCCAGCTGGAGAGACAGAATGCTGTTTGTTAATAGCACAGGATAGAAATATTTTCATAGGGAGAAAATGCAGCCGTAAGAAGATTGTGGAGTTGTATTACCTGAATCATTTTCCTGCAGAGTGCCGAGGGTGGCTGTAGCAGTGGTATGTGCTGTGCTCTGAAAAATGCTTAGAAGCTGGGGCACTTTGACGTGCTTGGGTGTGCTCTGACTGCTGCATTTCTGTCTGCATAACCCTAATATTACTTAAGAAAAAAAATGATTCAGTATTGATATGAAATGTATATGCATATGAAAATAAATGTCAGAGGACATTAGAGGAATCCTAGAGCTTTTTCTTAAGTTGTTTTCTTGGCCCTGCTTGAGATCCCCTGTAATATGTTACTTCTGCCCAGATGTTCTTTTTTGCCTTGTCTGATGTTATGCATGTTTTTTAGGATTTGTTTTAATATAGCAGTACTTTGAAAGATGTGCTGATTTATATGAGGTGTGGGTTATATGGGTGAAAACACAATTTATTAAAATTTAATTTAATTTTTTTTATTATTGTAACTCATGCATCTAGTTTAAACTTCACTCAGCATGAGAAGTATCTGGTATTGGTAATTCTGATTCACAGTTTCATGTGGTAGCATCCAATGTATATTGTGTATACAAATTATTTTGTCTCTTGGGGATTTAAAACATTGTAAATGCCAGAAAAGATGATCTGGACTGTGCTGTGCCTGTCTTAAAAGATCCTTTGGTAGCTGCCATAATGTTTTTCCAAGATAATTAAACCTTGAGTAAAGGGTTATTATTAGTACTCTAGGGATGCTTACATACTGCAAATGCAGGGGTAGTTGGGAGAAACAAAACTCAAAACCTTAGCTTATTGGGCCAAAGCTTTCTGTATAAGCTGATACTTTTAGGCAGTGTGAACCGTTTTTTACTTAACATGTTGAATTGCTTGCTGAGGGAAAAAACCCTGCCTTAGGCTATCCTTAGTAAGGTTCTGCCAGTGATTTAAAGATTTTTCCAAAAGACCTTTTTCCTATAATCCTGTAGAAAGCACCATCCCTACAAGAACACTTGTGCTGTCATTAACGAGTTGTAGAAACTGGAGAATCTGTAGATTATTTTTCTGTTTGAAGACAACCGTTTTATTGAACCATATCCACGAACAAAAGCAGTGCATCTTGAAAGCAGGCATCTTTCATACTTTTGAGGAAGTATGTAAATTTTTTTGAGAAACTCCATTTACTGTATTAGCTTGAAACAAAGATCAGCTTTGTAATTTGGAGTAGTAGCTGAATTTGCAAAGTCCTCCTAGATAATGGAGGGGTATTTTTCTCCAGTGTGTGTATATTCATTCTTCATTTCACGAAATTTGGTACACTTGTAGATACACTCCTGCTGACTCCTAGGAATAAGTGGCCTCTGGGGGTGAAGATCTGCCTATGCCCAGGAGGTCATGAAGTCAATCTAATTAATTTAGATCATCCTAAATCTTCAGTCCCTTTAGGCTGAAAACAAAGCTGTAGTGAGTTGTAAGATCATTGTAGTTTGCCAGTCATGATAGTTTGATAGTCACGATCCTTGTTTGGGGGGAAAACCCTCAAAAAGTTGAGGGAAAGGATGTCAGTGAGGTTTAAAACACTGTGTAGGTTTTTCTGCAAATATTTACTTTCACTTAAGAAGTAATTATGTGGCGCAGCCCTTAGATGATGTTTTGATGGGTTCGATTAGCTGCTGACACAGATAAAGGGACTGAGTCACGAATCTTTCTAATATGTTAAAATATGCATTTTGTACAAGAACAAAGAAGCTCTAATACTGTTCTTGATGTCTTTGAAATCTAACATGAAAATGGGTCTTTTCAATCTTTTTGAAATTGCAGCTTTCATACAGTAGGCAAGAAGTAGAATAATTCGTCAGAGTAACTCCTGAACTTTTTTGTAATAGCTTTCACAAGATGTTATAAAGAAAGCAATATTAAAATATCTAAATGAAATAATCCATGTAATTACATATGCTTTGGCTCTGTTTAATAAAAAAGTATATTGAATAACTGAAACCACATTTGGTTGATTTTTTTAGTAAAAACTTATTTCCCAAAGTACATAGGTCATGTACGGCAATGGGTGTTTTTTACTTCTCTGTTGTAAAATTTAAGGAGCGTTTGGCTTATATTAGGTAAATTTGACACTTTCAATTGCTCAGCTCTTAAGGGTGTCTTCAGGGTTCACTATCAACAGCTTAAAAAAGGAAGCAAAAAAGAAAGCACACACCACCACCCCCCCCCAAAAAAAAAAAGAAACCCCCAAACCCAAATTACTATATATGTTGTAATAAAAAGGGTCAGTCTTGCTTCTCAGATGTCTAGGCTTCTATGATTTAGTTTCTTTATCTTAATTGAATTTCAGATTTATTTAGAAGTAGTGGCCTGAATACCTAGGCTTTTAATCCATGTGCATTTGTTTTTAAGAAAAAACCCCAGCAACAAACTGATTGTGATGCCGCAGAATGTACTTCATGTTTCGAAATCCTGTTCAAGGGTAGAGATGCTGTATACTTGCGTTAAAAGCCTTGTTATACTCTTCTAACCAGAAGCTTGATAGTTATCACTGAGCCTTTCTCTCCATCTTTCCCATCAAAACTGTGATAACAAAATGGCTTAATGTATGATACCAAATTACGAAAGCTTCATCCAAAAAATGAAGAACACATCTGATTCAGCATTGTTGGAAAAGCTCCCATTGCTGCCTTAACCTTTCAAGCAAGCCCTTAAACATACTTGCTTGCAGTTTTGCAAAATGTTGAATACAGTTAGCTTTTTATATCAGAGAAACTTGACGTTCAGCACTGTAAAGGGCTTGCTCTTTACTACTTAATTTGCAGAACTTGGTAATTGGTAGTGTGTCTTGCCATCTGTAGGAAAAATAGTTTTAATTTCCACAAAATATGTGTGTATATCTATAAAAAGCATATAGAAATGAATCTTGTAAGTCTAGACGACATAGTTGAAATAATTTTTATTTAAAGTTTATTGCCTAATGTACCATATGTAGTTGAATAAATCCATTTTTTAGCATTCTTTTGTGTAAATGCATTTGATTAAAATGTTATGCCTGCTTAATTGGCTTCAGTATTTTCAAGATGTCTGCAGAAGTTTACTCTGGCCACTTAAATGGAAGATAAAAATGTTTTTTATGTTTTTCACATTCCTTGTAGTCACTAGTATAATTCAAATTTCATTAATTCGAATATATTTACAAACATTGCTTGTTTTTTTTTTTTTACAATAAAATTTGATACCTTTTAAAAAAAGTTAAAAATGTTATTTCTGCATGAATGTACATAGAGTAGAGAGAACATTGCTTATAATGTTTGTTAATATAAAGCCTGTGGCTGACATTTTAAGTAAGAAAATGTGCAAGTGAGGATTCTGTGTATTGAGACTCTAGATTTTGTGAAGACATCTGGCTCAACTTGTAGAGCCATAGTTATATTTTGTGTTTCAATTGCAATTTGGAGAGAAAGGAAACAGTGATAATTTATGTTTAAAATCAAGATCACATTTTTGTTTCTATGGGCAGTTTTGAAATTTTGCTCAACTAGTAATTCATACAGGAAGACAGACATTTTGACAAATACTTTTTTGTTTTGTTTTGTTCCCTATACAGACAAAAGAAGTTGGTTTACTTGATGCAGACATATATGGACCTTCAATTCCAAAGATGATGAACTTAAAAGGAAACCCAGAATTAACACCAAGTAAGTGGAAGTGATTTTTCTTGCTGTCTTCTTTATACGGGCATGAGCATGGACCACTCATTGGTGCTTCCTTGGTGTGGCACAGAAGAGATGCAAGCAGAAGGTGAAGACGTTTTTTTTGTCTTTGTATTTTTATTTTTTAATATTTTATATTTAGTAATGAGGTTGCTCTCAAATCTAGCTTGTATAACTAGGAGCATATTCAGGTTTTTTTTTATGTTGGTCCACAGGCTTTGGCAGTTTCATGGGTTATTACTAGAGACACTGGAAAACGGTAGCTAGGAAAGGAAGGTTACAGTCAGTAGTTTTAAACTTGCTGTACAGGATCCCACTCCAAATTTAAAAAAACCAAAAATGACTACTCTAGGAAAGACAAAAAAAAAAGCCTAATCTAGGAAATAAGAGACGAATTATTTCAGTAGCTTGTATAAAACGTCATTGTGTTTGATCTCCCTTTCTTCAGCCAAACATGCCAGTCCACTTGATTAATTTGTATTTGCAGTTGTGTGTTTAGAAGTGCAGTGGTGGTGACTTCATTAACACCAAGGTAAAGACAGTATACAAAACTCCTAATTTTCATTCTCGTAGGAAGGATTCTGGTCTGGGGAAAAGTAGATTTAGGTTGGAGAGTCTGGAGAGAAATGAGCAAGACCTAAAGTAAAAGATTGCATAAAGTCTCTTTGTCTTTCAGAAATTTAACTTCCACCCAGGCCAACCAAGGGTGAAACTGAACAATGGCTTTATTCTGATAGCCTGTTCATGTGATGCCTGAGTGTAAAGGAGTGTGCTTTTTTTGGGTGTGGTAGGGACACTGAGGCAATAAGATTTGTTTAATGCTTTGTTTTGCCTGTTCTGTGATAAAGTGCATGTAATTACAAAAATTAAAAACATGTAGCCACAGACAAAAACAGTCCCACACTGTAATACGTGGCCTACACATTAAAAAGTCCTAGGATCCTACTGAAGAAAGTACAAACTGGCAATACTTGCTGACAGTGAGGGATCAAGGACATGTACCAGTTCAAATAGGACATAAAAGGCCTTCAGTAAAATAATCAACTGTAAATACCCATTAATGTTTGTGGGCAGTAATTGCTAGGTAAAAGGGAAGTTAAATATTCCTTCCACTTCCTTTCATGCCATGATTTTTGTTTATTTATCATAGAATCATAGAGTAGTTTGGGTTGGAAGGGACCTTTAAAGGTCATCTAGTCCAACCCCCCTGCAGTGAGCAGGGACATCTTCAACCAGATCAGGTTGCTCAGAGCCCCATCCAACATGACCTTGAATATTTCCAGGGATGAGGCATCTACCACCTCTCTGGACAACCTGTTCCAGTGTTTTACCACCCTCATTGTAAACTATTTTCTTCCTCATATCTAGTCTGAATCTACCCTCTTTTAGTTTAAAACCATTATCCCTTGTCCTGTCACAACAGGCCCTGTTAAAAAGTCTTCCTCCATCTTTCTTATAAGCCCCCTTTAAGTTCTGAAAGGCTTCAATAAGGTCTCCCTGGAGTTTTCTCTTCTCCAGGCTGAACAACCCCAACACTCTCAGCCTTTCTTCACAGGAGAGGTGTTCCATCCCTCTACATCTACTCTGCTGTTGTTGTAGAATGTCTATTTGTAACTGATCTTAATTTGTGCATGTGTATGGATGTTGTGGTGATGGTTCTTCTATATGTTCTCACTTGGCATAAAGCATGTAGAATGAAACAGTACCAAGATCTTTAAAGGGTGGTTACTGAGCTTGCAGCGTTAGCCTCTGAAAAATTAATAAGTGGCAAACTTAGGATTTCTTATATAATTAAAATTCTGTCTCCTTATGCTTATACCCTGTACTCTGGATAAAGAAGTAGTAATGTAATTCCATATACAGATGCACTGCATGTGCTTATACAGGCAACTGTCAGACTGAGTACTTTCTACATTTAAGTACCTGGCTTGCAAATACAGGATTTATTTAGATTAATTTCTAAGAGAGAAGGAGAGTACTTGGTTTTATTTGTTAGGTTTCTGTTTTATTTTTTGAAGTCAAAGGCTAATTCTGTTCTGTAATGAATAAATAAGTGAACCCTCTCATGTATCATCAGTGAAGTTTGACTTCCTGATACAAATTGAAGTATTCTTGCATTCTCTTGTACTGGACCCCATTGAGGGTATATGTCATACAGGCTGTGTTTTCCCATAACAGATTTTTTTCCTATGAATTTTGCATATGAAGTGCATTATGCAATGTGAACACAAAAGTGACTATGCAATGGTGTTCTTCCTACCTCTCTTTTCCTTTTTATGTGGCATTGACTTTTTCCTTTCCAAAGGAGATCAGGTGAAAATTTGATTCTTTTTCTCTTTTTTCCCCCTCACTGTCTGAGAAATTGATTAGATAACTTTGAACTTACACATTTTGCTATGTATTTTATCAATCCATACCAAATTTAAATCCATGTCGCAAGTCACAAATAAGATGCAAGTTGCCCAGTCTGTTTCATATGGTCATACAAATTAACTTGCTAGGAATGCAAGAACTTAAGAGTATATTCAGCCAGATATTAGGGCAGCTCAATTTTGTTTGTATATAAATTTCAGTGACTGTAGATATTTTGGGTATACAGCTCAGCATTCACTGTAAGCTTTTGTCTTAACAAGTTTCAAGTGTTTAAAAATAAGAAATACAATGTAATAGAAAGAAATTGGAGGATTTCCCTGAGTTGAAATTGCTGCTGTTGACTTGTAAGCACTAACATTCTGATCACTAAAATGTATTCTTTCTACTTCTGTGTGGAACGTACAAGCAAATATTATCAGGATTTAAGAACATACCTTATTTAATTGACAGAAAATGAATTTGTGTATTTCAAAAGTTTGGCACATTACACAAGTCTGCTGAGAAACTCGTAGTAATTCAGTATGAAGGATAACAGGATAGAATTTGTGTTTCAGGAATTCTGTTCACTTCTCTGGGCATTTTTAACTCTTGAGTTGAAGCTGTAGAGTAACAACAATTAAAGTGCCGACAAAGTGGTTGACGTTAAGATGATTTCATGGTGAATAGGAATTTGGAGGGCGTAGGGAGCTTTAATTGTGAATTTCAAGGATTCCTTTAATGAGTGGTAGATGGATCACCTCCTTGCAAGCTTATTCTATCATAGGTGTGTATATATATATATATGGGGTATGTGTGTGTATATATACATGTATAGTTATAAAAATATGTATGACCCTTGTATTTTGGTATAATGAGTTTTAAATTTTTTTCCAATTTCTTAATACATTTTCAAGAATAAAACAAACTCTGAACAAATATTGTTTTGTACAGTAATTGAGCAAACCCAGGCAGTTCTCTGTTAAAGTGCATTAACAATGTGTACATAACCATAAGTAAATCAATTAAACATTTTTAATAGCATAGCAATCAAAAATTATGTTTAAAGTCTATTGCTGTCTTCAGTGTGAGCCCTGGATTTGAAAATTAATCTGTAGAGTAATCCTGGGACTTTCTGAGCACTCCTGCAGTCGCTGATTTCTCTTTCTTTTCTGACATGTAGCAGTTGAAAAGGGATTAGGGATGCCTGGTACCATACAGAATAAATCTGTGCAGCAATTATTACTTCTGAAAAGAAATTATTATAGATATGCTATAATTTAAGTTTTCAAAATGAATTAGGAGTTCTTAGTGAGGAGAGAGTCTGTATAAATGGAAGATACTTCATTAGTTTAACTTTGCAAACTAGTACATTGGTAAGTCTGCTAACATTTAGTAGTGTATCTTTCAAAATACTTTAACTAAATGTTCAGGGAAATATTGGTTAATAAGTTCACAACTGAATTTAATTAGTGGAGGATTATCTAACTATGGAATAAGTATTAGCATCAGCTACAATATATACACAGGACAACGCTTCTAACACAAGTAACAAAAGCATTACTTCTATTCTTTCCCCAAATAATTGACTTAAAAGCCATTTTAGGCCTAGTGAACTGCATAATTTCATTTTTTCCCATTCTTTTAAATCTACCATTTAAACTAGTTGGCAGAGAGTAAAAGGTATTATATTGCCAAAAAGATATTGCCATTTTGCCAGATAAATATAACATTTCTTCCCTTAATTTAAATGATTATGAAGGCTTTGGTGGTTTTTTTTTCTTTATGATAGTTGAGTGCTCTCTTAATATTTGTTTATAACAAATTGTTTATAACAAAGCTTTTTTGCCATTTTATGATATCCTCAGTGTCTTTTTTATTTCTTATTAAAGTTGTATATTCAAAAGGTCTGTAGTGGGCATTTGTTTTCAAAATTTGGAATAAAAAGTAACTTCTGAGAGAAAGCTAGCAGTAGTTGTGTCTGGCCCCATTGAGTCTAATGATACTGCAGGAGCTATAGAAATGAAATTACTGATAAAATTCTAAAGTCAGAAATGGACACTTGCATTTTTTCACTGGGACACATTTACATGACTGTTCTTTACACTGTGATAGGAGAATCTCATAACAGAAAGTTGATAATTTAAAATAGAATCTCTCGTGACTGCTTAAAGATGTCTGCTGTAAATAGCTGTATCAAGGGATTATGGTGCATCCATTTGAGGATTATAAATAGAAAATTTGGGGTGGACTAGTTAAATAGAGAAAATGTTATATAGGTAGGATAGTTATTGAGGTAACCGTGAAGAAGTTTCTTGATCTTACCATAAGAGTTTTTAAAGATATAGCTTGTATTCTCAAACAATGTTGTCTTTGTTATGCTTTACCAGTGCAGCCGCATCACGATTAATTTAAATAAAAACTAAATTTGATTCTTTCAAAAAAGTGGTATTTGCTACTGCCATTACCTCTTGACTTGTGAACAAGTGATTTTTAGATTGTGTGTAGTCTAATGATATGCTTTACTGATTCTATTTTGAAAGAAGTCTGGACTGAAACCCCGTGTTTTACTTTTGGTGATGTCTTATCCCAGTTTATCTGGTTGGCTGAAGTAGAGTAGTCCCGTGTGTCCTACATGTGACAAAATAATAACCGAGAATGTTGTAATTAGTTGTAGTTTATATTTTGGAGGCTCTTTCATGTGTGATGATGCAGTTGAAAATGAGAAGAATACTCAGGTGTTAAATATTTTGTTCTGGATCTTGACTGTTGTCCCCAAGTGTGTAACAGTTAACTTCAAAATGGATTAATTCAGCTATTGTTGAGTTCACTTTTGGAAAAAAAATTGATGACCTTTACTTGGAAGAGAAAGGAGGTGGAGGATACCCAACTCTGCAAGGAATTATTTATAGGCATGCAGTTGTTAGCTGCTCTTTAAAAAATAAAAACCCTTTAGAGAGTTAATATATTAAAATTTTATTCTTCATTATACATAAATTCATACTTACAATTACAAAAAAAGTAAGGCAAAAAAGGGTATGACGAGAAGTGTAGTGTAGTAATAAAAGCTTCTTACTGAGAGCAGTCTTTTTTGGATAAGTGGCAAATCAAATTTTACTAAATGCTTTTGCAATATAAATTACTGAAACACTGTAACCTTAAAAAATACATTTCAAGTACTTGAAAGCGGAAGTGTATTACTCGTCGTGTTGTTAATCGTGCAGTGCAGTAATTATAAATGTTTTGATATGGATTATGGCTAGCAAATATTCATTACTTTTTAAAGTTTACTCTTAAAGATACAAATGGTTTGTCTGGTTCAAATTTTATACAAATAGGAATTAAATTGCAAAATGGTTTTATTATAGTAACATGATAGGTACCCATTTAATTCTACATACATAAGCAGAAAAATTATTCATTTTTTGTTTGTACACTGGACACGTTTACCTTTTTGCTTATTTCAGGGGAATAAATGTTTCTATCCCTCTTCTCTGCCAGAAGTAAAATTAAAGAACTGTAACTAATACTGAATTTTCTCAATATTTTTATCTTGCAATTTCACTGTTATGGTTTTTTTCTCTGTGGGTTTCTTGCTGGGTTTCTTCCCTCTTTCCTCCCCCTTCTCTACAGTACAATGGAGTGGCTTTTCAGAATAAAGAAATGAAGCGGAATACATCAAAAATAGAAAAAAATGTATTTTATTCCTTTCCCTATAGTGACCAGAGGCTACAAGTGCCAGTAAGAGTTTAAAAGCTATCATATCTTTCCTTTGCTTTAGTTGATGGTCATAATCTTGTAAAGTACATAGAACTTCACTTTACAAGTGATGAAATTAGAATAAAATCACAGAAGGATGTATGAGGGGATTCACGTGAAATGCAAAAGGGAATATTTAATATATACAGAAACACATTTTTTTTGAAGTGGAGAATCAGCAAGTTTACTGTAGTTTTCATCTACGTCATCAGTGTCCAGAAGCTTTTTTTTTTTTTTTTTTAAATTACACGTAATCCTTTGAATAGTTTTTTCCTCCATGTCTTTTCACCTACATTTCTTTTTTTGGGTCTTGATTACAATATTGAACCTAAAAAGGCTGAATCGACTCAAATGTATTGAGTTCCATGGGTTTTGCTTTGAAAGCAATGAAAGTCCGTAGTTAACTGGAATGTTTTTTGAAGTTAGGTATTGAATTGAAGGTAATGTGTAGGGAGTGTCTGCCCCTCAGGTTCCTGCTTCTCCCTGTTCTGCTTTACTGTTGCCAGTCACACTGTTAATGTGACTGACCCGGGCAGTCGCCCTCTCACAGAAGCAAGTCAGTGCTTCGGATAACATGAGCCTTCCCAGAGGTTTTGTGTGTCAGGACAGAGGCCTTGAACTGAACATTGTATTAACCTGTTTCATTCCTCGTGGGTATAACGAACTAAAATAATCTACCCGAATTAGTCTAATAAAGCTTTTGATCCACTGCAAATAAACTTTTTTGGCTCCATGGGGATCTGAGGGCTTTTCAAAATGTGGGTTATTTTAATGATTGTAAGGAAGACATTTGTGATGGAAGATAATGGCAAGATACTTAAAACTAGTCCTGTGTTACTATTCTAAGCCTAACAAGTCAGCAGTCCTTTAACATGTAACAAACATATGACTAAATCACTGTGCTGTTTACTTGTGCTGGACTTGATTTTGAAGTATAGTCTTCCAGCAAGCAATTAGTTGTTTTGCTTTTAGGTAGGACTAATGAAGTCATATCTGCAAAACAGTTCCATTAATGAAAAAGCTTTTACAGAGCTTTGTTTCCTCTATCGGGAGGAAGAAACATGGAAAACCTACTCAGGTAATGGGATTGGTAAACTGACTGAATATGAGAAGCAAATCTTTTAGAAAAAGCTGTGGTTTTTTATGCATTTGTTTCTTAAAGTTTAACTGAGCATTTAATAATGCTCTTTGAGTGTCATTGCTTGTTTGCTTTGGTTTAAGTATTTGTGATGTCTTTGTGGTTAGGTAACAGTGCAGGGTGTAATGGGAAATCACAGCCTTCCTTGTGTGGAGCTCTTCAGGCTTAAAATACAAATTGCAGTATTTCTGGGGCAATCCTGCAAATAAACTTATAACACAGTGTGAAAATAAGCTTGAAGCCTCAGTTAGTCTGTCACTTGCCATAGAATATTCTGGGCTTCTGGCATAAGCAGTTAAAACAATGATTTAAAATTTGTGACTCTGACTAACCTTCTTTTGGTGACAGCATCCTTTCCCCTCTGACATAGGTTGGTGTCTCTGTGTTTTATTGTGGGATGCCCTGGGGCCCTGTTGCTATTTGTCCCCCTCCCCTCCGCTGCATTTCTTTTCCCTTTAGTGCACTGTGGGAGGAATTCACTTGCCTTTGCTTAGGAAACTAGTACTGCTTTAAACACACTGGAGTATTGTGTCTGGCAACTAGCCGCCCCTTCAGAAGGTATCACTCTCCCCTACGCCCTCTGTCAAATCTGTTAGCCCTGTACAAATCTCAGCTCCCAGCATCCAGAGTCGCAGGAGACATTTACTTGTGCAAACAAGTAAAACCCAACCTTTTTGTTACTCTTCCTGTCCTATGTCCCTTCCCCTCTTTCTCCGCTTCCTTCTTCCCCCCTCTTTCCCTCCTCCTTCCTCCCCGTTCTTTTTCCCCCTCCTGTTTTTGGAAACCCTGTATAGTCTGAAGCCTTTGTGTCCTTGACTGGAACCTGGATCCTCCCATTACAGAACTTTGATCTTGGGATGTGACTTTCAGAATAAACAGCAAATAAGTTCCTTATACTTCTACATAGTGACAGCTGTATGAGAATTACTGTTTACTGTGATTAACATAAGGTACTGTGTAAGTTGGAGTCCTAACTTAAGTTGTAATAGAGTATTCTGTAGTCACTGCAGCATGAAACTGTACACAATTAAAAACCAGATGATGGAAAAATTTTAGAGATTTTACAAGTGACCATGCTGAAAATCTGTTTCAGCTTGTCTGTATGTATGGCACATTAACTGAGTTTGTCTCAGATAATCTTGTTTAATGGACTGGAATCCACAGGCTATTCTGCAGTGTCTCTGACTGGTATGGTGCCTCTGTGTTTTGTTGTGCCACACATCTTCTGTGTTTGAGGCAGCGAGATGTCACTGAGATATGAGGAGGTGGAAACTTATGAGCTATTCAGAAATACACTTTTAAAGCTACTGGGTAAATCTGAAGGGTAAAAGTGAAAAAGCTCCTGGGTTGAGATAAAGGTAATTTAACAGGTAAAGCAAAAGCCACGCACACAAGCAAAGCAAAACAAGGGATTCATTCACTCCTTCCCATCGGCAGGCAGGTGTTCAGCCATCTCCAGGAAAGCAGGGCTCCATCAAGTGTAACGGTTACTTGGGAAGACAAATGCCATCACTCCGAACGTCCCCCCCTTCCTCCTTCTTTCCCCAGCTTTATATGCTGAGCATGACATCATACGGTATGGAATATCCCTCTGGTCAGCTGGGGTCAGCTGTCCCAGCCGTGTCCCCTCCAAACTCCTTGTGCCCCCCCAGCCTGCTCGCTGGTGGGGTGGGGTGAGAAGCAGAAAAGGCCTTGACTCTGTGTGAGCACTGTTCAGCAGTAACTAAAACATCCCTGTGTTATCAAGTTTCCAGCCACAAATGCAAAACATAGCGCATGCAAGCTACTATGAAGAAATTTAACTCTACCCCAGCCAAAACCATATATATAGCTCTGTACATACTTTCTGTGCTGCACTAACCCATGGTCACCATTCAACGGCTATGTCGGGCTTTCTAGAGCAAAAGAATGGATTAAGTTGATTACCTTGTCAGGATAGTCTGCAAGGCTTGACTTTCCTGGGGGGGGGGGAGTTAAAAAAATTGTATAATGCAGAAGATCAATCCTAATGACTTTAACATCATTCTTCCCCATGAGTAACAATCCAGCCTTCAGACCAGTCCTAGAACTCTTTTAATTAGCAATCTGCTGTAATGCTGTCATGAATTTGCGTCTTCCTTTTCCATTGCCCTACTTGTATCCCACCAGAAAAGGCATTTTATTGACATTTCATTGGTGCTCTGTTGATCTTATTGATCTGATTTTGTATGTTCAGAGAAAACACAGCACCCTTCTATTTCGGGCCATCAAGCTTACTGAAAAGTTGTAAATAAGGATATTTTACTGATCTCTCAGCATAGGTGGCATAGCATTGCTGTGTGTTGCGATTTTAAGGAATCTGTTGTGTGTTGGATTTTTTTGGAGCTGTATGATAGGCATCTGATAACAGAGAAGGAAGTGTTTACTCTGAAAGCACTGGGAATTAGAGATGTTACTGAGATCTCATTAAGCTAAATCTTCTTTACATGTTACATTTTAGAAAATCTTCATGAGACCCAGGGTGAAGGAGGAGGAACGCCTGTTGCTTTTGATGAGACAAGGGTGATTACCAGAGCCCACTGAAGCACTTTAGATTTGAGATAGTCTTAAGAATGCTTTTTAGCAGTAGGCAAACAGTGGGGTGCTCTGCAGTATTTTATATTACTTTGAGAATATGCAGAACATTATAGCTAGAATATACAGCAGGTTGTGAATTGTTCTTGTGCATTATATAAATTTGATTAAATCTTGCTGCTTGGAGCAGTTTATAGTCCTTGTTGTTAACCAAAGAAAATAAGATCCAGTTTTCATAAAATGAAACTCAACCATTGAGAAATAAACAGCGCACATGTTTTAACAACAGAGGGGCCCCTTTGGCTACTCTGTAGGTCAGTGTTTGTATACTCACAGCAACTCTACTATTTTACCCACTCAGGTGAAGGAGAGGGAGATTTCTGAAGGTGTGTCTGTTCTGTGAGATTAGTATGTCTACCTGGACTCTATAGAGAAGAAGCAGTCCATGCAGATAGTGGATGTTGAGGTGCTAGCCTCTGGATATTTGACTGATACACTGTAGAGCACTTGGACTGAACTGAGAAGTGGCGCAGTATTTTGGTGAACTTTCTCAGAAAAAAACTGCATCTTTTTCATTCTTCTTACCCTCTAGTTTCTGGTCCTCATGTGCTGAGCGGTCAAGGATTGACCTCCCCCTTTTTTTGCTTTTGTTTTTTCTTAAATTCATTCCTATTTCATGGTAAAAATGCAGACCCTGAATCTGCAGCGATATGTGCTGTTGCAGGTACTTTTTTTCTTGTTTCTTTTTTTAAAATCCTCTCACAGGTAAATAATGTAGTCATTTTTCTCAAGACTTCTGACAGTATTATAACGTGTGGCAGTACATATGTTGTTTACAAGGACACCGAAGCAGTGCCTGGAGATGGCTCTAGGCTGAAGTTCAAATGTCATCAACCTCTTCATAAAAAAACTGTCTTACTGCAGGGGGGAGAACTAAGACTCATTCCTAGAAATGCGGTTAGACAGTATAAAGCCGCCAAAATAAGCCCTGACTAAACACTGAAAAGAGCTGCACAGGTAGAGAAGAATTGTATTACACTGGTGCAGTGCATCAGGCTAAGCCCATCTCTTTTTCCAACAGCAGTTCCATATTCATTCCTGAATGCAATAGTCATGCAAGTGATTTGTTTAGCTTCTTGTTTTGTTCTTTTTGATTTGTAAACCAAAACATCCAGTTTGTTTTCAGCCATATTTCTACCTTATCACATGGCTTGAATGCCCACTTACTTGATTGCTTGAAAGCTTTCATCTGTGGAGTTTAGCTGTTTCATTTGCATGCTCTTGGGTGTTATCTTGTCTGAATTTGGAGTTCAGCTTGGAATGCCCTGCACTATATTCACATTGTTTTTATTTTACTATCTATATATATATACACTTTACTTTGGGTGCATCAAAGGTTTCTGTCAAGATATGTATTAGAATATATTTTTGTATTGCTTAAAGTATTATTTCTATTTTCTGCTGGTTCCTGCCTGTTCATGCTCTTAAAATAAACCAGCTAGACCAAATAAAATTCCTTTTTTTTTTTTTTTTTGTGTGTGTGTGTACCATTTTGAGATTAGGTGTGGATTTAAATGGCAGAGACTATAAAGAGGAGTTTTTGGCCTTTGCAAGATTTTGTTTTGAATGCACTCTTTTTTTTGTTTACTTTCTGCTTGTTTGCCCCTTTGCCAGCAGAGCAATTACAATATTCCCCTTTTTTTCTTGACACTGGAAAGCATAGGAATATGGAGCATGACAAGGACATTACACAATGTTCAAATAAGCATCTTTTGTTCCTACAGAAATTCTAGAAGTCCTGCAGACTTCTGCCAGTCTGAAGAAATCCAGGACTTCTTACCCAGAGCTGTTGACAGCACGTAGTTTAGGGGTGGCTTTATTTGGCACCTCTCCTCTGGGGTTCCAAAGCAGACTTCATACAAAGAGAATTCTCCAAAACTCTGGTGTGTTAATGGGGATGATCCTCTGATTCATGAGATTAGTGAATAGCATAGTTTAAAAGAAAAAATTTAAAATCCCATCGTGTTGTAGGACTTTGATTTTGTGTTGATGTAAATGACTCAGCATTTAGCGAAGTATTGCAGAAGTAGAAGGCTGCTTAATAGGGGATTTATGGCTCACAGCATGGGGATTTCATACAAATAGATGAAGTCTCCTTCAGCTGCAGAAAGTGACATTATGTTACGGGCAAATGCATTGTTATTCTGGCAAAAGGTAAATGGTATCAGTAAAATGTAACAACGTAAAAAAAGTGGGGCCAGGTTCTTGGGTAGAATAGATAAATGTATACTTATATTGAAGGGATGAGGGGGAAAAATAGATAAATGCTTTTAACAGAGAGGGAAAACTGCTATTAAAAGGGGAAGAAAATTGTGTAAGCTTATTTCTTTAAAAAAAACTAAAAACAAAACCCCAAATGAACTACTCCCTCAAAAAAAACCCTGTTTGCTTCTGTTTTAGAAAATCTAATGAGGCCCCTTAAGAACTATGGAATCGCATGGTGAGCATATGTTTTAATTTAAATCAAGCTTCTTTACAGATGTACTTGGTATTGTGCTGGAATGCTTAAGTTTTTGCTTTGTTGTTTCAGCATGTCTATGGGTTTCTTGATAGAAGAGACTGCGCCGGTTGTGTGGAGAGGGCTCATGGTAATGTCAGCCGTTGAGAAATTATTGAGACAGGTAAGGACTTAAGTACATATTTGGGTTTCAAACTGATTGGTTATTCTAAAATGCACCTAACTGATACACAAGTGCCCATGACATTAATTCATATATTAGTGCTGAGCATTTTTGTATCTTGGTTGTCTTAAATTCTTAAGAATTTAGTCTTAGCTTGAGGTAAGAGGGAAAGTTGATACTTTTTGTGTTTACCTATCCCCTTCAAATAGAGCTATTGTTCCATGCATTTGATGAGTGAATCACCTTGATTTGCCTTCCTTCTCATTCCTTCTTATGTTTCTTTATGCAGTTGTTAAAAAAAAAAGGCATTGTGAAATTGCCTAAGGATTTGAAGGTATAGGTATCTATGCATATCTACAGCTGTATTCCCTTATGTGCTTGTTAATTCACCAGCACAAAGAATTCTTGGATGGTGTTCGACATATGACAGGTACATAAAAATCATTAGATACCATCTCTGTGTAATGCAGATAGATTGTAAGTTAATAAATTTCCTGGCATATGGAAGCGGGGTGGCTTTTTTATTTCTTGACAGATTTTTTTTTCTTTCTCTTATTGTGAGTAGAACTGTGACGTTCTAATGAGACAAACAGCTGAAAAAATGCATTAAGGTTGCATGTTTAGACTTTGAAGTGACCCAGATTGTTCATGGCTGACATCCATTCCAGGGATTTAATGTATATAGCTTGGAGATCACTAGGTTTCTGTATGTCTTCTGTAAATGCCTCCAAATCTTGTGCTACCTTAATGACTGAAAAAAATATATATTTTTTTTTTTCCCCTAGCCTTTTTCCTTTTACTGAATTCTCCTCTGACACAGACTTTAGAATACTGGCAATCATTGCCCTAGTCAGAAAATCCATGTCTGCCAAAATTTCAGGAGGAACATCTTTGTCTAGATTTGGCCTTCAAAAATAAGGGGTATCCATGCCAATAGCTGTGGAAGGCTGTTCTGACCTCTTTGTGTGTTGCATTGCGTTGGCCAGGCTCACAAAGACTAGAGCCTAAAACCTTGAAGGTAGAGCTAAAGTTAGCACCTGCTGTATTGGCATACTCCCCCCCGGGAGACTGAAGACTGGCAGGCACTCCAGTGCTGTTACTTCAATCAGTAGTATCCCCAGATGGGAAGCATGTGCCAGCATCCTTGTGGAGGGTGCGGATGATGCTGTGTAATGAGCTCGTTGCTCCCTAGCAACCGATGAAGCAGTTACATGCTGGCTGATCATGCTGTAGGAATGAGACAGTCCATTAATGCTCAGGGCATCAGTAATTTCCCTGACAGTGGAACCTGAATTCCAAAAGAGGAAGGCTTTACAGCTAAATTTCTTCTCCCCACAAGCATTTTGGTTTTACACGATGACCAGAGTAATCTTAAATCTGTGCTGGAAAAAGTGGTATGCATCTCCTCCTTCGAAGAAAGAAGCTCACAGATCAGAGAGAGGACCAGCAGGTTCTATCTGATGTACAGGTGGTTTTTAGAAAATAATTAATAAATTTTCCAGATTAACACATGCTATTTTGGTTTTAAAAATTGTAATCTCCCTTCTGACGTAGTTAATAGTCAGTCTCAGGAAGGGATTAACTGTAGAACCAATAGTGTTATAGCCTAAGACACTTAAACAAGAGACGACCACAGCATGCAATGATGTTTTCAAAGATACTATAATTTCATTTTATATTAGAAATAGTTTTGTGATCTGTTGGGGGCTTTGAAATTTTTCGTTGTTTTCTCTTTATCTGTTCTGGTTGGTCTTAGCTATTACCTTTTGTTTGACACAGGATAAAGTTGCTTGCAAGAGTAAAATACTTCTCCTTGTCTTTAACTTTCTAAAACCATGTTCTTAAGAAATAGCTGCTTTATCTCTATAGCGACATATAAACCATTTAAATTAGCTCTGTAATCTAGATTTGTAGTATAATATAAGTGTAAGGAGCTTGTGTGCATTCAGACAAGCTGATAAAATATTAAGTTCTTAAAATAACTAAGTCAGCCAGATAGAAAACACAGAAGTTCCCAGACTTTTGCATTAAAACCACTGGTGGTATTTTAGAATGGTGTTTATTGTTAGATGGCGGAAGGTTTTTTTGTTTAAGAGCATCAAGACTATGTGTTCGTTCTGTAAATAACTTTGGATGCTTGCTTGTTTTTTCCATAAGGATAAATCTGTTTATCATGCTTCAGATACTCCAATAAAGCATTGAAGGGCCTAGTTTCCAAATTCATTAATGGGGGCTTGTTAACTCATTAACTTGTTAACTCATAATTGGTCTGTGCCTGTAATGAGTATTTAAATGCTTCTCTTACACTTGCAACTTACTTAAATTTCTGGAATTCTTACTTTGGAAAAGACATTTGTTTAAATATATACATTATGTGCTTTCTTATATACTTACTGCATGCAACGTCACTCTTTCTAATACGTGTATATTTGTCCTTCTCTGGTTTTACTGCTTTGGTGGATTTAATTCTTTGGCTTTTCAGCACAGTCCAGGGCCCAACCTCATTTTTGTCTCTTGCCACTTCTACTTGCGTATGGCCAGCATGCACATTGCTTTTCAGATAAAACATCCGTTTTTAAATCCAGGCTCTCCTTTTGCCACATGTCTACTCTGAGAAGCTACCTTTGTTCTTGTGCATTGTATGGTGTCAGACTGGTAGATAAAAGGCAATAATACTGAAGACCTAAATTAGTGCTTGGTGTTTATTTGGTAATCCATATCTCACGAGCAAAGACTGTTTCTGGAACACATCACATCATTTTCCTTAAACAGAGTTCGAAGAAAATGTACTTTATAATACAGAGTAGAGTTAACAGTGTAGTATACTGTCTTACATACATTACATAAATATTGATGTATGTGTATCAACTCAGTATAGAAATGAAAATATATAGCATATTGATTCTAGAATGTGTCCTACTTTTAATAAAAGTATTGCTTAATAGAAAAAAAAGAAAGGGATGAGGATAAGTTACTGAAAGAACAAGAAATATGTAAGGAAATTATTTTTCGTCTATAGCAAAAGTGAATTACAAACAGTAATGGAATGTTTGATTCTATATAAACATATTCATAACTCTATCAGTTAAATATAACTCTAGTTCACATGACTTGAAATTATCCAGAGTTTTGTTGTGGCTGAGAAGTGACTTTGTTCACAGAGTTAGATGTACTGCAGGCCCATTTACACTGCAGGATCATCTTTTTCTCTTATCTGGGTTTTAACTTTTCCCATTTCCCTGCCACAGTTATCTTCATGTAAAAATTCTTTCACCTCTGTTAACACTTCATTTGAATCGTGCTTGCCTGTAGGTGAGATAGAAGAGAGTATTTGTTGTTTACTTGAGTTTTTTAAAAGATAGTTCTTTCCTCTGATGATATCATTAAAGCCCAAGTTTTGATAGTTCTCCAGTGTCATCTGTAGCATGAGGCTTTTTCTATTCACTTTTCACTTAACATACACTTCAGAAGCTGCCCACTCTTTTGTATAGTCCCATTCAGCACTTGTTCCTTTACTCTGTGTGTGTCTTGACTCAGTGCTATGGTACTTGGTTCAGATTAAACAAGCTACCTCAAAATATGTCATCTTGGTGTATTTGTTGTGGGAGTGACTTCTGATTAACCTTCAGGGTAAGTATGGTAAAGATAACGATTTTTTTGAGAGCTACCTAAAGCTTGTACTTTAACACTAATGTGTCTGAAAAGCTCTGTTGAAATAAGTATCAAGCAGACAGCTGAGAACCTTAGAAATATAAAGATTATTAAAAATAAAAAGGCAAGCAAAATTTGTTCGCTGGTTTTAAACTGCTTTCGCAACAAGGATTTTAAATGGTCATCACCACTGTCCCATACAGTCTGTATGGTAGGTTTTCTGGCACCATTCTCATTTCTGTCAGAGGACATATTGACAGTTCAGTGGCAAAGGAGCTATTAGAAGGGTTCAGGTTCAATCCTGAGCTGATCCAGGAGTGGCATGACAGGCTGCTCTACGTCCCGGAGTATATTGTGGCAATTGTTCTGCCAAAAGGCTGGGAGAGAGGAAGTGGCACTGCGTTGGCTGCCAGTTTAATTGCTGCTATAGTCATAGCAGCAATACAAATGGAGGAGGTTTTCTTGTTTAGGCAGCAATCAGTAAAACTCTGAATACAAAGGATAGTAAGTGTTGGTTTCTCTGATCTTGAACTCTCTTATTCTGTATGTGTTATCAAGTCGAAATACCAGCAGAGAAGGAAAACAATTGACTATGCAGTGGACAAGTCAGCTTTTCTATTGAGAAAAAAAGTTAAATAAAAAAACGGGACTACAGGTAAAACACAAGTGCATATTTCAGCATGTAGTGTTCTCCTTGTGTCTTCATCATATCAATAGATGAAGTTGTATCACTATTAGAAGCAAGCGTTACCTACACAACACGGATTATAGATGACAGCAATTCTGTTAAGTGCAAACAGTCCCCTTGGAACTAGCCCCAAAATCTGCTCTTTCTTCAAGGCAGGCATCTCTGGTTGGTTAACATCCTTAACAGGATTTTTTTACCCTGACATGACATTTTAACCTATGTCTTTGCAGGCTGGTCAGATCTTAAGTGGCAAGACTCTTGTATGTCTTCCTTATCATGCTCCTCTAAAGTATCAAGAACATTTTGTGCATTGGCAACATCCTTGGCATAGTATGGCTATACAGTGGAGCGTCAGTGCTGTTAAGTGTATTGTGAGCTCTAAACGTTCCTTACATGTACCTGATATGGATGAACACATTTCCCAGGAAGACAAGCTTTTCCTGGAGTGGCTCAGTTCAAATGAGTCCCTAAAACACTCTTATTATCTAATTGTAATTTCTCCATCTCTTTCTTGCTGCTTCTTTTAGCACTACTTTAGTGCCTCTGTTTTATAAAACATATATATTGAAAGAAAATTAAAGTAAAGTTTCACTGGGAAGGATATAATTGAAAAGGAAAGAATACAGGGAAGCAAATTATATAAAACTTCCAATGCAGAGCAGTTGCACCGTGAGCAAATGGAACTAGGACCTTGCACCTTGCAGCATGGACAGGCTTTATCCCCTGTAGATTCATGTTGAAAACCATAAATTCAGCAGAAGAATGCTCCAGATTATTTTATTACCTCAACCCAAAGCTGAAGAGGGCTGTAGTCTGAAGATCCAGTCTTGTCCTTTAAAAAAACTTTAACTCAGTTTATGCGGTTATTACAATCGTACGTAATTTCGAAAGTTTGGCTAGAGATGGAGATTTTGTGTGCCACTTTCCTTCTGAAGCTGTCCTCTACTAAGAGAAGAACTGCTTTGAAACCGGCACTTGCCAGGGGTAATTATGATAGTATTTATATAAAAGTGTGTGTATGTGTGGCTATACATACATGTAGTCAAACCTTTTTTGTAGCATAATTCTCTTATGCTTAGTTATCATACATAAGTAGTTGTAGAGTATCACATGTTATTGGGATTAAGAAAGATGCAGACAGATGGATAAATTGTCTTTGAAATACTGAGCAGACTGTGGGTTGTGAGGTCTGGGATATTTCAAAAGCCTCCATGAAAAAGCTGCCGTAAAAGCAACAGTGGAGTGAATGGAACAGTAAAAATTTGTGTTTAAAGATTTGGGATTAGATTAACTTGGAAACAGAAATAATATTTAATTCTTGGAGAGTAAAGACTATGGAGGCTATATTGTTGTGAGTTTTTGATCATTGTTCAAAGTGGGCCATTTCTATAGAGGAGATTATAGATGTTCAATAATATTTTTGTTTGACATATGTTAGTAAACTATTATGTGCAGTTGCTACTGTTTGAGAAATGTATATGTAGTTATTGGTATTCTCCTTTCCACCATTTAAATCAGAGAGGTTCCATATGTGGATTTGGGGACAATTTTTCTTTAAATGTGGTTTATTTTAGGTGTACGTTAATGCTGCACTTGGGAAGACAAGAAAAATAGATAAGGTGTTGAGAGCAAATAAATGTATTTATATCTGCTAAAATAGCTACCATGCTGCCACTGACTGTTTTTCTGTGCCCATTCTACCCAGCAGATTATTCTGTATATGGTGTCTGTAGACATCAGTCTGATCTCATTTATCATGTGTGTTTATAACATGCTCTGCTAAATCTCCTAAATTCTTCAGCATATAAATTTTCACAGTTTTGTACCATCTTGTTTGCCTGTGTGTATAAACAGATTTATAACAAACAGAACAATGGCGAAACTAGGGGAAACCATTCCAAATCAGAAAGAATGATGTATTTGATTTGGAAGCAATGCACAAGAACATTGTCAGTAAGGTAGTTAGGTACTACATGCTGAGCCATCTGCCTGATTGATCAGTGTGGTTTACTAAGAGTTGTCCTTTGGCTTCTGTTTGTGTCCAGGTCTTTTGCCTTACGTTTCTGGGGCCATGGAAATTTTATTCTGTGTTTATACAGTGTTTGGCTCTGTAGTGAGTTATCGCTTCTTGAGAGATGCACAGAAATACAAAGACTAGTATTTACAACTTCCAAGTAAATATAAACTTCTTCCTTTGATACTTTTTCATATTTATGAAATAGATTTATTATACTTTTTTCCTGTTGAGCATAATATATTTTGTGTTCCAGGTTCTCAAAGTATGTGTGTGTGTCAACGATATAAAATCTGTTAAGAATGCCTAAGATTGATGTAAGTGTATCACTGGCGTTCACCACAACTGATGCGCATCAGAACCTAAATGTCTTTTGCAGATACACGCACAGAAACTTAACTTCTGATGGTATGTGCTACCTTGTGTATATATTCTCCAGCAAAGAGCCATCAAGGTGATAAGGGGGATGAAGCATGTAATATGTGAAGAGACACTGAGAGAACTGGCTTGTTTTTTTTTGTTTGTTTGTTTTTGAGAAGGTTAAAGGGAGATACAAACTGCTCCCTTCAACTACCTAATGGATATGTACAGAGAAGATTAAGATAGATGCTTCCTGGATGTGCACAGTGATAGCACAAGAGGTAATGAATGCAAGTTGCACTATATAGTAAGAAATGTGGGGGCAGGAGGGTGGGGTGTTGGTTGGTTGGTGTGTGGTGTTTTGTTTTTTTTTTTTTTGTTTGTTTGTTTGTTTCAGTGAAAGCAATCACACATTAGAACAGGTTGCCAAGAGAGATTCTAGTATCTCTTTTTTGGAAGGTATTCAGAACTCAGCTGGGCAAGACTGTGAGTAACCTACTCTAAGTCGGTTCTGCTTTGAGCAGCAAGATGGACCAGACAGATAACCTCCTGAGGTCCCTTCAAACCTAAGCAGTTCTGTGAATCTGGGATTAGTTCTAAAATGGGCATTCCATCACCTCTCTGACTATCAGTATGTAACTTCATTAAAGCCTCGAAGAGGAGAAAATGGTTCTGCCTTTCACAAAGATCATTGGTTAGTGCATTCGGTCAAAACCTAAACTGAAATGCAGCTGTCTCTCTAATATGAGTGCTGTAATCACTAAGCTAGACAGTCATGCTAGCTCATTTCTCTTGCTCAAGTGAATATACAATTAAGTCCTGCAATAAAATGAGCAAGTTTCAGCATAATGACTGAGAGCATCCTTTCCTCAGTAGCAGTTCCAGTCATTTGGCCAGTCTCTTTAGACTTTAGAGGTGCTGATCAGATCCCTGTAGGCAGGCACATAAAAGTTGACCCAAATAATCATTATTTATTGAATAAGCATCCTTAATATGAACTATGAAATAAAAAAAACAGAAATACATTTTTTTTTTCTGTCGTACCTCTTGTTTTGATAGAAGTACCTTGTTTGAAGAGAGGTTTAAAATGGGGACTCTAGGCTTGTGTTTGTTGATGTGCTCTCAGGCATCTTAGAATTAAGTAGCAATGCCATAAAGAAGGTTGTGCTGGAGACTTATGGGAATTTTTTGCTTTAGCTTTAGTAGTTTACTGCCTAGGATGCTACCTTTATGAAACTCAGTCTAAGGCATCTGGCCTCTGTAGTGTATGGAGAACCATAGGTTGATTTTTTTGTTTTTTAAGTCTTGCTATTTGTGTCAGCCTTGAGTATTTTACAGTCTAAACTGGACAAATAAAAATTCAAAGATGGCAGCAAAAGACAAGTTAAGAAGTTGCATGTGTAGAATAAATCTTTTATGTCCAAATTTTTTTAGATGAAACGCTGAAGAAAGGCAAGCAGGAATGAGTTCAGGAATGAACTCAGGAGACATGGATTTGAAGGCTAGCATGTTTTTAAGTGTTCACTAAACAGGAATACTGGTGGTACTCATTGACATGAAAATTTTCAAAATACAGACTACAGTAGACACCTAATGCCACTCTTCTTTTCTTTTCCACTAATAAAGAAGTCTTCCTTTCCCTCTTCCTTTCCCTCTTCCTTTCCCTCTTTCTTTCTTTCTTCTGTTGGTTAGATGCAAAAAGGGGCATGGGTATTGCTGTGCTGAACATGGCAGTGCCGAAGAGGTAGGTGCCCTGCCTGCAGGAATGGAAAGTTAAAGCAAAGCCTAGATTGGAGCCAGTGCATACCTGGGATGGTGGGAATACCTTGCTTGTCATTCCCAGTGGTACTATCTGAGGGTTTACTTTGCCCTCCTGGAGGTACCATCATATACTTTGACAATGCCTTAGGAGAATAGGTGCAAGCCTTACATGGTAAATGTCATTGGTGGCTTGCTCAAAGATAAAATTATTATTAGTGTGGGAAAAAAACTGTCACCAGCATGAAATTAGTGAGCAAGTGTATTGGTGGATGAGAGGGAACAGTGAGAAGGGATTTAGCAGAGAATGACACGTATTGGGTCAGGAGGAAGATGACAATAGCAAGTTGATGGCTCTGATTTTTTTTCAGCTATATTTTGAATGAGTTGAAAGGATCCCCAGAATAGTAATAGTGAGTCAATGATGAAAATTATTCTTATTGTAAATGTAAAGAGCAAGTGGAGAAAAAGCACTGCAGTGAAGCCAGAAGATTTTTTTTTGAGTGTGGATTTTATTTTTAACACTTTTGGTTTAGGAAGGGCACTTTTTCAAGAGATTACCGTTGAAGGCATTTAACTTGCTTATGGCAGTAAATCTTCAAGATGGGAACAGGGTGAGATGCTGCAATGGGAAATTGTAGCAAAGGTGGTCAGAAACATGAATAGCTGGTAGTATTTTTTTTTTCCCCAAAGTTTTATAATATTTTTGCCTCTTAATACACATTTAAGAGTTTATGCACACTCATCTGTTTATCAACAGAGTAGATGTACCCAAAGTGGATATGCTAAAAGCAGATTAATATTGTTCTCCTCTTTCTATATTTTGTGTTTTGGCAACATCTTCCATTTGAGAGTTTTTGCTAATTTCAAAATTGACCTGTGTTTCACAATATTCATGTATTTATCCAGTCTGCAAGTAATTGAGGAATTGAGGCAGATAGTCTCTAGCAGGATATTTACAGTTTACGTTTCATAGAGCTAAACAAAGCTGTGCTTATATTATAAACTACAAACGTGTTTATATTTTGCAGTGCATAATTCTAAAATACAGTAGTCTCACCAGGTGTCACTACAGTGAAAAATTTGCCAGCATTTCAGCAATTAAAAATATTTCTTCTGGTTTTATTTTTCTGTTTTGAGTTACATTAGCCTGAGGTGGGCACAGAGATTGTTAATTCAGGCTAAGTCTGCTACTTTACAGTTTGGGGGGGAAGGGGGGAAGATTTGAGACATCACTGCATCACTGTTCTTTAGAACAGTAAGAGCAGTTGCATCTTTAGGGAGTTGGGATGCTTTTCTACTTTTATTTTTGTGATCCAAAGTACAAAAATGAAAAGATCCAGACATTTCATCCCTACACATACGAAAATTGATATTATGTATTTGTTCTGCTTAGAAAGATGAAAATCTGCTATTGAGATATTTTGAAAAGGGGAGCAACACTCAATAATAAATAGTGGCCAAACTTTGCAGTGCTAAGGCTGTGCTTTGATACGCTACTAAGACTGCATCTGCAGCTGGCAGACAGTAAACAATAACTCTGAATGCTTGTGAGATTTTTTTTTTCTTAAATCTTTAATAAGCTTTCATTTAAAGCAAGGGAGGTCAATTGGCATCCCTCATTTTCTCGCTGAAATTAAGGAAACTGTTTCAAAGGCAAGATAAGCAGATGACCTGCTCGTATACCTTATAAAATAAATTGTTTTAAAAAATGCTTATACTGATTTTTGGTTACATTTATTTTGCTGAGACTGAAGCATGAATAAACTAATTTCTTCTCATCCAGACCCTGCTGAAATCAATGGAAATCTTGACACTTCTCCACAATGCTTTAGTTGTGATGTTGATGTTTAGAAAACCCTGTTACAGGAACTTGTATAATCATCACTAATTTGCTCAGATGCTAATAATCACCTTGAAAGGTCCCGTCTGTCCAGAGAGAGCTGCCTTAACCAGTCCCAAGCAGTATGTACATATTTAAGGGAAATTATTTTACTTCCTGCAGATTAGAAGCTAAACATAGATTCAGGGACGTACTGCAGCTTAAAGCACAGAAGGCTCCTTCTTTCCACCCCTCTGCCCCCCAGGTTAACTCCCTACAGAGTTAGAGTATTCCTGCCATCACCCAGGTGCAATATATCGCTTTGACTCGAGTGCTCGTTTATGTTTGGGGATGGGTAGGATTGAACGCATATGGGCTTGATTCTTTTTGTTTCCAGCTGAAGCTACAAAACCTGTTCTGTTGCCTTTCTTCTCTTAATGAAGGAAGCAGGATCTATATGGATCCCTGTAGCTTTATTGGCTTGTGTTAGCAGCTGATATGAGGAAGGATTACAGTCTCTGAAAGGAATTGACAATCATAAAAAGAAGTGTCAGGAAAGCCAGAAGAAAACAAAAACATTAGCCAACAACTTACTGCTGAACTGGAAGCATTTGCAGTAATGTATTTTAACAGTCTTTGAGGATTTAAAAAAAAAGGCCAAAAAAAAAAAAAAAAAGCCTAACAACATAGTCAGAATGTATTTACAGCAAACATTTCTTGGCCTGGTTCCTCAGCTATCATGGTTATGACTGTGCAGCTACGGCTGCTGTGGGAACAGGCTATGAGAGTATTTTCTTTGCTCTGCTTCCAGTAGTCTCATCTCTCACACAGATTACACAGGTATGCATGTGTCTGCTCTCCTTTGCATAAAATGAAACAAATGCAAAACATGCAACTGTTTTGCTGGGTTTGCTGACTGGACAGGAAGAAATGGCAGAGAGCTCATGGTGTCTCAAAATGGCTGCGCTGGAGCTAGCACTGATTTTTTTTTTCTTTTTGTTACCCCCCGCCCCCCTTCTTTTTTCTCCTTGAGCTTTTAAAGGAAACTATTTTGAGATTTAATGTTTCTCTGCAACGAAGTTCAGAACTTTGTACCTTAATGGCATCCAGCTTAATTCATGGAAAGAGGTGGCAATTTAAGCATGTTTGTAAGTGTTTGCTAAACAGGAATCCTGGTGGTAGAGGAACTAGGAAAAGAGAAGGTATTATTTGTTCTCTTTTCTAAATGAAGCTTCCATTATTTACATGAGGCTTTTCAAAAAATAGTAGACACCTAATGCCACTCTTCTACTTGCTCTATTCTCCACTAATAAAGAAGTCTCTTCTTTCTGGCTGCTGTAGGTTGGATGCAAAAAGGGGCATGGGTATTGCTGTGCTGAACATGGCAGTGCCGAAGAGGTAGGTGCCCTGCCTGCAGGAATGGAAAGTTAAAGCAAAGTCTAGATTGGAGCCAGTGCATACCTGGGATGGTGGGAATACCTTGCTTGTCATTCCCAGTGGTACTATCTGAGGGTTTACTTTGCCCTCCTGGAGGTACCTTCAGATTCTTTGGCAATGCCTTAGGAGAATAGGTGCAGTATCTTAGAGTGCTGAAGTTCAGAGCTTGGTGGGGAATAAGTGGAAATTAATGGTATAAATTGAAGATGGTAGGTTCACTGTCTGGAAGTGAACAATACTGAAGATGTTGAGCAAGAGGGCTATTAGGAAAAGCCTGTGGGATGTGTCTCACTTTGTCCTGGATTTCAGCACCTAATTGTAGCCTGTATCGAACAGCTCTGTGGAGCTCAGATTTAGCGCCAAAATCTAATATCCTCTGTTAGGTGCCGAGACCTTTCTTTCAGTTTAACTTGGCAGACTTATTCTCTGTTCATAATAATAGTCTGGGAAGTTTCCATAGCCTTCCAGCCAGCACATGGGAGCTGCAAGTTCAGTTACTTTCTCAGTTTAGCATTTCAGCCTGTATTTCCTGCTACCCAGGAGAGTGCCCTGAAATCACATAAAGCAGTCAAAACTTTCTACTCTACAGGCAGGGATGCAAGATTCCTGGGGCTAGGACTAGATGTGTGAAGGGGGAGTGTGGCCCATGCTATGCAGGAAATTCATTTAATCCGAAGTTTCAGCGTTCCAAGTTAATACCTCAGCTACTGGCCTCATATGGCATCCTGGATGCTTCTGTAGCTTTTACATTCTTGATTGTACAGTGGCCCAGGTAAATGCGTCCTGCCTGAGAAATTGAAACTCCTGTCTTCCAATTCTCTCATATGTCTAATTATGATATTGAACAGCTTCAATTATAACAGCAGAACCACAGCCTTTGTTTTGTTTTGTTTTTAATGGCCATGAGCGTTCAGCTTTGTGTTGGATTCTGTGTTACTGCTGGCAGGTGCCTGCTAGATTGGGCCTGTAAGACTTTCTCCTTTCTCACAAATGTGTGTGTAATTAATGGATCCCAAATGGGCTTCTGGTTGAAACTTGGTGCTCAATGGAGATTTTGGTATTTCCCTTCCTGAGTAGTCAAGATCTTTAGGAGGATTCTTAGGGTTGCTTCTGAACATGTAGGTGGAGCTCACCAAAGCTGCTTTTTTAGGCATTTTTTTCATTTTTCAGCATTCCTTTTTTATTTTTTTGATCAAAACAAAAGTGGAACCTCCCCATCCCTAAACATTGATATATTGTTTAGCATTACACAGTAATTTTACCTAGTAAATAAAATATGAATATAACTGTATAAACAGCTTTTAAAAATTAAGATTGAATTAATATATGCTAAACTGCAGAGTTTTTTTAATAATCCAACTTGCATTCTGACCGTTAGAAGCTGACAGACTGATCCTTCACTCACAGCATCGTTCTGTATCTCTCTTGCTCCCAGAAAATAACTGCAGATATCTAAGAATAGCAGCAGTTTTTGTACCAGTATTCTTTGTAGAAAGTAATTATTTCTCAGATACCAAATGATTGACACAAATGTAAAGTAATTGTGCTTAAGGTACCAGAGATTGTCTTTCCCCGCCACCCCTCCTCCCTAACAAAGAAAAAAAACCCACTTTACTGTTTATGAAGCTGTGATAGATGCTTCTTCTCTTACAATGTTTTGCTCCATCAACAGTATTTTTTAGAAGAAGGAATGTGTTCTCCAGCAGAATGATGCCTTTGGAATACAGCTCTCTAATTATGCAGCTAAAGTGGGTGCCCATTTTAAGTACTTTTTCTGCTAGATGTAAACAGTTTTTTCTGTATAAAAACCATGAAGTAAGAATTGGAGCTAAGTAAAAATCTAGGAAGCAAATGAAAATATGAAGACTGTCCCTTGCTTGGCAGTAATGACTGAATATCCCTGGAATTCATGTTATCAGCATCTTCAGCAAATTATTTTAATTAGGTTTAGAATACAAGTAACACTTTTAATTTATTGTTGTGGATTCATAACTGAGGGCACTGGTGAATGCAAAAGCATGGTTCTGTGGGCACAGCAATTATTTTGGCAATCTATATGTAATGCTTTCACAGATTATCTGTCTAAGTCATAGTAAATGCTCTTATTACTCTAGGAATAAGACCTTCAGCACATCTTTAAATTGTGGGAACGTTATATATGTAACTGCAAAATGTGTACAGTTTAAAACTGTATTTATTTTTACATCTTGTCTGTGTCTTTAATGCGCTTTGTATTCCACTCTTTGTAAGGGCAACCTATATGCAGTTGTTTTTGCTCCTTTCTAACCTAAGGGCAGTTCTTCTATCAGTTCTTGGCCAACTTCACAGTTACAGTCCCATGCTCAAGAATCCCTGTGAGTCAGTGATCTGCTCTGCTTGCTCTCACATGTGTCTTACTTATACTCTTTGTTCACACACTCTCGTCCTCTTGAATCTTCCTGTGGGATTGAAAGGTTCTATATTTTGTGAAGCCTTGTTCTGAGTTCTTGTTTCTTGTTGGGGTGTATTGATTGTTGTGCTCTGAGGTAATTCAAGCAGATTCTCCAATGCTGGTTTCATTAGCAAGGGTAGACTATTTTGAATTCAGTGACTGGGGAGAATATGCTTGTGAATCTTAAGTACAGAAAGTTTGGAGGATGGATTTTTGTCCATATTTGTGAAAAACAGGTTATTTAAAAAAATAAAATAACATTTCATTATTGAAAATTAATGTTTCACCTCAAGGCTACTTACTCGGAGATCTGATAACATCTCACCAGACAAAAAACCAAGTCCTATATTGAGATTTACTGTCTTTTGGCCTCAGTTCAGCGGTCTACATCTAATTGTTTCTATTCCAGTTTTTATACTGCACAGTTTATGGTAATATTGGAGGGTTTTCTTCAGCAGCATCTTAAGTGACTTGAATAATATCTCTCATGTTATTTACTTCTGTAATCCTTTTTTCTGAAGGCCTTAGATTGTCCTCTGTAGAAGTTCCATCTTCTGTACAAAAAAGCATTGTACATTGTACTTAAGAAACAGAATTTTCTGACCTTTTTAATCTGATGATTTTTAAGCACTAATTTAAAGTCAGTGTCTCAATAAGGGGCATGAAATGATGCCTATATTAGTCTGTTGGTACCCCAATAAGGAATTTATTAATTTTCTCATTGTACCAGAATATGAACTGAAGTTTAAGGAAGTTGAATGACTTGTGAAGAGAATTAGGGACACTGCTGTCCATTGCATAGCTTAAGCATTCAGTCTTAAACTATATATCAGCTTTTAACATCATTACAGAAATATTGGCTAAAATACTTACGGGGGGTGGGCTTAAGCTCCTCCCTTTTGATATTTGCTGCCACCACGGAATACTTCCTTTTGTTGTTGTTGTAGAGAAAATCTGAATCAGACAGCATATATAAATTGTATGAGCTTAAATTGGGTCCTGACAATACTGCCTTAAAAAAGTGTTGTTGACTTTGGATTTGATAGCTCAACAATGCTGATGCCTATGTGTATTAGTAGGGAGAGCTCAAAGAGAATTTATAGTTTAGATGATGTGCTTAATGTAGCTGCGTGAACCTGGTAATTAGTTTAATTAGATGATCTGATGCTAGCCCGCTTTCTTGTGATTTGTTTACATTTATATTACTTTACTTTTGTGCTTAATTTTATTCCTAAAAGGCATAAGAATAGAAACTTGCCTGGTTCCATATTTCTTTTCCAGTCATCATCATTCAGCAGCTGAACTACAGACAGTTTTATATCACAGAACAGGAAAAAAAAGGTGGTGCATTTCTGAAGAAAAGTTTCTGCAAATTATGTAGTGCAGACTGTTTGTGGGTCAAGGGTAGAGAGCAGCACATCAACAATCAATCTCAAGACTGACTACATAATAAAAGTTTGCTTCTCAAAGTGTCGTCTTTTAAAGAACAAGTGCTTTGAGTCCCTGAGAAATGGGAATCTCAGCCCACAAAGGCTCTTTGTAGTAACAACTCAAACCTAGTGGAAGAATCTTTTATACACAGTAGTGCTGTTACTGTCTCCATCTGTCATGCTGGGGAGGCACAAAAGTATTCCTTCTCAGTCTTCCCCCGAGACTGTCCTTGGACTCTGGCGGCCATGCCAGGCTGTCCCACAGCTGTGTGCCATCTCCCCCTCAGGCTGACACAGTGTTGACTGGGCTTTCTGAATTTCAGCAGGAGCCTGGTGTTGAATGCCTTACCTCCGTCTCCTGGAACACCCCGTAGAGAATATGAATGTCATCTTCTGGGAGTTTTTTAGTTTTGTAGGTTACACAGGTGAAGGTGACAGAAACTTCAGGTTACTGCATTTGCCTTCAGTTCTTAACGTTACTAAAAGCCATCAGGGAGGAGGAGGCCGTTTTATCTTTTGGTGGTTGAATTGAACAGGACTCTGGCTTCCTTCCTAGGCACTTATCTCTAAGAGTTACTCTTAGTCTGTATGGAGAAAGCAAAGGAGAATTTCCCCCTTTTTATGGAAATCTTTGGAGCAAACTGTTCTTACGCTTTACCTCAATTTTTCTCTGAATTTGGCAGAACAGGCTGCTCAAATATCTTAGAGGGAATTTGAACCGTTGCAGTGCATCTGTTTTTCATGGTGTTAGATTGCAAGTCTTTGAGATTAGTTAAGCATCAGAGGACAAGTCAAAGGAGGAGGTTAAGCATCAGAGGACAGTCATCTTTGTTCAGAAAGTGTTGGGTTGTACTAAGCACTATGGAATATCCTGCTATGGAATAAGTAGTTATTTCACTACCAGAGAGAAAGTTTCCATAGGGACTAAAAATCTTCTGTTTTACATCTGGGGAATGTCTCCTTTCTTTATCAAATATTTGTAAGAATAATTTTTTTTTATTAAAATGCCATGTTTCATTATACTATTACTAAATTATCTGTTTTCTTACATCATGAAACTACTTACTTGTTCCCAATGTCTGTGTATGTTTAAGCAGAATCTTTAATTTTCAAGGAAATATTTTTAAATATTTGTTTTATCTTGTACTAACAGATGTAAATATATGTGAACAATTATATACATATAGATATTCAGTTAACAGACTTTCTTACCTTTATTTTCTTCAGCTGTTTCCTTGTATTAACTCGTCCATATATACAACAAAGTAGTTTGAAGGAGGTGGGGATAAGGCAGGAATAGACCTTAAGCTGCCTGCAGTGTAGCTCTTGGTACTTCTCTGACACTGGTGTTCAGAGCCTGGATGGCTGCTGCCAAGTCTGCACCTGCAGTGCTGCTTGATTGAAACTCTGCATGTATTCCTCTTAATAAGAACAAATAAATAATATCTTCTGTTATTTACCAAACACCAGGATTACTTCAAAACCACAAGTAGCAATCTCTCTTCTGTGCTAATATTCTATCATTTCTGCCTCATGCACAGAGGATGCTCAGGCTTCATTCCTCAGCAGAAATGCCATCTATATCTCTATGCTCTACCTTGGGTTTAAGTTGCTATTTGGAACCCTTACTCAAAATGCGTATCTGGTATTTTGATTATTAATTGTCACATAAACAGAGTGATTGATTGAAGTAATTTACACAGAAGCATTTGTGGTGTTTCTGAGCAAGGAAAAATACACAGAAGCACATGGTACTTAATTACATTGCTTAACAATAAACATCAAGTCAAACCTTTTTAAAAAAAGATGAATGCTATACTTAAGGGAAGTGCAATTACATTTCTATGAAGTGTTTTACACACTATGTATTAGAGGGACAAAGATATTAACACTTCTGTACATGCAAAGGTACTGACAGATTTCAGATGCTACAGGGCAGGCTTTTGTAACCGCTGTCCACTTAATGCTTGCAAAGGAAACTCATTTAGTGTAATGATCTGTTAATCTGAGCTCATTTACTTGTATGCAACGACATTTGCATACAGACACACATCTCAGAACTCATTGAGAACATGAGGACTAGTGGTCCTGATTTAGTAAATTGTTGCATATAAACAGGATTTGCATTCAAATTAGTGCTTTATATTACAGCTTGATTACATGTCCCATTTTAATAATGTTTAATGAATGGCAATAGTAGATTTCAGAAAGCCACCCCTCTGATTATATGTTCCCATTCTAAATTTAATTAAAAATGTCTCTCCTCGCTTTTTTCTCCTTTGCTGAAATTTAGTAGCAGACTTGGAATTTCTTCTACCATTAAATAACGTATACGCTTCTATAACAAATCATTATACCTTCCAAATTATGTATATTAATATAAGACTGTCATACTGCTTGTGTATTCCTGTGGGAGGATAATGGCGGAGCAACTGAACTCCACAGTGTTAATCATCTACTCCTTGCAGAGTAGAAGATAATAAGTCTACAGAGAGAAATGGGAGGAGGTGCAGAGTTCCCCAACCTAAGTCTGAACAAGTCCCTTTGTCCAGAGGATACTGTTCACTATTGGGTGAAAACACTAGCTCAGTTCTTTTCAGCAATTATAGCTGTGTCATTGTGGTGCAGCTCTCCATTCTCACCCTGAATTACAAACAAAAAAGAAGAGTATAAAATTGTGAGGATAACTGTTTGACTACATCCAATATCCAAAATAAAAACCAAGGTTAGTTTTAATGAGGAGCGGTTTTCCAGTCTGGTTTGCCATCTGACTTGCACCCATTCAGTGCCACAGCAGTGGCGTAACTCAGAGAGGTGCTTGGAGGGTAGTTCTCACATAAATTCAATGCTTGCACACCTGGACATCATCACTGCTGCCTTTTCTGAACTGGCGTGACAAAAGCCTGTCTTCAGCCTACTCTGCACAGCAGCAACACATCCTCTCCCCTGCTGCTGGGATGGTGCAGCTTCTCCCTTTTTCTATGCTCAGATTTATAAGTATTATAATGGAGCACAATTTGTTTGATAAAGACAGCTTATTTCTTTTTTTCAATCCATGATTTTGAAGAAAATATATGAAGTAAGATGGTTTCAGTGCCATAAATTAAGTAAAGCATTATAATCTAATTGTACTGTGTGTTAACAGAGTATTTTTCCTGTTGCCTAGCAATGAGATTTACCTTGAGAGTCACCATGTGCCTAAGATTCCACTATTAACTTTTGTTTTCAGAGGTCTATGGCTTTAATAAAAACCATTGGTCATAGAACAATCCAGAAAGTGCATGTTGAAAATTCTTTTTGTTATGATGGGGTCACTTACTAAGGAAGTTTGAGGCAGAAAGATCTGGTGCACTCTGATTTCTGTACCCCTTCTCCCATTCTACGATACGTGGTAAGTTTTGAAAGTAACTTCTCAAGCAACAATTGTTTTGTGTGTTTTTAAAGCAGTAAGCTATTTATAAAAGTGTACTTTTACTTTAAAGGTAAACATGGAGATGTTTTTACCAAGGCAGCTACCTCTGCTTAGAAGAGCAGCAACTGCTTTGTGCTTCCCCACAAAACTGAATGCCTAGGAAAGGATTTGAGCACTGGCCTTTGAGGTCTTCTCTGTTAGCATTCCACATAGTAGTAGAATAGGTCTAGATGTTTTCTTTGGGGAACTGTAATGCTTTCTAGGTAGGAGGATCACATGGAGCTTGATGAAGGAGACAAGTGCTTGAAGAGGTTGGAGGAGCAGAACCTCTGGTAAGAGTGAAAAGAAAAGCTATAGGACAGGCCCAGAAAGTCACCTTGTTCCGCAAGAGCAGCTAGCTTAAAGTTAGGGCCAGCAAGTATATGCAAAACTAGACAGCTTTTAGCTATGGGAAAAAAAAACAGCGTATTTATTTTTTATTCCAGTTACTTCTGAGAAGGGTGGGGTTTGGATTGTTTTACACTACTCCACGAGACAGTGCTGTACCTAAAAGGACTTGAAGTTGAGGTCATGGAGAAAAGGGCTGAAAACTACTCAATACCAAGTTTTTTCAAGAACCAGCTCTTTTGGCAGACAAAGTGATTGGAAATTGTATCAGAATGATACTAGTGCTATGCCACTCATAGATGTGTTTCCAGACTGCCTCTTGCTGCAAGGCAGAAAGCAAAAAACCAGGTTTATTAATAGTTTCTGCAGAAGTATTTGAGGAAGGAAACTATGATTACTGGACTTGTAAATTTAGTCTTAACAAAAGATGCCAGGATCAGCCTTTATGAAGACATGGGGGGGAAAAGGTATTTTGAGTTAATCCTTTTTAAAAAGTAAAACTCTCTGTACCTTAGTGTTTCAAAATGGTTGTGATTATTGTGAAAGGTTTGGTTTTGCATATTGAGATTTATGCACTTAACTCTTTGTAGAGGATATGTGTGTTTAGTTGCAAATCTTTAAGGAACTTTACTCATGTTGTAAGCTACTACTTTTTGACATCTAAATAATTTCAATTTGTCATCTTTGTAATGGTTAATTTTAATTAAGAAATAGAGAAATCTAAAGTTCATGCCTTCAAGTGAGCAATTTAATTTTCACTGGAAAAGGAGGCATTCATCAGCACTGGCGTTTATCTTGCTTTGTAACTAAACAAGATTAGTTAAGAAAAACAAAGTAAACCTCAGATTTTTATAGATAAACTGGCTTCTCTACCCCATGCTCATGTTTCATTACATATATTTTTGCACATGTATGTAATTTTTCTTTGGGGTTATGTAGTTTCAATATGATTATGAATGCTAATTGCTTTTAGAAATCTGCCAGGTATATGTCATTTTTGTTGACGAAATATAGATATTATAAAATAATATAGATATTATAGATAATATCGATCAATATTAAATGTGGAAAAGTGCAGTGTTTGCTGTGGTTAACATAAGTAGTGTTTCCTGTTTAGCTAGACTGTCTTAGGCACCACTTAGTGCTCCTGCAGCCTTTGTATAGAAGACGAGGAAACGGAGGTGTGCCTGAAAGCCCCTAATTTAGATGTTTAAAGTTAGAATTTGCAACTAACCTTCCCCATCACCCATCTCATATGTGCTCCAAAACCTTCCATCTTCATCGGTCTGCCTTGAAAAACTCTATTTCTCGCTGGAGTGCTACATTGGGTTAGTGGTCTGGGATTTCACATCATTTGTGCTTCCCCAGAAGATCATCATCTGTACAAGAACTGAATGAAAATGCATGAGTGTTCCCCTGACAGGGTCTAATGCTCCAGGACAATAACTGGGGGACTGGCAAAATGGAAATTGGTTTTGCTGTTAAAACGACTCTGAGGGAATATGTAAAATAAAAAAGAAAGTAAAATCCTACTCTTGTTTGGTATTTTCCTGTATTAAAGCAGCTCATAGACTGTTATATCTGTTGTGTGAATCAGAAACGTACCATATAACGGCATTATGTCCGTGTGGAGAGAAAAAGGAGGGAGAGACATTTGTGGGTCTTTATTTTTAACATGGTTATGATTTCTGAAGCTTCTGTACTGCAGAGACAAAAGACTTTGTATCATTACTGCTGACTAGTAAGAGCGCACTGGTAGTAACCTGCGCCATGTCAGAATTGAATTGAGGATGTGCCAAAGCTTACTTAAACTGTTGGGAAATGTTTAGGCGAAGTATAGCTTGGCTTTACATTATATAGAGTAGACCTAGGACTGTTTCTGTTCTCATAAAGAGAATGTGCACTGCAGTACGCAGTGCTCTAGAGAGAGTTATTTGGCACTCTTGAAAATCTGTCCTGGTAAAGAATGTAAATAATCACAGCATTCTCACATTTCAGCTTAATAGAAATTAATGGTCACTCTCATTTGATGCCTAGCGACCGGTAAGCCTTTTCTATTCTGTGATGTCTTATGTACGTTGTAAGTTTGTGTAATTATACCTGGTGATTTTCATTTAAGAAATCTGTTGGGTTTTTTCCTAGAAAAAATTCAGTACTGATAGGTCTACATGTACGAAAAACTTTGCAACAACAAATAAAACAAGTAAGAAGATAAGAAGAAAAACTTTCAAAGAAGTGATAAGAAGCAAGCAGAATTGGTTTTAAATTAATGGAAACAATTCCTAGCCTGAATTTTACCTAAGGTTTGCTTCTAAGCTGTGATTAAGCAGCTGCAAAGTAAAAGTCTTAAATTAAGTTGTTGCTACTTCTTGGGGGGAAATAACTCAATAAGGATTTTGCTCATAAAGCTAATAATAAAGTTACGCTTATAGTTTTGAGTGATCAGCAAAGATGGTATCTCTTAGAAAAAGAACGTCTTGATCCAGTACTGGAAGTGTGACTAAAAGGGCATCTCAGTATCATTCTTTTGAAGTGTCCTTCCTTCACTTGTTTTACACTGTGTTTTGTTACAGTCCTTGTTTCCTATGAAGTGCCTTAAATAAAAACATTTCAAACCTCCAACATACATTCTTATTGTTGTCTTCTAGGTTGACTGGGGTCAACTGGACTATTTAGTAATTGACATGCCACCTGGGACTGGAGATGTACAGCTGTCAGTCTCACAGAATATTCCAATCGCAGGTACGTGTATTGCTTGGCTGTTTCAGAGATCTGAAGTTAGTTAAGTCTGGTAGCTTTAGAAAAATCTTATTTTCAAGTGCTAGTCAAAAATTCTTTTAATTGTCTTTCTAATAAACTAAGAAACTGTTCTGTCAGTAGTGTGGTGATAAAAAATACTATCAGTGGTTTTTAATGTGTTAGCATTATGATTGTGTTACTTTCTTTTAAGCTAAGTTTTGAAAAGATTGAGAAGTCAAGTATAGCAGAACTCTGGAAGGAAAGGCAGTCATGTCAAAAACTGGTAAGGTTAGTAGTAGAAAATATTTTCTTTGTCTGCAGTTTTCTCTTTGCCTACTCCTGCATAGTAAAACTAATACACTAAAATAGTTTGTCTTCATGATTGCTTTTTAATTAGAAGCTGACAACACTGTTAATACACAACATTTATTCAGATAAACTGTGCAGCGCTGTAATGCACTAATGCATTCATTTTCCTCTCGTGTTATGAATTTGACTTTTCGTAGGGGATTTAAACTTCGACAAATGAATCTTGAGATATGCAGGCTGCCCTCTAATCTCACTGGTTTTAGGAGGAGTTAGAAATGCTGCTTCTGAAAGGGTGCTGAGCATCTCACGAGATCCGATAGACATGTTTTTTTACCTGTCTGACATACTTCAACAGAAGCAGTTGTCAATAGCCAACATAAATGTTAGGAACTCAGTGGTAAAAGAGACAAAGCAATCCTTATGGTTCCAGGAATAATTTAATAATTGCTGTGGCTCTTCACTGGGAGGGTAATGCAGCGCTGGAACATGTTGCCCAAATAGTCTGTGGGATCTCCACCCTTGGCAGTTGTCCAGATTGTATTAGGCAAAGCCCTGTCTGGCTCTATGTAGTGTTGCCAATAGATGACCTCCAGAGACCTTTTCCAACCAGAAATTCTGTGATTCTGAGTTATTAAGTAATCAGTGGGACTGCTTGCTCCACTTCTTGGTGATATCAGATAAATATGTTGGTACAAAAACAAAATGGTAGCATCTTTCACTGCTCTCATTCTTTTCCGAGTACAGACTGGCTCATGTGCACAGGCAGGTCCTGGTTCCCTCTGAAGCTCCTTTCTCTCTGCACTTTGGTGGCAGTAATGCACTGAAGTGAAGGCACTAAATATTAAATTTGCAGAACTATTTCACTTGCCTGTAGAACTCTTACCAGGCTGTGTGGTAAGTTTAACAAATAAAGAATTGTATATCTCGAAAAGGCCATACAATAAGATGGGATAAAAGAGTAAGCTACAGGTATAGGTAGAAAGACCGGTGTGCGTTATAGTCATGCCTACATATAAAAGCACTAGAGCTAATGGACTTTGGGACATACACCCTGGTTTCACTGCAAAACCTTCACCACTGTTACAGCACAGTGAAGTCTACAGGAATGAAAGGAGCCCTTTAACAGTCAGGCAGCACCTTGTATCTTTCCCTTAACACGGTCATGTCAGCTCCAATCATACATGATAGCCACAGTTACCCATATAACTACAAGCCAACATTTTTGTCAAATAGTTAAATTTAGTGTTAAGGCTGTGTGGTGGTATCTCATAATCTTCTATGCTGTCAACTTTAGAAAAACTTGAATCTTTTGGCATATAAAACTCAAATGTTAGAGAATATACTAACTCATCTGTAACGCTATTGCCCCCAAATTGTTGATAACCACAGGAGGTTCCCTCTGCTGTATGTGATTGTGTTGAGTGGTGGAAGGGAGCAAATCAACAGAGCTGTGATGAAGGATTTAATGAACTTTTCCCCTAAGAAGTAGAAGATGAGGCTTCTAGTGACTTAGCTTATCTGTGACCTGGAACATATGATGAAAAGCACACCATGATGCATACCTTTTTTCTTAAATACAGTGCTTAGCAGGTTGTGTTTATGAGTAGCAAAGCAGGAGGGCCTTTTACTCCCACGGTTTTAAACAATGAGGTGAAGCATGACAGTGGTACGGAAGTTTTTGGTAAGGTAGAATTTCACATTAAATCTTGTATGTAAGGGCAGTAAAATTATGCCGTTAAAGAGGTGTGGCTTTATCTTCATGGATTATGAGGATTTTTAAAGTGTGGTGGGTATAGATGATTGCTATTCACTACAGTGCACCTAAATGTCATAATTTAACATAGGAAAGGTCATTAGACTCTTGACCTTCAAGAGATTTTTTGTGCTTTTTTCTCACAGAATTCTACAGTATCTTCAGAAGTGTGAGTGGTTGTGGTGTTGGTGCACTGGGTCCTCTGGGATAGACAGGTGATGGAGGAAAGTACTTTAATCCTGCATTTCTGCTAAGTTTTGCTGAGGTCTGTTTATGGGAGGTCACAAGATCTTTCTAACTGATACAGCATATCAGTAAACGGAAACCTTAATTTAGTTTTTTTTCATAATCCTTACATCTTTCTAGAATGTAATAGATGTTAACAAAAGCAAAACAAGTTAAAAAAAAAAGCTGGATTTTCTTGCTAAGGACAGCAATGTCCTCATTCTTGTGTGGGTGTAACAAAGTGAAGAATTAAGAGTAAATAATTTTTATTCAGTATTTTAATTAGTTTTCCATATGACTGTCAGAAACCTGTGGTTCTCATACCTGTTGAATCAGGTTTTGAGGCAAGCCAAAGTAGGCAAGATGTTGATTTAAAATAAGGAAAACAGGTTTAAAACAACAACAAGCAATGCAGATTTTCTTGATATGCCATGAAAGGGGATAAATTCTTACCCATGTTTCTCTTCAAACTCTTCACTATGGCTTGCTGGCATCTATGGGTTTTTTTCTGTACAAGTATGGGCTTTTAAAAATTCCTAACTGAAGACAGCATTTTGATTTGAATTCTGAAATGGCTTCACATTGTTACCACAGTTGCTCAGTTCAGCTTGTTACTTTGTCAACCCTAACTTCATAAAATTAGGAGTGATAACATCACTTTACGTTTGTCTTTCCCATTAGTTGGTTTTGTTGAGCATGTTGAGGTCAACTCTTACAGTTTAAAAAAATAAGTGTATTGTGCTTTTGATGAAGACAAGCGCAGCAGACAAGGAGTGATAAGATTTGTAATTCCCTGTGTTCTTACTGGCTCAGTGAATTTTAGCAATTTATAAAGAATTTCTTCTGTTGTATTTTGTGGGTATTTTTTCATTCTGCTTGGAAGGGCTTCTTTTTGTGTGTATTACAGCTTGAACTGCACTTTCTTTTACTCTTTGTTACTTGGTTGCTGTCTATTTGACAGTCCATAGCCTTGTTTAGCATGCTTTTATTTTCTTCAACCTTGTTCCTTTCAAGGGTATGGAAGATAGCGTTACAAATCTTGATTATGATGTCTTCGGAGCAGTCTACAGAATTCTGCTGTTTTTGTGGGCTCCATCTTCATTTGCAATTCATGTTTCTAAGCTGTGTGTTGTCTTTTATTTTTTTACAGAAAGTATTTGGTGTTGTGCCATTTTGTTCCCTCTCCAGTTTTATTGTTCCTTCTTTATTCTTTGAGGATGCCTTGGACAGTCATGCTATTAGTGGCATAATTTCCCTCTTTCCTCAGAGACAGCATATATATCTTAGTTAAGTACATTTAGAACTGCATTATCTAGTTTGCATGAAAGTTGTACTTTGATTTGCATGTGTGCATATGTGAGATACAGTATTTGCATTACGGTTTCTTCATTATTTATCTGTGGCTTCCTAGGGATAGACAGTGTAGAAAATTTTTATTCTGTCTCTAAATAAATTTACAGAACCTGCACACACATTTTTGCCAGCCACTTGCAGATTTTTCTGTGAGTGTGAGAAAGAGCACTGGTAAACGAGTTGTGTTTGGAGTGGGTTTGCCCAGATGGGGCATGAAAAATTGTAGCAGTGCAACACCTGACAATAAGAGAGGGATAGGATGTGTGAAATGGTATTGGGTTTTAATTTTAGAAGACTTTTTTTTATCCTGCATCATAGGTACCATAATTTTCTTGAGTCAGAAAGAGATTAGAGCAATACCTAATGGGTAAAAGCAACACAACAAAATATGTCTTGTAATTCTGGTTGTCATTAAGGAGAATAGCAGCCTCACACAACTTCAGCCAGAGTGACAGTTTTGTTTGGGTAATTCTCCTTCTTTAAAAGAAGATAAAAAAGGAAACTACTGTGACTTCCATTTTTTATTTTATTATTCTTAGTTGCCTTACAAGGAGATGCATCTTATTTAGCATATTATTCTTTAATCATCCGTAACTTTTCTTATGTTGCAGTCATTCTTTAACAAAATAGTAGATGAGAAATGATATGATAGCTTGAAAATGTGATATATATTTCTGTTTTACCACCATGTCTTCCTTCAGATCAAGTCTGCTTTCCAAATAGAAATCCAGGGTCAGTATGGAGAAAAGGGCTTTGTTTATAGTCTCTTGTTACTTAATTCGTTTTTAGTTCTACTTCTTTACTTCTACTTTGTTCTTGTGTTTCATCTTTTGTATGAGATGTCCAAAAGTGGGTTCTTTATCATGCATTGAACATGCATGCTTGGGAAAGTTTGAAGTGTCCTTACACATTTTCCAGCTTTTAAAACATAGAGCATTTCAGATGACATTATGATGTTTGATATTAAGATATAGTGTAAACTAATGACATTATGAAGAATGAGGCTTGTGATTCCTTTGCATTACCTAGTTGCTACATTGAGAAATCTAAGTGTGTGTATTTGTTCGATTATTCAGATAAAGGAGCCATCAATCAAATTAATAAGTAATATCGGAGATGGAGGATTAACCTCCTTAAACACACTGGGAGAGAAGTTTATCATTCTCTCCCTTTAGAGGATGAAGGCTGTGTGGGCAGTAGCAAGGGCACCTCTGTTCAAGAGGCAGTCCCAGGGCCCTGCTGGCACAAGTGTTTCTTCCTCATGGAGAAGCTGCATTGTGGGGGCTGACCATTAAATAAATTAGGCTGTCTACTGCCCTTTCTTTATTAATGTTGAAGTGAAGTCTGTGTTAGTGAAGTGTGACAGCTTGACAGCTCTAGAGACTGATACTCTGTCTCAACTGACAGAACCGACTCCAGGTTAATACTGTAATTGTTTCATTTGCTAAACTTTTGCCATATCACTCTTTTCTTGGGATATCGAGATACCGTGGCAGTGAAAACCATTAGAAATATACACCTGTCCAGGGAGAAGCAGACTAAGACAACCAAATAATTTCACAGCTTATGGAACAATCTTTTAATAATTACAGTAGTGAGCATTGGACTGAACTGTGTTTATACAGGAGACCTAAAGGTAAAAGGCTTTGTGTTTTATTTCAGTGCTCTTAATTTTCCCACCTTTTGGAAGTTACATATTTTTTTTGTTTTTTTTTTCCACACAAAGCATGTAGTATTGTAATCTTATAATAATGAGCTCTTAAAAGGCTGTTAATAAGAATCAGAAAAGACAATTAGTCAAGATAAGCGAAGTGAAGGCAATGTGAATGCTATTTTATGTTTTTCTCAAGTTCTACAAAAGTAGAAGCATTGCCACTGCTAGTCACACAGGGAATGACTTTTGTCACCTTTTAGATTTAAAATCAACATAGTACAGAGTTCCTACCATCTTTTTAATTGGCTTATCCTATAAATGGTGTAAGTTTTCCTAATGATTGCATCTTTCAGCAATAGATCTTAATTATCTCCTGAATGCCTTTTGCAGGTAAGGCTGAAATATTTACCCAAGGATTTTTGTTACTTCAAATATGAATTTTCAAAGAATTGTAATTAATAAGGTTTCTTTCGATGGCAGTGTTTTGATAGATAGGTAAAAATAAAAACAAAAAACATATTTCTGTCTTTCCTGGTTAAGCATTAAAAGTCTTATTTCTATTCAAATATGTACACTGAAGAGGAAGGAGTAGAAGGATGCCACCAACTTGAAGACACTTGGCACTTTTAAATTCTGAATGAAGTGTGACATACCAGACTGGTGAATCACCCTACTTAATCATATTTGTCAGTGTCACACAGACAAGGGTGTAGCCTTGTACACAACTGTTTAAGAGCAGTATGTGGGACTTCGGAGGACTGGATCCTGCCTCAGCATACGATAATGTACAAGAACAGGAAGTTCCAAATGATGAGTAGACTATCTGTTCAGAAATGAGCATTAAAACCAGCAAAAAAGAGAATTTCAAATTAGATTTTTAAAAAGAAAACACTGTTGATGTTTTAAAAAATTATGCCTGAATTAGCATGAAAAAAAATGTGATTTGTGAGATAAAGGTGTCTTTAATTTAAATGAAATTGCAAGCTGAGTAGGTATGGTGCTGTTCTCTTGTCTTTTCTGAAGAAAAATGATCAAAAAAAACCCCCAGTGCCGCAGTACAAGTTGCATGTAGCATACAGTTAAAGATTAGAGGTATATCTGTATTCTGTCATTGCTCTTTGTGTGTCTGTTTGCCCCATGTTGAATATCTCTTACTTTGATGCAAATCACAGTTGCAAGGCATCTGATCTTCTTTCCTTTTAGTTTAACAATAATATACAATGTTTTTCTCCAATTCTGAGCTTGCTTTCTTCTTTTATGGAGGAGGCACATCATTAGTTTGTACAGTAAATTTTTGAAGGTATTTTATGGAAGCCATCTGGGTAATAGTAAATTTACTTGATCTATTTTTGAATGGCAATTATTTTTAATACCAGATTTTTATGTAGATGTACTCTTTCTTTCATGCTGTATTTTGATATTTTAAATAACTGCAGGAAAGGAAAGGCACATAGGTTTAGGATAGATTGAAAAACAAAAAAAAACTTAGTCACACCAGTGGGGATTTTAAAATAGTTCTTTCTGTTCATCCAAATATAATTTGTATGCTGAAATAGTTTGCCTCTGTTGCTAGAAAAAATGTAGTTGACAAATGCAAATTATCATCAGGGTTATCTTAGCTTTGGACACTCCTGGTACTTCATTATAAAGTGCCAGACCAAGTAGACTCTGCAAACTTAATTTAGAGACCAAAATACAGTATGAGCTTACACATTAATGCCTCACACTCTTTCAATATAAATTTAGATTTAATTCTTGCCTCACGGAGATTGATTTAACACACATTTCCTGTCCAAGCTGAAGTGATAGTATATTCAGTGCAAGTTCTTTAAATTCTATCATTCCTGAAAAATAGTTCCCAGGTATTGGGGAAAAAAGCTGTGAAGTATGGAGGCTTTGAAAACTGAGGTTCTCTGAGGTCTGGCAACAGTGGCTAAGTGTATGTTAAGTACTAGATTAGCTGCGATTGCCTCAGTTTTTTTAGACCAATTATTCTGAATTGGAAGACTAAACGAGCATAGTGTTCAGCTGACAGTTGCAAAAGATGAGAGAAATCCATATGAATAATGGTACTGAGTGCTCTCTTCCAGCCATTTCTTCTGAAAAAATAAATGTTTAAATCTGCCCCTTACCACACCCACCTTCTGGGGGGGAGAAGTGAAAAACGGAATGTTTTTTGGAGGTGATTGAAGTAGTCTCAGAGTTGTCTTTTTTGTGTTGTCTTTTTTGTGGAGTAGAATCAATCTTTTACCTAGTTCTCCTCTTTGGATTAGGACCTCTCATTAAAAAAAAAAAAAAGCGTATTCATTTGTCAAAAGAGACTATTTGGACTTCACTCTTGCCTAGTACAATGCTCATTATAGTCTGGACGTGATTGTCAAATGCCCTTGAAAGCAGGATGTGGAATAGAGTAGAGCAGAAAAATGCAAATTCAGATAGCTAAGGAAAAGTGGAAAGTGGCAGAGTGTCTGTGAGGGAGTAGCTTTTTTTTTAATATCTATACTTTGCAAATAATTGTTGTTCACAGATGTTATTACGAATGTTTTCAGTGTTTTTCCTTTGCTAAACAAATATTGCATCATTAATTGCATTAGCGTGACATAGATGTTCAGTTTGCCATGACCAAAACCAAACATTTTAACATACCGAGAGTTGTCTTTTCACATCTTTCTCCATGTGATCTAGTGTGAAATGGATGTTATAATACTTAATGATCAGTTAGATGAGGGCAGTTTAACTTCAGGGTGACAGCTTTATTCAGCTTGTTGTATTACTCTGCTCAGTGGCTTCACTGATAGTTCCTCTTGCCAGGAGGAAGAAGCTGGCTCTAAGATTTATGTTCTCTTTTCATGTGGGCAAGGCGGTAGTGCCCCAGTCTCTAATTACCCACTAGTTCGTGGGCAGAAGAGGATGTGTGGCTGTTGGAAACATACACTGTTTGAGCAGTTGTTCGAAGACTCCTCCAAGAAGAAGGTAGCGAGCTGGCTGGAGGTGAGACACACCTGGGATCCAGCCTTTGGGACAGTTCTGAGCTATATTATGAGTCTCGAGTAAGGATCCCGTAAGGGAAAACCACACTAGTGATTCTTTTAAGTTGCTAGTTGTAATGAGATGTCACACACAAAAGCTAAAGGAACTTCTTTGTGAGGTTTATCCAAGGAGATGGAGATTTTTTAATGTTAATGTATCTGTAATCATTGCCAGCTGAAATTCTAGCAAAGACAGAAGTCTTTGTTCTTACAAGACCTTGTTCTGCATCTTCAAGTGCAAACTGTATCTGTAATTGCAGGCACCTTTTACCTGTGAAGTAATGAGAAATTCAACAGAAGGTGAGAAGGACTCTGAAGAGATCCATAGTAGAGAAGATTCAGATTCACCAGGCTATTTATAACTTGAAAGTCTTGCCTAGAAGTTTGAAATTGATGCAGTGGGAAAGGTAGCAAAAGCTACAAAAAGTGCATGAGTGATGTGGTCAGATCAGGCCATCCACAGCTGCACTGAGGTCTGAATGTGGTTCTTTGCAAGAGCGTTCAATGCCTGGCAGTCAGTAGATGCAGTTATTACAAAAATGCACTATACCTTTCTGTGTCTTTATCCTCTACAACTCTGTTTGTCAGTCTTTCTGATCAGTTACACTTCATAGGTTTTGGGGTGGCATTATTTGCTAAGTTGTTAAGAATCAGGGTGATATAAGACACAGTCTAATATATGTGTGTGGAGGGGTCCTTAATCATCTGTCTAGTTGAGATGCACGTAGCCTGGTTCTGAAGTCTGCCTTTGAAGGCACTGGAAGGAGAAAGGAATATGTTAGAGATCCTTTTCATCCTAAGGTAGACATTCTAAACTGCTGCTTATCAGCTGCTTTTTTAGACCTGTTTTTAGCTTGGGTACAAATTGACTGTACCTAAGGCTTGGAGAGATTCCACCTTATACCTTGTAACCCAGAGCATCTAGTGCAAACCTTAGTGATGCAATGAATATAGGTGATATTTTCTATACACAGAAATTACAGGCGATTTCAGTGTTTGTAATTTCCTGAACACCAGTCCACTAGAAGGGTGAGTACTAATGTGCTGCGTAGGCACACCTTTCTTCTACTGATGATTAAGAACCTGGGGTTAAAAAAGAAAGGCGAACATCGCTGTTATGGGCTACTGTTGGTTCTGACTCTATATATTATGCATGCTAAGGATTAAAAATATAGTTAGCGTAGTTTTTACTAATGCACCATGCATCGGCTTTTTGTCATCTGAAGTACAGTGAAGTTACGAAGATAAATGGAATGCATGAATAAGTAGATATGTCAGTTAAACCTAAATGTGCTCAACTTAGATATCCTTAGTATGCTCAAGGCGGAGAAATTATTCTTCTGCACACAACTGCAAACATAGAATTTGTAGTACATTTTAATGTGCAATGTGATAGCATTATAGTTTCTGCAACTTGTCTCTTCAATTTGTCAGTGTTAGTTTGCCCATTCAGACAGAGGTTTGTGTAAACACTGCATGTATTACTTCAAGAGACGTGCTGTGTGCATGAATTCAGTCATATTTCATTGCTTTATTGATCAAAATAACTCTTTATTGTTTAATATTCCTGTTAACCATGTAGAGCCAAGATAGCAAAGGAAGTGTGGGCTGTGTTCTTTCTTGCTCATCATTTGAATCACTTTCTGAATTAAACATATGCAAACTTATTCAGGGAGGGGAGCGTCATGAAAAGTCTCATTTGCCATATTCGGTTGCTAGTGAAGGAAATAATGCTGTTAATAATTTGAATTCTTGAACTTCAGGTTGGGTTTGCTGGACTAGCAGTTGTACCAAAGCAAGAGAAAAGATACTTATTTTAAAGGGCGTTGGTATAATTCGGTACAAGCTGGCTGTGAATAAATTTTGTGTGTAATCCAGATCAGAGTGAAAAGGAAAATAGGAGGAACACATCTATTACACCCTCAGCACCAGCTTCTTGAGCATGTTGGCTTTCATTCTGTGGAAGAAGCCATGCAAGTTGTCCACAAGCATAATTTTAAGTCATGTATTTCAGAAGCCGGAGGTTTTTGTACAGGGAGTTGGTGTTTGTGGCAGCCTAAGCTCTGCAGCATGCCATTGGGTCTTTCTGGCATTTTAGCTTTTTCCTTTTGGGTGAGGTTCTCTAGCAACAGAATTTGTTAGTCAAAAATATCTCTTGGATAAGCTGCTTGTGGTTGTAGTGGGTGTTTTCATTGTGCATAGCCTCTGTCCTTCATGCCATGCCAATTATTGGATTCTTAAAAAAATTAATAATGGACCAGAAAATGTAGACTTGTTTTGTTGAGTGCATATCAGCTTGTACCTGAAGAGCCAGGGAATGCTAAGCCAGCATCTTCAGAGAAGACCGTGAACAGAAGTGTGAAGCGACTAACATGAGTGTGTACATAAAAGACACAAATTTCCAGTTTTGTTTGAACAGAAAGCAGTAATAAGCATTTTGTCCAAATATTGAAAGATCTTTACAGATACGCAGAAAACTCGAGGACATTGAGTCTAAATTACTTATTTGTGGACTGTGCTTTTAGGGAAGGGTGCGTTCATTTTGTTGAATTAGCCCTACATTTCATTGTCATCTGTAAAGCATAACCCTACATTTCAGTGAAACGAGGAGCTAAGGTGACTTGGATGTAACTGAAAGGCTTCCACCTTATTCTTTGCAATGCCATTGGAAGCACGTCGGCTCGGGAAAGATAGCAAATTATCTGGATGCCAGAGTTTTAGTGAACAATAGGGAAATTGTGTTTGCTTAGTACATCACATATGCCATTCAGTTTTTGGACTTGTGTCTAATATTATGTAAGGCAGAGATCGGCAGCTTTTCAGGAGCAAGGTGCCAGATTGTATTTTTCTTTCACAAATTAGAGGTTAGGAACACTGGTTGAAAACAGTCAAATGTGCTGTCAGGCAGTGTTTGGAAATGGCTGGCTGTCATGCAGGCAAGATGCCACCCGGCAGCCGGCGTGGGGCCGTTTGTGAGGGGCAGGCCTCCCTTTCCCAGCGCTGCCAGAGCCAGGAGTGCTCCCGGGCTGCCAAGGCTCCTGGTGCTCCGGTCCGTGCCAGCGATGGCAGTGTTGTGTGCCTCTGGAAATCTACCCACCTCTTCCTTTGCTGTGTACACCAAGGGTTGGGAACTGCAGGCTCAGTAGGAAACTCTGTCCCGTGCATCTAAAATTGTCTGTTGTAATTGCTATTAGTGTGAAGTTTGGAATAAATTTCTTGTGAGAGGTTGGCTTAACATGGCTCTGCAGAGATGTTTTTATGACAGATACCTTGGAGACTGGATGGTCACTGTGAAACCAGAGCTAATCAATTGACCAGTAATGTCCTCTTTTACATTGCATTTTTCTAAACCAGGGACGAGCATGAGCAAATTCTTGATGCAAGTTTCAAAGAAATAATATTTGAAACCCCTGAGCATATGCCAAAAGATGCCCTTTGTGAAGTGATGTGGAATATTATAATGGCTATATTGGTTTTGCAGGTTGTATTAATCAAGAAGTAATATAGGGTAGTATAGGGTAGTAAACTGTAGGCTTACTTTAGAATCTAACCTTTGACAAAGAGCTCTAGCTGTTTTATATGTTTAATAACTCTTGGGAATACTAATTATTAGGTAACCTGAAGCCATGTCTGAACAGTGAGCAAAACTATACTTTTTCAAACCTAGTGCAAGTGTACAGGAGTTGGCCTCTTATTCTGTGGTATCATTTGTACAAACGCACTGGTGTTGTGTCTAGTGTTTCAAGATTGTGCCTGTCAACGCTTGTATTGGAAAGAGTAACAGGTTCAGAAAGCAACAGTCTGATTACAGGCAACTGCCCCTTGATTTTAGGGCAAGGCTTATTGTTACATCAAAAGCTTTCAAATGTAGTTATGTCATTGGACAGTTACTGTATAGGTATTCCCAGAGTACCACCTCTGCGACCTGTCAGCATGTGGACCATGTTGTCTTCTATCTATGGTCATATGGTAGCTAGATCAATTTTCTCATTTAGAAAATATAAATAATTTCTGCATAGAAAAGCTTACAATGAAAATATCTAAATTATTTCTATCACTCCATATCATATTTCAGTGATATTGGTCATTGCATAATAAACTAGCATCATTTTTCTTCCTTAAATTAAAAAAAAAAGGCATATAAATGTGTGACTACTTTGAATTTAGTAGCATGTACTAAATAGTCAAAATATTTGAGTGTAATTAATAATACACATTTTAATGGCATTTCATGTTTTCTTTTCCCAGGAGCTGTGATCATCTCCACTCCGCAAGACGTGGCTTTATTGGATGCACGCAAAGGAGCTGAAATGTTTAGAAAAGTCCGTGTACCTGTAAGCCTCTACATCAAAAATTGTTTTTCCAAAATGTAAAAAAAAATCCATACAGTGCAATAGGAACAAACCATTCAGAAATCACTTGAATTTCATAAATTCTTCTTTAAAGAAAAGGATTAGAATCGATCTTATATCTATATCAGGCGCTTGCTTTAACAGAAAGGAAAGAATTTTCTCAGGCCAAGGTTGTAACAGTACTTGATTTCTTTGAAATCAGTTTGTTTAATCACCTGGAATGGATCAGACTGCTAAACAGAGTATCTTACGAAGTAATATGTGCTTTTCAATTGTACCATCTTACTATATCCTCATTATGTGTTCTCTTTAGCACTGTCTGTGTTGGAGCCTAAAATCTAAAATTTCTTGAAACGTGGAAGAATCATATATTGGAGTATTTTAAGAGGGAAATTTAAGTTTTTGGGGAGATATGTGTGCACCTAATAGTCACTTTGCCTTTTGAAGGGCTCCGGGACTGTCACGCCAAGTAGAAGGCTGTCTATATCGCTTTGTTTTTCATGAGGTTTATAGCTTACACGGTAGCTTGCTTGTTTGGGAAATGCAAAATTTAAAAATATCCACAATATTCATATGGATTGAGAGAAAATATTGAACAGGGTGACATCTTTGACTCGATATTTTCTGTGTGCTACAAGTTGCTAAGTAACTGAATGTTGTACTCTAGAGTGTGTTCACGAAGAGGTTCATTTTTCATTTGAAATGTGCAGTTGGTGAAAAATATAAACTGAAATGCTTCCTTATCTTAAACAGTAAAGAAAAAAAGCCATTTACTATACTTTAAAAAAGCTGTTTTCATGCTTACCTGTGTGAAGGTCACTCCTACTCTTTATTAAGAAAGGAAATTTCTTTCATAGCTAGTGCTTTGTTAATTTAAAAAATGCAACAGAAACCTTGAAGTGACTGCATTCCCTTTTTGTTTTAATTTAGAGAATAGCTTAACAAAAGAAATACGTTGATAAATCCGTTATTGTTGACTATTCCTTAAGCATATTTGCACCAAAATGAAACTATAATAACATTCATCATTTGCTACTAGAAGAAAAACAAATATATATAACAGAATAATAACATATGGAATGTTTTGTTTTGATTTTATGTTTGGGTTTGCTAAAATTATGCAAAATTGTTTTCTTCAAATAAAATTGCGTTCAGGTTAGTACTTTGCTGAATTTTCCTTTTGATTTAATGAGAAATTACCAAGTTTTCTTTCTAAGTCTGTTTTGTTCAATGTTCTTTGAAGAGAATGGCCTCTAAGAAAATCATGCATTCTAGGATAGGCTTGGCTGCTATTAATTTGACTAGTGGGAGATAAGATATTAAATATGATCTATTTTGATGCATTGGAATTTTCAGATCTTTCTAAATGAAATGAAAAGTCACAGTGAAGTGGTTATGCCAGATGCTGAGTTTGAGTGCACTTGAACCAGTCATCATGTCTTACCTTTTTCATGGTGTTGCTTCATTTTATTCTAATCTTGTAGGTACATCAGTACACACGTGTCATTTACTTCAGTTTTAAATCAGCTCCTGCCTACGTATTACATTTCTAAGTGACAACTAAATCTGAGGAACTAAAGAAAGTTTAGTTATGTAATTTTTGATGGACAACCTCAAACCTGAGGTTTACATCAAAGAGGTGGACTCTGTGGGACTGCGAAAATTACATATCCTGATCATATAATTGACTGATATTTAAACATCTAATCTTTAGAATCTTTAATTTAATCTTTAAAAAAATCGCTTGCAAAGAGTCTACTTTTCAAAGCAAGAGAGTCTATGGGTTGCTGAGCTCCGAGTCCTTCACTGCATTGGAATTAGAGTAGAATGACTGAAGGAACTGATGAAAAGCTGGCAATGAGAGTCAGTGTTAGAGCCAGGATTACAATGCAAAAGTCTTATTTTCAGTCTTAGGACATAGTCATTAGAAGAGGAGTCATTAGAAGAGTCTTTTGCAGTGGAGCCCACCTGTTAAGGAGGAGTTTGCAAAGTGTTGCTGACCCCTGTCAAAACAAGTTTCAAGATTCTTGCCCATTATGTGCGTTTGGTCATCATTTTCATGCATCCCAGAGGCTTGCTCTGGGTAGGTGACAAAAAAAAAAAGTGAGTAAGTTTGAGTATTTAGGAAAAAATTGGCTATTTTTGCCTGCTGAAATTGAGTTCAGTTCAGTATGGTTTATGTTATCCTGCCCTGAAAGAAGAAGATGGGGTTTTAGTTAAATCTGCAACTTTTCAGGTAGTTTCCTTGAATTGGAAAGTTACGTTGTGAATTTCACAGGTTTCAAAAAACTACTGATGTAAACTCAGCTATGTATTTCCTTCTAAGATGTACTAAAATTGTTTATTTGGCTGTGTACTTACTGGTACTTTTGTAGTGTCCAGAGTACCCAGCCGAGATTGTGGCTTCATATTGGGAGTGGAATTGATAGCCAAAAATTGCTCGTTATAAGACGAAAGGTAGGAACACAGAAATATTATTGTGCATGTTTACTTGAAGCACTAAAACATCAAGTGACTGACTGATGGTTATGTAGGAAGTCAATGGCAGACTGCAGAACTGTAACCCTGATCACCTCAGTCCCCGTCAGGTTGGAGTCGGACCTCAGCACCATCCGTCCTTAAGTACTGTGAACAACTTAAGTAGATTCCTCAGAAATTGTCTCCTTGTGTAAAGACAGAGGGCTTTCATTTACTCACTGTATTTTCTTTAACTTGGAAGGTAATATAGTTGGATTTCAGCATGATTTGTTGTGTAACCAAAAGTTAATTGAGCATAAGAAATACGTAAACATTCAGAAACAGTGTGCGTGCAGATAATTCATAATGAAAGGTTTCTTCATTTCCTGTTATTTCTTGATAGATGTCTCTTCACCATTTAAAATAACGATTTGATTAAATGAAATTCAGTTCCATGCATTTTAATTATCCTCTCCTCCACTACCATAGGCTAGCTCCTGTATTGCGGTGCATCTCATCATACTAGTTTTCATGTCATTACTGAGCCAAATTTGCCAAGAAATGTACAGGGAAAGGAGCTCACTAAGGACTAGAATAGGATTCACACATACTTACGTGATAGTTTGCGTAGACAGTAACAGCTGCTTTGAAGCTTTTCCAGATCTATTATTTGAACAGGGAAATGAGAGTTATTACTGACTTAATTAGCAAGACCTATTACTTTGTCTGTAGATTTAAAAGCTCTGAAGATCATAGTGAACTCTCTTCCTTCTGTAAATATATCTGCAGAAATATGCATGTTAAAAATACACTTCAGCACTAAAGTTGTGTATGTTTGCACAAATTCTGTATTAAACTGGCTCTTTATAATTGGCAACTTAATATTCAAAAAAATCTCTTCATATTCCAGAATAATAATTTACATACAAATAAGTATGCACTACTCATTGGCTGACAGATAGGAACAACACTGAAAAAATAAAAATGATTTTGTAATGCTGAAATGTCATTTGCTTTCAAGTAAGATTTGTTGACATGAAAACAAAAAAGGACAGTGAAATAAGACCTCTAAAACTGATACAGCATTGGGGATACAGCTGTATCGCAGCATTTTCATTAACTGTGGCAGAGGGACTTCTTAGTTATTAGGTTATAAAAGAATTAACAAAACAGCTGTAATAGTCCTTAACTATTCACAAAACAATAGTAGACAACATAACTTTTTCTTTGATTGTGAATTCGCTGAATCATAAATGTTATATGACTACTTTGAGGAGAACAGAAGGTTCAAACCCCAAGGTACCTGAGGATTAATTAATTAATTTAAAGTATAAATGTCAAGTTCTCTTTTTGTCCTGTGCTGCAGAAAATGTCTTTTCTCTATCCCAGTTAAAATACGATTTTTCTTTTGTCAACTAATACTCCTACCAGTGTTCTCCAGTTTACCAACACAGTGAAAAGTACATGACTTTAACAAGAGCAGGATGAATGCCTGCTCAGAGCTCATCAGCAGAAGACTGTGGCTTTAGAGAGCCCTTTTTACCGTCCCTGCACCTTGGACCCTTGGACACGTACTATGTCATGTCTGTCTCAGTTTAAGAACTGGATGAGAAACTTCCCTGTAATAATGTGCCAGTAAATAGAAACTTGTTCCTCTGGCAGTCCCTGGGACAGACTAGAAAATGGGGCAAGCTTGTGGTGTTAAATTGAAAGTAGGTAATCTTTTTTTTGGGGGGTGGGGATTGTTGTTGTTACTGTTTCTTAAAATGTTCCTTGCTTTAAACCCTCTGAAAGTTTTACATAAGTAAAGGAAGACTCCTTAGAAAATAGTGTGCAACATTTATGGTGGTATAGAAAATACAGGTGATCATCTTTTGATCATTTTTAGCTTAGATACAAGCAAATTTTTATTAAGATATTGTAAATAACATGCTTTTTTATTTTCAGTTTTGGTGCCAAAAGTTGTACATTCACCTTTAATTAAATAACATAATATTTGTTGGTTGCATTGAACATTGGTATATCCTTTTAGATATGATTGTTAGCATAGTGGATATGTTACTCCTCTCATAACTAGGCCAGCTTTTTCAAGCACAAAACTAGAACACTCAGGGAAGTTTGAAAGTAGAAAATGCTGCAAAGTAAATAACACCTTTTTGTACTTGAAAATATATATCCATACTTTTAAAACTTTGCTATAGTGTGTGTGACATATCTAGATAGCATATAAATCTTAGTGTTTGAATGCTGTTTTCTTCACTTTCGAGCAATTCTGCCCTCCCTCAATGAACAGTTTTGTTTACTAGGTGAATAAAATGAAATCAATGCTATCATTAGCATTATTGTACATTGTGAAAGAAGATTTTTGTGTGCACGATTTGGCAAATATTCATTTGACATACTTTGCAAGGATGATGTTGAACACCTGGCATCAACGGAGAGGTACCTAATATGTCTGTATTAGATTTTTATGCTGTGGGTTTTGCCACTAAGTTTCACATAATAATTTCTTTTGTTTGATCTTTAAAATCTGTTTCTGCCTTTCAGAAGAGTAGCAGATCTCATTCTTTTTGAAAACATTTCCCTACAGGATAACTTACAAAAATATCTTAAAAGCGTGTCTGATTGTGTCATTTGTTGTAATGTTATGTTTTTATTTTGTGTTTCGAGAAACTGCAAATTACAAAGCTATAAAACACAACATGAAAATTCTTCGAGTATTCAGAGTTCAAAAATGAAATACTGGCAGGGAGAGTTCTTGGAAAGATAGGCCTGTACGAGAGGTGCTTTTTGTTACAAGTAAGTTTGTTAATCTTTGAGAGGTATAAATGTGAAAAACTTGAAATAATGCACAAATGATAGTGCAACTGAGATGACTAATAAGAGTTGATGTTAATGAGTCTGATATTACTGCTTCTTCCCATTATAAATGAGTACTCTTTGTTGATTCTGTGTTGATAATATCTGCTTTATTGTCAGAGGTGAATAATGGAAATACTGATGCATGAATCCCATGTTTGAACATTCCTTTCTTTTACCTTAACAGGTTTTAGGACTGGTTCAGAATATGAGTGTTTTCCAGTGTCCCAAATGTAAGCATGAGACACACATTTTCGGAGCTGATGGCGTAAGAAATCTTGCAAAAAACCTTGGATTGGATATTTTAGGTAAGGATATATAAATGGTTTTATTTTTGAAGAAAAATTCAGTGGTGTGCATGAGGGAAGCATTAAGTGAAGTATGGAACTGCATAATCCTAGATTACTCTATATTCAGACAGTGTTCAGTTTTAATAGAACTAATAAATAGTTGAATGTCATAATTTTTGTATGCTTTGTTTCTTATCAGGATCATTCTTGTAAATAGAATGTGGACTGGATGTGAAAGATTCTTGAATTGCGTCTTAAATCTCTTTTGATTTATAAACAATACAGAACACGAATTGTTTTGATATCAATGTGCTATATTACTTGAAATTCATTATGTTACTGATCATACAACAATTTTTACAAATAACCAAGAATTCTATTTGGTCTTGTAAAACAGACCTAAACTCTGTCCATTAATGTCAATAGAAGTTTTCTCATTTATTTTGCTTAAATGAAATGAGTTTTTACATATTGAAATAAATACGGTAATTTGAAATGCAGCCCCTTAAAGCAGTTGTTCTTATGCCCATATGAAAGTATCTTGACTCTTGTAGGGAAGCAAGCAGACTGTAATGATTGCATTTAAGAGTTGAGATTAAAAGAATATACTGAATTGCAAAATGTTGTTTCAGAAGAAAATTTATCTCTATTGAAAACAAAAATTAGCCATGATTAAACAATCTGGTGTGCCTATAAGCTAAAATATACATTGATCTTTAAAATATACATTGTTATTTTAAAAAGGCATATTTCATCCTGTGCTGTCAGTAAAAATATTACAGAATGTAACACAGCATAATTAAGTTGGTAAATGGGATAATTGCATGTGCTAATGATGTGTTTCCATGTATTACTATAATTATCTCAATGATTTTCCATAGCTAATTCATTAAAAAGAACCAGGAAGCTCACTTAGAAAGATCAACACAGAGACATCAAGGTCTGACATAAACTTAAGATAGCAAGGCAACACATAATTAAAGGCATGCTTTTGGGCTATCTTTTAGTTTTCTGAATATATAATAAGTTGTGATCAGAGCCCAGGGGGACTTCTACAGCTCTGGGTTATGTGGATGGATGCAAATCCTCTGCAAGCACTTGAATCAAACATGCATTTAAATACACAGGCACAAATGATGTGCCATGCCATTGGTCCCACAGATGGTTTTTGTTATTACCTAAGAGGGCAGAACTGATTGTGATTGTATTTAATTAGGAATGATTTGAGAGATTTACAGGTTTAGCAGGGGATGGATGAGATGTCTGAAGAAAACCAGAGTGAAGTTTACCTTCAAACTGTCAGTGAAAGACCAGACTAAGATTAAGAATAATGCCCCAAGGGTTAAATTTAGAATTACAGTACTTGATCTGATTAGCGTGCTCCTCCTTCCGGGGAGGACCATTATATAATAATACCATATGGTATTATAAGAATTACTGCTTACAGATTTTACGTTAATCTATCCCAAATGGAAGTTTTATCCCAACGTTATTTTAATTCTGCCAAAAGCCTTGAGAACTTATTTTTTTTAATATATATATAAAATGTATTTATCCAAAATGGTATTTCTAAATTTATTTTGCTTATGTTTTGCAACACCTGTGGCTATTCTGTTTGTTCAACTAAGCACCTAGTCCTCTTGTGAAACCTGACAAGGGTTTTGTTTCCTTGATAACATCTGACAAATTCTGCAAGCTAACAATGTGCAGGATAGAAAAGTATTTTGCTTTTATTTGCTCAGAATCAGCTGCCTTTAATATTACTGAATACTTCCTTTATTTTTGTTTATGACAGAAGACAATTAGCAGTTGCCAGTACACCTTTGAGTGTAGTTCATTATTTGATATACCTTTGATTGCCTTGTCTTTTTATTGTTCCCTAAAGGAAAGTGTGCCAAAGTTTGTGAGAAAGACTTTGTGCTGCTGATTGTTTTTCTCCCTGTCTCTGAAATTCCCCTATTTTGCTTTCTTTTGTTTTTTTGAAGTTTGATGACCATAACTGTGACCGGAAAGCTATACCACTGATACACGTAATACTAAGATAATAATTTTTGTACACTCTGTCCTGACCTTTGCACTTCCTAACTTTTTAAACTGTGTCTGCTAATAGAACCAGCAACAATGACTCAGATTTTTAAAATTCGTTTTGTTTTTACTTCCTACAATAAATTCAGATTATTCTCAGCACTTACCCTTTCTTTGCAGTCAACAATAATTATTAGTATCAGAAAAATGTACGATGGCAAGTTCCCATCATTCTGTAGTGAAGAATAGTGCAAAAACTTAATCTTCCTCAAACCCCTATCACCCAAACAGCTGTGCAGATGCTTTTGCTGTCTTTATGCTTCTGCTTCATTTATAAGGTTTTGAGATTTTTTTTAAATTAAGATTGCATTTTGCTTTGTCTTCTAACTCGCACTTTTGCTCATACAAGTCCTGTTATGCTCCTGTAGTACCAGCATATCTTTGTAAGTATGAGGAAGAGGGAGGCTGCCATTTTGTAGCAGGGCAGTTATTTTTGTAATTCTCTGAGATTGTTATTAAGCTGATAGTGAAGAAGTATTTTTTCATTAACAAAACATCCTTGGGAGAAGAGTGAAGATCAGTCTCTGCATTAAATAATGGTAGAAGCTAACTTATGGGAGATTTACAAAGTTACTGTTATTCTATTAAGAACGTTTAAGGTTAAAAAAATTTTCAAAGGACCCCCTAAATATTTTTTTAATTAATAAATAAACAGACATTTATGCCTAAGGAAATTTATTCATGACTGAAACAAATAAGAAACAATTAAATTTGAAGGAAGTGGACTGTAATCATCATAAATAATAAATTGAAGTTCTTCAGAGATTCAGCTCACTCATCATGGAGCCACAGCTTTTGTGTTTGCTGTTTGGTTTTTTGTTTGTATCCCTGCCTTTTGGTTCTGTTTTTTTTGTCTCTTAAGCTGTGTCAGTTTTTGTACAGTTTTTTTAACGTTTCTTTTTCTGACTACATTGAACTTCAGTAATTTACACTGGCCTTGGTTTGGGTTAAATAAATGTTGCTCAAGTGTGTGAATTAAGCTGATACAGTTTCTGAGACCAGTCAAGACTGAACTAAGGCTGTTCTGTCTACATCCATCCGTGATGTAAAATGTAGCTGTATCTTCCATTAAAAGAAAGTTGGTCTTCAGTTCACTTCATAATTATTTATGTAGCAATGAACTCAACATGGGAACTTCAAGTTTTATTTAGTGCTGAAAAACTGTATTTCAGAAAGTATGTTTCAGAATGGAATAGGGCTGCTAATTGATTCTCCTTTAGAGCGTTCCTTTCCTCTCTGACAGTTCCCTGCTCATTATAAAAGCAGAACATAAAGAAGATTTCTATTGGAAAGAAGAATGAACTGAATACTTGTCTACCTTTTAATTGGATCCAAGGTCTAATAAGGACAATAACAAATGCTATTATTTCAAAATTAAGTATTCAAAGAAGTCTTTGAAGAGTGATTAAAATCTTAAAACATCACTGAAAAGAATATACAATAAGGAGATAGGCTGAACAGTAAGTTGCATGATGAGCATTTGCCTAACACTCAAGCAATTTTTTTTATGTACGCAAAATAATTTGTATCTCAGCCTGTGTTTTTCTGTGTATTCGAGGCAAAAAACCAAACTGCCTTCTCTAATAAATGACTACAAAGCATAGTCCTTCCTATTCAGAGAATGAAAAATCCAGAATATGTTTGGCATTAGTCATTATGGTTGTACAGAAACTGTACTAATTTTTTGAGATTAAGTAATTGAAAGAATATGCTGAACTGGAATTTGATTTCAAGTTGCTTTAGGGCTATTTTAATGAAGCATTTAAGAAATATTAGGCCTTCACATATGTGTATCTCGGTATTTTTGATACAGGAGACATTCCACTGCATCTTAATATACGGGAGACGTGTGATTCAGGACAGCCTGTTGTGATCTCGCAGCCTCAAAGTGATGCTGTAAGTTTGGTGCAGTGCACTTAAAACAACAAAAAGTCCTCCTCCAAAAGTGAACGGAGAGTGCTTCTTGTTATTGCTGTTTGAAAAGAAATCTGTATCTGAATGTAACTTAGGGAGATAAAGTGAAAGACAGTGGTATCATCAAGTAACTCAGGCCCTTCATTTTGCAATGCTGGTCATCTGTTATGCTTCTGTGGGTTTGGTTTTGTTTAATTAGTCTGAAGCATTCAAAATAGCGAAGATTTGATCCAGGTTCTGGCATGCCAAGAAGAGGAAGGTCAGTGTCAAGTCTCATGAGACCTTGCAGCTAATGTAGGTCCTCTAAAACTGTCAGTTGAGCGTTTGGTAGTTGAGCCTGGAAACTGTCAAAGGGTCCTATCAAAAGATGTTTGGAACAAAACCTGCGTATTGTCAGTACCTGGGTTGTTTTCAGCAGGAAGCGGAGCGCTTTACACACAAGAGGAAATGGATTTTTCTGTGCCTTTACCATAACATTTTACTGCCAAAAGAAAATATGAGTTGTTGAGGTGATGGGAGTCAAATATGCAGGTCTGTAAAGAAAAGCAGTTGCACATATAAAACTTCATTAACACTGATAGAATGAGATTTTCCTGGCTAGTATTTTCTCTTATGCCACTGCTGGAGTTTGTCTGCCAGGCTCTGTAGGGCAGGGTGTTGTCTGCCACATTGTGTTTGCACAGTATATGGCATGATACATCCTTACTCTTGACTGCTGCTTAGATGTTACCATAAAAAAGAAAAGTGACTAATGCTGTTAATAGATGGTAGAGGCAATTAGAGGTAAGGTAGAATGTACAAATAAGGTAACCTTTTAATATTATGATTGCTAGGCACATGCTGAAATATTTTTTCCTTCCCACTCTTTTAAAGGAAAATTAAAAAAAAAAGGATAATCCAGTGTTATTAACATACTGATTGGGATTCCAGAGGAACAGTGACAGTCTTAAAATTGTCATACATCATTTTGTTTTGAAAGAGAAGCAGCAGCGCTATAGAATGTTGATTTCTAATTGAATGCAATATTTTTGCTAGGCTTGGGCAAGGCCTGTGCTCATGCTCTGTGGAATAATGTAGTGATCTTGAGTCTAGATCCTTGTGAAGAAGAATCATTATAATCAATACGGTAGTTTCTATCTGCGAAGTTTGATCAGTAATGTGAAGGTTTGAATAGATGCATGGCTTAGGTCAAAGTTGAAGCAAAACAGCTGAGCAAACTAAGATGGAAGGCTGACAGCTCACAGTATCTGAAATCTATAATAACCAAGAGTCTGTAGCCTGCAGGATTATCAATCTAAAAATTCAGACATGTAGAATAGCATTCTGAAAATTAAAGAAGACAGGAAAGTCTGTTGTGTTGCCATCTGTTCCTCCTTGGACTGTGTTCTTGGTAATGAAAGGAGGGGTTATAAGCACCATTTGTGGCAATTAAGTTAAATATGAAGAGGAATAAAGATTGACAAATATGTGTGACTCTGGGGAAAACTTTTAATATTCTTTGCTGCCATTGTGTCTGTGAGATAATCATTCTCCTCAGAGGATGAGGTTTTTTTAGATGTCACTAATCTCTACAGAATGAAAAAGAATTTCCCTTTATCCCTGGTTTGCTTCTCATTTTAAAGACAGAGAAGTTTATTGTTGTTCTCTTATATTTTAAAAGAAAAATTAAAATCTTAACACATAACTGAGAGGGGGAGAGGTCATATAAAGTCAGATTCTAATCTTTAATACATGACACCCATCACCATGTTTTTCAAATAAACTAAAATTGTGGCTATTCATGCATGAACAATCACAATTTTTCAGAAGGAGAACAATGTGTGTGGAGCTGCTGAAATTACCTCTGCTTACATCCCTTAAATTTAGAGGGTTTTTTTAATACAAAATTCTGTGCTGTTTTTGTTAGAACACACAAATCAAATACAGAATCACAGAACTGAAAAATACCTAGCCGATTTGAACAGTGGGCAATAAGGATGGTGATTGACTTCACAGAAACCCAGCATGCTGTCACACCTTCTAAGCTCTGTCAAGACTAGAATAAAAGGTATTTCTAAAATATGTTAGCCTATACTTTATTTTTTGCTTACACACCTGCCATAGGGTTCAACTTGCCTTGCTGGTATATAAAAGTAGAGCTGTCACTCTACACCAGAATTTTAAAATGTGTAAGTGTCCAGGTTCCAGCTGGGATAGAGTTAATTTTCCTCCTAGTAGCTGGTTTAGTGCTGTGTTTTGGATTTAGCATGAGAATAATGTCTAGATTTGTTATTTTAAAACTTGGATGTAGTTGGTGGAAAAGGGAAGCTTCCTTTTCACAACTGGCAAGGAAATTACTAACAACTGAAACAACCCTTCCAGAAAAAAGGAAAATTGCTTGTAGAATTGTGCATGTGTGAACTTAGAAAGTTCTTTCTCGGGGAAGGCACAAAATACATAAGACTCGTCTGCTTACGGAAAGGGGTGACCATATAGCTAAAGGATGTGAAGGTTTAATGGCCAGAGTTTTCTTCTGGTGAAGCTTGAGACAGTCCCTGAGGAGAAATAAACAGTGCTGGTAGAATGATTTTGCTCTTGGTATAACATTATCTACATTAGTGTTTCTGTCAGCATAGTTGTTTAAATTGTGGCGCTTTTTTAACACTCTTCATTGACAAAACTTTGTTACGTGCTGTACAAATGGAGTATTGCTGTACTCACATGTTAGCCTAACCGGCAGGGGCTAATCTAACAGAAAGAGGGCAGACAGACCGCAGCAACTGGGAGTGATCTAAGATCGTCTACAAGAAGCTAATCATATCTTAGTTTAATCAACAGTGAGGACTTACCAGACCCTTCTGGAGATAACTGAGAGTCTTGGGAGCATTTTCTTCATCTATCAAGCTGTGGAGGTATATTGGCTGACTAGGGCTCACTCTGTTTTTTTTTTTTTTTGCTCACCCAAACATACGAGAGAGTCTCTAGATGGCAAAAGCTAGTAAAGGAAAATCAGGAACACTGCTAAAATAGTGGAATAGGGAAAACAGTAGGGAAAAAGGTAGAATAGGGAAAACAAATGAGCAATCGCTGAAACCAGGTGGAATTGATCATGCTCAGATGTAGAGGAACCTCCTAGGGATCATGAGAAGGAACCAGCCGCAAAACAGGTGTTTGAAAGAGGCATCCTGAAACTTGCGGATAAGAGGACTAGAAACACAGCAAGAGATACAGAACATGATTAATTCCAGTGGAGTCATTCTTCCACCAAATGAGTTGTTTAAATGCCCAGTGGAACTGTCCATCAACACTGGGGGAAAAAGTAAGTAGAGGTTCCTAAGGGCTCTTCCATCTGTGAGTGCAAAACCCAGGGACAGTTGGTGGTTATCTTGTGAGGACTTCCTGCTAGAAAATTTTGGGTATATCACAGCCTTGATGGCACAGTGAAATTGTTAATACCTTGCTAGAACAGACAGGCTAGCTGTGACTGTCGAGCACCAAACTCCGATCTGTCTCAAGATTAAAGAAGCAGCTCAAGCAAGTACAAAATACATTTGCTGGACCAGTGTGTCCATTCACCTTCTAAAAGGTAGGGAGTCTTGTTGGAATAGATGTTTCAGGGAGGAGACATGCTGAAGGCTGAGGCAAGCAGCTGATGTTGTCTCTCATCTTCTTGTCTTGGGAATGAGGTGATAAAAAAAAAAGGAATTGTGGAGGAGAGATGATACACCTCTAAGGTTCGGCAGGGATAATGGATTCAAGGCAGCAGAGAAGTCATGAAAGAATGAAGTTTAGATTTCACCTTCTTCCCCATCTCCATTATTAAAGAGATAGTGAGCCCTCATGGCAGAAATTATAAAGGGTATGTCTGCTTTGGGAAAAAATCCAAATTCCAGGGAACAAAAAATGGGCAGTTAGTTCCTTAGTGTTTTCTTGCCACATATTGTTATGGAAAACATTTGGAATCTATTACGGAAAAATACTTTGAGTTCCCCTCTTGTTCTGTAAAAATCAAGTGGAGTATATTGGGAAACCAGGGGAAGATGAAAGGGAGCAAACCCAGTGAATCATATATAGTTTACAGTGTTGGATGCCCAGATCGCACAACCTTTTGCAAGTTTCCGCAAATTTCCATGCACTGTGGTGAGGAATTTATGACTTGGGTAGGAGAAGAGCCAAGCTTGTCCTGGAGCAAGGAAACCAGCACCTGTGGCTGAAAAAAACCCATGCTTAACGTCATCCTACCCAGCTTGTGATAAAGACCTGTGTATGATACAAACCCCACACACTTCTTAGGGGAGGTTCTGTTACTGTCTAGTTCACATTTAACAATGTGAAATGTATTCAGCCCTCTTGCAGATTTCATATACTCCTATATATTGATGAAAGATTTTGAGGCCAGTACATTGCACAGAGATCTATAAGGGGAGAGAAAAAGCCCAGTCAGGTGGAAAGCAGGGGCACAAGGCATCAGCAATCTGACATAGCAGAGGGAACTAAGTCTGGTTAAAAATCCCTTTTCAATTAAATTAGAAATGTTGCAGGCCTTACTGTGGTATTATCCACAGAGACAGGTGGAATTTGAATTCAGAAAGACTTTTTTTGTAGAACTCTATGAAAGAGTGATGTGTGAGTAGGGTAAAAATGTACAACCTTTTAAAGCTTACCGGAAACAGTTGGAGAAAAATTGAAGTAGTGGTAGCAAATAATGTTTGCTGTTGTTTAGTTGTCATCAATAATTCCATTTAAAGAGTAGTCTCTCCAGGGTGTGATGTCCTTAAAAGAAAAGCAAACCCTGAAGAAGGCCACATGATATGATTTATAATCTGCCTTATCATCAAGGCTCCCTTTGAATGATCACAGTAACACTTGGTATGTGTAGGTTCAAATCCTTCATTCAGGGTGTAGATAGTACAATGCATCATCAGACCCTCATTTATGCTTCATTCTGCTGAAGAAAATGCTGAGTGGTAGGATAGTCTGTTTGAAGGATGTTGCTATATTGCATTTGAATTGCACTGTTCTACTTAACCATGTTGTCTGGGCAGGATGTCTTTTTTGATGTACGTAATGGCACCTGGGTGATGTACGTACATAATGGCACCTTGGAGCTAGCAGTATTGCTCAGCTGAAGCCTCCCCCAGGGGATGGCTTGGCTGTTGCAACTGCTGATATATAGGAATAACAGGAAATTTCCCATGAGCACTAAGGATTTTTTTTTGAGGTATTAGGTTCAGGAAGCATCCAGTTTGCTTACCCATCTCCTCCATTTCATGTTGTAATTTAGGGGTTGACTTTTATTGTCTCATTAAGTCTCCTTTCTGGGTTGAGACTTCATTGCAGCATGGCAGGAGTTGCCAATACATGCAAAGAAGAATCTTACGGTAGAACTGCCCAGAGGAGGACAGAGTGGGAAAGGCTCCGGGCCTCCTGCAGCAATCAAGAATTTCTCTGGGTGACATGAAGCCTTTATCTGAAGTGGAAGCTCATTTAAAGCGGTGTTTATCATCATGCTTTTAGTGCCTTCTGAGTTGACCACAGTAAAATACAGACATCGGAGGGCAGCTCCAGGCATGCACTGAAGGTTAGAGATATGTCAAAGTAACAAGCAATTTCCATGGAAATTAAAGCTATTTAAAATTCTGATTGAACTGGAAAATGGACTGTGGTTGAGCAAGAGAGAGTGCTAATAAGAACAAAAGCTATCACCTATCATTATTTTCATGCAGATGGTAGCTAAGTTGGGTATTGGTCCTTGTGATAGTCACTATTTGATTAGTTGCTCATTGCTCATGCTTGCTAGTTTCCTTTAGCAATGAATAAATTATAAGCCCCTAACAGCTCAGTTGAGCAGATTTAAATACCTTATCCTGCTTTCCAGGTATAGTAGCATCCACAGCATTCAATATTCCAGACAGTTGGACTTGCATAGATTCTTCCTTGGATTGCTGGGCTGGATAAGGCATCTTAATAGTCTTGGAGTCTTTTAATCACAGACAGAAGTTAGAAACCATGTCAGTACCAGGATTTACGATCTGGTGTGCTTGGCCTGCAAGTGATTGGATCAGTATGCTTTTTCCGAGTTGCTGATCTGAAGTCGTTTGTATGCAGTTGTTGGGGTGAAGGCGAATCTGATATCAGCTCCTACCTGTTTTGACTTTGTTGATGGGTGAATTGTATTCTGTATTTGTGTGGCCATTGCACTAGGCACTGGAAGCCACTGTAGTGAGCTGCTTGCAGGCTTGCACTTCAGTGAAAGGCAAAATAGCAGGTCAATCCAATCCAATCCAATCCATGAGAACAGGGCAGAGTCAGCTATGATCTGTACAGTCAGTTTGCAGGAATCTTAGCAGTGATTCATACTTCCCTCATGGGTAAGATTTTTAGGGCGAATGAAATGCCATAACTGAAAGGCTCACATTTCTCTAGGATTACCTTAGGGCTTAATTAAGGTGAGCTAATAAAAAGACTTGCAGTTTAAATCTATCCTGTGTCTATTATCCCATGACAGAGTAATGAATCAGGATGTTCTGATTATTTAGGCTAAGTAGGACTTTTCAATCCTTTTCCTGATGAACTTCATTATAAGTTCTCTGTTTCCTACTCCAGGATCTATGCTGTCATTAGTCACTTCATCATCTACTATGCCCTCTCAGTCCTAAGGAGTTTTGTGATTTAAAGAATGCTGCCCTCTTTTCTGGCAGTGTTTGTACCGGTGTTTGAGAGGTGAACAGTCTCTCAAGTGGCCATTATCCAGCTCTTCTTACTCTCTGAACGTCACCTTCCACCTCTACCTCTGCCCTCCCCAGTGCTGCTCTCAAACTCTATCTAGGCAGCATTCGTAATGAATGAGTCTGGTCTGGTTTTAGGGTATTCTGTTCTCCCGTGCACTTCTCCTTCATCCTCTTGAAGCAGGGAGAATGTTTGGCTTCCAGTTAACTGATTTGTTACTGTTAAATATAACGTTGTCCATCTGCAAAAAAATGCTTTCAGAAAGACAGTCTAAAACCATTCCTTTAGAGCTTCCAAACCATAAAGGGCAAAACTGATATGCAAAGTTCACTTTTATGCTATTAAAATGAAAATGGTTGTAAGTGATGAATAAGAACTCATCCTTTACTCTTTCTCCTCTGGCTTTCCACCCAAAAAGGAAATAAAAACCCTCTTCATTTTCAGTTGCAATCCATCTTCTTTTGCTTAGTAATGATGGAGTAAACAGCTGAACTGAGCTGTGCTCTCTGTCTACAGATGCCACATTGAAAAGATCATGAGTAAGAGAAAACATTCAATACATGTAGGGTTGTTTTTGTGTAATGAAAGGCATATTGACAGTCACTGAGATTCCATTTAGACCTCTCATGTATGTTGATGTATGTTACTGCTGATAGACAGGTCCTCACTCATAGCTGATTTGTTCAAAGATAGGAAGCTAAGGCTCGAAACAGTTGATTTTGTCAAAGGCAGGTTACTGGTAGAGTTCTCTAAGGACACATATGAGATTCTGTTCTGTTCAACATACAAAGTAGTCACCTAGGAAAACAAAAAACAGATGCTTAACAGGTAATACCAATTGCTGATAATACTGGGGCTAGGTAATACTGGCATGCTGGCTGCAAAGAGTTGCATCAGGAACCTCCTGTTATGAAGTGACAGAACAGCTACTTGGCAAATGAGAGTCAGCGTACATTGTGAAATTTTTGCCCAGATACTCATTAACAGTGTTTTGGGGGAAGAAAAATCTAGTTTATTGGGATCTTGACATAGGGTAACACTTGCACAAGCAATCAGGTCTCCCAAGCAGGATATCTGGTTGCTGTCTGGGTGGTTATGGCAGTCTGTGTTCTGAGGACCCTTGCCAATGGTGTCTTTGGCTGGATCAAATGAGACTCCCTGAACTGCTGTTTAGCTCATTTTTAACAGTGCAGCTAATCCATGGTCCTATGTGACTACTACAGCATATGCATCCTCTGTTGCTGCTGATTATCTTGATTTATGTACAGAACATTTCCTGTCTTAACTATGTGCAAAAACACTGTCCTATGTTACTATTTCTGCACCTGCAGGAACAATTTCTATGGTGTATTTATAATTCTGTGTACAATTTCATCAACACTGGAGCAGGAACAGCCTGGGCAGTCTCTGGAAGGGGCCAGATTTTCCATGCACGTTGTTAATTGACTCATTAAAACACATAAACTGATGTGTGCAAAGTGGGAGCTGCCTGTGGGACTCTTCAAGATAGTTCTAAATTCCCACCTGGAGTGTTCCTACACCAGTTAGTCAAATAAGTATTTGACTTACTGCAAAGACAGCTTGACTTCAGTCAACCACCTTATTCCAAGTTGGTCCATTATCTTATCTATGCAGGTGGCTACCTGGGGAGTAGCTAGGCCACCCAGGGAATTAACAGCTAAGTGTGGTGGGTGTTGTACACGAGCACAGCTGTCCTACCCAACTGCACTGCAGTTATACCCATAGGACAATTGGAATTTCATGCTTGTGACTTAACTTCTATAGTTCTTGCCACAAAGTCACTCATATGAGAGAAGACAATTCTAGTTTGGTGTCTGCATTCATTACAAACTCAGAAAATTACATGACTTTAATTTTAAGGTGATGTGAGCACTGAGCCTAGGAGGCGCTGAGGCTGGGAGTGCCAGAAAAGAAAATCCTACAGGCCAGGAGCAAACCCAAGAAGAGAGGAGACATGTTAGGGGGGCCTGGCCCTGCAAAAGGCTGCCTCCTGGTTCAGACCAGTGACATTTGGTGCCGGTGGCCCAGTTGAGAGACTGACCTACTCTTCCTCCCCCTCTGGCCTCAGGCATTTGTCAGCTTGTTTGCTTTTAAAGGCTCATCAGGGATACAAGATCTAACTTGAGGTTAGAGCTATCTAAGAGTGCTGCACAAGGCAGGAGTGGTCAGTGTGGTAGGGAGTATTGTGGTGATTTCTTCTAGTAAAACAGGGAAGGTTGTCAATATGGGCTCCATATGCACAGTTATTTGAGAAGTTGAAGTAGCTTGGTTACAATCTAATAGAGTAGAAGCAAGCTGAATAGCAGGGTAGTTTTCTATTGTACTAGACAAGCGCTGGAGATGATGCACCAGCTGGAAATTGAAGCATGACAAATCCAAATTGTAGATAAGGCGTACATTTTTAACAATGGAAGTAATCAACCTCTGGAACAATGTACAAGATATAGATATACACACATAAAAAAACACAAACAGAGATACTCTTAGTTGAAAATCTTATATCAAGTTTGGAGACCTTTCTAAAAGGCATGTTCCATTTCGACTACAAGTTGTTGAGCTTGGTACAGGAATTATTTGGTTTCATTTTGTGGTTTCGTCAGTGGTGGACCTTAGGCAGTGTTTTTATACATGCCTCTTGACATGAAATTTATGAATACTTGATGTTAGATTGATCATGGTCCTAGCTGTGTCATGTTTTTAGAGATGTTAAAAGAAGCATGCTTATTTGGGTTGCTCCCCATAGTCCTACGGTTCTGTGCTCTTCTGCCCTCCAGCTGACGGTATCTGAGCAGATGCCACAGGTTGATGTGAGAGGGAGATTTTGCTGTATGCACTCTAGTGTAGCGGAATTAGTTCTTTTCAATACCCGCTTCAGTCTTTTGGAAATACGTCTTTTTTTGAAAATAATTTTTAATGCCTGTATAGGAAATTCTGTAGTGTAGTCTAGTCTGTAATGAATTAATTATCTCAACAAAAAAAATTTTTTTGAATGTCGTTTTCTCTGATTCTCTCTCAATCCTGTGCACAGTGCATCTCAGTCTTCAGGGTGAGGGAAGTTTATAACCAATAGCACCTGTGGGACTAAAGTCTCCTTCCTTCTCAGCACTTCTCCTCCAGAAGAATATGGATTCTCTTTGCTGTTTAAGACAGATTGTTCAGTCAAGTTCTATTCTCAGAATAATACTGAAGTTAAATTTTACACCTCCACCCAGTATTTTAAATAACGCTTTTACTTATTTTAGGTATTAATGCATCATTTTTCCTGAACACAAAACTGGCTAAATCGAACCCATTTATTGTAACATTTTTCTTTTCCTTTGAAGGTGTGTGAAAGAACATATACATAACAAGATGTAAAATATTCCTTTTTTATAGAAAATGAAAGGTGCTAAATATATGTTTCTGTTTTTACAGGCTAAAGCCTATCTAAAGATAGCTATGGAAATAGTAAGACGACTGCCAGTACCTCCTGCTTGAAGTGTTTATCACTGAAACTTACCAAAAAAGTGATCCTTTGGTGTGACCAATGCAGAAGAGTCCTGCAACCTAATTATGTGGATGCCATATTTTAGTTCTAACAATTTTTTTAGGATTTACCAGAGGATAAATTATGATTGTGATATTTACTCTTTTTCAAATCATTGTTTGGCCATGTCCAAGGATGGACACGACGGATGCAAAGGATGATAGACAATATTTAACTGCTGGATTGTAACATCATCAAGCAAGAAGGGATGAAGTACATTTTTTACATGTGTCCTGTTTTGATGTCAAGAATGAAAAAAAGCTGCTCCAGCCAAGGAGAATGATGAGAGGAATGCCAAGGGTTAAGTCCTCCTTAAAAAATGACATTTGCCATACTCTAATTTCTGTCAATTTTGGTTCAACTTTTTACTTGGTTAACTACCAAGCTGACCTTAAGTTCTGCAAAATTTTAAGAAGCAAATTCAGTTATGTAACTGCAATACTTTTTTGTGTTCATCTTAAAAGAAAATTTAAAAAATTCCATGTATACTCTGAGGAGTTCTTGTGATGGTTCAATGGCAAATTCATTCATTACTGGATAATGTTCGATCATGAGGCAATTCACAGTTTAGTGGAGAATGGATTACATGACCCTGAGTCTTATTTCTTGAACACTTTGCATTATAATGGACGCAGACAGAAGACTAGGTAACCAAGGTCTTCACTGAAAATGCAATGTTGTGCCTGAGCCCAGTTTGCCAGGGAATGCAAATGATCAAGTTAAATTAAATATATGATTGCGTATTCCTGTTACAGTGCAGCAACTTGGAATTTGAATATAAAGGTATAGTTTTGAAGTAAAGAAAAATTTGGTCTTCAAACTGCGTGGCCTTCTGGTTTGTTTTTTCATTGCCTTATATTTTTGCAATCTTTATTTTTGTGTTGGTGTGTGGAAGTGGAAGAATATGCCTTCAGGGAATGAGTTTCCATTTACAATTAGATGTCCGGGTTGACATTTAGGCTTTTTCATTTACACAGTCAAGTATGGGTTTCTTAAACATACATCTTAACCTTACCGGACTGGGAATTTAACCAGACCAGGGAGTTCTGCTGTTGACCTCTGTGGGACCAAGATTTTTCCTGTAGTCCAAATAATTATTCATAATTTCAGATGTAGTTGTTTTTTCTTATGGAAGTGACACAACATAAAAAGTTGGTATTAATTTACATGAAGAATCTTTAAGTACTGTGTACCCAGAATTTACATGGGAAGGCTAGGTACAAACTATGGATTGAATTTCAAGCTTAGGTGATTTAGTAAGCATGTAAATTATATGGTCCAAAACTGTTGATTTTTTGCTTCATGTCAATCTCTGAACCTCCTCACCGGCACCCTCCTCCATGAGATGTCATATCAGCATTCAGCTTTTTCAGTAGCATATTATCCCAGGCCTGTAGAGTTGACACAAATATTCACTTCCTTTCAGTTGTCTAATATATTTTACAAAAATTAAACTGGCTTAGTGTTCTGTCCTTTCATATTTTATTAATAACTTATTGTTTTTTTTAATTGAGTTTTATCTCTACACATATTATTTATTCACTTCTGCTTTACATATTTTAGCTGTTGATATGTAAGTCCATAAGTAATCCTTTGGTTGTTGTGGCATAGTGTAATCATAAATTTCAGTGAAAAACCTGGGATTTCTGACTTTTTTAGCAAAAGACTGTGATACTTTCTGAACTTTGGTATTTATTATTTTCATTCTGTTAAAAAGAATGTCTCTGACACCCAGTTCATATTGAGACTGGGTGAACAATTAGTAGACAGATAAAAAGTTGTTTGTTTTCCCTTTCTTTTCTTTCTCATTATTTCTTGGGTTAGTTGAGGGATGAAATTTGCTTTCAAATGTATGTTCTTTTTATTCCTCTTTACATATTTTTTTCTTTTTAATTAAGTACTGCAGTTTTGCTCTGTTGAATCTTTCACCTGCAGAACTATTTTGGATGCCCTTATCAAGAAACTGGTTATAGTGATTAAATATAGTTTCTAAGCCGATCTGAAAATTTATATTTAATTAACATTTTGTGGAAGGATTGCACAATGTAGTAGGTGAAACCTGATTTATTGATTAAAAATTGTCAGTCATTTAAAATAGATATATATTAAAAAAATTGTACAGAGTAGGTAGGACATTTCTGCATTTAAGGATAGCAAACCAAATTTCAAATGAGAACATATTTGCTTTACTTTCCTCGTTCTCATGAGTGAAAAAGTATGTTTCCCAGCCCTGCTCCTGGAAAGGAACTGAAGGGCATTGACACAGTGTTATTGCTACTTAATGTTATAGAAAAACATACTAATTTTCTTTATTATACAGTACCCTGTTAAATACATATAAATGAATTCTAGTCAACATACTAGATTTGAAATTGTAGTTCACAAAATCACGGATGTAAATTATTGGATTGGGGGTAGGGGTGTTTGGATCAGTTGGAGGTTGAGTAGGAGACGCTGGCATTTAACCATAGTTTATAAATATAGATTATAGACTTGACACACAGTGTTGTTTGCTCTTTTCATCTCCAATATTTTACTTTCATCTCTGTGATATTTCCTAGTGTACTAGTATGTTTTTTCTAAAAATGCTAATCCTAACAATAGGACCTGGCTTTCCTAAGCTGTATGGGTAGATGCTCTTTGCTCAGGAGCAGCCGAGACTTACTGCAAAATTACTGTGACTATGCGTTACCAGCACAGAATTATTAACGTCTGTAGCACTGTAAGCTGCAGTTACACACTGCAAAATCCTACAGAGGAAGAGAAAGAAAGAGGAAGGCTGGGGAGGCACGAGGCCAAGCGGGTGGGAGTGCGGACAGAGGCGAATGCCAGTCCAGGTTCCCTCCCGTGTATGATTTCCCAGGTCGCCTTGCATCACTGTCAGAGTTACTTGCTTTTCTGTTCACAACATGGCCCTTTGTACGGTGACCACAGTTGTTGTGTTTGCAGACAATTCCTGTTGTTTCTTGGGTGAGGAGCATATGGGCTGCGTCTTAACACAGTGCATTTCCTGGCTTCCACAAGTTTGGGTTTCAGTGAAACTCAAAAGAGTATAAAATTGTATAAAATTTTTACTGCAATGTTCAGGTCATTGTGAACTGGTGAGCCACCGAGACTGTGGTCTGTGCATTCCTTCAAATGTTAAATTTCTCACAACAACAATATTTTTAATTGTTATTTGAAGGAATGAGAGGATTGTTATTTGAAGGGATGAGAGGAAAGTAGTTTGCAAATCAGTTTTTCTCTACTAATTTGAGTTTAAAGTACACCTATTTTAGTTGTTCTGATTGGTGATCATGGTGATGAAAAAACATTAATGCAGAGGAAAAAGAGCAGAAGCAGGTCATCTTTAGTGTATCAACAAAAAAAAAAATCCTGTCATTCTGAACTTGCTTCAAATTAGTTGGACTCGCTTGGATCCAACACAGCAGGTGAATCCCCCCCATAATATCTTTCCATTAGGAAGTATATGGATTTCACCTGGACCTCCTCAAACTCCCTGTTGGGTTGTCCCTGCTTGTGATGCAGTTAGTGCTGATGAGAGCAGGCTTTGATCCGAGGCAGGTGCTGCATACTGGTTTGCTTGGTAAACGTTGTTCAGGCCGTTATTGGGCTCCCTAATGTAAACCAAAGGCTGCAATCAAGTGGGGAAAAAGGGAGGAAAGAAGGGGTGAGTCTCATGTCAGTGGGAATATCTCCAGGTTCCCTGCTGTGATAATATTGGGCTTGCAAGTGCAAGAATATACATTGGAGAATAACAGCAGGAGAGCAACAAGAAAGGAAAGCCCTTCTGTTGCTTAGGTGAAAGATTAAAGTGCTGTGAGAGGCTCTGTGGGCTACAGAACTGATTTGCAAAGGCTAAGGCACTGAAGGTGCTGTGTGACAATATAAAGGGGATTTTGGTACTTACTCCAGCTGTGCAAAGCATCTGTCAGAGCATCCCCAACCCTGAGACTGGTATGTGAGCTCCGTACCTGAGTACCTAAGTTGCAGGCACCGCTCCTGTCCTTCCAGGTATTGTTGGTGGGGGTAGGATCTCCATGCTTACTTTTCCACAAGGTTTGCAGTATTTGCCCAACGTGCAAGAAACTGTTTTAGGCCTGGCTTTGGCTGAGAAGATTCAAATCCATAGCTCCTAAACTTAGGAGAGGTCCTCAGCCACCTGGCTTAGTCTTTGCTAAGGACCATCAAGGAGCATTCATCAATTCTGATAAAGCTGTATTGCTTGTGCAAGAAATAGGGAACATAGTCCTGATCACAGCTAATTATTTTTTAGCCTAATGACTTGGGCTGGATTTTGATCCTTGCTCCCAGCTTTATTGATGATTTTTACCCAACGAGTCTGTGAATAAAAGAATCAAATTGTAGGATAATGTCTGGCATTGTAGCTGCTTACGGACTTGAGAAAAGGCTGGGAGGTTCTGCTTTTGGATTTTGATGCCCATGTGTCATTTTAGTTTCTCATGGCTGCATCTGGGCCTATATTGTTGTTGCCATTTTTATTTAACAGGAATGTTTCCTACTGGAGATGGTTAGGGGTAAAGGCTTCTGCTTAAGGACACTTGGCAGTAAGATGAATCTGAATTGCTGATTTAATTTCAGAATTGACTTACAATGACAGGAGTTATAATGATGATTATATTTTATTTTGGCAGCATATCAGCCAAGGCACCAGTATGTCAGCCACATATCACAAAAACACAGCAAAAGAAAAAATTAATTTCCAAAGTAGTTTTCAGTGTAAATTTAAGACTTATCTTTTTTTGTGGATTCTGTTTTACATTATGAAGATACTAAGGCTGAAGAAAAGATATATTCAAAGGTCTGTATTTTTCCATTATCTTCACATATTCAGGGAGGCTTTTTTTTCCAGCAAGAGGAGGACAGGCACAGCTTGTCGTTCCTTATACACCTATTCCTCTCAGTTTCTCCATTTGTATGAGTCTGGATCTGAATACCCACTTTAATCAATGCAAATAAATGACTCCTAGGGAGTATGCGAGTGTTCAAACAAGCTAGTGGCGGGGGGAGAACATCTGTTGTCCTTTAACATGGTTTTGAGGGCTTACAGATTTATTTGAAGGGTTTTCACTCACACCACTGGGACTTTCTAAAACTTGTGTTATTTCCTGTGGTCCAGAGGTTTTGCCTTTTCTATGAGAGAAAGACAGGAGACTCCCCACGCTTGCCTCCCCCATGTACGCTTCCTGTTATTAAACAAGGTCTACTTTAAGAATAAGAACTTTTGGCTACTTTTTCTGAGAAGTGTTAGCTTATTTATGAAGACTTTCTAATGGTGCTTAGGAGTACTTTTTCCTTTTTATCTCATTGATTTTTATTTTTTTTTCCAATTAATATTGAAGAAACACTATAATGTATTTTTAAAGCCCAGTTTGGCTGCATATTTGGGAGAAATAAACAGGGTGAGAAACTATCTTATTCAGCCAAGCCCATATTCTCTATATTTAATTTTGGACTGTTCGTCCAGTGTGTAAATGTTTTAAATATTTTTACATCTCATTAAGGGAAACTGTTAAAATGAAGACAAGTTCAGGAGCCTGAACACTTTCCTGCTCTGCAGTAAGCATTTTGAGGGTGGCGTGAGATGTGTCTGTAGGCTGGTCAGACAGGCCAGGATGGGTTTACATGTTGTTTTATCTGCTGAATCAGGAAGTTTCTACATGTCTCTTTTTAGAGGAGGAATTTCCATATAAACAGGCTTTTGTCTGTGATACCTTGAGGCCTCTAATTAATTGCATTTCAGATGGAGTCGGGAGGTTTGGGTTCACACTCCCTACTTCCTCCTGCAGGATAATAGGACCCAGTGGCTATTTTGGAGAGTTACTTTTTAAAACAAGTGTTAAAAGGCTGGGAAAATGTGCCTTGTAAGCATCTAGGCTTTGAAAACTTAGTCTAATAAACCCACATTTATTTGTGAGTGCCAGCATTGCTGGCATCTCTTTTGTAATGCCTTAATATCCTAAGCTTTTAGAAAGCCTGTGAATTTGTTGCTTGTTTGCACTTTTTTATAAATGTGCGTTTTACAAATGCATTTCTTATTAACACAGGCACTACTACTTCACTTTTGGTTTAATTTCTCTACAGTGTAAATAAAACTCTTTTTGTAAAGCAGTCTTCCTTGACTATTGGTGATGCATCTAGAAAGTTATTTCTCTAGAGAAAGAAATGACGGGGCTGTTTGATGCTGAATGCCTTCTTCCCTGTTGGGTTAATATAGGAAATTGTAATCGCTGTCTCAGTGAATGTTGTTGGTTTTGTTACCCTGATGGGAAATATATCTTCCCTAATACAAAATGAAACTGATGATAAAATGCCTTTTAATTATTAAGAGCTTGTAGCTCATGAACATTGAAGGCAGTACGCTGGAGTAATTTATTTAAAATATTCCTATTTTTACACTTTTAAAGTATGGTTTTTAAGGAAGTAGCAGTAATAAAGACATTTGGACAAACTCTCTGCTGTTGAAATGGATTGCTTTCCACTGGCTGAAAAGGTCCGCCACTTTCACAGAAAAAATGACTCAGACAAGTTAAGTATTATTATTCACCATAGTGCCTGTGTACAGAATCCTGTATATGAATCTGCAGTAGCAGGTGACAGGAGGGAAGAGGGATGATGTACCAGGATTTGCCTGGAATGACCTCATTCAGTAGGAATTTGTTGGCACAGCAAAAATACAAGCAGAATTAGATTTTTAGTGAAGGAAGATGGGTTAGGGCAAAGCAGGGGATGTCTTATTAGTTTGTAAATGTGACTGGCATATGGAAGGAAATAAAACATTTATACTGTCAGAAATGAAATTGGGAATGTATCTGTTCCACTTCTGCCAGAAATGTGCAGTCAGGGAATGTGTGACCCGGGGTGCCTGGCACCCCGGGGACATGACGATCCTGGTGCTGCAGAAAGATGGCAGGACAGAATCGCCAGATCTCTGCAGATCATCAGGAGTCCTCATTTATGACATAATTTCTGCAAGTTAGGGAAGCTATTGAAAAATACATTTACAAGTGAATAGTTGAAAACAGTTGCCACAGAACGCTTCTTGAGAAATTGGATGTCTCAGTTCTTGGTCGGTCTGTTTTACATCAGATAATGTACCATCCCAGGGTGGTTGTTTATCAAAGTTAGTATTTTAGCTGTCTTTACCACAGGAACTGAAGTTGAATCAATAGCAAGATACATAATCACTGCAGAGTACTTTTTCTGACACTTGGGTGATACCAACAACCGAGGAGTCATCTTGCATACCTTACTGAATTACTGTACCAGAGCTTAACATAGAGTAATCTGAAGTTTCATCTTATTCCAGTCATTTTTTTCTATACAAAGTGTTTCATGTTTCCTTTTCCAGCACTTTATTACTACCAGTGGTCAGATAAAGATAAGATTTATGGACAAAGGCTCCTAGCGGGAATTTCATGCTTTGAAGGGAGATTATATAATTTTCTTCAAAACAAAATGATGAAAGATGGGATTGTTCTGTATTTTCTGTTTAGTTTTCAGAAACTACAGTCACCACATGATAAGGTACCAATTGGACAGAATTTTGGGTAGTCAGATTGGAACTCTCTTAACCAGGCGCTAATCATATCTTGAGAATACAACACACAAGCAAATGAAGCTCTGGGTTTTTTTGTATATGAATGTCTTTCTTTAACCTTATCTTCATTGGCATGGGAACGATTGTGAACTGTGTCAGATAAAATGCAAAGGACGTTTGAGCAGCACGAGTTAATTGTCACGGTTAAGAATCATGAGAACATATCTGTTGAACCCAGATTGCTGATGTGGCATGTAAAATGCACTGACACAGGAGGAGCCAGCAGCACTCAAATAGTGCCACAGAAGTTTCTGCTTCCTAAGTGAACTCCAAACTCATTCTGTGATTTGCTATTGAGAAAAATCACACCGTTAAGTGGTGACAGTGTTGAACCTTTAGACTGTATGTTCACGTGTCCCTAAGACAGGAAGTGACTCACCAAAATGTTTATTCTTCACATTGCGATCTAGTCTCCCCGGGAAAACAGGGATGTATTTACTCTGCAATGTGTCAGTGCTTCTTATCAGACTGTACAATATCCCTGCTGGGGCTGGCACTGGTCAGCGTTTGTTAGTAGCTGGTATTCTGTTTGTAGAAGGACAGCTGCTGTGTGTAATACTTGGGAACCACATTCTTAAATTGCACCTGGTTGCACCTGGCAGTTGTTATGGGCTGATTGTTGCTTTGATTTACTTTCTGTTTGAGTAATGCTGTGTTGTTTGTAGGCAATGTGTGGCCTTGCAATTCTAAAGTGTTACCTTTCACAAGATAAAATCCAGCACCGAGAATGACCCCCTAGCAGTGACACCTTAGCCCTGTAACTCCTTTGCTTTGGGAAGAGCTCTGCATGGGCACTGGGAGAGTGTGGCAGAGCTGTCCACTCTCCTCTTTGTCACGAAGGACTTAATAGGGCCTGTTGGGACACAGGGGTAACTGAGGGTCGATATAATGGTATGTGAGCGTAGCCTTCCATGTTATGTTTCAGCGTGAACCTAGTAAGGAAGGAAACTTAGAAGAAAGCTCGAACCTCTCTACTGTTTCTCTGGCCTTTTCACAAGGAAGACCCCTCTTTTGCAGCATTGTAAATTAGCAGTTTTAAGTCATGTGGCTTTGATAAACCGTATTTTTACCATTTGTGTTATTGTAATCATAAAAAGATGAGTGGGCTTTCTGTGCACGTTTCATCCATACCTATGTTGCATATTATTCTTCAATTAGGGTGAATACGTCCTGATATTTTTATGTTGCTATATTCTGGTTGCCTGTTAACAGACTGATCACTGATTATTTTAGTAATATTACTTACTGCAGCACTTGGTAAAATAGATAATTATCTCCCCCTGTACATATTATGAAAATGCCCTGTTGTGCTTTCATGCATGCAGTACCTCTCTTGCTTTCCATTGGGGCTCAGCTGCAAAAATAGGAGAAATGCACATTTGGTTTCTTTTTAGCTTATTTTGAACTTTTAAACTTTCTTTTAACTTTTTAACTAATTGTATGTTTTGAAAAATCCTTTGCTTTTTCTAACATGTGTTTGTCAAGCAATACTTGTAGCAAAATGTGAAGGCATTTCTAACTAATACGCTTTTATTGTTCTCCAGGTTCTTTTGAGAGTGTTATCCATAATCTTTAAAAAGAACTGTTTTCTTTTCAAGGAGTGGCAGTGTTTAATATGTTCAACTAAGAAACAGAACTCAGAAAACCATTTATTATACAGCTTTATAGTTTCTGATGGGGCATATGAAATGCATGTCTTCTATAACCTCTGCTCTCTAGCTTAGTGCTACTAAAATATAAAATAATAGAGGCTGACATTCATGGAGAAGAAGCGGTCAACATAAAATGCAGAGAGGATGATTTGTTGTTTGCATTGTAGCATAGAGAAGGTAAGAAGTTGCCTGCATCTCAAAGCCAAGCTCTGAGAGTAGTGATCTCCGCAAATTAGAAATATTATGGCTTCTAATCCCTAGTTGTAAATAAGAATTCATTTCACTCCTGTGATGTGTTGTGGAGAACCAGATCACTGTCTCTCTGTAGGAGTCCAGTTAACTGCTTGACAAGGCTGGCAGCAGTCAAGTTTCCTAGCAATGAATGCCTTACTCTTTAAGAGGATTATTGCGTTTTTATTAAGATCAATTTATTGGCATTACTGTACACAAACAATTTACGTCAAGCCTTGAAATTGCTGAATGTTGACCTCCAGGGATTTTGTCCTATAAGACATCTGAGACTTCAATTTGGCAGGTGGTCCAAAAAATCATTGACTGACCTCCAGTCTGAGGCACACAGCTCTGCTTATGCATGGGGGAGGCATGCGTTGCAGAAGTTGCACTGATTCATCTCTCTCCCAGGAAACCTCTGCCTGGCTCACTTCAAGCCTTGCTTCCCCTAAGGGAGTTTTGAGCATTCGTGCTCTTTTAATGAGCAACATTGGAAGATGTGGAATCGCTGCTTTACAAGAGCAAGAGCAGAAATACTGTCAAAGCTAATTCATCCTGGAGCTTGTATTAACTGCTCATTACCAGTGTTTGTCATTATGTTTTTTCTTCAGCTGTTGTTTTGGTGTAAGCAATGTCAAGTGATCTGACAACAGCAGAAAATCACACTGCTTTCAGAGGATTAGGTGCAGTTTAAGTGTATTTCTAGTAGTTAGCAATCATCTGCAGAGTACCATCTCTTTCTGGGGGACACCCATTCTGCAGACCGATCCAGATTTCAGCCTAACGGCGCTATTTGCTGTGGTACCAGCGCTGTTTCAGTTGTGCGGTACTGTTGACTTGCCCAGCTTTGTGCAAGGCAAGTATGGCATAGTGCTGCTCTGCTCTGCTTTGGGCCCCGAGCAACATGCTGGCTCATCGCAGTCTGGTGCAGTGATTCTGATCGCAGTCCTGCTAAAGGGACGCACATATGGACTGCAAAACATTTTGTGAATGTTGGTGTTTGTAATATACACCCTGGACCAACCCCCTTCTTTGCATTACAGGGGCTCAAAACACTAGCTCCCTCTGGAAAGGGGAAAATCAGCCCCTTTAATTCACTGTGAGGGCTATAAAACAGAGGTACTTTTCTTAACATTTCTCAGTATGGGAAATTTTCCCAATCAAGTGACCCCTTGGGAGACAGAGTAGGCTGTGGAAACAGGCTATCAGCCCTGGGGCTCAGTGGCGGGCTGAGTAAGGCTTGTCTCCTAGAGCCCATGATGAGGGCACAGCCCATCCCTGCTGCTTCCTAATGGATTTCACCCTTTAATTCTCTGTAGGTTGTAAATCAAATCCAGGTGTTAGACTCCTTTTACACCCTGCCCAGCACTGCCTGCCTGTTCCTTGGGATTGGTGAGAAATTTGTGTGTCAGGTGTGATCTGTTCAGGTGCCACACCGATGGAAGGGGAAGGTGGTGACAGTTTTCACCAAGGGATGAAGTTCTGCATGCAAAGGCAAGTACTGGGACTACGAATACAGAGATACACATGAGTCTGTGTGTGTTTGCAAACTAACTGCACGTTTTGTTTAAAGACAAATGTCCCGTAGAAGTGTGATTTTCACTAGGAGGCAAGGAAGAGGGAGAGCAGAAGGGGTAAAGAGTGGTGGTTGCATAGGGAAGCCCTCACATGTGTAACTAAGGCAATAATTCTCCAATTTAGAAATTTGACCTAGGTCCTCTCTTCCAAAGAGAAACATCACATTTTTTTCTCACAACTGTGAGAATCGCCCTTCCTGCTGTAACTTCCCAAAACAACGGGATGTTTTTTCTCATAACTTTAATCTCACTATTCTGTTTGGGGATGAAATAACAGCCTTTACTAATCTAAAAGAAAGTAAGTGGCTTGGGGGCAGGTTTTTTACGCCTAAGATTCATTCTGCATTGCAAAGAGCTTACAGATCACAAATATGTTTAGCTGTTGTGTCATGTAGATTCACCTTTTTAACGTCAGAGTAAAGTCACGGTGCTAAACTCTTCAGCAGCTCTGCACGAACAATTTTGCGGTAGGGTGACTACCATTGCCTAGTCCTTGTGCTCCATCAACAAGGTTGTGTCTTTAAGTGGCTGAAAAAGAATGAAACAACACATAGCTGTTTATCTCATGATTATCTAATTATCTTTGATAGGAATAGGATTAAAAAATCAGATTATATTTGTTAGAAATTTGCTGAACTGTTTCTTTGCAACTAACCACACAAAACAAGTAAACTGCATCTGCAGAGAGACAGATACAAGAAAAATGAACACTTTCTTCATAAAAAATATTCCCCTCCAAAAGTCAGTGACTTTCTTTTCATTGACTTTTCATTTGTCTTTCATTATTAAAAACAACCCAAACCTCCCTGGTTCTTACCTTTTTCTGCTTTCTTTAAATGACTCAGTTATTCAACAGAGAACATTGAGCTAGGCCTTAGGTATAAGTTCTAAATAGCAGGAGGTTTTGGAGGCAGCAGTGACATTTGGGTGAAGAATTTCAGACTGCACCAATCCAAGCAGTATAGTCATTTGAGGCAGATTCCATTAACTTAGCTCTTTACCAGAAAAGACCCTTTTTTCTTGGCTTTATCTTCATGACAGCTACCAAGAAACTTATGTTCCTTGATAATTTCATATTTAATACTTACCCATAAAATATATTAAAAGAAGCTTTTTTCAGGACTTTTATTTATTCTTCTAAAATACGTATACATTTTTCTTTACCAATTCTGTTTTGAAAAGGTAATATGAAGGCTTTGATTTTCAAATTGGAATGAATCCCAGCTTATTTTGTAAGGATTTTTATTCCAAATTTTAGTATGTTGTATACTGGGTCATTGTTAAAATTATTTCTGTAGTTCCTATTGTGTGTGAATTTGAAAGGCTTTGACAAAAATAAAGAGGTGTGCAATTGCTTCAGATCTTCTGCTAAATATATAGTGATAGGCTATATACTACCTATAATTGCTTCTAAATCCAACTAATTGATTGTGACTATGTTTTTGTAATGTTCTCTTCTAAAAGCATGCAATTAATATTTCAGAATGTGCTGCAATTTATGTTTATAACAACATTGTTTTGACGCAGCTTATGCTAATATTGAGATTTCAAAAAAGAAAAGGGAGCGATGCTCCACCTCCATTTTAAAGCACAGTTGGTGTGGCTAGGGAAAGTACCACAGTATGTACTGAAGAAGAGATTTGCCTTGCAGCCCCTGGGTTTGTTTGTCTAGTTTTGAGATGGCTTGATCAGATGTCCCTGGAGTCTTCCCCCGAGATCTACAAAACAAATAGATTTGTCACAAATGTTAACAGCAGAGGCAAGGCAACTTGGTAGATGTGTCATCTGAGAAATCCCCTCTGTTATGTTGCTAAAATAAAACACAAGGAGATGGCATAGATCACAGCTTAGATTAGGTAGCTGTCACCAGGAAGAGGAAAATTGGGCTTTAGCCCAATTTTGTAATGTTAAAAAAATACACAGAGGGAATAGAATTATCTCAGTCTCTGATACAACTACCTTAAATACAGTTTGTACATAGATACCATGTTCATTTGCATCCTGAATACTTGATGCCTGCATACCTAGAAGGTATAATATTTCTAAAGAAAATACCCACGTACTCAAATTTGGCATACAAAAGAATCCCTGCTTCAGGGAACAAACAGGTCTGAACTAACTGAATGCCTGTGAAGAGATGTAAACCTGTCTCTAGGAAGGGATGCAAACCGCACTACCAAAACTATTTGGAAGCTTTTGCAGTCCAGATTACCCTGTGCCTATAATTCCAGCATGCACACAACAATAAGGCATTTGTGTAGGTACTTTTATATAAGCACACAATACTTGGTACATTTATTTATGTATTGTGCCTAATAATACTCCACCTAAACCCTCTATGCTTTCATATTTGCTTTGCATATAGACCTGCCTGTAAACATCCATGCTAAATGCCTGCACTTGGGCATTGCTGGTGTCGCTGCCTGTGCCCGTGTGCAGTGGAAGCTCCTGCTGTGCCCCACGCTCCTCTCTGGTAACCCTGAGCTTGTTTTGGGGAACAAAATGTACTTCCAAAAGAGCTGTAAGATAAGAGATACCTTCTTCAGCTCTTATGCTAAAATAACCAAATGAAGGCTCTACCTCAACATTTTTGAAGAATTTGATTTCCCTGTTCCTTTAGATAGGAGCACATTTCTTTCTCCTCACCACCATAACTCTTTCTGTTATGCCAGAGATAGTAAAAGAAGAAAAAAGTTTGTGATTTAATATTGCATTCACAGGACAATTAAAATACTTTTTCTATATAAAATGGTACTACTTATATTGATACAGCTGTCTAGATAGGACTTATGTAAGGATGGAAATGCATTTTTATAGAATAGGGGGCTGACAGCAATTGGTTTGGAAAATGGTGAGTGGAAATCAATTCTAGAGAGGAAAGGTCATCTTGAGTGTGTATGAACAAATACTGCCAGATATTCTTTAAGAATAATAGGTAACTATCCATCACTTCTGTTTCAAAGTTGCTTGGTACGGCCTTAGTCTAGTATTTTCCCTATGCAAACAAACATCTGAAAATGCTTCTGCGTATGCTCCTTAGCATAAACACCTTCAACAACACATTGAAAGTGACTTCTGCATCTGGTTGCCTTGTAATTCATTAATAAGCACATGCTGTTTAATAAATGATTATTTTTTGTAAAAAGCATTAAGAGTTTTTTTTCTCTTTCTAGAGAAGTGAGAAAATAGTTTGGAGTTTGATTTTTTTTTTGTCTATCTGCTGTAGATATCTATATTTTCTATCAAGATACCAGGTAGTGCACAAAAGGGGAAACTGCAAAGGTCAAGGAAAACATCTTTTCAATACAATGAGACGGTGAAATGCTGAACAGGGAACCCAACCCTGGAAGGTCACTGCTGACTGTGAATAATTTAAAGAAGCAAAAACAGTACTCAGTTTTGCTTTATGATTTTGCATTAGAATGATGGCCTTAGCCTGCAACAGTTCAGTCATTCAGATTTTTTCTGATGGCTATTAGTGATTTTTTTCTTCTTCCGTACTGACATGTGATTAGTTAGAGCTTACTTTTTTACTGCTTGGATTTGTGTTTCAAAGTTACTTCCTTGTGGCTTGGAGCTTTGGTGAGCTGGTTATAACCTCTCTGTTTCCAATATGCTTTTATGCATGGTACACCTCCTTATATGCATGGCATACCTACTAAAGAAATTATAATTATCAAGCTGGCACAGTCTGTATATGGCCTGTTGGGGCATCTGGACATTTGCTGAGTATTGATTTTTCTGCACAACGTGAATTAACAGAAAATTTCAAATCCTGAAGTCTCTCCTCTGACCTATTGCTTTAAACAGCATTGCAGAGGGAGCATTATCAAAATAGGGATCTGACTGATTGCCAAAGGAGCCGACTGTGTGAGTGCTTGGTGTATTTGCACAAGTTGGGACAATTAAAGCTAAGCAAGAAATGAGAAATGGCAGGCAAGTGCAAACCACTCTTTTATCCAACTTGAAACCAGATGACTTCAGACACCAAAAGGTTCCTTTCCTGTGGCAGCTTTCAAACAGCCCTCACAGACTTCAGCTGGCACCAGCTGATGCTCTAAAGAGAGAATTTAGTCATCGCTGGCCCTTTCTGGCTTTATTTCCAGGGGAGAAGGAGGTCGGAGTGGCTCAAATAAAGTCAGTGTAAGGTCTCAAAAAAGTTAATATTTTAAAACACATTTTATGTTTCTTGATGTGACCTCCAGTTCTAGGCAAACAAAAGTGAAGGTGAGAACAGAAAGTTGAGAGCTAATATTGACTCAGAGTGATCCCAGGTTCAGTACTGCTGAAGCTGAATTTGCAAACCATCAGCCTGCATAAAACTCATGATCTGCTTAGGGAGAACTAAAAAAATCAACCAACCAACCAACCAACAAAAGCTTTTTATTTGCCTACAGTTTTTGAGACTCTATTTGAGACTGTATTCACAGATTTCTGCAACTGTGGAGACTAGAACTTTACTATTTTGTGTTAATGGAAGTCAACATAATAAATTCCTGGAGTTGCAGTATAAGGAGAAAAAAAATTGGGAGTATTTTAATGAAATTGTGAAAGTTGGTAAAATCACAGGTTGGGGAGATACAGGGCAAAACCCCATTGCTGTTAAATTATTGCTTAGATGCTGACAGGAAGGATTAGCATTCCGTAGCCCTATTTTAGTACAGCTGCTGTGGCCATTGGATGAATAAAGTTGTAAATAGGACTAATGAATGAAAGAGGAACTCCTGTGGCAGCAGACAGTGGCTGCAATGTGACAACTATAAATATTAAGCGAATTAAGATCTCAGACAGAATGACTCTTCGAAGAACCTCACCTATCTCCTGAATTAGTTTGCCCAGAGTGAAAAAATGAGGGACTTTGCTGGATGCAAACATCCTCATCCCCTCTGACATTAGACAAACAGAAAATTGCCCTCCTGGAATACCGCAAGCTATGTATTTACTTTTGCAGGAGGCCCAAACCTGCCCTGATGGGCGTGGGTGCTGCAGGAGTACGAGGCAGGGGCAGGATGCTAGATGGGTGGTTGGTCTCAGCGCTGCATCTAACTTCCTACCGACACTGGAATGAAATGGCTTGTGAGGACTCTATGCAATAACCTAATTGCTCTGATCTCTGTTCTTTTGTACCACACGGATCACTACATATAACATTGAGACTGAAATAAGCTGATGGATGAGACACCAGGTCAGCTGGATGGGAACCTTCTGGAAAAAGAGTGTTTCATCAATAAGTGGTGACTGAATAAAATCAAGTCTTCACATGTTAATTTCCATTTATCTTCCTTCCCTCTCTCTAGCTCCTGTCCTCCCCTCCTTCCTACCTTCTTATTCCTTTTGTTCCTCCAGTTACCAGTGTTGCAATCTTCCTGTGCCTATAGCATCTCTTAGTCTTAGTTCAGCTTCTTGCTCGACTGGCAACAGGTGGTCAGAGATCCAGGAAGTAAAACCTACCCTGAGACCTAGGAGTTACTTTACATGGCTTACACACAACCTCTATGTCTACCTTTTTTCTTTTTTGTCCATGTAATTAAACTTTTTTTTTTTAATTGAAAATATTTACAAGCAGGCTGTCTGCCTTTGTTTCCCCAGTCCTGGGCCCAGCTTCTGCTGGGCTTGTAAATATTTTAAATTTTAAAATAATTAAATTTGATTATATACTAATAAAGTTTGCTGAGTCTTTTACCTTCTCTTAGAGTCCTCCATCTTGGCAGTGCTCCTAACGTCCTCAGATTCAGGCATTGTCTCAAATGTGCATAAGCAACCTGAGAGGTGAAGGGGTGACTGCTCCATATGAATTTACTTTTTGACTTCTTGTTCAGGGTTTTTCTTCCTATGTAATGCTTTTCTGTTTGTACTTCATCTCGCTTTCTTCTTTCTTGGTCTGATGAAAGAGTGCTAGCACAAAGAGCTCCTCAGTAACAACAGCCTTTGTGTGTGGTGAAGGGCAAAGAGGTGAGATATTCCCATCTAAGGCAGAGGGAGAGATGAAAAGAAGGACACACAAGGAAGCATATTCACAGCATGAGCATTAATAATCAGTGTCTACTAAACATGTAAAGGTTGGTGTTTCTGGCCAGGTAGAATATCTTGATCACAGTTGCCAAGTGAGTCAGTGTGTTTTCCATATAAATTTAGAGGTATGGCCCAAAATTTCTGCTTGTAGCAAGTGACAGTTCTTAAAGCTCACCATCAGATTCCTGTACTGTTCATAAGTGCGTGAGATGTCCCTTCCACCCTGAGAGCCCAGGGTGACTGACTGTTCACACAGACTAGGAAAGCACCAGTTTTTCAAATGTCCAGACAGTTTCCATTTCCTTTAGGCTTTGGTGCCCCTAGTTTTGACTATACTTGTTACATATCACCAATGCCTGGGTCCTCCTCAGTCACGGTATCCCCAGGGTTTCTGGAGATTTTGTAACTATTTAATAAATTGTGAGATAATGGATATTTGAAATACTGATCAGACCAGTGAGTAAAAGCTGTTTTGGGAGCTCAGAGAACCACTTGCTCCATGCCTGTGAGGAGCAGTGCTGCTCCCCTCCTCAGCTCCCTCACAGGTTGCATCTGGGGTAACAGGCCCGCAGTGCTTCCAAAGAGCTCCACAGCTGCTCAAAGCAGTGACCCAGAGCTGCACAGAGAGAGGAGAAAGAAGGCACTACTGTAATGACTTTGGGGCTGTTGCGAGACTGGGTCGTGATGCTCCCAATGGTGGTGGAAAGAGAAGCAGGGATGGAGAGAATCATCTCTTCACTCCAGTGTCCTTTAATAAACCATAATCCTCTTTGGAAGCATATTTCTGTACGCTAATAAAATGAAATTGCATTTCTGAAAAGTGTGAATATCAGCACAGTATGCAGACTTTTATACAGCCTTCTATAGTGAAAAAAAAGAGAAGTTCATAGCCTCTTTTACTCTAGTAATCACTGCTGTTAATTAATAAGTCTTTGTTATCTCTAAATTGAAGTAATACTGTGAGCTACTCGTGCTTGCTGCTTAGCTTTACTTAATTGTCCAGACATTTGACTCAGCAATGACTAACCTAGATGCCAAGTCCATATGCTAATACGTTCCCGTGCTCCTAGGGGACTATTAGTTAGCAAGCTGCCCATTTAATGCTGAACACGTGGGAACTGCTGGGTAGTGTGAATATGCTGGCCCAGCAGACTTGTTTCTGTGCCAAAATGCTTCACAATCAGACATAATTTTCAAGTGTCACATTCCCTTTCGGGGAACTCTTCTGACATGTACAGTCCCTTCTTTTCTTCTCTCTGAACCACCATTAGGTGCTCAGAGATCCAGGACGTAAAACCTGCCCTGAGACTTGGGAGTGCTTTACGTGGCTTGCACACCGCCTCCCTTCCCTTCCGATGCTGAGGTAGAAATGGCTATGAAAGCATTTAGTTGCCACTTTCCCTCCTTCCCTTTAGCTTCACAGTGACCTCTGAACCTGCATTTCAGAGGATTATACTAGGAGCTGTAGGACTGAAATATAGGTAAAGTAAGATGAAAAAGAAATGAAGAAAAAACCTGATTCTTTAGTTAGGACAGATGGTATCATTTGGCATGCTAACAGCGCAATGCTGTGAGTATGATACCCTAACACAAAATACAGTGCCCTACCCCTGTGACCCATAATTCATGGTGTGGTGTAACCAAGGAGTTTCATTCAGCCTAATCAGGTACCAACCTGCACATACAGCTGTCTCAAGCTGTAAGTAGCAGCAGTGCACTGTGAGGCTGCCTCTGCTTGAGGTAGTACTTTGTTTTGGTTGTGATAGATCAATGACATAAGCAATGCGAAGTTTACAGGTGGAGAGGGTATCTTTTAGGAGATCAGCTGGGAGAGCTGGAAAAAAACAATCAAGCCCGCAACCCCAAAAGTTTGCCTTTGGGTTGGAAACAGAAGCTTCAGTATAAACTCAACACACTGGTGTTGCAGCACTGCTGTAGAACTGAAGAAACCCAAAAACTTGTCCAGCTTTTCCAATCCTACCAGTTGGTCTAACAAAAGATGTTACCTCTGCCTTTAAACTTTACAGGCATTGCATTATCCCTTCTAGGGGGGACAATACAATTAGAAGTTGTAGGCCAACTTTACTGAAAGGAATGGTACTTCCTAGCCAGCACTGGTTCACTGGCACAACGGACTGGATCCAGCCTGTCATGTTCCTTCAAACCCGCTCAGATGGGAGGGCAGAAGCAGCTGTGTCTCCCACCAAAGTGCCAGAGAAGCTCAGCATACTCAAAAGAGCAAACGAATGTATTTTCTACGCACTTATCTGGACTTTCTTTCCTCTTAGCACAGCTTGCTCTTCAGGCTGCAGTGGGCAGTTCAAGGGTAACAGCAGACTCCCCAGGGTCCTTGGTTATCGTTGGGTAAATCCGGCTCTAGATCTTTACAAAAAGCAAAGAGTGAACAAATATGAAATAAAAAAGTGGAAGGTGAGAACAGGGCATTAGTTGTATTGAATCATACTATCGATCATCACTTTTGCTCTCTTTTGTCTATTCTATTTTTACGGACAGTATTATTAGCTCAATATTTACATATAGATGTTCCTATAGTGCTGCACTGACCCATAGCTTTGCTTACCTTTTTGTGGGGCTGTACTGCAGTGAAGCTTGCAGGAGCTTTCCCTCTCTTCAGTATTCATACCCATCTTTATTTTGTTGCTCACTTGCTGAGGGTGGAGCAGTATCTACTGTTGGTGCTGTGCTCTGATCAGGCAGAATGAGGTCTGTCAAAAAAAAAAAAGAAAAAAAAGGAGGCATTACTTTCCTTCCTGGGGGACTCAGCAACATTTTGAGGCTTGGGCTTCAGTAGGGCAGTGAGTGGTATTTTAAAACTGAGTGCATAGTCCTTTCACAGTCCATGGGTCATGGATGATTGCATAGTGTGCTCTTAGCAGTTTATTAGTCTGACGTTTCACTTGCTTTCACATTTTTGAATGGAGATTTCTGCATCCCCAACAGGCAAGGGAAGCCCCAGAAACAGACTTAGTATTACATGTGGTTGGAAACTTTAGGACAGACCTTTTTATTTTGAAAAATGCTTATTTATTGGAACTGTCTTGTGCAGGGGACATGGATTTTGATTTTTTTTTTTTTTTTCACTTGCTTTTTGCTGTAGATTATACTATTACATAACCCTGATTTTAGTTGGTACAAAATGAAATGCAGAATAAAAAAAAAAGGAAAACAAGAATGAACTGTCTTGGTTTACTGGACTTTTAACGCTGTTTTGTGGGAAAATTCAATTTTTCAGTCCACTCTGGAACAAAACAAATTTTGCAACATCAGCAGTTCATGCAAGAGACATTTTAAAATACGACCAGCACTTTGTGCTGGTCTGCATTGCTTGTCCTTCTCTTTCCAGTTGGCTGTGCTGTGCAACTTTTGCTGTGGTCAGTGGTGAGAACTGTTAGGAATTGTTAGAAAGGTTGTGTAATTATCAGCCTGGAGAAAAGAGTGTGGCAGCAGTGAGCAACTTGTGCTGAGGACAGGCAGAAAGGATGCCTGGCTAATGGAAGGAAAATGGAGGAGCCTTGCTGGCTGCAGTCCTGGGCTTGGAAAGTCTGAGGGGAGAGTTTCAGTAACTTTATTATTTGGATGGCAGTGTCCTCTGCAGAAAGGAGAGGAGACAAAGAGAGTCCCTAGGAAAAGAAAGCAGAAGAGGGGAAAGGAAAAACAAAGAAGGAAAAGAGTTGATCGAGTTTTCACCAAAAAAAGGTAGCAAAATTACTGAAGATTTTGTAAGGGGAAGAAAAGGGGGAAAAAAATTCTGAGCAAGTGAAGGTGAAGGAGCAACAGGAGGCAACTCAGTGCTGCCTTAAACATGCTGACAGAAAAGACAGGATGGCTGTGATTGAGAGGCTACAGAAACTGAAATTATAGAGAGAAGTGGGAAAAAAAAGGAAAGGAAAATCAAGTGAGGACAAAACCAGAGAACATGGTGAGATTCCCTTCCTTGTAATTTTGTGGAAACGAACAGTGGTTCTGGGTATGAGGTGCTATTTTCTGTGTGTTGAGAGAGTGGTAAGCGCCCTGACTTTTGGTACGTTTTCCAGTCTACTTCAGTGTCTTAAGAGGCATGGGATTGCCCTAATGTCTGATAACAGGAACAGGCTATGCCATGAAATTCCATCAGTTTTAATTTATCTGGCCACTGTGGATGTCATGGGGCATGAATATCATGCAATTACTCTTTAATTATATGATTAGTTAATAGGGTTTCCTATTAAACATCATGTAACTACGTGGAGATTACCATGTAATTACCTTTAGTAGATCCAAAACTAATTAGCATATAACCTGTATTCTTGCCTTGTGGCTCAGAAGGCTATAATCTTGTAATGATATGGTACTCACTGTGTTGTTAGCCTGCCACTACACGCTAATTTCCATGTAGTTAAACACACAGTAGTTTTCATACAAGTAGTATTTGTGCCACTTGTCCTATAAACTTGTGCCCATGTTGGCTTTGACAGTGACTTAAACCAATTACATTTTCAAATTGCCTTTGTGAATTGCTTTTGTTATACCCCTTGCTTGCTGCTACGCTGTAAACTCAGCTGGATTTGAACTGCAAAAACAATCATGAGATAGGTGACTTGATGAGCTTCAGTCATTTGCTTCATGGCACCAAATCTAGTGCAAAATGTAAGCGCCCATGTTACTGATGTTTACTGTTCATTTGTGGAAAGCAATGACTTGTGGGTAGTAAATGCTGCAGGTAATGCACCAGTTCAATAATCATAATAAAGTTATGTGTACTTTAAAGATAAGCATCCCTCTCCAAGTTTTAGTGGAGGTAAATTCTTTGTGTTGGTTTCTGTTTTAAAATTCAGCTGAAATATTGGTGAGCAAAGCTAGCTTGCTTGATAAACAGAGGCTAGGTTATATCTTTTAGTAGATGAATAAAAATATTTTTAAAATATTGGCTCTATGTTTTTGCATATATAAAAGCAAATTAATTGTGTTTATTCTGCATTGTATTCTTTACTATTCAGTTTCTAATAAAGGGCTCCATCATACCTCTCAGCTGGGATAGGACAGGAAAAATGACCACTATAAATATAGTTGTGTTGATTTTCCTGGGTTGGGTTTTTTCCTTCTTTTTCTTTTTCCTTCATTTTACCTGCTCCCATCGCCTTTGCAGTGGATTTCCCTGGCAGAATAGAAATCCAAATCATTTTTCCTTGGCCAAGAGTTGAGCAAACCTAAGTTGTACATAGCAGTACTTGGTCTGTGTAAGACACAGAATTTCGCATCCTGTGCTATATAGCCTGCATCCTGAGCTATAAATCTGTGTCACTTTATACAGGAATGGTGTGAGCTACAACTGTTCCTCCTTCAGCTTTGAGACTTATCCAGTAATTTGCCATTAAAATGAATAGTGTTTTTCAGGGATTGGCTCAGCTACAATAATAATTTCTGCACTGATAATTTTTACTGTGCCTAGTATGTGATTTCAGAAGCTAATGCGAGTTGTTAGGATGTCAATATGTACCTTGTCAGTGGCTTTGTGCAATAGCTGTCCACCCCGTCAGTCTTCCTGACTGATACCTCTAAGGACTGTTTGGTCAATCAGACAACAACAACATTTTCATTGGATCATTTAAAATATTAAAAAGAGGAGGAATGCATTCAAATTAGTAATGTGGGGGGTTGTCCTTGCTATTGTTACTTTATGCATTATTTGCAAGCAGGAGTTTGGATGTAACCACAATAAAGGGATGCCCCAAATCCCAAAAGTTATATGCGTGTCCATCAGCAGGACTTCCGTGACTCTCAACATAATGCGGCATGAAATCATTCTCAGGCACAGTGCAAACAAACTTCTCAAACTCCCATCATGGAGCAGTTTCAAATGTTACAGTTTTTTTATCAGGATCTCTCTCACCAGAGATCCCTGGACCCTGCAGGGAGAAGAAAGGGATTGCCATGGCCCCGAGGAGCTTACATAGGAGCCAGCCAGGGATTGTCTTGGCTGAAATGCAGGCAAGAGCAGGCACATGGGGAGCAGACTGCAGCATCAGCGATAGACTTACCCACAAGGGTCTGCACAGGCATCCCCAGGACCATGCAGGCTGATGACAGGCCGGTGCTCACAGATGGCCCAGGAGGAGCTGTCTGCCGTGAAGGGCACGGCAGCGTGTGGTCAGACCTGCAGGGAAGGGGCGTTGAGCCGTGATGTTGGTACACAGGCAGCCGGCCTGAGTTTAAGGTATGTGTGTCTCGTGGCCTATCAGTCTCTCATTATACCCACGCACGCACACACTCTCCTAGGCAACAGTATTTGAAGTTGTGATTAATTACGAATAGGGTGATTTGCTGCCTGCACCTGCACCTGGGCTCTTGCCCTGCTGCCATGTCTTCTGCCCCTCTTCGCCTCCTGGTCTAGCCCCTCTCCAGCTGAACTCAGGCTCTCATCTGGTTCAAGTCTATCTTCATGCAGTCCAACATCTACCCTCCTGCAATGCTCCCCATATGGTTTACAGTTTTCCTTGAACCCAGAGTAACCTCAAACATGTAAATCCAGTCTAAAAAAATTGCTCTATTGTTCTCCCCTTTGCTCAGAGGGTCTGCTAAGCCCAAGGACAGGGGGACCTTGAAGACACTGGCATTTTGAGAGTGGTGGGTAAGCGGTGTTAGCAAGGTGGGCTGGTTGTGGTTTGGGTCTGTTTAATTCTCCTGTTGGCCAAATGGCTTGTGCCTTGTTAGCATTTTGTCGTCTGTGGGTGCCATAAATGCACTTCACCTTCCAATATTCAGGCTGCCCATGAAAATACTCAATACTCCGCCCAGAGCAGACCCAGGCAGACACCCACAGATCGCTGCAGATCCCACTACCCCCTCTCTGTATCTTTCATTTTGACAGTGACATTCTGCTGTTTTTGACTGTGTAGGTTTTTTCCCAGCCAGTTCTGCACCTGTCTTTGAATAGTTTCATCTAGACTGTATTTCTGTAGCCTGTTTGTGCTAGGGAATGTCATGCGAGACAGTGTCAAAAGCCTTAATAAGTCAAGATATATGACATGCACTTATTCTTTTCTATCTGCCATGTCTGCTTCTTTGTCAGAGAAGGAAATTACAATAGTTTGACGTGACTTGTTCTTGGCAAAACCATTACTGGCTTTTACTCATCTCTCCCTCTTTCTCCCCACCTCTCTCTTTTTGCTTCTAAGTTCTTTGAAGTAGTTTGTTTATCTGCTGCAATATTTTTCCTAACTACTATAAAAGGGTTTTCGCTCCTGAAACCTTCTCTGATTTTTTGATAGCTACATCAGTTAGCTTAATAAAAAGTATTACCTCTACCTGTTAACTCTTTCTGGTGTATATCTCTACATTATCTGAGCTACAAAACTCTGCTGCTGCTACAGTATTTGCACAGACTGGTCTGAAATTTCCTAGCCCCTCCATTCACCTCTTTTAAATAAGAACATGATATTGCTTTTTTTTCCTTTTCCTGGACCTCATAATTTGCTATCCCTGAGCTCCAAGAGATAACTGCTAGTGCTCCTGACACTATTTCACCTATTTCTTCAGGTATCCATGATGAAATCAGCCTGGCCAGGTGAACTGAAAACATCCAACTGCGCTCTAATGTCTTTTTCCCTCTTCTAGGCAGAGATATTAACCCATGTGTTGTTGGTACTACTAGCGTTAGCAAACTGACTACAGCTAAAGGAATTTGATGCTTTGATCTCTTTCGGATCTTCTACTGACGGCTTTCTTCCCCTATGAGCAGCAAACCAACTCTTTTCTTGGTCTTCTTTTTACTGATAACCTATTTATAGAAATATATTCTTGTTGCCATGGATGTTTCTTCCTAATTGTATCTCATTCAGTCCTTTTCTGATTTTGCCCCTGCCTTTATTTTATGTCCATTCTTCTGTGACCTAGCTTACACTTTCAAGTATGTTTCCTTCTTGTGTTGAGGGCAATGAAGAGCTTGTGATACAGACAGATGAGGAGATGAGCACTACTTTGTACTTAAGTATTCTGAATATTTAATAAATGCATGAGATGCATAAATATAAAGCCACGTAGGAATTCAAATGTACAAGGGGACACAGGTTCAGCAGAGCTAGAGTTAGAGAAAATCTTCCTGAGCTATGTGTGATCTTTACAGAGAAGTGGTTGGTTTCTGCAGCAGTTAATCTCCAGCTTTGCTGCTTGTTGTTACTTGGGACTGATGATGTGATTTATCATTTCAAAGTAGCTCTAGGAACTGCGATGAGGCAGCAACACTGGAGAACAGAAAATTCTCTCACCTTACAGGAAAGCTGCAGGATAAACTTTGAGGCATCTTTTATCTTTCAGCTTTTTTGTATCAGCCTTAATTTTTCTCTGTCATTTTTCTCTATCTCACATTTCCACTTTTCTCTCCCTGTCTATCTTGACATGTCAGAAAACTGGAAATCCATGTGGAAGCTGGGAAAGCCCAGCATGTCACAGGCAAAGGTAGCAAATGGCAGGGAGTTAGCGGGTGCTCTTGGCTGCGGTGCCTGTTAGTGGGCTGAGAATGAGCCAGTGGCTATGAGATTATTGTGGTGGAACTGGGATCACTGGTGGCAGTGGGATTCTTATTACCAGAGAGCTGGCAACTGTGTTAGTGATAAGGCCTGCTTGTGAGGTCCTCCTTGACGTTTGGAGTGAAACAAGGAGCACAGTAGGACTGCATGTAATGCCTGGATCTGGGATGCCTGTACTAGTCTTAGGGAAGCAAATGAGGAGAGGAGCTTTGGCAATTCAGTCCTGACCTTGTTGCTTCTGTTTATTGGAAATGTCTAAAGGTGACAAACCTGTGGACTCTCTACCACCATTGCAAAAAGTATCAGAGTTCCTTTACCTGTGGATATACTTATTCTCATTTCTACTTTGAAATAAATGATCTGTAATGAAGCTGGTTTCATCTGGAGTGCCTGACTGAAATCTGGTGTCTGATGAGAAGGCAAATAGAGCATTGCCCATCTTTGTTTCCTCTCTGGTCTGTGATGTACTACATAACTTCAAGCACATATTGTGCAGCTTGTGCTGGCATTGAACCAGAAGAAGCTTTGTGTGTTCATTAATGAGATCAATGCTGTTGGGGGCAGACTCGGTGCTAACTGTTAAGTTTAGCTCATGATGTTTTGTGCTGTCTGCTTTTGTCCTGTGGGCCAGTAGTAGGTTTCTGCAGTACACAAAACCTGGCTGCCTGGAACCTCTTTTTTTTTTTTTTTTTTTTTTTTTTAAATGTTAACTTCTCTCCTTCTTTGGTGAAATCCTTGTGATTTGAGTTAAGATGGTACTGGGCAATCATGGGGCAATGAATATAGATATGGTTGTTGTTGTGGTTTAACCCCAGCTGGGAAATAAGCACCACACAGCTGCTTGCTCATTCCCTGCCCCTGGTGGGATGGGGGAGAGAATTGGAAGAGTAAAAATGAAAAAACTCGTGGGTTGAGGTAAAGGCAGTTCAATAGGTAAAGCAAAAGCTGCACACACAAGCAAAGCAAAACAAGGGATTCGTTCACTCCTTCCCATTGGCAGGCAGGTGTTCAGCCATCTCCAGGAAAGCAGGGCTCCATCACACCTAACGGTTACTTGGAAGACAAACGCCATCACTCTGAACGTCCCCCCCTTCCTCCTTCTTTCCCCAACTGTATATGCTGAGCATGACATCATACAGTATGGAATATCTCTTTGGTCAGCTGGGGTCAGCTGTCCCGGCTGTGTCCCCTCCCAACTCCTTGTGCCCCCCCAGCCTCCTCACTGGTGAGGTGGGGTGAGAAGCAGAAAAGGCCTTGACCCTGTGTAAGCACTGCTCAGCAATAATGAAAACATCCCTGTATTATCAACACTGTTTCCAGCACAAATCCAAACTATAGCCCCATACTTGCTGCTATGAAGAAAATTAACTCTACCCCAGCCAAAACCAGCACAGTTGTCTAGACTCTGAAATGCAAGAGAGGGACAAATCTGTGGGATATATTAAGTTCAAGTCTCGGAAGAGGTGCAGCCTCTTTCTGCAGTAGTAATGGGGATATTAAAAGAACAACATCCTAAAAACAACAGAAGTTTAATAACAGTGAAAGTAAGAATGGGTGGAGTTCACTTTCCAGCAGAATATGAAACTGTCGGTGGCATTCAAAGTTTGATTTCTTTAAACTTCCTATTCTTACAAGAGCTCTCTCTGAATGGAGATGGTGAGAACATCCTGAAAGAGTGGTGATGAAGTTGAAAGAAGCTGAAATATCCCGGGTCTCAGTTTTCCTTCCCTACATAAGAGCAGAGTCATGTGGCAATGTTGCTCTTGGACAGGTTCATGTGATGACAGATACACTGGGGGCAAAATCTGTACTTTCATCTTTTATTAGTTCTGTTCCCAGATCTCAGACTTTCATATGGGACCAGACACCTTGGCTTACCTCCTTCTGGATGGGGTGCTGTGATCTGGATAGCACAGCAGTGGTTGTTTTGAATATTGTTTTTGAGTTGTCCCAAAGAAAAAGTTGTCTAACACATATTTGAATTTAGTTTGGAATTGTTTATTCATCTATTGTCTATTCATCTAAACTTTCTATCTTCTCTTTTTTAAAATGTGGATTTTAAGAGTACATTTCTTCCATCCATTTCTCTGAATCTCAGCTGTGAGCAAAATACGGTTATCTATCAGCAGCTGTGCATGAAGAACTTTGCTGAGGAGCCAGTCTGCTGCTTTCCAAACATTTTCCTGTTTTCTTTCTTTTGCAGTGACTCAGTAGACACAAAATCACCCTGAGCACTACGGTCTGTTTAAACTCTATGGTTATTTTGCCACACTTGGAATAAACAAGCATAAATTGTTTAGAAACTTCTATTAGCCATGTTTTTAAATAATTCTCTCCAGTAACTCACTTGAAATATTCACCCTGCAGATGTTAAAAATGTAGGTGTCAAAATCATCATCTGCTTGTGCTGCTGTCTCCAACCCTGTTAGGGTAGTATTACTAAATTTTGTCATAATTATTTACAATGCTACATAATTTAAGTGACTATAAATCTCAGCTTTTGATAACCCTTTCAACTATAAATCCTTTACTTCTCAAATTGCTACAGAAATAATTTCGGGGGGGAGGGGGAAGGTGAGTCTTAACAAAGGAAAAAAAGGCCACATGAATACCAAATATATAAGATGGTACTGGTACTTCTCAAGTCAAAATTGACAGAAGACTGTTATGAAATGTACTCTGACCAATGCGTAGATACTCATGGGCAGTGTAAGACTTCTGCAACAGAAAAAATGCACGATTTGTGTACTATTCATGTTTTATATTCATATGGCATCAGAATTTACCTCAGTCTGCTATCACACAAAGCTGTTGCTGAAACAAATAATGACTAGAACCATTATGACATTTTCACATATCTGGCACAATGTTTGAAGATGTACAGATGTAATATAATGCATTTTTCTAATCTGTAACGGGATGAACACATGTCTTAGCAGCCTTTGCCATAGACATTTCACAGCCTGGGTATCCCAAAACCTCTACAGTGTTTCAAACAGATCCTGAGACAATTATTTCTCTCATTTGAGCAAAATAAATTTAGGTTTTCATTCAACTTGCTAGTTACATGAAACTAGTTAAGTACCATCATTTCTATCTCGAGGTTTTTGCTTATAAATCTTGCAAAGGTTGTGTCTGTAGGCTGAGCTCGCTGTTGTAACGGCCAACTTAAAGCTCCTCAATAAATTTGAGTTAATTTCTCAGTCTTTGCTGTTTCTGTAATGTGGATTTGATAGAAATTAAGATAGTGCCCGACTGACCATATTAGAGCTTCAATTTCAAGAGGAGACTTGAAATGCTTCCGCTTGTGACTCTGCTACATTATAGAGCAAGACAGGGCAAATGTGCTTTGTATTGATGATATCCTTTACACAGCAAAGCTAAGAAAACTGGCCACAACTGTATTCATGCTGTCCCAAATATCATTAAATAGAAATCACGTTGACATGAGAGCACAGACAAAGGGGAAAGAAGGTGGCAAAATAACAGACCAAAGGAAATACCTTTTCATGAAGGTGCAATATGATTTTGGGGCTCAACCAAAATAATTTCCAAGCACAGAGTTTAGCAAAAATTCAAGAAAAAGATTAAACATACAAATGAATTTCAAGCAGAAAACATTGCTTGAATACAATGATGAGCAACAGAGCGTTATGATAACAGATCATTATATTAAAAACTAAGCATTATGATTAATGGAGCATTATATATAAAAGCAAATATTTGTGCTTCTGTATTTGGACCAGAGCCTTAACAGCTTCAATGAAAATCACGTCCTTTTTCTTTACCTCTCAAAAAGCTGTGTGTTTAATCTAAGCTGATCTTCTAAACATTCTCTGTAATACCAGGGCAGAAGGAGACAAGGAACTATTTCTCTGGCATTTTAAAGCTCTGGTTCAGCAATGAGCTCTCTATTTATCTGCACCAGACCAATACTTCATCAGGTGCAGACAGCAGGAGCTCCACTGCTCATGCAGAGCTTGGGTAACTAATGCCATCAGTGAGTGAGGACAGCTGCATTCAGTAGTGCGGGCCAGGACAGGTACAGAATCAAACCAGACAAAGCTCCTTCAGGACTGTGACATGAATATGATCTATGTCGATTACTTTTCTAATATCATCTATGTCTAGACAGATGAGTATGTTCTTGTTAGCTGATGAGTTGTGTTAATGGCATTGGTAGAAATGTGTCTTCAGACAACCATTTACTTCCTCTGAGAACTGCATTTATGATGTTCCATGAAGACTATACACAATTCAGTAGATGCTGAAAAGCCTCTGAATGTTTTTCATAGTCTCGATGTTTTATTTTAAATAGCATGTCATTTACAAGACTCCCAAAGACAGATAGCTTTCCCTGCTAGCTTACAGTCACTCTGCAATTATACGGAACAGACGTTGAAATGATGATGGTGGCGTCTCACTGCTACATTTTGCTGCTGCTATGATCTAATGTATTTCAGCAACAAGCAATTCGCCCTGCATTTTGTATTCATCAGATGTCGACATTAACACACTGTCACTTCTATCAGCTATACTCAGGTTTTTTCAAACTTGAAAAATGGTTTTTAATCTAGAAAAAGTGCTGCTATATTGCTGTAACTGTAAAGGTGGAAGTTACACAACGCAAAGGTAGAATGCTGCCTTACCATTTAAAACCTTCCCCTGAGTGTTAAGGTACGTATATTGGCCTTTATGGAGCTAAGTGTGCTGGGCCAAATTTTGCAATGCTGAATGCTTAGCCTGGGGTGTTCTCTGTAAACATCTGCTTTTGACAGAAACACCCAGCTGATGTGCATACTGACATTTGTAGCTATAGTTTTAGTTTACTTTAATGATGATGGCTTAAAAACACTTGTTGATGTTCCATCCATCTTTGATCAGATTAAAAAAGGAATGAAAAAAACAATATACATACCAGATATAGCTCATAGATAGCATCACACTAATGCTACTGAAAAATTCTCTGTGAGGTTCCAGCCTTTCCTAAATATGCTGCACCTCCCAGGCGGACACGTGCTTGTTTATTTCACAGCGATATCACTTATCCTTAGAGAAGTTCACAGTTCACAGCACATTCTGTATCTCCTTTTTTATCTCTGTGATATAAAAGTCTGTCAGGTTGGTTTTTATAATGGAACAAAGCATGGAGTTCTAGAAAACAAAGGAAAGGTATTTGTTTGGTTTTCATCCCCGTGGCTGTAAATCAAGAGATCAAAGAAATACTGAAAACGCATCATACAAAAACGGTGAGTAAAGTAGAGAGAATTTTCTAGGGGTGACTTGGATATTAATACATGTGGAGTAACATGAAAAAATATGAACATTTTGCTCTGCCTATCTATTTATTTTTATATATATATCTGGTTTACAAACACTGATGGCTTCATATTGCAAAGAAGGTTCTTTTCACACTTTCTGCTGGTTGAAGATTTCATTTCTTGTACATGTCTAAAAATACATAGAAAAATAAAAAAAAATCTGCATGCAGCAATTTACCACCATGCTGGAACTTCCTCTGCATATGCTCAGTGTTTTAAAACTGCATCAGCAATGGAGAACTGCGCACGCAGCATTTATTACTGACCTGCACTAACTCTTCAGTCACCAGGCAAACCTCACCACCGGAATTTTTTCCCTCTGCTAGTTTGTACCAAGGCTGCACCTTTGTGCACTGTACACAGCTGAACAGTCTTCAAGATCAAAGCCTCATGCCTGAGCACAATCTTGTTCCTGGCATGTTATGCCAGGCCCTTTTCTGTGTGAGTGCTTTGATGCAGCAGCAGCAGTCAGGAAAAATAACAAACCAAGTACAAACCGAGAGAGGAAGGAGGCAATGCAATGTGTTCTCATGTCTCTAGGCTTCTGCATTAAAGCTAATATGTGCAACCCCCCTGGTTTGGGTACATTTCTCTTCATTACCATTGTTTTCCTCAGTTACTGTTTCCATCAGTCATGCCTGGAGACCTCATTCTCACATTCTTGTAAATATACCAGTGAAAACATAAAGGATTCAGGCTGAGAACAAGAAAATATTTCCAGCCATTCCCAGTATAGGAAGAATGGCACACCCATTGATTCACCCAAACTTGCACCTGGCCATCAGCAAATGGAAATGTTCTGTATGATATTATGCAATATCACCAGCCTGGGAGGTTTGCAAGAACTATGAAAGCACTTCTTTCCCTTCGGTGGAGCTTTTCATTGCTCAGGAGTGGTTGTTCTCAATGACTGATGCTCAGCTCTGAGTCTCCTAAGAGACCCTTATCTTACTCTGTTCTGCCAGAAGAGGCTATGGCACAGGACTGAGAGCGGGCATCACACATGAAGCAACTCAGAAGAACCTCTAGGACTTTGAAAAAGATAGGCATGGTTGCCAAAGATAAAACTATTGTGTGCACAGAGGAAAAAAAAAAAACCCTTATGTAAATACCACAAAAATTCAGTAATACCAAGAAACACGGGGGAAAGAACAGGGCTACCTTTGAAGTCAATGAGAGGCAATACAGGAGAGCACAATGCAGGTTATTTCTACTTCAGGCCCAGTTTCTGGAGGGGCCCAGACAAAAGCTTTCTCCATTTTTCCTCCTGGTAGAATAGGACTGCTAACACCGTGGCTAGTGGTTACACTGAAACACCACGTTCCCGCTGACACTATCTTTTCACCTCAAGAAGGTGGCAGTTCTGTGGAGGAAGTCTCCTTGGTTTCCTCTCTGTAGAGAGGACAGAGATGAACCATTGTGAAGAGAGGAAGGCTTTTCACTAGAGTCAGGGGATGGTCCTTCAGGTCAGTTCTGGGAATCTATTTGTGCAGCTGCAGCCAAAGCAGCTGAGAAGGTACTACAATAGAGCAGAAGGCATAATTGCCCGGTTTCACAATGGTACTGCAACTTCTGCTCCCGGGCCCAGCTGCGACCTGGGGTGTTGTGAACTGTGTGTTGGCAGGCTTTCAGCTGCAGACACCTGAACCCCAGGTAACACTACAGGAGTTTCATGGCTTTAGCCTGTCAAGCACATTTTTATCCAACTTTTGCAGGTGAATAGACATTCATATAAAATCAGAAGAATAATGGCTTGATATTAAGCAGATTTATGATCTCTTTGTGCCTTCAGCCTTCACCTAGGGGAAAGTCCTATTAAATTCAGTAAAAATTTGCATAAGATGAGATTTTCGGAATGAATAAGAACGTGGATTAACATTGCTTTTCTGTGTTTATTTATGGCACTGGATTGCATTTAGAGAGACATACAATAAGCTAAACAACTAAAACAACAACTCCACTTCAAAGTTATCTTCAGTACTTGCTTCTACTGGCCTGTCCATACGGATCTGCCAACTAGTAACCAGTAGGCTGAGAGCCAGTAGGGAATACTGAGATTTTCTTCCTCACTTGAATTGATGCTTTCTTTACCTTATTGTGAATTACTGTCAATAGCTGATTTTACTGAATTTGCCTAAGCTCATAGCTGTCCTACTGTAAATGCATGTTTTTCTTATTGTTTCCTTCATATCTCCTATTTCTTTAGGTTGCTTGCTATGATTACTTAACCTATCTGCTCTTAATTAGCTGTCTATAAGCAGATGTCATAGGGTGCCTATGAGCAGATTTCACTTTTTCTTGGTTCTTGCATAATTGCATAACCAGTTATGTGACTGGGGGTGTTTCTCTAGCAAGGTTGCTTACTTCCATTTTACTACCATCTTCAATCTTATCAATAAAAATCCTTTTGATTACTCCTTTGCCAGATTAGCAGAAAAATCCCCTTCTGAGTCACTGATCATGTTACTGGGTGTGGGCAATGCCAAGCTTCTACTTTTGCTTTCAATACATATATATTAATATGACTTTTCCATTGTCATATCAACAGGAATAAGCATTCATAACAGGTAAATAGAAGATGGGTTAAATTCCACAAGTGGAATCTTTAATGTTTGTACTTCTACAGGTGTTGGCTTCAATTATTCGCTGATGTCACCTGTGTTGTAAGGCTGGAATTCACTAAAATAATATGAAATGGATCCAAGTACCCTGCAACTATTATTCTCTCAACTGAAATTTTTCTCCACTTGGACATACCAGTTCTTCAAACGCTGACCCAATAGCAGGACTTAGTACCCGCATCAGCATTTAGAAAACAAACAAAAAACCCGAAGCAAATAAAACCCCATAATGTGTTGCCATTAGCAGATCTAAAATGGAAAGCTACTACACGCACTATATGCTCTAGGAGGTGTCTGTATCATGTGATTTTTAAAGTATTTTATTTGCAGTGTTAACCATTGGTAGGTCATTGGAAAAGGTTGGCATCCTTCGAGAGATCACAGTAACCTAGATGGGTATATGCTTCTGACTGGAAACCATGCTAATGAATTGATTCAAGCAAATGAAATAAGTCCATTTCAAACTTTGAGAGACTTCTGAACAAAGGTCTGTCTAACACCCACTCAATATGGATCATCCTTAAAAGTCTTCATCCTGTGCCATGAAAATTCAGGGAAGTTTTCTCTACTGTCTTTCATGGAAACAGGCTCGAACATGTTATCCTGCCCACTGTGAAGTCAGCATCAAAACTGGCAGACTCTACATTCATTGCAAGAACATAATTGTCAACAGTTTAACATCTGAGAAAGCTGAAAAGAAAAACACCATGTTCTCCATTGCTATAAATAATAAAAAACAATAAAACAAAATTATTTTTTCTTAATTATCAATAAACAAACAAAAAAAAAGTTAAAATCTTTTAATTCAGGAGAAAGTCTCATAAATATACTTTGGCTAAAGGTTAGAAACATGTAGTATAAACACTTTTTGAAAGGTTTACACATTTGCCCAACATATATTCTTATTACTGTTTTACCAACTTGGGTCAGGTGTAGCTTGTATAAATGCGAAATAATTTGTGAAATGAAAAAAGACTGTTTTCCTACAGACAATGATCTTAGATGCCACCGAATAGGTAAGACTTGCATGTCTTTTCTTTTTAAAACATCATCCTGTTTATACAAATATTTACATTCTGTTTTAAACTCTATTTTTTAGAATAACAATAAGCATGTTTTTAATGAAAGAACAGTATGTAATAATGTAGTAGTCACAGACCCAATAGAGACTTTTCTTAATCTTCTTCAGAACCAAGTCCTAGATAAAAACTTGTCTTTCAGTTAAGGGCCAAAATGCTACAGCCTTTGACTAGTAAATATGTGCACATGATCTGTGTCCAGTCATGTTTCAGTTATAACAGGGATGCAACAGTCTTGGTGCCAAAGCATTGAATGTGAACATCAGAGCAAGGTTATGTTAACTTGATTGATCTGAACTGATGAGCTGCATTAATAGTCCAAGTTTTTCTACCTCATTTGTATTAGATGTAATGGAGAGAGCAAAAAGTGATGATAAGAAGCATTTTTCCCTGTAAGGAAATGAGCATGTCATCATATAACTCAGTAGGGTCACTGGGAACTCTGCCTTTCTGGAGAATTTTGGCCATCTACTTCAGCAGTGATCAGAGTTAAATAAATAACAAAAGTGATGAGCAGCAAAGGCTACAAGCAAATAATGTCCATTTCCTTAATGAATTGTTTCAGCCCCACTATCAGTCCTGGAATGTGTTAACTGCATAAGCTATAATAGAAACAAGAGAAACTTCTTTTTTTAGTGGTGTGCACAGCTGCCAAACTTATTATCACATCACAGACATTCCCCATGAGTTGTGTATATCCTGCATGCTTGTGATTTCTTATCACTGAATGTTACAGTCTGTATTGCACTACATATTGCTCAGCTGCTTCCCTTTCATGGAGGCTCATTTATCATGTGTTTTGGTTTGTGCAAGGATGATGTTAATGGTCTAGTTGCTGCCTGATTCACTCCTGCTTTTCATAACTTCTCAGTATAGTCAGCTGTATTTGTTCTTACTGAGCGTATTAAGTATAATTCATCACCGTGTTTAGCTGGGAGAAACACAGAATCCCCTAACCATACATCTTTGATCGCTGTTCTCCATGAAGGCCAAACACTATCAGAAAAGGGTCCTCACTCCCCTTCTTGAATGATACAATCGCACTTCTTCTGTCCCATCCCTTCCCAAAGCTGTATATTCTTAAATTTTCCCGAATGTATTTTCCATATGCATTTGTGCTTTGGTCACTCCTTCCTCAGGCATTGTTCTCGCTCTCTCAGCTTCACCTTCTGTCCTTCCCTTGTTTTTCTGATACGGCCTAAGTAATTCAACTTGCAGTTTATTAGACCCCCAGCTGCAAGCTGTGACAATACTGAAGTACGAACATATCGGATATATTCATTCTGTGCACATTTTAAATCCAGGTAGGCAAAATGTAGAACACGGCTCTTTCCTCTTATATGTTGATGAGGAACAGTAAGCTGGGCCAACAGGGGTAAAAACTCTCTGGAAATGTTACTGAGACTTTGTCCTGAGGTTTTCCTTTTCCCAATGGATTTAAATACTGCACGGCCGTTATGTTGCCACCAAACATAATACTTTGTGCCAAAGCTGAAGGAGGAATATTCTAAGGCAGAATCCAAGTTTCTCCTTCCTGTGCATTGTTTTGCATGTTTTATCTATTGATACTTCTCTGAGGGAGCAGCCAGGGGATAAAATGAAGAGCAACTTCCTTCAGTGGTGCAAAAAGGCCTGTATTTCAGCAATAGAGGTCCAGCTCTTCTCATGCATTGCCTAGAGCTTTATTTTTCTGGTGCACTTTCTGTTTGCTTTCTTTGGTTTTGCTTTCTATTCTTACAGTCTATCAGGCTCTTTCCTGGAACTAGTGCCTCAAGACCTTTCCCTTCTGGACACTGCTTCTACCCTCCCCCACACTAACTGCATGTCAAACTCTGCCAGATCCTGTTTTAAGAATGCAATGTTCTTGGGAGCTGACAAAACCATAATTTGCAGTGGCATTTCATTGATGTACCCAGCTTCCCAAGGGTCAGGGTAACAGCCTGCAACAATGTGGCCTACAAAAAAAAGCCAGTAAGTTGCTTTTCAAAATCAGTAATGCACAAATAGCAAGTCATGCTCCTCCACCTTGCTTCTGCCGTCTCTAAAACTTTGAGTTCCCATCTGCCGGCATTTTCTCTGGGATATCTTGTGTCTCAGTGTAATCTTGCCTGCCATTTTCTTTGGCAACCTTCACCTGAAGTCTCTCAGGTCATTAAGGTGACTCAAGGTGGACAATATCTCCTCTATTTTATTCACATCCCATGTTCTTTGAAGAAATCTCTGGATGTCTGTTTTCATAAGGGAAAATGTATGCAGCAAACAGCAGGTAGCCATAGGCCTACTTCAGTCATGTACGTGTTTTGCCTGGAGGTCAGATAATCAGCTGGATAAAGCCTGAGATGTGAAGTTCAATGCAATTTGAATGCCTAAACCCATTAGGTTTCTTTTCAAAACCTAACCTTTATTTGCAATACGTTTTAACTTTTTAGGCTAATTAATCACCTGGACAAGGGCCTTTAAAAGTCATTAATCTGGAAAACCTATAGACATTATTGTGTCCATAGGTCTGGGATTAGGGCCGTGGCACAGTTTAACCCCCACCCCCCATCCATCCCCATCATCCTTTGAAACACATTGCCTGAGCGACACACGGTTAAAGGAACAATCCAAGCCCAGAGCTGTGCTTCTGTTTCAAAATCTTCAGGGCTTACTGTAGCAACTGCAGCTACATTGGAGTTGTCCTGTGTCCTTGAACTCTCAGCTTTTGGTTCCCAGCTTTGAGCTGAGAAGCAGTTCGGGTTGACTGGGTTATTGCTTCTGGCCCCTTTCAGTGCCAAGTCAGACTGATGAGGTTAAACCATATTAGTGATGGTTTAACTTTGTAGTGAAATATATTAAAGAGTTTTCATGGATTCATCTTCTGCTTCTCATCACATCAAAACAGCAGGAATTTACTGTCTGGAGCAGCTGTGACATATTTACTTCTTAAACTGCTACAGCTGTTTCCCAAGCAAACTGAGGAGCTTGGCACTGACACCCCTGTACTTTTCCATTCATAGAGCCTTTGAAGAGGAAGGTCAGACCCTCTTAATAAGCCGCTAGCCCTCTGAGGGCTGAAGGACTTCCTTGCCCTTTGGAGAAGAAGCATCCTGGCCTAAGCAAATGGGTTTGCTGTGTGGCTGAACAGCAGGTGCTGTTCTCTGTCCCAGGTCTTAAATACCGATGTGCAGTCCAGAGTTGCTTCTGGCTTAAGTCACTTGACATTAACCCTTCTTGCCCTGTCATTATGACAAGGATCAAGCAGCTTCTTTGGTAAAACCAGCTCTGGGAAATGGGCACAGGCTGTGCAAGTACCTGGAAAATTACAGAGCTTGCCCCTAAAACAACCGCAACAATCACCGTACATGATTGATTGCTGTCGTAGCCTTGCAGAGGTCTGCTCATAAACCAATGAAGCAGTCAGGTGTGGTTTACATCTAGGATCTGAGTCTTACTCCTGAGATCTGTACTCAGCGTAGTTTGCACAGGAGATTTTGCTGCACTGGAATGGCAGCAGCTCCCTGAGAACTCCACAGAAAAGCACAGGGGCTGAGTGGGACATGGGGCAGTGTGATGACAGCCAGACAGGACATTGGTAATATTGGCACAACGGCTCTGCATGCACTACAGAGAAATACTCTGAGGCCACTACTGCCTTTTCACGTGAATGATTGATTCTCTCTGTCACCCCTTCTATCCCAGGAGAGGCAAAACTATCCAGAGGAGACTGAATTACTGAGAATTTGTTGAAAATAAAAGAGTGAGGCTAATAATTACCTCAAGCTCAGCTTAGGAGTAAAATAGCAATAATCAAATGAGCTGGGGATAGAATCAAGGCCAGTGCCTATAAAGGGACAATATGAAAAGAATAACAGGGGCTTTATACCATCGTCATAATCAAGTTGAATGAGTGCACATTAGCCATCACATTGATGTTAATAAGAAGTGATCTCTTTTTTTCTGGATGTAGATTAACTAACAAGCGAATCCTATGCATTAGTAATCGTGGAAGTACTTTGTTTAAGCCAAAGAAAATCAGAAACTGTAGCTCTTTACCACCCATCCTCACGAAGAAACTCAGCTGCAAAGATTTTTCAGCCCCCATGGAGCAAGGCTGCATGCAGGGCAGATCCCAGCATCATCCAGCCCTCTAGCAGCATTTGCAGACTGACACAGAAGCCAGCTGCCCATCCAGCTCTCCCAAGGCTTGGCAAGACTTCCAGGGTCAATGCAATGCAAAAAAAAAACCCCAGCACGTTGTTCTACGCAGACACTTGGGAAGCGCGGGTTACAGTAGCAGGGGATGGCAGAGCTCTGCAAGAGAAGCTACAAGTATTTCAGCCCACGGGGGTGTAAATCTCTCTCTAGTCAGTGGCTGCTCTAACTGCTTTGGGACAGCAGCCAGCTGGATATTGCATAGCTGCACTCCTGTCAGGGCCTGGGTGCTAGGCCTCTTTCCAAAGCCTGGCAATTAAACCAGGAAAATATTCAGTTGGGGGATAATTTAAAACCTTAACTGTAGTACTAACCAGAACAGGAAATTCCATCATTCAACAGGATTGGTAACGGTTGTTTGTCCCACAATGAAGGGAGAAGCATGGAATAAAATCTAATGCTGTGAATAAATCTCTGCCCCCCTGGTGAATCAAGATTCACCTTTGTAGATATTTTACTGGGTAATTTCAACCTAATCGTAAAGAAAGAGGAACAAAAAAGGGCTATTCCCTGCTCCCCCACACAAGTGGTTGCTCATCTGATGAGCACTTGTGGGCCTCACTGAGCTCTCCTGCGGGATGCTGCTAGCCAGCAGCTGAGGTACGTCTGTGCCCTACTAGTTATCTGACCAAGGAGGTGCACTGCTTAGAGCAAGGGCAGTGAAAGAGCAAGGCTATATTTGGAAAAGAATCTCTGTCACGACATGTCAGCCTGCAGGTGCAGACGGGATGGGTTGTGTTTGCTGAAGTGAAAAGCTGCAAAGAAGCTGCCGATGGCTGAACTGACAGGGTTTCAGTGTAATGTTCCAGCACATCAGTAAACTTCAGGATGTCAATGGATCTGTCCATCAAATTTTTGGTGGCGGTTTCTTTTGGCTTGTGAAGAAGCATGGTGTGATTGTAAAGTGTTTATATGTCTGTAGCCCAAGAAGGACCTGTTGAACTTTGCTTTGAACGTTGCTTTGCTACATATAAGTAGTACTCCTACTTTCTAAGAATACTGGTTTTTTCCTATCTGCTTTTTGTTTCTACCTCAATCTACTGTTTGGGCGGAGCTTGATACGAAGAGTGTGTGGTTGAGGGAAGCAGGAAAAGCAAGGGAGAGCCTGAGCCTTCGCCCTTGCCCTGGTTTCTCTCCCTGAATTGCTGACCTCACCTCAGCTCAGCCAGGCTGTGAAGTGCAAGAGGGTCTGCCACACTCTGAGTGGTTTTATGCTCTGTTTTGCAAGACAGGAGTGACACGGCATGGGCATTGATGTCTGGAAAAGGATACAACTGAATCTTTATGGCAGTCTAGAAAATAGCAGCAAAGTCCATGAGCACTCAAGCTCCATCCTTTGCACTAGCATTTCTTGCTAGAAGGCTTAGGCTGTTGCCTGGTCTGTCAACCAATGTCTGTGAACCCCATTCTTAAGCACCTATTTCTCTCTATAACACATGAAACTGTGGCCTCAGGACCAGGACTCACTAGGCAGCAGGATGCTTAAAATTTATGCTTTAAAATGTTGAACCTAATTCACCTTTAGGAGTTAAACCTATTAATTTCCTCTATACAGTACTGTCTGAAATCCAGCAAGTGCAATTAACTCATGTCTCAGTCTCTATAGATAAATAATGCTTTTCATTTGCTTAAATCCCTCTACAAGGGCTTGCCTGTTTGAGTACTCATCAATAAGGCTGGCAGGGTGACAGCTGTATGTTTCTAATCCTTTAACCATTTGTTTACAAACAACAGTTGGGTGTCTATGCTGTGCAAATTAGAGGAGAATTTAACAAAAAGTAAATGAAAGTTTATTTTTCAATTTCTAAGAAAAAAACCAGAAATTCCTGTTTTTCAGGAATTTATAACCCTTACTATTTGCTGCCATTTCCTTGGCATTCCTTTTTGAGACAATTGCTCTGGGTAACTATCATTTTATCATTAAAATTAGGTTAAATACACATGTACATAAAAATATCTTATTGTGAAGGAAAATAATACTATAAGCCATTGATTTTCACAAATGGCTTGATTTTGGTTGATACCAGTTTGGGGTATCAAGCTTTAACAGACATGAGCATTGACTATGGAAAGATGCCTTGGCATGTTTCAAAAGGTGCAGGTTTTTAAAAACCCAAACAGTAGTAACTTGAAAATAATAGCCTATAATATTCCGTAGTGGGACTCTGTAAATGCAGTAAGTGTTCCTACATGCTTTTGGATTATTTTTTCTAGAACGCTGTAGTGTTTTTATAAGATTGTTTAGACAGATGTTCTTCCTTTTTTTGTATAAGAACTATTTACTCTTCTGAGGCTCAGAGATATTCCTTCTGATGTTGAACTGACATCTGGTCTCTCTGTGGCAGGATGTTTGCAGGTAGAATTGCTATGGAAATATATCTGTTAGATAATTTAAATACGCAAAGTTTTAGAGTTGCGGCAGACAACAAATTTATAAGCACACAACTCCTGACCAGTCTTAAATGTACTTCCTAGTAAGTGTGAGAATTTAAGGACTTTTCAGATCAGATTTTTCTCTTAGATGTTTCTGCTGCATCTTGAAAGTACAAGATTAATCTGATGATTAATATGACACTTACTTCTTGAGAATCTGAACCGTTATACAGCAATTTTAATATGGGAGACTCAAGTCACAGACAAATTGGAGAACTCCTGAACCAGAGGCAGCATCATTAGAGAGACTGAGACTTACAGCTGCCTGGTTGTGAGACTGCTCGCTCCATGGTTGGTCAGTCAGTTTGTAGGGATGGACGAGCATGGGAGAGGTCACAACAGTGCTTATCCTCACTGCCCTGTCCCACTAGGATGACGTCGTGGGATAATGGGATAGATTTTCAGTTCAAAGAACACTTTTGTATTCAAATCAGTCAGTATCAACAAATACTGAGCTGGTTATCTTTGGTATCTACTGACCATTGAACTGTTTTCACTTTTCCCTCTTCAGATATTCAAAGTTTTAAACTACTGAACTTGTCTCTTTCCAAATTGCAGAGCTCTCATACTTCTGTCCAGGACTTCCACAAAGAAAACATTTGCGTGCATGCACTATGCCATTCATGTGCCTTAAATCCAACTTCTGGATGTGTAAGGCTTGCTGTGCATACATCTATAGTCAGCCTGAGCATGTTTAGTTCTTATCTGCTCCAACCAGCACACCAGACATCCAGAAAAATAGCCAAAGTCTTCCTCTTACATCCGGACATGTCCAGAGTAACTCAGATACACAGCAGCCAGACAAAGAATTAGATTGTGGCTCATCCTGTGAAAGAAGCAATGTGATGTCCTCATGCTTTTTGAACCCCTTTGCAAGGATCACCTGCAGTCAGAGATGAGAAATGATGCTATGTTTTTCTGTATAGACTGATGCTACTATCTTTCCACAGCAAACGGGGCTACTGCTTCTCCTGTATCTCACATTCCAGCAAAAGAGGGAATCCCTTTAAGCGGTGTGGAAGGGCTTGCTCCTCTGTGGTCTCAGCCCCCTGGGTCCTGCACTCCTGTTCCAGCCAGGTCAGGTATGAAGCTGCCTCAGTCCCCTTCAGATGGTTATTGGCGTAAAGTGTGAAGTCTGTTGCAATCATTCATCCTTCCCTTTGGCAACTCTATTTCTGTTCAAGTTTTGTCATTTTAGGAGCAAGATGGGAATGCAACTTGGCTGCCAGCAGAACAGGAGAAAGGAAATACAGCTTTGAATTATCCAATGCATAATGGCAAATGTTGTCAGAAAAATAAGGGGTGTGTCTTTCATAACCTAAGAAGCTGCCTAGGTCTGGCGCAAGAGCAGGACGTTTGATAAGCAGTTCTCTGTTTACAGTTTTGCTGTCCCAGCCAAATTAAACCTTTTACCTATGTGTGCTGCTGGGACTACCTTTGACAGGATAGCTCCCTGCAGAATTCCTGTGCTTACTGGGTTTACTGGTGTTTGTAATTCTAAACCTGAATATATAACTGGGTAGCAGGCCATCTTCCTATTTCAAAACACTGAATGCTAATTAAAGATGAAACTACTTGCTAATGAGTTCTGTATTCACTGGACAGTTTTCACTGTGGTACTTCATTATTTCAAGTCATATAATGGTCCTCCAATAGGAGTTCTCATACCAAATCCTATTTCCTTCATGTGAATTTCCATAGGCGTGCCATTTTAAGCCACTACTTCAACTGTGAGACATTTCAAATGAAATAGTGCTATTTAAAGCCAGTGCTTCTCAAGGACAGAAAATCCTTTTACAAATCATCCCTAGTCAATCAAGTAAAAGCATCAAATTTGTCCCAATCTAATAGTGGCTCCAAAGAGTTAAATACATTCGTCTGGAGCAATGCCACTGAGACAAATTAGATATTCCAAGCAGAACCAGGTTCATTGTGTAGATTGCACATGTGAGACAGTACTATTCATGGAGTTTTTATCAAGAAAAGATACTGAACTTGCCAGAAAATAGTATGTATTGGGCTAAATTGTGCAATTCTCATTCATGCTTGTGAACATTTGCACAAATAGACCCATTGACTTCCCAATGAAAGTGTTTCATTATGATCATTCCTATTACAGTGATCATTATGTGATTTGAAATAATAAAGCACCACAGCCTCATTGACTTCAGTGACACTACTTGGTCCACCAACATGAGTAAGGGCTGTGCAATGTAGTTAAGAGGATCTTAATAACAAAACCTCTGTTACCAAGTTAAATATAACCCCCACCACAACTCTGCCATGGAATAGTCACAAAACTGCATGGGAGCAAGCTCTCCCATCCCCGCACACACACAGACATCCCCCTCCAGTTTTTCTTTCGGAACAAAACCAGCTGTAACTGGAGGCTGAGTTTTACAAACTGAAAGGAGCTTGTAGCGAAAAGAACAAAAGTGCTAGTGTGCAGAAGCCACCCTGCAAAGAATGTTGGCAGGAGACGAAGCCAGACCTTTCCACTGCTGTAATCTTAAACTATCATTTGTTGATGTTGATGTATTTCTAATAAGTGAGGAAATGAGAACACAAGAAAAAGGGAGATGGAGAACTTGAGACCTTTTGGAGACTAGGCTTTTCACATTTTTATGTAGCCTGGCAAGGCGGAAGGAACTCTTTATTGAGTGATAATAGCATACACTGCACAACTTACCCTTATGCTTATGTGAATGGGAAGAACCATAATCTGCAGGCTTTTCATTTTACAGAAGTGAAACCAGTAAAGAAAAAATGCTCTGTTGCTCAGGTCCAAAGTGCAGACAGATATGGGCTTGTGGCTCCAGTTTCAGAGAGAGCTGATGCTTCTTCACTGAGTGAGCTATTTAGCTATCAGATAAAGTGGTGTGATCTGGAGCACAGCAGTGCATGACTTCAGTGTGAAAACACTGTGAAGTTTGATCTTTCCATGCACACTATGAAGGAGTCTCAGTTAAAAGAAAACACCATTTTAGTAGCAGTACTGCTGCCTAGGGAGCTGCAGAGCCTGATGTATGGATTAGTCTGTAGCCTTGGGCTGAAGCGTTATCTTTATTTGCAGAAGAAAAAAATCTCTTAGGCATCTTCTAGTGAGTGAAGAAAACAACTGAGTGTCCATAAGCAGTCATTTTCTACCTGAGGATCTCTAAGCACCTCAGAAATATGCAGTGTCCTTACACCTATTTGACAAATTGTGACCACAGAAGTTGTTGCAAAGCCATGACCAGCACCCATATTTGCTGGCTCATTCTCTCTTCCACCAGAACATAGCACTAAAAGAAGTTTTCTACATCAATTTTAAAGCAGCCTTCAACTTTGAATGGCTGAGGTGGAAATCACAGCTGCAGAGAAGTCAACAGCACTTTTGTCTCTTACTGCAGTGTCCCAGTTAAGTAGCAGATATTGTAATAAAAATATTTCACAGCCATCAACTCTGTATGAATTATCAGCAGCTGTCAGTTTTTATACTGAAAGATAAAGGCCAATAAAAGACATGGTATCTTTTTAAGTTATAATGCTGTAAGGATGAAAAATCCAGACCATTCCAAGGGTTAAACCCAAGCTTCTTCTCTAAAGTTTCTATGGCAACTAGATGCAATCTATAGTGATATTGTAGTTAATGAAATGTTTCTTCCAGACCAACAGGGCAACATGTAGCATTCAGTAATGAGGGATGTCTTTGGGGAAAGAACAGTGGCATCAAAGCTGCCTTCTAGCAAACTATATTGCATGCTAAAAGCCTCGGGTAAAGTGAGTCCTGAAGTCCAAATTCCCTTCTGTTTATTCACAGTGCTTCCTTCATGTCTGCTCTGATGATGAGAAACACTGGTAATAAGAACATTAGCTGAGAAGGAAGAGAGTACGGAAAGAAAATATATTTGATCACTTCCTTACTTGAATCATAAAAAAAAAAAAAACTTGTAAAGATTTTTTTGTGTGTGTTTGAAAGAGGTTTACTTTTCCTTATAAATGGAATAGCTAAATGTTGACATTTGATGTCAGCATGCTATATCATAGCTATATGTGCATGTGTGTGATTTGTGTGGATACAGATTAAGTCTCTCTGTCCTTGTCTTGACTTCTCAGAAGCTGAAATCTATGTTAGCCTCAATGCAAAACCCAAACCACACACTTTCACCCCAGATTTATCCAATTGGATAAAAGACAAATCAGATAAAGGATTTGAAACCTGTGGTCGTGTACCTGAGAAATGGAGGCACCAGCTCGGACACAACACTCTGCACCTGAGCAGTGACACATATTCCCCCTGGCAGGGGTTAACCATGCTGCCAAGTTCCTCTGCTCCTGGGAAGCAGTTCCTTCCCTGTCCACGGGGGTAGAGCTCTTCCCCTGATGAAGCGGGAAGAGATGGGGGACTTGGCAGGGCTTAGGAGCCATCCAGTGCCCTTCTGCTCTGTGTGAGAGGCCTCTTCCCTCCTTTGGTCTGGGGCAAGGCTTTATAGACTGCTTAGTCATGTGTTCAGAAAGCTGTAGCTTTGTCCTTGCAGGCCCTCCAAACTTGCAAGAAATCTTACAAATATGTAAGTAAATATGACCACAGATACCTGACTTTGGATGTCCAGGTTTAAGATGTTGGTTGTTGAATTTCTATAAATACTTTTCCTACACACAGGCCTTGAAGAACTGTATTAATAAACAGTCTATCTGGACCTAATGGATACTTCCCAAACTGCCTCCCTTCAGTGCCATGTGAATGCAAGTGTCAGAGCATGAGAGAAGGCAGGAACATGGTTTCTCTCTAGTCAAAAGAAACCTAAAAAACATACCCAAAGGACAGAGATTTAATTTCATGGGATGAAAATGAGTTGTTCTATGTGAATGTGCTATGTTTATATTGTACATGATATACCAACTATGCTGTAGTAACACTGCTGCTGTAGCTATGATGGCCTAAGGACATAAAGAAAGCAAACAGGTTCTCCAATACAGAAATCCTTCATCAGGGCTTGGAAAATAGCTTAGATGCTAAAATGCTGGCCTGCTTCTTCCAGTGCTGTAAATGGATCCAGTAAGGATAAGCATACTTTTTGTTTCCACTCACCTGGCCTTGCTTCAGACACTTGTGCAGAAAAAGAGAATAAAACAGGTTCCATACGACACAAATTCTTACCCTGGAAAGAGAAATGGGTGACTTATGTCAGCGGGAGAGTTTCAGAAATGTACTGAATAAGGACTTCAGAAGCTGGCCTTAGGACTGTAAAGCAAGGAGCAGGCTTGTGCTCAGTGCTCACAATCTGGCCGAGGGGCTGTGGGACGCGGTGCTGTGGTGCCATGGTTTCTTAGCCACAAGGTAGACGCTTCATTAGGTTCTGTGTTTTTTTTCCAAAGCACTGCTGAACAGTGAGAAGGCTACATCATTTTAGCTGGACCTGTCAAGGATCTCCAGCTTTGTAGGAGTGAGTCTATGTGGCTGTAGGTGCTTTCGTTTAGACATATGCATTTGAAGATTTTTAGCAAATCTAGTTTTAAATGTATAAACTGTAAAAAAAAAACCCTCATGGCTGTACCCTTGCCTATGTACTATTAAAATACAGCAGAAAAGGCTAAACTCATCTCTAGTGGTGTGCTGGATAAAAAGCAGTGTTTCCTTAGGCAAAATTACTGAGATTTTTTTACTTTCTGGCTCTTGAAGTGGCATTTACAGCCACAGGAAATAAAGAACAAGGTACCTTAAAAAGTCCTTTTAAACTTTACAGAGCCAATTAAAATGAAGCACAGTATTAATTTATTTCCAAAAGGTTGAACTTTGTAAAAATTTTTGTCACTCAGTGAAGATTTCCCTCTCCTTAGTCAGCTTACATTAAAATGCATAATGCCTGTTCTCTGAAAGGCCTTGTGCCCTCTGTCTCTGCTCCTGTTGCTCTGGCATTCTCCTTTCTCCACTCATACCAAATACATTTGTGTTTAAAGCACTGATAGTCAAAGCAGTGTTAGGTCCAGAAACGTTACCTTCATGGACAGGGATGATATTTGCCATTGTTTTAGCAGCTCCATAAAAAAATGTCCTACAGTATTAAACAGAAGCACTCTGTTTTCAGATTTCTCCTTATTTTGGAAACTGCTTGTATTACTAAAATAAAAACAAAACTGTGCAGGCAGTAATTTATATGCCTGAGAGAAGGATTTGTTGCTAAAAAAATGCATTATGTTAGCAATAACAGTATTCGAGTTAGATGATATGCAGTGGGAAGGGTTGAACACTTCTAAAACCATATTTTTACAGCCTTCAGTTGTGTCAAATACAACATCTCACTAGAGATCTTTTGCTATTATCTATCTGAGGTTCAGAATACATTTCAGTTTGAGATTTCACCTCTGTAAAAAACAAAACAATCAACACAGTCCATCTGGATCACAATAAAATCTTGTGTCATCAAAATTCAATGTACAGTTCACAGCAAATCAGAGCCAATCAGAGCATTTTAGTAGGACAGATAGTCATTTTGGTGTAAGGGTATTGCACGTGTCAGCATGGCAGCTGCTGTGCTATGAAAAGATCACTGTGCAGAGAGCTGAGGCACAAATAAAGCTGGCCTGGAACCATGTTAAGTTTGCTATGGCCAAAGAAATTACATTCTTCTGCAAAAGTAAGTCAACTTTTAGTTGAGTATGCATTTTGCATTTGTATTGATTTCATGCAAGCTTCATTAGACAACTAGCCCATAAATACACTTGCTTTTTGAGAACAGTCTCAGAATAATTAATGAGTATGAGCACTGATCAGTTATCTGATGAATTGTGTATTGCAACAACAGAGAAAATTTTCTTTGAGATAGATTATGACTTTGCCTCGCAGAGTGTTAGGAAACTGAAGATACTGAATATGCACATCCAGAACACCTCAGGCTATAGACTGAGGCTGCTGAGACCCTGCCCTCTCCTCCTGCCCTGTGTTGGCCCTGGTGCTCATGTGGCTGCATAACAAGTTGTTTCAGAGAAGTGATGAAAACTCATCCTATGAGAAAAGTCATTACTTTTTGGTTAGATCAGCTTTCTGGATGAGCAAGGCTAGGAACACACAGCCAGGAACAAGGGGGAAAGGCTTAGGTGGACTTAAGTTGTCCTGGAGGCACTCTCTGAGGCTGCTTTTGCATCCCAATGGCAAAATTCCTGAGTTGGGGGTTGGAGGACCAAACCTTTTGGGAGTATGTTTGGTGAAATTTGTTGCTTTCAAGAGGAAGGGACCTGGAAAGCCATGGTATGAGAAGGCTTCTTCACCCTTGCCCACTAGGTAGATCTAGGTGAGCAGATCTGCATGTGTAGCTTTCGTTTGCTTTGCTGACAGTAATTTGACTGTGTATAGAGCTACAAACAATTCCCATGGTGAGTGGAACCTAATCTTTCTTGGATTTCTACACTGTTCTTCAGAAGTCATTTTTGTACCATACCTAAAGAAAGGATGGTCTTGCACTACAAAACAGTACACACTCGATCCCTGCCCCTTCTATACCACAGCAAAAGCGCTGCATACTGACTACAGTTTGTGAAGTCCCATGTTGCTGTTAGAAATGACCTGTCCTTGCTCTTTCATTATTGATGCATTTCCTCATTGTGCTGAAAGATTCTTGACTCACAGAGTTTTTCAGCACATGACTGACATCATAGTGAATCAAACACTGTAATATTGCTAAAGCTCATCATTTATCAAACGGGCACAAGACTGAATTCAGATCCGGTGTAAATGGATATATAAAGGTTACTGTACATGTGGTTTTTCTGGGTCGCTATGATTGTTTTCTGGTAGTGTAATGCTTCATATGAGCTGAGCCAATTGTGGCTGGCACTGCAGCTCTAGCAACATGAGATATCAGTGTATGCTGTTTCACCACCATACCTACAAAGTCAGTGTGCAGCAGCTTTGATGAATATGATTGTATAAATTCTGAGATGCCTCTAAAAGTACTGCAAGCACTATAATGGGGAAAGATTTTACCCAAAATAATGGCAGTGAAGTATGTACAGGGAACTAGGTTTGGGTCCTGAACTTGTTCCCTAAGCCAGGAGAGCTTGTGTGAGTTTTACACAGAGAACATGTTTGTCTTTTAGGAAGGACACTGCAGTCTTGGAGGCAGAGGTGTAGGGCAAATATAACAATGCTTCTCAGACACAGGGAAGGTTGTCATGATAAAAGACCAGTTGAGTAAGGAGGCAAAGATGATTAAAAAGAATACATTGCACTCAGAAAGCAGGCCCCCTCATCCTATTTACATACTGCTCAGCCATCGTAGGTATGAAGGTCAAGGCTCTTCAGTATTCTCCTGTCTGGACTCAGTGCCATAGCTAACAGCTTGTTGTTTTACATGATTAATTATTTGCTTCCCCAAATAAATAAAACTGTCTGTATTAGGTTTGTCTGTCAAAAAGAACATGCACAGATTTGTATAGCTCCTGACTCCACAGGCAGCTCTAAGCTTTTTTTTTTTTCTTTTTGTCTGTGTTATACCCATTAAGTAAAAAAAGTAGTAAAAGGAATTTAGATAATGCTGCTTTTCATAATTTAAGGTGTCAGTTACATTATTATTACTATGAAGCTATAGGTGTGCTTCCTATTGCTAAGTACTTCTCCTAGAAAGACCACAACGTAATGACCATCCTGAAACCTGGGGATGAAGGAGAAGCCTCATCTTGTCTTCCAGGATTGTTATTTTATATTAACTCCTTTCTTGTTGGACTTGAGTTGTCTTTTTTGTCTAATCCTATTCCAGAACAGGCATTGCATCAGGGCAGGCCCAGATGGGCAAGTCATGAAGTCAATTAACTGCATATATACTGGATATCCCAGTCATCAGATAAAATACCTCTAGCAGGTACATGTGCTCTGACAGGCCTGATTCTCAGAAAACAAAGCTGGTGGCGCACCAGGTCGCGAGCTGGCATGTACAATCATGCACCTAAATAAAAAAACCCATGAGAACCTAGAGGCCTTGTACAGCACTGAACAAACACAGAGCTGGCTGAAAAGCTGGGGAGTGAAGTGATGTGACAGGAGCAAGTATGTTGTTACCACTATCTCCAACACATGCTTGTAGTTTGTCTCATTCCTCGCACCAGGTAAAGCACCTGGAGCGGTACAAAGGGGTTTTCAGGCTCTGGTGGGTGCACATTCCCTGTATGGGCAGTGGGGCGAGGGCTCACTTACCCCTGCCCTGCCCTGCCATCAGCAGGGGTGTCATGTACCAAGCAGCAGAGACCCTGGGCAGCTGGTGGTAGAAACCTGGCTGTAAATGAGGCACCCTCCCCTGATTATGCTGAAAGCCATCACAGCCTCAGGGCAGCAAATATGCAATGCTGCCACACACCCTGGTGTAGTGCACTGCCTGCTAGCAGGAGGGACCACTGCCCCCTGTAATCATGGCATCCCTCGCTCTGTTCCAGGACTGGAACCAATTACTGTGGCCATCCTGTCATTTTATTGCATGAAACTATACTACTCGGTGTGCGCAGATATAAACTTTTTTTCTTGAATATTCTTCTACCACCGGTAATGTCACTAGGTGACCTAATTCCTTCATTCACACACATTTATTTTTAGTGAATGTCAGATAAAATAAGAGCATCATTGTGCAGGAAAGAACAAATCAGCTGTGTGAACTTCTTTTCTAGAGGTGAACAGTCTGTGGGGAAATTAATGTCAATTTTTAATTACAACATCACAATAATATTTGACTCCCACTAAAATTTTTGCCTTTCAAATGCAGGGGAAGAACTATAGTCTACTCTTAAATGCATTAAATAAATAAATACAAATGTATACAAAACTACATTTGAAATGTGTAATTTAAGTGCAAAATAGCTTAAAATGCAGCTGTTGTTCACCAATAGAAGAGAGAGATGTTAATTAGTATAATTTGGCAGTAAATTGTCATAAATGTTATTGAAAGATTCTAATCATAATCATGCATATCTAAGTAAATACCTGGAGACAATTTAGCATTCATAAACTTCTTTATGCTAATGTATTTATATATTCTAATATAATACATATATATTATGTGTGCATATAAATATATATATAGCTCTAAACACACACCACATACGTGCTATGTCCATTAACAGAGTCATCTATTGTAGGTTTGCATCTATTGCAGATTGTTCTATAGCTAGAAGTCTCCTTTTCTTTTCCCTTCATACATATCAGGTGTGGTAGACATTGGCCTCATTGAAAATGAAAGCTAAAACATCCAGCCTTAAGTCCAAATTTGTAATTTAAAAATAAAGTTCCATTCAGTCATTTTACATGTAAAATAAAAATTACATATTTGTATGCATTTGTACACATACATATTTATGATTACAGTATTCCTAATGGTAGTATGGTAAGGCTGAAAATCTTTTTGAATGCCGGAGAATAGACTCCAGCAATGTGAAAAGTGAAAGCAGGCCTCAAATATTCCCTGTATGCAAACTTTTTGTTGGTAGAACAAACATTTTTCATTTTGAACAGAACAGAAAGAAAAAGGGTCACTAATAATAGGTAATGAAGTAGAAAGACAAATTACTTGAAATCAAATAGTGGATCAGATTAGCTAGTGATTAAAATAGACTTTTTTTTTTTCTATCAGGAATCTAACCATTAGTTCCAGGCAACAGCATTCACTGTGTCAGCCCAGGTTTCTTATAAGTTCATGTCTGTGGCAATCACCATGTAATCAGTGATGCACTGAAAAGATTTTCTAGATGTGAAAGGCTAGGCTTTGATTTACGCAGAGGACAGCCTCTGCACTCCAGTTTAACAGTGTGGCTGGTACCCAGGCCCTGTGAACCTGCTTCCCCCAGAGCCTTGCAGAGTTCACATCCAGGCCTGAACTCTGTGGCGTTGGTCTGGCAGCCCGGGCAGAGCTTTCACTGTCCAAGTGACATCCCCTGATTCCCTTCACTGTGTTTGCTATGAATTTTCCAGTGAGACTAGACACAAGAGTTGTCAGGGAGAGCCGATTAGCTGCACTGAGGTTGAAGTAGATGCGATGTAAATGGTGAGATCAATTTACAGATACCTTTTATTTTTGTTGGGAATTATATTTTGTGCATTGGATTAGCAGTAGAAAAATATTCTAGCTCACCTAATAGATTTTTTGGGGGCATTATGAAGAATTTCCTGAGCAGCATTTAGCATTGCTCATGAGGAAAACAAAGTTATGTCTTAAAGAGAGCCATGGGTAAAAACAGTCTTAAGAGTACTCATTTCCTAATGCCTGCTTGGACTCAATTAACTATAGCAACTTCTGCTTCGTGTCACTTGCCATCTGCTAGTCCTCAATTAGACCATCGCCTGGGAACTGAGCTACACAGCTCTGCCCCATCTGGGCCGTCCTTATTCCCATGGTTGGTCCTCGAAACTCCTGTGAAAGTGCTTGATGTTGGAAGGGTTGCCCAGCCCAGCTCTTAGTGGCCCTCCAGAGGGACCAAGTGGATGGACCATGTTTAAAGTGGTTGGCATGAACCCTTCTCTCAGTGAAGGCAGCACCTGTGCCATGTACCCTTGGGGTATGATGGAGCAGAGAGGGTGGGTGTCCATATGCTGGTACATCCAACGGGAGCTGGGGCAGAACTGCATACTCTATTACACATCACTGACTTGCCACTCCTAATGGCTTTTATGCCAGTGCTATACATTAGAGCAGGTCCTTTGCTAGTTTAATGCCAGGGTCTTATCAGTTTAAATCATGAATGTTATCTTAATAGCTTCATCTGCTGCTCAGCTGAGTGGAATTTGGACACAGAGAAGAATGTAATTCCTTTAAGTTACGAGAGAAGCACTGCTAGAATTATTGTATAGAAATATTCCTTTGGAAAACCTCTCAGTGCCTGTCCAGTCTCAAGAAGTGCCTTTGCAGGTAGAGAGATGGAAATGTTGCCATTTCAGGAGTGCTGTTCTGCTGGAATTTAGCTGATTTGGTTCTTCAAATGTTGCCTTTCAAAACCAAACTAGCACTACAGCAGCCTACTAGAGAATCCTCATGCTGGAATAATTTCTTAAGCAATAATTTGCAGCTAAAATAACCAAGTAAAGTTTAAAGTCATATTCTAGGAAGAGGACTGGAGTTTTTCTGCTCTTTGGAATAGCAGTATAGTTTATTACTGCCTGTAGTCCATATGATTAGGATAACATGAACATGCTCATAGGAAATAACTGAGGAAGTGACCATTTATGCTGTTGTTGCCCAAAAGTCTAAAGCATATGGTTATTTATTTATCCACTGCAACAATTGCTTTGTAAACACGCAGTACATTCCTGGAGAGAAACAAACCAGTATCTCTCAGCAGGGAAGAGGGAGCCCACTTGTGTGTCCCACCCAGCGAACGTGGCCAGCCATTGTTCAGGGCTGCGCTGTTATCACACAGGAGATCTCAGCCCATGATAAACACAGCCCAGAAAGCCACATTCCTGTGTCAAATGTCATCATTCTTGGAGTCCAGAAGAAAAACTTGAACTGAAGCAGGTGAAGTCATCAACAAGGAAGTGTCCCATTTTTGTGCTGAAGTCCATGTTAAATAAAAAGTGTGAGAAATTAAGCAGAGAAAATGATAATAAAATAAAATTGTTTTTAAAAGGATACAAATTCCATTAAGCATCAACAGCACTGAGTTCAGTAAATAGAAAGGTCATCTTTCTGTCTCTCCCTCACTCCCAACTGCAGCATGACTCAGAAGAATAAACAATTGAATAGGTTTTGTTAGATGCCTGCATGCAGATTTGTCTGGATTTTTTATTACTTGAAATTTCATTCAGTTCCCTGTTTGTACCACAAACAACAAAATAAAATCTTAAAAAATGCAATTGTAAAAGCAATAATTTTTTGCATATGTTTAACAATCAAGTGTCCTGAAAGATTTCAGCCACATTTTATTACATGTCGCTGCTTCGATGGAACTGTAGAAACTGAAGACAAGAAAGGGAAGGGAGAAGTGAGAGGAAAAACCGCTGTAGGTTTGTGCATGGTTCTAGAGGTCGAAAGTGCATACACAGCAGGTGTGCATGTGCTTTAGAGATAACCATACCCACGGTAATGGTTGTCATAGTCGGAAGTGAAGAGGAATAAAAGGAGAGCTGGACACCACTGAAACTTCACTTAAACCATCAGATTTGGGCTGCCTCTCTCTGCAGGGCAGGCTTTTTTCCAAACGTTTTGTACCCTCTAGGGCAGGCAGAAAAATCTATTACTTGCGTCCTTTTTTAAAAAAAGCATAAGTAAATTTTTCAGTATGATATTTGTATGCAGGGATTAGCTCTTGGTTTCTTTGCTTGGTACCTTAGGGTATATTTTTAAAGCACTACACAGAATTTTGGTCTCACTCATCAACTTCTATTGACTTTAAACCTCATGAGTCACTTTGACAATATATCCCAGAGGCTTTCTATCTTACATTGGCTTTTATTTCAATTTCCCTGCTTTTTGGTGGTTATTTCTGAATTTAGGGTTAGCTCACATGAGAAGTTGGCTTTCAGGAGAATTTTCTTAGTTTGGAGATGTTCTGCTTTCAGCTTTTCACACTACTATTTTCTCTTCTGGTTTTCTTTGTGGAAAAAAGACATTTTTGTTAGTATCTGCAATTTCTTTTGCTTATTTGGTTTATGCATGCCAGCAATGGCTGTATTACCTCAATGTCACTATGCATGGCCCCCTTGTGAATGCTATTGTAACTTGTGTGTAACTGTAAAAGTATGTACTTGGTAAGATCCATAGCACTGTAATGGCTGAGCACTATAAATAAGACCTAGCAAAGCATTTATAAATTACTTTCTTTGCAGAATGGATATTTTCTTCTCTCTTAAGAAAAAATTTCCAGGTGATTTTCCATATCAAATCTTTCAGTGAATCTCATGATGTGATAAAGCTTTATGAAAGTGATACACTGCTCTATAGCAGCTGGATGCACATCAAATCCTCTGCCTGGTAATCCATTAAGGTGCCCAGATTGGTGGATTGGCCATTATTTGTGGCTCTCACATAGAAGTTATGTCAAACAGAGAAATTCACAGGGGTAAGAGAGACTTTTTGTCTGTCCCTAGAAGGGATTTCTCCCAATTCACTTCATTACTCCTCCAAAATGCCACATAAATAAATAGCGTTAAGAAGGAGAGCTTGGTGATAGATAGGTCTGTGTTCTGCTAAATATGGGTGGCAGCTAGAGTTACCCTTAGTTCCTCTCACTGACTGGTAGCACCAGGTGGGCTAAAAGGCATGGCAAAGAGCCAGCTTCCTTGGTGCCAGAGAAATCTTGGTCAGTGTTAGCCACCTTTGCCAGGCTGTGCCATCATGTACATCTGGGTATAGCATCAAACAAGTGTGGACAAAAGAGTAAGTATTTCCCCTGAAGCACTTGGCAGAAAATAAACAGCTGGAGCAACTCTCAGTAAATTCTTATTTCCTCAATAGCATTCTGGTAACAATGGGAAGAGGAAGGAAAAGCCAAACAAACAGTACGTCTGTTATAATTGACACGATAGTTTAATTTCTCCTCTTGTGACTTTATGTGGTCATATACAAGTATGTAAACAGTGACAAATACTACCATTACTAAAGGCAACTGCTCTCCATCTGGGTATTCAGGTAGCAAGATGGTGAAAATTCAGGCTGAGCACTGTTTTCAAAAACATTTTCTACTTTGCCATGGAATGTCAGCTGATCCTCTGTTTTCCCAGTGTCTATCTCACAAAAAGATGTTCCAGGATTGGTAAGCATATTGAAAACATGAAAAAATATCAGTGAGCTTCTCATTGCAATTGGGCAGAGAAATTGCACTCTCAGCCTTTCCTTAGAGCTTGTAAAGGTCTGGGCTATAACTACAACATACATGATATTGCTGCACATCATTATCAACAGTATTATTTTCATTAAAAGAAACATTTTCTCTAGTGTCACTAACCATTTCTCATTTGATTTTTGAATCAAATGCTTTACTGAACTCTAATTAGCATAGGTGTACTGCATTACCTTTGGCTAGAGAGTTGGTTATCTTGGAAAAGGAAGATAAGATTTTGTTAGTATTTAACTATATTAAGTAAGCTCATGTTATATTCCGTTCCATTCCATTTTCATTGTGTCTTCAGATCTGATTGTTTTCCTCTTCAAAACTCTTTCTAAAGTTTTGCATTTTATTCAGATCAGTCTAATTGGCCTGTAGCGGCCCTGATCACTCTTCTTTCTCCTTCCCTGCTACTTCGCATGTAACTACTACATACGTGATTTTCTGGTTACTTGGTACCATTCCATTTGATAAATTTATTGTTGATACTTGGCATCAGACCTGGAATTTTCTGTGACCCTCCTTTTGAAATTCAGTCAAGGATATGACCTAGGCCTTCACAGGTGGAGATTCATTTCCAAGTCAAGATAACTTCCATACCCTTATTCCAACCTGTCCCTGCTTAATTTTAGGAACATACCTATATGTTCTTTAATAACTACCTCTTCCTTCTTGTATAATGAGCCTAATTTTATCTTTCCCTGTTTTCCACTTTTATGACTAAAGGGCATTGTTTTCATTTCCTTTGACTATTGAATATATTGACTTTGTTCTTATACCTCCTGACCAGTAAGATGTTTGTTTCTTGGCTGACTGCTGTTTTTTTTTCATTTCCTTATCTTCAGTAATGTTTTTGAGACTTACCCTACAGTCTTCTGCCTTGGTGTATCAGTTCCAGATAGGATTGGCACCTTTGACTTTATGACATTCCCACCTTCCTGAAGAAAGAGGATTTTGAGCTTTTTTGCCTGGCTGACTTCACTAGTCCCCTCACTTCCTTAAAGTTCAACCATTTAAGCCTGGAGCTTTCACTTTTATGTGTACTGCAACTCTCACAGTAATAATAGCGTTGTGTAAATATCCATGGCGGCTTTGAATTAGGTTACTCATGCACTGCTCTAACTGTAGCAGTTAGGTTTGCTCAGGCTAACTTATTCTATTTCTTAGGTAGGTTTTGCAGCCTGCCCTGAGCTCCAGGCTGCTTTACTTCACCTCCTGTTAGTACCCAAGTTTATTACAGACTGCTGAGTTACAGACCCTGCTTTTTGTTTGTCCTTCTATTCCATTTAAATGGCATCAGCTTCAGATCACTGAATTCCAGGTTATTTCCTATGACCAAGTTCTTTTATATATGTCCTCACTACTAACAAAACCAAGCTTAAAATAGAATTCTGTCCAGTTGTTTTAACAATTATTTGATGAAAATATCTGTTGGTTTTTGTATCAGGCAATAGCTGGCCTCTGAATTATTAGTGGCATTTCTCTCAATCTTTTTGCCTGGAAAGCTAATATGTCTCTTACAATTTGTCTCCTTCCAAAGCCACAAGTTTCTCTTTATGTATGCAGAATCTCCTCTAAATAGTTCTTGGTCAGAAGGAAAGTGGTTTTAACTAGACCTCATTTTGTCACTTGTTCCTAGGCAATTGTTTCTGTTTTGGCTGCTGCTTTTTCTACCATCTGAATAGTTGGCTGTGTTTGCTCTTAAATATCTTCATTTCTCCTGTGATGGAAAAGTTACATCACTTGGTCTTGATCCAAAAGAAAACAATAGATGGCTATTTTTTTGATGGACTTTCTGCTCCAGTTTGGTACCCTACCATTATCTCTTTGTATAGCATCAACCCTGACCCTAACAAGCTAATTTCCTTCTGTATCCTTCTAACTGATAACAAGTCTTTGCAACACTTCTCTATATATCTGGCAGAGATGCTAGCTGTTGCAGTGCCTGCTGGTAGTTGAAGAGTAATTGTTATTGACTTGTAGATGTGAGGCACTTCAGGTATGTGCTCTTAGGTATTGCCAAATTGAAGAGTAACAAAGAAAGTCAAGGTGAGTTCTCTCAAGGTCACAGAATAAACCCCATCCTTGTTCCTATGCACTTTTTACCCACTGACATCCCTTCAACAAAAATCAGATGAAAAACGGGTTTCTTAAGGAAGTCATGCTTTATTTATGGAATTTGGTTTGCTATTTATTTATTTATTTATTATTCTAAAAGTTTTTGCTGAAAGGGTGGAAAATTGGTGCCTGGAAGCAAAACTGGAGAAAATTTAAAGCACAATTTAGAAGTTTTCCTTGCATATTCATGTAGAATAAATATTCCATGTTTTGTCACTGTGTTCAGGATATTTTCTGCCTGAATTCACAGATAGTCTGTGAGTAAGTTTTAGAAAATGTAGTAGATCACCAGCCACTCTGTTTAAATAAATGTCATAATATTAAAAGGAAACTGAGAATATTAACTGTACAACACAAGGATTTGTGTACATATTAATTTTTTTTAAATATCTGTGAGAACAATAGTAATTTTTATCACTATTTCTGAAATAAGTCAGTAAAATATGTGTAGGGCAAATAAAATGCACCGGTTAGAAGCTTTCTAAGTAGGATCCGTTACGGAGGAGGGAACTGTTTTTGTGCATCTTTCACACTCATGATATATTTTAGCTTGAATGTGAGGCCTCAGTTGCTCCATCTGAATTACAGTTCAACCTTCACCCTAATGCATTTTCAATGAAAAATTAAGTTTTGATTACAGATACCGACAGCAAAATTCATCCATTCAGAAAATGCAAATCTTCATAAAACTGTTTATTTTTGAGCAGTGTTCTTCAAAGTTAATACAAGCTATTTACATGCAAGTTGGGCATTACCTATATATCCACGTTTTTGATGCCTTTTTCCTCTCCGTGTGTATGTGGGGAAAGGCAAAAGAGGAGAGAGGGAAAGGCATAAGAGGAGAGAGGGAGAAAGAAGGCAAGACAGAAATTTGAGAAACCTCTGCTTTGATTGCTGATAAAATGTTTTCTGCAGAAGTCACTGGTGTTCAAGGAGGCTGTAGAGAAGTTTAACCACCACCATCAATACAATATTTCAATGGATTACAATCTCACAGAAAGAGCCCATTTCAAATTTGTTGCCTCTTTCTATTACAAAACCTGCAGCTGGCTCTTCAGTGTGCTTTGCCTGATATATTATGTTAATCAGTTCCCTTATTTTTGCTAGGCAGCAGCCACTCCTCCAAAAGCCCCACCTAATTGAGTGCACTATTTTGGGGTGTTTTGTCTTGCAGCTGGGAAGCCAGACTTTTTGCCAGTAATCTGTAGTCTGTGCTTATGGATGAAGCAACTTTGTAGCTTCCTCAAGCTGGGTTTTTGGAAGCTATTTGTCAAAGCATTTTTCATAGTTCAAGGCAGAAGCCTCCACTGCGGAAGTAGTGAAAAACATTTGTAACTAGTGGAATTTGTTGATACTAGTTTTTCTGTTTTTAATCACAGAGGTGGTCTCCCGCTGGGAGTTTCCCCCTTTATATAAATCTTCTGTAGAGAAGACATTTCATGTGTCTCTCATAAGACATTTTGGATTCTCTAGATTCTTTCTGAAAAGTCTTTCTTTCTTCTCCTGTGACTTCCTTCTTTGCCTTGTTTCTTTTCTTTTCCTGTGAAAACTATGCATATTCCATAATATTTTAAAAAGCTTAAATTATTCTCTTTTGGTTTTTGTCTCCTTCAAGGCTTTAATTTTCTTGGAATTTTACAGTCTGTGTGTTATTAAGGTTTAGTTCTTAGCTTTCCCTGCCCTTTTGCCTTTATAAGAGCAGTCTTCTGGTAACTAGTGTTTCACGGTGTTGGAGAGATTGCAAAAATACTGACATGCTCTTTTCTCCCTCTGAAAAACTGCCTGAGACAAATTTTTCTCAAGCCTGTTCCATTTCCAATTTAGTCAAGCCACTAGGCTGCATCAGTAACTCTTCCTCAGTTAAGATTGTTTAAAGCAAATACTATATTTTCCTATTAAAGTATCTCCCTATTTCCCTCTAGAGAAACGCTGCTACTTGAGATTGCAGGGCTGGCTGCACAGCATTATGAGGTATCAATTTTTCCCTCACGAGCTGTGAATGAGCCTGATCACGGCCTTCAATTTGATTATAAGTGTTTGAATGAAGGTTGGGCGAGGATGGAGGAAATGTATAAAGCATGGCTATTTCTGTTCACAGACGCTGGCGATAGTGAGTAGTATAGTTTTTCTCTCTAAGGAACAACCATTTTAAGTCTTTTGTTGGCACTCTCCACTTCATTGGCAGATGCCCAGGACTGATGGGCACAGGGTGGACAGGCTTGAAGGGAAGCACCTCCTGCTTGAAGAACGGGGCCAGAGCACCCAGGGCATCACCTCCACTGCAGGAGGAGTCCCAGATGAGAGCTTTGCCACAAAGGACTGAAGACAGGAAGCAGGCTGGACTGAACACCACAGCTAGCACAATCACCAAATATAGCAGCACAGGATTTGGTGCAAATTGAACAGTTAGGAGTTCAGTAGGCTGAAGTCTGGAGGAGGAGAGCTCATAGTGACTGCTGAAAATCTAGAGGTGGTAGAGCTCTAACCAGAGACGGTAAAAGACTAATTATTTTGTCTTCCTCTTCTCCTAATGTCTTCTGTGTATCTCATCAAAACTTGAAATTTTCAAGGGCAATATTGACCTCTTCCCACTTTGAGAGCATGGTGCTTGCTAGAGTGCTGGGGCCACAGAAGGCAGGCAGTTACCTACGGGGTTGCCTTCTATTTGGATCTTTGCTTACCTCCTACCAATAAATAACGGTCTAAGAAGTTACACTTGTGGTATTTACAGCCTCTTCTGTAGAAGTGAAAGGCGTCTTTTCTATTAAAAGTGCAAGTGAATGTAGAACATTCCCAAAGGTTCTTGATGCTGGTAAAAAGACCCTTTACCCAGGAGACAGTCTAATCTTTTAAACTTCCTTTTCATGAGCCCGTTTTTTAGATAATCCATCTTTGCCTGCTAGCATACACTCTTGATAATAAGCCTGTCGTCACATCAGGTTAAAACGTATCACTACAATTAATTTCTTTAAAATACATTGTTCAGAGGATAATGAGAGCTAAGCCCTATTTTAAAGCTGATCAGGCAGTGCAAGACAAGAATCTAATTCTTTTCATGAAAATCAACAGACTTTTACTTCAAAACCAACTACACTTCATTAAAACTGTGATAAAAGCCTGCAAAGTAGAGCTGAAGTATTGCAGCTGTGACTTATCCAAAGTTAGAGAAGAATTCTTATATTGTTTCAGCATGACACAATGTGTATGTAATGGATTAACTCTATTTTCAGACACATTTGAACCCGAAGTATTGATTTTCTTCCTTCCTGTTCATATAACTAAAGGAATTTGGAGCTAGACAAAGGACTTTTAGGCACCTTAGGTGGAACTTAGGTGGAATTTAGATGCCTATATCCAACATTTTAGTGCTGAAAACCTCTGCTTCAATTGCCAGCTGATCTTGAAGATACCAGAATTCTTATCTTTTGATCTAAAGCTTTCCAGGCATTTTTTTGCACAAGCTCCAAACTGTCTCAGTTCTGTGCTCATATCTAATCAAAATCACAAACTAGAGAGTAGACACTTTTCTTCTCAGGGGCTTGAGGCTGTAGGTATTTCAGGAATGCACTTAATATTGCTGACCCCTCTAAAAATAAATTTGTGATAGCCACCACTTTTTTTAAGCACAAGAAGAAGCACATGCCATCTCTTCTACAGTAGCCTAGGGCACTAAGGTACCCTAAGAGATCCAGGTTCAATCCCTTCCCTTCCACCACTTGAGGAAATCGAATAGTGTTCTTAATGCATAGTGTATTCTGAATGGGGAAAAAGGGAGAACTGAAGAGGAGCAGAAAAGCAATTAAAGGTTTTGCTGAGCTAAGGAGAAAGAACATAACAGGTGGCAGAACTCTGTGACTAGGAAGCTAAGGTAAACCTCATAGATGGCAGGGAGGTAAATTCTGTTCCCACATGTCCTTCTCAATGTTTAAAGTAAAACACTATTTTATATTATCCAGTAATATTTTTTACCAAATAAACTGATTCAAGGCAAATTGAGTTTTAGTATTATGGTGTTATTTTATTATGGTGTTGTGTTCTTACAGAATGGTGGGTTTTTTGGTTTTTTTTTTTTTTTTTTTTTTTTTGTTTGGTTGGTTTTTTTAATTAACGTAATGGCAAAAAGTGCAATAAAAATACAAATCAGTACAGGAAGAGTAAAACAAGCACAGAATGATGTGGTGTATTTATCATGTACTTGTAGCTTGCAGCAGTAGTTTGCCAGTTAAACTCTTTAGAAAAGGTAATAGTACCAGAAATATGATGATCTCATCTGCATGTCATGGAAATACTTTGTGATTCAGGTGACAGCTGAAACCCACTATCCTTTCTACAAATAAACAGTTCAAACACATTAAAATTCTAGGGATATCATTTTTATGAATAAACTTAGAGTAAGGTTTCTTACTGTTTAAAACATTAAAGTTAAAATGTCTTAGCTAGTAATAATTTCCCGTACATGAAAGCAATCATCCTAAGGGATGGCTTCGGCAGCCTGGCAGTGTATGTGGTTAGAAGCTCTGGGTGGACACTTAGAGACACCCGTAGCGTGACATTATGGAAAAAGATGGGCTACTAATAGTTCTGTATGTAATTATGGAGATATTGCTATGAACTCATACAGTGAAACCAACTCGTCAGACACAGAGGAGGTCACTACAGGGGATGGCATTACATCTGGGAAGCAAGTTGACATTATATAGCTTTTGTTTACCAGAAATGCAGACAGTGTGATGATGATGAGGACTTGTCTGCTGGATGCCAAAATGGACTGCTGAGAGACATCTATTGGACAGAATTGCAGTACCACAGGAAAATACTTTGAAACATTTGTAGGGTTCTCTGTGAAAACAACACAACGATGCATAGAGAATTTAATTAAATTTAGAAAAGGGGTTGAGAGCAAACCAAAAAAGATTACTATAACAATTGGTGGACCTGTAGTGTTCCCCCATCTTGACTATTGCATTAAGTTTGATGATTTAATCTCTAAATAAATATAGAAGAATTAGGAAAGAACAGAACAGGACAATAAAAACAATCAAATGTTTTGCATAACTTCTGCATGAAGCTAGAGTAGGACAACTTCAGGGGGATGACAGACATCCATAATATCATGAATGATATGGAAAAAGAAAATGGGAAATTTTTAATGAATATGTCTCACAGTATAAAGAGGAACCTGATGAAATTAGGTTTTAAAACAAACCAGAAGAAGTTGTGCAATTGTGAGAGTTCAGATGTGGAACTGAAGAGGTTGTCTAATCCAAAAAAGGGTTGGAATAATCTATGAAAAATAAGGGATATTCTTAACATGGTCATATAGATCCAACATCTAATTTAGGAAGTCCTGACCTAGAAAAGGTTCATTCAACATGCTTTTGCTCTGGCTCAATATGGATTTCTCAGGTAAGGAGAAGACTGGCAACATGAAAATTGTAGTTGCTGGAAGAACCATGATAACAAATTTCATAAGCATAAAATATTGCACAAAATGGCTTAGAGAAAACTGTGAAAATTAAAACATAGACCCTCTACAATCTCTCTCCCCAGCCCAATCAAAATTTGTGAAAACACTCTAAGTCCTAAACTTGAAAAAAAGCATAACTGCCCATTTCCAGAGATGCTATCTGTAGCTGGTTTAAAGTTACTTATGATTGCAAAGCCTGCTACCATGCTTTAGGAGTGCTGTGAGACAGCCTGCAAATTAAGTATCTGTGAGCCTTTTGTAAAAGAAGAGTAAAGAAGTTGTGGTGAGAGTAGCCTCCTTACTGGCCCACAGTAAGAATTTTGATAACATCTTTTCTACCTCATCTTAAAGCCAGAAGACTTTGCATTTTCATACAGGTCTAATTAGGATTAGGCGACCCTCTGAGGCTATGAATTTAGTGATTGGTTTGTGAAAGGATGTTAAAAATCACTGAAAATATTACTGAATTCATTGCCTGATCTGCCAGTAGGCAGCATCTGAAGAAAAGCGTTATTTCCCTTTGTGAATTATGGGTACTATTGATTGTCTTTCCAGTAAATGTGTAAAGCTATAGAAAGAACAATATAACTTGGCTCTGTAAGTCATATTCTGAATGAATGAGCTTTTAGAACTGGAAGTTTTGGTGATTCAAATTTACAGCAACCCAATCTGAATTTCAGGAGGATGCTTGTTAAAATTGAACCATAACAGAATCTAGATGGCTTATTCAGTGCTCTAGGAGTCATGGAATATACAACTATTATTAGGGTTACTACTAATAATGAATAAAGCTCCTCTAATTCTCTTTCAGCAGGTTCTTCTTTGAGGCTCAAAACATGCAACTTCCTTACCTTGAAACAAGTGAGATTTTAGATTATTAGACCTGGATGAGAATAAATAAATATGTATATTAACTTTGTATCTGTTTGTGCTGGTAAGAAATTTTCTCGTATTTTGTAAGAGCCCAGTGCTGCAAGCTGCTGAGTGTTCTTGATATATGTTTAAGGAGGATGCTCAGCATGTTGGTTGGCTTATTTGAGCCCTTTTTGATCTTTTGAGCTTTTAGTAATCCCAAGGTGGTGTATGCTTAAAAATGTCAATGCATAAAACTTACCTGTCTTTCATGAAATTTTAGCAATAAAGGAATTCTTGGAAAATATGCTGAATCGCTGACCTGGAAAGCAACTTCTATTTAGGTTCCACTGCCTCCAGTAGTAACTTACCTGTTGCCTTTAGTGAAATGGGAAATTATTTCAGATGAAAGCCAACTCATATAACTATAAAATTCACCTTAATTACTCTCCCTTAACTTTGGAATTGCTTATTTGGAATGACCATTGCACAAGTCCATGATCTTGCTCGATTTGGATTTTTCAGCTCATTTGCATCTATGTATATAATAATATAATGTAGAAAATCAGCAGAACTCAGGTTAATGAAGCTGTATCACTGCTCTATCAATGATAGGGAAATGCACAATGTGTATTTGGTAAGTGTAAGTGGATGGACTAGTATACCTGATAGGACACAGCCAATATTTTGGGTTGTCCTGACCCTCTCTCTCTCTTCAGCTACAGACACTTTCTTAAGAACTGAGAGGCATGATAACAATGCTGCTTTTTAAAATATTCATGTTGAATTATTCATTGCATTTTAATAGAGAATAATCATATGCAACAGGTGTTTTTCCTCTGGCTTGTTGAATTGCAGTATAACTAGCCTCCAGTTATTGGCCTCAGGGAAAGAAGCAGTAGAACAAATCAGCCTAATTTTAAAATAATTACTGCAATCATACAGTGCCTGTCAGTTGTTATTTTGCTGTTTTATGTCAAAGTACAGTACACGTACAAAAAGGACTCTCAGACTGGGAGAAAAAATGCAACCTATGAAATAAAATTTGAGAAAATAACTTGTGGATTTAGTAAATATTATTCCAGTAGAAGTGAAGGGCCCATTCCATACATTGTATTAAAATCCTTTTGAGCAGAGGAGTAATGACTTGCTAGCACAATGATAAAAGGACTAAGGATTATTATAATTTTTCTCCAAATAATTTCTATAATATAAGGTTGTATTTGGGGCCCTCATTTTGTGGCTTTTACATCAGCATTTAAACAAGATTAATTTAATTTAAGCAGGATTAAGTAAAATTTCAATAGGAATTGGAAGTATGTTGTACCACTGATTCTTTTATATTTCTAAAATACAATAGCAGTTAATAAGACATTAGTGCCATACCTAAGTGATAACTGCTTACCTATTTAAATCGGCTGATGCAACACAACCTTCTGATGGGTCCTGGATATTAACAAAGGGGAAATCCATCTTATTCCCCACTCCCACACTTGTGCATTTATAACACTGCACAAAGTCTGCAGGTCACGGGAGAGCTTGAAAAAGAATGTCTCTGAATTTGGGCCTCTCTAAATTTAATCTACAGGAAACTCATATACTGGATGGGCCATTTTGGAAGAGGGCCTAGTCATCAAAGACATGCACATGCATGTCTACCTCTTCAACTGACGGTTCCTGTTAGATCCCTTCTACCACACACCGCTCAGACTCCAACTCTGAATAATCTCTGTCTGATGCCTGTTTCAGGAAGATGCTACTTGCTATGATGGAGACTGATACTGCCACTATTCTTGCACCACATGTAGATGCGCTTAGTAGGTGGAGTTCTTTGGTGCCCAGATATGACCCTCCTGAAGGTAAGTCACCCCACCTAATGGCAACCATTTGTGACAACCTTTGAACAATACAGTACAGCTCTATGCATCAGTTTGGGTCAGGGAGTTAAGAAGCATGGTCTTTTCAGAGGTGATACATTACTCAGGTAAGGCTTAGGACACACACTACTGAAAAGTTGCTGTATTCCTCGTATTTTTTTCAGTCTCTCCCAGGCTAACATATTAGCAGGACTGAGAACTGTGGACTTCTGATCAGCTGCAACACACTGCAGCAAGACATTGCTCAAGCATGCGGCTTTCTTTGGGCTGGTGCAGTGTGAGGTAGAGTTGTTCCCTGTAGTGGACTCAGAATATGAAAAATTCATTCCACTGTCCTCAGATCTACCCAGTGGAATGTAAAGACAAATGAAGAAATAGTTTAAGATTAAATCTGAAGTTATTAAACTTAGGTAAATGTGTAGACTGTTAACGAGGACGTGCCCAACCATAAAAACAATATAAATGTTTTTGTTCCAGTTTATTCTTGTAACCCCAAAGCTGATAATTTTTTAATAACCTATATCTCTGCAGTGTTAGAAACCCAAGGCCAATTTACTTGTGCTTCTGCATGAGGCTGGGAAGATTTTGTTTCTACTTTAACAATTAAAGATGCTCTCATAGCACAGACATGGACATAAATTGTTTATAATTCTCACATTGTCCCCTCACAGAAAATTATCTTCAGAGCACATAGTGCTATCCAAAAATTGAAAGATGAGATAAAAGCATATTTTCAGATTTGGAGAGTAATATGAATAAAAGAAGATTTTTTGGACAATAGACTAAAAGAAATGAAGCTTTGTTCCACAAATGTTTGGTGGCAATAGTACTCATCATAGCTTTTTGCTATCTACTAGTAGTATCATAGCAATCTGCAGCATTTTCAGTAGTGTTTCATAATGTGAAGACTGGACAATATACCAGCACGCAGGCAAATGATAACTAATATAACATTTTTTTATTCTACTTGTTTTTAATTAATGTATTTCATTATTTTGGTACACTCTGCATGTCAACTTTTTTAAAGAATAGAAGTATTCCAGTTAGCTTTTTACACACAAAACATTAAAATAAGAAAAAATGTAGTCTTTGCATTTATTCGGAAATAATAAAAATCATGCATTAAAAATGTTAATGAAACCTGTTGAGTAATTAAATTTAATAATTTTGTACAATTATTCTTCAAATTATTCACTCATCTTGTATTAGTGAAATACATAGATAATGAAAAATAATAAGACTTCAATTAAAGATAAAACAGAAGACACTTGAGAAGTTTTCTTTTCTATTCTATTTCTATCCTATATCTCTCCCTCTCAATTTCAGAGGGAGGCAGGAAGTCAAGGAGTTTCTGCTGTAATAAAAAGGCACTTCCAACATGTGCATCCCCATTTCTCCCTCTTAGCTCCACCCAAACATTTATTTCCCTTTCCTTCTGTCAGCAAGGAGACACATTGTGGGCCTGATTCTCAATCCAGAGGAATTCTCCATGCCCATCAGTGAAGTTATTGTGAACTTACTTTGAACTAACTGAATCATCACTAAAATCAGAATCCAACTCTACATCTCTGACAGGAGATGGAATGGCTGAACAAGAATAAGCATGCAGGAAAGTCCTAACACCCTGCCCTTTTCTTTCTATTTTCCTCCTTTGGCATCTTCACAATTCCTCCTGAAAGCTGGAGCCACAGGACATGGGAATCCTGCATTTACTCCAAACTGAGGATTCAACAGAGGAAAATAACTATTTTGCAACAAATTGAAGAGCTGAGCAGCTTAGATCTTGATGCCTTGTTTCTTATGAATTGTATGAATAAAAGCACTCATTTTTTTCCTGTCAAGTAAGATCTGGAGCAATGTTATTTAAGAATTAAAGAAGAGATTTGAATTATTTTAATATTATTTTCTCTTGAACCAGATGGCAAGTATGAAATGTTTCTTACCATTTAAGTCTTTTTTCTGATGTCTCTTATTGTTCTAATGGCAAATGGTTAAAAGTTACTTAGATCAAATATCAGCCTAAGTGAGGTTAGCTATGGTGAATCTTTCAGTTGTAGCTTGAGATCTGTTAGATCTAGCCTGCATTCTCATTACACACTTTAAAACACCTACATCAGTTCCAGGATTCCTTAATCTAAGAACGTGTATGTGTACAGATAACATATCTTCTTTGGAGAGATGGTCCTCAATTTATAGGGCTTTACCTCTGTTAGAAACAATAAAATTGAGGTCCTTTTGGAAATCTGGACCCTAGTGGGTTACTTAGAAATGCTAAACAGGTGCAGATACTTGCAAGCTCAGTAGTAGGTGCCTACGTGCATCTTCAGTTATATAAATATTTTTTAAACACCTGAGAGCTGGAAATTCAGCTCTGAGTCAATTTTCAAAATGAAATGTAGGCTCCTAAAGTAATTTGTATGTCTTCAAAAGTTTTACTCTGTAGCCATTTTTTATAGTTTTGATGTATTGCATCTATCAGTTACTAATTCATTTAATGAACATATCAATAAAGAAATTCTTCTAAACTCAAAATATAAGCCCTATGATACTGTTCCAAAACCACTGGTTCTTATTTCATCTGTACATAGTTTTTATTCTCATCTTTTACAAGGTGCATCTGTAGAAGGAAAAAGTACACAAAATGTACAGTTATTAATCCAGTATCTAATTGTGACTGGAACCTTCTAATTGTTCTAACAATACTCATTAACCGTCAGGGTCTAAAAGATATGTGCACACTTCTTCTGCTTGGATTTTTAGCTTTTTTTTTTCCTTTTGGGTGCTTGAAGCAGCCAGTGACACAGTACATCAATTGTGTGCTTCACTAGAGAGGAAGATGCTTGGGAGTGTGTCTGTCACTATTGTCATGTGCCATAATTAATGGCATGCTAAGAGCTGCAAGCAACCTGGGACGCTTGATTGCATCATGCATCAAGGAAAGGACAGCTCAGGAATTTGTGAGTCTTTTAAAATTAAAAACCACCATGGCCAAACAAAGAAATAACTTTAGATACAGTCCTGGGTTCTGTGTGTTTGATCAAAAATCTTAGGTTAACAAAGTAAGTAATGAAGGTGATTTGACAAGGAGTGTCATTATAAGAGATAAATTAAATAAAAGAAATCACGTGAATCACCAAAAAATTAATTTGCACATATTTAAACTATGGTTTGATTTGATCATGCTCAGTGTTTCTGGTTCTTTATGATTATAGGGTCTGATTTCCCAGCTCTTTATTCCTGATTTTTGCTAAAGAACGAGGTATATCGTCAGTTTCAGACTTTCTGTTTTAACTTAATGCTAAATTAACCTTAAATTATGGGATTGATCTCATTTACATTTCTGATTCCCAAAATTAAAAGTGTGTTTGAGAATAAGAGAGGGGGGAGAGAGAGAGTGTGCGAGGGAGAGAGAAAGCAAGAGTGCGATGTACTGCCCAGATGTCTCTAGTAGGAACAGTCTCCAATGCTGGGAAGCAATACATTACACCGCTGTCCCTACTTCTCTTTTTTATTTGTGAATGTTTGCCAGAGATTTTTATCATGCTATTTCTCATTAGAGCTGGAGTTCTAGTTTATCAAAGTGTTCAGCATAAGGACTAACACTAGGGCAAATTTGCTGCAATTTGCTAGACTGTGAGCCCCAGTCTGACAGCAAACTCACTAGAATGAAACCTATCTCTGTAGCTAAAAAGGTTTTGTAAAAATTATTGGGCAGTAAGGGACAGATCTTACAGGTACTTAGGCCTAAAATAGTTTAGTGTGGTGTCTACTATTATAGTTTTCAAAAGCATCTGCATGTATGGCACTGTTATTTTACCGAGAAGTAGTCATACAGGCATTTTGAAAAATCATAGTGATTTTTGTTTCTTGTGTTACCGCATGCCTGACACTACGAAGTGTATGCAATTTATCAGTTGTGAGGGCTTCACAAGACAGGAGGCGCCACACCTCTCAGGAGTCTCCAAACCTCCTCCTTAGAGCCTATGCTCGTAGTCACAAAGAGGGCTCCATCTGGATTTATTATAGTCCCCACCATTCTTTTTTCAATTGTTCTAATCATCAAGGAATTAATCACAAATATTAGAGATTTTCTAATTATGATGCATAAAGCAAATATGGGCATGCATAGTCACTCTTTTTAGAAATTTAACTCATTTAACAGTAATTGAAAGAAATGCAGAACATTGTGCTATTTTGCCCCGTTCCCTTTGACAGCAACTATAACTATAAACTTCAGGTATTCCTTACCCCAAATCTTAATTATATTTGATGTTTAAGAAGCTCTCAGACTATTTGCAATCTTTTGTATGTTTAGTGTATTCATGAACACAGAAACGCAAAGTCTATGGCTCAAACAGAGTAGGGGACAAAAGGGAGGCAGTAAGATGAGATGTTGAAAATACCAATGAACTGACATTCATTATTATATCAATGGTAGCACATAGCTGTAAGGACACCTGCAGTGAACTGTTTGGCAGCCTAGTCCCAAACGAGCACAACAGAAGGCTGTCACAGAAAGAGTCTGCAATGATTTTTTACAAAATCCAGCTCTCATTTTGCAGCTCTGAATCACAGTATCATTCCCACTTACATCACCTGGCCTAGCAGAATAAAGCTGAATAGTCTGGGATTGTAATTCCCAAAAGCACCAGTAATGCAAGGAATCTCATGGAGTACTCCTAGGACCAAATCTTCCCCAAAGTCATGAACCCTTGCTGTATGCTCTCGTGACTAACTAAAACTTTACCTATGCCTATAAATTGATCCTTTATGTCACCAAAGTTTTTACTACACATATTTTTTCCTCAAGACATGCATTTGGTTAGTGGAGCTAGAGTAAATATTTCATAGGATGATAGTAGCAAAACTGAATGGCAAACACCTTTACTGATCTTGGACGTGCTGCCTGGACATCTTTGTGAAAGACACACCAGAAACTTGTGAATGCATGACTAGTCTCTGTTCTCTGTGAAGCACTATGTTGGTACTCAGGTCCTGAGCCTGAAGTACTTATGCAGATAAAACATTGTCCATTGGAAGTCTGTGGGAATTTTGCCCAGGTAAAAGTTGATGGAATGGTCCCAAAGAGCAGTCACCTACAGGGGACCTCATGGGTTAAGGTCACTGCTGACTTTCAAAGGGAGCGGGATCAAGGACCTTCTGCCAGGAGGGCTGTCCTGGGTCTAGTGACTCAGACTGGTATTGTTGGCAATCATTGTGGGAAGCTGCTGTGATGAAAAATTACACGCACATCTTTGAAGGGGAGTAATTTTTGTGATCTAAAGATTTTTTTTTGTTTAGAAATAAAAGGCAAACCACACATGTTTAAAAGAGTTCCCTTTTCCTGCCACTAAAGGGATGTAAACATGAATTTAAGTAATTTTTTGTTTGTTTTTCTATGGCTCTGGAGCCTGTATCGAATCTCTACTGTTACTTATTTTTCTTTTGTTTCAGAAGTATCTTAAAACATTCAGTGATCACTGCATATTTTCTCCAGAACAAAGACTGTTCTGAAGGAGAACATCAAATGCTAAAATGCTGCATGATCCAAAATTGTTAGTTTTATAAGAAAAGCATTTCCTCCTTTTTGAAAGTTTCTGGATTATTATGAGCTTCTTTCTGTATCAGCTCTTTGCTACTACAAGAACTATTCTGAAAATGCAAAAATTAGAAAAAGAAAAAAGCTAGTTATAGAACAAAACTCCCTGAAGGAAAAAAAGATGATGCAAAATAACAACTAAAATACTGTCTTCTACCAGGTCTGTTTTTAAAATTGAACTTTACTTTCTTCTCTATGTCTGTGACCAGACTTTTATTGCTAAACTGAGGTGTTTCATCCAAGATTTGATTCATATGGTAGTATACATTAGACCTAAAAGTGTATATTGAGGATTGAATGCTTGCCTACATAATCAAGGCCCCCAAGACAGTAGCATCTTGCACTGTGAGTGCTGTGTGTAGGTGATGCCGTGTTCAAAGAAGCTGTACTTGTACATGCCATTTATTGCTAGTTGTTGTCATTCCTTTTTAAGATGATTCAGAGGACTTAGAATGAGGCAAAAATATGGTTTGTATATGTCACTATGCAAATTCACTGGTTCCCTCTCTAGGTTGCAAGGGACTGTGAAAACTTCGGCTTAGCTGGAAAATGCTGTTTACCAGCTTATTTATTAGGGTTTGGCTGTGAAAGGCAGGGACACTTGAGCTTTGTCCAAGGGTGAGAATTTGGCTTTAAATATACTTCATTTATTTAATAAAAAACCTCTGTTGAATAATTCTGACTGATTTTATATCCGTGTGAATATATTTCTGTTATTTTTCAGCTTATTAGCTTTTCTAAAACTCTATTTCATTCCTGGTCATTTTGAACTTACATGATTTCATTTTGGGGGTGATGAGATTTTGTAGAATCTGTTCTTTGAAAAAGTGCTGTAAATCTGTTGTGCAGTTCACCTAATTGCCCCCTTCAGTGCACGATGCATGTTCATGTTACGCACCATTCAGTCTACCTGCAGTCCGATGCTAAAAATGGCTGAAAAGTGACTTAATTAAATTCACTGGTCTGACAGTATTTTAGTTGTTATTTTGCATCATCCTTTTTTTTGGTCTTGCTTTGGATGAGTCAGATATCTGCTCAAGTGGTAAGCTGGTCCAGCTCACCCTTCAGCCACTGAGTTAGTAGGCTGAATGTAAGCAAAATGAGGGGCAGACCATACAGGTTATGTATGACCCAAAATAGCAGTCTCAATGACTGTTCTTTACTCTTGATATTAGCTATGTCTAAGCCAAAGCCCACTGCTCCATGCTGCTTGAGCCAGCTGCATCTGCATTGCCTGTAGCAGCAGGTTTTGAGCTGCACTGGTTTTGATCTCTGAATCTTCCCACTTGTGGCTGAGTCGTCCCTCTCGACAAGCCAGAGTAGGACTGATAAGGGAGTTTTGGTACAAGCCTGTGTGACAATATTGTCATACTAATCTGAATACCAGAATTTACAGCCATTTTTGTGAGGCCAGATTGTAAAGTTGTAGCATTACTCTACAAGGGGCTGGCCAACACACGCAGCAGAGTACAGCACTCTCACCATGACTGTGGTGGGTCCCCCTCAGCAGCAAAGGAGCGAGCGTCCTCATCACCTGGGATCCAAGCTCCTATCTACAATGGAAGTGGTAAGAGAAACAAATGGTACTAGTTTGTATTTTTTTTGTGTGAAAGAAAATGTGTAATATTGGACTGAAGAAATACATACAATCTTTCACAGACCTTTATTTTAACTGAGGAATTTAATCCTATGTAAATATATTGCATTTTAGTAAATAATGCAAATATATATCTTCTCGTAATTAGAAGACAGCTATCTGCCTGAAGGACCTTTTAATGATTTTATTGTTAGACTTCTTCCCGAGAATGAAGAAAAATTGATGTGAATAGAATAATCTGAAGTCTCTGGGACATGTATCTTATGTATCTGCTGCATGTAAATTTACATATATTTTGGTATGTAAATACAGTGACAGCCTACTTTATGCGGGGGGGCATTAGAATCTAATAAAAAGTATAATAACAGAAAGTGTTGATATGAATAATAGAAGCTTCGTGTTTATGCAGTAGAGAGAATAAGAATTTATATTAAATTAGGTAACTGGAAATATGCATAACTTTTATCATCACTAGAAAAATACTTGGTGGAAGTTGGTGAGGGCAGTTAGTTACCATTGTCACTTGTCTGAGTATTACCAAAAGAGACAGCTGACTAGAAATAAAATACAGCAAATATTTTTTTTAAAAAAAGAGCAAATCACTATGCAGTTGCTTCTTTACCATTCATAGCATGGGATGCATATTAGACAGCATAAATACTGTGCTGAGGGGGTAGATGCCTTAAAAGCTTTCTTCCTCTTCTGGAAACATCTTGGATGAAGAGCGTAGAAAGAAATCCCTAGAGAAGAATAAACTATCATGTTTATAAGAACATCCTATTGACTGGCTAATTGGAAGGATACTAAAAAATTCCCAGGGGAAATGATCTAGAGCTCTATGAATTCTACAGTCAATACTTAGAGCAAATTTGTTTTATAATGGCAGAGAAATCCATTTAAATTGAAAATACTCTGTATCAAACTTCCTAATCTGACAATAGATTCAAAACCAACCAGTGACAGTGAAGAAAATGATAAAATTAAGCGTGTGGTAGAGAAAAAAGTTCCTGTACTGATAGTGTGGCTGTAAGTTCAAAGCTGCTTTACTACTAAAATTTGTGAAAGTTTATTTCAGTAGGAAAAGAATCAAATACTGCATTTGACAAACAAAATGATTGCCTTAAAAGAAAGAAAATGAATGCCTCATATCTACAATGCCCTGTCCAAAGAGTTGGTCTCTCCTCTGCACTTCATTTTCATGCTACCTTCTATTACAACAAAAGTACTGCAAATGCAATCGGAGCGATGTCACTAAGGAAGAGTTTGGAAGCAGAAGCTGAGGGTGTTTCTCTCTTTACAATAGAAAACATGGGAAAACTCATGAGCATTTCAGGGAAGGGATAGGGAACAAGCAGAGGAGCAGGTCAGTGAATTCAGCATTTTACTTTTCAGGAGGATTCCTGCACCAACCATTGCCCATCTTTCATTTAGTTTTTGATCTCTTGCCTCTTCTGTCTCCCCTCTCTCTCTGTCAAATTTCTTTTTCTCTGATGGAGCCAACTTCAAGGAAATTTCAGGATCATCTTCAAGAATTTACTGTGTCAATTGCCACCTATTTAGAACTAGCCTAACAAAAAGTACTACTTAGCCTTTTTTATAGAAAGTTTACCTGATTATAGCAATATCTGCATAAAAAAACCCCTATAGTTGTTACTAACTGGAATGTGATACAGCTGAGCCATATCAGTTTATTTGAATGTCCAGAAAATTATTCATATCCTTTTTTTTTAAATTATGAACTGCAGTTTTGATGAAAATTAATAATGATGAACTTGAAAAAGATAAAATTTTGTTCCATATTTTTCTTAATTTCAAAGCCATCTTTGTAAGGCAAGTTACAAGTTTGTTTTCAGTATCCTTAGAGTGAAAATATCTTACATCCATATTACGAACTCACAAGCCTGAAAAGCAAAATTCAGTTTATAAATTTAGTATGCTGTACCTGTCTGCTAGTAAATAAATATAAAAGAATATTCAATTCAGCAATACATTAGACATACCACATATCCTTTGTACTCTTCCCGGGGAGGATATATACAATATGAAAGATTTATATGGATTGGTTTCACATAATATCATGCTTTTCTTGGTGTTATGTTTTTTTGATAGCTTGTGTATATAACATCAGCATAGCCTAGAAGTTTGTTTTCATCTGGAGCTCTGCTACAGCTCTGTCTATCATATAAACAAGGAATTTACATGGCACTCTTCAAAACACAATACACTTATTCTGAAGGTCTTTCTAGCTCTGACTGTGACTGAATAGCATTCTGCTATAAATTCCTGTTATTTCACTTCATCCTAACATTTCATTCCCTTTGTCACTTCTTTCTGGCAAATACAAATGATTTGCATGGTGAGGAACGAGAGGGGAAATGCAAAATAAGCTGTCCTTTCTCAGTGTCAGGCCTGCTCGTTTCCTACTTCCCAGCTCACATCTGGAACCTAAAGTATGGTTTGAACAGGTGTCAGCAGGCACATGGTGAGACAGACAAGTCTGACCTGAAGTTTGTGGTCAGAATTATTTTTTCCAATGATGAAGTGATACATTTTTAGCAGCAACATCTATTCTTCCAAACCGGAGTATTGTGGATTTTGTTTGGGAGTCCTAGACCACCAGTAATCTGCATTGCCTAGGTGCTGAGGTGTGCTGCAGTGCACCCTGGGCTCCTTTTCTAAGGCAACCTGTGCAGGTGTATTGGATTTGACTGGCAAGGTTTTGGTAGTGGGGGTCTACAGAGGTGGCTTCTGTGAGAAGCTGCTAGAAGCTTTCCCCATGTCTGATAGCCAATGTCAGCTGGCTCCAAGATGGACCTGCTGCTGGCCAAGGCTGAGCCCATCAGTGATGGTGGTAGCGCCTCTGGGACAACATATTTAAGAAGGGGGAACAGAAAAACCTGTGCAACTGCAGCCAGAGAGAGGAGTGAGAATATGCGAGAGGAACAACTCTGCAGACACCAAGGTCAGTGAAGAAGGAGGGGGAGGAGTGCTCCAGGCACCAGAGCAGAGATTCCCCTGCAGCCCGTGGTGAAGACCATGGTGAGGCAGGCTGTCCCCCTGCAGCCCATGGAGCGCCCCACGCTGGAGCAGGTGGATGTGCCCAAAGGAGGCTCTGACCCCGTGGGAAGCCCGCGCTGGAGCAGGCTCCTGGCAGGACCTGTGGCCCCGTGGAGAGAGGATCCCATGCTGGGGCAGGTTTGCTGGCAGGACTTGTCACCCTGCGGGGGACCCACACTGGAGCAGTCTGTGCCTGAAGGACTGCACCCCGTGGAAAGTACCCACACTGGAGCAGTTTGTGAAGAACTGCAGCCTGTGGGAAGGACCCACGTTGGAGAAGTTCATGGAGGACTGTCTCCCGTGGGAGGGACCCCATGCTGGAGCAGGGCAAGAGTGTGAGCAGTCCTTCCCCTGAGGAGGAAGGAGCAGCAGAGACAATGTGTGATGAGCTGACCACAACCCCCATTCCCCATCCCCCTGCGCCACTGGCAGGGAGGAGGTAGAGGAATCGTGAGCCCAGGAAGAAGGGAGGAGTGGGGAGAAGGTGTTTTTAAGATTTAGTTTTTATTTTCCATTATCCTACTCTGATTTGATTGGTAATAAATTAAATTAATTTCTTTCCCCAAGTCAAGTCTATTTTGCCTGTGATGGCAATTGGTGAGTGACTTCTTCCTGTCCTTATCTCAACCCATGAGCCTTTTGTTATATTTTCTCTCCCCTGTCCAGCTGAGGAGGGGAGTGATAGAGCAGCTTTGGTGGGCATCTGGCATCCAGCCAGGGCCAACCCACCACAGCAGGTAGAGGTGCTGCACATCATGCACAGTTGCATCCTAGTGCTCCCTACAAACAGGGCAACATAACAGTGGGTGCAGCTCACCTGCAAGTCTGCCAAGTCTTGATAGCTCCTTAAATCCCACCATGCCCTCACACCTTGCACACCTTCACCATCCTCAGGTACACATTGTAAAAAGCCACTCAGTCCCACCTGCTTGGCACCAGAGAAGTAGCAAAACACCTAGGAGCAACCTAAGCTCAGAAAAGATTCGGACACTCATCAGTACAAATAGGGATGAGGATTCATCACTGCTCTGGCAAGGAAGCTGCCTGACAGGACTCTATTCTGAGCACAGCAGAGCTGCCCAAGGCTGGCTGTTCACAAAGCATGGAAGGGTTACTCTTTAAGTCCAAACAAGTATCCACATCTGTGACACTAACCCTTTGCAGATGACACTAACCTTTGCAGAGAGACAAGTCTCCAGAATCCAGGAGACCCATCTATAGCTGCTTTTTCCTCCTCTCCCCTTCATAAGGAGTTGAAACCAGGACATGTGGACCAGCTAAATATCTGGAGAGGAGCCAAGTTGTGGTGAGTATGTTTAATGTTTTGGGAGTGGGGAGCAAGGGTTGTGTAGGTGATAGAGTCTGCTAAGAATCTGCTTAGATTTGGATCATCTGATAATGATGGGCAAGTTTTAGCCAGACAAAGGCAAAGGCAAAGGTAGGACACAGCACTCGGGGAGAAAGGGAGCCTTTCAGAAACAACTCACCCCTTCCCTATCCATCTGTTCTCCCCTTCAGGAGGACGAAGGGGAATTCTGGACTGCCTGTGGATGGACCCATTCTCTGTGCTGGGGGGAAGTGGTGGTAGGTGTAGCAGGTTGGCTGTCAACTCTACCTGGTAGCAAGCTGTGCCATGGCCAGGTTACTGCTGTGGCTGACTGCGGTGCTAGAAGGTGTTTCTTTCCCGGGGACATAGACCTTCTCAGGCACCTGCAGGTGACTTGTGCACACCACCCTCCTTGTCTCTTCTATGCCAGCCTGGATTAGCTGCCATGGCAGCAAGTTCAAGTTGTTCTACTCAATTGCTGAATGCAAACACACCACTCAGATCGGTAAACAATTACCTGGCAGGACTCTGTTATGATTACATGGCATGATCTGGTTGTGATCAGGCCCTCCCCACCCTAGCTAGACATCCTCTCAGGTACCTCCCCCGTCTTCTGGCTTTGGCTTGAGTCATGGGCTTGTTGAGGCACAAGTTAGCATCCTTCCCCCTGGGGATTTTCTATGCATGGTTCTGGTCACATTCTGGTTGCTTCACCTCCTCATTGCTAGCTCACTAGCAAAACAGGGTATGGCTCCGCACAGTACCAAATAACTCTAGGAAGGAGAAAGGGGTTTCCTGGACACCCACTGGGACAGTAGGACAAGTTGGGGACTGCTGCTTTCTTTCTGTGGAATTGATTCCAGGCAAAGAGACAACGGCAGGGTTATGTGCCAGGTTTGGGTAAGGGCCATGTCCCACCCACTTGTCCCCTAGCTCCCCATGCTGCCAGGTCCTTGGTGAAGCACTCCTTTAGCCTGGCTCGCAAATGTGTATCCTCTCAGAATAAGGGAGTTTGGGAAGGGAGTGTTGTTGGTAACTCCCTGTGTGGACCCTGACAGACTAGTTAGGGCCATATGAACCATAGCCCAAGGACTGTACCATCTGCAGGGCAGGTAGGTAACTCGACATCACAAATGTCTCTCTCTGCTGTCAGGAAGGGAGTCCCACCCCCTGTGTGCTGAAAACCAGCAGAATACCTGGACAGCAGAAGGTGAACTTGGTTAATATAACTGGTCATGGCACCTGAGCCACTTGAAAGTAAGAAAACACAGAAGCACCCTTTGCAGGCATCCTATATTGGCTTATTAACTTGGCTGTAGGCGTACATTTAAAGCGGTAAAATATGAAAGTAGGTTCCTCAATTTTGTTGCAGAGAGTAATGTTTAACACTAGATTTGCATCGTGCACATGTGTGCTTCATACTTGTCCAGGCACTGCAATAGCTATCAAAGACTTCTGTCCATGGCAGGTTGGAGTGCTGTGCGGTTGATGCTGGCTTCTCTTGTCCATGCCTGGCACTCTGAAAAAGTGAGACAGTTTTGGACTATACCTGAAGCCTGGTCTACAGACAGATGGAGGTCTGCTCTTCTCCTGTGCATGGGTATGGGTCAGGTGAGGCATGCTAGATCTTCGCCAGTTTGCCTAGCCATCTGATGGAGATGGAGGGTGGCCCTAAAGTGGGCTGGCTGTCCCTCAGTTTCAGGGTGGAGCATGAAGGACAGCAAAAAAAGAGATCTAGATTATTTAGAGCATGCTAGAGTGATCACAGGAGATATCCAAGGCAGGGGAGTTTACTGAACTTTGCATAGCAGAAAAGCTTCTGGTTTTACATTGCAAAGACCCAAGGGATAGTTCAGGGCGCTCCTTCCGAAGCATGGGGTGGACATCCTGATGGGCTTTTCCAAGGCCAGGGCACAGAACTGGGTCTGGCAAACGATATATGCATCTGTGTGCTGTTAACAGGGAGAATGGGCACAGCCAGAGTAATCAGTTTAATTAAATGCTTTGTATCTATAATTTGTCTGATTTCAGAGCATATTAAATTGAAATTAAACTTCCAATATATTATTACAGGAACATATTCTGTTTCCTTTATGTACCATTATAGCTGTGATTGATATATTCAAAAGTAGACATTACACTGCCACAATAATGAACAGAGCTAAACGAATATAAATATCTGCAGTGAAATACAGTGGAGTCCTGCAGTGCAATGGTAATGTTAATCATTTTTGCATTAATAAAGGAAGGTAGAGGGTGAAATTCCGTAACTCTGCTGTCAACCAAAGTCGCCAGCCGGCATGGAGCGCCAAGTCTTTGCAGGACTAGTCTGTTGTAAATATTTATTGCTATTAATTTAATGCTTAGACACAAAATGAACCTTTTTATTCCTCTAGGTGATTCCCTATCTCCACTGTGTTCCATTTTCATTCTTTTCTAGAAATGAAAGCTTGAGATTTGATTCTGACAGGGTCAATTTTGGAGGTAAAAATCAACAGAGAAGCACTTGCTTTAGTCTCTTACAATAAGTGATTCAGCACTTGTGGCTGATTGCTGAGAATCCTTTGATGCTGAATTTTATTGGCCAGATTCATTGATTTTTTAAGACCAGAGGAGAAAGTATCATTTGGTCTCAGCTCCTTCACAGCACAGACCATAACTTTAACTGAATTAGAGCATATTTTGAAGAACAATAAAATCTTGTTTGTATAGAAAACTCCACATGCTTTGGTAAGCTACTCTAAAGATTAAATATTGTTATATTTAAATATCTGCACCTTGTTTCTCTTCCCAGTTCTCTAGTTTGATAATTTTCATCCACTGTATCTCTTACATAAGCTGGGCAAGCAGTAGAGTTTTTCCTTCAAAAGAGAGAGGATAATAATCCATCCAGAACCCCATGAACATGCCAGTAAGTCTGCATAACATATGGGTGGAAGCTCATATTGGGAAAACATAGAATGACTTTTATTTTCGAAGAGACAAAAAATGTAAGAATATTTTGGGTTAATTCATAATGTCTATAAAGAAAATTAAGTTATTTCTTCAACTGGTTAAACAAACTCTTTTAAGCTTTTTTCTTTTAAAACATTTTTCAATTTCTCATTAGAAGTGCTACAGAAAAGGCTTAAACCTTTATTTTAAAAATGCCTTAATGAAAAAATTGAAGCAATTCTGAAAGACATTTAGCAAATGTTGAAATGAAATATTCTTATATCTTAAAAATTCTCCACATTCCTATTGATCTTCTTTCTTTTCAGATACATTTGCCACCTTGTACTGAAATTTGTAATTTTCTTGACTCTTCTGAAAACTACTTCACATCAAATGAACTGATTACTGAAATAAAAAAGTCAACAACCTATAATCATTATTCTCTTGACTATACTATACTAGACTATGGAGTCCTTTACTACCCAAATCTTCTCCAGTGCAAATATATAGAGAGCATAAACAAGTCAGCTCTTATTTTGTTTCTGAAGTACACCGGAGAAATAAAAAGTACAGTGTAAGACAGGCTTTCCAAACTTCTGCCCAAGCTTGCGAGTCTTTTCCAGAGTCTTTCTGATTTAAAATGCAAATTCTGAAAGGGTATATAGATTTTCTAGTACTTTCATTACCAAACATGAGTTCAGAAGTGCTAGCAATGTTATTACACTGATTGATATTCATAAAATTGGAGAATCATGTAGTTTGGAAGGGACCTCCAGACTTTGAATGGAACAATTTCATGCTCAAAGCAGGGCCAGCTAGAGCAGATAACTGAGGGTAATCCTCTGCCTGTACAAAGATTACCTTAAACCACTGCACTGGAACTAGTATTCAGATGTTATCTGCCATGAACCTTGGTCCTTTTTCTGAGTCACTTCTTGCCAGGTAAGCTAGTGACAGCTAAAAAAAGAATGGTTTAGGTCTGTTGACCTTTTGGATGCAATCTCCACGTCTTCCTGACAGATCCCCAATGCACATTAAAATTCTATAAAGTAACTCCACGTCATTTCTAAATGTGCTATTAAGGGTACCTTTGGCATGAAGGAATCTTGAGATGCCCCAAAGGCAGGTTTTTGTCTCTCCTTGCTGTCCCTGCCACAGGGAATTTTCAAGATTAGTTTGGGGATGCAAAAGTAAACCAGAAGTGTCATTCACTCCACCCTCAGCACTGGTTGCAAGATTTGTAGTCTTTCTGCTTTTATGGAAAAATTCTAGCTTGTTTTGGGGCTTGCTTTGACCTCAGGTAGCTTCTGGAACAAGGGGAAGCCATTGGTTGCTGCCTTTCAGGGAGTGCCTGCAACAAGGCCAGAGAGTCTCCCTAGCCCAGTCATTTGCACACCTTTAGATCCCTTTGAATCCAGGCTTAGTAGGCTGAAGAATCCAACCTGACAAATACTGCTGTGACTGTAGGTCATGAACAGAGCCCTACTGCCAGGCTATGGGGGCTGCAAGAAAAAATTGTTTGAACTTAAAAATACACAGTTGCCTGCATCCCAGTTGAAGTGCTCTCAAAAGCAGCTACTGAGCATTTTGTACTGCCTGCAGGTTTTAAGAGTTCTTGGATAAAAACCTTAAGTAGGAGCAAAAAAGGTCACATTTCTACATCATGGCTGAAAAGTCCTCATATGAAAGGAATATCCACATTCTTCTAGGAATCTGGAGACAGTAGAAAATGTTTCTGACTATTTATCTTGCTGATTATCAGGAGGAGATAGTAAGTTCCTGGACTATCCACTTTTTTGACAAATAAAAGGATGTTGTCCTACTTAGAGTTCCAATAAGATTTTAGTTTAGTATTTTGCTCTTTTCTGTTAGTGTAATTCTGTGCTGCTGTCTTCAGCAGGTTATGCTTGAGCCAGTTTTTTTTCTTTCCTGAGACATTCACTATTTCTATTTTTGAAAATGAAGTTGTGAAAACTATGTCAATGTCAAATTCTAGGTAAAAACTGCTAGAGGTGATGGTATCAGAATGTGGCTTTACAGGCTTGTATAATTTTTGAAAGTGATTGAAAACAAGAATAGAAATTCCTTTCTTGATATGTTAATTCTTTAAAAAAGTAGGTTTTCTTTGTTCAGTATATACCCTTGAAGGTCTTAAGCAATCCCACTAGAAACCTGATTTTATTAGCATTTTTAAAGAAATACTTGTGGAAAAAATTCTTTAAAATTTGTTTGGAGAACTTCAGAACATATCTTTACTTTACTCATCCACAGTATTGTCTGATCTTTTAAAATGAAGGGAATTTTGCCAAAATTTTGCCAAAATTTAAAATGAAGGGAATTTTGCCATAACTGTGTTACGATAGTGATAGTCTCATTGTCAGTTGCAAGCTGATGCCTGACGGTACTGTTGAAATACTTAAAATGTAGCATTAAGTCCATAGTCCTCTGTAATATATGGATCTATCTAGGAATTTGTTAATAGTCCTGGTCCTAAACCCTGGATTTGACAATCAATCAGAGGCTTTTGGTCTATGTTATGACCAGTGAAACTACTGTTTTCATTTTCAGGAAAATGGGAGTTTAATTTACTGCAAAAGCAGGTTCCTTCACGTTACATCACTTTGTGCTGACTTTCCCTAGTACCACTTCTGCACTTTCTGCTGACTGCCAACATATTAAAGGGCAAGAGAGGCAATCAGTCGCAGGACCCTCAATGTATATGGAGGGACTAAGGAAATCTTTAGGGTTGAATAGTTCTTCAGGATTGTGTTTCTGCTACCTGGTCCATCAATTTATTTTCAGAATGTACTATATAAAAAAAACTTACTATTTTCAAAGTATATTGAAAGTGACATCAACTCACTTAAAAATCTTAATTGTGAGGAGAAGCAAGAGATTCTGAACAGCTGAACTACCTCACTTTAAAATCGCCATTTTTACAATTTGAGCAATAGGAAATATTCCTATAAATGAACGCTTTGCCCTGTCTCTGGGTAATTTTCAATGTTACTTGTGCCACGTATCAAAATGGCTTATTCATCAGGATTATGCAACATTTTGAGTGCTGGGAAGTGCTAGTGAGCTTGTGCAGCACTTCCCAGACAGGCTGTGTCTAGATCTGGGTTTACTCTTTTTAATGCCAGGCCTAAACCTAATTCTTCAGCCTCAGGAGGTATGTATTGGAGGACTTTAATTAGAAAACAGGGAAGAGAGCTAAAGAGCTTATGTTTCAAAGAAATAAATTGAAAATTGAGCATCCATATCAAGGTAGCACTTTATCTGTAGTACAAACAGTCAAGGAATCTGAATGAGAGGAAATGGAGTGAAAATGCTCAATTACATTACAGCATAAAAATAAACAGATAGATTGAACTGAATTAAACTACTGACATTTATATTAAAATGTAAAAGGCTGTAAGAACAGTATATATGTTGTTGAAATGCACTAAGATCATCACGCTTCAAAAAACCCCACAGACTTATGTACTTCTGGAAAATTTATTAAAAATGCACTTTTATAAGAAGAATAAAGAAGATGACTATGGTCTTTTTGAAAACTACCAAGAACCAAGGAGAAACCTTACCCGACACAGGAGAACATACAGCAACCATTTGACAGGTTACATTTATTTAAATGGTAGATAAACTATAATATAACTGACAACTTCTCAAGTTACTGTTGAATCTTGTAACTTTGGAAATGAGAACAATTGGTAGCGATTTTCTTATTGATCTACTCTGAAGCATGAATGTTACATTAATCACACATTTTTTCTAAGACTTATGAAAACTGCAGTAGAGCAACTTGTTTTCAGAGTATTCTCACTTCAACTATAAAAGCAAATGGAAGGGAATATAGTAACCACTCAGTAAAAAAAAAAAAAACAAACCAAAAAAACCAACCAAAAAGAATGCTAAACAATGGTAAACCTGTATGCAAAGGAATCAATTTTCCTATAATCTCACAAAGACATGCATTTATAAATTCATAGAATCATAGGATAGTTTGGGTTGGAAGGGACCTTTAAAGGTCATCTAGTCCAACCCCCCTGCAATGAGCAGGGCATCTTCAACTAGATCAGGTTGCTCAGAGCCTTGTCCAGACTGACCTTGAATGCTTCCAGGGAGGGGACATCTACAACCTCTCTGGGCAACCTGTTCCAGGGTTTCACCACCCTCACTGTTAAAAATTTTTTCCTTATATCTAGTCTGAATCTACCCTCTTTCAGTTTAAAACCCTTACCCCTTGTCCTATCACAACAGGTCCTACTAAAAAGTCTGTCCTCAATTTTTTTGTAAATTATTTGCAAGTTATTGCAAACTATTTTAAAGCAAATTCATTACTTTTCATAGCTTTTCTTTGTTCAGATTGTCCAGTCAGGATCATTAAAGAAATTCACAACACAACGTATAGTTTACAGCTACCAAATTGAAATTAAATCAGATAAGGTAGATGTCTTCCTGTTTAGAAAATGGAACAAGAAAGTACAACTTTTTGTATTTTAGGGCTGTCTATGCATTGTTTACTACAGACTTAATGTACAAATGGAAACTATAATCATTCTGCTATATATGGCATATCTTAGTAAAGCCACTTTATCTACCTATCTAGTCATTAATTGCCTACCTAGAATTTAAGTGAGTGCCAGAAAAATAAAAGCATGGAAAAATAATGATGGATTTTATTTCTTTTAATGTCATTTCCTCTTATCAATTACACGGGGAGAAGCTGTGACCCTGTAATCACTGAAATATATGCTTAACTTTACAAACGACACATGTCAAACTTGGCTCAAAAGAATTACCAACATGTAGAAAGTTAACACATATAGGGATATTCAAACCTATTATCTTAAGGTAAAATAATGATAGCAAGAGTACTGGTCTGCATTTTTCTGATGGTTTCTAGGCTTTTTACAGATCTGAAATTAATGAAGCCTAACAATAACCAGAGACATGCCACTGCAATATGTTTCTGGATCTGAGCTGAAAATCTGAGCTGTAAAAATGAAGAATTAGTTACAGTAAAAGGCAAAAGCACCTACAAGTTAGGCGCCACAACTTTTAAGTTTAAGGCGCCTGGTACTAAGAATGGGATCCAAAACCAGACTAGATGCTCAGGCTCCCCTTAGCAATTCATGCAGACTTGCTATTCAGAGCACCATCCGGTGAATGGAGACTGATGTAAGGATGCCCCAAGGAAGTTAGGGAAGCCACCTTAGAGGATATGCAACTATACCTTGTAGTTCAAAGAGCTGAGCACAGTGGAAAGTCATGTAGGGAAACAGAAGTGTATACGTTCAATGTTGTCTTCAACTTTTCTCTTCAGATGGAGAGTATTCAATCTTCTATCTTTTATTTCCACAGAAAGATGCAAACCATAGAGGAGAGGCAAGTGTTTCCATTGGAGTTTCCTATTGGAGCTGTGTCACCGGGCAGAAGGGAAGGGAAGACTCACATGACTGCTAAGAGAGTAAAGAAGAGCCTGACACCATGGTTAAGACATTAGCTGTAAGGGAGGATGCTGAAACACTGGTCTTCATATCCATCCTATGTTAGACAATCGCCAGAGAAAAATAAAAGAACCGAAATAGTTTACAGTGCTGGAACTGAAGTCCAGGATTCCTTACTCCTAAGGGAATGCACTGGACAATATGACACAGTGATCTGACAGCAGATTGATAGGGTTTTTCTGGATGTGTTTGTGCCCTGTTTTATGTATGTACCATTATTTTTTAAATCTGGCCCTAAGCAATTTGTTGATTCCACACAGCAATTTAATGGCTAAACTAATATATGCTTCCGTACCATGACCAGCAACTGTAACTCCTGCAGAGTGCTCGTGAAAGAAATTTTAAAAGCCTGAGGCAGATGTCAGCAATTCATGTGACATACAAAGGTTTGGCAAATGCCAGAGAATCTGGTTCTCCCTCCGGAGGGAGAAAGGGTTTTTTGACAGCTGACAGAAGAGTTGATTTTTTTCATTGTTTGGCCACAATGGGTTGCATATCCCAATGTAAGGTGGGGAAATCACCTAAGTATCTGGGCAAGAGTCCTTCCTATATCTGTATTCTTTACATAGGTTTGGCTGAGCTCTGCTGAGGATTGTTTGCCACTCACTGCTTGCATCTTATTATATTAATGAATCCTACACACACATGATGGGAGAAATTTGGATACTAGTGGAGTTCTTGGCAAACAGCCCACTGACTAAACAGAAGACTTAGTTGAAGCTGGTGAAGACTAAGGACATGGGGGGGTGAAGACTAAGGATACCTGTGGGGTGTTTCTCAGCAAAAATGACCTGCCCTGCAGCTGGCAAGCCTCTGAAACAAGGCAACCATTAGCTATCCCATTAACTCTTTAAGTACTCCAGGTACTGTATTTAACTGGAAATAGAAATGAACTGTTACTTTTATTTTTCAGACAAAGCTAAAATGACACTTTTAGAAAAGTGAAAATAAATGTTCTTTTTTAAAGCAAAGAGCAAAATCAACTAGTCAGCTTTCCAAATGCAATCTGTGTGATTAATGTGTCTCGAAATACAGACATTTCTATAAAATATTAATTACTTCACTTCTGGACTGTATTAAATTACATTTAGCAGTTTTGAAATTCCTTCCATATATTTTTATGAGTAAATAATATTTATTAAATTTTTTGATCATGGAAACTAATTCCTGTGTAATTTTACTCTTTTTGTTAAAAAAACTGACTTGTATGCCAGGCACAATAGAAATCCAAGGAGCTTTCTAGGAGCAGAGATTACTTTTGTGAGCAGGAATCTGAGGAACGTGTTTGTTTTTGCTTAAAGCTATAGTGTCCAAGATTTCAGAGACATGAATGTTGAAGAGTGACCAATTTTAAGAAAAAAATAATTTTGCTTTTTTAACAAGATAGCAGCATTGCAGCTTCTCTAATTTAAATGGTTTACATAGGCAAATCTATATGTAAGTTGTGAAGGCAGCTTGAATGCCTGATTTACCTCAAAATACTCAGGGTGACTGATATGTGTTTAATTTTGTGTTCTACTGAGAAAAAAAATTCCCCTAATTGTAAAAGTAATTTGGTGCCATATTAGTTGTTTGATGTAATAGGGTTTATAATCCATAAATACATCTATCACTTAACAAGATTATTTTCTGTTTCCCTTTTAGCCTTACTAAGGATGAAACTTTGTAAGGAAGGACTAGATCATAAGATAACAAAATGGTAATAATGATAGCTACTGTTTAATAAACACCATATTTTCTCTTATTCCTGTGTTCAAAGATAGAGAGGAGTTCCACACCTCTTTCATGTGCACAACAGATTCACTGTCAGAAGAGGAAGAAGTTGGCAGACTCATGAATAATGCTAAAGGAGGAGAGCAGCTGTTTAGTAACAAAACCTTCTTAGCAGAGCCTTTCAGCCAGTTGCTGTACCATTTGACGTGGTACTCGTGAGTGTGTGTGCGCACGCATGTGTAACTGGAAAAGCAGGAATGTAGAAAAAAATATCACAGTGGAAGCACTGATTATCATATTAGCTGGATAAATATGACATTTTTATAAGAGGAAAATATTTTAAGATTTTAAATATGGAAGAACCACCTGAAAGGAACCTCTCCTCTGGCTCTTTTTAAACTTCTTTTTGTCAGCACAGTGTACCAACACAATATACTCTGCCACTACTTCTGTTTCTGGAACATCCAGTCAGGTAAATTGTGGCTTTTGGACATTCAATGGAAATTTTGCCATTCATACCAACCGGATCAAAATTTTACCCTATGACTTTTCTCAACTTTACCAATATAAAAAAAAATCATGCAATTGGAAAAGACAGTGTAAAAATTACCAAGGAAGCAACATCGGGAACTAAGAAAATCACCATGAAAAAAATGCACCTGAAAAAATTGGCAAAGAATGACTTTCAGACACCAGATGAGAAAAATGTCTATGTTGTTCTTGATTGGGACAATTCCCATAAATGTATATGCATGTAAGTTGTTCCTACTCAGTCGAGTAGCTCTCTTGACTGCAGTCTGTAAAGCCTATATATAGAGAATGGGAAAAAAATAGGCCTGTTATGCTGAATTCATACCACTGGGCAATTAGCATCTATTATGAAAACACGGCTGTTCTGCATTCTTCACACAGACTAAAGAGCCACATACACTTTTGGTGAAAAAACAGAACACGTGCAGAAACAATAGGCTTCTAGAGGATATATTCCCTAGCTGTATTTGTTTGCTGTTGTCCAGGACTCCAAAACACATTCTTCACACCAAGGATTTAAAGATCCCAAGGTTTTGCTTTTTTCTTTCAAAATTTGGGCTGTTATACTTCATGACAGAAATTATCTTAAAAAAAGAGGTGTACAACATAATGTCAAAAATTCCATTATGTTAATAAATTTAGATTTGCATTTAAATGTGTTCATACGAATCCATTAACTCATTTTACAATGACAACAAAAGATATTTTTCCTGTTTATTGTAGGTTCTTAATAACTTGGGCTTTTATTTGGCAACACATTTTAAGACATGTTTGCTCAACTGACTATTTTCATGCATATGTGTTTTAATGCATGATGTAGATGTAAAGCATTTGGCATAGGCATATAGAACCCATTTCAGAGTCCCAGCTTAGAATCCAAGTTTTGGGAGTAAACGTTCTTAATATTTTGTCAACTTGCTATGAGCTCAAATGGCCTGAACTCTCTTAATGCAGTCTCATATGATTGCATACTGGATTCATACTACTGGGCAAAAGAACAGAACTGCGTATCTACTGAAGGCAATTAACACCTATTAGGAAAATAATGGCTGTTCTGTGTTCCTCACACTGAAAAAAGAGCCACATACACTTCTGGTGAAACAACAGAACACATATGCACAAACAGCAGATTTCCAGAGGACATATTTCACAGCTGTATTTGTTTGCCTTTGCCCAGGATTCTGATACGTGTACAAAACAAAAGCCTATTCAGCCTCTCCAACCTTTAACGCAAGATCCAGCAACCCTTTCCAGCATACTTCTTTCCCAGCTCTCCCTCTACATCCAGGGAGGGAGGACACAGGGAGGTACAGCCCTATAATTGTAATTTGGCTTGAAAGTATTGCAGCCTACAATCAAATTCTTGGTAGTTGGTGAACATTCTTTATTTCTGTTAGGTTTGCTATGCAAGACAATTTCTAAATAAGTAAAATATCTTTACAAAGATAGTTTCAATAGTAGAAGTCAATATAATCAATAGTGTGATCATTTTCTAACTGTAATCTGTTGGTAAAATGAACGTCTCTGCTGCTCCTTCCCATAGAATTTGTTGCCTTTAAATCTCCTCAGATGTTTGTAATTTGAAGGAAACTGCTCTTCTTGTGATATTAAAAAACTGCAGTGTCTGACAACTTTTTATTAGAGAAGGAAAGGTGCCTGCCCTATAAGGAAGACTGCTTTGAAACACAGTGCTTAGTCCTATTTCTTTAGAAACTTAGTATTTTAGCATATTTTTCTTGTAACATCTAAACTGTTAGTATCTGATACTACAACAACTTGGTTATTGACATCACCCTGATATGTCTGGAATTTGACCAGTAATATTGTAGTCAAATGAAGTGATGTATTATTCATGCTTAGTTAGGTCAGCTGAACACATTTCAGCCTTACCGTGTTTGCAATCATCTTGACTAGTGTCATAATATTTTCCATCACCTCTCCTGAGGCACATTTAACACCTTTTTTTTCCCCCTTTTAGAAAAAGAAATTCTCAATTATAGCTGTAAAGCAAACAGGCAACTGAAATCCACCCATTTCCTAAAGCTCTATTATCCCTGAGGCATCTGAAACAAAAACATATCGATACTAATTACTTAGCAGAAAGCAATCAAGAAAATCTTTTTACTCCCAACTCTCTCTTCTCCCCTTACTCCTACAACCAATGTGCCTCTAAACAGAAAAGCCTGAGTAGTTCGAAAGCACGCAGGGAGACACGATGATAGCAAAAGCAAGCCTCCTTTATGCCCTTCTACCCAGGAGTCTTTTCCGGTATCTTCTCGCAGCCCTCTTGCTCACCTGTGATAAGAGTAATCTCTTCTCAGCAGCTCCCAGTGCTTCACTCACTGATTTCAACAAGCAAGCGAGTAGCAGAAGAGGTGTTGTTCATAAAAGTCTATCCTCCTCTCCCTTCATCAGACTGATGCCTGTACAGAAATGAGTTATCATCATCAGTAAGTCCATAGGAACTGGTATCCAAACCTGCGTGGCTTGCAGCGGTAGCCTCTGTCGGCTAGAGAGGATGCTGCAGGCATGCCTGTTGCAAGCCTCCAGCAAAGAGTGTGGGGTGCTGTCAGTGGCCCAGTGCTCTGCCGAAGCCAAGGCTTCTGTGAGGCTAGGCTAGAGCAGCCAGGGGTTTGGAGCAGGAGTTAAAACTGGCCCATTATAAGTAAAGTAAAATACCAAACTGAAACAGTCAGCTGTTTCCTTCTCTATGTTGAGCTAGGCAATAGCTCTCTCCTGAGTCTTTAGGTTTCATGAGTATATACGTAAGTGCTAAACTTATCCTGAAAGGGATTTTTTTTCTTTCTTTTCCTAAACTAAAACATGTAAGGTGTCTGGCTAATTTTCTTCTCCAGTTAACTTTTATAAGTAGAACTGGATTCTATGTCTTTGCACACTGTCTCTCTCCCACGCTCTGTCGGATCTTTCTGCACTCCTCTGGGATTTTCCAGTCTTTAGGAGTCATGGACTCCGTACTGGCAGAGTGGAATGTAGCACGGCTTAGAAAAAGGCAGGGATTTATGGCACAAAGAGCTGATTATCGGAATCTCGTAGCTGTCATTCCTGTATTGGAGTGTGATATGGATATTTTGATCACTAGTCCAGTTTAAATCATGGGATGGCTTCTTTTGTACGGCAGATTCCAGTTTACTCTTCCATGAGCAGAATTTTTTATGCCTTGTTCAGGAGTACAGGGGGACAAGAGAAAGAGCTTTCTTGTACAACACGCTCTGCTCAAAGTCCCCTTCAAAGCTGCCTTTTTTGACCCCTATGAAGCAAATATTTTTAGAGTAGTACATAGAAATATGGTTATGTACCACCATGCTGGTCCACAGGAGCGATCAGGATGACACGAATGTGATGTGTTGGCATCCATGAGAAGAAGACCAAAAAACCTGTTAAGCAGTAGCAGAGGTACTCGCCATGCTTAGTTCCCTTTCCTACAGTTTGTCCACATGCTGCCCACTTCAGGCAATATCATCTAAAATAATGGATTTTGTGGGGAGAAAAAAATAAATAAAGAAAAACCAACCAAAAAACCTTTGGATGCTACCTGATTTTCTTACAGATGTGGAAAGAATGATGGTTCTGTCACCCACACTTAACTAAACCATAGTGAAGCCATGGACTGAGAAAAAAAGTACAGAGTTTTGTGAGTATAATCTTGACACTGATATCATTAAATGAAATTACGAAATTAGGAAACACTGTTGCATATAGCCAACTTGTATAAAGCAGTGCACCAACATATTCAAATATTTATTTACTTTTCAGTTTTCAATAGATAAAATAGCATTCTGCTGCACAAAAAGTCCATAAACATTTAAGGGAAGAAAATCTCCCATAATTTATTTCCAAAATAATTGTGTTCTAGAAACCCAAACAGCGATCTATGGCTAACTGATTGTTTATTAATAGCTTTTTGTATTTATGTAAAGAATCCTTAAGAGTAAAAAGTACTGCAGGGAAAATATGCTTGATTTTGCATAAGCCAGATTCAGTGCAATCACTGATCATGCTCCCGACATTCCTTTTGAAATGGCAGATCATCCAAATTAATAAAAAATGGTGATCAACGTAGTATTAAATTTAAAAATGAATAAGATTTGTTTAAAAAAACCCCACAATCCCAAAACCCAAATCCCCAAACAAGAACAAGGGTGGAGATTAGAAGAAAGGTAAAGAAAGGGGAATATTCTACCCGCTATTTGTTTTGGCAGGTGTACTGATGATCAACAAACCAAAAATGCTGGTGAGCTTTCCCTTTAACACCATGGAATTATGCAGTGATGTGGGTCTCTTAGGAAGTGAACACATTTATCTAAATGATTCCTATTAGAAACCAAACAGGTTTTCCTTAGTAATTTGAGATGACGGTTTAAGTATTTATGCTTCTATTTTGCCCTCTCTTCCTGCATACCAATGCTTTTACATGTAATGCAATGAATTAACATGAGTGTAAATAGTAGAACAATTTCAAAGTGTGTGAAGATTTTCTCACAGAGAAGGTGCTGTAACATTCTTAAACTTTATGCAAAACAGTGCCCTTTCCTTGAAGTGAGACAGACCTGGCAGTTCTGCTGTTTAATGAGGGATGTTGGATAAGAGGTCAGAAAAGCAGCTTGTGGTAAAATAATACGTGCAGATTTCATGTTCTACAACCAACAACAGCACATTGATTTTTGGTTCAGTACACTGGTAAGATCGCTTGCTTTGCACTTCCAAGTGGTGTAAAGAAAGCAATGACAGAAGAGCAAAGGCAAATAAGAAAATGCTGTACCCATGAGAAGTGTGTGCATTGCTGATCTGATCTGTGGTTTGAAATCCCCTAATTCTAGAAGCATGGGGAAAGTGAGATATGAACTTTTCTCTTGTTTGGCCCTGCTTAATGAAAGAGACAGAAAGAGGCTGGGAAATGGCGGATTGCTGCTGCTGCTGCTGTTGTTTTCTCTTCCTAGAGCCCTGCTGTCCAAAAGGAAAGATAGAAGCAAGCTATCCATTCTTTGCTCACCTTGCACAGGCTTCTAGATATCTAGAAGGTGCTTACTTTATTTGTGTTTATAATCAGCCCTTGCAGCATAAGGGTGTTTCTAAGGGGAAATCTGCTACAGAAAAAGGCTCAAAATAACAATAGTCGTTATAAATAACAACTGTTGCATGTCGTTAATGACTTTCTTCTGAGTTTCTCAAGGTTTACTAAAACATTTATCTGAAATGTCTTTTTTGCATAATTAACAAAACACTAACCCATCTAAATTATTAATCTGATTTCATTATTATAGTTTATTTTTACATCTTCTTTAAGTTATAATGCCCCCCGTATTCTTCTCAGTCACGGAAAAGATTTTTGGAAAGATTTCTTCTGACAAATATTCACAAATATTTCTGAACTATATTAATAAAATTTCATATTTAAAATACTTTGATCAAGTTGTTTTCATTGATCTTATTTCTTCATTAGTGACATGAAATCTTTAAGTAGCCCTATAGCTCTAATTTTTGTGCTCTCATGAGGGCATAAAACTACCCCTATGTCTACTGCTTTCTCATGGATTTGCAGTTTTCTTACCACTTGGCCTGTGAAACTTTATAAACCTTGCATGTCGTCTTAATATGCATCTGAAATGGGCTATGTGTATATCTCTACCCAATAGTTAACATTAAACTGCAAAGCTTATAAATTTCATAGAGTCTAGGAAAAACACTGTGTCATAAATCTGCTTATAACCCTGTTTGCTGGTTCATTGGCCATAATTCTTGACTTTTTGTAGCTTTATCCAAAATCAAAAGGTTTAATAAGCTCTGCAAAATCATCGAAAGCTGCCTACTGTAGCCTGCCAGAACTTAGCGTGCTTCCTGCAAGGCAACAAGCAAATGGAGTTTCTGCACATCAGTTTCTTCTTATTGCAGTGATCTGAAGTGAAGAAATCTATATGAAAATCAATTTCTGACTTTACAGTCTTCCTCTACTATATTAATTTTGGAAGGAATATTTAGGGTCAGAGGAAGAAGAATTAGCTGATCTAATTCTGCCTGGAAACCTGTTCCTTTCTTTCACTAAGGACTGCTTTTGGAGCCAATGGTGTGTCTACTAAGGACTAACATCATAGGAAGCTACTTGCGCCTGTTGCAGGTTGTGCCTGTTGTGAAGAGAGCACCTCCACCCTCCCTGTAACTAATGGTGTTGCCACCTGCTTCTAACTGAAGTGCTCCTCACTGTCCTTCCATGCTTCAGGTTTGAGCTTGCTGGGAAAGGCTTCTTGCTATTCCCAAGCTCATGTCCTGCTTCATTAAGCTATTTTTTTTTTTACATCTCGCTTTGCTGAGTTTATTTTTTTTTACTCAGATCAGGATCAAAGTAAGTGATACAATCAATTCCTACATGAGAGGTCTTCTAAAGGTCTTCTACAAGATGGAACTTTATGAAAATTCATTAATATTAGCTGCTTAAGGTAATTAATACCTATGCAGAGTTTCAGAAGGATACAGATCTCACTCCTTTAAATTTCTATTTTATTAATCTAAGAAATCGCAAAAGATTTTTTTTCATATGAATATAAGGCTTTGGTTCTGGTAATGTGAAATGGGGCTTTAATACCCCAAGGTATGTATGAACAAAAAAAAAAATACAAGAAACTCAAAAATCAGACAATTAAAATTAAAATTAAGTTCTGATTTAGGCTTGTTTAGCTTGCTTTTTTTTTTTTTTTTTTGACAACTAGGATGTGACTGCAAAAACGCTTGAGCAGATGCTGCAATTACAGTGTCAAATAATTTTACATCTCTTTAGTGTGGACCTACCCAAGATGAATATTTCTAGAAATACTTTCCTGTAAGACAGCATCCACACAAGGCTGTTTGCTCAAATTTAACACAAAAAGGTTTAGCTAGTTAGAATTTTCTCAAAAATTCAAGTTTACAGACAATGTGTCTTTAGAAAGGATCTGAATTTTTAAACCTTTTAACTTCCTAATTTTCAGATATAAAACTTTACAATGTGTTTGCAGTATGTAAAATTACACAGAACAAACCATATTGTTATTGAATATTATGGTTACAAGTAAAACACTCAAAACTTGGACTGTGCCAGGAGTAAAGTTGGTAGTAAAATACTTGTTCCTTTGTCTGTATACATGAAAACTATCTTTAGTAATAAATGATGCACAGAATATGCATTTCTGTTATGCAGAAATTAGGTGTACGTGCATGATGCCCACAGATGCCCTGTCCCCTGCAGTGGATAGAATAGATTAGCACCTACTTACTAGTTTTTTTGCTGTGCACCATGCCTCACCTACCACTGCCTGTGGAAGCTCCAAAGGCAGAAGCACAAATACCCGCGCTGGTTGCTTTGCAACACCATCACTGCTGAGCACTTCGCAGGCCTTAATTACAACCCAGGAGGCCTCTGAGAGTGGGAGAGGCCTTTTGCCTCCCGCTAGCCACCTGCAAAATGGCGGCATGAGGGGATCACGCTGAAGAGCGTGCATTAACATTTGGCTGCTTAATCTGACTCCTGAATTGTCAAGGCGGCCGGTATCGTCTGCGAAGCAATGTCCTACGCCTCCCTCGCAGGCGAGATGCAGGTTCCATCTGTAGGGCCCGGAGCGGGCTCTGCTGTCAGTCCTCACTTTTTTTAATGATTCAGAAAGAGTACGAAGAGCTGCGTTACACTGGCTAAACCTGGGAAACATTGTGAAAAGTTGCAAGCGGACTGGCAAGAGAGAAGTGGGAGAACAGGGCTGACCAACGCAGCATTTCTGCATCTTTTCGTTCCACCCCAGCCCACTGCCATTTTCCTCCCTCGGGGGCACGGCTGCTGGGTGAGAGCACAGCCTGGGCTCCAGCTGCCTCCGTCCGCTCCGCCGCCCTCGAGAACAAGCCCCTCTGTCGCCTACGCGCCGTGTGGACGGACACACGGACGCAGGGATGGCCGCGGCGGTCCCGGCCCGCGCCGCTGTCCGAGGCGGGACTAGAACTCGCGGCCCGCCGCCTCCCGGCTCCCCGCGATACCCACGCGGCCACCGGGGCACGAGCGAGGTGCCCGGCGCGCGCGCCCGCGCGGGCCCGGGGAAGGGAGGGGAGGCGGAGCGGGGCGGCGCGCGCAGCGCGCGCAGCTGGCGGCCGGCCGCGCGCACTCTCCCAGGCTTCCCAGGGAATCCAGCGGCAGCAGGAAGAGGCGCTTCCCCGCGCACGCGCAGCTGGCCGGGCGGGCGCGCGCTGAGCCGCGGCGGCGGGAGGGAGGGAGGGGGGGGGAGGGGAGGGAAGCTGCTGAGGTAAAGTTAGGGGGAGAGAGAGACTCCGTCAGCGAAGCGAGAGCCGGGGAGGCTCGGCGGCCGCCATTACTGAGCCGAGAGCGCCGGGGAGGGAGCGGAGAGGCGGGACGGGGCTGCGGCGGCCGCGAGCGCTCGGGAGCTGCGGGCCGGAGAGCGGAGAGAGCCCCGCGGGGAGGAAAAGCCGCCGGGGGCGCCGGCGTGGAGAGAGCGTCCCGGGAATGCTGCCGCTCCCGCCGCCGCCGAGGAGCCGGATCCCGACGGCGCGAGGTGAGGGGAGGAATCCGGTCCCGCGGGACCCGGCCCGGCCCGGCCCGGCGCGGCGCGGAGCGGAGCGGGGCGGGGCGGGCGGCCCGGAGCGGGGCGGGCGGCCCGGCGGGCGGAAGGGGAGCGGGAGCGGGGGGAGGCGGCGGCGGCCGTAGCCCGGTGCGGCGGCCGCTGGCTGTAACCAGTTCGAGGGGCTGGGGCTGGCGTGGGGAGAGGGGAGCCGGCCCCCACCCCCCCCCCCCCCCCGGCCCCTCGGCCGCCCCGCGCCAGGGAGGGGAGGCAGGAAGGGCAGGGAGCGGAGCGCCTGGTCCCAGACAGGTGATGAAGGCCTGAGCAATGGGAGGGTCTGAGCCTGCTGTACGAGGCTGCCAGCTGGTCACGGCTCTCCAGGGAGGGAGGAAGGCAGGCAGGAAGGGGAGCTTCCCTGCTCCTCTCTTCTTCCTTCCTCATTCCCTTCTTCCCCCACTCCTTTAGCTTCCTCCCTTCTCCCATTCCTACTGCCTTCTTCCCCCCCCCCCCCCCCCCCTTTTCTGTTCTCCTTTCTCTGTACTTCTTTTCCTCCTTATCGCCCCCTTCTACTCATTCTGGTTTTCTCTGCTCTTTTCCTCCTCTACTAAATTTGAACAGTTGTCAATTCCTCTCCTCCTTCCTTTCACCTTCAAATATCACTCGATATTAAATTTCAGAAAACTTCACTCTCCTAATGATGCGTGTGCATTTCTGTTTTTCCACCAGGTGGATTTTAAGGCTTTGAAATAGGGTAGCTGGCTGCAGTGTTGCAGCTTTCAAGCATTTTGAATCCCTTCAACCAGCATAACCTTTAGACTCTCCACCCAAGGAAAGCACCAGAGATAGATAGATATAATGCGACGGTGTTGTAAATATAGGACATAAGGAGTATAAAACAGTGTTTTAATTAAAAATAGAAGAAAGACCATTTACTTAAAAGGAAGACATACTTGTCACCTTCCCCCCAGAATCTACCCCACCCTTCCTCAGTAGCCCCCTTTTGCCCTCTCCTGTATCGCTTTTGATATCAGTGTGGAATATTTCCTTACTAAGTAGGAGGGAAACGTTTTTAATCTAGACCAAAATAGGCCTGTGGGGGTATGTGTGTATTCTCTAGTTTAGTGTCATGCAGATAACTGGAGGATTTTTTTTCTTTTCTTAATAAAGATCCTTGACAGAAATTTAAAAACTCTACACTGCAGAGTAAAAACAGTAAAGAGAGAACAGCATTTGCTGGTCAATTGGACGTCCATTTTAAACCTGTGCATTGAAGCCAATTACAGCACTGATGCCTGTATACTTATTTCATAAATGAATGAGGAATTGATAGGTAGCTTTTTTCTGTTGTGCTGCCTTACCTTCCTGAGGTTCTTCAGTATGACAGCTGATTTCAGCAGTGACATCAGTGTCCGGAGTTAAGTGCTTTCTCGAAGAGCCCGTACATATTTAAAATTTCTAGTATGTACCTAAAACGAGCATATTACAAATATTCATACAGGTGCATTTTTACAAGGGTTTATTTTTCCTTTGTGCTTCTTTGAGAATGATTTTTAAGAAGTGCTGAAATTCTTAAAAGCAGTACTGAAACTCGGTGCTGCTAGAGCTTAGGAAGTGTGATGTAAATACGGTAGTTTTTTAAAAGAGTCTGTAGTACTTAAAGTATCAGAAATTGTTGAAGCATTTGTTACGTTATCACTAGCTCGTTTCGGTATAACAAGTTGCTTTTAAGCGTGGAGCATACTAAGCTTAAATAGTATGCATTTTTCTTTTAAAGTATCCCTATGTAAAGCAGCTCCAGCGTTGTGAAAACGTAAATAATTGCAACCAAATGCCTGCCACTCGCTGGTATTAGACTTTATTTTAGCTAAGGTGTTGCGTGTGTAACATAATCCAATTAAATACTTTAGGCTCAGACTGAATTGTTTTAAAACGCTATATTTAGCACTAGCAGAATCAAATGCTGCACATGTTTTTGAGGTTAAAGATAAAATGTGCTTTCCTAGAGCCGTAGGTGTTTTTCCGTGTGCAAACTTTGCAGGAAAGAAAAGCACCGATCGTAGTAGTAGATTGTTCTGTATAAGTTTCCCCTTTGGGACTTGTTATTTGAGTAGACGGTGCAAAAATAATTCCATTCTGTTTTACAAAGATATTAAAAGGATGCTGACGGATTCTGAAGACTTCCAAAAGCACTTTCTTACCAGAAGATAAATCCCATGTACTGGCATCCGTCAGGAATATGTCGCATAAAACTTCAGAACGCTCCACTACTACTAGCAGACGAGCGCGTGGTGCGCCGCTCTCGGGAGCGCTGCGCACCCGAGGCACCCCTCGGGGCCGGTGCTCTCTGGCCCTTGCTCCAAGAATGGAAGTTGGCGAAGCCGGGCGTGCAGCGCCGAGCTGTGCGGGCACGGCGCGTCGGCGAGCGAGCCGAGAGCCGGCACGTCTGCGGGCACGGCGTGCCGGTGCGCGGGCAGCCGCTGGCGCATCCTCGCCCGGTGATAACGAAGGAATGCTTTCGGAAGGAGCCCGCCGCGGTGGGGAGCGGAGGCGGCCGTCCCGGCGGGAGCTCCGCGCGGCCGCTAGGGGGCGTCGCCCCCGCCCCGCCCCGCCCCGCCCCGCGCCCGGCGGGCCCCCTCCCCCGCCTTCAGCTTTTTTAGCTGGGCGTTTAAAGTCAATAACGCCGTGCTTCACCTCAGCGGCCCGCTGTTTGCAGATGCTCTCCGCCATACCCGTGACTGCAAGGAAAAGTTTAGTTTCAGGTAGTCCCAGTAACGCTGGGAATTCCGTGTTAGGGCTGGCAAGATTTTTTTTTTTCCTCTGTTATTTCTAACTTAATAGGTGCACAATACTTTCAATCGTCTTTTTTAGCTTGATTTCCCCCTCCCCCCCCTTTTTTCCCCCCTGAGAATTTTTAGCCTAAAGCTCGGTGTAAGTAAGCTGGAATACTCTTGGGTTTTTTCTCATCAGTTTTGAAAAGTACTGATAAGGGTGTTACATTTTACAGACTGTTGTTTGAACCCTCTCATCACTTCCTTATATTTATGGATTTTAATGAAATGCTGAAAGACAAATGCGTTCAAGATTCCTCGCAGGAAAATCTGAAGCAATTGTAGTGAAGTTATTTTGATTTTGAGTATTAGCTGTGCTTTTCTAGTCACTAACACCTATCAGAAACTGATTTAATTAATTTGTGGCTAGTTCTGCACGTTACATTTTTGTGGTAAATTAGTTGTTTCTTTGGCTTTGAGTTACAATTCCCACCCATTTTTGCAGTTCTGCATCAGCTGACATACAAACATAACAGAAGAACATTGCATTTAAAAAAGTAAAACCAATACCTGCATGTACAACCTTGGAAATGTGTATATTATTGCATCTTGGCATTAATTGAAGTTGGATAATTATTGTGCAGAATATTATTTGCTGCTTACATATGGCTTTTCACTTGCTCATTTCTTAATTTAAAAAAGTAGTGGATAACCAGTGTTCTCATTTTACACAGGTAAAAATTATGCATAGGCTTGTGCAAGGTCAAACAACAAACTACTGTTTGAATTAAGTCTCAAAACTTATGGTGCTGGGTCGTGGATCCTATACTGCAGTTACTTATCGAGCAAAATAACATGAAATGATCCAGATATGTGGATCAGTGAAATTTGTTGAAGTCGCTGCTGCCAGGATGCAAATTTTTCTTTTGGCAGGAAATGCATTTTAGCCCTTTTTTCTGTGCTTACCTTGATCCCTCCTTCCCCATCTGCTTCTTTTTCTTTCTTCTATTTTTATCACTTCTTTCTTGGATCCCCTTTGTAAAATTTCTCCATTAGTTCTTTTGTGTTCTTCCTGAATAACTTTATAAATAAGCCTGATCAGCTAGTCTTGCACTAAGAAGCTTCTCTGAGCAGTATGCATGTCTTTAGTAGGAGCTTCTCCTGTGCGAAAAGAATTAAGAATTAATTTTTCCTGTAAAATTATACTGTTATCTTTGCTGTTAAAATATAGGCTTCGAACCTATATTGAATGCTCTCAGATATTCAGAAACCTGTAGATAAGTAATGCGAGAGGCCTAAGTTCAGACAAGTGAAATGCTGATAATTTGAACATTTGCAGTTTAGCTGTTCATTGTACCTTGATCTAATTTGTGTAGGTTGGGGTTTTTTTGTTTGTTTGCATGTTTGTTTTTTGTGAACAGCAACGATGATAACAGATGCTCCCTGGAATGCTAGATTCCAGCTAAACAATGATGTTTTGTCTTCAATTTAGAAATAAAGTGTAGGCCTTGGTTTAATTTTGGGTAATACACTGAAGGTTTTCAGAGTATTGTTATTAATAGGAGAAATTTAGTAAACTTAGTAAGAACTAAGAGCTTTGAACTTCTGTTTTTAAACATGGTTTTGCATTGATTTGTGATATGAAGTTGGGCAGTCAGTTTTTTCTCTTTTTTCATAAATCAATTAGTTTGCTTTTGTATGCAGAGAATTATCTAGGCTACATAACTCCTATAGGGATGGTAGTTGGCTATCATACTAACTGAATCTGAAATGAACAGCGGTTGGGGTAATCCATTCTCATCCTTCATTTACCTAGCATGACTAATCACCATAGCGCTTAAATGGTATTCCTTTTCAGTCAGTGTCACTACTGCAGACATTTCAAGGCATTGTCCTTTACTACCTTGTTATTGCTTGTTTGAGCTTATTTCCTGGTAAGCAACCTGAATCTTTTTTTCCTAGTGTAGGCTGGTACTTGGGGAATTTTACCAGGGAGCATTGTATTTGCCCTTATTTATAAATAAGATTTAAAGTACGGTTACTTAATTAAGATTACTAGCACTTGTGAAGGCAAGAATATTGGCATGTTAGTAAAGAGGACAGGGCACATTAAATCGCTAGACATTAACAGACTTCGGTGAATTGAAATTGTTGATAAGATGACATTGGTATACTCCGTATCTGGTTTAGTTTCTAAGAAGGATTTTGATTTGAAGAGAAGATTTCTTATGCTTGTTAGAGTGGAAAAGATACCTCTTGGTAAATATTGAGTGAGAAGTAACAACATTACCTTAAGCTATATCAACATTAGATACCCCCTCCCCTCCCCACCCCGTCCCCCCCCGCCATGGTTCTTGAAGTGAAAATCGTTGCATTGTTATTCTGGTATGTTTTGGGTAGAGCTGTAATTACTGATGTGCTGATAGGTCTTGGAATTCAGATACCTTACTAAATATTTTCCACTGCCAAGTTTTGGTTCTCAAAAAGTGTGAAGTGAGGGATGACTCGGTATAAAAGCTTACTGTCAGCAGTAACCTGAATCCAGAGCTGTAACTTCCTTGGAATCACGGTCTTTGATATTTGAAAGTGCTGCGTATTCGAAAGCTGTCTTACAAACCATTTCAGTGTTATCTAATGTGTTTGAATTTACTTTGTGATCGGCTGTAGAGGTCACAGTAACTGTTGGTGCATTCATATACTCTGCAAAGCAGACTTGCCCAGCTGATTTGCAAATACTATCACAACACTATGGTAATTGAAACTAACCCTGAAACATACTGGTCCATAAACTGTTGCATCTAGACAACATTACAGAGCGACAAAAGGACTGTGGGAAAACACTCTTACTTTCCCTGTTGGCACTGTTTGCAGGTGCTTAAATTGTTGTGGTCATGAGCAGTTCGGTAGACTCTTTCAGACAACATTTCTGCTTCAGCCATGTTAGGTGTGCAGATGGCAAATGTTTTTAGGTTCAGAAAACAATTTCAGAAGGTATTCAGAAATACTTAGTATTTATCTGTAAGTGATTTTCTTGGCTATGGACCCTGATCTCCTTCTATGACCAGGTGACCCGCCTAGTGGATGAGGGAAAGGCTGTGGATGTTGTCTACCTGGACTTTAGCAAGGCCTTTGACACTGTCTCCCACAGCATCCTCCGAGAGAAGCTGGTGGCTCAAGGCTTAGACAGGCGTACTCTTTGGTAGGTAAAAAACTGGCTGGATGGCTGAGCCCAGAGAGTTGTGGTGAGTGGAGCTAAATCCATTGGCAGCCAGTCACAAGCAGTGTTCCCCAGGGCTCAGTGTTGGGGCCAGTCTTGTTTAATATCTTTATCAATGACCTGGATGAGGGGATCAAGTGTACCCTCAGTAAGTTTGCAGATGACACCAAACTGGGCGGGAGTGTCGATCTGCTTGAGGGTAGGAAGGCTCTGCAGAGGGATCTGGATAGGCTGGATCGATGGGCTGAGGTTAATTGTATGAGGTTTAACAAGGCCAACTGCCGGGTTTTGCACTTCAGTCATGACAACCCTATGGAACGCTACAGGCTTGGGGAAGAGTGGCTGGAGAGCTGCCCAGCGGCGAAGGACCTGGGGATGTTGGTTGACAGCCGGCTGAACATGAGCCAGCAGTGTGCCCAGGGGACCAAGAAGGCCAACAGCATCCTGGCTTGTATCAGGAATAGTGTGGCCAGCAGGAGAAGGGAAGTGATCATCCCCCTGGACTCAGCACTTGTGAGGCTGCACCTTGAATACTGTGTTCAGTTTTGGGCCCCTCAGTACAAGAAAGACATTGAGGTGCTGGAGCGTGTCCAGAGAAGGGCAACGAAGCTGGTGAAGGGTCTGGAGAGCAGGTCTTATGAGGGGAGGTTGGGGGAACTGGGCTTGTTTAGCCTGGAGAAGAGTTGGCTGAGGGGAGACCTTATCACTCTCTACAACTACGTGAAAGGAGGCTGTAGCGAGGTGGGTGTTGGTCTCTTCTCCCAAGTTACTAGTGATAGGACGCGAGGAAATGGCGTAAAGCTGCACCAGGGGAGGTTTAGACTGGATATTAGGAAAAATCTCTTTACTGAAAGAGTGGTCAGGCACTGGAACAGGCAGCCCAGAGAGGTGATGGAGTCACCATCCCTGGAGGAGTTCAAAAAACGTATAGATGTGGCACTTCGGGACATGGTTTAGGAGGCCTGGTGGTGTTGGGTTGATGGTTGGACTTGATGATCCTAGAGGTCTTTTCCAACCTTAATGATTCTATGATCTAAAAGTTCCTGTGCAGCCACAATTACTAAATAATGATAGGTGATAACTGTTTTAGTATTCATTAGTTGCTAATAATATGGCATTCTATGCCAATGTTTAGAATTCAGCTCAGAAGACTTTGGGAGACATGTATGTGAAAATAGGGCTTTCTCTGGCCTCTTAATGCTTCTTCTAGCTGATCTTGTGGGGGCCTGTCTCTAAGCTTTCTCTTGTGGCAGTGTGTGTTGCAAAATGGCTGGTGTCCCCCTCCTCCAAGCCCCAGATGCATTCTTGCAGGCAGGGACACTTTTCTCTGTCTGTCTGCTCTTCCACATACTCTTCTTCAGAGTCACATAGTCTGTTTCCTCATGTGCAACTATCTGCTCTGCTCACCTAGCTGTCGACATAGAGGAGTGCCACAGCTAGGACGTAAGGGCAGGGAGTGTGACTTAGCTCCTGTTTTCTCTTTCAGGTGACAGAGTTTAGCTTTGCAGCTAGGCCAGGCTTAGTGCAGGACTGATAGCCTGCTGCCTGATGATTTTGGTATTGTTTGGTACCACAAGTTGAGAATTGCAGTGTTATTGTGGTATTGGTATATTGCTTATCGCTATTGCTGGACGTTTTTTGTCCAAAAGAAAGTTTACTAAAGCTTAGACTTTTTCAGTTTGCCATGCTCTTGCCAAAGCAAAGTGGAATTACTAAGAATATAATCGTAAGTGACAGACCAAGAAAAAAGCTCTGCCGTACCTTGTTGATATGTTTAGCACATATACAGCATGGTGCTGCATCTTGCTTAAAAATGACACCTTTCCTTAGTTAAAAGTGGCTTACATCATAGAATCCCTTAGGTTGGGAAAGACCTTTAAGATCAAGTCCAGCCATTAACCTAGCACTGCCAAGTCCACCACTAAACCATGTCCCTAAGCGCCACATCTACATGTCTTTTAAATACCTCCAGGGATGGTGACTGATCCAGGGCAAGTGCCTCAAGTTCCTTTTCTTTTCTGCATCTTAATATATGCGTCACTGTCCTGACATGCAAAGTCTGGGTTTTGCATGCGGAAGAAGTTCTGTGGAAGAGAGTTCCATTTTCGGTTACTTTGTAGGAGCATCCCTGCTGTAAAATCAGCACTTATCAAGGTTATAGTAATAATTCGTATCATAGTTGAGAATTCGCAATCTTCAAATGTAATTATGCTTTCAATTTCTGATTTGTCACCATCGGTGAGACCTTTTAATTTAGAAATGCTGTACTACAGGTAAAAGGGTTTTGAGGTAGACTGTGCTTTTTTCTAGTAATAAAATTTATATACATGTATTTAGATGTACATTCATATTATATATTTTGTACTTACTGACTATACCAATTTCATCTTACAAAACTATGTTCTAGATATTTTACAATTCCCAATTCTTCTACAAGTGATTAGTGATTTTTATATCTCACATTTTGTGTGTTATCTGAGACACTATATTCATTTTTCTCAGAAGAGGCTTCTGCAACCTAGGTATTATTAAAATACCAAGTTGAACTTACGAAATCACAGTCACTTAAGGAGAATTGTGCCCTCTCTGTCCCAAGTATTAATAGCTGTGCTTACAGGATTTAAACCCTCTAAGTTTAGAGGAAGACCAGCTTGAGCTCTGAGTTCTGCTTGTGGGTTTAAAATGAAGAAAACAATCCTCATGGCTAGGTGGAGTGTTGTACCTTCTCTGACTGCTACTTCTGTTTTCATAATTTTGAAATTACTACTGAATCTTACTTTTTGTTTTCAGATCCCTCAGGGAAGGACTTACTGAAGGACACTGTTTAAATTTGTGACATTACTGCAGGAAGATCACAGCAGGATAATCATCTTGCTTTGCACCTTGTTTTCCTATGGGTAAGTTTGGGGCTTTAGGTCTTCACAATCTTGTGTTTAAGGGGGGAGGTGTGGGTGAATAAGTACAAGATGATACACCTTATTTTCTTTATAACTACATTTGGAAATCTAAAAGCCTGTAGAGACAAGGTCCTATGGTGCAACTGCAGAAGGTCAGAGATTCTTTCTGCAGTGATGTCATACGCTTTGTGTCTTCTGTAGTTCTTTGGAATTTTTCTATTTAAACATAGAAACGCTCCATTATTTTCAGTTTGAAGACTGAAGTTAGTTGGGGAAATCAAACCTCCTTTGCATCTGTAACAAAGACGGAGGCGGGAGGGGTAATGAATTGGACTGTTTTCAATTCGTTATAACAGAATTGGGCAGATTGAAGTAAGGTAATTGAACTAACTTACCATGAATTTCCAGTGTGTATATTTTAAAACTGTACAAAACAATAAAGTACCTTTAAATTAGTGGTATACTAAAAAGAAAAATCTGCCATTTGGGGAGCAATTTAATAATGATTACATATTAAATGTGAAGCCATTATGATGTCAGGTTTTTACCAGGTTTATTACTAAATTAACATAGATTTCATTCTGTGACTTTGCTTTATACAATCAGTGCAGAGTAGAAACTGTATAAAAATGAGAAGAAAACCACACTGGTTTTAAATAACTTTAGTGATTCAACTCCCACTGTTGGTGAAAACCTTCCATGTCAGAAATTTTATGGGAGACTGTGTTTGTTTTCACTTTGTCAATGTCCCATTTCACCTTACTCTTTGTAGTTACTCACTTAAAAATGTATCGATTTGACAAAATGTTTATTGCTGGAGGAGGAAGAACCTGTGCTACGTGAGGATGTAGAGTATCTGAAAGTCTTCATTGTTTCTTATAAACTAGTTGCAAATTGACAGCGTCTTCCTAATTAAATGAAATAATCCTTGGATGAAGATTTTTGTGCTCTAGTCCATGTTGAATCTGTATTGTGCTGTGGTAAACAGAAAACATTTTGTAGTGGAAATGCTGACTAAACTTCTCATTCTAATAGTTTGAATGATGATACTATGATAAGCTTTGCTTTAGAAAGAAAACACTGGGTTTATTTGTAGTAATATAAACACTGCTTGTGAAGGGTTTACTTTTGCGAAGTATTTTTATTCCCAGAGCTATTTTCTGTTAGCTCTAAGTTCTGTGTTTTAAGAATATAAAAAACACAGTGGAAGCAGTAAAAAGCAAAACTTAAACTACAGGTTCTCTTTCAGAACGTGTCTTTGAGTAAACTGATTTAAACAAAAAAAGAAAAATCATTCCTGAAACATAGCATAAAAGTTTCAGTTCTTGCAATATAAAAACTCTCAAGTATAAAAATTAGACCAAGTTTACTTTCATCTTCATTTTGTAATGAAATGGATACTTTGTTATAAAAAAGAGCCTTTCCTTGAGTATGGTTTCTATAACTGAAAGCTGGTTTTATATATGTGGGTTTTATTTTATATTTTGATCAATGAATTTCATTACAAATATCATTACATAAATACTATGTTTCTGATCAGAACATCAGTTTTCTATTTCTAGGTGTTAGTAGGCTGGAAAGCTCTGTTGGCCAGGTATTGGTTCTATGCAAGATATTAAAGGTTTCAATATTTTTATCTTCTCTTGCAACTTTTAGTGATACAAACACTTCTTTTACTGCTGCCTGTCTTCAAACTCAGATATGTTTTAGCAGTCATGAAGTAGCTTTACAAGTATTAAAGCAGATTTTGAGAGCTTTTTGGGTGACAGACCCTACACTTTTTTTAAACTAAAGGAAGGTACTACAGTACCATTCTCAACAAATTGTTGCTAAAAATGACAAAATACATAACAAATAAAGGTGAAATATTGAGGCTAAAATTTCAATACTGATGCTTGTTATACTTTTTCGTTCGTATAAGGGCTATTTACAGGTTTGTTTACATAAATTTATGTTGTTGTTTTGTACTCCACAAATGTAAACCCAAATATGTTAAGTACAGTAGTCTGTACCTTTGATTTATACTGCCATATGATAGTTCTCTTTTTACCAAGAAAATTAGAAAAGTATTTTTATCAAAATATTTTCACAATATTATAGAACAATATAGGAGGTGCCTCTGGATGACCTCTGGAGGTAATCTTGGCCAGAATCCTTGCTCAAGCAAGGTCACCTAGAGTGGGTTGCCCAGGACCATGTCCAGATGACTTTTGAATATCTCCAATGAGGGAGCTTTTACAACCTCTCTGGGCAACCTGTGCCAGTGCTCAGTCACCCTCACAGTAAAAAAGTGTTTTCTGGTATTCATATGGGGCCTTCTGTGTTTCAGTTTGTGCCTGTTGCCTCTTGTCCTGTCACTGGATGCCACCAGAAACAGTCTGGCTTTGCATTATTTGCACCTTTCCTCCCAAGTATTTCTACACATTGGTGACATCCCCCCTGAGCCTTCTCTTCTTCAGACTAAACAGGCCCAGCTCTCCCAGTCTTTCCTTATACGAGAGATGCTTTAGTCCCTTAATCAGCTTAGTGGCCCTTTGCTGGACTCTGTCCAGTAGCTCCGTGTATCTCTCGTACGGTAGAACTGGACACAGTGCATCAGGTGTGGCCTCACCAGTGCTGCGTAAAGGGGAAAGATCACTACTTTGACCTGCTGGCGATGCTTTGTCTAATGCCACCCAGGATGCTGTTAGCCTTGTTTGCGCAAGTGCACATTGGTGGCTCATGTTCAGCTTGCTGTCCACTGGGATCCCCAGGTCCTTTTCTGCAAAGCTGCTTTCCAGCCAGTTGGCTCCCAGCATATACTGGTATATGGGGTTATTCCTCCCTGGGTGTAGGACTTCAGAGGGCATGAGGTTCCTGTCAGCCCATGTCTTCAGCCTGTTGAGGTCTCCCTGAATGGCAGCACAACCCTCTGGTGTATCAGCCACTCCTCCTAATTTTGTTATCACCAAACTTGCTGAGGGTACACTCTGCCCCATCATCCAAGTCATTAACAAAGATGTTGAACAGTATTGGACCCAGTATTGGCCCCTGGAATACACTGCTAATTACTGGCCCCAAACCAGATTTCATGCCACTGATCACAACCTGCTGGGCCCAGTCATTCAGCCGTTCAATTTTTTATGTTTTCCTCATAATGTAATTGTTTCTAAAACAGTAAATATCTTTCCATTTGCGGTACGTTTGTAAGCAAAGTCTTCGGATTAATAACTGAGAGCTAGTGGTAATTGTTATACTTGATGGCAATTTCAGTAAAGCCACTGCAACCTTGTAATAATTCTGTGGAAGTCTGAGTGTAGATGTAGTAGTTTTTGTTTACAGTTATTAGAAGTTTTTGTTTTTTCCTAGGGACAGAAGGAATGATACTACATTGTAATCTTAAAATCTCAGACATAAACAGTTTACTTTTAGTATACAAATAAAGTAGTTTACTTCTGTAAATAGGTAGCGGCTGAGCCGCATTGCCAACTTACTGGTTTTACAGCTTCATATTTTGAAAGTTTCTTTACTGAAACCTAAAACCAAACCTACAAATGCACACAAAAGTCAAGTTATTCACATAGGTAAGCATGCTATCTAGTGGAAGTATGAGCGTGAATAGAAGTATGTGTATGTGAATATTGGGTTGGGTTTAGAGTTTTTGTGTTGTATTTATTGCAGTGGAAAATGCTTTCTAGTGCCCATAAGCTATGAAGGAAAAAAATAATTTGGGATTTGGGTGTGGTGGGGTTTTTTCTTTTTTTTTTAAGTATGCTGATCACCTATCAAAATAGATGATGAACTATTATTAAACTGTGCCTAAAAACTGTTTGTTTTAAAATTTATAATACAAATGGCATTAAGATGAATGAATTATGAGTTTAAGATCTCATTTAAAGTAGTGGTAAAATTTTCATATACATAGAAAACAATTTCAGGGTGAGCAAGCAAAAGTGCTTTCTAAAATTTCTTCTCTCATGAATATTAGAAAGAAATACCTGCAATCTTCAAATTTTTTCCCCCCTCTTTGTTTTCTTTAGGAAGATGATGCTCCTCATCCTAATTAGCTGAGGTTCTCCCAATGACAAGCTAAAGCAAGAAGAACTGAAAGCTATTTCTGGAACCGTGGATATACAACTTAAATTTGTAGGAACCTTTCCAGAATGAAAACCACATGCAGTTACCTTGATAATTGCAAAAGGATGAGAGGAAAGTTATGATGGCAAAAAACAAAGAGCCACGTCCCCCATCTTATGCTGTTAGTGTTGTTGGACTGTCTGGAACTGAAAAGGATAAAGGTAATTGTGGAGTTGGAAAGTCGTGTTTGTGCAATAGATTCGTTCGTTCAAAAGCAGATGAATATTATCCTGAGCATACCTCTGTGCTTAGCACAATTGACTTTGGAGGAAGAGTTGTTAACAATGATCACTTTTTGTACTGGGGTGACGTAACACAAAGTGGTGAGGATGGAATTGAGTGCAGAATTCATGTAATTGAACAGACTGAGTTCATTGATGATCAAACTTTCTTGCCTCATCGGAGTACGAATTTACAGCCGTATATAAAACGTGCAGCTGCCTCCAAACTGCAGTCAGCAGAAAAACTAATGTACATTTGCACAGATCAGCTAGGCTTGGAGCAAGACTTTGAGCAAAAACAAATGCCCGAAGGGAAATTAAGCATAGATGGGTTTTTATTGTGCATTGACGTAAGCCAAGGATGCAATCGGAAGTTTGATGATCAACTTAAATTTGTGAATAATCTCTATATCCAGCTCTCAAAATCTAAAAAACCCATAATAATAGCAGCAACGAAATGTGATGAATGTGTGGACCATTATCTGCGAGAGGTTCAGGCCTTTGCTTCAAATAAGAAGAACCTTGTGGTAGTGGAAACATCGGCAAGATTCAATGTCAATGTTGAAACATGTTTTACTGCACTGGTACAAATGATGGATAAAACTCGTGGTAAACCTAAAATAATCCCCTATCTGGATGCCTATAAAACTCAAAGACAGTTAGTTGTTACAGCAACAGATAAGTTTGAAAAACTTGTCCAAACTGTGAGAGACTATCATGCAACTTGGAAAACTGTTAGTAATAAACTGAAAAACCACCCTGATTATGAAGAATACATAAATTTGGAAGGAACAAAAAAGGCCAAAAATACATTTTCAAAACACATAGAGCAGCTTAAACAGGAACATATTAGAAAAAGAAAAGAAGAATACATTAATGCATTGCCAAGAGCCCTTAATACTCTTCTGTCAAATCTTGATGAGATTGAGCACTTGAGCTGGTCAGAAGCCTTGAAGTTAATGGAGAAAAGGCCTGACTTCCAGTCCTGTTTTGTAGTGCTTGAAAAAACACCCTGGGACGAAACTGACCATATAGATAAAGTGAATGACAGAAGGATTCCATTTGACCTTCTCACTACGCTAGAGGCAGAAAAAGTTTATCAAAACCATGTGCAGCATCTTATATCTGAAAAAAGGAGGGTTGAAATGAAGGAGAAATTCAAAAAAACTCTTGAGAAAATCCAGTTCATTTCACCTGGACAACCATGGGAAGAAGTTATATGTTTTGTAGTGGAGGATGAAGCATTCAAATACATCACTGATGCAGATAGCAAGGAAGTGTATGGTAGGCATCAGAGGGAGATTGTTGAAAAAGCCAAAGAGGAGTTTCAGGAAATGCTTTTTGAACATTCAGAGCTGTTTTACGACCTGGACCTTAATGCAACACCTAGCTCAGATAAAATGAGTGAAATTCATGCAGTTCTGAGTGAAGAACCTAGATACAAAGCTTTACAGAAACTTGCACCTGATAGAGAATCTCTTCTGCTTAAACACATAGGATTTGTTTATCACCCAACTAAAGAAACTTGTCTCAGTGGCCAAAATTGCACGGACATTAAAGTAGAGCAGTTACTTGCCAACAGTCTTCTGCAACTAGACCATGGCCGCTCAAATTTATACCACGATAGTGCCAACATTGATAAAGTCAATCTTTTCATTTTGGGCAAAGATGGCCTTGCGCAAGAATTGGCAAATGAAATTAGGACACAATCCACTGATGATGAATATGCATTAGATGGAAAAATATATGAACTAGATCTTAGGCCAGTTGATGCAAAATCCCCTTACCTGTTGACTCAGTTGTGGACCTCAGCCTTCAAACCACACGGTTGTTTCTGTGTGTTTAACTCTATTGAATCACTGAATTTTATTGGGGAATGCATTGCAAAAATAAGGGCTGAAGCATCTCAGATAAGGAGAGACAGGTATATGGCTAATCTGCCGTTCACGTTAATACTGGCTAACCAGAGGGACAGTGTTAGCAAGAATCTACCTATTCTGAGACATCAGGGACAGCAATTGGCCAACAAATTACAATGTCCTTTTGTAGATGTGCCTGCTGGTACATATCCACGCAAATTTAATGAGACCCAAATAAAACAAGCTCTGAGGGGAGTACTGGAAGCAGTTAAACACAATTTTGATGTTGTAAGTCCAGTTCCCACCATTAAAGATCTGTCAGAAGCTGACTTAAGAATTGTCATGTGTGCCATGTGCGGTGATCCATTTAGTGTGGATCTTATTCTTTCACCCTTCCTTGACTCCCACTCCTGTAGTGCTGCTCAGGCTGGCCAGAATAATTCTCTGATGCTTGATAAAATAATAGGTGAGAAGAGGCGTCGAATACAGATAACAATATTATCATATCATTCTTCAATTGGTGTAAGGAAAGATGAACTTGTTCATGGATATATCCTTGTCTATTCTGCGAAGCGGAAGGCATCCATGGGAATGCTTCGGGCATTTCTTTCTGAAGTTCAGGATACAATTCCTGTCCAGTTAGTGGCTGTCACTGATAGCCAGGCAGACTTCTTTGAGAATGAAGCAATCAAGGAACTCATGACGGAAGGAGAACACATAGCAACAGAGATTACGGCTAAGTTTACAGCTTTATATTCATTATCTCAATATCATCGTCAAACTGAGGTCTTCACATTGTTCTTCAGTGACGTATTAGAGAAGAAAAACATGATTGAAAGTTCTTATATGTCAGACAGCACAAGGGAAACAACGCATACAAGTGAAGATGTTTTTCCAAGATCTCCCAGAGGAAGTTCCCTTGACTATAATTATCCAGATTCAGAGGATGATACCGAAGGACCACCACCTTACAGTCCAATTGGTGACGATGTAAGGTTACTCCCAGCACCTAGTGACCGTTCAAAGTACCGATTGGATTTGGAAGGAAATGAGTATCCTATTCACAGTACACCACTCAATTGTCATGACCATGAACGCAACCATAAAGTGCCTCCTCCAATAAAACCGAAACCACTTGTTCCAAGAACAAATGTGAAAAAACTCGATCCTAACCTCCTGAAAACCATTGAGGCAGGTATTGGCAAAAACCCCAGGAAACAACCTTCTCGAGTGCCTGCGGCACCACCAGAAGATATAGACCAATCCGACAACTATGCTGAACCTATTGACACCATTTTCAAACATAAAGGCTTTGCAGATGATATCTATGCGGTTCCAGACGATAGTCAGAATCGTATTATTAAAGTTCGAAATTCAATTGTTATAAACACCCAAGGTGAGGAAGAAAATGGGTTCTCTGATAGAATATCCAAAAGTCATGGGGAAAGAAGGCCTTCAAAATACAAATATAAGTCTAAGACTCTGTTCAGCAAAGCTAAGTCTTACTATAGGAGAACACATTCAGATGCAAGTGATGATGAGGCTTTCACCACCTCTAAAACTAAAAGAAAAGGAAGACATCGTGGAAGTGAAGAAGACCCACTTCTTTCACCTGTTGAAACATGGAAGGGTGGCATAGATAACCCTGCTATTACATCAGATCAAGAATTGGATGATAAAAAAATGAAAAAGAAAACCCATAAAGCAAAAGAAGATAAGAAGGTAAGTCAATTGATTTAAATTTTTTTTTCAACTTCTGGTTCATTGTAAGAAAGGAAAAGTCAAAATATACAAGAGTTGCACCCTATTTTGAAACAGGTGCTTTAAAATTTTGATGTAGCATTGTTTGATTTTTGTCCAAGTTTCTACTTAACTTCCTTGGAACTAGCAAACCTGAGGGAATGAGGTGGTTTGTCTACCTAATCAGCTGTTCAATACATTTCAGTTCTTTTCACCTCTGTATGTACAAGTGCAGTCTCCCTTCTGCATGAGTAAGTGAAGGCAGAATTTGGTCCACAGAGCCTTCTTTGTTAATCATAACATCTATTTAAAAAAAAAAAAAAAGCTGCTTTATGAGTTCTCGGGTAGAACTGGTTCTTTCAGTTCTTGCAGTTCTGGCTGTTGGAATGAAGTTTAGGGCTGGTGAATGAAAGGGGTGGTTTCTTTTTAATTCTCAATTGTTTAGCTGGAACTCTAATACAAGAGCATGAAAAGGAAACTTTGTATAGTGGTTTTACTGACTGCTGCATTTTCCTAGTGTGGGCAAGCAAATAATCAAGTTTAAAGCTGTGCTACCTGTACAATTCTCCATTCAAACAAAAGAAAGGGAACAAAATGCCTGCCCAGTGTGGGTTTCTAAATAATAATGTGACATTCTGCTTGAAAAATGTTTTATTTTGATCTTTATTCTTGATAGTTACTTTTTTTTTGACTTACTGTTTTAAAAATTATTATATCAACGTAGTGTTTGGTATACGTGCTGGATGTTTGCAGTTTAGATTTTCATTTTAGGCTAGCAATCATTGTCTTGCATATAGTTTTTGTGTAACATTAAATCAGGAGTGTTCCTGGTCAGTTAGATATTTTCTTTCTTGTCTCAAAATAAGTCGACCTTTGTAATACTGTCTTTTGTAGCATTTTTAAAATGTCATTTTAGCTTAAATCTGGTAGTACTTGAATAGCATTTAGAAATAAGTTCTGTTCAAGTAGACCATAGTTAAATTTTACTAATGGATTAAATTCTGAATTGCACTTCCTGGTATGCAGCTGTGATTTGAATTAAATGACTGGTTTAAAGGGCACTAAATTTTCTTAAGGCTTGCTCATAAGCATAGATAATGATGTCTTGTGGGTATAAAATCATACGGTTAAAAATACTTTGAAGTTATTATTTTTGGGAAACTTAAATGTTTTTAAAAACAATAATTTATATACTTTAGACTGAAATAATCTTGTGACATAGAAATTGAAATACAGTATTCGTAATCGTCCTACTGTCTCAGCTGTGTTGAGCTGACAGAAAGTTCCTCTGAGTTGGTTATTTATGTTTAAACTGTGTATATCTAGTATAGCGGGATCTTCTCTTCCTGGCATTGTGTCAGGAAACCCCCTGATATCTTTACCAAAGCCTCTACTTTTGGCTTTGGCCTGTTGAGAGGCTGCCTGAGTCGGAAGTTTCAGGCTGTTCTAAATTTTTGTAGTGGTTAAGACTCTTGAAGAGTACAAGAGCTGTTTCAAGTTTTCTTTAATGTACCTCCTGGTTTTGTTGGGGTTTGGTTGTTTTTTGGTTTGGTTTTTTGTTTTTGTTTTGTTTTTTTTGGGGTGTTTTGGTTTTTTTTTTACTTGCAAGTTGTGGTCCAGGGCCGATACTTTCAAATTAGTCAGAGAAAACTTTTGATAGTAGCAGTACAAATCATTGTAATGATGGAGAAAGCAAATTTAACTTGATAGCTAAAATGTTTGCAAGCATTCAGAATATCTAAGAACGCCGAGTGCTTAGTGCTTTTGATAAGTAGGGACTTCTCTGTATGTTGACTTGTATTATGTTGAAGTGAGAGTAGTTCCAGTTCGTGTGATGAGTCATTCTAGTTTGTAATATACTCATTGGTTTTTCTAACTGTTGATTATTTTTTTGCAAGAGAGATGCAGTTTTGTTAGTTTTGGAACTTATTCACCATGTTTTCCTGTATTGTTTTAGATGAGGAGCTAGCAGTCTTTTAATTACAAAAACTCAAAAATTATTCAAATGATATTTTCCTTGTTGGGTGTTACTTAGTCCACATGAGGGATGTTAGTGCGCCACTATTTACAGATTACCTGCTGGTTTTTTTGAGAGTTTTGACCCCTTGAATGTGAAAGGGATGAATAAAACTTTTGTACTCCTTTCTGAATATGTCTTAAAGCTCTTACTGATATGTTTTCCAAATTGTTCAGCTGTGTGTAAAGGGAACATAAGATACATGTGTAACTATTCTTGCTGTAATTATAGTGATTCTGAAATATAGAAATCTTATGACCAAAATGAATTTGTTTGGAAAAACTCAACCTTTGAAGTCTAAGGTCCTCATTGGCTCTGTCAAAGATTACAACTTGGTCTTTTTTTTTTTTTAAAGTTACTTTTTTTTTTTTTTTAAATCAGCTTTGTAGTATGCTGTTGCTTTTTAAAGCCCAAATAGTATGTAACATTCTTGATACTCCTTTCATCTTTGTTGGTTTGAGGAGTTTGAGATGTGGTGTTTCTGGGTGGGTTTCTTGTATGGTATTGCAGAAGGCTCCTGTGCAGAGTCATTTGTGGTTTTTCCACTTCAGTTTTCAGCTATGCAAAGCAGGTTTCATCTAGAGACAGAGTTTGCCTATGTAGATTTGACATTTAGAATTTGGGGGACATTAGTTTGTTTTGGGTTTTTTGGGTTTGGCTCCCCCTCCCTCCCATTTATGACAATTACTTTGAACACAATGAAAGTTTCTTGAAGTGATATTTACTTCCCTCTTGGAGGTTCTGGAAGATGTTTTAAGGGCAGACCCAGAATAAGAAAACATTTAAAGATAATGTGTTTCAAGAAAGAGACATGACCTTGCTGAAGGATGTCCTTTCTGTCCTGATGCTTTCAGACCCTGGTCTCCCAGCTTACAAGGTAAAATCATATAAAGGTATGGGCACTAGGACAGATATAGGGAGGCAGGGGATGGGTGTAGAGTGATTGTAGGATTCAGGTAAAAAACTGAAGGGAAGAAGACAAGAGCTGGATGGGTAGAAAGGAGGAAGGGAGTTTTGGCAAACAACAGAATAGGAAAAACAACAGTTCCTTTTCACAACCCCTGAAGTTAACAGCCATAGTTTGATCTGCTAATGCATATGTACCAAACTTTTTTAAAAATCTGTTGTGGACACATGTTATTAAAGGCAGAAGTAAATAATCAGAATTGTTCTACTTGTTGCTATTCAGAAGCATAAATCAAAATGTTTTACTGTGGAAAGTATAGCAATGACAAATCTGTGGCGAGCAGGTAATGTTACTTGCAAGGTTCTCTAACATTGCTACTACATTGTGCTTTGGTCTGAATTATTTGTCCATTGTTGTTGTCCATAACACCGTGTTTGTGTTCTCAGATCTTGTTTCTATGTACCAGTCAGAACTGGAAGAACCATCCTTGAGCTCTATTTTTAGTTCTCACAGAAATAATTCCTCTAGAAAATTTTATCCCCTCATTCTCGCTATCCTGTAAAACTCCTCCAGAACTTCCGTTTCCTTTGTATTGGTGAGGAATCTTCTTGAAATTTCCAGTTTTTACCTTTCCTTGTGGTAACCTTTCTCCTGAAATGTTTTTTCCTTTTGTGAGGTCTGTCACCTCCGAACAGGTGAACAGATTATGGCTGCTTCTTGACCTGAGTTTTAGAAGATTAAAAAACGTTTTGTAACTGTCTCTGAACTTAGGTTTTTAAATGAGGATGACTGAAACTGTGTATAGTATTGCAAAGAATGTCATAGCAGTGCATTATATAATCTTAATGTTTATTGATCTGTACTAGAACTTACTACTTGACACAATTGTGTGATTGCACCCAACGTTTTCTTAGCTGCAGTTATTGTCACTTTAGGAACCTTTGGCCTGTTCGTGTCCTTGGTACTTTCCAGCTAATGACTTCCTACCATATAGTACAGGTGGTTAATAGCACATGCACATTATAGTGCATACACACACACGTAGTACATACACATAGTACATGTGCATTATAGTACATGCATGTCCCAGTGCATGATTTTTCCATTAGTCTATAACTTTGTACTTTTTGTTGTTGAATATCATCCTGTTTCTCTTAGTCCATTTGTCACAGTAGTTTCCTATAAGCCACCATCGAATGCCTTCCTGAAGTCCAGATTGGTAAAACCAACTGATCATTGTAGTTTCTTTGTCTCTAGAAAAGGATATGTGTTTTCAATGGAGAAGGTTGAATCAGTCTAGCATAGTCTAGCTTATGATACACCCACCTTTATCCTATTTAATGTTATTACCATGTTTCTAAATGTTCTGAAAAACTTCTTGTATGGCCTTGCACGTGCTATTAACAAATGGACTGTTAAACTTTTTCTGATAAGGAAGTATATGAAGAAAGGTGTAGAGAAGGAGAAAAAAGAAAGCAGACTGGCTGCAGAGTCATAGGATTTTTTAGGCAAGTTGGGGTGGTTATGTGTGCGCACTGTGTTTGAAAGCTTTCAAGTGCATGTTGTATGCCAATATTTGTTAAGCTATGTTGTGCTTTCTGCCCCCCCCCCCCCCCCCCCCCCCCCCGCGGTACTTTTTCTGTAAAAGTTTCTCTTATGAAAAAGCACCTAGTCCTTTCTGCTGTTACTACGCAAAGTATCTCCCAGAGTAAATGCATTTTCCAGAGTGAATTCTCCTCTATATAAACATGCTTTCTATGTTTGATTATTTGTTTCCTTACCAATGTTCACAAACTTGGAGGAACTAAGCACAGAGTACAGTGTTCATAGGGAATTTTGCCTCAGCTGTTTCGGCTTTGCCAAGTTAGACCTCTCCAGCTGAGATGTGTGCTCATTCATCTCTGTGTCTTTTTCAAAAATTGCAAGTGGGAACTACAAGTAGATGCTTATCTCAGAATCTTTAACACTGTAATAATAAGTCTAGTATAGAACATTATTGTGTGTTGGTACGCACCAGTCTCTTTAAAAGCAGCAGCCTTGCAGGCTGTATAATAAATTGTCTTTAGTTTAACTTGATGAGTTTGGAGATATGGAGCAACAGAGAGAAGTTGCAGCAAATTTCAGGATGTGAAAGAGCAACGAATGTTCCTAGAGGATAAGGATATTGTTGGAGGAAGCCTTCTTACATCTCAGATGGGAGGAACCCCTTCATGTGTGTGCAGTAACCCTGAGGCTGCAACTGTCATGCAGTTTATGCATTGATATGAGGTCCAAAGCACAGTGCTCCTTGGCTTTTCATTGTTCTCACCGTATTCTTCTCATGTGTAAACAAGCTTGACAGAAATATTTTTAAAATTATTTATCAATTATTATTGATTTATCCATTATTATTAATACTACATTAAATAATTGCAAGTTATTTTTGACCCTTGTCTTCATTTAGTAATTCCCTGTACAGCAGGAAGCCTGCCTGATCTGGAAACCTGTAGCTATTCCATATAGTTACAATTATTTAGCTTTACTATAGAATTGACGAGTATTAAAAAATTTACCCATCTAATTTAGAGCTCTTAGCTTTGTGAACACTTTGAGATACGTTGAGTGTCTAATTTAGGCTGTATTTTTTTTTTACCCTCTTATAAAGTATAGTTGTTTTAGTTTTTATCCTCCCCAGCATATCAAGAACAGCAAATATCCTGAATAAATTTCTGCAAAGGGCAAGGCAGAGCCTCATCTTGAAATAAATTCTGCAGCCTTCGTGCCTTGTTACAGAGGAACTATTTTCTTAATACATTTGTAAAAGTAGGAATAAGATTAGTATGAGTATCTTTCTTCTTTTTGTATGGAAGAAATTGTTTAAAGTCCTTCTGAAAACAAATCCTGAATACAGAGATCATGTAAACACTATAGTAAATTATCTGACCAGTGATAATTCTTTGACATGACATTGTTAAAAGTTATTGAATCTGAAAAAGTTTCACTGTTTTTGTTCTTTGACCAATAGTCGATAGTTGTATTATTCAAAGTCTGGGGTTTGTTTTTTTTTTGGTGGTGACTGGAATTTCAAGCTGTGCTGTTAAATTAAATCTGAAGAACAGCACTTTAAAATATTATGCCTTGTAACTTCTTTGCAAACAATGTTTGTTGCTTCCAAAGAAGACTGTGAATTATGTTCTTTCCATTTTCCTTTACACCAAGGTGATTGTAAGATGCCTTTTCATTTAAATTAGTCTGAAAACTTGTCTTAGTATTTCAGCAAGGAAAATCCATTAGCACCTAGATGAATTCTCGCATCTTACTCTGACTTGTTTTAGAACACGATATAACTAGTAAAGGTTTGACATCTATTTTCCTATGTTTAAACTTGTTTGCTCTCGTTATAATTTCAAAACCATCTGAAATTTTATGTTGAAACTATTACTGAAATAGTGTCAGGAACTGTATAGCCTATGTGTGTTGATCTCAGTTTTAATAAGACTATGGTAAACATGTGACAAGTGGGAGATCAGCTTACATTTTTGTTCAGCTGTTCTTGTGTAAATTCAGTGGTTGACTTAGCAAAGTACTGTCTACTTCAGACTGGAATGTGCAGTGATTATTTTTTTCCCCTCTCCTGAGGAGTATAGGAAATATCCAAATCTGTGCTTTCAGTTTTCATCTGTTCAAATTTAGCACTCTTAAAATGCATTTTTGGAGCCATATGCTGCCTTTAGCCTCTGTAGTTTAAAACTTAGGGTAACAAGCTGGAACTCTAAAAATGGCAGAAGGTATGAGGGGAAGAAAGAGAGAGAGCATGTTAGGGACCAGCATCTGCATTATTCATATGTTGTATAGTTTTTGATGAGCTAGCCATGGATTAGAGATTACAAATACATTATTAAGCCTATAAATGCTTCATAAAAATGAATGCTGTTCATGGTATGTGGTTTTATGAAGTATTTTAATAGTCACAAAAATATTGACTTTGCCCTCCATGACTCTAGGGCTGACTGCGAATGAAGCAGGCAGAAAACTTCCTTTGTATTAAAAGTAGTAGTGAAGAGTGTGGGAGGTAGAGAAGTGGCTGAATTTCCCCTTTGATAAATAAATTATGGTGGTGGTTCTGGTGCGATGGAAGTGAGAGGGAAAAAAAATGGGGACCCCCTTTTGAACAGAGAGGATTTGCTAGAGTAAGCAGCCCATCTATAGAGGGGTTTGATAGATAGGTTTGGGCAGGTTTTTTTTAGTTTTCTAAGTTAATTTTGAAAGGTTGTATTTAAGTGCATTGTACTCTGAAGACTCACAGCTGGCTGAAGTCTCAGCCTAGTTTCTCTCTAGAAGATGAGTGCTGCTTAGCTGGTTCCCTGGTACCTACAGGCAAGAGGGTTAATCTTGAGTATACTTTAAATCTACGTTTTCAGTTTTATGCTTTTTATAATAATATATCTGGTTTTGAAATCAAGAATTGGATACTGTGCCATGCTAGAATACATGTTTTCATGTTTACGTTGCCTTTTATTAAGAGGATTTCAGCTAATCTTTTGCAACACACATTTTAGTGATTAAACTAGTGTAATTAAAGCAATATTGCAGATAAATGCTTTTGGTATCAGCAACACAAGGCAAGTTTGGGATTCTTGGAGTTAAAATGCTTTCCTGTCTAAGTATATAAGGATGAGGTTTGGCATTAACCTCTGTTACGATATGAAGAGAAGTTGTCTTTGGCAAGAAGCAAGTGGTGAAACCGATGCTGGAAAGCTCTACATTAGTGCAGCAACCAATTACAAAAATCCCCAGATTTATATGAAAACTAAGGATTTCAGCTTTATGGTGTTGGGCTTGTGTTTTTCTAACATGAGACAGTGGTATGTGAAATAATGGGCTTTTTGCTAGGATTAACTAACAAAACTTTTGTGCTGGTTCTTGTCTTCTCTGACTTGGTGCCTATTAGTCCTTTTTTATTATGATGTAGAAGCAGCATAGAAAATTGTCTTTGACTGTGCCTAGATTAGTGCTTGCTGTATGCAGTACTAGGTGACTGCCATATCGTGGGGAGGAGGTGCATTGGGCAGAACTATTGAGCTAAAAAATACCTGTGGCAAAATCATAATCTCTGCCAAAATCTAGGAATTTAGAAATGGTTCACCTTTTTCAGATGCTGTTTAACAGTGGTTTTGTTCAAATAATGTTTCATTAGAGAACTTTTAAAAGTAAATTTTACACAGAGAAATTTATGATATTAATTATCTTGAGGAGCAGATTGGAAAGTTCCATTCAAAAGATCCATAACTGATGGATCAGAAAAGCTGGTATTTTCCCAGAGTGGGGAACAGGAATTAAAAAAAAAGCTTTCACTAAAGCTTATTTTTGTTAGAAATAAGACCTGTATTTTTTTCCTGAAGTCAGTTGATCTTTTGACAAAGATCAGGTCTTTTGCATGGTAACAGGCCTTTTCGTTCAGAATAAGTTCCCCGCTTAAGAAGTCTAGACATGCAACTTAAAGTATGGAAGTCTCAAATCAGGAAATAACATGGTGTTTTTTTTAATACCTTAAAGTTTTGTTGTTAATTTGCAGAAGTATTTTTTTTTTTTGTGAAGATCATGCAGATAGTGTTATTTCCAGGACAATTTGGTCTGCACTGTCATCAGAGAGTTTATACACTCACATACCCCAAAAGAAAGGGAAATCATAAGAGAGATATTTATTAAATATTGGACAGGAGAGAGACAAAATATATAATGGTACATAATGGGAAGGAGTTGGTAAAATTATTATTGTAACTTTGGCTTGTGAAATCTTAATTTCATGTTTATGGAAAAGCCCTGCAACGATCATATCTTCTCCTACCCTACTTCTAGATCAGTGTGAAAGGGACTTCAGTTTTTTTTCTTTTATTCTTTATTCTTTAAAATCTTTAGAAAAATTTTGACTTTCCAAATTCGAAATTACACTGATGGTTTCAGGTTGACATTTCATCTAAGAAATGTTTGTGCTTCTTTGAGTGTATAATGTCATGCTTGATCTCTCAGTCCCTTATTACTCTAATACACACAGGACAATTATTAGAGAAAAACATTCTTTATTCTGGCTTTGCAAACATATTTGATATTTCATACTATTTCCAGGTATTCTACACAGATAATAATATTCATTACTACTATAATTGTCATAAAAATTCTGTAAAACATTAGTTTATTATTCCATTAACCAGACTGCTTTCCACTCACACCAAAAAAATTTGTTTATATTTAATTATGTTATGCTAATATTATGACTTAATCGAAGAGACACACACAGGCTTTTTCTGTCTGCTGGGTCTGAAATACATAGTCTGAGTGCTGCTCCATTTATTCTAAGATGGTGGGGATGCGCACTGAACACCTTGGGAAAAAAAATTCAATTTGTTTTTGGTTTTTTCCTTGCCTTAATGTATGTATCTCTAAAACGATAATACATTTGACAAAAATGTTTTCACCAAGTTCTACATGTTCTTTAGCTTTAGCTTGGCCCTTTCAGTTGCTGTTCATCAGAACTAGATACATTTCTTGCCTAAATAAATACTGTTTTGCCTCTAAAGAGAAAATGGCCAGCGAGCTAGGCTAACTACTGGGGCCTTCAGAGCAGGGGACTGTCGCAGTGAGAAGGAAGGAAGAAAAAGCTGTTTCTACTCTGAAGGCATATACTGGTTGAACCATCGATATCTTATCTGAGATGAGTAAAAGTTATGCAAAGAGTTGACAGTTGAAAAGACTGCTTTCAGATATTGTCTGCTTTAGTCATGAAAGTTTTCCCTAAAGTTTTATCCTAAGCTTTTTTCCTAAACTTTTTATTAAATTTTCAGTTAATGTAAAACCTGGGGAGAAATGAATTGCTGGAGAGCAATTTCTTTCTAATGTTTTGAAGAACTTTCTAATAAATATTCCTTCCTTCTAAATTATAAGTGCCAAACCTTTTATAGAAATCCTAGATTTGAAAGATAAGCCTAATTTTTTGTTAGCCTTCTGTTACCATGGTCAATCATGGGTACCCTGCTGCTGATTTCAAGAAGGACATACAAAGAGACATTCCATATAAAAAGCCTTACTTGTTTAATTAGGTTCTTGAAAGGCTTTGATTAACAGTTTGTTTTTTTTTATCAAGTGTTGGAGAAGTTCCACAGGTGCTGTAGGGTGATGGTTGGAGAAATGTTCTTTAGGCTGTAGTTTCCACTTTCCCCCATAGAGTTCAGCTTCAGCTCATTAATTCTCAGTGGGGAAGCCAATCATGAATATGTACCTTGCTAACTTCCAAGTTCTAGGTAGTCTAACGACTGATTAAGTAGATTTGATGGTACAGAAGTCTAGAAGTTAACCCCCCTTTTTGTTACACAGAGATTGGAATTCAAGACTTTTCTAGATACAAAACATAGAAATGAGATGTGTTTTGTCTTAATAGTTAATTGAAGTGTAGTCTTATGAATTATAAAATTCTAAAAACCTTGTTATTAAATTTAAATCTAGCTGTTGTGCTTTTTGTTTTGTTTTGTACTATTAGATGTTCACCGAAGAGCTTTTATATGAAAATGTAACTGCTTTTAACTAACTTCTTACTCTATGTAAACTTCAAGATAAAATGCTAGATTTTAATGGTGATGTTTATTCAGTTTCCACATTCAGTTGCCACTGTACAGCCAATTGATTGACCACTTTATATGTCCATCTCTGAATATTTTGATCAACCTTCAGAGACGAAACATGTTATCTGATACAATATAATTCTTGTAAGCATCCAAAGGTGACTTACCAGTTGAACTGATAAAAGTCCCTATCACGAGGGGGAAAAAAAAAATCAGACAAGAAAACTCCATACGAAACTCATCGTGTTACTAGATTTGATTGGGTGCAGACCTCCTTTTGGCTAAAATCCTGTGGCTGTAATGAAGCAATCATGCTTAATAGGAGTGCCGGCAACTCTAACTCTGAGATTGATTGCTACACATTCTGCATCATCATGTTTTTAGCATAGTTGCAATATAAAGACTATTTAGTATCTTTAATGAGACGCATACAGAAGACACTCAATTTTTTTTCTGATATGACGCTTCACAATCTTGTCCTAAAAATTTCTGTAGAGGTGTGGTTCAAATGTGATTCATGTGGATTCCTTTGTGAGTGGTGCTGAAAGTTAGTATGTGAAGACTTGTCACAGCACTCTAAACAAGCAGTGTGTTTATTTTTGTTCCTGTGGTATTTCAATTACTGGTGCATTAGGTCATCCTGCTCCTAATGTGATACAAAAATGACCAAATCTATTAGAAGTTATTTGAGTGCTTTTTATCTAATATATGCTATTTTAAAAGTACATTTATTTTTACTCAGTTTGCCATAGAGGAATTTTAATGTCTGATAGATGTATAATCTGTTTGTTTTTACTGAATGGTTGCAATATTGAGTTAGTTAAAATATTATTTGACTATTACTTAAACAACTCTGTTTTGTTGTAGCCGAAAAAGAAAACTAAGACATTCAATCCTCCAATCCGTAGAAACTGGGAAAGTAATTACTTTGGGATGCCCCTACAGGATCTGGTTACACCTGAGAAACCGATACCTCTGTTTGTTGAAAAATGTGTGCAATTCATTGAAGATACAGGTAAGATAGGAGAATTGTTGGAGGAAAGATGTGCCCACTTTGCATAATGAGTAAAGCCTCTCATTTTCTGTTTTGAAGTCCTTTTAGAACTTTATCCTAGAAATAATTGTGGGAAAAGCACATTTTAAAAGTAGAATATATTCTCTAAATTATATGCTTAATATGTGATGATCTTTTGTCTTTATTTACACAAATGTTTAGTTTCTTTCTGGCAAACATTTGAAGTTTAACATTTGTTTCCTGTAACTTAGAAAACTGATACCATTTTCTAATGCCAAATGACTTCTAACCCAATGGCATTCCAGTTTTACATCTCACTTGCAATTGTATTTTATTTCTTATATTAAAAAGCTCTGAAATCCACTTTTTCCAAGTGCAGAATGCAGGTACTTGGTATGGCTTAATTAGTCAGCTTGCTTGCTTTATTTTGCTGGTAAACCTAGTTTTGCATTTTAACTTGTTGCAGAGATGGAAACATTTCTTTTTTAAATACTGTGTAATTCTATATGAAAAATATTAAGCGATTTGCTTAACTTGCAGATTTCCAGTTTAAGGTAAAATATTAACATATATGAGTTTGCACTAGGGTGAAATTTCATAGCATGGTTTTCACCTCTCTCCTTGCTCCCTGGTTGTGTGTTTTTCCCCTCTCTTGCTGCTTTCAGTCTATTTAATGTGTGACCATGAGGTGAATGTGGTCCAAGGAAGACTAGATTTGGGAGTGGGGAGTTGTTTTGAGGTATGGGAGTGAGCTGTGGTTGGGTTTTGTTTGGTTTTTTCTTTTTTGTTTTTAAAGATGGTGGGCACCTGTTTTCAGTTAGCATATAGATCTTGGTTGCTCTGAAGTTGCATAAATGCTATATTGCTATATTTGAAGCAAATGAGAGTGTGAGACAGACTGGAGTGGAAACATGAGCAGGACCATTTTGATGGGTGTCTGCAGTTCGATGTTGTTTAGCATAAAGTAAAACAGCACCCTTTTTCAACATTTTCTTGGTTCTGTAATCCAATTTTGGCTGTAAGATGACAGTAACAGTTTTAGCAAGAGTAAAACTGACAGGTGTTCTTTCTTTAACTAAAATTCAGTTTTACTGCCATCTATAAGAGTAGTGTTTCCAGAAGAACTACTGCAGGTGGTGAGCCTAATAGCTGTTTTTGAAGACTTGTATGCTGCATTATTGTAATCAGAAAAATTAGGTGAAACCTCAGGCACTGATCTTTTGGGAGTCAAAGATGTAAGTATAAGTCTGTCTTTAACCTTTACCTCCTATTGATTCCTTGCCTAAAGGTAAGAGCTGTGTTTTCCTCCCTCTTGCTTTTGCTCTCCCCACCTCACCCAGGAAAAACATGGGGAAGGAAGAAGGGCAAGGAGTAATAGAGTGGTACAGACAATTTAATATATATTTTGTGTTTGCTATTATATGCAGGGGAAAAAAAAAAACAACCCACAAAAAAAACCCCCACAAAACCCCAAAACCAATCCACCATAATTTTATGGATGAGTCACTGTCTGAATTTTTGTTCTTTAAAGATGGCTATGTACAGCTACTATGTATAGCTATATAAAACAGACATTCACCAGTAATGAAGACCAAATGACTTTTTGAAGAATTTGTAGAATCTAGAATTAATATCTTAAATTTGAGCATGTTTAACTTTGTAATAATACTTTCAAACAACAAAATTATAAATCCAGATCTAAAAGAAATTGTATTTGCTTAAAAGTAATGTCTGATATCTATTGACTTTGTGGTAGACTTTCAAAAGAAATTCTAGTATTTCTACCAAAGGATTTTCACCAGCTTATGAGGTGAGGGAGAGAACTAAATAGTGTGGGAACATGATTTTTTGTCTTTTTTTCCTCATAGTCATCAAATAACTCAAGCACCCAGAAGATTTAACACTTCTATTCTCCTCTAATAACCTGTTTCTGAAGGATAAGATGTTTAGTTATGCTGCTGATATGCTCACAATGTGAGGGGCTCCTCAAAAGTAGTGACTCAGGAGGTACTGCTTTTCCTTTAGCTGGTTTGGTATATGTTAGTTCATCCTGTGGTGCTGCTGTGCAGCTACTGAAAGCTGGAGAATTTTAATTCTAGCCACATGTGTAAAGTGGACAAACATTGTGCCATCTGCATGCTTTCTTTGTGGCTGTGAAAACAGTGGTTGTCTTGCTGTTTCTGGTAAGCTCTTGGTAAAGAGGGAACAAAACCTCTACCTTTGATCTGTATTAAAATTTTCTTTCTCCTACTCTGGATTCCGTGTAAGTAGCTTTGGTTGTTCTTTTCAACTTCCATATTTGGCTGTGGGAGTTTTATTTTTGGTGTGTATTATTTTTGTATTGGGTTAGTATTCTGTAGGTATCTGATGAGTTTCAGGCAGTGTTCTGATAGAATGTATTTGTTGCCTTTGAGAGAGGAGGATGTTCACTTACATTGCATTCAAATCCTGTACTGAGATAGACTTACATCACTGACTTTTCTGAGAGAAAATTACACAAATACAATTTTGGAGATGATTGGTCTGCAGAAGGCAAGTTAGGATCCGTTGGCTTCAGGCTGGAGTCCAGAATGGTTTTATTTCCAGCAGACATCTGGTAGATTGAAGTCCCCCACCAGAACAAGGGCAACCGATTGTGATACTTCCGCCAGCTGCTTGTAAAACGCTTCACCTACCTCTTCATCCTGGTTGGGTGGTCTATAACAGACTCCCAGCAGGATATCTGCCTTGTTGGCCTTCCCCCTCATCCTTACCCATAAGCACTCGATGTTATCATCACAATCGCTAAGCTCTATGCAATCAAAACACTCCCTAACATACAGAGTTACCCCACCACCACTCACTTGCTTGCCTATCACTTCTGAAGAGCTTATAGCCATCCATTGCAGCACTCCAGTCATAACAGTCATTCCACCATGTCTCTGTGATGGCAACTAAGCCATAGCTATCCTGCTGTGCAATGGCTTTCAGCTCCTCCTGTTTGTTGCCCATGCTGCACGCATTGGTGTAGATGCACTTGAGCTGGGCTATTGATTTCACCCCTAACCTTGGCACGCTACCCCTAGGCTCCACTCCAGTGGACCTGGCTATATCCCAGAAGTTATATCAGAAGTTTTTTTCTGAACTGGTGTAGCTTTATGGAGTCAACTAATTTCTGTTTTTGAAAGATAATCTAGGGCTTGAATCCCTTTGGAATCTTTTTGATGGTATTGGAAGTAGAAACTGAGGGAGCGAAGTAGTTAATACTTGAGCAGATCTAAACCTAGTAAGCAGTAAGCATATATCAGAACCACCATTTCAGCAGCAGTGTGTACTGTTGCTGATACTAATAGTACAAAGCAGTAATAGGATATAATACTTCATCTTGTTGGGAGTTGGGACCTATTAATTAAAAAAATTTTGTTCAATACCATGTAAGATTATCTTAAATTTAATAGCACTCACTTCTGGATAAGGAATGAGGAAAGCTTGGCTAAATATCGTAAACAAACTTTGCTTGTGTATTTGCATGTTGTCCATGATCATAGGAGAACCTTTTGTCTGTACAAGCCTTTTCATTTTTTAATTCATTGTAATTCTAGCAGGATGAGTAATCTTTTGGTTGGTTGTCAGAGTTGTTTCTTGTTGGTTCATTGAACAAGATGATCAAAAGAGTTTTTATCTCTCAGGTAAGTAACTTGATAACGGTGAATTATCAAGTTTTCCACTAAATGTCTTGGTATAAATGTATAATGTTTTCAGGAAAACTTATTTTCTGGTGAAGATATTGTGATCTTATCTGTAACCTTTTACAGACTATATAAACACTTTTCTATGATTAGTGACATAGCATAATGTGTACGCTGCTGATGCTTTTACCTCTGTCACATTCTTTGCAAATCAGTATGTAACTTGCTCTTGAGGGCAGCTACTTCAATTGACTTTTTGACATTGGTAGTTATTTTCAGTTACGGGCTTCCAGAAGATGATTTCGATGACACAGTTGTTCTGGTGTGTTTTGTTGTTTTCTCCTGATGGACTGAACAGAAGGTCATTTTATTACATCACTTGAAATGAACTTTTGAAGTGTATTGGTTTTCTGCAAACTAGATTTATGGAAATGTATGTAGCAGGGAAAGTAGCATTCAGTTTTGATTTTTAAGAAAATGGTAGTGGCTGGTTTTGTATAGAAATAATGGTGCTACGATAAGATATGCTCAAAAAAAAAAGGAACTGCAAATTTTTCAAAAAAATTCTATCCAATGTAGGCCATTACTTTTTTTAGTACAACTAATTTTTTTCTAAATGTAGGCAGCAGAAGTGAGATAATTTTTGAAGCTAAACTCTTTGTTAACTGTATTAATGGCATGAAATCTGGGTTTCTCTAAGAATTATCATGTAGAGAGTAAGGATATTCTGATACTCTGATAGTTTTGAAAGAGAGGAATGCAGATTTCTGAAGGCTAATTTAATGTTTAACTTCAAAACATTGGTATGATTTGAATTTTATATTGCAATACCACGTAAAAATATCTATTGAATGTCCGATTTTTTTACAGTGTAAATAGTTTACATGTTTATGGCAAGTTTGTAGCTTGAGTGTTTTGTTAGTAACATTTTAATGCTGTTTTACCTGCCACTGACTTCATTTCAAGTACTGTTTGTGTGCTGTTCAACATGTACTGTTGTTGATTGTTTTTAACTTTCCCAAATTTATAATGATTTGGGCAAAAATAACTTATGCAAACTGATAGTATTAGCGTATGAGCATTTTTTTAATATTTCTGTATTTTTAATTGGTGTTTTGGATTTACTTTTTGTATGCATTGTTATGTATTAGTGAAAAGTTTGGTATAAATTACATTTCATTCTGTTTACCAAGGAAGGAGGCATCAAATTAATATTATGAATATTAGCACAGTTTTGCCATTTAATAAAAGTAGCTCTTGACTGTATTCAACTCTAATAATAATAGCAGTATCATATGTTTTTTCTTTGGGTGTTCAAATATTTTTAAAAAAATCTTTGTACAATATTGATATCCATGTGCTTCATTGACAAGATTAGAAATTTTAGATTCTAATTTAGAAAAATCTAAATTAGAAAATTTAGGTTCTAATTCATAGAAAACTGATAGCATTAATATAGTGTTAATTCTACATGAAAAAATTGAGGGAAGAGAAGCTTATTAACATAATATGTATTTTAATAATTTAGTTCCTCAATTTATATGAGACAAGGAATGGAATAAAGAAGGAAGAAGGAATTTGACAGAGTCACATCTCATTTAATGTCATACATGGTCTCTGTGGAGAGCTATAGGTGAAACTAAAAATTGTGTACTTGGTATATGTACAAGAATTACTGCTTTTGATAATTATAACTCTTTGTAATGCTGTTAAATTTACAATTTCAGAGGTAATTCAAGTAAAAGAATATAGCCTTCTTTGAATTTCCCTCTCACCTAAATTATACCCAGGTCTTTTACGCTGAATCTGCCATGAGGCCAGATTTTGATGCTGAAAGTACAGATAATGCCAAGTTTGTCTCCAGAGAATGAGGATTGGGTAGAAATAGGCAAAGAAAATGAGTCAGCAGTGCCACTGGTAAAAAGGCTGGTAAATCATTGAAATATATTCACAGTGGCTACAGAATCCAGAAATTCAGGATGGATTATCTCCCCTTTTGTTCACAGGGCTTGGGAGAGCTAGAGGCTTTTAGGAGTCTGTTCTGTTGGACAGAGAGAACAGAATGGGGCAAGAGTGGCCATCCTCCTTGGTCTGGTGTATGAGACCCGGCATGCTTAGGGTAGTTTCATAAGAAACAGTGTAACAGCCAGTAAGATCCTCTCCTGCTGTATGGTCCTGCCACTTTTTATTTTGGGTGTTTGTCAGAGGTCTCTGAATCAGTGGAGTTCACGGTCTTGGAAAGCTACATCTGCAAAAATGGACATGGTCCTGCTGTTTCGTGTTACAGCTGGGAATTTAAGGGTCAAATATGTGTCAGAACAGCAAGGCAGGGAGCAGGACTATGCAGCTGGGAGCAAGGGAAGGACAGAAACAGTGGTTGATGGGGCAGGGAGTTAGACCATCTTTTTCGGTCATAATGATCAGTTAGTTTCACGGGCAGTTGAGTCAACTTATCTGTTCAGCAAAAAAAAATGCATAGGCCATGATTCTGTTACTCTTGATTCTGGATAGATTCAGTAACAATAGAGTTAAACAGCCCTACAGTACATTTTGTACCCTCATGTTTGTAAATGATCCTAGAGTGGGTGGTGTGCTTAATATATTCAAGGCCAGGGCTTCTGTTCAGGGGAATGTAGACAAGCTGGAGGAATGGGGCAACAGGAACCTCATGGAATTCAGTGAGGACAAATTCCAAGTCCTGCAACTACCATTGCAAGGACTAAACCTCTGCAGTGGTACATGCTGAGGACTTGACTGGCTGGATAGCAGTGCTGCTGAAAAGGATCTGGGGGTCGTGGTGGAGAATAGGCTAAGCATGAGTCAGTCCTGCTAACGATGCCTTCTGTATTGGACTGTCCCAACAGAAGGGTAGGCACTACAGCAACAGAAGTAATTATTCATTTTTACTTTGCATTTGTTGGACCTCATCTGAAATACTAGAAGAAGGGTGTTGGCAAACTTGATTGAGTCTAGCAGAAGAGGGTCAGGGGCTGGAGCTCCTGAGCTGTGGGTTTGTTCAGCTTGGAGGGGAACAGACTGAGGAGATACCCAGAAGTGTCTTCCCATACCTATGAGGAGGTTACTGAGAAGATGCAGCCAGGCTAAAGTACTAAAGTACATGGCAGGATGATTAGAGACAATGATCACTAAAATATGACGTTCCAACTAGGAAGAAAGGAAAAACTCTTCCTCTGAGGATTATTTAAGCACTGGTTCAGGTTGTCCAAAGAGATTGTGGGCTCTCTGTCCTTAGAGATATACAAGATTGGATTTAAATAAGCAACCCAATCTGAATTCAGCATTGTTTGAGCAGGAGGTTGGACTAGATGACCTCCTGAGGATCCCTTCTGTGATCACTTCAAAACTGGCATAGAACAGGTTTCAGTATTTAGGAAACTGTACACCAGTCTGTGTTTTGAAACTTTGGAATTAATCAACAGGGAGGAAACCCTGTCCACACTTGAGAGGAGGGGAAAACAGGCATCGGTTGTTTCTCCTAATGGAAGACTGACTACCAGACGGATGGAGGAGGAGCACATGTGTTAATGTATTAGTGTGTGAGAATCGCTCAAAACTGTAAACAAATATGTTTTGAAATATTCATAAACACATGTTGTGCACTTGAGCTGTATTGCTAATTAAGGTATCTCTTCAAAGGGAACATTATGGGAATTTATTTAAAGAATTCCTAAACAATGCAGATCGGATCAAGATGTCTATCTTTTGCAGAGTGCTTACGGGATTTATGCTGTTCCTCTTATTCCTCCAGTTTTCTCCAGGCCCAAAGTGACCAAATAGCTAATAGGCCTGGAAAATTAGAGTATCTTCAGATGTCACCCATTTTTAATGAAGTAAAGAATGTACCTCCCTCTTCCTAGGCATGTCTGTCATGTCATATTAATTGAAGTCTTTTATTCTTTTTTCGAAATGAACAGGCCATGAAATATGTGATTGAGTGACACTTCATAAAATGATTGAGAGCTTGTTTAATAATTGGTTGATGTGAATTATAGAAATGTTAATTCAGCATTGGATGAGAGCTTCCTATTTTTTGAGTCTTTCTAAAAGTACTACTTATTTTCTTATGCTGCTTTTTATTGAACATTTCAATATTCTGTAAATTATTACAAGGAGTAAGACATTTTTGGTTCTGCTTTTCAGTGCGTGAATTGAATATCATGGATATTTAAATGCTAGTGTTGATATGCACATATACATTAAATGTAGACTTCTAAATGGATTTTATGTAAGTAGATTTAGTGCTAGACTCTTCTTACTTGAAAAGAGTTTGGATTCTTTGCTCTGTAATTACATATATTCTAGGTGTATGTAGAAATTACCATTCTGGATCAGTAAGGTGGCAGTTCCTTTAGTCTTGTATAGTCTGGGTAACATAGGGGGTGAGAAGAGGTGCACCAGGTCAATCTGTGAAATAAAATTATAGAATTATATAGATCACAGAATTTACAAAGGTAAGTGTGGGAATGATAGTCTCAGCTATTGTAGTGGAGAATGATTCCTGAGAAGTATGATTGGTCACTGTAGGGGAAGGAATTAAACTGGGGAGAGACAGACTTGCTGTGATGAGGTGGCATGTATTCAGAAACGTAGACAGAACAGTGATAGTGGAACCTGGCTACGGATGTCAAGCTGGCAGATACTGTGTGACTTTTCAGTAGGCTAAATATTAGTATAGCTGTTGTCACTCAGGAAAGGGCTTTAAAATCATCATAGACAGCTGTCTGAAAACTTCAACTCTCAGTACTTGCTAACAAGCAAGCAAAAACAATTAAAAGAATTGTGAGTGAGTGATATGGGGGGAAAAAAATCATGCTATTATGTAATTCCATGGTATGCACAGTTTGAATACTGGTTACAATTCGGGTCAGTCTCTCTTAGAGTAGAAAAGAATTGGAAAAGATTTTGCATATGACAGTAACTCTTGGATAAAGAGGGACTGAACTGATTAGCTTAGAAAAGTTCCAAGGAAGGGAAATTATTTAAATTTTCAAAACTGGTGCTGGGAAAGAGTAGAGAAATTACTGCTTCTTATTAATCAAGAAAAAAAGATTTCATGAAAACTTCAGGTACTGAGCATAAACCCTGTGTGCTTTCATGATGTACGTTCCTGAATTACAAAACTACATTTGCTGTGAGCGGTTGTAAAGACTGCAAGTAAATGACTTAAAGGGGTTTGGATGAATCAGTGGAGGATAAATCCCTGAGTGGCTATTACAACACCTTACGCAAAAGCCTATGTAAGCCACCATATGTAAGCTGGGAGGATATACCATAGAAAAATTGATGGGTTTTTTTGTTTGGTTGGTTGGTTGGTTGGTTTTTTTGTCCTACTCTTCCTACCTCTCTCCTCAAGCATATACTACTTCCTGGTGTGGAAACTGGGTATTGTACCACATAGACTTTGGTCTGTCCTTGTGCTGAAGTTAGCATGTTCTATGGAGGAACCAAGAGTTGTGAAATATGTTGGTGCCTAAGAATGGAAGTGTCCTATGAACTGAATATGCATATAGGTGCAGATCCACCTTGCTCATTTTCTTTGAAATGCTTTGAACCCGATGTGCAGTTCCAGTTAGATGGGATGGAACCCTGATCACAACCAGCAGCACAAAAGAAGGTGCAAGAAGAGAGTTTATTAGGCACTAGGAGGTACTTTGAGAAAGGAATAGTCTAGACAAAAGGAGATGAGCTCTGTCTTGAAGTAAATATAGGCTACTGTGACTTGAAATAAGGAGGATCTAGTTCTTTAAACCTAAAGGTGTAGTAAAGCTAGCAGGACAGAGAAGCAAATAAATCATATGATACTGATGTGTAATATTACAACAGCCATTGTGTCCAATAAGGATATCTTGAAAATTACAGCTGGACCAGAAGGGAAGCAGGATAAAAACATAGATAAGAATTCTGAAAAAAATCAATGGGCTTGCAGATGAAGGAACTGAATTTTTAAAAAGCAGTCAAGAAAAAATATATGTTGCATGCTCTTTCTCTCTCAATATGGATATGTATTATAGATACGCGAGAAGTTTAAAAGCTAAAACTAGTGAACTGCAGTGTCTTATACTTGATAAAGATCTTGATGTAACAAACATTGCAGAGATCTGGTTGGATAAAAAACAACAGAGAGAGTTGAACTTGTCTCCTTAGTGCACTCCTTGAGTGCCTTAGAGAGAAACAGTATAATGACAATTGACCAACCGTTTCATGAAGTGTTACTTTCTAGAATATACAAGAAAGACAAATTTTGCTTGAGGAGTTGAAAAGACAAATACAGTTAGCTTAATCCAGAATTGCAACATGTAGCTATTTTTGGAAGGTGCCTAAATTCAGTAGGCATCTCCTTGTTTAACGTGAAAACTTTCTGAAGTACTGTAAGTTGTCTTCCTGTGTTTCTCAGAGCTGTACTGATCTGAGCAAAGAGGTGTCTACTGCAGGATGATAGGGGGGAAAAAAAAAAAAAGCCCAGGTACTGCAATAGAGCATCTCTGTCTCCAGAGCAGCCCAGTTCAAGTTTTCAAGGTTTAAACACTCCTACTAAACAGTGACTGCATCAAACTTTTCAGAAAATGCTGTTGCAGCACATTCAATTCCTTTTGTGTAGAAAGAAATTAAATAGTAGTTGCATAAAACACAGAATACCCTGGGGCTGTAGGGTCTCCAACTGAGAATTCTCCCATAGTAAACAAAGAGAATCACAATCCTAGCTTGTTCTTCTCTACCAGTGATTTTTTTATATTTCTTTATTTACAACTTCTGGAAGAGGAATGCAAAGTGTTTCTGTCTGTTATAGCGTGTAGCACATCTGGGGCATTCTTTTGAAGACAAGTTTGAAGCCCCTTCCAGCTGTGGAAGCCATTGAATCATTGAAATCACTTTTTGCCCTGTGCCACCAAAGTACACCTCCTGGTGCTTTTTGAGGATGTGAGTGAATGAGGCTCGGTTTTTTTTTCAAAGGACTGTTTAGATATATGTTTACAAGAGAAGACTCTTGGCTGTGGATTTGGAAAGCTAAATGGTAGGTAGGTATAAAAGTTTATTGAAGAAAAGCTTACTAAAATAGCATTGATGCAGCCAGTAGAGACACATGTGAATTGTCAAGGTATTAAGAAGGAAAAATGGAGTTAGAAGAGTTGGTATAAAACTAATTGGTATAAATTTCCCAGCAGTGTGAAGCCGTTAAGTGCTTTCTGTACTTTTAGCATTGTAACAGGATTCCTAGTGTTTCTTGGTAACTTAAAAGGCACACTCGGTGACTGTGGTGTGACAGAGGAGTTATGTATTGATCTGATAATCTAAAACACATTTTCTTACTGGGCCGTGATGGTAAAAAAGCCAAGAGATTTCATAAAGCTCTAAAACTCATGGATTTTTAAATAGAACCATGTACTGCTGTGGAGATCTAGCATATAGATAATTTTGCACCCATAAAGGTAACTTGGAGAATTATGGAACTATAAAGTGCTGTATTCCTTAATGGGTTCTAAATTAACAAAGAAAAAGATCTGGGGTAATGGTGTGATTAGCAGGATGGACACTTTCATTCAGTGACTGGCCGTGAGCAAAAAAAGATAGCAATGTGGTTGAAAGCCTAATGACTGGAGTGGAGAGAGCAAGTGTGTGTGTGTGTGTGTGTGTGCATAATAAAGGTGTATTTTTTTAATGTTGTTTACCTAGAACAGCTGCTGTAATTGTGACAACTCCTTAACACATAGTAAAATAAAGTAATAATGAGAAGCCTGGAGAACCTCTGCTTCCTAACACTCTTCTCCCTCTCCCCTCCTCCCCCACCCACACCTTAAAGAAAGACTTGTAAATGATGTGATAATTTACCTGAGAAAAGAAGTGAGGAGAAATGGATACAAAGTTTATAAAATATAAATGGTAAACGAGAAGGTATGCTAGAAGATTAAGTCCTTGTCTCATACAGGAGTGTGTTATACCATGAAGTTAAAAAATGAGGAATCGATTATAAATGCTTGATTTTTCTGCAGAGTATTTTATTAGTGTGTTATTGCTTGCCATGGTAGGTAAGTTGTTAAGCCCAAACTGTGAAGACAGTTTGTTAAAAACGTAAATTCTGTGGGTACCAAACCCCAGAATTGAGATTTTTGATGATTAAAAAAAAGATGCCAATAACAACAGTCTCACAGAGATCAGGAAGAGAATAATTTTGGGTAAATTATTCCACAAATGCCTGCAGTCAGATTCTTGTTATCCTACAATGTGGTTTTCTCTGACTCACATTAAATGGAACGGTGGACTCACAGGCAACTGGTATTTTGTGTTTTGGTAGTCCTATATCACTATAATGGTTAACATGTTACTTTTTCGGCACTTAAGATTTCTATTCCTACTTTTGGTTTCTGAATTAGTAATTATGACTGCCTCTGTTTTGCTCTATGGTATACATGCTTGGTTTTGAATATTTTTTTTCCTCCCCTTCTAAGGATTATGTACTGAAGGCCTGTACCGTGTTAGTGGGAATAAAACAGATCAAGACAACATTCAGAAACAGTTTGATCAAGGTAATGACAGATTTCATTATTTAAAGCCAAAACAGAACTTGAATTCTCCATGGATTTATCATAGTGTGATATAAACGGGTTGCACTTTCAAACTGACGTCCATAGCACTGAGTACTTAATGCTCTGCTAGGTTGTATTGGTATAGTCCTGGTTGTTACCAATGAAGCTGTGTATAAACCAAAGATGGGACAGAATCTTGTTACAGCTGTTTTTATGTGCTGTTAAAATATTTCCTAAATGGTATTCTAGTGTTTAAAAGAGCTTAAATGCAGTCCTAGCTGCTGCTTGTGTTAATAGTTCATCAATTCTAGGCATTAAGGCATTCACTTCCCCCCGCTTATATCCCCAAAATGTAGTACTTCTTGATACTTATTTTATTGAAAGCTCTCTTGAATAATACAGATTAACAGTTGAATCTTGATAAAAAATTTCTAACACAACCTTTCTCATGCTAGAATATACTCAAATATGATTGGTAGATTATGCTCTTCACTTTGTGTTAAAAGAGAGGGTCAGCATTATTTTTTTCCTTCTGTTTTCTCATTTAATTTATGATCTCAGTTGATACTTTAAAATGAAAACACTTCTTAAAAGTTCTTGGATATTAATCATGAAGCTGAACCTGTGAAAAATAGCAAAATTCCTCCGAGATGATAAGGAAAATAAATATACTAGGGTTTTTTATGTCTCACTGTGCGGTTTCAGATAATCTGAGTATAATACTGGATTTGTCCATGTGTGGTCACTGGTATGTTTTGTTGTCCTTTTTTTAAAAGGCTTCATGTGGTCCCTTGAACACAATTGCATGAATTCTGCAAATTGATGTACCAGTTTTTTAAAAAATTTTGGGAAATAGAATTTAAAAGTTATTATTGGTCAAAATTGATTAATCAGAAACAAATCAATGGCAAATAGAAAACCATTGCATGGAGAAGTAGACAACTTCATTTTTCTGATCTTCTACTGTTTTCTTATACTGTCAGATTTTCTTGTATTTGATTTCATGTGGGTCAAAGTGATGGTAGTTTATCTATAGGTTTACCTTTTAGTGCTTTTTTTAACAAATGTTTGGCAACACTGTCTTTTTCAGTGTTTTGAATAAATTCTTGTTTTCATAAAATACTATGAGGAACGATAGCTGTAGGTTTTACTTACACTGCTGTTTAATTTTGTTTTACAGATCATAATATCAGTCTAGAGTCCATGGGAGTAACAGTAAATGCAGTGGCTGGGGCTCTTAAAGCTTTTTTTGCAGATCTGCCAGATCCATTAATTCCTTATTCCTTGCATCAAGAGTTGTTAGAAACATCAAGTAAGTAATAAACAATCTTGTCTTGATTTAATTATGTTATATTGATTGCCCTTATTGCAATTTTTACTTCATTGTAAGTTGAAAGGAGTAGCTGCACTGAAATATTTTTTAACTTCCTTAGATGTGTACTTTTTTTATATTCTTTAACAGAACTATATAATGAAATAAACATAATACGTTATTTTTTTAAATAAGTTGTGACTTATTTCCCCTTTTCCTAGAAAATATAATTGGAGAAATCTACTTTTTTCCATTCTGTATTAGTGCTGGAGCTCTTGGAACTGTATTGCAGTTGTTAACAGGGGGAAAAAAACCCTTGAATTCATAAAGTCTTATATTCAGAGTAGACTTTAGAAATTAGACACATCTATGGAATATTACAGTAATTCTCTTTTAGATGTTTTTCAAATTCTTTTTGAAATCCTTAGAAGATGAAACGCTTAATTTTGTTTGCTGTGCAAATATTTTTCAGACACTACCAAGTGAAATGACTAAATTGTTCCCTTTTTTTAAAGAGTATCCCTTTTTTATTGGCAGCAAACTGTTTCAGAAAAAGGCTGCTGTGCATTTTTGCAGGATACAACTGTGACATACAGTATTCTTAATACTTTTTTGTTCAAAACATGAAAATACTAGTGTAAACCTAAGGTTTGGGCCTGGACTTGATTAATATATAGTGCATTAGAAATTTTGTATTTTTGGACGATATCTGTAAAAGCCTATTTGTTGTATTTCTGCTGTACTTTTCAGGCAAATTGCTTGTTTAATGTAATTAGGTTTTAATTTTTCTTAAAAGTATATCAGTTAAATTTCAGTCAAAACGTGATAGCTTAGAATATAAGTGGACTTACTGTTCTAAAATAACATTAATACTGCTTTAAATTTTTTTTTGGGATGTATTGGACCATATTTAACATTATTTCTATGGTACTAGGGTACATCAAACATCTTTTTAGCAATGCAGTCAAATAATAGAGGTGAGCTTGTATGCCTTTTTATGGTATGAATAATCACGGAATAGAAGTATATTCTGCAGAATGTATGGTCCTACAGTACTTTAGTGGTACTTTCCACAAATGTTTCAGCAGCAACATTAGTTGTTTGTTTTTTGGATTCTTTTTATTTTTTTTTATTTTTTAATTGTTGTTTTATTCCATAGTCCTTATGTGTTGCTTATTTCCTTTCTGAAGCACAAATAATGTCCCTTGGGCTTGTGAACATCCCTGTTCTCCTTTAAACAGTATATTTAAAATAGCTGCACCAGACGCATTCATAATTTTTTATTTGAATAGCTGATAAGCTTAAGATATTCTAAGTTCATGTAAATGTCTTCCTTCCCCCAAATCTTCAGTCCAAATAAATCTTATAGATATATCTAAGTCATAATATTTTGCAAGTGAAGGAAAATCTAACAAGAAATGACCCTGTCAAAAAAGCGAAGGAAAATCTAACAAGAAATGACCCGTCACACTGTTAGTTATCATTCTACAGGCCAACAATGAGCTAATCATGTGATTCTTTGCCGTTAAATACAGATAAATAATTCTGCTTAAATACAGAAAACTATTTCTGTGTTCAGATAGTTACCTCTATAATAAAAAAGTTATTTTATACAATAGTATATGCAGATAGAAATTTTAGCAAATATTTTCTCACTTGGTATTTCTCTGTGGGTATCTTATCTGTACCATTATACTAGGAAAAAGACTTAGCAAAACTTTATTCAGTATGTCTTTCTAGAGGTATCACAAAATGTCGCTTGTTTCTGTAGAAATCCTGGATAAGACAGAACGGCTACACGAGTTAAAAGAAATTGTGAAGAAATTCCACCCAGTGAACTATGATGTCTTCAAATATGTAATAACGCATCTAAACAGGTTCAGTATTTTTCTACTAAAATTTTGGGTTTTGTAACAATTGCAAAAAAGATTGTGTTAGTAACAATGAATTGACTACTAGAATTGAAAATTTCATGCTGCATTTCTCACCTGTTAGTATAAATGTGGAAAACGAAACTAGGAGTTAAAGGTTGATTTAGAAAAGGTTTGTGTATTTGCTTCTCAGATTTTATTGGCGTATAAATGTCTGGCATCATCGCTGCTATAAAGTTATAAGAATGATTGGCATGCATAACAAAAAAGGCTTGAAAGAATAACTACGTACCAGTTACAGATCTTGTCTTTCTCTCTGTCTTTCTCTCTGTCTTTCTCTCTGTCTTTCTCTCTGTCTTTCTCTCTGTCTTTCTCTCTGTCTTTCTCTCTGTCTTTCTCTCTGTCTTTCTCTCTGTCTTTCTCTCTGTCTTTCTCTCTGTCTTTCTCTCTGTCTTTCTCTCTGTCTCCCCCCCCCCCCCCCCCCGAAGTAGCTATTAAAATCATAGATGAATATAGGTTTAAGGAACCTGAAAGTCACTTGGCCTAAAACCAATCCCCTCCCCCTGGCCCTTAAAGCAGGGCTAGCTTCAATCAGAATCTCAAATGTAGCACCCAAACCCCCTGCTGAATAAGTAAAATGTAGAACAAAGCTGTAAGTAACAGTAAGTTGGTTACACTTGCTTCCTAAATCTTGCCTCTTGCATGGAAATTTAATGGTTTTATCTTTAAAAATTATTTCTCTATTTACTAATAGAATCTGATATTAGTAGATGTATACTACCTCATAATCTGACCCTCTATGTGCATAAGTGTACAATATTCAGTCATAAACAGGAAGAAAAAGACCAGCTTACTCATGTTTCTTTTTGAGCTAAAATGGGATTTTTCTCTGAAATCCACTGAATCAGACTGATTAACTATGTTATTAAAAAATAGAATAAACCTTGCCAAAATAACATTTCTAACCAAATACTTTGTTATCCAGTAATCTGTCACTTAAAGATTAGCTTGTGATATTTTTTTTTCTGCATTTTTAGACAGAATCACAGAATTGTTGAGGTTGTAAGGGACCTTTGGAGGTTGTTTAGTCCAACTCCATTGCTTCAGCAGAGTCAACTAGAACAGATTGCCCAGGACTGTGCTCAATTGGGTTTTCACTATCTCCCAGGAGGGAGACTCCACAATCACTCTGGGCAACCTGTCCTAGTGCTCAGTCACCCTCACAGTAAAAAATGTTTTCTTATGCTCAGACAGAATTTCCTGTGTATGTTTGTGCCTGTTGCTTTTTCTCCTGTCCCTGGACACCACTCAGAAGGAGTCTCCATCCACCTTTATACCCTCCTATCGGATATTTACAACTGATGATAAGACTTCCCCTGAGCTTTTCCCAGGCTAAGCAGTCCCAACTTTCTCAGCCTTTCCTCATTTGAGACATCCTCGGTCTCTTAATGATCTTTGTGTCCCTTCATGGAGCTTGTTCCAGCATGTCCATGTGTCTCTTGTGCTGGAGAGCCCAGAGCTGGACCTCGTACTCCAGATGTGGCCTTTGCAGTGCTGAGTAGAGGGGAAAGATCACCTCCCTAGACCTGCTGACAGCACTCCTAATGCAACCTAGGATGCTGTTGGCCACCTTTGCCACAGGGGCGTGTTGCTGGCTCATGTTCAATTTGTTGTCCACCAGGACTTTCAGGTCCTTCTCTGCAATGGTGCTTTCCAGCAGACAATTTTGTATACATACACCAATAAGCTTTTCATGACATTTAAGTTGGTAAAGTGTTCCGGACTAGGGGATGTGTGTTTGTGTTTTTGCAGGTATTTGTAATGATCTAAGTAATATGGGAGCAGAAATGAGACCTTTTAACTTCCCTATTTAGTCAACAGAGAATGTAGGTGCTCTCTGTTGCAGTTTGTAAGGAGTCTTCTCTTTTCACCGAATGTACGAGAAACTTTAGAATTTAGGCACCTACTTTGACACTTCTCTCTGTCACAAAAACGACTTGCTAAAGCTTTATAAAGTTATTCATTTTCCCTTGCAGGTAAATGGATCAATTTTTCCATTGCAGTCTTGCCAAATACAAATTCATCCCTAAAATAGTTAAAATCGTATCAGTGGATATAATTCCATGTGTTTACATATTGCAGATTGCAAGATGTGCTCGCATGAATCTGAAGTAAAACAAAACATCTCAAACTTGACACAGTTATTAGTTACCTGAAATGTTTCAATAGTTCTTACTGGACCTGATAGAAATTTTCGTGTCACTTGAATTTAGTGGAAGAGTGGCAATCTCTGAATTGTCAGAAGTCTTCAGCTGGTCACCTGTTTGCATAACACAGCTGAATGTACAGTGTCAAGTACCTGACTGCTGCAAATAAAAGAGCTAAATATAATTTTAAAGAGTCATGGATAGGTTTTAACGCATGCATATCTACAAGTGAAATATATTAATCACAGAACTTACTGGAGAACGTAAGTGATGTACACTGGCCTTTGCTCTCCAGCCCACTCTCTTTCTTTTAATGATGACTGATTTACATTGTGGGTTGCTAGTAACAAAATAAACTTTTCATAAGTAAGAAAGGCTGTCATGTTTTGTCTCATCTGCAGTGTCAGGTAGTTGCGTTCCATTCAACAAGAAAACTACTTGAGTGTAAGCAATTGCATATATGTAGAGGTGGATACAGGATCTTAAAAGGAGCTTGTAACTAAATCCTTTACAGTCTATATTTATTTTTAAGAGATTAATTTGTGGTAAATTACTGCTAGTATATAATTAAAATGGAATTGTTCGTCAAATGAATTGTTCGTCAAATGAGGTAAAACACTCTTCTACATGATGGAAGAGTTCTCATCACAAACTGATATTTTAAATGCTTAGTTTGTACATCATATGTCATTAGAGTAAGAAATGTGGTATTGTATTGTTAATAGTGGTTGGTGATTGATATTATTTTGGTGTGTCCATGAGCATAGGACTTGATTATTGAAACAAAAAATACAAGTATTATCCAGATGAGTTTGCTATTGAAATATGAGACACCAATAACCACGAGAATATAATAAATGGCAAGTGAGTTGAATTTTTCTTCAGTGTGATAAGCACCTTTCAGAGCATACTTGCTATCTAATTGTGGCTGATTAACTGTAAGCAGAAGTGAGTTGTAAAGATGGAGTTGAAACAGGACAGTGTTGGATTGACATTGGCTTTTTTGATACTGGTTGTGTTTTATGTTTGTTCTTGATAACGACTCCCCTTATACATAAGGGCTAATATGGCATAATATGCTTCTGAAGTCAGGGGAGAACATAGGTGTACAGCTTTTAAAGTCTAATCATAGAGCAGGTTTACAGCCTGAAGTTTCTGAAGAGTTTGCAGTGGAGGAGTGTGGCAGGATCAAGAGAAACAGACTCTTCATTTTTCATTTTGAGTGAATGTAAAAGAAGGCGAATAGGTATTTGTTAAGCACTTACAAGAAGATTCTGAAGTAGTTTGGGAAAGTTTGGCAGGAGGTGGCATACAGGTTGGTAGGTTTTTGTTTACCTTTAGAAAGGACAGAGGTAAAGTTTAAACACAGGAGAGAATGAAGTTGATTGCTCATTATGTTTAATCTTGTTGTGAGCTGCAACCGGGAAAGAGGTGCAATGCTCTTTCCCTTTTCTCCCTCCTAGCCGTAGGTTCCCACTTCTTCCTTTTGTTGGATCTAATGATTATTCAGCTGCAGCATGTTCTGAAGAAAAACAAAAATGGGGGAAATCTAATTTTCTGCAGAACACACTAGCTGATCTCAGAGTCCCTGTGGCCACCCTCTGGTCTGATGCCAGAAAGTTGGTGGGGAGGGAGAAGAGGGGAAGAATGAAATTTCACCTGTTGTCGTAGCAGCAGCAGTCTACAACTGGATCAGATTAGATTTAAGAAACGGTATGAGAGACACAGCAAGCAGTGAACTCATGACAAAGTGGAGGAGAAAGATGCGTGAGAAGACCAAGCACATAATCAAATCCTAGAGGTGTTTAAGGGTGTCGGAGGGTCTGCATTTTAGCCTATGCAACTGAAGAAGCCCCTTGAAAGATGTTAAATTCAGAGCAAAAATGACAGGAAAAAAGCAGTCTGCAAAAGAGATGATCTGGCTTTTATTTCAGTTTTATTACGTAGCAGGTGCTATTTTTTCCCCCGGTTTTATAACTTACCTTGTTGTAGTTTGTTCTCTAATGAAACACCATTATAGAGTTTGAAATCTCTTTTGGTGTTTTTCATTGTACTCATTTTAGGGAGAAGGTACTGGCAGTTCTGATTCAAAACTGACAGATTCATTGTTCCATCACAACGTCTTATGCTTAGATTTTATTTAATTCTTCATGACAGTCTCATTCACTGTTCTATCTCTAGAGTATAGTTTAGGAGGAATTTATACACAAAAGAATTCAGTATAGGAAGAAAACTCTTTAATAAAAATGCTAAGCAAAATGTAAGCTTGCGTTTATATTTTGGTGGGTTTTTTAATCCTTAAATGAAGTTAAAATATAATTATTTTATGAAAGAGAGTATGAACGTTACTGTCACTCAGAAATAATGTCCAAATATCCCTTGGACCAAAGTTATTCAAAACAGATTGAGAGGCAATATTTGTGTACCCTCACACTATTAGGAATAAGTAATGCGCATGCTAACGTGGAAGTCTACCCTTTATAGTTACCACTATACATGCGTTGTAAATGAGTGAAAATATTTTCTTATAGCATTAATTCTAGTGTTTACTACGGTTTTCACAGCTTTTGAATCTATGGACTACAGCCAGCTGTCAGAAATTCTTGCAGTCTGCTCTTGTTAATCATCAAAACTGTAACTGACAAGTTGCTGAAGTTTTATTTTCCATCTATTTCTGCAGGACAACTGTAGCTCAGTTATCTTTGTGCTGTCTACTGTAATATAGGAATTGCATGTTCCCAGCTGAATATCTTAGGTGTTTGTCAGATTTATTAACACACCATTTTTCATGTATCTCTCACTAATTACTTCTAGATAAAATTGTGATGTTACTTTAGAATGCAGAGTAATTTTGGAAAACAAAATCTCTTGGCTCTTTCTAGCCTATTAATATGAAAAGCAGTGTGTTTTTTTTCTGAGGAGATGTTTAATTGTGGATTATAAATTTGGTAACAAGATTGTTTGTTGCTTTTTTTTTCTTGTAATAGTATTTTAATAATGAATTTAGATCATAAAGTGAAGAACCTGTTTCAGTCCCTGCTTAAAAGCAGGAAACTTTTAGGAAGAGAAACCTTTGCGTTATATATTGGAAAATAAACCAAAATTAATGTGTGTTGATATTAGTGGAATTTCCACTGATGATGTTCTTTACAGCCTGGCCAAATTCTGTTGCTGGCTAGTATGAAAAAACCTGCAGAGATGTGCTTTAATCAACATTTGATTTTTTTGGGTTTGTGTTTGTTTTTAATATGTGATCTAACGTGATGCCTTTTTCTGTGAGTGCCCTAGATGTTAGTTAATATCGGACTGTCCTGCATTAAGAAGCCATTTCTGTCACTCTTCTTCTAGACATTTTAATGGACGAAATTTTGATTTTGAAAAATCCTGTAGCTGGTTGAGAATTTTAAAGTTTGTTTATTAGTGCCACTTCTAAATGTTGGTGGAATGTTGAATTTCTTTCTCGACTAAAAGCTTAATCAGATTTATATCTGTTAGCTATCCAAATCTGGAAAACTCACGGTTTCTAAATTTTCTTCTGCATAATTGCTTAAGGAAAACAAGAATGATTGTAATGGATAGCTGGAGGAAAGTAACAGAAATCTTGTGATTGTTTAATACTAATGCTTACAGTTAGAGAGCCATGAAAATATTTTCAGTTGATTGCATATCGGTTTGAATTCATTCTGTGCATGTCGTTCTCATTTCAGGGTTAGTCAGCAATATAAAACCAACTTTATGACTGCAGATAACTTATCGATTTGTTTCTGGCCTACTTTGATGAGACCTGATTTTGAGAACAGAGAGTTTCTTTCTACCACAAAAATCCACCAGTCGGTTATAGAGACCTTCATTCAACAGTGTCAATTTTTCTTTTACAACGGAGAGATCGTAGAAGCACCTAACCCAGTGGCATGTCAGCCGCCGCCTTCCAACGCAGTGCAGATGGTGGAACCCATGGTACCTCTTCAGTTACCGCCACCACTGCAGCCTCAGCTGATACAGTCACAATTACCAGCAGACCCTCTTGGTATTATATAAATAGAAGATGATTGCAGGCAGCCTGGCACTGGACAGTAACGTCAAGCTATAGACATGCATGTTTCAGGATACAGTAATGTACTTCATATTTATGAAAAATAATTCCCATCCAGCTGATTGGACATCTTTTTGTTATATCCTGTACTGTGTTCCTCATTTGTACACACTGCAGATAAAAAACTATGTGATAAGCATGACTGGAGAGGTTTAATTTTTAAAAGCAAAAATAGCTATAAAGTACAAAGCTGCTGCTGCATGATACCTTATTGCAATCACTATATCATTCCTGTGACGGTTTGTCACAATATATTGTGAATAAAATTTTTCTATAGAAATTTAATGATTTAAAAAAATACATTTATGAAACATTCAATGCTTACAGCCTGCTTTATGGCTGTTTTTGTTATTTAACATGCTATTTTTGGCAATTTTATTCACATTCAAGCATTCTGTGTAAACAACTAAAGCCCAGCTATAGTTTATTTTGTAATCTCCTGGCTACTTATGTGACGGTATGCTTAGGATGGTTTATGGAAGAATGCAAAATGCACTGTTGAGAATTTTACAATCCCTCACCATCCATCTTTACTTGTAAGTAAACCTGTGGACAGTTTGTTAAGGGTGGGTGAACTTGCTTATTATTTCTTACAGCACAATACCAAGGACATGCTTGTTGTAAAAGTGAGTTTCAAATATTGTACAAAAATTTTGATGTTGCCTACTTATTTCTTTATGTTCCATTACTGAACTAAACATTTTGTAAAACTGTTAATTCTGTAAACAGCTGCATGTTTAAAAGATCATTGATGGTCTTGTAAACTTAATCTAATATATTTTAGATATTTTAATTTTTCCCACTTGGGAATACATGTAGTGTTTAGAAAATAGCTCATGACATTTTTCATATAAGGTTGTATAACTTTTCATACATAAACATGAATTTTGTTGTAGTAAAATTCTCTAAACCAAACAATGTTTTAATCTAGGACTTCAATTAATCTATTCTTTAAATCTATTTTTATGTGACCCTTTAAAGATATACAAAAATGCATTGCTAATACATAGCAATAAATACTTTGGGTACTGACAATTAACCTCTTTGGAGTGTGTATATATAAAATCACATAAGCTTGTATTCATATTTTTTTTCCTGTGGTATGTTGTACTAAAAATTCAAATGACTGATTTTTTTTTTCCACCATATTTTTAAATTATCTCCTTTTTTCCCATTTATTTTCCTTTTACATTGGTACCAATTTTGCTGTAAAAGAATGCTGCTTAATTTAAACAAATCTTTTGGTTAAATATTTTGTTAGTGGTAAGAAATTTAGAAGGTTACAAATTGTAGCAGAGGGGAGACCACAGACAAACACTACCTGTGCGACTTTTCATAGCAGCTTTTTTTCCTTTCATGCTCAAAATAAACCTTTTTAGGTCTGCAAAGAAGAAAACAGTTTTGGCTCATTCAGCTGCTAGAATGTTTTGTGTAGTTTAAGATAAAAAAAAAAGCTTTATGATGGTCACTGTTGTAATCTTCACTTATAACAAGATTTAAGATCGTCTTGTATGTATTATAGTAAGTAGATGATTTTGAGAATTAAGGCTTTTAAGAGTTTGATTTGCTCCATTTTCCCAAAATAAAAATTGCCTTTCCCACTTATGTCCTAGGTATTGTACTTCTACTTATGACTTGGATTATCACTCTGGATTACTATGATACGATAAACCCGGCTGCTGTTTGAAGTACATGTATATTATAAATTATCTTGATATTGTGTTATATTCTTGCAAGTAATTATCTTTTCTAAGAAAACATAAACAAAAAAGAAAAGTCAAGCCTATTCCTATTGCGAAGCACACAGGAATTAATAGTACAATAAAGTCTGTCCTGTAAATTGTAGTATTCTTAACTTGTTCTACTTTACCTGTTGTCTATATAGCTTTTATTTATAGCTGTCAGTCTAATCTTGGCATGTTTAGCAAAGAAAATGAAACTTCAAGAGTTTTATAAACTATTTCTAGGTTGCTAAAGAATTTATTTTTCTACTGTATATGGTATAGACAAAGCATCACCTGTACAGGAAACAAGTCTATTTCTAATAGAAGTAAGCTTAAAAATAAATGCCAGTCATATCCATATTTAAAAGTTCTATCTATAAAGTATCTCCAGTCTTTGTAATGTGAATTACATTTTAAACTTTCTACAAATCCCATGTTGTTTGCCATACTATATTTAAATAATCTTTGAATACTAATTTTTAGAATGACTTACATTCCATTTCATGACCAACTTTCACGTTGAACTTGTGATCAGAAGTATTTGCAATATCATTTATTTCTTGTGTATGATATGTCTAAATCGCCTCATGACTTTTAAAAAACTTAACACCTATATTTGGCCAAATATGAAAGTGTTATTACATTTACCGGATAAAACATAAAAAGAGAAATAAGAAGAAAGCGTGGCAAGTGGCGCTTGATTATCACATGGAAGAGTCCCTGCATTCTGTTTGCGTTACAGAAGTGTTATATGCAGGAATGTGGGTGTGTGTGGACGTGTGACACACACACTTTGGTGTGTTGTGTGTGTCGGGGTGTGTGTTTGTGCACAGGAGCACATGTGCACAGACTTGCACGCACATACACCCACATGGTAAAGTTTTTAAAAGATACTAGGAAATTATACCATCGTTATTAAAGATTTATAATAGAGCTTTCTCTATTATTATTTTTATTAGTGCTATAAAATGAGGAAGCATGTCATTATATACAAATTCCTCATACTTTGCCTCATGTAGTCCCTTCTAGTTTTAATGAAAATCCAAACAATAATAGCTATATTTTTTAATGTGAGCATTTTTACAGTAATATCTATCTTGATAAAGATACAAATGTATATTATTTTTGGTTGAGCATCTCAGTGACACTTTATGGAGTAGTTTTGTCTTTTTTATGTAATATTGGTACAGACATACTGCAGTGTATTGTCTTTCAATGTTTTAGCGATTTTAAAGTCCCGGACCTGAGTTACAAAAGTGCCATTTTAAGTAATGCTTAACAGGTTATTTCAAAATTCCTTACCCTCCATGATCTTGTGGAATTTTAACATACATAGTGTAAATAGATCGCAGATGTCAACTTAAGTGAAAAGAAACCTTTTTGTTGTTGTATGTTTTCTCCATTATTTGAATCCTGGTTGCTAGGAAATTATAGATATTATTTTTAGTTGCTGGAGTTTAGCTTCTGATATTTATGATAAATATAGGAAAACTATCTGGAGATTAAAAAAATTGGCCTTAGCTTGCGTGCTTATTTCAGGTTTTTTCAGTAACTGTGATGCTGTTTGTCAACTGAAAAAATTACACACATAAAAAAAAATTTTAAAGTCAAAATTTTGTTCTTTGTTTAATGTAATCTTTTGTTGCTACATCAGCAGAATACTGCAGTGAATTAAATATCAGTGAAGCTTATTCTGTATAAAAGATGCAACAAATAAAATACTAAGATGCTTACTGTGTATGATGTTCAGTTTAGTTGCCTACCAGATTTTGAGAGGCAAAAGCACCCTATCTTTCACATACACAGAGATGAAATTTAGCAGTAAGTCTTGCTAAACTGAGTGCACCAAGTGTTTAAGGCATTCTCCACTGGGAGGGTGTCTCTCTTCTTGCATTTGATACGTCCTTTAAGCTGCTGAATTTTGGAAGCAACTCTCACAGTGGTGAAGACTCTTCTGTAGGTAATGCAGGCCCCCAAGAGGGATACGTGCATGCCCTTGGGAACAGACCTTGAAGGTGACAGAGTGCAAGATGTTCTGTTTAACTGTGCAGCGCATGGGGAAATTCTGTGGCTCGTGTGACCTCTTACGTATTTCACCTGAACGAGCTGCTCAGCAAGAAAGGCTGTGATTGTGGAAATCGGATTTCTGCCATGCTAAATGAATGGGTCTCTTAAAATTATTTTTCCTACGCAATTAAAACCACTGTGGGTTTTGAGGTCAGCTTTACATTTTCAGAGTTGTACGTTATTGGTGATAATTCTGCTAACTATATGGGATAAATCCAACTTTGATAATAGTACTGCTTTTAGTCCTCGTGCATGCAACATCTATGCTTTGTTTCTTCAGAGCATCTTGAGTCATGGCCGATGCAGAAATAACTGCAGAAACTTCCTGGCAGCCTTCAAATCTGAACACTGTTCAGGTTTTGTTACAAATCTTAACACTTTCAGGTACTGGAGCATTTTAATCTCAAATAGGATGTGTCTTACCTCTAATTTACCCAGTGTGCAAATCTCATTTTTTTAGACTGCTGTATCAAAACCCGTCTCTACTGGATCTAAAGCATGATGCAGTGGTCAGGCTCTACAGCAGGCCGCCAGTTTCCGATGAATAGCTGTCCTAGAGAACCAACGTCTAACATTAGTGTTCACTTGTGTCAGGTTCGATCCTTCAACTAATTCATAGTTTCCATGGAATCAGGAGGGATAAATTTAATCTGTCATCATGGCTGGTGAAAGCAAACACTTCCTTCCTTCTCTTACTGACAAATTCTTTCCCAAGTGTGTAGTAGATGGTGCACGTTACGGCTGTTGCCCATATGTTTCTCATCTTCCTTATAAAATACAATGCATGTGTGTTTAGACCTGGTATTTTTGTTGCTGAATTGAGTGTCATTGATGCCTAGCCAACATTCTGGTGCTTTTATGTTGCAGAATAGGGTTTAATATACATGATTACATTAATAATAATTTGTCTGTTACTGGTTTTTATTTGGTGTGATTTAGAAAATACGGAGAATTAAATAATTTCACTGAACGCCTACAGTGCAGTGACTGTGGTTTTTCAGTGTTAAAGGGTGACGATAATGAAAGGCCGTTGTTGCTTCTACTTCCAAGCCGTTTGAGTTAAGGAAAGATGGGAAGGGAATCTTATGGCGGTACTTCTAGCCGTGACTGCACGTCAGTGCTTCAGGGGTAGATACACTGACTGGAAGAGTACCTCTGGCTGCTTACGTGACTGACCGATTTATGTAGTGTAGCTGTAGTGTGGATTTTCCCCAGAATTATGGTATCACAATCTATCACTACTTACAGATTTTTCTGCTTCACAACTGGAGAAGTGAAGGGAAGGCAAAGCAGCCGTTCTCCTCTCTTCCTGCAGTTCTCTCAGCTTTGCCACTGGTGAGAATTGTCAGGGGCTCCTAAACTCTCACAGGGTTTTACTGAATTAAAAGTAGAAAATGTACAGAGTGGTGAGATACGAGTGGAAGTTAACTGACAGTGGGCGGAGGTTAACTGACACCGAGCGCGATGGATTGGTGAAGCGTCTGGAAAAAAACAAGTTGCGCTACTAAATTGGAGGCAGTGTGGTCTCCCCTTGGACGTTCCACCCTCCGTACTTGGCAGTGCGACCCGAGTTTCTGCAGTGACTGCCCCTGCTTGGTCATATTGACCCTGTGCATGTTGGGAATGAAGAAGAGATCAAGAAACCTACCTCAAAAAAATCGTGTACTTTGAACAGCTGCCTCTTAAAACACTTAGATGAAATTATTAAACATAGAATATAGGGGGAAAAAAAAACAAACAAAAAACCCCAAACAAAAAAAACCCCAGAGAATGAAATGTCTGTGGTTCATTATTGAAATATGTTTATATATATATACACATATGCTCTTTTTAACTTAGTAAAGATGTGGATGGTGATATAGTGGTTCTAACATAGTAACAGGTGGCCAGTCTGCTACAGATAAATATAGCTTACAATTCAGATGTTAAGTTTTGAAAACTGAATGTAAACAGCTGTATCTAATTTTGATATCCTATCTGTCGGTTGTTTAGCTCTAATGTCAGTTTAATTTTGTTATCCTATGTGGTCACACAAATAAGCCTGATTTTATGTCCTTTATTTAACTGTATAAGAGTCGAAAAGTTTCTTTATCTCTCTTCACAGATGACTGCTTTCTTTATTCTTTCATCTCTTAGTATTTCTTTTTGACTTAATTAGTCTTAAAGTCAAAACTTACAATTTATAACATGATCGTAATACTTGTCTCCTGTAAAACATACTGGGTCTCACATAAAGTTTATAAAAGTCTGTCAGTACTCTTTTGTCCCCTTCTGTCTGCACTTGTCTGTGTGCACTGATTTGCTGTTTGGGATATGCAGGACCTGGGGCACTTCTCCATGTCTGGAGATTCTGATCGCTTGGAGGTAGATATTGTGGTGGTTCTTTTCTCTATCCTAACCTGCTTTTAACAAAAGAGTGCTGGAAAGAGCAGCTAGGAGACCACTTAAAAATGGTGAAGGAAAAATACTGCGAGTTCTTAGTGTGTCAGTGAGGTGAAGATGCTGGCCGCAGCCTGGCTTCGTTTCTTTGCTAGAGGTTTGTGTGTAGGAGCTCTCAAGCCTTCCACTGATAGTGTAAAGGCAGGGGGAGATGGGAAAGCTCTTCCCCGTACCCTTCTCTCTAACCTCAAGGGCCAGTGGTGTTCTTGCAGAGTTTGGGGCACCAAGTCCTCTATGTCTGACGTGGAGTTTTGGCCCCACAGAAAGAGGCATGTGGCCTTCAACCAAAATTGGTACAGCTAAACAATAGGGACATACATATCAACCTTAAATTGTTCCTCAGCATCCCTGTTCCTGAAGCATGCAGCTCTGAGAGTGTCGTCTTGTTGTTTTTTAATATAAAATAGTTTTCAGTGGTATTACCGCCAAGATCTGCGATTCTGAGTCATCTTTCCATCTCATAGCTGGCCAGATTTATTTACCAGGATACAAATGTTTTCTGACCTCACATGCTTCTGGGGAAGTAGAAGTCAAGCTCTATTCTCCTTGGGCTTTTACATGGTGCTATCAAGTATTTTGTTTTCTCTCTTCTTTTCAAAGATGGTAGTTTCTAAGAAAAATGAGGGGGTTGATCTGTTATCTGTCAGAGGTGTGTGTAGCATGATAGTGACATTGTGAAGTAAATGCCCAGCTCATTCAATGAAGATGTGGAAGTAGTGTATGAAGATGTGAATCCTGCTGGAATAATATGGAAGACTGTCCATGGCAGAGTAAGTGAATTGTGGAACAAATTATCCTCTCAATCATGGCTATAGGTCCTCTTTGAAGGAAACAATTTTTTTTTTTTTTTTTTGGTCCCCTCCAGAAGGGAAGTGAACTGGTGTGCATGTAATGTTATTGTTGAAGGTGAGCTCTGACCCAATGGGGAAATAAGCAAACGATTTGACACCAGAAACACCCTAGAAGACTCTGCAGACATCTATCTCCAATCCTAGTATTCAAAGTATTGAGAGGAACTGCATGCTTCTGTTTTTCTCCAAGACCGTGTACTTCTTACAAGCTATGGGGCAGGGTCTCAGAGCTCCCTTTAGAGTTTGACCACTGCCCCACATCCAGTATCCTACTTAAAACATTGGCCATAATAAATGTGTTTTTAAGCTATGGCTCTGTGAATAGGTTGAGTCTGATTTCCTGAAATGTTAGCCTTCAGCCCCCTCCACCCCCCTTTTTTTTCCTTTATCACCCCCGCCCTGGAAACAGCAGAGCTGCCTAGCTAGCATTCCCTCAATATGAAGAAGGGATTCTGCTGCAGGGCATTCTCATTTGGGAGCTTTAGATCTCACCTCTCCTCCTTTACACTACAAGAATGTATGTTTGTTAACTTCTGGGCTTGCTACAAAACCTATTTTTTTTTCCCGCTCCCTAAAGTTGTCAGGGAAGAGTGGGCTGAAGCGAATGTCTACAGGCAGTTATTTATCTTTGTGCGTTAATTTATGGGACAGGTGCCCAGAGCCCTAGGATGGCAAAATTACTTCAGAAATGTAAAGAAAAAAAAAGCTTATAACTTCTATGTGTCTCCTTCCTTCTGAGGTACTAGTTAAGGAGGCCTGCAGCTATTGCACCGAACAGTGGTAAGAAGTATATTCTGAACTCATTTAGATGATAAATGTCTTTATATTCTGAATTGTCTTGAAAAAAAAAAGTAAGCAGTTGCCCTCTTGGAGGTAAGTGTTGCACGTACAGCTGAAGGACTACTAGAAAAGGTGCTAAATACGAGCAAATAGATGTGCGACTGGTTTAGCTCACCAATAGGAAGCTAAGAAAGAGTGGGAATTTTAAGAGCTTGGGAATTTTAAGAGCTTAGAAATTTTAAACGGAATTGAAGGAAATATTTATGGTGGGTGTTTTTTCCCTTCTAGTGTTTTCAGTGACTTCTGTCTGCCTTTTTATACTATGAGGACGTGTTCAAACACACTCCACTCCCAGTGCTGCAATGCTCTTAACAGCCACCCAGTCGTATGCTTGGTGAGGAGACTGGTGAGGAGGTGCTGAAGACCGTTTGCACCAGCCTTTTCCCTTTCACTGTAAGAACCAAGAGCTTTAAAAGAAATGCCTGCTTACAGGAAGTCTTTTCTGCTTTCATGTAGGATTAGAGAGTTTCCCACCCTGACAAAGTTCTCAGGAATATACATGGTTGGCCAAGACTGCAATCTTGACAGTTTCTGTGGATTTTTTGGGTTTGTTGGTTTGGGGTTTTTTCTTTCTTTATAAAAAGGAGGACAAAAAAAGCTAATAGGCATTTTTATTGTTGAATTGGAAACATTTTTTTGGGGGGGTGGTGGTGTGAATTTACTATTCAAAGAAAGTATTAGAATTAGCTAAGTAACCCTCTGGAAATACCAGTGAAGTATTCGCATTGAAGAGAATAACCTTTTATTGTTAGGTTTCCTAGTGGCATCACAATTTTCTGACTAGCAACCAGATTCTTTCTTATGGCTTTGTATATTTTATTTGCAGGTGTATGAATGCCATTTTTAAACTACTGCAATTGCATTCAGTAGTTTCAAAAAAAAAAAACTTGTGTGGAGGTATCTGCTTATAGGAGGCCCTGGATTATTCTGTGTTCTGATGGTTAGTAAAAGGGATCCAGATTTCTTACTGAGAATACAAAAAGGAGACAGCTGACATTCTTCCTTATTAAAGAACAGCTAGGGTGACCTTTTTTTGACTGAACTGGCAGAAGTTTGTTTTCAGCTGCAACTGGCACTACTGCAACTGCAACATCTGGAGCACCCATGTACAAAGGAAAGAGAGCCTGTTCTGTCAGTGTAACCTTCCAAAGAGAGGTAAAGCAGATAAAAGCATGTCTTCATTTTCCGTTACTGGAAATTTGACTACAAGAGTGACTGTCATAGCCTGTTTTAGAGTCTTATCCCATAATCTGGCCAAGTATAAATGCCAGATTTATATTTTCTGCCCTGTCTCGCAAAAATACTTAGCAGACTTGTGTTCCTGCATTCATTGTATTCTCATTTCTGACCTGTAGCCACTTTCTTTCAAAAGAAAAGTTGTCTACACATGTACAAAATCATGTTAACTCAATGGCAGTTTTGGCTCAATTTAGAAGGTTTAGTGAATGTTGTCAGAATGTTGTCTTTGGTTAGAGTTTATCTGATAAAGTTAGACCAAGTCCTGTGTTATTCTTAAAATTGCTCCTCTCCTTCACCTTGAAGTAGAAGCTAACTCGAGGTGGAAATGTTGCACTGTCTGCTTTGGTGAAGGTTCAGTTAGCAAGAAAGGAATTACAGTTTTTGTCTACTTGCGAAGTCCCCAGCAGGCAGCTTCTACTTGATCAGGGGAAGTCTCACATACGTGCATGTATGCAAGGGAGCTATGAAAATGGCTCTCCAACACTGTTGTTTTCTCTACTCATTAATCTATTATATCTGTGTCCCCAAATGTCTCAGATTCGGCTATGTATAGCACAATATGTTGAGTTTTTCACCTTGTGTTGGAAACTAAAACTAAAATTTGCTGTAAGTGCATGAATTTTTAGTCTATGTCTGCTTCCTGAAGAGCATCTATGCTTTATCCATATATTTGGTATTCAAGATGTAGAGGAGAAATGAAAGGTGAGTGATTTTACCTCTGTGAATTTTAGAAAAAACCAGGAGTTTCTGTATTGGGAATTGGCCCCTGTGCTGTGCCTGCGGAATAGATCCAGCCGCACCACTCCTACAGGTGCGCTGTGGGGAGCTGGTCCCTTGTGTCTTGTTTCTAGGCAGGGCAGAGGCTCAAAGGTTGGCTTTTCGTGTGCAGTTGTGTCCTCAAAAACCTGTGGTACATGGCTGTGTACTGCCCTCTTTAAATGTGGCAGAGGGAGAGATCTCTCCCTCTGATTTTGAAAATAAGTTTAGAAAACTATCCTCTTGTTTCACATTAGCAATGTGAGTATTTGCCCTTTTCCGCAAGAGGCTTAAAGGAACAGAGTTCTGTTTCTGAACAGCAAACTTTCCCTGGTCCTTCTGATTTTAATTGATGTAGGAGATAAAGAATTGTGTAGACAAGTTTTCAGAATAACTGAATGGCAAAATGGAAGAAAGAAGTTCAAATACGTGCATGAGATCTTCACGCGCACATACAGAGCAGAAAATAATGAAGTCCTTTTCCCTTTTGACTCTGAAAAATAGTTGTTTTAAAGATGCATATAAAAATGCATGGGCATGAGTATAGTGATTTTCTCAAATCTGGGGATCTGATCTCACCCTTTGGTTTGTTACAAGAACCGCAAATGATATTCTTAGCAAGTTTACTGTTGACAATTCTTTGGCCCTCCCTCCTTCCCCAAATGAAAAAAGTAGTGAAGAATGACCTTGCCTGACTCGCATCACCCGCAGTTACTCTGTGTGTCGCCTTGCCCATTTGTTATAGCCAGCTGTTGTCTCTTGCCTTACACTTAAAGCACAAGTTTTGGGAACAAGAAACTTTTCATGCTATGGGGTGTTTGGCACCTCCTTGGTTGTGCGTCTGGGGACCACACCTGTACAATGAAAAAAGTGAACTGGCCAATACACATACAATAACTGGGATTATGCTGATTTTTGTAAATCATACTGGTGAAATTTCATTGGATACAGTACCAGTAGCACAGTAATAACCTTGTATATTTTCTAGAAAGAATAAGCACACAATAGGAACTGCATTTAGAATTGAAAGGTCTTGTAATGATTTTCTATCTTCACTCATTGCTTCCCGCCTCCCCCCCCCCCCCCCTTTTTTTTTTGGCTGATCCTCTGGAAGTATATTCACTTTTTTCACTTTTTTCCTTGTGTGACAACCTACTTTCTTTCTGTTTTCTCTTGCTACGTGGTAGATCTCTATGGCCATATAGTGTTTTCTGCTAACAAGATTCTGGAAGTTGTGGAGACTGCACAGATTGCTTAAGAAATGTATTGTTGGGGGCGGTGGGAAGAAAAAGTTATATAACATTGAGAATAATAAGAAAAGCCCATAAAATAGGGAATCAAGTACGGAAATGGATAAGAACTTTAAGACAAAAACCTTCAAAGGGGGAAGAATTTAGGTTTTAAAGAACATGAAGATCCACTTCAAGATGCAAAAGTAAGCTACTTCAAACAGAGGGAATGGCTGCATGTGTTAATGTAAGGGTTCTAGCTCAAGGTATGCAAGTGGGTTTATTTGACGTATTTAAATTATTGTGCTGGTTTAATCAATACAAATGATCATTAGGTTTTAAAATTTACACAGGTATTGAGGTACAGTAACTCTTGACCCACAAGAGATATTATAAAAATAAATATAATCTTTGAATATACAAATGTAGGTCTTAATCATTCTTGTATCTCTGATGGAAATTCATCTATATTTTTTTTTCTAAACCTGTGAAATAGATTCCACACCTTTCTCCATGTCTTATTTCAGTGATTCAGTATCCTTATGGGAAGAAAGATTCTCCTGGTAGCCAAGCTAAATCTTCTTTACTGCAAGATAAACTGACTTCGTCTAGTTCTATTGCAAGTGGACATGGTGATTATTTACCACTGTCACCTTTATGGTGATCTTTCGATGCTGGAAGACTGCTGTGTCCCATTTCTCTCTCACTGCTTTCCACATCTGGCTTTTCTTTGTCCAAGTAACACATTCCTTTAAGCTTTTTTACAGTTTGTGTTTATAAACCTTGTGGAATTTTTGTTGCCTTTTTTTCAAGTATATTGGTGGTCCAAATTGGGCACAGTCCTGACCACTGTACTAATACAAATTACACCAGTGTAATGTGTCTTGGATCTTGTAAATAACATGTAAGGCTGATTAGCCCCTATACTATAAGCCCTGAGTTTCATTACCAGTGTGTGCATTTTTAAAGTGGTACTATTCAAACAGGGGGACTGGTTTTATCTGAAGCTCATGAGACCCACGTTCTTGTATTACAGTGTTCAGCGTGTGTTTCTGTCCACTCCAGGAACTGAAATGGTGTGAACTGTTGGGATTACAGGCACCTCCTCAATAAACATGTGAGTGACGGGGAGAAGATGCGGGATGAGGTGTTCTGCAGTTCTGCCTTTCAAAGAAGTTGAGAGGCAGGCAGCTTTATTATTAGTTACTCCTGAGACACTAGATATTAAATCATAGTACAACTCTGTGATCCAACACTGTCATTGAGAAGGATGATAGAGAAAACACAAAAGATACAGCAAGCCCCGGATAACACCAAAGGTGGCCTTTCAAAACGGTTACTGAATTGAGTCGTGAGGAATAGAAGAGGTGTCTCTTATTAAAGCATATATACTTAATGCAGATGCACTGTTTTCCTCAATTATCATGGCTGGCTTGCTTTAAAAAATATTAAAATTGCTTCATTCAGTGAGGATTCTAGAATTAATGTTTGTTCTTCAGTGGATTCTTCTAACATTCAAGAGAGAAATATAGTTAGGGGACCTAAGTTAGATGTCTTCGCTTCTGAATTACTTTGATGTATCCAAAATATTAAAATAATTCCCATTTCTCAGAGTATCTACTTAACATTTTATAACTCCTTATTCTAAAATTGAAAGAAATGAGGATTTTCTTGCAGCATTTTTAGCTTTGTCTGCAAAGATATACGTGATGTTGTATAAACAATGCAAATATATTTGGCACTGAATCCCATAATAAAGATCTCATTTAGTACATGCTAATTTAAGATTTAATGTCATGTTTCCATAAGGTTTGTTGACTATTAAATTTATGGCTCTCTTCGTCAGTTCCAGAGCTAGACAAAAGCAACAAAAAACCCCCTTTATTTTGTGAAATAAATACCACTGTCTGAAAGTCTGTGATTTGGCCTTTTAAACACACAGCTGTCATCCTCTTATTCTTCTCACTTTCTTTACATTCATAGGAAGGTAAATCCATAGCACTGCAGTGTGACTCCTCATTGCAATAGAGGCCATTAATCAAGTTACTCTGGTTTCGGAGTGTGATATCAGTATCACTCCCTTCAGCCTTTAGTGTTGACAGTGCATTCCAAAATATTGAAGTAGCAGTCTCTTAAATGACAGAACAAACAACTTGTAGTACACCTGTAAAAGGTAATAACATGAAAGGATTTCTTTAAGAAAAATATGCTATTAGGAAGCATATTTCTCTAATGTTCTTGTTGATATATTTTTTGATACAGATATGCACGCATGATATGATATAGAATGCACTCTATATTGTTCTAGAAATGCAATCCGTTGTGGTGTGAATGTGAAGGTTTTATTGACAGAAGCGTGGGATAACCATAGGACCAATTGATTGCAAAGCCACTGCAGAAAGCACTAGTATGTATACAATACAGAATATATAAATAGATTTATTTTTTGCAATCTAGCACGCTTGTGTATTGTTGAGATACTAACACAAGATGAATTTGTTTTCTTTCTACCCCAGTTATGTCATCAGTATTCAACTGGAACTTTGTTTAGGTATGTCTGGGAACCAAGAGGGTATTTACTGGGCTACTGATCATGTTATCAAAGATCATGTGTCTTTGAGTTTGGAGTGGAAGGGGAAAACCACCAATGCACTCAGGCTATTTACTTACCTTGTGCCACTTTGAATAGGTACCGAAAAATATATACATATTTATTTATATATAGGTGAATTCTTTTGGCTAGCAAAGGTTTTGCTGTGAACATGGTTTAGATAAGCTTCCTTAATCATCGTTTCAGTGGTCTGGGGGACCTGATGACTAGCTAGCTGGATGTAGTATTATTTGTTTGGCCTGCAAGTGGTTATTTTATCCTGAGCAGCAGCCCACCACTGGGCCTCAGTAGCGAGGTTGTTCTGGGTTGGCATGTGCTGATGTGCTCTCTGTGAAGACAGGATAAGGTGCCACGTGGGCTGGGGTTTCCAGCCGTAGACCCAGTACTGTCTGGACCGCAAGTAAGCTGCCTTCAGCTAAGATTCACAGCTGGGCTTCAAAGCTCAGTGAATGAATTTCTTTTTAATAATGAAGCTGGCAAAAAGAAAGCACATAACTAGGCAAGCTAAAAACAAACCCCAAGATGTTCCTGTTGAAATATAGGAAATGATTTCTCTTTTCTTCTAGCTTTCTCTTCTCTATGAAATGCCATAATGCTTTCAGGGAAGCAATAAGATTTGTGAAATATTTCACTACACATGCTTTCAGTAATAACGTTTTAAAGGTAAAATGTTAATTTATTTAAAAATGCATACTTAATTGCTTGATCTATGAGATTTCACTCCTTTTAAAATTAACTTATTACCTTAAAAAAATCATACCTGCTTGAACCATTCCAAAAAATCACTCACTCTCCTGTTTGCTTAAAATACTTTGGCCAGTTTTCATGTTCCTTCTCTTAACCAGATTTGCACATCTTGATGTTCATCAATGAAAGTATTTGCTGCCAACAGCTTCAGGTCTCCTCAGGCTGAAGTAGATGTAGGAGTGATCCTCATGTTACCTTTTCAGTCTGAATGCCTTCCTTCTTTCTCTCCTTCCTTTTTTTGGGAAGGGATCAAGTGCCAAGTGGTTCTTCTGCTCAGCAGTGCTGATCAGCAACTCAGACAGCAAATCAAGCAGTCTTGCAGACCTTTTGCACAAGTAGGTTGTTGAGCAACATCATCTGAGTTCCTTCTTTCTGTGGCGCTCGACTCTCACTCCTTTGAGGTGATGGTTTGTATTGGCTGCAGGCCTCCAGCCACACAATATTTGCTAGGGGACAGGATACATCTGAGTCAGTGCTCCAGCAGAGAGGTGTGCAGTAAGAGTAGACAAGTTTCTTATAGGCAGCTAAAGGCCAGGAGGTCAGCTAGCCCCAAGTGCATATGTTATGTAGGAAGTAGGACAGGATGCCTTCCCTCAGAGGTTCGATATCATCACTCAGATCTCCAGGTGAACATCTGGGAGCTGGCATGCTGCCAGCCCCTGTGAGCAAACTGGCTGAGCGCTGCGAGCGCGCCTCTGGAGAACTGACCCCTGCAGAATTCATACACCTCTGTTCCTTTCTTACTTTCTCCCAGATTGCCCATGGCCACAATGCTCCACTGTATGTTCGCTTGTATTTTATCACTGTGTTTCAGTTTCTTTTCTCACAGCTGGATTAGCTGGTATTTTTCCTGGCTAAAAATCTCTGTTCTGCCAATATTGAAACCTTCCTGAATCTATTCTCTCGGTTACGACAATGTTCATGAGTTGTTTTATTGGCTAAGGATTTGACCAACATGCTGCTCTCTTCTTGGCATGCTCCTTTCAATTAATCAATACAGCTGTTAAACAGAATGGGGCTAATATAAGTCTCTGGGATGCGATGTTGTGATACAAGTTTCAGCTTGATGTTATGTAATTTACTGCTGTCCTTTGTGTATGACTGTACAGCCAGTGTTTGCTTGTGTGATTTGCACAGCTGGACTAGCCCGCAATTAAAGACTCTGGAATAACTGTGTTGAGTGTTTTATTAATACTTCATCTGAGGTATTATCATCATCTGTGATGTTCATTTGTACAAAAAAAAAAAAAAGTTACACATGGTATCATCTCAGATTTGCTATTGATCAACTCTGTCTCCCAGTGTGGCCATTTTCTGTGCAGCCTAGTGAGCAGAGTTGTGTCATTTCCCCTTCCACCAGCAGCAAACCCAATAAAACACTGGATAATATGTCATTATTACATGGAAATTTGTGGATCATTTGGGGGGGGGGGTGTCACCTTTTTGATCTTCATATTTAATTGATTTTCAGTATAGTTTCATTTTTTAATGAGGTTTTTATGTTCTTGTGAGGGCCCATCTCGCTGTTCTAGACTATCTAGAATTTAGAGTTAACTCATTCAGTTTTATGGAAGGTAGAGTAATAGTCTTTCTCACTGTAAAATAACTTTTTCCTTCCATTAACATAACTAGGCAAAGTATAATCCCTCAGGCAAAGTGGATAGTGCTGTTCATTCAGTTCTCAGTGTGGTATGCTTTGTACCCTTTTTCCTGAAACTGTGCATGGGACTTCATCCAGATTTATCCTCTCCCACGTTTTGCCTTGCTGTTTGCCTTAAAAGCACACATATGACTCAACCTGAGATTTCTTCTAAGCATTATTTTTGACTGTGAGGAAAATGAGAGAATTCAGTATTTTCATATTGCTAAATTAATTCCTCCTCTTTGTCATCTAAAAAAGGTCTTTGCTTGAGCTTGTTCGTGGTCAGAAAATGAGCATTTGTAGTGGCTAGGACATAAACTGGGACTCATGGCATTCATACATGTTTTTGTGTTGGCTGTTATCTTGAGGTGTCCTTACCGTGCCTATAGTTCTTCAAGTCTGCACTGTAAAGAAAGCAGCTTTCCTCTTTCTTTACCACTGTGAGAGACTCACTACTGCCACTTTAAATAATTATCTTTATGAAAACAAATGTCAACTTGCCATTGCTACTGTTACTTTATTTTGTCAGCAATGTGACTCAGACAAATAGTTCACTAAAATATCTGTGTTGAGTAATGACTCTACTGTAAACACTGAGTATCCCTGTTTAATGGAATGTAAGAAATAATAATCTTCACCATGGGTTAGTTTTAGAAAAGGGTTTTTTTTTTCCTATGTTTCATACAGTAGGCTTGACCTCTAAGCTAAAAGAAAAAGGGCTGTGAGACCTCCATTCATGTTCACCGTTGAACCTTAGAGCACAGCATATATATAGGTGCAGGAAAAATAAAGACTTAATGCATCAGGTCTGCATGATGGACAGACCCTTTCTGCACATTACATCTCTTTTAACCAGATGTGAATTGTATTATAGCTAGAATAATGGTTCTGTGTGCTAGAGGCTAATCTCTTGAATCAGAAAGCCATTTGTTTTATTATTCTTAAGGCTCTTACTCTGCAGGAACCTGCTGCGATTCAAAAGTGTGAGTAGGCAGGCTTATGCTGATGAAAGTAAATATTGCAAAAAACTGTTTAAGGAGAGAAGCATAAACTGATGTGTCTGAGCAAGTTATTTCCATTTAGAAGAGTTCCAGTGTTGCATCAGTGCAATTCACCACAGATAATTGAAATTAATATTCCTGGGTTTTGTTTTGTTGGTGCAGACATTGTTACTGTGGCTTTGTGTCTACACATACACATTTACTACATGTTGAAATGATTCTAATATTTTGACTTGCAACAGGTTAAAATAATAAACATTTTTAAAAAAATACCAAGTTACTGCTGTTTTTCCTTTCTGTCCATGCTCTGCTTAATGTAATGTACATAAATGTTACAGAAGCAAAGATTCAAAGTCCAGTTTAAAAAAAAAAAAAACAAAAGGTGATTGGAGCAGCCCGCACCGTCACTGGATGTAGGACAAAAAATTCCAAAATGTCTCAAGAAGAGAGTGGATCCGGACACAACTCCTCTGTGTCTCAGATCAATGTTGCAGCCATTTAACTATAGGATGAAATGGAAAAACCACTGCTTGGTCTTCTGGTTTTGTTTTATGAGCAATGGCTGTTGGAGACACTAAATTCCAAGAGCAGGCTCAAGACCATGATTTCCATGCAGACACGACCCCTCGGTTTGGTCTTCATTTCTTCTGCCAAGACTGTGTTTTTTGTAGATCTACTTTTGCTAATCAAATCTTTCCACACATCGTAATGGAAGTCTAAGTCCAGCTAAAGGCTGTGTGTTGTACTAGGCCATGAAGTGCTGAAAAATAGGTGCTCTGAAAGTCCAACTGTGGATCTAGCCTGATTAACGAAGGGTATTCTCAGGCCTCTGAAAATAAGCAAGAAAGGCTTATGCTGGGACAACTTTCACAGTAACTTCTCCAAGTTTCCTGCCCTACTCTGTCCATGTCCAAGTTGTTTATGATTCAGGGGCTTATGTTTTAGGTTAAAATGTAACATTTTGCAGAGAACTATCACTCATTTCCATGTGCTTTAAAACTCTACTGTAATACAGCCCTTTGGGAGCTGTTTCACAAACAGTTTGAAAATCCATGCAATGGAGATAGAGAGATGTAAGCTTGTCATGTGTCCCAAGGTAATACGTTCTGGATGGTTAATCAAATCCTTCATGGAGTGACTGACTTCTTTTGTGTCCTTGGAGCATATTTGGAAAATTGATGGTTAAAAGACTTAAGAGGTTGTTAAAAGATACTCCTTTGAGGGAGGACTGCTTGCTTTGATGCAAACTAGTTGTCTAACAAGCAGCCAACTCAGGTCCGTTTACAGCATCAGAGGTGGACTGCAGGGAAACTTTTTGACTGTCTGTTCAGTTGTCATCTGGAAAAAGCAGTTTATATATGCTGATGTTTCAGTACTATGTTGTGGTATGTATCTGATGTTTTTTCAGAAGTCACTTTTATTGCTTTTGTCTTGGTTTTGTGACATGAAACGGGCAGGAAGCAGGAGATAAACGTAGTGGCTGAGAGACAGCAACAGTTGTTTAGCTGCTTTCCTCACTATATGCTGATACAGTTGCTTTAATTCTCATTTATATTTGGTACACTGGATTTACATTTATTCATACTTTTTTTGCTTGGTTCACCTTTATTTCATTCTCTTTTTTCAGGCAGTTACTTGGCTTTATTGTTCTTGTGTGCACAATTCCATTGCACTTATATTTATAACAGAGAGTTTAGCCAAACAAACCAGCTTAGCCTGTGCTCCACAGGGACCCATTAAAGTTCTTGTTATTCTTACTATTCATGTTAATGCTTTGAATTTTAATTACTTTCACATGCAGATAAATAGTACGTGTTCTTTATACTTGTAAAGCAGGTTCTATGAATTCTATAAAATCACTTCTGTTTCATCTAGTATTTGTTTTGTAAAATTTTCAAAAGGAGCAAATTCTGTAGAGTTTGCTGGGTTAAAATTCACACTGAAGTCTTTAGTGATTTTCATCTGTGCTAGATTTAACTTTTTACAGTGTTTTGTACATAATTACAAGCTTTTACCACATGCGCATATCAGGTCCATGTTTAGCTGTGTCACTGTACTTCTAGAAAGTGAATGTCACGCATGATAATTTCTTGAATTTTAAACACACACACACATGCGCGTGCCTGTGTGAGCAATGATAGAGCAGACCAAACACATATTGAGGCAGTAGACACGACACAAGTAATAATACAGCAATTGAGACCTAGGTAAGATTGTATTGAGCCACAGAATCAGCAGCAAAGACAATTTCTAACGGAGTTCACAGAGTGGCGTGGATGTAGCGGAGTGGGAAGAACGCTGGTCTCCCCAGATAGCCTTAGGAAACATCAGCATTAGCAGTGGCTGGTTCAGAGGCAGACGTGTGCTTTGGAACTTCCTGAAAGCCAGCTTCTTCCATAGATAACATGGCTAAGGACTGCCACGTTAATTTGTGTATGTGCAGCTAACTCAAGTCCAGGAATGATACTTAAATCTGGCTCACTTTGTAAGACCCACAGCAGTGGACTGTATTATGGGTTGCAGTATTTTTCTGTGGGAAAAGAATGTTTCTTGACACCTAAGATAGTGCTAGGAAACCCTACAATAATTTCTTAATATTCAAAAGCAATTTGATTGTTAAGTAAGTGATTCCATATGTAGAATAAACCACAAAACATCTAGTCCTTGAGTTCTGTTGTTTGAAATGCCTCTGTGGCTGTGGATTAGGAAGGAGCTTTAAAAGACTTAAAAGGTAAAATCCCATAGAAGGAATTTAAACAGGAGTCATTTTTCATTTTTTGTTTTGGTTTTCCCCTCAGAGAGAACATATCTACATCTGACAAAGGTTTTGAAAAGTTTAATAATGATTGTGCTTTGTGCTTTGGCTTTGATAGGCAAAACAGTATATATTCTTTTCTCCCCCAGCACAGGTTTATTTCAGACTGTAGCTGGTATGATGTTCAAAGGAAAAATAACATAGGGTTTCCTTGAGCTGCTGTAGCAAACCACGTTTTCCTTAAAGTAAATGAAATTTATTTCAGCTTCCAAATTAATTTGTGCAGATATTTAGTTCTCTAGAATATTTACAAGAAAGAGAACCCCTTAAGTCCCTAATGATATAAAAAACAAACAAACCAAAGCCATTTTGATGTAGTCTTCTAAATCAGCAGGTGAACCAAGATCTTTTAATTTCTTTGTAGTGTTGAAATGAAAACTTTAACTCAAATGTTTTTTGCAAGAAAGAAACAAAAAACAAAGCAGGAAAAAACAATGCTTAGTTTTCACTGGGGGATACTATCCATTTTACTTGGGTTTACAATGGACTGGTGGTGCTCATATGAACAGTTACGACATCATAACTCTTGTAACAAGGCTAACAGGAGTTCAAGCATTCGTCCTATTAAAACCTCTAGAGGCAGGAAGGCAGCTTATATACTTTAATACTCTCTGGCTTGGTGCCCTGATTTAAAATACTCCTATAACATCTTTTACATGTACTTTGGATTGGCTGTGTTCAAAGTAATGGCATGCAAGTTGTGGTAGTTAACAATGACTTAGAATATATGTAATGTTTTCCATCCAAAGATCCCAGAGCAGTTCGACACATAATTTCCTTATAACCTTTCTGAAAACACAGCTTAGGTTTTAAATCTATATCAACACATATTACAGCTGTTACTAGAGAGGGTTGTTGGTGTTTTTTATTCTTTCTTTACTCTCTGGTATGCATTTGGTTTATCTGCTTTGGAGATGGAATGCTACAGAGCCAAGCAGAATTACAGCCGGGGTGAATTTGGCTGGGTACTGGCAACCACTGCGTGTGTTATTTAAATTATTGATATGCTGCTTTGGGAGACCTTCTTCACTTCTGTCAATCATAAGAGAAAAAAAACAGACAATGAATAGCTTGTGATACTCTCTTTGGCAGGATGGGAGGAAAGATACACAGAAATCTTTGGGTATTTCTTTCTCTCCCTTGGTATTTCTGACTTCCTAAAATTGTTAGTGATCAGTAACTGAGCAATTTTGCATATGGATTAATTTTTCAGCTACTAGATGGTGAGATCCAATATCCTCAGGTTTATTTATCCACATAAACGTTGTGTACAAAAGAAAGCAAAAAGACGATTAATTATTAGTACTGAAATAAGTAAGTACCAGGGCAAAGCTGATTTCATTATTGCAAAGCTTGGCGAGCTAGGCCAGAATTTTCAGCTTAACAGCTGGGAGCTGTGGATCATTTCAAGTATTTGTATTCCTATCTTTAGAGTTTACAGGGGAATGAAGTTCACCAGAACGATCCCTAGTTTGTACCTCGAGGAAGAGTGGCCTGCACCTCCTGGAGTCAGGGCTTGCACTCTGACCTGTCTCCTTGATCCCGACCACCCTTGTCCAGCCGCGCTGGCAGGCAGCTGAGCAGCCAGCTGGCACAGGTGGCTGTCTATTCCCAGCTTCTTTGTCCTTTGAGCCCAGACCAAGGGTACTGCTCTCTTACTGAGCTGATGCACTGTTTGCCCCTTCTCAGGCTGCAGCAGCTATCTTGCAGGTGCCCCGAGGGACTGTCCCCTGCCCCAGCACCTGTAGCCCTGCCTTTGTGTGTCCCTGCAGCCAGCTGCACACCCTTTCACAGGGCACTTCCTGGACAACAAGTCCTGCAGATGTCCAGGTAAGCTACAACCGTCGTTCTCAACCCATCACGGCCTTTTTTATGCTGTGGAAAAGGGGGATGAGAAGCAGGGAGGAGGCGAAGTCCTGATACTCAAAGCTTGAGACTGCATCTTGGCTCTGCTTAACGTGAAAGAGACCAAGAGCCCCATGTTGCAGTAGCCTGCGAGGGCTGACCTAATCCTCATGGCCCTTTTTACCTGGACTGCTTTTGGTTGCTGCATGTGTGCACTTTTGCGGGGTTTGTTTTCTTTACAGTGGCATTATTCATAACTAAAACTCTCTTTTCTTCTGACTCTTGACCCTAAGCAGTGCTGGCTGTCATTTAATGCCTTCTCCCTCGCTGGCAGTCCCTGCAGTTGGCTCCTGGTACAAGGCTGTGTCAGGACTTGGACTCCAACAGCCTTAGCATGGATTCCAGCTCTAACTCATTTGGACTGAGAGGTATTCTAATTCCAGCTTGCTTTTCATGTAATGTGTTTCATTATTGCTTCCACATTATAAGGAAGAAATAATATTCAGACTATTTTTTTGCACAGACAGATGGTGAATAACTGAGCCTAATGAGGGCAATAAGTTGGATCATGGTGGTAGTGTCAAAGAGGGGATTACTGGAAGTCTGTCTTGTACAAGCTGAGAATGCAACAAACATAAATTGTAGCCAAAATATATTGCTGTGCTGTTTTCTTATTTGCTTTGTTGCCTCTTTGCCAAGATTTTTGCAACTGTCCTTGTTACTGAGAGGTAATTCAGTGCCATTCATGTGTAGGTATGTGTCCTTGTCAAAAAAATAGCTTTGAAATCTTGCTTTTGTGATATGTTTTTTCCCAGCTCTGTCCATATACGTGTTTTAATATTTCCCTTCCCAGGTCTCTTTCTTTTTCTACAAGGTGATAGGAATTGAATCAAATCTTTTATTTTTTTGTTATTCGTGTCATATGCAGAAAATGTTTGGCAAGTGTTGCCGTGCCTGAGGATTGCTCTGACTGACTGGTGAACTGAGAACACTTAATTGCACTTTGCTGTCTCTGTCTGTTCTTGGGAGATTATGGTTGTGCATGCATCCCCAAGCCTGGCAGTTGGCCTAATTTAGGTTTAGGACCCATTGTATCTAGAGGTATTCAGGGCTGGCATTTGGCCAGGCCTATTTTAATTGCAGCTTCTCTCAGGCTCCTTCCTGGAGTTTTGCTTTTCTCTCTCCCCTACTCTTCAGTTGGGTGGCTGGAGGGGGCGTAGAAGAGCAAACCATTCACAAAGAGTTGAATCTTGGAAAGCATGCACAGGCAAACTCCTTTGCTGCAGACTAGCCACCCATGAACTCTCATCATCCAACTGGGTAAAGCCTTTGGCATTCAGTGGATCAAGGTTTTTGTGGACTATAGATGGTGATGGGAGTGAGTTCAGAAAATGAGAAGGAAGATACAGTTTTCACCTCATCTATCTTATGAACAAGAGATCCTTGAGTGTGAAAAAGTTTTTTTTTTTGCAAAATTATGGCCTCTGGTCAGGCTTAGGTTCCTGAATGGGTTGTTTAAATCAGGCTGTGCCTTTTACTTACACTCTTCTTTGTCAGAGGATGAATCTTGAGACAGAGCCCACTTACTGCTTTTTTTTGTTTTGCAGTATGCAAATGCTTCAGCAGACAATTAAAATTTAAGGAAAGACATATGATTATGCGTTTGTAATGTCTTAAGTGTTTGGAAGAAAAACTCTTGGTTGTGAGTTATTCCTTCACTTCCATGTTATTGTTCGTAACTCGCCATCTAACTATAATTTTTCTTCTATTTGCCTTTTATAGCAAGAGGGAAAGGAAATCTTCATGTAACTGAGCTGTAACCTTGCAGACAGGTTATCTGCTTCACTGCTTGTGTATGGGGTGATGTGGGAGCATTTAGTTCAGTAGGAAACTTGACCGCCTTTGTCCCCTATCTTCTTTTACTTCAGCTACAAAACTTATTTTCATTCTGTCCAAACCTGGTGGTACCACTCCTGCTTTCTTGCTAACACATCTTTTCATCCATTTACCATTGAAATGCAAAGTCACGAAGCTTAAAATGTCACATAAAAAATTATTCAGTACAGGGAGATGAATTAAGTGAGTTTCAGAGGAAGGTGGTGAATCCTCCTTTACTTAATATATTTTTTTTAAAAAATGCAGAAGACTTGGCACTGTATTTTAGAAAGAACATGCAGTAGGCTAACTGTCCCAACAGTTCTCCCTTTCCTTGAAAAGATTTGGAAAATGACCTCAGAACAATCAATCCTGCATCCTATTGCCCTCTTATTTACAAGATTGATCGCACATCTGGAACAAGGCTGGGACAAGTTTTGTTTCCAAAAGGAAACAATTATTAGAGGAACTGCTCATTTTTCACCACCTTTTTATTCCTTCCTATTTGATCTGTTTTGCAGCATAACACAGGTGCTCCCAAGCACCTCTTCCTAATGTAAGCACTGACTAGTATTTCCAGCAATAGAAAGTGCTCTCAGAAAAAGATCTTTGGTTGATGGGTAATGATAGGGGGTAGAAGCTGGGGAACAGTTTGTGCCGATAATAAAAATTGCAATCAGGTCTTCTGCCAGTGAGAATAAAATTCACTTATCCATTGAAGTCAACAAGGTTTTTTGCAGAAAAATTGCTCAGGGAGAATAATGTTGGGAGAATGTGGCTCACAGCATCTGCTGTGATGATACTGAAAAATCTGGTAGAATGACTAGCTAACATAGATGACTGAGTTCCCTGATCACAGATCTGATTCATGGTGATCAAATTCAACTGCATCTGATGTTGCCATTGAAAGATCTGAAAAAGTTAAACACTGAAAAATACAAGAACAAAGCACATGAACCTTAATGATTGCATTTGATTCAGCCACAAGAAACTGCTCTGATCAATCCCTAAGAGAACGTTTCTTCCCAAAAGCTCGCATACCTTGCATAGTCTGCCAGCCTTTTGTAACCAGTCCCTGTTCTCCAGAAAACACAAGCTTTAAGGCACTCACCCTCCTCTGAATTTTTATTCTAAACACCATCCATACCATGTCTGTTCATTACATCAGAATACAGATAAGATTTTTGCATTTCTGAGCAGGAGGTTGCAGCTGAGCTTCCTAAGTCAGTTAGAAATGCTAATGAACGAAGCCTCCTAGGCTCACCTTGTTTGACAGTTACCGTTATGCACAGGTTTTTGCAAACAAAGGCCCATGGTGTTTAAATGAAGGACACACATATGATACTTCAAGGAAATAGAAGAAGAACTGAAATATTCTGTCCTTCTCTCTTGAATATGCAGGTGCTCACTTATTTCTTCTTTCTCCTCTTCTATCTAATAATAATAATAATGATAATAGTAATAATAATAATAATAATAATAATAATAATAATAATAATAATAATAATAATAATAATATGGAGCTTTACGCCTTTTTGACTCCATGGTTTGCTTGGTTCTTTTTTTTCCCAGTGCGGGAATTTAATTTCACCTTTCCCTTGCCGAAAATAGGCAACATTTTGTAAATCCTTATTCCTTCAGCTCTATCTCCAACACTCTCCTTTTCTTCATTTTTTTTTCTTTTCTGGTATAAATGTATTTCACATGAAATTTCTGTCAACTTAATCCTGCTTCAGCTACAATATTTTCCTGCCTTTTTAACCTTTTTATTTTTAAAATGTTTTAAATCTTTGGATTCATTTGTTCTGAACCAGACAGGGCTGTTTTAGAGTCTTACCAAAATCAATCGATAACATTAAAAAAAAAAAAAAAAAAGAGTGTTTTCCTTTTCACTTAATCTGAAAAAGAAAACTAAACAAAATTTCTGAGAAGTCTAATGCTTCTAATTTTCAGAATGAGAAACTAAAGTTGCCATACTGCAAGAGAGTATTTGGTCACTCCTTTGTCTACTTTCTGGCTTTACAAGGGCTTTTTAAGGTGAAAATCTTTGTACTAATCAGGGGAGCAATCATGTACTATGCAGGAAATGTCGTCTTGACCTTCTCGAGCCCTGGAAGTGGTTATCCTGAAACATGAGGATTAATATTTCCTGCATTCTCGTAGTGTGTTTTACAACTCGTTATATCACAAGACCTCAACAGATATCTGAAATATCACTATTACTTATCTAGCAGCTGTGAATACAGATAATACTTCAGACCAGTAACAGCTGAAAAAGAGCAGATGTTAAGGGAATGCTACTACTTATCTTTGGTAAAAAAGAATATTCTCTCAACTTCTCTTCTGTATGTGTACGATTGCATTATCTCCTTTACATGGTTTTCAGAAGTACAACACACTTCCTCTAAATTTATCTTCATATCAAAGCACTATCCTCTCTGTTCTTTTTTTCTTGTCTTTTTTTGTACTAAATTTTTTCAAAGAGATGCCATAACTGAATTCTTTATATTTTCAATATGGAATATAATATCAGTTTATATTTCAAAACTTATCATAGTTTTAAATGATTTGTTAAAGTGCTTGCTAATTCCGGCTGGTCGAGATTAGCGTTTATTTAGACAGAGGGCAATGAGGATAGGGAAAAGTCAGAGAGGAAATGGTGCATCATAAGGGAAAGGAAAACGGGTTTTTTTTTGTAGAAGTCATTTAACTTTTATTATCATACAGATACTAAACTCTCCTTACCTGTTTGTCAGTGGCCTTGAGGTATGTCTGTGAAATCCTCAGAAATCCATAAAGGCATTTCCCCTTGCATGAGAAGAGATTGTCCTTCTCCCCCATAGCTGCAGTTGGGGAAGACCTTCATTCTTACTGCCAAATACCCAGAGAGATCATTTCAGTAAATAGGATTTAACCGGTCCTTGTTTATTTGTCTGCTTTTCTAGACCCAGTGTGTAATGAGATATTCATGCTAGAGTTCTCTAAAATTCAAACATAGATTATTCACGTCAGTCAATGAAAGGAGGTCCTTGAGGTCCTCTTCAGTCAGAACTCTACCTTCCAAAGTCCTTTAAAGCAGACTGTCCATAGCACACGTGAGCTAAATAGCCCTCAGGTGTCTGAAAGAGAAAATCAGGAAGGGATGAGCAAACATCTCCTTTTTCTCTTTTAAGAAAAAAGCCATAGGGAAACACAGTTGTCTCAACCAAAGGAAAGGGTACCTGGTTTAGGTGGTAATGTTTACTGAATGAGAAATGTTGTTTAACTGACAGGTCTTCACAAAAAAGATTTGTCTGATAGGAAGGTGAGCCTTATTATGAACACATACAGAGAGAGGGAGAATGTGGCAGAGAGGCTATATGACTAACTGGATTCAGGACTGAAAGCAGAAGCAGAGCAGGCCAGAGAAGGAAAATCCATCCCATGAAAAACCTCACTGGGAGGCACTTTCCAGGCAAAAACTCAATTTGAAGCTCCCTGAAAACAAATGTTTGCCTCCAGATTACTTGCTGGCAAGGATCCCGACAATTTTGCTCTCTGAGCTATACAGACAAGATGTTGGAGACTGACAGCTTGGCCTTCATTTTTCCCAGGCCTCTCTTTCCTTCCCAGCCTAGCAATTGTTACTGTTTATGTAGCTGGGTCTGGTATGTTAATCCCATATGAGATTTTTCTTTCCTTGGCTTATATACAACTTATGGGAAACATGCCCGCCTGATGTAAAGAAATTCCAAGTGTCACCTTTATTTAAGTCCATAAAATTCCTTGTCCAGTAGGTTTAACTAAGTGTGTTCCATGTGTGCCCTACAGAAACAGAAAATTCCAAACACTAGTATTGCTTGAATTATATTCTTATATATTTATATACTTATACTCAGTGTATTGAATAAACTCGTTGTTGAATTAAAAATCAGTTCCCCTTTTCTTTGCTCTTATTGAAAGAAAGTGACTATTTGCTTATAAAGTCTATAAAACCCACTGTCTCATCCAGAAATAAACACATCTTTAGTAGTGTTATTACAGGTTTTTTTATAATCTTTGTCAATGATGAGACAACACCCGGTAATTTTTTCTATGAATGAAATTTCAGTGCTGTCTAATCACCTCTGGACCTATACTGCACCCTCCCTTTCTTCTCTCTCTTGCATCTAGTGAGCCATTAATGAAGAAGGCTATCAAACACCTTTATCTTTTCCTACTATTCTGGACAGCATTTCAGTAGCTGTGCCCCATTCAGGATTGCTGCACCACTGTGTTTCTGCTTCATGGAGGGTATCCTATTTTGTGATCCTCAGTAATACATCCATTTTTTTCATCTTCCATTTGTAAGCACCTTACAAAGATACTCTTCATATTAGACATCCTTTCCCAAGGTAAAGTTCTTCCCATCAGCTGTGCCAATCTCAGGACCAAAGGCTGTTTCTCCGTATTCTCATGTAGCATCCACCCTTCAAAATAACTGGTTTTATGCAAATTTTCCCCTGGGAATTATATATATATATTTTTATATATATATATATATATAAATCTTGGATGCAGTGTTGATCTGCATTATTTGTCATTGCTGTTTCCTTGTCAGAAACTCTGAAATTTTTTCATAACTGAACTTCCATGAGGAAATTTTGGTTTTTGGAAAAAGGTCACTTGTCACTACTTCCCCCACTGGAACTACTTGAACTCTAAAATCTGTCTACATGCACTAAAGCCTACCTATTAAAGTCCAAATATTGGCAACCAGGGTAGGATTTGTTTTCAAGCAAGTGTTGCATGATTCGTCTTTCTTAGACCAGCTTATAGCACTTTCTTTATAACCCTTGATTAGTCTTTGCCTGTTAATATTAATTAGATGCTTAAACATCCTGTACCATCAAAGATTATCATGCTTCATTAGTATTGTTGTTTGAACTGAATGCCAGGAAAGTGTTTGGTCATAATGAATTGTAATATCCATATTTTTAGAAACATTTGAATTTGCTGCCTCGCTTAATAAGACGATCAAGACTGTATCTCATTAAGACACAGCTAAAGTTCAAGTTATTTACAGAATTTAAGATGCTTTTCCTGTGAAGGATGAGACCATAAGATTTGAGTTAGGACATTTTTTGTGTAATATATTTAGTTTCTTATCGTTTCTGTAGATGCCAGTAAATTAGCACATATATGGTATCAGATGTCAGTAAGCAATATACATTATCTACTGCGTGAGCTAGGAAATTAGAACACATTTGGCAACTATTTATTAGCATTTCAAACTCCTAATTAATGCGATAACTAGTGACTATTAATAAGGCTAGGAAACCTTATATACAGTCTTGTCTAGTGACAGAGAGGATGGGCATACTACATACAACGATCCACTTGTTTCCTGAAATAACCATGACCAAATTTCCTTATGAAAATGGCAGCTTTGCATGTTCTGAGCACTTTTCTGAAAGGCAGGTCTTTGAATGGCTATGCATTATTTCAATTTCTTCTGCATTTGAAGCAAGTAGCAAACAAAGTTGGAGCAGTCTTAAAAACCATCACCAGGCTTTCAGTTGTGGACAGTTTAGTTTGTTTATCTGGAACAACAATACCTATAGAATGGAGGTAGAGGCTGAATTTCCATGCGACAGACTTGCTGCTGTCAAAGAGGCAAGTGGCAAGTGCCACTTGTCTGTGGCAAGTCCTAGAGTACCATTGTTTGCGTGTGGCAGGTACATGATGAATCTATCATAATCTGCACCTCCAGCTGGTTCACTGCAGACATCTGATTTCCAAGAGCTGCCCACTGATATGGGCTGTCACAGTGGAGGATTTTTGATAGAGGAAGGGGGACAAATTCTTCACCTTCCCCACCAGAGTTACTCTGATTGCTACCTCCATTATCTTGTACTTCTATTTTTCAAAGATTGCCCTAAGCAGAAGTCAGTAATGTACAGAACGACTACCGTGTGATGTTAGTAGCACCTGTTTTTTTCTGTTCACTACCTGTGGTAGTTCCAATTCTTCGGTCTTTGGCATAATTTCTCAAACAGACGGTCAGGAGGCCTGTTCTAGGGGTATGGTTGGGGAATGAAACTGATACGAACTGGACTGAAAGGTTAAATGTGTGGACAGTTACAGTGGACCAGCAAATTCATATTAACAGTTTGTGTATGTGCTCTTAACCAGAAAAACTGTTAGATAATTAAATTTAGCCCATTTTCACTGAAATTCATTAGTACAAGCTTCTATATGGACTAATTAGCCCTGCTTATTAGTCAGACTAATACTGCAGCAATGTGTCTGTCTTGTTTCTGGTCCTTGAATTAATGCTTTTGGAGGCAGCTCAGGTAGCTCACCTCAGGTTTGATTTGTGTGATATAGGCATACCCCGTCAGACCATTTAACAGAGCTATGCCAGGCCACCCTGGCACATGGAGCAAGAGCAGGCAGTTGTGGCTCTTCCACATGTACTAGAGGTCAGGTCAAAGTTGATCCAAATCAGCCCTAGCAAACAGCTAGGTATACTACAAAATGTAGTATGTTACTTGGAAGTATCTAGGAGACAGCTAAAATAGGTTGTAAGATTTCTTTTTCTTTGCTAAACAAAATCAAATTTTTTGCAGCTGAGATGTATATGCAATTGTCTCTTCACTTTACTAAAAGTAGCCTTCAGCCAAATGGCTTAAAATCTTGAAAACACATTAAAGACATTAAGGTAGTGGGAAGTGTGTTTTCTTCTTTTATAGGTATATCTTTTGGTCAGTGCTTTAATGCAATGATTGATGAAAATGTTGTCTATGGCTGACATCTGGGATTATTAATGGATGTAGAATCAAATTGCTTTGGCATTAGAGGAAAAGGGTGATCTGTGTCTCACTAGATAAAATGTTCAAATGGGAATGGACCTTCAGTTTAATTTTAGGTATCACATTTTAAACCTCTCAGGCTAATAAATGATGCTTATTGCTCTTACTGCTTAGGTCTGTGTAACTCATGAAAATGTGTAACTTGGTAATGGATAAGAACAAGAGCTTTGAATTCTATGGCTAAAGTTTGCAGCTTTGATATGTGCAAAATTCTAACCAGAGCCAAAAGGACGTCAAGTAAAAAGCAAATAGGCAAGTTCAGAAAGTGGCACTTTGCTCTGTAATTGTTGTTTTACAGCTCTCCATGAGTTATAAGTAGAGCACTGCACAAGGCTGCTATTGTGAGAAGCCAACTCAAGGATTTTTAATGCTGTAAGACAAAGGGTTCCCTTAGCTAAAAATAATCTTTTCTTTCCTCCTGCTCCCAAGCTTTTTCCTCCAGGGAGCAGATTCATTATGCTGCATGTACGTGTTCAGTGCATTGCGGGAGCTGCTGAGATTTATGACGTCATGGCTCTAAGCCTTCCACTTTTGCCACAAGGTCTGCACGCGTAGCTGTTGCCCTTTGTGTCTTGCTGAAATGCCACTTTGATGTACTAATGTGCTTTTTACCTATGTAGAAGACAGCATTTGCCGTTCTAGGTCAGTAAATTTGCAAAGGGAAAGCATGGATAAGGAAAGTGGGCTTTTCCGTTGTTAGACAAAGCTTTCCCTTGATTTTAGAGCTTGCTAATCAAACAAAACAAAACACACACCTCATCAAGATTTTACACAGTTCACTTGTCAGGCAGAAGTGTGCCTGGAATCCATTTCCAGTGGAGGTCAAAGATCAGAAGTGCTAAGGCAGCCAAGGGAATGATTCCCCTGTGACACTTTTTCTGTGTTTTGATGAAAGTGAAAGCCATGTGGTACATGGATGAAAAAGCAAACAGATTTTTTTTTTTCCTGTGGCAGTGCTGAATTTTGAAGCTACGCACAGCAGGTAGGAAGAGTCTAATATTTGAAAAGCACTGGTACATCGAGACACCAAAGCCCTTATCTCTATCTTTTTAATGCCTTGCTACATTTCTTACACAAGTCTGTGTTCTTAAGTTTCACAGTACAGTTATTTTTTTTTCCCCTAAGAGCCTGGGTGTTTCTCTTAATTAATCCTGCACTGGGAGCAGGAGAATTGTGTATGTAATGCATGGGAGGTCATAAAGTGGCAAATGATATGTACAATATCTTACTAGAAGAAGTATACTTCCCCGGTAGAAATGGCCATGTTAACTTAAATATGTGAGTGATATATGTTGGAGTATTACCTAAGGATGGGACTAAAAGCCAAGGTTATAATTAATTTACTATAGCTTTTTGACTGTGCCAGAAATAATGTCTTGTTCATGTATTTGGTTATACAATTTTATTCTCCTGACAGAATATTTCCTTTCAATGGGTAGCAAACCTCTTACTTCCATCCCCTTTGACTGTTATATAGTGTTGATTCCATATAGTGTTGTATTGCCACGTTGAGGGTCATTTAATGCAAACGCTTCCATCTCTTATACATGCAGCTTTTTATTATGCATATTTCTGAAGCTTGATGAACATGTAATTTTTATAAGATAATAAATAACAATACTGCAAAAGCCACCTAGAAAAAAAATTATCAAGGGATTTTATGACTCAGGGGATCAGTAATGGAATACAGAGTTTTTCACCTCTAGGGCACTGATTCAAATATAACCTCGGTCATTAGTGAGCAAAAATCATTACCAGCAGCTGTTCAGTGACCTACAGAATGTGAAATGAGTTTGTGGTCTCTATGCAGTTTCTGCTACATGTGTATAGAGATACCAGAAAAATCATGGTCAACGTTGGCCTCTTTGTTGGCATTCTCACTGGAGAAACTAAAATCCAAACAGATGCATGGAGTGACTAAATGGCTCTCACATTTGTGAGTATGAAAAGCATTTGACTGATATAAGGATGGAGAGAAATCCCATTGACAGCATGTTTAAGAAAATGTACAGCTGACAGTTATTGATTGAAAATCCGCTCTCCTCTAATAAGGATAGATTCCCTTTCAAGTGATTGCTGCTGTGGACATCTGAAGGTCTTGAATTAGGCTTATAGTGATTTCATTGTCGTTAACATATTATGCCGCCAACGAAGCAAAGAATCGTGGGTTGAAATAACAAAGCATTAGGATTGCCAAGAGATGAATTTCAGTTTCTTAAAGTTTAGGTGGGGATTGTGCAGCAGCACAAACAATGTGGGCGGAAAAATGTTGTGGGCGGTGGGAGGGATTTCATGGCAGCTCTTTCCACATGACTGAATTAGTTATTGCCTTATCTTCTAAACCAGTTATGTGTTCTCGCCTCAGCTGATGGATGTAGGAAGAAGATACATTTTTTTCTTGGCCTTTTTGCTAAGAACAAATGTATCCTCAGCTTACTATCTGATACATCTCCTGTGACAGCCCTTGCAGTGACATAAATTTGATGAGCTCTGTAAGTCATTTCCATCTTAAACTACAGTGCAATTAAAGCTTAACTGACTAAGGATTTGACACTGAGCAAATTTTCTTCCTGTTTGTGTGATTTTTATAGAATTTTCTAAGTTCCTGGTTGCATTAATTTCTTCCTTTTTCTTCTAGTATTCCCAGCAAATGAATATACAATGTTATAAATGGTTTCATATTTTTAGACAATTGATCAGATTTGTCACATTTTATGACAGGGGCGGGACTTCCTTTTAAAGAATTGCTAACTTGATTGCGCTTCAGATAATGTTTATGAGAATAAGAAAGATGTAGCCATGCTGTCTCTGCCACACTTAGTTAAACAGGTTAATTTGGGATAAATCATCTGTGAAGATGCCACAGAAAAAAACATCTGCGAGGGAGGTTCCTGACCGCATTGCTTTTAGGACTTTATACTATTTATCTGGGTATGGTGCTAAATGATAGCTGCTAGGTAAGAGTGCGTAAAGCTATCCTCAGTTTTGCAGAGAGTGGGTAAGGCAGTTACGACTGAATGTACATGATCACTAATGGCTGTACCAGATCTGTTGTGCTTTAGCTTGTAGCAAAGTGCCTTCCTTCTGTGCAGTGCTACAGTACACTTCATTTTACCTAAGCCCATTTGGTTGTAATTTTCTCTACCACCCTGATGCCCATTAACTATAAAAAGTACCTTTGCAAAGTAGATTATCCCTTATATAGTGAAACTACTCTTGTCAAAAGCTGGGAACCTCTTGCAGGGTTTCCTGCAGCTCATTCTTCTGGGGGAGGGAGCAGGCTGTTCTTAGCGAGTAACCCAAGTATTTAACACCAAAACCAGACAGCTTTAGAAGACTGCAAGATCTCAGTGAAAGGACTTAAAGCCAGTGTACTGCTTCATTTCCTTCATTCCTGCGTGCCCCATCTTCTGACAGTGTGAAAGCCTAAAAGTTGTCAGCCAGAAGAAGCATCCACCTGGTAGAGCATAGGGGTGCTTATCAAGGGGAGAATTTGCAATATAGACTGGGGGGAATCAGTACTGACCCTGTTTGGCTAGACTTGAAAATACAGACCTAGCATACTCTGGAGATGGCATCTTCGTGGATAGAGAACATTTGGCCTGCTCTGACAGACTTCCTTCTTAGCTCTGATACCAGATTTCTTGGGGATCAGGGCAAAAGTAGAAGTGCAGAAGCTTCCCCACTAAACAGCCTGTATGGGGCCAGCCGTGCTCTTATTTCCTCTCTCCTCTGTAGCACTGTGAATATTTTAGTGTAAGCATGGAGGGGAATTTTATTGATGTTTACCTTATTAGTCATCTTCCGTTAAGAAAAAGAGAGCCCTCAGCACTTGTTCCTGTCCTAAAGAGAAGACGATTTAAGTAGATCAGAAAGGCACAAATAAGCAGATGTGACACACTGCCTCCATCATTTCCCAGGTGAGAGCAGAGACACAACTTACCTGAGGCCATGTGGAAAACCTATGAACCATCAGGGTGACAAATCCCTGTCTCCTGAATTTCAGCTGCAAAACCACCTTTTTTTCCAGCTTAGGTCATGAATAGGACTCATCTTTTCACACATGAAACAGAAGCACTTGAAATGTGTTTTCTCCTTCTGTGAGGACAATCTTGTTAAATGCCCTGGATCCTCTCAGATGTAGGGCAATATCTCTGTAGATGCACAGTCCCACTGGTATAAACAGAAGCTATTCTTAAACTCCACTAAATTACCCTGGGGACTCTGGCTGCTTTAAACTGAAAATCCAAAATCCAATAAAGGATACTACAAGGTTGCTTGTGGCATCCCACACATGTTAATATATTTCAGTGAATTAATTTTTTAACTTAGGTCTGGCTTACCTGATTGTAGAAGAGGGGGAAAGGCAGAGAAGTCCCGCTTCTTAAGTCGGACAGCTGACGCCACATGGATGAGAGAGAGATGAAATTGGGGTGCCTCTGCAAGTCCGATGGGTTTGCACAAAAAAGAGACAACTTCTCACGAACCTATTTCCCTGATCTCTAGGGCCAGAGCAAGAGGGAGGTATGACACTGCTGAGGCTGCAGTCACTGTAGCACTATGGTGGACGTTGAAGCTGTCACGTAGCACAGCCCGGCTTCTTGTAGCTGTTCTGTTTGCGTGTGGGCAGCACATTCAGTCAGATGATGTACTTTATTCCTGACAAGCAAAAGTGATTTAAAAATCCCCTTTTTCACACTTCACAAAAATTTTAATCGCTTTAAGCTGATTTTGAAATGTTTTCTTAATTTGATTTTCTGGCTTCAACAGACTTTGGAATTATTTTTCAACAAAAACATGGACATCTTCACAAGTTGAAGAGGATGTTTGTCACTGAGACAAGGTTGTGTCAGGCCTTCCCAGCACATGACTGTGTTTACTGCCATCACTGCTGTGTACTTGGCTTTAATGCTTCTGTCTGTTTTAACTGGCTTTTGCCCTGACTTCTGGTTATCTTTTGCTTCTTATTTTATTCTGAAATAACTACAACAGTCAGTTCCGCTAAAAGATATTTCATAAATTGTTATTTTTTTTAGCCTCTTAAAAGGCCAGTTACTCATATGGTATACCAGAGCTGGAGGCCTTCCTGGAGGGTGTGAGGATTATTCCTACTGCTGATCCTCAAGGGAGAAATTGCAATTTATTGATTGGAGGTATCGACAAACCTGGGAGGATCTGGTATAGAAGTACAGAGGGATTCTTTTGTACATGCAGCATGTGTTTTTGTCTGCTGTAAAAAAAGGAGGGTCAGATGGACACTGAGAGAGATACTCTGGGGGGAGCAATCAAAAAATATGGTGTTGGGCAAGAATTGCTTCCCTTCTGAATCGCAGTGATCAGTTATAGCCAGTTTAGGCAAATGTAGGAGAGGAATAGAAGTGTAATCTCTAGTTTAGAGAAGTGACTTACAACCTTTTTGTAAGGAGGGAACCTGTGGTGCACCACAGGGCCCTGGCTAGGCAGTGGGGCTTCAGGCTTCCCCCCAGGCTCATCCCCACTGTGGCACAGGAGGGCACCCCGGCCCACCAGGCATGGAGGTGAGCTCACAGGTTGCTCCAGGCTGCAGAGTCTGTTACCATGGTCTCAAGTCTCATGCTTCATGCTGAATTCATGTCTTGCTCGTGCCTCTGCCCTGAATCCTGGATCTTGAGTCCTACCAGAAGGCTCCCGCTGCCAGCCGGCCAGCAGCCTTTGCTCTGCCTGCCTGCCTCCCTCCACACCCAGTGTCCCCCTCTCAGGCTAGCCCTGCTCCCCCGAGAGCTGACTGCCTGCACCGTCCTCCTGTCTGACAGGCGCATGAGCATTACCCCATTTCATGGCCAGAGGCACAGCCCTGTGTGAACTGGGGCTGGGGGAGCCTTCCCCATACATGGCCTCTGTCCTCATTACCCATCTTGAAACTTACGTTTTAAAACCCACTTTATCTTGAGCTTCTTTTTCTGAAGATTTATTATCTGAAAACTCATCCAATGTGAGGTTATTGCCCTCCAGGCTGGTTTCATTTATTTTAAAATATGATCCTCTTTCTTATCCAAATTGCTTTCATATCCATTTCTGTTCAGATAACCAAGGTATCACCAGACGGCATTTGTGCAAAGCCGCCATTTGCATAATGATGTTTGAGTAGGTCATGATGACTAAGCAGTTTAATCTCTTCTGTTTGTGATCTTCTTCCTTAAACCTTTGTTATATCATATGGGTATATTGCACAGTTCCAATTAACATAGAATTAATTGTTTAAGGATTTATTTCGCTTGGGTGGTAGAGCTTTTAAAGTGGTAATTCCGTGACAAGACAGAGGTTAGTTAGAACCATTATTGGTCAACTGTGTGGTCTTTCTGCCACCTTGTGGAGAAGAATCACTAAACTGTTGAGATGAAACCGAAAATAGGACATGGTTATTAAAATCCATACTTTCCATAAATGGGTCTAGGAACTGCTGTAGCAGAGTGAAAATCGTTGCTCTCTCTAAAAGTGTTTTAAATTTATTAAAAAAAAAAGTGCTGAGATCACCCCAGATCACTAAAAACTAAACCACTTGCAACTGTAGTAAACTATAACCAGGCGTATCCCTTAGTTTTTGTTTTCTGCATGGCCTATCCATACCTTCATAACACCAGTCCTCCTGGCCTCCCTGGCTCACCCATTTTGAGCAGCATGGGTTGATATGATTGTCCTCACTTGGGCCTGCAACATCATAGCCTATTTTACAAGGGTTACCATGCCTATTCTCTAATTCAGTCATAGCACATGTAGTTAGCCTAATAGATGCACCAGCCTCTGTTCATTGGCTATGATGAGTGTTACTGAGCACCAGATATTATTCATTTCTGTCTTCTAATTCCTGGCTGAGCCCCTAGCATCCAGCTGGTATATAGATACTGAAATTATGCTGTTGCCAAATGGGGAAATTTCTGCCACGGTTAACCAGGTTATTCAAAGATGAATTTCATCTGGAAGCATGGTTTGTTTCACCCAGACATGTCAGAAGTTGTTAAGTGACTATGTTTAACTCTCTATCGCTCATATGCAAAACCTTTACGTTCTTTGCTGTACATCAAAAGTTCAGATCATTGCGCTCTTCATTACAGATCTTCAATGAACCAGGAGGTAAAATCTTCTTTAAAGATTCTTGGCATTTGACAGTCAGTTGACAAGTGTCCTGCATTTTCCTTCTTCCCTTCCTTTTCTGCTGTGTAAAGGACAGAGAATCTAGCTTCTCCTCTTCCATGTGTTGGGACTTCAAGGAAATGGAAAAGATCCAGTTTGTTCACTCCCACTTCCATTTTCCATGATCATTGATTACATGAATGCTTTAAACTAGATATGGAAAGGAAAAGCCCCTCTGATTTTAGAGTGTTTTTCAAAGATGGACTATTCAAACAGCAGGTTTTTCTCAGCCTACTTGTGCTACTGTTAGAACGACATATGCCAACCAAATTTAGATTCCTTTTGTGCTAGGTACTCTACAGGTATATACTAAAAGAGGTCACCCAGACATATTCTGATCTGATCAAGACAAAGGGTGGGGAAGTAGAGATACATCAGGAGAAAAGTGTTATTAACCCATTTTATTCTTAGTGATCCGAGTGGTAGGGAAAGAATGACTGATGCTGCAGATAGACAGGTTTGTGAATAATTTAACCATGTGAAAAGAATGTGAAAAGAAGGAGCTATTGGCATGAGTAAGAATCCTCATCTGCACAAGAATACATATGACTGCCTCTGAAGCTCCCAAGATCATGCAGATAGTGTGCATCAAAGCCCCCAAATAAACTCAGATTTCTTTTATTCCAGTCAAATCCTATAAACATTTATACTCTTCAGTATGAATGATTCCATGGATTAAAACATGGAACATATCTATTTAATAGAATATATATGTTTGCCTTTCTATATTATTCATTATTACAATTTCTGAATTATTTCAAGTTTAGCCATAGAATTTATATTTTTAAACTACAGCATTGTGCTTTTTGTAGATGGCAATAGAAATTATTCTTTTGCTAGCTTGGCTTTCTTTGCTTCTAAAGCTCTGCAGAGAAAGAGCTTGTGCATTTGTTTATCTTTGTTTCATTTGTTGCCTTTATTGCCTGGTAAGAACAAACGATACAACACAGAAGGTGGTGGTAGGAGTATCTGTATCTTGTTTTTGATTAGCTGTACAATTCCAATCCCTGTAAAGATGTCTTTCCTAGTTCCACTGTGCCAATGCCCTGACTCCTCATTGCTCTGGGAGACAGATATCTACTGGTATTTCCTCCAAGATCTGTAGCAAGTGACCAACATTTTGTGGAATGCGTAAGGGGAACGCATTTTCAGTTTGGCAGTTCTTATTTCGGTTCACTGGGCTTTCTTCTTAAATTTCACTGCCAGATGTAGCAAAGAACACAGTCCCTAGCTTTTGCTTGTATTTTAACATGTAGTTAAATACAGGTTGTGAACATAAGCATATCAGAGAATAGAAATAAGGTTGGTTAGCATGCTGTTTCTTACAGCATTTTTGACTCAATGTGGGCCAAAGCAGTACAGCAGAGGAAAGCACAATATAGATTGGAGTAAGAACTCCGTGTGTCGCCTCATTCTCCTTGCTACAGGAGGCAGATTTTGTGTTGCAAGTTGCTGTGTTAAATCTTTCAGTGTCTTGTTGGCTATCTTGGCACTCAGTCAGGAGAGATCAGCTAGATATTCCTTTCTGCTGAGAATGAATATCACAACATGAAAATGCTTTAATTGCTGTGACTGTTAATTATCATACTTCCCTATTCCACTGCGCTGTTAAGGATTAATTCTGAAGCAAGTACCTGGATGCTATTTCATTGTTAGCTGATCCCTGGCAAGTTTAATTGCAAAGAGATCTGGAGGGGGCTGTGTGAGGGAAGCCGACACAAAAGCTGGAGAAGAAGGGAATTCCCACTCCCCCAAAGGGCTGGCTTTATGTTATGGCTCTCTAGCCTGTAACAACTGTTATCGTCTCTGATATCTGTCCTTCCTTTGAGGTATAGATACAAATGCTGAGACTCGGGTTACTTCTGTGTAGATGATGATATCAGGGCAGATACCTGTGCTTAAGAAAGAAAGAAAAGAAAAAAATCTGTTTTTCACTCCTTGAATCTATATTCAAAATTCTGTGGAGTCCCTGCCTGGGTGCTTCAGGCTGAGATAATTTTACAAAGAAGGAGGACTGTCTCAGCAGAGGTAGCAGCCTCTTCCTTGGTGCCTCTGTCACCAGGAGAGAAGCTCTGTCTTGTCTGTGTAAATAAATGCAGAATATCACTGAAGAGAATAGGCTCTAGACATCTTCTGAGTCAACAAAGTTGAACCTTAATTCAGTACTGTGCAGAACTGGGCCTAATACTTAAGAAATACTTAGCAAATTCACAACAGGCAAGTTATTCTCTACTTTGTCTGTTTACTCCTCCTTCCTGTTATGTTGTTATGAAAAAAAGAAGTTTACACTGGAATGTGTCCAGATCACTGAGAACGCCAAGCTCATCTAAAACCCTTAGAGAAGTTAAACTCATGGAAAGTGCTGCAATGCAGTACCATGGAGTTTATATTTTCTGGCTCTCCTTTGTGCTGGTGCAGGCAGCTAGGTGGGCTACAGCCTGTGTTTTGTATACATTGAAGATATTTGCCTGTTGAATGAGCAATTCAAGTGGTAGGAGAATGATTTCTCCAGGTATTTTCACATATAGGATTTGAACTACTTTATGTATGAACTTGCTGATCTCTCCCTGCTTAGACTAGAAATGCTGGATGCTAAAATTTTTTACATTATTATCTTTTTATTTAAGGAATTTGCCTTAGAGCATGTGACCTTTTATGTGAAAAATGAATTCTATGTTACATTTAAACACTAAAATAAAAAAGGAAAAATAATTCCATTCATTCAAAATTCACACTTGAGCCAATTAAAGTAATTTATTGCTCTCATATGACATATCATATGTAAACTCTGAGAATTTTAATGTATACCATATGTAGAACAATCTAGGCAAGGTAGAAAAATGTTTTAGTCTCTTGTATCACCTTCTTTTTTTTTTTTTTTTCAGAGGGCTAGACATCCTTCCTTGAGGGAATGTACTGGGGGTTTGGGTTTTATTGTTTTTCCTATGTAGTTTTTATATAAAGAGGTCAAATACCAGGGCCTGGAGGGCAGTGGCTGAACCAAATGAAGTAGCAGTTACTGACTAAAACCTTTTGATAACTGTGTTAATATAAAGCCATTTCATAGTACAACTCAGAAGTGCTATTTTCAAGAGTGAGATAAAGTGGCAGTTGAAGCTCCATGTGACAATTTTGTCAGAATCTCTGCTAGGTCCTAACTTCTGTTTTCAAAATACAAGTTCAAGTGTAGAGAATTTTCAATGACATTTAGGATTCTAAATGGTGAAGTCAATTTGCAGTGTAGGACTTGAGAGCTTAATTTTTTTCTTGCAGATCAATTTCATCTCAATGACTATCATGTTCCCTTGCAGAGTGGTAAGCTGGAGGTGAGTCATCCTATCTGTAGGCTAAAATCTAGACTCAGTCAGTCTCATAGACTCATTTCATGCAATTTGGCAATAAGAGGAAAAATTAGTCTTTCAATTCAAGTGAAATGGTTTTATTGCAACTATTTCAGTTTAACACCCTTAGTAAGCTTTAGCAAGTTTCACATCCCATGGTGACTGTTTGTCTCTTTCACACTTCTATGCAGAAGCTTAAAGCAGAGCGAAACTGTGTTGAGATGTGCAGTCTGTGGCTGACCAGTTCCATCTTGTCCATTGTTAGTAGCATCCAGACTCTTGCAAATGAAGCTAAGAAAAGTCTTTTACAGACAGCAGGATTTTCCCTACTTGCCCTGCAGTCTGTGTAGAGGGGAATGCCTGTGTTTCCCTGTCTTTGAGCCAAATGGTGTCGTGAGGTGATGTTCATGGTCTCATTATCTCAGAGGTTCCACACGATTATATGATTCATGAAATGATGGAATGTCTTTTGAAAGCTCTGGAAACAGGCTGACACCTCCCATTGAAACTGTCAGAACATAGCTGCTCGCTCTCTCTGAAACAGGAAATGCTCAGAGGGCTGGAGGCAGCATGATTCAAGCTGACGCGCCTGTGTCCTAGGCTCAGGGAGCAGCACCTGGGGAGACTTGATTGTCAGACTGGTTTCAAACCTAAAAAAGAAAAGAGCAGTGAATAAATATTTGAAATAATAGTGAATTTAGACACACATTTTCCCATTGCATTCTAACCCTGCCAAAAATTTAAGCCATTAAATTGTGCCTCCAAGTCCTCAGTCTATGAAAACTTTGAATTCCACCTTAAAGCACCAACGCCTAACCACTGTAGCCTAAATCTGACTTCAGTTGCTTGAGGCATTTCAGTCAAAGCCCTGTATGGCCCAGTGTAGCGCAGGGGATCCAGAACCAGGATGTTTCCTTTGTCATCTGCTATTTGTAACCCTACCTGGTTGAGGCAAACTGTTTTCAAAAATATCAAGTGGTGGGCGCTGTAACGAAGGGGACTGTTCTGTTTTGTTTTCACAGGGGCAGCTTTGCAAGGACGGCAGAAGGGAAATTTCGCTCCTTCCTCCTCTGTTAGCTACCATGTTGCTTCTCACTGTCCCATCATGGCATTGGCACTTCATACGCTCTTTGCTGTTGTAAGTTGCCACTACTGTTTCCTAGTTTGCCTGAAGTCAGAGTATATGACACTGCCATTAGGATATTCAGCATATATAGTATGGGTTTTTTTTATGGTGTCCTATCATTTTCATAATTTCCACTCCCATCTAGACAAAAACCCCCAAACCAAACCAGCTTCTTCACTAGGAGGGTAGACTAGCACTGGAGCAGGTTACGCAGACAGGCTGTGGAAGCTCCATACTTGGAGGACTTCAAGACTTGGCCAGACAGAGCTGTGGCTAGTCTGATCTAGTGCTGGCAACATTCCAATGTTATTCAAGCCATGGGTTGTACCAAACACCTCCAGAGGTTCATTCCAACCAACATTTTTATGATTCATCCCTCCTCTGCAGCCGTGAGCTATAAAACCTTGGAGGGGCAAGACCCAGTGTAAGGGATGGATTCAGTTCTCATTTTTCACAGTGGAGCTGTGTCTGCTGCTAGTGTAACATGCATGTCTGTTCTTGCCTTGCAGTAAGATTACTCAAGAGCACATCTTCTTTTATGGATTTTTTTTAAATTTATTTATTTTTTTTTACAAAGTGGTCATTTCATAAAAGAGGGCAAAGGAGGGAAAAAAGGGAGAAGAACATTAGTATTACTCCTTTCAGAGACTGAGTAGCTATGGAAAAGATGGATGGAGAGGAAACACAATCTACATCAGATAGAACATTTTGCAGGTCCAGAGCGTACACGCTCCTATGCATATCTGTTGCTTTTGTGCAAATTTGGATGGTGACTAAGCATAGCTTACCATGCATATTGCCAAGAAGAGATGACGTATTGAAATAGGCACAAATTTTCATTTTCCTGGCAAGACCTGGTTAAACCTACCAGATCACTCATCCCATTGGGAGAGAGCATACATCCTTAATTAGCCTGGAAATAACGTCAGTGATGTGCCCAAAGGCATTTCTGGGATATCTCTCTCAAAATTCTGACATAAATTTTATGGGAAGAATCCTGGGTTAATTCTCTCTTCTCTTTCAGAGTTTCCAAAATGCTCTGTGGATAATGTTCAGTTACTTCTATATCTTACAAAAATATATCTGGAAAATAAATGTTTTGAAAGGTAGAAAGCTTAATATTTTCACAAATTTCCCTAGGATATGGAACCTATGGATTTCTATCTATTTTCATTTTACAAAAATTTTACCCTCATGCACTATGTAATAAATATATAGCCCCCTATCTATGTTCCAGAACAACTATAAGGTTTTAGAGGGAAGTCTAGCTTATTAGAGGATTGTTCATTAAATTATGCTGCTTTATTGATGCTGAAGTTAGCTCTTTGCATTGTTACTGCACATATTTAAATCTTACTGCACCAAAGAAGCAAATAACTGCCGTCAGGTAGGGAAACACATAATCTTTGTTCCCTTCGCCATCTTCTCTGTGGGACTGTATACATCTTTAGCATACAGAAGTTACAAGAGTTGAAGAGTCAAACATTTTGGTAGTCTTATGTTACGCTATTGATTCTATTAGAGATCTGAAATAGTGCCTTGTAAAATGCAGACTTTTCAACAAAAATTTCACCAACTATCTGAGAAGTCAAATATTCTTGCAATCTTACTAATATCAGTAAGCAATTAGTATTTAGGAAAAGGTAGATGGCAGCCATTTAGGCACACTATACTTTTATTCCCAATTGCACTAATATGATTGATATATTTTTTTAAATAACCTGTCTAATAGGGAGAGTTTCTAAACAGACATTATAAAATATGCTCAGGGTTTAACTTTATTGAAGAACGTGACAGTTCACTCTTTTTCTAGCTGCTGGGAGCCAGCATAGGAGATTGAGTGCACTGCCAACAAAGTTCTTCCCTCAGCAAGTTACAAACAGGATGGCTGGTAGAGCATTTGAGCACTATCAGGGAGAACCAGTGGCAAAGATTAGACTTGTATGAAAAAGTTACAAGCTGTGTGTGTTCTTCCAGCTTGTGGAGCAAAGGGGAAAAGTGACCAGAATTCCCATGTCAAGAAGGAGAGGCAAATGGGCTGTGGGCTTGCTTCCAGTAGGGGAGACACTGACTTGGGCTTAAATAATTTTATTACAGTAGGATGAGCGCTTGCTTGTGCTCATCTGTCAGGAAATAATTAAAGTGTTTGATTTGCTTTTTTTGATTTCTACAGCACTGAGCTCAGGTTTATACTGAATTATTTATGAAGTCCACAAGATCTCATTCCTGACTCATAATGGACACCTCAGCACCTACCACTGTATTTGCAAAATTAGGATAATTTTTCTTAGGTATGTTACTTCACACTTATGTCTATTGAATTTTATCTGCCATTTTAATGCATAGTCACTTACTCTTGTAAGCTCTTCCTGCACTTCTTCAGAGACAGCCCTCATCTTTACCAGACTGAATAACAGAATTATCAATGCACCATGCCACTGCACCTACTGGCAGAAATCTCCTGGTGACCCCCCTCTACTGTAAAAACTGTTTTCTCCTACCTTTTCTTTCCAATATTTCATCTAAGAATTCCTTTTTGTTTCCAGCCTGCTTAATATCCTCGCTAGCCTATGGTGAGAAACTTTTGGAAAACCATGTGAAAAGTATCGCCTGGACCTTTTCCAGTTGTTCCCTTGCTGATGCCCTTGAAGGTCTCAATAGGTCTGTGAGGTGCATTCTCCTTTATTAAAATGTGTGGTTACTCTTCCCCCCTATATCGTTTGTCACAATTTCTTTCTTATATTCTACTTATTCCTCAGTGTAGACACGAAATTAACTTGTTCATTGTTTCCAAGATATTCTGTGAAATCCTTTTGAAAATTGGTGCCAGGTTTCCTACGTGCCATGCTTGATGTATCAGTTTTAAAATGAGAGGTAACATACCATTGTTAGTATCTTAGTTATTTCATGTCTGAGTTTCTTTTGTACCCCTCACTGAAGACTATGATTCTGTTAGTTTGTTTAGCCTATTTGTTCCATAACAGCTTCTCAGTACTTCAGTTTGAGATCCATCTGTGACTCCCCTGCAAAGAGTTTTGGGGTATGAACTTTGTAAGTCTTTTCTATAGTAACCATAGAAGTGAAAAATATATTTAGCTTTTTTGTTATGGTCTTAGCTTATTAGTACCCCTTGCATATCCAGGTTATCTACTAGCTTGACAGACTTGACAAACTTTCTGCTCCTGCTATGTTCAAGAAAGAAGTTATAGCCTGTTTTGTTTTTGTGCCTTTGCAAGATTTTCTCCTCAAACTCTTCTTTTTTTTTTTTTTCTCCTGACTTATCACATTTTCACATTTGAACTGCCATGGTTTATAATCTTTTCTACATTTCTTATTTGTACATAGCTTTTGCTGTTTGAATGATGTCTTCCTGCCACTAAAATCTTTGTCCTGCTGTTTAGCGGCTTTTTGCCCTTCCATAGCCTTCTTTGAAAGATGAGTTTTTCTGTGCCTGTAAAGTGGTGTCTTTAAGTAGACAGTCTCCAGCCTGCCTGCAAAGATTTAACTCTTAGATTACTCATTTAGTTTCTTTTTAAGAAGCTGTCTACTATCTTTCTGAAGTTGATCTAATTATGGTGGATTGTTTCTCTTGTAAGGACATAGTTTTTGTACATTACAGAACAGCTTTTGATCATGACTTTTTGAAAGAGGTCCCATGTGCTACTCCAAAGTTATATTAGTTTGATGTTATATTTTTGTTCCATGCCATCAGTTATTCCCTCTTGTCCCATATATGATATTTTATCCCTTTCTCTTTCCTATTAGAGAGAATCACTGTATCTCTTCTCCTCTCTCTAGCACCCTTTTCCACTCTTACACACCAGATCCATTTTCTCTCACATATTGAACTAAGCTTTTATTGAAAGCATATATTCTCAGCTTGTGCATATCTTTGAAATTCTTTGCTTATGTTTACAAAGAAGGACTAATGTTTAATTTTCCAGCTTTGTGAGTTGGTCTAATGAGAATATGTCCTTTTCCAACTTCACTTCTAGTATTGATGAGTTTGATGGGCTGCTGGTACCTTGATACCTCTGCCTTATGACATGCACAATGCCTAGAATAAATAAAGGAGTTTTAAGAAGAGATTTCTTTGCAATTGAGAAGAAAGTTCTTCAGATGTTTATGAGGAGCTTTGCCAAAAAAATGAATGCTAGTAAGGAACCCATTCTGGAGGTTTTTTAAGGGTGAGGAAGTTTTGTGCCTTAAACTGATTTGGAGATGGAAATGAGAAGAGATTAGTGTGGTGGTGATGGATTAGGAAAGTAATCAAAATTGAAGTAAACAATTTACACTTGTGAGAAAGCAGATGAATGCAGAGAGCTATACAGGCAAAGTGACAGTCAACAAAAGGGTGGTTTTAGTTTCAGTCTGAACCTATCGAGGTCAGATGCCAAAAGGTGGCAGTAACTGAGTCATGAAATGATGACTGAGTGGATTAAATCTGTAGCTGTGCCTACAGACAGACAAGAAGGGCTGTGTCTTAAAGTCATAAGGCAAAAAGACTCCCTAGGGTTTAAAGCCTGTGGTCATTTTGCTGACTGTTGAAGAAGGATACAGGCATTTGTTTTCCTTTGTTAAAGTTAACTCTAGCCTTTGGAGGAATAAAGCTATTTTGCTTATATGATACCTTGTTGCTGACACCCCTGGGACACCCACAGTGTGCTGGGGAGCCAGTTGATCAGTTGCCCTCACCTCCCAGTGAAAATCCCATGCAAAGGACCATGCTGCATTGCAGATTGTCTGCTTGTCCTGCTGTCAGAAAGGGACTCACGCAACAACATCTCTGTTCAGAACAGAGGGAGATATTTAAAAATCAGAACATTTTGCACAGTGTACAAGTAAAATGTCACTTTTGGTTTTTTAGATCATTGATGTCACTTTTAGTTTTTTAGGTCATTATCTTGAAGAGGCAGATGTGCAGACGTTGTGGCTGGGCTGTCATGTTCTCATGTTTTCAAAGCTAAGCATTTACATGATTTCTTCTTTCTTGGATGCTTTTTTTTTTTTTTTGGACTTCTCAAGTGTTCCTTTATTGTAAAAATCCACAGGTATAACTGATTTCTATTATTTTATATCTAGATATAATAAAGTATATATTCTTATTAACCAGAAGACTTATATGTACAGAGAATATTAAGTAACTTAATTAAACCATAAAATAAACCAATTTATTTGATGGAAATTACCAGGAGGCATGTAAGATCAGGATTTTGTTTTAATCAAAAGCTGATAATTATCTCCTTGTCTGGGAAATGCACAGTCAGAACTGAAAGTTTTAAGTAGAAGCACAAACTCTGTATAGCTTTATAATTTTTAAGGTACCAAGATAACCAGCTATATATTAACTAACATTGCATTAGAAAAATGATAAATTGTTCTCTTTGTCTGCTGGCAGCTAGCAGTTCTATACATTTATCACCTAATATTCTTCATATGAAAAAGTATTCTGATTTATTATGTATTGATAGTCCAAAGATTACTAAAGAAAAGTCACTTGTACTGTCAGTCAGTCATCTGCCTATTTCACAGCATTAGAGTTTAGCTTCCCTTAATGGCCAAACAATATCTGGGTCTGCTCTTTGGCCTTGGCTTGTACCTCCTATGCACATACCTGCCTTAAACTGACATTTTATTACCTACGTTGTACATAACATAGAGCTTTTAATTGAAGGCAGAGATATGGATCTACCCCATGTAGGATCAACACACAAAATTACATGTATTGTTTGAAAAACCTGTTCAATAGGTCACTGTTAGGATATGGCTGCTTGACTCGGCTAAGGTAGACAACACTAGAATTAACATTTAACTGACCCTCTTGCATAAGAGCTTTCTAATATAGTCTGTAATTATAATGCTCATCTATTATTTTCTCCCCTCAAAATGCCTGCTTGGGAAGGATCTGTGATAAATGAGTGAAAGCAAAAAAGAGCAGGAGAAGATTTCTGTAGTGTCTATCGCTCCTCTATGGCAGAAATTTAAAGCATGAAGCAAATGAGTACAGAAAGGTTTTAAAAAAGCTCATAATTTAGGCCACTGAGTCCAGAACGGCTCTTGCCTGTGCTTCTGCCTTTACTACAGAGCTTCTGTACAATGCTGGCCAATTTATTTAAACTAAACTTTTGTTACATCAATACTTGTTTCCTTGTTTTCCTTTGGTCTTGACTTGAATCCCTGGGAACTGGCTTGCTGAGTGCTCATAGCTGAAACTGAAATCATCAGCAGATGTACTTTGAACAGGAAACATGCTATAGGAAGCCATGTGCTCTTGAAAAGCCAAATCAGATCGGACACACAAAATTAGTCATACTCTTATTTTTAATCTTTGTGTGCCTTTGTTTATCTACCTTAAAGCAGGATTAAAACCTCTCCCATTATAGGGATTTTGTGAGCATGAAGGCGCTTGGTTTTGTGAAGCTTTCAGGTACTCTGGTGAGGAGTGACGTAGAAAAGTTCACAAGGAAATTTAATCGTTCTGCCTCTTGAATTCATACAATGAATGACAGCCTATGGCTGTCCATTGAATGAGAATAAAACAGGATGGAGGAGCAGCATGCTAAATAAAGTTGACCTACCTTATATATGGAATGAGATGGTATCCTTTAGATTACCAAAAACACAGTCTCTCTGAGCTGAACAAATACATGTCTGTTTGTATACCATAGTGGGGGATGGACAAGTATTTCACAAAACCCACAAAAGAGGTAACCACAATATAAGCAAAATATGAAAAGAAGGACACAGAGGACAGGGAAATACATGCTTTGATGATGTTGATCAATTGGAGATATAAGCAGCACAGGTGGTGGGGGAGGACAAGAACATGAGAGGACCAATGCATACAAGCATTACATAACTGCACTGAAGTAAGTGTCAGGGTGCCTCCTGTCATTGCCAGCCCTGATCCAGCATCAAGCACTCTCTGAGGTATGAACCCTTCCCCACCAAGCCCAGAAAAAACATGTCCAAGAAATCTGCAGTTTGGAGAGAGAGGTGAAACCGTCTATCAGCTTACTTCTCCTAAAAGTGGGAGTGGCACAGAGTCAGCTGTTAACCCTCTGTCAGTCAGTTTATTTTTCTAATTTAGCAGGAAATAAACCCAGCAGAAATTGAATCATCTTCTGCTGAACTAGTGAGTTAAATGGGCTGATGAAATTATCTGACAAGTTTCATTAATATGAGGAAAGTGGTGGAACTGCACTCCTGGAAAGTTAAGAAAGCACTAGGAAGGAAGGATTAAGATTTACCATTTTTTGGTGGAAAGTGAACAACTGGATCAGCTCAGCTGCATTTGATGAATTTTAAATGGAGAACTGTGGAATTCAGTCTTGCAATAGTTAGATCTCTTTTCCATTTACCATCCAAAACATGGATGCCTGTTCCTTCCCAGTGGCAGGCAAAGTCCAGACTAGACACCTACAGGGGCTATGAAGGCATGGGGCAGTGTCAGCCTCACTATACCGAGGACTGTGGAGGCTCAGTCACACCAAGTGAGGGAGGATGCAATCTTCAGAGGCTGTGGCCGGTAACATCTGAAAAGTTCTTACCAACACATGTAAATTGTGGTTTTGAGAGATTTCAAAGACCAAGAGCACATGGAGGTTGAGTGACACAGGTAATTTTTTAGGGGAGGATGCAAGCAAAGGAGAGGGGTGGTGAGATGGGCTGCAGCAAAGGGAGAGCCTGGAGGAGGAGGAAGAGGGTGGGGAGAAGATGTGATTTTGTTGTAAGGCTGGGAGGGGAAGAGGCAATGATGCAGAACCAGCTCAGGTCTACTAGGACTTATTAGATCAGATGCTGTACTGTGTGAATGCAGCTGTACTGTCTTTAGGGAGAAGCCAGATTTTGAGGCTGTGCAGTTGCTTTAATGCAGCACAGGGCTAATAATGCTGGCTCACAGCCAGCTGTTCCTGGAGCTGTGAACAGTGAAGGTGCCTTGCAGGGACCCCACAGGGTCAGCCTGATCTCATAGCCCTGCCTCAGTGGCAGTGCCCACCCAAGTGAGTCCTGCCTCTCCGCGAGAGCAGAGCTGTGGAGCAAAACATCTGGTGCTGGGGACCTAACATCTACACTAGCAGCATTGCAGGAGGTTTCACTGGAGACTAGACCATGTCTAGTTCCCAAGATTAAATAGTTCTTAGCAGTTGGAGTGCATTGGGTGCACTCATGGAGTTCATCTTCTCATTTAGCTTTGTGAGAAAGGAATGCAGTTCATGTTGTCGGAGACTGCCCAGTGATTTGAACGCAAGTGCAATAAGTGCGGATGATTGGGAGAGTGGCTTTAAAAACACACTCCTGCTTTGAACTCAGAAAGCTAATTTAAGCACATATATGAGGATCAAGCAATCTGGATCTAGTTTGTGTTTTGAAAGGCACCTGGATGGCTTGGCATGGCCTTGGCATATTGCATTCAATATGTCACAGGGACAAGGCTGTCTCTTGGTGCTTTGGCCCTGGTTGTGTTGGGGGACCACAATGCTGTGGCAGGATCGAGTGTTGCTACTGAACATCCCCAGCACACCTGTCCCTGGGGAGAGGGGTCTTCCCTGGGTGGCAGCAGGCACACTGCGCCCAGATTTTCAGATTTCAACCCTGCTGGCTCAGGGCTGCGTTTTACCTCCCTGGGCCTAGGAGGATGAAAACTAACCCTTGTAGCCACTCTTCCCACAGCAGCTCCCTTGGCTTGTTTTGCCTCCATATTCATTGGCCAACTGGCCATATGAAAGGACAGATAAATTTGCTTTGTGGCTGAGGTTTGATGTAAGTTGTTTCACATCGTTCTGTCAGCACGTTTAAAAACATTGTCCTGTGAACACATTTAAAAATCAGAGAGCCCTTCAGTATGTGTGCCCTGGCACAGCTTTGGCCTTTTCTTCTCGAAGTCTCAACAGCTTCACTGCTTAGAAGGAAATTCTGGTAAAACAGGGGCATTTCCTGTAGGTCACTGCAGCCACTCTCTAGCAGGAAATCCACTCAACCTGTACTCCAGGGTCAAATTAGATTTTGGGGCTGTGATGAAATTGCCAGAGCTGTAAAAGTTTGGGTTTTCTTCCCCGCCTAGTGCTGTCTTGACAACCAGATTTAGCACCTGCTGGGCTGGGAGCCCTCACGCAAGAGGTGGAAGCTGAGGGAAAGGAAGGGGCAGGGAAGGCCTGGCAGGTGGGATTGGTAGGCCCTGATGAGCCCAGGTTTTGGCCATTTCAGCATGGGGTGGCTTGGAGAGGGTGTGCTTGTGGCAGTAGGTTGGTAAGGGGCCTTTGTCTTTGATCACTAATCGTGGTGGTGGGGTAACTGTTGATAAATTTGCTTTTTCTGCTCTAGGAAAGGTTGTTTCTGTCCTGTTTTTTTGGTTGTGTGTTTTCTGTTTTGGGGTTTGGGTTTTTTCTTTTGGTTGTTTTTTTTTTTTTTTTTATGTGTGGATACTGAGTTCACATAGGTAGGCAAAGGAGCAGCAAGCTTGGTTCAAATGTGCCATTTTCATCTAGAGAACTCACTTTCAGAGCAGTGCTGTGTGTAGTAGGCCCAGATTTGCCGGGACATTAAACCTCTGCCATGCTGTGGTCTGGGTGGTAATGTTACACTTGCTCAACTCTTTTTATTGTCTCTAAAATCCAAAACATTTGTATAGACTATAACTGTAGCCAGAGTCACCTCTTAGGTGTAGAGAGACAGTGACACAAATAGTACCTCAAATCTGATGGGCAAAGGATATTTGTCCAAGGACCAAAAGATAGTTAATGCCCATTCTGATGTAAGGAGGTTTGTAATATAAAAATCAATTTAAAAGCAATGGAAATAATAAATAGTGACTATATTTTCAATATATGCAATGAAGTATTGAAAGATATACATGCATGCTCACATGGTAGGGGTTCTGAATAAGTGAGTCAGTAGCTAGATATTCTACCCATAATAATAACGTAACTAAGTGTATATGTCCTTGGATAGTAAACATAAGCAGTTATTGTTAATAGCATAGAGTGAGTAAACTTGTGACATTTGGTGAGGTCACTTCCACAGTGTGCATGTGCACTGCTGGAAAGGCCTTGCACAGACCTCCCAAAGAGCTACAGCTGGGTGTCCTGAGGATGGTACGTACAGCTCTGCTCCTGTCATAGGCATCTCATTTGCAACCTGTTTGTTTGTTAGTGAATGACTTTGGTTGTTGTTTGATACCATCAGCCAAGGTGGAAAAAAATAAGCAGCCACAGCTTTTTTAAAAATGTTTGTTAATTTTTTTTTTTAATGGTTTGGGTCCTCACATAAAAATAAACAGATTTACTGTCTCCCAGCATCCGTGTCATTTCAGCAAATGGGTCATGACTGGGATGTGAAATTTTTTATTCTTCTTTTAAAAGTGCCTGCTATACAAACTAGTTAATATGAGGTGGTAATATGCTAAGTAGAGCTTGTAATGTGCTGATGGACCTATTCTGCATTTTATTCTCCAAAGCTGTCTTTCTTTAAGGCTATCAAACTGGTATATAACATCTACTTCTTAAAAATATAATGAGGTGTTTTCTGCCAGTGCTAATTATTTCTGCTATATAGTGGGGTTTAGTTCCTTGCAGCAGCCTATGATCACAGGAAGTTATCTGATATTTCTTGCTGTGTTCTTCCTGCTGTGTTTTTTTTTTCTTTTTTTACCCATAGCTCTGTATTCCATTACACTAGTAGTCAGATTTTTTGCCATCCTACTGTGTTTAAATACTAACTTGGAATCCACTGACAATGAACTATGTTTTTTGAAAAAAGAATACAAAAGATTAAAGGAGCCTTGTTGAGAATAGTTGCTCTTAAAAGCATTGGGCCCATTAAGAACAGGTTTTTTAAAATTTTTTTTTTTGTTAAATGATTGTTGCCTTCAAATTCTAAAAATGGATCCCTGCTTTAACTAGTGTGGGGAACCATGCTGTGTTTTAGCCTCTGTGGTTACACACAGAGTAGGTGACTTAGCTTTAAATGAAACTAAAGGTTTAGCCTAATAGTGGAATGCCTGAACTAATTTTAAACTACACAGTTTCAGACCAAAATGCTATAAATCAAGCAGCATGAAGCCAAAATGATTATTCAGCTTTTCCCATGGATTTTTCATGTCTCTTGTGTGTGCTATATTTATGTCATTAGCCTGTTTTTCCTAAAATGCAGTACATAGTGAATGTGTGAAACAAGTGGGGAGGAGCATCACAGATTGACTGGAGGGGGCTGAGGTGGATGAAGGAAAATAGGATGTTGTTGAACATGTTGGTCAAGTGTAACATAGAAGTCAATCAGTGATGGTAGTCAGCTTGGTTTTTTCCCTATTTGTTTACAAATAGGGTTAGAGCTGTGCAAAACAATGTTAGTAGAATTTTAATGAAGATGAAAATTAATCCTGATTTTTTTTTTTTTTTTTTTTGACTAGGGATTTTTCTTGTTGGTAGGAGGGAGTGGAAAAAGAAGTACTTGTAGGAGGAATAGGCTGGAAAGGTACTGGCAGAGCAAAGTGTAGTCAATTCTGTAGGAGCAGGAAGATGAAACTATGCAGCATTTTCCAGAATGTTTGAACCAAAAATAGAAAAGAATTAACTATATAAGATTTAATGCTCAGGGATTTAAAGCTCACTGTAAGACATGCCAGAAGGATGAACTTATTGGTAATAGCCTGAATGGGAAGTGAAATTGATCTTTGGTGGTTGGAGAGGAGGATTTTGCAGTTTTCGAGATGTAAATGATCAGGTCTCAACCTTGAATCAGACCAGTATAAGTGGAGAGGAAACATGAGAAACAAGTTCAGAAAATATGGAAAGGTGCACACAATGAGGTGTATTAGTCAACAGATATGGCTGTAACAGAGGCAAAACCAAGACTGTGACCTCTGGTGCTGTCTGTTATGATAAATGATGGAGTAGGTGGAAAAGTTCACAGGCAAGATTTACAATTTGGTTTGGGAAAGCTTAAGTTTTATTACTACAAGTGACTAGTCTTTATATTGCAGATGGGTTGTACTTAACAACATAAGGAGAAAAATCTCAAATTTTCCTTATTTTTTCATATGAATGTTTTTAATAAGCTGAAGACCTTCTAGGGCACTTTCTTATTGTGTTAATAGTATACTTTTTGCATGCTTGAAAGCATGAAACCAAAGGAAAACAAATACACTCATATCACAATATTATATGCCCTGGAGTGTTCTAACAATGTAATATTTGGTCCAGAGCTAGACAAAAACACCTGGAGTTTGCGTTTCTCCATCTGAGGACCTCAGTTCATCAGTGACTGGCAGAAGTGTCCCATTACTCATGTCTCTGCTGTAACCTTTTGGGGTGTTGGGAATGAGGATGGTGCCTTGCTTTCTGACACAGTACATTGAGTCATGGCTAAATAAGGTTTATACTGGAATAGAAAGATTTTATTCTATCATGTGGATATAGAAAAGGGGTGACTGAAATTTTTCAGGTTGTAGAGTCACTGCTGTCTTTGTTTATTTTTTGTTCTTGGCCAGGTTTTTTTTTTAAATTGTGAAGCTATTTCTGAATAGACAGAGTATTGGATGTTTGCAGTAGATGCATTCATGTTACAGAAAAGGAAAAACAAATGAACGATCAGTTACAAACTTATTAACCTTCAAAAAGATGAATCAAGGCAATCACACTTAGGGAAACACTATTCAGCCTTTTAATCTCATGGCCTCTCTTGAGACCCACATGCAGATAGGAAATCAGTGACCCAGTTCCACTTCAGGCTGTAGTAACAAGTATGAATGTGTTCATCGTGTAAACAGGGACTTCCCTGTGTAATGATTTGGTATGAATGCGGGCCTCCAAACTTAAAAGAAACTGGTGCATGGTTCTGGCCAGCATGTTTGAGTTGTGTAGTTGTGGTAGTGCTGCTGCTTTTTCTATTTCATACAAGGGTGCAACTTTGCACCAGAACAGCAGGTCCCACACCTAGTATCCCTTAATATAGGAATGGAGGCTCAGATGACCTTGATGACAGAGCAGAAGATATCCCCTACCTACAGTGCAGGTAGACATAGATGTTTAATGAGTTTAGCCAAGGCAGACTATGTATATCTCTGACCTTTGCAATGCAGCGTTCAGCTGATGGATTCAATACAATAGATTCAATAGACCTTGATTTATATCCCTTTCCTTTTAGAGGAAAAGGATAGAGTTATTATCAATGTGTATGACATAGCCTTTCCTTCTGACAGAATCAATGGTGGAATGGAAACCCTGATATACAGCTGTTTAGTTAAGGCAATCCATGCAAAATCTGGGATATGGGTTCTTGAACTGGATTGCAGAAATTCCAATGAGAATAATGCTTCCTTTGAGTGTCGTTACACATTGCTGATCTGTTGTGCATCAGCATTCAGTAATTATGATTTTGCTTTTTATACATTTTATTTTTAATTTAAAGCCTACTTCTGGCTTGCCTGACAGGTAATTCAGAATATGCAATTCTCATTTCCTTTGGTCCTTCAGTATACTTCCCCCTTTTTCTCTTGGCTGTTTGGGTAGGGTAGCTGGCAACTGGTAAGCAACTGCTTTCCTTCATTTGGAGGGGGAAACAACAGAAAAGGAAACATCTGGATTTTGTGGAGAAAAGGTCTGCAACAGCATTTTACTTTTTTTAGCTGTGTTCGTGAGTTTGCTCCTAACTAATTTTCGTGAACATAGTTAAATGGAAAGTAAATCATGTCAAGGTTAGTCCCTGGCTTATTACTGAGGGGAAATAGAATTCGGCAGTGCCTACTTATATGGCAAAGGCTTGCTTATTGAAAACCTCTGTGGATTGTGCAAATGTTAGTTATCCACGTAAACTGATTGTAAGGGAAGACAATGGCAGTAGATGGATGAAACACTTCTTCCTTTCAGATGACCATCAATAAAATTGTTCCCTTCAAAACAATTGGGGGGATTCCAATGGGGGGAAAGGGAAAGACACTACAGCTTCTGCTGGAGAGGAAGAATGTTACTAAGATAAGAATTTAGAGTAAGACATTTATGCCCAGCATTGACCTGCGTTGTTATGTTTGAAAGTAGGATAAAGTATTTCTACTTTGTTAGAAAAAGGTATAGTCAAAGCCCTGTGCTTTTGGCTTGGAAACCTACTGGTGATACTTCAAAATGATCAAGGTGTTCATGTAGTGATAGGGTGGGTTGGTCTCTCTCTCTCTCCCCCCATCTCCTCTTCCAGTGAACTGGAAGGAATGTGAATGGAAAGCAATTTTAAAGCTTAGATTTAAAAGTTATGTCATTCCTGGGTTGGGTGGATAACTGCAGCTGTCTTAAAACAAAGGCTTCATTTTTTTTTTCCTTAAAAGAAAAAAAAAGGATCAACTGGAGCAGCTAGGCCCAGCTTTCTTCCTCTAGATCTGCAGTTTTAATTAGGAGGTTGCAAAGCTTGTGAGTGCTACCATTTGTATTCATAAGGTCAAAATTCCTTTTAACATCTAGTGGTTGCAGTCCTCCACATAAAGTCACTATAGTACCATTCGTAACACCTATGCGACAAATCTTTATTTTATGCTCTGCCTGGGATGTTCCTGGTGTAGCTGTTTTGCACATAATCTGACATGTGCCCTGGCTCATGATGAAAAGTTTTTGGGAAAAATAGACTGATATTTAAAGAATATCAAACACTCAAAAGTCAGGAAAATCACTATGATTTTGTCTCCTTTTACTTATCATTGGCATATGTGAAAAGACAGACTCCTACAGTCTGTACTTAAGAGTAAATAGGCAGAAGTCTTTGTAAAAATAGCCTGATGTTTTCCCTGCTCCTGACTGACCTCCCTCCCCTCCCTATACTCCTCTGTGTCCATGTTAGCCATGCTTCTACTTGCCCCCTGCCCAGAGGAGCTTACATGGAGGTCACATGCAGCCAGACATGTTCTGGGGGGTCTGGAGCATGAGCCTGGAGCAGGATACCTGGTGGGGATGGCTATCCACTGTGGTAGGGCTAGCCTAGGGTGGCAGATCAACTAGACCGTCCCCATATCATCTATGATCGATCTAATTGTATCAACTAGATTATGACTCCTAGCTTGCCGTAATGATGATCCTGAATTTAATTTTTTTCTTAAGAAAAAGCAAAGCTCACTGCCTCCATTCAACTCCATTCCCATAGCAGTAAAGGTAGTAAAAATTGTATCAAATAGTAATTAGCAAAAGACAAATAGTTCCTTTAATGAAAACTTTCAGAAACTCACGTCATTTGAACAGTATGGCATTCAGCATACTGTAAACTTTGCTAAGATGCAATGACATTCCTTAACTTTCATATCAGTCCAACCTAAATCGTGTTTCAATCATGTTGTCCTCTGCTAAATTGCGAATTATATCCTTAGAGACCTAAGAAAATTTTAAATGTTCAAAAATCTGCAGCTATAGCCCTGTTGTGAGTAAAACTTTATTGTGGGTCACTAGATTGGATTTGATATTGAGTCAGTCTAAGAGCTTTATTTTGTTGTTTGGAATGACATAGGTTTGATGTTAGAAGAGAGAAACTGTCAAAAATGAGAACATACAGGGTCAAGACAGCACCAATTAGAAAGGCTATGACATTTCCTAGATTCATGGAGAGTCTTTGTATGTAATCCATCAATCAGAAGGTATTGACACCTTTTTTTTTTTTCCTTTCTTTTCTTTCAAATGTGGGTGATGGGGAAGAGGGTATAATTATTTCCTATGGTTCCATCTGAAATCAAAGACCAAAATTTTTACTTACAGGCTGACATTTAATGGAATGAAGGGCTTCAGACAGTGGCACCCATATTTATTAGACATCTTCAGGGCATTGAGGCTTCTTGGTTTACTCTGGGCTTCAGCATGTCAAGTCTATAGGGATCAGTATTTTTGTACTTTTTTTGTCTTCTACCATGTAGAAAGGGATTTTCATGGCTAGGGAAAACAGTTTTTGCCAGAAACTTTTCTCATCCAAATAGAGCTGGCGAGTGGCCAAAAATGTGCTGGTGGTTCTTTGGTTGTGAATTTTAATTTCTAGAGAGCTCCTTTTAGTACTTCCTCATATAGTCTTTCCTTCTGTCATCACTGCTGTGAACAGTGGATGCGAGCAGATGCCCGGTGTCAAAGGTAACATCTACAGGCTCAGCCTCCAATCCCAGCCCCTCAGGTAGGTTACGGGGAGGGGCTCTGCCCTTTGCTGGCCTTCCTGCTCTGCCTGGGAGGTGGTGGCTAGCAGCAGCATGGCCCACTAGGCACGCAGCTTGCCCACAGCTTTCAAAGTCCTCACTCATCTCTCTGCCTGATGGGCAGATGAAAGCTGGGCTACTCAGCATGCAGATGGTAGTGCAGGTTGCCCTACAGTTGAAAAATGATAAGGAGATTTTTACTTGGTTGGCTAGAAACTTCTTTACCCTCTTGTGAATAAGAAGCTCCCCCCCCTTTTTTTTTTTAAACTCATTGTCATTCATTCAACACTGTGAAATCTGCTCATTTTTAAGTATCAAGTGTTATTCCCTAGCAACAAGATTTTTCTTGTAAATGACAGATTGGATGTAGGAGCAGGGTGGGGCAGGGTGAAAATATATATTTCTTAAAATACTGTTCAATAACTATTGTCTTTATAGCCCGAGTGTTAAAATCATAGTACCGACTGTTTATTTTAAGTAAGGTTCCTTTACATGATAAACAAATTTGACTTATAAAATTTGTTCTTAAATTGATACACACAATATTAAGTTTTAAACATAAAAATCATTTGTAGCTCATCCATCTCAATTCTGTATCACCATGCAGGAATAATTTGTCTAAAATGTTCCTTAATAAAAGACACATACTTGAACACGGGCTCTAAAATCTGTGGCACAGTACTTTAAAAGCCTGTTTGCATTTTGTCTGTTTCTTTAAAGGGCTTCCGTATTGTCTCGGGCTCCCCTGGAAATGCAGTAAGGATTCGTATCACATCTCGGTTGCCACGGCAACAGCAGTCTTTCCCATAATGAGCTGCATCATCTGAACTGATGTCACAGCATCATGCAGCAGGTCACACAAGGCACCTCCTAGTATTGCATCTTACAGATGTGCCATAAACATCAAAAGAGGATGATTTGAACAGGACATGGTAAGTGCAAAATGTTGTGCTGTTTTTAATTGCACCGTTATTTTTTCCTGTTTTATGAGGCTTTCCTAATATAAGAATGTGTGGGTTGCCTTGTGAAAATCATCTTGAAGAAAGATGCTGCATGCCTAAATATTATTTTTTCAGGCAGACAGGCTAAGACAAAGGCCTACAGAAAATGCATTCAGTCTGAATGTTTAGACTTGTCTTTGCATTTGTGATAATACCCTGAAGATTTGAAAAGAATATTTAAATTTCACAGTCCAATTGAAGTTGCTACAGTCTGGTTTGCTTAAATGGAAAGAATAGCTGTTTTCAGTTTTAATGCCATAAACATAGCTTGTTCCTTTCCCTGTCTTTTTATTTAACCATTCCTAGTATGTATAGCTGCTCTTTTAACCTATTTTATTTCAATAGCATGAATATCACCTATTTATTTTCATTGGCCTTCTATAACGTGATAGTACAGAAAATACTTCGCAAACCGGTGCTGAACAAGCAACTGGAACAGTACTGAACCATGTTTAAAATCAATACCGTCCTATTTCTGTTGGTACTCTTAAAAAAGCAAAATATTGATATAATTGTCAAACAATAGCCAGGTATTTTGAAAGTACAGTAGCTTTTAGATTTTTCTACTGTTTGACTTCCAATCTGTGTTTTTAATAGTTATATGAATTTAGTGAATTTTAGATCTGTCTTTCACTAGAAGGAAAACAAGTTTGGGTGTGTGTGTTTTTTTTTTTTTTCTGCTGCAACTGCAGTAAAAGGTGTAGCTAAAGACTCAGGCATTCTGAGGGGTTTTGCTATGAATAAAATAATAATAGGAATAATTATAAAGTCTTCCACCTCTATCATGGGAAGAAAATACATATCTTGTATATTTAGCAAATTGGTTAAAATCATGTTTATAATATTTAATAATTCTTTACAATGTCCAATATTTGTTTATTTTGTACTAAGGTCTTGCTTCTGGAGGCCAGACTAATTTTGCATGACTTCAAGTTAATCTTGCTGGATGTTATACAACAACATTAATTGTTTTATTTTGCATGTTTAAAAGATTTAGTCTTTCAGCTGCTTGCTATTAGAAGGAAAGAAAAGACCAGACACATGTCATTTTAATTGATCAATATGTCCACTAGGAATTAGGGAGTGGTCTCTGGCTCTGTTCTCTCTGTGTAGTTTATTTCAAAAGTGCAGCAAGAAAAAATAGCAACCGCTAGTCTTGTAGTGATACCCATATTTATTGTGGGTTTTAGTCCCTTATAAAGTATTGAGTAGAAACTATAATGAGATCTGACTGCTCTTCATAGGGATGGGTGCGATGGTCTCGTCTGGCACAAGCTGGAACGGAGATCCTATATCTTAATTAGGCTGTCTGTACTGCATCATGCATGCTTTCTTCAGCATAGTCTGGGTACATTTTGGTTTTTTTCCTACAGCAAAACACAAAGCAGATGACTGTAAATGAACATTAGAACGATGTTGCTTTACTTATTTGTGATGCATTTTACAGTGTGAAAGTGGTGGTCTCCTGCGCTTGCTGCACTCTCATCAGGCAAACTCGGAAGGTATGAGTTAGCAAGAGGAAGGGAGGGAGGGTGGGACAGCTGATGTCTGGTTAGTGTCAGAATTAGAGATGTGAAGAGAGCTGGAGAGCAATGCCTTTAACTTGCAACTTTAGGGACCATCAAAGAACAGTTAATAAGGTGTGAGCTAAGACATGTTTGGTTGGAATATTATGCCTTTATTAATAATAACATATTTTGTTAGGTTTTGCAAGTGACTTGATTTATCACTACAATTTCTCAGACTAGAGTTAAAAATGAGAGGTAACAGATTGGGGAAAAACAACAACTTTTGACAGTGTTCATGAAGAGAGGACCTGCTATGAAACCCCCAGAGCAGTTTTTTTTTAATTTTTCTAACAATGAGACTGCAAATCATGTTGTTTTTCAGAGATATTTTTTTTAAAAGTTCCTGTTACTCTCTATTCCACACCCTTCTCACAGCATTGTTTGCCCTGGGAAACACCCACTAATAATGGAGCTGTGATGACACTACTTGTTTCTTGGTGAACATCTTGGCTAATTCTGACTCTAGCTGAATATCTTGATTGTAGAATATTTCTTGTTCATTTTTGTATGGGCCCAAGTGTTTCTCTGAGGGCTGTACATGACAATATGGAAGAGTATGGAGTAATGAAAAGGACCTTGATATAAAAAGCAAGCCTGTTTGCCTGAGTCAGAGCATGACCAAATGTAGAAATGCTACAGATGTAATACACTTTTGCTTGCTGTTGAGGCAGATTCGTAATTGATACAGTTATGTGTGAGATGGTGTTCAGCAGTAGGAAAACTGTGTTGCTTTCAGTTTTGGTCCACAGCTGGTTTTACTCATTACTCAAGTCAATACATTTTGTAAATACATGTATTCCTCTCCAAAGTAGCTGAATTTGAACACTTAATCTGGACGCTAGAGGAGTTCTGTATATGCAGTTTCATACTGACGTGTAGTTGGAGATGGGCGTATACTAGTGAACTGAAGGATGTTACTGTTTAATCTTTGTTTTGCTAATGGATTTTATTATATCGTCAGTTAAATAGTTCCTACATAGCTTAGTACTGAACACAGAGAAACAGAAGCTTGATTCCTCCCAAAACAGCCGTGGGAGTTGATGACAAAACCTGACTCCAGCAATGGAAGTTGGTACAATTTTAATGCTTTCTTTGTGGATTTTTTTGTCAGTGTATGAGAATGCAAAGCCTACTGAGAGGGGATCAAAGCATGTCCTCCACGGAAGGAAGCCTTTTTTCTTCTCTGAACAGTAGTTGAGGGAAACTTGTGCTCTAGACTTTATCTTCTGGGGGAACAGTGGTGGGTGGGTGTCCCATCCTCCTTACCCCCTGGTGGCTCTGGAATGGGTCTGTGTCCAGGAATTCATCCCTGGAAAGTCAAGTCAAAGGAGTCCTCTTAATGCCTGAGCACTTCTGATAAGAACTGGTGGTGTTTCCAAAATGCTCGTGAAATATTTCCTTCAAAATAATTGAGGAATTAAAAATAATTAAAAAATCCTATGCCATGTCATAACTACCTTGCACTCTTCTGTTAAAATCACTACTGTGTCATGAAAGAAATAGCAACAGGATTCTGGGCTTGATGGTGTTTTTGGTGTCCACGTACTGAGTGCTACCAGCTTCAGGGTGAGGTACAGTCGGCCAGAATGTCTGAAGTTTGAGATTTGTATTTAAAAGAAAAACATTTTATATGTATTAAAAGATAATGTGTTTGTCTTTTGAAATAGTATATATATTTTGTATTGTAAGTATGGCCTATGCTATATAATGAAGTGTCTGTATATTCTGTAATGAGACACTTTACTGGTATTACTGGGATAAAATTAATGATACATGAATGCAAAGATGACTTCAAGGGATCACCTTTCAACTAACTTGTCTCTGAATACTAACGTTTCTGTGCACTGGAGTGGAAAAAGGTGCCCTTCACGTTGCCCTTCTGATGAAAACAGCCACTCATTAAAGCAGATTTCAACTGCAGAAAATAAAAGTTGTTACCCTTATCATGAGTCACCTGGGCTGGGCCAGATCTTTCCTGCCACAGGAAGTGAAGGAGTAAAAGGAAAAGCTGAGCTGGATGGAGAGTCAGGAGGCATCTAGATTCCTGCTTTATGCAGTGGGGGAGCAGGATGTACAGTGGATGGATGTGGCAATGGATGGGCAACCATATCTGACATCACTCATGATCCAGAACTCTCCTAAAAAGGTTGCCATCCTGGGCTTCTTGGCTTCTGCAGGCTTTGGCATAGGGGAAGAGAGACCTCAGCTACATTCCTAACTGTAACAAGTTCTTGCTATAGCCATTTTCTATTTTGTCAGTGCTTAAATGCTCCCTGTCCCTTGTTTGCTGAGTGGACGTGTATGCTGTTTAATCAGTTCTCTTGTACAAGGGCCCATGGAGTATTTTCATTCTCATGTCTAGTTTTGTACTGACTTTAAAATGAAAGCATCTAACCTCACTTCACACCCATCAAGTCAAATCTAAAAATGCACAATATAAATCCCTTAACGGGCTTGGTATGGTCATAGTAGTTTTAACTACATGAATAGTCATGCTACCTGTATATACATATGTGTATATACATACACACATGTGTATGTGTATATATAAAACATTAGAAGGATCATCATGAAAATCACTCTTTAAGAGTATCAAAATGTGCTTTCCTAAAGCAAAAGTTTTCTTGTTTTAGAATGCCTTCAGAAAAGCTTCACTTCATGAGGAAAAGGGGTGGGGTATAAAGAAAAAACAATCCAGATAGCTATTCCCTTCCTGATTTGTGGTTGAACTACAGGTTTCAAATATCTAGACTCTTGGGTACTTTGAATCCCAGTAAGGCTGACTCAGCTTTTCATCCCTCCAAGGTCAAAAAATTCAGCTCTGTGCAGCTTAAAATGTCTGGTGCTTTCAGACAAGATGTTTAAAGCCAGGAATGCTCTCCACTCTGTATGAACTCTCAAGTCTCATGGCATGTGGCAGACACAGGCTTGCCCTGGCAGCCTTGGCCAAAATGCTGTCACCACCTGCTTCTTGTCCACTGTTCAATCCTGATGCCAGACAAGGAGGGGCTTTCTCTCAACTGGTGAATTAATGTCAAGGCACCTGGAAGTGGAAGTGGAGATAGCTTGTAAATAGAAGTGTTGTCCAGCCTGGAGGATAGTCATTGTGTCCTGTGGAGAGTATCATCCTCAAAGTTAAGGGTGGAGGCGGACTACTGTGAATTGTAATGGCACTTCCTTACCTTTGCCCGCTAAGTGGCTTCTGCAACTGTTAAGAGCACCCAGGGCAAGCAGTCAGCTCTCTGGATGACTGATTGTTTTGCAGGGTGAAGCAGCAAAAAGGTGCTGTGCAAGGGGAGCCACAGGACCCTCCATGTGGCAGTCAGGCTTCTGTGAGGCTGAGTGCAGGCATAGAAAGGCCTGACCCCAAGTACTGCTGGTGCATCAAGTACAATTACTTTCTCATAGACACCAAGTATACTAAGCATATAGCTGAAATGTGCTTGCTCTCTCTTTGGCAAAGAGATCTTTCAGGTGATAGGGATTTCTGTGAACAAATAGCTCTATGAAGTGAATTTCCCAGCCCCTGTGGTATAGTGTCCTGTGGGAGTTGACACACTTAAAAAGATGGCCTTTGTAAGTATTAGGTTGTACTAAAAGAAGTCCTAGCTTTTAGGTGAGGAAGCACCCAACTGCAATAACTAGTTCTGTTTTCAGTCTAACTATTACTTTTGCATATGTTTTTTTTTTTTCTTTTAAGACTTGACCTGTACTGATGGTCTTGTAAGCTGGATGTTGTCCTAGTTTCAGGATTAGGATGGAGGCATGAAGTTCCTTCATGAGCTGGCAAAGAATAATATTAATTTTTTTACTGGCTAGGTGTGTGGATAAAGTAAAGGCGGCATGTATCTGAATATAAAACAAGTCTCTCTCTATGCCATTTTCATAGCATTTTCCCTCTGGACTAAAAGCTTGTAGCCAAGTCTCTACTTCAGTCTTAAAATGCATCCCACCTAACCTCCATAACTTCTCCTTGCATACTATTAGACTTGCATTTCTTGTTTTTAGCTTCTGCTCAATTCTCTCATGTATTGACTTCCTCTGTGTCTTACTTCCACCTTCCAGCTTTCTGTTCCTGAATGTTACATCTGTAATTGCTCTCTTCTGCCAAGTCATCATTCTTTTCTTACTTAAATCCCTTGGAAAGAAGTTGAATTTCCTCTGGACAGTCTCTAAAAAGTGATTTATGAAAAGTTATGTACAGAAAACTTGTGGGACTTCAGGGTTATTACTATGTTTTAAAATAACAAAACAATTCAGGTATCTCTACCAAAGTTTGGCTAGGACATTTACAGTGCTAGGGACTGTACAAATACCTGAGAAATGGTGAAGTCTTTCCTGACTAGATTACATTAATTTTCAGTTTAAATTGAGATGAGAAACTATTTTCCTTGCTGTTTCTAAATATCCCTCATAAAGGATAAGTAATATGCCCAAATTTCTTGGAACACCTTTGACAGTCCTGGGAGAAGTTGTTTTTCTTATTGCTTGTATAGTACTTCAGAAAGAATATAATTTTTTTATCTGTCTTTATACTTTCCTGTTTGCGCTTCTGTGTTTGTTTTCTGAGGTTGGTTTTTTTTTTGTTTGTTTGTGGTGGCCATATTGGATAAAGCTGAGCTCATATTGGAGATCCATGAAATTTCAAGGGATTTAAGGCAAAAAAAGATTGTTACCTACCCTAAATTAGCTTGCAACTTAACACAGTGAGCTTAGGAATGTTCTAGTGTTTCAAAAGAGGTGGATCTGCTTGCCAGCCTTTTTTAGAAAAACCTTGACTGTACCGTTTAAAATAAAACAAATAGTAATAATCCATACCTTAGTTGCTGGAAGTTGCACCTTTATATGCTTAGTTGGCAACAAAAAGGAAAAAGTTCTGTGCACTTCTTAGTTTTTTAAAAGAAATTAGCGCATTTGTTTTAGAAGTTTTAAAACTGAGTTTCCTCTGTTGGCAGGGAAGTGCTTGTCCTTTGTTTGACAGGTTGCTGTGACAGAATATTCACTGCCAAGGGAGTAGATATAAAAAATATTTCTGCAAAGTAGATTAAAAAACCCTAAGAAAACAACATACCTGCCTACTGAAATATTAGGGTCATTAGGTAGGAAATTGGAAAGTAAGGATAAATGCCTGGTTTGCACTATAAAGTACAACCTAAGATGTTGTAAGTGAGACTAACGAGAAATAATGTTGAACAGGTGACTTGTATTGCATTTTTGCCCCTTTGATAAACATAAGATTTTTGACATGTATTTATTTGATAGAGGCTGATAGAACTCGTACAGCGAATACAAACCAAAAAGGAGCCAGATATTGTCAAGTCTGAGGGCTGTGTGAGATTGTTTTTAAGCTGATATTGCAAGACAAGCCTTAAAGAAATTCAAATAAAATACTAGTTAGCCATGACAAAACTAATGAAAGACTTTTCTCAACACTTAGTTTTTGTCATGATAAAAACTGCACTTCAGAGTTGAGTGCTATTGACAGAATAACTGGGGTCTGTTGAGAGCGTTTGCAAATAAGGACATCTTTCAAAGCTGTTGCATATCGCTACTTCAGGCTGCTTACAATTTTCAAGTGTGTTAGATCATGTTTAGAAGCAGCTTTTCCTGCTGAGGAGACTAATTCCCTGACCAAGGCACTTGTGTACCAGCAAGTGTGTATCCGTCCTGTACTTCAAGCTGCACTGCTAGTCTCCTAAAACATACCATGTTTTGTTAGAATAGTAAGTCAGATCTTGATTGCCACAAAAAACCCCACCCAAAACTCATAGCTTCAGCTAGAAAAGGCCGCTGTCAGATTTCAGCATGTCTAGTCTGTGTTGCTAAGGCAGTGACACAGCAGAAATGCAAGTTGCCATTTTAAGGGTCAGCTATTAAAATATGCAGGGTATATTTTATAGATCCTTAATGTGTCATCTAGTCTTGTTTCTTCTCAAAACTTCATCGCAGTATTTTACTAGGTCATTAACAATAACACCCCTGTTTAGTTTTTGGTGACATTATGCACAGATACCTTGGTATTAGGGGATTTTTGGTTTTCTTGTATCTGGAGAAGGCAGAGTCCAAATATGCTCTGTGCGTGTTGTAGGAACAGGCAGTGTATCAGCAACAATGATGATTGCCCTTTCAGAAGAAACCAGTTTTAACCCTCCAGGTGCTTGACACCTGTTTGCAATGCAGTAGCTTTTGGAAATAAACCTTTAAATAAATGGAGAGACTTGATTTTGTGTTTCTGTGAATTATGCAGAAAACTCCTTAATTATTCCTTTTGTTCAGCTTCGTTATGCCATTTTGAATTGGATTAGAACTTCAGCTTCATTTGCTGGTCCCACCTATGTGATCCCTTTTCTTTGTCATAACTTGTAAAGTCACTTTGGTCAAGAGGGATAAATCCCCCTCAAATCTCTCTTGTTCCCTCTTCACATTGGGCAGTATGAAGAAATATTTGTCAGCATGTTGAGGGCCTGAATGGTGGACTAGGACACTAGTACTAGATCAATATTTTTTGAGGTAAAGATCTTAGGTGTTCTCCCTCCCATACTTGTAATGAAAATGTACTGAAACTAGTATGAGGACTTCCTAGATTTAAATTTTAAAGTAAGATAGTGTAGAATAAGAGCTGGTCAGAGAAGTGATAAGCTACAAAAAAGGTAGCCTTGAGCAGTGGCCTATGATACTTGAATCAAGGAGACCTGGAAACTGCTTCTGGCTCTGATACTAAATGTCCCCCTTGCACATCGTCTCTGAACTTGTGCCTCTTGTTCATCACCTGTGGAATGGATATAATGATATTGATCCCTTTTGTAAAGCACTCTATGTAAGTGCTAGGTGACACTACTATGAATTTAACTTCACACACACACACACACATACACAGGCAAGACAGTAGCAGATGTCAGACAGAATGGTGCAAGGGAACATTGCTCAATAAAAGACAGATGTGGGTCCTGAAAATAAAATGTAAAAATCTAAAGGAAGGAAACTAGCTTTGGGGATTTTTTGTCCTGGGATAAAGGATTGCACAGTAGAAGACTTACCAAATGTATGGAAAACTTTGTGGTTTTGGCAACACAAAAATTACATTCATAAGTAGTGTACGCCAAACTGTTGAGCCTGCTTAATTGAAAATAAAAGCTTAATTCCACAATTAAGTTTGAAAAGATGAGGCAGATATCTCTACTGGATGAATCTAAGTGATCTACATACAGACAGAGAGGCAGCAGCACCTGGTCTGTAAAGCTTGAGGCAATATGTGCATGTCCTTCTGCTGCAAAAGAAATTATTCCTTTTTTGGGAAAGAAGGGGGACCCACCAGGCTTTTGCATGATCTTCAAGGGCTTCTTTCCACAATTAGACCTTGATAAAAATAATTCTACAAAATGCTGTTCTCAGTCATTGCTGACTCATTAAAGCACCTATTGTTGATCTTCATTAAACTTTTTTTGCCTAGGTTTTGTTCAGAGAGCAAACAACCCAAAACAGCTAATGACTAATGGATATGCGTTAAAATGAGATGTTTCTCCTGTGTATCTTACCTCTGTTCTGAATTAGGCAGACCCCTGGGTTCTAGAGATATCGCTCTTTCCAGTCTAATAAATGCTTACTTATTTATAGAAATGAGAATAGCTGTAAGTGTCAAGTGAGCTAAGGGTGTATATTTCCAGTTCATGTGTCAATAGGTCAGGAAGAAGAGCGTGGCAAGAAAGGCACCTTATGAGTGAACAAGAGCAAAAGTAGCCCCCACAATTAACCTGTGGTGTTTTCTGACTCCCAGTAGAATTCAGAATCCACTTCAATTTAGTTTTCCTTAGACCTATATACTGGCATGTAGCTTTGATTCCTATATTCATCCTTTGAATGGTTAAAAAAATAATCTGAGGATGTATGTAATATGTGAATAAAACAAGCTAGTATGCTAAACTCAGCACCTAAAATTGATGTAGACACATTTGAATTCCAACAGCATATTTTCTTGAACTTTCCTGAATGGCTTATAAATTAAATTGTGTGTTTCTCTGTGTTCTTATTGGGTGTTAGTTGTTGGTGGAGTATTAGTGGGTTTTTTGTATTATTCTTATAGACTGACTAGTACCTCATGGTTTTAACTAATCCTTAATAAGTTCAGACTCTGGACAGCAATTACCTAATCAAATGTATGAAGATAAAATAAGGTTCTGAGGAACATTCTTTGGTTTGTCTGGTGCTTTCACTGGTATGGGAGAACCACAGGGAAGGCAGCAGAGGTTGTAGAGAACCTCGACAAACCTTCAGGCTGTGAAATGGTATTTCTCCACCTCTACATCCAATCTGAAAATTATACGTTCTGAAAGTGAAATTTGATAGCATTTGGATCCAGGAAAAATGCCAGTTTGGCAGGGCTCAGTATTCTTTTTTTATTTTTTTTAACAATATATTCCTAGACTGGAGAAAAGCCTCAGGGATTACAGTTAGCCTGTCCTGAGCTGATTAGTGTTGGATACTTGAAGATCCTTGATCAACAAAATAACATATCCTGATAGCCTAGTGGAAGGAAGTCCAGCATTTACTCCTCCCTGCAGTGAGCTGAGAAAAGAATCGTTTTGGTAGATTAAATCCTTCTATGAGAAAAAATGGTGGAGGTATTGAATATATAGAGGTGGTTATCTCCTGGGCCAGGATGTCCAGTGCTTTATTCCAGCCCAGCCTTTCAAAGCATTTTACTGAACGTGAGGAAAGTATGATGTGTGCCATGAGACTCTGTTTAAGCCCTCCTTATCTTATTGATGGTTCATAACTGCTAGCTGCCCCACAAGCAAAATTTAGCTCTTTTCTTAAAACCAAAAGCAGACATCTTTACATTTACAGCTTAAACTACATACAGAAATTTACTGATGTTTGAAAGACCAGATAGATCTTTTCTGCTGATCTATGTAGTTCTGTGATCGGACAAATTGTGAAGAAACATTTCAGTTTCAGTTACATAATTTTTAAATTTAACTTAATGAATGAGTTTATATTATTTGCTAAAATAGAAATGCAATTTTCTGTGTTCAATAAAGACTAAAGAATGAGTAATTAAATGGAATGTAGAATGTGTATATTAGAAATGGTTCAAATTTCCTTCTGAAAATTGTTTCAAGTAATCCTAAAAGATCATCTCACAGAGAACTAAACTACTCAGTAATATACTATTGCAACTTGACTATTTTTGCAAACTAAACCTCTCTGAATAGTCTTAGTGTTTGTAATCAAAAAACTTCAGAGTTGGTTATACTATCAGACATAATTTGCTACAGTTTGTTTGTAGCATTTTAACAATCTCTTCTAAGACATATCTTTAAAGTATCACAGAATCAAAGTTAGATTCAAATGGGATGAGACAGGCAATACTTCAATAACAAACAAAATTCTGTTCAGTGACCCTTTAGAAGATTGGTAAATATGTAGATGTAGGTCAGATTACCAGCCATTTTATATAAAATTCATGAATCTAGTGGCAACTCTGTGGTTCTGAGAGTAGAAAAAAGTCCAATAATGTTTCCCCATCATTATCAATCATACTAGGGCCTAGTATTACACTTTTTGTGTGGTAATGCAATACAAATAATTTCCTTTTTTAAGGTTCTGTAAGATTAATGAGATTAGGGAAGTATGGGGGTGGGAGCAGAGACTGATATCTAAGCATTCACTTGATCAGCTCATCAAGTGTGTGCGCCAGGGACATTAACTTTGACTCCAAGAAACAAATCTAGAACATATTGCCACGCAGCAGGGAAAACTTGATTAAAAAAATGCACAAATAAAATGTGAGCTTCTGAGAGTGCATTTTTTTCTTTTTTTAAATAAGATTGAGGGAGATAAAAGGGTATAATGGTACTTTAATGGCTCCTAGGCTTTGCCATGAGAGAATTCCTGCTGCAGTGACAAGGAGGAAGATTGTCAGAGTTCCCTTGAGAGCAGTACAGTGCAGAAGCTGGGAGGAGCAGGGTCTGCAGCACAGCAGCAGTGGGTAGTTATTACCCATGATGATCATGCATGCTTATAAATTATGTCTTGGAGCAGGTCAGAAATGTCAGCACAAAGTTAGTCTTGAAGCTACTTCAACACGTCTTTCCTTTCATGATCATTTCTCTGCTGCAGCTATTACAGGCATGCCGCTGAAACTTGCCTCAGGAGGTGTTTAGTTCTTGTTCAGGTCTAACTCTGTTCCTACTGATTTCTCATGTTTCACTTCTAATGGAAATATAAACCTGTGGGACTTATTTAAGGATTACAGGAGTCATTAATAAGCTTCAGGCCCAGTATCTTTCAGTGTTGTGTGGGTTTTGGTTTTGGTGGTTGGTTGGGTTTTTTTTGGTTTGTTTTTTTGTTTTTTGTTTTTTTTTTTTCCCCAAGGAAAGTGTCATGTGGTAAATTGAATGAAGCCAAGCAGAACCCTTGGAAGCAGCAAAACCATTTGAAATGTGTGTGTGCCTTACTTGAGATTCAAAGGTTTGAAAAAGGGCTGTGTGACTGTAAAGATTTGAGAATGTCCTTGCTCCTCAGTTTCCTGCCAAATAATGAAAATGTTATTGGTATCATCTGTGAAGTTCAGGTTGCTGTTAGAGTATTGTGGAGTGCTAAAGTATTTTTTGTGTGCTGGAAAGCTGATTAAGATCTGAGCACAAGTAATATTATATAGGTGGGTTTTAGATTCGTTTGTCAAGGAGCTAACATGAATTCTTTGCCTTCCTTAGTGGTGATAAAGTATCTTACCAAATTTGAAGGGTTTTATCCTGGCTGCAATTTTTGAAATATAGTGTTAAGCTTCAAAAGGGTAAAGAAGCCAAAATTTTCCTGAATGCATCAAGAGCTTTAGAGATGTGTGGCTTTATTTTCTAAAAGGCCAAGTAAGATATCCATGGCCTTGAAAGTCAGATTAAAAAAATTCATTGATTCTTATGAGGGGAGGGTTAGACTGACTGATATTGGCTTATACTTTTGTTGTTTTGGTTTTGCTTTTATTTGAAAAGTGAAAAATTCCCAATACTGAATCTCAGAATAAAAGATTCTTGTTGTACCAGAAACAAAGTTTCAAGTAGTGACTTCTTTGAACTAAAGCATAATGGCAAAGTTAAAATATGAATTTACAGGAATTATTCATGATAGCCCCAGGGAATGAAGCCAAATTTAATGAAAAAACAGGGATAACAGTGACAAAGTACACGGGCAGTAAGAACATCAGTTTCAAGATCCACAACTCCTTCTACTAATGTAATTCAACCCAATTTTGGAAAACTCAACAGTAGGTACAGTAGATGCCAGTTGTTTTTGTAGATTCAATAAACAAATAAGCCGAGCACAGTACTGTGATCTGTTTTGGTATTCAGGTTATATTTCTATGGTGGTTGCTGTTGCTATTGTTAATGTTGTCAGAAAGAGAGACTTAGCATGTGAAGTCATGCACAGATGCACACAAAAGTCCTGAGCATCTCCTCCCCACCCCAAAACACATACTGTGTGAGTCTGAGAGCAGGCCTGCAAAGGAATGTACCAGGAACATGGCAGGTATGTGAGAGGATATCAAAGATTGGTGACATGAGCTCCTACATGACCTATAACAGCCCTATTAGCTACTCCCTCCATCACTTACTGACAGGTCAGGGTGGTGGGGTTGGTTGGTTTGTTTTTTAAGAAGTGGTTCTTGCTGCTAGAAATATGTGGGGAGTGCTAAATGAGAGAGTCAACAGTATCCCTTTAGGATGCTTGGGCAGACTGGGAAGGGACTTGAGAGGAAGAAAATAATGTGCCCAGGGTGTGCTTGTGGAGAGAACATTAAAGAAGGGGCACAGAGCAGGAAGAAAGAGTTTGGTAAGAGCTACCTCAAGCAAAAGAGGGGTAGAATTTGGGTTGCTACAGGCTGCATGGGTTTGCTGTGGGCTGTAGCAAGCTGAGGGAGAATGAGGTAACAGCTGATACAAGCAGGCCAGAAGTTAACTGCTGCTTAAAGACTCCACAGGCTCCTATTCAGCTCCTGTCAAAATAACATGAACATTGCAAATTCCTCTGTGGCCATCTAATGGGTATGATGTACTATTTCTAGTCATACTGGGAATAAGTCTAAGAAGTTTAAAGTACAATATGCAACAAAATATATCTAATGGCATTATCCAGTATCGTTACAGCATGCAGAAAATGAATCAGCAGCAATTTAAGAACAATAATAAATTTAACTTCGGCTAAGCAAGCTCATTTTTTAAATCTTTGGAGACTCTGCAGGATATTTTAATGGGTCTTTTGTGATGTGGATATTTCCTCAGTTTAAAAACTGGACTAAATAGGTTCATTTTGCTTAACTTAGGAAGGAGCCTTCATACAGTAATGATTTTAGGTCACTGCTAAGCTAGACCAGATGTGGATGAATGGCTTAACAGTGAAATGCTGCATATCCTATTACAAAGCTTTTTAGGCCTATATATACTTACCCTCTTGGCAATAAGCTTGCAATTAATGAGTAAGTCCTTAATACATAGTTATATGTCAAAAAAGACAATAAAGTTCCACCACAGTTCTCAATGATTTTGGGGAACATTTGAAGCCAGTCATTGACAAAATAAATTGATGGAGTTATCTGTAATTAGGAATAAGTTAATTTGGGTATCATTGCTACCCAGAAAGATATTGTCTCCCTCTGTGTTATAGAGGTTAGCAGAGAACCATATTGAAATCATAAACTAAACCTATTGTCCAGGTGAAAACAAGGAAATGGTGTGATGTAGAAAGCTGCTAAATAAGGAATGAACTTTCTGAAATACCAGGTGTAGTCTTTAAGGTATGAACAGTTCTCTTCTAAAAGAATACATTATTGACTTGCAGAGATCCCAAAAAGCGAACTTTCTGTTCTCTGACATATCAAAAATAATAAAAGATGATTTATCAACTCTTCTTCTTGTTGATATTTAATATAGAATAGAATAGTTCAGTTGGAAGGGACCTACAATGATCATCTAGTCCAACTGCCTGACCACTTCAGGGCAGACCAAAAGTTAGAGCATGTTTTTAAGGGCATTGTCCAAATGCCTCTTAAACACTGACAGGCTTGGGGCATCGCCCACCTCTCTGGGAAGCCTGTTCCAGTGTTTGACCATCCTCTCAGTAAAGAAATGTTTCCTAATGTCAAGCCTGAACCTCCCCTGGTGCAGCTTTGAAGCGTTCCCATGCATCCTGTCATTGGATCCCAGGGAGAAGAGACCAGCACCTCCCTCTCCACGTCCCCTCCTCAGGAAGCTGTAGAGAGCAATGAGGTTGCCCGTCAGCCTCCTTTTCTCCAAACTAGGAAAGCCCGAAGTCCTTAGCCACTCCTCATAAGCTGTGCTTTCCAATGCTTTCACCACCTTTGTTGCCCTCCTCTGGACACATTCAAGGACCTTCACACCCTTTTTAAATTGTGGGGCCCAGAACTGCACACAGTATTCAAGGTGAGGCCACACCGATGCTGAATACAGCAGGTTAATCACCTCTTTTGACTGGGTGGTTATACTGTGTTTGATGCACCCTAGGATGCGGTTTGCCCTCTTGGCTGCTGGGGCACACTGCTGACTCCTACTGAGCCTGCTGCCAGCCAGCACCCCCAGATCCCTTTCTGCAGGGCTGCTGTCCAGCTACCCCTCTCCCAATTTATACTTGTGTCCAGCATTACTCAGCTTTAGATTATATTTTAATATAATATAAAGGTAGATGTGAAATGGTTAAAAGGTTTGGGCTCCCAAGCTCAAATAGTGTTGAAAGCTTGGTTGCATTTGGTGCCTAGTCCTCTATTCTTAATTCACTTGTAGATGTCCTCTTTTTTGTTTAGACAGGTGTTTTGCAGCCAGAAATGTTACGTGAACCCTTTGACAATGATGGACCTTCCACTAAATGTTATGAAGGTGCTCAGTCAGTTAACTAATGAAGCCTTTATTGCATCTGTTTTCTCCACCATTAATTTAGTCTATATATCAATGCTTTGTCATAGATAAATAAAACAAAATTTAAGTCAACAGATAAGACTATAATTAAAATCTATGTTTCCATAGAACCTTTATATTTTTACTTAATTATCAGTGTATCTCTGTCTATATCATGAAACGATAGATCTGTCCTGTATTTACTTCAGCATCAGTCCACATAGAAAAATCTTTTTTAAAGATATGTGCTGTGATTTTAAAATGAAAAACTCGGGGGGGAGGCGGGGAAGAATTTTTACTGACTTTGCAGTATCTGAAATATTAAATGTAAAAAATAGGCTACTTGCCTCTGCAAAACAATGAACTATTAATACAAATAGTTTTGTTACTTTCTGAAAATAATAGCTACATCATTCTGGCATGAGGCTCAATTTAACAAATGCTGACTTTGCATCTTTTATTAAGAATTTGTTTCCCTGGACTATTAGATCACAATACTGAATGATGGTCTACTTAATAAATCCAAGCTACGTAAAAATACATTTTTAAAACAGAAGTTGAGGATTTAAATTAAAATTCTGGCATAAATGACATTTTCTCTGTGTGAAACTAAATAAGAGCCCCAATTTCGTATGGTTATTTTAGGTCTGGAGCATATAGGTTAGGCATACATTTTTCAGCAAATTTTGTGGACAAGCTTGATAGGCAAGTGATTTTCTTTTCTCTGGGAAATAATGCATTTTCTCCAACAGTTTGATGATTGCTTATGGTTTTAAAAGTATCTAAGAGGACATGTACTGACCTAGTACCATAGGTCACTAGCAGAACTATCCAAAGACTGGAATGAGACCCAGGAAATTTTTTTCAATGCATTTACGTGGGCCAGAATTTAAAGTTCTTTATGCCTCTCAAGGTAAGAAAAATTGCTTGGGACAAGACTGAAAAAGCCAGTTTGGTTTCCATAATTTAAATTTTTCTATGATGAGATTATTCCAGCTAGTTCATTAAGAGATATGTACCATAACTAAATTATCTTAGTGCATTTTATAGAATTTAATTTTTTCCTTTTGGAAGTAAAAGATGGAAGTGATTCATGATTCTTTCTTTGTTTTTTGTTAAATTGATGGAAACAGATATTTCCATTGAATTTCCTGCCTTGATGAGTTTATTCTTAAGATTTTTTAAAAGATATTTATTTTCACATCTAGATATGGAATCACTAAGAATGATCACATTGTAAAGCATCATAAAAATTGTTGATCAAAGTAATAGGAAAATGGAGAAAAAAGAATAATTTATTTTGTTGTAGACCTTTTCCTTGTTTCAAAATTTTAAAACCTTTCAGAAACTGATTCTAAAAGATATTTTCAATGGTTCTAAAACTTTACTTTATTCTGAGAAATGTAGGTACAAAGCTAATATAATATTTTGGAGTTTTTTGAACAGTCTTGTTCTGCAGTACTCTGACTTACAGTTAAAAGTTTACAAATAGATTTTAAAGAGTGAGGGAGAAGAATTTGCAATTCCAGTGATATTTTCTGACCTCCATGAGAAAAAATTCTGATCAGTGCTGAAAAGACTAAAAAATTGTGACAAGTCAGAGGTTAAAAATAAAGGTAGTAGTAAAGCTGGTACCCATTCCAGTCTCTTTCACTGACAGTTTCCTAAAGAAAAATGTATTACACATAATAATAGAATTAAAAGCTAAGTGAGAAACTGAAGTGCAGCTAAAAATAGATAGCTTTGAAGTCTGCAGCTTTTACTATAGCAAAAGATATTGGCCTTTTCAAGCTATTTGGTCTTCTCAAGCTATGCAGTCTTCTCAAAAGGGAAAAGAAACATTCCTGTGCCTAATGTGGATTAGCCTAAATGCTTGTTTGGGCCTCAAAACAATTTGCGATGTGAATTTTTGGGAAGTTTTGTCCTACTTTGCTCTCTGTTTACTTCTTTCTGCATTTGGGAATTCTGAAGTACTATGGGAATACATTCTTGTGGTGTTTCTGACCTGACCCAAATGAAAAATTAAATACTAGAAAACATTGTACACTTTTGGTGTCTGCTGCTATTTATTGCCTCTGTGAGATTCACTACCATCATATCTTTAAGTGAATGAAACTAGTTACCTTAGGAAACATTGTGCTGGCTACCGAGCATAAGAAGGAATGTTTCTAATTTAATACACTCTTGAGGCTTAGATGAGACACCAGTGTTCGCTGAACTTCAATTCTGCTAAAATCTCAGCAGCAGACATAACTTCTGAATGACTGGAAGTTAACTTAGAGCTAAATGCTTTATTTTCTTTTTCACAGCCATTACCTTTCATTCAAATGTGCTCTTGGTTGAATTCCATGAAGTAAGAAGAGATGGGTGCTGCTCAGTGAATAAATTCAGACTGGAAGAAAATAAATTACAGTCCAGAATGAAAAGCATTGGTAATTGAGCTGGCAGTCTGAATCTGTAAGTCATCTAGCACTTGATAACTTTCATTACTGTCAATGGAATGAATGCAAGTTTAGGTGCATTGCTTTTTATGGAGGTTTTATAAAGGGTGAAATCCTTTAGGAAAGTTGGAGAACTGGATCAGCAGGGACAGTCCTTTAATAGTTTGCGCCTAAATTGTACAAACGTTGAGACTGATTCCTGCAAAACTGATACGCCGATAACTCTGAACAGGCCCATATTCAAGCTTTGGCTGGTTAGAGCTTGGAAGATCTGTATTGGACTAAAAATATGTTGTGTGTGTTAGTGCATCTTTTTAAAATGCACTATCAGTGACTATCAGGGTACGAACAAGTAAAGTTACAACAATGCCCCACAGTTCCTAAAAACCGGAATGCATATATTAAATATCTTTGCAAGAGTCCCAGGACAACTCTGGCGCTGGCAATTCTATAACAAAATGTACTATTTAGAAACCCTGAGATTAACAGCAAATGAACTTGATAGCTTTGCACCATGTAGTGCATTGATACAGAGCACTAAGGCCACGTTAGTGGAGTCCTGTACCTAAGGCAATAAATTTATCTATCAACTGGACTGATTACTAATGGAATATGGCTACTTTTCGAGTAATCAAATTCACAAGCTTGAGACTGCATTTGGCTGTGTGGTAGGGATGATCACAGTGTCCACCTCACACATAGCCTCACCTGGTGTCTACAAGCAACTAAAGCAATGGTGAAAGGGAGTCTTGAAAACTGACTAATAACTTCAGGTGAATATTCACTGTGGAAGAATTTGCATTATCATAGCATGACTGACAGAAGATTTATACGAAACCCTAATATATCTATGTACACATACATATGTATACATGTACATGTTCCATAATGAGTTCTGGAATAGTAGAAAGTTTTCCTTTATTTAAAAATCTTTGCTTGATGACTCAGTTCATCCTAATTTGAGGAGGTTTCTTTCCATCTTCCCATAGAGGGGTGACGATTCTTCACTTCACCACTTGCAGTTTGGTCGCTGGCAGATGGGAAATGGGTCGAACCCTCTCAGAAACCATATGTTTGCTCCCAGTGGGGAGCTGAAGGAAGAAAGGATTGATTTAATCCTTATTATTGCAAGAGCAGCCGTGTGGAAGGTGGATTTCTCTTAGGACCTTAAAAATTAATTCTAATTAAGGTAGAATGTGAATTGGAAGTGCAATACAATAGAATAACTCTGTACATGCACTTCTGTTTCATCGTGATGGGTACTTTCTGCTGCTGCCTGTTTGCTGCCAAGTAGCTTCTTCAGCATTTCCCTGGCTTGCTGTTTCCTCAGCTGTTATCAGCAATGTCTTTCCCCCCTCCCCCTCTCCTCATTGAGATAATGGGCAGTGTAGTTTGCTATAACCTCCTGCAGCACCAGCTCAGCTGCAGACCAGCCCTGACTGTTGTGCTACTCTAGAAGGTGGTTTGACTTGTTGGCAATTCTCTTTGTAGCTCCTGCAGCAGCTTGCCTCTAGCCATTTCTCTTTTTTTTAATGGATTCTTGTTCCTTTTGCTGACACACATTCACTCCTTTGGACATGTTTTGTTTGGACTGGAGCAGAGTTTTGTGAAAAGCAGTGTAACAGTACTTTGTTATTCTGTCTGGAGGCGGAGGAGAATTTTTTCCCCTTGATGTTACTGAGTCCCAGCAAAGAAGAGGAAACGTTTGCTCTTTATTTATTTGAGGTGCAGGCTTAGATTCTTTGCTCAGTTTGTAACCAGTTTAACCACAGAACAGGATAAGAAATGGTAAACAGAAATCAGGAACAACTAATCTGGCAGCAGGACAGGGACCTTGCAGTAGCTATAAATGATCTTAGGAGTAACTGAGGCATCAATTGCACTAGAATGTGACCAAAGTGTCACATTCTGCAAGGACTGGAAGAGGAAAGAAGCTTTTCAGGCATTTCTGTTGAAGTGTTCTGTATTTTCTGATGACTTATACAGAGATTAAGCTCTAAGAAGTCTTGTGAGTAACAAAAGCCTAAAAGAACCACAGATGAATCGTTCTGTCGTGTCCTGTCAACATTCAGTAGTTTTTCAGACCTGCAATACCGAGATCTCAAAAATTCCTTATTTGAATAGTGACATAGATGATATTGGACGTTATACGTTGGCTTTTCTGAAAATTCCTTAGTGCTGGTGCTGATGTCAGAAAGTGCACATAGTGAAAGCATATATAAACATGTATGTTTGTATTTGTACGTTCTGCTCTGTTTGTGCTAGTTGTTGCACATAGTGCTGCCAAACAGAATAGTCTGCTGTTTCTATGCTTACTTTTTCTCCCAGCTTCAATTCTCTCTTGAATGTCTGGGAGGCAAGAGTGGAAAACCATAATTCTTCAGGCTTTAATTTCAACAGCAAAATGAGATTATAACAGAGTCAGGATTTGCTTTACGTTATAATTTAACTCCTAACGTACCCACCTGTTTCTTTCCTTGCTACAGTAATTAATGCCTTCTGATTTTTCTCCCTGTCACAGCATTCTCCAAAAATTCTGAGCCATGCATCTGTCAGCAGAGTGGGTGTGGGCACCAGCCCCACGTCTTTGTCTTCACTTGTTCTTAGAGCTGCTATTTCTTCACTGCCTCTCCTTTCTCACCTAAATGTAGCCAGTGAGAAAGGGAAAGGGTCAAACTCCTCTTAGTAAATCCATATTATATTCCTTTAAGTTTGAGCCATAGCTTTTTTTCATGTACATTCTCAAAAACTTTTTTTTTGCCCCATGGGCTCAAAGGGGCATCTTCTGATAACTATCTGCTGTTGCTTGAAATTTTTGTGGTGGAACTGCTGCATCCTGATGCCTCCCCAAATTCAGGGGTCCTACTGATATTCACTTTACCAGATTCTCCAGAATGTATTTTTTTTTTTTTTTGGTCTAGTAGGCAGCATATCAGGAGCAGGACTTGTTACATCAAGCCTTTCTGTTGAAATGCTGTGTATATAGAAATATGGCTGAATAGTCCAGGATGTAAAAATCAAGCCAGTATAAGGCATTTCTAATAACAGAAGGGCAGAAAGAGGGAGCAGAAGAATGTAGCTGAGCTGGAGGGAAGCCTCAGTGAATGCACTGAAGGTCTGTTAATTCCTGTGCTTACATCCTCAGAGCTGAATCATTAACCTGTGCTGAAGTAAACTGAGGTCAAATCTCTCTCTCAGACTTACTGTTAGTTGAAGTTTCCTAGGGCTTGGATCAGAAAGTTGTTGTTGGCTGGCAGAGAAGTTAAAAAGAAAACTTGTAAAAACTATAATTAACTCACAGTGAAAATTTATTTTAGGGTACTAGATGCATTCTTTATCCCAAGATTTATTTATTTCACTCGTCCTATTTCCCTCACTAATGCAGCTCTCTGTTCATAATAACATTTATAGGAACATTGGTGTAGACCAGCCACTAGCACTTTAATTACTGTGATATGTATGTATGACTTGTACTAGTCTAGAAACCAAAGTTGGGAAAATGCTGACAGCATACACATAATTCTCATCCTGTTTGATAGCTACGCGTACCATGATGGCAATTCCAGGATGCTTTTTCTATGCTTAAAATATGCTGTAATTCCATAATGTTCAAACTGCAGGCTGGATACCACCCAGAGCAGTGATTTCTGACTCATCAAAAGAACCAAGTGCTGAGAAACCACTTGTGCATGCAGGTTGTGCGTGCAGGTTCAGATTTGCAGCTAGAGCTGTGAGACAGAATTGAGAAGCAAGTATATGCGAATATTGTGATGGGAGTGGAAGACTTAAAAGATCACCACCACTAAGACTAAGAAATGAGATAAGGGAAATTTTCCACTGTACCGGAAGAAGTGTCCAGAAGCATTCTAGTGACAGGAGGGTGATGCATGTTCTTCACTATAGATTTAACTAAGAATAAGGTACAATAGGACCAAGGCTCAGTTAGGAACAAGTTTCAATATGTTTCTCTTGCATTTTTGAACACACAGACTTGAACCAGTTCTGCAAATGGAGCAGATGAGTGTAACTCTATTAACCTAATTGGGTCTGAGGATTAACCTCAAGGGGCTTATGCTGTCTGTTTTGAGATTATTCCTTTTCTCCTACTCCTAAATTCCCCCCCACATTTAGCCTGTAGGTTTGCAAAATTTGATACAAAAGCTATTTAACTTTCTTTCATCCAGTGGCTATTTTGCGACTGTGAAAAGTCTGACTGCATGCATCTTGACAGAACATTCAGTTCTCCAAGAATTTCTTTTTAATTTTCAAGTATTTAACAGGTTCAAAATTATTTGTCAGTTATACAGTAAAAACCCTTTTATGACTATAGATTCCTTGATTCCCCCAAAAGCACCTTAAATAGAAAATACAGCCAAAATGAGTTTGACATGCTGTATTTCATTCTCTACTTCCTTCAAATTTCCGAAATTCAGATCCATTAAATACTAGTTAAGCATGACGTGCAAATATTCTATGTACTCCTGTGTAGCCTGAGCACCAGCATCAATGTTGCAATAAAACTGATTATATAATGGGTGTTGCTGGAGTTGCTCTGCAGAGAGCAACTACTCTTGAGTAAGCTCTAGGAGTTTGAGCTACTTTATTTGTTGGACCTTAACTGTTTCCCTTTTTCTTTACTTCCCATTATTAACATGTTAACCTATTTGCATTTCTTTTGTGGGCTTACAGGAATTTGTATATGGTACATAACTGCAAATCCACTTTTATACTAGAAATTTTCCAAAACTGTGAAAGATAATCAGTAACTGTTGACTTATTACACTTGATATGTTTCACCTTGTCTGAATCTGATGTTAAAATAACTGAGCCACAGAAACAAGAAAGGTAATTTTCTAGTACCAGTTTTTGGTAGATCTATAACCCCAGGGTAAATGATTTTCCACTTTTTTTTTTTCTAATGATGCTTAGTTATCTAAAAAAAATAATCATGTCACAGCATATCATCGGAGCTTATAGGTCTTTTAGAGGTATGTACATTTTGGAAAAAGCTGTAAGGCAAGGTATGGAAGAGATGAGAAAGGGAGGAGACTTCAAAACTGTAGTGATTTGGATTTTTAGTTTATATAGAGCTAATAACTGGAATATGAATATATTTAGAAAATTAAAAAGCCTGTAACACTTTAGTTTCCTTGCCCATGATATTGTCCAAAACAAATGGTAGTTAATTTGGTTAATCACAGAAATGTTCCTATCTTTTAGAGTTGTGTTGTGCCTAAGAGAAGCCATGGGGATCTGTTTCTTTCTTTGTAAATTAAAGTGTATCAGAGAACTTCTTTGTCTACCAACTGATATTTACCTAATTAACATTAAAATGTAGTGTTCTAGTTCCAGTATGTATTACAGAAGTCTTTCACCAAACACCCTAAATCAGTTCATTAGTCAGTCTTGACTGTTTAGTCTGCCCGTTATGATACTCATAGAAAGAGCCATCCTTATTATCGCTTTGAATTTAAGTTACATGCGTGAGTGCAGGTTTCTCGTCTTCAGTTTCATTTGACTCTGATTGCAGTAAACTACTTGAACATAAATTCTAAAGATAAGATGTAATTGCATCAAAGCATGCCTTATTCATGCCTGAGTGAAGCCAAACATTGCCTGTTTGGGGTTTGTTTTTTCTTTCTTTCTTTGGTATGATTACCATGTGTTATGGTGGCATAGCATCATCTCTCATCTGATAGGAGTGCATTTCAAAGGAAGACAGCTGACACTTTTAAGAGATCATGTGTTTTTGAGAGCATGGAGTGCACATAATTTACCAGCCAAGGGAAGTCTTGTATGTTTTCTCCTTGAAGTTTTACTGCAAACATAGACCAGTGTGATGCTGGTTTTGTGTGCATTTGAATGCACTTATGAAAACTTTAGTCAAAACTATGTTAGTCAATCTTCTTTTAATCTAAACAAACAGATTTATGTTTGTATTTTTACTTGGAAAGAAACAATTTGGCATCTTTTAATGTGTTTTATATGAACAAACATTAAGTTAAATGCATGCAAAATATTTGCATAGATGGCTCTTTTCTCCTTTTCTTTGTGATATACTCCATCACTCTTATCACTTGTGTAATTCTGTTACACACCAGCAAGATGCACTGCAGAGAATGCTCCATTCTGAGGCACTGTGGCCTCGTGCTCAGCCTGCATTTCAGTTTCTTCCATTAATTTAGAAAAAAAGCATGTGTATATATTTCTTTAAGAGAGCATTCCCTCCGCAGAAATATGAGGAACACAAGAATTCTTACCTGGCCTTCACAGCTGGGTTACAAGACTGAGGACCAACACCACATGTTATTACTTCTGAGATTTGTACTTGCAGGAAACAACTTCCAGCCGTTTCCTCCCTACTCTCTGCAGACTTCTGCCTGCAGGCAGTCTGTCCCTGAGTTAGAGAGAGTCATGGTAGAGCAGTTAAAGCTACTCTTCTGTGTGACTGTGATCTCTTTTCCTTCTCCCTATGAAATCCTGATCTCTCCCAAACAGCGGCTCCTATGGTTCTTTATCTGCAGGTTGAGGCAGCTGACAGCTGGGGTTTTTAACCTTGTCAGAAGGGAGCTTTCTGAACAACGTCTGGCCCTGTTTCCAGGTTGCCTGCTATTACTATTTCCTTTACAGATTTTCTGCAACAAATGAGTGTCACCTTTGTTTCCATTGTACTCCAGCCTGTGCAGAATATCTTACATATACTTACTATACTTACAAAGGTACTGTACTGTATACTTACAAAGGACAGCAATTTACTTTACACCAGGGTGTTACCTGCTGCAGGTTACAGCTGAAGCTGCAGGGCAATCCAGAGAAGTAGCAAGCCAGGCAATTGTCACAGTTCCTTATTTTTAGATCTAAAGGAGCTATATTATTTTTGCCTTAAGCCTCCTAGAAACTTCACTGTCTATGAGTAACTGGTCCAAGCTTTTAAAATCAGGTTGGGTTTTTTTTTCCTTGTTCATATTTATGTGGCCATTATGATTCTATTCAGAAAGAAAGATCTTATTCTTCCACAAAAAAGCATCTGTATGGTACACTATTCTGTTTAGCCTTTCAGCTATTGCATTTTTACTGGTGTTTATGAAAGGATAAAAAAGAAGCATACATCAAAATAAAAAACATCAGAGAAAATATTAGCAGTCTATACTGGTGGATATTCCTCTTGTAAACAAAAAGCCAGTGATTTTTAAAACAAATCGATCCCCAGGCACATACATATGGTACTTCTGCAGGATTAATGAGTAGTTAAGCAAGAAACCCTGATTGAGTAAAGATTAAAAACCAGATCCTTTTACAGGGTCAGAGAACAGGCCAAAGAAGGCAGTGCTTCAGTTCAGGAAGCCTGTTGTGACTTTAACAGGTCTCCACATGCTGTCTGGGTTACGTGTTCTGGGGACTGAAGGTGTCTTCCAGTGTAGGGACTCAGAAATGCAAAGGTGGCTTAAAGTCACTTTTACTTCTTGTTCCTCCTGAGTTATGAGTTCTTGCATTTGTCTTGAGGACAGACAGCAGGTAGCTTCACCATATAGCCACATGAAGGCAGACAGAAAACAGTTCCAGACAGTGTTATTGTATTTGTTCAGATGTACCTAAAGTGGTATGCTTGGAGAGCTAGCTTATCTCACATTGTATTGCTGTTACTTTTCAATCTTTTCAACCACCCTTCACTCCACACTTGCATAAATCCTACACAAGTAACTTCTGTAGATGTAGGTGTATGTTAATTATGAAGAGCAGAAATAAAAGATCACAAGCTCAAACCAGTTTTCCCACCAGACCATATCTCTGTTATGGTATGGGTTTTTTTCTGTGAACAACCCGGGAAAAAACCTGGGCCTAACTGCTTGAAAACAAGCTGATAAGAGTCAGTGAAATCTCTTAAAGGAGCAAGAGATTCTTTGGAAGGCACATATGTTGGAAGGATAGGCTATAGCTGCAGCTTTGGAAAAGGTGTTGCATTCAGGATTTATATTTTTCCTTGCTGTGGACCAATAAATATTATTTTCTTAAGATCTTGTGAAATGTGCAATTGTTGCCTTAGCAGCATGTTCATAATTAGGGTTGTCATCTGATCATATGAACTTTCTCAGTCATATTCACACCTGTCATGAGTTATTAAAAGACTCTTCTCGCTTATGTCCTTGTCTGTCCATTTTTAAAATGCAGTCTTTTGTTTTATCCATTTCATAGAAAATCCTGAGGTTTTCTTTTTTGTTTGTCCCCATACAAAGCAGGGTAAGTAGTGTAGATAAAGAAATTCTTGTTTAGTCCTCACTTATAACCTGAAAATATAAAGAGAAGTTTCTTAGAGTCAGGTTCTAGCTTTGAAGCATTTGATTAAATAATAATAATAATGACCTACTCTGGCCTTAAAAGGAGCATTTAAATACGTATTTTTCACCCTCACAGTTTCACATATTGTGTGAGGCTTGGTAATGCCTGTGTGCAAGGCACACAGAGTTCTGGCAGATATAAGCATAGTTGAGAATAACATTAGGTGGGTTTTGGAAAAGACACAACTTTTCTCCTTTTTTGAAAAGGGTAATAGTAAACCAATGCAGCATTTTACAGCATTATCAGGAGCAAGGAAAGGAGCAGGGCAGTATTGCTCAAGCTCAATATGTCACTTCTAAGGACTTTGTACCCTGTAGAATTAATAATCTCAAATTAAATTCCAGGCACATGGAGGAATAAAATGTATTTGATGGAGTCCAGCATATTGAACAAGGAGCTGCTTAAACTAAATAAACTTCCAAAGAAACCCCAGTATGACATAAAGAAAGCTATAATTTAAACACAACCTCAAACTCCTTTCCCCGACTTAGAGTTAGATGTCTATACCCTCAGAGACTTATGGCTTTGCATTTAAACAGAATTATTTTTCTGTCTTAGAATAAGAGGTGATGACTTCACACCATGTGCAGATAGCCAGAGTGGAAGAATAGTTGGAGTCAATCTCCCAGGAAAATATTCTAAGTGTGAAGCTGTAAGGGGTGAGCTAAAAGATTTCATGATGCAATCTGCTCCTTTTTGTTTAAGATATCAGTTGCACCTTGGGAATGAAATACAAATCGTCAGTCTTCTATATGAGTTGTTTCAACCTTTAGCTGGAGAGCTGTTCTTGTGTGTTGTATAGCTCAGTGTGTATTTAATTATTACAGCTAGGTGAAACAGCTCAAGAAGAGGAGTTCAGACTGCAAGCCTGGTAACTTAGAGGATAAGCTATCTCTTGGGAAGTTGGAGATCTAGCTTCAAATCCCTTCTCTGCTATGGGCATTTAAATCCATCTCACTTCCCAAGAAAGCAACTTCAATCAACTTTTCCAAATTGAAGCTTTGATTTAAATAGCCCTCAGTTTGGTCTCTGACAGTTTGGACATATTTTGACCACATCCACTGGAGCAGGTGCTTTATGGAGGACATTGGGGAATTTATGCATCCTGTTGGGGTCTACATTTGAGGTGACCAGTGACTATTGTACAAATTTAGGTGGCTCTACACATCCTCAGGAACAGGAATGTAGCTGCCTCAGAGATTTTACCAGATGCTAAGGATTTCAGACTCCTCTGGAGCTGGGTTAATTTGATGATGGAAATTACCAGCTAGGTGTTAGAATTTGGCACCTGAATAAACATCCACCTCTAAACTAACGTATGTAATTTGCTCTGAATGTCATAAACTTCTGTGGGATTTGGAATAGTTTTGGATAATGTTAATGATTGTGTGGTTTTCCTATAACTGTGCAGTCTCAGGCAATCACAAACTAGTCATTAAAATGCTACTACAGCCAGAAGCAGGTATGATAATCTCATTTTATTGGTTTATTGACCTATCCTTTTTGTCTGTGTAGGTGATATCTAACTTCTTATCTCTGCCTGGGGACACAAACTGATGTAAGGACACAGTATTTATAATGTGCTGTCAGTATTGAAGTAAGCTTGCGTTGATATTCCATCTAGCACTACACAGTATGACAGCTTAGAGTGTATTAACTTCTCTAAATTTACTGATGCCTCTGTATTTTTTTTTTGCTTCTGCACTTTACATCCAATGGCATTCATGAATGAGCATTTAAATATGTAGTGGGACATTGATCCCAAGCGTTTCAGTGTAGAACACAGGTGGCATGATAATAAAAAGTTGAAAGGAAACTCCTAAAACAGCAGGTGGTCAAAATACAAAATAAAAGAAAAGATTATGATATAAAGACATTTAGATCTGATTTTACCACAACAGGAGTTCCTGAAATAACTACATAAAGAGTGGTTTGCAGGTAAGAACACAAACCTTAATCTGTTTTTTAAAAAAAAATAATTAAAAAAATAACAACTCTCCTGCCCCCATCCCCCTGCCCATGAACTTACTTTATATTGCAACATAAACTTTAACTCTTTACGATGAAGTGGGTGATAAGATAAGCTGCAAGCACACCATATGAATGATGGAGTTGGTAGCTGACAAAACCCACCTGTGAATATAAGTTTAATCTGACCTCTGATTTTCTAATATAGCATGTAATATGAAAAAGTAACTGCTCAAGAAATGTATTGACTTGCAATTCTTTTCTATTGTGCAGTATGCCAGTGAACTTTTGAATTAAATTTTAATTATTTCTTATTGCTGCCGTTGCTTGCTTTACTCAGACTGTAATATGTAGGCAAACTGAATTTCTGTTTTCTCTAGTTCATGTTATCATATAAGAACCTGTTGATTCACTGTATTTTCTTAATAGCCAGAAATTGTTTGTTTGCAAAACCAAACAGAATTAGACCTTTGGCATCTGTGTTTTGCTTCACATCTGTTGTAGCTAATCGTTTATATAGCAACACTTGCTCTAGAAGTTTGATTTTTGATTAGGGAAAATCTCATTTGGTGAACTGTGGTCCAATGTGTAAAAATACTTTGGCATATAAATTTCACCTATGCTTTTAAAAAATTGATTTTTTTAATCTTATTTTGATAAGCTTTACAAATAAAAGTTGAGTGCAGGTCAAAATTAGTGCCTGAATTTTGAACATAATGAAGTTCAGTCTTTGGATAACTGTCTTCTTGAAAGACAGGGAACAGTGATATTCTCAAATGCTTGATTCAAATAACTGACATTGTAGCAAATATTCTGTAGTTCCATCTTTCCACATAAAATATCTTTGTTCCAACCGTGAGCAATCAAAAAAAAAAAAGTGATGTTCCAAACCAGAATAGTAGTTTGTCCCTTACCAGTATGGAAATCTCATGCAAATGCCTGTTCTCTAGAATGTGAACAAATGCCATCATTGGTAATAACCTCTGGGAAAGAGGAAAAAAAACTGAGTGTTAACATCAGGTATTAAAATTAAAAAAAAAATTAAAGCAGTAAAAAAAATTGAGCTCCTTGGCTTCTCTTGTGTTCCATAGTATTAGAACCTTCTTTGGCAAGAATACACAATATAAAAAAAAATCCATTTGAGAATTGACTTGCCTTAAACTCATATCTTGGTTTAAACACATGAAATGTATGCTGTACTATATGTTTTTCCTGATTGCGTTTATCATTGCATACAGCTACTTTTATACAGAAAGAGGGAAAACCACAGGTAAGGGTTTATGATGGCAAAGAAAAATATTAGCAGTCTAGAGGAAGGATGAAAGACAAACTTTTGCTGTAGATCAAGGTATTGAACTGTGGAAATACTGGAAAAGGTCATGCCTGAGGTAGAAGGAGTAGAGGGAAACAAAGAGAACAGTGGCCTGGACACAAGAACAAACACAGATATGTACATATATACATTATAGAAGTGTACACATATCTAGATGAATACATGAAAAAGACTAATTCATGTTGTTAGTATATACTACAAAGTAGCTTATGCTCACCCTATTTGTGGCTTTTCTATCAGTTTCATCTTCAGACACATGTTATGTAGGACTATAGTTTGCTAGTTTATAAATTACTATTTTGGATACATCTGTTTTTATATACTGATTTTGCAAAATTACCTTGATATATATACATTGCATTACAAATCCAACTATATAAGGCAGATAATGTACCTACCATTTTATATCCTAAAGAATGGGGCTTGTTCAGACCAGTACAGAAAATGGTTATTTTTAATATATGTAGTATCTATCTATAGTGAAAGTTATGCTAATTATATGAAGTACCAACTTCTGAATTAGTGCTTCCCCAATTTCGTTTTCAGACAAACTTTGTAGGAATGACACTCCAGAGGAGAATCCATAGATATCCGAGATGTACACAGATGAACGGGAATTACTTACATGTCCAGATTTTACAATTTTTCTGACACTTTTTTTTTTAATGAATATAAATGCAAATTTTCAAGGCTGTTTGCAACATCTGTTTCTTAGAGGAGATGCATTTTTGTTAATCTTTGCTTTACTAACAAACTACGTATGTAGACAGGAACTATTGCATAGGTTTTTAGTAGAGACATTTTTTAAGCAAAGCACTGAGGGGGGGGAAAAAAGCAGTGATTAATAAATTTGTGGCCTTAAGGGCAGTTTTTAGCTGAATGTAGTAAAAATGGTTGCGTTGTGCTAAAGAGGTATAATACATCATGAACTTTAAAATGTGCAAATGAGGTGATAAAGAGAACTTGTGTTAATGGCCCATAACATAATGATGTAATAAAAGTGATAGCTGAACAGCTGACAACTGTGATTATAAAGGACCTTCAAAGAAAATTATACTAATGCTGTAGAAAAACCTGGTAAATCTGTTATGACTTTTCAAAATAATGTAGGTTGGTGGAAAATTTAGGTTTTTGAAAGCAGACTCTGCAGTAGGCGTGCAATCTCAACTACCAGGGTCTGAACAGCTGGAAGTGTGAAAGTGCACCTCTGGAGCTACGGAAGCCAAGTATGGGGTAGTAGTAGGTTTACATAGTCCTCTCTTGCCACGTAGCTGTCCTCACTGGCAACATTGCAGCTTGGGGTTTTAGCTTTGTACACAGTAAGGTCAGACTGCAAAACACCCACAGTGCCCTTATCAGCCCACTTGCTGCCCAGCCCATCGACTATCCCATGTTTGTATGTCGTATGATGTAATTTTTTCTAATTCGGACTGGAGAAGAGTTTTGTGAAAGGCAGTGTAGCAATACTTGATTGTTTTGCCTGGAGGTGGAGGAGGATTTTTCCCCCTTTCTTGTTGCTGGGTCCTAGAGGAAATGCTGGAGCAGGTTTTGCAGCAGGCGAGCAGCCTGGGATCAGCTGTCCACTGGCTCCACCAGCTGCCCTTTGTCACATTCCCTTCGAAAAGGACCTTGGACTTTGGGCCACTGCTTTTGTGACTTGTTCAAGCAACTGACCGTTTAGTCCCCAAGAGCCCCTCAGGCATGATATATCACTTCTCAATATCGTGATGTATGTGTGTGCAGCCAACTGTGTCACTGGCAAAAATTCCGTTGCACGATAGGGTACACGTATGCACAGCCAGGTACGTGACAGGAGTGCCTGGGGGAAGGCTGCAGCTCACTTCCCTCAGGAGGGTGAGCAGCTCTGCTATGAACAACTGTTGATAATATGAGATGCAAAACTTTTGAGCTTGGAATGCAAAATCCATCAGGACTGCTTATACCTATTGCAAACGGTTAGCCATTGACAGCTCTGTATCACGTATACAAACAAAAGCTGTGGTAATGGCAACTGATATAAATTCTTACTGTTTAGCCATGCTAATGTTCTCTTGTTTGGTGTCAGCTCAGATCTTGATTGCGTGTACTTTTTCCCCAAGACAGGATCATGTTTTTTTTCAAGGCTATGAGTCATGCTTTGCTATTCTTTTAATCTGAAGCTCAACGGAAAAGATACAGTGTGTAGTTCATGGAGTACAAAAGTGAAGGTATAAATCCCTTTTTCCAAAATGGGTTAAACTGAATCTATAGTATATATGATGGTTGTGGTTTGACAACAATCATATGGCGTGTCATAGCAGTTTTACGGGAACTGCAGGCAGACTTGCTGTTCCTAGAGTCATATTTATATAAACAATTCTGCAGCTCTTCAAAGATGGAGCAGTTCTGCGAGTCAGTGAATTTTCAGTTGCTTCGATGTCAAATAAAAAAAAGTCTAGCAGAACAAAACCTTGAGTAATACAGACCATAGCAATATACAAGATTGCCATAATTACAGAATATATTGCAATTCCTTTGAAATGATTATGAATGTAAGTTAAGAACTTCCAGAGTTTGTTCAGGAATGTTATGAATTAAACAGAAGCATTCCATGAGTATGCCCTATATGAAAAAAAAAAGATATATATTAAGTATAATTGTAGTTCCTTATTTATGGAATCATTGTTGATGTTATGTTCTGTAAAGTTCATTACAAATGATTTTCCTCTCCTTTTATACCCATATTTCTTCATTCTTAAAGAAAGAGTGAAAAGAAGCAGAAAAAGAGGTCTATTTCCCTCCTTCTGTCAGGCTGTGTTTGCAGGGGATGTAATATACAGACTAACTATTCCTGACTCTCTGACTCTGCACTTCTGGAAGCAGAGCTATTCTCTGCAATTTATTATAAACATCTCTTTTTGAAACTTATTTTCAGTGTCAGAAGCTTAATTACCAACAGGCTGAATTAAACCAGCATGACACACTGAGTAATGTAGTCTAAATGAAGGCAGCCAGAATAGGCTCACTGCATTTTCAATCATGTTACTTCAGCTCCACTTCAGGAAAGAGTATTTAAAGGCTATCCTGAAGATGATACTTTTATTGCCTATTTTCTGAAGTTCTGGTAAAAATAGTGGTTGGAAGTTTATTGGACTATTTTATTTACTGGATCCAAGGAAAGATCTTAATCGAATTTTTTTTTTTTTAATTGGATTTGGCCACATTGAATTTTCTAACTATAGAAATATAGAAAGATACAAAGAAAGAAAAAAAAATCCATAAATACTAAAAAGTGTTTTCAATGTAAAGCTTCTTACATTTCAATCTCTTTTCCCTTCAGAAATGCTTTGAAATGAATTTTTTTTTCCCACAAAAGAAAATATTTCAGAAATGCTAGTAGATGGTAAAATCCATTATTTACAAAGCAACTAATGCTTGTAAGCAGCTAAAACTGTGTTTACTAATGAATTTCTTCACTTGATGGGGGAGAGGGGCTATAGTGTTAGATACAGTGTCAGAACAATAATGACAATAAAACAAGAATTCTTTAGAGCATGATCAGGAGTCAGATGCTTACTTTCCTGGTAGTTTAGCAATCTTTTACTATAGTGTTGTGAAATGTAGTATGGCTGAAGGGTCTGAATACTGACTACAGAAATCCTCATTTCTGTTCCAGTAGTCTTTTCTCACAATTTCCTTTCCTGAACATTTCTATGTTTTAAAGTTGTCAGATTTTTGCATATGTTTGGGCCCAAAAACTTTCATTTGGCCAACTGATATTTTCCTTTCATGATCAGCAACAGGCAGAAAAATCACCTTTTTTCATCAGTAATTTGATTATCTTGACTAATTACCCTTATTGCTGGAGACTTCTTTCATAATTTGAAATTGTCTGGCTTCAACTTTCCCACCTGAGTGTTCCTCTGCTTTTTAATAGGAAACATATTCCTCTTCAGAGGTTCACGTGTTCTCTATGGACAATGTCCCTCAGTTTTCCTGTTGATACATTAAACAGATAAAGTTTTTTATGCCTCCCAGTTTTAAGCATCTCTATCTCTTATTATTTCAATGACTTTTGCCACATATGTTCCAGTTTTTCAACAATTTTTTTAAATGTGTACACCACACCTCCACACAGCATTCCGTTCTCACTATTACTTACATTCAGAGGTAGTGTTAGTTTTTTCCTACTGTTCCCAGCTCCTGGTTTGTTCCAAAAATCATATTAACTCAGGTGATCACAGTATACCATATAACGATCATTTTCAGTTTGCCCTTAATAATCCTTAATTTCTTTCCTGGGTCAGGATTCCGCCATATGTTAGTCACTGATTTCATCCCTTGATCTTTGGTGTGCAACTCTACATTTGCTTAGATTAAAATGCATTTTATTTGTTGGACTGGTTTTCAAAAAGCATGACCTTAGCCACCAGTGGGGCTCCTCTGGAAAAGCAGGGGAGGCTTCTTGCTCTAACAGACCTGGACTGATCATTCTTTAGGTTTCCACCATTCTGTCTATCTATATATATAATATTTTATATATAAAAAATATATATTATATAATATATATAATATAATATATATAATGATATATAAATATATAATATATATAATGTATAGCAAAGATTACAAGCAGTGTTTTTATATTTGCCTTCAGATTTCTGGTGAAAATGTCAAATAGTATTGGGCCCTGCTAATCCCTGTGGAATCTGACTCAAAACAGCCTTGTTTGATTCCCTACGAAATGTTTCTTTCCAAGATCCGTGAGCTAGCCAGCCGTTTCTTAATTCTTTTTGGTATATGCTTTATTTCTATTGAAAAAACACTATGTGTTTTATCAGTGTTTACCTCTCCTCACTGTAAGCATGACCTTGGGGTTAACAGGCCCTCACTCTTGCCACAGGAAACCCTGCCTACATGCCTAAATAGAAGTAATAAGCTCAGAAAGTGGGTACGTTGTTATGGGAAAACTTGCATTATTTCAGCTTGTTTCTTCTTTCCTCACTGGAGAAATGAATTTCCTACCTCCAAGCCTGTTTTACTTGTATCTTTGAAAGATGACTAGATTTGTTCAACCAGAAAGAAACTCAGGGCAGCAGAGGGATGGCAAAGACTGTCACTGCATATTACTCCAAAGAGCTACTCTTTCAGTTAACTTACTTAAGTTAATATTCAGTACTGTCCTCTATCTCTGTTCTCTGGTAGGCAAAAAGCTGGTTTCTATTCTGACTGAAGCTCTTTGGTAACATCAGGATAAAATGGAGTCATTAGTGTTATGGAAGAGAATGCCAGTTACTGTCGTGCTATGTTAATGCAAAAGGGTGTTTTCACAAACAAATATGCTTGAAACAAGATATGCATTAAAACTCCTACAGGAAGCAACAGCAAATGCCAAAGTTCACCACTTCCTTTGGCATTGCTACATCCTTCTGATTGTTTAATGTCTATTTATATTTAGAGAATGAAAGTTAGGTGATGTTCATATAATGCTGTTTATCCGGATACTCCTAAGCACTAAAAAAAATTTACTAGTTCATTACATCTTTGTATTTCATCTATGTGTTTCTGTTACTTAGTAGTGCATAGGCTATGTGAGTGAATTATTCCAGATTTCAGAATATTCAGTGAGAAAATTCACCTAAAAAGAATTGCAAGTCTTGCATATCTTGGCATTTGGAGTTACTTTTTGATATATGGGATGAGACTCCATAGCATTGTATGCTGGTCTCTTACTGATTAATTAGTAAATTGAAACTTGGAGTGTTTTTGTAGGTTAACTATTCAACTGCATTCAGTTAATATTGTTATTTAATTAATGAACAACCAGGATGCAGTGAATCCAAGCAGTTTGATATCAACGTAATATTTGTAATTAAAATTATTTTAAAACTACTCCTGTAATTTACCAGTTGGAAGATTTTGTTGTCAAATTCTTTCACATTATCCTTCCTGCCTTGTTTGTGTTTTTAACAGCAGCAGAATTAGTTCCCTCATTTACCTTTAATGTTCTTTCTTTCCTCTGATGACCCACTTTCCTACCAGGATCAGTGTGTAACTCATCTGGAAGCTTTTGCTATTTAAGGAAAAGAACTCAAAGTCGTCATGAAAAAGATCTTGACAGTACATTCAACACCTTTGTAACACAAAGTAAATATTCTCAAGTTTATTTTAAAATGTATTACTCAATTTCCAACACATTCTACTGCACTCTTCACCTTTTTGAATGATATTCCAGACTGAATTTAGTTGAAAAGTGTTTCTGTGTTCATTTTGGCCTTCTTTAGTACTATATGTGCAATCAGATATGCAATACTATGAACAGAATAGCATACCTGTTTTGAAGAGGCAGCAAATCCCTTAACAAAAAGTGAAAGCAATGATAGAGAATAAGAAATTTAAGACTGACATCTGAAATATGACCAAATTTCTGTAAAGTGAATCTGTCCATTAGTGCAGAATATTTTATTGTTAATAAAGTAATATACATTATTTCAGAGGAATATGTATTTCTCACAGATTGCTGAAAAAATAGTCCTTGTAAGTTTTGATGAAGATTTCCAGCTGGACATGCGATTTACAAGGAAGATTCTCATTTGTCCTGAGTAGAAAGAGACTGAGGACAGGATGAGGAGATGAAAACGTGCTCTAATGAGAGGTGTTAGGAAGATGAGGTCGCCCAACCATAACATGGACTGTTTGGCCTTGATTCAGTTGGCATAGGTATTTGAGATGCCCTAGAGCAGTGGCAGCTTTAATGCTTTTTGCTGGTGGGGATCTCAGCAGGCGAGGGAGGACACCATACTTCCTCTCCTGGCATGTATTGCTGCTTCTAGTGAGTTGTGCAAGGCTCAATGCTGGCATGTGTGCAATTCCTACTTAGTGTGAGAAGGGAAATATAATTATAACATGGACTGTAAAGTTCTGGTGGAGTGGGACTGTCTCTGAGGTAAGAGCTGCACCATCTTAGAATATTCTGCCTGGCCTCTGGCTGGAAGATCACAATTTTCCCACAGCTCCTGTGTCATAGCTACCAGTCCCGAGCAAGTATCTTAGATATTGAAAGGGTATGGTCTTAGGTACTGATGTTAGAACAAATGAGTTGAGGTCTCTTATATCAAACGGGTTGATATAGGTAGGGAAAATTGTTGCAACTTAAGAATTACTGGATATAAGGTGGTTTTGTAGGTGGGTTTAAGAAGAACCTGTGATAAATTAGTTTTAGGAGTGAGAAGTTAATTCAAATAGAAATGAGCATCAAAACAAGGCAAGGGATAGAAAACTATTTAGTCATAGATGTTTAATGAGACTGCAAACAGTCTAAACAAATTGTTGATGTCACCATTGCAAGCACAGGAATGCCTGAGTTTGCATGAAATCACATGGAGAGTTTTCAAAATAATTACGAAAAAAAAGAGTTTAAACTATGTATGTGGATTGAAACTTTACATATCTGGTATGCTTTCTAAATAAATATGGTAATCAGTTTATTGCTTTGAAAATTAAATGATTTCCTATCAAAGAAAAAAAAATCATTGTGAAGTGACGGTTAGAGTTGCTTTGGGACTCAGTCATGTTTTCGCTTTTTTTTTTCATGCTCCCATGACTGACCCTTTCTTTAGTTACTTATAGTCATAATCTTACAGACCTTCCCTTTATCTAACAAGCAACTGTTTAGAATAGTTTCTCACTGCACAGTTACTGAATAGCAGATTATAATTATTTTTTAGTTATGTACATTTTTATGGCCTGTATAAAGGGATGTTAAACTAGCATGTCATATCATTATCTACCTGCGTTATAGTATCAAGTACAGTCACCTCTCAAGGATCATAGCACTATTACGTTATGCACTCTTCAAAGGAACAGGGAGAGATAAAAATGCAGGACCGTGGAATGGCTGAAAATGACAGAGCAGTGAACACAAGTTAATTACAATATCAAGCAAATCTAGAAATTATTTTGCAGTTCTGGTACTTTCTTGGCACTATAAAGAAGGAAACACCTACATTTGCTTGTAACAGGCTTGTAAAAGGCCTGTGTGAGTTTTACTACCGTAGATTTTTATTAGTCTTTGCATAAAACAATATATACTATGCTTATTTAGTTCAGGCCCCCCAGTCAATTCCCTTATAGATGAGTGGGATTGCCTTCAGAAATAGGCTAGAATGTCAAGCATAAACACAGAACAATTTGTATAATAAATCCTAGTGATTATACTTTTTAATTCATTTGTGGATATTGGATCATTCTGGGTGTACCCATGGCTACAGAAAATGTCAGACGACATTCTCAAAAATACCCAATAGGGGTCTAATTCTGCTCACCTGACAATAAAATCTTTTGAGTTTAACAGGCAGCGATGAGGCTAGTGCTGCTTATAGTTATAAAATGCTGCCTTTTTCTATAAAACTGTTTTGACACAGCCAAGATCTTAGGCACATAAACAAATATCACATATGATTTTTAGCTGGACAATTTACATAATTCAATGAAGCACATGATTTGGTATTTCTCTAGAATGGCTTTGATATAGGCCAAAATTCTCAGTAAGCCAGATAAAGAAAATGATTAAAATATTGAAGGGAAAAGAACATAAAGAAAACTTGAGTCTAGAGCTGTTAAAATTACAAGGACTTGAAAATAGTAATCTGCACACAGACGTGATCACACCTATGGGAAAACACTTTGTATTCAGGTTAGATGCAGATATGGGGCTGTGCACGACTACATTTCATGACTGGATCTAAGTGTGAGCCCATGTGATGGTAAGGGAATGGAAGAGATAAGAATCCTTTTTTTCTCCAATTTCATTCACCAGTTCTTGGTAAACTTGTAGCTGCTTTTCCTGTGATTTTCAGTTGTTACACTTATTGCAAGACTGTGATAGTAGAATTAATTTAAAAATTATTTGTATATGCATTTTTAGTCAAAACCTGTCATTAATGTTGAACTTGCAATTTACAAGATCAAATACACATATAAATATAAATGCATAGATCATAAATGAAATTAGTATTATTTTAGGTAATTTTCATTTCTTTGAAATCCTAGCCCTTTCCTCATAATGGAGATTTTAGCTTATTCCATCAGCAGTCTTTCTCTGTTGTAATACAAAATAACATCTTGTATAAGAATATTAAAAGTGTATAATAGCTATACTTCCCTCCTTTTAAAGCACATACTGCAAATAATCTCTGAAGAACTGCATGCCGTAAACATACATTTGAAACACCTACATTGAATCTTCATACAGACACTTTTTATAACATCCATGATATTACCATGTTTTAGCATATCCAAAACTGTTATGTTTGATGAATAATAAGTATTAATAATCTTATACTAATTGAAAAGAAAGAGACAATAAAATCACCATGATAAATACTTGAATTTGATAATCAAAATGGAATAAAATACTTTTGAAATTTGGCTTCCAAGATGACTTCCAGGAAATAAGTCCAGTTAACAAACTAGACATAGTTTATGACACATACACAAGAGCATGCTTATTCCCAGTTTAGTTCAAACAGATTGCTAAAGGCATTACAGTAAAAAGAAAAAAAAGTTCCTATTATAGGCAAGAAGGGTGGAGTTAAGGTTGGAGGAGTTGTGCTAGGTCTTTGTATTTACTGTTTTTTTCATAGCTTCATGTTACTTCTTAAGGAAGTGATAAGGGATCATTTTCTCCCAGAAAAGAACCCTGGAAAGAGTTGTTGCTCAGCAAATGTATTATTTCCATTTTAGTTATTTAATAGGAGTAAAACTGGGTTGCCCTTCATGAACAAGGCGTCCGTACTTCTCTACTTAAAGTGTACCGCTATGTCTCATTGTTACTAGAGAATGACTTGACACTGCCTGGAGGGAAGATGGTAAGTTCTGTATGTTCAGAGTGGCTGTTACTTTGCTTTCCCCTTTTTTTCTTCACAGCAAGTTATTGTTTACTACCTTTAGTGCTTAAAATTCCCAGATGTAATTGGGGTCCCTTTTGTTTCCTCTGGTACATACTGAAAAGAGTTATTGGCCTGAGGACCTTGCTCATCAAAGGATGGAAACAGAGGCACAGGGAAGCAATTTGCTTATTCAACAAATGCAGAATCAGCAATGGAGTGAAGGTGTCTGACATGACGCGTTCATCTACACAGTGGAGGATGTGAATGTCAGCTCTAGAGAACAGGAAAGTATTTTCCATGTTACTGAAAGCCCTGTCTTCCTATGATATGATCCGTATCATAGTATGGTTTTGTTCTTCCCGGAAATGTTTACCAGTGAATGAAAGAACGAGCTTGGGAAAGGCAAATATATTATTACACTGTCTATTATAAATTACTATTCTAAGCTTAGAGGAGTTTTTAGGATGTCATAGAATAGCATAGTTTTCATTTCACAAAGAAGTATCTGTAATCCTTGTAAAATCAATTTTTCTCAACATAAAGGACAAACAGATCCATTCATCCATGATGCAGTTTTCCTTTTGCTTTGCAAAATAAATTTGTTTAAGACAGAAGCATCTGTTCCTGTTTAAAATATCATCAAGGGGTGTAGTTACCAATTAGAAGAAGAGTGATGCAGAAAACATCCATGTCATCTTAATTGTATCAGATTTTGGCAACTGCAAAGAAAATTACCTTCCCAGCAGACTGTTCATCTCTCCCTCCCTCTTAGCTTTTCACTGATTTCAAGATTTTTCTGGAAAAAATGTTATCATTTGTGGCAGGCTCTATAAATAGCATTTAATTCCACAGCTGCTGGGAGCACAGACATTTCCAGCATTTTCCACTGTTTCTGCTGGTAGCTTTCCGGCAGCTGGAGTACCCCTGTCTGTTATTTTCTTTTAGTAGGCTTTAGAATAACTCAAGCTCCTCACAGTCTTTTCTGAATTTGTGAGGTAGACCACTTATCATCTTCCTTTTTTTTCTGTCCTGAAGCCCTGGTATCTGACCTAAAACAGGTGAATCTCAGGGGCTTGCGAAGTGGCTGCCCTCAACTTTATTTCAGTTGCTTGTTTGAGATTCCACTCCTCCTTACTGCTGAGTAAGTTGATTTTTTTGTCTCAGATGCTGCTCATGAATTTCCCAAACAGCAAAATGAATTTTCATGGGCGATGCAGAAAGAAAAACAATATAACCAGAATGTAGCTTAAGTAGGCCACAACTTTGGAATGAAACACATCTGGGAACTCTCCAGAGAGAACTTATTTATTGCAGATTGTTTCCTTACTCTGCTTTGCTCAAGCAGTTAACCAATGCTTGATGCCTTGGTTGTTTCTGTTTGGAGGGAACCTAGTAAAAAAATTGAAATTACAAAACAGTTTTTATCAAAGCAGACTTAAATAGACACAGATGGCTTTCTTGGGTTGTCTCTTTCCTTGTTCAAACTGTCAGACTGCTTTTTTACAACTTAGGAGAGGATGTTTTGGTGCAAAAATTATGTTGCAATCAGTATTAAATGGTACCTGCACTTAGTAAATCAGTCACTGATTTCGACTATTACATTGTCATATTGTAATGCTGATATACGTATATTATATACTTTGTATTTAGGTAGGATCTTGCACTAACTTGTTGAGCTATAGTTATGGTGTGTTTTTGAATCATACTACTATTTCTTTGAAGTCTTGTGTTTACTTCTCAGAACTGTAAATGTCCATAAGGAAAGAAAGACAAAAAATATATCCAAATAAACTCCACTCTCCATAGATTGGTTAAATGATGGGATGACTGAAATGTGCAAATCCTATGGTAATTAATAGCATCATTTTTCATACTGCTTTAGTTTCATGTTAGTCTCTTTCTACAGACTTTTACTACACCTGCAATGCACTGAAGTGACCCCTTGGCATGAAAGAGGTATAGAAATAGATACTGGTATAATGGTTTATAAAGTATGTGTCTTTTAGTAAGTGAAAGTGCACTTCTGTACTGCTAATTTTGAAGAAGCAGTGGATGTTTCAGCAGGAAAAAGATAAGATAAGGCCTTTAGTTCTGAGAAAGTAATTTAGGTCCAATGCCATTTCATATACTCTACGGCTGGTCAGAACTAATTTCAAGTCAGTTGAGTCATGAGTATATATCATGAAGGTAAAATAAAACATGTAAATTGGAATTTGACAGCTGATTAAATAGACCTGACAGTGTCTCATTAGATATTTTCAACTGAATGCATTCTTTCAAAATTAAGTGGTTTTAAATTTGGAGAGATAATGTATTTTTTTACATGTAAAACTAGGTTCCTGAGAACCTAGATTGGACTGGAGTTTACAATGCTGAGTGCTTGCAGCGCCTACCTCTTGTTGGAACAGATTGGCCATCAGAGTTAAGAACAGAACTCTCCCTGCAATGTGTGAGGCAAGAGATACCTTAACTGTAATTCACCATGGCCTCCGTGTAGACGAGCATAAACCAGTGAAGGATGCTAAGGACAGGAATGTATCTTACATCTTGTCCTAATCACATTAGTCACACATGTTGTGCAATTCAGAATTCTGTGATTTTTTTTTTCCCTCTAGTCCCACATTCTGTATGAAAAGCATGCAGAATATTGATTTTCCTATATTTTTTGTGCACCTGATCAATTTTCTGAAGACTTGGCTACTTGCCATGCATGAATAAATCACATGTGCTAAATCTAAAGCTTCATGCCTGAGGGAGAATCACTTCCTCATATTTGGTAAGAGAAATTGTGGTGGTGGTTTTTCCTCCATGCACAAATGCTTGCAGAAATATTAAACCAAGTGAGAGCTCTAATTCCTGCTTCTTTTTGGAAATGGCATCCACTGACAAAGAAAGCACCTTAAACAGAACTTTGTGAGGTGCTTTGAGTGGAGCTTGCTCAGTCATTCAGGTTTAATTCTACTCTTTGTAAGCTTTATTTTTTTTAATACAGTGGCTGGAATCTAGGTCTGAACCTTCCCAAGTGATTACCTTAAAAGTTCAGGTTACTGCAGGTTCTGTAAAATCATGTTTGTTTTCCATCTCTCTGAACAAAAACTTAAGTTTTGAGGTAAAAAGCCAATATTCTAATTTATGCTGAAAACCGGTATTCTTCTGAAATACTGCATTAGTATAATCATCACAGTTGCATGGTTTAGTGTACCATAGGAGGTTGGCAGCAGCAAATAACTCAACTGAAACTCTCTAAAAGCTATTTCAGAATAAGACTGTAAAATAATCGATACATGTAATCTATATGCTAATGAATGATAAAATTAAGGGGCCAATCCTGAACAACTCTGGTAGGCCTTAAGATAGACTGTCAGAACTTCTCAGAAAGAAGTCCTAAACAATAATATAAAATTAAGTATTTAAAATTGTTCTCTGTTTTTTGTATTATATATTGGGAGTGAGGGAATTAGAGGCTTATGTTTATTAAATTCTTCATATGGCCTTGAGAAAACAGATTAACATGGTTTGGTGTTTTTTGGTGGATTTTTAAGCCTTTTATGTTCCTCTGTTATTCTTGGTTTAGTTGAGGAAGGAATAAGTATCATAAAAGACATTCCATTTTGTGAGCATTTAAAACCTAGAAAGTGGTGACATCTGGTGAGGGGGAGTCTTACGGAATTTCCATCCTGATTTCCAGACTAAAATCTACATATAACAAACAGGTGCATGATCTTTTCAACACAGAATTTGCTGTTTAAGGTTAGGAAAGCACATATAGAACCACATGATTTTGTATAAATTCAGTCATTGCACACTTAAAAAAACAATTATTCTTGTAAGTGCATCTGAGATCGCAATCATCATTTATCTTCATCTACAGTGCACACAATTTTCAAATGGCTACACATTATTTTTCTTCTTTTTAGTAGTTCTCCATTATAACATTTTTCTGGATGTATGAAATATCAAACACATTCCTGCATGCATGTAGTTCATAGCTGTATGTTTACCAGCTTTCTGAACAAATTCTGCCTATCTATATAACTTGCTTTTTCTGAGTAAAAATGGTTGTTAATAAAAAAAGACACAAACTGAAGACATAGGATTGACTTGTAGCAAGATGTTCAAAACAATGATGAAAGTGTATTTTTGAAGTAGGTACTATTGCATCATAATAAACATTTTATTTTTATACAAAATTTTAAGATCATACAGAATAAGAATATTTAGAGTAAAATTGTTAATAACAACACTGGAAACAATTGGTCTTACTTCTGGACAAGGGAATATTTCTCCATTCTGCCCATTTATACTCTTCCTTTTTCATGTACTGTGCATGTATTTGGTGGTAGTAGGATGAAAAAGTCTCTGAACTGGAAATATCTGTAATTATATATGCTGACTTGAAATTTAACCAAAGAAAAATACTAGTTTGTATCAATATTTCAGTTCTTCAGAATGTATTAAAATCCTACTATTTCTGTAGGTGCTTGATCTAAAATTTAAATTGCATAGCAAGTTAAATGGACCTCCTGCAGACTGTTTTATGGCATCTCTGTTTATTGATTCATGTTATTGAATTGTTCAGTGCAATTCTGAAAATAATAAGAAAATTATGCGAGTTGAAGAGATTTACCAAAAGTGTACACCATATATCTGCAGAGAACAAGGAGTTTGCAGCTCGTTTACTCATAAAATGTGCTGGTGTAAAAATCTTACTGCCTGCTGGTGGCAGCAGACCGGGTAAGATCCACCATTCTCAAGTTACTCTTATGAAGCAAATTATATTTTAAGGTCCTATTTGGGCTAGTACAGTTATTTCTGGCTCTGGAAAATTAAAATATAAATCCCTGGTCACATTTCTAGGAGAATGCTCTGTGCTTGAAAGCATTCAGAGAAGTCTTGGAACATGATGGTACATGTACCTTTTATATCAGGAGAAAAAATAATAAACCCAAACGAACAACCATAACTGTCTGTACATTCTCATTGTATGAAATGATTGTTGCGCAGTAATAATGGGGCAGACAACAAAGACAATGCTTTCTGAGTTATTGGGTCCAAGAATCTGAACCAGAAATATCCAAACCTGTTTATTCCCATGTACAAGCAGCTTCTGTAGCTAGCAACTGCCATCCTTCTCTTCTGTGCCAGCCTGCAGATGACTATAAAAATCAAGTTTGTCTACTGTGCAGGTGGTCTAGTTCTGTGATATCTGTTCTTCTAGTGCATGTTGGTCAGGACGCATTGTGCAAGGTCAGCTTTGAGGTGGTCTTTTTGGCATATTGTAAGGTCATCTCTGCACCATCATTATCTGTTGGGTCTCGCTGAAAAACCTCTGTTTCGGTGACTCTTTGGCCCATTGTCACAGAACCACTCACACAAGAGTCAAAATCATCGGGGAAGGCAGGAAGAAAGCAAAAAGATATCCAGAGTAAGTAGGGCTCCTGTTCAGAGTCCTTGTTCCCTGTAGCGGAACTCCAAGCTTTAAATCTATATCCTTTTCTTTCCTTGCTGAACGAGAATCCAACTCCCACGCAGACAGCGTTGATGCTTCAAGCCATATCTTCCAGAATTGCTGTGCCATTTCTTAAGTACAGTCACAACAACATCTAGTCCACCTTATATAGCCTTAGAATATAGGCAGGTGGCTCCTGTGATGAAAAAGGCACCATATATAAACAATAAAAGTATCTTTATAATTTTATAGATGATGCTGAATAGTACTGATTTTTCCCCTCCTCTGCTTGCCCTTAGGAAGTAGAGAGTTCTGTGTCTCTTAACAATTTGTAATTACAGGTATAGTTCAGCTTTAAAACAAAATTTGTACCCATATTTTTTGCCATATTTGTACCCTATTTGCAATTTGGGGGATTGCAGCTTACCAATTCATTGTGTGGGACTTTGAGAAGTATGTCTTGTAAGATTAGAAGAGGAATATTTTTCTCCTAAAGAAGTTCTGACTGGCAGAAAGCATGAACAAACTGCTTTTCATGAACATTGGCAAATGGCTGAGAGTTTTCCTTTGCTGTACAGTAAGGATGAATTGTTCATGGTAGAAAATATGTCAATAAACCACTTGAGCTATATGAGTGAAAACTCCTGCCTATTCATTTCTTCTTTGATGATATTCTGTTTTTTGTCATAGTATGCCCTGAAGTCTGGATATTTTGTCATGTGGATGTTGAATAAAAGAGTACTAACAGGCAGGACACTGAGTGTTTACATTTTACTAAACCTTCATTCTGGTGTTACCCTCTGGTGTTACTGATTTTTTCAATATAATTGTTGTGCCACAATTTCTTCCTTCAGTCTTTCTGTTACTGTTTGCAGTTTCAGATAAACTAAGTTTCTTCAGTTCACTGGGAGCAAATTGCCTCCTTTTGCCTTGGCATAGCGTTAAGGTGCCATGGTTAAATGTGCTCAAGGTACTGCAAGCTCTAATGTTGTTATAGATGAATTTATGGGGTAAGTGCAGTGCAGTGATACACTAGTTCATGCTGATAAGTAGTAGTCTTAGTACTTAACCTGCTAGAAGCTTTTTTTTCTCCTAGAACTGACAGAGTAATAATAATTAAACTCCTCTTACTTCTGCTTGCTTTATTCCTTATTTCACACCAGCTAAGCTGTAGTTTAGATTGAATTTCCTTTCTATTACTCTGAGTATTTTCATTTTTAATCTATTCCCTAGCATCTTTTTGTCCTGCACCCATATTTAAGCTTCTCATTTTCTTGTAGCTCCTTCTGTCTTTCTTTTATTTCTTTTTACTCCAGTCTGTAGTCCTTGCACTTTTGCTTTATCTGTGCTTCTTTTCCTAACACTGCCTGCTTTCTTTTATCTCCTGGTCAAATGCTTAGCTCTCGGAATTCAAAAGTCACCTTCAAAAACAGGTTTGGGTTCCTTTATCCCTGATCCTTCCAAGATACATGTGTTCTTCAAGGATTGATCTTCCCTGGAAGAATTTTATGTAAGAATCTGTAGTTTTCCTGTGTTACGTTTCCGTCACTTTTATAGCATCTTCAAGACAATGTCTGTCCAGATTGGAAAAAACCAATTTACCAGAAGTACTTTTTTCATGAGTGCAGTCAGACTACAAGGGTTTGGGTTTGCCCTTAAAACTATAGCTTACACATTGACATGTGCCTACGTAAAGGGGATAAAGAGACAGGGTGATTTTTTTTCTTTCTTTCATTCATTCTTTCTTTTTGTTTGTTCATTTCTTGTTTGTTGTTGTTGTTGCTTTTGTTGTCCTAGTTGTATTGTTCCATTGTAAAAGAAAGATTGTCCTAGGTGGACAAAGGTGCTTCCTTTTTTTTTTTTTTTCTTTTTTCTTCAGGGATTGTCCTTTGAACAACACATGTCAGAAATATAGTTTCTCTCCTGGAGCATGTATGATATCTAACATTTGTATAGAGCTAACCAAAGCATCAGTGTTAATGCTGAACTACTAATATTACAAATATTATGTTACTATCTTATAGATAGTTAAAGTTTTGAAGCAATAATTTTGTACCCAAAAGTTTCAGAACCATCAAAATTTGGATTCCTCTTCTAGCTTAAGTTAATTTTGATGTATCTGATCAAGTTTATGATAAAAGAAAGCTGTGTTAGGGAACTGAGAATTACTTAAAAGTGTAAAAATATTTGTGCCTGAATTTTCCATATTCAGCTTAAGAGCCCTTGGAAGCCTGCTTTCCTATTTCTTTTATTTTATTGACTACTATGAAGTTGGTCTTAGTTAAACAATAATCGAAGAGAGATCAGAATCAGAGTTACTTATCTCAGGAGATGCAGTCTGTAACAGTGCTGCTGGATAGTTGTGGTGCATACTTGTGTACTCATAAAAGTGTATGAGATGAAAATTTGAGAGAATTTGATACTGAGAAATTTCTTGGCCACTATTAATGTTGTTTAAACTGATTTTGGATTTAAGAATAAAATTCTGCTATTGCCAATATTTTTAAATTTGGCTAGAGTTCAGGTGTAAAATGAAGTTGGAAACATGCTTGGACCCTGTTTAGAGATGCCATTGATACTATTTATCATATAGCTTTTCTTCCAAAATTTGTAAGGTACAATGAGATGAAAAAGTAATTTTTTGGATTGTATTCAGAAGATGGGTGGTGGTGAAACTAGAAAGCTTGTGTACAAAAATAGTTTTATATGTGGAGAAAATGAAGTTTTCTCTGTCATTTAATATAATCCAGAAACAATAATTCTGCTCCGGGGTTGGGGAAATACCTTTCTGGTGCTTTGAGTCAATTGTAAATGACCTTGTAAAATTGCACAATAGAAAGGAAGGGGATAAAGCAACTGTACTCATTATTGTGGATGATGGTGTCAATCAACTGATAACACAGCATGACTGGATATCTATTTTTAGGTGACCAGTAAGTTAACAACAAGGGTCAGGATTTTATCCAAGTAGTGATTGAGGGAAAGATTTTGCAAAATATCTACTGAGCCATGGTTCATCCATATAGTCAGAAAGTCTCTTATTTTTGTGTATATTAAAAATTAATCATCAAAATTAAGAAAATATTTTACAGTGCACTATAACTGTGATAACTGAATGTCTGAAAAAACTGAATATACACATTTGATTGTATTCTTGATATTAGATAGTACCGGGAACCATAACAACAGAGCAGATCCGTTCAGTATGATTTAGTGCAAAAAAAACAATTTGTGCTCCAGAGACCTTAGTCTATTTCTGTAAATCCCTAAATTGAGACAAAAAGCAATGGCTGTGGTGTTCACAGGTGGAGCCTGTGTCTCTGAGATGCGCTGGGTTCACTGGAGCACAGTTGAAATTTTATGGAGATGAGCTAGGGGCTACTGAGGTAACAGGAGCCAAGAGGTGAACACTGATGAAACACCCCAAAGGAATTAAGGGGTGTTCCTCTAAGAAGGCAACACAGGCAACAGCCCAGATGAAGTGCCTCTACACAAATGCATGCAACATGGGCAATAAACAGAAGGAGCTGGAAGCCATTGTACAGCAAGAAACCTATGATATAGTTGCCGTCATGGAAACATGGTGGGATGACTCATACAACTGGAGTGATGCAATGGATGGCTATAAACTCTTCAGAAGGGATAGGCAAGGCAGGAGAAGTGGTGGGGTAGCCCTGTATGTTAGGGAGTGTTTGGATTGTCTAGAGCTTAATGATGGTGATGATAGGGTTGAGTGTTTATGGGTGATAATCAGGGGGAAGGCCTTCAAGACAGATGTCATGGTGGAAGTCTGTTACAGACCACTCAACCAGGATGAAAAGGCAAATGAATTATTCTACAAGCAGCTGGGAGAAGCCTCATGATTGCTAGCCCTTGTCTTCGTGGGGGACTTCAATCTACCAGATGTCTGCTGGAAATATAACACAGCAGAGAGGAAACAGTCTAGAAGGTTCCTGGTGTGTGTGGAATATAACTTCCTGACACAGCTGGTGAGTGAGCCAAGTAGGGAAGGCACCCCGCTGGACCTGTTCACAAACAGAGAAGGACTTGTGGGTTATGTGACAGTTGGAGGCTGTCTTGGGCATAGCGATCATGAAATGACAGTTTTTGATTCTCAGAGAAGTAAGGAGAGGGGGGTCAGCAGAACTGCCACCTTGGGCTTCTGGAGGGCAGACTTTGGCCTGCTTAGGAGGCTGATCAACAGAGTCCCCTGGGAAGCAGCCTTCAAGGGCAAAGGAACCCAGGAAGGCTGGACATTCTTCAAGGAGGAAGTCTTAAAGTTGCGAGAGCAGGCTGTCCCCCATGTGTTGAAAGACAAGCTAGCAAAGAAGACCACCGGCCTGGCTGAACAGAGTGCTTTGGCTGGAACTGAGGAAAAAAAAGAAGAGTTTATGACCTTTTTAAGAAGGGGCAGGCAAGTCAGGAGGACTACAAAGGTGTAGCAAGGTTATGCACGGAGAAAATTAGAAGGGTCAATGCCCAGCTAAAGCTGAATCTGGCTACTGCTGTAAAAGACAATAAAAAATACTTCTATAAATACATTAGCAGCAAAAAGAGGGCCAAATCTCCATCCTTTATTAGATGTGGGAGGAAACATAGTGACAAAGGATGAGGAAAAGGCTGAGGTACTTAATGCCTTCTTTGCCTCAGTCTTTAATAGTAAGATCAGTTGTTCTCTGGGTACCCAGTCCCTGAGCTGGAAGACAGGGACAGGGAGCAGTTTGGAGCCCCCATAATGCAAGGGGAAATGGTTAGTGACCTGCTACACCACCTAGACACACACAAGTGTATGGGGCCAGATGATATCCACCCGAGAGTCCTGAAGAAACTGATGGAAGTGCTCACCAAGCTGCTTTCCATCATTTATCAGCAGTCCTGGCTAAGTGGGGAGGTCCCAGTTGACTAGAGATTAGCAAATGTGATGCCCATCTACAGGAAGGGCTGGAAGGAGGATCCAGGGAACTACAGGCCTGTCAGTCTGCTGTCAGTGCTAGAGAAGGTTATGGACCAGATCATCTTGAGTGTCATCACATGGCATGTACAGGGTAACGAAGTAATCAGGCCCAGTCAGCATGGGTTTAGGAAAGGCATGTCCTGCTTAACCTGATCTCCTTCTACCTGCTTAGTAGATGAGGGAAAGCCTGTGGGTGTTGTCTACCGAGACTTTAGTAAGGCCTTTGGCGCTCTTTCCCCCAGCGTTCTCCTGGAAAAACTGGCTGCTCATGGCTTGGATGGGTGTACTCTTCGTTGGGTAAAAAACTGTGGCTGGATGGCTGGGCCCAAGGAGTTGTGGTGAATGAAGTTAAAACCATTTGGTGGCTGGTCACAAGTGGTGTTCCCCAGGGCTCAGTGTTGGGGCTGGTTCTGTTTAATCTTTACCAATGATACGGATGAGGGAATCGAGTGCACCCTTAGTAAGTTTGCAGACAACACTAGGTTGGGTGGGAGTGTTGATCTGCTTGAGGGAAGGAAGGCTCTACAAGAGGGATCTGGACAGGCTGGATCAATGGGCCAACTGTATGAAGTTCAACAAAGCTCAGTGCCGGATCCTGTACCTGGGCCACAGCAACCCTATGTGATGCTACAGGATTGGGGAAGAGGGGCTGGAAAGCTGCCTGGCAAAAAAGACCTGAGGGTTTTGGTCAACAGCCGGCTGAATGTGAGCCATCAGTGTGCCCAGGTGGCCAAGAAAGCCGACAGCATCCTGGCTTGTATCAGGAATAGTGTGGCCAGCAGGAGAAGGGAAGTGATTGTGCCCCTGTACTCGGCACTGGTGAGGCTGCACCTTGAATATTGTGTTCAGTTTTGGGCCCCTCAGTACAAGAAAGACATTGAGGTGCTGGAGCGTGTGCAAAGAAGAGCAACGAAGCTGGAGAAGGACCTGAAGAACAAGTCTTATGAGAAGCAGCTGAGAGAACTGGGGTTGTTTAGTCTGGAGAAAAGGAGGCTGAAGGGAGACCTTATTGCTCTCTACAACTACCTGAAAGGAGATTGTAGCGAGGTGGGTGTTGGTCTCTTCTCCCAAGAAACGAGTGATAGGATGAGAGGAAATGGCCTCAAGCTGTGCCAGGGGAAGTTTAGACTGGATATTAGGAAATATTACTTCACTGAAAGGGTTGCCAAGGATTGGAAGAGGCTTCCCAGGGAAGTGGTTGAGTCACCATCCCTGGAGGTGTTTAAAAGACCTGTAGATGTGATGCTTAGGCACATCATTTAGTGGTGAAGTGGCAGTGTTAGGTTTATGGTTGGTTAAAGGTCTTTTCCAACCTACACAATTCTCTGTGTGTGATTCTTCTAGATAATGCCTGCAAATATTATATTTAACAGCTAAATTATATATAGTTAAATTTTACATGACAGAATTTGCAGGACCATCTAGCCACGGTGTATTATGTCTCATATAATACAAAATATTGATTTCCAAAATGGATGAGGCTCTCTGGTCTCAGCAGCTGCATTGTTCATCGTTCCAAAAAGTAGCAGTTTCTTAAAAAATCTTTATTATAATAAAGTTATTAAAGTTTAGTGTAGACTGTAAACTGTAAATTTTGAGAAATCGCAGCATGTTTTATGGCTATTTTGATCTATTTTATCACTAGGATTGGGGCTGGGGCAGCTTAAATGCCTGAAGTTGCGTTCTTGGGTCTGACATACTAATACTGTGTCCTGAAGAATTCTTCAGGTAGATTATTCTTTTTTTCTTTCTTTTTTTCAGTATTATAATAATAACTTTTGTACTGAGAGACTCAGCATCCAGTATTGCACTACCTATAACATATTTGATACTGCCTTAATTTAAGGAAAAAGCCCGAATGATGATTTTGAATGACTGCTAGAGAAAGATATGAGACTTGCATTGTAGTTAGAGGTTGGCTATAACTGACATACTTCGTACAGTACATATGAGAGCATAAGAAATAATAGAACTTGAAAATGGGCTAAAATAACCTTGCCCAGTTCTTCTTGTCTGATCTATTATGAGGTCATATTGCTTGATACAAGTAATTAATTTCTCATAATCAACTCCTGTAATAAAAAGGAATAAGCTTGTTTAGCCTTTGGATAATTTTCCCTAAAATAATGTTAAGATTTCTCCGAAGTGTTTAGCATGTATTTACTATGAAACTGGAGCATGAAATTACAGTGGAACATATTATTTTTATTCTCTTTGGAGAAAAATTTTGGAACAAGGGACCACCTTCTTGCTAGAATAATTATTTTGCATCCTTCACCATCTGACTTTTGTAGCTGGTGAAGGGAAAAATTATATTATGATTGCAAATGCTTTGCTCACTACTGGCCCCTAGAACGCAAAAAATGGATTTATCCAAGGGGATTAAAAAAAAACCCCACCCAAAACCACAAACCAAAAAACAGAAATCGACCACTCACATGTATGTTGAAGAATCGGCATGTGAGAGTTGCCACTATGTATGTCTTCCATATACTGCTGACATACTGGAGTGAATATTAGGATAACAAAAACCTAAGGTGGTGTAGGGCAGTTAGCTAATGAAGATGCTGAAGTAATGATGAATTAATATGAAGCAGCTAATTTGTCTTTGTCCATTTTAATGCTAATCTCTGCACCACATCATCTCCCAGTCGCTGTTTCTTACTGCAGGGCAAACCTGTGCTGAGTCAGAAATGGCCAGGAAACAGAACTACTCATTCTAATATGTTTGATTCTCTGAATACATTTCTCTATCTGTACGAGTCTGGCACTACATAATTGTTTTCAAAGTCTGTACATATTGTAGTGTAGAATTTTTTCTGATGTACCTCATAAAGGTTGTCTAATGGGATAATTTCCAGCAGGATTCCCTGCTTTTTCGTAAGTGAGAACATAAAATAATATGAGCTGGAAGTGTGTAAATTTTATGCACGGTTTCAGGCAATACTTCACTATACATCACAGTGTTTAAGTTTTTACATAAGCATGTGTGGCATATCTTCTTTAGTAAAGAAGTATTCCTTTCTCTCCATGGTGGCTTTTTAGGCTCAGTGTGACAATTCCAATACTCAGGTAACTTCAGAGGAATAGTTAAATACAGGGTTGGGTTTTTTGGTTGGGTTTTTTTTTTTTTTTTGTTCCCCAGCTGTTCTTTTTGAGGATAATTGCAGTTAATGTGGACTAGAACTATTGGATATATTTTTAGATAAACTTGGTGCTTGTGTAAAGATGCACAGTTGGTACCTCTTGAGGTGTGAACTCTCTCTCTGAAACAGAACTCTGCTTTGCTTCCAGTTTTAATCCACTGATTAATTGCAGGGGTGTAATACTGTAGAGTTTCTACAGTATATGAAATTCCTGGACTTGACAATGCAGGTGCAAATTGTTGATATGATGAGTATACTGGATTTATGGCCAAAGCTTATATTCATATAGATTATCATAGTTTTGGCTTTATATTCTGAAAAGAATTTAGATCAGGGATTTGGAGTTTATTGAAGCAGCTGAAGACACTGAATAAACCGATGGCTTGAGAGAGATGAGTTCAGAACTGGTTACTGTTTCAAATTTTCAGTTACGCTTTCTTTAAAAGGAAGCTCTTTCCATGTTAAGGTCTTTTGTTGAGTTGTTCCTAAAAGGAACACCTGAAAGGGGTCCTGCTTGCATCTTCCGGGTCCTCCTTTGGAGAACCACGTGCAAGAACCATGGCAAGTAGAATGGCTGAAGCACCCTCTCAGGTATATTAGGTGGTTGGGCAAATGACTGACTCTCTGAGAGGAATTTTGGTCTACTACTTTAAAGACCTTTGGACAAAGAGCACACAGGAAATGTAATGACTGGTTCCATTGACAAGAAGTTGGGGCTTTTTCAAAGAATGAAGAGACCTAGGTTGTGAAGAACAGCAAAATTTAAAGTTTCTGGATAGCATGGTCTTAAAGTGGTACTTTATGACCTCCATCCTATCCTCCTAAGTCACCTTTTTTCTAGGCTAAGAGTCTTAGCCTGCTCAGTTTTCATTTGAACCGAGGCGATTACATATTCCTGTTTGTCCTTCAAATTGCCCTTTTTGAACCCTTTTCCAGCTCCAGTATATTTCCTTTGTGGTGAGGGAGCCAGAATTGCACATAACATGCCCGATATGTACCATGGATTTATATAGTGATGTAATGATTTTTTTTTCCTGCTTTATTTCCTATTCCTCTATAAATGTTCCTAAAGTTTGATTTTCTTTTTTGCCTGCTATTGAGTATCAAGGCAATGGTTTTCATGGAACTTTGATAGTTTTCCTTCCAAGACATTGCTCTTGAGTAGTAACATTGATCTTGGAGTCCATTCTATATATGCAATTAGGACTGGTTTTTTTCTCATACACGTAACTTCATATTTGCCTATAGTGAGTTTAATCTGATATTTTATTGCTCAGTTTTTTGGTCTTGTAAGGTCCTGCATTTACTCAGAGTTTAAATTTGTCCCAAGTATTTCAATACCTTCTGCAGACTTTTTCACTTGATTGTTCACTCACTTTTCAGGTCATTTATCAGTTTGTTGAGAAGCACAGTGCCTAGCAGAGGTTTCTGTGAAACTGTGCTTGTGATCTCTATTTATCTCCAATTGTTCTCCATTCCACTGTCCATTTATTGCTACTGTTTCCCACCTTTTACTCAATTATTTGTCCATTCAAGGACCTTCCTCCTTATCCCATGGCTATTTAGATTCCTTTAGCTTTTGGCATTGAGTCTTGTCAAAAGCATTTTGTGATGTTTGGAAAACTCCAATAGTGTTGGTTTTCAAAAGCAGTGGAGGCTCTTCCACTAAAAAATGGTGCTTTTTCAGGCATTGCCTCATTCTGCTACTGTTTCTACTAATTTTCGTGGTATAAACATCAGGTGGAAAGGTCCCCCACAACCTTTCTTTAAAAACTGGTATCCTAAGAACCGAAGAAGTTTCAAGTGAAAGGTCACGTGTACCACAATCAGCAATTTGGCTATTTCACCCTTGGCTTCTTGCAGATTGCCTGGGTATATAATGCCTAGACCTTGTGGTCCATCAGTTTGTTTCATAGTCTCTCCTACTATTCCATCAATTTCAGACAGATCCTTTGCTAAATCCTCCAGTAGCATTTCCACTTGCCCTGGTTTGCCACAATACTTTCCAATTTCTAGCTAAACACTTGCTTTGTAAATTCTAGGTTTTCCTTCACTTTGTATTAGAAATAGGAACAGCAGATGCCAAAGAGCATGTTGGGTCATCGCAGCGTGTTAAATCTTGATTTATAGACAAATCAGGAACTCAGATATTCATGGTGGGATTTCCACAGTTAATCATTAGTGGTCTGGCTTTACTACCATTAAAGCCTTTGGGGTAGACTTTTTAATGGACTTTAGGTCAGTCACATTAAAAATTTTAATCATGATTCACATTAATGTTCAGGCTTAATATTGGCATTACTATGCAAAGCTCTTTGGTCTGTATCCTGCAGGAGTTCAGAGTCATCATATTCCCTATCAGATATACCTTCTAAGAGTCTACACACATCAAATAGGAGGCCCAGCAGTGCCAAAAGAAATTTTTTTTTTCCCTTTCTGTCCAATTTGTGCACATTTTTAGGTGTAATAGTAGGATAATTGTAAATGATTAATTTTTTGAAATGTGTTCACAGGGAGTGATATGAAGAGAAAAAACTGAATTGGCTCCCTTAGAATTCAGCTCTTCGAAAGCTTTTTGAAATTGTTGTATTCTTATGTCATGTAGGAGATCTGTAATAGAATCAATCAGTGTAGCACGGATAGTGTTAATGTGATATTAAATTCAAGTTGCTCTATATGTAGTTACTGACATGATGTATTTCAGTTTTTTTGTGTACTGGCGCAGTTTATTTTTGCAGTAGATACAGTAGATTACATTTTCAAGGAAAGAAGTAATGAGCCTTATAACTTGGCAGAGAATTCCTGATACTGTTGAAATGGAAAAGAAATGGAAATATAACTTGGCTGTGTGAGATATTCATTTTGACTGTATCTATTTAAGAAAACTCAACATCAATGAGCTCATTAAATCTGATGTTAAAATTTACATCATTAGATTTCAAAGTCAGCAAGCAGACATAATTATTTAATGATGGACTTTCTCTGGGTTTTTTGGGCCATTTTGGAGAATGTAATGAATTGTTTACTTGACAGACAGGTGGCTGTATAGTGCTTATGGCTGATTTTAACAATAAGTGACAGTAAGAAAAATTAGAGCTTATTAACATTCACTCGACCCAGTGTCTGCACCACTGATCAGTGCTTGGACTGCTGTATGGCTTAAAATGCTTAATGAATCTTTGTTTGACAGGAACCAACTGCTGTTGGAGGAAAACGTGGATGATCTGATAGCTGGCAGAGTGAATATGGCCTGCACTTTATAAATAAGGAAAATGTGAATAACTGGGGAGCAGAACGAGTGAGAGAAGTCTTTCAAGGCTTGTGGTGATTGATGAACTATATTATGGTTAACACACACACTATGTTTTGCATAAAAGCATTAGCATCTGATTGAGTGGAAAACCAGGGGAAAGCGAGATTGCCTATGTGATTAGTGCAAGGTAATCAGCCATCTGTTAGGCATAATGCACTTACTAAAAATGAAGATAGAAAGCATATGTGTGCATGTGCTTACACAGGATGTCTCACCTTTTATACCAGTACCCATGAAAATATAGAACTGTATATAAAGAACTAACACAAGGGAAAAAAATACTCTCAATTCGTCTATTTTTTTTTCTCCCACCAGAAAGAGTACAAGCTTGTAGCTCTGTTCTGTAGTTCATAAATGTGTCCTTTCAGCAGACTGAAACAGTAGCTTCAGAAGTGACAGAAACAAATAATTTGAGGTGTATTTTTTAAAAATAATGGCATCTTAACTCTCGCTCTGATTGTGATGATGAAAATAAGGCTATGCCATGAAAATGTTGAGAGATGAAATTTTATTGATCAGGACATTTGAAAATATGTTTTCAGCTGTTCACCTGCAAATTTAAAATCATCTAGTTTATACAGCTATTCCAGGTACAGAAAGGATTTGGTTTAGAAGAATGCTAGAGTCTGATGTAGCATTACTTGCCCACCTAAAATTGTCATTGATGTTAGCAGGATCTTGTGATGTAGAAAACAAGACTGAACTTAGCTTTTCATGTTTATAAAGAACTTTAGCAGTGATACAGGTCCTGCTTAGAAGGAAATTAATCACTTCTTTACCTCTTTTCAAAAATTATTTTTGCATAGTAGTGTACAAAGAGCAACTCTAAAATATGTATTCAGTTTTAATGTGTTCTAACACTTATTAATATGTGTTCTAACACTTATTATAGTAGTTTACAATTCACTCTCTATACATCTCACAAAATCTGGAAAAAAAAAATACTCCAGAATTATAACAAACTTTAAGGCCAGCATTTAAAATCAATCACTTAAAACATCAAACACCAAAATACATGACCCCAAAGTATTGTTTGACTTGATCATCCATTCATATGTTTTTTTTTAGAAAATGTTTTAATCCGTTAGATAACAGCTTGGGATATGGAATACTGTTCTTAGATACAGTTTTTCAAGTTTCAAATTAAAATTGGTTTTGCTGAAAGGTATCATATGTCACTGGTTCTACATTATGCAAATACTGGAACTGCTGAAGAAGGACTTCCATGCCCCATCTTGCTGTTTCCATCTTCTGTGTTTCAGTATAAAAATAATATCCTAAATATTGGAGAGGAAAGGATATAGCTAGAGGACAATATATGCAAGTGTCTATATGAGAATGGGGTGGAGAACAACTAATTTAGTCATCTTCAGTAGCTAGTGTCTTAACAAAACTTTATGAATGCAGTCCTTTGCAAGGCTGCTGACCTAGTTAGAAATATGGACGTCTAACTTGCATGTGGTCAGTAATCCAAAAAGCAGAACCTACTTCTGATCAAAAGTATTTTGGCAAGTTTTATACCTCATAAATTGCGATATATCTGTGAGGTTTGCTGTTGTTGCTGGGCCTTGTTTGCTATTTAATATTTCAACATTAGAACTTTATAAAAACACCTGTGTGGCAGGGATTTTCCTATTTTCCTTTCATATCCAATGCATGAAGGTGTCTGAAGCTTGCACTCGTAATGCCTTGCCAGTGCATTTCATAGCTCAGTGCAGGCGTGACAGGGGAATTATGCTGCTTTGCCACAGTTGTGGAGGAGCTGGGGGACGGGTAGCGGGGTGGAGCTTACTGTTTCTCCAGTGATTTTTAGGAGCACTCCTGTGAACGCACTGCTTCAGTGCCAGTTTTCTCGAAGAGCGCAGGCGAACCTTTCAGTTTTCCTTTCTCGCAGCGTACTTGGTGGTGCCTTTTTTTTCTGCCACGAACAGTTTAATGATTCTGTGTCCTAGTGTTCGGATTCAGTCCTTTCTAGCTGCAACAGTTTCTCCTTTCAAGCATTTGTGGGCTTTTTAAAGCTTTCCCAGACGTTGCTAATCTGTATCCACAGTGTGTTTTATTACCTTTGTAGGAATCTTTTCTTAAGAATGTGAAAAGAATGGTCTATTTTAAAGTTTCTCCACATATTCTTACGTGAATTGTTGCATCTTGTTGTGATCTGGCAGAAAGAAAAGGATTTAAAGGACTTGACTTTAAGAGCAACTAGGATTAAGGAGGCATTAGCTGTAATGCTGGAGAGCCAGTATATAGAGTCAAGCACATCGTAACAAAAACCAGGTCAGCAGGTTCCTAATGATCGCTAATTGCAAACTCAGTGCATCAAAGCTAGAGCTATGCTCTGCATGCAGCATGGACTAGCTTTTGTTTGCTTCTGCAGAAGCATGTTTTAATTTCTGCTTGCTAATTGCTTTAATGTCCTTACTAGAGCTGAGTCATGTTGAAAAACTCTTGCAGAGTGCCAGCTTTTTTGTGGAAAAACTACTAAGCAAGTGCTGCACTTCCTGGGTTTCTGTGTCATTTAGTGATTCAGGACCAACTCTTTTGCTGGTAGGCATGTTTAATTTGTTAACGATAAACATGCAGAAATAAGGACCACATGCACTTCACTAAAATTTGATTTTCAGGAGGAAATAATGTAAGGAATATGCTTGAAGTAATATAGTTTTGGCTGTTAGAACAGTTGATTTATATGCTTTAAAACTGGGGCTATGAGCAGCAGTGTCTAAGACAAAAATGTTTTCAAATTGAGTGATTTTTCTAACCATGTATTTTGAGTATGTATGGCAACAGAGTGAAAAGAGATGGACTTGAAAAATACTCAGCTTCCTGAAATGTTAGTTTCATACAGTCTTGCTGCAGAGCTTTTTATATAACACCATTTAATTCTGAAGTCTTCAAAAATCAAACTAAAAGAGTTGGAAATTGTACAGCAGGCACTGAGAATGGTTGGAATCTTCTTTCATTCCCTTTCCTTGATTGCACTGATAGAAAATTTTGTTCTGAAGTGCCAAATTAATATTTACTAGCTTAATATCAGTTCTAAATACTGTTTTGTGGGGGTGACAGATGTGCAAAAGATAATTTACTAAGTAGTGGCTGGATAGGAAATAAAATCAAAATAACATTAAAAGTAATTTTTTTTGTCCTTACGACTATGGCTATGAGAAATAGACTGGTGTTTGGATATTTCTTTGGTACTCTCATTGCCTGCAGGAGTAGTCTCTGGATGCTGAGACTCCACTTGAAATATTTAGAAATATAACTCACTAGTGACAGTATAGTTGATTTAATAGTGAAAGGCACTGGTTTCTTTTCTGTAATCTTATAGCTGTTATGCTAAAAGCTAAAATGCAGTCTTCACAGCAAAAAGAGTCAAACTGTAAAAACTTGGAATGTTGCCCAAATTAATAGCTGCATAACTGAGTTATTTGCAGTCGTAGCACTATGGAAAAGGAATACAAGCAGAAGTTATTAAAATGCAGTTGAAGTATTTCTAATATGCACTGGTTAAAATAAAGGAAAAAGAGCTTTAAAGGGACCTAATTTTCCTAATTCTCTTAATGTAGACTTACTGAATATAGCTTAGGGTTGCAAAGTACTGAAGAAACAAATAAGTGCTGGTATAAGATTTAGAGAAGTACTATGTCAAAAGCAAGCATGTGTCAAATTTGAGTCTCTCCAAAATTAGGTAACAAATACATCTCCTGCTGAATGAAAGTTTTCATTCTGTTAAGTATTTTTTTTTCTTGGGCATAGGGTTTACGGCAGCCTTCTGTATTACATACAGCTAGAGTGTACAGAGAAAGAGGTACAAAGTAAAACATTTTGCTTATTTACTTTTTCAGTGAACCTTGTAAGTGTATATTGTTGACACAGCTTTTGGGCTTTAATAAAGCCACTCTTATAAAATAATGTTTTGATTTTAGGTACATATTTTGACATTTGGAATTCTTGCCTATAAGTTTTGATAGAGTTGTTGCTTATTGGAACAGTTCTTAGTTTAACAACCATACAAGAATTTAAACTTCAAAACTAAAATCTGCCTACAGTAGATCAACCAAGTGTCCTCAGTAGTGGCTTCAAATTTGCCTTCAAAATTTTTTTTGTACATGATCAATAGTCCGGTGGACATTTGGGACATTTGAATAAAACTTGAGATATTTTGTGTTTAATCATAAATTTCAGGCCAAGGAATATATTCTAATACATGCTAGTTTACAAATACCAGTTCTACATTAACTCATGGAGTTCACTAAAGTTCTGTTAGCTTCGTCAATGCTTAATTTACTTATGTTGCAGTTGTAGAAACTCAGAACATATTTTTGATCAATGAAAACTGTCATTTCCAAGGTGATTGTCTACAGTAAGAGAAATGCAGTATTTGTTATTTCTCAAACAAAGAACTTGTTTGTTCAAATCAACAAAGTTAATTTGAAAAATCTAGTTGTTCTTGAACTCCTAGTGTAGATTTGCAGGGTGAAGAATTTATTTAGAAGTACGACACCTCTCAGACATTGCCATTTACTCCTTGTGAACATTTTTGTTGCAAAATTTCGTCTCATAACAGCAGTCTTTTTTCTTTTTATCTTTGCAGCTATTTTGGAGAGAACTATGGTTTAGACTTTCCCATGTTAGCCATGGATGTAGCGCTTTCTCCCATGAGAACACAAGAACTGGATCCCATGCCATCTGATGCATCTCCCATGCTTATAAACATGACTCCTACAGTGGAACGAGATGGGGAAGAGGATGTCATGAAGGAGCTTGATTCTGGCCAGCAGTATGAAAAGCCTCCTCCTCTACACACTGGGGCCGATTGGAAGATTGTTCTCCACTTGCCAGAAATTGAGACATGGCTTCGGATGACGTCTGAAAGAGTCAGGGATCTGACCTACTCTGTCCAGCAGGACTCGGATAGCAAGCATGTGGACGTGCATCTAGTACAGCTGAAGGTAGGATGAATTTTATGTTGCAGACTTTTCAGTGAAGGTGGTTCACTCAACTCTGCTACTGGTAAAGTAAACAAAAGGGCTTTTCATAGCTACTGTAGCATATCTGACAGCCTGTGTTAAAAAGTGAATAAATCCTTTTCAGGGAGATAATAGAAATTGTATCTTTCTCAGATTTTTTGCAACATTATTTACGCATCACTTAATTCAACATTCATAACCATATTGATGAACATGTTCACACTCCAAAAGCAGCTAATACAACACTAACAGTAACCTGTCCGGACATCTTGGAAGTGACCAGAAATATTCCCATTGATTTTAATGAGCTTCAGTACTTAAAACTCCCAAATTTGTGTCCCAATAAGCATGACCACTCATTTGAAAACTAAGCAAGTTTCAGAGGCAGTAGGATAGAAGGGCGGTCTAATGTCTGGCCTTTCAGTTGTGTAAAGGTTACGTTGAAGTTGAACTCACGTGGGACTACATACAAAATGGTAAATGTGTAGAATTTTTTTTTTTTCAGATCTGAGTCTTGAAATATGAATTGATAACTTTTGAACAGTCACAGCCAGTAAATCACCCTTCCCCCCGCCCCGGCAAGAAAATGCATCAGCAAGACTTTGTCCCCCAAAAATCTCTTTTGTCTAAACTAAAACAGCAACAATCTCCCTTACCCCAACCTGACAACTGAACACAAGCATCTTTAAAAAATTATCTCTGTCTTGGTCCCAGATTTAAATTTCATTGTTGAATCTTTAAAGATATTAAGGAAATTCAAGGTGAAATTCACCTAAATAGTGTCTGGGATTGTATGTGTATGTTCATTTGCGTGGCTTGGTTTGCTCCAGCAGTTGAAGCATGCTTTTGAAGGCAGCAAACAACCTCCAAAAATAGCAGGCAAATGCTATCTCTTCAGACTGAGCTGTCTTCAGAGCTGCATTCTGAGGCCTGTTTATGTGAACATAGTCTTCCTTCATACTCAGCGTGATGGTATTTTATTTGTGTTTATTTTAGGACTGGAGCTGTAGGCTGTCTTAAAATATAACTCTGTGTACTAGCACTCGCCATAGAGCAACTGTACTGTAATCAGTCCTAACCAAATAGTGAGCTGATCTTGAGTTTTTTATGGTCCCGCCACTTTTCTGAAAAATTTGGGATAGACATTGCAAGATTTTGATGAAAGAAAGGACTATGTCTACAACGTGCAGTAGATTTTTAGCAAATACACCTAAAAGGTATTTCTGCAGGCAGACATAACAAATCTTGCTGGACTAGGTGCAAGGTCTGATCTGGAATTGCTTGTGGCTGTATTAGTGCAGTGCTGAGCTGAAACTGAAGAGCTGTGGAGTTTGTGGATGGTATTTGCACACAGCTTTGGGCTGGCTCAGAACACAGGCAGAAGTGATTTGTGCCAGCTTACAAAATGAGAATATTCTGTACATATAACTTACCCTCACACATCCACCAAAATGTTTTATTTCCAAATGGAGGTCAGCAAATGAACAGCATTCCTTACAGTTTTCTCCTTTTTAGAGTTTATTTGTGAAGTTGCAAGAGTCAACAGTAGTTCATGAAATACTTTCCTAATGGTTTTTTCCATGTAAGCAATTCCTGTGGCACCTAGGGATTGTTTGGGACTAGGAAGAGAACTGATTAATGCAACTGTAAAAAAGGACAAAAGAATAATGTGAAGGAATCTCAATTATCTGCAATTATCTGGCCTGTCAACCTGGAGGGGCCTGCCACTGAGGCTGTCAAATATTCTATATACAGAACCTGGACTCACAGGGAAGTGCTCTTTTTCTGTGTGTTTATACACATGTGTATCTGTGTGCGTCCATGATAATGACTTGTATTTGAAGATATTTTCTAAATATTTGATATATTTTTAAATTTCTCACAAAGTAACAAAAAGGAAAGGCTTTCAGAAAGATCTATAATAGTAGTAAAAAATGCAGCAAAGTCTTAACAAACACATTAGGAATACAGAACTTTTGTAACCTCCTTATCTTTAAACCTGTATACAGACAAAAAAGAAATAAGAATGCAAAAGCAAGTGTTGTGGAAATGCTTTTATTCAGACTTCAGATATATTTTAAATTGTTTATCCTTATATCCTCTTGCATTATGTAACTTAATGAAAATTGGCTAAGCAGAAGAAAAAAAAAACAAACACCCATAACTTCATACAGATGCTTTTTTAAAATTTGTCCTGTGCTCTGATAATTCTCCTTGACAGGCTCCTTCCAAGTGATCTGGGTCCTTCTGGAATTGTTGTGCCCAGGCTTGACACAGGGCTTAATGTGAAGCTTCACTATTGCCAGAAGACTGGAGAAAGTATTTCACATGTCTTTCAAACAATACATAGCAGTTCAGTATTTTCTTTTTTTTTTTTTTTCTTCACAACAGCAGGAGAGTGTTAATTATGTTCAGCTTGTGATTCACTGTAACTCCCAAACTCCTTTGCTGCACTATGGGTTTTTCACCTCTCTCATCCACTTTTTTTGTGAAATCTTACATGTAGGTTTTTGCTTTTGTCCATTATTGAACTTTTTTTTTTTTTTTAATCTCCCATTTCTCAAGTGTCTCCATGACTTTTTCAGTTCCAAATCTGTCTTCTGGTATGTTTGAAGTATCTCCCCCAAGCACACATGTTGTTGTCATCTGCAGATTTAAGAGACCTTCTCTCTACCTCTTTGTCCAAATCATAGTAACAAAAATGAATGATACAGACTCAGAATAAAAGTCTATAACATAATAGTTTCTGAATATAGTTTTTAAACTGCAAATGTAGCAGTAAGGCAAACAAACAAACTGTGAGAAAATGAAAAATTTCCTCAGCCAGGAGAGGTCCAGTTCCATTTTCAGGCAGCTTTCTATTTGTTTTGGATGCTTAAAGTTGGTTTCCTTCCTCTGGCTGTCAGTTGGCTCATGGTGATAGGGCTGGTTTGAGGATCTAGGCCGTAACAGACTTTTTATCTTATTCCTTGGAAAAATTGCTCAGCAAACAGATCTTCTCTTTCTCTTGTGAGTATTTGCTCTGTATTCCTGTTGCAGTTCTGTCTGTGCTTCTGCTCTTTCTGTAATCAAGAGCATTATTTCTTTTTTGTGGCTTGTTCCCTGGGGATTTTGTTGTTTGCTGGCAGTCTCTTTTCATGCTATATGACTTAGGGCTTTACTAGCCACCACTGATCCTTTGAAAATACTTGTTTCTCTCACTTTTGCAATGCCCTTTCTCAGAACTAGCCAAGCAGCATGAGTGGGAGGCTTGTCTTATGTTGTCCCTTGGGAAATTTCCTGGAAAGCTCAGCTTCACATGAGTGCTTCAGTAAACGAGATGCATGAATTGTAACTCTCCAGGGTCCGAAATGCCTTATATTAGTAATTTATCTGGTCATCACTCTTAACTTGAGCTGCACTAAGATACATTTACACATCTCTGACACATTCAGTGTAGCTGTTACCAATTGCAAATATTTGTAAAAGGGATGAAAAAGTTATGGTTTTACTATAAGCAAATCTAAAAGTGCTCTCTCTGTCCTTGTATTGTGTTAACCTGCCGAGATGCTTTCGTGATCCATTTAGCTTTTTTAGTCTGAATAAAATATGATTGCTTTTACAGCAAATTCTTTCTTGGAATCCTCCTGAGGTCCATCTTGGATTCAACTCCCATTCTTCTGCTTTTTTTTATATCCCTTAACCCTCTCAGGGAAGGGCCTAGTGTTTACTGATTTCTGTCTTTTTGAAAAAACTGTCATTTTGGATGATCTAGTATAATCTTCTGTATTTTAGATGTCTGTTAACTTCTCACTTATTGTGGAGTAAAGCACTCCACCACCACTTTGTGACTTAAATGTCTGAATCATATATTGTATTGACATAGAAACAAATGCATTGTATGGTATGATAATGTCTTTAGATCTTTGCAGACCACCGATCTTTTCTCTCTTTCCAAGTAGAGAGACTTCAGTCATCTTTTTCCAGGATGCCTGGGTCAGCCTCAAACATCTCTTGACTGGATCTTTCATCTTTCCTCCTGACTCCTACAACATGACTTTAATGAACTTTGGATAGAGGTCAAATATCATGTAACCATTATCCTTTTGCTATCTCTGTTTCCAATTTTTGGGGGCCAAAGAATTTTTAGTTGCTTTTCTCCTTGTACTTAAATCCTGGATAAGAGAATAGTGTAAGGAATTATCAAAGCAAGATATTAAAGGGTATTAGTTTCTAATATATCTGCAGTTAGATACAGGTTATTCCTTTTTTCATTCTATTATGAGCATTTTGAGAAAATGTAAAACCAGGGTACTGTAGGTGTCATTCTCTCTCATCCCCTCCTCTTGAATTCAGTAGGCTTTTATTGAATAAATAATGTTAAATATTGCTGGTTTTATTGAATAAATACTGAAGGCTGGACCAAATGACTTTTGAGTACTTTTCAGCTTTTTTTTGCCTATATCAGTTCCTTTTGAGAGCAAAAATCAATCTTTTTTTCAGATGTTAAAATAAATCACTCAAAGATGGCTGAGTCCGGAAGATAACTTCTGTAAGTTCAATTTTTTGTAATTTGGAGCTCAGAATGGTCTTTATCATACTCTGTAAAAGGATTTATTCAGTGCTAGCAGCATTGCTGAAGTACATCATCTACCACATCTTTCTGTAATGTTAGAAACAGGGCTATTCTTTCTTCTCACCTTTAGTTTGATGACTCTCAATGGCTCTATTATTCTGAGGCTTGTGGCAACATACCTTGTTTCTGCAGTTGTACAGCTTTTCAGCTGTGCTATCTAAACCACCTTTAACTAAGTGCAACACCACCTGTAACTAAGTGCACAAATGAAGTTTTCCTAGAGTCTGAATCTCCAGACTGTACAGACAACTGTGTATTATAAGAGAACTCGGAGAAGAATTAAGCATCATCATAGAATCATTAAGGTTGGAAAAGACCTCTAGGATCATCAAGTCCAACCATCAACCCAACACTACCACGTCCCCAAAACCATGGCCTGAAGTGCAATGTCTACACGTTTTTTGAACACCTCCAGGGATGGTGACTCCACCACCTCTCTGGGCAGCCTGTTTCAGTGCCTGACCACTCTTCCAGTGAAGAAATTTTTCCTAATATCCAATCTAAACCTCCCCTGGAGCAGCTTGAGGCCATAACATAATTGATATTTTACAAATGATCACAGAAAATGTTAGTGACAGTTTTTACAGAAGGATGTATAGATGATTAGATAGATGATTCCATTTCCTAATGGAAATAACACGTGGACTGCTTTATCCTGACAGAAGTTTGCCACAAGAGATAACTGTTATACTCAGTGGGTGAAAATAAAACCTTAATTGGAGAGGTTGACTGCAACTTTGTTCAACTGTTTTGCTTGCAGGCAAGATATGATCCTGATACTTCAAGTGAAGGGTTGCTATGCAAATTTATAGGAGTCATTATTCAAAAGGAGGTGAAGGGAAATAATGACTCAAATTCACAGGGATATTTCTGAGAAGACTTCTGGGCACGTTTAACAGTTATGCTTCATGAAACAAATTTCTCTGAGAAATAGTTTTATACCTTCCATGTGTGGGTGTTAGTATGAGTGTCTTTTATAATCAAATGTCTACTTTATAAACTATGATCTATAGCTCATAATTAAGCTATATATAAGCCATACTTAAGCCATATATAACTCAACTTAAAGACATACTATTGTATTTAGGTCTGCGGATCAACGAGTTGTTTCACATAAATTTGTGGAACTGTTATTTGCAGAGAGTCTCAGGTCTAGCAAATAGGTTGAGAGCCAGTAATATTCTAATTATTTGATTTTGGCACTATTAACAATCCTATACTAAGAAGTCACCTTAAGTTGCATATGAAATAAAATTAGTTTAAACACAATTGAAATGCAATTCAGTTAACAAAAATGAACAATTACGGGTTATCCATGCAATAAGAGATCTCTACTCTGAAATGCAATTTTCAGTTTTTGAGCACTATTTTAGATTGTCTATAGCTAAAGGAAAGAATGCTCACACCAAAACCTCCTAAAATGAAAGTGGACTGTAACTACAGGGAAAATATAACTTCTTTCATACTGAACTGGTTAACGCATCCTAAATGTGTAGGACTGAGCATCTCTTAAACTAATGACACTTGATAAATTTCAGTCTCCTTAATCCTGTTAAAGCTGTTAAGTTCTCTGCGAAAATTAATCTGAAAAGTTTAAAGTTTGAAAGAGCTTGAATGCTTCAGTTGAATGCTGAGCGTGAGGGGAAATATTCTCCATGCTATCAACAAGTGTAATGAAAAACAAATATACTGAAGAATTTTTTAAAGAGCCTATTCCTGAAATAGTTGAGGTTTTGGTGTACACTGCAGATCTGAAGCAATTAAAAAATTATTCTGAATCTTCAAACTCTTTATTAACTTCAAATGTAAAAAAGTAAATGCTAGCTGCAACTGTATTGCAGACTCACAGTTCTAAGTATCAGGATTTCTTTACTGCAAATTTGGTAAGAAAACTTTAGATCTTTCTCTGTGTAACATGGGATATTTCTGTGTTAGATTAATTATTTCAAGGGAAATATATACAAAATCACTTTGCTCTTTTCCTTTTTTCTTTTTTTTCTTTCCAAATCCAACCCAAAATCTCACCTGATGATAGGTCATATGTTTGTGAAGCACTTGAGCACCAAACAGTAATTTGGCTATAAACATATCATGTATTTCACTGCTTTTTAAGCATAGTGATTCCAGAGATTTGACAGTCTTCGTACAATCTAAGTAGTTGCAGATGTGACTTTTTTTTGTTGTTCTTTTTTTTAGCCAGATGGCTTAATACAACATAGCCAAAAATATGCTACCTGACTGGCTGCAAATCAAAATCAAGTTTGCTTATGGAAATATGGTGAAAAACTTAGATAATAAATACATTTGTCTTTATAGAACATTTCCAGTGGAATATATTTATATAAACATGTAAAATATGTTTATATTGCACTGCTATTGGTTAAATGCTTTTTTTGAAGGGGAGGGGTTAGGGTTAAGAGCGCCTTCTAGCTAAGGTTCTAGTCAAATGCTAAATTCATTGTGCACTCATCCCAACAACATCAGTGGGGCAACTTTATATGCCTTAATTCACCTAGCATTTAACCAATCAGTAATAGGACTTATTTGGACAAAACCAGATTTGTTGTTGATATTTTTTAAACTGTTTGTAGGATCTATTATATTTTTAATATTCAATTTAAGTTTCAGACCATCTATATTATGCACTCCAAAAATGTCAGGCACTCATAAGTAACTCTGCAGGAGCAGATGATATATAATATTATATATCTGTAATGATAGCTTGATATGTCTATATATTGGCAGAACATATCTGCTATATGTATTAGTTCTATGTTTTGTAAACACAAGATTTCATACACAATTTAAAGGAAGCAATTGGTTGGTTAAGAAGTTGTATTCTTATTTAGTGCACCTCTGAACAGCTTGGTGGAATCACAGCATTCAGTAGGGCAGCTGAGTGTAAAAGCTGGTAAATACTGATTAACTGTTCCAAAATTGGGTTTTGCAAAGCCTACCCTTTACTTACAGTCCAGGCTTGAATATCAAACAGGTGGGTTTATTAGCTTTTCTTATTTTCTGAGTGGTTGAGTGTACCCACATTTTTTAAATTTTTAAATCTTCCTCTGTGCCCTGAGCATATTCCTCTGTTTCTGAAAAAAGTCAGAATGGAAAACATGGAGTACCAGAAATAAATCTGTCTTTCTCAAACTCTATTTGGTCAAACAATCACATTGTTTAGAAGCCTTTCAACTTGTATAGTATTTCTTCAGTCTTGCTCAGATTGATCTTTTTAAGGAAAAAGATGTGACTTGTTTACCGCATCTTAACATGCTTTACTACAATAACACCACACCTATGAAAGTCAACTTGGTTTTGTAGCTTTTAGGCTAAATTCTCTTCTGCCAGAGGGGAGCAAACCCACTTTTTCCACATCCCTCAAAAATTGTCCTAATCCCTTGGCTATACGTTATCAGACATAAACAGAGGCTAATGCTCTATTCTATGTAGAGTGCAATCTTGGAGGTGTTAGGTAGGTTCACTCACCTACCAGGTCAGTGCCTTCAAGGATGAAAATGATGATCAAATCAATGTCAATTTTCTAGGTACTAATTAGGTTTAGAAATTAAGTACAAAGTTGCTCAGACTTGCCAGGACTGGTGGTAGTCTGAGCTCAGAAATGCAAAATTTTAGGCAGCTGGATACTTTTAACTGAATGAGCAACAAGAGTTGTACCTGTGGTATTTAGACATCTACGAGCTAAATGGCAACTGAGCAAGATGATTCAGGACTGCATTGTTGCCTACCTTCTGTCCTAATGTTTATTCTGCTCTGATCATTGAAGTCTGTTAAAAATGCATTCCTGAAGGCCCAATCTTAAGTTCCCAATGGAAAAGCAAATACTGTTCTGATTGTTTATAACATTTCCCAATAAATATATGAATGCATTGGATTACTGCTAGTTATATATTATTGTTAGTGCTGAAACCATTTCTGGTGTTACAAATATTTTATACTGAGTATCTGTTAAGCCTATGTAGGCTCTTATATGTTTTTAACTTCAAGTACCTGAGTATTGCTAGTGACTATATTGGTTTATTAATATTCAGGCAATCTGTTCTTCAACAGTAACCTTAGAAAAAACAGTAAACACCAACATTTGTAATCTAATTTTAAATTATGATCTAGTGTAGTTGTAGATAATACTGCAATTTCAAAATGAAATTTTATACCTCCAATGTATAGCTAATGCACATTGATAATTATTTTTTTTTTAAAAACCAAATAATGGCAGGTTAACAAAATACTTTTTAAAAATTAGGTGGATTTAAACTGTGCCATTCAGCCCAATAGAAAAAACTTTCCCACTCTCCTGCCAGTATTGTTCAGTCTGTTTAATGAATGTAACAATGAAGTTAAACTGATTTTCTCTCTCCTGTTAGAATTTAGTCAACAAGTCTATTGATATAGCCCATATTTATGCGAACCCACTGTCCTCTGCCTACTTGGGTGCCATATAGTATGAACACAGAAAGAGCATACTTACTTTACTGGAGATTCAGTTGCCTTCTAAATAAAGCTGGTTATTATTTGAGGGATCAAATTAAGATGGAAGTCTGCTGGTTAGAATATAATAAGAGAATGAAAGAATTGGGAGCTAATAAAAAGAATAAAAAATGGAGAAACAATAAGAAATTCCTATCTGTTGTGATATCTTTTCTGAGTAGAAAATTGAGAACTACTTGGTTAGTCTGGTGTTATCTATGTATCAAGGGAATGAAAGTAGCTAAGAGCTGGAAAGGACTTTAACTGGTAACTCCCGTGATAATGGAGGATCTGGCTTGCATAATTTATGGTGATAAATGAATAAATAATAAAAGTTGCAGACAGTGTGCTGGACCCTTTTTAAGCTTCGACTTTCTTTCTAGAAGAGCAGGGAAAGGATACCAACAAAAGTGACTGGAATTACTGTTCTTGTGACAAAGGGACTTGAATACTCCTTGGGGTGGTAGAAGACACCAGCACTGGTATCCCTTCTGGGCTTGGGCAAAAGAGATTTTTAAAAAAGAAAAAAAAAGAAAAAACAAAGGCATAGGTTAGCTAATTGACTCATTTGCATGAGTCCATATGCACAGCATTTGGAAAGGAATTGTGAATAATGGAATTGTGGGGCATCTAAGCCCTCCTTTAGTGCAAGGGTACAATCTGAAGAGCTTCTTAAATTAGCTTGAGTTTCTTCAAAGCAAACCAGTAAGGATACACTGAGCAAAAATACTGCAACCTGTGACATTCCCTCCAAGGGAGTGCTGCTCTTGCAAGGGTAGAGCTGCATTCATTAGATTCTGAGCAATGTATTTGGACATAGAAGGGTCATGTGTAATTCAGGGAGATGTAGAGTAGAGTAGCATCTGCAATGCTATGGAGGTCTTAAGGTTGTCCTAAAATAGACACTTGGATTATTCAGCAGTCAGGAGACTCAGGAGAAGAAAGGTGAACATTTGCCTGTTAAAAGGGAATTGGAGCTCTAAGATGAGGAAAAAAGTGGGTGTTTTACCAGTCTCAGTTTCTTCATCTAGTTCTAAAATAAAAACTCTGCAAAATCTCACTGTCATTTGGGTATCTACACTTTTGAAATACATATTTATTCCAGTTCTGGTTTAGACCTCAGCAATACATGAACACATGTAAGTGCACTTTGACCAAATATAATGATTATTTCTCCCTCTTCTCACTTCACATTGCTCCTACGTTAAAATATGCTAGTGCAGGCTTTAGAAAATGAGCTAATGTACTCTACCAGTGGTCTCTGGAGAAATATAAAGTAAATATCAAATTTCAGCCCAGATGTTACCTATTACAGTCTTCTCTAGTCTGTATCCTGATCTGACTCAAACACAAATGTTTACTGGATATAATGATGTAATGATATAAATACTTTTCAGTAAGATGAAAAAATGTTGTATGTTAAATCATGGTGCAAATTAATTTACCAAAACATTTGCTGAGGGGAATGTATTTTCTTGTTTTGTATATGTGATGATAATAACACCTACTGATATCCAGATTTGCTGGAAAAAACTACTATTTCAATGGTATGAGTATGATTTAGTAATGTCAACTTTTAAAATTAAAGGTCATTGACACTATATAATTATTTTTATTTGAAAGTAAGGATGCCAATGGGAATTTTTATTATGGTAGCTGTAACTTGGTTGAAAGAATTTATTTTATAAATATGTACATATGGATGTAAATATATGTGTGTGTATAAACAAAAGCATACACACAAAAAGCAGTGCTTGATAAATCCTCCTGATGATTTTTTTTCTTGAAGATTTGTTTGAGTCTATGTGTGGTTTAGAAGGTAGGGTATTATTATAACAGTCATCTAGTTCTGATCTGCATTGTGAACTATTATGTTTACAGATGTTTCCTTGCTTTGCATATTTCAGTGGGCTTTGTGAACATATTTATTATTAGTCATTATACTGGCAGGGTTTGTTGCTTTTTCAGTTTATAATTACATGTCACTTATAACAGATATCTAAAAACTGTAATATGTCATAAGGGAGCAGTCAATGAACAGGCACAGAAAATTGTACAAAATGTAAGGAATTTTTTAGTTTGCTTCATTATTGTTAAAATTTCCTGATGGGCTTTTATTATGAGAGAGTTGACAGAAAAAAATTCAGGTTATAGGATGATTGCTGTATGAATGCCAGAAATGCAGCATGAATATCTCAGTAACATAACACATTTGCATTTTAGTAAGAACAAGTTCCAAAAGTTTGTGATTTTTACATATCCTTGGATATTTGCCTCTCGAATTCTATGAATTCTTCCTCAGAATGAAATCCCTTTCTGTATAGTTAACCGTTAAAAAGCCTTCTGTGAATTGATGCAATGCCTTCGTAAATCAATTAAAATCTCACAACTAACAAGCAAGTAAGCACAGCGAAAGGGTGTTGTGTATTTTCCTCTGGAGAATCCAATGACATGTCTGTATAGCTATGTTTATACTTTTAATTGGAATGTTGCCCTATGCATAGTACCCATCCTGTGACTGAGTTGTGTGTGATATCTTGTGGAGGATTGGGGTGAAGTTATATGGCCTTGCCCGAGCCTGATCTGTCTTCTTGGCACAGTCTAGGAACCATGCTGGACCCTAAGCTTTTCTTAAGGTTTACTCTGGAGCTTGGCCTCATTGTTTGCATCTAACAAATATAGCTGGGTGGCAGGTCTGGGCAGGAGCCTAGGTTGAGGTTAATGTCTGACTGACATTGTAGGTGTAGTGATGTCATCTTCTTCAGAAAAGGTTATAAATACACACTAGATTTTTTTTTTCTTGGATTGTCTTATGCTTCCTTGAATTGCGTGTAAAGAAGCATTAGCAGTATTACATACATACACCCAAAAGATTTGATCTGAAGATTTTAACACGTTCCATATAACTCTCTCTAGTGACATTGTACAGAATCAGAGACAGATGAACAAGCTTTCTCTCTGAACGGGAGCTGAACCATTTAAAATGGACTGTACAGAAAAAGAGAGGAAAAGGAGAATTAATACCTGCTGGTTCCATCTGTTAAAGGTCTATGAATGCTCTCTCCTCTATCTCCCTGTAAACGATTCCCCAGAGTAAGATAATAGCTTCTGTGGAGTCGGTTATGATTCTAGGCCTTGCATTTCAAAAGATGGATGTCTTCTTTTTTTGGAAATGTTTCCATTTCTTTTTGGAAAACACATGTAATTTAGAAGGCATAAAGCAGCACTGCATTAGCAATCGTAGCACTCCAAAATTCTGACAGAGTTTTCATAAGTTTTCACAAAATATAAAATCTACTGACTCTAGTAATACATTGCAATTTCCCTTTCCAATTGAGCAGTGTACCTACTTTTCATAATCTGCATTAGCTGAGAAAATGTATTTCATAAATTTCAGTGAACTATATTGCTTTTATGCTCCTCAGTTGACCTTGCAACTGTACCTGCCCTTATCTGGTTACGTACTTCAAGAGAGACTTGAAACAAATTACAATATATAGTCTTATATTTTGGTGCGGCCATTCATCTGTTTCTGTTCTGATGAGTACATTTGCTTCTGATCACAAATTATACAGACATTCAAAAAGTGAGAAAGCAAGTAACATTTCTGCAGAATAGGTTCTGTATATTTAATCATAATTTATCTGGTAATGTATGGGGAAGAGATGATTTTATATGTGCATTTCCAATGTGATTGTGATCTGACACTCTGACATATGATCTTTTTAATAACTGACATATATATATAGGGGCATATATGTGCATAAATACGTGTATGTGCATATATAATATTTGTAAAACTGTAAAAGAAATTCAGTGCCACTACTACCTCAGTATTTGTATATCCACTTATTCCTCATGCATTTCTGTTCTTTCTCCAAGATTTTTCTGAGTTATCTGCCCTAAAATATTTGAGCTAGTATACTACAATTCACTGTAGACATAATTTAATTTGTGTGTGTATCTGTAAGATCTGTGTTTGCAGTTCACCTTGTTCTTTATAGTTATTGAGGGCTACTCTATGTGTATGTGTCTATTTAGTACACTGACAGAATAAAAACTTCTGACATGACAGAATATTGCTTATGTCCTTGGGAAGCAGAAATTGTACTCAAGGAGCAATGCTATAATGTAAATGGTGCGAAGTAGCTGTACTTTTGGATACAGTAAAGTATCCAAATGACCCCCAGAATAACAGAAACAGAACTGAATCTTTAAAGCTACTGAGCTGTGTGGGATGAGTAAAATGTTTTGTACACCACTCAACCAGCTTGTATGAAAGGTATGGCTGGAATTTGTCACTACATCACAGCACTGTCCAGCAGCTAGAAGAAATGGAAGTCTGCAAAATCATTAGCCAACTATGCTCTAAAATCACAGAACTGAAATACTAAACTGAATATTCTTATTTGCTAACTGAATATTCTTATTTGCTCATCAGCAGTTATTTTGAGGCTATATTTTTAAGAAGCAAGGAAGGCTAGAAACCTTTCAGTTAAATCCAGGATTTTTAGGTAATAAATGAATTTCACAATCTGGACATTTAAGAATATTATCAGGTATCATGAGACAATAGAAGGAAGATGGATATTTCCAAGGACAATACAGTAGAATTTGTATAGACGTGGTACTATTTAAGGTATCCTATGTTTTCTTTGCTGAGGTCTTCTGGACTTCTTTCATACAACATTCATAGGGACTTCCTAACAGTTCAGATGCCTGGTTTAACTGTGAACACAGGACAGTTTGTTACACATTTGTTTGTCCATTATCAGGTACAGATATCCCTTCTTTACCTATTTTTCTCATGGGGCTAGCATCTTAACCTGAAATGGATAATTTTGATACATTGGATGAAAATAGCAGAAGTTACGCAGTGCATTACCTGTAAATGTGTGTAACTTCATAGAGATTCTCGCATATGATGCACACAAATATAATCTTCTCTTCAAAGAGTAGTTTAAGTACCCACATTGTTTATGAATCTAGGCCCGCAGTTCAGTATGAGAGATTAAGGCAGAAGTAAATAGGAAAAGTATACATGGGAAGGGAGCCAGTCTCTTTCCTTTATAGGAAGAGCATCTCTGGTTATGAATGGCATTGTTTTCCTTCAAAGAAACACAAAATACTGACAATGCTATATTTCTTTCAAATGTCAAGTAGAATAAATAAGGACTGCTGAAAACATGCCTTTTTTTTTTTTTACAACATTCAAATTTAAATGATATGCTTTTGATTTTCAGCTGAGATCTGCAAGCACAGTTTCCCTGACTCAAATCTGTGCCATATTCTTTCTTGATCCTAATTATGAATGAAATACTTATCATATCGCTTTCTCAATGTCTACCCCATTTTCTCTTTCTATTTTTGTAATGCTAAGGAATAAATAAATACAGCATCAAACTAAGCTTTTGAGGGGCAAAGACTTTCATAGTGATCTTCACTGCAATTTAAACCACCGTTCTCAGTTTTGTAGTTACAGTATTTGGGACTGATTTGTGAATTTTGCACTAGTTCTTAATTGTTAGCTGGATTTTCTTTGCTACTGTGTTGTCTTATATAGGAGATTTGAAAATTGTAGCAAATCAGAATGATGGGGTCACACCTGTAAGTTATGACAGAGGTTGCTTGAAAAATTACCAAGGAAAACCCCACATTATATAGGTATCTTACAAACTGCTGAAAAAGAATGTATGTGTCAGTGCAGACCAGCTCAGGTGTTTTATTTTGTTAGGTTGCAAATCAGTTTCTAGCTATTGGTTGCTAGCTTTATTTTCTAGTCTCTCCCCTTTGTTTTCTTTTCCTTTCTGCTCTTTTCAGGTTCTTTCTCTCACGATCCCATCTGATTCTTGTCCTTTTTCATTTTCTTCTTCCTGTTTGTCCTTCATCAAAGCACATTGCCGAGTCATCTGCTGCCATGCTGAATTGCTTCTTCAAAAAGCTGTTCTTTCTTAACCTGGACCAACGCCACGTTCTGTGGAGAGGGCAGGAGCCTGCCAGGGTGCATGTTTAAGAAATACTTTCTGCATTAGAAATGGAGGAGAGAAGTAGAAGACAGTGCTGTTCTCTACACATGGGCCTTATCTCATTTTTTTTGTTTTAAGTCTGGCTTTGTGTAATTTCTATGACCGTAGAAGAGTAAAGAGAAAGTTCAGTTTAAAATTGTAATACATTTTCTAGTATGCTTAAAGCAATGAATGCATAGGTTCTTAGGGTGTATGACTTGCTTCTGCTTTGAAGAGTTTCTAGTATGGTCATGGCATGTTCCTGCAGCAAATTAGCTAGTCAACAGTAGGCTGTGTGTGTTCACACATGGTCCTGCATTACTAGAATCTGATCTTGCTGACTTTAATGGAGGTTTTATACTTAGTCTTGCATGTTCCCTTATTAAAAACCATGATGCATTTGTTTTAATTAAATGGATACTGTTTTTGTTGCCTTGCTGTTTGAATAATCTTGCCTTGAATAAGAAATACAGCTATTAGCATTTATAGAAAGGAAGTAACTTAATTTGGTAGTGAAAAATGGCAATGAGAAGGAACTATAAATTAGACATCTACAAGAATTTCCAAGAATTCTCCTTTAAACTGCAATTATTAAATGCTTCAAGTCTACTTTGAAGCCTCACTTCATCAAACTGTTCCAGGCAAGCAGACTTTACTCTTTTGCAGAACCAGCTGCAATTGGGAAATTACCCAGTGCATAGATGTCTACTTACCAAGGCCAAAATGTACAAAAATAAAAAAGCTACAGAAAGTCAAAACCTCTGCATTTAGTAATATACAGAAAGCCAGAGAACTAATGTACCTGTGGGACATAGTTTTGCAAATGTGCATGACGGCAATGTTATTCTCCTGGGAAGTCCTTGAACTGTATGGAACCACTCAAATATGGAGTTTAATAACATATTTGAGTTACTTTTTAGCATGTAAACAACATATTTATAATGTTGTACCTTGTTGAGTTATTTTTATAAAGGATTAAAATGTCTTTATTGCATTGTATCCCTGTTAGAGAAATTACTTTCACAAGGTACAAGTTTTTTGTCATGTACTATGCAGGAAAATCTTTGTAATTTATCTTCTTGGTTCACTGTATAAGAAGAAAAAGGAGATGAATTCTAATTTTCAAAAATATTAGCTTTGTGTGTAATTAATTTAATTTATTAGGTACATTAATTTTCTTTTTGTTCGTTATTTCTATTTATAAAGCATTTGTGAGAAAACTATGCTAAATATAAAGTCCTAGAAAGCTAGAAATTCTGTTAAAAAAAAAAAAAAGAAAAAACAGAAGAAAAAAAGACCAATATGAAAACCCAGAGCCTCTGTGCAATAGCCTTCAGTAATAATGTTTAGTAACTTCAGTGTTAAAAAAAGCAATGAGACATTTCAGATATGCTTTACTTTGCACCAGGAGGATTTCGGTTGCGACTGTGCTGCAGCACCACCTAGTGCTCCAGGGAGCTGAGGGAAGGCCCTAGCAGCGGCTGCTGCTGCTGAAGGGAAAAAAAGAAAAAGGGGGTCGGAATTTGGTATCACATGCACAGAGCTTTGGAGCATCTATAGTAATTTGCAAGGATTTTTTAATGTTCATCTGAAAAAAAAATTGTTACTGATGTGTCAAATTTAGCATAATAAGACTTACAAAATAAAATGCTTGATCTTGCAATGGCAGAGCTGATATAGAGCCCTTAGGGAAACATGTGTATATTTATGTATACACTTATATTTATAAATATTTATACTGGTACTCCCGCGAAACATTCGATTTCTACAGTGCTTTTTATGAGAAAAATAGCTGCCTGGCAATGCTGTTAATGGGAGACAGTGTTCAGCTTGAGGGTGTCCCTGGAGAGGGAGACACATATAACCCCAGAAGTTTCTCCTTGGATACAAAATTACAGCTTCTCCAGTTCTGCATGGGTCACTGGATAAATTAATGTTTTAGTTGTTTTCACCCACAATTTTTAAGTTGTTTACACAGTGCGAGTTAGCATGATCACACCCACTCTGTACTTGATATAATGCAGACCAGACAGACGCAATGTGACTTGTACTGAAGTCCAAAATAAACTGGTAGCAGTATCAGGAGTAAGAACAAGTTCTTTCAGTTCCACCAGTCCATGAGACCACTGCTGTTATCATCCCCTCACCCTCTTGGGCAGTTCCTAAGGCAAGCTCTCTCTCTGTAATAGCATGGTTCTTTTACTGTTTTGTTTACACTTCACAATTTATTTTAATCAAAATGGGCTTTTATATTGTGCTGTAAACATTATTACAAAGCAAGTTTTCTGGAAGAGCTGCAGACATCAGCATAACAACATCCTGGATATGTAATGTATCCAGCATGTTAAAGTTTGAGAAATGCCCTTTCATATTAAGTAGACTAATGGATTTTGTTTACGTTCCTCTGATAAGTTAATGACCATCTAAAAATCTAAATATGTTTCTAAATAGAAACATGATTAAACTCCCTTTATTCAAATGTACTCATGTTTTCCTTCACTGAAAAAAAAAAACAACCCAAACCCAAAAAACCCAAACCAAAACAGTGAAAAAGATGTAAGATAGGCTGAACTTGACACTCAAAGAGGCTGATTATATGAGCCAGCACATATCCTCAAAAGTATCTGTGTTCTGCCTTAAAAATTTCTCTGTGCTTTCTCTTCTTTTTTTCCTTCTGTGAAATCCTATAAGAATTATTCACACATAACACATACATCTGTGCACATCAAACCCTAGTAAGAAGCAATGTGAAATATGCAACAAAATACTGTACTGATTTTGTGTGTGGGATGGATAAGGGGCTGACAGTCCATTGAGGCAGTGATAAGACCAAGATTTTTGTATGCTGCATTTCCCCTAAGCTCTGTTTTCTTTCTGTTGCCTTGGAACAATATGTGCATTCATTTAACTATGGAATAAAACTGATTGGTCTTTTGCACAGTTTCATTTCACTGCAACTCAGATGGACTGAAAGAACAGCTGAATAACTTGATATTGAAAACTTAAAGGTCATGAATATTGGATGTAACAGCTGTTTCCATTAAAAAAAAATTGAATGATGTAATCCCATTGCCTAGAAATGTCTGGAATGTGACAATCAGTCACTTGGAATAGGAGAAGGAAAACCAGTTTTAACCAGCCTTTCATTTCCTAGGAAAGACCATGTTTAGAGTTTTGCATGATTAAATCCTTCAGGGCAAAAGCTAAAACTGTCATTTGTCTATTTATTCTCTATGAAATATTAGAAAAGCAATTTAGAAAAAGAATTCCTCTGCAGTAGCCTTACTCAGCTTTTGGTTTTTCAGGAGGATGATGAAATGTTATAACAGAGAAGTCTGGCTCCACTTAGAGTCTTTCAGTTACAATATATATCTCTGAATATGTCAACTCATACCTTGCAGTGATAACACATTAAGGATTTTTTTTTTTAATAGGATACTAAGCTTGAAAAGTGTGGGTGAAATCTGCAGCTTCATCTGTTTTCGGTACACTTGTTTGCTAGAATAAATAGGAAGCCAACATGTGTACACTCCAAGCAGTCCCATTTAATTCCTTATTTTCTGAAGGAAATAATTTGAAAGTGTAGGGAGGAACAGATTAAACCTTCAGTCTCTGCTGTGTGCAAATGGAAGATATGCTGCAACAAAGGGATACATAATAGGTATGCAGTGAAAAAAATTATTTAGCTCCTCAATGATTCTCAGTTTAAATGGCAGTAATGAAAATGCCAGTTTTCACTGATGTTTTCTTTATGAAAAAGAGAGGTTAATGTCTATACTACTTCTCTGTGCCTCATGTAGGTGCATTTCTTCACATATTTTTTTCTGAAGATGTTAAATAAATGCAAATGCATGCAGTAGGAGAAGCACTTGGGACAGATTCGTTGTTAAACATAATTTTTTAATTAAATTATGGTGATGCACGTGCTGCAAAAACTGTAATGTTAGAATTTATCTGTTTTGCTTTCAATCTATTTGCTGCTTCTAACTGGTGTGTTTTTCTTTTTTGTTTATGACGGCTTAGGGGGGTGCTTAGGGAAAATTTTAGGGGAAATGATGAAAATATCAGTTAATTTAAACTTCATTAAGTTTGAACATTCCCACTCTTGTATATAGATGTGGTTATATTACCTGTCAGAAAATAAAACCATCCTTCTATTCTGATATCTTCAACCCCCCAAACTGAATTTTATCTAAAAAGTCACAGAACAACATAATATCATGCACCGACACTTATCTTGATACCCTTCTTGAATTACTGTGCATAATTGGATGTACTCCATGTATAGCTACACTTGTGTGAATTAGTAAATACCAAGTAGAAAAGAAATCTGAATTTTGGTCTCTTGCATCCCACTTGAGAACCACAGAAACATAACGGGCTGTAAACCATTTTTTTAATCATACTCATTGGGTCACTTATACAAACTGGATATCATGGAGAGAAAGCCTATTCTGCTTTTGAGAAATTTTTCCAGTCAAATTGTACACAAATTTCTTTGCAAAATTTTTATTTAATTTAATAGATATTTTTTCCAGTGAAGATTTATTTAAATGGAAAACTTGAAACCAGCTTAACTCATGTTATCCAGCTCTGTTTGCCAAACTCATAAAAGATCAGGTTGGTTGCAGATGAGGGCTGCATTCTTAGTCTATTAGATAAAAAAATGTGAGTTTGTAATATAAATTACGTAGCCTGTTTGGTTGGTAAAGATAGCACAAGGGAAAAAACATAGGTATTAAACCCCAAACAAAAGTATATAATTGAAAAGAGTTATAGTAATGTTGCAAGTTTGAAATGTGAAGCCTTTCATATGTTATTTCTGGTATTTGTTTCCTAAAACCCCTAAAAACCTCACTATTAACAAATCAAAAAAACCCTCACCCAATAATTTTATTTAGATTGTATAAGTCAGCCCACGAGTGATGAAACCGATCATGGGTGTCAATTCATTGTATGTTTGCATTTTACGTAGTCCTTCTAAAAGTTTTTGTGTTTCAGGGAAACTCAGTCATTAATTTTACCCCTGAGTTGTTTCCCTTACTGTCTTCTCTCTTTCACATCTCCAGAATAATTTGCCGAAAATGTGCCCCATTGTGCAGAGCTACTAGCAATAAAGATCTTTCAAAACATTTATGATTAAACCATCCAGCTCTGCTGAATTATCCTCCTATAATGTAGTGTTTGTTTATTAAAAAGTCAGCTCGTGTATTATTCTGCCTATATTTCTTTCACCATGGATTTATTCCTGATCTTTATAGTTTTTCTGGTTAAGATGGTAGTTCATTTCCAACTCCTCTGTAGACGGCATGCCTTTCTAATCCAACTTGACTCATCTATAGCTTCCTCCTGGAACTGGGAGTGCAATCAGCAAGTAAAATACTAGCTAGTAATGCAAATGACATGCTGAGATGTGTTTCTTGGAGTTACCTGGTATTCAACAGGAAATGGATTTCCTGCTATTAGACAGGTATGAATCAAGTTTCAAAGAAAAAACTGAGCTGCTGATCCTCAGTTATACTTTCTCAGGGTTCTTTAAGTTAAGCCCCAAAACAGAGGAAGCCCTTGCAGATTCATAGCATCTCAAGGTATCATGCCACTGTTGCATATAAATTAAATAAAGGTTTTAATTAACCTTGGAAAACAATTTCATATTTTAAAAAGCATATAAACCTACTGTAGCCTAGGTATCTACCTGTTTAAGTACCAGCACTTCATGAAAACTGATATTTTTCCTATTAAAGATATAATATTTCTGAACCAGAATTATTTGAAACTGGAACTGAAATAATTTGCAACTGAAATAATTTGAAATAATTTTGAGCTATGATTTTTAAAAATTTTGTCAGAGAGCTTCATATAACATTGTTTTAAATGACTTGAGTAAAACCAGGTAATGCAGTGTAGGAAATAATAGAGCACAGAGAAAGCAACTGTGGCCAAACCTGGAAATCCTGCTTCAGTCAAATTTTTTTACCCTCTACTCTGAAGTCAGTAGTCCTAATCTGCTTTTTTACACTAGCACTGAAACAAAATATTTGTCTTACTGGTATTTTTCCTACCATTTTTGAATCAAATACTGTTACCCTCTTTTTTTTTTTTTTTTTTTTAAATTACTGCTTATTCCTACAGAAGTCAACCTATTTATATGTTCAGGAATTGATCTAAAATGGAAAACACATCTATTTTAATGTGGATTTTGTGATTTCCAGGTTTTAAAAAAGAGGATGTCTGAGAGAGGAAAAATCTTTTTAATTAATTTCCTTCTTAGAGTTTTTGATAGCTGAGGCTAACCTGCATTAGCAAGCCAATGCTTTCATGATGTCTTCAAATAGTTCGGTTATGATATTTCATAAGAAATCTTCTCTTATAAAGTTATTCTTCTGAAAAAAGTTAATTGTGTATCCATGAGAGTAATGTTTCTGTCCTTACACTCAGAGTTCAGAAGTGTGTATCCATTCAGGTACTGTACTATTTGTGGTGACTACAGTATCCTTCTGTGTGTTGACCATCTCAAAGGTATATGAATGGTCCGTTCACTCAAAAACTTCAGCTCTTGATCTTGTGATATATTTGAAGACTCTGTCTAGTGACTATGTTGTATTTTAAATTTTGTTATTTGGGATACCTCTAATAGTCAGTTTGTTGCTGTTAGTTTGAATGCTATCTCAAGTTTGTATGTAACTTAAGATACATTTGATATTTTAAAATAAGGACAAAATTAATTGATGTTGTTTTCACTGTTGTTTTCTCAATATTCTCAATTTTCAGAAGTACATTTTGCCTCAGGTAAATTTTGCTACAAGATCAAGGGAGCAGTTTCATTGTGACTAGTTATGTGTAGAAGTTACTAAATTATTTGCAAAAGCAACAACTTTTCTCGGTGGGGATTTTTGTTTGTTTGGTTTGGGTTTTTTTTTTTATCATTTACTGTCTCCTTTAAAACAACTATCTTTTAATGGTGTTTCTGATTGTGGTGCTTTCAGAAAAGCTTGTATTGTGTGTGCATGCACACAAGCTGGCTGACCGTTATAGCTCTAATCTGGGGCAGTTGGAGGAGCTGTTTGTCGTGGTTCCATCTGTGAGGTTAGATCTGCCACTATTGGAAGTATGAGGATGGGTGGGAACAAGAAAGCTGATCCACGAACAAAAAAGAAGAAAAGAGGGGGGATGGAATGAGAATGAACAACGAATGAGGGTGTGGAGGTATGACTGAGCCTTTCGACATGACTTTGAAATAGTTAGACAGCCAGAGAATTCAGAAGGAATCCAGGGCAAATCAGGGGTTACCAAAGGCCTGTACAGAAGAGGGAGCCCTTTTCAAGACAACAAAGGAGAAACTGCAAGACATTTTTAGAGTACAGCTGTAAGAAGTTCAGCTCTGTAAGTGATTTTCTCCTCCCATTCAGAATGTAATAAGTAATTATTACAAATGTGACCATTACAAAACTAACAGTCTCTGTTCTGTAAGTGATGAATCACTCCATTGAGGAAGTCATAGCTTCCTATTAATATATTTGTTCCAAGCATATGATCTACCAGGTCCTAAAATAAATTCTAAGCTTCCTAGTATTAACCCAGTAAATATTTCCATTCCATTCAAAGCATAAAAATGAAAATCAAAGTAAATTGAGGGTCAGATATTTACTTTTATGCTGTGAATTAGAGGGTCTCTCCTCTCTGAGATCAGCTTTACAGGGTTACCAAGCGACCAATATTATACTAGATTCTTTCCTGTCATAACGCCATAAACATTCTGCTGGAACTTAGGTCAGTGCTTAAAATAACCTTGCTAATTGCAAGTCTACAAGTGTCAGCTGAAATTTCACTTAGCTGCCATACAGCAGATCTGAATGCTGAGAAATCACTACTGTAGTTCTGAACATGCAAGGGGAGAGCAGACAGGCCTAAACTTGATCTGCACAATAACACAGGTACAGGCAGCAGACTATTTGCTATATTTCATGCAAAACAGAAGCTGTTGACTCGGCACTGAAGATGGACTGGGTTACAGAACATCTATGGCTTACTTGTCTGTCTTTTAAACAGACACTTGTTTTCTGAATTACTGGTTGCATGTAACTCCTTTAGCTGAGGAAAGGAAATGGGACAGTCTTTTTTTTTGCAAAGCTAATACCTGAAAACTCTCCTTCCAGTATAAATGAGGTAAGACACCATTAAAGTGAAACGCTTTACAAACCATTAGAAATGTCTAAAGCAATAAATGATCACTGTTTGCAAATTGTTTTTATCAGTAAGGGCAAATGGTTTTTTTTAATCAACTGGTTTTCAACTTCTAAAGTAGTATTGCATGGCCTAAATGTGTTTGGTTTGAAATAATACAATTCATTTCCTGTGCACTATAAATCTAACTTGCAAAATGGACAGATCTTTTTCCCTGTGGATGTAGATTTCTGAATATTGGGAAAAGCTTGTTCAGTCTCTTTCACTCCCTGTTCTACATAATGTAAGGTTTTTGCAATCACAATTTTAGGATTGAGCAATTTAAATCTTTCACTTCTGAAGGTAAAAAAAGATGTTTGTCATGTGTGAAACTCTTAGTCCCATGTTTCAATGGGGAGATTATAGCTTTTTTGTGTGTGTGGAGGTGAAACTTAATGCTCAATCTTCTCTATTCCGAGACGTTACTCAGCTAACTTTTTATAGGTCACAGTATAATTAGAAATAGACACTGTAAGATTATAATTACATTACTTTGGCTAAAACTTTGACCTATATTGTGAAGAGATGTGTTTAGTAAAGGCTCAGAAAACTAGCAGACTGAAAACAATGTAAGTAATGGAAAACATGGAACTTCATCATTATATCTAGATTTTACTATCTTTATTAGAAACAATAAATTCTATAGTTCTTCATAGGGAGACGGAATGTGACAATGTGACAACTGAACACTCCAATGTTTATCACAATTGCACTAATTTAGAAGATCATTTTCAAAATATTCTGTGAACTATAACCTTTCCAAAGGCCCTTTTGTTTTATTTTTGTTCTCAGCTCATGAAGTTGTATGTGTGCCATGTCCTGAGGAATATGCTCAGACTGCTCAAAAGTGTCTGTTCTCTCTGCAAACTTATTCATTCTTTTGAAATCGTATCTACAGGAAAAGTTCAGGAATTTTTGGTGAGCCAAGACTATTTTCTTCAAAGATTTGCATTGGATTAAGACAGTAAAGCCTTTTGACTTCCCTGAAGCAAAAGTTGGCACTGGATGGAAAATTGTTGACTGATGTATAGTTTGTACAAGGTGCCAGAAGAATGGGAAATCAGCCATAGATTATGGCAGCAGTTACGCCTGCTGTTTGGGTGGGAATTTCTTGTTGACTTTTAAAAAGTTTTTACCTTTGCTCTTCAGCTGCCCAGGCATCAGTTGCCAATTGCTCTTGTTTAGACTTTGCTGGCTAAGCAAGTTAGGACCTTCATCTCTGTAACAGCAATCGTTGCTGTATTCTTCTCCAAAGTGCTATTCATGAAAGTTTCATTTAAAGCTCAGAAACACCAAGGAGTGGAAAATTCTGCTACAGCTATAGGTGCTTAGCACTAGACTAAGTGTAGTAGGTGCTTATTACATAAATATCATTGCTCCATTTCTTTATCCTTTTCTGAATGCTGCTTCAGATATTGAAATGCATCAGTAAAATAGGAGTCTGAATTCTTTCTGTTCCATATAAGAGGAACTAGAAAGATCTTTTTGCTCTTCCATGGGTATGTCTATATTACGATTTTAGTTTGGGTTGAAAGTGTGATTTTGAAGTGAATCTGCTGTTTATCCCCATTCGGCACTCTTGGGTTCATGCTGGAGAGCAGTCTCCCTGTGTGCAAACTACTTACTACTGCTCAGAGTCTTTGCCAACAAGCAGTGGTTTTTTTTTTAATTTGTTTTCTCAAGCCCTTTGACTCTATGTTTCATTTGTTGTCACATCTGTAGTGATATTTACTTTTGCATTTCATCTGAGTTGATGCTTTCTCGTGCAAGCAGGTTTTACATTTAATGTATATGTGATTGCCTTGAATGAGTAAGAGAGAAACTTAGCTGGTATAGTACTTGCCTTTCCCATATCTGTTGCCTGTACTGATAATTGAAGAAACTTTCTCAGGAATTAATATTTTTGCTGGTTTACTTTGTTTTTGCAATATGTTCATCTCAGAGACAAAATCAGAAAGTGTAGAGTGAAGTTCAGTTTTGATTATTACCTGAATTTTATGTCTGCAAAGCAGAGTTTTCATACTTTATTTTCCATAAATTCAAGTTCAAAATATCTTCAGGAGAGATTTTTTAATTATTTTGATGCTCCTGATCCCATTTGAAATTGTAAAAGACATAATGAAATATAAACAGTAATGGTAGATTTTAGAAATTCTTCACACCATGAGCTTCAAAAGAAGGTATGGCTAATGTTTTTGGAACAGGTCATTACAATAAGCAATTTTGTCATCCTTCTTTCTGCTCATGCTTCAATCTCAAAGTGAGAGACTGCTCTATTCATTACAAACTGTGACTTCCCGAAGCCCTTTATTAAGAGAGCTAAACAGTCAGCATGGGTTTTAGGATGTCTCCTTGCTGGAATTTATAGTAATGGGTAGGATTAGTCATAATGTTCTACTTAACATATTAGCGTTTGGTTAATATAATTTTTGGAGGGCAAGATATTGAACTATAGGCAGTGCTAGAATTTTAAAAGAATGGATGTAGAGGGGATATATGTGTTAGTTTTGACAGACTTGCTGTTAGCAATACTATTTCAAGAATTTCTCAGCTGACCAAGTTTCCTATTGGCTCAGTGTGACTCAGTTTCTCACAAGACCCTTGATGAAGTGCTGAAAAAGTCTCTGTGAAAGGACCTCAATATTTAAGAGTGTAATAAAAAGATTATTTAAAAATACCAATACTACTTCCATTTTACTCAGACTTGCCAGTTATTATGACAGGGTAGGCTGATACCCTACTGTGGCTTCTCAAGAAAGAGAAAACAGTTGCAGCTTTTGCTTTTTCTACAGCTTAATGGTTTTCCTGTTTTGGTAGAAGATGACCTGCATAGAAATATATTTTACAGTTGAAATGTGTTGAAAATACAAAAGCTACAGAATCCCCTAAGAACGCAGGCTTTGGAGGTGTATGTGGGGGAGGCGGGGGGCGGGCAGGTGTGTTTCTTTTTATCAGTTCCAGACCAGAAATCATGGTTTTGTGGACAAGGCTGCTGCAAGTGGGTTTTTTCTAAGATTGTCATACAGTAACGCTATCTTTAGCCTACCAGAGTTAGTCAGTCCCTCATTGTCCATGGGCATTTTATATTACCTGCACATAAAGTGGAGACTTAGTCCAGCTACTTCTGTCAGGCAGAGTCAGGCTTTGGCAGGGGTATTAGCTCAAGTGTAACACTGTGAGAATACAGTTACTGTATTTCCAGGGTCACATCCAGACCAGCAGCAGTACAGCCACTTTATTGCAGAGGAAAGCCTGTGAGCAAAGCTAGGTCTCTGCAGACCCAGCTCAGTTGTTCCAAGAAGTATATGGAAATATGAATGCTTGCAATTGGACGTGTTTCTTACCTTTCCTTCTTCCCTGTCTGTACTTCAGGCTGCCACAATCCAGGGATCCTATGCTGTTCTTGTGAATCTTATCTGAGGAAGATGAAAGATTTGACTTTGTGTAAATTCAGGATTCAATTCAAGGCTAAATTGATGACCACTATTTTTGCAGGAAATAAAAATATTTACAAGTGAATAAAATACACAAATATGCATTTGAGGTTTGAAGTCACTTAGGTTCATTAACTTCCACACAGACAAGTTCAGCTATTGAATTTCAAAGGGTTAGTTTACAAGTCCAGGCATGGCAACAGCCTTTTTTTTTCTCACTGCGCCTGCACAGTGGTAGGAGTTACACTCATCACTGAAAACTACAGTCTAGACAAAGATAATTTATAACTTATCTCCATGTAGCTGGAAAATAAAAACGGCATATAAAGAAATGCAAGGCTGTTGATAGATAAAACTCTTCTTTTCCGTGTCAGCATAAGAAACAATTTATCTCAACCAAAAACACAGGTCATGATGTCTTGCTTTCTTAAAGGTGAATGATACTGACTATGAAGTGCTTTATAAATCAAGGATCTTATTCCAGTTAGCAATATGTAGTAAATATATTTGCCTGTATATACATATGTGTATATATAAATGAATAAATATTTAAATAAGCATTGCTCATTTTCTGCTTCTTTCAAGGCACTTCAGTCCTACTGTGTAGTACACGAGTACTTTCTCAAGCAGCATCAACATCTTAACAGCCATTAAGCCTGCCAGTGCTTTACACTGGAAAGTTCTCTTGTAAAGCTAAAACCGGCACTATTAGGAGAACTGTCCTGCTAGAGCACAAGCTGACTTCTCAGAATTGTCACATTGGAATATGCTGTGTATGAATATGCTGTTGGAATATGCTCTACAGTCTTGTAACATGTTTCTAAATTATGACTACAGTATATTTAAGTAGTTCTTTCTATAATATTATGTCTAGTTTTAAAATTAAATATTTAGTTCTAAATGTTAACGACTGGCACTCTCAATCTTATAAGCAGCCAGGACAAGCATCTATTATTAATAACACTGAATTTTAGGTTCCTTAGAGCCAATTTAATTGGAAATAAGTGCTTCATTGTGTCTACTGGATATGGCAATTTTTACTAGATTATGCTAGAAGTATTTGTGATTAAAGTACTGCAGATACGGTATAAAATCTGTGTTTTTATCATTTGCTATTTATACAGTATCCTCTTTACATCTAAATCAAAAAAATCAAGGATATTATGGACTTTTTTTAAAAAAAAGATATGATACACAAACATTTAAATATACATCTGTATTAACCAAGAGTCACCTGTGGGATGAGAGTGAGATTTGGAAATAATCAGACAGTACAAAGTACTAGATAATGTATGTTAACTGTTTTGATATGCGAAGTCTCATGTAAGCATTTTGATACTTGCCAAAAGCCAATTAAAGTAGTTTGGATGGTTCAGTTGGCTTTGGATGTCATGCCAGTCCCAGAATTCCAGTTTTCCAGCTTAGTCTCCATTATATTCTTTCTCAGAAAAGCCTGCAAAAAGCCTACTGTATTCTTCCTTTTGTGGAGGTAAACTAGGCTTTTTGTTTAGTTTTGTCTTTATTACATTTGAGGCCAAAAACCACAGGAACATTCCCTGTGACCTCCATTGTACCTATCAAAAACTAATTAGGAATGATTTCTAAAATATTGTTTAATTAGGAAACATAATACGGGGTTTGATTTGCCTGCTAGAAGAGCTCTTTCCATAGGTAAATCAAGAAATTCCATGTGCACTTTCAGAAGTGAAATTAGAATAAAAATCTTGTACATTTTAGATATCTTTAAGATTCAACATTCTAACGTCTTTAAATTTTTCTAAAATTTGCTCTTTTATTTCTTAATTCACTTAAGACTTTAAGTTTGTAAAATAGTAATTTAATCTTTATACTGACCTTTCAAACTGTTTTTTCTGGATATAGCGAAGTTAGATGTGATTTTTTGTTTGCTTGGGGTTTTTTAACTAACACCGATATATTTTCTAACCCTGACTCTTATAAAAGAGTGAGCAATATCCAGTGTGGAACAGGCCTCCTGGTACACTGGGTAGGTGGTAGCTGTTTCAGACTACTGGAAGTACCTCCACATGCTTGGAGTGCTTTGTAATTGTTACAAACTTACTAGAGGATCTACAAGAGCTTTTCAACTGACTTGAACACTTGTCTCTCTAAAAGGGCAGGAAGGTCACAAACAGCAAGCAGCATGCAAGATAGATTATGAGGCTTCTTTTCCATGTTTCTGAACCAAGCAAAAAAAATCTCAGTGATCCCCATAAGCATTCATGGATTAAGTGTTAGCTTTCATTGAAGAACATAAAGGAGAACAGTGCTAATAAAGCAAAGTTTGCTAATAAAGAACAAGAGAGTTTGTGTCCTTTCTGGTGTCCTCAACAATGACTGATGGAAAGTAACTTCAAAAACATGTCACAGAAGCTCTTGGAGGCTTAGCTGCACTGATATAAAACAGCCACTTATCTTAAACTTCCTATCATGCTATCAATTTTCATTACAGAAAACTTGGCACAGATGGTAGCTCTTCACTTCTGACCTGTTCCAGAAAAGAAAGGAGAGCACAGTCACCATGTTGAGCATTTGACATGAGAGTAGAGTCTTACCATCCTTCATGAAATTCTGTTTTAGCCACTAAGCTTTAGTCAGAGTGAATGAAGTTAGCATTCTGTGGTTTGAGCAAGTAAAAACATTTTGATTCAAATTCTTCTCTTGTGTTCTGCACGTTTGTGCAGAAGGACTGAATTTTTCTCCTGTGTGAACTTGCAGTTCCTTTTATTTATTTCAGTAGTTTGTTGATGCCTAAAATACTTTGTGCTATTTATGTGGGGTTACACTTTGCTTGTTATTTGAAACGTCATTATTTCAAGAATAAGACTTCTTTTTCTCCAAGAAATTTTTCTCTTTCATCTAAACTCTTCTCTTTAAGAGCAGCTGATATTCACAAAGACCCTAATTAACTCAGTAGAGTTTAATAAGAACAAGAGTCTTTCTGAAGAAGTCTATATACTGAAAAATATTTTAAGAGAAATGCACCTACTGTCTTGTATAAACAATAAAAAGAGTTTGGCTCATCAGAAAACAAAGCTCAGACAACAAAGATCCTACTGCCCTGCAGAAGGCTTAAAGAATTGTTGAAATTTTCTTGTTCCATGTCAAGAGTAATTCCAAATCTTCTTCAAACTAAAAATGAAGAGAGAACAAGAGTGGGACTTATTCAAAGCTGAGCTGTCAGAGTGATAGGTTGGCTGCATAAAGCTTTGAAAACTCACTGTTTTCAAAAGCGTAAGCATTTTGCTGGAAAATTACTGAACTATTAATGCATTAGCATTGAATTCTGCTAGGTTTTTTATATTGTAGATCAAATGATAAAAGTCCTGGTCAAACAATAGGAGTGGTGTTCTTTCTCCTTCTTCATGTAGCTGACATGATTGTTTATCACATTCAATTTTTGTGTGTCTTGCATGAAATGATAGGGTTTCCTCATAGCCGGTTAACTACTCTCTACCCTGAGGTCAAAAACTGCCTAGTCATGGCCTACTGCTACACTACAGCAGATTGTATATATACACCATGAGTAAAATGTCCTTCCATTTGCATTCACAACTTTCATTTCATGTGGTAATTTGAACTTGTTAGAAATGCCTTTAACTTCCATTTAGCATATATGGCTTGCAGAATGCAAGAAACTGCTGAGTAAAAAGAGTAAAAAAAAAAGAAACAAAGGTAGTTATCCAGATGCTTGCAAAATATGTCCTACATACTTCTGTTATTGCAGAAAAAAGTGTGGAGTTGTGTGAAGTGATCTCTAAGGTATTTGAAGGATGTTTAATAAGTCTTCACTCTTCCATTTCAGTAGATATGAATACATAATGCATGATGTGAATGCTTTAATATAAAGCTACCTCATAATTTTTTCTCATTTCTATGTGAGCTTAAATGATCAGTGCAAGATAAATATATATGTTATACTATCATTGTCCAATGAACAGGCATTTGAAAAATGCTTATTGTTTTTCAACACTTGCCTTTACTACCAGTTGCTTGACTAGGTTTTCATACAGATTTGGGTTTTGGTATTTTTGTTTTTGTTGTCAGAAGTAGCTAGAATCAAAACCTGCTACTGTATTGCACAGTTCAGTACCATCTATCCTCTTGCATGAAAAACCACTCTAGAGTACCTGTGCAACACTGTCTTCCAGGGTGCAGTAAAAAAACAGATTTCAGTGAGCACAAATATAACTTTTTCTACCAAGTTTTAAATTTTTTTACACACTATTTTTTAAAATTTAGGAAGTTAGGCCTTTATAATAAAGTCAGTATGCTTTAACATGCTTAAAGATAAATGAAAAGTTGTATGGTTAACCATTGAAGAAATGTTGTACAGTGATAACTTTAATGGGCAAAGTCTCTGAACATTGCGGGCTTGGCTGATTATGGGGTGTACAAAAATATATTTCTTATTCTGAAGGTTTCAAATGGATTTCAGGTCATAACTTTAGGCACATTACAGAGTGGAACCAGTGGAAGTTCAGGAATATGAAAGCATCATTGAACTGCAGATGTCACATCACTTCCCACACCAAATTAGTTGCCATATTCAGTTCATATATGTGGTTTCTTACACAAGTGAAATTCAGGCATCGATTTTACTGATGTCAGGAATATCCTAGAAATGGCTAGCCCAGATTTGTTTATATGACACTGTTTCAGTACAGTTCTGAGGTGCCTCATTTTACTGCCATTAGTTCTCCTGTGGTTCTTCAGTTCAATCCCATCCCAGGCCTTATGGTAGAGTGTTTTTGTGCATCAGCTATCTCAAGTCCTGGGTGGACTAAATATTTCCTTTCGTTTAAGAATCTGGTCTGTGGTGAGTACTTTGACCAGAAAGTGTTTTTACATTTAAGTACTGATTGAACTTCATAAGGGAAACAAATGTTTGAAAGCAGTCTGTCTTCTCTGCAGCCATCCCCTCCTGCAGAAAAGATACAGGCTAGCCTAGGTTTGTAAGGCACTGCAGCTGGTCCTGGAAGTGAGCTGGAATAGCTTCCAGCAGCACCTGCCCTGCTTCTGGACAAAAGGATCCTTTTGCTTCTTCCTAGTATGTTTGATCCTTTGGCCCCCGCAGCAGCCCATATGGCAAAACAAATGCAAGTTGCTGGAATCCTGAGACAGGAGCTTCACAATTAACATTTCAGGCATTGTTACTTAATAGCCTGAAGTGCTTAGTGAGTGATATCATGCCTTACTCCCTTCTTGCTTTCTTCTAACTCATTTTCCTTGCAGATTGGTAGTAAACCATATTCTTGATGCACAAGAAACATCCTAATAAAACATGTCCCATAAGCAACTAATAATTTATTACAGAGCAGCTCCATGTCTGTAACAATCCCAGACAAACCATTACTATTTTAGCAACCCTTTCAAAGCATTGGTGATTTGACATCTATTTCACATTATTCTGAAGTACAGGGATATAAGAATGTAACTCACTGAATCTTGAGATAACCAAATACAGAAGAAACATGCCTACTTAGAGTTCATCAAACTGGATATTTATTTTCAAAACTTTTTTGAGCAATGTTTGTACAACAGAAAGTGGAGCATCTTTGCTTGCAAGTGTGTCACTATGACTAGTCTTCTGTAACACCTGAAAATTTCCACTGAAGAAATCTGTTTGAAAACAGGGTTCTCTTAAAGAGAAAAAAAAAAGAAAAAAAAGAAAAATATTTTTCTACAGAGAAAACACATCTGTCAAACTAACAGCTTTCCCATATTCCTACAAGTTTCTGAGAATTTTAGCAAAAGGTAAAATGAAGATTACTTACTGGAATTTTGCAATGATGAAAATGTTGCTCACTTATAATAATGTGAGTAAATTAATCAAAATAAAAGTCAAGCTGGGAAAGAGAATAATATGCATAAAAGGATGGTGCACCAGAAAAAGCTACTATCAGTAGTATGCCTGCCATCATGAGGGAAGAGCAGAGAAGCTTACTTTGAGGACCAATGTGTTTCCAAGCTGTCGGTGTCAGCAGAATGTAGGGTCGGTGATGTTGGAGCCCTCCTGGTAGTTGTCTTCCTGCTGCACTTTGCATTCTTCACCTGGTAAAATGTATTCATTTCCCCTAGCCACTGAATGCCACAGTGATACCAGCTACAGTACTTTAGCACTTCATCTCACTCTCTGACAAACTTGTGACTCGCAGTGAGTCTAGAGCTTTCCATGGCAGTTGATTTTGCTTAGTCAGACCCTGGATTTTTCATGTATGGTTATTTTCTTTGACATAATCATTTACGTAAAAATAGCTGTGAAAAAAAATGAGTAGCATTTGCTCTTAAGGTTTCACCAATAATCCAAAATAGAAGAGAACAATTTTATCCTTATAACACCGTTTGGAGGTACATGCAAATTGAGATGAAACACTATTTCTCCTTGAGAAGTCAGAGTACATTTTAAAGGAAAAATACTTTTTTGAAAGCAGCAAATCTTTATTCATTTAGCAATAAAACCCCCTCTCTTTTGTGCTCTCTTTCTGTATATAAGCATAAAAGGACAGTGCAGAGAGTCAGTTTAATTCATAATTTTCAAGTACATTTTTGTAATTCTTTGGTAGGTATTCTATTTTTTTCTGAAGAGAATTTGTACATTCTGATTGGAATATTTGTCTTATGAGGAATTAAAATGCGCTTAAAAGGAAAAAAGAAATAGACATTTTCTTAAATCACAGATTTTGTTTTGCATGTGCAGTAGTTGTAAGACTCAATGGCAATCTGCTTTTCCTACTGAGGTTTTACTGTGAGATCAAAGAACAGAAATCTGTGGTATAGCTTCTCTGTCACCGATATTAACTTTAAAGCAACATATTGCAACCTTTCATCTTTCTATAGGTTCACATGCATCTTAACAGATTTTTTTGAAGAGCAGAGAAAAAATATTTTTTAAAGTCAACATCAAAGCTTAGTTTTCATTGACTCTTGAGGGTTTGTTTATGCACTTTGTCTACTGCAGTGTTTGCAGTTCAGGCTATTTTAGTTGACGTGGAGGGCTATGAGGAGGCTGATGGATTCAGCAGCTGCAAATTACAGGATCAGCTGTCTGGAAGACTGAGTGAAGTGGGCAGTTGGCAGCCAAATGGGTACAAACCCTGTAGCCTAAGAAATTCCACAGTCAGTGCTACAGGATAGCCCATGAGAGGATGACAAAATCTTTACCTTAACACCACTAAGAAACTATGTAAAACAAAAATGCCTAGTGGATGTTTGAGATCAATGATTACAAAAAGTTGTTTTGGAAATGGTGCTTTCTAAAAATCAGGTTATAATAGCTTCTGATATGAAACTATATAGTGATAAAATGGGGAAGGATTTCCATGTTTGTATTTTTAGGCTGTATATTATTGCATTGACCTGGAACTATGCATATTTAGAAATAGATGCCAATAGAGAAATGCTATTTTCTTATTACTCAAGAGTACATGGTTTATTTTATCTACCTGCCTCTTACAGAAAGAGCAACTGGCACTCATGACAGCATTTAGGTACTATCTTGTGAAACTGCTGTTCTTTATTTATAAATACAAAGTGTAAAAATGGCACATGACAATGTTCTGCTGGTTTTGCGCTATCTAATGCTAAATCACCTACCAGCAGTTAGGAAGAATGAGGACAATGAGGCCATGTTGTACCAGGTCTTGATATTGAGCCTCAGTAAAATTGGGAACTTACATAACATGACATTTTTTGTGCTGTATTTGAACTGCGTTAGTTATTACAGAAAATTATTAAGTTCACAGCTGTGCTAGATATAATTATTTCATTTTGGTGAATTATATGTAAATCTAGATATCAGATAGGGTAGTAAGAAAATATTGTACTAGATAATGCCAGCTAGATTTGACACTATATTGTTTCCTCTCAACATGCTGTTTTGTGCCAGGCAAGAGTAAAGAAAAGATGCAAGTAAATAGGCTGCAGCTTTATTAATGCTATTCTGCTGGGGACTAAACAGCATTAACTTATATGGCAAAAGTGATCATTTCTTCGTAATCATGCTCTCTTGATAAAGGGGTGGCATTAGCCTTTACACAGCTATTCTTCTGTCCTTTGCGCAGCCTTCACCTTCTCATCATCATGTGACAGTTAAAAAACTAAATAAGTTGCTAAATTCTTTTTTCCAGACTTTATGTAAGATGGACTTCCCCTAAACCCAGGTCTAATCCATTTTATCCAGGAACCTGGCCAGTGGTGAAATGAAATTTGGTTCTTTTGACAATGGCTACAGACTCAGCTGAAATGGAAGTCACCCACCAAAACAATGTTATGTGATGCAGGAATGTTAACTTACGGCTCCTAAGATTTTTTTTTTCCCAAGAAATACCCAATAGACTGATATATGACCATGTGCCATGCGTGCAGACTCAGACATATGACTGTCGGTCAGCTACTAGCTGTCACACAAGTGGTTAGTGCATGTTCACTGAGATTGTTGCATTGACACTACCGCTCCTCAAGCACACAGTGAATTGAGCCTACTTTTGTCTGTCTTCAGACTTAGAGTGCATGTGCAGGTGGACTGCACAGCATATATGTAATATTGAACTGGACTTATTGAACTTGTGCATGCACTGTAGACGTTTGTCCAAGACTTCTAGACATTGAATAGCTGGAACTATTAATAGGGGAGTTAAATCACTTTAAATCTATGCCTGGCCCTGTTGCAAATTAAATCAGACTTCCTGAATGGTTCAATCAGATTTTCATCTAGTAGGAAGAGAAGAAAAAAAAAAAACAACCTAACATCCCCAAAGGTCATGTCATGTGAACATCCTTAACAGCAAAGGAAAAAATCCTTTCTGTTCTCCCAAGAAAACAAAGACTACAGTGAATGCTATACTAATTCCAGGCCAGAAGGGAGAGGGAGCTGATGATAAAGTCAGAAAATGGAACTCAGATTTTATATATTATGAAGAAGTGTGTAGGTACTTGATTTCCTTCCTGGCTCATTCAGCCACACACTGTTTCTGGTCTTTTGGCCACCCACTCTTTCTAAAATCTAAACCCTTTAAGAGCTGTACTTTGTCTCTGACTGAGATGGTAGTCTTATATGTTAAGAGTATGTCACCTTTACTTGGATGTGGATGAGGTCGGCCTTAAGTTCCCTCCATGTTACTGAAACTGTCAAGAGCGGGTAATTATCTTGTTAGTACATAAAGCATTTGGCTGCTGCTCTGCTTGCAGTAGTCTGTAAGTACTTAACACTTTGCTTTTTGAGGAAAATGAGCAACTTATAACAAGCCATGTAAAAATTAACAGCATATACCCTTGAATATGTGCTTCTTTCATACCTCTAGTGGTGCTGGGATATGCATTTCAGTACAAAATTTTCTGTGTTATTGTGGAACGTTTGTCTATTCAGAAATTTGAGATGCTCTGGTAGCTAGTGTAACAGTAGCTCAAGAGAAAGCTTGTTTGAAGTGTGGGTCTGAACTCTTGATTTAATACTATTATCTAGATTCGTTACCCAATATTTTCAGTACATTACCTAACAATTGTCAGCAGGGACTTGCTCATTGTTAATACTTTTTTCTTATAGCTTTGTGTTTTCAACCTCTCTGAGAATTCTTGGCAGTTGAATTCAGCATGTAATTGTGTGTGCGAAGCTGGAAAATAATGAAAACTTGTTTTGCAGGTTGGCACAAACTTAAGCTTATTCACAGGGGTAGTCTAACTGAAGATATCTTAAGTATTTTTCTATAGATTGAGTCTAATTTGCAAAGTTACAGTTACTGGGCAACAACCTATTTTTTAATCCCTGAAATTAAAATTAAACTGCTTTATGGCCAAGAGGAAAAACACATGAACAACATTGGAGAAGTGAATGCAAATTCAGTGAAACTAATTCACTAAAAATATTCTTCAAAACATTTGAAACATAGAAATACCACTGTGTTTTTCAGCCAAGTTTCAGTTGTAGTTGGATAAATGGATAATAATAATGTTTTCCAAAGCTTGGCAAAGATTTTCCTGAGAGCTTTAGCTATGTCTGTGTGTCTGTAGAACTAGATTAGCACACTAATCTAGTAACTAGAATGTTCATTTGCTCACCTGGAAGTGTGTGGATATTTGAAGCCCTGAGGACTTTCAGCCCCACGTGTTGCCAGGCGAGGCTGTGTATTTTGTACTTGCAAATATAGATGTTGGTTGTCACAACAAGGGCGCTGAGGATAGAGGGGAAGAGATACTGCCTCTCTCTCAAGGCAGCCCCCAAACTCTGCTCATTGAAACTCCAACGTTTTGTGCTCATCTCTGGCATTTCTGAGAGCTACTCCTGCAGGGGACTTGATTTAGCTGTCAGTGCTTTGTTAAAATGAGTAACTACTGATAGTATTCAACCATAATAGTTTCTTAGGGGCTAATATTGTGCTATCTGCTGTACTAAAATTATTTAATATTATCTAGGGATTTGATTTTGGTTTAATTTGTTACATACAATTACATATTCAATAATTTGGCTTTACTTTCAGACTGAAGATGTCAAATCTGAACTGATAAAAATTACTGTACTGTATTATTAATTTAGAAAGAATCAGCTTTACTGATTTTCTTGCTATTCTACTGCTGTACAAAACCACAAGAGTATCATCAGAGACATAAGATTTCATTGTAATTATCTGATAGAATTGTTTCAATAGCAAATTTGAAATGAATCAAAATGATGTTGTTTATTCCCATTTTTATTGATCTTATGCATATACTACCCTTGCCCTGAAAAGGACATTTCTGAAGGTTTTAATTGAAGTAATTTCTTTATGTTTTTTTAAAAGAAATAAGTCTTGGATTTAAAATATGCTATTAAGTCACCTTTAAATATATACCACAGATGTAGGGAAGAAACCTTCTAGGATCCAGTGCTAACTTTTTTCAGTATTTTAATCACATCTCCTTACTTGTTTATAACATGCTTTTTACACATACTTTTCAAACAGAATTCTTATAAAGCAGTGTTGTTCGCTCAATAGTATATGCCTAAATATTCTTTAATCTTGTGACTTATCCTTTCACAAAGAAAATTAAGACTAGATTGTGAAGATTTTACACTGTATGCAGTACAGTTTAGAAATCTGGAACATCAGTTGTTAAATTTGAAGGATACCAGCCCATCAAAACCTTAGTTTTATAACCTGGTAACTTACATTTTCTTTTCTGCTTTCTCAACACAACTGTTCACAGTTTCTCTGTTTTCCCTCTTTCTCCTTCTCCACCCATCTTCTTCTGTTCAATTTTGAGTCCAGAACAAGACCGTGCAAAAGTTAGCACCTTCTCATCACAGCAGTCAGCAATGGATCTCAGAAATAGCCTACCCACATTGAGTCTATCCCAGACTTTTACCCTACTTGGCTACAGAGGCTAGATTAAAAGATAAATTCTGTCTAAGAGAATTTTGTTGATGATGGCACAGATCAGATTCTTTGCATTTTAACTGAGGGGGGGAGGAAGCGTAGAGGGAGAGTGCTTGTGGCAATCTTATCACTTTCATTCCCATTGCTGTCTTCTAGGATGTCACTTTACAGTGTTAGTTTTCTGCTCCTGATTCATGTGATCTTGTTGTGCCACCCTTCTTTACTGTATGCTGTCTCTGCACTTACTGAGCAGTCCTGCCAAACAAGACAGCTGCTGGTTCAGTTGCTGTAGCATTGCCATAAGTAAACAAAAAAAAAAAAAAAAAAAAAAAACCAACCAAGAAAGAGAGAGAGAGAACACTGGATGTATTAATTACATTATCTTTCCTCTCTGAAAGAATCTATTCTGCATTTAATAAAAAAGTACACGAAAAGGAGAGCTGATACATGAAAGGACCATGCCTGTAGCTAAATATCTACTTTATTTTTCCATTACAGGACATTTGTGAAGATATATCTGATCACGTTGAACAAATTCATGCTCTACTAGAGACTGAGTTTTCCCTGAAGCTTCTGTCTTACTCTGTCAATGTGATAGTCGATATCCATACAGTACAACTACTCTGGCACCAGCTACGTGTTTCTGTTCTGGTTCTGAGAGAGCGTATTCTCCAGGGACTACAAGACGCCAATGGAAACTACACCAGGCAGACTGATATTCTGCAAGCATTTTCTGAAGAGACTAAGGAGGTATAGTAACTAAATTCAATTTTGAGAATTTAATTTGTACTTGAAGCAGCACATCCCTGTTGCACATTTAAAATTGCTAGGATGACAATTTTAAGGATAGCTTACTTGTCTTCCAGATATTTTGATAATTTTGTTTTAAATGTCCTCAGCTGACATCTGTTCTCTTTGAACCAAATTCAAGCAAATTAAGGTCAACTTTCAGAAATGCCATGCCAGTGGCTAGCAATGTTTTCTCCTGATTGAAATATTTTTCATAAAGGATCAGAAACACTTACAGAGTTGCACCTGGTCCAAAGTCCTTGGTCCGGTCACTCATTAATTTAAGGTTCAGATCTAATTCAAAACTCAATTTTTATGTGCAATGAATTCTTTAATGAAAAGCTTAGACATTTCCCTTCTTGCATACACAAACCTGAAGCTTACACAGTGTTTCTCAAAATTTTCTATACTAGATCAATACTGCTTTAAAGCTGAGAGCATGGACTTTAATTTGTTTGAGTGGCAATTCTGCAACGTGCCTCTAAACAGTCACACATTTTGTCTGAGAAACAATGATGCATGAATCATACTTTTTTTTACTCTAATGGAGTGTCAAATTCACACACATGTAAAAACTTTGTAAATCTGAATTAATTTGACTAAAATACCTTTTCCTTTGAATTCATCATTTCTAAATTAGCTTAGTTAGAAGGACACTACTGACCTAATTTTTAAAACTGCAAGAAAATGCATATTTTTAATAGTTAGGGTAATTAAAGGTTAATAGAAGATACCTTAGCGTGTAGAGGATTCCTCATTTGCTGAAAGTCCTAAGATTATGATAAAATGCTTTTGTTAGGATTAGATACATTTACAGAAAGAGACCTCTAGATCAATGCAGTGAGATTCTGTGACCCATGTTACAGAGGAATTCAGAAGTCCCCTAAATATGTCCTGAATTTCAGATCACTCAAGTTTAAAGAGAATGTACATATTTCTCTGCTCCTTCTTGGATTTTATATTTGACTTTGGCACAACAGAGTGGGTGGTCCTGAAATCAATACTCAGATATGCCCAGGCCCACCTTCCACACCCCCTCTTCCTGATGTATACATACTTGGTGCTTCAGATTCAGTTTCTGCTTTGCTGTTGCTGGTAAACCTTCTCTGGCAAATCTGAAGGAAATCCATACTTGTCTGAATATCCAGAGTGGTGAATTAGGGTGAAGTCATTGTTTTATGACATGAACGTGGTGATTTCAAGACATAAGGAAGGGGCAGATTCAGATACTAAGAAACAGGAAATGTTCCATCTGGATCTTATCACAACTGCTATAAAAAACATCCCTCCAGTACAGGGAAGGACTGACTGGGGAAGGATGGATTATTTTTCAGTGGGGAAAAAACATGTTGCCAGATGGGCTTATATAATAAGCCTAAAAAAGACAAAATATCCTGACACAAATTTTTTTTCCACCCCAACTAAAACATAAATAATATATGATAAAATTAATGGCTAGAAATAGCAGGAACACAATATTAATATGAAGTTTCAGCTCTATTGCTTGAATAGATTCCCAGAAATTGCTCTGCAGTTTTTAAACTTTTCATCGGGTATAATGTAGTGGCTTTATTTGATGAAAAGAAATAAATTTAAAAAATGGAATGTCGAAGACAATTGTATCTACTCTTATCCACCTTTTTTTGGTGTTTCCCCCGTATCCTCTCCCAGACAGGACTACACTGTGGGACTAGTAAGTGCCTTATGATGCAAGTAGTATCTATTAGGGATTTTCATGCATATGTGAATAGTGAGACTGTTTGAGCAAACCTAGAAACCTTTGCCCACACAAATAACCCTCCCTTGGAGAATCATTCTCCTAATTTTCAGTACTCTTTGGGGATCATGAACCAGGAATGACGTCTTATTTTTTTTTATCCTGATATTGAGAAGTCATCTGGTTTGAAATGAATAGAAGGAAACTTTCACACACAACAGAGAGTTCTATTTTGGAATTCACTATCATAGGACACTTAGAAGTGGAAAGAAGTTTAAAAAATAAATGTGAGAACTAAACAAAGATAGGGGGAATTATAACCTCCAGATGAGGAAGTCCCTATGCTGCTTACTGGTAGAAGCTGGGAGTGCAGATAGGAATGTGTGTGGAAGGGCCGTGAATGTATACCCACATCTTACAGCTCAGCCAGCAGAAAATGTTTAGAACTGATGCAGAGACAGGATACTGGGCTAGACAGAAATTTGATCTGAACCAGTACAGCAAATGTTACACTTTTCCATAGTCCATGAACCTATCATTTCACAAAATATTTGGCTCACTCCTTAAGTCACCTGTCTTCTGAGTAATGATGAAGAGCGGCTTTGGCTGCCAATGGTAACTGAGGAGCTCCAAGGAAGAAGTGACCTGCCAAGGTTTCTTTCGTGTTCAGTGAGACAGTCTCATCTCGTTAATATTCACTACTCTCTCAGTTCATAGACTGCACAGTCAATCACAGCGCAACAGTCCCACCTGGGCTATATTTACACTGTAGCTGTAACACACATAAATGTGCACAAGCTAGCATCAACATAATGATCAGGAATAACACTGGTAGAGTAGCTACCAAAACATGCAAATGTACAGCACAGGCTGTACTGGCTTGGTTAGGAACCCAGCTCATTAACTGGGCAGGCAGTAACTGTGTTTTTGGCCATCTCAGCAGTGCCATACTGAAGAAGGTGCCAGCAGGAAAGGGCACAAAAAGTTTCATGGCTTGGAGGAAATAGAGGAACCAGTGAGGCAAGCTCCCTGTCATGATGGAGATGCCAAATTAAGAAAATACTTTTTTTAATAAAAAACTTGGCAAAGGTAAGATTTTGAAGGACCATTTCTCCTTCAGGAATTACCAAGAGATAGATAAGAAGGAAAGAAAAATGAGTTCTGTGCAGCCTGCATTCTGTCCAGCTGAACCTAACCTGTGAGTTTTATTTCACAACTGATAAAGCCAGGAAATATGGGAAGGATCAGCATAAGGCTATGTTAAATACAGTGAATCCTGATGTTCTCGAACAGTTGGTAAATTCACAAAAGAAATGTCTTACAAACTAAATTAGCTCATTTGAAAGAGTAAAAAAAAAATGCAGAATTGTGCTGGTTTAAATTGAAATACAAAAAGTTGTTGGACACAGCCTACAGAGCTTTATAGGAAGCATTACTATGTAAAAAGGGACAAATTGTTTGAACTAATGCATTCCTATTGGTAGCCATTACAACTAAATGTAATAATTTTTCTGAAAAAAAAAACCAATAATAAAAACATGGTAATACTGGCATTAAATACTGCTCCTCTGAAGCACACATTTAAGAGGCTGCTTGTAAAATGACCAAGCAAGATGGTTTAATGCACGTGATTGTAAATTTTGTTAATGTTAATAAACACATTTTTAAGAGACGAAGGAATGGAACTTGTTATTCAGGAGAAATGAAGGCCCTTAGGGCCTTGGAAAGGTTTTTGATTTATATATGTTTTTACAGTTTCTAATCTTTTCCTGAGATTAGAGGGAAAATGCAGCTGTAATACTGATCATTGTTTAGTCATTATTTTCCTTAATAAATGCAGCTCCAAAATATAAATTTGATAGATTTATTGAAACTTCCCTTTTTAATTCTGGACTATTGACAATGTACAATTTGTGGCATAGGTTCTACATCTGGATAGAAAGTGCTATATAAAAGATATTTTCAATGTCCAAGATTATGGTTGATAAATAACTTTCTAATAAATCTTTTTTATAAATAATATTTTTAATTAGAGGATTTTTTTTATAGTTTTACTTTGAGTAATGCAAGTGGGGTGGACAGAGTACAGGGCTCAAACATTATATGTTTATAGAAGGTGGCAAACAATAGCCTTCTTTATTGAGACTATTCTTGTTCAGACCAAAATCCAAGTGGTTTACTATGAGTTGAAGAGATTGTGGGGTTACTGCACCTTCTTCACACATGATGCCTAAGGTCCTTAAACTATGGGTTTAGGCAGTATAGTGAGACAAGCCGCTCCAGAAAATAATTCAGACAGGAACCTATTGTGGATACTCAAGAGTTTGCTTTAAAACTCATTTGCCACCTGAGGTGGTCTCCTCTGGCTATGTTTGTGTTTCTGAAGTTGAAGGACTTCCATTGAGAAGATGCTGACAAGGGGACATGGCAGGCCAGAGGTTTAGGATTCCCAGTTATAGTTTCTTTTCCTTGAGCTGTTCTCCATTTGTGCTCCAAATATCCAGCAGAAAAATCCTCAGTTGATAATGCTACAAAAAAGTGAAATGTGGTTAGCAACCTCTCTCTCATAAATATGGGAAGAAATGTCTGTCATTGCTAGATGATGCTTGGAAAAAACATTCTGGCAATCAACTGAAAAATCATAGAGCAGCATGGATTTCTGAGAACACAAGATTAACAAGGTGGCTGATATACTCAGCAGTCCCCAAGATCCCCTCCCTCCTGTTTGAGGCAGTTAACACAGGAAATACTATGAGTCTGTTGTATGGAATTTCTGAGTCCCCCCTATAGAGTAAGTAAAATGGAGAGCAGAATTGAAGGAGGAGAATACCAATACAAAATTGAGTTGCTATTTTTAAGTAACTTGCTGCACCAGACTGAAGCTAAGCATTTTTCAGTTTACTGCCATTTTTAATTCCCAAATACTTTAGAATGGTTTGCTCATCTACAGGGTACTGCAAAACCAGACAGGTCAGTGATGAATGCTTTTCTAAATGTTAGGCTGTGAAACATAGAAGCTGATAGTTCATTACTTTGTGTGTGCTGTATATGAAAATTAATCTTCTAAAAAAGTACCATTTCTTTGTCTGTTTCAGGACCGTCTTGACTCGTTAACTGAAGTTGATGATTCTGGACAGTTAACCATCAAATGTTCTCAAAATTACTTGTCACTGGATTGTGGTATTACTGCATTTGAACTATCTGACTACAGTCCTAGTGAGGATTTGCTTGGTGCTCTGGATGATATGACCTCCAGCCAGGGGAAAGCAAAATCATTTGACTCCTGGAACTACAGTGAGATGGATAAGGACTTTCCAGGACTTATCAGAAGTGTGGGTTTACTCGCAGTAGCAACTGATTCCATTGCTTCCCAGTGTAATGAAACATTAAATGAGAAAGAAACCCATGTACCTCTTTCAGCAGAAGATGGAGAAGAAAGCAAAGACATGAAAGCACCACATGAGGTCTCACTAGTATCTCCTTCTGTGAACTCCTCTCTTTCTAAAGGATCTTGCTCTGAAGATGGTGTTTTGCCTACTGACAGCAAACCAGTTTCCACATTAAAGAAACCAGAATACAATCTTCCACAGCACACCAGTGAAAAAATCAAACACACTCACTGTGAAAACTCAACTCCTAAGAGGTCCATAAGAGACTGCTTTAACTATAATGAAGACTCCCCCACACAGCCTACGTTGCCAAAAAGAGGTCTATTTCTGAAAGATGATGTGTTTAAAGATTATATGGAAGCCAATGATTTAAAAAGACAAATCTCTCAAATAGTTAAAAATGAAATGAGTAGAAGTACACCGTCATTGTTAGATCCACCAGACAGGTCCAAGCTTTGCCTAGCTTTACAGTCACCCTATACAAACAGTCCATCTGCAGTTAGTCAGTCATATGATTGCTTAAATACAATAGGTGATAGAAATCTTGAGTACACAATAAATAATCACTTTAAGGACAGTCCCATAAGTCTAGGGAAGTCTACTTTCTACACCTGTAAAGAAAAATCAAAGCACAAGAAGTCTCATGACGCTCCAGAGAAAGTGAAACCTGGCAGAACACCTGGAAGTATGTGTAAACCGGCTCCACCAACAGAAGTCAAAAAAAGAGGATGTTCTTCTCTACAAAATGGAATTACTTCTCATAACTCGCAGTCTCTGGAGGAGACAGAAACAGATTCTTCTGCATCATCAGATTCTTGTAACCAGAGAGACCCAAGTGGGCAATCACAAGGTAAAACTGAGCCTTTCAGTTCACCAACACGTAGCCAAAAGAGTGCTTCCTCAGCTGGTTCTGAGCTTACCAACTCATCACCTCTTCTACTAAGAAGAAAGAATAATAAAAGCTTCTCCTCAACACCAAGACATACTCAAAAAACCAGTGAAGATGGTGAGGTCTGGTATGGATCTGATGAATATTTAGCACTTCCTTCACATCTCAAACAGACTGAAGTATTAGCTTTAAAACTAGAAAATTTGACAAAGTTGCTGCCCCAAAAGCCCAGAAGAGAAACCATTCAAAACATTGATGACTGGGAGCTGTCAGAAATGAACTCGGATTCAGAAATGTATCCAACGTACCAGACAAAAAAGCACAAAAAAGCGGGTAGAATTTCACCAAGCTCTTCAAGTGATATAATATCCTCCTTAGGTGACAGTATTGAATCTGGGCCTCTCAGTGATATTCTCTCTGATGAAGATCTTTGTATGCCTGTATCTTGCATTAAAAAATACATCGAAGAAAAGTCAGAAAGGACTGCTGTCACTCAGCCCTCTGAGAACGACACTTCTGCCTCAAATAAATCAGCTTTAATTCATCAACTGATGCAAGATATCCAACATCAAGAGAATTATGAAACCATATGGGAAAAAATTGAGGTAAGGCAGTAATCCTGTGTTCTTGATAAGCCTGTATATGGAGATGGAGCGGTGGGCAGGGGTGGAGTTGCTTTCTTGTTTTCTTTTATTGATTAAAATAGTCTCATCTAGTGACTGCTAGAAGTAGAGAACAGCAGTGATCACTGTGATTATAACAGACTGCAGTTAACTTTAACTAACTATGCAGACTTTGCCTACATTATTTTACTTACACCAATGCCTTTAAACCTGTCAAAACATTATTTTATCAATAGAGCTTCTCTTTGCCAAGAGCAGGTACATGATAAGTTATTTTTTGGATGAAGTGAAAGATAAATATTGGACAATCAGGGATCTTTGTTGTATTTGAATGAAGTTATACTTAATATCATCTGCCTATTTTTTTATGAAAAAGAATTACTTTAGTCCAAGAATAGAAGAATCATTTTCTTGATACCTGTCATATCATGTATAATAACCTCTTTTCCTTTTAATCAGTTCTCCTCCCTTGCAGTGATTATTTTCCCTCCAGTATTGGTGGAACTAAGCATAACATCTTTTCTTCTTTTTTTTTTTCTTTTTCACTTACATAATCATTCCTAAATAATGGCAATTTAATAGTGCAATATGCTAGAGCAATAATGGCAATATACTATCCCATTAAACTTCAGATGAGATAGGATTTAATTCCTGGCTTCTGGCATCACTTCTTCAGAAGTAACTCTTCTTTATAAAGTGGAAACCTTTGCAGTAGTTAACGTTATGAGAGATCTTTTTGAGAAAAAAGATAAACGTTGGAAAGGGAGGTGAATTTGAATGAATAATCAAATAAGGACCTAGCCATCTCAATAATATAATTATTAGCTTACATTCATAGTAAACTTTTGTTTCAATTTTCTGATGGGTTTGTCTTCCTGGACATTGTAGAGGAGAACTCTATGCAGAACATTTCCTGTCCATCCTCAATATAGTTTAGTAAAATGGCTGTCAGAAAAGAAAGCTCCATCTCTACTAGATTTCAAAATCCTTTAAAATTCATGAAAAATGCATTAAAGGGTGATCTTGGCATCTAAATGCTAAATCTGGTATCTGCACTATCTTCTGTGTTATCAAGCTCCATAAGAGCCAAGAATAAAGAAGGACTAAATTTTATAACTTCAGTAAACGCTTCTTACGATGTGTGATTTCTGTAACCTTTGAAGACATTGGAAGTACTAAGACTAGTAGAAAAGTAGTTGAGCTAGAGATGTTTGAGTATGAAGTCAGGGTAGAAAACACAGAAAGACAAATTTCTTAAACAAAGGAGGGAGCAGCAGCTGTCAGCCTCAAAACAGTCAGCTCTAAAGGGCAGCGCTTAATGATTCAAGTTGTTCCCTCCATTCTCATGGCTGGTGTTCATCTTCCTGACTCTGATGAAAGAACTGTCTTCATAAGTGCAGGCTGTTTCTGTGCTTAAGTTTGTGTAGTGTTGAAAATTAGTCCAGATGAAGCTGACAGATACAGATCCCTTCATTCTGTGCAAACAACAAATCCCATTAAACCTACTTGTGAATACCTAAGATGCTGTCTTCCAAATGATACTACAAGAGCCTGTTTGAGGAATGGAATTGTTGAGTGTCTAGAGACCAGCTCCTTCCACTAGACACTAACATCCTTTTGGCAAGAAGTAGGTGGCAGAGAAACTCTTTGAATCACCCTCTCAAATAATCTTGTTTATTCTTCTCAAACTTTTTCAAAAAGTAATTCTCTTTTTGGGGGTCATCTGTCTTTGTGAGATTCCCTGCAGCTGCAGTTCAGTTCTGCCAGGATGGAGGAATAAGAACCAGCTGTAACAACTGGCTGCAGCTGTAAACACCCACTTCCTCTCCATACCCATCCTCTCCTCACCCCCACTGGAGAGTGGATTGAGCTCCTGATGCAATTAAAGGTAGTTAGCTGTTCTCTGGCCAGAGTGAACCCTTCTAGCTAGTGATTACAGCTGATGCTCTTGTCCTTGAGGAACTCTGCTACTGCTGATCCTGCTTTTTCTAGAATTTTTCAGTGTTCCTGGTTGTGATGAATGTTTGGGAAATATTGATCATGGAGTTTGAAAATAATCTTATGAAGTATGTTGTGGGAAGGGGCTCAGAGTAGAAGAAGGGCTTTAAACAGAAAGAAGACCAGATGAAAAGAGCACTGCTAGTAAGAGAGATAGCTCAGTCATCCGCGCCCTTAAAAGCAGCACACAAGAAAGTTTCATATTTATTTCATGTGGAAAGATGTATGCTAGCTACAGTAAATGGCTTGAAAATGTACTTCCTGAATGGTGAACAAAAATAATAAATAGAAAGTTTTGAAATGTTTGCAAAGTAACTGTAACATTATAATACTTTAAAGAAATATAACGTTTTCCCAAGCTGCTTATTTACCTGAGTTTTTTCATTGTTGCTAGTAATTGTATCTTCTGCTTGTAAGACTAGTAAAGAACTGATTTTTCAATACAAGAGCTCTTACCAAGGTAAATCCTGCCTCAGTAATACTATGGTGCCTTGCTGAGGTACTTTAATTTGGTGTAAATAACAGAAAAGTCCTCCCTTACGTGATGTTATGAAGTATTGTAAACAAAATCTAACTAAAAATAGCATACCTGTGTCACAACTGAGTCCTTTCTTTTGCCAGATCTCCTGTTTCATAGTTCCCTCAGGAAAGTATCAAAAGCATGCGATTGCTTTTTTAATTATTGTAATTTGGCAGTTATGTTAATTCTGTTATTAAATAAGAAGTCTCCAACTCAAAAAGGAGTTTCCTAATTGCATGAATACATGCCTTAGCAATAATTCCATACCACTTTTGTTGGCAGTATTTTTGTGCTAAAGAAGTCATATCTGAAATGAGAACTTAATTAAGGACAGAAGAAGCATGCTCACGCCCATTAGTAATCCGGTTACACTGCTGCAAATGTCTAGCCTAATATATTTTATTTATTGAGATTATAAAACAAAACTAAAATAACTCAACCTTTCATTTTGGGATAATAACAGCTTTGAAATGACTGGCAGCCTCAAAATCATTGAAAGTCATATTTTAGCTAGGTAATAGGGCAAACAAGGAAGTTTCAGTATTTTATTATGATGGCAATAATTTTGAATTAGTATAAATTTGGTAATATCTTGATAGTAAGCAATTTGTTGAACATATGCTAAAGCATTTGTTGGAACCTATTCATTTCTCAGTTATATGGAGGACAGTCATGTGCAGAAACTGATAAAACGTAGTTTTTCATACTTGCAAATTATGCAGATATCCTTGCATGGGTATTATCATGCTGTTAATCTATCTGTCTACCTACAAACAGAATTCTGTGTGAGTGGCCCATTTGCTGTTCCATAGGATCACTTTCTTGCTTTGCAATAAATATTGCCATATCTTGCCATATTTTGCCTGGCACTGCAGCTAATTCTTTGGCACATGCCCCTCATGCCTTTAGTACTGGGAACCTCCATTCTGGGGTACATAACAATTTCTGTGGCCATTCCTTCTATGTTTCAGAAATTACTTTTTGGAGTTAAACGTGAGAATGAGTGATACCAAATTCTGAATGTTCCTCTTATTATTATAGTTCAGCTTTTAGTAGCTACCCCAAATGAATTTTTAGAATGCAGATTAAGCTCTGTAGTTTCTGTTATACTAACTGGAGGGGAAAAAGATATAACAACGCTGTTCTCACAGGCAAAGTCAATAGAGTTCTTTGGTGTAAGAAAATGGCCGATTGCCACTTCTCATATGTAACACTAGGACTCCATAGTATCAGTTTCAGAAAGCTTTAAGGTTTACTTTCTGTAAGAAAACTAAGTTTTCCTTAAAATCATACTAATAATTGATTTTCCCCCATTTTTATGTGCAAACTGAAAAGGTGGAAGAAAAAAAAGATCTTGGGCTGATTTAATGACAATGCGTGTTCAATCATCTTATGTGAATAAAATAATAAGAACAATAAAAACCCTTGTTCAGGCAGTTTTATCTCTCTCTAGAAAGCAATACTAGATTGACTATACCAACATCCTTGTGCTGTAATCTGTGGTCATGGATAATCCCTTCTACTTGATTTTTGAGGGCACTGTTACAAAGAGTAGAAAGGTAACCATTTGCAAGACACTCCATTTAAATGAAGATGTGTTTGCTTTGCAGGCTCCAGGGTTAATTGTATGGAGCAAATTGCCAATTTTTTCCTGTTGTACAGACTTATAGCTTGGTTTATCGCAGGCTCCATTTCTGTAAGAGGCAGCTGAATTTCCTCTGCAAGAAGCAATTTGATATCTATCGATCCCAATTCTTTAGCTCATCACATTTCATGAATTTGCCCTCAACTCCATTGGTGCTGTATTTTGCCTGAGGAGCCCACCTTCTTGACGTGCTAAGGGAATAAAATAATGCTGCTCTGCATGTTTTTCTGCTATGGGTTAGAGCATGCCCCAGGGATCCTACAGCAAAGAGCCGGAAAAAGATTTTGCTGCCTTCCAGGACCCCGCCAGGGACCCTCTCACCCTCGTGCAACCATTAATCCCCTCTGAACCCAAGATGCCTTGGTGGAGCAGAGATTAAAGACTCCTTTTCGAAATTATTGGAATAACAGGAATAATTTTCCTGTCTAGGAGGAACTAAGGATCGGTGCAGTCTACAAAGGAGAGTGCAATATCAGAGCTAAACTTGTTACTGTGAGAAATAGCTTGTGTGTTTGGGTGGCAAAGATTTGCATTATTAGGGGATAGTCACAAAAAGTGACTAAATGGTAGGCTTCTGCAAATGGTTAATGGACTTGGTAGAGCAAGTTTGTATTGGAGATAAAGCTGGGAGTCCATTTGGGCAGTGGAGAGCCAACTGCTAGAAAGTATTTGGAGAACTGACACAAAGGGGAAATAATTTGTGTTGTTTAGATTGAAAGGGATTGCTTCTGGGCAGAGAATGGACTGAAAACACACCAGTACAGTTAAGGTAGAAGCTGGATTGCTTTAGGGGAGGCAAAGTTTATTTGTGTTGGGAGGTGATTTTCATTATTGGGGGGAAAAGCATGCATAGAGGACATATGAAATTTGGGCTGTTTGGGGGAACAAAGAAAAAACATAGAACCGAAATCAGTAATGACAGAATGGGTGGAAAAAGCAAAGATAATCAACAGGGAACAGGACTGGCTTATTTTGGATTACCAGATAAAGGATTTTTAAAGTGTAGTGCTCCCCTCAGCCCTCTTGCTCTCAGTAACTTAGTAACAGTGCTTCTAATACTGACCCTCTTAAAATAAATGGATTGCATATTTTTCCTAATAGATAGAGTGCTTGCCAAAATTTGTTCATCTCTGAATCTTACTTACATTGCTTCATACCATTGAGATTGAAATACTGCTGTTGGTTGATGACCAGTTTATAAGAAACAATAAGTGAAAGAGGTATCAGATCCAGAAATTCCTTGGCAACTCCGCAGTTTTCTCAGCAGTCTTGCTGCTTTGTGCAGTATAACTGAAAATGTAACTTCACATCTTGTACTGAGAGTCAAGTTTGTGCTTTGTTGTTTGGAGTCTGATGATATTCCCCTGCTTTGAAAGCCCATCCCTCAGTTTTCAAGCTGGATAAACTATTATGAAGCAGTAATGTAGTATACATATGGAGCTCTCTTTTTACTTTTCTCACTTTTACTCAGATGAATACTTCTTTACTAGAAGATGATATTGAAATACAGTGAACCCTCTGTTCCTCCAAAACACTTAGTTCCTAACAGGTTGCTTGAATTTTAAACAGCTCCTTCAAGTACATTCACTTTTCTTTGGCATTTGCTTTACCACAAATAGTCTGAGCGAGTTTGTCACCAGCAATCTCTGTAAAAACAGCAACTTCTATGTAAGCTGTGCAAATTATGAATTTTTAACTTTATATCTAAAACTGACTCCAGGAATTATGCTTCCTTAATGAAACACATCTATTGTGAAGCATATGCTTGTTCAGAACTGTTTGAATTTCCAGTGTAAAGACCTCAAAGTGATTTGCCAGTGAGCTGTTTTAGATCAGGGATTTTTTACATTTAGTATTTGGCAAGTCATTCCAAATAATTGGGGGGGGCGGGGGGGGAGAGGGAGGGAGGGAGGGAAATAGAAAAGATCTGTTTACAAATAATTTTAGTAGCATTGGTTTGAGGGTATGTCTTTACTAGTATTTAGAACTGATTGTAAGGGATATGTCTATAACCGATGTTTGGCTCACATCTGACGTGAGAACTTTGGCTGCAAAAAGCTTCCCGATTCTCTCTTGTTGTGTGCATAGTTGGATATCACATCTCAGCTCAGGGATGGCTACTAACAGCTTAGATGAACCAAGGAACAGCTGCTTTTGCATACATGATTCTGTGAGCCCTCCTATTCTATTCTAATGCAGTTGCTCAGATCAGCTTTAAGCGACCATTGGCTTTACAACCCAGAGTCATGTCCTAATCATCTGTATCACAGCCTAGCCACAAGCCTGCACCAGAGCCATCCACGTTATTTATTTATGAACTGGAAACTTTCCAGAAATTGGTCAAGTAACATTCCTTACCTTCTGGATCTCTGCTAATAGGCAAAAGGGTGCAGCAGAGCTGAAGATGGAGAGGGGGAACAGTAAGACTGCAAGAGGTGGACTTCCTGCTCTCACTGTAGCAAAGGACAGGCTTGAAGGTGAGCAGTGAGTGCCAGGTGACCTACCTGGAAAGCCAAGAGAGGCTCCAGATTTAAAAGTGACAGTGATAACTTGGAGAACTAATCAGTTATCAACTTTAAGATGATCTTGTGATTGACTCCTTTCTATCAGTGCAGAGACAATCTTTATTGCCTGGGATTATTCGGTGTTTTCAGTTCTCTTATGGAGGTAGAGAAAGGCACTCAGAAACCACTTAAACAGGTTTGGAAGCTTTCAGTGACAGCACTAGCTTTCAAAACACGGGCAGGAAGAGTCAAATTGCTATTGGGACTTTAAGGTGCATATGGCGGTTTAAGAGGAATCTTGTGTTTTTAAGGACTGAATCCTCTCTAACTGCTCTCTTACAGGGGGCAGGTACTGGGGAGAGGATTGTTTGTGAACAGTTTGGGATAACTTCTGAGCTACCCTGTTAACTAGTTACTGTACTGATTTTAGGGCTACCATTATTAAACAGAAAACTACTGAACTTAAAGTTGTGTTTTCTAATGTTCCCTTAAATATGGTAAATAAGGAGGGGTGAGAGAATGCTCATTGCTTTATATTTTCATAGTGATATGCCTTTCCCAATGTTTTAAGGTCTAGCTGTTCTGTTACATAATATACTTAGGCTCTTGTATACTTATGTTTTATGTATCCTCTGTGAGGAAGTACAGGATATTCCAGAAAGATACAGTATACTAAAACCACCATGCTCTATTCTAAATATTTAATTTTTTAAATAATACATTGCTACTAACTTCTACCTAAATCAATTCCAGTCTATCTACTGTTGTTAATGCATCATTGCCTTAAAATGTGTACATGCTGGAGATGAGTCAGAGCAACAGAAATGTTCAAGGGTCGAGAGAGAATTAACCTAAGAAGAAAGATCAAGTCCACTTATGTAAGATTATTACATAACTCCTCAAAATATGTTCATATCTTTTTATTCTTGTGTATCTTTATATGTTTTGACAGCAACTGGTTTTCGTTCCTTCATCCTTTCCAGTATGTTATGATCAGGAATGAAACATTAAATCATGCTGACTCTTAAATCATAGTTGTCATCATTAGGCATCAGAATGAATAAAATCTGTGGTAAATATGGACAGGAAATTGTCTCTCAGAGGCTTGTTTCAGACTGTCTGTATGCTTACACAGGTATTTGAAAGTTATCTTGAAAGCAACCAGAAAGGCAAAAAATTGTTTTCTCGTCCTTGCTTTAGGTTTTGGAGCACAGATGAAAATCCTCGCAAACAGCTGAGATGTCCTTAGCGAATCAAACCGGAATCTTATCCGAATATTACTTTATTGTTAGTAAAGACTTATTCTAAATGCTGGTCCTCATGTGGGTCAATGAAAATTACCAGAATGAGGACTAGATTTGCCTCTGGTTTCCCTTGGACAATGTTTGGAAACTCTCCAGGCTGACAGAGGGAGAATCAACAAGCACACTGATTTTTGGTAGTAGACAGTGCAGATGTTCAAGTCACAGTAACTTAATATTACTAATTGCTTTTTACCTACTGCTGCCGGCATCTAACTACATGAATGTTTCCTCATTGTGCTGTACAAGACTAAAGACACACAAGGTAATTTAAAATGTAAATTCTGCTGCACTATTAGCAGCAACTGAACTATAGCAGCTAGCATAAAATTGGCTCGGGTAAATCCAAACTAGGATCAACCTCATCTATGCATTGCAGTGCAAATCTCCTACAGCTCTGTTGAGGTACAGACAACCAGAAAAAAATAGTAAATTTGTTAGAAACAGTGAAGCTTCTGGGTTAAATATAAAGAATGAGAAGACAAAAGAAAAAAGACCAGAGATTGTTTTTATTTTATTCTGTAAACATATCCAAATTTTGGGATTAAAAAAAAAAGTCAGAATTAGGGTCTGAAGATGGTGTAAAGGAGTGCCCACTAGAGACCACTGAAAAAAGAAAGTATCTACAAGGGGAGGTAGGTGAATTAGGAGGCAAAAGAAAAGCAATTAATGTAGGAACTAACAGTGACAGGATTTCTTTGGAGACTGCAGGTGAACAAGAATCAAGTGCATAACAGGAGGCTAAATTAGGAAACTAGAGGAATAATAATAGAGTAAAGAAAAGAGGTGGTGAATCTTAATCTCTCCTTGCTGCTGCCATATTTAGCGAATAGTGGCAATCACCATTTTCCCTGTTTTTAAACTCAGAAATCTTAGCTGCAAAACAAGTTCATGGGTCAAAGAATTATAATATCTCTTGCGAGGTGACAGACTTAACCTCTTCTAACCAATTAGCCTTGAATAATAGGAAATGCCGAATGAAACAATCTGATTTTGAGGGCAAATTGTGGTCATTACATCTTAAGTCACGTCAATGATACAGCAGAGGTCAATATATTTAGCAGTTACCCACAAGCAAACAGCATCTGTTCTATTTTAGTAAAAAGTGGTTTTTTCCTTCATTTTGGAAAACTTTTAGACGTGGTGATATATCGCCCTCTTGAGGCGTGAACTTGTTACTGCACCTATTTTACAGAAATTTTAATTCGCTTGTCAAAAGAACGAGACTCATAACTGTAAAAACGTAGCTGATAGAAATTCAGAGATTAAATAAATCATAAGCTGGAATATTTCCTCCTTATGAAGATCTTTTTTGCTTAAGTGTAGTCTCTAATTTTTTTTTGCTACGTATTTTATTCCAACAAATTTAATGTTGACATACTGTTCTGATATTAAAAAGTAATAGCATGTGTATGCCAATTATTAAACTTTTAAAAAATATAACCTGCACGTGCATTTCTATAGATTTTGTGAAATATATTACAAAAAATAAACCCTGTCCTCTGCAAAACATTCAGAGGTGATATCTCCCTTCAAATATAACCATCATTTTTATTATTATTTAAAGAACTCTAGTTATATTATTTAAAGAAACAGTGTTTATTCCTGCTTTGTGACTATCAGGCCAAGAATATAGTGGCTTTCTTCCTTTATCTATCACCTACTGTCTAACTTACTGAAAATGTTATGTAAAAATGAATTTAGCTTTTATTTAAAAGGCACTGAAAATCCTGTGGAATTAATTTTATGCCCTTGGGTAAAAGTATACGATTTGGCTAATTTCGTTCTTTTAACACGATTTGTTCTTTGTTTGGGAAAAGGCAAAATTTTTGGAAGCGCACAAATGTCTATTTAATTGACACCACGCCATAGGTCCACTCTGATTTCAGGCTACAGGAGCAACCATGGTGTATGTATATCACGTGCACCTCTCAAGGAATTAAATGCTGGGGAATAAGTTTCATTTCTAGCAACTATGAGATCAAAGAGTAAAGAAATGTTGGGACCAGGGAGGGGAGGTGCCAGTGTGGCTCCAACTGAGTGGCCTCCAGTGCTGCCCAGTTCACGTGTAAGGCAGCAGCTGACCATCGGCAGAAGTAACAGCTGCACAAGGGCATTCCACCCCCAGTCCACTCTCTGAAGCCCAAATACTCAGGGTATGCAAACCAAGGAATGATGGTGATCCATAATTGTCTATCTTTCATGTTACAGAGGCCTTTAAATGGAAAAATTGCAAATGAAGATTAGTTTGTCTTTTGGACGTAGTTCAGCTCATAATCGATACATACATTAGCTGTAAAACAATCTGAAAATAAGGTATGTTGCCAACACAACATTTAAAATAATTATATGAAGAGGCAATGCAGTACTTCCAAGTACCCTTACATCACTGTAAGTTGCTTCAGTGTAAATAGTTACATTGGCAGCATTTTTAGAAAAAGCGCATCACACAACTAGCTTCACTGAAGATGAAGATACTGATGATAGACTCACATCATGCACAGTTTGGTTCAAGGTTGCTGCATAACAAACATTTCATACTGAAAGAAAGGGGACAATTCTGATCAGGAGATTTGATTTTATGTTTATCTGTAGAATAAATAATAAATTTGCACTTAGGAACAACAGGTCCTGAACTAACTTCTACATTTTCTATTCTAGTTTAGAGTTGCTCAGAGTGGACAAAAAAAGACATTTGGAACTGTGAAATAGATGTGAATATACTGCAGCATTGTGCCATTATCCCTTAAAGAGGACATAGCAACTCATTTTGGTGCCTGGTATTTCTACCAAAGACAGGCCCCTCTCCTGTGCTGTGCACAGGGTCCCTCCAGAATCCAGACACTCCTTCCAGCTGCTGCTGCAGAGTTGAAGTCCCCCTTTCTGGGAGTTATTAGCAACATCTTTCTTGGCTCAGGCAGATTTATTTGATGTTCTTGTCCTTCCCTTGATACATCACTGGCTACAAATTTCTGGAGACAGGGTGTTCGTAACTTGCTCCCTGTTTTACCAGCTGAGTGAAACAAGAGTATGTGACCTAAAAACATTCATATCTCTTAGCTGATCTCTAGATATGGCAAGTCTTTGACTTAGGCAGGGTCACGTGAGGGTATAATCTGAAAACGCCTCAGTTTAGGATATTTGATGCTGTGATACATAAGCAAAACTTAAAACTTATCCTGTACTAGAAGATGTTTTGGGCACCTATCTTTATTGCCTAGCTGCTGCTTAGGCCTCTTGGATCTTATGTAGAGAAGAAATGACTCAGAAAAAAGTTATTTTAAGAGTAGTGAGAGTTTCTGTGAGACATGACCTATAACAGGCATCGCTCTTTGTGAATAAATATATTTCCAGAAACAACAACCTAGTAGTATGATGAATTTTGAAGCCCAGATTTGGATGATCATTCAGATGTTTGCACATTACTCAGCTCCCTCACAATATCACAGTTACTGACTGTTTCGCTTTTAACTCCAAGCGCTTTTGTCTACCTGTTTTATTCCCAGTGACCCAAAGAACATCACACTTTCTTTTTAACTAAATAAAAAGAACAATCTTGTCCTTTGCTTATATTTCCTCCTCCTCTATTTTCCTCCCTGTTTATGCCCCATTTCCTCATTGTCTGCTCTTTCTTCCTGTTTCTGTCTCATTTTCAGGGCTCTTGGTATCCTTTAACTCCTGCGTTTCTCCTTTCTGCTGCTTATACTATCCAGTCCATAGTTTGAATATTGTTTCCTTGGGAACCTTTTCCCAGTCAACCTCAAAATTTCACACAGACTAGGGATGCTGAATGAGATGAGTGCTAGGAACACGTGAATGCAGATTTATACTGCAGTGGTTTTCTGACAAAAGCCAGTGCTGATTAGAACAGTGGAAAATATTTATTTCTTTAACCAATATATCTGTGTCTACATAACCCAGTGGCAATAAAACTTATTCATGTAAAATTGGTTGGTTTTTTGTCACTATTGCTTTCATCAGTTTGAGAGGATGCTTTAGCTAGCTTGCACAAGAATGGTTTTCAGGTGGTATAAATTGTCTCCACGAGAGGGCTTGTGCAGTCTGCATTCCAGCAAGTGCTTTCTCTCTAAGGCCAGGCTGTGGCTTGGTCATTGCTGCTGCCATCCAGCACTATGGCCTGACATGGAACTTGAACAATTTGAAATATTGCCTTGAAAATAACTAAGATTCAAATTAGTATGCATGATAACTTTGGAGGCAGATAAGCAAAATTATTTTCTGTCATCTAGAATGTGAAGGCATATGTAAAATTGTTCCACACAAAGAAGGATATGCTAATTTACTTATTTACTTGATTCCCAGGAGCGCTTTGAATCTCACACCACTTTTGAGATACAGCACTGGCCTCCCATATTTTCTCAGCATGAGCTCTGTCCTCACCTGAATGAATGTGGGAGGCCTAAAACCTTATTTGGCTTTGTGCCTGCTAACATTACATGTCAGGTAGAAAGCATGGCCACGTCAGTATGAGAAGAGATCAGCAGCCATTTTGTATGCCTGGCATTATTGCCATCAGAGCAGATGGCATCTCTGGAGGTTTACAACCAATCCATATTGCTGTTAAGTTCACCCCAGATGATTCTTTCAATGATGGATGAATCAGTCTTCCCTTTCCCCTCCCTTCTCTCCACTAGTCCTCTCTACTCTTGAACACTTGCAAAGTCATAATGGCACTGGCCCTTCCTATGTTGCTATATAGCATTCATATGCGTAGCTGTCTTGGCCTCAGAGCTATGTGGATCTATTTTCCCCAGCAGTGTCCTTCCAGCCCACGGATTTTGCTTCTGTGGTTCCAGGTGTTCCCTGATCCTTCAAAAGGCCGGGGGAAATGTTACCAGTGGTGTTGGAAGCTTGTCTGCTATCTAAGAATACACCTCTCAGGAACAGGGTTTAGGAAGCATTTGGCTTACTTTTCCTGTATCTATCTTTGCTCCACAGTAAATCTGCTGATACTAAGAATGTCCCTTTTTAGATCTTTTAAGTTTCAAATAGCAGCGGAGGCCTTGTGGTCGTTCTTTTAAATGGAAAGTAGATCTTCACCTTGAGCAAAAGGTAAGACAAGGCATAGGGTAAAGAAAGAATTATGTTTGTGGCATCATGGAAAGGTTTAAGTAATTACAGATACACATTTAGGAGTGATTCTTAATATTCAGATTAGCGTAACCTGCTTTTTGTCTAGAAGCAGAAGTAAAGTCAAACAAAAGTCTCATGGGGGCAGTGAACTTTTTATTGCAGAATCAGGTTCACTGCCTTCAAATATAGGTATTTTTAATGGATTAAAAAGTAACACTTTGCATGTTTCTCTCTATCATGCTTTTAAAGCCTCTCCTACCTTTATGGTTCTGCCTCTTTTACCTAGAAGGCTTTAGGAAACTGAGAATACAGTATGGAAAAATAGCTTGGAAATATTAGCAAAATCTGTTGATTTAGTAGTGGACCAAAAGGTCTGCAAAAATTAAGAGCACCCTGTACTTAAGAGTACCCAACATTTAGGCACAAAGCTAGAACTAAGTTAATTTGTAGTCTTTTCCTAGGCTTGTAAGAACTGTGCTTTGTTGTCCTCACTGTTTCAAGACTAGAAGTGCTCTCAGCTCTCTAGTGAAATCTCCCCGAAAAGTTGAGATATGTCTGACTGGCTCTGCTTGATATAACTCTATATTTTTATATATTAATTCTTCTTGTTTTCCAGCATCAGAATGCAACCTGGGGACTCTAAAACCAGGAAAAGTCATGAGCCAGTGAACATCCTGTGCTACCACTTTCCATTCTGTAACTGTATAAATCACGACCAATTAGATAGATGCCCATTAGGGAAAATACATTCAATAGTCATTTCTAATTCTGTGTGTGCCGGTTGGGCACACAGCCTAGAGGTGGCACTTGTGAAAGATTTGTGTAATTTAACAGTTGGTTTTAAAAATTCGTAACTAGACAGTCTATAGTAGAAGACAAAGATGTGTCTTTACACAGATGTCCACTAAGAAAAGTATTTGATCTTTATCTTTTCCCTGTTTGGAGGGAACATTTAAGTCACACGTTCTCATAGGCTGGGGTTACTGAGTAAATGTGGCACCACTTCAGCAGAAAGCTGATAATTTCTATTTCTGAAGTGTTTGTGAATGAATGTATCCCAAACTGCATATTAAGTATTGCCATCCTACTGATGTGTTTGGTCAGTTGTATGTTCCTGTGAGGTCATTGTCTGCCACAGAACCTTGACAATATCACACAAAGAATATTTTCCATTGTGGCATCTTGGTTCCTTGGGGATCCCTAACATCTGTACTGCTAATGGTTTTATTGCTGCCTCTGGGTCTACCTCCAATTAAATTGACTGCGGCGGTTTGTTGCAGCCTCATCCTCTTGAGTACCTGGATTTCTTGGACTTACCTTTGCCTCTGAAGAAAGTGTGCTTTTATCCTTTTGAAAATAAAGTCCATGGGCAGGAATGTGTTCCTCCTGAGACTAATATGCAAGTCCTTTTGTGGTTAGACAAAGGGTTTTCTTAATGCATTCTGTGATAGAAGTGCCCTTAGAGCCAGCCCATCCTTGTACACAGACCCCTCTGTGAGCTCAGTCTTTTTGTAAATTGGAAACAAACTTTACAACACTGTCTGCTTGCAACAAAATTGGACATTCATTTTTAAGCACACAGCCTCATAACCAATTCTTTTAAGATGAGAACTCCCTTTGTGTAATAAAAGGGAAGGTGGAGAGAAAAAAGGTCTGGGGTAGTGATTTAACAAGCACTGTTGTCTGGTGCTTCCACACAGAGGTTTGTGGAATACATTAGACTGTCCACCGTCACTCTTAACTACCATGGCAGATGATTTTATTATGTTTGCATTTAAGAGTTTGGCGCATCTCTTTTATTCTGATTTTAATCTTAGTTCAAGTCATTAGAAGGGCTTTGTACTTTCACAAACGTAATGACCAAAGTGCCTTAAATATAAGACAGGATGCATGTTAAATGAAAATGTTAGACTAATAAACTGAGTGGTGTTAACACTGCACAGCTTAAAATTACAAGCCAAAAGGTATTGAAATATTTTTACTACCTGTGCCATGCAGGTACAGTAAATCTGGGATTTTTTTTCCATAAAAAGCAAAACCAAAATTTGGTCTAGGATGAGGGCCATAAAACTTTTCATGATGGCGTTAACTGGATGCAGTTTCATCCTCTGTGGTTTATGGCATAATTTTGGCAATGTTAATGCTAGCTTCCTTAAGTGCACATATCCAGATTCCCCATCTAAAGGAATCTCACATCAGAAATATAATAAAAACATCTAAGATACTGCTGCTTTTAGTGCACCAAAAAAAAAGTAGTTGCATTTTTTAATACAGTAGAAATTCCATGTTTTTACTTTTTTTTTTTGTAACCATAAATGTGCTATCTCTTAGACTAAAGCTCAGAATTACAGAACTGCGCTTTAGTCTGTTTCCATTCTAAACGTGGTCTAATAAAAGCTGGATTTGTAAAGTGATAGCTGCAGCTGAGGTGGAAACTTCCTCCTTTCCCATTCCATTCAATTAATGAAAGCTGAACTTCAAAGTCTAAATGAGATCATTTGAAGTGCTAAAATTATTGAACAGCAGAACTGTTTACTTTCCTATCTGATAAAAAAAAGAGAGAGCTTGTAATGTAAAAGTAAAACTAAACCACTGAAATGAAGTTGGGAAACTTTAAAAGTTCTAGTGCAATAAGTGGTTTTAGCTTAGTTGAGAGGCATTTGTGCATAATTTTAAGTGACTCACTTGATAGTCACGCATTTTTTTGATGACTGTGACAGTAAAAGCTTTTCTGGGAGGTCTTAGTTGTGTGCTGCTCAGAAAATTGAAACCCAATCAGAATATGTCTGAGCAACACCCCTGACAAGCTAAGACAATATGCAGGGATATTATCAGGGACTGGAGCCTTTCTACAGTACCATAAGCACTTATGTTGTCATCACTAGTTTTGTGGTTGTTATCAGAAGTTTTTAAGTTGGTCAACTGCTCATTATTTTGTTGACAGCCCATAGCATTTCTCCTGGGTGCTACTTTGTCCTTTTTTGACCATGAACATTGGCTGTGCCACAAACTCCGGGGAACGATGTAGCTAGGGTCAGTGGGTACCAAGACTCCTTTGATTGACTCATTTGGTGGCAGTAAGCATCAGCCTTGGGTCTGCTGCCACAGACTAGGAAGTGGGAAGTTAATGAATATCTATTTCTAAAGGAGGTCAGTCTTTGGCCAGAGGCAGGGTAAGCTTCTGAAGCTCAGTGGGAAAGCGCAGGAGGGGACTGTGGAAGCTGGAGAGACACAGGGAGCGAGGAACTCCTGGGCCGTGCCAAGAGGCAGTAGTGGGATGCAGGTAGTGAGCATTGAGGTGTGCTGAACAGTCATTGTGAGTAGGGAGGAATATGCAAACAAGATCCAGCAAAACAGGAAAAGGGAATGGAGTCAGGCACAAACTGCTTGGGATGCCAAAGACTACCTATTTCTGTGTTCATTTTAAGTATTTAATTTTTCTGACACACACTTGGAATAGACAGAACACACACAGTCCTATTAAATGTAATGAATTGCATGTGAGACTTGTTCATCTGACCACCTCCATAGGCCTTGCCACCGTGCTCCAGGGTTTCTCGTACTGGCAGCACACCACCACAGCTGCTCTCCCACTCAGTTATCCCATATGCCAGACACAACCAGGCTGCCTAACCCAAGATCCTTTGGCCAACTGTACTGGGTGTCGGGAGCCCTGCAGCCCTGTGCAGCAGCTGGAGGATCTGTACCTTTTGTATGCCCTTATATTTAACAGAAAAAGGGTGGGAGGCACACTTCCAGGTGCACCCTTCTTTGGCCCGATGTCCGCGCATGCCTTTGGCCTCAGAGCTGATCCATCCCTGCCCTCTTTGGGTGATTCAGCAAGTGAATTTTCATGTCTTATGATTCAAAACATTTGAGTGTTCTGGTCATTAATAAGGAAGTCTCAGGATATTTAGTTGAATCCCATCAAATTTATCTTTAATTCTTCAGTTAATTAATTAATTCCTTAATTCTACAGAACAATTGAATTAGGTATATTTTCATTCTGTAAGACACCAAAGCAGGCACACTGAGTTACAGCTTTTTTTTTCCCCCAGTACTTACAATTGTCTGTCTCTTTCATTCTTATCCATCCAGAGCAAATAGAATTAGACCGCAAAAAATAACTTGGTACGTGCCAAATTTCAAATGAAGCCATTTTTGTTCTCGCTTTTTTCAGGGATATGTGATTAGAACTTTCTTCCTCCCCCTAGGAAAATCTGTAAAATTGTTGTAAAACAAAATGGAAAGCTGAATGTTTTAAAGGTGAATGTTTAAAAATTTTCTGTGTGGGGTACAGGAAGAGCTTTATCATTATTTGCAAACTTTACTACAGAAATTGCTACAAATCACCCAATAAAAATCCAGAAACATTTGTTTCTGTACTAAAGAGTGTAGAATAAGAATAGCTTTATGCTGTGTCATGTAGGGGCTTGAGTTTTTTTAGTAACATCTAGCTTGCTAGCACAGTACAAAACTATTACATTTGCAAAACTGAACCAGCTGGTCAAAAGGCAGAGACTGGATTATATTGATGCTCCTTTATTTCTGTTCTGTTCCCTTCTTTTCTCCCTGTTCTTGTACAGTAATTTTTAACTTCAGTGTGGCTGACTACGGGTTTTCAAATTCCAAGAAGTTTTGATGGAAAATACAATAGTTTAATTTCCCATTACCAAAACATGACTTTACAGTATTTTCATTCTAAGTGTGATACTGTCTAGATCAGACCCTTAACTAGTATAAATCCACATAGCTCCACTGAAGCTTATACCTGTTGAAACTCTTTCCCACCTTAAGAATGACAAAGCAAAAAAAGTGTAGAGAAAGAAAAACTTAAGTTCAAACAGAAAAAGCAGAAAGGTAAGAAGTGTCTAGGAAGGGATGTAAAGTGGTTTCATGTGCATCTGTATAAAATGAAGAAAAAAACCTGAAAAATACCCTGCATTGGTTAAAATTTGTCATCCTATGAATTTATTTCTTTTACTGAGTACTCCTGGATTTGGATTTAGGATTGCCTATTAAGCCTCATCCTTTGTTTTGATATAATCCATGGTGTAATCTGTTTTTTCGAAGCATAGTTTCATGCTCTGACAGTCTCATGGTAGATTTTCTGTATTGTTAGATGTTTTTTCCTTATTATTTTTTAGAATTTATTTTGTCTACAGCTTTTATTTAAAATGTATATTCTGGGAAATATCCTAAATGATGAGAAAAGCAACTGTTGTAATGCAGTTTGTGTCCCCAGTTGGTCAATCTGTGGAGGGGCAGCAGCCCTTCTGCCAGGGATAAGTTATGTTTTGGACTCTCCCTCTGTTATGAGACCTGCGGAGATTAAGTACCTGGATTTATACTTGTGACAGGGCTACAGGGGCCACTGATACTGCAGATGTTCTTTCTCTAAGTATGAGAGAGTAGGCAGCCGCCGGCCTTTGGCTGCCTGGGCCAGCTGGGTCGGCAGAGCGGAACTGTTTGTACCAGATCCGGGCTGCAGCGGATGGCGAGAGCTGGCTTGTCGCCAAAGCCTGTCAATAACTACGCCTTGACAAAAAGTCAAAGGCGAGAAGGGAAAGTTCAGCACCAAGAGCAAACTGTAGTCTCCTCAGTAACTCCAGAGCCGCGGCGGTTGATGATGTTTGCATAGGTTTCCATTTCCAGCCCGGCGGCTCTGCCTCCCAGGCGGGGATGGGTCACGGAGATGGTGGCTGGATGATAAAGGTGGCTCCTTCCTTGCTCGCTGGCGTCAGGCTATTAACATGAATAGGATGGAATCATAGGCGCTGCTGTGTAAAAACAAAACCGGGGCACTGTGTTGATCGTTAAGTTGTGGCGAATGAAGCAGGAACTGCACTGTTACAGTTTAATCTTACACACAATTCGAGGTAAAAACAGTTCCTGTTTCACGCGCCTTCTCCCGGCTCAAGGCAGGCGGCCGGCGGCTGCGCCAGGCCGCGGGCACGCCGAGGGACGCCCCGGCCGTGCGCCCGCCCGCGCGCCCGCCCGCCGAGCGGCGCGTGCCCGCCCGGCGGGCGGCGTCACGCCCGGCCGCGGCCCGCCTCCGGCCGCGGCCCGGCTCCGGCTCCGGCTCCGGCTCCGGCTCCGGCTGCGGCTCCGCCTCCGGCTGCGGCTGCGGCTCCGGCTCCGGCTCCGGCTCCGGCTCCGGCTCCGGCTCCGGCTCCGGCTCCGGCTCCGGCTCGGGGGGCGGCGCGGCGCGGCGCCGGCAGGTGGCGCTGTGGGCCCAGGCACGGCGCGCGGGCGGGCGGGCGGCGCTCCCTCCGCCGGCGGCCGCGCGCTGCCCGCCCTTCCCTTCCCGTCCCCTCCCTCCCTCCCTCCCTCCCTCCCTCCCTTCTGCCGTCCCTCCGCTATTTTCGGTTTCTACAGATGCGCTCTTCTGAATGGTTTCAATAAAATTTTATTGCCGTCATTTGAAAAATACTGGGATTATTGTGATTTGTGCTGCCTGGCAGGAGAATATCCGCCGGGGCCGGCGGCGGCCGGTGCTCCCCTCCGCCGCGGGCTCCCCCCGGGCCGCCGCTCCCCAGCCGAGATCCTGACGTGCCGGCTGGCACCGCCGCTTGCAGCCTCACCTCCTTCTGCTCACAGAACTTGGCACGCCGTAGGAGGCTCTATCTCTCATTGTCTTTTCCAGGCCCCCAAAGTAGCCCCCAGGCGTCCCCTGCGCCCCCCCGGGGCCCGCTCGGGCCCGCAGCCCGCCGCCTGCCTGCGGCCGGGCCGCCGGAGCCTGCTGCTTGGGAGCTCCCGAGCACCGGCGTGAGGGAGCAGACATTAAAGCACGGGCACGTTTTGTGAGAGGACAGGAGTAACTCGGTTGCTAGTAGTTGCTTTTCATACTGGTGTAAGCCTGCAATGTTTCTGACCACCCTTTTGAAGGCATACAGACATGGAGTACTGCAGGCAGATGTTGTACGTGTCTGTCTCCATAAAATACATGCCGCATATACAAGAGAGAGCCTTCATTTTTTTGTGCTTACCATATCACCTTGTCTCTCAAGGACAGCACATTGCTAAAATGCAGGCAGAGATTTATTGGAGGGACTAGAAGGACTTTACTCCTCCTGCTTCTCTCCCCCTCAGCTCACGTTTCCCACTCCTCTGCCAGTCTGGCATCTCTTATGCTCCACTGCGAGCTGGAAGAAAGCAAGTAACAGAGCCAGGGGAACACCTTGTCGTGTTCCCCCCCACCCCTCCGTGGCTTGACATGGGGAACATAGCCCTTGTGGCATGACCTGCTGTGGGAAAGAGGAGCTGCGGCTGCCTTCATTACTTGCCCCAGAGCGGAGGCACATTGTCTCAGTCACCATACCCACTGGGGTTTTTTTCCTGTCTTCCTTCCCCCTTCCTGGAGTGTCCTGATAAACAGCCTACAAGGAAACCTGCAGAATAACACATTTCTTCCTTGTAATGCTTTGAGATACAGAGGATTCCGTGAATAGAGATGGCACTAGCTGCCTTCTCATCCTGGGGACCCATAGGGACTCACATAACATAATAATAATTAAAACAAAGTATTCAGAGTGCCTCAGTGAGTACGGTTATGCCTGCAGTATGCACTGGAGCATCCTGCCAGAGGCTAGCTTTGGTTCAGAAGCACTGCCACTTCAGCTGGAAGCCAGGAATTGATTATTGGACCCTGCTTCTTGGCACAGAGTTGGGCCAAAATGACTCCACTACCATGAATTTTGAAGGAAGTATGGCTCTGCTTGGTCTGGGTTATTACCATTGCACTTCTTTGCGTAACACAGCTGTATGCCAACTGCTCAAACTCCTGTGTCTGTCTTGTTTAGAATTCCAATTTCATGTGCCACTTTGGAGAAGGGGATTTGGACTCCTGAGTCACTCAGGCATCTTTAAAAGTTTTATGCTTAGCTTGCTTTTCAGCCATCTGAATGGGCTAATAATTACCAGAAATCATTCCATAAATAAAGTGGTAAGAGTTAGAGACTGAGTGTGTATACTGAGTTGTTATCCAACTGGAAATTAAAATTCTCACCATGCTGCGAAATTTATAGTTAATAACTGATAATATAACCGGTATTAGGCCTAACTTAATCTAGTCTTACGATGCTTGTAATAGATGGACATTCCTCTTCAGAGTTAATTTTCAGGGTGCTTATAAACATCACGGTCAGTTTCTTCCATTTATTCTCTTGCTTTGTGGCGGATAAGACTTCAGTAAAATTATCTGTACTCAGTATGTGCCTATAGTATCATCCAATCATGTAAATTCAGGGGCACTATTTTTAATCAGACAATATAATTGGTACTAATCTTGAAATAAATGGTGCTCCTGAGAAGCAGGAGCTCCTGTCTTCTCAGGAGCAACATCTGTGTGGCTCATATGCAATCAGCAATATTTATATTAAATGCTATATATTCTGCCTCACCTACTGTTTGATTTCTTCTCTCTCAGTCTCATCTTATGAACCAAAACAGGAATCACAAGACCCAAGTTCTGACAAGTAGTTTCTTCCCTCAGGTTACTGATACATACCTTGTTAATGCAGCTTTGTTCAGCACATTTTCCAACCAACAGTGCTCATGCTACACCCAGTCTGCCCAGTGCAAGGTCTTCAGCTCAATTTTCACTGTAATCTATATGCAGCTTTTTATACATGTGCCTCATATCTTCTAAAACTTTGCTGTTTTCTCCATTTCATCAGAGTCATATGGATCTTACATTGTCCTGTCCCAAAATATCCCCTTAGATTATCCCCAGAAACACCATTCTGCTCCTCATCTTCTAGACGGCTAATTGTTTTTTTCATTGTATGCTTGTAAAAGGCAAAATTTTACTGTACAATACTCTCCTGACTTAAAAAAAAAAAAATTGAGCATACATTTTTCAGATTGCCATTTTACTAACAAATATGCTTTTCTTGTTCTTTCTTTTTTCTTATCTGGTAAGGGGTTTGTAAGCAAGCTGGATGAATTCATTCACTGGTTAAATGAAGCCATGGAAACAACAGAGAATTGGACTCCTCCTAAAGCAGAGACAGACAGCCTTAAACTGTACCTGGAGACACACTTGGTAGGACAAGATTATACTATGATTACTATCAGTAATTGAAGTGTTCTGCTGTGCTTTTTATTTGATTATTATTTTTTAATTACTAGTGAGCATTTATATTTTAATGTAAGATTTGCAGCATTGCAGTTTATTTTAATGAAAATGTCAACAAATTATTTTCTGTATTTGAAATATGTACTGATAGCTTTTTAAAAATTGAATTAGATTGCAGTTCAGAAATTATCTCCAAAACTGAAAGAAAATGGCAATAGAAAAAGGAGAAAGGATGATGTTTTTTTTCTGCTGATCATTCTAGGATTTTTACTACACTGTAACATCCACAAAAGTCTTACTAGTAAGGAACTCTTATTCTCTCTCACACAGTTTTAACATAGTACAGAATCATTTAAATAAAATATTGAAATAATTATTTCAATCATTTTACTTGATGTGTATTTCTGTCATGTAATTAATACAACTGCCACTAACCTTGTTCTTGTGCAAAAAGCTAAAACATTGGATGGAAGTAGAAAACACTTGGAGGAATAATCTTCTGAATATATTACAGGCTAGAATTATGGATTGAGAAATATTTTATAAACCTCATGAGACTTTCACTGAATTCTTCCAAGAGCTGTTTCTGGTCATGAGGAGGTGAAAGAAAGACCTGAATTAAACCAGGTGTTAAGTTCTCAAAAGCAAAATTTTATGCTCTAGGTAGAGAGTAGGGATCAATGTATGCTGTTCAATGGGTAGGTATCTTGATAGGTAAACTACCTGGTAAAAAGGAAAAAAAAAAAAAAGGAATAGAAAACTAAGCTAAGAAAATCCCTCTCCCTCTGCCAAAATCTTCGGTTCTTGCCAGTAGGAATTGGAAGAAAAGCCGGTGATAGCACTATTCTGAGTCAATGAGCTAGACACCCCAGCTAGATAAAACAGTGCATTAGCTGAACCCACATCAGAGCATCAACCCCCAAAGCTTGGTCTCATTTCCAGTGTCTGATAATCTGATGGTGAAAAATTATTTGACAGTCCCAGGAAGTCACATGATGCATTACAGGAAAAAATGTCATCCTAATCCCTACCATGATACTGGAGTGACTGTTATTAAATTAATTAAGTATACATTAACGACATATACAATTAGAACCAAAAACTGTCTTGAGAATTTCAGCTCTACAGAAAACACTTTTGTGTCTTTTGTTCTTAAACATTTCTGTTGTAGTAGCGCCTATGGACAGACAGTAGATTAACTGCCCATTGCGGTAGTCTATCAAATGCAGTACAAAGACACTGCATTTTTGCCTTACATTTCAGATTTTGGATTTTGTGGCAGAGTTTGGATTTTTGCCTTGTACTGCACACACTTGGTCCCATGATTCCCATTGCATTTACAGGTGCTCTGAAGACACAGAGCACATCATGAGATCAGACCTCAGAAAAGGCATTGGTCATTTCAATTTGTTTTCCTCTTACTCTGCAACATGAAACTTTTGGAGAGATGAGTTTTTATGAGTAGAATTGTGATTTTCACTCTTGACTGGATAAAAAGAAACATATTCCAGGAACAGGGTGATCACCAGGCTGAGACTCTGTCACAGTCAGTTTCTTTTCCCCCTTCTTCCATGTGGAGGAGCACAGTAGCTCTTTTGCAGGCAAATGACTTCCAACTTTGCCTTATAGTTCTGTGGGAGGTGAGGCCAAAACCATCTATCCGACTGGAGTGTGGAGCAGTAGCCCAGAGGCAACTCTTCAATTGCTAGAGGTAGTCAGGATAAATGAGTATGTGGGCACCTGTACAACTTCACTTTCCCCTGTAAGTACTTAGGCTCCCAGCTGTACTCTGTATATCTGCATATCTCTGGGGTAAGAAAATCCTTGTATGTTTCAGGATGTGTGTTATGAAACAAGGTGGTTCTTTTCTTTACTTCTGTGAAGAAGTAAAATGTCTAAAGAACAGTTCAGTTTCAATTTAATGATATTATAATTATTTTTATGGCATATATAGCCAGTGAAAAAATCATTGCACAACCTGAAAAAAAGAAACCATGACTTTTTTTTTTTTTGGATTTCAGAAAACATGCTATCAATCACATTCACTTCCACACAGCAGAATTGAACTATTAAAATACAGAGCATTTTTATAGTGGGGAAGATAGTTATTTGTGTTAATTAGATTGTCAGCTTTTCAGTGGCATTTGTCTGTCAGAAATCCTAATCTGTGTTTAAACAGAAGTATATGAACTTCAATTCCCATTAAGCTCAATGTTAAAATTTCGCTTGGTTGAGCGTTGTAATACAATGGTGTTCAAGGTCTTTGTGAGGGTACTTCTACTGTTCATTTTCTTCTTTTGCCAGTCAGGTTATACATGCTGTCAGACTCACCTAGGACTTGTGGAAGTAAAGGGGGTTGAGTACTTTACAAGTTCAGGTTCCAGACTTATGGGTTCATAGTACAAATACTGGTAGCAAACTAACCTGGAAAACAAAGAAAACGCGTTGGTTCTTTTCTGTATACTGCATCTGTGCTAGCAAACCTCATAACTATGATTCCTCACTGGTGCAGATTTTCTGGTCGTAGGAGGAGTGAAGACTTGGTGTAGATTAGTATTTTTATTTTTATTAGTAGAGACAAGGCCTTAGCCTTTGGCACAAATTGTCAATTTCACCACCTGTGATATTGTTTTCTTGGAAATATGTTTGTTGCAATAACAAAATTAGTGCCATAAAGAGAATATTTTGCATTCATGAATTAAATCTCTGCTGTCAAAATCTAAGAAAACAAAATACGGGAGCAGGAAAACAGAAAAATGTACTTGTTCCCTTTCTCATTATTGGCTGGGAAAAGTCTTGTAGAGGAAACAATGACAAGGTTATGAACATCCTCCAAATTTTTCAGTATGTAAAATTCTTGACTGTCATTTTAGGGTCCCAATGTAAATTGTTGATAAAGGATTGAATTTTAAAGCCTCTCCTCACTCAGCCTCACTTTTCTACATCTTTGACATTTCAAGAAATGGTGTGGCACAGACACTTAAAGAGAGTGTGTGAGTTAAAAAAAAAAAAAAACACCACAAGAATCCTACAACATCAACTTATTAGAATCTTTGCATGAGTTAATGCTCACATGAGGAGTCAAATCTCTTGAAAAGGATGGCAATGCAAGTCTCTGTTACAAGCGCCCTTGCATGACATCTTCAGCTTAAATTGGTAGAACTCCCCAAACTATTGTTCTAGTTAATTCGTACACCTGGTCTGGCGAGATTGTCCACCTAGGATGTTAATCAGCACTTTGAAGCATATGAGTAGTGTCTGTCTATTGCTCTTGGCCCAGCAAGAGCTGCCTGCAGACCTCTCTGTGGCTGTCTGAAGATGCCACCTGGACAGCTCCTGAAATAATTAGTGAAGCACTTTGTTGTGAAGGTGGAAGGCAGCCTCTCCTCAAGTTGTTCCATTGTTCCAAATTAGCCCATTATCTCATCTGTGCAGAGACTAGCTGGGACGTTCCTGGGCCACCCAGGGAATTCACAACTAAGTGCAGTGTGTGTGCACACAGGCACAGCTCTGATACCCAAATACACCACAATTATAATTATTAACTGCAGGACAAATCCGAATTTCATTCTTAAATCACAGTTACAAGTTAAACTCCATAGATTTTGCCATGATGAGTGGCCATACAATTTGGTAAAGAGTATGAATTTTTTCTACAAATTGAAAAGTAGTCTAACTCTGGAATGTGTGCCAAAATAGACAATCTTCAGCTTGGAGGACAGTTTTCTTGCAAATTTTAAAACCCTGTTGCCTGATCTTCTGCAGAACAGAAGCTGCTGTATGCTTCATTTTAGATAACATGAAGCTATCAACGAAAATGCTCTCAGAGACCCCTGGAATAGTGACTGAAATTATTCTTTCAATTTTACGGGTCTTCACAACTAAGTAACATTGGTGAAACTGATTTGGGAGCTGTGTGCTTCCCATTCATATGGAAGGGCTGACATGGAGCTGCTGCCACTTGAACTTCTGGCACCCCTGCAGGCAGCCACCCACCCAACTGGCAGATGTTGAAAACACTAATAAGTTTTCATAAACCAGGAGTGTTTTTCAGCAGAAATCTACTTTGCCACAAAGGCGTCAGTCAGCCCTACTAGAGAAAAAAGTGAGGCAGGTTTTGAATTTTGTGAACGATTAGGCTTGAATCACTTCCTAATGAAAAGATAGCTTCATTGACCTTACGAAAAAGGAACTTCTGAAAATGGTTTCTGATTCACTTTATCTTTTGTAGCTCTTCTTTTCTGTTATGCTGATTCTTGCCCATTGGCACCCTGATCAAAATCAGCTACTAGCAGACTCTAAGCATAGACTTGGTGGTATGCAAATCAGTTCTCATCAAAAAGGGTATCCTGAAGGCAGCTTATGAGCTAAAAGCATCTGTCTAGATGGTACTGCTGTGCCTGTGAAACTAAACAGACTTTCTTACCAGCTCAACAAATAAGAATTTGCCATGTTGCTCTTGACCATTTTGTTTGTTAAAATAGTCATTTTACCTCTCTTTATCCCTGACCTGAAAAGATACATTGTTTTAGCACAGTAAAGAAGTAAGCTAGCAAATGAGGAAATGTGCAGAACAACTAAGGAAAAGGTTTAGATGAAAGGCACTATAGATATTTGCTGAGGCCTGGGACTTTCAATTCTGTAGTCTTATCTTTTCCCTTTGTTGTTAACACTGTACTCTGTTTTCTTGTTGATGCACAGCTCCTAGTTGTGCACCTTACTGTGACGTGCTGTTAGGTCTTTTGGACAGAGCTATTTCTGTGTCTAGGGGTCATACTTAGAGCTATATAATACAAGACTTATAAATGGACACCTACAAATGAAAAATATCTTATTTTAAACTTACTTGATGGAAATTTTTAAATCCGTCTTGCGTTATTAGTAGATGTTGACAAACAATATTTTTCAGTGGAGATAAAATTAATTATGGAAAGGTCTTCTTAGAAATTTGGGACTAGTAGTCAGGCATTTTTGTCCTAACACTCTTACTCTTCAGAATTTCTGTAAGATTAAAATTCTGACATGTTGTGTACAGGGAACGTAGAAGGAGGTGGGGGGGAGAGAGAGAGATGATAGATTTTGCATTTTTTCTTCAAAACCAGCTAAAGGATGATCAGAGATTCCCATGATGCTGTACTTTCTTTCAAAGTGGCTGTTGCCTTTTGCCTTTTTGAGTGAGACCGTGGCTGTAACCTGCCTACATTTAAGTTTGCAGGTTGGAGGAGTGCAAATCATAGAATCGTAGAATAGTTTGGGTTGGAAGAAACCTTTAAAGGCCATCTAGTCCAACACCCCTGCAATGAGCAGGGACATCTTCAACTAGATCAGATTGCTCAGAGCCATGTCTGACCTGACTTGGAATGTCTCCAGGGATGGGGCATCTACCACCTCTCTGGGCAACCTGTTCCAGTGTTTCACCACCCTTACTGTACAGTTCTTTATATCTAGCCTAAATCTATCCTCTTTTAGTTTAAAACCATTACCCCTTGTCCTATCACAACAGGCCCTGCTAAAAAGTCTGTCACGATCTTTCTTATAAGCCGCCTTTAAGTACTGAAAGGCCGCAATAAGGTCTCTCTGGAGCCTTCTCTTCTCCCAGCTGAACAACCTGAACTCTCTCAGCCTTTCTTCATAGAAGAGGTGCTCCAGCCCTCTGACCATTTTTGTGGCCCTCCTCTGGACCCGCTCCAACAGGTCCATGTCTTTCCTGTGCTGAGGGCTCCAGAGCTGGACGCAGAACTCCAGGTGGGCTCTCACCAGAGTGGAGTAGAGGGGCAGAATCACCTCCCTCGACCTGCTGGCCACGCTGCTTTTGTTGTAGCCCAGGATACCATTGGCCTTCTGGGCTGTGAGCACACATTGCTGGCTTATGTACAGCTTTTCATCCATCAGTACCCCCAAGTCCTTCTTCGCAGGGCTGCTCTCAATGTTTCACTTTAATCTCATTGTAACTGCAGATATAAGATGTCCTTGGAAAAGATGGCAGCCAGTGGTTTCCTGTTTCTCCAGATAGCAGAAAGAGGAATTGTTTGTCACTCATGGAAAGAATGGAGGAGGATGGCCTCTTTGAAAGTAATTAATTGTTCACACCGGGGTTATTTGTTTGTTGGTTTTTTTAGGCAAAAATATACGTTCTGTTTAGTTGAAAGTAGAATAGCAAATATTATTCTGTAGAAAGTGCAAGTGGCTAGGATTGCATGGATTCACTGCAGTACATAGTGTTTGGATATGCTAAACGATCATTTCCATGAATCAGAATTTCGTAGTTTTCTTTTCAAAGAAATTGTGTGATCCCTGTCTGTAATTTTTGCCTCCATTTAGTTGCAAGCTTTGTGCCACATTAAAGTGCTGTGTAGCCCAGAATTGTTCCATTGTATTAACTTTCTCAGTCACCGTATTTACTTTACATGCTGCAGTCTTAAAAATATCATAAAGTATCACTAGTATTTCAAAACAAATTATACAAGTTGATTTACACTAGCATTTACTTCTCTTTTGTGTAGGAAGTTTAGATGTCATCACCATTCCAAAACCATATTCTTCTTAAGATATGGGAGTTTTCAGAGTTTTATTATCTGAAGAGAAATTAAATAAGAATTTTCCTGTGTCCAGTAGAAATTTTTCTGGCTGCATCATGGCTCAGCACTTTCTTAGCTGTAAACAGTAAATGCTTTCATACAGAAAACAGATTGTATTTTCACGTTTAAGAAATTGTATTGATGAAGTAATGATGTTTCTGTGATATCTCATGATATCTGATCATCTGTTTGCAACAAGTCTGCTACATCTGAAAAAAATATCATTCTCATCTCCCTGGAAAATCTCATTTTCTGAAAAATGTCAGTTTAGAGATGTATTAAATACCTATTCTCATTGAAAATAAGGTTAAGTACACATGCCTTGGGCTAATCTACTGACTGTCTTTGTGGTAGCAGTGGTAACAGCAATTTTATTAAAGGTATTAAAGCCTCTGTAATGGCTAAGTTATGTACTGTGCTTTTGCTGTATGGGCATTTCCAATGTCCGTGGCAGCAATTTTGATTTTTTTCCTCAAAATACACAATAGTATCTGCAGGATGATGGTGCTAAAGAGTCTGAGCACCATGAGTGGACTAGTCTCTTCCTTCTCTAAGGACTTTGGTTTGAATCTGTTTAGCTTATTGTTAGTGTGAATTTTGGAATTTTATGCTGTTATCTTGAAAGGTATTTTGAGTATGCATGGGTTCCTGAACATATGTCCTTTTATATAGGAAGCAGTCTGCAGAACATACTAGTCAGAGATATAGACTAAACCTAGCAGATTTCAAATAACACAGGCAAATAAAAGGACTTAATAGGAAGTAAGACATCAACCTTAAACAAAGGGATGCATGTGTCTTGTCAGTTGTGACTATTATTCAGCTTTTAAAATCTTCTAAAACCCAATAACCTCTATGTTTTTCTGTTTGAGTTAAAGTGCCTGGGAACATCAGGAGGAAATGTTGCTGTCATTTAATACATTTGGCTATACCTGTGTTATAGTCTGGAGCCAGAGAGTGTACAGTTGCTGGCAGTGGGAAAAATAGAGGTTTCTAAACTGTTTAGACTGTTCTTTTGACTATCAGTGACTTTTTTGGTGACTAAATAAGAGAAAAATCAGGTATATAAGAGAAAATCCAGGTATATATCCTGCTAATGACAGTACTCTTGTTCTGACCAATAAAAGAAATACTGCACTTGATCTAAAATTGTTTCCCATAAGGTCATGCAATGAAGAAGAGCTGACACACATCTTTTCTTTGCAAGCAGAAGAACTGGGCCATGTTTATGCTCCCGGCTTCACAGAAGTAGATCTGTTGTGATGGAGATCTGTTATTACTATGTGTGTTTTTAATGAAGGAAGGGACTGTCCATTTACTGTCTTCCCATGCTGTTGCTACTAGCTATTACCACACAGTCCCACTCAGGAGATTTATTTTGTGCAAGCTTCTAGCATAAGCAATAATTTCTTAATAATTTTCCCAGAGACTGAATGGCTTGAATACAGTTAAGGTACTACTTTTTTCCAAATGTGTCTTCCAAATTTGTAGATACCTACCCATGTGTAGGTACTTTGTACAGCTGTGAAGAAAAAAAGGATATTGCATTTACTTTGTTTTTTGATTGGTTCAGACCTTCCCAGGACTCCTTTTCTTCTCTTTGCCTTCACCCCAGATTTACACAGTTGTACATTGGAAGGGGATAGGACCCCATAATAAAAGTTAGCACAGTTGGGTCTGTCTGTAACATATTATTTGTTAGCTAGCTCCACAGGAGGCTGTCCCAGCTTTTCTAGTTCTGAGAGCTGCAGCTATCTCTGGAAAGAGGAGACATTAAACCAGAGGCAAAGTGTATTAGGATGTCATCCTAAAGTAGCTCCACTTCTTCTACTGAAGGAGAAGGGAGAATTGTGATGTCCAAAATCTAAACTCTGTTGCTTTTTATCTAAGTGTGTGAAAATATAGTGTATGAACAAGTTTGATCTATGTCTCAAGGACAACTGTATTGCTTTGTTGTTGGGTTTTTTTTAATTCATAATGTTTGAGGTTTAAAAAAAAATAGAATTTTATTTTCACAAATATCCAGGATGCTTTTAAGTTAATGTTTATTGCTTTGGAGGAGGGAGTGATGAGATCCTTAAAACACAATGTTCTTTTACATGCAAGAATATAGAGGGTGGTATATTCGTCTGGGTGTGTGTTACATACCTGATGTAGTATTCTTAGAAAACAAGGCCAAACGCTGTCACAGAGCACATTAAAACCCAGATTGTTCAGACTTTGGGAAATGTTTAAATTTGTTTACACTTGTGGGTGAAGCTGAACAAGGCAGGGTAACTTGATTTGGCAGTGTTACAAATGTTCATCCCCTCTCAAGTCTCACGACCTGAAACTGTAAAACTCTTGGGTGCTGAGGAATCCCAAAACACAGATACTGTAAGGTTGAGTGGTGAAGGTTAGGGATTCCACTGGGTACATTGTATGTCTGGCCTGCAGAAGAAATTGTTTGCATGCAGGGGATTCAGTGCCTATAATAATATAATGACATCAAACTGCCATTATAAAATGTTTTGAATTAACTTAATGAGGAAATTTCAGTGAAAAAGTACCTCACATAAATTCTGACTTAGAAGCTTTAGAGCAATTACAGAATAGTCACTGACAACTTGGTCATGCTCTTTACACTAATTTATCATTGTTACAACTTTTGAAACGTCTTTAAAAATGTTGTTTGAAAGTAACGTTTATTTTATTAATAAATTGCATAATGCTCATGTAGGAACTCTGTTAACTGTAATTTTTATGTCTATTAAAATGTATGCTATTGCCTGAAATTTTAGTATGCTGGTATGATCAATATAGAAGTAGTCTGTAATTTGTTTTCGAAAGTGAAATGAAATTTATTTTTAAAAAATTCTGAGATTAGAAATCATTAAAATAATATAATGCCAGGATCTCAAAGGACAAACAAGCATGCTTTCAGCAACATTTAAACTATATTTGCTTTTACTTACCTGCCAAGAGCTATGGTCCACTCCCATGGGTTCTGTGCTATGTCTCTCAGAGGCATAATATCATTCACACTTTAAGTACTAGAAGTTACACAATTGCTGTCTGTGTTTTGGTGTTTGCAATGCCAAAGCTTTCAGCAGAAAGATAGAAAATTCAGGGCATGAATGGAGGTCTTGATTGGTAAATGTTTTTCTTTTCATCTCCTGTGATATTTATTTTTTTTTTCATTTCTTAATTCTACAGATGAATTGGGTTATTAATTTGCATTCTTAGTTTATTAGATATACTTTGCTAAGAAGGCATTTTAGTTCACCTTTAAATTGGATAAAACCTTATATCTGTACATATATAAAAAGCAAATTACACCTCTCTCATATTCCCCTGAAATTTTAATAGAACTAAAATCCTTCAAGGATTGTTCTAAAACTACAGAGTATTATTTAGTGCCAGTGAGTGCTTTTTAGTCTGTAAGTTAGTAAATTTATATTTAAATAATATATAAGTGTTTTTCTCCCTTAGTTTTTCTCCCTTAGTAACTCCATAGTTGCCAAGGCAGCTATGCTCCATGAATTTATCTTTGGGTTGGAAAGGTCTTTTCTCTTGGTTGGCTTTTTACTGCATGTGGTAGGACAGTACAGCTTAGGCATATTTTGATGAATTAGCTTTCGGGCGTGATGGGTCTCCAGGTGGAAGAAGTGTACCTAGAAATGCGTAAGATCAGCCAGACAAATGTCATCTTGATAGAAAAAGGAGTCAGAAGACTGTGACTTCTGCAGATTACTTTCTGAGTATCTCAAGAAGACAAGAAATGGTCAAGGACAGTTACATGTGGTGGACTGGATGTGCAGTTCACCATGCTTATGGCAACTTGGCAATTGCTTCATTGTATAGCCATTTTGCCCATGTGCTTTCCTGCCTGTGTTCTTCCATCCCTCGTTGTCTCTTGATAATAAACAAATCGAGATTCAATTTAGGAAGCCTCACATTAACTTTTTCTTTAACAATGTAAACTGTTTAGAGAGACAAAAGCAAAGAGAAATTTATGTAGTGAAACCCAAAAAAGAAATTAGAGTTGGCAGCAGAATTTACATGAGTTAGAAATACGAAATATCTGCAGAAATAGCCTCTATGCCTTCTAAACTAAATCCGCAAAATAGGCTTCCTGGAGAGTTGGTCTAACTATCCTTTTTCTCCACATCTAAAATTATGCATTCAAAGCTTGTGTAAATTACCTAAGAGCTGACAAACACAATGAGGAGTGAGAAACAGGAATTGGGGGACCTAAAGAATTTAATGTGAGGAAGATTGTGCTATTCGTGTTTAAGAGGTAACAAAGGGAAAAAACGTAGGTTGCCTAATACCGGAATGGCAGAAGCTGTGACAGTGGAGAGAGGGGTGAGGTGGTTTTACAAAAGTATGAGTTACTGTAGGACTACTGGGGTAGAGACTGCCCCTTTGTATTTAGTTTTGCTGGCCCGTCACAAATTCTGTGGCATGTGAAAGACCTAGGCTACTGCTCTCTCAGCCCATTACATTGCAGTCCCTACTCCTACATTTTTATCCAGTCTAGATTTAAAGGTCTCAAGGGATCAGGGCTTTTACTGTTTCCCTCAGGAGATTATTACACAGTCTAATAGATCTGACTTTTGGGGGAAATTTCACTGGTATTTATCTTAAATTTTCTCTTTCTTAATTTAATTCCATTAGTCCCATCTATTGTACCCTCTGATACTGTGTTATGCTAATAAGTCTTCTTTCTGCTTGGTGTTCAGATTCATGGAATATAAGTAGATAATAATGGCCCTTTCTCTTAATCATCCTTTAGTCAGTCTTGTTTATTTCTTATAATCTTCCACCATTTCCACCTTTAAACATATTTTGTTTGCTCTTCACTAAACTCCCACACGTTTGTCTCTTCATAAATGTGCTTGGTCCTCCCAGGCAAAAAGTACATTCAGATCAAGTGAAAGGTAGAGATTGCCTATCAGTGATCAGAAGGTAAAATCATTCCCAGGGTTGCTATAATTATCTCATTGCTAAACATTTTGAACTCAGAATGTTCAGTTAATATTATGTTTAAATGAATTATAAACTTACACAAAGAAATTGTCTGAACAGTCAAACCATCTTATATCTGATCTACATATACAGTGGCACAGTGCCAGCATGATGATGATGAATTATGGGATTTCAGTAGTAAGATTCCCAGATCAGTTTTTTGTCAATTTTAAAGGCATTTTAATCTAATATTGTGAATCAACATAGACAGTGATATTGTTATTTGGCCCATTCTTATGTGCCTACAGATGCCAGTGGAAGGAATTACCCCCAGAGGAACCCAAGAAATTATTGTCTTTTAAAACTTTCTCATTGTTGCAGGGGGTAGAAGACCACATCTTCTTTCCACTAGCTATTCAATCTTAAAAAAATCTACCAGCTCTCATTGGTTACAGAGGGAAATAATGTGTGGTTCATCTAAGGAAAATGATGATCATATTGTATTAGGCATTAGAGGTTTGCTTAGCAGTTGGTGATAATTGGCGCCTTGACCATCATTGCTATAGGGAGGGTATGTTCTCAGTCTTGGGGAGAGAAGAAAAAGACCCTGAGTGGGTTCTGCAGCCTCAGAGGAGGATTCACCATGTTCTCCTTAAAAAGCGAAAGCAGAATCCCTGCTATTGTGGTAAAAATCAACCTTGGCTATGGAGCTGCATAAAGTATTTCCGTAGTGCCTGTGTTCTGTTTAACAGGTGGAATGTCACTCAGATAGAAATACAGTTTAAAAGAAAATTCTTTACAGTCACCTAGGTTCTATGGAAAACATGAACAGAGGAGACATTGACTGGAACTGTTTCACATGTAACATTTAAGTCCCAGGTAAACATATCCTAGTGACTTCTAATACTGAGTAGGCTTTATATCCCTGATGAAAAATGTGAGGCTTTCCTAGATAAGATGTTTCCCAATTGTTAAAAAGTCAAATAGTTTGATGATATATTTGCAGATGTAGTGTGTGAAATGCACTATTTCATAGAAGATAGGATCTTTTTTCCATGTACAAATTGCATATGAATATCCATTTTATATAACCATTGACCAATTAATTATGTATTTAGTATTATGTTGTTAGAATGCTAAATATATGACCATTTCCATATTAATATAAGGGCAGCTTACATGGTAGTTATTTTTTTGATTTACTTAATGTCATTGGTAGGTAGTGTTCAGGAGTATGAAAACACCACTACATTATTACATGGCTTATTAGGTTATTAAGTCGAATATGTAAATACGAGACAGTGACCAAACAGAGACTTTCTGTGTGGTCAGAACTCCTCAAGGCAAAAAAAAAAAAAAAAAGAAAAAAATTAGACAATTAACTTTCCATAACCACAAGCTGAATTCAGTACTTGATATCTTGGTATTTTGTTATAGCAAACTATTGGGAGGTAACTGTGCCAGGACCATACAGTTGCAAAAATAACTGTGTATTAAGAATACAAGAATAAATTTTCAGGAACTGTTTTAAGTCATATTCCATTTAAGACAAATGAAATGTGGTAATTTAAAAAAAAAATCAAATTTTCAACATTTTTTTTTTTCTTGGACATTATTGGGATATAGCATATATTTAATAAATAAGTGACACACATTTCTCGCTCCATTTTCTTAGAACTTTACTGTGTTGAAACTCTCTCCCTATCCAAAACATAACATTGCTGATAATATTTGTGGGAGTTTGGTTATCATTCCAGGATTGTCTCAGTCAAAGAATCCCATTTCTTTTCTACCGGAAACTGTTCCCATCACTCTAAATTTCACAGTTGAATTATATCTGTCACTATGAATGTTATAAATAAAAGTGCTACATTCTTAGCCAAAATATGCTTTCAACTGTACCTAAATATAGAAGTCCATATTTTAGTGATATTGTGGTTTTCTCCAAAAATGCAAATGACTATTAGGAAATTTTAAATTAAGCTTTCTATTTCAAATTCTAAAATCATAGGTCACTTACAAAATTTTGATTGTCTGTACCGTTGCTCTAAAAAATAAATGCCCTAGAAGCAGTGATATTTTTCTCAAAGGTATGTAAACACATCAAAAATGAACCTCAAGAAAATTAGGTCTCAGGGGTACCCCAGTACGCCACACATGCTAATAGTATGATTGACTGAGAAAATGAAAATATTTGTTTTAATACAGTATCTTAATCCGGCAATAGGTGTAAACTGCTGTGTCATTTAAACTAATCTATAGTTATGTATACATTGTAGGTTCACATGATACCTACTTGCTTATATGTGTTTCAGAGACACAAAGTACACTGGAAATAATTGGACACGTCATGACTTAAAAAAAATACATGCTTATACAAAGTCTGTGTGCCTCTGGAAACAAAAAATATTTAATAGTTGACTGTCCTTACTGCAGATATGAATAGGTCAAGACCCGGGTTGTGTTTTACCAAATTACAAGGATTTGCTAAGAACAGAGGGTTGCAGAACAGTGAAAGATCGCATATCAGAGCTCGATATGTACGTACTGTAGGATACCTACTCAACAGAAGCTTCCTACATTTAAGTATCTACAGCTATAAAATAAATCCTCAGGGAAACTTCAAATAAGTATTTTTTCATATACTTTTCCTCATCCCCAGTTGTACAGACAAATAGGCTGAGAGGGAGAGAGTACTATATGTTGGAAAAGTGCTCTCTTACTTTTAGTGTGTTCGGAGCCCAGTATTGATCAGGAGGTGCTGCTTTTATCCCCATGGAGGTCCCGCAGTATTGTTGTCCGATGGACCAGTCAGTTTCCTTAAAGTCAGGGGACAGCTTCATTTTGTGAAGGCTGGGTTCCTTTGCCCCATGCAGCCAACAGAAGATAGCACTCCAGGGCTTTGTACTTACAGTTTTGGAGTCTTTATTCCTGTTTGTTTACAGTTCTGTAGCTTTAATAACACTGCATGATTCCTGCCTCACTTTTCCTTTCTTGCTAAATAAGAACAGTTGATATTTATATATAGGTGCATGGTGACTGGGGAAAGTGCGGAGGACTTCATAAGGAAATTTTGCTTGTTGCAGCTTGTAAACTACATTATATACACTGTAGTGCTAGGGATGATGTTAATGTGTTGTTTAAAAAGCTGCTGTCAGGCCAATGCACATGCATTTTCCATAATGTGTATGTGCTCATGTGTGATATTTAGGCTGCTCCATAGCTGCAAATGTGTCTGGAAAAAAAAAATGGCTTTGATTAATTGACTTGCCTCCTCTACTACTTTCCTATCCTCAGATGCAAAGGCTCCATTCATTATCAGGGAAGATCAGAGGAGGAGGGGAGCAGAGTACCTGGGTCACACGCTGTTAGAGTTACAATTTGCCAAATGCCATAAGAAAACAGTAGGGAATGGGAAATATCCAGGATGGGAGAGGACCTCTGCATTTGAAGGTCCTCCTCCATCCAAATATTTGGTCTGGTTTTATCTTTAGCTGTGCAGATTTGCATCTCTCCATTGTATATACATGCAGTACTTGTTACACCTTCAACTCTGTCTGCCGTTTTCATGTGTCACGTTTTCAGCCCCACAGGTATGAGGAGCCATGAGCACTGATGCACTGATTGAGGGCTACTCTTTCCAGTGTTCCTTGTCCATTTGTTCCTTTTTTTTAGGAAGTTAGCACCCATAAGGAATTATATATACATATATAATTCTAAAGCCAAAACTCATACTTCACTACATCAACTGACAATTTCCTTTGCTTCTGTTTGTATTTATACTTATATGAATGGTTCCCTCCTTTTGATGCCTCTGTGCTGATAAGAGTTTATTTCTGCTAAATTTCATGTATGTTCACGGTATTTGTGCCATGCATAATTTATCCATAAAATCAGAATTTTGCACAAGGAGAATATTGCTAGTCAAAACTCAAAATTTTGGCCCCATCTTTATTCATCATATTTTGCTTCTTCAGTTTAACATTATTACTGGTTAATAGGTGCACCTGAAAATCAAGCTGTATTGTAGTATCTGGTGCGTTATGTTAAATGAATCTTTTCTAGGACAGCAAGTCTCTTTTTTTTTCCTAATGAAAAAGAATACCTCATCTTTTCCAATTTTCCTATCAAACACATCCACATCATCTCGAGACACTGCCACATCCAGCTGCATCTATACTCAACTTCAATTACATGAAATTACACAACCTACTCTCAGGTCCTTTAGGTTCTCTTTTGCTGTGTGAGGCACACGCATAGTGCATTTCCTGTGAAGTGCATGATTACAAACTATTCAGTACAAGCCTGTTTTAAGTAAACAGTAAATTAAATATTGTCAGTCTTGTTCAGACATGCTCTTATGAAGGAAAAAGAACTTCTAGACTTGGGTTCATAAAACTCTAGATTTAAGAAATGGCCAGACATAAACTAGGCATCCTTTTTCCTTTTTAACTTCTCTTGGCTGACCCAGTTCTTCAACAGCTGGTACAAAACAATATGTTAGGATGCCCGTACAAGGAAAATTGGGCTAGACAAAATGCTGAAGGTAGCAAAATTTCTGTTTATTGCTCTTTATTTGAATGGAGAATTCTCAAAAACATTCTGTCACTAAGTGTCAGGTACACTGCTGCCTGAAAAACTGTTAAGAGTCTGTCTGAGCAACATGCCTCTTTCAACCATGACAAATACAGTAAAAGAACATCATTTTATTACAGTTCTGGCAATATTATTTTCTGCTACGCCAATCAGCCTGACTACAGGAGTTAGGAAAGAAAGGAAATGGTTGCTTCCCTAAGAAATGAGGGCTTTTGAGTATTTTGTGCTGTCTGCTACTTCAGTACTAGCATGGTCACTAGTATTTGGAGAAGTATAAATAAATTTTATAAAAAACAGAAGCTACAAATGTGCACTTTCAAAGTCTCCTTTCATCTCTGCCAGTTAACTCATTCCCAAGAGAAGGCAAAACTCTTTTCTTCCAAGGGGTCAAATATTGTTTTCATTCATTCTGTGGACATTTCAAAGAGAACAAGAATTGTATGTGTGTGTTCAGGGCTGCACATGATTTATGATTGAATACAGCAAGTACCCCTTTCTTTATTGTATTTTTTTTCTCTTTCTTACATGCAAGTGTTGTGGTTTAACCCCAGTCAGCAACTAAGCACCACACAGCCGCTCGCTCACTCCCCCCACCCCTGTGGGATGAGGGAGAGAATCGGAAGGGCCAAAGTAAGAAAACTCGTGGATTGAGATAAGAACAGTTTAATAATTAAAATAGAACAGCAATAATAATACTAATAATATAATGAAAAGGAAAATAATGAGCGAGAGAGAGATGAAACCTTGGAAGAAGGAAAAAAACCAAAACTAAACAATAAGTGCTGCAACCGCTCACCACCTGCCGACCGACGCTGCCAGTCCCTGAGCCGCGATCGCTGCTTCCCCTGGCCAACTCCCCCCAGTTAATGTACTGGGCATGACATCACATGATATGGAATACACTTTGGCCAATTTGGATCAGCTCTCCTGGTTGTATCCCCTCCCCTCCCGGCTTCTTGTGACTACTTGGCAGAGCATGGGAAGCTGGAAAGTCCTTGACTAGTGTAAGCAGTACCTAGCAACGACTAAAACATTAGTGTGTTATCAACATTATTTTCATACTAAGTCTAAAACACAGCACTATACTAGCTACTGTGAAGAAAATTAACTATCCCAGCTAAAACCATGACAATATCCACCCCTTACTCCACACCATTTACGTCATGCTCAGGTCCCATAATATCCAATACGACCTCAATAACCACCACTCGCCTTGCCATCCTTTGATAACATACACAGATATCATTTATCATTTCCTTAGTCTATGGACCACCCCTGTAAAATGTCTGTCGAGAGCCCACACATGTCCATTGAATTCATTTAGTCCATAACTTTGGGCTCCATCTGTCGTAACAGTCTTTCAGGGCCGGAGAGGTGGTCTGTGTGGTGTTGCATTGTTGCATGCTGAAGTCAGTCTTTGTTCCACCACCGCTACACATTGCTGGGTTCAATCAAAGTTCATTCTTCATTAATTTTGGAAATTCTTACTATGATATCATTGATGTGGCATATAGCAACCATAGGAGTGATGACGTACAGTATTATATAGCAATTAACAGCATACCGTTCAGTTCATTGGCTATTTTCACCCAAAATCAAATCCCCTTGAGGCACACATTGAAATCCTCCATCCTCCCACATCACCCACCAAGTGCACCCGGGTCCTCGAGCAAAAGCAATCCCACGAATGGGTTTGCCTTTGCCCGAGACAGGAATAACCCAGACGGTTTTCCCCAGCATATTTTTTACATGCACTACAGGGACTTTATCCCCTTCTACAGTACATAAGAGTTCTGACTGGGCAGGGCCAGCTCGATTGGCAGAGCCCCTAGTATTGACTAACCAGGTGGCTTTTGCTAAATGTGTATCCCAGTGTTTGAATGTCCCACCCCCCATTGCTCTCAGTGTAGTCTTTAACAGTCCATTGTATCGTTCAATTTTCCCAGAGGCTGGTGCACGATAGGGGATGTGATACACCTACTCAATGCCATGCTCTTTGGCCCAGGTGTCTATGAGGTTGTTTCGGAAATGAGTCCCATTGTCTGACTCAATTCTTTCCGGAGTGCCATGTCGCCATAAGACTTGTTTTTCAAGGCCCAAGATAGTGTTCCGGGTGGTTGCATGGGGCACGGGATACGTTTCCAGCCATCCAGTGGTTGCTTCCACCATTGTAAGCACATGGTGCTTGCCTTGGCGGGTTTGTGGTGGTAGGATATAATCAATCTGCCAGGCCTCCCCATATTTATACTTCAGCCATCGTCCTCCATACCACAGAGGTTTTACCCGCTTGGCTTGCTTGATTGCAGCGCATGTTTCACATTCATGGATGACCTGTGCAATAGTGTCCATGGTCAAGTCCACCCCTCGATCACGAGCCCATCTGTATGTTGCATCTCTTCCTTGATGGCCTGAGGTGTCATGGGCCCACCGAGCTATAAATAGTTCACCCTTATGTTGCCAGTCTAGATCTACTTGAGCCAGTTCAATCTTAGCAGCCTGATCCACCTGCTCGTTGTTTTGATGTTCTTCAGTGGCCCGACTCTTGGGAACATGAGCATCCACATGACGTACCTTCGCAACCAGGTTCTCCACCCGGGCAGCAATATCTTGCCACAATGCAGCAGCCCAGATGGGTTTACCTCTGCGCTGCCAGTTGTTCTGCTTCCATTGCTGTAACCACCCCCCACAGGGCGTTTGCCACCATCCACGAGTCAGTATAAAGATAGAGCACTGGCCATTTTTCTCATTCAGCAATGTCTAAAGCCAGCTGGATGGCCTTTACTTCTGCAAACTGACTCGATTCACCTTCTCCTTCAGCCATTTCTGCGACTTGCCGTATAGGACTCCATACAGCAGCCTTCCATCTCCGATGCTTTCCCACCAGACGACAAGACCCATCAGTGAACAGGGCATATTCCTTCTCATTTTCTAGTAGTTTATTATACAGTGGGACCTCTTCAGCACGTGTCACCTCCTCCTCTGGTGATATTCCAAAATCTTTGCCTTCTGGCCAGTCCATGATCACTTCCAAGATTCCTGGGTGACTGGGGTTTCCTATTCAAGCCCGTTGGGTGATCAGTGTGACCCACTTACTCCATGTAGCATCAGTTGCATGATGTGTAGAGGGGACCCTCCCTTTGAACATCCAGCCCAGCACCGGCAGTCGAGGTGCCGGGAGGAGCTGTGCTTCAGTACCAACCACTTCTGAAGCAGCTCGAACCCCTTCATATGCTGCCAATATCTCTTTTTCAGTTGGATTGTAGCGCACTTCGGACCCTCTGTATCCCCAACTCCAGAACCCTAGGGGTCGACCTCGGGTCTCCCCTGGTGCTTTCTGCCAGAGGCTCCAAGTAGGGCCATTCTCCCCGGCTGCAGTGTAAAGCACGTTTTTTACATCTTGTGCTGCCTGGACTGGCCCAAGGGCTACTGCATGAACTATCTCCTGCTTTATCTCTTCAAAGGCCTGTCGTTGCTCAGGGCCCCATTTGAAATCATTCTTCTTCCAGGTCACTTGATAGAGAGGGCTTACAATCAGACTATAATTTGGAATATGCATTCTCCAAAAACCCATAACGCCTAAAAAAGCTTGTGTTTCCTTTTTGCTAGTTGGTGGAGACATGGCGGTTATTTTGTTGATCACATCCATTGGGATCTGCTGACGTCCATCTTGCCATTTTATTCCCAAAAACTGAATCTCCTGTGCAGGTCCCTTCACTTTACTTTGTTTTATGGCAAAACCAGCCTTCAGAAGGATTTGAACTATTTTCTTCCCTTTCTCAAAAACATCTTCTGCTGTGTTGCCCCACACGATGATGTCATCAATGTATTGTAGGTGTTCCAGAGCTCCACCCTGTTCCAGTGCAGTATGGATCAGTCCATGGCAAATGGTAGGGCTGTTTCCACCCCTGGGGCAGTCAATTCCAGGTGTACTGGACGCCCCTCCAAGTGAAAGCAAACTCTGGCCTGCACTCTGCTGCCAGAGGGATTGAGAAGAATGCATTAGCGATATCAATCGTGGCATACCACTTGGCTGCCTTTGACTCCAGTTCGTATTGAAGTTCTAGCATGTCCGGCACAGCAGCACTCAGTGGCGGAGTGACTTCGTTCAGGCCACGATAGTCTACTGTTAGACTCTACTCTCCATTAGACTTCCGCACTGGCCATATGGGACTGTTAAAGGGTGAGCAGGTCTTACTGATCACTCCTTGGCTCTCCAGTCGACAAATGAGCTCATGGATGGGGATCAAGGAGTCTCGGTTGGTGCGATACTGCCACAGGTGCACTGTTGTGGTGGCAATTGGCACCTGTTGTTCTTTGACCTTCAGCAACCCCACAACAGAAGGGTCCTTCGAAAGACCGGGCAAAGTAGACACCTGTTTAATTTCCTCCGTCTCCAAGGCAGCTATACCAAAAGCCCACCTGTACCCTTTTGGGTCCTTGAAATACCCTCTCCTGAGGTAGTCTATGCCAAGGATGCACGGAGCCTCTGGGCCAGTCACAATGGGGTGCTTTTGCCACTCATTCCCAGTTAGGCTCACTTCAGCCTCCAAAACAGTTAGCTCTTGGGATCCCCCTGTCACTCCAGCAATACAAATGGGTTCTGCCCCTACATAGTTTGATGGCATTAGGGTGCACTGTGCACCGGTGTCCACTAGAGCCTTATACTCCTGTGGGTCAGATGTGCCAGGCCATCGGATCCACACAGTCCAGTAAACCCGGTTGTCCCTTCCTCCACCTGGCTGGAGGCAGGGCCCCTCTAATTCCAACTGCAGAATTCGCAACCCACTTCTTGTGAATGGGAATCAGAAGTGTCTCTACTAAGATCACGGATAGAATCAGCGCTTCTACTCCTCTGTCTGGGGAACTGCCTACTGGAAACTGGAGCAGCAATTTTCCTGGAGGTCCCACCTTGAGTGATTGTTTTTCCTTGCAACTCACGTACCCGTCCCTCTAGGGTCGAGGTAGATTTTCCATCCCACTTCCTCATGTCCTCTCCATGGTCACACAGGTAAAACCATAGGGTGGCCCGTGGTGTGTATCCTCTCTCTTGAGCAGAGGGATGCTTACTCCTAATGGCTGAGATACTGGTCCGTACAGGTAGGGAGTAGGACATATCTTCTTTGATTTGCTGAACCTCCCGGGACAATTTCTCCACAGCTGAGACGAGGGAGGAAGACACGTGCTTCGTAATCCCGGAGTTTATCAATCACATTTCCCACCGTTGGTGCCTCTTCATCTTTCCAGGACATTACTGCCAGGGAGTTTATATGGGATGATGGCGCGCTCCGTACAAACTTCCGCCACGTGAGTCGTGTGCACTGGGCTTCATCTGGATCTTTGGATGACTGTTCACTATCCAGGTCACCATAAATCACCTCAAGCACAGCTAATTCCCTCAGATAGTGGATACCTTTCTCTATGGTGGTCCATTTTCCTGGGCGATATATAACATCTTCCTTGAAGGGGTACCTTTCTTTCACAGCAGACAGGAGTCGCCTCCAGAGGCTGAGGCCTTGTGTCCCTTTTCCAATTGCTTTGTCAATGCCCCCGTCCCTAGAAAGGGATCCCAGTTGTTTGGCCTCCTTCCCCTCTAGTTCCAGGCTACTGGCCCCGTTATCCCAGCATCAGAGCAGCCAGGTGACAACATGCTCACCTACATGACGGCTGAAATCTTTTCACATATCTCGCAACTCACTTAAGGATAGGGATCGGGTAGTTTCCGTCTCTTGTACGAGTTCTTCCTCTTCCTTCTCCTCTCCTCGTGATGGCCCTACTTTTCCATCATCTCTTTCTAAATGAGTTGACTTTCTCTTCCAAGATTTCTTCTTTCGTATAGGGGCAACTGATAGTGGCACGGGTTGATTCTCTGATTCAGCTTCAGTGTCCGTCATGGGTGTTTGAGTGGTCACAGTGCCTGTTGTTGGGCTTGGAGTAGCCGCAGTGCTTGTTGGGGGGGTTTGAGTGGCCGCAGTGCTTGTCGTTTTCCCTTTCTTTGTCTTTTTAGATCCAGAGGCCTTCTCTTCCCCTTGGTGGTACTGAATACTGTTGAACAGGGCTCGGTAGGCATGGGCCAGGCCCCAACACATTGCAGTGATTTGTATGTCTCTGGAATTGCTAGGGTGACAACATACTTCCTCCAAATATTCTACTAATTTTTCAGGATTCTGCACTTGTTCAGGGGTGAAGTCCCAAAACACTGGAGGTGCCCACCGTCTCAGGCATTTGCCCATACTCTCCCACATACCCTGCCACCCATAATTATTGAGCCTTGGGGCAGATCTCTGGATGATATTCTTGAATTGCTTATTAACCTTAGACAAAACCGAAGCAATCTGCCATAGGAATATCAACAGATGTATCTTAACTACCCAAGGATGTTCAAGATACTGAAAAGTTGTTGTAATGAAGGAGGAGACATTACAGAAGACGGTAGCTAAGGTGCCATTCTGTATTTCCTCCATAAAAAACCTCTCAGAGGAGGAGGTATAATTGCTAATTGTCTCCATGAGGTGGTACCCGAAGTACAGTAACAGCTGCCATGCAAGACCCAAATAACTGATAAAACTCAAGGCCAGTGTTTTAATAACAAATCTCCTAGGCAAAACATCTCTAACCACTGCAGAGCACAGCAAACTACAAAACCCAATGCCAATCTTTAACATGTACTTCAAAATCAGCATGGTGTATGTCTGACTAACTACTATCGAGAACAGATGAATCAATGCTGTGACCAGCAACTGTTATTATCTCAAACCCTTCGGGCCCCACGTTGGGCGCCAAAAAGGACTGTTGTGGTTTAGCCCCGGTCAGCAACTAAGCACCACACAGCCGCTCGCTCACTCCCCCCACCCCTGTGGGATGGGGGAGAGAATCGGAAGGGCCAAAGTAAGAAAACTCGTGGGTTGAGATAAGAACAGTTTAATAATTAAAATAAAACAGCAATAATAATACTAATAATATAATGAAAAGGAAAATAATGAGCGAGAGAGAGATGAAACCTTGGAAGAAGGAAAAAAACCAAAACTAAACAATAAGTGCTGCAACCGCTCACCACCTGCCGACCGACGCTGCCAGTCCCTGAGCCGCGATCGCTGCTTCCCCTGGCCAACTCCCCCCAGTTAATGTACTGGGCATGACATCACATGATATGGAATACACTTTGGCCAATTTGGATCAGCTCTCCTGGTTGTATCCCCTCCCCTCCCGGCTTCTTGTGCACCTGGCAGAGCATGGGAAGCTGGAAAGTCCTTGACTAGTGTAAGCAGTACCTAGCAACGACTAAAACATTAGTGTGTTATCAACATTATTTTCATACTAAGTCTAAAACACAGCACTATACTAGCTACTGTGAAGAAAATTAACTATCCCAGCTAAAACCATGACAGCAAGTATGAATGAGAAGCTCTGGCAAATACTTCACAAATTTATCCAAGTTATCAGTGGTGTATGAAATGGCATAACATATAGTAGATCACGTTTCTAGTTCCTCTCTCTATCATTAGATTTTAATGCAAGGAACAAAATATTTTAATCACTGTTAAAGTGGGGATCCTTTTTAAACTAGTAAAAATATTAGTGCAAAAAAGGGTGAAAAATACTTGCTTTGCAAATTAAGAATGCAGAGATCTAAAGCAGTCTGATTTGTTCTTTGAAAATGGATATGAGAGTTAACTCCGAAACACAGTATTAATAGATATGTATGAATGCACATAAGGCCAATATATTCAATGCTGTAATTTTTTAATGGCTTCATAAATAGTGCTACCACCAACATCTCGAAGAAATCTGAAAAAACAGAGCTTATATGTGGTGGCATAAATTTAGTGTATTTTATAGAACACTGTTACTCCAGATGTAGCCTACGGGTTGTGACTTTTCATAAAACCTAATGAATTTCTAGATTTGTCAGCTGTTTCAACACAGATGCACTTTGCTGATCTAATGGAAACATTTTGAGCCCAGATCCAAAATATCAATAGCTTTTAGTATCGCAAATTAGTTTGGCTATTGGGTAAACGGGGATGTGGTTCTTGATAAAAAGCAGCAAGTAATTTTGTACGTGTGTTTTATGAAAACTGCCTCTCCAATGTCTGATACTGAGATTTTTTCTCTCTCCTTTTTTTTCTTTTCTTTTTTTTTGCAGAGTTTTAAGTTGAATGTAGATAGCCACTGTGCTTTAAAAGAAGCAGTGGTAGAAGAAGGACGTCAACTTCTTGAGCTTATTGTATCTCACAAATCAGGTAAATCCTTCTGAAATATTGCAAGTCTTTATGTCTCCAGACTATTAAAGAATGAAGAAGCATTGCTGTAAATTACTGCATATATTCAATTCCTTATGTATTATTAATATTTACATTATCAGATTGACCTTCAAGATTTATAAATGTTTCATATACTGCATACAATGCAGTGATACTTATAAAATGAAATACTGCCTGCAAATAGTCTGTTCATTTTATTTTGGTCTTGCTGCTCAGCTGAGTTTCAATTGAAATCACATCACTGAAAGCTTCACACTGACACATTCTTTGATGTAGGTGCTATGGAAATAACATTAAGATAATGAATTAGGATTTCAAATATATATGTGTTTTTACATACTCTGCATGGGTAATTGCATTGGTAAAGCTTTATTTTGCCATTTAAACTAATTTTTACATCAATTTTAATATATTTATGAGGAATATATTAAAATTAAAAATACCTTTTTTCCTTTGGTTAGGCTTGTCTTTTTCTGCAGAGGCCTTAAATCAAGAGAAGGGGGAGAGATATACTGATTTCCCTTTCTCTGTTCCCACCACCCCCTATATTTTTAGATGTTTGCGTGACTCGTATGATAATAGGGTTTTAATCAGCATATACTGCTGCGGAATGCCATCTTAATTTTGGCCTACTTATCATGCTTTTCATCCAGGTTGAAGTTATCCTTTGGTCTACTGTTTTCTGATCATGTTATACATTGTGCCTGTATTGTTTCGCAGCATCAGACAGATCTGTGTAATGTGAAAGCTATAGGAAATTAGTGAGTTCTGTGTATAGTTCCCAAAAGGTATAGAAGCCATAGCAGAGAAGGGTAGTGCGTGTCATCATATACTTAGAAAATGGTAATGTGTAAACTACAGAAAATACTTACAGGAGTTGGAGGTCAGAAAAATGTATTTGGAAGATTATGAAATGTTTTGAGATAAAGACTAGATATTAGAGGGTGAGATTACCATAGTGTTCCCTACTGCATAGAAATCACAGTTTATGTGGGATTTTGCTTTTCTTGAAACTGTAAACTGAAACATAATGAAAATTTAACATGATGGCTAAAAGAAAGGTTTTGACCCTATAGCATTGTTTTGCAGTATGAACAAAAGTAATGCTTGGATTTATCACTGGGAAAATACATTAAAATTTATGTTGCATTTATTCTTTTAAATACCCTGCTAATTCTTTGAAAAAAGAATAATATTTAAAGAAGCAGTTGAGTTTACAGCTTTTACTTTTTCCCCCTTCATTTTGGAGAAGGACTGAAGGACATGCTGCAGATGATTGCAAGTCAATGGAAGGAACTACAGAGGCAAATCAAACGGCAACACAGCTGGATTCTTAGGGCTCTGGATATCATCAAAGCAGAGATACTGGCTACTGATGTGTCTGCAGAGAATGACGAAGGGACTGGGAGCCCTAAGGTAAGTGGCTTGAAGTTTGCCTGATTTCCTCTTATTTCCTTCTTCTTTTGAACTAGGCACTGCTGAAGTTTTCTTTCCACCCTAAGGCTTTTCATTTCTACTGGGTAAACTTTTTTTTTTTAATAAACACAATGAAATGCCGTACTCTGAAACAATAAAAAACTTTCAAGTTTTCCAGGAAGACCTGTCTCGTTGTGCGTAGAGGGGCATGAGGGGGAACATAAAACATTTAGTAAACAAAACATAAAGCATCTTTAACATGAATAATCAGAATGGTTTTAAATTGTTTTGTTGCAACTATAAATCACTATAATCAGTGCAATCACTCAGCTCTGACATCCATTAGCCGCTTGGTTACAGCAAATTAACAAAGAAGAGAGAAAGTGATTCATTATCTCATTCCTGTTAATGACTATCAGATGCATTGCTTAATTAGGGGATGGCCATTGTAGTGGGAAGAAGGTCATATGCCTTTTACACAAATCTTTTTGCTCTAAGTCCTCCATAATAGTGCATGTGTTGAATATGACAGGTACTTTAAGATATTGACACCTATCATCATTTTGTGGATATTCATTATTAAAGAGGGCTATAGTACTTACCAGTTGCCCAACTTAATATTTGTAAGAGTATTTTAAATAGAAAACATACTTATTCAAAGTGGTGCAAGTAGTGGAGGGACACTACACACAATAGAAACTTCTGGCATAGGGTCCATGACCTTTCATTACCATCAGTAGCAAGCAAAGGTGGTTGGGGGAGGGTGCACTGGAAAGTGTTGATTTTTTCCAATGCATTCTAAGCAAAGAATATGCAGCAGAGCAATCCAATAACCCTTAGCATCTTGGCATGCAGCAGACTGAAATTTATAGAAAAATTCAAGATTTCTGTTTCTAGAAATAAGAGATGTTTGTGCTGAGTAGATTTTCAGATTCTGATGCCAGACAATTCTTTGCATTGATATTCAGTGCTTCCAAGAGCGTAGTTTGTAGAGTGACTCTTGGCTAGGATTACATTAAATATTCTGGTGTTTTCTTACCATTATTCTACATAGCAAGAATGATCTTCGAGATGGTGGAGGAAGAACCAAGGATAACAATGGAACAAAAATAAAGGAAAAGACCTATATGCAGGAGATAAAATTTGAACTGATATCCCTCATCACTTGCATGGTGGAAAATGCTCCTTGCCACATAGCTTTTAGTTTAGGAAGTAGGCGGTGGAGCAACACTTGGTTTCATAGTTAGGCCTGTTAAAGTAAACTGTCTAGCTCAAAGTTAAGTTTCTACCCCGCCAATAATATGACCATCTATCTCTGAATGGCTTGGCTCATCCATGGCCAAAAGTCTGACTGCTTAATCAAAATTATCACATAAAAAGTGTTCTAGAATCCAGCTTGATTTTGCTATGAAAATTATGGAATCCCTAGCTTGGAATAATTATATTCAGATATTTGCTTGAAAAGGGAGAAATGGAGGCATAGTTTATGTTGCAGTAAATTTTCAATATAGATAGGTGGTAGCTCCTTGCCCTGTTGTTTTTATCTTAGAGATAGGAACCTGTAGCAATGCTTTTTTTGTGCCTACAGTTAAATAAAAACACAAGTAGACGAGAGAATGACGAAAAAAAAGTATTTTCAGGTTATTTCATTCATTAAAACACATTTCTATATGATTCTTGTAAGATGGGCAATAGTGCAGTCAAATACCATCTACTTCTTCATGCTGAAAGATTAACTAAAATTAAAATACGGTTGGTAATATAACTGTAGATTTCAGTTTGCATTTATTTCAAAAGCCAAAAGGAACCTGAGAAGTATAATAGAAAATCTAAAGATTATATCTAGAGGGTATTTTACTTTTTGCCTTGTTTGAGAAACTACAGGAACAGTGTTGGTGTTAGAAATCTGTAAAGAAATAGGAAAAGGAGGAATTTCAGACACTAGGAAACTTTTCCCTTAGGACTTTTTAAACATGTTTTCATAGCGCTATGGCATCTTTTATGCAAGCAATGGAGAGTGGAAGGGAGAGAGGGACATTCTGCACTCTAGAAATACATTGTCAACATTTGTATTCAAGAACTCAGATTTTGCTTATGAAATTTTTAGTTTTATTGTATGTGAGTTTCATAGTGGTTTATAGTGATTGCTAGAGAAGACTTAAGAGATTTTAAATATTTCTGATGCCTAAGCTCTTCTAATGTATTGCATTCTCTGTACAATCTTAGAAAAACAATGAGATCTCTTCTTTAAGTATTTGCTAAAACTATTATTTTGTCATTTTTATAAATAAACAGATGGTGACTGTATACAGCCTAAATTGGAGGATATAAGGTTTTGCCTTCTTACCCCACTGAGAAGTACAGAATCACAGAATCACAGAATGGTAGGGGTTGGAAGAGACCTCTGGAGATCACCTTGTCCAACCCCCCTGCTTGAGCAGGTACACCTAGAGCAGGGTGCACAGGACAGTGTCCAGGTGGGTTCTGAATATATCCAGAGAAGGAGACTCCACAAGCTCTCTGGGCAGCCTCTTCCAGTGCTCTGTCACCCTCACAGTAAAGAAGTTTTTCCTCATATTCAGGTGGAACTTCCTGTGTTCCAGTTTGTGCCCACTGCCCCTTGTCCTGTCGCTGGGCACCTCTGAAAAGAGTCTGGCCCCATCCTCTTGACACCCACCCTTTAGGTATTTATAGGCATTGATGAGAATCCTCCTCAGTCTTCTCTTCTCCAGGCTAAACAAACCCAGGTCTCTCAGCCTTTCCTCATAAGAGAGGTGCTCCAGTCCCCTGATCATCTTTGTAGCTCTCTGCTGGACTCTCTCCGGTAGCTCCCTGTCTTTCTTGAACTGCGGAGCCCAGAACTGGATGCAGTACTGCAGATGCGGCCTTACTAGGGCGGAGTAGAGGGGGAGGATAACCTCCCTTGACCTACTGGCCACACTCCTTTTAATGGAGTACCTTTAAAAATAAATCTCAATATTGCCATGGTACATTCCAACAAGTACTGATCTAACAACATGAGTAGTAAACATGACATACAATACATCTGACTTTCTTTCAGAATCTTAAGACACTCAGCTAACAGTAGGGAGTTTCTCCTGGTGGAAATAGTAAGTAATATTCTAAAATATCTGGCAGATAGGAGGAATGTTTGCATATATGTGTGTACCTTGTGCTTTTTCACCTTCTGGAGATGTCTGAGACCACTTGTTCTGTAACTGATCTCTTTATAATTGGGCCACTTCATCAGGAAAGGCCTGCTGGAACAGTATTGCTTTCAATAAACAGTAAAGAGTGATATTGAAAAATAACATGATGTACTTTCTTATCTAGTGGCTGTGAGTGTTACTGCCTGAATATTACCCTGATCTATTTAACTCATATTTTGGTGGAAAAGTTCGTTGCTTTCTGAAGAGCTTGTAAGTTAATCGTGTAACTAACGTCCTTGAAAAGTATCCAAATCTTAATAGCATTTGCCCATAGTAGATAGTCTCCTTCATTCAAAATTATATGGAATATGTCAGTTGTGAGTTCTACTCCCAGCATGCATTTGGACACTTAGTTCATGACTATAATTTTTGGATCTGGATATTTTTGTTCTGCAAGTAAATGTTTGAATTCAGTTTTGTTTTTTTCTGTAACAGTTCAGAGCATAACATCAGAACCTAAAGGCTGGTAGGTTAAAAGAATAGTGGTCTAGAAATACATACATAGTCTGTACTTGTGGACATGTTCCTTTCCAGAATAATTGCTGTATTACTGAAAAACATTTCTACTTTTCCATTCCAGCATGGATGAAATGAAATAAGCATGAAACTGGTTAAGGCATTAGGCCTAATGCTTAGAACATTGAAATCTGACTTAGTTGTCTCAGGTGAAAAACATTCTTGGGAAGATTGTCTTAAGTCTGTAATGGACTTGTCTGTCAGTGGTTTAATGATAGAAGCAGTAAGGATTTGAAAAATATTAGAAAAAGAGGTAAAAATATCTTTAATAAAGTAAACCTAAAGTCACGGAAATAGTAGATGGCTCAAGATAACAGAGTTTGAAGTGGTTAAATAAACGTTTGTATAAAGGGAAAAAGACAACCAGTGTAATTTCCTCTTGGTATGTAATTAAGCATCCCACACTTCCAGGATCATCTCCCACTCAATTGCGCATAAATTTACAGTTTTTATAGCCGTTCTAAACAAACAGTCTCCAGTACAGAGAAAAGTGACTTTCATGAAAAAAATGAAAACTTGGTGAAGCTGTTTAATATCTACCACAGTCTGGGATTCTGGGAACACTCCTTGACAGACAGTTTTGTAGTGACGATGGTCTCAGACCTAATGGGTGGACTAAACACTGCAGTCTAGAACAGTTACATCCTGCTCACTGTTTTAATATGAGGATGAATTTGTGAACAGAGCAGAAATTATAGAATGGTAGGAGTCCTTTTTTATTACTTCAGACTTGTAACTTCTCCTGGCCATCTAATCATGCTGCTATGAGTACAACATTTAGATTAATACTTTGATACAAAAGGAATGTACAAATGAAGTGTTTTGGCATGTTTGTGATCAGGGCAGAGAAATATCACATTTGTGAGTAGATATTTTGCTTTTTCTCAGTGTCTTTTATCAGCTCTAGATTTCTAATCTGCAGACATCAGTATCATGCATGTACTGTGATATTAAAGCCAACACACAGGTATTTTTTTTATGTCGCCCATTATTTAAGAACAGGGAAGGCCTATTATTGAGACAGTCTTAAATATTGTCAACAGAAAACAGCAAGCATGATTTCAGAATCTAATGTTTTTACTTACATAACCACTTTGAAAACTGGGTTTCTAGTGTCCAGTATATGCAACTGGAGTATTGCGTATTTTATTGCAGTGGTCAGTGCTTTGAAGTTGTCAAATGGCACGTGTAACTGGCCTTCATTCTCTTCTTGGGTTAGTTGCTTCTAGTGAAAGGGCAGGAATAGCATATGCTAGAAGGATCATTTTACTTGGGTTGTTGAAGTTTCTTAAGTCACGGGGGACTTCAAAACTTCACACCTCAAACTGAATTTATTTATTTAACTTGCAGTCTCTCTCTCTCTCTCTCTTCCACATGGACAAACTCAGGATCAGACACATGCATTCAGTCCTGTGTCTCATGTACTTAATATTGTGGAATAAAATGTCAAGTAAATAGCCATCACTTCATCAGTAAAAATTTGAAAGATAATGAAATGGAAATCAGACTTCCATTTCTGACATTGTACAGACAGATGGAAAGGGAATTTCATCTGGTGATACACATGCCATCCTGGTCTACGGTTATCTCATGGCTTAATCAAGGCTTTTCTTGGAAAAGAAAAGTACAAGGAAGGTTGGAATTTGTGCTTTAGCAGAAATAATTTTTTTTCTCTAATGTGTCCATAATAAGCCACATTCCCATCTAGACACCAGAGAGTTTTATGCCGTGAATGCAACACCTTGTAGATCAGACATTAAACTGAATTTCCAACCACCTTTATCCAGGCTTACTTCCAGTATCGGTAATTACCATCTGCCACCTTAATTCTTTGCAGTTTCTGTTGAATGTATTAGTCTTTTCTGTTCAGAACAACTGGATAGTCTTGGGCACAGTTAAATAGTTACCACTTTCCACTGGTGAATAAAATACCTTGTAATACCCTACAAAGTATTTCTGTGCCGAAAAGTATTACAGCAAGTCACCATTCACTACTTCAAAAGATGGTAATAGGGGAAGTGATCTTCTGTAATTAGAACAGAAGGTTCTGCTATGTGACCATTGAGGCATAGTCTTAAATTGTTGAATATTTAAAATGCTGTCTACATAAATAGTATTATTGTGCCTAACAGCTAAACAATTTAAAATCATTCACTTTCAACTCTGAATCTTTTGGAACTTCGGAAGTCTAACTAAAGATACTCTGATCTCACTCATAAGTAAAAATGATGCTGTTAATTCTGACCTACTAGAAAAAAATGCCTCTACAGTTATTATTTTGCTTGGCTTTAGGTATTTTAGTATGTGACACTACAGTATTAGTGATCTGTCAGCTTCTATGGTGGGGATTTGAACCGTGGATGAGCTGGTTAAATGGATAGAAAGGGTAGTGATATTTACAAAATCCTTCTGTAAATCAATAGACAAAATTTTGGTTTTGCAAGGAATAAGCCTGTCTTTTAGTGTTTTTACTGGAGCATGTGAACCACAACTGAATTCTTTTTATATTAGTTGTTATCCAAATATAGGATTGAAAACATCCGTTAAGAATTTCCAAGCTAATCAAAACAAGCTATGTTGATGTAACAATGAAAAGAACCTAAGAAAGAAGCAAGAAGAAGGAATACTTGTGTCTTTTAGTGCACCTAGACACTTCAAGTGCCTCAGTTTGCTAGTTTTTAATACCTTGCTTTATAAGCTATGTATTTTTAATCTTACAGACATCCCCTAGAATGTGCACAGACCTAGCCATCATTATAACAAAAAGTATCTTCAGGAAGGATTTGAGAGGTGAAACCATAATTGTGCACACCATTTTAGAGTGGATGAATAAAAGGAAACAGAAAAGTGTTTTAGAATAAGTGTAGTAGCACAAGCTGGCATTGGTAGAAGGACAACCTGAATATGGAGAATTGAATGGGACTGACTTATAGTGAGTCTTAATTGTAGAAACAAGAAATACAGATAAATGGGATCTACTGAAGGGTATCAAAGATGTGATCATGACAGCTGGGCAGAAAAGCTTTGTGAAAGTACAGTAACAGACTCTGAGAATTAGTTGGAAAATTTTATGTGAGAATTTTAGTATAGATAAAAAGAAAAATAGAATTTTAGTACCTTTTAGTACCTTTCTGGTACAGAGGTTTTTATTGACAAAAGCTGTGCCTTGCCAAGAAAGTGCCTCTCTTTATCACACTTTGAAGTGGAATTTTCTTCAGGTAAGCAGAATCCACGCAAAGCCAAAGTAACCATGTAATCTTCTATGTACAGAATGTTTTCTTTAAGTTTCTAAGTGAATGCAATCTTAAATTGATACGTTGCATACAGAATAATATACACAGAATACCTCCTTTTCATCATAAAACTGCTAAGATTCTTCTGTCTTGTATTTTGTATCTATCCCAGAGTAAAGGAATGATGTAATCAAACAAGTTTTTGCTTAGTTAAAATGCTTTAACTGGGCAAGTAATTTTGGGGTGAAAGACTGTAAGTTTCCAAGCTTGTAAAATTGGAATTTTAGAGTCATTAGTCCAAAGCCTTTTTCACAAACACAGGCACAAGCAAACTGAACCTTAAAACCTTCCTTTGGTCAGCTCTTTTGCAAGGGCTTTCTCCCCACCACACCCTGAGAGAGGCAGATGTCAGAACTATTGTTCCTTTTCTAGAGGAAGAATGTTGCATTCCAGCTGGCTGTTCATAAGGATTTACACAGCTGAGATCTTCCAGGAAATGCTGCAAGTCAAAACATGTCCTTAGTAGCTTCATCTTGTTGTGTCTCTGTGAGCCTGTTGTGGACTGTGCTGGTGGTGGGCTGCTTCACAGGGAAAGAGGCTGTGTGGTTCTTCCCCACGCTTTCTTCCCCACTGGCTGGAAATCCACAGCCTGCATTACTGAGGCCACCTGGAATGAATCTAACCCGTTGTTTTGCGGGTAATATGTTGTGATAATAACTACATTTTTAAATGGCTAAGGTGCAGGATTGTGCAGATATGCTTATAAAGGGATTAGTAACACTTTACCATTGCTTTTGGAAGTCGTTTTAAATTGATACAAGAATTTAAACGTTACTTATCTGGGAGAGAAGTATTTTGAAAATGTTTCTTTTGTTCAAATAGTTGTAGATTTTTTTTCTGAATGATTGAAAGCAAAAACATCAGAGGTGCCCAAAAAAAGATTTAGGGCTGTTGGATGTACAGTCAGCTTCCTCATGGTAGATTCACTGCTATTTACTGGAAGCTGCTTCTCCTGAGTTGTTAATTGTGTGCCTTTTAGTGGGCAGGGGGAACAATTTTGTGTTTAATTCAGAGCTTCCCTTCACAGAGAACTGAATGAAGCTAAGCAGCCAGTGTTTGGACTGCAATAAGAGAAACCAAATGAATATGAGCTCCGTCCTAAACCTCTTCTTTCATGTTACATAAGCCCTGTTTAAACTTCTCTATATCACAAGTTAACTAAATATTTTGCTAGTTTTTCATGAAATTGTGTCCCTGAAGTCTTAGTTAACAAAACGTGGCTCCCATTTTAGCTCACAGAGATTGCTTTCTCATATATCCATCAACCTCCTTGCATATTTGTTGCAAATTCTGTATGACAGTATTGTTTTCATGGTATCTAAAATATTTTTAATAATCTTCAACAAGCCAGATTTCTAAAATGGTAGAAGAGCTCCTCATTTTTTTCCATTGAATCTAAAAGTAACTTTGTCTCCGGTTTATTAAGCTCCGGTTTATTAAGTATAAAATGTAGAGAGCCACACTTTAAAAGTCATATTTTTGCAGTTAAATTGCATCTACTATTAAGAACAATATTCAGTCCTGTTAAGAAACATAGGTACATTTTTAAACCAACATACTCTAATATTTACTGCAAAAATATCAAAAGTCATATTCTAACTGAAGATGTGAACAAGGACTCCAAGGTATCTGTGCTATTTATAGAATGCTTCCATAATTTTTAACACCCTCGTGATTCTAGATACTGTATATTGATTACTTTTGGCAACTGTAGGCTGTTTAACAGCCATCACTGTTCATAGAAACAGTTATGCTTAAACAGTTAGCGAAGAAATTATGATTTTTTACTTTAATAATAAGGAGGGCTACTTTCTATTAAAACATAGATCAAGTTCAGTTTGAAAGATGTTTTAAATCTATATCACTCCACTGAGAACAAGTGCAGACTGAGAACTTGATGAGAACAGATACTTAAACTGATATATGCCCAAGGGGCAAATTTTATCATAATGCTATTTGAATCTTTGAACACTGTTATCTAAAACTCTGAAAGTATGTTAGGCTATTGTAACTTCACATGCATAACTGGACCAACTCTGACAAGTTTTATTTAGGGAAAAATCCCAGTTGGGTTTGGCCTGTATTTGAATATATAAAAACACGAGTGTATTTGTGCATGTATTCATATGAACACATTTATCTTAAGTGACTTAAACTAAGTATTAACCACTCAAAGGCCTTGACTTTCTGTTTTGCCAGTATCTGTTCATTCTACCTTCTCTGTACAACCATATTGATGCATTTTTGTTCTGTTATTTTCAATAGAACATATTTTCAGCAGTGAATATTGATGAAAGGCTACTCTTATTCATGTCTGCCTATTGTTTCACATGCTTCTCAGATTTCCAGAGAAATCCGCATTTAATAAATTTTTGGTTACACGCACACACAAATACACAGATTCATTTTACTGAAAACTGGACATTTCCTACTCTGAAGCAGAAATTTCTAGGATAGCCTGTCAGAGCTATTACTTGTCTCCTTTTCTCTGTGGGCTCTGAATCCATGTGCGCATTCAAGGCCAAGTTTTTACAGCCACAGGAGAAACAGAGCTTTTTTCGTTATTTATTTTTTGAATTTGAATTCACAAGTCGATGGAACACACTAAAATAAATTCATAACTAAGCAAGTGAAAAGAAGGAATCCTAGCTGACTGAAAATGCCTTGGTGGAACAAGTTTGTTGTTGGCTTTATAGATAGTGACCACTAACGAAGCAAATTATTTGAAATTCAGATCTTTTCAGTTAACTTTCCTTCCTCATTTCTTATTCCTGTATCCTCGCCCTCAATGCCATCTGTTGCTCTTCAAAATAGTTCAGGATTTCACCAGGTGCCAAACTGTTCCACCATGTTTTGCTTTAAAAAAAAATCATGTTTAAAAGCTAGTTTTTCCCTTTTGATATAGTCTCCTAAAAGTCCTGTACTTTAAAAATGGGAGCTTTATATGGATGCTATTGCCAATTGTCATTACTAAAGATTGTTGCTTCTGTTAATAGCATTCTATCTTTGTCATTTTATTAAAATTATATTACTGCTCTGAAAACAAAAATTACTGCTTTATTCAATTGAAGAGTGACTGGCATGGCACTCCTCTGATCTTTAAAAAGAAATTTTACTTTCATTGTATTTGTGCATTAAATTAAGTGTTCATATCTACAGCATAAACTAATATCTTATAAATATTACTGTGTTTAATTATCAGTTCAGTATTTGAGTTTTTGCTGTTATGGTTGATGTCTAAGAGTGATTCAATGTGTAATAGAGAACAAAAGGAACACTGATGTGAACAAAGATACTATTAGATAAAGGTAAATTTTATCTTCTGCATGTTTTTATTCTTTTTAAAGTATTTTAATTACTTTCATATTCAGCATGATTGGGTGGCATTTCCCTTTTTTATTTTCAATTCAGTGCCTATTTTATTCTTTCAGAACAACATCTTCTAGCAACAATTTAATCTATAGAATCTTTCAGTTCTAGTCTCGGCTGTATACTTAAAGCAGCTATTCTTCACTGGGGTGGTCACAAAAGGGGAATCAGGTATAAAAGTGTTTGAAGGAAAAATCTACTTGGACATCCTGCATTTTAAATCTGACTTGTTCTTAAATGCTTTGTGGCATAGTACACTTGACTACACTTAAATTTTAGATTCAGAGTGATGTTACAGATTTTGCTAGTTTTTTAAGCTAATCTGTTAGAAGGCAACAGAATACAATGCTGAGCGCTGTGTGACCTGACTTCTTTATGTGTATCTACATTACGAAAAAAATAAACAACTTTTTCAGTAAAGCACTTGGTAAAACATAGACTTACGTATTAAAAGACTACAAGATACTTATGGTAAAAGCATATGCAAGTTCGTATGTCAGGTCTAATAACTTGTGCATAAAATTTTTTTATCTTTTTTTAGTATTTTTTCCAGGATTTTTAATTAAGCCTTTCCTATAATATCTCAGATGCTCCTAATTTATTGATAATTATACTTGCCCAGAGTAGTGTAACTAATGTGGGAGATGCAATGGGGACTGCATCACATTTAGAAATTTAGACCTGTTCCTTAAACACCTGGAAATAACTGCAGAAAAATATGTGTGGTAGTAGTGTACTTAGCCACATCCCATGGGCAGCTGTAAACATTAATGACAGTTAACCTAAGATAGCTTTAAATGTAAAATGGGATTTCTGGCCCGGAGACAGGTGGTATACCGTATTCCTTTATAATCGCCCCATAGCATGCTTTATGAACCATCCTCAGGCCAGAGAGAAAGAATAGCTCATCTGGGCATGTACACTTCATTTCTTCATCCTCTTTTTCCTCTTTACAATTGTGTTATAGAAAGGAGCTATGCATTTAGCACAGAATGCCTTAATCCTTGAGTTCATGAGCCCTTAGAACATCACAAGTACGGTTGATGCTGACAGGTCACATCATCCCTTATGAAATGGAGAAAAATGGTGAGAAAGGAAAGAGAAAATTGCAAAGGAAAAAGTTCAGACCTGCTTAAGAGTTTAGCACCATGTGTTCTGAAATACTGTGACCTAAAGCTATGATATGCAACAGAATGGTGCATTTATGATTGCTTACATTTGAGGACTGTCATTTCAGTTTGGAGGAGGGGTTCAAGAAGGAGATGGCTGAGGTCAGCTTATCTTTTCTGTCCTTGCTGTTGGTTTGGCAAATTCTCCTGGAGACTGCAAGACATTTACCTGTGTTAAGTACAAGTATTAACTTGTACAGGCTGCCCCTCCTATCTTAGAATTGAGGTGCAAGAGTTTAGAGCATTGTGTAATAACCAAGTACTACTAGAACAGCAAAATACAGAGAGGAATGCAAGAAAATAGGATCAGTTTCTATTTTACAAACTCTGGGTGTAGTAAGATGAAACAGCCCTGAAACAAGGAATGGAAGTATATGCCCAGCTTTTTGCTAAATATGACAGTTAATGGGTTAGTTTGCAAATCTGTTATTTTTTGTTATTAACTAGTCAACAATAAGGTTTAAAAGTTACTTTCATAGGTTTCTAATCTATTAAAATGTTTTTAAAATATGTTGTTTATCTGTTGGACAGGAAATGTATTAAGGAAATAAATAGAATATATTTAAGTTCATGTTTTTGCTAGTTCATTCATTTGGGCCTTGATTCTTACTCTTTAGTATAGATATTGTATGAAGCATCCATATTTATCTCAGTGGACTTCTTCCTGATATGTATTGCTACAAAGAATTTTGTTTGTAGAGCATCAGCTAATTAAAATAAATCTAAAAACTGAACATGAAAAATGTTGATTTCCAATTCAGTGAATCCTAGCAATATTATAAGTTTGTTTTTAATTCTTGAAAAAATATTAAAATTAACTTTTCTCCCATTTACGTAATGCATATAACTAAACTTCCTTCCTACTGTGAGACAGTTTCATTTATTGTTATTTGTAAACAGCTTAGTAAAGATGCATAGTGGATTGGTCTAGAAACTCCTTGAACAGTTTCTTTTGAAATAACACTACATACGTTAAGCTCAATTACACATCCAAACAGCCACAGCACACTTTTGGTAATTTATTCATTGATTTAACATAGTACCCAGAAGAGTCATGCCTGCTGTCAATTTTGTAATATATTATGTTTTAAATATACTCATGCTCACCCATGCACGCCATTAAGGTGTGCATAAACCTGTGTTTTTCTCTCTTGACAGCTATAAATGTTTGTTATTATTACACAAAACATATGTTCATGTTGTTTTTGTCTAAATTATTCTATCTGGGGCTATAAAGTTTTAATGTTATTAGTTGCCCTTAGAATTTTAATGTTTCACTGCTGTAACCTTCTTAGGATTTCTCTGCAATTAAATAGAAACTATTTCACTACAGCCTGGAAGAATAATATATTTTAAACAAATAATAAAAAAAAGTCCTCTTGCTCCATTTTCTTCCAGTGTAGTGAACTGTCTACTTGACAAGGTTCTATATACAGCAGTCCTACCTGTAGTGTTTTCCAGAACTGAATAGAATATTGCACTTTCCTACAGTCTTCTCATAAAGAAAAAAATCTAGGTTAACCCCTTTAAGATAGGATGTAAGTCATAAGCAGTTTTCTTTGAAGGCCCTCTCCCTGTTGTTCTCTGTTGTCCTTTTACTCAGTAAAGTAGCTCCATTACGGAGGAAACCTCACTCAATGTAACAGATATGCTATGAGAAAAGCTGGGGTTTTAGGAGATAGCATATTAGTGTAGAAAAACCATCTGAAGAAATGTCTCCTATGTTGTCTTCTAAATAGCATTGTTGGCAATAGGAAAATGTATTGCTTCCCCCTTTTCAGTTTCCAAGGCCTTTTTCTAAGGAAAGAGGGCAGATGGGAATTCATCCAAGACATTAAATGATATTTACTACTTTTAAATGAGCAAAGGGCTCATTTAGGACATTCCTTTCCTTTCCATATACTGGATTAAGGCATTATATGGACCTTTTTTCATGTATTTTACGCCAAAATACCCTCTCACAGAACAAGTAAAGTATAACAGTGCCATGCAGATTTTAAATATCTGACTTTTATTATCCTATTCCAAAGTATAGCACACTGGTATTTCTACTAGATTCATCAGGTTTTGTTCCACAATCTGATTATAACTCCCTTCATGTGTAGAGGAGCAAGAGGGAGCAACACTGATCAGAACATTCAAAATAAACTGATTAGAATATGCTTGCTCTCTTAAATTGATTAGGCAAGATTTCTTTTAAGAAAAAAGTTATTTCTAACTGGATTTGTGCAAGATGCTTGAGATACTTCAACCTAAGCATTTAAATTGGAAGGTGCTTCATGAATCTTACATTAAAAACTTGAAATCAAAATACCCTGCCTGAACATCTTTAAGAAAGATATGAGGAAGAGGACATAGTTAATGGCATTAGTAGCTACTAATGCTTGGCATTTTGAAGCACAGCATATGTAAACTTCAGAATGCCTTTTGAAAAAAAAAGTATTTTTTACATTTTATGGAGAAAGAAACTGAGGCAGAGGAGTAAAGAGCCTTCCCCACAGTTACAGGCAGAGTCATTAGGCCAACTGGAATTAGAATTCAGGAGTTTTGTCTTCCAGCCTCGTGTTGAGCTCACTGAACCAGTAATTCTCACGCTTCTACAGTAACAAAGATCATTTAATGCTTCCAGGACTCTGCCAAAAAGATTTCTTTCTTTATGAAAATTAATTCTGTCCATCCAAATTTAATTTGTCTCCCCTGCTTTCATTGCTCTTCTTTTTTGTTCTTTCATTCACTTTTTCCTTTCACTTCCTTTATGCTCCTGAACCTTTCTGTAATTTTTTAATTCATTTTTTCTTTTTTCCTCCTTTTGTTCACATGCTGTTAGAGAATTGTGTCTTTTCATCCCCAACAATATTTCTTTTTTTGTTCCTCATTTTCCCTGCATATCTCAAACCTGCCCTCAGAACTGCTCTGTCTTACAGGGCCACAGTTGCTGCTCACAAACAGTGTTTCATAGCACCCTAATTTTCAAGATTTTAATTATATCTGAAGCTTTGCCAATTACATGGTGAACTTCTGCATTGGAAAGAATAAGTCCACAGCTTCCTATCCTCAGAACTGAAAAGCCTATAATAGAAAAAAATGTACCATTTGTTGGAGAATAGAGATAACAGGGAAAAAGCAGTGTGTCAAGGTACTTGGTTAAACAATAATCTCTTACAGAGCACTCATTACTGCTAAATAATTGACTGTGTTGGGAGAAAGGTTTCTATGTGAAGAGAGGTTCAAGAAGGTCAGTTATCTAGTGGTAATGACCGTAGCGGTCATTAGAGGGTATTAATGCTATTAAGAACAGAACTTTAACTTTTTATTGAAGTTTTTATTTAAATTATATTAACTTTGATTCAACTTTTAATTGAGGTGCAACCATCCAAATTCTATAGTCAGGAACCAAGAAGTAATGAACATAAAATTGCATGTTCTTCTGATAGGCTGATGGGTCTTTAATATATTATAATTTCAAGAGTCTCTACAGAGCAGTTATTAGTATAAAACTATTCAGAGATATTCTATTAGAATTAGGGTTGGGTGACTGATTCAGGAACAGATCCTGGCTTGACCCATAGCAAATGCAGACGGTGTATTTTCAGAGTCAAAAAGAACTCATAAATACAGTTGCATGTGATCTCCAAACACTTGCTAAGTTAAAGCAAAAATCCTTTGATGCCTAAAATGATCTGTCTTATAAACCTGATGCATGGTGGCAGCAGCACTGAATTTATTCTGTACTGAGTGTATAGTTCCATATTAAAGTCAGTACTTGTTGTATAGAGAATCTCATGCTGAAAGTAAGTAGGGACGGTATTACTTTGTTGTTATTCCAGCTGCTACAAGAACCACAGTCAGGGTATGGCTGGGGCTCCCAGGAACCTGAAACGTGAACTACTAGGTGGAAGGACTAAGCTAATACATCAGTAGCCCTCCTGTTCCTCCTGTTCCATCTTTCTGTGTTGTCTTTTTCTCTAGGGAATTTTGGGAACAGGCTGCTGAGTAAGTCTAAAGTGCTGGAGGGCTAGAGAAGAGTTATGACACTGTAAAATGAACTCTCAGGGGACCAGGGGAATATCACCTGTCATGCCACCTTCTAGTCTTCTTGCAACAGAATTTTTTGTCCTTGCCTTTCTAATCTGAGGACATAGTAACATGCTTTAAAATAATAGTAGCAAACCCAACATGCTACTGGAACAAAATGCTAAACACTGCTTCATTCACACGGGGGAATGATGAGCAAAAGAATGGCTGATGTATGATAGGAGTTAATCACATTGCCAAGTGCATGTCTGGGCAGGTGCTAAAAGACTTTGGTAAGAAAGGAACAGGAGAGCATACAGAGGATTGCAAGCTGAACAGAATCCTCCATGCTGTCATGGCAACTTTTCAAGGTACAATTTGAGAGCCAAAAGCTATATTGTGTTTATGAAAAAACTGTGGCATTAAAATAGACCTAGCAATCTTATAAAGTAGAAAGGTTAAAAGGATCTCAGGGTGAGTTATTTATAACAAAGAAGAACATGCTATCCAAAAGATTTTTTTTGCTGCTTTTATATTAATGCATCAAATAAAAACAATAAGGTTAAACAGTAGTTACTTATTGTGTTATTATCTGACAGGGTTTTTTGCAGTGAGGAAAACCCAGTTACTCATACTATTAGTGCCAATTGACCTTACTACAGAAAAAATATTCTGGGTTTTGGAAATGTTCTGGGTGTTTCCAAAACTTCCAGGATTATGTTCAATTTGAAGTTCTGTTGTTCGTTATGTATTTCTGTAGTTTCATTGTATGGAGTGATGCACAGTTCTATGAAAGCATCTTCTGCTTCTAAAATCCTTTGAACTTTTTTGTTTTCTCATAATTACAGAATTGGGGAATACTTTGTATAAAATTGGTCTGCTGCCATTTTCTTGCAGGGAAATCTTCTATATGAACTGATAATGGCTTTTTTCCTGTGTTAAAAAAAAAGTGAACTGCTTTACATTTTTGGCAGGAAGCCAGGTTTTTGTCATTTAGACATGTCACATCGTTATAAAAACATCATGCATCATAACACAACATAACAATGTGATTTGCTGAGATGCTGACTCCTCTTGAAAAATTGTAAAGTGGTGTGTGCATATTTCCATGCAAAGAACTACTTGAGTATTTTAGAGTGTTTTCTTGGGGCTGCCTGTTGCAGTGGTCTAATGTAGTAGCCTTGAAACTGGGACAAGATAGGCTCTAATAAGTGATGTGCAAGTCTTTGTAGGTCTACCTCAAGGTACATGACATTTTCATAAAATCATAGAACAAAGACACTCCAGGAGGTCATTTAGTCCTCTGTCCTGCCCAATGCACAAAAAGTTAAAAATCACATCTGAACTGTTTCTGCTGTTTGACTTTTCTTAAAAACAGCCAGTGGCGGGTATTCTGTAACATCCAAAACAATAAATTCCAGTGCTTAGCAAACTTGAAAGCTTTTTCCTATTGTCTTGCCTAAATTTACCTCACAGCAGTTTATGCACAGTTGTTTTTGTCCTATCCCCAGAAGACACAGAGAATCTTTACTTTATTCTGTGTGGCAAGCTTTAACGTATTTGAAGATCACCATCAATTTGCTGTTCAGTTTCACATTGCATGGGCTTGTTCTGTCAAATTGTAAACCGAGTAAAACTAATAATAAATGAAAGTCAAGATAAATGACTTCCACAGTAAACACAAACAAACAAAAGAAGTGACATCCTCTTCTCTGCACCCCTTGAGGTTCAGACATTGTCCCAATATTCTGCAGTGTGGCAGAGAGCCTTCACTGTATGAACAGTCACAGAAGGACACTTCCATCTCCCCTGGTCCTTTGGTGCCAGCTCTGTACAGAGCTGTTGTTTCTCACAGTAAGACCAGCACTGTAATCCCTTAGACACAGTGGAAGAAGAGTCTGGAAGCTGAGGCACTGCAAGAGTATCTAAAGGCAGATGACATTTAGTCAACTGCCACCCTTCCAGTCAGGAGTGTATTGTTGTTAACCTACTTACCTGATATGACACTTAAACTAGATAAAAGTAAAAAGATAAGAACAAATATTCATGAGAGATTAAATAGTTAAGATGTTTAGAGATGGCATAAATGAAGTAATAAAATACATTATGCACCTAACCTTTAAAATGACATCAAAAATTCTCTCTCTCATTCAACCTGGTTGGTACTTGCCTCCTGTCAAGGTGGGAGATAGGGCCCTTTGCATGCTCTGCATGTCCCATTCAGATCTTCTACCAAGTCTAGGCTGTTTTAATCCTTTACTCTTCAAAACTCCTATTTTCTCTTTCAATAGGGGAACTTTCTGGCCAACCTCTTTACTAGAACAAAATTTTATTCCCTTTGGTAACTATGTAGAAATATTCCTTGATTGTACTAGGAATGATCTCCTGCACTTAACTTGCTAGTAAACAACTGTTTACTCAGGGAGATGTACACTTTCCCCCCTACTCCTTTTGTTGCTACTTTAAATTCTCCTCTGTGTGTAATGTACGTTTGGCTGGATCTTATGTTCTATAGTAATATGCATGTTAAAAAAATATAGGATAAGTCAGTTGTTCTTAGCTTTTTACTATCTCTTGCTAAGTCCACTGTCACTAGCAGTTAACAGCTCTGGGGTGTTTGATGCTCAAACTTTTCCTTTTAAGGAGACTTTAATAGAAGACAAACAGATGAGTAGTTGGGGAGGAGTAGCACTGGCTAGATAAAGGCAAAAATACTTTGAAGTCCTCATCATATAAGTATTAATACATGTATTTATCCATGTGATGGTCTTATTAAAGACAAAGGAACTGTTAACATGAGTAGAGTTAGGCATGTTCTCAAAAGTTGCCAGAATTTATATGTCTGTAGAAACATACCAGGATAAATGGTAACAAAAATTGGTGGTAGTAGGAGTTTGGAGAAATAACAGGAGGGGTAGGCATGCCACGTATGCATCATGGTAGCTAAAATTTAGGAGTCAAAGTCATGTTTGTTTGAATTGTTACAGTACATTTGCCTGTTGGAACTGTGTAGGCTGAAGTAAAGAAGTTGTGGAGAAGGGAGGTGTCTGAAGCAGGCTGAATCTGATGAAAAATTGAAAATCTTGATAAAAAGATAATGAACTGAAGCAACACAAAGTAAAATAATGGGAGGAGAAATAAGGTTACTATCTTTTCCTGGTTACTGACTATCCTATCTAAGCAAGGGATAGGGCAGATCTAAGCTTGCTGAGATCAGAGCTGCTGTGCACTACCTGTCATGAATGGGTACTCTTGTTCTTCAGAGGTGGTAAAACAATGGGGAGCAGGAATGACACCACCAAATGATGCAGTTATGAATGATACCAAAGATGTATATGGAGAAGTTACACTTATGAAAGACAGCATGGGTGAACAGGCTAGGCAGACCTAAAACTTATTTCCTTTGCTTTTGGTGCAAGCTGATGGTGAGTTCAGAGCTCCCCAGGAAAAGCTGAGCTGTTCTCAGGAACTTTTCCCAGAGGAGTGGTAGAGATAGAGGCTGTATATGCGGTCTGGAATGAGTATTATGCCCATCCAGTGGTAGTACCAGGGTATATGGTGCACTTCCTGTTTCTCAAGGATTGCAGTCTCTTTCAAGTGTGCAGTGCAAAATAAAATAAGGCCAATTTTCATGCTGTCCAGTTTATTTTTGGAATTTTGTGCAAGATCAGCTTGAGCAGAGTTCCTTCCTTATAAAAGAATTAATAATATTATCCCCAAAAGAATGGAAAAAATAACTTTAAAAATCATTGACTATATGAATAAACATGAATCATCTTTTGACAACTCTCATATGAATTGCACCGTTAGGCTCACGTGTGCTATGTGAGCAACATTTTGTCAGGAAAGTCAAATGATCACATGTATTGATTTTTAACTGTAATTGAAATAGCTTAGTGTCGCATGGTATCTGGTTCCAATTTGTGACTTTGATTTGTAGGGATTGTGAACTAATCTCGCCATCACATGTTACATTTGTAAACCAAAGTTTTAAATTGTGCTGATCAGACATATGTAGAAAATTACAGCTGCACTGCAGGCTTGCACCTGTGCCTGGATTTCATCTTTTCTAATCTCTACTCGGGGCACATGTATAAGCCATGAGAAAATTTATGGTGTGGGAAACCTGTGTTAGTAGAATGTGTACCAGAAACAAGTGGATAGGAAGTAAGGTGTGGTTCTCTTTTATAGTTACAGAATCAGAGGCAAAGAGCATTATTAAGAAGTTCACATAGCAGGTCAGGAACAAGGCAAAATCAGAATCCATATGTCCTTTCTCTCAGTTCCTCTCTCTGTAGACTCTGTAAGTCCAGCCTGCTTCATTTTTTGGTCCATTGTTTGCTACTTAAACATGCCAGAACGTAATGCAATAGTATCCTCAACTAGCAAAGGCAAGGAATGGTGGAAGAGATCCCACAGAGAGTAGTCAGCAGTGATACTATTTCCTTTGCGTCTAAAAGCTTGTCTACATGGTGAGCACCTAGGAAATCTTACTAAATTGATTAAGTTATTGTGCAAAAGGTAAAGAGCATTAAACTCCCATATGGGTGTTCTTACTCAGAAGTACGGTCACCGTAGCTTGCTCTAGCTCCTTTGAGAAGGATTAAGCTACAGCAAATTAAGGCTACTTCAGTCCTGAATGAGTGTCCACATGGGGGATTAATGCACTTTAACTTACACACATTAGTTTTGAAGCATTAGTTAATTAATCTTAGAAGTCTTGTCCCCATGCTAACAAGTGCACAGAGAGCTTCCAGAGATGTTGATTCCCAAAGTGGCAGTGAGTTCTTTTTGCATCTCTCCTAACACAACATTTTCTGAAGGAACATATTCTTAAATATTTAAAGTTCAGTACTTAAACACATAATTTCTAAATGAGCATTTCTATTCCTTTGCTTATTTAAACTTTGAAAACACTATCTCAAATAGATGATGTATGTTGACATCATAATGGTGTCAGAAAAGAACTCACTCCAATTCAGTAAATCGCAATCATCTTTAAAAGGGGAAATATCACATAAAAATAAACAGGGTTGAGAATACATTTTCCAAACTATATTATGATTTCAGATAAGTATAAAACCTATTAAAATTGTTTTTGCCGAGTTAGGCTGTATCAATGTAAAGCAAAGCAGTATGTGGAAATATCCCTGAAATTTTATAGTTTCTTCTGAAAATGCCGTTGAATTTCATTAAAATATTTACTTTCCAGAGCATTTTTATTAACTTCTGAAACAGTCTTTTTAAAAGATACTGCACAAGACATATCTTGTATTTAGAACAGAAAACTGATATTGCAAATAAGGAATGAATGCTGGTAGGTAGTATTGTTATTACCCAAAATAAAAATAATTCCTTTAAAGCTGTTCAGAAGTTGGATGTTGAAAAATAGCCAAATGGAGGCACTTCAAGAAGAAAAAGATGACAGAAGTTACTGCTCTGACTTCATTTATCTGCCATTATTTTCTTAAACGCTCATCTTGACTGCAGCTGTTTGAATAGGAAGCTGTCTAGCTGTAAGTAGGGAACACGGCAAATTCTCTGGTTTTTTTCCCTGTTGCCTAACCTTACATTGTGTAATAGATAAAAGTAACCCTCAGATAAAACTGCCTGAAAAGATATGCTTGTTTTCTCCCATCCCAGGCCAGGACATATCCAAAACAGTACTTAAGAAAACCTGTTTATGTTATTAAGCAGATATTCATTTATCCATTTGTATACTTTGTTGCTCGGATTGTGATTAATGCAAAAAAACCCCCCAACAGAACAAAACCCCAAAACAAAACCAAGATAAAGTCTGAAAGGGAAAAAGATAATTCTTTATTCATCATGCATGCAGAGTTGTCAGTTCATTAAAGTATACCTGTAATTAAAAACTTAAGTTAATTAAGTTTTTAGTTTTTTATATTCTCGTTATCATAAAAGAGAAAAAAGAACAGTCTGGAGGGATCTTAATGTCTCACAACTATTGCTGGTTTGAACACATCCCATCTTCTTTTTCTCTCCATGAAATACTCCTACTGAAAGAAACCAGAGCATGGTTTTTCAAGATGAAAACTAAGATGTTTTAGGCCATAATTTATACTAAAAACCAGTGCTATAAAAAATTTGTTGTGAAGTACTTTTTGCAAAACAACAAAATATATTGTTAAACAACAACACATTGACAAAATGGTAGTGCTGGGAAATTTTCAACATGCTTTACCCAGCACAGTAAAATTTTGCATTTAATTAATTTTAAGGAGTAAGTCTTATTGGCTTTGGCAAGAACTGCTATTGGCAGTTTTATATTTATCACTAGTAGCAGATTTTGTTGTTTTCTGCAGTAAGCTTCTGCATCTGAAGTTTCATCAAAAAAATGTTTCTGATGAACTTACGAGCTCAGAGAAACTCGCAAAGAAGGGACTCATGCTGGTTTCTGCAGATCCTGTGGGAAAGATAGCGTTGAAAGGAAGTCTTAGTTTTACAAGATCTCATTTATATACTTTGTATCGATATTCAGATTGTTATAAATCAGGAAAGGCAGCTAACTGTAAGTTTATATTCACTTTGAATTTTCTATCTGAATGTAATCTTTACTTCTGTTTCGTATGTTAGGTGTTCTCATCTTTCTGGTTTCCAAAAAGAAAAGAAAAAAAATCTATTACACATTGCAGAGTTTAAGTGCTCTCAAATTATTTCAAACCATAATTGGGATGGGTGGAGAGGTTTGTTCTGTTTTGGCCTGATTTTGTTTGTCTTCTTTTAAGTATAACTCACAGCTTTTCTGAGCACAGGTCATTCACCAGAAAAATGAAAGTATAATTCAAAAGTGAACTGTCGGACATGAGTTTTTTTTTCTTTCCGTTTCTAAAATTAATCTTCAGTTTTCCTGGAAATCTGTAGCACAGACACTGAAAACTTGGTAAAAAGAACTAACAGTACACACACACCACCCTTTTTATTGGGTTTTTGACATAGAGTAGCACTTCCATGAGGAATCAAATCTCTCAAACAAGATGACCAGTCATTTTCCAAGTGGCAATGGGCAAGGGTTCTGCAACGGTGGCTTCACCTGGATCATATGAGGCTCCCCAAAGTGCTGTTCTGCTGAATTCTTATGATTAACTAGCCCATGGTTCTATGTGACCAATACAGCATGTGAAGGATCCATTGCTACGAATTATTAGCAATTAGTTACTAAACATCTCTTTATTGTCTTAATTATGTACAAAGGAATGTCCCGCATAAGCATTTCTTCGTCTGCAGAGACAGTTTCTACCGACTATTTACAAGTATATTATCCATGTTCAGTTTGGTCAGTTCTGCAGCAGGAACTGCCTGGGGGGTCTCTGGTCCACCCAGGGTGCTGATCAGCACTTTGAAGCATACAAGTAGTGTCTGTCAGTTGGTGTAGGCACAGCAGGAGCTGCCTGCAGGAATCTCCAGGACTGAGAGTCCCACCTTGAGAGCTCCTGAAACAATTAGTGAAGCACTTTGTTGTGAAGTTGGTGAAGCAGTCAGGCAGTTGCCTCTTAAGTTGGTCTGTTGTCTCCAATCAGCCCATTATCTCTGTTCAGAGAGTAGGCAGGGTGTTCCTGGACCACCCAGGGAATTAATGACTAAGTGCGCTGGATGTGCGCACAGGCACACGATATCCTTGATTTCCAGCTGCACCACAATTACAACTTTAGCATAAACATGAATTTCATCTTTATATTACACCTATAACTTCAATTCCATAGCCCTTGCCACAAATCTCTGCTGTGAGAGACTCACTGAAGGTAGGAAGAAATGGAATATCTTGCAAAGCTATGTAACTGTGAAGAAAAAAGAATTACAGAGGTGTTAGTATGTAAGATACAAAATTCTCTGTTTTGGCATATTAAAATATAAGAATGAAAGAGAGAGGATTTGTATTTGTGTATTTCATTGTCTATTTTTATTTGTGTATCTGTCACTCCAAAATCTGAACTGAGCGCACAATAGAGATTAATTAAAATCAGAGTTACTTCAGAAAGCACGTCCTATAATAGAGCTGTATTAGTAAATTAGTTGTGACTAATAGTCTTTTGTAGATGGATTAGAGGAATGAATTAAAATGTAATCTAAAACAACATTGATAGAAATTATGTCTGATAAATCCAAGGTAACTTCTATCCTTGACTGGAAATAGAATGTCATTATGCCATTGTGTGCTTCTACAGCAACACAGACTACAAAAAGTAGCTGTGCTTTAGGCTGTCCATTTTCAAAAAATTCATTAGCAAGAATAATCAAAAGCACAAATAATGCCCACTTATCAATTAGCTGAGTCTGTCATTGGATTCTACCCACCTAATGCCCTCTGCTTGTGTATTTCTACCAAGGCATAAATTAAGCTAATGTTATAAGTATGTACATGTATGTACGTATTTTCTATATATAATACATTTTTGTCAGTATCTAAGGGGTTGGTATAATTTAATTTATTAATGTGACAATTTACTACTACTCATCTGGTCAGAAAATTTCATCCCAAGTAATTTATCAAAATGAGCTCTGTTTTTTCAGGTTTCAGATCCACCTAGAGGCAGATGAGGTGTCCCTCTTTAAAGTTACTAGTGTAGGCTGTTACCCACAGGATATTTTCCAGATTAGTTGCCATGTGAGAAATAAGGCATGGCATTATAATTTTATAAACATTTTGGCAGAATATAATAAATCTAAGGCAATATTAATATACACCTCAAGCTGTTACATTCCAGAAATACTTCTAAATTAAGGTACGGTGTTTCTTTACAAGCAAAGATGACTAATAAAAGTATTCAGATTGTACATGTTGAGTTTCTGAAAGACCTTTCACAAATTAACATTGTTTTGGACTTCTCAAATTCCATTTGCAAGCTTTCAAAGTCTATTTTGAAAGACAGTAGTGAAAGTAGTAAGCTAAAAGCAGCTTGCATCATTAATTCACTATTTGAACACCAACACCGAAGTTTACTTTGGGACGCATACAAATTTTAGCAACACTTCTTCATTGTTTCCATAGAAAGCTTTTTTAGATTGAGCGCTTTTCAAGTCCAAAAGCATGATGTATTTAGACATTGGAAGCAAGGGTGATTTTTTGAAAGAAATAGGTTTAAAGGGAGATTTGTATGAGGATTCAGCAATTGCTTGACACATAGGATTTGGGAGGCTGATGAAAGTGTTAAGAAGTAGTACGAAGAAAGTATAAAGCTGGGAGTGGGACTAGATAGAAGATGAAATTCACTTCTATGCGAAAGGCCAGCACAAAATCTATACATCACTTAGATCTTACTTAATCCCTCAACGTAGGGGTTTATATAGCTATGAACTGTTTGAAGAAATTATGATGGAGCTTAAGTGGGACTTGTGCAGAGCACTGATCTTGTGCCAACTCATTGCGAAATGAGCGCTTACCATATGGAGGAGGATTGTGGTGAGTCTTAGGAGTCATATGGAATATATATAATGAAATGAGAGTACACATATAGAAGAGGTCAAATGATGGAGACTTTGAAAGTATAACAGGATGAAAGGAAAAATTATTAGGAAGTGTAAAGAAAATAATATTTCCAGATGTACCTCCTTTAAGTAAATGGTAAGTTATGACTGTCCTCAGACTAACATAAAAATGAAATTAAAAGAAAAAGAAAAATAAGTTCTCTAACACCTATCTTGTTTATACTAATCAGGGTTAGCTTTATCCTAATCAACAATCTTAGATTCAATCTGAATAATATTTCATTAGCTTTTCAGATCTACCTTTCCTGTCTAGGTCTAATTATATCTAATGGAATGTAGCTCAACTCACTATATTAAATCATTAAAAAAACCCTCATCATTTTAAATGATTATGGGGCCTTGGGAAAGAATAGTCCCTCCTTCTTCTAAGACCTAAAGCGCTTGCCCCAGATACTTGTCATCATTTTTTTCCAGCCTGTTGTATGCTTGAAAAGAAACTTAATATATCCATTTTCATTTGTAACCATCTATGAACAGCTACATAAGTACAAACATAAACATCTGTTTTAATCAATCCTCACAGAAGGTTACTTATTCATAGAAGTCTGCATTCTCTTAGAGAGAGAGATAATTATAATACTTTTGTATTATACTTTTTTGTCTGTTCAGTGTCTTGCATATTATATTATTTATAAAAAGGTTAAAGCATGTATTGAACTGTATTCAAATGGGCTATGTATGGAATTGCCAAAATAGTCAGTACCATTCACACATGTTGCCAATATTAGAAATACAGACATATATCACTTAAAGGATGTTTGCCAGAGCAAGACATATTAAAAAAATAAAAAAGAAATTCAAATTATTTTAGAAATAATTAGTCCCAAGCAGATTAGATTTCTGAACAGTGATAAGGAGACTTTACTAGAGAATCCACAGAAGAATGTAGCATACTGGTTGATCCCAGGCTAGATCCTGGATTTTTAGGAGAGCAGTGAGGCAGAAGTTGGTGAATGGTGAAAGATGCTTGAACATAAGATAGGCTTGAGAAGTTACATCTGTATTTCATCTCTTCGTGTTTTGAGTAGCTGTAAGATGTGTCACTTTTTAAGGGCTAAAAATATACTTCAAGAATTCCCAAGAATTTAAGGAATTCTGGGAAGAGTTATAGTGATAATATTGCAGGTTTTATCAGTGCTTATTTATCTTGCTGGCAACTATATTTCTGTATATGTGTGACTGTGGTATCATGAGCCTGAAAGAATAAAGCAGTAAAACATATTGATTCTGTGTTCTATGTAGTAAAGTTGGAGACCAGATGCACATATCTCAAGAAGGAAAGGGAGAGACCCTACTGGGAAATTCTAGGGAATCTTGACTTGAGCTTAGATATTACATCTACTTATGTGAAGAGACACAGTAGTCATGTTAAGGTATTTATGCTGAAAAATGTATTTCCAGCTCTCTGACCACTGCAAAAAGAATCCAACTCTATCATTAAGAAAAAAGAGTGGTTAACATTAGATTTCTGGAAATGTACTATCATTTGTCTAGAAGAACAAGAGATGATTAATGTAGTCATTTTTGTTTGAGGGAAACTATTTCACAAGATAAAAGGCAGTTAAGCTAATTAACTAGGTATCAGTAATATTTTATTTGCTTTTTTCATGTTTGCAAACTAACTTTATTGCTGTTTTGTTCTTGTTGTTATACTCGGCTATATATTGACGATAAGAGAACATAATTAACATGAAAAATTATACTGCAGTGGTTGGGTCTGTATTTTGTGACTTTAGCATTGCCCTTTTTGGAGTCTTATAGTTATTTCCCACTTGCCTTCAATAATGGGCTTGCAGTCAGGAGCGTTGTATTTGCACAGTTTTGTCAAAACGGGTTTATCTCTAGAAGATTTTTATCTACATCGGTGGAAAAGTTCTGTTTCTGTTTAAAATTTTAATGTAATTTCTTGCCACCCTATTTCAGGCAATAGAGGACATTTTTTTTCACTAATACTTCCTCGGTAGCTGTCTATTTTTCTCATACTGTGTAGATTTTATTTAATAAATTGCAAAGAGAAAATCCTTGAAATCAGATATCTTCCTTTTAAATGGATGATGTGAATAGCAGCAAATTGGAACAACATCCATGTATAAAATGGTGGAAGTTACTGTTATGTTATGCTACATAAAAAGCTATGGCTTGGCTACATGTAAAAGTGAATTGTTAAAAAAAAAGTTTAAGTAAGCCCCAATAAATTTATTAACATAGGAATATATTCTTATCTTGATTCAGAAAGATTTATTTTCCTTACTATCCTATGTAAGGCTGTTATATTTTAGAACAAATGTTAATCTTGTATAAATGAAGCCATAAGAGTGTACTAATAGAGTATATCTGTGTGTACATTTCCCAGGGTAAATATGTGATGGTAGTACAATACACTGGAAAATGGTCAACACAACAGAAAACTCAGATTTTGTTGGCAGTCTTCATTATTTCATTGGTTTTTGTTAAACCAACTGCAGCATGACACAGATATAGTGTACATACAAAATTGTCAATACAGTTAGAGTATACACATATCTATAACATGCATAGCAATGTATAAAGAAAGGAAGGAGAAATAAGAGAGAATACCCTTTTACTCTTGGAATGGACGAATTCTGAGCTTTTCTTTCTGTTCACAATATGTTTATATGTTTTATCCAATAATTCTTTGCTGAAAAATTATTATCAACCTCTAGGTTAGGGCCAGGAACACAGGCTCTCCTTTACTTTCTTTTCATTTACTCAGAAGACTGTCCCTCTCACTGGCTGATACCCAGGATCCCTCTTGCTTCTTTTCTGGCATCAGGAATCTCACATTTCTGATTCTCATCCCCCAGCTTCAGCAGGAAGAGCAGACAATACCTTGCATGCAGTCTAGCTGTCTGAGCAGTTACTATGAGAAATCAAATCTCTATTTTCAAATTCCCAAGAGAATGCTCTAATTACCAAGCTATCAAGAAACAGATTAATCGTAGCAGCTCCAATCCCCAGATTTTTTTAAGAAAACAGTGATCTACTTTTCCTGTAGAGCTAACCTATAGGGATATCTTATGTGCATTTTGTATGTTCAGGAGGTATTTTACAGTCTGAATTCCAGATTTCCATTACATCTATTTTAGGCTTATAGGTGATAATGTGAAATTTGGCCTTTCTTCATAAAGAAGAAAGACATTCCTTATATAACGTTCTGCTCAGTGCACAGAATGTCAGAAATCCCATTCTTACTACCCAGCTATCTCCGTGCCTTGTAAAAAGAAGTTGGCCACCTTGCCTGGATTGTGAATTCTATTTTTAAATTCCCTCCCATGTGTACGTCTCTATCTGGGTCTCACATGTCTCTCTAATTTTACACATCTTTTGGGTACGTACTATTCAGCATGTGTATAAGTCATGGCAAATTCAGGATTTTAGTTACAACTTTCATATTGAAAAAAAGATAGATTAAACAGCAGGGAGCCTAGTATTAAAGTGCTGAATTGAGTAGGTATAAGTCAACAGAGAGTTATGGATAAAATTTTTGCTGACCTTGGGAAGGTCACTTAAGTAAAAATATTCAAATCCAGGTGTTTAAGACTGCATTCTTAAATCAGCACTTTGATGCCTGAGTATCTTAGGTTTTCTTGGCAATAGCTAGGGCTATGAGGCATCACTTCTGACAAGCAGATTATTTATTGTAATGTCCAGGTAATAGTTTAGCTATACAATTGTATGCATGAATGTTTTTGTCTTATTATCTGATATCAGATTTTCTCCTGGAAGAAAGATCTCCCCTTTGATGTTCTCCAGATCTCTTCACCATTTGTTGGTCTGAAGTTTCCTTTCACCTCATTAAAGAGGAAAAACAGTTGAAGAATACGAATCTTAAGGATTCAAACAATATATAGGGACAACTGTATATCAGCTCTGTATGTGCATATTGTCTACAGCCGCCTTAATTGTTTTTAGCATGGGCTTTTCCTGTCAGCCACTGTATGAATAACCCATGGTTATTCAAAGTAATACACCCTTAAAGTTTATCCATTTTTCTGTAGGTAGTCCTGGGGGTTATGGTAGGAGAATGCTCCTGGACCTAGCCTTCCATCTACTAATTTATAGCCGATAATTTTAAATTTCACTCCTGTTGTCTTGCCAAGTTGAAAAATTCAGTACATATAAACCATAGTGCCTGCTTCCAAGGCAATGTTCATTGCATATCCATACCTTTTGCTGATAGTAAGTAGGAATTACTTTCTGTTTTCAGCTACACACCATCTGTCCATTTAGAAAAAGAGAATATCCTCCCTACGATGGTCTGGTCCTCAGGAGATCAGTAGTTCAATTTTATATTCTCTTTTCCTGTAGGAATATTCAAATGTGTACTAAGCAAGATGCTGATCTTCACTTCTTTTTTAATATACTTTTCACATCCTCCTCAGAATTCCATTTTCCCTGATTTACTTAATTTTACCTTCACTCCCCTCTTTCTCATAATCTTATGATGACATTTTCTTTGACAAGGGGCTGGATACTCCTTCACTTGGAGACCAGCTGAGAATGTCTAATGACAGGAAAGGTTTTCTGAGAGTTCTCATAAGGCTGCCAGCACTGAAGGGATGGTTAGCATAAGCACCACTGTATTCAGCTGAAGAAGTCGCAAAACAGTCATCTCTGTTAAAGATTTATTTTGTGTGGTGAATACTGAAGCTAAATCCTTTGTTATTATCTTGATCATAAAATGTTCACGGGCACATTTCTTATGTTTACACAGTTCCCCTATAAAAGAAGAATATCTGCTTTCCTAAAAGACCTTCCTTCTTTCTAAAGGTCAAAAGGAGTCACTACCATTCTGACACTGTGCACTGAAAACATAGATCAGAAAAAGCTGTTACTAATTTCTATGCATTAATCTGTGCACATTTTAAAAAGTGCTAGTGGCTAAAGCTTACTTGTAGCAAGAGCCACAGTCATGTAAATGCTGAAAAAGTACCTTTTATTAAAATCACAGGAAGCAATCAAGAATATTGTTTATTTATCCTTTTGCAACAGTGCAAATGCCAAACTGCCACTCTGAATCCAGGCAGTCCTACATTCTGGAATGAGTTCGTTTTTGCAGTTCATTCTTGCCACACTTCTACAAAAGACTGCAGGAGATCTCAGCATCCAGCTATCACTACTTTTTTCCTTCTGTTTATATATATTTTTTAAATTATGTTTCTTCTTAGTTACTATCTCATGATTCTAGAATTATGATGCAATGCCATAATCCTGTGCATTTGACATTACAGTCATTTTTGGGAAGATGAATTGTCATGAAACAATGAGATGTAATGTAACAAAAAAAAAAAATCTGGCAGACATAGTATTGTCCTTAAAAGAAGAGTTACTTCTGTGGTATTTACAGGTATATGTTTTGGTAATTAGCAAGCATAAAAGAGGAATTCAGTCAAAGAACATGGTATTTTCATGCTTCAAAAAAATGCTATACTGCTGCAGTCACTTAAAGAGACATTTGCTGAGATACTTCGATGCCCAAACATCCCGGCGTCTACAAACCTCTAGAAACATTTTTAGAAGTGCCTATACAAATTAGGCATTGGTGTCCCCCAGAAAATAATGGGAATTTGGGTGCATGCGTGCATACTTTTGAATTTAACTATCTAGTTGAATCCCTGAACACTACAAACACCTTTGAAAATTGGTCATTTTGAGCCTTGTCTATATTTGTTTGTTAAAATCTTCATCTTGCAACTACTCATGCCTGAGCAGATACCTACTAATTTCAGTGGAGCTTTCTACACTGGGGTCCACGAGGGTCTGTCAAGGTGCAGCAGACTGCAGGAACTGAAGAGATGTTCAGTCTCTGGGAAGTTCTCACAAAGGAAATTGAATTGAGGGGGTAAAAAATTGGGCTGATTTAGTTCAACCATTTTAAAAGGTATTAAATCAGTATGGAGGAATAATAAATAAAACTTGGTGAGAATTGTGCTCTTGTTTGGTTTATAAAAGTTAGTATGGGTATAACTAAGTCTCAAATACTTGAAAATGAGTTATCAGTAAAAAGAAAATGTTGCAGTGTAGAGAGCACATCAGAAAAGATGTGGAAACATCCCGGGAAACTTGATGGAGCAAAAGAGTTTTTAATCATCCCCCAAAATGAATGGGTAACTTTAACTGACATATTTTTTCCTACCTCTTGCATAAATGCTCAGAAAAAGACCGTGGCACGAATTCAGTGAAATGCTTAAACATGTACTAAAACTTAAAGCATGTATGTTGCCTCATTGACCTTGCTGAAGCTGCTCATGAGTCTAAAGTTCCTCTCTCTCTGTTGCAGCCAACAAACACTGCAGACAAAGGGCAGATTAAGGATAAAGGTTTTGAGAAATGCAGTGTTCAGTTCTGGGGGTAGCGAAGATAACTATATTCATCAAAGGTAGTTAAGCTCCTGGAAGTTCCAATTTCCCCAAGCTTCTTTTCTTCAAAACAAGAAATATTTAAGTCCCAGTAGTACAGCCAGAAGACTGAGCAAGACCTCTGGGCCCAGGATTTCAATATATATTTTTCTTTAAAACCTTTGCTTTGAATATTATTTAAAAAAAAGATAATTGTTAATGCACCACCAAAATTATAAATAGAATAAATTATGAGATATAACTGTTGTAAGCATTAAATCCTCTTTGGTATTATGCTCACATCTGTGTCTGATCATGAAACTGTTAAAATTAAACACAATTATCTGTAAGACAGCTAGGTTACTTTATAAAATTTAACCTCATTAGTACATGCTTTTTGAATTGTATGTTTCTACATCTGCATTATGGACTGTCTCCGAATTCCTTGTAAGTGTGTGTTCAGCAAGGACTATGAAGTGTTGAGGTGTTCTTGTTCACAAAAAAAACCCAAAACCAGAATTATCACAACATTTTCCAGTGTTCTTTTTGATGGTGAAGAAAATTGTAAAGCTTTACATTAGCATCATGTTCATTAACAGCAATATAATGCATTTTCACATGATCAAAATAAAAAAGTCTTAAAATCTTCTAGCATGCAATCCGTGAACACAGGTAACCTAAAGGTCTCTCCTGAAGAGTCAGCTTCTATGTGTTGGGCTCTGTGAGGAACAAAAGGCAGCCTATATTGCCTTGATAAGAAATTAACTACTGAGTGTTGGATTGCTACATATCTGTTACAGAAGGTGGCTGAGCCACTGTTTTGGTAAGACACAGTTTCACCATTCTTACAGCTGCTGTGGTTTTGGTTCAGTACATTTAAAAAAATAGGATACAGCCCTCTTTTGGTTTTGAAAGCATGCTACTCCTTTTTCAAGGGAGCAGTGAATGTAAATTTTAACTTTCACCTAATCCTAACTGCATTTGAAATGTTTATGCACTGAAATCCAGAGCCCCAGTGAACATATATTGTAAGCATTACCTAAGAAAACCAGTCTTTTAACAATTTTTAAATTAGGTGTCTTTTATTTCTGAAAAGCTAATATCCAAACTAGCAACAGTAAAGATGTCCAGGTTTCAATGAAATATATTTCATAAATTAGCTTATCATTGCACTGATTTAGCATGCCTAGCAGGTGAAAGACAAAAACATGTGTTATCTTCCCTAGGGAACCTTCAATGAATGTCATTCTAGCTTCATATGTCTTTCTTCTCTCCCCTTCTTGAACTGATATAAAATTCTAATGTGTGCCCTCTGGTTCCATCTTCATTGAAATCTAGCAAAACCGCTGAAGGTAAGATAGTGGCAATGGTGCATGAAAAAAGGGAAAAGGAATACAGTGATTCATAGCATACTTGAAGAAAGTTGCAGTTGTTAACAGCACTACTTTTGTATGTAGACAGGTTAAAATGTGTCATATATCAGTGTTAAAAATAAAGTTATTCATCTTGGCTATTTTCTCAAAGTCCAGAAAAAAAAGCAGTAAAACCTATGCCATGTGTATCTTTAAAAATTATTTCACATGTCTCTGAAAACAAAGCAATTCAATTGCTCCCAATGGTAGCAACAGTAAAGGAGGACTTTTACATGGATTTGCTTGTGTAATTTCTGTAGTTCTGAATAGTGATTGCTCTTTGTTGAAAAGCTTCCACATGTTTTCAATCTTCTTTTGTCCATGGGCATCTGAGTTACTAACATACAGTGACTTTTTTTTATTTCACATTTTCCTTGGAAATCATCATTGAAAGTAGACATGGAAAACACCCAATAGATCATTGCTGTCAGAATTTTAATTTGTAGGCACCACATGGTCAAAGGTTCTTCTGTAATTTAATAAATTTGCACAATAAAATAGAAAATGTAACCAAATAAGGCAAAATGATCCTGTTAAATATTTAGCAAATCAATAGCAGAAAATTAAATGAAAAGAACATAATACTCTCTTTCCCCACATTCACAGTAATGAAAATGAAAGCAGAAGTAAAAAGAGTAACTCAAATAAAATGCTATGACCAAGTTCTTTAGTCCTTCTGTGGAAGATGACAGGAATATGTTATGGCATTGGGTATGTCGAAGAAGCAAAATCTTGACTGAAAGATTTGACAGGCCTTCAATGGAACAGTACATGGTCTGTGAAAGTTGGTAGGTCCAACTTTACCATTTCCTTTCACAGCTAGAGTTATAATAACAAAGCATTAACAGCCTTACCTTGCAAACCTATACGTGTGGAAATGAGTAATCACTGGAGTAGCTGTCGTGAATTCGGAAAGAGTGGTATATGAATAAAGTTCCTGGACAAGTACATGTTTGCGGGAAAGAGTCTGACTTGGTGTGCTGGCTACTGGACTTGCACTGATGTCATGGAAAGCTGCATGAGTAAAACCACGTGCAGCGCTCTGACAATGTAACAATGAACACATCAGGGGAGTGGAACATCCACTGACTTCAGATGGGCAGCATCATGCACAATTCATCTTCTTCAACCCCTCAGCTTCTTAAATCTGCAGCGTACAAATGCACAAGCTGGTTTTGGGGTTTTTTTGCTTGCTTTTTGCAGTTATTTGTTAAAAAGCAAGGATGACTTATAAACAATAAATCATCAAAAAGCCCTTTAAGCCACCCCGTTCTTAAATAAATCATGACTGTACCCAAGCCACTGTCACCTAAATATATTTCAAGCTCACATGACATTTTAAAATAACTGTAAAGAAATGGAGTTCTGGAGCCAAATATTTTGATTAAGGATATTTTCATTGTTTCATTGGGCTTTGAATCAGGTTAAGAAATTTTTCTTCATTAAACGCTTGAAGAAAGAGGGGAGAAATATAAATTATACTGACTGCATAAAATAGTTCGTTAATGTGTTCTTGACAAGCCTGGGAGTCCAGTGTCATATCTGTCTGCAGAGGAGAGCTTTCTTCTTTTTCAAACTAGAAATGAATTAACCTACTGCAATTAGTCTTTCCGTAACAGTGAGGTTTTTCTTAGGTTTTTACCCCATATTTATGTAGCATTCAATTCACAAGTAAATAACACAAAGGGAATAGATAGGTAGGTGTGAAGGTCTTGAGTCACCAAAACCTTTAAGCAAGTCCACAACTTGTAGAGGTAACTTGTAGAGGGAGTAATCCTGTTGCCCTTCAATGGGACAGATGATGTGCTTGAAGTTAAGCATCTGTTTTACAGAACTAGGGCTTTAGTTATTGGGTTTGCATTTTTATTATCAAAGTACTGTCACTTTACATACAAAATATTCTAGGTCAAATGTTTTAGAGCTAGCAAATGGTAACAAACTGTGTTCTTTATAAGACCATAGCATATCCTTATTTGGTATTGAAAAGATACAAAACAGTTTGATTTAAATCTTCATATTTAAGAAAAACTGTTGGTTCGTCAGTGGATTAGTGGCTCATATAGAAAGCACATTTTAGATAGGTAAGACAGTAGGGTACAGTGAAATACTTGCACATGTTTATGTGAGCAAAACTAAGGAGATAAATTTTCAATTAATAATTAAAATTCGTGTTTGTTTCTAATATTTGTTTGCTGATTATAAATGAAACTGAATGCTTTTATTCAGTACTACGTACTGTATATTAAATCATTTGCAAAACGATCTCAGCCCATACTGAAAGCATTTCTGGACACACTGCAGATAGTTTGGTTAATGTCAGTAACAATAAATCCAACATATTTGGAGGCACACACTCCATATTTGTTAGATTAGAGATTCTAAATGACTGGTAATGGATTCAAGTGTACAGCCAAATAAAGCTGCATTACTCATAAGCATATGTATCCTCATATTCAAATGTAGAAAATCCAGTTAAGCTCCAGCCCTCCTTAGTTCTTCATTCATGAGATGATAACTTTACAGAAAAGCAAATAAGTAAAAAGTTTCTTTTACCCCAAATTAAAAAAAAACCCAACATATTTAAATATAAGTTCGAAGTTAGTCTTCCACAGATAGCCAATTAAATTATGCTAAAAATGACATTTTTAATTAAACACCAAGGTAAGCATAAATGGATTTCAAAATAATTAATCAAACATCAAAAAATTGAAACCTTTTTCTGCTTGAGCAGCAGAAATGAAAGAACCAGTCTTCAGGTCTCATAGAGATTCAATCTAATTTAATTCTCTGTCTTCTCTAAATAAACATTCCTAAAACCTTTTTTTCATCTGGGGGAATAAGGATGAGAGGGGTAATCAATATTTCTAGCATTTTAATTAAAACCGTTAGTGGAATAAATCCATTTAATTATCAGTTAATGAAATACAAGGTCATTTACCTGACAGGAACTTTGAAGGTGGATTACTAGCTGGAATAAAGTAGAAGAACCCAATGTCACAGCCATTTAGCTTCTGTCAAATTTAAGGTTAAAATCCTTTTAGACTGTTTAACCTATTCTCTACCATTTTCTATTATGTATGCCAATTGGCAAGAAGAAATACATGATCAAAACTTACCTACCTTTAATTTTTCTCCAAAGTTTCTGCTAAGTTTCTATAATTTCGTTTCCATTTTTCGTCTAAAGATATGCAAAATGCAAATGAATCCTGGGGTATTTCCACTTACTGCAGAAGGTCTCCTGCTTGAATGAAGTTAGTGTACTGTGTTTGAACTTTGTTAGGGAACTATTAGCAATTAAACAAACTAAGCACAAATGTAGCCAGTACATATATTTGTTGACAAGAAATATTGACCTCCTCTATTTTTTATATGTAGTGAAGAAAATCATATAATTTGATTACAGAGGATTTTTAAGGCTGATGTTCTCATTACACATGTAAGAAGGAAAATGGAAACAGAAAGGGTTCTCTGTGAGTATGGCAGCAAACTTCCCATGCTCCTGGTAACATCTCGATAGGACAGCAAATCAAGCGGTGAACAAAAGTTCTGACAGACACACAAATAGTGAATGTCAGTATTGGCAAGCAGCAAGATCAACAGAGAAAGGAATACTCTTTCCAGGATTCCGGGACAACCATGCAAACACAGGAAAAAAATCAACATTTAAGTGGACTGTTCCTACTTTGTGGTAGGATTTTAAGTTCAGTGTTGATTTTATGTAATTAGAAATAGGTTATGTCAAATTGAAATGGATACTAATTATAAGCTCACGCTAAAAGTATACACTGCCATTTGGGAACATGCTAAGGTGCACTGCTCTATTTAAAAAAAAAAAAAGTGGCTCTGTAAATTACGTGCCATGTAATATACTGCTTGTCAGAGTGACTGTTTATAATGTTCCAGTGCCTTTTATATTATGGCATTTTAAATGTAGAAAAATAAAATGTAGGTTTTCAAAACTGGTTTAGTGGGTTAACTTCAGAATTGCATTCTCATATTCATTGTGGCTTTTCTAAGTATAAGTCACATTTGCCAAATTACTCATAAACCTCCACAAGACAAAAATAACAGTTATCATTCCAGTTCATAAAGAATGTTTGCTATGTATTTTCATAGCCTTAGAAAAGTCATTGTTCTTAACAAAAGGGTATCAGGTGCTGTGTATCATGCATATTTTGCTTTTAGTAATTACAGAGGTGTTCCAGGAGTGTTTAAAGTAGTGCTTCGGAACATGTCAGACTCTATATGATGCAAGACTACTCATAACTTTAGCACGTAAGGATGTGTTATGAACTATAGACAAGGGAGGAAAAGTTTAATATCTTTTATTAGACCATCTGTTAGAAAAAGAACAGGAAGCTTAAGGGGTGGCTCTCAGCACAATGCAAGGTAGGCAGTTGTCTATGGTAGCCATGACCCTGCTGTCTGCAATTGTCTGTGTCTAAGTCACGGGAAACTTATAGCTGCAGATGAAGAAGCTGTTGTAGAAGGAGTGGCAGCTAGTACAGGAAGGCAAAATCCACTTCCCACAGTGAACAAAAGAGATTTGCTGTCCCCAACCCTTCCTTTCTGTGGCAGTATTGGAGAAACAAGGCTGACATTTCAAGTGCCAGCCCAAGTTATTAACTGAACCCTATATTGTCCTATTTTCCTCATGATAGGGGGCTACATTATTCCTAGAGCAGTAAAATTCAATTTTTCCTGTAACTGCTGAAAAAATTGACTCCTCTGTACTTGCTTTCAAACTTTTCTTTGCTTGAAACCCCATATCATGGTAGTTACGCTACAGTATGCATTCCTTATCTTAAAAATAAGTAGAATATCGGTGTCAGGAATCCATTTCTTTGAAATTATGAGTTTATATGTATTTTTTCACATGATTTGTAAGAGCATATTTTGCTTGCTTGAAATAATAATAAGAAAATTGCCATTGACTTTGACAGAATACAACCCATTCTTCATTTTCTAGGTTTTCTCTTTTGCTAGAGGTACTAAATGATTTTGAACGGTAGCACTTTTAAGACCTCACTGAGGAAAAAAAAAAAAAGAAACCTTTTGAAACATCTTGAATGCAATGCACTTCATTCTCTGTATGTTTATAATTCTTGTATTACTGGAAGTCCTGAAACTTCTTTTGCACAACTGTTTACTGAAGAAAAACACTGCACTGAAGGATATCATACCTACTACACTGACCAGTTTGAGAAGTCGATTTTCATATTTTAAAATTGACTGTTTTAGCAGATTTGGAAGTTGCTTGCTTATAATATTTTATGATGTGTGTGTTTTTACTATGTTAGGGCTCTTTTAAGCCGTTCATTTTTAATAAGAGTCTGAACAAATTTACATAAGGAAACTCAGAAAAGGTGGCACAGAGGAATGAAGAACTGATTTTAATATGGTAGAATTTCTGGGCCAGTTATTCCCAACTTTTAGTCTGGTATTAAAAGGGAACATGTCTATTTTAACTTTGTGGTGTCAGGACTAATGAAGAGTATAGTGTTTGTAAAATCCATCACCCTAACTTCTGGCTCATGTAGGTAGTACAGCCAGCTGTGAAAGGAATCAGAAACTTTCTCACCCAAACCCAACAATATTTACATATTACTGCAGTCAAAACTGAAGTTTCTCATTGTATCCTTCTGTTGTGCCCATTGCCCAACAAGAGGGAGGATTCATCTGAAGCAATGAAAGAGTGATAGGTAGAGCCAGCTATTTTATTATGTTGCAATGATGGCCTGCGGATGATTTCTGATGGAGCTGTAGAGAAGCTGGCCTTTTTCAGAACTTTTGAATGTTCTACAAAGGAACAGGGGTTTCTGTGGCTCCTTGGTCATTGTGTGGTCAATACTCTGTGGGTTCTCCACCTCAGGATGAGACTACCTTGATTCTCAAGGTGCTGCTTAGAATTTTTCTAGGCACTTTCTTTACACATTTTATTCTTGTTTCTTTGTTACTTCTCATGGGAAGAAAATATGTAGTTAAATTCAACAAAGTAAATAAGACAAAAAAAAAATTTTGTGGATTCATTCAGTGTTACATGTAAATCTGAATATGTACAGACCTTGAAGAACTCTCTATTGTGAAAATCACTGTTTTAAAAGTATTGTCACATTGCTTTACAGAAAACAATAGTTTCCTAGTCTCTATGGGTTTGCAAGTCAGGACAGATTTTTACTATTTATGTTGGTTTCAGTCTAGCTGTGGTTTTGCAGAATATAAAATATGGTGAATTCAACAGCATGCTGTGAAAAGCACTCAGCAAAGTATTCTTTTAGCTGTAATGCTCTTTTAATTTCAGGGAGAACTGTCAAAATTCCACAATATGTCCTGCAGAATCCCACAAAATCTGGCAAATTGCACCAAAGAAATCCAGTTTTTTTTAGCTGGAAGCTTTGTAGATTCAGTGTCTGGAAAGCCTTACATTTGAGATGTGTGTATGTGTTACGAATATGAAACACAAAGTAGGTTTTACTCCCATGGAGAAAAAGTGCTTAAAATTGATTAAGTGAATCTTTCCAGATTTAAGGCATTTTTTTTTTCTTCATGTTTCTTTCATGAAATTTCTTTCCCATTTAACAAAAAGAAACAAACAGAACACTGATGTGATATTGATGTCATACTTCTAGGAGCTTCAGAAAGGACATACTCTTTTCTCTGCACATGGGCATACTGTCTTTGAGATCTGCAGATATTTGGATGCAATATGAATAGAGTATATAGTCCTTTAAGATCATCCATTCCTTTCACTGCCAAATGCAGTGGAGGTTCAGAACGTGCAGAAATTGTAGAAACAGATTTAGATTTCAACTGCCTGTATTATTCAAGCCAACACATCCAGTATCTTATTATGAGACTTGTATAACAATAATTAATACATGTTCTATCTCTACGTATTGAGAAAGAAAACACAGGAAATCTAAAAGTGAGTGAATCAGAAATCTTCTTTGTGGCAATAATGATGTAAAAATGGAACTTACCATATTTAAAGCAAAACTGTCAGGATCATATGGATAAATGCATAAAAGAAGGAAAGGATTGGGAAGATGAAGGTATTTTTGCATTATTTGGAAATATATTTTGAAAGATACTGATGTTAAATTTCATTTAAAGAAGGATTTTTAAGCTGGAGCTCTGCACCATTTAATTTCACAGGCTTGGATGGAGTTCCTTATGTTAGATATGTCTGGGAACATACTATGCTTCTAAATAAGAATTTCAACTTCAGATGCAAAATAAAACAGCCCAGAGTCATAAGACCTTGTCTGTATCAGAAAAATATTCCTGTATTTGGTTTGAAAGCAGGAGAGTAACTGCACTTGTTCAAGTTCTTTTGCTTAAAGAGCTTGTACAACTGTAAATGGGACCCACTGTGCAGAAAGGCTGATCTTGAACTAGCTCAGTTGTATCACTACAGCTTCCGAATGACTTGAACTCTCAGAGATGATGATGCTCAGCAGTGGGCTTTGTGACAATAGGACAAAAAGTTTTGGAGGAACAGGCTAGTTCTTGAGGATGTTGCTTAAGGCTCTGAGCAAACTCAAGACGATGTTCAGTTCACATTTGCAAACGTGTTTGCAGTCATAGGCTTACTTACTCTGGGGAGCAGCATGATGTTAAAATGTCATGTGTTAAAACAAGCATGATGGGAAGAAAAGCTAGTACTATGGACAAGACATTTATTTTTAAAATACCAGCTCTGGAAAATACTGTCTTGGACTCTGCCATAAAATTAACAGTGAGCAGTGGATCTGATTACAACTGAATTATTTTCATTTATAAAGTGACTATTTAGATACACACGCACATATCTATATAATATACCTATTTATAGATTTTAGACACAAGTCTCAAAGTATTATGTGAGCTTTCTTCATATTTTAGATATTCTTAAGAAATCTTTTCCACAATTTTAAATGTTCAGTTAAACAGGGATGTACATTTTATATGTATATTTCTGTTTCTAAAATATCTTGATGTATTTAAAGAAAAAAAGAATTGATATGTTGTATGATTTACAGTCTTGGAAAAAAATAACATAGTCATAACTTTGCAGTTTTTGTGATGCATGAAGATCAGATTTTATAATGTTGGTTAATGCTTTACTAATTAAAGTGTGCATGTTAATTAAAGCAGAGGCTAATGTTAATTACCTATATTAATGGAATCTCATGTAGCACCTGCCTGAAGCAATGGGTTCAATTTTCAAAATATCTCAATTAAGGCTGAAACTTTTGATTTGCATCTAGTAGGGTTTCAATTAACTGCATTGCAAACTTAAATAACACACTTAAAGGGATAATATCACCAATCACATGCAGCACAGTGGAATTGGTCGGTTCAATTATTGACTACGGCTGTGAGAGCTTTCACAGTTGGTAGGTAAGTACTATGGTATTGGCAAGTGATTATTGTCTAGGGCTGTCATCACTTCTGTGGCTGTTGTAAGAGAGATGTTAAATTGCTGTACTTGGGTCTCACTGCAATTCCATTGTTGAGGGAGGCAAAAATAGAATGATGTTTGCTCACATCCAGCATTTAATGGTGAAGATTCAGCTTGTTCCTCTGAAATAAATGACCACTGTTCCATGACATGGTAAGGTATTTTATCAAATGGGAAAGCAGCATTTGTGATAAAGTGTGCAATGTTGCAGTGTACTTCTCAGCCAAGCCAAGAGATGTGATTGTATTCCCAATCTCTATTTCAGCCACCACAGCATTACGTGTTGACATAGGAGCTTTTAATGAGCAGCTTCAGGAAGCGATTAACAAAGCACTAGAAATAGATGCAATCATGCTGATTGGAAATTCTACCTAAGCTCCATAAACAAGACCGTAATGTCCTGCTACCATACAACTTTCTGTGGTAATTATTCCTGATAGTTCCAAAACTTGAACTTTTAATCTGAGCCTACTCCAATAAGATGTTGATGGTTCAGTTATAATGAAATCAAGATCCAAATAAAGCATGCTAACTTTGGTTGGTTTAGACACAGTTGAAGAATGGATGTTGGGTTCTGTAGTAGGATCCAAATTTTGTTCATACATGTAATGCAGAAGTATCTCCAAGCATAATTCCTATGTGGCCTCTGTGGAAACAGGCCACTAGAGAGTCAGTTTTCAACCCTGCTCAGCAAAGAGGACCTGGAGCATAAGGTTAGCCTGTGGCTATATAATCAGGATCGCTCACCTTCACCTATATATTTTCCTGCTAAAAAATGTGCTTAGGCCTTAGACCATCCCACTACACTGGGTGATGACTCTCTGTATAATAGATTGCCTGTGCCAATTAATAAAAGCTGCAGTATTCCATTGCAACACTCAGGCTTAATTCCTCCATTTTAATTAATGTTATGACAAAAGCAAAAAGTCTTCACAGCATCAGTCAATCTGTTTACAGAATTTGTGAGAATAGAATAAACGCCTTTTACCAAACTGCATTTAAAATATTTGTTTTAAAATACTGTAATGACCCTTGACATATGAGTTATCAGTATGTGACCTCTCTTGGGTCTGGATTAATCAGTGTGTAATGATTTTTGTTGGTGTTTTCACTTCTAAGAAGCCTCTGTCCCACGTCATGTTGTAAGGTCATTAGATGGTTTAAAACTCATGCTTTTTTTGTCTCTGGAAACAGATTAAGGTCTGTCATAATCTGAATGCCCAGAATCCTCACATATTAATACTCAACTTCTTTAACAGTGTGATGTTTTTTCACTTGTACTGTATGGCGACAAAGTATTGTCTTATTTATGGTTACTGGAAATGTGCAGCTTTTAAAGCATTCCCTTCACAGATATTTTTTCTAGTACTTGAACTTCAGATTCCTTGAGTCAATATGAATCTTATATTAGCTGCAGAAAAGCCACATTTTCATAGGTCAGGTGTTAAACTAAAATGATGCAGTTGGTATGCATATTATACTGTGATATGTTATTGTCATCTCAGTTATACTCCCTAATATTGTTTGAAGGAAAAAGATTAAATTATGCAATTGTATAGTCCCATGAACATTAGTTACACAGTTGTGTCATCTTTGAACAGCTACGTCTTGAGAGGGGTGATTTTGCCATTCTCAGTCTGCTTTGGACCTGGCTCCTTTTCCTTGTGAAATTAAAATGTTTGTTCATATCCATTTAAATATCTGTCTAAACTTGAGTAAAAATAGCCAAATGACTCCTGTTTTTTGAACTCTTGGTAGCACAGAATACTGTAACAATAAATCTTGTATTAATTTGGCAATTATAACTACATTCTAAATGAGGAATAATACAGCGCCAAACAGGTGGTATCTTCTGTAATGGTCATGTCTGATGAAAATCTGTTGAAATCATTATATTTACAAGATTACTGAGTTTAGGTCTCTCTGGGCATTAGTTGGCCCAAAGGCACTTAGCCAATTAAGGCTATTGGAAAAAATGAAAGTAATCCAACCTGAAGCTTTCTGAAAGGAATCTTTAACACCATTTACTTCTCTTGCTGGATAGGGTCTGTAATATAGCACTTTCAATATCTTGGGTATACTTGGTTTGGTTTTATTTAGCTGGAGTATTTTTGTTAGGTATGAGAGAGAGAAAGAAGTTTAATTCACTTTTCATATTACAAAATAATAGTATATAAAAAGCATCCTGAACAAGTGATTCTGCAGTATCATTTTATTAGGGAACAAGGAAGAAGAAGGCCATGCAAAATTTGATGGATTTTAATCAATGGTGATTTGAAAGGCATACCTTTAAAGCTCTTATTCTTAATGTTTTTGCATATGTAGTCCTCCTGGAATGTTTGCTTTATGAGTAAGTGAAGACCTTGGGTGTTTTAGCCAAGTCAGCTGTGTAGGTTTGGGTCTGGAGTCATAACAAGTTTGTAATGGAGGCCTTGGGAAAGAGTAAAACAACTACAAATGCACAGGAGTACATAGAATGCAGTCTGTTATACTGTGGTGTTTTCAACAAAAATGGAGGAGCAAATGGGTTGAGTCCCATTAGATAGCCATGGGCTAGAATGTGTGGTATATTTTTTAAAGGGTTTGCGTAAGACCCAATTGTGCAGTCTTTACTCTGGCAAAATTCCCTTTTACGCTATGGAAAGCTTTCCTAAATACAGCATCTAAAGGATTTGAGTGCTGGATATTGGCTTTTCTTTTAAAGTTATTTTTGGGGCTTTGACACACGTAACATAGATGTGAATCAAAATCTACCTTAAAGTGCTGAGATAAAAGGTTTCCACTGAATTTTGTCTTGGTAATGCAATAAAGTGTTATCACATTAGAATCCTTGTTAAAGTAAAATGCCTAACATGTTTCTGAAAAGGCAGCAGCCATGAAAAAATAAGTTTTTATTGTTAGATGTCACTTTCATTGTATTTTAGGACTTTAATTGTCCTGTTACTTTGTCTTACCCTTGAACAGTCTCTCTACGTGAGTGGATCATATCTTAATATGTAATATGTATATATAAACTGAGGTTTTTAAAAATAATTTTATATCGCATCTGTTTTTACTGCATGTTGCTGCATGTCTCTAGAGGCATACAGCATTTTTATTTTCATGTAAATTTATATTAGTTACAGTCTCCAGCTGTTTTAGATGTAGAATCATTTCCTGTTGGTACAGTTTCCAGGACAATTCCCTTTTTTCTTCTCAGAAGAATGAGAAATTTAATTTAACAAAGACATCCTATAATTGCCTTTGTATCTAGCAAGGTATCTAGCAATCTAAATATTTTATTTTATTTAAAACATCTGTCTACATAATATCATATGACTATACAAGCTATATCAGCCTTCTGAAAGACAGCTGCTGCCACTTTTATTTAATTTATAAGAGACCAACAAAATTGCTCCTTAAGATAAAGCCTGTCTGCCACTGAGTCATATATAAAAAAATTTTGCGAGATGAAAATTGCTTGCATTTACAGTTCTTGTTAAACTAATCTAGGTCTTTTTCAAATTTAGAAGCATCATTTTTCCTTCCCCCCCCCCCCCCCCCCAATCACTATGGAAACATAGGAGCTTTACATATACATTTTTTAGAAGCTCATTTTATTAAGATTGAAGGTACATTTCTTTTTAAGATGAAATGCAAACTAGAGTCACATCTTAATTGCTCGCTTGTGGGATCTATTTATCTCCTATCTTCATTTTCACAAACATTTGGTGCAAATTATACTGGTCAATTTTCATGCAGTTTTTTAGAAAATATATAGGGGAAGTGATAATGTCAATATAGATCTTTATCTGTTTTTTGTTACTAAGCTTTCTTTGCAGTGATTGTAAACTGTTTCTTTGTATGAAGCAACTCATACTGAAAAGAAAATGTTTAATAGATAGTATCAATTTAGGCACAGCAGCCATCCTAGAAAAATAGACATAGGTATTCTACAGTATGACTAAGTAAGACAAGTTTACCTTTTCCAGGAAAGTAATCAAAATATTCTTTTTTGGAGAACTAGAAGTATGAAAGGAAAATGTTTATGGTTCCCTACTGGCACACAGTTATGATTGACAGGAAAAACCAACATGTATGCCACATGAGACATCTTGTTCAGGAACTTTCAGGAGGGTAGTAAATTGGTGTTGGCACAAACACAAAAAAATAAAATGACTTGATTCAGCAGTTTTCAATTCTAAATCCCCAGGCTCCAAAGAAAGAAGTAAATATTCATCAAATGATCAAAATTTATATTGATTTTTATTCTGCATTAGCAGCTCAAAGTCAAGATTCTTGACAGAGTGGATGTCGGTTTGAATGATTCTCTTTGAAATAAGGATACAGGCACTGGGCTGAGTGCTACTGTGCATTCCTGAACCATAGGAAAAGACTATTAGAACCCTAGGAAGCTAAATTTTTTAAAGAATAGTATAAAGGCATGCTTGTTCTGTACTGTTTTGATAACTAAATTGTTGTTATTAGTATGTAAAGTAATTCTTGTTGTTTCTGCTTTACTCCATCCTTTCCATTATCATCTAAGGACAACTTTTGTATAGTACTTCAAAGGGGAACGGTAGTTCACATACTGTAGTAACTGAGTTAATATCAGTACTTCCCAAAGTAAATGTATTTTAGAGTGAAGTGCTAGTCTGGCAGAGCAAAGGAAGCAAAGATTGTATCTGCACGTTATACATCTTTAATTGTGCAGTTTCTGCCAGGGAGTAAATAAAGATCTGGGGGAAGCGGGCGGGGGAAGGAGGCTGGAAATCCAGGGGAAGAGAATGTGAGCATGAATGCAGCACTGAAACACAAATGTGATGACTGTGATTACCGAGCTGTGAGATTTAATGAGAAAGCCTGTATTAGAGAGAAGTAGAAAATCATAACCATCACCTCTCATCTATAGGAGTATAATTGGACCTCAGGCCCCAGCAAAAAGTAAATAAATAAGTTAGTGACATTTTTAACAAACTTAAATATATTGAGAATAAAAGGGGAAGTTATCTCCATTACTGTACTGTTGCAGTATACTTGGAGTTTTTTAAGCATCTCAGCTTGCATTAAAATGAGATTCATTGTCATAAAATGGAAGAAGAAAATAGTAAGTGTGTGTTTGTGGGTGGTTAAATAAAAAAGCAAAGTGAGGCAGAAAAACTATAACTATCAAAGTGTTAACAAATTTCCCAAATGTCCTAGGTGCTTACAATTCAGCAAACATCTTTAACAGCATAGCTTTAAAATTTAATTTTACAAACATTATGGGTAATGCTTTAATAGTATGCAAATTGCAATGAAGTCAGCAGCAGCAAAGCTGACCTCTCAGCAATACAAATATTTTATGTTTAAAACAGTTATCTTTCTACAGTTCCCTCTACTTCAGTAGTTGTCAGGTGCTTCAAGAGGCTCCTCATCTGAGGATCGTAAATAAACTCAAAGGAGCAGCAGTCTGTGCCTGCTTTTTGTACATGGCAAGGCAGTTGTATAAGTCAACATATTAAGCTATATGTTTTGCTGTTGCTACAATAATTACTAATATTTTTACTAATAATATTTTTTAAAATTTCCTCAAAATTATTTTTCTAATTTTCTGTTTCTTATTTTCCTCAAAAACCATATATATAATCTCACATATATATGGATAAGAAAAATAATGTACAGAGAAAAATATGTAACCTGCATTTCCCTGCTGTTGTTAAACAAATTAAGTAACATGTAGTTTTTATCCTCCTTCATAGTCTGCCTGTTCTTACTTAATCTTGCAGTGCAGACAGGGTCCTGTATTCTTATGTGCACAATTTTTTATCATTAGTAGTTCAATATCGAAAAAGTTGTTGAAAAAAAATTATAATTTCTCCCCATAAGAGGAGGAAAAAGTGATCTTAATTTAAAAACAAACAAACAGAAAAAAAAACCCAATCCACTTATATTGTATAGTAAGAAAACATTCCCATCTCTAGGGGTAATATAATATCAAATAGACTATCTAGGCATGGAAAGAATCTTCTTCAATTTCAGAACAAGTCAAATAAGCATTCAATGAGAGTCTTTGAGGTACACTCAGTGTAGGAGTTTGGACTTGAAAACGTTTGATGCTATTGAGCCTCTCAAAATATTTGACTCAAAATATTGAATCAAAAGGAGACTTTAGCTCAAATTTTCTGCAGTTTTGTTAGTTGGTATATATAGGAAATTGTGGAACTAGTTGTTAAATATATATATTTGTAATGATTAGGTTAATAAATATGAAACATTTCTCAAGCATATAAAAGTTTCAAAGGGAGATACTCTGGAAAAAATCAAACTGTTTATGCACTACTTAAATAATGACTGTGTAACATGCTCACAAATTATGTAGTACTAAAGAAAGATTTCATATTTTTTCTGTAATATGGCATAATCTTACTAGTCTTTTCTATGTTTTATGTAGGTTCCTTTCAGCATAAATAACAGAATTACACAAAAATCTCTGTTTCAGAAAAGATAACAAAACATAAACCAGCAATACTATTACAGTACGGTAAAATTAATTAAAAGTCAATGTGTATTATCAAAGTAACTTCATATTCATACATTGCAAGTTTAAAGAACTAAGTAATTACCTTATATTTACTTCCAAATGAGATTTTTCAATATAATAAATTCAGATAACTTGGAAGCCACTTTCTACAAGTCAGTCATCAGGTTTCACTTCACTATAAGGCCGTACAGCTCCCAACAGTGAGAAAAGAGATTTCTCCAAAATATGCACAAAGTAGATCTCTGAGCAAAATTTCCAACATTTTTATGTTAGCTCAGTCATGCCTTCCTGGGATGTGTTGGGTAGTTTTCCCTAGGAGGCATTGGTTTTGCAAGATCTACCTTTCCTCATTATTTTTAAACAGAAATGTGCATGTCAGTCTGCTGCAGAGATGGGGGCAGAGGAATGTGCACCATCACTCTGGAATTTCTCTTGCACACGTGTGCTGTCCTGAATTCTGAATATTGGTACCTTTAACCTTTAGGGCAGGGCCATTTTGAATGCCCAGCCCTACAGATCAAGTTCAGCACGTTGCCTGTCCATGTGGTTTGGTACACAAGCCTTTTTAGAGGAGCATGACTTTTAGAAATATCAGTGCTTTGGATGATAGGCAGACTCTAACAATCTCTTTCTAAGCCACTTCATTGCTCTAAAAGTGCAAACAGAGGGAATGGTAGGAACAATCAGAACTGTGCAAATAGTGGAGGTTTTAATTAAGTAAGATTAAGTTTACAATTTTAGCACATTGAGGAAAGACTTTCTGTGTCTGACTAGTCTTTCGTCTTCCTGACTACTTGGGGATCTTGAGGCTGGCTTGGAAAGGTATTCAAATTTGTGTTTATGTACAGCATATCTGTGTTCTGACCTCCTATAACAAATTGTTTTCTCTGCTGAACAGGAAAGAAACCAAGGCAAAAGGTTGTGTTGATGAATTGCTACTTTAATAAGACAAATTCTTCTGGGTTTGTAAGAATGGGACTGTTTGGGCTTACAGTTCTTGTGGCACGTGAAGAGGTGTCACTGAAGGAGCTGGAAGGCACGTGGCAGTTTTGATGAAATGTACTCTAACCGTTATGTTGATGGGTTCGGCTGGATCTGCATCCTTATTAATTTGTATACTCTGCCTGGTTTTAGCAAGCACTACTCTGTCATCCCAGCCCTTTCTGTTGTCAGAGCAAGCCTGTTCTCCATCTGGCCGCCAATTATTACAAACGCTTCTTTTGTGTCCTGCCTGTCACTCTCTTGTGCAGGTTGGAGATGCAGACCTGCAAGACAATAAAAGTAGCAAGTTCAATTCCCATTCTTACAAGGACTTTTTTTCACCTCACAATTTTGGGATGCTATTGTCAGAAACTATTCACAGTCTTGGAAGTCTCTGGAGAGGTTAATCCTTTCATACTTTTCTTCAGTGCTTTTTGGTATTTGTCATATAGGGAACTTCTCTGGGTACATAGCTGAGATCTGTTTGATGCACAGGGCATGCCATGCTCGTGTTGTATTTAATGTTACACTGAACAGAACCAAAGGCAGAGGGACAGTCAGGAATTAGACACCAGAGCTCCAGATTTCAAATTAATAGCATGATCAGGACACCTCCATAGATTTGGTCAGACAATGCTGCTGAGGCCACGCTACTGATTGCATTTATACTCCACAGTCCTGAAGTCACAGGTCACGTTCCTAATCTTTATAACAAAACAGCAAAAAACCTATGTATTTCTTAAAGCCAGGGGAAGCCCTGCAAAAAGGTATTACTGTTATTTACTGGCTTTCTTTCCTTCCTGCTATTTCTGATGGCTCTGGGAACTGCCTGAAGTTCTGTCTTGCTATAACACAGCCCTACTCTATCTAAAATTTCATTTTATGGCTCCTGTGGACAGGCTTAAAATTCACTGTGCTGTTACTGCTGTTACTTAAACTCTACGATGATTTTAAGTACCTTGGTAAGTAAGAATGTTGTTGCCTTGTAATTTTGCTCATTCTATGTGGAGGTTTCACATTGTTGTGATGGTTTTAGTACACTGAAAAACAAAGTGATAAGGTTATTACCAATATGAAAGCATTTCTGAGATTTATGATGATAAAAACACTTTGCTAAGATTTTAACTGGTAACAAGCATGCCGTGATTAACAGAATTAATTTCCTGCATGATCAAAACACAGCGTGTCCTTTGTAATGGGACTATCAAATGTTCAGCTCTCAGTAAACACATTTTATGATATAGGATTATTTTTTAATCTGATTCAGTCCTGAAGAGAGTGTGCAAGATGAAGGATGGAAGAGGCAGGGGAGCCAAAAGCAGGAAGGGTAACAGACTAAGAAGTCAACTGCAGCAATGTCCCTGTTTTAGATATGCAGAGGGAGGGCAGAAAAAAGATAAAAGAAAAACAACAGAAGATAAGAGTTACCATCCTGCTTCAAGAACAAAACCAAATGCGTATACTTCAGGTAGAAGCGGTACTTTCAAGAAGTCACTTGAAGTCCAAGAAACCTAACACTGCCAAGTGGTGGACTCGATGATCTTAAAGGTCTTTTCCAACCTAAATTATTCTATGATTCTGTTATACAATGCCATTTAAAATGCTGGGGTGACTTCTTGGAAGTACTGCGTCTACCCAAGTGTTTTCAGCAACAGAAGATCTGTTGGCTGGCTGTGGGGATGGAGTGGTGGATGATCAAGTGTGTCTGTATAGAGTCTTTGGTCAAACTCATGCCTGCCAAAGAACTCTTTCAGTAAGCTACATCTCTGTGGAAGATATTTTTAGCCGTGTACTACTCAACATCATTTTATTCAGTAGCTGCATCTGTGACAGAGCCAGGGTCTGTTTCATGTCCTGTAATAAAGCCTTCTCCAGAACTTTATAATGTGGAGAAATAGACAGAATTTTGTAACAGAGAACAACAAAAAATGCTTGAGGGCACAGATATAACCGCATAAATGCTACCGCGATCAACTTAATTCCGGTAAGGAATTACTCCCATTTTTATCTCTTAAGAAATTCACCAATTACAAAGATATAAAGAGTACCAAGCTGCGATGTGCATCCTTTTAGAATGGTGCAGCTGAGTTTGCAGTTATACATATAGGTGAGTCTTCTAAGTCTATATTCTGCATAATGCCATCTGACCACCTCCTTGTTTGGTGGAAACTGGAATTTGTGCTTTAAGAGACAATGTTTCTATACAGCTTAAGTTCAACTAATGGCAGGGGAACTGAACTATGTCTGTATTTCATATATAATTCTATAGTAACTACAGTCTAGTGTGGGAGTGGTATAGCTTTTCTACAGCACTGTAGAGAAAAGGTAATGCAAGATAGGATACTTTCATAAATCAGATTCAACTAAATGTATTATAACTTCTGTATTTAAAACACAGAATAGTTTGCTTATAGTAACATAGTTCATAACAAAAGACTTGTGCTCCCTAGGAAACAGTGTCTGAAAATACTTTCCTTTCAACACCAATTCAGTGATATTTATTCTAGTACATTCCAATATAAAAAATTTTTACAGCAGAACAACACTAGCACTGACTTCTCATCTCCAATTTACATTGGTGTAAATTTTGAGTCTCTTATTTGACATCCTGCATACAATATAACCTTTCAATCTCCTTCCTCCCACAGTAACAACTATTATCCCTTGTCTTGTCTTTCTCCACTTCAGAATAAGGTCATTCTAACATGTAGGTCTAACAAGAAATACAATGTATTTTCATTGATTTATATTGTCACTGATTACCCCTTCGTGTTATATAGTGATCTGTATAGTAAAGGACATTCTATGTTTTTATGCAAAGCCAGTCTTAAGGAACAGATTCTGTACCCCAGGCTCCCTCAGTTTATTTATTAGGTCTTGCTTTTTGGAAAATGAGCTTTCTGACAATAGCCTTGAAAATATTTACCATTATTAATCGATCACTAGAACTGAATATTTGGCAGTAGTGGAGAATTTTTTCACTGTTTTCCCCCAGAGACTACTGTTTTTTCATAGTCTTGTTCAGAGATTGGCTCCTCCAGGCTCAGGAAAATGAGAGCATTTTGTCATTTGATTATTGGAAATATTTCAGTTTAATTTAGAATGGAATATTATAAACTCAGTCCATCCTGTTAGGACAGTGACTGTTAGAGAATCTGTACGAGTGTATAACCAGACCGCCACCAGCATCTTTATTGTGTTTTTACTGCAAAAATGGTCTTAGAAGAGGACCATGAAGTAGAAAGCAACTGCTGAGTATCACTCCTTGGAAAAAAAAAAAATTTTTTCCATGTTCAATTTTTCATTGATTCTGACTTGCTACATCCTCTGAAAAAAAGAAGAAACTGAATTCCATTTCTAAAAGAGGGCACTAAGAGTAAATGAATGATTGCCTCCCACCCAATTTCTATTACATATGTTTGGGATGATGCATATCTAAGTAGACTTTCTCAGGATTTGCTAGATATCCATGTCCATAGAGGTGTGTTTGTGATAGAGATTATGTTCTTATACTTGTGTTAATTAATAAGAAAGCATATGTAGGGCTATCTGAAAATGCACACTTAAAATAATCTGGATGGTAAAGCAAGTAGCTTTTCTATATTTGATTAGCACTTAATAAAGTTGCTACTTTATTCTGCCAGAATACTGCAAAACTAGTCCTTCATTATCACTGAAGATTTTAAGTTGAAAATAAACTGCAGTAGATTTATTGCATATCTGTGCTGTGTACTATTTTCTTGATTGTGCCTTGTGCCTCTTAGTTCAGCCTCTGCAGAATGTAGGTTTTTGAGACTTAAACTGATCAATACCTACTCAAGGTCTTCAAAGCCTCTTTGGATTTGCAGTTGATATCAGTAGAACAGGGACAAAAAAAATGCTTAAGTACAACAGTGAGATAGATGAATTCATACAGAAAAGAAATCAGAGAGATCCATCTGAAACTCTGTGGTGCCTGAGTTTGAGTTACTGTAAGTATTTGCAATAGTTGAAGACAGAAATTGGGTTTAAAAACAAAAATAGTTGATTTATAGAGGGATCATATTTCTGAGGTACAAGAACTGGGACACGATTGCTTGTATTCAGGATTCGTAGAGTGTGATGATGGAGTTCATAATCCTCAGTACAAGAGGGTCTTGTAGCTGTGAGGAAGAAATAGTGGATTCTCATTCATCCCTCTCCATATATTCTGTTTCATCCTTCTTTTTCTTCTCCCATTTTCCATATACATTTGATTTGCCTAATTACAAATATTTTTGCATGTGAACAGAGAATGAAAGATTTAGGAAAAGCTGCTTTCTTTATTTTTCCTGTTTGTTATTTCAAAATATAGATGAAATTATAGAGAGGGGAATTAGAAAATGACGAAAAATGTGTATCTCAAGTATTGGGATAGTTGTGCTATTTGAGGAATAGCATGTGTTCGTATAGTTCAGAGCTTAGTTTTAATTCATGTATGGGGTTCCAGAGTTTAGGCTACATAAGAATTTCCTCCTTGTGGAGTACTGGGGCAAGGGGTGGGGAGGAGAGGGTTGTATACATAATTTCAGCAACAGCCAAAAGAACCCCAAAAACCCAAAAAAAACCCACCCAAAAAAACACCCAAAACCCAGGGAAAAAAAAAGCAAGAATTACTTATCTTGATTTCCAAACCCATCCTGAAAATCAGGGAAATTATTTGCTTAAAGTTTTCCACAAGATTTCACCTCTAGGTTTAAAACAATCACAGAAGATTTTAATTGATAATGTAATTGTTTTGGAAAGTTACTGGTCACTCACAATAGGAATTCAGACTGAAAGTGTCATGTCAACTATAACTAAAATAAAAACAACCAGTGGATAACTGCTTTCTGGTAAGAATAGAGTAAAAGAACAAATTCATAGCCTTATGTGGACAATACAAAATACTCAGCTGGAAGATTATCCTTACTGGTGAAGAATCCTTCCAAAAAAGAAATTTGATCAGGAACCCCTGTATACTGTGGAAGGGGATTGTTTGTCAACTTAAAGGAAAATGTACTTGGGGCTGGGAGGGGAACAGGAAGGTGATGATGTTTGGGAAGATGATGATGTTTGTTTATTTGCTGCTTTTGTTAATTTCTGAGTTATATAAACAGCAGTTTTAATTATATTTTCTGAAAGAATATGTTCTATAGCTCTCTCAAACCTTAACATTTTACTCTAACTGGACAGTCACAACTAGTTAGTCTCATATTCAGGTAATGTTTCCTCACTGGTAACCCTGTGTCATTTAATTTTCCACTATTTCAGGCTAGGTATGAAAGCCTTGTATTCCATTTATGTACACACTAAAAGACCTGCATGGTTTACTTGGAATTTTTATCTTCTATGTCCTTGGAAAATTGCTAGTATTTTTTGTTGTTTGTTTTTTTTTTTTAATTTCTCGAAAACATATTGAGGTTTACTGCCAAACATAACAAATCTCACTGTGAGAAGCAACTGAGAGAAAGCTGTAATTGTTTGAAAGAGACATTTTAAAAGGAAATGGAATTTGCAAATCAGCTACATTATTACTCAGCAAAAATTGCACCAAGGCAAGGCATAAGCAAATATACGTAACTGTTATTACCACAAGCTTTCAAAGACATTCCAACCTTCCTTCAGACTTTCCCTACTGCCATTCTTCAGTGCCTATTTCCCTTGACTCTTCTGCATTTTTGCTAGATTTTGCAGATTTCCTGTCTCCTCTCTAACCCTTTCACTGCTTTCTCTTTACACCTGCCCTAGTTCCATAGATTGGTAAATCTGTCGTGCTGTCAGCAGCCAAGCAAACTCTTCATTTCCCTGCCTGTCACAGTAGGAAATGCAAGAGAGTCCTTATACAAAATTTTCTCCATGCTTGTTGCATGGTTTACTTGCCATAGCACCAAATAGTTAAGCAGGCGTTCCCCTCCTAATAGAAACATGAGTATGTAGTTACACAGAAGTAGCAGTTTTTGAAGCATTATCAGAATTTGTAATGCATTTTTCTTTCAGTGAAGCATATTAAAAGAAAACAATAGCATATTGGTCCCAAAGTGCTTTTGAACTTAGTCTACCCTCTGTTCTTTGTCCTGTTCCTAGGGGCAAGTGTGGCAAACAGCAGATTTCATCCTTTTATCATCTGGTTCTCTGAGCCCCAGAATCAAACTGATCACCACAGCTGCAATAAATAAAGTGTCTATTCAATAAGTTATGATGCCAGATATTATTCAACATTCTTCTGGCCAGGCACAGAGTCTGATGGAAAACAGCGCATCTCACTTATTGCCTTTTTCCTTGCAATTAAAATTGCTGAGTAATCAGTGGACACCAGATATGGGAATGCAGAATGTGAATAATGCCAATTTGCTTGGTTTTGTTTACATTTACTATTTAAAACAAAAATACCTATAGCAATATATCTTTCATTAATTATGAAGCACAGGCAGTGTGCTAACAATATCAGTCTTTAAGCCTGTAAGAAATGTAATATTATGTATCTACCTGTTCTGTCATTGCACATGATTTCTAATATCTTTTTCATTCATGTCTGGATATTTTTATGCAGCTTTTGATTGGATATACATCTCATGGAATATATAGGACATTCTCTGACAGAAACCTTAATAGTTCAGTTCTAGCATTTGGGAATACACTGTACTTTTCTCTGACTCTAATGGTTCAGCCTTTTTACTATCATGCAAGGAGACAAATGATGGTGTGAATCATTTGGTTAAAATTGTTGAAGTCCAAAAGTATTTGTTTTAAATGCATTCTTTCTGATTTTTTTTTAAAAAAAGTTCTGTTATGTTTTTTTTTCCTGTTTTCTTTTTCTAGGCTGAGGTTCAGCTATGCTATCTGGAAGCACAAAGAGATGCTGTTGAACAGATGTCCTTAAAGCTGTACAGTGAGCAGTACAACAGTAGTAGCAAGCGAAAGGAAGAGTTTGCTGATATGTCAAAAGTTCACACAGTGGGAAGTAATGGGTAGGGAACTATTCTTTTTGTTGTTTTATTCTCACTGATCTGTGGTTTTTTTTACATGATATACTTTTTCTTACTTCTAGTTAACCAGGATTTTTCTTCCTAGGCCAAGAGGCAGGGGAAAACTCTCTCTATGTTTTTTTTTTCATATATGAATGCAAAAAATAATGAGTTCTGGGTAATTTATCCAAATCATGGTTTGTTCATAGGTCTACGTAACATTATCTAATAGCAATCCATTATTTTGATTTTAAAAAATTTAATGTGTCCTTTTGCTTCAGGCTTTTCTCCTCCAATGGCTTCGTATCTTTTGATTTCTTAGCATCTTCCAAAGAAGCATCTTTATAATGTATTAATATCTCTGCAAGACAATTTTCTATAATCATTATTCTATTGGTGACTAGGAAATATGAATGTGAAGCCATTCACTTACAGTTCACCAGTTCAAACATCCCAGTTCTGTATTCCTAGAAAGCTTTAATTTTAACTGTTCTCCCTTGACTTGGTCTTCTCAGTCTGTTTTTCAATAAATGTAAACACACATACCCCCCACCCCCATATATGTAAGTGTATATATAAAAGCACTCTTTCTTAATAGTTTGAGCAAAGAATCTTGGATGAATTAATCACTGGCCTATGCTAAAATGAAATCTTGCTGCCCCTCCCTTTTTCACAACCAAGAAAACTTGTAGTTCGGGTTTAAGACTTTTTCTTGAAGATATTTTGAAAACCGTATCTTCCAACTGCTAGCTCCCCTAAATGAACATAAGAACATATCTGTGAGTTCATAAGAGTGTGGGGCAAAAGCAGTTCAAAGGAGCCAGCTGGTGGTCATTGTTTGGGTACACCCTTACACTGATAGAAGTTTTCTTGTAACCAGTAAATATAGTAGAACTTTTTCCTACAGTTTCCTATGCAAGGAAAGTCATTGACCAAGGTGTTAATGGGTTCTTTTTCTCCAGAACTTCCTTTTCCAATTGTTAACTCAATGTTGAGGTCTTGGTAACACAGTTTTATTAAATTAACGACTGTAAAGATAAATGAGCCTTGCAAACATCCCCTCTTATTATACGGAAAGATGACTGTTTTAGAAAAGTTGATGTGGGCTAATTATGTAGGATTACTGAGATCTTGATTACATATGCAGAAATCTGTCAGATTCTCAAACACGCCAGTGCAGCTAGTGCAAACCATAAAGATAATTTGTTCAGAATTGGTGTGTATATGTATATGTATCTAAATGTGCACTGGGGGCTACATGTTCAAAAACAGATTCTAATTTTGCAGCCACAGTTGAATGCGAGCAAGTCTTAAGGTGGGAATTTTGTGTGGGACATAAGACAGTAAGACATCAACAGACATTTGATTTTATTGAGGATAGGGGATATAAAGCTTTAAGCCTCATGGGAAAATTCAGTTTGTAACTCTACATACCATATGTGTAAAGCAAATAGGTTCTTAAATGCACTTGTTTACCCTCGTAATTACATGCTTATTACTGGGAATGGTAATCTACTAGTGTTCCCTACCTTTTCTGTGCTGTGGTCACCTTTCTGGGCCCGTATGGCCATCCCAGCCCTTTAAGACTCGATAGTGGCTTAAGGGGCCAAAAGACCAGAGGGACATAAATACAATACCCTGTATTTAGCCATTTTAGAAACTAGGGTGGGCTGAATTCAGATGGAAAACTTCCAGTTGAACCAGTCTGAGGTATTGTATTGAAGACAATGTAAATGCCTTTCAGCTATTTAAAAATACAGTTGATACAACATTTCCCTACTGCGTAAAAACTGGACAGAAATTCCACAGTAGCTAGAGACTGAGATCATCTACAGAGAAGGGGCCGTTTGCATAACTGGGAAAATTAGGGTCTCTATCCATTAACTGTTGGGAAGTTTGACCTAGGAGAAAGAAGAGTGTCTACAGGGAGAACAAGAGTGATTGCAGATGGAGAATTGTTTATATAGTGGGAAGAGAGATTTAGGAAGTGACTTTCTGCGGGAATAGTGAAACTGAGATATGTAAGGTAGTATCTGCAGAATAGGGTGATGCTAGTGGGTGTGTAAAGAACAGGAGATTTCCTGCAGAACAGCAATCTTTTTACAACAGTGAAAGAGAGGGATTTACATGTTACCTGCAAGGAAATGGCTAAAGTGACAATCAATGAGAAGAGAATGAATATCCGTTGCAGGAGAACACCAGCTAGCCAGGCAGCAAGAGATAACCAAGACTAGTTGAAAGCAGCTGAAAAATGCTGTAGTAAATCTGGCTGGAAATACTGCATCCCCTCAAAACTGAGGAGGAATTTATACAGGTGCTATGGGGAGATATGGATATGATATCTACAGCACCATTGCACAACATGAAGGCCAGATCCTGGGATCCTGTCATCACCTAGCATTGGGCCTTCATGGATGAGGCTTTGAGATAAATGCATTACAGGGGGCTTCAGGTATGCACAGAATATAAGGCCATTTTAAAGCTGTTAAGGTCAGAACTCTGATTTCTCCTATATACTCCTAATAAAAACATCTGTATGGAAAGGAGTTCCAAAAAATGATGACACAGAAACTTGGAAGAACTTTTTGTCTGGCTGAATTTTTTTGGTAGGCATACCAGTGTGTTTACAGTACTTCCAAATACCATGTGAGTTATGCCATCAAAGAAATAATACAAACTGGAAGTGTGTGTTAAACACAGGGAAAAAGGCTGACGGAAATAACTTCACATTCCTTTTTATTTATTAATGCCACAGACGAACTGGTTTTCTCATGAGAAAGATGCTCATGAATTTTCATTCAAAATAATAAATTGATGTCCACATTTTAAGAAATATGTTTAGGGTTCAAGGGATTAGACATGCAACTCTGCATATCTGATTCCCTGTTTATCAAAATAAAATATACTTCTTAATGTCATTTTAGTTATTATGTAGCTAATGGTTTTAGCTTATTAACCAACAAACCTTTATTAAGGAAGCTCTAGTTACCTGCCCTTTAACTAATGTTATAGCATTCTTGTTGGTAATGTTCGGGTACTTTTAATGGAGGAATTTTTTTTTTGCAATAAACAAATGGCCTAATTTTTTCTTTAGTGATTGGTGGATTTGGATAATCAACCAAAATTAAATCTTCTCTAAAGTTCCTGCATCTGCAACATACATCAGTATTTCAGAAGTTATGCTTTCCCTGATTCTGCCTGTGGCAATACAAAAAAAAGATCTGCTAAGCCCAGAAAAAATAGATTCTGAATAAAAAAGAAATATTCAATATACCACAGAAATACTGACAGGTACATTTTAATCTTAACCTGTCACTGATCCTACAATTGCCGGATTTTCTGAATATATTTTCAGAAGCTTAGTAACTTATGTTCTCTTCCGAATAGTAATTTAATAGTAATGAGTAGATCCATCCATTTAGATATGAGGCAATCATTTTAAAAACAAAGCTTTTTGCTTTTTTGTTTTTATTATCAGAGTTATTTTAGAACTGTTAAAATTATTGCAATCAAATTTAAGAAAAACATTGATGATGCTTTGTAAGCTGACTTCACTATCCTCAGGATCAGGCAAATAACTGCCATAGACAGTTTGCGTAAAAATTCTCCCAGATGACTTTATTTTACAGCAGAAAACAAAAAAAGAGAATACGCACTGTATGTAAACTATTGGGGAAAAAAATCCCCATTACATCTTGCATCCCTTCCTGGGCTTTTTTCCCTGAGTCCTGTTTTTCTCGCTGTTTTGAGTTGAGTTCCTGTTTAGAACTTCAGCTAGAAATCAAAATGTTCAGTTGCTTCCTAGTGCTTAACTGGGTTTTATAAAGATTAGGGAAAAGTGCTTTTGTGTGTATTTAAGGGATCGATTCATTCTATTACACCAATGAACGGACCAATTTGGACTGTAACTAAGATGTGGTTCTATAGATACAAAGCAGATGTTTGGTTCCAGCACATCTTCTGCCTATTATAGTAAAATCCCAGTCCACTTCCTGGTGCAGTTTCCAAAGGCATCCCATCCCATTCTGGCAGCAGCAGGTCATGAACATTGGATGTAGGCTTTGTTTCCCGTCATCTTCATATCTTAGTTTAGATTTAGTACAAACTGTCCAAGTCCAACTAAATCTGTACCAATTTATATGAGATGAAATCTAGCCTTTTATATCATAAAACATATGTTTTAATAACTGCCTGTCAGTTTTATAACTCTGGATAATATTTGGATAAGATGGGAGGGGAAAAAAAGGAGTAGATACTAAAGATAGATACTGCTTTCTGAGGAAGGGATAAAGATTCAGTATCACTGCAAATATACCATTCAAAATGGAGTTTAGTTTTATTTTAGTTTCAAAATTATATCTGAGTCAAATACCTCCTGAAACAGGAGAAAATCCCTGAACTCTAAATGAAACTACTATATTTCAACAATAGTAACTTGCCCTTTTATGCTTGCCCTTCCTTATAATAACATCATTGCTTACCTTCTCAGGGCAGCAGGCAATTTTAAGTAAGTGCATCTCATAAATTATTGAGTAAAAGTATACTAAGTACAGTGGATTAAACTAGAGAGTTACTTTAGGAGCAGGAATCAACACTTGTGCATTATACAAGACTTCTTTGTTGTCAACTCATTGAAAATAATACCACAGAAGGCAACTGCTTTCTTCTCTCTTGCTTTCTTGCAGAAAGACAGTTCTACTTGTCACAACTTTATCTATAAGCTTTCAAAATTACAATGCATATGGTACTCTAGTTAATAACAACTGAAACTGTGATAGTATTAATAACATTAAAAAAATGTTTAGTTTATTGTTTCTCTGTTGAAATACTGCTATTTTTTTTAATGGGGTTGCTAAAAAAGTTGTTAATAATTGGAGAAATTAGCTTTAGTGGAACATACACTATTGTTTGATCAATATGGGGTTTTTTTGATACTACTGACAAGGCTTTTGTTAGTTCCAATTTTGCACATTTGAAGATCCCTTTTCAAGGGGTATCTTTCTGACGAATGTGCAGTTTTTCAGCATGTACCTTCTGTCTTGTATCACAGTGCTTTAGAAGAATCTATGCTTTACTTATTCACTAGGCTTTCAATAGAGAATCACATTAATCCTTTTAAGCTCCTTATTCTAATGATTTATTTTGTTGAAAACCGTAGTGATCCTCCTTTGAATTTTAATGATTGCTGGCTATTCAAGGATTCATTGTTTTGACTTCCTGTCCTTACCTTTGTTTCTTACATGTCTGTAGGGAACACCTGTCTAATACTGTATCTGGCCTTAGTTCTCACTGGCTTCCCATATTCACTCAAGCCTATCTTAAGGCGTTAAGTTGAAATGCTAGCTACTCATCCATGAAAATAAATGTAGGATATTTACCGAGATAGGCAGATAGACAGCAGAGGGATGGCTGAATGGATTGAGTTATTTTTTTATGAAAATAATATTTTTATATCAATAATAATATATCAATATGATTGTTCCAAAGTTTGTTCAATATAAAGTCAGAACTTTAAAAAATGTTTAAACAACATCTAGGGGGGATTTCTATTTCAAAATTTTTGAAGCAAATGCAGTATGCCAACAGTTGTCAGGATTTGGCATCAGCCGTTGAATTTAGGTCATGGCACTGGCTTAAATTGGATTCCAGTTTTCATCTTCATCCACTCTGTATAAATACAAAATGTCTCTTTAGAAATATAACTAGGAACATCATGAGTTTTCAAGAATATATTATTCTAATACAAGATTTTAACAACTACACAGTATTTATGCATAATACATTTTGTTCCTTATCTACAGCCTTTTGGACTTTGATTCAGAATACCAGGAGCTCTGGGATTGGCTGATTGACATGGAATCCATTGTGATGGACAGCCATGACCTGATGATGTCAGAGGAGCAGCAGCAGCATCTTTACAAGGTTAGCACTACCGTTACTGCCTTTACCTAGCTATAGAAGATCTGATTAGCTTGACAAGTCTTTCTCTCACAGGATATCGCTGCGTTCATTGTATGTATCATGGTGTCTATTAGAATTCCCTTCCCTGTCCCCAACCTCATTTCCATCCCCTGTGCGCTGACAGGCTGCACCGACATCATAATTGCAAGAAAGTTCCCTTTATCACATTCTATTTGGTGTAATTCTATAGAAGGACAAAGATTTGTCTTCAAGATGAATAGAAATAAATGAAACTGCATTAATAAATAGACTGAAACAAAATGAAGGAAAAAATGAAATGGTAGCATTTAACAAAATGTGTTTTGATTGGAGCTTTCAGCTGGATTTTTATCCACCTTTCAGACCTCTTCTGGGAAGAAAGAAATTTGCCTTGATTTTCGTTTGCTGCTGCCAGGATACAGGACTCTTTCAATTTAATTTTTATTAGTTATACATAAAGCAGACATTGTCATGTTAAGTCATCACACTTGCTTGTGATTTCAGCAAAATGATTTTGAACTTGCATATTGATTATAGGGTCTTCATCTAACACACACACATATATATGTGTGTGCGTGCATATATATATGCACGCACACACATGGTTTCTCTTATTTGTCATAGCAGCCTTAGCCCAGAAGATTTATCGCTTCTTTTAGATAGACAGTACTTTTAAGAAGTTCCCCAAAATGTGTGATTTGATCCTAAAATTGATTCAGGCTTCACTGTGTGTCTGAGAAGCTGTAGTCTACAGGTCTGAGGGGTGGTGGGGGAAAGAAAGGAGGGGCTTTCGACAGAAATATCAGGCTGCAGTAAATCTTCCTCATTTAGGCAATTTTTATTGGAGTAATTCTGACAGTTGTCATCCTTGAATTGCTTTGAGCATATGGCATATTTCAAAGAGCAGATTGTGAATCATAAAAAATAAAATTAATAACTAACCATGGAATCAGCAACAGTATAATGGCAAGAAACAACTACCCTCTAGCTTTTTTTTTATTTCTTATTGAATAAATGGTACATTCAAGGTCAAATAGAAGTTGTTTTCTTTCTTCTATGATTGCATGATTTGAAAATTTCTTAAATATAATTTATTTTTTCTTGCTTTGGCATCCTAGTTTCTTGATGGCCTTCTTGCATTTTATTCCTTCTAATTTTAGTCCTTTTATTTAAAATACCCAGTGAGAAAGGGTTGTCACATGAGTTAAAATATGTTTATAAATGGAAACATGGTTCAGGTCCAAACTCTTTTAAGCTGCAAGTGAGTTTAATTCAGTGGCCTCCATTTCTTGCTTTGACAATAATTTCTTATTTTTGCTAATGTATTTTTCCTAACTTTCTAAATACTTGATCAGACTTAACAATACATTAACAGTCATGGCCCTGGCTAGGCTCAGAAATAAGCAATGTCAGAAATGGGTAAAAAGTTTCTAGTAAATCTAAAATAAGGTGTTTTGGTAATGTCTGTCCATATAAGACCAGCTTGTACCATGCCTAATCTAACAATTGGTTTTAGTCCAATACTAAAAAAAAAAAACCAAAACCAAAAACAAACAAAGCAACCAAACCAAAACATAAATTTTAGGGAAACAATCTGTCCATCAATATGAAAAGGAACAAAGCTTAAGCAGCCTGCCCAAGTATTTTAGGTGCTATTTAGGATACTTTCCTTTCTGATATCCAAATGTATCATTAAGAATAATTATAGGTGGTAAGGCTGGTGTAATAATGCATGGTGAGAAGAATAAAAGAGGGCGATAACTTAAGAGTTAGTTTGCAGTACAGTATGGTAGCAAAATGCGGAATAGTGTGTATTCAAAATCGGAAGTAATAGTCTCTTAATATTATGAAATTCTGTGTTATGATAGGCATGACACTTCTGAAAGCAGAAAGTTTGTGCCAGAGAGAGTAGCTGAGTCTGTAGTCTGTGCAGCACAGACAAATCAGCACTGCTTCCAAAGCACAGGGAGCTTATTTGCTCTGCAGTTTCCTCAGGGAGGGCATCTGCTAATTAACAGAGCCCCCATCTCAAAAGTACCTATCTGGTCACTGCAAAACCACTTGAAGAAGGGTAGAAACAGACTGCCTGCCCTCCCGCACTGTATATGCTCTGCATATACCTTCCTAGTGAAAGCAGCAAGCAAATTGTTGAGGATTGAAGGAAAGACTTAACTAGAAATGTGGAGTTTGGTTAAGAGATGACTAAGGAGTGTCCATAAAGCAGGAGGAGTATTTGCAGGTGATGTGCAAAAAACTCGAGTGCATAACATTAAGATCTATTAGCCTTTCAAAAAAAAAAAAAACAAAACAACCACCTCTCAAAGAACTGTTGAAAGCCCCATAATTTCAGACATTTAAAAGTAGACAAAAGAAAACATTAGCAAATGTAATTGGGGGAACAATTCTGCACTAGCAAAGGAGAGGTCAGATAAATTGCTAGGTCTTTATCCTCCTTAATTTCAGAGATTCATGGAACAATAAATCATGCCCTCAAAAACAGTATTAATAGTTTTATAAAACTGGCCTAGTAAACCTCTCTTCTAATCAGTAGTTACACCCTTTTTATTTGGAGGCTCTTATACAGAGTCATGGATGGTCTAGTGCTCGCAGCTAAGGGGCAGGAACACTGCCTGCACTTCACAGTGAACACAGCCATGCTGGTCTGTAGGGAAGGAAATCTGTAAAGAGAAATTCAGGCAGCTATTATTATCAGATTTCCTCAGTGATGTGGGATGTTATGAAAACACAGATCTTTCTTCAGTCATTCTTTATCAGTTACAGCTTCAAATGTGAACCTGCTAATTGCACTCTCTGCATTTTGGTGGATTCTCCTAAACCTCACAGATCCCCCTTCTCAGTTATTGAGCTGACAAGTAATTGCACCTCTGAGCCAGCTCAGCAAGCCGCCTATGCCAGGGAACCTGCTGTGGTATCACTATTACCAACAGTAATCATTGCCCCTAAGGAGTCTATGAATGGGAAGGAGCAATGATAAAACAGGTAAATCAGAAGGGAAAAGCATACATTAAAGCAGCATAACATAATATATAAATGCTAAAATTGCATATGGGAAAATGTATTTTCATGGATAGACTATTTTCCCAGTACTCTATTTTCAGATTTAATATAGATTTAAGTCAACTCTTAGCTTAATTTTGTTTTGTAATATTCCAGGAGCTTCATAGTTTTTTATTAGGATCCTTATTATCTCTCTTTAACTAGATTTTATTTTGCCCTTAATATAATAGGAGCAGCACAGCCATATTTTTTTAACTCTGAATATGTATGTATGACTTCCTCTAGATTTCCTAGATTTTAGTGCAGAGATTTACAAAAAGAGAAAACTATTCTTCCTCATTATGCTCCCCCATAGCCCGAAATGATTTCAGCTTTACAGTCTTAAACTAGTTAATGATTTTGAAAATCAACTAGTCTTTGATAAAATGGCAGTCACAAAATGAATTGCTGACCATTTATTTGTCTTCTAATGCTTTATCTATTAACTAAAGAAAAAATTAAAAGGAGCATTTCCATGTTTTTGGACTCTCACTTCTTTGTACTGCTGTAATAGCTCAGTTTAACGCCAAATGTATCATGTTTATTTCATCTTAATCTAGTGCATGTGAGCCTGATCTCATAAGCTCTAAGTACACAGAACTTGCATTGACTTCAGCTGTATTCATATGCTGTTTCTGGAGGATCAAACCCAAAGAATTTAAACTCTGCTAATTAGCCCTTTAGTGGGAACTTGAGTAATTCTGTACCTCGAATGTTCAAAAATGAAGCAAATCAGTATTTACTGGAACTGTGGAGATTAGAAATGAGTATACTAGGCAGAAAAGTTAATGATAATTCTTTTCATTTTCCTCAGAAGATTAATTGCAAAACTTAATTGTGTTAGATTAAAACCCCATTTAAATAAGTATGGTATGATTGTTAAAATTGTTAGTATGTTCAGAATAAAATTAACTAAACTTTTTAAAATATCAAATAAATCATATTTTTCTGTCTGGTTACTAGCAATGTATGGTGTTTTTAATACAAACTGCATGAGCCGAAGTCTTGCACTAGTAAGTCTTCAGCAACGATGGCCATGATGGTTGGAAATAGATCCTTATGTAGTAGTGCAAAGATTTTGAAAACATTTAGTTGACACAGCTTTTGAACAGGTTAACTGCTAAACTCTTTCATCAAAGGGAAGCCGTTCCCTGTATTAAATAACGTGAAAATGCACATCAAAAGCTAAGGATACCTCTCAGAAAAAGTTGAGGGGAAAAAAATCTCCCAGCAGTTTTTGTTTCCCTACTGGAAGCTATCCCTCCTCGGAAGGTGCAGTTCATTTTCTCCTCTGGGTGTGCTACTGCTCCATTGTGCCTTTCTCTCTGGCTCAGTGTGCTGTGGCCCTGAGTGGATCAAACAAACCGTGGTGAAAGTTTCCCTCATTTGCATCACTTCTAGACAGCCCTGTCGTACTCTTTGCTGACAGGAAATCACTGTCTTTGTCACCTTTTTTCAGTGATCTTTTGGCAGAGATTGGCCATGTGACCAGGATTAATCACAACAACAGTTCTGGCTCAGAACTCAATGACATGTTTTCCTCAGCACTTCAATAATGGTGTAGAGGAGTCAGTAGGAAATGAGTACATTAATTTCAGAGTGAAAAGATAATTAACACTTAAGGACTAGTGCTATAACCTATGGAGCTATTATTCAAATTAAAACTAATTTATTGCAAACTTGTGGAAAAAAAAAAAAAAAAAACAAACCCAAAACCTGTCCTTTAATGCAACTGTAAAAATAATCTTACAAGAGTACCTGAGTTTAAAAAGATGCACAAACTATATTTAACACAGCAATATAAATACATAAAAACTTAAACATTTGAAACTGGAGGCTGAAGTATGTAAAGTGCTTACTTAGATGATATGAATAGGATACTGGCAAACAAAAGCAGCAGTGTGCTCCTAGAATGCTGTGCTTCAAGGAGTTTCCTTGGCAACAGAAATGCAGTTCCAAAAGTAGACAGAACTTTCCTCAGAAAACATACTATTAATAACAACCTTCCGGAACAACTTGGAACAATTTGACTACTTGGCAATAATAATGCCAAGTGTTCTGCAAATTAATCTAACACATAACAGTTATATGTTTCTCTTGCCCATAATTCTCCTGAACCGGAGGACGGAGTTCTCTGCTGTTAGAGGATACAAATGTGCAAAGCGGTTCCAAATGCTGCACAAACAGAGAGAGGGCTCAAATAGCAGCAGCCTATAAGGATCAATTAATGTGCTTCGTATCATTTTAACTTGTAAAACAGATTAGTTTAATTGGATTACTTTGTTCCATTTAAAACGAGTCCTGCGTACCTACTGAAGCCACATTGTAGTTCAGTCTTTATTTCAAGCAGATTTTCTGTATAAAGAAAACTTATTAAAAGATTAACAGTCTGTAGAGTGATATATTTGGATAATATGCTTAAGGGATTGGTTATAAACTAGAAAACGTGAAGATTTTTGCTCCTACACTGCATATTCTGCATGGTCCAGGATGCCTTCTGTCTTCCTGGTAATCTGTCAGTGCCTGCACGAAGCTGCTAAAACAGTCAGTGGGAGATGACGATGATCATCACTTCGGAGAAAGCTCTCAGCACACTGCAGGATTGAGCTCCTTGTAGGTAGTAACTACAAATCTGCTATGCATGCAGTATTTTTAGGTATGTCATCATTTCTGTATGAGCCAAGAGAATAAACTAATTTCAGATTTGCCTTGCCAATAGGAATCATTAGAATTCCACTAAAGGCCATAAGTTTACCAGACAGGAAAGGTAGGCTGTGCGACTACCTCGACTTTTCCTGAATTCTTAGATCTAAAGGTTAAAAGTAATCAATATCTCATTGTGCAGCCTGATAATAAGAATAACCATGATGTTAAAATCTAAATGATTGCAGATAGCACTTAGGTGTGTTGACCCATTTGGGAGGGCTTTTTAATTGCAATCAGAATAGTCATTATAGCTTGCTAATAAACTTTTAGGCTACCTTGCAAAAATCACCACCTTTTTGAAATACGACTTTAATGCTATTAGCAAATTATGTCCCAAAGTGAAAGCTTTCATTTTATCTGACAAAGCATATGTATCACTTTAAAAAAAAAAAAAAAGGAGAAAGATTATTCTGCTAAATAATATCAGTGGAGATATTTATTAGCAATAGTAAATTGCAGCACTTACTTATGTCTACATACATGGATTGATACATGCCTCAATGGAAATTATTCTTTGCCTTTGACATTGTAGTATGCTTTTAGCTGTCATGTATAGTAAAATGACTGAGCTAAGTTTTGCAGAAATCTCTGACTTCAGTTACTGTTCTTCATGAAGTTCAGTAATTTCCACATGGCAGGCTGGTTTTTTTTTTTCCTCAACAGATAAAGAACCTCTATGACTTTCCACACTAGGTAGGAAAATCAACTGTTTTGTATGCGACGTCTCAAAATTCTGACTGTTAATAGAACATCAACTAAATGAGTTCAGGGCCTGACCCAGCAAAGTTTCCTAGTCTCTTATTGCAGTGGGTGATGAAATTGGTTAACTTTTTCTACACAAGTATTTTCACTTCGGTTGCACTGGAGAATGGAGTGAAAACTCCTTTGTGACACATACTATAACAATCAGCTTGTTTTCAGTGGTCTATATGTTTAACTTTGTAATGTGATTAAATTCCTTGCTACTTCTGCCAAATTTTAAAAAGCAGAAAAGAAAATTATTGTTGGCAAAAAGTCTTACTTAAAGTAGATAAATGTTAAGTTTTAATGTCTTATATAATTACAACAGGAAAACACTGATTACCATGTCTACAGAATTACAAAGTAAGTCTAGAGAATGGATAAAGAAAGAACATGAAAAGTATTTTTATATTTTCTTGGTTGCTTCCATACTATATTTCAAATGTAAACACGCGTTTTTAAGGGCAGTGTTGTAATTTCTATGGAGCAGACTCCCCGTATTTCCGCAAGAAGTGGCTTCATGCATTTCACAAAAGTAAGTGGGTTTCTCCCATTTCTTCCCTGCATGACATTGAAGATGAACTTCACATTGTAGCAAAGCAGTATTTACTGAACTTGTAGCAAAAGCCAGCACAGCTTTTGGGAGATTAAAGCAGTGTGTCTAGAATGAAAGAGGCATTCGACTTCAAACAAAAGTAAATGTGTACCACATAGCTGTCATCACCATTCCTTACTACAGCTGCAAAACGTGGACAATTTACAGTCATCACGACAAGCATCTTAGTCAACTCCACATGCTCTGTCTTTGTGCCCTTGCTGGTATAAAATGGTAGGATAAGGTCCCAAGCAGTGAGACCTTAAAGCATTGTCAAATATTCAGCACTGAAGCAATGGTCTGGCACACTCAGCTGTGGTGGTTTGAGTGCATACGTCCAGCAGAACATTACCCCAAAGCCATTTTCTATTCATCAAACATTTCTTGTTTTTAAAAAAATGGAAATGGCACCTTAATTCACCCCAAAGGATGATGAAAATTACAACCTTCATTGCTTTCTATATGCTAGGACTGCCTGGTGTCCAAACAAGGCATATTTCAAGATTAGTCTGAGATATACTAAATTATTTACATTCTCTAAAGAACATATAAGAATAGCTGAAGTATAGCAGCACTCTGGCCTAATCATTGGATCAGGAGTCCCTAAGAAAAGTTGTTATACTTGTGCTGTTATACGTACAGTCAAACACAAGGGACAACAGTACTGGTGCTCCAATGTTCTTCGATGCCCTGAACCAAGTAAAGAGGCCATATAAGCCTCCAAAACATGAGCGTGTTCTGATTTACATTGTTCTTAGCACAGCCTTTCAAAACTTTATCCATTTGTCTAAAGGAGTTTGGTTTTTCTGTATTTTCTTGTTTCCTGACACACTGGATCACATGCAGACCACATGTAAGGAGTACAGAGTCCTAGAAGCTGCCTACTCTGGGATTAGTATTTAATGCATTACGGCAGATTTTATGTAAATTCATATGAATCAGCTGACTAAAAGCATCTCACGAAGTGATTTGTGAATTTGCACTCACAATTCACTCATAAAGTCTCATGTACAATGATGCCACATAAGGGAGATCAGCCCTCTATAAAAACAAAGAAATTCAAAGAAGCTAGGACAGGTTTCTCTTTATCACACTGCATTTCAGAACCCTTTAGTCTAGTATTTCACAGCCTTTGTTCTGGATTGTGAAACCATGTACCAGCTTTAAGATCTTATGCAATGACTGCATAACATAAAAATGGATCCATCAAGTCAGAGAATAGTGTGTTCTATGCAGTTCTCCAGATACTTTTATTGCATGATGTTGTCCCACATCACCTGTGCCCACATAACCTTAGAGAAGCCATAGCATCAGCCCTCAAGGAGTCCCACAGGTTTAGCCCCATGCTGTGATGAACCACCTGTGCATTGTGTCTGTGCATGTGTCTGTTCTAAAGCTGCCTTCTCCTGACCTCATGTGATGACCCATAGTACTTTTGTTGGAAGAAGCAGCAAATAATATATTGAAGTAAGATAAAATTAGGAGTGTTAATAACACAATGACAACATAATTTATGCAGTTGTGTATGGACATGTTTTTTTTTTAGCAGCTTGGTGGATTAGGCTTTCTTAGAGGGATGCAGATAAAAAAGTCACTAGCAAAAAATATATGGGGCAATAGTATTACCCTATTCCTCAAGTTAGTTGCCAATTTTTAATTCACTTTCCTATTTTTTCATCTCACACTCCAGGAGTAAATACATTTTTTTCTAAACTCATAGAAAATATGTGCTTTATCCATGATGTTTTGCTTCATAAACATAATACAGGAAATACTATTTTCTTTCCCAATTACTCCTCATCAGTATACCTCATAAATAATTGATACTGTAATGTTTCTTTTTAAAAAATATACAAAAAACAAATGACCACAGAAAACCTTTTTAGCAGGTTTTCTATATGAAACCCAAATTCACTAAATCTCAATAAACTTGCAGTGGCAATACATTCAATGCATACATATCTAAATTATAAAAAATAAGTTGCAGTGAAGTATACCAGTTTATAATCTCCTGAATTTTTATTTGTATATATTTCTATTTGCGTTTGTATTTTTATAAATATATATTATATATTATATGTATATATTGAAAATATGTAAAATATCAATATAAAATATTGATATAAAATATTTATTTGTATATATTTGTAACCTTTTTACATACTTAAGGTTAGGTGATGTTTTTACATCTTGTGTATACATTTTGAACATATTGTACTAAAAATAGCTACAGCATTTTGTTCTAACTTCTCCTTCTAACAAGGTAAAATAAGCCATCGCTATAATTTCATTCATAGTTGTTGCAGTTGTGGCTGCATCAGGTCCAATGGGGTCCTAGGGTTGATTCCAGCCAACTCCTGTGGCCAGTGAGAAATGCCTGTGGTTGTTCTTAACTTCTTGTGGGTGCTGATATTTTAGCATTGCAGAAAACATGGTTGCTATAGAATTCCAGTGATTGTGAACTGTAAATGTTAAAGGTGGCTCTATGGAGAGATGCTTTTGGGGGAAGACAGCAGTTGTACCCTTCACATCCTGTTGTGGCAGAATGACAGGTGCTGTTACTGATGTGCAGGACATACTCCAGCTGTGTCACAGAGCAGACCAGCAACATGCTGTCACAGCCTCCAGGGAAGACTATGGAGAGGTTGTAGTTTCCCCAGTGATACACTAGGAAAAGGGATCATCTGTGAAGACTAATTTAGACTACCAAGGGGGCTAAGTAGACCAGGCTCTGTTGTGAGAAGGTTTCTCTAACGGCTGACTCAGAGCAGAAGCTTAAGTTAAGCACTCTGAAATAGTTTCAGAAGAAACCTTTTCTCTCTTATCTCTTTCTCCACTGATTGTATAAAGAGGTTATGAAGATCAGCCTCACTCGGCATTACCTCTCACTGACTCTCAGTTATCATGAAAAGAGGAATTTTTAGTACCATTGTGTCATGTCTATGCAATATTCCAGTTTGAAACCCTGCTGTGATGCATCCAGGTTTTGACAGACATTGCACTGGAGTTTGATCATCTCTGCTTTACCATTTGATTTTTCGGAGAAATGGGAGATGATAGATACAGAATTGCCATTAGAGTTTTTCAGGTGGTAACTTTCTAAAGAACATTGTCCTTTTTGAATGATGTATTGAGACTGACATACATGGTTTTTCCTGGCCTTTATCAAGGAAGATGACTATATGTCTGCTATGCAGGTAGAAGAACAATAATTCCCAAGACCTCTTAGTTTGTTATCATGTGTGGAGAGATCAAAAACACCATCAGAGGAGAGAATTAGTTAGTCATGTGAACCCACTTTGTTGTTTCAAAAAGTTCATCTCTAATGTTTTGGTTTTTCAGTAAGCGTATGTAATTTATAGTCAGGATTCATTTTTCTCCAGCAAGTCAATAGTCAAATGCCTCATAGTGTGAGTATGGAAGGTTTTTGCCTTTTTTTTTCCCCAGATTCCAGAAAATAAAAGATAGAAAAGCTTTCTTTCTGAAAATATTTAGTTTCCTTATTTTGTCGGCTTGAGTCAAAGAAAAATTCTACTCTTAGAACTCCTACCTGATTTAACCTTCAGTTATGGTTTTTAGGTGTCTCTTTTTTGTCAGCTATCTACTAGAATATGTAAGGTGTTTACGCCAGAGGCTGAAACAGGTAATAGTTAAATAAATAAATAATAAAAAGAGAGAGGATAAAGCAGGTGATGAAAGTCACCCCTCTTTTCCACCTTTGCCACTGTGCTGAGCTAGGGACCTTTCTGTCCATTCTTCTTTCTAACAGTAATTGTTAAATACTATGGCCATTGTGCTGTATGAGCCTTATAGTGTCTTTGTGCAGATAGTTTCCTTGCTAAGAAGAGAGTAAAATTCACAAGATGCCTACTAAAAAATTAGAATGGCTATGAAGATACATACTTGATGCAGTTTTAATAAACATATGGGATGATTTTTTTGTAAATATGTCCAAACAACAGTTCATCATCAACTCATGAATACACATGGTAGATTGGTAGCTAACTCACGGTGCCCAGAGGACTAGACACAAGGGAGCAGGTTTCATTGCAGATGAAGACTATTGGTCTGGGCTTCCTGGGCCTGCCAAAGTTCAAGAATCAATCAAGGGATTGAATAAAGAGCCAGTTTAAGACTAGAAATATTAAATTCTTCCATTTTATTTCCCCGAATGTAGCACATGAGATCTGAGACAACAGTCACATTAGAGAGGAAGGAAATATCTGCGATTACCCAGGTACAAAACACCTAAAAATCATAGGACATAGATATCAGTGACTCTGAGCACCAGGAAAACTGGAACTCCAGACAAAAAAGGCTTTGCTTTGAAGCAATAGAAACAATGTTTTAATCTCTAAAAATAATTGATTGGAATGATATAAATAATTCTAAGTAAACTTAAAGCTATAAAAAGGTTTTCTTAACCAATACCAGAAACAAAAGGGGGTACGGTATGGTGCCAGGAACTAGAGCACCTGTGTGTAACTGGAGAAATAAGACATTTCTTAATTGTATCTCTTTCCCAGGATCACTTGTGAAATAAATACACAGTTCCCTTTCACAGGGAAGACATTACAGTAAAGCCGATTTCATATATGCCTCCAAACAATGGCCGAACTATCCAGAGAAGTGCCAAAACAGAAACAGCAAAACACACACATAGATGTAAGTCAAAAGAACCCATGAAGCAGGGCGGATGCAGACTGGCTGCAAATGTAGGCATTTTAGTGCAACTTATGTAGTGTAACAGGCAACATGAAAAGTAGAAGGAAAAATGTTCTTGAGAAAAAGAGCCAGGCAGACAGATTGAATATTGCAGTTACCTTTGAAATTATAGTGTCTGAAACCATTGAGAATTTAAGGTTTTAATGAAGAAGGAGATATCTGTAATGTGACTTAAGCAGATCTAAAGATTCTCAGTGTTCTGGCAATGCAGAAGGTTGCCAGGCATTCAATTGCTATATTTGCAACTATGCTATTAGATCAATGACTAATTTCATACCAGCTGGATTGTGGAGCCAGCTGCAGTGCAACACTGATAAGGAGCGAAATTAGACTGGAGAGATGCAACCAAGCACTGCAGATGTGCAATGAAATAACTATGAGACCAGTGGATAAATGCAGTCAGTCAACAAGGAACCCCTGAAATAAGAGATGTCATCTCTTAAAGTTAGCTATAGTTGTTTTATAAGAATTCTACACACCTGTGGCCACAGGTCTGTACAAGCTCTGGTTTCAATTGGAAGGCAATATTCAAACCAGTATCGGAAAGAAACAGGAAAGTTGCTGTGATTGTTCCCTAGCATTCTAGCAGAATATAACATATTTGAAGAAGAGGAGCACTTAGATATTAAATTGAAGATAGCACAAAACCCCACAAATTATGCTAGAGTCCACCAAAACAGAATTCTGTTAGTCTAGTAAAACTGCTGAAAAAGGCAATATGGCAAAGCAGAGACCATGCACCCACAGAAAGTAATGCAGAGTGGGTAACAATCTACTAATGGCCAGAAAATCTTGTAGTAAACTGACCCCAAAATCATTGAACAAAATGCTGAAAACCTGGGACATGTTACAAACTTTTTTCAGGACAGCAGTGTTCACTGTAATGTCAAAAACACGTTTTGGCGTATTGATCTGAATGAACAACAGAGAGACTGTTTTGCTGCGTATTTTGTCAGGTATCTGTAGGCTTTTATGCTCATCAGTCTGAGCTTCTAGAGGTATTACAGTGTAATATGGACAAGGCACCTTCCTCTGGTGAGTAGCTGATGGCAACCTAAACATAGGAAACAGAAATGTCAAACAAAAGGCAATGCGTAAGTGACTCCTAAATGGAAATCTGGACAAGAGTATTAATCTAAATGCAGAAAACTTGAAAGAATCTGAGTCACCTCTGGGTGGCATCTGTTGATTTTTGAAGTACTTTGCTGCTGGCCATGAGAAACCAGGAGCCCCTCAGGAAATAGGCAGAACACTTGACAGGACAGTCCAGTCTTTCACAGAGATGAACAACCGTTTTTACAAATTTCTTGCACGCTTGGCAAAAGCCTATGGATTTTTGCCATGATCAATACAGAGTGACTCAAAAAAAAAAAGTTAAAGGACTGAGGGCAAATAAAAGAGGGGAGGGAAGGAGGAAAAAAAGATACCAGTCCTTAAATAGTAAGACTATTTCAAGGGACTGAGCTATGGTCTTCCACTTTAAAGAAGCAGGGTATCCCTATTACAGAATTGCAGATCTTTAGGAGAATCTCCTAGTGATATAAAGCTCCTGTAGCAGCTCCTCTATCATTTTCCCCTACACCCTGGTAGTAGTAAATGAGTGTAGGGGTAAGAATGAAAATAGCATTCCTTCCAACAGAGATCCCCAGAGAGCCCTGGTTTCTGAAATCAGTGAAACTAGGAATTTCTGTCTTGCCTAGAAGCAACAGCACACCTTTCTCCCTTCACATGCACAATGCACTTGTCTTCCAGGACCGGTAATGTACCACAAGTTATCTGATGGGCAGTATCTCACCTTTAAGACACCACCTGCTGCCTCCAGCTGCAGACAGAACCACACCCCACCTTTTTATTAAACTCAATTCAAGTGCTGGATGTATCTCTAAAAAATAATGAACAGTACTGAGACCTCCATAAAAGCAGATTAACATAGTTTGGAACTTAGGATAGATGCAAAGCAAAGAGAATATAGTTATTTAAAGACACATATCTTCATTTAGTTCAGTTGTCTGTAAGATACATATCTATATACATGTGTGTTGTCTAACAGCACAAATGCTAAATAAGTGAGCTTTGCTATTCCTGGCACATTTCAAAGTTACTCAGAGTATTAAAATGCTAAGCAATAAAATGTGTATTTCATGGAAAATGTTTCTATTTAGCTCACATTAATTAAAATTCAACTCTTTCTGTTAGAAGCTAGATTAAAAGGGAGGTAGAATATTGCTGGCTAACTGCAACAGGCAACAGCAAGCAGAATTGCTTATTGGGAGAATAGGTGGGATATCTGTGAGGAGCTTTTTGCATCTCTTTTAAAAACCATGTGTCCCACAAGCTATTTCTTGGCTGAATGGCAGGTTATTGTCTCTCTGTGGACCTTTCCACAGACAGTGCTCTTCATTGCCATGGTAAACCAGCAAGTAAGAAATGATGATAGCTAAATTTTTTTTGTTTATCCCTGCATGCTTAAACAGTGAGGAACTGTATTTCCTGCACTTTATCCAAGTAAATTCGTGCCAGAAAATTAATCTTCTACCAATTTCCCCTGTTCCCTTCCCTTCAAACCAGTCACTAGAAATATACAACTATAATAACTTGCACATCATTTAAAAGCTGTTATGCTCATGGGTGCCTGTATGTGTTCTGAGCATCTCTTCTCTGTCTGGGTAACGTCCAAACAGGGAGACCTGGAGTGATGGGAGATCTGATGGTTTAGGCATTTGGTTTCATTAAAATGAGCATAGACCATTTGGATCATGCCTGTCATTTGTTTGCAAATTGAATGTAGAGTTCTTATGAGAAAAGGCTTTTATATTGATATTTATGGTTTTATAAGGCTAAAAATAGCACAGAACGCCCATCATTTCCAGTCACATGCATACTGTTTGCTGTCTGGCGCTTTCTAAATTTTTCCCTCCTGAACCATATGGTCCCTTTTCCAGGTTCTTCAGAGACTGCTGCATCTTTGAATTCTTTTTGTAGCTGTATCTTTTAGCTTGCTGACTTAATCTGCCAGGGTCAGAATTTGCTACACTAGCGCTACAGATTTTAACACCAGCAGATTCTGATTGAGTAAATCTCAAAACCAGGCACTCTCCCATGTTCTGATCCCTAGTTGTCAGGTCATCCAACAGTTGAGGATCTTTCTGAAGTTTTGACCTTAACTCATCTGTTCAGGCACCTCAGCTACTTGTCACTGGTCAGCAGTGACCTTACAATTCTTAGCCACTTCTTTTGTGAGTTTGAATGTACAGCATCAACAATGGCTTGCACTGGTGCCTGTTGTCATTGCTTTGTATGGCTATAAGATATTTGGATCCAGATTTGTGGGCATAGTAGTCTTAGTTCCTATGTCCTTTTAAGTAGTGGTGCTGGCCAACATATTTTTGTGTACGCTGTGTTCAAGCTTCCCAGGGAAGCTTCTGGCAAACAGTTATGGATTTCTTTTTTTTTTAATCCAGATTATCTTCTGGTCTTTCCTAGGGACCTGAGGGGTATAGTGTGATAGAGTGACCTGTTATGGAACCTTATTTTATAAAGTGACATGGAAAAGCCTAGGAACTTAGCTACTGTTCATTTTTAACAGAAGAAAACATTACTCAATCAACCTTGCTATCCTGCCTCAAGCAGTGACCACTCCTGGAAAACCTAAGATAAGATGAAGAAACACTCTCCTTTATATATACTTACATTGGTTCCGATAAGCTTTAGTTGATGGGGTTTCATGCATTTCTTTCATGTTTATCTTTTCTTTGTATGGTCCTTTAATTTTGTGTTCGTTTAAAATGGATAATTAGCTGATTTGACCACCAGGTGGCCTACTACACTGTGTTGTTAGCGTCTGCCCTAACTCCTGTCTTGAGAAGGGCGTACAATAATATTTATTAAAACTTCTACTGTTAGATGGTGTTATTCCGTGAGTGCAAGTGTGGCATTCGTATTTTTAACTTGGTCTTTTTTGTTGCACCAATCAAATGTAAATGTATTCATACTAGTGGGACTTTTTCAGGCCTATGAAATGTTGCAAAATTAAAAACATATATAATGTCCTTAAAGATTTTTGCTTGGTTTAAATATTCAAACCTTTTTCTTAAGTGCTTAATGGCTTTACCAAAGGACAGTTAACTTCTGCCTCTGCTATTTCTTCCACACTTTATTAAAGAGGCAAAGAATAAAATCAATGCAATGACAATTCTTCAAACATCAGTACCAAATGCCAGTCACCAATGAGCTGGAAAAATTGCCTTTAATAGGGTTAATGTAGTGCTAGTGTAGTCGCTTAATGTACAAAAGCTCTATGGCCTGTTCTAAAATATGTATTCATTACTTTAATTTCTTTAAACTTCAGTTCTATAGCAACATATTATACCTCTAGCATAATAGCTAATGAAATGACCTGAATAGTTGACTCAGATGTAGATTTGAAAAAAGTAACCTAGTGCTGTTAGGAACATGGAGTATTCAATAAGGTATACTTCTTTTTATTTTTAGAATTGTCACAAATTATAAAACAATTTTTAAGCTAGGAAGTACAGCCGTTTAAACTAGGAAGTGAAACCACTTTTTGTCATTGAAGTGCAGATACCATTCACAAAGGTTCTGTAACCATAAAAATCGGAGTAACTTTTTTTTCCTGATATTCTCAATAGAATGTATTCCTTCAAAAATCTGAAAAACACAGAATAAGCAATGGGATTTCATTCTTTCCCCCTCATCCTCTCCTCAGTTTTTTCTTATGTTTTTTTCATCTTCATTTGGAATTACTAAATTCCCTATATATACAGCATAGTATAACAAACATCTATTAACCAGGCAGACAACAGTTAAAGTTGAAGACATCAATACGTATTACTTTAAGCATATATCCTCTCTTAATGGGCACAGATCTTTCCAATTTGTATTTGAACTGCCAGACAGCTATCGTGGCAGGTATGGTTACCAGGATAGGCTTTCCACAAAGCAGGACCAGAACGTCTTGAAAGAATGCCAGAAAGACAAAAGTTCATGTCTTCCCTAGTGTTTGCTGTAGCTGAAGTAGATTCAAAATATCCTGAATTTGCTTCATATTACTTCACTTCTGTTTTTGTGTCCCAGTATTTCTTGCTACTGTGGTCCTTTGAAGGTTTTCTTTCCTTCTCAGATATATGCATATCTTTTCCAATTTTCAAGACATGCCTTTTTCATCTTCTTTATGTAGAATTCAGACATTAAAATAGCAATAACTTACCAGTCTCTAAATCCACTGACATCGCAAGTATTATACAGATTTGAATATCGATGCTATAGTCACCAGTTTATCAGTCTGCTTAGAGCACAGAGATTAGCATTTCAGCAAGGCAACATAAGTCAACATGAACTTGTGGGGTTTTTTCCTAAAATCCATTTCTACAGTTTCATTGCAGTATCTCTACAGAACTATTCTTTTTTTAATTGCTGAAAGACAGGTTCTATTAATATACAGGTGTTATGCTGTGTGCTGGTTTCAGAGAAGCTCATTACAAAATGCCAAAACAAAGGGGCAGATTCCCTGGTCTGTCAAGATCAGTTCAAATTCAACTTTACAATTTCCAAAGTGAATCTAAAGCAGTCAGTGATATGCACTAGAAAATACTCTCCTTGTGGGTGAAATTATCATTGATATCATCCACTTAATCTGCTTCTACCGTCTTTTTCTCCAGCTCCCCATCATTCTTTCCAGCATAAATAGAAGCAGAAAAAAATCTTTAAGTGAACCAGGAGAGCCTAACAAGTAAAAGCCAAAATGTGAGTACAGGCAATATTGTCCATAAGCACAAATTATTTTCCATTTATATCAGGGCCAAGTTATTGAAAATTGGCTTTATGACAACCCTAGGAAGAATCAAGCCTTAAGAATGTCCAAAGTATGTGTATTTGAGTTTACCAGCCTCTGCAAAAATTGTTCGGCTTCTCTGTGTTCTGGTTCTATAAATTGTAATCCCAGAAACACCAGAGTTAACCCGAGATCAGTGCAAGTCATCTGGTTTCATGTTTGTTTCTTGTAGTAACGTCATGCTTTCACAGACATTCAAGCTATTGGCAAAGGTATAAGAAGATAAAACATCTGGAAGTTAAAATTAAACAAATTCAAACTAGAAACAAGCCATGCAGTTTCTAACAGTGAAGGAAGCTGGTTATTTATCATCTTACCAAGGAATGCTATGAATTCTCCATCATTTGCATCTTTAAATCAGGCCTCGATGCAATACCAAAAGATTTACTCTAAGCCAGAAAGTTGAGAGCTTAACATAGGAAGAGAATGTAAGACTGTGGCACATTTTATACAAGTGGTGAGTTTAGATTATGACAATTCCTTGAACTTCAGATCTGTGAATCAGACCAAATTTTGTCAGAGAATATTTTGGCAGAATGCCGTTAGAGATGAGAAGACGCTTTCAGCTTTCATCATGCCAGCAAATAACAGAGTTCACATTTAGCAGCAGCATAAATCCTTGAAAACAGACACCTGAAATGAGGGAAATAGAAAGAAACAGAGGAAAAGTTTCTTTTGTTTCTGTCTCGCTAGTTGTTCAGTAGACAAAATGAGTTCAGTGTCACTGCATTCATGTATTCTTTTAAAGGTAACTATAGTGTTGGTTCCTAAATGTCTTGTAGAAATCAAGAGTTATTGAGTTTAGAGCTGAAGTTTTTTTCTACGATGACTAAAATGTATCATAAGTACAATAATGCATTTTTTTTTCAGCCTAGTGCGGAGCAAGCAATGTTAAGTATTTCTGAGCGCAGACAATATATTCTGTTGGACAGAATGCTGGAGCAGATCTCATAAGGCTTGTGTTCCCACATACGAGACCTTCCCTGACAACAGACATGGTGTCTGTCTGTATCTCAGTTTCCCATTTTAAACTGAGAATAATATTTCTCCGCTTCACAGGACTGTTGCAAGTCTGCAACTATTTGGAGCATAGGAATGGCAAAATTGAGTCTGCCTGTAAAAGGCTGCATTAGCAATATCCTTGCTGGTGGCCATTTGGAAAGAGGCTAAGTAACTCTCCTAGGCACAGCAGCTGTTGGAGATACAGAGACTGGCTTTCAGCATGTCCTGGATTGTTTAGTTTCCAACATTTCTGGGCAGAACTGAAGTTCATAGTAACATCTCACTCCATCACATCACATCACAGAATAACAGAGTGCATATTTCTGTCCTGGTGGTTCATGATCACACTCCACATACTCCTTGGAAGTTACAAGGCTCTTAAAGAGCGAACCGAATGTCACATGCTGGTGGCCAGAAGCAGGATTTCTTTGTCTTTTTCCCTTTTCTTTTCCCATTATATGTGTCATAGTTCCTCTTATTTTTATTGCTTAGGTTTCATCTGTCTTAAATTATTTGAAATATTAAGATATTATTACATTCAGAAAGTCCATTTTTAGAAATTAACTCAGAGTCTAATTTTCTAAGACTCCAGAGGTCAAAAAAAATCATATAATTTATCACGTATGTTAGTTTTTAGAAACAATGGCCACACTGATTTAGTCCTTTAAATATCATTCAGCAAATATAGCGGTGTTGTTAAGTGTTCTAGAATTGAAATACATCTTGGAAGAAGTTTTTCCACCTTCAGGGTAGTCTGGCTCTTCCTGAAGAAGCTGTTTTGGTATAGCATTATGCTGTTTTGATCACCAGTGAGGAAGAGAGAAAGCATCTGTGCTAAATACCCATAGGTCCATTAGGGTGTTACCAGTCTCAGATATTCTGAAGAAGGCTAGTTGTGTGTTCTTGCCGTTCACTCATCTTTATATGCTTAGTTTGTTTCAGGGGACTATTGAACTTCCTATCGATAAGGCAAAAAATGATCACTGCTGTAGAATTTGCTATCAAAGCTGTTATTACCATAAAAAATTAAATGTTTTCTTCCATGTTAAAATAATTCAATGACATTTGTGAGGTGTACAACTTCTTGCCAACTCTTCTAATTTAAAACATTATCTGTTTGAGGAAAACATATGTTAGAAATTTTTAATTCAGTGATAGGAAAGGCACTAATGAAATATGTATGTATGAATTTTGTATTGCATAAGTTTCCTCTTTCTTGAAATATGATTAAAAGCCAAACATCTGGATTATGTTTAAAAAGCTTGAATTTCCAGTTTTCAGAGAGATTCAATCTATTTTGACACTGTACACTTAGCCTTAACATTTTCAGCATGCTGTTAACATTACTTGCTATTGTAAAAAAATAAGTTCAGGTTTAAACAAAGTTGGACTTCTCCTAATGCTAAAAATGTTTTCTGAAATAGCTATTTCTGCAGCATTCACACATAATTCAGCCATAATTTAGGCTGTGTCAGCAGTTCCATTATAAATTTGCTCTTGAAAGCGGTTTGTAGTTGATCATAAAAATAACTTTTCAACTTGAGAGTATTTTTTCTTTTATAATAAAAAGTACTATGTTTTTCCTAGAACAATATTAAAAATGAAATATTGAGTACTTAAGAATTTATAAAATTCAATATAAAATGAGATTAGCCTACTGTTAACACAGATAATGGCTTTGGGATGCTAACTTTCTCCTTTTGTTTTAATAACATTAATGTGTACTGGAAAAGTGAATAGCTATTATCTGCTATGTCTCTTGAAGGGTTCAGGATATGTCTGTCTAGAGATGATAATAAGTAGTTAACTATATAACTTTCTTTTTAACATGTTTTAACAATAGTTTTGATGCAGTACATTGTAATGGTATTGCTATAAGAGGAATTATGGTGATTGCCAGTGTTTTAGATAGTCAGTGGAGATGTTTTAGCACTCCTAGTGGACCTGCTGTGTGTGCCAACTTTGACATAACTCAAGGGAAATTATAAGGAACAAATCAAATAGCACATTATAAAAACTATTAGCTTTCACTTTACTTAATACAGTACAGGATGTGCATTTAAAATAAAAATGACATTTTTCATTATAACTTTGAGGCACATTGAGAAATCTGCTGTCAACACCCTTTCTGATCAGCACCTAGATGGGCCCTGAAGCAGGTGTAAGTTCTACCATGCAGAAAAAAGTTCAAATGCTTTAAAGATCATGTTCTTACCCTAGATACTACAGGTAATGAGAACTCAGATCCACATGGTCTGAGGTTAGAGACCGAACAAGCTAGACGCAGATTCTCTCTGGTCTTGAGGTCACTCACCAGCCTGCAGAGTTGGCAAGGCTATCGCCGCAGGCCAGGGATCATTTTCATTTCTCACTGTTGACAAGGTCTAGTAACGTGGATTACTAAAGCCACTGTGCTTTAAATGGTGGGTGTACTGATCTTTGTGGATTAGTCTGTCCTTTGGTGGAGACTTTTGAGTTCTGCCTTTTGGTCTGTGGAACTTAGATTTCCATTTGGCTCTTTTTGCAGTGGGGAACCTCTTCTCCCATGAAATGGTATAGCAAATAGCTAAGAAGAAGAAAGATCCAGAGATATTCTACCCTCAAACATATCCCAGTAGGTATTGCTAGAAGACAGGATAATTTATTTGTCGATTTTCAGTCAGACTTCACTCACGGGAGGCTATTACTGACCACCATTAGCATTCTGGCTGAGTAACAATGGAGTAAGGACTTCAGAAGAGCCAGTCTGTGAAAGGTAAATGCACAGGAACATCCATTTCAAAACAGAATGATGCCTGTAACACACAGCCTGACAATAGTTGGTGCATATGGAATTAAATCTTTGTGTAGAGGAGTTCCAATTTTATGTTTCATGCATACTGCAGAAGCAGGCACAGCTTAGCAGAAGGGAGGATAACAGGTTATAAATTACTTTCTTTGATTATCTTCTTCAAAAAAAACTCCATAATCTTACATTGTTGTATTTTATTTTGTAAAAATGTAAATGTAAAAATGTAGCTATGTGAGATTTGGTACATGTAGGGTCAGCATTTCAGACTATCCAGCCAAGGATGGAGCTGCAACTCCACCTTTTTGTTTCCAGGCCAGTTTCCCTGCCATCAGATACATTTTTTTGCTCAGTAATGGGCTAACTGCAATCTAAACCAGTATTTTGGAATCTCCCTTAGTCTGTGGGTTTTTTCTCAGTAAATACACCTAAGCACTAACCCAAAGGTATAGTAGTTATTCATTCCTAAAGAGCACTATTTTTTTTTATTTAATATCTATTTTTCTCCAGACAACTAAATAAATGTCAATTAAGCTAAATCCACATTTGATATGTTAAGCATGTCCATAGGTTGCATCTGTATTAGTCTGTGTCAAAAGTCACACCTCTGGTGCAAGGTGTGAAAAAACCCTCAAAACTCTAACAGCATCATTGCAAGCAATACAAGACGAATCTCAGAAATTCCTTTGTATATCAGTCAAAGATCCCAGTAAAACATAGTTTATGAGATCGATAGATTGCTATAACATGAAGTCCACCAACTCTGTGGCCTTACCTGAACTGCATTACAACCTGTATTGTGGCACCGTGTTCTACCACCATCTGCCAGGGTTTGTCGTTATTTGTAGGTGGGCGGCAGTTTGCAGATCTAGTGAAATCTCATGCAGCTGATACTTGATTACCCTTGCTATATGAATTCAAAGTGCTGTATTTTGGCTATATGTTCTTAGCAATTTAATTATATTTAAAATCTGGTTAATAGTGTAGTAAATAACTGGTATTGCTACAAAATTGCATTCTGAAGGTACTAGGAGTGAATTCCAACACAAGTTGACACTCAAGTAAAATTTCCATATATCTACTGAATTAGCCAGTACTTGGCTGCTATATTGAGGTGGATGTCTTCCTGCTTAGCTGAATACTAGGCAAAATGCATAATAAAGCCAAATCAAGACTTAATATACCCACTCAAAGTTTTATTGTTTGCATCAAGTAGTAATCTTGCAGAACAAACTCAGGGATGTGGATTAAAAAAAAAAATTTAAATAATCATTATTAAGCAAAATTCCTCTATATTTAGAGTAACAAAGCTGAAAAAAAAAAAAAAAAAAAAAAAGAGAAACCCTTAAAACTTTTAACTGAATTACTGCCATCAGCCAGTAGATCCATGGGGCTTGTTCGGCTAAAAGCCACAACAGACTTTGTAATGCAATGATGTAATCTTGGCTTTGTGTCATTTATATTCAACCTAAAAAAACAATTTTCCTGAATAGACAGGCTGACAACAATATTGTTCACTGTTGGTTTTTATTTGGATTGTTTCCAAATGGTTCATATGCCTCCACAGCAACACCCCATGCCCGCTTAAGTTTTTACTCTGAATTCCGAAGTTTCCCCTTTTTCCTCGCATTTTATTTTGCTTTTAGAGTCTCAGTTATGTTTGTGAAACTAACCAGCTCGGCCACAAAATTAGGATGTATCTTGCAGAGTGCATTCATTTTACTTTTTGCATATTTTTCCCGAGGTCATGTCAAGGTTAGTTTGAATTCCATCCTACATTAAGACTTCTTTCACAGCTATTTAGCTCTGCAGCCTACTCCCCGCTGGGGTCTGCCCCTTGGGCACGTCAAAGCTTCAGACCTGACAAATCACACACAGATGAAGCTGTACAGTTTTTTAAACAGTTTCATCAGTAACGTGGGGTGGTTTTTTTTTTGCCTTTACACTATACTTTTTTTTTTTTCCACTGGAGTTTATTCTCTGAATTGCAATATCCTGAAGACTGATTTCCGTACGGAAAATTCCCTCACACACGCAAGTTGTAAAATAGAAACGGCGTTGTACAGTACGTGCCACTCACAGCCTCCCAGAAACAGAAAGTACTGCAGATCCTCTTAATTAGTAACAAGCTATAGCTCCTTGTCTAATAACTGTAATCTTATTGTTAACATCTATTTGCACAGAAGAGCCTAAAACTATAAAGGCTGATAAATATTCAAAATTTATCGTCCATATTGCAAACCCCTTAGTTATCCAGGAGAGCTGTTAGTTGTTCACAGGAATAAACTTCTGTCATCCTTGGGATTACTCAGATGAGTAAATGTTCATCGGTGTCAAGAAATGACACTGTGCTTAGCAGCAATCCTTATGGGACTTGGGAAATTTTAAGTGGGTGTATATGTGTATATATATATAATTAGTTTCAGAACTATATGCAGAGCTTTCACCACCTACATTCATACACAGACACAGCCCCCCATGTATATGTTGCTGCACAAAAAACGGCTTGAAGTGTATAATGCAGCTTGCAGGTGAAAATAAATTTTCTAAAATTCTTGGCTGTAGACTGCTATCTGTATTTTAGCATTTTGTGAAACTAATGGCGCAACACCATTTCCCGTTTAATTGATGAAGTTAAAATGCTTGGCTGCTAATGAGTGTATTAGCAAACAATATACCCTTAACAAGCTTAAGCAGCTCGGGATTTTAAAAAGCAGCTTACTGTCCTCCTCATTTTTATAAGACAAAATGTACTGCCTTCTACAAATTGCTTGATGGACTGATGAAGTACTATAATTATAGTTGTATTGCAGTTTTGACAAAGCCACAATAACAGATTGTAGTTTAGTCCCCACTCTGGGCACACAACTCTTTGCATTACAAAACCCAGTTTTACTGGTCTAATTCTTACCGAGAACAAAAGGCACCTGGAGATGTTAACTATATACTAAAAGAAAACTTGGAATCTAGGAAATAATAATATTGAAGCATGACTTTTCTTCTCGCAGTTCGTTCATTGGGAATGGTATCTAATGAAGAGCTGTCTAAAGGCTTGCTTGTTTGGAACTAATTAAAGACAGATATCCTAAATAGAAAAAGGATCATGGGAATTACATTAGGTGTCTGGAGACTTGTTATTCTTTTGGTACTCTGAGTAGATTGTGGAAGTTGTTAGGGATTCAAGAAATAAGGCAAGCTAATAAAAAGTTCTATTTTTCTGGTTATTGGCCAACTATTGTATTTTTGTTTGCAATAAGATTTGTGCCAACAGGCTAGGGGCTTGAATAAAACATTTAAACATTTGTGCATTAACACATTATGGTGAAAAGCGAGTCTTGTGCTTTCACTCAGTGCATTTCAGCCTTCAATTAATGTGAAAGCACTACAATGCCTATGCAACTTCTCTTGCCTAGTGGTGCACCATTTATCATTGCAGTTTTACATTGACCTTGACACCCACTTCATTAGAATAAAGATTGTCTACCATTTAGGTTACATTGTTCCTCTGCACAGAGACCCCATGCAAATTTCTGTTCAGATAGAAGAGCTGTGAGCCTGTCAGAGGTCATCTGCATTAAATGATTGCAGCTATTTTCCAACTGCTTCTTTTCATTCTACTCAATTCAGGCTAGGAGGATCAATCAAGCCCTCTGCCTGAAACAGTGGGACTGCTGGGAATATAACTGTTTTTGGTAGTAGTGGATATGCCCTAAACAGTATTAAATATTTAATATAAATTCATTAAAGGGCATACAAAGTCTTCAAAAAGATATTACATTTATAGTAAAATTTAAAGGGTTGGGATCACCTTCCTTAAAAAAAAGGCAGAACAATGGGTACCAACTGCGTAATTTTTTAATGTAGGCAAAATTTAGTTCCTGAAGTCACTTAATGTTTCTTTCAATGTGTTTATTTCTCTAGCTGCCACAGAAAGGAATGCGTAGCAGAAGTGTAATCCGCGTTTGCTACTTTCTGAAACAAAAAAGCAAGGTGTCTGCAGGGGCTTAAGACAAAAGTGCTAAGATTTGTTTTGTTTTACAGGCATGCACCCATACACACATGCACTCTCACACAAATACATATTGTACTATTGTGCTTATTTGTAGGGGGAAAAAGCAAATGGAAATAAGTTCGCGCTCTCCTTCTTGAGTTTTCTGAGTGATATAATTGGAATTAAATTATTAATGGGAGATACTTAAAAAAGATTGTTTTATGATCTTCTATTAGAGAATTTGCAATTCATTTTAATATTTGTAGTTTGATTTATATTAAAGATAATGCAATCTATGTCCAATTAACAATACATAGCCAATGTAATATGATTTCCAGATCATGCAAATGGAATAAACTAGAAGAGGAAAAACTGATTCTTAACCTCAGATGTAATTTGCTGTGTGAGTTCTGGCAATTTTAAATGACATTGCACTTTTTAATTTTTCCAAAGGCTCAGCAGCAAATTTATCCCAATCAAGAAAGCCTATTATTAATTTACAAGGACAATTGTAGGAGTCTTTATAATTTCCCTGTGCAATTATTTGCCATAAATTGCTAATAGTGAAATACATGAAGTTTGTAGAAACAGCAACTGCTATTTATCTAGACAGATCGCTCAGCCCAGATCTTGAATGTTGTCCAGAGGTTCTAGTGCTATCGACAGCGTAAGAAATATAACCAAGCTTCTGGACAGTTTCTAAAATGTTTCACACTGATAGTACCAAAAAGGTAGAAGCATTAAGAGCTATTGTGAAGGGTAGGCTGGCCTCTAGCAGATTCCTTCACTTTGCTTGTATACAGCTGAGCTTTGGACCCTGGACTTTGGAATAAAAAGAGTCTTTGTTCATCACTGAATGGCATTAGGCATGGGCTTCCTAAGGGGCCACCATGAAGCCTAGCATGAAGAGTGCAAACATTATCCAGAAAGCAAAGTGAGAATGTGTGTGAAGAGATGATGGACAAATACTGCTATATGTGCATTGCTATATGTTTATATTTATTTATATTACGTATTTAGTGAATTTGCTTGCAGAGTATTCTTTACTCAATTTTATGCATGCAGTATATTTCCCAAATGTGTGCCGACGCTGACTGTGCATGCACATACAGGCACTGAACATTCATGTGTATGTATTTGTGTCTGCAGCAGTCAAAACACCCTGAAAGGCAAGTTTTTAAAATTTAAAGATCCAATCTGGGTAAAACTAAAATTGTAGGTCACTCAGTTCTGATCTCAGTTGTATATCATACAGTGCCATTTGACTGAAGGTATTTTGTTAGTATGTGAATGATGGAATGCAGAACATCTACAAATAGCACACCCTTATTCCAATAATGGAGAAAGTTCACTGGCTTAATTCTTCTGTACTTCGTAGCCATAGCTCCACTGTGTGTTCAGTATGTCTAGTCTCTTTTCACTATAACCAACAGAAGCACCATACAAAAGTCTTACAATGGATGTCTTAATCTCTCTGTGTGCTTTTTAGAGCATTATTTTGAATTCCATCATGCAGGCTTTTTTTTTTTTTTTTCTTTCCTCTTCTGAAGTTTTATTACAACAACAGAATTCCCAGGGAGCTTTAGGGGCAAGGTTCGCATAATATTGCCCTAAAGTTTTGCTCGAGGGGTGGAATCTGCACCCCAATCCTGATCATCTTTTTGTGGTGTTTCTCTTTCTGAAAGATGCAGTGCGCAGTCTTACCGAGTTGTTAACTGTGTACAGATTTTTTTATTGTTTACCAGACAGTGCACATCTACGAACCTTTCATGATGATTTCTTTCTCTGACCTCTCAGTGACTAGGCATCTTATTCCTTAACACTGAGGGAGGCTGAAAAATGCTTGAGTTGCTCAATGTGTGCCTTCTATACCAGTTTCAAAATGGCTTATTCTTCTGGTTTCCATGGTGACAATTAACACTGTTACAAGGCATTGTTCCAGTCTCCATTTGGGCAGAATTTTCGGGTGTGATTTTTCACACAAAAAATGTTTTATATAATTTTTTAAAGAAAAAAAAAAAAGAAAAAAAAGGCACAGTTTAGTATCAAGTGTCAAAAAATGTGTCTCAATCAAGCTTGCCTGGATTTCTTAGAATATTTTTATCAGGGGAAGTAAGGTTTTAACTTGCTTTGTTTTGAAATTCAACTTCTCGTGGTTTAAATATTTTTGCCAAACTTATGCACAGATAAATGTTACTGCCTTTTTTTAAACTCCACTATTTGTCCTTTGAGAAATATTGATAGTATTGAGTAAGAAGGAATAAAAAGCCAAAATTCTTTAACTTACATAACAGTGTTTTGGATTTCTTTTGAGTGGTTTCAGGAACACAAAACCAGACATGCCTGCACACAGCTAATCATGCTGTAAATATTTTGCAGTTTTTCCAGTGTGGTGTTGTTTGGGTTTTTTTCCCCAGTTTTTTAATATGACAGGTGTTGTGGAAAATTAAGTATTACTCATTTATTTATTATTGTGGCTGTTGCGAAAAACCTGTGACTTTAACTTTTTAATCTCATTTTTGTCTATTAAACCGTAATCTATATCATAGCATCCACAGACTGTCACAAAGGAGCAGCCTTTGCTCACTTAAAGCTAAGGAAAGAATGAATATGAAGATTAAATTATCTTCTCACCACAGGATTAAGTAGTCCTACCAGACTAGGGTTGTGCAGCACTGATAGAGCTGGTAGCTAATTTTTCCATGCAACTGCTTAGAATGTAGGTGTTTAATGGATTAAAAAATAACATTAGCAATGGCATCTCATGCTATCAGTTCTCAAACTGTACCTCCTTAACTTAAAATACACACTGCATGTGAAATATCCAGGAATGAAACAATACCGACTCTCAGTCACATACCAATACATCTAATAATGAACTGAATTCTTACATCTTTTACAGTTACAGTATAGTGCATTTTCTATCAATCAGCACTTTCATCATGCTTGTTCATACAGTAGGTTACACGGTGACAAAGACAGAGCGCGTACATAAAATCTAGCTTATTTATTTTTTAATGTAATAACATTTTATAACATCTGTCACACTATTTGGATTATGCTGCACTGAATTATTTTATCTCATCCAAAATTAAATGAAACGTCTTCTGTTTCTATGTTAACAAGAGCGTTGTAGTTATGACACATGCAATGTATTTTATTTCTTCATCAGTCCTGCGCTGTCCAGGAATATATCCAGCCCCAGCCCAGGCAGCAGCAGCCCTGGCAACTGCCAGCCTAGAACAGGTGATGAGTATTAACTAGCTGTGCCTGCACCAGTGTCACACAGCTAGAGGACTCCCTCAGTCTATTAATTCACTTGACAAAAGAAAAGGAGTAGCACAAACTGGATTTCAGTGCCTAGCAAATTAGACTCTGGATTCCCCTTGATATTACATGTACTTATGGAAATAATTATGCAAATCCTTTTCAGCTATATCATCTTTAAATAGAAATCAGATTACATAAAGAAGATTGTAATCTCCTCCAGTAACCATTCTAGCTGAAAAGGCAATAATACAGGACCAAGAAGCATACTTGTTGAACATTTTAGTCCAATAAAATGGTGTTGCCTCTTGGCGGATCCAGTTCCCTAGTGCCAAACCTGGTTGATACCCACTGTTGTATATTTCTAAAACCTTAGCCACAGTACGCCAGGTATCAAAAGGCAAGTTCTTTATAAACAATTCCTTGGTTTTTACTATGCATATTCATGTAATTTTGGATACGCAGACACCTGATCAGTGTTCATTAATAATGAGAAATGGTTTAAATCACCTCATTTAAAACATTTGCTCTATGATCCACAAATGACTAATATTTGCTGAAGTTTACATAATACAAATGATGTGCATGTGTTGTGTAAATGAGAGATTAAAATATGAAACTAACAATATGCAAACATATGCATGGAATGCTGAGGACCTGTTCGCTGAAAAAGTGATTTCACACCTTTATTATTTTCTTTAAGCTGTCTCCAATTGTATTTTTGCTTTGTTTTCCTACAGAGCATGTTCTTGGATCTGGCAAAGGCATCCATGTTTTAAACATTCCTTATTCTAGTTCAATTTTTTATACTTAGCCCATTTATTAACATTTTCAGTATGAGCTGCTATAGCAGTTTTCTTGGCTGAATATAAAGCAAAGAAAGCTTAATGTTTAGGATGCAATTTGCTAATAGCTATGCATAATTTATGTATGTCTTGTAAACACCTTTGTAAGAATATGTGCTGAACTCTCCTTTTTCAGTAAAAGATGCATTTTTGGCCATATCAGAAGTTCTATTTCTATGAGTGCTTTATACATAAGAGGAAGAAGGAATTAGCTTAACTATATGTAGGGTATGTATATAAGTGGATGCCTGTGTATTAAATTTTATTTTTTGATTTACTGTACCAGCTACTAAAACATAATTAATCACTATAGTAACTATTACATTTAATACTTAATTCAGGTTTTCAGAGAATACAGGTTTGAAAGATTTATTTGCCAATGTGGCTGTAGATTAGAATGCATTTTTATTGAGTATATGTTATATACAGCTGAAATATTTAGAAAGTCATATTGAAGTAATTTTGAAAGAAGCCTCTGTTTTTATTCCTGTTTTCTCTGTCCTTTTTTTTTTTTTTAACAATAAATAACAGTGCAGGAAATAAGTAGTTTCAGCTTGAAGAAACTCTTGGACTGTATGAGTATTGCGGCTGTTCTTGTTTGTGTGCTATTTCACTGCTCCTGCTGGTTCATGTAGTAAAAGAGTTATGTCTAATTGTTCTTCTAAGGTGAAACTCTCACATTTTCACATGTAATAGCATTTCAGGCCCATATATGAGACAGAATCTACAATGAGAGAGAGAGAAGAAATAAACTGTACAGGAAACATAATTATCAAATTATTTCCTTGGGTTTTTTTTTTCAATGGAGAGCCTCAGTGTTACTTGCTGAAGTCACATATTTGAAAAATAAGATACCACTGACTTGAATGAGACAGAGGCAGACTAAGCTTCAGATGAGAGAGTGTTAGTGAATATTACTGTACAAGTGACTATTGTGAGTGAGTGAATATTACTATATGTAATCAATTGCTAACTGCCTGCAGAGATACATCACCCACAAGGCTACGTGCTTGGTACCTAAATCTCTTACCATACATCATGAGAAGGTTGTGTGCTTAAAAAAAATAGAATTAAAAAATGGCATAGCAAGCATGATCATAACTGGGCACATAGAATTAAAGTTTAATTTTGTATAAAGAAAACACTTTACAGTAGCTAATATTATCTATTTCTTTTCATTTTAGAGATACAATGTAGAAATGTCAATCAGGCACCCGAAAAAGATGGAACTGCTTAGTAAGGTTGAAGCTCTGAAGAAAAGTGGTGTTTTGCTACCAAATGATCTCCTTGAAAAAGTGGATTCAATTAATGAAAAATGGGAACTGCTTGGGGTATTTGCATTTTTATTACTGTTTGTGGGTTATGTGTACATTTTCGTGTGTTGAAGTACGCTGTCTGTCTGATTTCTAATTTGAGGCACAAATATCCTTCTCTTTCAATTCACCACATACATTTCAAACAAGCTACTCATGCTATTATAAAAACTCCATAGTATTTTCCTCTTCTGTTGATTTTTTTTTTTTTATTCCATGCTTGTCTCCTGTCTGACTTTAATAATTTTAGTTCTTTAATACATAAAAAATGTAAGTAAAATATGCCATGTATTACGGGTATGCACCAAGTCAACTATAATGCAGTATATCTGATATACACTGACTGTCATGCTTGAGTGAATGTTAATAGAATTTATTCTGAAGGTACATGTTAGAGACATCTACTGTTTAACTATTTACTATACTCTTAAGATGAAAAGTGGGGTTGTCACTGCATATTTCAGGTCACACTGATGGCTTAAAAACAAATATGCAGATTCAGTACAAATCTGAATACCTGAAGCTGAGAATACAGCCAGGATATGTTTCATGCTGCTGTATTCAGCTCACTTTTGACAAAAGCCAAAAAAGTTTCATGTAATTCATTTCACGCTATGATGGGCTGGGTCTCAGCCAAAGAGTGAGATACAAGAATCTGGCAAAAAAAGCAATATAGTGATTCGGTTACCCAGAGACCAGTGATGGCACCGTGCAGGAGACACTATTGTCCTATTGTTGTAAAACAGCTGAGAGAGAGAGAGGTCAAACTATATATTTTTCCATCCACTTCTCTCCTTAATTGCCTTCACTTCAAATCAAGGGTAAGATAAATTTATAAATTACTTTAAATGATTAATTATAGATGTGTGATATTAGCAATACAGTTACATTGAATAATTTTGCATGCTATTATTTTAGTTTAAAAAACATTTCTAATATATTACAAGTAAGCTATACGTGCAACCTGCCAACAGCATTTTAAATACTGACTTGTGTCACTTTAGCTTATTTGGTAATGCAATAGCCATTTTACAGGGGGTGGGGCTTTTTTAGTTCAGCACAGTTGTTTCTAATCGCTTGATTGTCTAAATGTGCAAATTGTCAGGAAATGTTAAAAGTTGCCTTATGACTAGTGAGCTTATTACTTTCTAATTTTAATCTGCAGCATCACCACAAGCATTTTAAAACTATTTGAACATTAACAAATTTATTGATAAAAATGGGACTTATTAACCTAGTCTTTTACATCTGATCATGACAACTTGTATTTTTTAAATAATTTCAGTTTTAAGCCTTACATTTATGACTTTCAATGTATTTAATCAGGCTTATTCAGTGGTACTGATTAAAGCTGGTAAGATATAAAACTGTGAGATAAGTAACTGATCATAGTTCTAAAAATCTAGAAAAACTCTGTCTTAAAAAAAATTGAAGCCCTCCACTTCTCAGTGTGTTAAAATCAAATATACCTCTGGATTAAGTTTTGCCATTAAGTTCAGCATTTACAGAAAAATAAAATATAACTATTACAGTTTTCGTGCTAAATGTAGTTTCATGAATAATAAGCAGAGTTTGATAGAGTTTTGTTTAATTTAATAAAAACCTCTGCAGAAACTAACGGCACTAGGCATACTGTTTTAATTGGCATGATTACGTTTTAATTGGCATGAAAAAAATTAAAGACAAGAATTTTAACTTCTAACAATGGTAAAATAGAGGGATATGGTTTTTAATATTACTTTCATCTAAGGTGAACAGTGTGGAATGGAAATACATTAGAATGAAATGTCAGTGGTGCGTACAGTTTAATCTGTGAAATTTTGTCCCCTGTGCTGAATATTACTCTGTCTCAATTGCATATTAAACAACCCTATCAAGGCAGGCATTGGCATCTGCTGTGCTGACACAAATTGTGAATTAAATGAAATTGATGTCCTCTGTCGTATATTTATGAAGACGGACCATTCTCTGAAGTATTCTGTTTATGAAGAATTTATGATTGCAAACTGTTCCAGAACAAAAAAGTGGCAATAAATTCTTTTTTGTGACCCTACCCTCCAAGGGCATTGATTTCACCTCCTGCTGCTACTTTTGTTACAGCATAAAAACAATAGCTAGCGCTGGATTCCACTGAGGGTCTTCAAATTATCAATATTTGCACCATGAAAATAGAAGGGTGTTGCCAAGAAAGCATGTTTTTCAGTTATGATCTCCTAAAGATGTTATTTACAGAATGCCACATAGTAGATTGATGTCTGTTGGTCTAATTTTATTTGTGTTTTAAAGCTTATTTTTGGAAGCTAACTTCATTGTTATAAATTAGATTCTGGTAACTTTCTAAAGCATGTATTTTCATCAGTCAGCCATACTGGGTCACCTAAAACTCTATCTTCGTGTTACAACAATTAACCACTGTTAATTATCAGTTTAAAAGGTTATTGGATGTGATTGTCAGTGTATATTCAATATTCTACAATCAGGAACACAGATCTAGTGCTTATAATAAGTGTCAGCCTGACAGCCTCTTATAGGTCAGATAAAATACTGCTTGGCATAGAAGAAGCAGGCAACAGCGTATCTCCCTTGTGATGTTAAAGGATTGCCTTTCAAAATACTGAAAAGGAAGGTAACTTTCTATCCCTGGCCTCTTCAGAATATTCATTATGCTCACAGCGTCCACTATCAAAACGTTATTCAGTGGTTCTTTTATTAGAAATACTACTTTGAAAAGCTGTAGTAAATTAGTTTCATTAGCGATCAGAGGTGAATGTTTATTCTGGTCCATTATTTTTAAAGTGGATGCTTAACATGGAGAACTTAAATCTGAATTTAGTTGCCTAAATAATTGGCCTGATGTTCAGGAACATTGAAGCTTTGCAATTTCTAGCTTATTGGTGTCTGAACGAGTTCATCCACTTTTAAAAGCAAACCAGCTGGTTTGTGACCTAAGTGCTCCTATATACAACCCCAGGGCTACAAGCTTGGAAACTATGACATGACAGTTCATACCTCGAGAAATATTTCGGTATTTCAGTGTTTCCCCAAAAACTTAGACAGTACCTTGGATAAGAGTTTGGTGAACTCAGTGCTTGTCATATTTTCTGTTGCTGCGTAGAAACCAGTAACTCTCATGGTCATAAGCATCTAAAGCCACGAGCAAGTTCTGTGAAGTAACTACTTGAAAAAGTTATGTACCATTTTGTCTCCTCTGTCCATAGTTACTCTTAATAAACATTGATTTATCGTGCTTCCAGCAAAGTCAGTGACCCAGAGAGAACAGCATAAGTGAGAAACAAGGATACAAAAAATGAAATTGATTGAAACAAGGAAACAAAGAATGGAATTGATTGATATTAGTAGTAATTATTAAAAAAGCCACATCTCTAGTCATCTAACAGATGCTTCTTGTTGCACATTAACCTGTATATGTTTTGCTACATAAGACTAATCTATGTTTTTTTTATCTAATGCATTAGAAAACCCTAGGAGAGAAGATCCAAGACACAATGGTAGGGCACAGTGGGTTAGGTCCACGTGACCTGCTCTCGCCTGAAAGCGGCAGCCTGGTAAGGCAGCTGGAGGTCAGGATCAAAGAGCTGAAAGGGTGGCTGAGAGATACAGAGCTTTTCATCTTCAATTCCTGTCTGAGACAAGAAAATGAAGGAACAATGAATGCTGAGAAACAACTGCAATATTTTAAGGTAATAAAAAAACAATCATAGTTTTCATAGAGAGACTCCTCTTTATGGTAGGATATTTATCTTATACATAACATAATGCAGTGCATGTACATATGTAATCATATATTCATATTTTCACCTTCATTTATGTACTATGTGTTCATTCGTGTTGATTTTATTGAATCTTTACAATAATATTTATTCCTTAGACTTTTTGCAGAAAAGAGCTTTAGAGGGCTAATCACACTGCAATTGTAAAAGCAATAGTATTCTCTCATTCTACTTCACTATAAAGCTGAGTTTTGTCACAAAAAGCTTCACTCTGACTTTCACTCCCTACATCAGTTCAATTAATTAATGTGCTGTGTGACCATCAGTTTAATAGACTCTTTCTCTGCACATATGAGTCAAGAATAGCCTATTTGATGTCACATTTACAGAGATATAAATTCAGCATACATGAGAAAATATTCAAGTTTGTGGTGAATAGATACATGGAAAAAGACATATATACTATGAGATTTGCATTAATCTAGGCCACATCTTAAGTCTAAGTCTGAAGATTTATGGAAAGGAGGGAAAAGAATTGTAGTCACAATGCTATATTCAGATGGGTAAGCTCCTTCAACTGAAGGCCAGCATTCAGCTTTGCAACTGACTTAATGGAGGTTGTGTGTTTTGTTCCATTCCCCAAAAGTAGTGGGACCATTTAGGAAAGAGGGCTATTAAGTTAGCAAACAAACCTGGTAGAACCATGCAATTTTCTTCTGTTCATAGCTATCACTTCTAAATAAACCCCCACCTGAATCATCATTACAGGTCACTTTACTCTGCAAGTGATCTTTGACCGAAGAATAAGAAAGGAATCACAAGTAATTGTTGAGCTTCAGAGGTAAAGAGGTTTTTCTCTTCCACTAGTACATCAGGGTGTCTAGGGCAACAGCACTCTTAAGGTGATGGACGATTTATTAAATACTCACCTCAAAGAGCATGTTGCAAACACTTCTAAACATACTTCTTTATACAAGCATTCAAAAAAACAAGAGCAGAAAAATTAGTCTTCCCAATTAGTCATTCCTTAACTCTGCCTTTTCCAATCATGAGGATTAGTGAGAAGGTTGTGTCAATGTAGATAAAGTTGGAAGGTGTTTTCTCAGGTTCCTGAGCACGTCCATTTGAATGCAATTTTAAGTTTTCTTATGACATCTATATATTTTTTTTAATGATTTATGGTTTTCTGCTAATGGGGAAAAAATCACGCTGATTCTGTTTGTTCTATCAGCAAACTTCAAAGCTAGTTATTATGAAGGACTGTTGATAGACCTGCAAAACTTCACAGCAATAGATCCGTGTTTTCCATAGGAAAAGCTGGATGCTTTTTACTTCTGTGGAAAATTATGGCATTTATTTAAGTGCATAACTATGGATTTAAAAAATCTAATTTCAGACAAACTATTTTTTTCAATATACATTTTTATATTTATGGCTAAGACTTTTATACATATATATGAACAGAAATACCATAGCAATGTTACTTATGTATATGAAATGTGCATAAATCTCTCAAATGAAATCTTTTAATATATATATGACATGATGTCATGCCAAGAGCTCTAGAGATGTTAAACAGGATAGTACCACCCACCATGATGTAACCAGAGTATTTCATTACTTGGTTGATTATCTATTAATTACATAAATAATACATTAATTATTTTCAAAATGGTAGCCATTAGAGTATAAAAAATAATTACCTATCAAATATGGTGAGAGCACATCACTTTGTCATATATATTAAACCATCTTTGTCTCATTAAATCTGAAATCCACTATAAGTAAGTTTTCCATTCTTCACTGATCTCCTGGGGAAGTGTATAAAAGAGAAAATGGATGTAATTAACAATACTGCAATGTATAATACATATATTTGAGAAAGAACATTTAGAACATTTTCAAAAACATTAGCTATGCCACTAGTAGGAAACCTGCTGGGGTTTAGTTTGACTTACTTTCCACTTAACTTAAGAGTTTAACCTTATTACTGCTTTCACTGTGGTAAGTGAATCATTGTTTCTTAATGGAAATTTATTGTGCTGCACCATCCCGATTATACACATAGCCACTGCACAGAGAGAAACATTTTTAATAAAATAAACTCAACAATGCCATTGATTTTCATTCCATAATGTTATGTTTTAAATTACACTTATGCCTTAGGAAAAACAGTTATTTCATTTTTCAGGTGTTTTCCTTTCATTTTGCAATTGCAGGATGAATTGAATGTATAGTTCACATGCAGTTGGGACTCAAGCTGAGAACAATGTGGTGGGAGGAGGCATTGTTAAATTCACTAGTAGGGAATTATTTTGACTTCTTTTATAAAAAGAAATCATGCCATATTAATTTGAGTGTTCTTTTTATTAAAGAATGTACTACTGTGTTACTTTTCTTTTGGGATATTGCTGTGCAATAATAATACTTAGCATTTCTATAGTACTATCCAATCAAGGAGCTGTACATGCTGTACAAACATTAATGAACAAAGCCCCAGTAAACCTTTAAGGTAGGTATTATTATCCCCTTTTTAAAAAGGAGGGAAATAAAATACACAGAGATTAAGTGACTTTTCCAGGTTTTCACAGGAAGTCAATGGCTGTGTTAGGGTAGAACCCAGCTACTGTGACCCTAACCTTTGGCACTAACCACAAGACAGCTCTTCCTTCCTTCCTTCCTCTAGGTTACTTCTCAATATATTCCATTTTCATATGTGATGAAAAGAGACTGCTTCCTTGCATTTACCGCTGTTTCTTATTTATATTCAAAGTTCAAATCCTGCTGAGTATGTTTGGCTGAATTTTTCCATTATTATTAGCATATTTAGATATTAGAATTACTAGAATATTATTAGTTAAGGTCATTACCCAGCTTATGTAAGGTCCTGTATTTCTTGGTTTTGTGGAAACTTATGTGGTATAATTTGGTCAGCCCAGTGATCTCTGTGCAACACAACATGCAGCTGGTCTTCAGAGCCATTTTGTTACTCATTCCACCAGCTTTCAGTGCTCCTGGCTGCCTCAAACATTTTCATATTTAGATATAAAGGAGAGGCATGAACTTTGCTTCAGTCTGTAGTGACACTTGCTGGCCATTCCACAGCAGCATTAAGTGAGGTTCCAAGTGTAGCCTAACTGGGGCTCCTGTCGAGAAGGGGGAAAGAGTGAACACAAGTTGCCCAGCTGCAAAGGGGGAAGTGTGAGTGTCTTACTCCTGGTTTGTTTTCTTCTGCTGCAACATGAACAATGCATGAATCTGGACTAAGAAAATCAAGAGATTGACTTAAAATTCATGAGATCTTTGTAACTATGAACATACATTTATTTTATGTATTCATCCTTTTTATTTCTGTTCTGCCCTTTGAGTCCCTCGAGTTCATGTTTTCTAGCTTTTCACTGAAATGTTGGGGACCAGAACCAGAAACATACTTTTTAAATGAAATACAAGATTCTCAGGTAAACACATAATTCTAGCAGCTGAAAGACCTAATGTCATGAGACTAATAATTGGCACAACTGATTTCCTAACCTAATGATGTATGGCAATTTTGTGGGTCAGGAGAGATTTGGAGCAGGAAAGAATGAGAAGCAATAATAAAAAGAATTCACATTCTTTCATGAAAGTTTTAGTAAATTTCATTTGAGCAAGGTCTAGCCAGAAATTTGTGTGCTTCTTGGCTTGTAAGTAGAAGTGTTCTGCCACATTTGCTTTTATGTGTCTGGGACTTCAAAAAGCATGCTGTTTTCTCTGCAAAATGTCCTCTAAAAGACAGCAAGGGAGCCTAAATATTTAGCCATATATTTCTGTCACTTGCAATAAAACTTATGACTTTAAGTGTTCAGTATAGAGAAATGACCCATCAGCATCAAAAAGGTAGTTGTTATGGCTTTGGCTTACAGACCAGCTACTCAAGAACAAGCTTAGACATGCAAGATTCTGTCCATCTCAGAATCCCTTCTCAATCACATAGAACTGGGAAAGCTTCTATTGCTTTCAGTACAAGATTTATAAAGGATCCTGTTCTCCTTCCCCTCCAAACTTGGTTTGGAGAGGGAGCAGGATTTTCCTGTTCAGAACAGGATTTTAGTAAGAGACTTTCTGCTAAATGGTGTTCTTTGGCAACAAGAATATTATATTTCATGTAGTTTTCTGATCTGTTTTTATCTGAAGCAGTAAGTAACATGCTATATTGTCATACCCGTCTCCTAAATCTGTATTTGGGCCTTTAAAAAACAGAGATCTGACTTTCAGCAGTGCTGAAAGCTTGTAGTTCTCATTGACTTTAGTCAATGTATTCATTAAAGAAATCAGACTGCTTATTTGTACCAAAAAATGTTGGAAATATTTTCTCATTTAATATTTTTAAAAGTCAATGGTCTATTGAATTCCATAGCTAGTAGTATTTGTAGCCGTTTCTGTTTGCCTTGTAAACAGTGTAAATTATCTAATGTTTGTAACTATTTCTAATTACTAGACTCACTCAGAAGTGTATATTTTCATCTTCCACTAAATTTGTGACTGAGCATACCAGACGATGGAATGTCATTTTAAAAAAAAGTATTTCTTAACACCATCTCTTATTTCTCCAATGCCTAAAGCAACTGAACTTTCTGATTATACAGTATAGGTTATATTGGTAATTAATAATCAATCAGTTAATCAGTACTTCTTATGATGCTTTTCATTTTAACTGAAAAGTTTGCATAAGAGTCAGCACTGCACATCTCACAAACAATTCAGTTAAACATAATTCTATCAAATAAAACACAAGTCAGTTTGGGAGCATATAAGATTATGGCCAAACTGAAATCAAAGAAAAGTATTAACTTTGAGTAAAGATTTGGAGACTCAGAGATTGGAGAAAAGTGCTGGCTGTTCCTACACGTGCCAGGAATCACTTTTGCTACTGCAGATCAGATCCTTTACAATTTTTGGAATGATGTTCCTGGCAGAGCTGCAATCAAATAATTACAGAAGTTCAATGTTCATGTAACAAAAGTATGCAAAACAGTTTCCAGTAGAAAGTCCAAAAGAAGTCAAGCAGGATTTAGTCCTTTTTATACCTCTAAGATGATGAAAAAAAAACCGGTTGTAATAATTTTAATAAATTTCTCAAAAAGAATGTGACTTCAGAGCCCTAATCTTTTCATAAATGGAGAAGTGTTTACCCAAATTTTGTTTGGATTAAATTTTAACAAACAGGAAGGCATACAGTATTAAATCTTACGAAAAAGGTAGGATTCCAAAGTCAAATGTAGCCTGATGCCACTTACAATGGTTTGAAGCAAACTCAGACTAAATTTACATGATCCACCATTCCAAAGCAGCACTTTTGTAGACCACTTAAATAAGAAACCACCTCTTTATAGTAAAACATCTCTACATATTTTTGCCAAAAATGTGGTATTTTGGCCCTAGTACAATATGTGTTTTTATAGCTGTAATTTGATTTTAATATACTCAACTATCAATGCTTAATACTATGTATATACACACACGGTACTCAAATACTTAATATACTCAAACATATCTCAAATGTATCTCAAATTTTGGTTTAATATACTTATTACTTACTGAAAGCAAGTTCAATTTCTGTTTCAATAAGCTCTCCCTATTTAAGGCAACACTAATACAATTTACAGTTCCCATTTATGACTAAATATCCCATCTAAGACAGCAGCTTTCATTCCATCATCCCATTTGGACTGTGAAGCTTGAACTGTGAATTCTCTGAGGTTTTTTATATTGTTACTTAGTTTTTAATTAATCAAAAAATCTCAAAATTAATCATAAACACTATCTAGTTGTCTAAAACCATTTTGCCCCACAAGTGCTCCTTTTGCTGGGGGAAAGAAAGGGACACAGAAGATCTAGCCACCAGGGATGGTTAGATCTGACATGCTGCAGAGTTCCACAGAGGTATCGTAAAGCATCTGCACGCAGTTCTAATTCAGCAGTGGCAATGGGCTTCTGGCTAGGATTGGGGTGTGGGATGGAGGTTACTGTAGTAACAGGAAGTACCCTGAGTTCAGCAGAGCTCAGATACAGCAATACACTGAATGCTTTGGTGGAGGAGAGAATAGCCTGGTGGCTATTTTTAGGCTACTAATTCATATTTTGCTTCCTTCCTAGCTCTGTTTTATGTATTGTCCCCTTATTTCTGGTATACCAAGATGATTACCCTGCAGACAGCATAGCCATATGGTAGAGGTATGTTAAAACAGGCTAGCTTTAGATACCTACAGTGCAGAGATCTTGTCTGAGCTTCTTTTATAGTAACTGGGGGGGTGGGGGGGGGTGGAAGCACTTTTGCGATGCAATTAATCTGTCTTGTTTTAGGCATCTGGCTACAGAGAAGATGTACTGTACCTCAGAATACCTGTCTTTAAATTACTAGCTTAGGCGTCAAGTTCTCCATTAGCTCAGATGAATCCCACTCAAGGAATCATCAGGAATGTCTTTAAGACCTGAGGGACTTGAAGATGTTGAGGCAACAGCAATCCCAGCTCAGAAAGATTTACTGCTAGTATCTGTGAGGTTCTCCCACACTAACTACAGGCTTATTTCTCTTCCAGAAAAGTTGAGCCTGAATTTCTTTCTCAGCGCTCCTGAATGTGCAATAGGGTGCTTATTTGAACCAGTGCCGCCTTGTTAACTGGAGCTGGTCAGAAGGAGGCAATTGGGCTCTTGTGCCTGTCTTTCTTACTGTACTGGAATGGTCTGCATTTAATTCTCATGTCATGAGTAGGCTTGTAAGACTTGAGGTTTCACTCGAGCTGACTAACACAGAAGACACCCTGGCTTATAGAGAACATTGTCCCAAACAGGCCATTGCAAAGCAAAACTTGCAATTTCATAGTGACAGACGGTTTACAGTTCCTTTCCCAAACCTTTTGCATCAATGACATCTGTAGACTTCAGGCTATATTTCCCCTCTCAGTCATAGCCTCTTGAAAAGTCAGATGTGTAGAAGTCAAAATAGCTGACTTGGCTTCTTGTGAGAGAACATTCTCAGTTCGATCACTTATTATTGTCATTATCATTGAAGATATAATTGATTTTCTTCTTTTGACCCATCCAAATGACTCCCTGAAAAAGTGACTGCTTATTGTCCTGCTATTGCCTTGAAGATCTATTTACTGCAAAACCAGAATCTTTCTCTTCTGTTCCTATCAACCTGGAAAAGGAAAATGAAAATGAGAAGAAAGCAAAAGATGGCAAAAGAAAAACAGAAAGAAATCTAAGCCAAGATTTACTTGCTGTAATTTACAGTGAGGTTGGGCACTTTGGTTGGCCTCTAAGCTTTATTTCCTTTGTTAGTGATAACATATAGAAAAACAAGTACAGTGTGGACTGGAAATATAAGAGAGTTAACAAAAATTCACTGTACTGTCTCCATTAAGGTCCACTTTGTACTACTGCATGTGATTATATGATTTATTTGATTGTCTATAACTGCCCCTTTGGAGCCATAGCATTGCATTTTCAGGTGCAAATCTCCCTAATATTAGTGGATTAATGATTGAATAGTGTTCTCTGGAGCCATTGAATTCTACTAACGAGGTTTTTCTTTAATTGGTGGATCATTGACCTAGTAGACCATTGCCTAATTTTGGTTTCAGTACTGGACAGGTTTCCCAAGTTTCATCTTTGCATGTAAGTTAATAGATCATAGTCCAAATAGGGAATAGTATTATAGACTGTACTAGTACCTTTACTCACACTATAATTTCATACCACCAGGAAACCCATTGATTTTAGTAGAATTATTTGCAGGGTAAAGTGTAATTCAGTATGAGTAAAAATATGAGTGTAAAAAGAACAGGCCTTCAGTATACATTCTGAAGTGTTATTGCAATCCTTATCAGGTATATTATGTATCACAAGTATGAGATCTCAGTCAGGAATGGGACTTGCAGACTGGCAACATATTACTGGAGACAGCAGAGTGACTTAGATTATGCTTGCTGCATAAAGTAAATGGGAAAAAAAAAAGATGTATGTGGATTCCTGTCCTTTGCAGGATGATTCCCTTACTGGTTTGTGGAGAAAAGTGCTGCATTTCCTCATGTCAGAATGAAACTGAAGGCCTGGCCTCTGATCTGATGGATTTTCTGTGCATTTTGCGAACGGCTGATGATGCAATGTCATTTGTAGTGCACCACCTTTCTCTTTATCAGGTGCAAATCTCTCTAATATTAGTGGATTATTGATTGAATAGTGTTCTCTGGAGCCATTGAATTCTACTAACGAGGTTTTTCTTTAATTGGTGGATCATTGACTTAGTAGACCGTTGCCTAATTTTTGACTCTTATTTTCATGTTTTGGGCACAATACGAGGAACCTTGTTATGTTCTCTAGTGTAAGCTTTAGTGATGGAAAGAAAGCCTGTTTCATGCCCTCTTTGCTTTCATTCTATCTAGTCCTTTTAGCCCAATCCTGTTGTCCAGGCAGTGGGTCAGTTGAAGATGTAATAATACGAGTAATGCTAAGCCTCTAAGACCATCATACACAAATAGTCACCTCATCCAGACACTTGGCTTTTGACAACTCTCAGCTTTTTGACTGCCATTCACGGTTCATCTTGACCACATCACCTGCTTCTGTCCTTAGCTTTAATTCTAGCCTCCTCATAGCCCTGGGACTAAACTGTGCATGTCAAAGTCATATCTGCCTAACTTGTACAAGAGACAAATTAATGTTAATTTAAAATTTAACATATTTCTGCAAACACTTGCCTAAAACTTATTTTTACACTGAGATACTGAGGTAGGCTAGCCTACTTCAGATATGAGTGAACCTACCTCATCTCATTGCTGCCTCGCTCTGGTTGATTCTGCTGCAAGTAACTGCTCTTGATGGGGACTTTTAGTTTTGTCTTGAGCTGAAAGCAAAAAAAATGTCTGTCTCTGTGTATATTTATGATTAAGATATGGCAAAAGAATGAAAATAATGTTTTTATGTTTTAATGATATGTCCATTCTGAGGATGCGTTGCTTTTTTGAAATAAGATGAGGAACACCATTTCTAGAAAAGCCTGCTTGTTGTCCCTGTGCATATACAGATACACATGAAAGCACCATAATATATTTTCCTCTGTTTACCCCGGAGCATCTCAAGCTGTACATTTTTGAATCCAGGCTAAATTTGCTTCACCGACACAAGAAAAAAGCCAAAGGAAATCTTTTCTTCCTTACTCATTAGATGAGTTTATTTTCCCTTTTCTATCACCCTGCCTGTCCTGAAGTCTCCAAAAGATTAGTCTAATTTAGTTTATGTGTGCTGTTTTCCCATAAAAAGGTAATACCAATGCACTGCAGGATGGTTTTTTTCCTGTAATTCAAAATAGCGAAAATTTTCACTACATTTTGGGATATACCAGGCCCATTGCACAGGGACAGCGAAAATGCATGTCTGCCATCTGTGGGGGAACTAGATTAAGAAAGGGAGTAAGTACAATATTAACATCTGAACCTTGGCCTGAGGGTTACAGGTATTGACATACATCCATGGAAGGAAGTTTTTCCTTTAAAGCCTCTTATATAGCTCTAAGGCAGGATAGAAAATTTTAGCAGTTTTAACTGTTCATTGAAGATGGCTAAAATTCTGATACCTAACAGTTTTTAGGCAATTGGAAGGGGTTTCTTGGCATCTAATGTGCAATGTATGTTAAGAAACATCTTGATTTCTTTTAAACTAATTCTGAGTGAATTCCAACAACTGGGAGTAAACTTGAGCCTAACTTATGCCTTACTTGATTTTGTAAAGTTTCCACCTGTACCTTGAGTCATTTAATCTCTTGAATTTCCACACACATTCATTTGAAACTCTGCCTAGTGTGGTGATCTGGCAAAAATTTCAAGTTTGTAATCTCCACTACAGGCAAATCAATTTTTCTGTAGTGTGGTTCAGGATTCATTACAAACGAAAAACATAGCACTGATATTTATCCTACCTATCTGATGCTTTCCCTACTTTTATTTTAGCATTTTTGGGGGGCAAAAAAGAAACCCTAGCAAATTTTGCCACTTGTTTCAATATTTCTCTGTTGGATCTGTTTCTCTGGAAAGAGAACTTCTCAAAATGAATGAAAAGAGGGCATGATCCAAAGGCATTTATAAACATAAACAGTGCCAGACTAGAAAAATGGATCCTCCTGCCATCACGTCTGGCTCCTCTCTCTGAATGACTTGGCTTATCCCCTGCAACCAAGTTAACCCCAACTTTGCAGTGTGTAGTAAACAGCTCTAAAATATTTTACTGTGAAAATGGATCTAATTAATCCCCTGTATGAAACACTAGAAAAATAAGTCTTGGGAAAACTACGTTGTATTTCAGTAGGGAAGATGCAGTTACATCCAACACTGTTTTTCTTTTATTTTTAAAAGTTACCTTCCTGTAATTGCACACTAGTTTAGAGCTAAGATAGGAGCATCTTAACAATAATGGGCACTTTTTTAACAGATTATTGCCAAAAGTGCATTCTTTATTCCAGGGAGACACTGTAATAGATACCAGCGCTTTAGTAATGATACAAGCAATCTGTAAGCTATTATAGTTTCTTTTATAGTAACTTAATCTTCATATTGTTTTATATGTCTGGAATTTTAATAGTGTTTTTAATTTATGAAGAGAAGTATATTACATATTACTAGTTACATGGGAATATGAGCTAAATATCAGACCATTGAGCTATATTCTTACAAGCAAATATTTTGAAGTACTTATATGAGCATAAGGAATAGAACAAAGAAATTAAAGAATGTCATACAGATATAATAGCAGCTTTTATGGAATGAGCCCAGAAGCATCTATTCTGGATTGTTTCTGTTTTTAATGCATATATTGTACTTCTAGAGAAAAATGGGAAAGAACATGGGTACTTTTAGAATGCTATTTAAAAATAAACATTTTATTTAAAATAAATATATTTACCTAATTAATAAATTTATTTGAATTATTGATTGCAAATAAACACAAATCCCCATGTAATTTTAATGCTAATGAAATGAATGAATTAATATAAGCACTTGATTATATGTAGAATGTAAGCGCCTATGTAGATTCTTGAAGCCAGTGCAAAAATTAAGTATTTTTTCCTGTGAGTTCATTGCCATTTTAAATATGTATAGAAACAGACACAGTTCACAAGGAATATAGTGAACTGTGCTCAGACTTGTAAGAGAGATATTGTAACACTTTGCTAAGCAGTGAGTTACAGAGAGATATGATCAGCGTAGCAATTTAGTGGTTGTAATGCTATTAAAAGTAGGGCTTTTAAATAAAGAGAACCAGTTTGCTGTTTTGAAAGAAGTCATATTCTACTTTAAGCTGTCATTCTGTATTTCTGACTTGCAATTAGATGATATTTCTAAAATGTCAGTCCCCGATTCTGTTGTGACCATCATTGTAATAAAATGTGACAGCAAAGGTATTATATCAATACTTTTTCCGTAATTAGCATTAAAGATCTCTCAAGGGTTAAGTACAAAGGTTTTCCACTGAATGGTCTGCAAGCCTTGTGCCTTTAAAATCTTTTAATATAGCCAAGACTGGTGACAACCAGGAGACAAATCTATGAACAAACCCGTTTGGAGAGAATAGTTTTGTGGTGTGTGATGTATGTTACGTAAATGAGCTTATTAGGACTCTCATCTATTTTATTATCGGTGCACAATTTAATAGAGGCATTTAAAAAACAATATTTCTGCCTGACTCCTTGAAATGAAGAAGATACATTGATATAATTGAGAGCAAATGATTGCATGTTGTGCCATTTAATCATGTCATTTTTCAATTGCTGTTTTTTGCACTTCACTGCATACTTATAGAATATTTAGCTTCAGTATAGATTAAGTCCCACAGTATGTAACTGAGTAGAGTTCCCGTATTAGGTGACATTTTCTTTTAACCTTGAAATCAGCAAAAGAACACAGGTTTGGCAGTATTTTTCTAAAAGATGACAAGTCATCATTCATTTCCTATCTTTGTCATTTAGCTTTTTTATTTTGAGGAATTACTTTCTTACTAATATTTTTTTAGGAATTATTGGGTTTCTTTTTCATTCAGAAACAGAAATTCTTATTTTCCCCATGTGTCCCATAAAGATGGAATTTTAAATACAGTGATGCATCATCCCAGATAAGAGAAGCTCCAACTGGCATAGCCATTTCACAGAAAACACTGAAAACTAAATTTTATCCAGCATTTGTGACCATATTGTTTCATGTTTTCCCTTTATTGATGTTTTAGTGATGTTAGCCATGATTCTTAAAGTTTTACATTAGCACTTTTGAAAACTGAAGTGCTGCACTAGCCAAAAATCAGACATAAAAAGGCAATTTACTTTGTTTTAAGAGTTGCAGTTTGGGTGCTGTAGTCAGAAGGGTAGCTTCCTTTCTCAGATTTTGCCTTAATTTCTGCGTACGGCTGTTGTACTAAATAACAACAGTTCTAACTTCATTTCATCTTCTATCAGGCAACAACTGATGCAATTGCATCAGTTGGGTAGGGTATCCTTCCATCAGTTGGAAGGGTATCGTTCCCTCCCTTGCATACTCACATCCTGTAACAAGGAGAAAGAGTAAGCATTTAACAGACCAAGGTTAGACAGAAACTTCCTCTTGGATTTGGTCATTCCACGTTTATCAGCAGTCAGGCTTCTTTTGTTTTCCTAAAAACACATGGTATTGCCCATGCACATAAAACCAACATAAGCCTAGAAATAGCATTTGTCTCAGTAGAGCTTGGCATTTCTTCTGAACCTGAAAGCACAAAGAAAATCCATCTGTGTAAGTTACCATGTGTCACCTTCTAAATATTTTCAAAGCTCTGGGCACCTCTACGTGGACCTTTAGTATTCCTAATTGTAGACTGAAAGCAGGAAAGATGGAAATGGTTGAAAGAACTTCAGATCACATAAAAATGAATTCCCCAAACAATATGTAATAAATGAAGCTACAAAAATTATATCTCAACATTTTATGTAGTGATTATTTGTGGATTATGTGGATTTACGTGAACTAAACTAATCTTAAACTGACTTCTAAAATATTTTTAACCACTGAATTCACTGAGAACCTCTGTACTTTTAAATGGTTGATATTAAACACCTGCTCAAGAACCTTGATGCAACAGTGCTGCAGTGGCCAACTCATCTACCGTGTCGTGTGAGAAATCCAACTTCCCATCCATGTCCTTCAGTCATGCAGAGCAGGCTGCACGGCACAGCTCAGGCATTGATACACTGCAGGAAGGCTGAGGGATGGAGGGGGATGGAGGCTTGAGGGGCTCTAATATTCCTCAAATTCCCACCTTTCTATGACTTCCACACTCTCTGGCACTGCCTAAAGCTGCACACGTGTTTCTGGTCACGTGCCATTCACTTAGGAGTCACACAGATATGCAGAGCACCTTCTGTTCAGATCATGGCTACTTCCATCCCCATAGATAGTGCCGTTAGCCCATGGCTTGGAAAGAGTGTTTGATGTCATTCGACTCAGCAGGGGCTTTTCCAGATGATTTAAGGCATGGTATTAACAAGCTGTGAAAGTAGTTTCAGCTAGCCCTTTTTAGCTATGCGGGTGATAACTTCAAAGAACTGAAAATAGGAGTAGGCAGAGGGAAGAAAAATCTTCCAAGATTCTAACAGCACAGACAGGAATCCTCAGTATGGGAAAATATGACTCGTAATAACATTATAATGAATAACACCTCAATGTTATCAGCATATCTGTTGCGAAGCAAAGGACTCACACAAAGTCAAGTTCATACAGAGCAGCTGCAGTTACTGTGTAAACTCTTAGCCCGCAGCAAAAAAGTAAAATACATTAAGTCTTTCTGCAAATGATTTAAGTGAATGTGTTCTCCCATACTTGCAAAGGTTTGGATTGTATTTACGGTTACCACAGCTCAACAAACACATGATAGTGTGAAGAGCCACAATCAAAAGTGTCTGATCTCTTAATGTATATTTCAGCAAATCTTCTGCACACACAGGAGACTAGGTGAGCCTAAGTGATGCTCCTCAGTCTACTGTTAGGTCACTTCCTAACTTTCTGAACTGTCAAGTGCCCAATAGCTTACTGTAGCAGCTGTAGACCATCAGGCCCAAGCCTCTGGAGAGATACTCATCATCTTTCTTTTCCTTTTTCTTTATTGATCATGAATTATAGCTGTTAATTCACAATGTAGAATGTACCGTGAAAATTAATAAAGTAACTGTGGTCCTGGAAACATACTTTGCATGTACAATTGCCATATCAACAGGTTTTTATAGAAGCATGCCATTTTAACAATAGCAGAACATGGATGGATATACTGTGAGATGTCATGTCATAGGATACACACAATTATTGTGTCTCTTTAGGACACTGTATACCAGACCCTAATACTGCTTAGATTCATTATTGCTGGTGCTATTATATAGGGTTTAAAGATGTCTTTACACGATTAAGTTCTCTGGCTTTTAAAGTATTGTTGCTATAGCCAACTCTTTCAACACACTGTTAGATACAAGCACTTCATTTTTCTCCTGTTTAATATTAACTATAATACCATGTAATAAAATTGAAACAAAAGTGCCATAGGCCTAATTGTACTGTCATAGCCATGTAAATCAGAAATAGCTTCAGTAAAGCTACTGTTATTATGCTGGTGTAAAATTGATGTAAATTAGAAATGACTTGGATGCTGTAGCTCTGCTTGCAGATAACACAATGTAAAGGCCTCACTTAATCTTCCACATAATGGCTTATGAATGAAATACTCCTTACCTCATCATATTATATGGTATTGTATCAGAAATGAACAATATTTATAAGGGATGACATAATCAGGTAGATCAAGGTAAGTTAATGTTATGGGGCCAGCTTCTGAGCTGTATTGACTTCCATGAAGTGAATGCAGATCTAAATAGACCTCACTGCCATCAGTATATAACTTACCATGCTTCCATAAAACTGAATTTCTTAGCTGTTATACAATGTAAAATAAGAACCATGACTTTATCTTTGGGTAGGTTTTTTAATTTGGGTTGGGTTTTTTCTGATGTGACGTTAGGCTAATGAACAGCATCAGAAAGGAAATGTGCCAGACATGGTGGTTACATCAAGAACTATGTAGGAAACTAGTAATGAACTCTAGGAAAATAAATAAGGGCAAGTTCAGGAAACGTAAGTGAAAGTGCAGCTCTGGTATAAATTGAATAATAAAATTCCTGGTCATATTTTGCCATAAATAGTGGTTTGGGAATTTGTCATTCACCTTATTTAAAATTCAGAAATATTAAAGGTACAGGGTTCTCTCATTATAGAAGTAATAGAATTCTAGCTATTACAGAGTTAGGGTAATTTAAATAGCTATAGAATGCATTATATCAATAAGTGGAACATCTGTATGAAATGTCCACCTGCTGATATACTACTCAGTGTACTTTACAATGAAATGTACTTAATCATTTTAAGACATCTTCTAATGAAGCCTTATCGGGATTAACATTTTGAACACAAATACTTCAGGCATTAAAACTTCCACTTTAAATGAGATTGCATTGTCTTGTTTACCCTTGTTGATTAATAAGCAATCTGTTAACTGTTAGAATGGCCCAACTGTGCCAGTGAAAGTAGATTAGTAATTCAGCTATGTTTGTGGGTTTAATCATCTTTTCTCTTGAAGGCTTTGAACAAAAAAATCACTTGCACACTATCCATAGGCAAAGAAACGATATATATGTTACATGTGTATACCAATGTTTTGCTTCAGACTTTCAGCTTAATATTATTGATCAAGCACATACTTCCAGCAGCAAATACTCTTTTGAGGTACAACATTTCTAAGTATAAATTCAAATTTTTAAAGAAAAAGTGATATGAAAATCTGGAACTTGAATTCACTTTCTATAGAATGTTAATGTTTTGCTAATAAAGTTCAGGAGGGCAGGTTCTGATTTTTTATCAGTTAACGCTTGTGAACAGCCTTGAGAGATGTGGTGGCTTTTTTTATTTGCTTATTATGATTAACAGGAAGCTTAAAGGCAAATACCCTGTCTTCAAAAAAGATGATAGTTCAGATTTTCTCATGGGGTCATGCACTTTCATCTTTGGCATCCCACAGAGAGAAACAGATGTTGGCAAGTTACAATTTAAATTATCTGGAAAGCTCCCACGTGTGGAGCACAGTCCTGTTAAATTCAGGAGTAGCACAGACCTATGATAATGGTTGAATACTTGAACCATGCAATGCTATACAAGTATAGGGTCTCAGAAGCTGGGCTGAAGCAGTCATCCTTAGATGTGTTTGTGTCTTGTGTACCCCAGCTTCAGATATATTATTATTATTATAACACTTTATGAGTTAATAAAATCCTGATTTGACGTTGAATGACGGTAGAGTGTGATTGTGGATAAAACTATGCTCGAAAGCACCTCATGCCCTTAACTGCTTCCGGGTGGTAGATCTCTCTTTATTTTTGGCATGTAGGATGCATTATTTATGCTGCTATTCAATGAGATTCTCAGTGTAGTTACTTACGTTTCTGGCGTAGAACCAACATATTCTGGCTCCCATCAATATTCAGCAATATTAGAGCTTAGCAATTGTCTCCCATCATGCAGTTCACATCAGACTGCATTCTTGGTAACACTGGAATTGGTATGATGAAGTAAATGCAGTGAATAACTCATCTTTAAGAAGGATACAGTTATCATAGTATTCCTGCATTTTTTTGAATGTGGCACTACCCTGGAAATATTTTATGATAACAAAAAACATCTGTAAAGATTTTTATACTGAATTTTCTCCTTCCTTAAGGTTTCTCCTCTGACACGATACATATGACCCACAATTTCTATTGTTTTTTTCTGAAAATATATCTATTGTCATTGCATGAACACAATTTTTTTCCCCCATTTTTTCCTGAAGAATTTCTGAAGCTGATTACAGTCAGGGTAACCCACTTCAGATGTGTCCCAGCTGAATGAAAAAAAAAAATAGGAAGAATAAACCTGTCTACACCATGAAGCTTTCAACGTTATTGAGACAGTTAGCTATGTATGGCATTTGTTTGAAGGAGACTGAAGGTACTCCTGTGCTATTAAGATTAAGACTGTGTTTATGTGAAAATAAAACATTAAGCTTTGACACTAAGTATGGGAATTTATGGAAGAGCTGAAAAAACTATTGTAAGGCAGAAGCTGGGCACCGTTAAATATCAGATAATAGTTAATATTTTAATTTGCAAAGTACTCCACACTGACATCTGTTGTTTGTCTGTCCTGCAGTCTCTATGCTGTGAGATCAAACAGAGACGTCGTGGGGTAGCTTCTGTGCTGCGATTATGCCAGCACCTCCTGGATGACCAGGAAACCTGCAACCTAAATGCAGATCACCAGTCCATGCAGCTGATAATCGTAAACCTTGAGAGGAGGTGGGAAGCCATTGTTATGCAAGCTGTCCAGTGGCAAACAAGGCTACAGAAGAGACTGGAAAAAGACTCGGTGAGTGATGCTTGCTTTAAAAAGATCTCATGTGGTTTCATTCTTTGCAAGAGATACTTTTTCAGTGCAAGACAAACATGTTCATCTCAGAGTGTTTTCTTCTGACTGAAGATGCCATTCCTAGTATTTACTGCCAACAAGTGAAGCTGTAGTTTTTCACAAAGCATTTTAGTCTGTGGACAAACAGATTAATAAGAAAAACTCACTATTTATGTGGTTTTTTTGCTGGATATTTAATCTGATTACATCTGATCCTCTCAAGTAATGAAAACAATCTTCTTCTCTTGCCAAGTTGCTCAGTACCTAGCAGAACTGGGCCCAGAGACATATTTCACTGATTGTAAATATATTTCAGAAAAAGTATTTTCTGTGTAAGTAAGACTGGTTTTAATTAGCATCCCAGTAGTAGATGTGTATTTCACATAGAATGCCATGGGTATGTGATTAATATACAATTCTGTGTTATTTGAATATAAGTAAAATGCATTAATTTGCTTTTATCTCAGGAAAATGATTCCTAAGAGGCAAAGTAGCACTCTGCTTAAACCATCCATTAAGTGGCATAAATTAGACAGGTTTTCTACAGCATAAAACTATATTACAAAGCAGTATCTACATTTAAAAAATAAACCAGAGGGGGAACAAAATAATCCCTACTGTAATACCATTGACTGTAATGGGTGAATTGGCTCAGCATGTTTTTTGCTACTATCATAATGCTGAAGTCTGTATACTGCAGCTATATTGACAGCAATGATAACCCTATGTAGTGCCTATAGAGAAGAGCCTTGATGAGATTTGAGAACAAGTGACATATATTTAGATTACATAATTTTTTAGGTTTATATCAAGCAAATAAAAGGAAAAAATGCTTGACACTTACATGCTTCCTAACAATTATCTGACTCGCAGTGAAATACTACTTTTGACTTCTTTTTGTTAAAGTTCCTTTACAAAAATAACAGAACTTGTAATTCTCTTACTCAGTTATGGTAGTGTAGTATGAAGATATACAAGACATTGTTCAGAAACACTAGCAGTTCCTGAGTGAAAATACTATTAGTCTAAATGGGCCAAGAAATGGTGAGTTAGTAAGGAGGATGATATGGAGAAGTGTACTGTTGAAGGTAATAATAATCTGTTGCCTGCCTACATTTATCAAATGTGCTAAAGTAGGAGTGCTCCTCTGCCTGTTTGGTTTATTGGTTGCTTTGCTTTAGGTATTGAGATAGACATGGGACTTGAGGAAGGAACAAGGTTTTAATAGACTTCCAGACCAAGTCAAAAGGGGCATGTCTCTGTATGAGGCAACATGGAAGGAAGACATCGTTGAAAAGCAGGTGGATTGCCTACGTTGCTTCTATCAGTGTGGGAGTAGTCAACTGACAATATAAGAAGTGCAGATAATTGGGGAGAGTCAGTTAAGCCCTCAAAAATTTGATCTGGTTGGAAGAAGTGTAAAAATGATGAAGCTACATGTGATTGTACAAGGGTATAGAGAAAAGAAAAGGTTATTTTTCAGCCTTTCCTTATACATCTATGTGTGGAGAGGAAAGTATCAACTGAAGAGGAATGCTTGGAAACAATCAAGGAGATCAACTAAGAGATTTCACTATATGACCAGCAGAAAAAGGTCAAATCTTGATGATGCTAAGATTCCTCTCATAGAGCTAGTGAGAGCTGTAGATGTCACAGCTGATGCAGATTACCAGAGGGAGAACAGTCATACTGACAGAGCATGAAGAAAGGAGGAGATCTGGGGAGGACAGAGCAAGAGTTCCATTTTGTTTGTGCTTAGTTTATGTTAATGGAAACTAAGAAGGAGATATTTAACAGACAGGTAGAAAAGTGGGGTTAGATGCAAAGTTTACCTGAACCCTCAGTCCAGAGATGAGAACTGCAGGTATCTGAATGTATATTATCATCTAAAAAGGAGAAAGGGAAGCAGGTAAGGAAAAAGGCTTGTTCGAGTCCACTGTAAGGAAGTACGATTAGCAAAAAAACATAGAGAAGGTAGAAGAAGAATCTAGAAAGCAGAAAAATCCAAGGCAGTAATTTGTTGAGAATCTGATCAAGTGGAGTCAAAAGTAAAACAGAAACTGGTAAAATAAAGGACATGAGAAATGTTCAGTGGCATTAAAGGAAGAAACAGAATCAGTGAGGATCCAGAATGAAGCTGAATAGAAACTGGAGGTAGGAGTTTTAAAAAATACATTCACATTTAAATGAGAAGAAAGTCAAGAAATAAAAGAAGACAAATGCCATCTCACCAGTGGCAGAGAGACAACATTCTTGAGTTTTGATGGTAATGAATCTGGGAGAGCAAGAAACAAGAACAGAAGAGAAGTCAGCAGTGAAATAGGCTGGGCAAGTGAATGGGTTAGATGATAAATATGAGACTGAGGAATAGAAAAGATTGTTAAACAAAGAAAGAAAAGATAATAGTAAAGCTTTTTAATTTTCTTGAGAAACACTGGTTATATTTTTGTGATAGTTCCATTTTCAGAAGTTTTTTAGCCATATTACTAATATATTACATCAATAGCTCTAGTAAACTGTTGGTTAGTGCTATATAAAATGTTTAATGAGCTGACCAGCAATAGAAAAACCAGTTTAATTTTGAACCTTCAAGAACAAGTGTGTGCAGTATTAGGCAACAGCAAAACCAAAAAATAGTTCTCAGAATCCTGAATTTTAGTTGCTAGAGGCTGAGTATCTGTTAGGTCTATAACTGCCCGAGAGAGATCGGACTGGGCTTCTACTGTAAAGTACCACAAAGATGATGAACTGCCTTTTTGTCTACAAAACTTATCATTTTGTTGTAGTAAATATATATCTTCTATTGAACTTGGAACAGAAACAAATTGCATTTGTGTGATAGCCTAGAGAGTGCTGAACTGACATCCAAGTTACTGCAGCGAAAGCATATTATCTCCTTTTGCATGTGGGCAGCTGCTGTGTGGAAGAAGTTTGCTGCTTGTAGCTGCAGTTACTCTAAATAAACTGTTATGAGCTAATTAGAACTTGGTGCTTCTCATGCAGCAGGAGCAAAGTCAGTCTTGTGTTTCTCTTTGGGATTGCAATCAGTCAGGAGTTGAGACGTGGTGAGGGTACGCTTGGAATTTCACAAGGTGCATGCTGCTTTGTTCCCACTTGGCCTGAGGTCGTCTGGAGTTATTTGCTGGGCTGAATCGACTTTTACTGGGTAGGGGGTGTATCATTCTTTCTGCTGAGAAATGGCAGCCATTTAGAGCTATCATGATGCTCATCTAATTTTCACTGTGGGCTATTTTGTTTTGGAACCTCTCGTCCTAGGCTTTTTAATAATAATATGATTCTTTGAAGTATGTCAGTATCTACAAGTTTCTCGTGTTGATAAAACTATCTGTATTCTCAATATTTAAAGATGCCCCAGCAACTGCAAGATTCAAGTTTCTTTGTCTTCCCTGGCCTCAGTTGGCATGTTCTAGCCTTCCCTTTCACTCAGTTCCTGTGTAGTCATTTCTTGGGTAGGTACCAGGACTGTTTCTTCTGCTTCCCTATCTCTCTGTATTTGATGGTGTGCCAGTCTTGGCAGATGAACAGTATCCCTTGGTAACAAGTCTTTATTTGTGGTTGCCCACAAAATACTGTAATTTATGAATACAAATGAGATGTTTCTATACCCTGATGGCATCTGACTCATTCATGGCATCTGACTTGCTGACAGTGAATAAGATAGCCCAAATGGTTATATTGCCTCATATAAGTATAAGAGTCACTTGCATCTTCTACTGTCTTCTTAATTTGTGTACTGGGATCTTCCCTTCTTCTGTTTCTGCCCCTTGTTACATTCAGTCACTTATCTGGGACACTTAGAGCATTACAAAGGTATGCTGGAATTAACCACAAAAGGCTTTTAGGTTTCTCTTGAACTGGTTGCCTTCATTGATGGTTTTCAGCGGTGTGTAATATTGCTCAACTTTTGCAATAGCGGGCACCATAAGTTTACGAGTAGCAAGAAGATATTAACATGTACTGCAAGAACATGAAGTCTGGTAAAAGATGTCCTTCTCATAAACCGAAACTTATGTCTACAGTGTAAAATTATCAACAAGAATCGCTCCAGAAGAATAAAATGTAGTTAGATTCAGTAGGTCAATCTAGCTAAAAAGAATGAAGTATTCATACAGTGAAAAAACAAGGATTACTTTTAAAAAAGAGTAGGACATTTGTCTGTTAGTGGAAGCAGTCCTAATCTGTTTTAGCAAAAGAGGTTTGTATTTCCGCCATCTGTTTTTTTTTTTTTGTGGTATATTCTTTTCCCCCAGATTTATCATTCCATAGTTTGCTGATGTAATGTTATATGTCACCTAAATTTTAGCTTCAGAATTGCACAGATGCCTTATAGTTTGCCTAACAACACCCTGCTGGCTATCATCTTAAAAGAAAAAGGAGTCTGTCTGGTAATTGCAACAGCAATAGCAACAACCTTTAGTCAACTAAACCCAAAATTGCTGTCTAAAATTCCTGCTCAACAGCTGGAGAAGCTTTAACTCACTATGCTTTAGAGGGTCTAGTCTACTTGAAAGACTGAACAGTTAAAAAAGGATTTGGGACAGACTCAGTCATGGTCATGCCCACAAGTTTACAACAGTTAAATCAAAGGGGGAATATGTCAGTTGCTTTATGCTATTTGTTTTTATCCTTTGCTCAGCCAGTGGTATACTCAATGTAAGTTATGTATTTAGCCTCAGTGGATTATTCCAGCAGCTACAGATGTTCACAGTTTGGGGATGTCCTGTCCAGGCCAGATATCTCTCTGTATAGAAAGCTACAATGAGGTGACGATGGAAATTCACTTTTCTGGGACTGTTTTACCAGTACGGGAGTATATAAAACTGTTGTACTGTTATGGCTGAGAGAGAAACAAAATTGTGGTTTCTAATGGATTTTACTTCTTAAGTTGCAATTCAATATTCCTGCCTTTTTGGTGAGTGGAGAAACTGGTTTTTCTCCAGACTACTCATTCATTGAATGAGAAACATATCTGTTTTATGGAGCAGACAATCTCTTTTCTTATTCAACAGAGAGGGCTAATTATTGAAGGGACAGTATTAATCATGCTTTTAAAATGGAGATTTTGAGCTGAGGCAAGTTGGGTTAAGGTGCTGTAATTCTGACATTGTCCTGAAAATCTATGAAATATTCGTTTGTCTGATCACTAAGTTCACTACTATCCCTCATGGAAAAAAAAAAAAAATATATTTCTCTTGTTCTCCTGAGTCATTCCATGTGTACACTACACTGTCCAGCAAAACCCCCATCTGTACTGGCTTGAAAGTATGCTGTACATCCAGCCACATAATTGAAAATAATAAGGCCACAATAAATGGGATGGCCTTGGGGTATAACACCCAAGGGATTCAATTGGTGTCACTTTGCATGAATGTCCATGCATCATGGTAATTGAGGTAACATAACCAATTACCACATTTTAATTAGAGTTGTAAGGACTTGGGAAAATCTGCAATGGTGAGACAGCTCACTTAAAAAAAAAAAAAAAAAAAAAAAAAAAAAAAAAAAAAAAAGGCATCTCTCTCTTTTCCACAGGCTTGTTTCTTAGGAGGTAAAAAGCCTACTTAAAGCTCTGTTAAGGATTTTTTCCAACTTCCTCTTGGTTTCATTCTTTATAATGCACTTTGAAAAACAAGTTGTTTAAAAATACTGTATTGCTTCTGATCTGGTATCTTTATCCCTTTTTTCTATTTATCTGTTTCTGTGATGCTTTCTGGGAAAGAAAACAGTTTTTAATAATGCTAGGCATGGTGTCTCCCCTTCACTTTTCTATACTTCTCTATATTTAATTCACTGGTGCAATATTTTTTCAAGCCATGGACTGACATTTGTACTAACCTTAAAAAAAAAAAAACAGCAAAAAACCTGCCTTTGGAGGTAGAAAATGAATTTGTCATTGTTCAGTTATTTGTTAGATACCTTCACTAAACAAAAACTTGCTTTCTAAAAGATGCTTATTTTATCACAAGCTGTTATTTTGTAAGGTGGGATCTAGCTAAAAATCTTGCATAAAATTTAGAAGTTCATCACAAGTGCCTAATACAGCAAAGTACTGAATGATAATTAACTTAATTGGCTGAGGAGAGCACACTGCATGTTGTAAAGGTGCTGAACACCTATTACATGATCTAGCCCTCACAAAGTAATTAGATAATGACTTATGTTTGAACCTTTACAAATTGTTTTTTTCATTGTCTATCACAAGTCATTTTTATTTTGATATTGGAGCTCTTCATAGTGTAGTATATGACAGTACAATCTTGATTACTTGTATTTGTTTCTGTCAGTTGTCTTGTTTTACTCATATTTCAACACTGAAGACTGCTCACTTTGGTGCTTCATTAAAATATGTGAATGGATATTTGACTGTAGAGTCTGTGATGTGATGTATTATCCCTGTACTTGAGATGCATGTTGTTTTGAGCTTCCGGGCTCCATTGCATGCCTGATTTGTGACATGGAATAGTTATCTGTAGGATCTAAAAGAAAGTTACATAAATGGTGAACATACGTTGAAATTTTTCTTGGACTTTAATTCAAGATAGGTGATAGGCCCCACATTCTTGCAAGAAATTCTGTATTACTCATAATCTTCTTGAGGTCCAGCCATAGTTATGATAGCAGCCATCACTGCAATATGCAGAGTTTCTGGATGATCTGGCAAAACTAAAGCTAGTAAAATACTTCTTGTTGAGCAGATCTTGGTAAAAAATTGCAGATTCAGTGGAGTTTAGTCAAAGTTAATTAAAAATTTGGATAAATGCTGTGTTATATTCTTGAGAAAAATCTCCTGAATGGTCACCTGCAGTGGTAGCTTTTTAGAGTGAATGGAAGGAAAAAACAATACATTTTAGTCTTTCCACAGAGCTCTCTTCTCCATCCTCACAGACTGTAAAACTTCCTGTCACAACTAGCTAACAGTTTAGGGCAACAATCTAGAGGTGAAATACTCCATGCGATGCTACCAATCTGCTAAATTATTCAACCGTTTCTCTCACCTCTGGCAGATGGTGTCATGTTTTGCCATGGCTTTGTAAAATGATAGGAAGACCAAAGGGTATATTCAAACTCACAACCCCAGCCAAACCAGAACAAATTCCAGTCTGAGTTCACTGCCACCAAGTCATACTTTTATCTGTTGCTCTAATTTTAATCACTTTATGGGACTCTTTAGTTGTTGGTTGGATTATGCAAGGAGAGGCTAATGGTTATCCAGACTCCAGAGACTAAGGCAGTCCAATTTCACTATTTCACAATCCCTGTTAAGCCATAGTAAACCTGAGCTCTCCCCCTGGAGAGGATGGAAAGTAATTACATAGTCCTAACTTTCTGTGTAGTACCAGAAGATGATTTGGGAGTAGGCTGAACTGTTAAGGTTGAGAGTAAATGTACTTGCCAATTCTACCTTGTTGGTTGTGTGACCCTTGTTCTTTTCTGTTAATGAAAAGGGAGCACTGCATAGAAAGTTTTCACGTGTAGCACAGTTTCAGTACGGACAATGCTAGGAATAGGCTTTCCTGTGGAGCCTCTTCTAGTGCTCTCTAAGGTGAACGACCTGGAGCAAGCAGAAAGAGTAGTTCAGCATTCTTGCGCTTTCAATCCTTTTCTCAGCACTGAAATTTCCAGACATACATTTCCTGCTAATGTTGATGGTGTTGATTACATATGAATTTGTAGTTTCCAGTACAATGAAACCTACAAGAACCTTTCTTGTAGCTTGTTCAACTGCAATCCTACAGTAGCAGGTTTCAACCACCATCCACCTCAACTGGAGTGACTATACTTCTTTGAGATGCATGTTTTTCTTCTGTGACTCTCTGCTAATTCTGCAGACATATTCAGTTTCTTTGGCGTCTCCAGCATACCGAGCAAACTTTGTAACACGAGAGGTAAAGTTACTTTTTTGTTGTTGGCATGAGCACAGGAAGATAAATGAAATTACATTAAAAGTGAAGAGTTATTTTAATGAGAAAATCAATTGCTGCAATACTTAATTACCCCAAGCCCCCTTTGATTTGTTTTTCTTAACAAAGCACACAACATTTCTGTGCAGTATTTGAAATTTACTTGCTTTTTTAGAAGACAGGTTTCTTTATGAGACTGGGAATGCTTCATAATGACTGATCATGGTTTTAAACAAAAAAGCTACAAAGGCAAAATAAATCAAACAGATATTTCCCAGTATTATTTTTAAACCAGACATGGCTGCTTGATCATGCATCACTACTGTCCACAGCTCATACTACAGTGAAAAACTGACTTCAGGTATTCAAGGCAGAAAATATCATGATCACAGTGTTACAGGACTAGGTTCCTGGTGTTATAATTAGCTCAAAGCATAGTGTCTGAATTGGGTGTAAAATACTGTGTGTGTACTAATGTTTTTTAGTAGTATCCTGTGAGCAGTCTGGTTCAGTGACTGACAAGCCTTCTCTTTAAGTCACAGATACTTCAAATTTTTTTCTCTATTATGCTCTATTAAGTTAGGAGAAGAATTACATAAACTTGCTGGCTCAGTGCCACAAAGTTTTATATAAACATCTACATCTAGATATATTTATATTTTAAAATTATTACTTCTTTGGACTTCTTTTGTATTCCTTTTCTGGTTAATGCAGTTTTAATCTATTCAAATGTATAAATTTAGAGTGAGGGGAAAAATGACATATATTAAAGTTGCTCAAATGCAGTAAATTGTTGTATCTCAGGAACTTTCAAGGCTGGTCAGTGGTGCTGTGTTACCCGTTGAGAAGCTGGAAGTCTTTTCTTTTTGGGAGTATACAAAGCTTCTGTGTTCATCCATGCAGCCAGACGATATTTCTGTTTCTCAGCTATCTGCTGGTAACTGTGTTCCAGACTGGTGCTGTTTTGGAGTTGGGTGAAGGAATTTCATAGATGGTATAAAGCTGGTAATACTTTCCTGCTGATCTGATTTTTTTTTAAATGGTTGGTGGTTACAAACCCTCAAGTGATTTCAAATGTCAGTGAGGCCTTCAAAAGTGCCAGTTTCTCACGCAGCTCTCTAATTCAACATATCATCATGAAAACACTGTCCTATCTCTCATGGGTAATAGCATTTGACCCTCATTGGTGGTGTATCTCTCATTCTTAATTTCTTTGCATTTATAGATAACTACAATATTAGTAAATCAACTTGCCATAATTCTTTAATATTCAACAAGTAATTACAAAACTTCAGGTTTTGGGACAGCAGAATTCAACCCTATAAAATCTAGAAATGTGAGCTTTATAACTTTATAATGGGAAAAGTCAACATCACAGTAGCAGGTTTCGGTCTTTATGGGGTGGTGGCATATATTTACCAACCATCTGTCAATCTATTCATCTTTTTTTCTGTGCTACAAATAATGGTCAAATGATTGTGAGTAAAGCACTTTCCACAGCTTTGATAAAAAGACATTCCCTGCTCCTGAAACGTTCATTAGAACTGTAAGATACCTAAAATCTTCAAGTGAATTCTCAGGAATAATCAGTTTTTGTAGGAAAATATGTAATATTCAGAAACTAGAAATCTGATGTTTCCAATGCATGCAGATACTGAAAGAAGTGTCAAACACCATTTAAATGGCAAAAATAACTCATTAAAAAAAGAAAGAGAAAAAATGGCTAGGTTTTTATTTTCAAGGATGGAGGTCTTATTTTAAAAGAACTCACTTCCTATTTAGGCACTTAAGTATAGGGCCAGATATTTAAAAGTGCTTAGCAGATAGCAACTCTCATTGCAGTGCTTGTGTTCAGATTACAAGATGAAGTCAGATGCCTAATATCCACTAATCATAAGATCATGACTCAGGCCAGCATTGTTTAAAAAATTAGAGTTAAGGGAAATACAAAAGTCACAAACTTTTCATTTTTTAATTAATTTAATGACTTGTTGCACTGCATCTCTAATGACCCCAAGGTCCTTGCAAGTTCTGCAAGGAATGGTATGAGTGTAATTGAAGCTAATTTTCTGACATTTTGTTTCAAGAGTTCTCAAATGAAATAATTTTTAGAAAGAGAGGAAGAAACCTTATTTTCTAACAGCTTGTACAGCAGTTATTTCCATCTTACAAGGGTCTTCCTTACTGGATGATAGGGTCCCAGTCCTCCAGCCATTATGGAAATGTATTTGCAGGAACTTCAGTAAATATATGCATAATCAGTGTTTCATTGTTAAATATTACAGGATGTTCTAGGAGCTGCCTCAGCTCTAAGCAGACAATACAATAAAAAAACTATTTAAAATATGCATGAAAATAAGTAAGGTACAATTATTCACTCTTTTTCTCAACATGCAAAGTAAAAGGTACCCAATGAAATTATCAGGCAGGAGATTTAAAACAATTAAAAGGGAACACTATTTTCACGCAGTGCATAATAAAACTGTGACTTCTTCCTACAGGATGTTGTGGATAGCAAAGTACAAATGAGTTCAGTAAGTAATTAGACAAATTAATGGGGGAGGCATCAATTAATGCTTATTAAAGTCCCCACAGACTGGCTTCTCAGATTTGGGATGGCAGCTTCTATACCATTCTATGTGCTTGAGGATTTTTTAACTTTTCCATAAACATTTACTACTGTCCACTGCAGGAGATGGACCCAGCTGAATAGACTCTTCATCTCACCCAAAATGTCAGATGCTTTTTGAAACCACATGAACTTGCAGATTTGAAAGCCTACCTATACTATATTTTTACATATAGCAAAGAAGTTTTAAGGAATGCCTAGAGGTTTTCATTGTATTTAGGTTTTTTTGCTATTTCCAAAGACTGTGATGTGGTGATTTAGGTAGTCTGCTTTCAGCAGAATAAAACTTTGAAAAAGATACCCACTTAACAGTTTTTCAAGATATTTCTAGCACATTTTTCTGTAAAATATACAGAAAATATAATACATACATCCACTTAGTATTTAAATATGTACATACATTTATATGTCAGGGGTACTATAATATACATTAAACAATAAAATGTAAATTGTTAGCAATGATGATCTGAATTTCATTTCTTCTTACATATAAGACATTTGTGTCATCGTTGTAGCTCTAATCCATATTCAGGTCTTCATGTTTGGTGTGCAGTAATATGTAAATTACCTAGCCAGCTGCATTAAGCAGTGTTTGTTTATTCTATTTCTTTTGGCATAGCATATAACTGAATTTCTGCCAAAAATGTGGCTGCTTCAGGGAACACTGAGTAGAAGGAAGTTTTGAAAGGAAACACACATCATAAGTCTTTACTCTGTGAAACAGTAAAATCAAAAAGAACTTTTGTTCATAAAAATATCTGTATTAATGTAAAATAATGGGCTGTAAAATACAATGAACGAACTGAATCTTTTTAGAACGCTCTGTTTACATTGGCTTTGTAAACAAGAACACAATGCTAAGAGGCAGGGATTTTTTCATACATGGGAAGGGTGACTAAAACTGGTGAAACATGAAAATGGAAAGTTTAAGAGAAATTATTTTAAAATGACATATTAATCTCCCCTAACACATAGCATTTAAATGCATTTAAATTTAGAAAGTAGTGAAGTTTAAGTGTTAAAAAAATTGCATTAATGATGCATAGAGCTATCTACTTATGCTGGCAGTCCTTTCAGTCTTCCAGTCTGACACTTCCTTTTTTATCCAGCCAGCTAATTTCCCCTCTTTTGTGAGGAGTAACTGTTTTCACACTAGTGCTTACCCAGCAAGCCTCCTCATTGTTTCATGGTTAATTATCTTCTTGAGCTTCACCTTCTCAAGTGAAGGGATAAAGACTGGGCCTCCCCACAGCTCTAATGAAAGCTAGGTTTTAGAGATGCACTGTGTGAATAAGTGCAGTGTCTGATCTACCAACATAATAAATGAGTTCCTAAACTTTATGGAGTCACAGCTCATCCAGCAGGTTTACTGAACAATGCAGAAAGATGCTTTATTTTAAAAATCCTTTCTTATTTTTAAAAGGGAGAGGAGGAATAATGCTTCAGTGTGAAACCAAATACTGTAAACAGTTCCAAAATCTCTAAGTATTACACAAAAGATGCATGTCAAACATTCAGTTTCGGTACAAACCTGAGCTGAAAGACTTTGAGCTCTATACTTTAAAGTTGTATATTAACAATATTTATACTAATAATGTTAATACTGATTGCCCTGTGCCCCTCAGTTATTACATCACTTTGTAAACTCTTAGTACTCATTGGATTTTCTGTGCCTCACTGGCACTGAAAATGGCTGTTGTAGATAGACTTAAATCTTCAGTTTATGTTCCAATTTGAGCCCAAGTTTGAACTGTGTAACATTTAAAATAGACTCTCATGCAATAGAAGGAAGTTGAACAATGGCAATAGTGGTTTTGTAGTAATGAGGTACTCCCCATTGTAATTTTGTACTTGGCCAAGCTAAGGCACGCAAATATAAATATTTCACCATAACAAGATATAGCTGTCCATTACTTTGTCTTCTTCTAAGTGAATTTCTACAAAGTATGCTTATATTAAATGATTTCTCAAGTGACCAAACCAAAATGAGCATATAACACTAGTACTTGAGACATTGCACAAGATCTACTTGATGTACTAGATTAGACTGAAAATTCCAATCCTTTTTTTCCAGCCAGCTCCAGGGCTGTGTTGGCATCTATTATGTGCAGAGAACAATTTACCAGTGATGGAGACAAGAAAAAAAATCTGGAAGTTCAAGGACAAGATGATCTTACTGAAAGAGCTCTGCCTAGGGATCTCTTATACTTGGAGATAAGGCCAGTGTTCCTATTTTGCAACATTTGAAAAGCAGCTCTTCTTAGACATAAGCCGTGTAATGGCAAGGAACAGTTGTATTGTTGTAGCCTCAAGGTGCTTACCATTGTAATTTTGATTCATCACCAGGAGAACTCTCTGCCACTTATTGACAACTGTGGTGTTCAACTTAACACTTGGAAATCCATAAGTAGGCAGACTCTGCAAGTACTTATGATCTGCAGCATTCTCCTAGCCTTTGACTTCACAATACTTGCTTATTGACCCCCTCTAGTCAATATCCCAAATTTACAGGTGGTGAATCAATGACATCAGGAAGTACCTGAACTGAGATTACAAAGAAATTGTGTTGAAAATTTAAATGGGGGGAAAAAGAGTCCATTCTCTTTGATAACATGAATTAGGCTAAATTTGGTAGTCTCTCAACTGCTTCATGTGAGGAGAAACTGATGATAGAGCCAGATATTCTTCATGCAGTCCTGTTATTCATAAATAATAGATGAAGTCTCCCTTTCCAGTATACGGGAAGAATTTTTATTTAGAAATTCAAGCCTCTTTCCTCCAGCTCTCAGTGAGAAAATTTTCTTTCTAGGTTTCTCCTAAGGTCAAACTCCCAAGGGTTTATGTCCTATTCTTTTGTACCTTATACCTATCTGTTTCTATGGTGATTCTCACTCTTTAGCGTTTCTCACAAACACTCATTTCTGCTGAAACAAAGCTCTCAAAAACTCTGATTCCAGGTGTCCTGATGTGCCTGTTGTAGGTTGGAGATGGCTATTGTGTCTACAGAGTCCATTCATAGTGTCCACTGAGTTGTTCTGGTTTATCTGGGAGTACACCATTAGAGTACCAGTTCCAATGTAAGTGATACTAAATTGAAAGTATTCTTAACCAGTATGCAGACCTCTTAACTAATACAAAGACAAAACAATAGTGATTTTATTATGTCACTGTAGCTTTGCTAGTACAACTTCATTAATGAGCATCTGAATGCAGAATGCAACTGATTTGCCATCCATACGGGCATACCAGTGAAAAATTGTGCTGAAGTACTGCAGCAATAGTTAAACCTCTTTAGCCATGGTTGGTTCCACAGATTTCCTCATTTTAGTGGATTTTTTTGTCTTAACCATAAAGACTGATCTTTGATTGGGTCAAATTCTGAGACTTGGCATGGATGAACTCCCACCAACTTGCACGGGCATGTATCTGAGGTAGAGTGCCAGGGTTTGTTCTTTTCTGAACTAGGTGTGCATGGCAACATTTTGGGTTTGGGTAAATCTGGGAATGTTTTTCTAAGAGTTTCATAAAGGGCTTGTGTTGGATTCTTGCACAAAGAAAATCATATATTCCTCTGAAGTAAAGGTGAGACTGAAATGACATTCGAGGGCGAAAAATCCTGTCATGTAACCTCTTGACAGATGAAAAGAAAACTACAAAGCAGCAAAAACAACAGTCAGTAAAATATGCCATGTAGCCAGGCTTTCTCATCACAAAAAAAAAGCAAAAAAAGCCCAAATACACAACTTGGAATATAGGTCTGGGATTGTAAACCTATTTGGATGACAATATGATTCAATATAAAAATGTTCTAGATGTTCTGCTCTCTAGTAACATTTAAAGGGCTTCTTCAGCAAATGAGAACCAGAAATGTTAGAAAGCCATATGAGGATACGGTGGCAAAAAAGGAGGCCGATGCTTCCATAGAGACTGGAAAATGGATAATGGGTACTGTGTTAGCAGTGATACTCTGGGCACAGCGCAGGAACATGTTGAGTCCTTGCTTTTGCCTTGATCTGTGATAGAAGTTAGTTCCTGCAGGCCTTCTGCTGACACGGCTCACCTTCTGTTCCAGCCTGGCTTGTCTGCACTGCCTGGTATCTGGTGGAGGGGCGGGAGCCTTTCACTCTTACTTTTGGCCATCTGGTGCTGTGGGCAGCTTATCAAGAAAGTTAGAAGACCCTCATAGGACTCATGTGCAGACATGACTGACCCCAGAGTGTTACCTAGCATCATCAAGTGACATTTAAATAGCAGAAGAATGGTTAGAGAATGACCAATTTCTCCAACTTTTTAAAAAACTTCTACTACTAGTAGGGACTAATAGTTTTCAGCTGTGCATCCTCTTAAAATGTCACTGCAGTTATTTCATCTGTTGCTTAGAAGATGTGCCCACAAAACCACTATCATGACAAAGAAAATTATCAGTTTTAAAACCTGGATATGATAATCCTATCCTCTAGACTTTTATTTCTGAGCATTATCAGAGAACTTCAAACATTGTCATAAAGACAGATACCTGAGCAATGGTGGAACCTCAGTTTTTCCCATAAGACCCAGCCTGCACTGAGACCCTTGCAGGTGACATCCGTGACTGCAAAGAGCAGAGGTGAAGTCAGTGTCCTTCCTGTGGTACAGCAATCTGTACGTACCACCATCCATGTAGGAGCCTGGCAATACCTGTAAGCACCTATAAAGTCTAACAGAAAAGCACAAGTTCTGCATGTGCAGGATTAAGCATATTATTTCATCGAGGGAGGCAATAATAGTTATAAAATGAAGCAAGAGAAAGTATGAACCACAGTTTTGAATCTTGTTTTCTCAGGAAATAAACATGTACCTTCTTCTTTTAACTGCAGTTATAACAAGTATGTATGTTCATGATCAGTTTCTCTAGTGATCTGTGATAAAGCATACTGCTTCCATGTATTTTGAGACCATATTGTAATGTGCAGGTCACTTCAGTATTATGCACATGGAATATTATGCATATGCTTTTGCATATTAAAACGTTGGTGTTGGGAAATGGGGACAGTTTTCTTGTTGGCTATGGTATAGGGAACCCTGTTTAGACAATAAACTTAAGTGAAGCAGAGGTGAAGTGGGTACTGTACGCATGACTATTTCCCTCAGCAGAAGTACTTGGCATGCTTGCATTTTTCAAAAGACAAAATCATGTTTGTCTTCCTTGAATGTGCACACATTCCTGGAGATGGGGGATGGTTTTCTTTCCTTCTCTTTCTTTTTCTTCTTCCCCTGGCCCCTAAGTGCATTTGAGTTTGGATAATTTGTCCACAGCAACTGAAGGATATGTTGCAGGGGATGGAGGAACAGAGTTTGTATTTATTATTGTAAAAGCTCTTTTTTTCATGTTAATTCCTTTAAAAAAATATAATGGTACGTAGGGGTTACATTACAGGCCTGTTTCACCAACACAAAGTATCTGTACTGGAGTAGCACATGCAAATGAAGCCGAAACAGAGAATCATTGTTTAATAAAATTTGCTGCAGAAAAAGCAAAACTATCCGTGTTTTAGTAAAGGAAACAAATGAAAAAATGCATTTTTGAGACTTTTCCTTAAAGAGCACTGGGGATGAGGAAATGTCTTTATTTGGCTTAATAATCCTATTTCTTCCCGTTAACATTTTCAGCAGATTAACTGTTTAACCATTAAACACCAAGCCTACAAGCATTTAAGTGCACACCTAACTTTGCTCACATGAGTTATGCCACTGAAATGGGAATGCTGTCCTAAGCAAAATATTTCAGGGTTCAAATTAGGAATAGCCAAACTCCTTAAAGCAGCACTTTCAAATACATTAGAATTAATTCAACCTTTCACTCTTCCGAGTCTGTAATTTAATTGATTCGTGGCTTAATCATATTAGAAACTTTTCATGCAGCAGTAAATGCTTCCTAAGTGTTGTTTATGTAGTGGTAATATTTTAAAAATAGGAATATGCATAATATTGTGCATCTTTTTGTTCTCATTGCATTGTTATTTTTTACTTGCTTGGTCAAAACCATTTACCTTCTTTTACTGTGAACCATGTGACCATTGAGATCTACTCTAGACGTAGTGGTATTTAGCAACTTTATAATGATAAAGTCACTCTGACCTACTTTGAAGATACCCATTTTTAGAAAGATGACATATGCACACATGTGCACACATGTATATATGCGTGTGTGTATTTATACACACACACTCTTGCACATATAAAAAACAAGTTTCTAAATTCTGGGAAATTTAGTGCAATCAGTTACACCAGCTTGTATCCAAAGAATTTTTGTCAGACAGAACGGTACTGTTGCAGCATGTTTTGTCACAGACTTCAGCAAGGCCAGGACTTTAGAGTGAGCATACAGGGCTCACCCCGCTGGAATGTGAAGCTCTGTAGCACACTCAAAGCTTCTCTTTAATTGTAGTCTGTCTTACATGTGGAGATCATCATGTCCATCTCTGACAGATCCCTTTCTTGTTGGGTATTTGTGGTTTGAGGAGTGATACCTTGAACCAGGCTAGGTAGAACATCTTTTGGAGTGTGTAAGTGCAAACTCTGTAGGAAAGCCACATTCATCATTAACTGAAATGGGATAAAAAACATGGTGCAGTGCTCGCACTAGTAAAGTTTTCCCAGCTGGAAATGGCAATAGAAGATTTGTCTGCTTTGTGTAAAAGATGCATTATGCAATACTAGACCGTTCTTTGGAGACAATAACAAGACAGACAGGAGAAGAAACAACAGCACTTTTTCCCATTAAATCAAGAAATCAGAATTTAGCTCTGACATCAGCTGACACTTATGGTGTTGTACTTCTCATCCTCTGTATAACAAGTAAAGGATCAATCTGGGGAATTATAAATGTTCTGTTGGCAAGACCTAATAATCTATTACTATCATGATAATTCTAATCCTCCTATGCACTTAGCAGCCTGATAAGGAGACATCTGACGTGATAAAAATAGTCCTCAGAGATTCCTGGGTTTTACCTTGCCACTGCTGTTAGTGCAAACATAGGCTGGAGTGACACCACCTTCCATTCTTCACTCCAGAGCTCTATTCAAGAGGCTGTATGGTGCTGCTCTTTCCAAAAACTACCTCAATGTCTAAAGTCTCTTTCTTGTTTGAGCAGCTTGCTACATTTTGTAAAAAAGAAAGGGAAAATATATACCCCTGCTGAAAATGCCAAATACAAAATGTTTGTGACTTAAGCCGAGTTTCAAAGTTAAAACTTGTTCTGTACTTGGTAAGGGCTGCCAATGTAGCTGATAACCATAAGTTCTACTGGTAGGTTTCTTCAAGGGAGATGATGCTTATAAGAAAAGTAGTAATTCACTAATATTAATTCAGTCAGTTCCTCGGACAGAGAAAGTTATGCTGGTAAAACAACCATATCTACATAAGGGCCTTTGGAATTATAGCTGTGACAATCAGAACAAACAAAACAAAAAAAAAAAAAAAAATCAAATCCCTTACTGTCATAGCTATGCCTGCAAAACTCCTGAGTATATACCAGGTCTCAGAAAAGCATGTGCATTTGAAGAATAAAAAATAGGCTTTGAAGTAAGGGGCACTCAGTGAAGATGAATGGGCTGAAGTCACAACTCTACATGTTTTATTATTTTAGTCCATCTGACTTGCAGAACAAACAAGGCAGCCAAGTGCTGATTTACAGGGGGAAGGTTATCTTCCTGACCAATAAGGACCAAATGTTTTGGTTTTGAGAAACAAAATCAGATTCTATGGAACATAAAATCCTTGGAACCTGCTGCTGATTTCTTGCCTTCAGGAATTTGTTTTTGCAGCTGGCAGAAGCTTAAAACAGTAAAATTGTGCCATTTAGGAAGTTTTTCACAGCAATTTCATCCTAATGCTAAGTACAACAGAGTCGTAAAACATGCCACAGAGAAAATGAGTAATCGTGGCTGATTTCTTGTTTAATCTAACAGGGTTTCAAACTAACTTAATTTAATTATTGTCGTTCTCTTGTACCAGTTTTTACTTTCAGGTTGGTTAAGGGTCAGCTACAGGTGGGAAACTGGGTCCAACTAAGTACCAACCAGGAGCTGTTATGAAAACACAGCAAACTGGCAAATCCAGTTATGGATTTCTGAACACCACAATGTACAGAACTGCTCTGATAGCCTTAGCTACCTAGCAAATGAGTGTTTTAATGAAAATCTAACATTTAAGCTATCACAAGCCAATATCTCACAGGGAAGAAAAAAAAAAAAAAAGGACTCTAACAAATTTACTCCATAAAAGTTTTGGGGTAGGTAGATTCAAAAAGAGACTGTAGCTTTCAACATCAGACATGACAGATTCTCAAAATCCTAAAAGGCTCCTAACCTGCCAAGGAGGAAAAAATTCTTTGGTACCCATATTTCTGCCAGTGGTTACTTGTGATATCTTAACACAGCTGCAGTACTCAGAGACCTAACTTACAACTAAGCCCAATGAAGCATGAGGACATCTTCCAAGGAGAATGCCTTGGTTTCTCAAATATATTAATAATCATAACACCCTGCTGAATGGTGGGTAGCTATTCTGCCCAATTTGGAGAAAATAATTCTTATGTCAACTGAGTGTTTTAGCCATTGATCTACTGGACATACTGGGGTGGGATAGCCTTGTGTCTTGCACAGAAACAGTGCCACCTATATCCATAATTAAATAGACACTGGAGCAGGGATTTGGACCTATCTATGCCTCTTGCCAGTCAAATGTGCTGAACACTGCACTGCTGGATAAAATTATCCTCGTCTATCTATGACCCAATTAATATTTAATTGTTTTATGCAAAACGAAACAGGAGAAGCAAGCTTCTTTTCAGAACAGCGTATAGGTAGGACTTCTCCTGAGAGATTGAGAACCTGGTTCATGTCTCTTATGCTGTCTGACACACTGTCCCATGCCCAAAATCAGTGCCCTAACTATTGAGCTGTTGGAGTATGTCCCATGATTTCTCACAAAAGGGATGAGCAACTTTAGTTCCTACTTCAAAAAGAGAGTTCCCAGCTGAGAATTGCAGTCAGAGGTATGTGCCTTCCTCTTCACAGTTAACCTTGGCCAAGTCTTGATGAATCCAAGTCAGTAACTAAGTTGTGTACAACTGCACTTCATTGGACTATAGCCTCATTTTATCTCCTTGTATTTCTGTAACTTTGTAAGTCTGTTGCGATTTTGATTGCTGTTTGGCATGTGATCAATGCGGTATTTGAAAAAACAAAACTTGCTCCAAGAAAGCTCAAGTGAGTGAGAGATCATAGTTGAAAGGTTTTTTTGAAAAAGTGCTTGTTTTTCTGGATACAGTGATCATTGTTCAGCTGTTAAGGTGATTTAAACTAAACAATTCTACATTAGTTAACAGTTCTATTACAAGATTTATTGTATAAGCAAAGTTCCCTAAAATGGAGGCCTCTCAATAAATAGAAAATTAAAGTAGAATTGATTTGTGCTTAGAGAACCAGCCTTAAAGTCAGGGGCCACTTCTGTCTTATTTTGGGGGGTTTAAGGTAAGTCTGTATTGTTGGCCCCTTGACACATCACATTTGAGTGAGAAGAGTTGTCAAGGTGTTCTTCCTCTCCCACACGTTTGTAGAAGGAAAGATTCTTGATACTTTATGTTCTGAGTCATAATAGAAAATATTACTAGAAAGTTACAAAAGTCTTAAAAAAAGCAAACTAAGTTTAGCTCAATTATTTATCAGCCCTTTCCCAGAGAAAGGTGTCAGCACGGGCAATATTTGAAATTCATGTAGTATTTGATTAGACTGATTGATTGTTCTTACAGCTGAAGATATTAACATTCATTAGTCTCTCTTACTGATCATTAGTACTACCTTTATTATCAAGTGAAGAATGAATAGAAATTCATCAAATCTTGTGATTTCCAGTGCATTAGATCTGTTGTTTTAAGGCTGACAACACAAAAGTTTGTTGTAAACATTTCAAAAATCCTCTAATAAACCCTTTATATCTAACTCTTTTAAACTTAGGCAGGCTGAGAGAGAGATTCTCATATATCCAATCTAATAAAGTGCTAATCGAATGTTTTTTACTAATACACTCTTATGTGATTCTGCAGAATGGTTAAAACTTGTTACTTATAAAATCACTAACCACAATTAATCTCTATTAAAGAAAAGTCAAATTTCTGTATTATATTTTGACAGCAAATAAGAAAAAAAACCTAAGACAACTAAGAAATCATGCAAAATATAATAGGTTTCGTTTTAATTGATCATTTTAACGGTACACAAAATGTAACAAAATTAAAAGCCTATTAATAACTTTACTCCCATTATCTTACTTATGTGATTTCAGTGGAAGCACACTTAAAGTGCAGCTGTAAATATTTTTAATCTTTGACTTTTTTTTTACAGGAGCTTCTGAATGTTATTGATCCCAGTTTAATGGATCTAAATGGTCCGAGTGAAGATGCACTGGAATGGGATGAAACTGACATAAGTAATAAGCTGATCAGTATTCATGAAGACTTAAGTGATCCTGATCAGGAAATCAAAAAGCACGATCTAAGCCAGAAACCTGCTTCAGGAGAATGTGGTGATAACAATGTGAATGAAGACGAAAGTATCAGTGATCGCGGAAGTCCTCTTTATTGTCCCAGCATTACTTCCCCTCCAAATCCACACATCTATCAGGTCTATAGTCTTCATAATATTGAATTATCAGAAAAAAAACACATGCCTTTTTTGAAAAAAACATCCAAACTCTCCAGTGTAACACAGTCTAACATTTTAAACAAAAGTCTTAGTAAAGACTCATCATTTTCATCTACCAAATCCCTGCCAGACCTAATAGGGGGGACCACACTGGCAAAACCATATAACTATATGTATCAGAGTGGAAATATAAGCAGGCATTCTGAGAGTGAGAGTGGGATAGTGAGTGAATGTGATACAGAAACTACAAATAACTCAGAAATTTTTTTGCTAAATGATATTGAAAGCACTCAGAGTAATCCTGAAATTGGGCATGCAGAAACTCAAATGGATGATATAGTTGATGTAATAAAACAAAAAATAAAGCAAGATGAAGAAGAGCATGCTAGTCTCTCCGACGATTTCCAGTTGGCACCTTCTGCATGTTGTGGAAGTGAAAATGATGAGGATTTGGACAGCATTACCATGTGTAACCCTGTTTGTCTAGAAGAATTGCAAGGAAAACATGATGTGTTTACATTTTATGATTACTCATATCTTCAAGGCTCCAAATTCAAATTACCAGTGATAATGAAACAATCGCAAATTGAAAAAATACATACAGAGGGCAGTTTGTTTCATGGGTTTTGTTTTGATAAAATACCTGGTAAATCTGAACATAAGCCTGGAGAGTCACAACCAGATGGGTTTATTCATGACCATACTCTGGCAAGTATCCCTGGAGAATCAGATCCCAATTCCTGTAAATCTGCAGAAACTGTAAGAAAATTAATTGTTACAGAGAATACCAGACAGGTTTCAACTTTATCTCGTAGTTCTTCATTAGAATCTCTATCTGTAGTAGGTGATTTGTTCAGCTCAGGTATTTTTAAAAGTGGAGATGGTCTTCAGCGAAGCACCTCTTTGGAGAGCTGGCTGACTTCCTACAAAAGCAATGAAGATCTTTTTAGTCATCATGGCTCAGGAGACATAAGTGCAAGCAGTGATTCTGTTGGAGAGCTCAGCAAAAGGACATTAGATCTTTTGAATCGCTTAGAGAATATCCAGAGTCCTTTAGATCAAAAGATAAAGCGCAGCATCTCTGATATAACACTCCAAAGTAGCTCTCAAAAAATGTCTTTTACTGGACAGCTGTCTCTAGATATTGCATCCTCAATCAATGAAGACTCAGCAGCTTCTCTCACTGAACTCAGCAGCAGTGAGGATCTTTCTCTCTGCTCTGAAGACATTGTACTGCACAGAAATAAAATACCAGATTCAAATGCATCATTTAGAAAACATCTTAATAGATCTGTAGCTGATGAAAGCGATGTCAATGTCAGCATGATTGTTAATGTCTCCTGCACTTCTGCTTGTACTGATGATGAAGATGACAGTGATTTGCTTTCAAGTTCCACCCTTACCTTAACTGAGGAAGAGCTAGGTATCAAAGATGAAGATGATGACTCCAGTATAGCAACTGATGAGGATATTTATGAAGAATGCAATTTAATTTCAGGACTTGATTATATAAAAAATGAACTCCAGACTTGGATTAGACCAAAATTTTCTTTGACAAGGGAGAAGAGAAAAAGTAACCTCAGTGATGAAATTCAGCGCAGTAAAGAAGTTAGTAATGAGACATCAAAAGCCACAGATACATTAAGCATTGAAACACTATTGAATGGTTCAGTACAGAAAATATCAGAAAATAATGGCAATAGTAAGAATGAACCACGTGATCGTGAAAAAGGGACAAAGAGTCACCTGATGAAAGATATCTCTCAGGCTGTGAAGGATCAGCTTGTGGATGATGTGGAGAATGGCAATGTTGAAAATACTCTTGGCGGTCAAAAGGAAGGTCTTGTTAGAACATCAGCAACTCCCAAAACTCATGCATCACTTGATGTCAGAGAAGCTGAAAATGAATGTTGTGTCTGTGAAGCATTTACAGACAGTTCAGATGATTCACATATGGACGGCAAGGAGACTGTTCTGTCATCAGATGGATCCAGAAACCCTCCAAAAGAATGTCAAAGTCATCTTCAACCTGATAGTCGCTCTGTTGCTTCCTCCCCTGCTAAAAAGCCTTGTCTTGAATCTTCCTCAGAAATGAATTGTGTAGACATACAAGATACAGCTTTACAAATATCCTTACCTAACGGTCAGCAACATAGAATAAGCATTACTGAAAAATCTACTGATTGTTGTAGAACCTTGAAATCCAATGAAGCAGAATGTGACTCCTCAGCCAATGGTCTTGATTCGTGCTGTAATTGTGAATCTGCTGCTTTTGATAAAAGAAACATGGAAGATGGCTCAGTACACAATTTTGTGAGGGAGATAATAGATATGGCATCAACAGCTTTGAAAAGTAAGTCACAACCTGAATGTGAGTCATCTGCTCCAGCTTCATTAACACAGATCAAGGAAAAAGTGTTAGAACACTCTCACAGACCCATTCAGTTAAGAAAAGGGGACTTCTATTCTTACCTTTCACTTTCTTCTCATGATAGTGACTGTGGAGAGGTAATCAAATACATAGAGGAAAAGAGCAGCACTCCTGTGCCACTGGACTTTACAGATGAGAAAGAAAATATTGAATGCTTTTTTGAAGCCTGTCCTGAGGAAGAACGGGTTGAGCAGCAGCAATCCATTTCTAGTGGTACTCCTGAAGCACGAGTTGAGCAGCAGCAACCTATTTCTGACATTATTTCTGAAATATCTCCAGAGTCAGTAGGTGAAGTGACTCTAGAGTCATCAGAAGAAGTTAAAACTTCATCTGAAGGTAGGGATTTATCTTTCTTATGTGATGATGACAATGATATAAAGGTCCCTGATCCTAACAAACAAAGTGCATCAAACAATTTGAAAAATGCTGCTGATGGTTTGCTGATTTCAGATGGGCAAACTGAAGGTTTGGAAAAGAATTCTCCAGAGCATAGCACTAAAAAGAGTAGTACAGAAAAATCACCTGGAACTGAAGAGCCCAAAGGATGTGTTGCTGCTTCTGAAGAGGCTTCAGCTATAGAGTTTCAGTTAAAGTCTGGCCATTCACAGAAGAAGGATGTTTTGCATCAGAACAGTAAAACTCTTACTTGTGAAGAAAATCTCCTGAATCTTCATAAGGAAAGACATATAAATATGCACAGATAGAATGTAACCCTCTCCAGGCACGTACATTATCCTAAAACCAGGTATGTACTCTACATGTTGCATATTCATTACTTTTACATTTTTTGCCTTTTTTTTTTTACATTTTTTGTACAATGAAAGGAGGTGAATCACCATCCAGAGCTTCTGTTTTATGATAGTGCTGTATCATTTGTTTTGATTACACTTTATTCCCAATTTACATGCCACTGGTCAACAATGCAGTGAATACTAACTGCTTCTTGCCCTTTGGCTTTGCACTGACTAGAACTGCTCCCTTCTGGAACAAATCTGCTATCCTGCAGAACTTAAGAACTCTTCAGCCATAATATTTCTGTATCAGCCTCCTCTTCCCTCCTCAACTGAGCTGTGGAACCAGAAACCAGCTTTACTCACTGATCCCCTTCTCCACAGTCATCTGGCCTTACAAGGTGTTCAAAAGCACTTGATGAAGCTGAACTTCTGGTTTTACAAGAATTTTGGGTGACTAATGAGTTGGAGTTCTACAATATTTCCAGACAAGCCGTGAAGAATGGCTAACCTGACTGGAGAATAAATAGAGAGATAATCAGTCATCTCTTGATGTCAGTTTACCATGAATTAAGTTCAGTAAGCCATTATTAAGAACACAATTATTACAACAGTGTTAGGCCAAAAGTTGAGGTTACCAAAATAAGAAATCCTTGCAACATCATTCAAGAGTATAATGTAGAGGGTAATGTAGAATAAAGACCTGAATACCAAAGCAGGTGGAAACTGATAGCCACACAGCAGTACTGGAAGCTTCAGCTCTATTTTTTGGTAAGCATTTTGAAACATAAGTAAGATGGTGAAACCTGAGATGAAAAAGTGTCTCTGATCTATTCCAAAGTATGAAAGTGGTTCAGATCTGGAGTTTCTGACCTCACATAGATTTCTAACAATAACTGCACATTTAACAACAAAGGAAGATCTGCAAAGCAACTTCTGGATCAGATCCTAGCATGTAGCACTGCTGCTTTGAGTCTCACTAGTTGTTTGGTGACCCAAGAGCCAGCATGGCTGTATAGAATGCCATTAGTCTTTGGAAACACTCCTCCAGTAGACCAGAGCCAGCATGGCAACTCCAAATGCCACTCCAATTCCAAATGCTGCAGCTTGTCAGAAGCTGTAGCAAGGGAATTTCCAATAAAACACAAGCTTAAGCACAGGATCAGGTTTCTCCGGGAAGTTCTGGAATCTCCATCCCTGGAGATTTTCAAAATTCAAGTGGACATGGCCCTGAATAATTTGATCTACCTTTGAAAATAGCCTTCCTTTGAGCAGGAGGTTGGACCAGATGACATTCAAGTTTCCTTCCAACCTAAGTTATGCTATGATTCCATGATGTTGCTAGGAGAAAAGGCAGTTATTCATCACTGCCCATGAAAACCACTAGTACTCTCCTATTGCAAAGTATATAGCTGTAGCAGAGGATCTGAGCCTATTTAAAATAAATAGATTGCTTTGCTGCTATTAGATATCTAACTTCTGTGTTTCCTGATTTTGCTATATTATATTCTATGCTTTGGGCTTTTCTTTTGCACGGTTTACTGGCAATTTACCCAGCATTCGCACATTCACTTATGTATAAATATGTCCAGCAAAGTCTTTAGATTATGACAGCAATAGTCTACAGCTTGCCACTATCTCTTTCGACACCAATCTATTTGAATAATGCATTATCTTGGAACCATCATAGCAAAGAGGATATTTCTTGAATGGCTTTGAAATAGGCTATGATGACCTGTTGATTGCCAATTAGGTTACTACTTGGACACATCCAAACAACTGGAGAAGCAATGGAAATCAACTGGAAATTACAAAACTCATAGATGATACTATATATCCTAGAATTACATTAAAAGGATTGTGTATATGGAAGCCTTTGTCTGGAAATTGAGATGATGACAAAAGTCTGAGGTTGATAAGTGATAATTCTGTAAACATAAGCTTTTCCTAAATTACGGTTTTATTAGTTTTCTTTTTTTTTTCACTCATTTTTATAATATTAATTTGAGGAAGAATACTTACTATAGTGAGCATGATTTTATTCTTGTTCTCATTCATTCACTGATGAAGATAATAACATGTCTTTTCAATTCATTAATACTCTTCCTCTGAGGATCTCAAAATACTGCACACTTTCCCTCACTCTTCAGAACTTCACAGTTACTTACACAGTAGCTAGCTGTGTTTTTCATAAGACTGAGATATGACAATATCCAGCTGTTGTAAGGACTAAGGTTGGACATAGAGGATGGAGATATTAATAAACACCCCACAATGCAATAAAATGTAATGCAGCATCTGTATGCAACAACTTAATAGGGTTATGTTATAGTTTTAATTTTTGCCCAGGTAAAAAAGGTAACAAATTTTTGAGGTAACAAAGCCCTTCACACTACATCCCACTTTTTACATTTAGGAAGATATACTGGTTCTTAACTGATACATATAGCATTGCTTCCATGGAAGTTATGTACTGTATTATTTCCAGTAGTAAAGCCCTAGGATACATATAGTTTATCTCTGGCACATCAAAAAACGAAAATATGAGCTGCTAGATTTGATTTCACTAAAGTCTGAGCTCCCTTCCCCCATTCACAAGCTTGGTGCTTTAACTTCATCTCTCATGCTATGGGGAATGAATTACAGAAGCAATCTATCCTAATTTGTTAACTTATTCAAATAACAGTTATTATACTTAACTATGCTAAAGATTATCTTTTTGGTGGCAGATTGTTTATTTTTTGATGAGGCTAATTACTGATTTTCCAAAGGTAATTTACATTTATTACTAATACATCTTTTAAAATGTGACAGATAAATGTTGTTCCCATAAGTGTATTATGAAAAAAGTTACTATTTAAAAACACATTATTTAATTTGAAAGATAAATGGCAAACACCATTATTTTTCCTGTAGCACCTGTGCTGTAAGCTCATTTAAATGTTTAATTCCATGTGTAGCTGCAATACTTAGAGAAAAATAATCTATAGTATATGTGTACCTTAAAAGCATACTGAGAATTCAAAGCTGAAAAAGGCATAGTTTCAAATGTAGTTTGATTTTATACTGTTTTAGTATTTACCTTGGCTGTACAGGAGAATAAAAATAATAGTGAAGAAAATACTTTTGCCGTCTTGCAATCCTGTTATTTAGCAGTGTGCTACCAAAAAAATACCATTATGGGAAAATAATAACAATTCTGTAAGCAAGCTTAAAAATATCTGTCAGCACTGACTAGTATCTCGTATGAGCCAACACAGAGTTCTTCAACAGAGGTGCTCATAAAGCTATGCTGATATTATTTCTCAAGTAGGGGACAGCTTGAAAGAACTATCTGTATATGAGATCATGAAATCTTCTGCTGTCACTGTGACCCGTGACTCACCAATGGGATGGGAATTTTTAGCCACATATTCAGTATGTGTAGAGATCAATACATTAAGGAGGTTTATGTGATGTGTCCAAAGTCTTTTTTAGAGAATATGTTAGAATTCTCTGTGTAATCTCTTAGTTCTTACAAGTAAAACCAAAAGCTATTTCCTTCCTTTTGTGCAGAATTTGTAATTTAAACGTAAGTTTTATCTTAATTTAGGGAAAAAAATATTTTACTTGGACTTAAGAAGACTAAATTGGTTTTATCTGACAGTGGTGCAATGTTAGCCAGAATGTCCTGCCACTTACTATAGCCAGGAGAAACCCAGGACTGGTACTCAGAAGGCCTGACTGTAATTTCTTGCTCAGCAATAGATTTTTTGGTATGACTTATTCCTTCCTTGCCTCAGTTTCTTTAGCAACAAAATAATGATAATAATGACCAATGGGACCTGTGAAGCATGATTTATTCACTGAAAAGTGTTTTGAGATCCACAGATAAAAGATGATACATAAATGCAAAGGACTGTTAGTTAATTATTCATTACAAGAGAAAAATAATATACAGGTTTACACAATAGCTAATATGTAATAATTTACTTCTAGAGACTGGAACTACAAGAATAATCTAAATCTTTGCTTACTGTTTTTTTCCTAGAGTTTTTTATAGGGAGGTAGATACTCTAATGTTTCTTTATAAGGTTTAAAACCATTTGACTTTTTAGCTCCTTACAGTAGCTGACTTTAAAAAAAAAATTAAATAGAATAAACAGATAATCTTGTATTGTCTGTGATTTACATAATTTTTTAAAAACCTGACATAATCCATCAGTGAGACTTTTCTTACTATAGATATGTGAAACTCATGCCAGAGTTGTAGAAACCTTTTGATACAATCTTCCCCTTTATTCAGATCAGTTCTTCATTAATTCCTAAACAAACTGTTGAGCTTTTCACTATTTTCATGTAAGTATATTTCTTCTATAAATGGAGGGGTGGGGTGGGGTGTCAGTTACAGCAAATAAGATCAAAGAAAAAGGTAACTGGATAGATCCAGATATTCCTGCTTAATTTGGAAGGCACATAATGCATGTCTGGAGTGCCTCCTAGGATATGCCTATGAGATGTACTTTGCACGAATCTTTGAGTTGTGTTCTGACAGTTATTTCTTCATAATCCTCATCATAAGCCTGTGCTCTTTGATGAATAGTTTAACCCCAAACTCTGAGCTGGATAATTCTATAGTATGAAAATTTAACTCATTGCTGGTACTAGAAGTGTCTAAATAGCTATTTATAATTTAAAAATACAGTGACAACACTAACAATTCTACTCATGGACCACTTCTGCGACAATCCTTTCCTCCTCTCCATTGAAATCTCATTCCATATATTTACCTAAATATTAAAATAAGTGATGGGTAGATCTTTTTGTTGCTTGGCTTTTGAAAATTCCTATATTTTCATTGTTCGGTGCACTTCTGAGTGCACTAAAGGTAAGTTTGCAGGTAAGGATAAGGACAGGATCCAGGGAAAAGGTCAGATCAGATTACTTCCCTTGTTTCTTTAGAAACAAAGTCTTTACAAAAATCAATGAGTTTTCTACATCAATACAATTTTTTACACTAACTTGTACCTCAGGCTGTTGAAAGTCATTGTTTGCCTACTGTATGCTTCTGCATTAAAGGCTCTGGCATGTGATCATTTAATGACTGTCTATGGTTGATCTGGAAGAGCTATGTTTTGCAAATAAAACTTCATTTTCTGTAACCTACTATTACTTTTTTGTTTCCTTTTAGAAACTTGGCTGCAATTCAGGTGCAGGTTCATCCTGTAAACCCTGGGATGACCTCCAATTCCATTGTATCACTGCCTTTCATTACACTGACTCCCAAGATAAATTTTCTTTCCAAATGTGATTTGTCCATGTTGGCTTTGTGATCAGGCTGCATATGCTAGTCCTATTTCAGTGATCATTTTGTATTGTAGCAGGCCATTTGCTTTCATAGGGATTCCTCTCCCAAGCTACCTCTAATGACCTCCCCTTCCTAAATTGGATGCTCCTGTACTACTTATCAATGGTTCTGTTCTTTAAAGTTTTGAAGTCCCAAGAATTTACGATCAGTCTGGTTCATCTTTTCAGAACTGTACCTGTTAGTACTCTTCTATTTTATGTATCAAATTTAATATTTATGTGTATAATGCATAAGTTTATTGAAACTATTTTACTTTTAAAGTTAAAATTTTGTTGGATTGCAGCAAAAAGAAGTCATTAGCCCTCCTGATTCAATACATCTAAAAATTAAGCAATTAAAATAAATGGCATTTTATTTATTTAATTTTAAAATTTAATCTATGCAACACTTCAGGAAACAACTACATGGTGTTGTATATTAGGAACTGTTGACATTCTACTGAATTAAGTACAACATTTTGGTTTTTTATGCTTCTTGAGGTGGTAATGAGAAAAAAGTTTTTAAAAAATGTGTGCCTTGCTGTATTTCTTATACCATTTATTAAAAAGCTGCTTTCACAGTAAAATTATGTTGGTTTGAAAGGAGGAAATAGCAAGGTTAAGATGTGTGAATAATTTCTGTATATATGTATAACCAAGTGCAAACATTGATGTATAATGACAGTATAAAATGCTTTAATGTTTGTGATGTCCAGTGATGTGGAAAATATAAGCCTTAAAACCATTAGATTGCATGGTCATTAGAATTGGCATAATAAACATAGTTTATTGGGGAAAAAAGCAGAACTGGTGATCTGTTTTACCTGCGTTCCAAGAACAGAATTCTTTATCAAAGTACAGAAGAATATGGGGTTTTTTGCAAATATTCCCTAGAGATATGCTATTCCATTGCTGGTGAAGATTTGTATTACCTGGCTCAGAGGTAAAGAACCTTTTCATCAAAGATTCTGCAGGTTTTTTGGGCCAAACAAGGAGACACAAATATTTAGTAGTTTAAACCAGTACACTACCAACTGCAGTGGTGACAATGATCAAGCACACTTTTATAGCAGATATTTTATTCGTATATCATTAACAGTTTGTTGTCTGATTCTTAACTTTCATTCATTTACATAATTATATTGAATAAGCTTTATATATATATTTATATGGACACTTTTACAGTTGGCTGTTTCGGTGACTTAGACTGTACATTTTAAATGATTTTATCTTGTGCTAAAACTATATTGGGTGGCCAAAACAAGCCAGACAGCTTTATAACCTATCTTTGCAAACATGGCATTCATCTCCTAAAAACACTATTGGGAAGGGATGTCAAGAAAGTTAAAAGGCAAGGAATGCTCTCCCATACCACCTTTCATCATTATTTTTCCAAGTGTATAAATGTTTTTACAAAAAGCTTCAACATTCTTCTTCTTTTAAAAAATGTGCATCAGTTTGACAAGCTTAGCTAGTAGCTTAGAGGAATTATACTGACCAGTTGATATATTCATACAACACTAAAGGAACAGGTATTTTTAAAAACCCTAATGTTTTCCAAATTATTAACAGCTTCCTGTTACTGCAAGAGACAAATTATTTATCTCTCAATTTAAATTTCTACTGCATAGCCTTGGGCAGGCTATGAGGTAGGTAGGGCAGCAGAAACAACTCCTAGCTTGAAGAAAAGTGTAAATAATAAGAAGCAATTTTTAAGAGAGCCTTTTGAATCCATAAAGTTTTCTGCTCTTCCATATCTTGATTCATGTATAAACATAATAAGTTAACCCATAATTACCTGAAATGTATAACTATGTAGCTAAATATCACTTTAATATATTTTAAATCTTTTTTTGAATTATATAAAGTAATTTGGAGTATAACTCCTAATTTTAGTAAAATATTTACAGTGACAATTATGTTAATCTATGAATTATTTCAAACATGATTTTCAAAATGGTCTTAACATGGGAATTGAGTTTGGAATCATTCTTTTTTTCCTCCGTAGCATTTTCTGATTTATATTGTATTTTTTTAAACTTACTTTGACTATAGTCATACCTTACACTATGATGACAGGAAAACTAATAAGTCAGAGGCTTTTCAGATCTGTCACCTCACCCAACAGACTGTGCAGAACTCCATCAATTACTTGTACCATTCTATTAGGCCATTTGCCACAAATTTGCTTTTTTCCTGGGGGAAAATAGTAGTACTTGTCAAATCAATAAACCACATATTCATCATACAATATCTGGAATATTATATGGTCACAACTCAAATTTCTGTGGTTCCTTTCTGAGAGATGCTGAACATTTTAATTTAACTAGCATTCCCAGATCTATATTATTTGGTCTCATGAGATAAAGTCATCATTTTTATAACTGTGATGCAAGACCCATCATTATCAACTATTCCTTTTTTGGCATGGTTAGAAGCTTTACCCTTTTTTATTTTTCATCTCAGAATATATTGGATTTTGTTGTCAATAAAAATTGATTTCTAAAGGAAAAGAAATCTCTGATATATACTCTACAGGATTTGTTCATGTCTTAGTATAAGTCATATGCTTATGGCCAAATTGTGCCTAGAACTTGCAAAAAGTTCTAGTGCTAACTCCCTAAAGAAAAATACTGGTATAATGTAAAATTGATGTTGATGTACCAATATTACCTCTAAGATCAGCCCATACATAGATTCCTGTATAGAACCTGTTCCCTGCTGGTGAAATTCTCTTGTGGTGTAGAAGCATGCTGCAAGCTCTCTGCGGCATTTATCCCCACCTAAAGTTCCATAGTCTGCTTTTTATTCCACACACTCCCTGGCTCATGCTTGAACAACACCTGCAATGTGTGAGGAGGCCGTTTGACAGCAATGGCCCTGACACGTGGATCTCCCTTTCCTGCCTGCTTCACATTCCTTCCACGGAGAGCCAGAGCTCTCCAGCTCTAAGCAAAGGGAATGCACACTAACACTGGTGGTAAAACACAAGCCTGGGACTACGATTTAAAAGGTGTTTTGTAATCACAGAGTTTTATATATGGATAGGCTTGTAAACCATGTCCCCAGTCTTTCTCACTTAATGGTTTGCCTTCTTCCCAAGGTAAGGCAAAGAGTTTTCATGGAACAGTGCCTCTGCACCTTTGTCACAGTAAGAGAAATTTAGGTGGCATCTCTATGTCCTTGTCGTTGTTTGTGCTGTTCATTGTATACATGTGTACACGTAAGCATACAAACACATGCACACCAGCAAAGATACTGAAATTGTTCCTGTTTGTGTCACAAACAACTCAAATAAAGAGTCGCTATCTGTTAGATGGCATCTTGACCTTCCTCCTTCAGAACAGTGACAGGATACACAGATGACGTAGCCTCTCATGTCACATATTTTAGAATTTTATTCCAATTCCCCTGTGTTGAGTAAAACAACATATTCTGACTAAAATATATCTGTTAAAAGGGCTGCGGTTTTTTTGGGGTTTTTTGTTTTTGGTTTTTTTTTTTTGGCTTGAAGACATCAGGAACAATGTTGTAAAAGTTCCTGTGCTGCAGTGCACAGAAAAGTGGTTATTAAGGTTTAGGCCAGACCGTACTCATACTTGGCTCAAGAGGATTAACGGAGATGTCAAGTTCTTAGCCAAGTCAATCTCCTCCACTGACACTTTCTACAAACTTATTCCTAATAATAGCATCACTTTGAGAGGGATTTTGGCCAACAAATGACATCTGATCTATTGCCTTTGGTGCTGTGCGTCTAATTTTTCAGATTCACCCTGTCTTTTATACCTTTTCTACCAACCTGGATCACTTACATTTTTCATGTGACTACTGTTTGCTTAGTAAATGCATGTTCATCCCTGATTTTAGAAATGTTTTTAACGATTAGACCATAAATGAACTTGACATCACTTAGGTCTGTGCACTGGATGAATTCTAAGTGCTTCAGTGCTTTTAAAATGGAATTTCCTATGCAACAGCAAGTAGTATTACTTTATTTCTGGGGAGCGAGGGAATAAGCTAAGTTAAAAGTGACGTTAGAATTGTATAAATCAGTAATTTCAGTGTACAAATATTACTGGGATATGGTAGTTATTGTCAAACTAATCATTAAAAATACAAGAAGTACAGAATTATATCATACTTAAAATGAAATTATATGGTATGAAAAAGAACAGTTAGACAAATAAATGGTTTTACCTCTACCTTATATTGAGCTCATGTCTCTCTGACATTCTGGGTTTGCAAATGGAAGTGAAAATAATTTTTAAAAACATGCAATTTTTTTAAAGATTTTTCTCATTCTTGTAATTACTGTGCGGATGTTTTAAATGCAGCAAGGATCCAGTTGTAGCATTTTCCAAAGAAACATTATGAGAGTGACAGGGAAAGGGAAACATATTTGACAAGATTTCAAGCAATAGTGGAAAAACACAAACCATTCTTGATGCACTTCATTTACAGAGTGAAAAGAACCAGACTCTGGAAGAACTGATACTGAGCATCAACCATCTACCCCAAATCTATCCCTTTTTTTCAGGGGGAGATAAATGCTACAGGAAATAATGTGCCCTCAGGCAACATGTTATGGCAATTTCTCACACAAGCTACTGTGCCTATAGACCTGAACTTCTGCTCTGTAGCTTTTGAACCAAAAGCCTGATCCTAGAATTGCCTTTAGAGGGCATGGGCTTTGTTTTTTCTTCATAAGGAACAGGACCAAGTTTGGGCTGAGAAATATCTGCCTCTAACAAGCTTAAAAATAAAGTTGTAGCAAGCAGATTTTAAATAATATAAAATGGCAGACAAAAAATTATAAAAGGAAAAGAAAACAAAAAGCAATCTTTCTGTAAATCCTAATGATCCCCTGCCAGTAGTGTAATGAAGAATACTCTAAGCTGTGCAGGATTATGATAGTTCTATTAACTGACCATTGTTTATCCTGACATACTGATGCCAGAAAAATCCATGGGTCTCTACAGTTTTTGCTTTATTTACCTCAAAGTAGTGTTTTTCAAAGTGCTGAAAAGAGTATGGAAATGCCTTTTCAATGGTTAAAATTGTGGCATGAATGAAAAAACCCCAATCCCACAGCTCTGTTGGGCTGCTGTGCATCTGTGCCAGCCCAGTTGATCAGTGATGCTTTTGGCCATATTTTGTGGAGGCAAAGTCTTTAAAAAGCTTTTCATGCACACAGAGCTCTATTTTCCACTATTAATATGACTACTAAAGAAAGCTTCCTCTGTAAAGGAAGTTTGCCTTAAATGAGAATATAAATGTTCCTCAAACCTGTTGCTGTTCATTTTACATATTCCTGCACCTCTTATCCTCTGGTCTTCTGAGCTGAGCAGTTCTCCATTTGTACCTCTTGCACAATTCAGCAACTAAAGGAAGGGTTTGTAACTTATGTTTCTAACAGGCAATTTACAGGTAATGCTTTGAAAGGTAGGCAAGTGGCAGGAGAACAACAGGGGTTTGGAGTGAAGAGAAGGTGGCTGGTAGATATGTAATGCTGCAGCTGTGCCAACGAGGCTGGAGGGAGGATTCGGCTCAGCAAATGTCATGCTGGCTGATGACTAAAAAAGAAGAGAGAAGCAGAGGAGGAGGTGGAGCTTCAAGGATGGTTGAAGGGAACTAGCTCTGGTTAAAACATTTGTAGAATGAGAGGAGCATACACTGTATTGAAACAGATTTATCTCTATTGATAGACTTGTTATTGCAAACTGTAAAGTGATGCTATTCATGAATACTCATTTTTCTGAATCTGCTGTTCAGTATGCCAAGCATATCAATCAGATGTACCATTGTCAGTTAATTAACATTTGATTGCATTAAACATAGGGTGTTGAAGAGGAGGTTTCTTCTCGGAGGGGGAGGGGTATCTATGTGTGAGTTCTTTGGAGGGGGAGGGATGTGTTCTTAATAATTATCATCAACTGTGAGTAAAGTCAAATTGTAATTGGCGTGTACATATTTCTGTGCCACTTGCCACCCTTAGGGCCACAGTAAGAGGAGAAGACAAGGCAGTAAGTATATCAGCACTTTAGTCCTTAGCCATATATCCTGCACACTGGATTTTCATATGTAGAATAGCATCCGAAAATGTAAAGTTCACCATATTAGACAAGTGTAGAAGTAAGATATGTGAGAAAAGAAAAGAAAAAAAAGAAAAGAAAAAAGAAAAAAGGAAAGGAAAGGAAAGGAAAGGAAAGGAAAGGAAAGGAAAGGAAAGGAAAGGAAAGGAAAGGAAAGGAAAGGAAAGGAAAGGAAAGGAAAGGAAAGGAAAGGAAAGGAAAGGAAAGGAAAGGAAAGGAAAGGAAAGGAAAGGAAAGGAAAGGAAAGGAAAGTAGAGTTATGCCTACAGTATATATCTATAACTATTTGATAGCATTTTGTAACACAGCAGACATGATAGTATTCAAAATAATGAGTGGTTTGCTGAAGACAAATCTGTCTTTCTTCTTCTACCAGCTATGTAATACTAACTCACTCACGGAAATGCATTGGTAGTGAATTTAGACATGATGGAAGGAGATACCGTACATCTTTGCATGCTATATAATTAATCTGTGGAATTTCATTTCTACAAGAAATTACTGAGTCAAATAGCTTAGAGGGACTGTAAAGGAGTTTAAATATAGAATAGGCAGCTGTGCTAAGATAGCAAGTTAGTTCAAACTGATGACAGTGGAGAGCAAACTTCATTCTCCATGATGAAGGCTGTTGTCCACTGAAAGATACGGGAAATTTTCCAAACTCGATGCAAAAATGGCCAAAACAAGATGGAAGATTTCTGCCTTTCTCTGAGACAATCAAAAATGGGCCACTGACAGACAAAAGGCACATACAGAAAGCACAGAAAATGCCCGTGTTTCTTTGCTTTCCTCTTCATTCCCCTGTTGAGAATGAAGATGTGATGTCAGAAACAAATTATTTCAATTACTTGACAAGTTATTGTGCTGCTGCATAAGAAATTATCTCAAATGTGATTTTGTGGATAACTGTAACCAGCTTTCCATATGCCATATGTAACATACACATGGTTACCTAGAAGGAGTTAACTGTGATAAATTATATTTCAATAAAGAAAACACTCATATTTCAGGCCAGTTGGGTAACAATATTTCAGAAGAATAACCCTTCTTTAATCATATACTTTGATAGAGGAATGCTCATAAGCACATCAGCACAACTCAATTCTTTCCACGAGGACTGACATCTTAAACTGCTCTACACAATGAATCACCTTGTCAAATAAAGTGTGAAATGGAAAACCTGTTTTCAAACTCATCTGATATAATGACATTTACAACAACATGTTTGAGGTGATAAACCGACAATAATAATTATATTTCTCTTATACTTCCATTGTACTTTGAAAGTTTTATGCAATCATACACTTTTTTTTTTCTTCAAGAAAATTTTATACCAGGACTTTTACTTTATGGGTCTTTAAAACAAGTCAGGAGGGAAACCACATTTTGCATACAACTGGAATTCTTAATTTTAACATTTTCTTAGAAGAAACTATATAGTTTCAATTGCAAGCCAACTTATATATCCTCATCTAAAGATTCAGGTGGTTCTTTTAGAATATGATATACATTAAAATTATTTTCTTGCGGGTTTTCAACGGTGATCAATAATATTTATCTTTCCTGATCCATATCATGACAGTAAACACACTAATGAAATATATCTGAATGTATGTCTTAAGCTTAGTCAAATTAAAAAGATGATATGACAAAATTTCATGTAAATCTTAGAAACCTACATTCTAATAATTGTATTTTTTCATATGCTCATGAAGGCTGTGGAAGGATAAAAAAGAAAGCAGTTTCAGAAATATCCTTCCAGTCACTCTTGCCACTACCAGAACAATGCTCTTGGCTTGCCCTGTCTCACCTATTACAAGTGGCATCTCTGAACAGGGGCCGAGATTTAATCAAAACAGATCTGCAGCTGAACCCTGGCATCTGTGAACAGGGGCTGAGATTTCATCCAGCTCTTCTAAAAAGAAGGTTTGACGTGACATTTTTAGAGGTATTAGAACTGCAGTTATTTAGTGTCTGCAACAAACACATATAGATCTGGTGCTGTAGAAAAACGGGCCTCTGGGGAAAAGCATGACTTTCAGCACTGAATATGTGTGTTGAGCTGGAAAACAAAGGCTTAAGAACATGGGATAAACTTTCCAGACACTCTGGTGAACAGCAGCTGACAATCTTTAATAGGAAGGAATGAAATGGCAGATCAGGTGCTCGGAAAGTAGAATTGATAAGTGATGTATATGAGCCAGCACATGGAGAAGAGAGGATTTGGTGAGGCTTTTGAACAACCCAGAAAAACATTTCTCAAGGTAGGTGTGGGCTACTAACACAATTATTGCAACTGCTACAGTTATATATTTGAATCTAAAATGCACCCGATAAATATATCATCTTTACAATATTGATTGCTGAAACATCAGTTTGGATAAAAATGTCTTTATCTTATGCTTCATTACCAAAGGGACCTCATAACAAAATGTTCAAATTAACATTTCATTTAAGTTATTTTCCCCAATGCTTCTTCTTTTATGACTATATTGTTACTTTTGCCTTGCACTAAAAGTAACAATAGAGCAGGTTTTGGAAGAGTATCTGTTATTAAAAGGAGAGAACAAACAGCAACCCACCAACACTTCCTCTCTACTCCTACTTGCAAAGACACATGAAACATTTTTCATCAGCCAAATTTAAAAAAGAAGCAAAATTACATAGTATACAGTTCTTTATAACCAGGTCCGAAGTCCTTAAATGTAATTTCATTGTGACAATGTTAGTGAACGGAAGCCAGACTGTTCCTACACAAGGATCCATAAATAGTGGTTCTGAAAAGGGAGCTCTTGCTGTTTCACTTACTAGTAATGCCTGTGCCATAAAGCAGGCTACAGACTGTCATTATCTGTTTTGCTTATCAGGAAATTCTGTTCTCACCACTGAGGACATGATTAGAATGAAAGGGGGAAAAGATCCCTGAGTATTTCTTCCTTTGCAGTGTTGGAAAGTGGAAGTTGGACAGTGAGGGCTTGTATTCAGTAGGGCATAACAATGCATAAATAAACAAGTAAGTGGTGATACAAGATACAAGTATGGGAAACTGGATGAGACTAGGAAATAGTCATTTAAAAAGGCGGTATTGTTATGATGTAAAAAACCACCACAGTGGCCCCATAAATAGCCAGTCTTTATGCAAGATAATTTTCCATTACATAGATGGAAACCAGAAGCAACTAATATGAACTCATTAAAGTGCTAATAAAGTGGGATGAATCTGCCTATGGAATCAAAGGGCCAGAAACATGAAACATGTTTGAAACATGGCAAATGATTGAAAAAAAATTGCAGCAACTTTCCTTAGCCCAAATCCTTAAACATATTTACATACTGTACGCTTAAAAAAGGCATAGTGATCTCTTTGTGCTATAGCAGTTTCATCCAGACTACACTTCATCATATGTCAATACTATTGGTTAAGTAACAATCTTGCATTTTAAACATGATAAGCTTGCTATGGTGCTGCATATTACTTACTACTTCTATACCAGATGGGCTTTTTTCATTATCTCATTCTGGATATAGACATCTGCTCCAAGGTCCAGTTAGAAATAGAAGGTTTTAAACTTAATTTATTTAGTAACCAAGCTTTACTTTTTAGAAGTGTGAATATCTTTGGAAACAGCAAATAATACTTATTTCGAATTTCAGTATTGAGTTCTATAACAAACTACACACTTGAAATGCAAATGCCTGTATTCGGAAGAAATTCTACCAGTTAAATAATAAGTTAACTAGCTGTAGTTTTTAAATTGCATGGCAATTTGTAACTATTGCTTCCAACACAAGATTTTGCAGAACTTAGATCCTTTTTACAATTAAAGTTGCTAAGTGCACACTGCCATTGCAAATGATAAATAGCCCTTTAGCACCGGCTAATGACATAGACCCAGCTTCTTTGTAGCATACCATGTGTCCTAGAATATAAACATGAAAAAAAGAAAGTAATGACAGGGTAAGACCTTTTAGATGGATCTTTCAGATAAGTCCCATGATTAGATAATGGAATGGTGCCTGAATTTGAATTTCTGGCTGCTTTTGTGAGACTAAGTTTTGAATTTTTTTTTTTTTTTTTTAAGACAGAAAAATGGAATAGGTATTGCACTATTAATTTGTTTTACAATTTATGAGGTAAGAGTATTTACATAAGACAATACTGAAAGGCTTAGTTTTTATTAGTGTAAAAGCAAAAGCTTCAATCTTTTTATATATTTAATACTCTATGTATTTCTAGTGCTTGTAGATGAACTCTGTGCGTCTGAAATTTTTAGTGATTCCAAAAACTGTGCACTTACTTCTCCTGTCTCAAATAGTACTGGCCTCTTTGCTCTTACCACAGCTAGACAAGCCCATACTTTTGCAGAGAACAGAAAACTCTCACCCCGCTCCCTTTTTGAAGGCACAGAAAGCTGAAAGTGGAGAAGGTGTAAAGAAAAGTGTCTCAAAAAGGGGACCAGTCTTGGGGGCTCCACAGCAATAGCAGAAGAATGGCTGCCTTTGCTCACACTGAAGCAACCTTGAATTTTCTTAAAATCAAGTCCAATAAAACCAATATCCAAGTTCTGAGGTTGCCCAGAGGGAAAGGTTTGTCAGACTATAATCTTTGTGGAAAAGTTGTTCCTTGACCTTTTTTGCCACTGTACATCTACTGCAGCACAGGGAGGTCAAAAGTGCACTAGTTGTTAGCACCAAAGATGAAGCTTAACCAGACACCAAGAGCAATGATTGTCAAACGGCTCCATTTGCAAGACAAGAAGTGTATCCTTAGCAGAGCAAGGGAGATGAAAGAGATTATTTTCTAGGGGTCACATTTGTTCTTCTTTTCTGACCTCTCTCAAGACTGCAAAAGAAGCGGTAAGAGTTTTCTGTAGCAGAGGTGCTACAAAGAAAACGGGACTGTGCTTTCCTCATCTCTTCTCTGCTAGTCTTCCAGTCACAGTTAAGCTCTGTTCTGCCTTTCTTTCTCTTTCGTAAGAGCCTAGTGAAAGCATAAAAATTGAATAGAGAAATTAAAAGGACAGTTTCAAGTGCCTGTAATTTTACATTTTAAATCCCTTCTTAGAACCTGGAAATGAGTCTGGGCTATGGTTTGAAGCTTTTGTTTGCTTCTTGTACTCCTTCCCCCTGCTTTTGTCATTAGTACCAGCATGGTGGCAGCACCTAGGAGCCCTAGCCATGAGTCTGTGTGGTACTGGAAGTAAATAAGCTGGTTTTGTTCTGCATTTTCAGCCTCCCTCTGTTTTTTTTTTATTGACTATAGCTTGCAGTTAACTTATCTGATTTAAATTCTGGTTCCCATAAACTCAACTCCATTCAAGGTGTTGGAACATTTCAGGGAACAGGAGGGTTGCAAAGCCATCCTTATTCCATCCCTTGGTTGGCAGGCCCCACTCCACCAGGGTACAAATATGAAATCTTGTGTGAAGAGAGACTCTTTTAATAGGCACTCAGAATTCTGAAGATACTGCAATGATACTACAGCAATTTACAGAAGTATCTTAGCTGATTTTAAACTACTTCTTTGATTTCTCTTAGAAGCAGGCAAAATACATCCAAAAGCTATTCTAGCTCTAGAATGTTGAGGTTTTGAACTTGAAAAAAAAAAAAATTCACCTATCACTGAAGTCTTCAGGTTATCGTATATTGATAAGATGAATTACTTGTCATTCAAAATTATGTGCCTTTTTTTTTGTAAGTAGTGAGTAGGAAACTCATCACTTCTCAACTCTTTGATAAAAGATTAGGATGATGGATAAATGAAAGGGTTATTATAAGGCACAGTGTGAAGTAGTTACTGATTTTTGTACTTTTCTACTGTGACCTAAAAATCAAGTTTGACCTAATTTTTCAAGATCAAGGAGGGGGAAAAGAGAAATTCTATGCAGAAGTAACTTGGAAATATGTTACAAAGCAATTGACTGGAAATATGGGATAAAACTCCCTAAGTTACCACAAAAAAAAAAAAAATAGCTATTGATTACATTTTTGAATACTCCCATCTTGACAGAGTAGTTTACAATCCAGATGTCACTTGATAAACATCCCCATAGCGGGAAGCTCAAACTAGGGCCAAACACTTCAAAGCTATGCAAAAACTTTTAAAAAATGCAGTAAGTCACTAGGATATAAGGCTAAGAAAAGAGAAGAAATTCTGACAGTAATGGGTTACATTGTTTAGCTTCAAATGGGATTTCATGTACCTTTGGAAAGCTCTCCATCAGAGCAATGGATTCTGTGATTATTTTTCTTATGACTTTAATTTATGTTTTACTGTCAGCCATCAATGTTTGTTTAACACGTGGAAAAGTTCTATTTAAACATTCCCTCAAGCTACTTGGCTAAACTTGCTATCCATTGGTTGCCTCAGAGGATAAATTACTGAAATCTAAGCAGATTAATACCTCATGCTTATTCCCATGGCTAATGCACAGTTTTGCAGTTGGAATAAGAGTTTTAGCCAAAATTTTAAGCAATGGAAAATTTTGCCTGCCTTATAAAGAAAACAGGTTCAAATTGTCTTTTCAGTTTGGGAGGAGCCCTTAAGAGTCCCTCAATGTGGGAGGGATGGGCTGGTCGCCCCTGTGAGCCCACTGAGCAGCTTTTCAATAACTAAAACACAAGCAGGCTGATTCCCTAGTTGAAAGGATAACCTAGGAATGGAGAAGAACTTTAAAGGTATTTCATCTTGTTCTTTAATACTTTCAAATCAGGTAATGTTCTTCTGAAGTGAATAAAAGATCTTCTTTAATGGGACAAAACTGTCACTACGTTATTCCAATTTCTGGGCTGCTTCAAAGCATTGTTGTCCTGATAGAAACTTTCTTCTAATTTATTTTATTTTCTATGAAGAAGAATCTTTATCAACAAGACATTGATGACAGTTATTATATATAAAATAGTTTATAGCTAAGACACAGCATCTTTCTGTCTTGTTTAATCAAAGATATTAAATGGATGTTAAATGCCTTCAGTCCTGTAAGTGCCACATTTCTTTGATTCTGTTAACCCTTGCCCTCCCTAACAATTGTGCCCTACGTCTGTCAACAGCAACTACTTGTCTCACTGCTTACAATTCATGTTAAAAGCTCTTAAGTTATGGCATTAGATATCGAGGCTAACAGAAGAACAGTCTTTTTTTCCCTTGTCCTAGATAGGTATCTTCTAAGGAGTTTTAGCATTTTGAAATGATGGCTTAAAAACCCCTTATAAATAATCTCTCGTTTCACCTCAAGGAAACAGGGGGGGAAAATAACAGAAACTAATCTATTCTTACAAAACCAAGATCTGAATAGAGAAATACCTCTGCAGTACTGCTGTAGGCACTGTTGGTTCCTTCCCCTCCCACTGCAGCCCTAGAAGCAAGAAAGAACATGGTAATCTAGTGCCAAATAACTGAATGTAGGTCTCAACATTTGGGGATCTCAATCCATATCTGAATCTTGAAACAAAAGAGTTGTTTTTCAGAAATTCTGATTAGCCCCTATTTAAATGACAGTTTTCAAATTAGGCCATGTAGATTGAATTTAGGCTCCTAAAACTGAAATACCTAATTTAGGTGCCCAAAGTCATTAAATCTGGTGATCTGAATGCTTTGTAGAGCTGTCAGAAAACTTTTAAGTATCAAGGGCAATATTATATATAGCATTCAACAGAAAAAATTACTTGTGGCCCTGCCTCACCTGTTCTCTCTCACTCTCTCTTTCTCTTTCTGCCCTTTTTAACTCAAAGATCATCCTTCATTTTATCAATAGAGTGTTAAGCAAAACTCAACATGTAGCTCAACACTACTGTAATACAAACTTACTGTTGTGATATGGTCTGTGCTTCGAGCAATGAGTACAAAATACTGTACTTAGCGCATTTTTTTTGTCCTTCTTCTCTTAAATCTTCTGCAAAGCACATTTTAAAGAGTAGTCATGACCTGGCTTATTGTGCTCAGCATTTTTTATAAACTCAGCAGAGCTGTGGAGAACAAGTGCAAAAAACATGTTTCTGTCTTGACATATCAGAAAGAAACAAGAATACCACAGAGATTGACCTGAGTATTATGGATGTATGTTATGGACCAGTGCCAGGATGTGTGTTAGGTTAATTACCTCAGAAATAGTTGAGTTACAAATAGCAATGATTAATTTAATAGAAAAAAAGTTATGCAAAATGTATCAAACCTAATGAAGGTCCTACTACAATTATGTCCTTGGGCTTGCTAAATCTTTCAAGATCCAGATGCTCTTCCAATAATTAATTGTATAACTTAGCATGCTTCTCTGATTTAACTTTTAATTATTTGCTTCGGAGAAAGAAAGTACTCAAGTTGGTTTGGGTTTTAAGTGCAACAGTAGTTTTTCAAATACAGAGGTTACAACTTACATTATCTTTTAATTATACATTACTTTCTAGAAAGTAATTCATTCCACAAAACTCAATATAAATAGCCATTCTGCACCCAGAAGGGTTGCTGTTGGAATGACTGGCATGAAGTAGGCTAGAACTGAAGTATTTTGCCAAAGTAATATAGATTTCGTGCAAAGAATCAATTATCTGGTTGTTATCTATTATGATAACATACTCCTACAAAAGTAAAAGCATAATATGACACCAGGAGTGAAATAAATAAGGCCTGCTCATTCTGAAAGATTATAATGGTATATTACTTTGATACAATACATAATGTCCTGACTGCATATAAACAAACTCATTGATTATAACCATTTACATAAGGCCTGTATTTACAAGAAAGGCTAAGAAAACAGAAAGAATGTTCATTGTCTTCATAGGGACAGGTGCCATTCAAATTTTGAAGTCATCGCTTGATATCAGGTGATGCTGATGCTATAGCTAAAACATGCTTGGAGCTAACTTAAATGTTCAAGGTGGTTTTGTTTCAAATTCAGTAGAGGATGAAAGTTCAGCTTCAAAATCCAGAAAAAAAAAATGTCTGCTTTCCTTGCACTCCAAATGCAAATGGCTGAGGATTTAAACCCAGGTCTTCTGTACTACGTCCCCATAGAATTTAATAAATGTCTTAACTGGTGCAGGGCTATGCTCACAGTCTTTGTCCTTGTGAATATTTAATAATTCAACAGGCAGGACTAACAAGGATTTCCTTTCCAAAATCCTTGCAGCCTTGTGGCTATAGCACTAGCCAAAGAGTTAAAAATGAAGGTTTGAAGTTTCCTCAGGCAGAGGAATTTAAACTGTCTCCCATATTTGGAGAGTGCTCTTCACAAAGATATTGTAGATAGGATGGTATTTTCTTTTGAAAGAAGACCAGTCATCACAATGGTTGTTGAGACTTTAGGGGGTAAAAATGGTTTCCCAATATATCATAAAGCATCTTCAGTTTAGCAGGATAATGTATAAAACTCTCTTCTTTGTTTTTGGAAGGTTTTATTTGAATGGTATTTCTTCAGTTATGTAGCCAGAAAATAGTCTGGCTGAAAATATTGCCAACTTTTTCTTCAAAATTATGAATGTATTATCTGTCATTGTGATTATTCTTTCACTGTACCTTTACCAAAATTGATACCTACATATTGTACCCATATGAGATAAACTATTTTTGGTGGACAAGTAAAACAAACAACTGTTTCCTTTTCTAGTAAAGTGGTGAGGAGGTTTGGTTTGGTTGTTTTGGTGTGTTGTTTTTTTTAAAAGCATTAATTACTTGTTCTGAGAATGTTGAGAGAGTGGAATCTATCTTTCTGGAATATTCAGGAAAGACTATGTAAAAGATTTTTAGATTGCTTTGAAATTCCCATTCAGCGCATATGCTTATATGCAATGGTACACTATCACAGTGTCCAAAAAAGCCACTGTAAATGGAATGATCTTGCAGCTTAATGAAACAAGCAGAAGTTAATCATCTGATTAAGCTGGTGGCCTGCCTAGATAGAAAAGCTTCTCATGAAATTTGTATATAAAATCCATATTCCCAGTACCAGAATAATAATATTTACTTCACTGCAGTTAGACCTCTTTAACAGAAGGGGAAATAAAGCACAAAAATTGGCATTGGAGAATGAATACATGAGCAATTATACTGAATCTATATGAGGTGAGCACTGACAGAACAGCTATAAACAACGTTCAGTAATAAGAAGAGAGTTTTACATTAATGTTTCTTGGCCTGCTTTTGAGGAAGGCTATGTCAATGATCTTAATGGCAGATTTAGTCCCTGCTCTTGTAAATCACTCTGGCTGTAAATAAAAATCTGTCTATGTGTCTTCACTGGATTGGGACCACTAAGTGTTGTATTTTTGCTGGAAAGATTATGAAACACTTCAAACTGTAAATCTGAATACCTTTAGATACCAATCAGGCAGTTCTAACACCAGCAAAACTATTGCTGACTTGAAGGGAGTTTTTGTCTGTGTAGAGAACAGGATTAGCCCTTCACATAGTTATTTCCTCAGAGAAAATACTAGTGGAATGAGACACAATGCATTTCTTCTGATTTTAACATTATTTGCTTAAAATATTTTTCTCCTATTTGGCATTTCCACATCCATATAAACTCTTTGTGTTATCACATATGATGTCTGAAGTCCATTGACTTATGGATCTTCATTCTGCTTTAAACCTACATCATACAGAGTGGACATTGGCTTCCAATCTATCTTGACTATTTCCCATATTTTTTTATCATGCTATTAATTTATCATTAATAAGAATAACCCACATCGGAACAACTGTGGCACAGCTAATTCTGAGAACTGTGTGCTGACAATACTTTCAAGTCACTTGGTGGGAAACTTCACAGATTCTGTAGAACTGGTGTATTTATAAATGATAGGTGTAGCTCCATATCCTAGCTGATGTCTTATAAAAGCAATGAAGCAAATGAAAAAAACTAGTATCTTCCTTGGCAGTCTCGATCAACAGTCTCCAATCTGAACGCCAGTTTTGCTCTGAAAACAGTTAGTTCTGGCAGTGAATTGGACAAGTAGTAATAGGTAAAATTGGACAATTGCTACTAATTCTGCTATGTAGATCAAGAGAGGATTTCAGCCTCCAAATTACCTTTCAAAAGTACTACTTTAGCATGAGAACAGAGGATTTGATTCATGTCATGCTTTGAGAAGAGTAGGTAATGGAAAAACTGTAGAAGTTAGGAAGTAAAAGGTTTTGAATGTGCACTGGCTTTCCTACACCATGGCATATGTATACATGCACCCTCAAGACATGACTATCAAGCTAAAAATTAACAGAAAACTTAAATGACTGGTTGCATGTGCACCAAATTCCAGTGGTGTAGTATTTATTCTTGCATATGCACCAAAATTCCATGCTTATCTTACTATAACAAAGATGGTTCCTAGAGCAAAATTAAGTGAAACTAAATGAAAATATTGCTTTATGTGTACAGGATGAAGAATAACTTCCCTGTAATTCCCTCCCTCTTTAAGAGGTTTTTACCTCTGCCAGAAGTGCCTATAACAAATCCCTGCTCGTTTCCTTTCCAAGCTCCTTGAAAATCTTAGTTGGAGGCCCTCTGGTTTCACAGGAGAAAAGTTATTACTTTGTTCTCTGAGGGGAGGCCCAGAAAAGAATACCTGAACTTTGCATCATCTTGCTGCAACACCTGCAATCAATACCTATCATTGCCCCATAAGCTTTACTCAGTTTCATCATTTCGTCTGTTCACTCTGTAATACCAGTAGTTCTACAGAGCATTTTTTTTCTTCATGTGGAAAAAATAAATACATCATGCAAATATTGTTCTTCTGGTGCTAGGCACTTTATATTTCTGTTGAAATTTCACGAGAAGCAGCGTAAACATCAGCCACAATTATTGAAAGTATTTCCCTGCATTAACATTACTTAAAATAGTCAGTTTTCAAATGCTTTGAACAAGAAGTTAGACTAACTTATATGAGATGCCTATCTCTGCATAGCCTAGCAAATGTTACTTGCTGAAGAGTTTTGTGAGAAAAGTAAACTGTAGCTTAAAAAGCCAACACTGACTCTGGTTTAAAATGTTTATGTTTATTGATTCCCTTTTGGTTGTGGCAAGAATATTGCACTCTTGATAGCAAGGGACTAATAGGATCTGTGCAGCATATTCTTTCCTGCAATAAAGTCTTAGGGATGGGTATTATGGCAATTATGTCCCAAAAAATTACTGGACCAGTGCTCTGTGCAGACATGGAGACTTATGTCAGCCTTTTTGGTACTTCCCATCTTTCCAGAATCTGAGCCAACATGTTGTGAGGAGTGTCTTGATCTACATGGGGTCAGAATTCTGAAAAAATCATGTAAATGGAGTTGGTTCTTTGCCTCTTTCTCTCATAGCTCAAAGAGAAATCTTTGTGTCCTCTACACATAGCAGAGTCTTTCATGTAAATGAGATGGGAAAGTGAGGAAAGAAAGAGACATGCAGAAAAGTGTGGAGAAGAGGCACAAAGGTTACAACTGGTCAGAATTAATGTACACGTTAGGACTTTACATTTACACATCCCTTGGACTTCATTTCCTTTGGGTCTCAGAATTACTCCCTGAACTCAGATCCACAGGCATTTTATTATAGTAATCAGTACTGCTTCCTCATGAAAACATCAGCAAAAATTTCATACAATACTCTTGATAGGCAATTTAGAAATTGAGACATACCATTCCATGTCCTAAACAGGCTTCTAATTAATTAAAGTGCTAGACTAGTTGACATTTCATCATACTATAGAGTAGAATCTAAATGGAATCTCAATTAAACCAATTTTACACCAAATCCATCAACTTCCACATTTCAAATAAAAGGAGAAATATATGACAAAGACAAAAAGGAGGGACTCAGAAGAATGCTAACATAGGGAACGTAAAATGTGAGGTGGCAATAACATAAATAATTTCCTATAATCATTGCCCTACGACAGATTCTTATTGACATCAAAAGACACCAAATCTGCATTTAGTAGTGCTTATATTACATTGAGGAATATTTCCGAGTCATGATTGCATGGTTGCATCAGTTAACAAAGAGTGGTTTATCTTTATGGAGACAAAAGTGGGATTAGTACCACAGTTTTCTGTGCTCTCACATATTTCCTGGTCAAAAATTAGCTACCATATCTCTCTCAGTTGCTGAGCATATTCTTACAGAAGCTCCCCTACAACTTTTATAACCTTACTTTGTTGCAGATCATTCATATTTAAGATGATTTATACCTATACTAGCATTTTCATTTGGATTCAAAGCATGCTTTTGAACAGTAGATCACAATGATTTCCACTTACCAGGCTCTGGTTCACATCACAGGTGGTGTGAGAGTATGCAGTCTGGATTGCTCTCAGGTAAAACATTCTAAAAATTATGCTCCAACTGTAATGAGCTCTAATGTACAGGAGCTCTAACGCACAGCTCTGATGTAGCGGACCAGACTAGAGCTAGTTTGACGGAATCTTTTTCCCACCCTCCAGGTAGATATACATTAGAATATGTATAGTACGGATGCTGGATCCTCAGCACCAGCTGTTCTTCTCTACAGATCTGACTTAGCCTGTGATTATATGATGAAGAGGTGTAGCCAAGAGAGGCAGATTTGTAGAGGAAAACAATTCAAAACAGAGCAAAGGAACTTCCAATTTATATGATATTTTGGTGGTTGATTTGACTTTTACTGAAATAATGCCAGTCTCCCCACTGATTTGAGAGCTGATTCTCTGTGTCTAATGAGCTGTAATTAAAAATAACAAACACTCTCCTCTCCCCCCCACAAAAACATGCCTGTTGCTCATTTGAAAGCTCTCTCTTCTCAATTTGGTAATTATCCCTACCATATTTCATGAGTACGTTTTTCCTCAAAGGAGTAGTGCCAAAAATTAGGAGACTGTATGAGTCTCAGTGGCAAGGTATTCACAGGCTGCTTAATCTGCTTTGTAATTTCAAAAGGACAGTTGTGTTCACCTGCCTAGCAACCACACATAAAACTCATGAGGTGAGTTTAGTGTTAGAGCTCTGCCTGGAGGGATGAGAACACAAGACCAGAGTCCTGCTATTCCACACAGTACTGTGTGAACATAAAAAAAAATCAGCTAGGTCTTGTGTCCTGAGCAGGAGCATCTGCTGCTGGTGGGAGAGTCAGCCAAACTGACTGTCAGGAAAATCAGACATTTTTTCTCACAGGCTGAAAGTTAAATTACTTGTAAAGAGCACTCTACTCACATCCGTTGAAAATATGTTCTACAATAGTTTGTTGACTAACGTTGCTTTCCTAAAGGCTTGTTGTTTTAATGCATCATATAAATTTTTTATGTCTCCTACATTACAAAGAAAGAAACCAACGACACTAGGGGGACTAGCCAACCATTTACGGCAGGCGCAAGATCCCCTGCCATCACAGGTAAAGTTTAGACACTGGTTTGTGCTCCGTGATTCCAGAGCTCAAGTTCAGTCACTCCTGAAGCTGCCCATGCAGATATGACTGATGTTTTTAAGTCAGCTTTTGATGCTACAAAGAACATAGTAGAAACAGACTGCTTGCAATCCTCTGTGGTTTTGCCTTCTTTTTTTTTGTTTTTGCTTGTTTTGAAGATCCACAATCAGTCTTTGTCATTTCAGTGTTTTTTTGACTGAAAGTTGTTCACCAAGGTTTCTTGAGTTTATTTCAGTTATTCCTTCAGCTAATATATGAGGTGTCTTTTTTCTTTATTTTGTTACAACAAAAAAGAGTCTACTTCTCCTCGAGTGCAGGTGGGTTTCCTAATGATATTAGTGGGAGCTCTGTGTGTAAAATAAGAGCAGATTAAGTTATTTTATTTGGAAAAAACCCTCCAACTGAAAGCAGCTTTTTTTTCAATATAAAGTAAAGATGGTGCAAAGACATTCCACCTTCTTCATCACTCAGGTAAAACTTTGGAATGGAAAGCCATCAAAGAGACCTGAAACTACAATCTTAATTTAGAGAAAGTGCTCTTTGAATCCTATGAAAATTCTAGCCGAGGAATGATTGTAGGATCTAATAAGTAAGACACAAAGGAAGACTTAAAGCTCACCGGTTGAGAAGAAGTCCATGACGCCAAAATGACACTTTAATCAAAATATACTAGTTCAATTGCTACTGAAAAAAAAGCAGAGCTTAAGGTTCAGGAGGCAGCCTTGTGGCTTCATGATGAATGACGGAATAATATTTTAAGTTTAACAAGAATCAACATGTTGCTGCGGAAATTGAAAATGGAAAGAACACCGAGCGGGGGAAAAAAAAACCCAACCCAAAACTCAGTCAAGGTGAGAAGGCAGAAAGCATTTCAGCTGAGTGACGTAATGCTAACAAATGGATTAACAAAAGAAAGTTTTCTTTGTAATACTAAGGGTAAAGTCAAACAGGCAAGGTATACACCATGCGTGCTCATCAAGAGTATTTTCAGGTGCTACAACTCCTTTCCTGGACTGTCTTTACATGGAAACCAAGTTGCACAGTGGGGTGATTTCTGGCTTGATCTCACTCTGGCACAGAGGTGGGCTACATACATAGTGCATATTGAGTCTTGTAAGCTTGGTAGTATTCCTAAGCCTTCCAGAGATACCATTCACACTCCTATTTACTTTAGAAGAAGAAAGACTGAGATAAGGGCTTGGTCAAAAATGATAAGATAAATTAAAATTATGCCTTAAAACTGTGTAAGGTACAGTACCAAACAATTTAAAAATAATTCCTTCAAAGCAAGTAGAGGAAGATATAGAAAAATTAAGGCAGGCAGACCCAGTAAAATTTATACTGGGAAAGACTGAAAAAGGGAATACTTCAAATGTGAGCACTTGCAAGTTGCCTGTTTAAGATGACTGTCACCCTAAGAGTGCCAGAGGAGTTAAACTGTGAACTTGTTGTACCACTGACATATTTATTTATTTTAATTCCTGATAAAGTAAGACATACAGGACTACAAGGAGAAGAGAAGAGAAGAGAAGAGAAGAGAAGAGAAGAGAAGAGAAGAGAAGAAAGAAAAGAAAAGAAAAGAAAAGAAAAGAAAAGAAAAGAAAAGAAAAGAAAAGAAAAGAAAAGAAAAGAAAAGAAAAGAAAAGAAAAGAAAAGAAAAGAAAAGAAAAGAAAAGAAAAGAAAAGAAAAGAAGAAGAGAAAAGGATTATCAATTTTCAAAAATGTTCTGGCCTTTGACAGTGACTACTTTGTATCCCATGGAGAGGAGGAACAGGGCCAATAAACATCCAGATGACTAAGGAGTCCTATGAAATAAGCACTGTGAGTTTAATGCTAGTAAAACTTAACTGTTGAACATGATTGCTTTTTTTTGACAGAATAACTGATGTCCTTATTTAATAAGGTAAGAAAGTCCATACAAATCTGTCTCGTTGAACATGAAGTGATGTTTATGGTGCTGGCTGTACTACATTTGGATTCTGGTTAATTAGGCTATATTTGCTTCTAATTTTTACAAATTCAAATTAACTTGATTTGGAAGATAGGTATCACTTGATATGACAACCTGGATGATTGTATAAAAAGGGTATTGATAAACAGCATCATAGTCAATGGGAAAGAGAATCCTAGATTACCACAGGAATCTGTATTACGCTAGGCCTTGTTTAACCTCATTAATGATCCCAGAAAGGCAGTAAACAGAGCTACTAATTTTCATAAATGATGTTGAATTGGTAGGAGCAGCCATTACTTCTGAGGAACACAGAAGTAATAGCAGAGGAAATCTAGAAAAATGAGATTTGTGAATAGAAAGTAATCAAATCAGGTTAAATTACAAAAAAATAAAAGGTAACACAATTAGTAAATTAATCCTAAATGCCCTAAAGCTAAGAAGAAGACCTAAAACAGTTATTTGAATAAGATAGTAAGTTATGGTGAGAGCAAGCTAGTTATGAAGATGCTGTTTGATAGAGTACAAAAAAAAGGAGCACTGCAAATGTGGCCTCTTTGTGCATGTCTACCGCATCAGGAAGCCAGGAGGCAACATCCTTATAAAATAACTGATTCAAAGCTCACTGAAGCAAATGGAAGGACTCCAGCCCCTGTCAATAGGCTTGGATCAGGCCCTAGGCATGTCTGTGTGAAGTCACTTGGAACATTGCATTCCCTTTTTAGGCACAACCATTACCACAAAGACACTGAGAAACTGAAGGAAGGCCAGAAAATTCTACTACCACAAGCATAGGGACTGGAAAGACTGAATTCAGGGTGGATTGATTTAAATCAGCACACAGGAAGCTTGGATTTGTACAATTAAATATCGCCTCGTTGTGCATTTGTACTTTATTTTCCTTAAAGAAAAGTTTATTCTTTCCAATAAATGAGCAGTAAAACATGTTGATAAATGATTTTTTTAGATCCCGCAAATTTAAAGGTTTTTTTATTTAACTGACAACAATTAAGTATATTTATAGAAATATGCTTTTAATTTAAAATCAATTTTACTGAAGACAGAAAGTAGGAGAACTAAGTCTTTCTGGCTACTATGTCCAAGATTTTATAAATAATCTCATTTTTTCCTCCCAGTTGTTATTCATAGACTAGAAGAGGAAAAGAAGTTTTCCTGCTTTTTAAAAATTGCATCAGTTTTTCAGTTTTGAAAGAAGTAGCTAATGAACTGAACCTGCTAGAGAAACGGAATTGAAGAAAATACTCTCTCTGGATCTGTGGGCAGGGCTGCCACCAGAAGGTGGTTTAGCTTTCCAACAAACTCTGGCTTTAGGTACATGGCTACTGACTTTCAGCAAGTTCAAAAGGCTTTTTGTCCGTCTTTTGAACTTCCACAATGGCTATATGTTGTGCTTTTAAAATTATAAACAACCTTAAAATCAGAATAACTTGAGGTTTTAAGAAGCTTAGATCAGCTACCTCATACAAATGTTCCTATGGAAAAATATCTTGTATACTTCACTTCTTGCCATCTTTTCCAGTTTTCATCCACTTGATTACTTTACCGTATCTTACTTTATTACTACTAAAGTGTTAACATAACTTAAGTGAGAGGGGAGCAAGGGAGAGTAGTATGGTTACCAATCTACAAGTAGCTGAAAGGCATAATTACTCAACAGTTAGGCAGTGTGTTGCATAGCTGCCTGTAGAAATAGGTACTAAAAGAGTTAAGGGGGGAGGAGACAAAATTTGACCATACTCTGTGCTTTCCACAAGGCTGGGCAGCGTCTAGGTACTAGAACTAAATCATATCAGCACTTGGAGCTTAATGTTCTCTTCTCAAGCCCATTTCCTCCAGGGGGAGTATCTTGTGTCCTGTTCCTGAATCTTGATGTTGTAGCCATGTTTAGGCCACTAGCAGACAGGGGAGTTGTTAAGAAGCTGTGCAGAAGCACATATGGGTACACCAAAGGCTTGAGAACAGATCTTATCTACAGTGATATGGGCTGACAATATATATGGCATATGAAAAGAGAGGAGACCTACCAGAACAACTGTCTTTCAAAGAAACAGGCACTGTAACACTTTCAACCAAACATTTATACCAAACAAACTCACAGAAAGATCTGAATGATTCGATGCATTCAGGCCAAAGACTCTCAAAAACAGTCATGGTTTTCAGGTACCTATCCTCTGACACCATGCAACTGGTTTGACGTAGGGATTTTATCAGGCTGCTCCCACTGACTTGAAGTGAACTTACAAAGTTTCATAGCTTTGGGAAGCTGGTACACGTAATTTTAAATTGTATATAAAAAATTAGTAAACACTCCTAGTGCATGCTGGTCCAGAGCATGTTTTTATTTTTCTGTAGCCACACTTGTGAAAAACATGTTGTTTTAAAAGATTTTGGTTTTAGTCTGTTTTGTAAGCTTGTTTGGGAGAGCAAAACTATTGCAAAGAGGGCTAATATAATTGAGAAAATGGATGAGGAGAAAAGAGGTATCATTAATTCTGGACAGATTTTTTTTTACTGACATAATCCCTGCTTATTTCCCCAAAACCAAAAAAAAGATGTTGGAAATATTTGAAAGGACTCAGAAAAGCAACTGTTTCCTACTCTTTATATATATTATTTCACTTGTTAAAATGCTCAAGTTTGAGTGTTATATAGGATGTCTGTAGCTAATCATAAGGATCTATTTACTCAAACAGACAAGGCATAAAATGAGCCAGTGACTGAAAAATACAACCAGAAAACTTCACACTGGAAATAAGATGCACTTTTTGACAGTAAGACACTTACCTTGCATCAGGGAGTGTTATACTTTTGTCAAAATGAAGATGGAATCCTTGGACTTTTTCTTATTATCACAAGAATGGGGCAAGTAAAGACTTTCAACTCATTTGGTTCTGTGGTCTACTGCTTGCTTAAGGTTGCCTTCATCACACAACTTTAGGTGCCTAAGACTTTGGGATATCTATCTTAAGTATGATTGCTATCCTTTAAAAGAAGGTGTATTAAGCCTAGATTCAAGATGGGATGTCTTTCTAAAACATATTTTCTAGCTCAATTAAAATTTATGGTCTCTGTTATGCAGGAATTAGCCCAGTTAGCCAGAACAGCTCCTTCTGATCTTATAATTTTATTATGAAAACCACTGAATAGAATAGTGTTATTTAATTCCTATATATAGATTAAATAAAAATGAAAATAGGGAATAATCTACAGTGCAGGCACTGAGGAAAAAAATTAAATTGCTCCCTCAGTACTTAATGTAAATAATGAGTCAGGAAGAGAAAAATATGTGACATCACTTATTTGTGCTGCAAAAAAGGGACATAATCTGGAGTAAAAAAAAAAAAAAAAATCAAGCCACTCAAGTATATTGGCTGAAGTAGTCCATAGCCTTTATACTTCTCTCCATGATGAGGGAGAGGACCAAAGAATCCATGTAATGATAGATCACCTCTTACAGCTACTGCTGCCCTGCCACCTGTTCTCAAGCAGCCATGCCAGAAGTCCCTTCAAAGTGAGTCTCTGCAGTATTTAAAATATACACCCATCCCTGGAAAGCTTTCTTCAGCATGGTCTGCATGTTCAGGAGCTACTTACAAACCATAACAACATTACTGGTATTTCATTTGACAATAAAGGCAAACTTCTGATCTAGTCACAGGGCCTTTTTCAGACATTGTCCTGGCTCCTCAAGCACAAGATGCTAAATGTACCTTTTATCTACATAATCAGCTTTTCACGAGGGTGTGAAATTTACTCAAGAGCTGAGGACCTGAGCCAGGTTCTGTGAACCGGTTTGCTGTCTGATGAACTCCAAAAGAGAGATTAAAAGCTTTGGGTTTTAATGACTACTGCCCTACTGTCTTTAGTAGTACTGGATGAAATTATATTGCACTGTCCTGTGCACCCTTTTACTGCCAGGAGAAACATCATGCAAGGTGACAGAGAATAAAGAGGTGGTCTCATGATTAAAAGTTTATGTTGCTCTTGTTGAAAACATTACACTTAAGTGCCAGTAGTTATATAAACAGCCTTTTATCTCATATTGGACTTCTAAGATAGCTGGTTTCATCTTGGCCTCCAGCATGTCTTGTCAGAAGGGCATGTAGCCACATAGGCTGTGGTCTTGTCCAAAATTACTCAACATTTGGATCTTTGTGTTTCAGAGTATTAACCAGATTACAGGTCATAATCTGTAAAAGCTCCCCCGCCACTGCTCTGCTTGACTCCATTCCAGATGAAATCTCTTCAAATAAATCCTGGATCACAATGATAGTGCTTTGTGCGTCTACAGCCAAAAAGAAGAGAGCAGAAAGGAGGGGAGGGAAGGAAAAAATTGTATGTATATGAAAAGATGTTTCCTTCAAGGGTAAAGACCTAAATTAATGAAGTTCTTCATTTATCATCTCTGGAATTTTAAAGTATCTGTTCTTGTAAGAGAGGCCAATTACAATATTTAGGGTAAAGTAATTCATCTAGTGATCTCTCTTCCATTTGAAACTTCTTAATTTCTTGTGCCCTTTTCTGTGGATTCACAATGTGAACATACCTAGGCATGCATCTGTTAGTTATAGCAATTTAGAGCAATTACTTAATTAACTATGACATATGGTTTTGTTTTGCATTGGGGATATTAGACCTGTTTTCTTTTAAGATGAGAAAAGAAAGGCTAGATGCAGACAATACACATGAAAGGAATTAATTTAATTTGTTGCATTGCATTAGGCCATTTACTGTTTGCCATTCAAGACAGCTAGGGATCCAACTACCTGTTTCTAAATCCTTCATGAATTGAATTCTTGCTAAACTGTTTCCATTTATGGCAAAGACAATACTGAGCGCACAAGACAGCGAAGACTACACTTGCACTCAGGAATGTAATTCAAGTAAAATGTATTTATAGACTTTTCTATAGTATGACTCCCCACACTATATGACCGCTCCATACAGACTCATCCCTATGTGAAGGTGAATTTTAACATCAGTAGTTCCATTACAAAAAGGCAAAGAACTACAGTGGACACAGAGGGAGTAAACTGCTTCTCCAGGTTTACTCAGGAGTTCTGTGGAAAAAAGATGATCTGAGACCTCTTTATCTTAAGCATCAGCCCCCTGCATCTAAAATCAGGTCATTACTATTCAAAGAAATGACTGAAAAAAGAAAGCAGTTGGCAGTTTTATCTGGACTCATATATGTAAAAGTAAGGGTTTAACACTAAATCCACTGCAATGTTCGTAAATAATACAGGTGTTGGTCTCACGCTCAGAAATGATGTGTCAATCCCACTGATTTTTCTTCAGTGGCTTTTAAATGCTGAAGTCACTTTAGGAAATGAGTCAAGAGTCTAAGACCCCAATAACTTTCAAAACACCTGCTTTATAGCAAGACAAAGAATGGCTGATTTGAAACTAAATGAACTTTTTGTTACTCATTAAAGGAAAAATAATAGCTTTACTTAGATGTCATGTTTACATGAACAAAAGTCCAGAATTTGTCATCTAATCCAGCAATGTCTCCACTATGACTGAGTTGATTCTCAGCACCTTCCACCATTTTACCTAATCAAGCGTGAGACTGGGAAGAACCCACCAGTAAGTCCGATAGCATATAAAGTATTTTATAGCATATCTTAGCAAGGTCACAAACACCAGATCTGGGTTTGGTTTCTTTGCTACATCCAGGGTGTTAGAGATCTTAGAAAGGAAAGTTAAGCTTTCTTTGTTTGGGCTTGTTGTTTTTTTTTTTTTCCCCAATTGTTACTGTTTTTTTCAGGGATAAATTCTGCTCCATAGGAGCCATCCTGCAGGGCAAGGAACAAGTGTTTTCAAACTGGAGCTTAACTCTAGGTTTTCAGATTTCCCAGATATTTACAAATTCTCTTCATGGCCTAATGACAGTGGCATCTAGAAGTTCATTATGAAAAGTATTGGGTTCTATCTACTGCACAGAACATATTTATGCTGTAGTAAACCCTAACTGTCCTGTATGTAGAATGGGATCTTCAGCACCTTCCAGGAAACAAGTCCTGAGAGTTAGGATAACCAACTTTGGTAAGGCAGCAGAACTTTGAGAAAAACATTGACTGCTGGGAGTGTACACCAGGAAAAGTATTACTCTACGTGATGTCTCTGATACTGTTTCCTCAGCATCCATTTTTGACTACCCAACTGAATGGGTTTGCCTACTGTCCCAGAACAGCAAGTCTTACTCTTTAATGATAAAGGGACTAGTAGTGGCAGTAGTAGTAGTAATAGTAATACCCCAGATTGCTTACTGTACAGGAGAGAAATGCATATTGATGCTTCGTAAACTAAAATCCGTTTCTGCACTATCTTGTCGACTGTTTTTCAGACTTAGTGTGCTACGAAAATCTTGTAAGACAGATGCCATTGCTCAGACTGCTAATGGGCTGACATTTTTTCGGTTGTCTTGTAATGAACACTGCAGAAGTTAGCATATCAAACACCCATTAGACTGAGGGTCTCCCAAGAAAGTAGTTGTAGTATACATAAAGGAGGGTTCCTAAAATGCCATTGGTATTCTAACACGAGTTTCCTTTGAATGTGTCTAGCCAGAGGAAAAAAGAAAGAACAAGGTATTTGTCTGAGGTGGGAATCAGAATGACAGTTCCCATTGTTTCTAATAAACAATTACACAAGGAAGCTCAAAAGAAAAAAACACAACAATTAGATAACCTGAAAGGCAGAGACTTGTGAAGAAGATTCCAGTTCTCCAGGCTGGCAGGTGCCATAGAGGGCCACCCACAAGGGTTCAGCTGCTTACGTTGTTAAACACTGCCTGGTTTCACCTGACATGATCTATAAGGCCGTAAAGTAGTCAAGTGCCTTTCATGTGCACTTCAAATTCTTTTTCTTTTGAGATATTTTTCACTAACAGGATTTCCCACTTTGAAAGGGAGGACTCTTTCAAAAGATGACAGAACCTCTCAAAACCACAGCAAAAATGAAAAAAAAAAGAAAGGTAAAAACAAAACAATGTTTTGGAACAGCCCTAAAAGGTAATGTTAAGTAGGAAGAGTTTTATTTTCACCTTTATTGAACAGTTTAATTACCTGACATGATTTTTCACTTTAGTATTGCTTAAATGCAGTTTTTTTTCCTGTGATGTATACTTACACAACAAATTACATGACAGACTAAATGTGTTTGAAAGTGTCCTTGCATCCTTATCATTTGCATTTTGAACTGCCCATGTGGGTTGTACTCATATCATACGGCTTGTTGCCAAGTCATTCAGCTACAACACAAAATGTTTTCAAGTTCAAAGTTTGTATCAACGTTCACCTCATTCTTATGTTTTACCCTCACTTCTGTTATATTGCTAGAAGATGTTTCCCTTGCATCAATAAAATCCTTAATAACTTGCTCACTTTTAAAATGTGCAAGCCATAAATGAAAAAAAAACCCTGATACATAAAGATAAAAGACACCAGCTTTGTGCAGCTGCTATATTCAGCTATTTTTAAACAGTCAGTGTATAAGAATCCAGAAAGTTCAATTAACCCATCCACAGAGATATTATTGCTCTGTTAGTGACTTTGTCTCCCACCCCAGAGCACATCTGCAGACCCTGTTGCCAGGAGGGTTCCACACGGGCCTGGAGCTTCAGCAAGAAGTCTCCAGTTGCAAGACCAGAGGCTTTGTGCTGGCAACCACTGACAGAATAAATATATATATTTTAAAATACAGGTCAAGTTACCTGAGTATGCTCTACTTGCATTAAGTATCAGTGGTCATCTTTCTTTTGTATGTTTCCTGGTATTAAATTATTCCCTTTCTTAGCAAAGCTTTTTAAAAATAAATAAATATATAAATAAAACATGATAGAGCTGCTTTTCCCCTCTCAACAGTCAGGTTTTCTCTCTTGAGTGCTAATTGGGGAGGGGGAGTACAAATCTTGCTTTGAATTTCTTGATTGCATTTTCGTGCTCATTGCAAAGGTTTTTCTTTATATATGCATAGTAACAACAGAGACTGGGAACAGATTCTACTTGGAAAATACTTTTTAGATGCGCTGAAAATGTCTATAAATAAGGCTTATGATTGAGTGGAATATAAGAGCAGAAGACAAATATCTGTACGGGATCTAGAAATTCTTCGGGTTTTCTGATCCTCCTTATTTATTCAGCAATATGCACAGGACTTCATTGTGTGTCATAACCTATGGCATCTATGATGATTTACAAAGGTTAAGGATTACATTTGCATACTCTCCACTCTCTTGAGTTGTACACCTTTTTCTTTTGTTATAACTTCTACTCATCATTTTTCAAGAAGCATCTACCTCACAGGGATTTGTACTAACAACAGATTGTTGGACCCATATGGTCGGAAAGATCGCATTATGATACCTGTTTCTTACTGAGCGTATTGTATCTCACTTGAAATGGTGACACGGTACAAATACAAATCAATAAAACATGGCACACAACAGTTTGTGTTATGCTCTAAGAACAGATTGCCATGGTGATTTTAGGCATGCAGTCAAAGGACAAGTGCTGTCACTGGATAAAGCATGTTATGATTAGACTTCACTAAACCCCATCCAGATTCTGTCTTGAACTTTAAAAAAATCCAAGCTACCCTATTAATTTGGGATAAATTACTTGTATCACAGAATGTGAGTCTTTTTGTCTTTGTAAAAGAAATAAATAAAGGTTTAACATGAGGAAATAGTGGAAAGAAATAATTTTCCATTAGGTGAAAGTCTACATTTCAGGAAGACAGTCTTCAATCACTGTGTTTATATTGCGTTTGAAATTTTGCTTGCATTTAACTCAATGTAAACATCATATGTGTTTATCTTGAGGAAGAGAGATTCTTCTAGAGCTCCTCCAAACACAAGGAAATAGTGCAGAGTATGCGTTGTAATAACCTTGCCCTTTTTACTTTTTAGTGAAGTGGAATGCTTTGGAAGATGTTCTGTGAAGCACATGTTCAATTATTTTGGTTTATGTGTATTTTTAATGAATGTGTCAAGTTATGTATGGGCTCAAGTTATCATGCTGAATCAGAGCCTATGAATATGTTGGAAACAAAAGGTTCCCTGAAATTCTGGAACTGACAAATTAAATTACACAGGAAAAGGAAAGGAAAAATGCTGACGAATAGATCAAAGCAACTACAACAGAGGCTTTTCAGTAAGAGCAGGAAAAGGGAAAGTTGATGAGGAAGAGTGTATCCGAACAGTGTAAAGTGCCTGCAAAAGAAAGCACTTGGCAGAAGAAAAGTGGGTTGCTGGCAGGAGAGAAATACAGGAATTAATGGGCCAAAGCTATACATATCATGCGAGAGACTTAAAGAAGAAGCTGTGAAACTGCACTTCCTTCCTCCCTCCTGTCCTCCCCTTTCCTTCCTTCCTCCCCTCTTCCCCATTCAGTGTTTATGCATAAGTCTCTGAAAAGAAATCGTGGTCCAGTTAAGCGAAATGGAGCTATGGCACCAATTTCCACTGAAGCTTCTTGACTCCAGCCCTCCACTTGCCTGGCCAGGAGGAAGATCAGTTGACCATGATCAGACACTTCGGGCACAACAACTCAGTGCCCAAACATAGGTGGTTAGTGTTGCTTTTGCTACCCAAGGATATCCCACCTGGGCTGTAGCTGCCACTCCAGGAATGCATTAGTCTCCTGCAGGACCTGCCAGCTCTGTGTTGCTGGCTTAGATACCCCAGGATGATTCAGGGGCCTACAAGCCCATGATAAGGCATTCAAACTGCACCCTAAATTCACTCATCATGTATTTATCCAGAATATCGGAACTATTGACAACCGTAGTTTCCATGAATGGTCAAAAGCTGTATGTAGCGAATAATCATGCATTTGTGCTAAAAGGTCACCAGTAGGAATATGTACAGCTAAAATGTTAATTTTTTTACCATGTCTGCCTAGTAAAATTTAGCAGATCTACATACACTGGTCTGTTCAGTATAATTTAATGCTGCTTCAATGAATATTATACATGCTTCTTATGTCCAATATCTCCAATTTCAACTTAAAGAAAAGATTTTGCAAGTGGAGAATGTCCCTCTTTACTAACCATAAAAAGATACTTAGAGCTGAGGACAATCACAGAAATTTTCAAGTTACTGGATTGTTTGGGTCAGTGTCAAATGTTAAACCAGGTTGTACAGACAGAGAGCTGTAATCCACACACTAGTGCGTTATTAAATTTCTGGAAAGTAATGAACTGGCACTGGAAGTGAAAAGGAAAAAAAGCAGTAATGTGGAATGGCCCCTTATTCAGGAAACTTTGAAAATGTGCAGCCATAATAGCTGTGGTGAAGTTCCTTTAAATGAGACCTTGGTATGCTGTGGAATAAAGTCAAAATAGGAGATTGTGGCATTCCAAGTCATACTGAATAAATGCATACATTGGGCCAAATTGTGGTCTTATTCACAAGGGAACATTTTTTCCCCCCTTTCAATAAAAAAAAAAAGGAGCTGAGAACACTTTAAGATACAGGGCACAAATGTGTAATTATTCTTGGCTAACATGGTAGCTGTTGATCATTTAATGAAACCATAATTACCATATAATGGCAGGGTATTTATATGACAGATTACTACATTATTACAGGGTAAGTGTGTGATTATTTCTGTCCTCAAAAATCAGAATAAAAAACACATGGAAGTGGAAAAATAACTTGAAAAAAGAGGGGGAAAAAATCTGAATTTCCCAATGCTACTCCCATATTGTTACTCCATCCCCACCTCAATCACACAGTGATGGCAATGGCCACCAGCATTCATGATGAAGCCAAATCTCCGCAGGAAACCTATGCCACAGTACAACAGATCATAAGGCTCTTTGCCAAATGGCTACAGCTCTAGGCTTCATTGTACTTATAGTTCAACTGATTCAATAGCAATTTGGTCACTGGTCTCTTGTCCTCAGAAGACACTATACTCCTGCTTGCTTAGAGAGATAGTATGTACGATGGATGTAAGAATTTGCACTGGGAGGTACTTAACTCCCACTTCTATGCCTTTAGGGGAACAGTGAATTAATGCAGATTTCAGAGTAATACCAGTTTTGTACTGGATGGAGAAGTTGAAGTTGGCAGGACTACCTATGAGCTGAGCACTGTTTGGTATGGTTTGATTTCAGTGAACACTGCTGGTGTTCACCACCATGTGGAATTTTGACCATTTAGTAAGGATTGATTTAAATTGTGAGAAAATACTTAAACGATTCCTTGTATGGGGAAAAATGCATTGACAAGTTGTGAATTTATGAAGTTACAGAGAGAGCTTTATGCGCTGAATACAGTCCATCTCAAGCTTTATGAACAGGATGGCAACTTTCCATGTGGGAGGCAAAATCAAATTGTAAACCCAGCTGACTCACTGATTACCCAAGTCCTACATGGATGTTAAAAGAGCTATACAATCATCTCTCCACCTGAAATTTGCCTCTGCATCATCATAGTGCCACTTCAGCTGTGTGGGAGAAGGCGGCCAGCACTCCCTGTTTCCAAAAAGCACTTGCTGAGCCAGTATTCTAAGTTACAAGTTATTGTAAGTACGAGAGTTTGGCCCTGAATAATAAATTCTGAATTTGGCAGGGTTCTTAACTCTGGTTTTCCTAGATTTTTATCCAAGAAGCAGCATTGTTGTAGCTATTTTCAGTCTTTAGTAATTTCTCTCCCTTTTCCTTCTTGAATTTCTTTGCAGGGAGGGAAAATAGGCTCAGGTAAAAGCCACATGCTGTTATGTTCGCTCAGAATTTATCCTATATGTTATCCTATACGTAAAAGAAATAAAGGTTGCAAGAGAAAAGAATTTGGGAGCGCTATAATTGCAGTACCTTTGTAAATAGCTCCCTTAATAAACTCGTTATTACTCTGAATTGTCAACAATTGCTCATAATTCACTGCCGCTGGGTTATTTCTCTCTGCAGAGAAAAAAAATCTCCAGTCCTTAAAAAGCTAGTGCACCCACAATGCTGGTGGGAATTTGGATATATTAGAGTCTAACTCTACTCTCCCTGATGTCAAATGGAGCCCCAGCACACTCCCACAGGCAGCAGTATTCATTCATGAAAAGCAACAGGTAGGGAGCTGGCTACACATTGCAGGATAGAGTAATGACTTATTTAAACAATTTCATTGATATATTTTATTCAGTGTGGTGCTTTTTGTGAGCTTTGTCTCCTCCCCCGATACGTTTACTCTAGATGAAAATCAATGAATGAAAGTTTTATGAACTGAGCCCTCTGCTTCTGGTATCCTTTTGGTACAGGCGGCTTCTGCCTCCACTATGTTTTTAGAATTATAAATTATTACAATATATTGTCCAAATATGATTAAAATAGCTCCTATAGACAAAATGGAAACTAAAGTCAATATTATGATGCTCTAAATTCAGGAGATTGAAGTGTTAACATTTTTGCCTATTTGGTGTTCTTCAGAAAGCTTATTCTCATGAAGTTAAATGTAGCTAGAATCTGAGTTATTTTAGTGTTTTGCCGATTAAGTGTATTTACAAAATCTTCTCTTAGAAGGTGCTGGTTTCACTGGAAATCAACAAAAACTAAGACATTCAGCACCACATTGGGAACAATCCTATTCTTCTTCTTTTGGGGACAGTGATGTTTTGACTATTAGCATTTCCGTTAGGAAAGTAATCAAAAGAGTTTTATCGAATCTATTTTTAAAAAAAGTCTTGATCATTCAACAGGGTGTCAGGAAACACTTGCCCTCTCAACTCCCCTTCTTACGCCAAATACTCATTTAAAAAAATCTTCAAATAATTAAGTGCTGTGTTACTCTGCAAATCCTTTACAGCCATCATAATGTTGTTATCAAGGACCCAATCCTTCTGGCATAGTAAAATTTCACTGACTTCAACCTAACTTGGTAGGACTTTAAGCAAGTTTCAAGTGGGAGGGCTTCAAAATAAAGTTCAAAACAATTTGTAATTACTTCTTAGAAATGTGTTCTATTTTTCAGCTATTGTTATCTATACTGTTCCTCTTTCATCCATTTCTAAGCAAAGGTCATATATTAGTAATTTTATTTTCAGATTCTCCTGGCAAAAAATCAGAGACTCGGGAAATTTTCTCCCAAGCTAAAATAAGTCAACTTCCAGGGTTTCAAATTCTGGCAAACCAACTTCTCCAAGGTCTCGTAAAAATTCTGGGCTGTTATCTCCATATGCTTGATAGACTTTTTTTTGTGATCGTAATTAAAACCGTCTGTCCTTCCTCTGTGACTTCAGGAGAATGACGATGAGTCACAAGAGCTCTGAAAACGCTAGAAGGATAGAGGCTGAGGTTAGCAGCTCAGAATCACTTAATCTGCTATATTTCATCCACAGAAGTGTAGATCCAAAGCCCTGCCACCTGCCTCCTAATTCAGGTGACCTCAGAACAAGTCACCATGGCAGAAGGCTGTATCACAGTTAGCATGAGGAGACAGAGGTAGTCCTGGGTTTGGACTGAACTATGAAGAGATTGAAAATAAACTAATTAACTTCATATGGAACATCGTTAGCCTTGTAACACTAATTTTTACTCTTCTTGTATAATCTATTAGAATGTCCCAGTAATATGCTTTCAAAAATTTCTGGGTAAATCATATTTTTTTTAAATAAAAGAGTATGTGAAAAGTGAAATTATGAATACATGAGGCACAAAAATGACACTGAAACCATTATTGTACTGTTATTAAGGGGAGACATACTTAACCTTCAAAATATAATTTCGAAAATTAGTTCACTAAGATGTTGTTATATTCTGTAGTATTTGTGATTGCTCTTTATTTCTCATGCCTTGATATCCATTCTCCAAGTTTAATTGATTTCCTGGCTTTTTTGAGCAATCTTCAGTTTTGAGCCTTTTTTTCCACTGAGAGGAAGCCTGCTTACCAGGTGGGTCACTTCCCCAGCTCCTAGACGCCTGGTCTCCTCCCCTTTTAAAATGAGAATGAATTTCAGCAACAAATTGATGTGATGTTAGAACAGGAGATGCTGGAAGACATAATCTTAGTGAAAGCCTTAATAAGCTAATCGCATTCCTGAGGATCTTCTACATTGGTAATCTGATGCTCAGGGAAGCAAAAATTAATGTTTGACACAGTCCTTGGAAGTTCAGTTCCTCCCTGATGAGTCAATTAATTATGTAAAACTAAGCAAACATTCATATGCCCTGGTCCCATCATTCTCAGACTGAATATCATTGGAGCTTTGGCTCTGAAATTTGGAGGAAAAAGTTGAATGTCATGTGAGAATGACAGCATAAGTCTGAAGAATCAATACGTTGGCTTCCTCCTGAGACTTGATGACCTCGGCACTCGCTGGAGTTCAGAAAACCTAGAATCTCTGAAGATCTGGATCTTAGGTAGTATTACTTTTTATTTTCAAAAAGAGTTGGGTACTTAAAATTATTTGAGGACCTGGATCTAAGCTCTGCACAGGGTCAGGCTTTCTAAGTAGAATAAGGTTTGCTGATCAGAGACTGGATCTCTGTCAAACAGTGTGCAGTGCTGCCCTAATAAAGCAAAACATATATCTACCATGAAACAAATACTCTAAAAGGAACAAATGCATTCCTGGTATAATTCTCCTGAAATCAGCACAAGAAATTAAATTAGAAGCAACCTCCTTAGGGAAAAACTTTTATTTTTAATAAATATCTTCAGCATATAGTAATTTTAAAAGGTTCTCTTTTATCAAATTTATTTTGATTTCATGAAAACATGTACAACTATTAATATAAGCAGGCTTATCAGTTCAATTTCCTACTGAATGTTCTTTTTGTTAGTTTTCTTTATTTTCTGTTTAGTTTCCTGCTTTATCATTCAGAAGGTTTGCACTGTATTCCTGTACATATTTGGTTTGGTGCCCAGAAATGTATTATTTTAACAGGGCTAGTTCATTAAAAGTTATTACTTTACAGGGGTTCTACCATGCATACATAATTATATATATGCCCTTCTAAAACGAACAGTGTGGTAAAGTTACCATAAAAAATTTTGCTTTTTAGGGCTTATCATCTCTGCCATTTCAAGTCACATTGATTTGACTAATCCCAGCATCTAACTTTCTTACTTCAATTATCTTTTAAAAGGTATTAAACTGTCAAAATGTAATTTTCATTCTTTCTTCAGTAATATTAGTCCTTCAGAAACTATTGGGACTGTGAATTGTCCTCCCTTTGTGCTGTCCAAGGAAGAAAGCAAGCATAGCTGCTAACACACAAAACTTGTCTCAGCCAAAATCAGTAAGCCAGTTTTCAGTGACCTGCACAAGGATTGACTGTGGTGCTCTCTCAAAATCCTTTTCAATTACTATAATTTTCAGTAACTCCATGTTGTTCTACAGAGAGTTTTTTGAGAACATCTCCAGATATACAATATAGTTCTTCTATATAGGTCTTGTTTTTTCTTTTTTAAGACTTTGAGAAAGATTTGAATTACCAATTTTATTAAGATAAGAATCTAAGTGAATTTGTAAGATAAACAAGTAAGTAAAAAGAATGACGTTTCCTTGCAACTATCTATTTCTATGAAGCTGCAGCACAAGGTCATGTAAGGGTAGAATAAAATTCTGCACAACCTTTGCTGAGAGTTGGCATTAAAAGACTGAGTGTCAGTGTGAGCAGTGTAACAGAGCATTGTACTAGTGTAGTTGTTCCGGAGCCAACATTTCCAAGCTGACCTGAAAAGCACATTATATGCTGGTGCGACTTTAAAGTTACATAAATGTCTTCTGTACCAATATCCTTGATTTGCTTCCTGCAGCTAAGGCAGGATGAAGAAAATCATCTATTACACTTGAAGGAGACAGGACATTCAGAGTTTTGCTGCTTTGTTCTCATCACTGCCCACCTGGAATTTCGGGGGATAGGTTTGAGACTACTTAAGCTAATCTACACCAGCTGACTTAGACTTTTTTTAAGCCCTATATTGACTGGGTTGCACATCCTTTGTTTATCTTTCGTTACCATATATACACCATCTAAGTTGGCTTATGTCCTTTGTCCCTGTGTTGATGGGACATTAAGTAATACTTTCACTCCAGGGGGTCCACAATTACAGAATTACTCTGAGCTGCAAAGACACTCATTAATATAAAGAATTAAGCATTCAATGACACTTGGAATTACTATACTTATACTTTAAAATTAAAAATGTTTACAGTATCATTTTTAATCAATGGGAAATAGATCTAGAGCACAGAGAACATTTTAGAGTTGTGGAGAAAAAAACCCAAAAACAAAACAACCAAACAAAGCTAAAAACTGCACATTGATTATACAATATGTAATCACTTTGAACTACTTATATACCTCCACATAGCTAATTCATGTTTGTGTATAATATTTGTCCATTGACATTTTTTTTTACTGTAATGTGATTATACAGTGCTAAGTGTTTGGGGAATGACAGCATCCACGAAATGGTAAAGCAAAGGAAGTCTCTCACTCTGAACTTGTACAAAACATAGTAGGATCTAGTTGTGCATCTGCTGGTTTTACATTAGTTCCTCTAAACATTTTATAAGTTAATAGTGATTAAATTTAAGTTTAAAAAAATGTTGAAGATTCCTTTTCCTGATTTGTTGTATTTGTTTGTACCTAAATTTGTTCTCCATTAGTCAAATGTTGCAAACCCTGTAAATGTTCACTAAAGTGAAAGTATTCTTGCTCTCATGGCAGAAGACTTGTTTCTTTCATTTTGGGAGAGAAAGACAGCGAATGTGCTTTTTTACAACTGCTACTGTTTGCATGAGACATCAGACCCCTTCAGCCTGATTCTCATGGCTGTCTAGCAAATGCAGGAGCTTGAGGCACTGTTCAAAGAGTACAGGATATGTGATATCTCGCTTAAATTTATTTCTTGAAAACATGCTGTAGTATTATGTGAGCTGTGCTGTTAAATGATATTGTACAATGATCCTAAAAACCTAGCTGCAACATCTGTTTACAGTCACTCCACCAGCCTCTGTGACACTACTCTGTATTTTTTAATACATTGTGTGAAAGTGATGATACACAAATCTCATACTTAATACTAAAGTCTTTTTTTCTCCACAAGATGAGGCTGTATTAAATGTAATTGCACTGTGTGGGGTTAACTTTCTGTAGCCTGTTCCTTTTGACTTCAATGGCTTGAAATAAAAAATTAATCTCCACAACTTCAATGAGACTCACTTCTGATAATGTTGGCCCATTGACTTCAATGAAACACTATTAAAAATTATTCTCAATTCACTTTAATACTCATTCTTAATAGCATCAGACCACAGATTCCACTATCACACTTTCAAGGCCAAACGTTCAAACACTTCATAAAGACAAAAGCAAACCTCAATATACTTTGGTGAAAACTTGTTTCTTGCGGTTGTAGTTTGTTGACTCCAGATAAGCAGTACTGAATATTACCTCATATGAAAGAAAGAAGCATCTTGCAGACTTTTTTGCTAGTACCCTTTTATGAAATTTTTTGGGGGGTGGGGGGAAGATGAAAAACCCAGAATGACATTTTCAAAAACAAATGGATCTGCACTCCTTCTTGTCCATCATTGAAGTCATATGAAAAGTCCAATACGATACACTCAAAATATGTATTTATGCTTTTTTTTTTTTTGATTCTTTGTTTTGTGTGGGGTTGGGGTTTTTTGTTTGTTTGGATTTTTTTTGTGGGGTTTTTTTGTTTGGTTGGTTTTGTTTGTTTTTGGGGTTTTTTTTCCTTTTTTTTTTTTACTTTTTTATTTTATTAGGAAACTACAGAATTCTTCCAAGAAATTAAACTGACAATGGAGATAACTGGGGGAAGATGAGCATGCTTGCTTTTGCTTGCTTGCTTGCAATAGACTACAACTCAATTATTACTCAAATTCATGACTGAATAAGGTGTGTTGCTGTTCTAAGCACTATGCCATACTAGAATGCTCTTATTCTTCTTGGTTTCTCAGAGGGAAAGGATAATCTGACCCTCTTTTTTTTTTTCCTGTCCATCCAGATCTCAGGTTTGTTATCTGTTCAGGACATACACATGCCCTCTGATATTTATGTATTACAATTTGCCTTGTTTGAGCTCTTCAGAGTTTGTCATTCATTCAGATCTTTTTGTTGTAACCACTGATTTAACTTAAAATCTATCCCTCTACATGCAAGACAATTTTGCCATTTTCCTTCAGAACCCAGACAATTTATAGATGAGCTCAGACCAAATAAATCAGGCAAGATATATTTATAGGTCTAATATACCATATATATTAATATATATTTTTAATCACCATCATACTGTCACTCTGCAGAAATAATTAGCTGTGAGCAGGGCATACACATCTGCTGTCCAAGCAGATACTATTGCTGGTATCCAGGCTAGGACACTTCAGAACAGCCAGTGTTTAGAGTCAGTCACTGCATACTGCTTGTGTCCATTAGTGATGAGGTGAGCCTTCTTCATTTCCCTGCACTAATTCACCTGAATGACTGTGTAACTATAATTATCTTCAGACCGAGCAATTTCTCCATGAGAGAACATTTACAGTAATTCTAAACAAAGAAATATAGATTTACACTCACATTAACTTCAGTACTTCGTGGTGGAAAAAGGCGTTGACTCATCTTCTGCTCCACAGCTCCTTTTCTCGCAGCATGAAGCCTCGGGAAATCCTCAGTTTTGTGTTCCAAACAAGGACTGTGTCTCAGACAGTGGTGTCCATTTTGGGTTGATTAGATTTCTGAATATTCATGTATGAAAACCAGTGGCGTAACATTCAAAGATACTGTTCCCTGCCCCCACCCCGCCCCACTTCTAAGCAAAGTTAACGGGAGAGTCAAATTCTAGTTTCTCTATATGATAGTGAGGATTCAACCCTGGACCTCTTTTGAAAGGTTAGTAGTAATTTTATCTTCCTGCAGTGTCATAACTGAACTTAATCAGTTAGGCACCTGATACCTAACTGATGTCTAACAGATGCCTTAATCACTAGGCATCTGCTTGCAAAACTTCGTTATTTTTTAGATTATGGAATATTGTGTGTATGATAAAATGAACAATATAAAAATGCAGTCCATACCTGAAGAAATATTGTTTGGTAATTATAAAGGTACATTCAAGTTAGCATGCTTTGCATGTATATGGTATGTTTGTTTCTTTTTTTTCTAAATGCTTGCTTTCCCTGAAAAATCATATTAAGAGATATTCTTTCAGTTTTAAAGATCTTCCTAGCTAACAGTGAAGACAGCAGATATTTTCAACTCTATAAATTAAACAATCTAACTCCAGCCATGTGTGTTCTACTAACCAAGTAGCACCATATCAATGTATGTACAGACTATTACAGATACCAGACCTTATAAGTAAAAGGAAGACAGAATGATTTGTCCAGAGGTCCCTTCCAAACCCTACAATTCTGTGATTCTGTGATTTGCAATGTCAAGCATCATCTGTTATGGCAATGGCTTCGAAGAGCTTACAGACTCTCAAAAGTCAAATTATTTTGCATTATTCCCACTTATGGACTCTTCTTCACCTAAAAAGCAAATGCAAAAGAATAATGTTATTGGAAGTAGCAAGGACCCATAATAAGAATATTCTGAAAGCTAAGAATACTGTTGCTATTTAAACTGAGTATTTCTTCTTCCTATCTTCAGATATGCAAACTTTGAAGTATTATTAATGTATACCATAAGAAGTGTAAGATGTACAATGAATTCAAGAAAAATCTTAACCTTGTTTTTTTCTACTTCAGGTGTTTGACATATCAGCTTTAGTAATTTTATTAATTCAGGTTTTTTTTGCATATAATATCTTCTTTATTATGCAGATGTTCACCCCTTGTACTTCTCCGTAAGCTGACAACAGTTGAGCAAAACTGATTAGAATCAAAAGTTCAGCTTCAGAAAGAGTAATAGATTATAGTCTATTCTAGATAAATCTAGTCACTGTACTTGGTTGGCATATAGTGAAGGACTGGATACACGGAAAAGCTGTTATTGAATTGATGACATAGAAAATACCATGGACTGTTAATAACATTCTTCAAGACAAAATTATAACTTTTTAGTGAATTCAGTGATTGCATTTGAATATTGGAAGAATTAGTGTTCTATGATCTGAATATCCCTCGAAAGATTAAAAATTACTTGTACCTGTATGGTAGTTTTTATCTGCATATGGTTTAATTATTTTAGGAAGAAATATTGATTTAGTCCAGCTAAAGGAAGTAATTGTTCCTCTTATTTTTTTAATGATGAAACTTTCCATGATGCTACAATCTGAAACAAAAACATTTTTCCAGAAAATTGTTGCAGAAATTGAGAAGCTGAGGAGACGAATAGTGATTATTGCAAGTTGCAACTAAAAATAAACTCTGTCATTGTGCAGATGTTGTTGCTGTTGTTATAACATCTTGTATGAACTCTCTGATATTTCTTCTTGTTCCAGACTGAAAAGGCCAAATCTATATTAAATGAAATATGCTTGAAAAATCTGTAGGAGGATTTCTCCAGAATAAAGGATCCATGTCAAAAGAAATGATAGTTTGGCTGAAGAAGTTCCCTTACTTCTTCTTCTGTATTATATATGGGGAAGAAAAAGGTGACAGCCTTAGCAAGTAGTAACATCCACCAACCAGTCTTATCAAGGCAGCAGTAAAAGAATCAACAATATTTTTTTAAGCGTGTACAAGTAAAGCAAATGCAGTCATTACTGGTTGTCAAGTTATTAAAGACAAATGAGTATCCATCTTGGGACAAAAATAAGAAAGGTACAAGAAAGCCTCTTCAATGAATTTTGAACTGAGAGAATTATAATTTTCTTCCAACAGACATGCGTATCTACCCAAACTATACATACTCTATAGCCAAATATATGTTGCCTCAAATGTGTAATCAAGAGAATAATGGCTAAATTCTGTAATATTTAAACTAATATATTGATGACCAGGTAATCGCATTATGTGTTTCCTTCAAAGAGTCCAGAAGTTCTCCATCCAATATGTTGCCAAAACCTAATAGAGTGAGTCTCAAAAGTCACAAAGACATTTTCTATATTGTCCACTCATGTATAAAAATGAGAAAATGTGATTCACTGGCAGTGAAAAGAAAAGAATGTTAGGTAGCCTTTTTGAGTAACTTCCAGTGACTGAAGTAAAGTATTCAACTTTATTTAGACAGAAACTACAGTCCAGACCACTTTCTGATAATGAAAATACACTTTGAAATGGTGAGTAGACTTACAGCCAAAGAACAAAAAAGAAACTCACTCTTAGAGTTCAGCATGTTCCGGATTTGGTGCACTTTATGGCCAGTCTGTGGGCTACCCTATCTGTGAAAATTAAAATTAAAATAAAGGTCTCGCAGTGGACTAAAAAGATCTCAGTTTATTCTCTGGTTTTGCCAAAATTAAACTCCCCAAGCAAGAAATTCTGAAGAGTAAAATGTAAGGACACTTGGTTGAGTGCTGCATGTCACATTTGTTAGTTCTCCTCAGTGGTTACTACAGTATGGATAGCAATGACAGAAGTGCAAGTAATGTGGATGGAGGTCTAACTCTGACGTGAATAAAGCTATCTCTTTAAGGTTTCTGATAGACCACATATAAATACTAGAAAGGTTTGTTTGTTTTTTAACCCAAGAGAAGTTTGGAATTGAAAGAGTAAGATTTGAGATGTGTTTAAACTTTGAAGGCCTCCTGTGAGTATGCTCAATACTTGAATTTCTTGATTAAGAAAAACAGGAAGGAAGGAATTTGGACAATCAGCTTTTTAACAGCGAGAACTGAAACTGCAGAATAATAAATAGTTGTAAATAAGAATGGTAGTCTGTTAGAGATTCCTGTGCCTAGACAAGGATGCATTTTCAGACAGGCTAGCCTGCATTCAAGTCTTTGACACATATATTTCCTTAGAAGTTTTGATTATTTTTGGAAAAACACTAGGACCAAAAATCAAAGTATTTATTTCTGTCTCTTATCTATGCTTGAAGTTTCAAAAACTGTTAGCAGAGTCCCAGATTTACATGGCTGCTCACCTGGGACCATGCTATGCAGGAACACGATGCTCTGTCTTCTTCACTGAGTGGGGAAAAAAATGCTATTGTTATAAAACAGAAAAAACCTCCAAAACCCCAACCATGGAGAAGCATGGCTTTAAGGACCTAGCACAGCTTTAAACTGCACTGGATGCTTACAACCTCTGCTGCTGAGAGACCCCAGCTCCCACTTCTACGCTGTTGGTTTTCATGCTGATTAGGACTTCCAACTTGGATGGCAATGGACTAAACACAGGCATGGGTAGTCTTGTGAATATTCTTGTTTCATGTTCACTGCTGCATGACTCAGCAGAGCACTGATGGTAGCTACCAAAGAAGAAAGGCTACATTGGACTGTACTAGGCTTGTCTGAAAGAGCTCTGAGTGAAAGCTTGATGCTTTTTTTGCTGTATGTATAATTAACTTGGATTCGTTCATCAAAAAAGGATTAGAAGAAAGAGAGCATGTTTGGTTTCTGTTTCTTCTGAATTAGAAGGGAATGACTATTTAGTGAGGGAAAGTATAAGAATGCTTCTCTAAGCACAGTCAAAAACCTTGAGCTGCCTATTGATGCTGCCTTTCCAGGACACACCAAAGCTGCTTCTGCAAATTATTTTGGTTTAGGAACACTCACAGAGGCTAAAAATAAAGGTAAATAAATAAATAAATAAATAAATAAATAAAAGGGAAAAGTGTGTTGACTAGTCCCGTGTCCTTTATAAGTTTCACTTACCTTATGGATGAGCAGGACCAAAGGGAATTACTGCACCAAAAATCTGAATGTGGTGAGAACACAGGATAATATGCTGGTATCTTTTAGAAGCCCTGGAGATAAAAAGCATCTACATGATTTGTTTTTCCACTTTCTTGAGTTAAGCTTCTTATAAGGCTGTGTGGTATGAATCAGGTTTTGTGGAGGTGGAAGCAGCACAACTTAGTTGTGGTCTTCATGACCCCAATTTGATGCCAACAAAGTAGCAGATTACTCTACTTTGGAGGCATAACACTGATCTTGAAGACAAGGAAAATGGATACAGAGGTGCTAAAACTGCCTGGAGGAACATCACAGATTACACAATCTCTACAGAAGCAGGTAGAGTCTGGAAAAACTAGCTGGCTGCCCCTTGATCTTCTGCTGGAGCGGCTAGAAAATTTGTGGGGGATCAACACTGCAGGAAACCTCTGGTGCCAAGAGATAACTCATCCACTAAAATTTGGGGCCAGAGCAAAGTATACAATACAAGAGAAATGGACTTTAATACTGATGTTCCAACCTTGGAAAATTAGCTATCCTTCATCATTACAAATTAGGCCAGAGGCGCTCCTTTGCTTTCACACAGAGAGCGAATTAGGCTAGCTGATGATAGAAAAAAAACGCTACTCCTTCCTGAGACAGCGTTGGTGGTCAAAACAGAGCCTAGGTACATACCTTCGGGCATGTGAGCAATGTATCGGTCTTTCTCCACTGTGGACTCACCATCCTCGTAAGGCTCTCAGCTGCCAGTACCAATGAGTGAGATCCTAAGATTAGCCTCAAACCTTGGCTGCATTTTCCCAGTGGCAGCGCAGTGTGCTAATCGCTGAGCCATTGGGATAGCCCTGTAGGGCATTCTTCTAATAGTTTTTCTAGTTCTTCCACTGATGTCCTTATACATCTTTTATGATTTCGATAGTGATGCTACTTTCCCCAGGCACTTTCCTTCTATCTTACTCTCCGCTTGCTTTTCTTTTGAATACAAGGGGGAGGGGGCTACCTTAATCTTGCCCTTCATTCCCGGAACAACCTTTCAGAAAAGACATTTCCCTCATCTGCTCTTCCAACCCTGAGTACATGTCAAGGAATTGTGAAGATGGAAAATATTTGAGTACTGCCTATTTAAGTTTTGATGGTCTTTTTCCTGACTTCACATTCTATTTAGAGGTTTTTCTTCTAAGATGAACAGCCAGTTCTTTTTGATTTAAAATTAAACTCCAAATATTTTCTTTAAACCGCACTCATTGCTTTTACAAAGGAATGAAAACAAAATGCAGCATGTGACATCATTTGAAGGAGAAAATGTTATCTTATATAGTTGTAGAAATAAACTGTATTTTTTTAACTGCAGCTCTTCTCTAATGTGCGCTGCTGATAAATAGTAAAATGGAATTCTTTCCTAACTATATATTTCTCTCGCATTATACATATATATATTCCTTTGGGAATAACTTTAGCAATATAACTTGAGATATGCGGTAGCTGATATATGTGAGGTATTAATATGAAAAATATTTTCACTGCATGTATGTTGTAAAGCTCTTGGAATATTACAGGCAACAAAAGTATAGGTCAGTTAAAGAGTTTCCTTATCCCTGTTATGCCCAACATTTTTTTCCTGCAAGTCCATCTTCTCTTGTTTTCTTCTCCTCTGTTACTTTCATTTCCCTTCTCATCTTCCATTCACTATTATGCAGGGTGCCTTTTGAGAAGCTACTTTTGCTCCACACTGATGATAGATATTGGTAGCAGCAACTGAAGCAACAGCCAGTGGACACTTGTAGAGATGGCGAGTTGTAAAATAATAAATCGAATAGTTAATACTTAGACAGAAGATGTGGACTTTATCTACACTTAATGGGTGGGGAGGCTGATTACTCATTCATAGCTACGCCACTTGTGAATGATGAGGTCACCCCTATCTCAGGAAGATAAATGCCATATCCTGTTATGACATACTCCTTTTATATAAAATTAGTTCAATTTTCTCACTAGTGAGGAATCAGTATAACTAAAAAAAAAAAATCACTTCAAGATAAAGGCATTTTTCTACTGTAATTCATTATATATCCTATTTGCATTTTATTTTATTTCTGTTCTGTTTTGTTCTATCTTATCCTGTTCTACGTATAGTATTTTACTCTCTACCTAAATGATATCTGACTAAAGTGAAGCAAAAATTAGATGATACAATGAAGCTTTGTAGCATTCTCTCTCATACCTGTCACAGGCTCCTTCTAACAGCAGATAATGAAAATTCAAAGTCAAACCATTTAACTTTAAGTAAATGGAAATGAATTTCAGGAGAAGAGATATTTTTTCACCTGTGAAAGAAAGGAATAGCAGTACACTGACAATGCAAGTAAAGATATAATATATAATTGTGATAGGTATATGTAAAGCATAAATATTAAATATTATATTACACACTGTCATGTGTTTTTAATTTTTATCTTTACTGTGTTTTTGCCTAAGAGAGGAAGGTCTACAGTACGTTGTTAGTAACAGCAGTACTCTATTAGAACATTCCTTAGCTTAATCAATACAAAAGCAACTTGCAGAATATCTTACAATAGTATATGGTATTGAGACAAAAACTATGTCACTTAGACACCAGAACCTGTCAATAATTTGAGCAAAATGAGAGATAAACTAAATTAAAAATATTGGGCTTGATTCTCATCTCATTTACACTAGCATACAGCACCGAATTAATTTACATCCATCATGGTATGTTGTAGCACTGGTGAAATACATGCCGAATTAGGTCCACGCTATTTAATATGGCATGGAGTATAAGCTTGATGATGGATATTTTCATCGGTGTATAAAATAAGTCTCAGAAATTCTTACTGGATTTTACCCATTGCAGTTAATTTGGGAAAAAAAAAGATACAAACAATCAAAATGGACTTTTCTTCAGATATGAGATGATTTTTTTTTATTTTTAAGGGCTATGAGAAAGAAAATGCTTCTGTATTCTGGAGACATTCACAAACCTACCTTTGAATCCTGCTCGTCTTACAGCATACAAAACTATTTGTCAGTAGTTCCACTGGCTCAGTGGGACTGCTTGCGCAAGCAAAGTTATCAAGACTGAATTTTCAGTTACATTAACACTTAAATTAAGATATTAATCAATAGTCATAAAAGATCCTATTAAATATCAAGGGATTCTGGTTCTGCCTATATGGATGAAAAGCGGTGACTTTCAGGACTAAGCTGAAGCAAGCTTGGCTAAAGGCAGGCTCTCTGTCCTGGCTGTCCCTTTGAAACATGAAAATCTGCTTAGAGTTGCCACTGTAGAGCAGAGAGTGACAATCAATGGATGGGGACTTCGACATGATTACATCCACTCTACTGCCTGGCCATACATTGACAGACAAAACTACTGTAATGGAGTGATCATTTGGAAAATGGCTACTGCCCACATTTAAATTCTTTTCAGTGTTATTCCATAGCCAATTAGAGTGGTAGCCCAGCCTATATTCATGCCAGTCTTGTACTATATTGTAAGAAAAAGGAAAGGAGCAGCTCAGAAGTCTTTAATTATTCCTCCAGCCATTTATTGACCTGCTCTCTAAAGGCCATATACGGGCCTTCATCTGCATGCAAAATTCCTATTGACATCACTGGGAGGGCCACAGGCAGATGGAAGGTACTTTGTAAACCTTACATTTTAAATATGTTCTAGAGAAAGGCGCAGAATTCATAGTCCTTAAAAAAAGTGAGCAGCTTTATCTAATATTGCTCTTTAAGCATGGAGTTTGAATAACATTTTTCCTAGCAATAACATCCCCCCTCTTCTCTGCAAGCTATCTAACCTACACGTTTCTGTAAAGTCTTCACATTTAACACTCAAACAATTGATGTCCCTATAGTATAAACAGGATAGATAATGACTATAAGTGGGATAGAAAATTAATCCTACTTGTGAGGAAAGAGAGTCATAATTCACTTAGGCTTCTCAGCTCTTACGTTATGAGGTCTTCAGCTAACTCATGGGATCCATTCTGCATCCCACAGATGCTCATTATGAATTCTTTTTATGTGCAACATGTGGGGACTAACCAGTTTCATATCTCCTGGTATTAGCTGCAATCCAAAGCATTTTGTATTAAAACAGAATGCAAACACAGATGCTATTTAATACAAAGGATTTGAATGCAGTCTCTGTTTTAACATAAAGTTGGTGTGTCTTAATTTGGTTTGGAACAGAAATGGAAAGAAAAGTCAAGATAAGAGGATATTGTTAGATTAGGAGCCAAGCTATGGTTCCAAGAGGCACACAGTTGCATGGGAAAAGGGGAGACTGGACCAGGTGACAGCTTTGATTTATGGAAGCAAAGGTTACAATGCCTTTGGAGCGACGAGCAGCCTGGGACATCTGCCCCCTTTGGAGATGCTGCCATAGCCTTTCCAACACCATGCGTATGCTGGAGCGCAGCCTGTATTCTGTCCCATGTCCCTCTAGGTATGAGCCTCGGTTTCCTCAGAAAGCAGTCAACAGTGCAGCTGCTGTTTGTGTAAGGTGCACCAGCACCGTACGTTACTTTCTTCTCTAGCTGTCCACTCACTAGGCTGGCAAAGAGTCCAGTTCTCCCCTGCATGCACGACACTTTTAGCTCCAGCGACCAGCAACTTGGAGCTACAGGTCCCTGGTTTCCGAGTGCCCCCCAGAAGCGGGGAGATTTGGTGGGACCCTACCACGGGAGACGGGTCCCTTTTTCTCCCGTGCCCCTGCCGCGACACGCCGCTCTTCTCCCCTGCTGCCCCGCGGGACGGGCTCCTCACCCCTCGCCTCCCGCTGCAGCTGCGGGCAGGAGCGGACACGGAGCGCAGCGCCGGCAGCACCCGCCGAGCACCGCGGCGCGGAGGACCCGCGTGTCCGTGCCACCCCCCGCAGCGGCCGCGGCCCCCACGCCCGCAGCAAGGCGGGGCAGCCGCCGGGGGGCCGGGGGGGGGGGGCGTCTCGCCGCCGCCGCCCCGCGCTCCCCGCCCAACTTTCCGCGCTTCCCTCCCGGCGTCCGACCCGCGCAGCGCCGGGGCCGGGGCCGGGGCGGGGGCCGGGGCAGCGGCACGGCCCCGGCGGAGGGGGAGGAGAGCAAACCCGCCCGGAGCGCAAGGCGGGGAGGGCTGCGCGCAGCCCCGGGGTGGCACAAAGGAGGCGCGGCGGCGGCGGGGGACGAGCCGCCCTCCCCGCCGCTGCCGGTGCGGTGCGTGCCGCGCCCGGAGGGGAGCTTTGCGAGGGGTTTCTGCGCCGCTCTCGGCGGTATAATTGATATGTTGAAGCAGCAGTAGGGATCAGTGCGTGCACACACACCACACACCTTACAAGTTTGACTAGCAATAACATTGCTGCACACTAGGAGGGGAGGAGAGTCAGCTCCCTATAATAGGGAACAAACTCTGCCATTGCACAAAAACAGCGCATTTCCTCGCTTGTGAAAACCGTCCCTTCATAGAAAGAAAGGGGCGGGGGGGGGGGGAAGCAAAAGCAAAAGCAAGTTACCAAGAGCAAGAACTTGTGCTGCAACAATCCTCCACTCTTCCTCTTCTCCTCAGGACTCTGGGAGCAGGGATATTCCTCCCCCTCCCCCCCGCACAGTTGGCGCTAGCCCAGGCTGTGGTCAGCCGCCTTTATTATTACTTCATTGAGACAGAGAAATCCTCTAAGACTCGCATTTTGGGTGGAGGGTGGGGGGTGGAGGGACGAGAAGGAGGAGGGAGAAAAGGCAACATTTGCTGCTCATCATTTTCACTGCACCGCTAAAGTAATTGCGCCCCCCTCTCTCCTCCCTGTCCCTCCTCAGCTTGGATTTTTCTCTTATATCTACAGCTCCAGTGGTATTAGACGTACCTTTTTTTTTTTTTTTTTGTAGCTCTATATTCCACCCTCCTCCCCCACCCCCCCCAAATCTTCACGCGTTGCATGTTTGCAATTCGGTAAAATCCCCCCCCCCTTGCCCCCAGCCCCCCCAAACTCCTCTCAATCTCAGCCCAGCAGCTCACATCAAAGCGCCCTTCCTCACTCACAGTGGCCGCCACTCACTAATGGGATTGCAGTGTGCCTGGCTCTGCTGCTGCAGCCGCCGGAGGGAGAGTCGCTGCTGCTGCACCTCTTCGCCGAGACTCGCCGGGTGCTGAGCCGCGGGGATGATCAGGATCTTCCCGGATTTCAGCGTGCAGGTGACGGCGGCGGCGGCCGGCGGGGCGGCCGGGGGGGTGCCGGCGGCGCCGGGCATGGGGCGAGCCGGCGCCGCGGCCAACGGCAACCCGCAAAACGTCCAGGGCATCACCTCCTACCAACAACGGTGAGCACCGAGTGGGAGAGGGGTGTGCGGCTCTTCCTCAGGCTCCCTCACTTGCTTTTTCTTTGTGCTTTTGTGTTTCTTTGTTCCCCCCCCCCTTTTTTTTTTTAAATCTCTCCTTGTTGTTTGTTGGGGGGGAGCTTGGTCGGAGGGGAGGGTTTTTTTCTTTTTTTTTTCTTTTTTCTTTTTTTTTTTTTTTTACATACAGCATCTTTTAAAATGCACTGAGAAGTAAACACAATCTCCTAGTTTTTCTTGGATGAGCTGGAAAGCAACAATAGAAAAAAAAAAAAAAAAGAAAAAAAAAAAGTGAGACCCCGGCAGCTTAGCTTGGCTGCTGCAAAGTTTGGGATCCCGTCCGCTCATCCTTTCTAAAGAGGAATTTCTCAATGTCAATGCCTTGTGCAAATCCCAGTGTGTGGCAGCCAGGGGGATAATTGATCATGGTATGCTGATTGATAATTTGCTTTCAACCAAGAAAGAGAACAATTTTCACTTGGGGTTGCACACTTGCAATTCCACATTGTAGTTTAACAGTATTATCATGTCACCTGTTACCACAGGGAAATATAGCACGAAACCCTAAGTATACTCAGCACTGTTATTTTTTTCATCTTAAATGCATTCTAATGCAAATGCAGGAAATTCACAGCGAGCGCCTTTAGGAAGCAAAGCGTAGAAAGTTGGCAGTAAGTCATAATGAAGTTTAAAGACCTTCCCCATTCCCCCTAACAATTCATCGATATGTGCTGATACTAACATGAAGCTTAATTAATTGCCTGACATTTCTTTGTGTTTCTACGAGGCAAAACCTGAAGTTCGAATCTGTTAGTTTTCTCTAAGCTTATAACCGAAGCCGAATACTCAAAAAAAAAAAAAAAAAAGTAGATGACAACAGATAAATGTAGGCTGAAATCGGAACAAAACATTTATATTTCTCTAAATGCAATAAAAAATGGCACTGTCCCAAGTATCTTGCTTCCCACTATTGCATTAAATTAAATACTGAGAAAAATGCAATATAATCTCAAAGAACCAAACTAAATCTCTCTATGATGTAAAAGAAACAAAAAAAATCATGGGAAGTTTCAGTGCAATATTTCAAACTTAATTGATTTAGGAGCCAGATTTAGATAATCGACCATTGCCTGTTTTGTTGTTCAGCAACTTTGAGTTTCTTCCTATAGTTTTGGAAAACACACGATGTATTTTCCATTTGATGCCCATGATAGAAACCGTTTGGTGGGAACTTTTGTAGGTTTTTATAAAATGAAAAATTAATAGGAAGCTTATACTCCTGAAATAATCCCTGATGATGCCTCAGCACTTTCTTAGCTGAGAAACATTTGAAACTGAGCACGAGTCTTGTTTTGCTCAAGCAAACACACCAATCTTTCATATATATATATTAAAAAAAAAGGTTGAATGTGAGAGATATAAAAATGGATTAAAGTTTATTTCTTTTCATGGTTTCTGTATGATTTTTGTCGCTTATAAAATATTTAAATTACAATGGAAACTGACGGGGACTTTAACGAGGAAGTACAGGCAGCAATCACAATAGTTTAGTCTGTGAAGTGGGGAAGTCAAGGGTCAGAAATGTCAGATTGGCTTTTAGACAAATGAAAGAGACCTCTGGAGACTTTAACTTAAACAGAAATACATAGACAAGGCAGCATGCAATTTTTTAGTACTTCGCGTTTAATAGTTTGGTTATGTCAGCCTGTAATCAGGAAGAAGTTAGAAAAGCGATACTTCTCTGACAAGCTACTAACACCTCTAATCCGAACGGTGCTTAGCAGATATCCAGGTACTTTGACTAATAGGAATACAGAACCAGTCTGGGTGTCTCGCACACTAACCTAACAAGGGGAAACATTTTTGCACTTCTTCCCAATTTTGACTATATATTACAGACAAAGCAGCGTGCTTCACGTCGAACGATTTTTCTCCGCGCTTTCTGAAAACGCTTAAAATACGGCAGACACCGACACCTTCTTATGCTATTGCAAAAGCCGAGGTGACACCTGTTAACTCCCCCCCCCCCTTCCTTTTGGAGGCGAGACGAGAGCCTCGCCGGCAGGGAACGGCATGGGGTGCTTCCTAGACCCCCCCCCCGCCCCCCCGTTCCTCACCCCACCTGCACCCCGCAGCCCGGCCAGCCGCGGGGTGGCGGGACCCGAGGCCAGGCGGCCGCCGTCCCGCCGGCGGCTCCGCACGTGCGCAACGGCCGCCCGCGGGCCGCACGTGCGCAGCGCGGGGCGGGCGGCGGATTCCCCCCCCCCCCCCCCCCCCAGCCCCGGGGGCTGCGTGGAGCCGCTCCCCGCAAAACCCCGCCGTCCCGGTCGCCTCCCGCGGGAGGAAACCCCCCGCCCCCGGTGCCCCGCAGCCAAACTTCCAGGTGCTTTGCCAACTTCTTCCCACCGGCGCTGCCCCGCTGCTCGCGCGCGCGCTCACCGCCCCCCCCCCCCCCCCGCCCCCAAAACTTTTGGAGTTGTCGCGGAAGCGTTTCTCGTGAGTAAATCCCCCCGACGCTCGGGGCTTGCTCCTTTCCCCAAGGCAGCCCGCTGGGTTTTCCCTGGGAGCAGGATCAGGCCCGGGAAGCTGTACTACCGCGGCAGCAGCAGAGCAGCCGCAAAGTTACCTTGGAGATGGAAAGCTTTTAGCGAAGGAGCGATTCCTCCTTTAAAAGCTCTCAGCGCTCGGGTTTTCCCGATGTCCCGGAAGGAACGACTGAGGTAGCGGTTTCTTTTCCCCGCTCCTTCACCTCATGATTAGTTTCGTGATCTCCAATAAAACAGCGCGAAGTGCTACACCCTTTCCCAACAAAGCGGGTCACCGCTCTCAGCGGCCGTTTCCAGCATCACGCCCCCTGCTCCGCCGGCGCCCAGCCCGCGCTCCCGGGGGGTGCGCGGGGTCCCCCCGCGCCCGGGCCGCCCCCGCGTACGGCCCCGCGGGCCGCAGGGCGCTGGCGCGCCCCGGCCGGCCTGCCCGCCCGCGCGCCCGCCCTCCGCCGTGGGAGCCCACGGGGGACACGCCGCCCGCGCGCCCCGGCCACCCGCCGCGCCTCCGCGCCCGCGGAGTCGCGGAGAGAGTCCCTGCCTCCCTCAGCCCCTCTTCCCTGCTGGGGCCCAGGCTCCGGAGGAGGAAAGTGTGCGAAACTGCAACTGAGTGGCGTTGTTGCGCCGGCAGCGGAGGCTGCGTCCCCTGCACGCAGAGCGGGAGCGGAGCTGGGGAAGCAGCTGGAAAATGCCCAGAAATACTTTCACAGCGGTCAAGCCCGGAGATCCCTGACTCCCCTCCTTCCCTCCCCCGCCCCCGCCCCGCTAGCCCCATGGCCTGGCACCCCGCGTAGCCCGGCCCGCGGGCGCGGGGGGTGTGAGTGTGCGAGAGAGTGTGTGCGTGTGCGTGTGCGTGTCTGTGTGTGCCTGTGTGTGTGTGTGTGTGTGTGCGTGTGTGCCGCACCTGCCGGGCGATGCCAGCGGCCGGGCTGCCCGCCGGGGCTGCGCCGCGGCTCGCCCTCCCCGCCGCCGCCGCCGCCGGCCGCCGCGGCTGCCTGCGCTGGGCATGTCTCTGGGGCCGGCGGGGCCCCGGCTCCCTCCGCTCCTCGGCTTATGGACGGCGGCGGCGGCAGCAGCAGCGCTAGCAAGCAAGCGAGCAAGCAACCTGCACCAGGACTGCGCGGAGGAGTGGGAGCCCGCGATGCTTTGGCCTCAGTACTTTTCCTTAGCCTGTCTGGCTAACCAGGGCCATTGCTGCCGCCGCTGCTGCTGCTAGACACACAACACACACCAACATCAGGAGGGGGAAAAGTAAGGGAGAGAGGAGAAAAAAAAAAAAAAATCCCAGGAAGATGGCGCCCACCAAGCCAAGCTTTCAGCAGGATCCTTCCAGGCGAGAACGGTAACACTTTCTCTTTATTGAACCTGCAGCAGCAGCAGCCGCAGCAGCGCCGGGCCGGGCCGTGCCGCCGCCGCCGGGGGCCGGGGCTGGCTGCCATGCCGGGGTGGGGGGACCTGCCGCCGGCACCCGCTGCTCGCACAGCCGGGCACCGGGAGTTCCTCCTAGTGCGTACCGCCAGCCGCACGCACACACACACGCACACACACACGCGCGCACACACACGCACACCCCCCCCCCACCCCCCCCCCCACACACAGGGCGAGCCGCGCAGCAGCAGCCCCGCTCCGGCAGCCGCACCGCCGCGGCTTGCCGGAGCCGGTGTTCGGCGGGGCGCGTTGGCGAGCGGGCGTGTGTGTGTGTGTGTGAGTGTGTGTGTGAGTGTGCGTGGGGGGGGTGTGCGCGGAGGCGGGAGCCCCCCCCCGGCGGCGCCCCCCGCTCGGCGGCCCCGGGGGCGGCCGGGGCGCCGCGCCAGGCCCGGCCCGGCTGGCCGGGCGGAGGGGCCGGCCCCGCCGGTGCGGTTCAAGTGCGGCTAGGCCGGAGCGGGGGGGGGCCGCGCCGCCAGCTGCGCCCGCGGGGCTGCCCGGCCCGAGCGGCCCGGCCCGGCCCCCCCGCCCCGCCGCCGCCGCCGCCGCCGGGCGGGCCGCGGGTGCCGGCGCCCCCCGGGGTGGGCAGAGCGGAGCCGGTGCGCGGGGAGGCGGTGCGGCGGTGCGCGGGGCCCGGGGAGGGGGGCGGGGGCCGGGGGGCGGGGGGGGTCGCGCGAGCGCTACCCCCCGATCGCTCCCCGGCCCGCCGCCTGCCCCATACACTTCTGTTGGGGGAGAGTGGTTGCTATTAATCTGCTCTGCTGTGACACGAATTGGCCGTAGCGGATTTGTTCTAGTAAAGTGAATCTTTCTAGAAGTGACTGGTAGGAAAGAAGAGTACAAGTTCGTGTGATGTTACTTTGTGATTCTTACAAAAGTATTCAAAGCTCCATTGCTACACTGCGATGCCCAGAAGGAGAGCAGCCAGAGGGTTTGGGGTGGGCTCCCCCCCCCTCCGCCCCTCCCCTCCCCCCCTCCCCCCCCCCCGCCTCCTCAGCCTCACAAGTGAACTTGAGGGTAAGGGGTGAGGAAGGTTCCTGGTTAGTTGTAAAAATGGAAATTAACATTTAGACAGCTTTTAAAAGTAGCTGGATCATGTGTTACTCGGTTTATATTTCACAGCACAAGTAAGTCTGAAAAATATTTAAACAAAAATAAAGTCCAGGGAATCAGGCTCATTTTAATCTTAATTTCAAACTTACATTTTTTGGTAGGATCAGCATTTCTAGTGCAACTTCCAAACCCCACAGATTTTGTCTAAATAGCTATGCCATTTTTCCTAAGGAAGCAGACTGCCCGGTAACAGAAAACCATACATTTCATATTCGCCGCTGAAGTGTTAGTGCGGCTGTGTTAGATGCATTAGTATTAACTGTTGCACTTTGACAAGGCTATATTGATATGTAGCAGAATTTGGAGATACATGTAATGGGAAGACAGTGCATGCTCAGAAGCCAATGACTTAACTTACAGATTTTCATCTTCAACTATAAATATTATTTTTTTTAAATCTCCATTTCAGTGGCTGCAAAGGCATTTCTACTGTGTTAATAACACTTAGAGCAGCTGGCTTTTTCTCCTGCAGAGTTCTTTGTTGGAAAAACAATTTGTATCAATAAGTCCTGTCCCCTGCAACACACAATTCTGCTGTCTTCTTTCTGAGAATGGTACTATATTAGTGCTAAGTGTATTTGCCAGGATAGCTTCAGTAATCTCTCCGGCAGAAGCATATTTGTGTGCCATTTTGGGAATTTCTCTGAGATAGGAATCTTGAAGATAGAATTAATTTCTAGGGGAAACTTCATAGCCTGTGCATGAGTGCTTTCTTTATCACCTGTCTCCATTTGGCATTCGGAGAAGGTAAATCAAAGTGCGCGATTTGTTATTCTGCTCCACTTGAGAGCTGAACTAAATAACACTTGGTCTGAAATTCTGATTGAAGTTGTAGGAGGATATACTGTATTTAATTTAATGCCCTTTAATAGCATCTTCTTGTTCAGCTCTGATGCTGTCATTTTAAAGGTTGGATCGGAGTAGTTTTTCCCTGTAGGGAGTGGGAGGAGTAATCATTTCAGGGGGAAAAAGTAGTCTAAATTCCTAGAACACTAATAGCCACAAACTTGGCCTAGTGTCCAAGCAGTTGTTTTTTGCCCTTAGGGTTCACTTCGTTACCACTCTTTACAATGCTCTGAACAGTTCAGGTATAAATATTACATGTAGAAGTTGATGACATTTTTTGTAGCAGAAATAACGGCAATCTGTTTGTTCTTCTAAAAAAAAAACTTTTGGAGAAGATCGATCAATGCTTCAAAAAACAGGCACTTACGTACATTTTATTAAAAGTTATGTAATGTGCTCCTGAAGTCTTGCATGTGGCTGTTTATTTAAGCTGTCTTTGTACACATCCTTTCAGCTGTGTGCGCCAAGCTATTTCAAATACAGGCGCATATCTGTTACTTAAGGGGTTTTGCAGTCTCTTCTTAGTTACTACCTCAGCAAACTCGTTCTCAAGATTAAGAATCCTGTAAGTGAACTTTGTGTACATTCTTTGTTTAGTCTTCACTTCCACAATATTTAGGTAGGTTGTGTTACATTTTTTCAAGCCAGAGGTTAGTGATTACAAAACAAATGTAAAAAGTAGTAGTCCCTGAGGCAATGAAGCACTTGAATTGTTTTGAAACTTTTTTCACCTGTTTAGGTTTTTTAAAGAATGTTTGAAAAGTTACACACTTATATTTGTTCGGTTTTCTTTCAAACCATGAGTGTTAGCAAGTTTTACAGTTTAGGGTTTTTCAACTGTGCGGATGTATAACCAAGAAAATTAAATAGGCAGAAGTGTCATGCATATGATATGCCAGCATTGATTTGTAAAGCATATCATAATATCAGAGTGCTATTGGTTTAAAGTGAAAGAGAAAAAAACCCTTTATTTTGGCGTTTCTTTCTGGAGCATGAGCTTAAACATAGCAGTGATAAATGATGATATGCATTGTCTAACACTTGCTTTTATATAAATAGCTCCAGAAGATTGCTTAAATGATAATCGAAAATATGAAATAGGGTGGCCTTCATATCACAAGGCCAAGGGTCTACAAATGGAAAAACTGAAATAATGAAATATTTCCAAGGCAACAGACTGTCAACAAGAACAGTAATGCATGGGCATATCATAGAGCTACCAGAGAGGATATTAGATCTTATAGCTCTAGAGCCAGGAGTTATAATGACCTTTATTAAATAGAGCCCTCCCACATTACAACAATCTTTCCGATTTCTGATTTATGGATTAGCAGTCATACTACTCTTCATAATTTGAAACATTCTCCCACCATATTTGATTTGCTGCATTTTTCTCCACTGGAATCATACATTATTTAGAGCTTACATGAGAGTATTGATCAACAAAAGTTATATTACATAGTTTCAGTAACTAATGGGATTCTGAATAACAAGGTTTTGTCTGCAGCGCTGTTTCTGCATTCTTTACAGCACAACTGTTTTTTTTCTCACAAGTTATATCCAGTTAGCTTGTTTTGTATCAATTTAATGGCATAATATTCTAATGCTATAGTATAAATAAGTCATAAATAATTAGAGAGTTTTGTCAACAGATTAATACAGCACCCAGTACCATAGGTATTTTTAAGAGAATGTCAGGATATATTGTCAACATCCATCTCCTTTTTTTAGTGCCTCACTTGAATTTCGAAGTCTAATATACTGGCAGTTTCGAATCACATTTGTTTGAAACTTGGCACACAAGTTGCCAGCCCAGATGGGAATTTTACTGCAAGAGTGATGTAAAACATTTGTTGAAAATTGACATTCTAGGCATTAGTTTCATCAGCGTCCTTCCTAAAAAGTACAACACCCTCTTTATTGGAAAATGTATTCTAAGATAAGAATTTTGAATAACTGATACTGACCATGAAAACTAACTGTTACCATTTTATTAACATTTTGGGATTGATTCTGCTCCCATTGAGGTCAGCAGGATGAAGCTGTTTTACAAATGTGGCAGAATTTCATTTTTTTATCAATTAAGTAACTGTTTTTTTTTAAATTTAATGTTATGGGACCATTTCCTGAAATCTCATCTCACGTGAATGAACCTTACATTCAGTCAGTCCCTCGTATTCATTTTATACTATTGTCACTAGTAGCTCTTGCAGGTGTAAAAAGCACCACATGTGAGATAAGATTTCAGCATTAGTCACGTTGTTTCAAAATGAAGCAAGCAAACTTGTTCTGCAGGATGTCAGCTTGGAAATTTCGTTTTATATTTTAAACGTAAGATATTTTTAAGGTACATAGCCAAGACTTTGCATTTTCACCCCAGTCATTTTTTTCTTTGGTTGGTTGGTTTGTTTGTTTATGCTTAATGTTTGGCGCCCCCCCCCCCCCTTTTTTTTTTTTAAGAATGTGCCAAAGATTTATGGCCATGAGAGGAAATGTTTTGAAAATTCATTTCATAATAATTGCATTTTTTCAGAAGAGGCAATTTCTTTCTATGTAGTATTTATAAGGCTACTGCATGTTATCTTTAACATACAAAGTCCCATTAGTGCGAATGAGGCGCGTGACTTTTTGTTTAATAGGACTTTGCATAATAAGGATAATTTGTAATAATGTTGCATCTTGCTGCATAAGAAGATGTGCCATAGTAAGAATATAATGGTTGCTGCCATGTCTTATATGACTAGAGCATTGTTCTGTGACTAGCTCAAGCAGTAGTTTTGCAATACACAAAGTCCTAGTCAAATGAATAGGACTGTTGTGCCATTGATTTGAACAGGACTTTGAGTAGTAAAAATATTCGTTAATTTTGTATGCTGTAGTAGTATATTACACAGGACAAAGAAGGTAGGTAAGGGTCGGGTAGTATTTGTTGTCTGTAACTTGGCAGAACTGGACCCTGTCTTTGGGAGAATATTGAGTTCAAGTTGTACTTTAATCTTTAAAAAAGTCCCAAATGAAATTATGCATATAATTAAAGTATACTATGGAGAAAAACAAGCAAGGATAAAAGTATTTTTACTATATAATTCAATAGATGGTGAATTTGTTCTCAGTGAGATCGCAATGACAAACTTTAATGTACTTAGTGGGAGGAGGAGTGAACTTTGCATCTGTGTATTATTATAAAATGCGAAAGTCCTGTAATTCTCAAGTAAAATGGAGCGGCCCTCAAGGAGATTCTGATCTCAGCCTGCTGCAGCTCGATACTGAGAGTTATGCCAGCCCTTACGCGGCACTCTGCATGCAGGCAGGAGTCAGGTACATTAAAGAACAAGTGATATGTAAGCAAGAATTTGAAACAGATTACCAAAAGCAGAGTTTTGAAGATTTGTTACAGGCTATTTTTCCCAGCCTTTCTCATATGTTGCATTTTGGACTTTTACTCTTCAGTCGTACCGTGTCATCTGTCTATTCTGGGGAACTTCTCACTGATGTCGTACAATGTCTGAAGCCTTTAATATTAATACTGAGTATTTCTATAGATATGTTTCTTTATATAGCTTAGTGTGCTTCGAAAGGTCTGTAAACACTGTTCTACATGTTTTTCTGATCAGATAGTTATGCCAAAACATTTCTGAGAACTAGCAAAGTGGCAGAAAATGTCAATGTTAGCACTAGGAATAAAATTCCAGCCCCCATTTTGACTGTGTGTTCAAAGATTACGCTGCCTTCGTTAGAGGGATTTACATTTCTTTTACAGGCAAAACCTCCACTGAAATAAAGTGCTTTCAGAGAATGGCTTGATTGCAATTTAAAATTAGCTGTTAGTTTGATATATAATAGAAGTTCAACACTTATGTTAAATAATTTAAGTGGAAAAGTACTGTTCCATTACCTGCAGGCATGTTAGGTTTACATATGTATATAGTGAACTTACGGGATATAGTCTGAATAATATGTATGTATGTAATCTACAGTAATGTCCCTGGGGCTTGGATTTTCTGAAGAGCCTATGGATTTAGGCATCCAGCACATACTGCATTTCAGTGAAATATGGGCACCTAAATCCTATAAGCCCCTTTTAAAATACTTGCCTGGGAATTTTGTCTCCACCAGGAATTTAGAACAGGCTTCATTACACATTACATTGTTTTAAACTGAATTTTATTGAGTAATGAATAGTCTTTGAACAGTCATTTTGGATTAAATCCTAAAGGGTTATATTTTTGCTTGAATCTAGGCACAGAACCGATACATTTATATTGTGATGGAGAGGCAGATTTTTTTTTCCTATTGCTTACGCGTCATGTTTGAAAGTCGTGCAAATTCACATTTACGATCACTTTACTCACAGCCTAGGCTTATATGAGTTAGGTGGCCTAGAATTGTCCTACCAAAGCTGTAATTCATTTAGCAAAAGTATAACATACCAAATTTTAGAAGGATGCTTGTTAGAAAGCTGTTTTTTCTTAGAGTTGATGGGAGGCAGAATTTGTTACTTTGTGGGAAAAAAATGTAAGTGGGCAGTCTTCACAGGTCAAGGTTGGGGTCAATAGAAAGAACTGAGTGACTGAATCTGTACAGTGCTGGCAGCGGGATTAAAAAAGGAAAAAAGTCTTAAAAAAGAGAATAGCTGCCAGTCGTACTTATCGTTCAACCTTCACAGCCGTAAAAAAAGTAGCTGATTTTTTCTGTGTGACTATAGTTAGATGTAGGATTGGCATGTTTTCTTCACCTTTGCATAACTTACTAACAGTATGGACAGGGGGTTCTCAAAAAACCCTGCATTGTAAAAAACCAAACCCATTTTCTCTTGGTAAGTAACAAGTAGAAGATGAACATAAAAAGAGAAGCAAATGCTTTGGGCTGATTTATTTATTCATTCTTTATGAGTTGCTCTTCAGTTTTACAACAAAACTTGCATTTCTTGTGGAAAATCAAAAGTACAGTAATTTTTTTTTCAACGGCTGAACGAGCTAGATAAATGGTACTCAAGTAGCAGTGTTTGAAGGATCCAAGTAGTTTACTAAAGTATCTTAATTAATTGGATGTTCACTTTAATAGTGAGGTTTCCTGTTTGTAGGCCGTGCTCTGTAACAAGAACATATATTTGATACGTAAATGATATATGTGATTTCAGAAGGCCCACTCTTATTCAAGATCTATTTTTACTAAACAACTGGTTTGGACTAACAAACAAAAAGAAATAAATGGAGGTGACAAAAAATACAGACTTCAGATGAGAAGCATGATAGAAAAGATACAGCAGATTCCAGATCTTTCAAACTTATTGGCTGTTCCTTTTATCAGTCACTCTACTTACACTCAAATTTTAAAACTAAGAGGTGCCGACTTTCCTTTTATTCCTTTGTAAACAGGAAGAAAAATGCTTCTTTACAGAATTGCCATTTGGAAACTGTTATTCCATGCTTTTTGAGGGCAGTTTTTCAAATTTTGTTTTTATATCATGTCTCTGACCAGAATAGGAGACCGCAGGATGTAGCAAACACTGCAAATCCCCTCTTCTTCCCTGCAAAATTATTTGACATACTGAATGTGCAGCTTTAGGAACATCCAGTATTTAGATTCTGGATTTAGGAACCCTTTTGGAGTAATATTATTATTATTATTATTATTATTATTATTATTATTATTATTATTATTCCTTAATGGTTTTGTGATACTACTGCAAAAGGTATTTAAGTCCTGTTCATGACTTATTTTTTTCTTGTGGCAATTATCATATATTACAATATTTGTTCAGTTCAAATAGGAACAAAACCCAAAATGATTAAGGGAAAAATTGTGTTTTAACTGGCAGAGAATGGCAGAATATTTCACCTGAAAAGCAAAATTAGAATTCTTCTGTATTTATTCTGCTTGTTACTAATTGTGAGGGAAACTTTAAAAGATTTTCCACTGACTTGTATACATGTATACTGCAAAATGTAGGCATATGTTGTATGTTAGATAGACACAGTATATGTATTTGCTTGAAAGGAAATAATGCTAGTTGATCGTCTTCAGCAAGCTATAAATGTCTTACTTTAGATAAAGTTAAATGTAAATACATGCATTGGAATGGCAATTTTTTTTTCTTCTAATGCTGTGAGGGAAAAGTAGGCTCATCCTTTTTTTTTGCACATTTTTATTGTTCTGTGTAAATGTAATTTGTTAATCCTGTGAAATTTGTCATAGATAAATTTGCTTGGATTATCTTGTCACCACCGTATCTGCATTCTTTTGTTCATTGCTTATTCATAATTTAACAGTCTGGCAGTGAGCCTTTTTGGGATGCTCACAAAAGATATATGACCTCTACCAGCTGCTACTATAACCTGCAGAATGCACAGCAAGACATTAGAAACGTGAGGATTCCTCTACTGATTAAAGTGCTCTTCATTTAAACAGTCTGTTCATAAGAATCTCAGGAATCTTTGTGGATAGCAGTTTTGATTTTTCTTTTCTCACAAAATTAGTTCTAACATTTTTTTTTTCCCGACTGGGAAAACTAACATTGAATCTTAAGATGGTGGTGCTTTGCTTTCAGATGGACTAATGGAAATTAAATCCCTCATTATATATGTATATGTATACATAAGTGTGCATGTGCATATATACATTTGCATATGTCTCTACCGATCTCTACCTATGCATGTGTGTGTGTATATATATATGTGTGTGTGTGTATTTCCTGCAATTTTAAAGTGGGAGAAATTAGTGCCCATGTGTGTTATTTTAAAACTATCTCTTCTATTAGGATATTTTTCAGCACATATTATTATCCAGTACTAATTTACAGAAGAGTTGTCTTATTTAACCCTGCTTTAGCCCCAGCATCTTACAGATTGTATTGTGTAAATACTCGATATTATACAGTACATGAAAGACATTAGATAGAATGTTACTTGAAGTGTAACAACATTTTAGATTTTCATTATTCTCCTGACTCAGTTTAGCATATAAATTTTTTCCCCTTTTTACTTTTTTTTCTTCTTATCTGCAGATCAGCTTGTGAGTAATGGCTAGTTTTTACCTCCCCTTTGTGCTGGCACATGATTATAGTTCAAAATAATTCATTGCTAATCCATGCAGTATTGGTTCATCTCCATCACTCTGTTTTGTGATTAGAGCCTCAGGCCTGTAAGAACATCCTTCTGCACAGTTTTCTATCCTGATTTTCTTTGACTGCAACCCATATTTTAAATAGTTCTGTCATTACTGTTGACCTACCAATCCTTTTGCATTTTTAAAAATTGTATCAATTACAAGAAATTAATATTTTGGTGGGTTATTTTTCAAGGGTTTATGAAAAATATTTGTTTTCCACTGCAGTAAGTCTCCAGCAGTGGTGTATATAGGTCTTGGTTCATCTCAGCTGGTGATGGAAATCTGACTTGAGTTTCTCATTTTTCCGTAGCAGTCTGAATTTCCTGTGTACTTATTGACATTAGGTGCCTCAAGAAGTCCAGGATCTTAAAAAGAAACACTGTGTCTTTTTGAAACAGGCTATAGTAGAATAGTAATTACAGTCTTGTCATTTTTAACACAACATTTCAAACAGAGCTGGTGTAAAATAAAGCTGACGGAGGAACTTTTAAAATATATAGGACCTGATCCTACTATGATCACTCTGGTTGAAGTCACTGTTTATTGGGTCAGGTATGAACTGATATGACGTTAGAGCTGGACTTATATGATATAATGATATCGCACCTTGATCAGATTTAAATTTAATATTTCCAGATTATGAAGCAAATCCATCACTTTATTTCACATCAAATAATGCTGCTTTTATGAGAAGGTCATCTAAAAGATTTTTCAAGACTTTGTTTCAGCATTGAGTAGTCCTGTGTTCCTTTTAATAATTACTTTCATCTCATTGTAGCCGTGTGTTTGAAAGTGTAGGTCAATAAGGATGATCGCATTCAGAATTTCATGATCTGTGTAGTGGAACAAATTGAAAGCAAAGCCTGTATCAATCACTGTGAAGGGAGGGTTAATTGTTACTGCTTCTCAAGCCTCTGGACAGATAAACCAGTAATGAAATACTTATTGCTCTGATATGTGAATGGTTAAGGATGAAACAATGGAAACAGAAGCAGTCTTCAAAGATAATCAAAAAAAAGCAAAGAAAAAAGAATAATCTGGACTAAAGTAAGATACTGTATATACTGTGTATTAACATTTTAAAGTGATTTTTTTTTCATCTAATATAGCCTTCTAGTAATGATGTCAGAAAGCAGAATGTATTAGGTTTCTAAAGTGAATATAAAGTATGAATTTAAAAGCTTTTATTATGCAAACAATTTAAAATGGTTTACATGAAGTCTGGACCTTAGGTAAAAGTAACATTTCTAGCATTACGTGTTTTCTTTTCTTTTCTTTGTTTTTCATTTGTGGTACCGTTAAGTGTTTTTTTTTTTTTTTTCTTTCTTTAAAAGCACAGCTGTATTTACTAAATCAAGTATGTTTTGTTTTCTTGTGAAGTTGTTTTAAAGCATTTGTCTACAGCCAAACAGGACTCTAACGGAGAGGTTAAAGATAGAAGCAGCAAAATAAATATAAGTGCAAAACCAAATTATGATATTACAGTAAACATTTAACTATTTCAAGAATGTGAACGTAACATTTTAAACATCTGTTAGTTACTTATATGTTGAAATATATGCAAAAATATTTAGCCAAATTGAAGTCTTAGGCCCATGACAATCATCTCAACACAGTGGGTAGTTCTGAAAATTAATGAGAATGATAATACTGTAAAGACTGTTCCAGAGTTTGCCCAAATTCATTATCTAAGACTCTTGTTAAGAACATCTCAAAGAATTTTAACCAGGAAAATATATTAATGGTTCAAAAGCATTTTTCAAAACGGTGATTTATAAAAGTATAATGGAATTATATATGCAAGAGCTATAGTTAGAAACACAAATAACACAGGAGCAGCACATTATGAAGGAACATTTTCCAATAGCTAGGGTACTTGGCTTTGATTTTGTCCATAGGTGTCAAGCTTTCCTTGTCGATTTATATTTTGGGAGGGAGGAAATGAAAAAGTGCAGGCAACTTACAAAAAAATATATTTTTGACTCTTTGTTAGTTACTTAATGAGGCCTATAGCTGCTTAAAAGCTAAGTAAAGTAATTAATAATTTTAGAACTGGTGTAAACGTCTTTTAGACAATCAGAAAGCACTTTTAGGAGGAAGGGTGATGAGACACATCTTTAGATTTCTCTTCAGAATGTTAAGAATTTCCTGTTGCCTGTTTCCTGATGGGATTGACGCAGCTGTGTATCATATGGAATGAAAGAGGAACTGAGTGCCTGACTTTGTTTTATCCAAGTCCTTTATTTAAGAAAATGTATGTGTTGATTTTGCCTTTTTTTTTAACAGATCACTACTATGAATACTATACACAAAATTATCCAAGTGGGAGCTAATTAAAATTAATTTATCTATTTTCTGAGGGACTGAAAATTTTAATAACTAGAGTATATTAGTTAAGAATTTTTTTTTCTTTCTTTTTTTTTCTGTGTGCAATAAAAAAGGGAGCAGAATTCTTGGAAGATTACTATGTCATTTCCATTTGTATTTTGAGAAGTCATTGATATATAGAAGTGTGTGTGAGTGTGTGTACATGCATGTGTAATCGTTGGAAAACAAATCAGTTTATGGAGTTTCTTACTCATTTTGGCTGTTCTGCAATCTGTAGCACATCTACAAAACAGTTTTCATGGGAGATGTGAATGCAAAATAGAGAGGAACGGGAGGATTCAAAATATTTTTTAAACAGTAATTTTGATCTAGACTGTCCCACTTCATGGACAGATTCTTTGAAGAGAATTTGGGATGGGAAACTATTAATTAAATTTTTCAGTAATTTCTTTCTATGGTGACAGAAAGCTTAGCAGAAGGCAGCTAACGGGATTAACTGATCTGGGAATGGGTGAGGAAAAGGAGATGCAGATCCATAGCAGTGGGGCCACCCTTCCACTTGTAGCCCAGTTCCTGGTAGAGTCAGGAGCTGCGTCTCATGAAATTGTGTAATACTCAGTTCCAGTTGGAAATCATGTTACCTCAGTCAGTATTCTGCTTCAGAAGGCTGTATAAGGTAAATTCAGTTGCTACACAAAAAGCCCTGTGCATTGCAATCACACGAGTAAAGCAGCTTCTTAGCACCATACTATACCCCTATGCTATGAAAGCAGAAGCAAATGCAAATGCAGAGTGCATTGCAGTGATGGGCAGTAGTGCTAAGGGCATGTAAAAAGGCAGAGCGGAGTCACGTGCGACTGAGTGGCGTGATCCCATTGGGTTGCTTCTGAGACGGTCTCTCCATGCAAGATACAGACTTCTAAATCATTATGCAAATTGCACGTTAAATCTTAAGTTTTGATCCTCTCAACCTGTCAGTCAACTGTGAAAACAGTTGACCATGTCCCTGTTCTTTTTGCCCTGTGACTTCTTGGGAAATGTCCTCTTTCTGCTGTCTTTGGATACTTTGCACTTCAGTGCATCCTTTGGAGGATCTTTCTCATTCACTATCCAGCTTTGTGTGGGAGTTCTGCAACGTGTTGTCTCTCAGCCGCCCCCTTTTTTTTCCTCATTTTGCTCTTCATCTTTGAATAATCTTATGTGGAAACACAGTTCAAGTTATCATCTCTTTGGAGGTGATTCATAGCCTCATGGTATTTCTATCTCAATGAAAATGTAGTCTTGCTCCTCTGTCTTCTTCTTTATTGCCTAGCTTAGATTCCCTTAGTCAAAACAGATGTCCTAGAGTTCTTTCCAAGCCCTCCATCTACTTTTTGGGATAACACTGCCATATTGCCTGTTATGACAGGCCCGTAATTTTGCAATCTCACTAATACAGACCTCTCCCTCATATCTTAGCAATTAAAAAGGCAAGTAGAGTATTTGGTATTAGTAGGAAAGAAATAGAAAAACAAACAGAAAGCATGAACATTGATATAATTATGCCAATCCATAAATCCACAGTGTGTGCAGTCTATGTATTGTGTGTACTTTTGTTATCATAATTTCAAAAAGATACTGTAGTTTTAGAGAAGGGCATGAAGGCTGATGAGATATATGGAAGGAGCTTTGTCAGAGGAAAAGTTAAATAAAGTAAAATACTTCATCCTGGAAAAGAGATGACTGAGAGGAGTTGGCTATAACATCATGCAAGGCCTCAAGAAGGCAATCAGGGAACAATTATTCATTAACTCCAATATTATAAGAACAAGGAAACATCCTGTGTAATTCTCAGGAAACAGTTTTAAAATATTTAACGGAAGTTTTTTTGTTTTTGTTGTTTTGGGGGCTTTTTTGTGTGCTCCCTCTCTCCCCCCCAATATAACATACAATTGAATAATGGAGTTCCTTGCCAAAGGGTGTTTTTAGAGTTCAAAATATGAACAGGTTCAAAAATGGGTCAGGCATTACTCTATTATGTCTCTGAGGAGCTATTAAATATGATGGTGATGGTGCAACTCAGCTTCAGGAAGTTTTTACACAGTTGACTGCTGGATGCTGACATGGGATATCATGGAAATGAACACTCTTTTTGTGCTATATTATTTTACTCACCTAGTATAACTGTTCTGTTTTGTTCTTCAGTTCTTTACATTCAGACTACATCTGAGTCTTGCAGGCTTTTTCTGCCTAACATCCCTGCTGTATGTTTTTCTGCCTACTCTTCAGTTAAATGCTCATCCTCACTACCATTGAGGATTATTCTTTCTCCAATCATATCTGTCCTGAGTCATCTTACAAAGACCATTATCAGAGTGACAGACTGTCACTCCGACCATGACTTTTTATATCCCAACTGGCCTCCCTTCTCTGGTGCATGAAATATTAGTAACTTGCCCAAAGTTCAAAACCTTCACCCATCTGTGTCTTAACATTTCTCTTTGTCAAGGTTTTCCTTCAAGATATAAGACCAGCCCTATCACCCATTTAGTGTATTTGCAGACGCACATTTGTTTGATACCTTATGCTCGGACTAGTACTCCTTCGTAACCTCACCTTCTGAGTTCATCTCTCTTCCCAAGATGTTACTTACCTGAAATGCCTACAAAAGCATGACACCATCAAGCTACTTCTAACAAGCTATCACTTTTTGTGATGGTAGCTGCTGTTGCCTTATTGCTTCTGAATAGTTTCCTGTCTCTTATCTGATACTTGCACTGTAAGATTTTGGGGGCTAGGGACAGGGTTATTGTCCTTTGTCACTTGGTTACCTAGTGGATGTATTAGTACTACAGTTACTGCTGATAATCTGAACATTTTTGTCAATAAAAAATATTTCCTGTATTACCAATCTTTAATTTTTGTGTGCTTGGTTGATCTGGGATACTGAGTGCCTGTGAGAGGAAGTGATGTCTTTTACGTGGGTTAGGGTAGGGTGTGAAAAGCTTTTATGAATTTCAGAGGAGATGGGACAAATTAATGGCTGAGAAATCCACTGAATGTTACTAAATACATATCGATCTGAGGAAGTGCCTGCACTGAAAATGATTGGAGACTGTGGGTGCATATTATATATGCTGTCACTGGTTTTTTGTTCCTTGCAGCTGCTTTTGGGGATTGTTGGAGATGGGATAAAGGAAACACTGGTCTGACACAGTATGCCTGTTCTTACATTGTTGTGTAGGATGTTTCTGGAAGCTGTAGCAAGTCTCTTTGGTGATTCTCTCTCTTAGAAACCTGTTAGAGAAAGTGGCCTCAGCTAAGTAGTTTTGACTAGTATTATTTTCAGCACATTTCATGAATGGATATGAGATGTGTCACAGGTTAATTACACTGCTCCATAATGTATTTTTGTCTCATGTTGATATGACTAAGAAAGACCTTATTGGGACTGTATGGACAAGGTGTCATACCATAGGATGCCTTGAAAAACAAAAAGAAGAGTTCCTGCTTCGAAGAATTCATAATTTTAATTGCTGTTTATTTTTCATTTGTTGGAAAGGGTTTTCTGTAACATAGTAGTTATTTTTACACTCATATCTGAAGTTTGATTTTTTTACTGTCAAGCAAAGTGGATATTAAACACTGAATTCAGTAAAATTAAATGCTTGGATACTATTTTGCTTGGTGAAACCCCAATGGCATAAAATTAATTGTGATGATGACTTGAACATTGCAATGAACACATGTGAATATCAATGTGTATTATACTTTTGAACTGGGATGCAATCTGTTTTATACAAGCTAACAGTAAATAAAACCAACTATAGTGATATGGACATTAGTTTAAAGGGCATATAGTTGAAGCATATATTGATATCTTTTATCAAAGGTATGTAATATTGGTCCCCACATAATTCCTGTATTTATGTCATTTTTGGAGAAAGAACTGATTCATAATAACTGCTTTCATAAATATGTAAGTTTGCATACTAGCAGAAATAGGTTATCATGTGTGTAAATTTAATTAATTATATACACAAGTATCTGAAGTCACATTGTGCTGTTATGTCAATGTAGACTTGGCACTATTAGAAAGGCTTCGGATTTATTGAGGTAGCAGCAAGTAGCAGCATAGTTTGCACTTTGAAATTTCCTCTAGCTTGAAATAATTCCTCTCTGTTGATTTGTTTAAGGAAGGGGAGGGGAAAAAGAAATTGATTGTGGAATGCTGTTCATCAGAAGGTTGATATCCATACCTGATTGTATAGCGAAGATCTGATATGCAGATCTTGAATCAGGAGGAGAGATTTGGAGAGTTCCAGGAGGGGAAATTGAAACTTGGATGGCCACATTTCCTAGCACCTTGAGAGGGAAAATGATGCTGGTGTTCTGGAAGAACATTGTACCAATATCACTGTGTAGACTTCTGAATGAGCTAAATACAACTCAGAAGCCTGAAGAAATGTTTTGGAAGGAGAGTGAAAGGAAGCTTGATTTGTTCCACAGCATATTTGGAAGAGGAGGAAACAGTCTGATTTATTTTCAGGTTTGAATGTGTGTCGAAGTCTTGGACAGGGCCTGGGTTTACCGTATGATGTCATGAGAGGCTTAGGCTATGACTTGTTTCAAATCACAGAGTAGCTGAGGTTGGCAGGGACCTCTGGAAATCATCTAGTCCAACCCCCCTGCTGAAGCAGGGTCAGCTACAGCAGGTTGTCCAGGACTGTGTCCAGTTAGGTTTTGAATATCTCCATGGATGGAGATTCCACAATGTCCCTGACCAGCTTGTAGTGTTTGACTACCTCATGACAAAAAAGGTTTTCCTAATATTTAATTGAACGAGTTTCCTACATTCCAGCTTGTGTCTTTGCCTCTTGTCCTACAACTGTACACCTCTGCGAAGGGTCTGGCTCCATCTTCTTTGTAACATTCCACTAGATAGCTGTAGACAGAAATGAGAACCCTCTTTCACCTGCTGTTCTTACGGCTGAACAAGCCCAGTTCTCTCAGTGGCTCCTGGTGCATTACGTAGTGCAGTCCTCTGTGTATCTTGGTGGCTTTCTGCAGTGGCTTGGTCTGGTACTTCCCTGTATTTCTTGTACTGGAGAGCTCCAAACTGGACTCAGTACTCCTGATGCAATCTCACAAATGTTGGAAAGAGAGGGGCATCTGCTGTGTACAGCCTAGTTAATATAGCTCAGTATGCGGTTGACCTTCTTTGCTGCAAGGCTGCACACTGATAAGGTCCACCACAGTCCTGAGATCTGAGGTTTCTTGTCAAGTAGACCAACTCTAAAATTGTAGAGCCTTCCAATAGGAAACACTAATTTTATGGATGTTAGTGGAATATAGTCAATTTGAATGTGAGTTTTGCAACAAAAATATTAAAGGCGGGTCAGTAACAGCAGTGATTTTGGGTGGCTGAACAAACCCTGATTAAAGGATACACCACAGCAGACGGTCAATCTTCAGCTGTGATCAAGTTTGTTATATGTGATACTGAATATTGTGATTCAGGAATTGTATATTGAGTTTAAGGGATAGAAATTCACCTGCAATGAAACAGTGGGAGTCAACATCTAGGACAGAAAGATTGAATCAGATTCTTTTAAAATGTTTGGAATGATAATAGATACTAAGATTATGGCTGTAGCACAGTCCATAGGTAATAAGCATCAATTATTTTCTAGAGGGAAAAATCCCGGCAAGTTACTAATCAGGAGTCGTGTTTTGTATCCAAAATGATGCAAAACTATTCTGGGAACTGTGGAATTCTGTTTGTTCCTCTTATACTTAACATTATGGACAGGATTAATTAGAAATAGAAGCATGCTACAGACATTCATTAGCATCAATGGTTCAGGCTGAAATAAGTGTCTGCATATTTTTTTTTTTTAATTGCTCACAAGCTGTGCCTTGAGCATCAGTAGGTCTCCTGCCACTTCAGATTTTTTTTATTGTTACTACATGTATATCCCTAGGTATTCTGGAAGAAACCAATGAACTCAGTTCTATATTGCAGGCAATAAGTAATTTGACATAAGTGAGAATTTCTCAGAGGTCCACTGGCACTGGATCTTGGTAAAGAGGATGCTGGAAATGGACAATTAACGGTAGGAAGAAAAGTTTTACTGACATAAGAAATGGGTACATGAGAAAACTGCAAATAACTTTTAAAAACTCATGAAAGTTGCAGCTGGTAACATTTGGGTTAGCTATGTCTGATGAGTCTCTTAAGAGATATGTGATGCTTCAAGAATGGAAAAAAAAGGATTAAATATTAAAATTTTCCTTCATGGTGCAGGAATGTTTTACATCACATTGGCGGTATAGAAATGCACAAAATAAAGTGGAGAGGGTGAATGGTTTTTAATGACTGCTTCTGGACATTAAAAAATAGCTCCTGTGAACATCCAGCACTTCAAAGCCTGATTTTTCAACCAGTGTTACAGCTCATGTTGATGCCTATTATTGACCTGGAAGCAGTATTATTACAGGAAAAGAAATCCTTCTTCTGTGGGAGCGGCAAGCTGCTGAAGAAATGCTTACTGCTTAAATGGGCAGCATAGAGTCTCAAACATTATTTCTAAGGGGAGCATTTTGTTCTTGAAGTGGATCATAAAGGATTACACTGGCTGCAGAACATGAAAGACCACTACTCATATAATTAGGCAGTGTTTTACTCTGCAGTCATATGATTTCACTTTTCAGCATAAAATGTTGTAACGCTTGCATGTCTGGTGCTTGTTTCTGTCCTTACAGTTGAAGCACTGTGCTTGTATGTGGGAGGGCAGAGGGCTGAAAAGAAAGAAAGAAATTCTCAGGGCAAGCTGACCTTGGTGAATAAGGAAATGTCTTCATGAAGAAGAGACAGTGTTTACTGAGGGACTGGACTTCTTCATTTGCGGAGCAGAGGATCCCAAATGGAATCCCTGAGGTGAAGAGTTACCTTCTTCTAAGAAAAAGTATTACGGAGTATTACAGAGTTGTCCAGAGCTGTACAGCTTTGTCTAGAAGGACCAGATCAGAGGTACTGAGAATGTATTCCTGTAACTTGATGGCTGGATTGAGGGTAGAAGGGGAAGAAGGTCTTTTGATTTGCGGAAGGGAAGAAAGGAATGTTAGTCAGTGGGGGTAGCATTTTGTCTGGAAAGCTTTTTAGCCCCTGGATGGAATTATTCAGGGCTGTATATGGTGTGGACACTTCTCCTTGCTTCTCCTCTTGATCCCATGAGCAAAATACATCCAATGTATCCTGACAAAGGTGTATCTGGCCATGCAGTGAGAGTGCGTTTGCGCTTCAGGTTGAAGCTCAGAGGCTGGGTGCCTATCTCTTTAGGTGACAAGATGGGGCACATTAAGTGACTGGTGTGGGGGGTCTACTTATTGCTCTCCGTGTTCTTAAGGAAACCCAGACATGGACAAAGACAAGGTTGTGGTCAGTTGAATGATTTGGTGAACTTGATTGCTGTTCAAATATTGGATACTCTAAGCTCTCTTATTAATGAAGGCGAAGGCAGGAGGCAAGATTGGACTTACCACGTTTTATCACAAAAGTATTAATTTGTAAAAAAATGGAAACCAGGATTTGTAAAGTACTGCCTGTTTCTCCATCGAAGTGGTTAGACAGAAGAAGGTGGGGGTGGCTGACCGGGAGTTACTCTAGGAAGCAGAAGCAGGACAGAGTGCAAACAGGAGACCAGGCCTTCAACACTCATTGGTGTCCAGCAGTTGGTGGTTTATAGATGATACTTTTCAATTTGGAAGGTAAAATGTACTATTATCAAAAGCTGTAATAAGCACCTTTAAAAAGAAGAGAAAATTGGTGGGCTTTCATGCTTTCTATGATTTCGTGCTTTTCATGACTTTTAAATTGGAGGGAGAAACCTGAACTCTCTTACAGGTGGACATTACAGGCCCAGCTCCCTGTCTGTGAATAGAAGTGTATCATGCAGGGCAGCATGCGATACAGTGATAATTTTATTTAATTTGTAAAATTATTTCACAACAGAGTGAACTAAAACAATAATGCAGTTTCACCAGTGTAGATACCTTGTCTGAACAGGTATTTTTGATCAATTTCCTTAGTCAAATACTAGTGATGATGAAGTCAGTGGCAATCTTCCCATTGACCTCAACAGGATCAGATTTTATCCTCTTTCACTGATAAACTTGGAAACATTGGACAGAGGAGGTAGGCTTAATTTAGTAATAATAATAATAATCATCATCATCATCATCATCGGACATGCTAGGAGTTGTTGATCTTTGCACTTCCTATTGGAAACTATGTGATGGTAGCTGCAGGCAATGGCATAGAGCTTGTTAAACTGAGACTTTAACAAAAGATTAGGTGTTTTAAAAAATCCTGGTGTGGATTTAAAGAACATTGAAACTGTTTTATAGTATTTAAAATATGTGGAAGCTATCAAGCTGCTGGAAACTTTCTCCAAGAAACAATAGATTCATTATTAAAATGGCACTGCACAAACCACTTAATAAAGTGCTAATAAGATATTAAAAAGTGTGCCTTGTAATAATACCTGAGATACACCTCTCTTAATGAGACTGTTTTAAGATCAAATATTGACAGATACATTTTTAACAGTGTTTGAAATTATGTCAAACTTGAAATTTATTGCCCCTGGAGAGCTCTTAAAAACTTTTTTCCTAGCAAACTCTTTGTTAGTATAAAGTAATGGATTCTGAGAGATTAAATTTGAGTATTAAATCAAGAGAAAATCTCATTTTTGCATAGGGCCAGCAGCTTTAAAACCATAGAATTTTGAATGTTTAGAATTCAGTTTTTACCTCTATGGTGTGATTCAGTAAAAAAAAAGTTAACTGTCACTGTACATTTCCACATCAGATTTTTTAAGATAGTGTCATCAGCTGCTTTGCTGACACATGTAAGGCGTTAATTGATTTTATTTATTTGAGTTCTTATTGAACTATGGATCATTATTTGTCCATAGAGATAGCAAAACAATTAATCAGGAAGATGTAGTGCTGAAATAACATAGAGTTAACTTTCAGTAAAGTAATACCACTTGTGTAGAACTGAGCTAGAAAAGTAATGATAAAAAGATGAAATTATCGCTCTTGATCAAAGAGAATCTATAAAAAATACTTCACTGGCTGCCTGTCTACAAAATAAAGGTGATTATATTTATGAAGCAGACTGAAGTTCTACATTTAGGAAAATATGGCTCTAACGTATATAAACAAATCCTGTCAATTGTTTTGTGTTTAGTGCGAAGGTTTTAATTTCTCAGAAAACTTGCAACTCAGTGTTTTCACATATTCAGGTTTTCTGTTTAAGACTAAATAAGTTAAGATGGATAAATAAATATATGTATTATACGTACTAAAGATACACATATAAATAAAGGCAGTACTTGCGTAAGAGCTCCAGCTATTAACAATGGCAAAGAAAAGTAGTAGTAGGTCCATTGCAAATAATTTCCTTCCCAGGAAGATCAAAGCTTATTTTAGAGGGTGGGACTCCATGAGTGGGGAAGAGGTGTGTGGCAGAATGTGCTGTAATGGAGTTGTCAGTTTTTACACTGATTTTTCTTATTGGAAGGGTGTTCATTGCTGTTGTAGTGATGAATTTAGTACTGTGCCATGTAAAATAATTTGGCAGATATATAGGTAAATTATATAGGTAAATTAATGTAAGTCAGACCTAAATGTTTTTTGAGAACTTAGCTGTGCAGCAGAAATATACTAAAACTTTTTAAAGCTTTCAGTGGAAAATACTAGTTTAAAGAGTAGAAGAAGAGACTTCAGGATGTCTGTTGATGGGCAGCATTTTGCTTGTGCAGAAATAAATAGATTGCTGCAGTTAAGTCAGTTAATTTATCTGAACTGATTAAAAGGGTGGAAATAATTAAATTGATTAAACAAAAAAAAAAAAAGGTTAATATTATAACAATTATCCTGGAAATTGAAATTAACTCCTGGAATATTTTCATTTCTTATCTGTAATAGTACCCAAAAAAATCAAATGGCAGTTCTAATGTTAATGAGGTCAAATACTCATAGTGTCAGAAAAGGAGTTTATATTCACAAAAATAATTGGAGTAGTGTTAGGGAAGGCCAGCTTGTCAAACATACTGAAAGTTCTTACCAGCCAAAGGGTTTGAGGGAAAATCTGTGCGACTCTTAACAAATCTTGCACATAGATCAAAATCCAAACCTATCCAGAGTGATTTGATTTGATCCACTGATACTAAGATGTTGAAGAGAGCAGCAGTATCTAGTGTTATTCCACTTAAAGTGGATTCAATAGTAACAACAACGTCAAATGATTGAAATTTGCATTTTCCAGGCTTTAGGATCGTACTGGGAGTATCAGTGTGGATTAGTTGTGAGCTCTTTTTTCTCTAATAGAAAGTACTCAGAAAAAAAAAGGTGTAAACTATGTCATTTTTTGCTATTAGTTATATCCAAACAATTCCACTGGTGTTAATGAAGTTGCAGTGTGTAATTGAAAACAGAAATCGGCCCTCTGCTATTGAACTTTAATATATATTCTAAAAATGTTTTCTAGGAAAAATAAATTAGTTCCACCAATAATTCGAGAAAAAGATGGGATTTGCTTAGCTTTAGGTTACAGTCTTGATGGGGTGAACACATTTTTGCCTCAAAGTTTTGTGATTATTTGATTAATACACTGGTGTTGATTTTCAGTTTATCAGTGAGATGCCCCCAAGAAGAAGTGAAATTGAAAAAAATTGATTAATTGCTGTTTGTAATTAAACACATAGAAATTAAAAAAGAATAGTATTGATATTTTTATTTTATTTTAATGCTGGACTCCTGGGAGACAAGATTAATTGAAAGGAGAAAAAGAAGCAAGCCCTTAAGGCCGGATAATGTATTGCTTTCAATTTCACTTGCTAGTATAAACAAAGCAAATGCTAAAGTTGCTCAAGAAATTGAAACTTGAGTTTGCAGATACGTTAAAGTGAAAATCTCCAATAAGTCCTAGTAAATTATATCAAAATTGCTAAGTTAAGAAAAATGCTACCTTAAAGCAAACAAATAAACAATGTTCTCTATTGAACAATTATTTGAAGTTGCAGGATAATATTTTCAAAACAGCCAAAGTGGTTCAGGACCTTAAATTTAATTTTCAGATATGATTTATGTACACAAACTTTAATCTTATTGTAAAGGACAAAGATGTGTAGGTGCTTAAGGGCCTGTTTTGAAAAATGGGACTTTGGTTTCCCAATCACTACTATTTTTTAGATTGTTGTCCACTAGCAATAAAATGTCATTTGGGTTGTGTTTTTCATAGAAGAAAATGATGGTAACACAGAACCTCATCCAGTTTTCAGTAGAAGTTGGACTAGGTTCTTTATTTTTGCCAGAAAGGGATACTTTTGAAAGAAACAGGTGAATTCTTTGAAGATGTGAAAACCTGATCCCAAGTAGTAGATAGTGAAAGGTGTCAAGATTTCACATGTGAATATTTAAAGCCTAATAACAATATATGCAATATGCAGATTCTGCAGGTTGAATTTTAAAACCAGTTCTGTATTATCGTGTGTTTTTAGACAAAATAACATTCAACATGCACTGGTGCTCAGCTAAGTGTGTATGCTGATGCTGCAAAAATGATCATCATACACATTCTGTTCCTGCTGTAGAATGCGTGGCCCAGCCTTTCAAATCCTTACATTGCTACTTCCGATTTAGTATTTAAGTACAGGGATCCTACCCAATTAAAGATCTTCAGGATCACTCATATATTTAATGAATGAGTGCTCAGTGGCAACATACGGTATGCCAGAACATAAAGTTATCCAAAGAACAGAGCATCCATTTAATATTTATTTAAAATTTAAATAAGCAAAACTAGACAAAATATGAAATGAATGCAGTGCTACAAAATGTAGAAAAAACAGGCCCGGAGTATAACTTTGTGTTAAATATTTTCCTTAATTTAAGGAATTTGTATACCTCTGTTTATCTTGTAATGGTGATCCGTTTTATCCTCACCATTCAGAAGCAAGCAGGCAGAAGGCTTTATTTTAGAACTTTTACATCACCATCTAGCCTTTTCTTTTTATTACTTTAGGTGCATGGCACAAGTTTATTTTTGCTTGTGGCTAGGGAAGTTACTGAATGCCTCCCCAGAAAGCTGGCTGTCCTCCGAGCCGATTGAGACGTTCTATTCTGCCAGCTCCTAGGGTCAGGGAATCACTCTGCTGGCAGAAGCACCTGGCATTTGTCATGGAGGACATTCCCTTATTGTGTTCAGGCCATGCCATGACCGCTTTAAATACTTCAGATTAATGTGAACCAAAAGAGGGAGAAAGAATCCCTGACAAGCAGTGTAGTATTAACAGAGCTTTGTGAAGCTATACTAAAGATTATGGAAGAGGTGGCTTTTTTTCTGTCATGACAGAGGTACAATAATTCCATATTTGTACATTCCTAATTGAATTTTACTTTGTAATGTATCTTGGAGCATCATTGCTGACCAATTCAGGCCCACTTCAAAGCTCACAGAAATGGAATGACTTTCATCAATGGAAAGACTGTCAGTGATTTCAAGTGATTTTGGATCATACTCTTAGTCTAACTTCCTTAAAAACTCTCCTTCAGTGGTAGCTTTGATGTGTTTAGTTATTAACTAGGTTTAAAGAATAATAAAGTCAATACATTTTACTTCGTTTTTTGTCTGATAAATTATCAGGGTAGTCACTGCGCTTACTAGATAGCGCCTGTGAAATGAGTCACATCACAGAAACTGAGAGTAATTTCTGAAGGTTAGGACAGCAAGACACTTTTCACATCATAGGCATAAGAAAAACTCTAAAAAAGTGGACTATCAGATAGGCTAGCAAGTATTTTTGTAGGAATTTCCAAAACATAATTTGTCCAGGTGTTGTGGTTTAGCCCCAGCCGGCAACTAAGCCCCACACAGCCACTCTCTCACTCCTGCCTGGTGGGATGGGGGAGAGAATCAGAAGGGTAAAAGTGAGAAAACTCGTGGATTGAGATAAAGAGAGTTTAATAGGTAAAGCAAAACAGTAATAGTAATAGTAATAGTAATAGTAATAGTAATAGTAATAGTAATAGTAATAGTAATAGTAACAATAACATAATGAAAAGGAAAAGTAAAAGCTGTGCACACAAGCAAAACAAAACAAGGAATTCATTCACTCCTTCCCATCGTCAGGCAGGTGTTCAGCCATCTCCAGGAAAGCAGGGCTCCATCACCTGTAACCGTTACTTGGGAGAACAAACACCATACCTCTGAACATCCCCTCCCCTCCCCGTCCCTTCTTCTTACCCCAGCTTTATATACTGAGCATGATGTCCTATGGTATGGACTATCCCTTTGGTTTGGATCAGCTGCCTTGGCTGTGCCCCCTCCCCTCCTGGCTGCTTGTGCCCCTGGCAGAGCATGGGAAGCTGAAAGAGTCCTTGACTAGTATAGGCACTACTTAGGGACACTTAGCCACTACTTAACAACTAAAACATCAGTATGCCATCAACACTATTCTCAAATCAAATCCAAAACACACTATACCAGCTACAGTGAAGAAAATTAACTCTATCCCAGCCAAAACCAGCACACCAGGTTGCATGTTGTACATTGTCTTCAGGTGTCATGTGACTTTGGATAGGTTTTTGAAAAATTAACAACTGACATTGACTAAAGAGTTTTGGGTTTTTTTAAAAAAGTTTTTATTTTTCATGAAGAAAGAAAGTTGAATTGTTCTAATCCTTAAGTCTCCAGCTGATAGCTAGTTATTCATGTTTGGCCTGTCCCATAATACCACCATTAATTTATTTGAATTTCTCAAAGGGTGTCTAGCGTACTTCACAGGTTTAAGTACCTCTTTCAGCACTGTATCTTGGGCTTATAGTCCCCTGTCAATAAGTTTTTCTCTATTTCTGTGGAGTGCAAAGGCACACATTGCCACAGGCACTGTGCACACAACTAGAGAACATTTTCATTGTGAATCTCTTAACAGTGAGGTTACATGAGACATTATTATTGCTCTGCCATTACCCTCTGTGTCCCTTTGTTGTTTCTTTTGATTTGCACAAAAGATGCAGGAATTCCTCAAACACCATTGTATTCATTAGGATCACTTTTATATTTTAATCTCTTGGATGGGAAAGCTTGTGCTTATTTTTGTCTTGATATCAGTAGATAGAGCCAGATTATTAGTTAAAGTACTGTGGTTCCACTGGCTCCAGTGCTCTGTTGTCAGTTTACACAAGCTGAGTATCCAGCTGAGTATGTGCAGTGCAGCTAGGAAATCCCATCAGAAATAATTCCAACTTTCCTCTTCTGCTTTTTCTATTATTTTCTCTCCATTTGTACACATGGTTTTATGCCTTAAATGCAAAAACCTTCACTTAGTGTAGGTACTAGAGCCAAGATTTTATATAATGTCTTGACATTAGTCACCAAAATAAGTCAGTGCCAATAAGGTGCTCAGGTCCTCTTAGAAGCTGCCCACTTATATTTAGGACATCTAATTTTTTTTCATCACTTGAGACCTATCACAGGTGAAATCAATAAGAGACTGTTCTTTGATTTCAATGAAAGCTGGGTAACACTGCCATTCCTGTAATTCCAAATTGTAGGTAGATACTGGAAGTCTGTTGTATGCATTCACATATAAGTACATGAGCATTAAAAAACATGGGATTTCTATTCCTGACATCTGATAAATGTTTGTTATGTAGTAAGATATAGAGAGAATTGTATAAATGCACAGTATGCCTTGAACTTTTACCCATTGCTTTCCTTACTTTGCTTTGTTATTTTTTGTAAACACCTATGGTGCTCTTTGAAAAGCCTATTTTCTACCTGTATGGCCTTTAGCTAAGAGCAGAGTTTGCACAAAATTCTCTTTACTGTAGCACCGTTGGCCAAATAGTTTCAAATCCAGAGTAAGCATATTTCATTGTTAACGTAGTTATTAAAAATGTTATCATTTGGTGGTGGTGTAAAACTTGGTAGTTCCAAAAGACTCTGGGGTTTTGAGGTTTTGCTTTGAGTTTTGCTTTGGATTGCTATTTACCAAAACTGTGTTGGAGAAAATCCATTTAATCCCTCCTTTCTCTTGATATTGCAATTTTTTTAAATTTTAAATAAAAAATATTTACAATATTACAATATATTGTAAACAATATATTACACACACACACATACACGCTGGAACATGTTAATCACTATTTTTGATCTCTCTGCTTTTGAAGAGTAAGTCAGATTCGTTGAAACTTTCAGAAAGACTCTGGTCCTACCTATGTTGGTCTAAAGAGGATCATAAATATAGTTTTCCCTTTTTTCTTAAGAAAAGCACTAGCGTTCCCTAGGAGGATGAGGAGTAGGAAGGGCCAGCCAGAACACCATGGGGGTGTATATGTCATGGCTTCAGAGCCTCAGTGATGTTACCATATGCTGACTTTGGTGTTCCTTTCTTTATGCACACTTGTAAGGCAGTTGGCCAAGGGTAGTTACAGGTAGGCAGAAAGAGAGGTAACTGAGAAAATAATCGATTGTTTCCTTTTTTATGAAGACGTTAAATTAATTTAAAAGAGGATCACTTAGAAAATAGCAAGGCTGCAGTTATTAAAAAATAACAAAGATTAAATTTAGATGATAAGTGAAAATCCTGTTGGTCATAGAACTAACAAGGTTGTCCTCATCATTGTTGGATTTTGGGGAGGAAAAGGCCTGTTATTTTGGTTTGCTTTGCTTCCTTTGTCTTCACACATTGTAAGCCCCTGTCCAGGACTGACCATTATATGCCTCTTTATTGCCAGCACACTAAAGCCTAGAGCTTGATTAGCCTTTGGGTACTCCTGGATTATAAATGATTGGTAAAACAATAATAAAAAAGGAAAACAAACTTATGAATGACTGGCTCTAAATTGAGGTCTAAATTCAGATAGAATGAGTTTTTCATTTTAAAGTTAAAGGGAGTTGACTGGTTTGGCAGAAATTTTGCTAGGAAGTGGTTTTGGATTTTGGTTTACTGCTATGGGAGTCGCTAGGAATTGGAACTGGGCGTTTCTTGAAATGCAAATTTGTGCCAGGGGTTTTTGAGCATGGCCATGGAAACCCAGGAGGCTTAGGTACTCATTGGCATTTCCCATCCTTTTTTGTGGAACTCTGTAATTAAGGGCTCATCAGTCTGGAGTGGCTGATCGGAGAAACAGAGGGTTCTTTCTCAAGTGGAAATATGCTTTCTCTGACTCAGATCTACCCTCTGGATCTCATTCTGAGTTGTCTGGAGTGTCAAGTTTAGTTAATTGTATATTCCTGGTGAGTAGGAAAACTGAAAAAAACTCTTGCTTTTGGTTTGTTGTTTCGTATTTTCTGAGGCTTGGATGGTTTTGTCTTGAACTCCAAGAAGGCTGTTGTAAAAGTTGAATCGGTAGCTTGAAAAATATGAGTTATTATTGACTGGCAGGATTGGGTTCAGCATAAACAATTGGTCTGAAGGGAAGATCTGACTCACAGAAACCAAATTTACAGGTTAAAAAAACCCCAACAAACATTGTGTGGATTTGATTGAGCTTCACCTCAGTTAAAAAAATAATGAAGAGCTGCATGTTAAATTTTCTACAATGTCATGAATTATAATACTGAATCCAGTGTCATTAAATTGTAGTTTTTTGTTTCTTGTCAGCTACGACAATTTCAGCAGAGCACAATCTGTGTGAAAGTATGAATAAAATCCAGGGAGTAGCATCAAGGACTTCTGAGCTCAGGAAACTGAGTTTGGCAGTGCTAATTTGTATTAAAGTTGTTGTTGCATGACAGCAGGAAAAAGATTTAATGCTTGCCACCTGAATCAAGCCATGGAACATTGGTTTCTATAACTGCCATGAATTTGAATCAAGGCCAATATCTCTAAATTTGAAATAAACTGATACTCTGTCTTGAAAGAAGATACAGGCCACTTATGTTGCGGAAGGTATTTAGAAAATGTATTTCAATTTAATTTTTAGCAGTATATATATTTCAAATTTTTAGGCACTTTAGCACTGGCCTTTTTGGCTTTTTCTATATTCCAGCAAGTATGCAGCCTTTCAGTCATTTATTTATCAACATCCAGTCTTGAACTAATACTGGACTGCACAAGACCACAGATGCTGGTTTTACTCCCACTATCGCTCTGCAGCCACTTACCTTAATCTGAAAGTCATTTTTCTTTTGTATATAACTGCATTAATGGAGAAAATCAGATTTCAAGCCAAGTGGTCACACTATGAAGCTTTAAAGTCATCAGATACAATGCTTGTACCATGAGCCTAGTGTAATGATATTGTCTTTACAATAGCGTATAGTGTGATGATGCCTTTCTTTCTAAAGGATCCCCTAATGCTTTACAACAAGCAGATCAAATTTAGGATTCCTTTGCTTCTCTTCAGAAAACAGGCAAGGACTATATGAAATTCTTTCCTGTATCTGGACTGGCTTTGCATCTCCGTATAAATACCACACATTTACCCACAGAGATTATTTATCATTGTAACAAGAATAATTTGAATATTTACATAGTATCTGGGAATAGTGAAACAGAACCCTTAATTCCTAAATGTAAATTAAATGGTGAACGTCCTTCCATGGCTAAGTGCACAAGATCGTGTGGAGTTTCAGGACTGGAGGTGTGAGGACTAAGTAGCAACACTTGAACCCAGCTGCTTTCTTTCTGCACATGCCCTCTTACGAGTAGTTTCTGTTCTTCACTGGGTACAGAAGGTCCTGATAATTGATCCTTTACATGGGAATAACTTAATCCACCATTGTAATTCAGCCATCTACATTGAAATGTAGCAGCTGTTTCATAGTACGTAGGAGCAGTACACAAAAATCTTGTCATGGAAGGAGAAAAAGATATGGTATGCATCTGGAAGTGCTCAGGAAACTTGTAGAGGTAGAAGACAGCTATTCCGCTAAAATTATTTGATGTCTTTGTTGTCATATAACATACTTTCTTGGCTTGTCTTTCATGTCCCTGATGGAGCCCTGAGGATATACTCCATTTCAACCCTGTTTTTAACCTCTTGCTATGCTCAAAGACACAGCCTCCTTGGTGAGGAGGATGGGATTCTCTTCAGAGCCTATCAGTGCTGCTCCTTAATCGGCTGAAGTGGTGTCTGCACGATAAGTGGTGTCTGCACGATAACAAGAGGTACTAGTCTCACCCCAGGTTGTGCCAGCTTGGGAAGCTATAGAGAGGCTGGAAATTTAACCCAGATATGTGGCATGGTAATACAGAGCATTACCTTTAGGCTAGCAGGCCTAGCTACCGTCCATAGTTGAAATTTAAAGTTATTTTAAAAAATGCATTCAATTTGAAATGCCCCAAGGTTCCTATCATTTGTGAAGCTGCATCTCTTTCAAAATATTATGAGCGACATTGAATTTTTGCTTTTGGTGGATATGTTATAAATATGGGGTGACTAGTTGTAGAAGAAGATAAAGGAAAACTTGCACTGTCAAGTGTTACTGCTGTCATTTAAGTGGCTACAGAGCATTAAGGCTGGGGACAACTGCTATTATTGAGCTTTTGCCAGAGAATTCATGAAACAAAAATACATAGTTCATAATTTATGCATTTTTTTTTCAAGGGTGTGGGAGGTAAACTTCCTTTTCAACATTGTCTTTCCACTGAGCATGAAAGCTGTTCTGCAGTATTTTTCACAGTTACATGTCTGTTTGTCTAGCAGTCTTTCTTTCCTTTACATACTTGCTGGGTTTTTGTATAGTGCTAGTGCATTCTAGTGAGTTGTAACACTTAAAATTATGTATACCAAAATACATAACTACACAATATTATTGCTGAATTTTCATGGTACCGTGTAGTCTCTTCTAGTATCAAATGTCTGTATTCCCTAATATATTTAAATTTTGAGAAGAAATAATAATTTGAAGAAGCCTGAATAACTAGAAGACAGTACAGTCTATTTTTTTTTTGTTTTATTTTGATTGGGGTTTTTTCCTCCACAGCAACTCAAAAACAATGGTTAAGAAGCATGCAGAAACACTGCCTTGTTTAGCTTTCATCTGTTCAGCAATCCTGACTGCAGCTGATAGTCTTACATTATTTTCACATGTAAAACCCTTGGTCTTTTACCTTTTTAAAGCTTTAAAACCTCCACAACACAGCACTGTACCAGCTCCAGTGAAGAAAATTAACTATCCCAGCCAAAACCATGACAGTTTTGGAGGGCTCCTCTGAAGTATTTTAATGTGATTTCCTTCAAAAGAAGTCTCACTTTTTTCCCTTTCATACTTTAATGCTCTTTAATAAGCATATGGCACAATACCTGTGGTGGACAACAGGCTAACATTGTGCATTCAATGCATGCTGTTGTTGCATTCTTAAAGCAAAGACTTCTCTTCAAAAATCTTTTATCATAAAGCAGCTGATTGTCTTTCCTGGGATAATTTAATTTATTTTGTAGAGTCAAAGGGGAGAAGGAGTAAGTGAAAAGGTGCTTTTCTTGACTGCCAGTGCCACAAGCTCACCCTGGAATTTGAAAATCTAGCTGTGTTCTTTCTGGTTCGTGGATTGCCAACAATGAGGACTCCACAGCTGAAACTTAGCTACCAATTCTGCTGATGCACAAGCCAGAACAGAATCCAGTGTACTCTGCCATAGCTGTGCTGACTCTGTAAAAGAAAAATGAAAAGTAGAAAAACATTTTTCCCAGTAAAGCAATGATGATTACTCTCAAAGAATGTAATAAGATGGTACCATGTTTAAAGAAATCTGTTAATATTTTTCCTTTTAAGTGGTGGTAACAGTTGCATCTCTTCCTGTCATTAGTGCATTTGGAGAAGTGAATTAAAGTAATAGATGCACCTTGATAATGGGTAAAGATCTGTTGGGAGCAGGCTTCCCTTCTTTCCACAGCAGAAGAATTGGATCCCAGTTCCAAATTACATGTGAAAAGCCAAGGGTCTCCCAAGTTCTGCTTTCTGGCAGAACATGCTCCAGAGGTTATTTCTACAGGAAAGATAATAGAAACCAGGCTTCTCCTGTTTTAATTTCTGTGGAAAGAATAAAGGTTCACAGTGCCTGTTCAGTCTCCTAGTTCTCATCATTCTTAAGTGTTTCTATCCATTGTTGTTGCTTGTAGTTTCGTCAGAGTAAACATTTCTACTTAACTTGCAGGATTAATTAATATTTAATTAGTATGTGGAATCTAGGTGCCCAAATAATCAAAAAACAAAACCAAGGAAAACCCAAACCAAACCAAAACAACAACAATGACAAAACCCCCTCCCAGGCAAACATAGCAGTTTTTTGAGAACTATATGGCATTTGTCTACTTGAAACATGGCGTATTTTTGGCAGAATATGTTGCAGCCAATGTACTAATTAGTAGGTATGCAGGAAAAAAATGTGCATGCATTTATTATGGGTGGTAAGGTGACACCCTTATGTTCTGTGTATTATTTTATTATATGTATATTTATACACAAATGACCAACATCTCAGTCCAATAATAACATCCAATAACATGCCCAACCTGAAAGTGTCTCTATTTCTATTTACAGAACACAGAAGTTTATCTACAAAATGTGTTGTTACTTGCAATTGCAACAACAGTTGGAACTTCACAGTTCAAACAGGCTATGTACATATATCTGTGCATATGTAGTATATATTTCTGTACTGATAACATTTGACACTTTCTCTAGTCCAATGATGTCTTTGTTAAGGCTGGATTTAGCGTTCTGAGTACATAACCATCTTTACAACAAACAGCATTTTTAAAAGTACTCGCAAAGTGCTTTCTTTTCCTCCTCCAAATATAACAATCCTTTTTTTTTGTCTCTCCTAGAATTAAAATTTCCTGACACCCAAAATGGCAAGAACAAGCCTTTGGCTAATTATAGCTCTTCTCTACAGAAAGATGGCACAGTTCTAAAGTTCAATGTCTTGAAACTCTTCAGGGCTAGACAAAATATTTAATACCATTGGAAAAGAAGTTGTTAAATTTAGAGGTGTTTATTTTTTTTTTTTTTAATGGGTGGAATGATCTAAAATATATTTCCAATTTTTTTTTTTAAACTTTCCAATATTTTCAAAATTATTTTTGTGTAACATAATGTAATTTCATGTAGAAAAATATGGGAGCTTGGTTGAATGCTCTAGTAGTCTAGCATATTATGATATAAAAGTTTTATTAATTATAATTTCATCAGTTATCTTGGGATAACTCCAAAGCCTTGCTTCTCATAAGAGCTGTTCTTGTTCCTGAATCATGCTGATGAAACTTTTAAGCAATATTACCTTATTATGCCTTCCCTGTTATATCCACACCTGTGAGATAGCCTAGGTAGTAAAGATAAATTCACATTCTGCATAAAGTACAGTTTCACACAGTGAGAATTCAGAGTATTTGCAGAAACGAAAGTTATTGCCAGTACATGTATTTATTCTGTTAAGAACTTTTCATGTTTCCTTTCTTCTGTTGTTGATTTTTTCCTTTCCTGTGTTTAATTGGGAGTGATGATACATAATAACCAAAATAAAATACAATACATTAGGTAACAGTGCAGTATTCTGGCCTCGACCAGGCTGTAGTGTGGAAAGGCCGTTCTTTGGGGTAGGTAAGATTGCATTTTTGTAAGGTGCAGAAGTGAATGAGGGGTGCATTCATGCTTTACACCTTGGCCAAATAGTGGACTTCTCTGATGTAACCTATTAAGTTGGAGAAGCTTTTCTGTGTAGCTGCCCTGCGGTGCTGAAAGTAAGTTATGAATGCTGTACTGTTTAAGAGCAGAAAGGTTTGCCTGGAAGAGAGCGGTGTGCCTGGGCCCCCTGCTATTGAGAAGATGCCAGTCAGAAATGAAAACGTCTTTCATGAAACTATAGCGAACTTCCCTGTGATACAGTACAATAATGCAAGGAATTTTTAGTCAAAACCTGTAAAAATAAGTATAATACCTTGGAAATGGCAAAGAAGTACTTGCTTATAAGGGACTATTTTAAGAGGTTGCTGCCAAAAATATGTGTGGTTTTGCACAGTTTTAGAAGTGACAGGATTGAGGAGTTTAAGCCATCCCCCCCCCGCCATCCCCCCGCCCTTTGAGATCTCCAGTTTCTTTTGCCTTTTGGTTACAACTACAAAAGATGTCTTCTGAGAAAAATGCTTTCTGCATGACATCAGAATAAAGGAATGTTCCACACTATTCAGCATGCTTAAAAGTATTGGTTGACTGAAATAACATTACATTTAAAATGAATGCTGAACAGAAGGCCAGTTAAGGGAGAAAACAGAGCAGATCGTGTTTTTGCAAACTTTTATCTTTAAGAAACATTGATTTATTGGACTTTGTAAAAATGTTTTCTTTAAAATGATAAAATTATGCTGTGTGTAACAGCACAATAAAATAAAAATAACTGCTGTTTTGTCATGTGAATGAATGCATGTAGCCACAGGTAAAGGCTGAAACATTTGGAATCAGAACATAAAAATACATACATATAGAAAAGTTAAGATAGTACTATAGATAGGAAAAAGCTGTAAGAAAAGTATTTGCTTTTTCTAAAAAGTCTCAGGTTTTTTTCATTGTCAGTTGCTACTTTTTATTTTGTCTGACTTAAATTTATTTTTCATATAGTATTAATAACAAAAGTTAGTTATTCTGACACCTTACGCATTTATAAAAGTGTTTATTTTTCTTGAGCAATATCAAATACATTATTGCTTGAACACTAACCTTTATACTTTGGCATACTATAATTTTCATTGGCATTTAGGATGGTCAAAGAAAGAATTGCAAGAGTGTTAAAAATAGCAAAAAAAAAGGTAAAGCTTAAGCAAATATCTTCTAAACAAACAAAGTCTACATATTAAACAGTAGTGATACTAGTAATTGTTTTGAATTAAGAATTGTATCAATTATAAATGTAGGGCCCTCATTGTCCAGAATCATGAGAATGTTAATTTAATTACTGCTTGTAGTGTTAATGAATAATTACTCATTACAGATCAATGGATCTTTTTCCTTGTTGTGGGGAAAAGGAGACTTAAGGTGCACTTCAGTTCATAGGTGAGAAAGAAAACTTAAGTTTACGTGATCAGATAGTAAATGCTTTCATGTCAAACCATTGGTGCATTGCTGTGAAAATCTACACGAATTTGTAGGGCAGAATAGAGGTCCAAACCCTGGCCTTAAGAGCGTGTGGAGGCAGGAATTTCACAAATATAGATGTCAGCCATATCCTTCGCTGGAGGCATGGAAGACTGGAAGCTGGGAGACCTGCCAGTCCCCGTCATCAGTGAGACTTTCTTGCAGTGCAGCTATGTTACACAGGTACTGGCCATATGCTGCAGGTGTCATCTAGGTTTTAGTGTTGGTTGTATGACTCCCCTTAAATTTAGATTTCTATTTAATAAACTAAAACCACTCTAGAGTCCATAACCTAAGCAGAAAAATGAGAACACATCCCCAAAGTGGCAGCATTAGCTCAAAAGAGAACAAGCTGTTAGAGCAGTAGGCTACAGGGAAGCACTTGCATCCCCTCCTGGGAGCAAGCAGTCTGCTCTGGACCTTTCTCACCCAGCACCCTCAGAGTAAAAGCCTGGGTGAGCTGGAGGAGAGCTGAACCCAGGTGTCCAACAACCTGAGTAACAGCAGAGCTGCAGCACTGAAGGGAATCAGGGATTTTTTTCAGAAATGCAAGTTTCCATGCAGGTATGCCCAATTCTGTAGAGTAAACTTTTGTGGGAAGAGCATGTGTGTTTTTATAAAGCTTGTGGAAGAAGAAGGGAGGAACAGGAGAGAAAGAATTGCATGATAAGGGTTGCTACAATATTGCCAACTCTCATCAAATTATGAGTTAATGAGACTTGATGTTTTACTTGAAATCCCCTAGCATTGTGTGCTTGTGTATTTCTTTTAGCCCTTCTTCAAAAAGACTCTGAAAACCTTATAGGCTCAGAACCAAGAATACTTATACCTTGAAATTTATTGTTACTATTACTATTTTATTATTTTTATTATACATCTCAGGAGATTTTTATTGCTGCAGTTGTCAGCCCTTCTACACTGGGTGCCTATTCAATGAATCCATACAGTGTCTCACACCAAATGAGGCACCACCCATTTTTGTATCTTGCAATATGAGAAGCATCACAATGCATGAGAAGCAAAACAGAGGAAGGGGACATACTGTCCTCTGTATAGACTCTCTGAAGCAAGTCACATATGTACAACAGAATATTTCAGATAGAAGAATTTTGCTGTCTGTTTTCTTTTTACCATAATCTGTATGAATGATGAAGTTGCATTTGACACAGTCATAGAGTTATTTGGGGAGATACCTAGAATATACTTGAGGTGAAAAAAGGAAGAAAAAAATTTCTATCGTTAGTTTTAACTTTCCATTTTGGAAACAAATACTAAAGTAGTGAGGATGGCACCATCAGGCAGACAGCAGGTGGGCCAAGCAGCAGGAGGGAAATGATACTTGCTGCACCTGCTCTGTACAGTTAAAAAAAAAAAAAAAAGGAAGAAAATTTGGTAATTCCTTCATGACACCTACTTTTATTCAGGTATTTCATTTCTGTATTTTCTTAATTCATCTTAAAATATGTGGGAGGAAGATCTGGAGATTTCAGACCACCGTATGCTGTGTAGATTTATGTGTATACATATATTCTGATATGAATCTCCATGCTACCTGAACTGTAGTGTGATGCTAATAAAGGTAATAAATTAAACCCCTTTTTTTATTTTCCTGATGGAGATAGTCCACTACTATTATTCCCATTTTACAGATGGACAAAAACTAAGTACAGAAAGAGGACAGCATCAATTCATGGCTTAACTGTAAACATAATTTACTGGTTATAGCTCAATTGCATAGAGGCTGGAGCCCGTGCATAAAAATGGCTTTACTTTCCTTTTGCTCTCTTGCTTTTCTGCTGGTTCAGTAACCCTGTACTCCACTGAAGAATTTGCTGTCTGGTCTAATTTCAGTCAGATTGGAAACAGCTGCAGGGGTCAGAAAGTGCATCAAATATCAGCCTGGCAAGGGAGGTGGCTAAACCTAGCCCTTGTGCAACAAGCAGTAGAGAAAACAACAGCATACAAGCTCTAGGTTGGATATGTGGTGCAGTAGGATCAGCTGTTAACAAGTCAAGGCAAGATTACCCAATTAAGTCATTATTAGGGCCATTGTATATGTAACATGTGTTGCAAAGCACTTCTACTAGTAGATTTGGTTTCAAATCGCTGGCCCCAGAGCTGACTATGAGCTATTAGGGGATGTTTCTAGAGAGATGGTTGGTCTAAAAAAAAAAAAAAGCATTCAGAATTAAGGTGTCTGGTGTTCCTAGCTTCTACTCTTCAGTCTGCTACAACTTGTTCTAAGTAACCTTAGGTAAGTCACTTTGCTTTTTTTCTCTCAGTTTCCTCCTTGGTGGAATTTTGCCCCATCGCCTAATGCAGCAAATTACTTGGGTAGTGCTTTGCTTTGACCATATGAATTGTCATAAAATACAATGGTACTGTTCGTCTTGTTACACTAATTTCTTTCTCAAAAGTCTTCTGCTACAGAGTATAACACATGCACAAATTCTTAATTTGGTATTAGAGCTAAGGTGTATGGAGTAAAGAGTATTGATTAAATTAGGAACGGATGAAAATTCCCCGTCTAGTTTGTCTCCTTAGTGATTGTGATTATTGAGAAAAGTGTATTTCTGCATTCAGAAGTTGGATAATATTCTAGATGCCAATAACACCTATTTGAAAATCAAGCAGTTTGTGCTACTTGATAAAAACTATGTTCCTTAACAAGAGAAATTCTGCAGCATAAGGGCCCAATTCTGTAAATAAATGGTTCAAGATGTAGTCTGTAATTACAGTGTAAGAAGTCCAATTACTGGCAAACAAAGGCTTCATAAAAGTAAGTAGACTCACAATAAGAACTGCAGGACTGGGTCATACATGGTAGGGATTATTTCATTCCTATATTGACTAGTTAACATGTTTTTCATTGGCTACCAGTGATTCAGGATATCGCTATGATAAAATGAAACTTACCTTTACTCAAAATCCTGGTTATCAAGGCCTGTACTTGATCATAGCTCTTTAGAAGTAGTATAGATGTTATTTTTCTGTCTTATGCTTGCCTCATTCGGAAAGAGATGAAGAATCGCTGAAGAACTGACCATAACTAAAGATAGCGAACAGACAGTTGTCTGAGAACTGTCACATTCTCAGACAGGAGAATTAACTGCTTATTAGGGCAGTACAAAAACCCTCAGTTTAGCAATAAACTAAAGCTGGCTTGAAATGAGAATTATAGATAGCTTGATTGAGTAGATTAACTAGGTGCTGTATTATTTTTTAAATGAGAGCTCCCACAGTTTATCTTCCAATTGTATGAAGTACATTTTACATGGTTGTTCCGTCATTGTGTGCGTATCAGTGGAAGAATCCATCCTGCCTGCGAAAAGGTAGTTCGTATCCATCTTAAGAGAACTCTTTATGAAACGGATTGCAAAAATAACAACAAAATGTTTTGAGGCAGATCCTCTTTATCTCCCAAGTGTACTATATGTTTAACTAAGCTATCACTGTCAGTTAGATTACTTGATAAGTCAATCCAAATATTTGAAAGAGATGCTGAACACTGTGTCTGTAGAAAGAAAACATTAAAAAAAATTCCTTGCAAATAACATTTTATAGAAGTTTTTGAAGAGAAGTTTCATATTAGGTGCAAAAGCTATTATTGATACATTCATTCTTTCAGGCAGAATAAAGGAAAGCCTTTTCTAATGTGAAATTAGGATAAGTAAGTAATTCCAACAAGATGGTTAGAAGTTTGTTCCTTTTATTAGTAATTTATAACTCTAAGAGCCTTGCGTCTTGAAATACAGCATGTCGGGGGGAAAAAGAGGTGTTGTGGTTTTTTACTGTTATTTTTCCCCAATGAAGAATGAATATGTAATTGAGAAGGTATAAAAACCTTTGTTGCAGAACATACAGTAGCGTAGCTACCACAGACAGACAGGTTACTGCAGATCATCTATTGTTTGGCTCTTTTTGCACTTCAGCAAGAGGAAATTTCCCTTTCCCTTTAGTAGAGATTATCTTTAGCAAGCTGACAATCATTATGTTCAAGTGTGAAGAAAGTGTAGGTGCCCTAACTTTAGCTATTCATTGTCTGTGAAGTTCTAATCACTGAGTCAGCTGAAGATGTAGTCCTGTTTCTTCACAGGTCAGGTGCAGTGCTGGTAATCAGAATGAAAGCTTCTGTAACCTGGTTGTCTTACTAAGACACCTTCCTCATGAGTCAGAAAAGCAGGGAACACTGGCCCAAAACTGGCAGTGGGGTGTTTGGGGTTGGGTGTGTGTTTTGGTGGGGTTTCTTGTTTTTTTTTATTTTTTTTTTATTTTGAGATAGGCCTTATTCTAGTCTGCATCTATGTGATTTTGTTTATTGGCACAGTAATTATAAATGCATCTGAAAATAAGATTAAGTTTTATTCTGTTGCACCTAAATATGAATTTGCATGTCCTGCTCCTTAAGTAATCTCTCCTTCAGAACTTACCATGAAACTGTATGTACATAGTTTCTAGATCTTGATTTTTTTTTTTTAAAACACTGGACCTTTTAGGGTCTGTGTCCTGAATTACCTTTAATATATATATTTTTCTCCTAGCTGTATTAAGTCTTTAACTTTGATCTTTATCGTCTTTTTGAAAATATGTGTATGTATTTCTGTTGGCATTATTTTAGCTGTTAAAGAAATTCAGTTTACACACTGCAAAATAAACTTGGTATTTTTAACATATTATATTAAAAAAAGTATTTTACAAGATTCTGAATTTCTTTAGAGATGACAGTGATTCCCAGTTCTGGAGTTGTAAATTTTCAGCCTTCTGATAGGCCACAAGCACAGCTTATAGTGTTTGTAAGCCTATAACTGTTAGAGTATCACACAAACTGCAGACTACTGATCACTGCAGAACTATGAAACTAAGATACTTGTTTACGTGGTTTTGTCCTTGGTATTGCAGTGCATAATCTTTGTAAATTCATCTCGTCACTGGAAATCCTTGTGCAGTTTAGGTGCAGGGATTGATAATAAGGCTTTTTGTATTTTATAACAAAGGCATCTGAGGAAAGATAGAGAAAGTAATTGCTTCTTTTTGGGTTGTCATCAAAATACATGACTCTAGCTGGAAGAGGAGTCTGGTGTGCTATCTGTGCTACTCACTGAGGACTAAATGCTTTCTGTCTCGCACAATAGTAATGACAAGTAATTGAGGAGCTCTGCAGGATACAGAGAAAGTTTTAATTTGTGTGTGCTAAAGACTGATGAAAAGACACATCATATCTTGCTTCTCTTGAATGTTGTGACCGTGCCTTGTTTTCTTTGCCAGCATCGTAGGCTTTCTGCTTGCTGTAGGTTCATAAAGTTACCCTTCTGGAAAGGAGGCTGCTCTTGCTTCTTATTTCTTCAGCTTCCCTTTCCTGCTGCCTTTCTTCTCCATTCATCTTCTGCCAGTGCTGACAAAAGCTGTTGTAGATACTGGGTTGAACTGGCTTGCTTTGTGCTGTATACCATAGGTTAGTAATTCTTATACCCATAAGCATCAGTTGAGGGGGTGGGGAATTCGCTTTTACTCTGTGATAACATGTCATACTGATGTTTATAGTGGGTCATATTAGCCTTCAACCAACAAAATACTTAGACATATGCTTTAACTCTAATCCAGTGAATAATTCCATTGACTCCAATGCATTGCTCACCTACTAAAAAATAAGAATGTTTAAGTGCTTTTCCAGACTGAAGTCTTTATTAGTAACCTGCATATTATATATGTGTATTGTTCAGATACACAGGGTATTCATGCAGTGAATTATTCCTTTATGTTTGATAGGATTGAATAGTATTTTTGTATCTGTCCGCTCTATTCATTTTTCACATTAATGACATTCATCTTGTCTATCTGTGGTGTTTTTAATGTGCCCATCACCGGAGTATCTGCCTGTCTCTTCTGCAAAATAAATGCCTCTCAAGAAGAGATAGGAATGGTAATGCATGTGTAATTACTTTAAAAAAAAAAAGGTTATTACTGAAACGTAGTAGCCTTCCTTCCCCCACTCCAATATTTATTTTTCCTAGTGACAAAATCTGCAGCAGAAAGCACTGAGCAACAAGTTTATCAATTTGAACAGGCCAACTGCACAACTAAATGTATGTGAAACTTAACAAATCCCTTGGGGAAGCTGACTGTAAGAATTTCCTAGTCTGTGTCGAGTTACTGAGGTGCGACATGGTGGATTGAACTTAATGCCTTAGGCAAGCACAGTCAAATAGAGAGAGTTTAAGATTTTGCTGTGTCCATGAAGGGATCTGCTGGTAGTTGTCTAAATTAAGCTTTCAGAAAAGAATATAACACTATCATGAGCTCTTTCCCTTGAATATTTTGGCAGGTTATTCTGGTTTAAAAGAAATCCAAGTAGGATTTCCTCTGTGTAAGCCTCACAGTAGTTGCAAAAAGATTGAAGGGTTATTCCTCTTACCAGGAACAGCAAAATACTGGAACAGAAATTTTCCATTACACTCTGCTGTCTGTTTTAAAGGCATAGCATCTTAGCCAAAACCAAGGCTCCCCACCTGCATGGGAATTGACTGCTATGACCCTGTAGGTGCTGCTGATGCTAAGACTGCAGGGACTGCACACCTGCCCTGGGTTTCTCACTACCTCCTTTCTTCTTGCTTGCATCTCTGTGAAGGGAAAATTGATCCTGGTGACTGGTCTGGCATCAGTGACCTTTATGATCCTGTAGCAGCTAGCCTGAAGAAGGCAGCAGCAGCTTATGGAAGAGTCCGTACACATGCTACAGAGTTTAAATGAGGTCTGCCAGTGACAGTGGTGCCTTTGGCTTACAGTGGTGAAGAAGCCACTTGCTATGTACATGCTAGGAGTTGGAGAGCCACCAGGAAGGAAGGCAAAAGCATGGGTAATCCACTATCATGCACCAATCCAGAAAAATGAGTTTGAGCATTTTTGGAATTTTTTTTGAGCAGAGGTGAGTTGGCATCCTGGAAAGTCAGAGTTTTTGATCAGCTGTCTGCAGCACAGCTTCAGCTGTAGATGATACAGCTGTAAGTGTAGTCTTGCCCCATGCCTGGCATGTAGCTCAAGTTCTCAGAGCGAAGCTGGAGCTGCTCGTAGAGCTGGGCTCTTAGTAGAAGGGCAGGATTTGAGCTGCCTCAGTTACAGCCCACAGTGGTGGCAAAGTGAAGAGGGCCTTCAGAGTTAAAAATCACCTCCTCTCTCCTTGAAAAGAGGCTGGAAACCTAGATTTCACTGTGTGCTGTTCACCCTCGGTTCTCATTGGTATCTCCAGCACTGTTTCTTCTCTAATGTGTAAGCATACAGCTGTAAGTGACATTAGGATGTCTTGCCTCACTCTTCTTCCACAAAGGACCTAGCTTCTTGGGTCACTGAAGTATAAATAGCATATTTGCAAGGTGGCCTGCATGTAAGGCACAGAAAACACCATACTCTTTTCATAATCTGGGGCAAGCATTCATTGGCTGAGGAGTGCTTCCCCCCCCCACCCCCCCCCCCCCCCCGAAGCATCCTGATATTTGGACTTGAAGAATTGTTTCACTGTTCTCTGACTTTTTGGGTATTTATTTTTAACTTGTTCTCAGATTTTTTTTTATTATTTTGTTGTTCATTTAAATTGGCTAGGTGGCAGTTTGCCTTATTGCCTGGTAAGAATTGGGCAGGGAAAACTAAGCAAGTATGCGCTACTTAGATTATTTAAAGGTGATATGGGGCTGAGGTGTCACTGTGTGTTTGCCAACTCTGTGTTTAGATCATAAAATTTCTTTAGCCCTTTGCATTGCCGGTATTGATAGTGATCTCAGCTGTAGGATGAGCCTGTGCCCTTTTCTCATTTATTAACCCAGGACATCCAGCAACTAGCTGGAGTCAAATAAATATCATGGGATATAAGAATGATGGTAACCTCTCCAGCTGAGTGATATGTTTACATTGAATCACTACTTTTGTAAGTTAGATGACAGGAATTGATGAGTACATTTCTCATGCTATCTCAGACAGACTGTTGGTCAAGTGTTGAACTTGACTGCTAGGGGTCTGTCTAGCCATTGATGTTACCTCAGAGTTTCTGGTTCCAGGGAGATGAGATGCTGCTCCAAAACCTGTAGGAACAGGGAGTTAGACATATGGACAAGTGTGTTTAATCTGTCTCCTATTGCTCAGAGCAAGCAGTAGTCTGCCAGCACAGTGACCAATCCCTAGAGTTAATTACCATAATTCATTAGCAGAGCCTCACTTCCTGGATGATTTGAGTTGATTAGTAGGCACTTTGTTCTATCACCTTTTTTGGCTGAGCTTTCAGCTAGAGGTTTCAGACTCCACAGACTTAATGGATTTACATGTAGCACTTACCCAGCAGGGAGAAACAATTGCAATCTAATGCAACCTGTTGTCTTTCAGGTAGCCTTTGGGACTTGGTGCAAGGGTTAATGGGGCAGAGACTTTTTAACTCAAAATAGTGAAACTTTTTTCTCCTGTGCTTTCCTTCTGAGCCCTATGACCTTGTTATGTCAGCTGTAATCAGCTGACCCCTTTCAGGGAACTTAAGGTAATTTGTTTCTCAAATGCTACGAACATTACAGTAGGTTGTAGATCTTCCTGAAGAAGAGCAGGAGCTATGCAAGTTTTCTGTGGGACTGAGAACACATGTATATTGACATGAGCCACTGTTTTTCAGGGAGAGGAAAAGCTACTTGTTTTTTTACCGATGTGTGATTGAGAATGACCAGTCATTTATTTGCTTACATATTTTTAGTAGGCAATGGTATGTAGTAGGACCCTGTAAGTTATGAAGCTGTGCCTCATGGCACGTGAGGTCCCAGTTAAACTGGAGGATGTACCAGTTGCAGTGAACCCTCTACTTGCAGATTTTGAGCAGGGCTTAGTGACTATTCCTCCTAGTTGTAGATCTCAATTTTATCTGTCCTGTTTTTGTATGTTTGGACTGAAGTGTTGCTCAGTTCATCTGTCTGTGGACAAACACCCCCATGATATATAGCAAAATTTTGTTAATATCTTGTTCAAGCTAATTATGAATTACAGGCAAGATCAGTTCTTCCGAATATTGTTCCCTGAGGATATAACACTTCAATTTTTTTGTAGTTTTCTTTTGTTCTGCTTCTTATTCAGTTACAAATCTAATCAAGTTTAGAATAAGAGTTATGTTTTTGAAGAAAAGCTAAAAATGCTCCCTTTCCTTCCAGAGTGATACTCTTGAGAGGTAGGGAAGCAGCATTGGTGGACTTGATTTTAAGTATTGAGCTGGGAAGGGAACAACTTGATGTGGGGAATGAGTCCTTTTTTTATTTTTTTTGATTCACATTAAAAGGGATCTATAACCCTTGAAGTACAGGAGTGTAATATTGACCTTTGTATTGTATAATATTACTAAAGTAATTTTGTGAAGCTGGCTCAAGATATACAGATGCGTTAGGTCAGAAATCATCAAGTAGCGAAGTTATTTTCTTCAGCAAGGTATGTTAGCGCATGAATAAACTTAGAGGTGGTTCCAATGACAAATTATACATGCATTTTATACATTAATTGAATCAAGTAATAACTAATTCACACCTTACCTGATGTTACAGAGTTACTTGAATACCTTTGAAAAGATGCTAGGAATTCAGTGCTCTGGCTGGCTAGTTTTGGTTGAGAACGGTCAAATACTCTTGATCTTTCTGGTTGTCACCTTCTTTTATGTTGTTGTTGAAGCCGCCTTTCGCCAGTTTTTTGGGTATGTGCAGTAAGAAGACAGGAAAGGAATCGTTACTGCAAAGGAAAGTTTTATTGCCATATACAGGTATTACCCTATTTTTAGTATCTCAAAACAAAAAAGTTCAGATCTCATGAGTATTTGTAGACTTAGGAGTTTGACATTAGGACTGGACTGCATTTCTTTGGGGGTCCAGTGTATATGGTGCTTTGCCTTGTGCTCTCATTATTTACTACTGCAAGGACTACTTGCTGTCAGATAATACTGTACTGTGAGTTACTGTATTTCAATAAAGCTGCAGCCTTGGCCTTTAATCCGGTTACAAGAGATCTATGTTTTCTGTCTCCTGTAGTCCAGAGTGGCATTTGCAATGTAACAAACATTTTAAAGAGTTACTTTCTTCTGGCACATAAGAATGTTATTCCAACTTACTGTATTTTTCCTAAAAGAAGTATGAATCTTCAAGTACTTAATTTCTAATATGAACAAGTAACCTGACCAGTGTTATACATCTTAACAGTGTTCTGTCTTTAAAGAAAGGATTTTCCATTCTGCTGAAAAGACTTGACAGTGTTCTTTCTTTCCATAGTGGGTTTTGCATAGAGGAAACCAGCCAAAGTTATCAGAAAAGCTAATATTTCAGTCAATTGGGATATATTAATGCTTTTAAGCTTTGAAGTTTAATTCTATTCACAAAAGCAATTCTGTAACATCACGATATATTAATATTTAGTTACAAGTGAAATCCTATGAAAAGATAAGCAAAATATACTTAAATCTTAAAATCATTTTTATTTAAATACAGTACAAGCAGCAATAGCATGTGGAGGCCTAAACTGACTTTAGACCTTCCCTAGTTGTGGGGTTCTGCTAGAGCCCTCTGGTACAGTGAAGAGGTGTGCCAGATGCAGAGCTTGCTCTAAGTTGAAATTAAATGAAAACACAGAGATGGAGGTGCCTGGAAATGGGCAGGGCATGGCTCTGCCTTCCATCCACTGATAAGCAGATCTGGCCAGCTTCTCACTGATAAAGATGATCCAAAAATCTGTTGCATCCTGGTCTACTGGTATAATCACAACTGTGGGAGGCATTTAGTTTCAGTTGTTATGTGCAGTGTATCCTACCAGGCTTTGCTATGTTCTCTCTGCCTGTCTCATCAATACTATTCTGTTAAAATTGACTGGTCTTATAATTTGTTAACATTTAAAGCATTAGTAAATGGAAACTTTTGCCAAACTTCTATTTTAGGTGTTTCAAAAGTTTGCACAGCAATGTGCTTCATCTAATCTAGTGTGCAACTGATGTATGACGCAATATATTATTATGAACCAGCTAATTTATTTGCAACTAATGGGTAATAAATAACATACTAATTTGTAACAGATTTTTCTCATTGTGAATTATCTGTAAATCTTTTCCCAAACATATTAGCTATTCAAAAGTTTCATTCACAATTCAAGTAAATTTATTTCTTACTGATTTGGGAGTTGCTATTTATGAGACTAGTTAGGATGTGAAATTTAAGCTCTTTCAGCTGGGTTCATAATTGTTTTTATCCCCTGACTGAAGCGATACAACCTTTAAAATTGGGTATCCCAAATGCTAGTGGTTACAAACCCTGCAGTAGGCAAAGCAATTCCTGTTTCCTTATGCTATTTTGTCAGAAAACCAATTTGCCAAAGCACAGGTAGAAAACAAACACAAAAATGGGAATATTATAGAAGTGAAGGTGGTAAACCACTGAAGTGAGCACTTCCCAGTTTCTGCATCTTGGAAACAGAAATATATGAAAAGCAAATGGCTGCATGTGAAGAAGTACACTATGGATAAGGATGATCTATTCTAAGCACTTTCCCAAAAATGTTACCATCCCAAGAACTTTTGCATTTGTCCCTCTTTTGTCCTCCTTCCTTCTAAGTAAACACTTATAAACTGCTTAATTCCCTCTCAACATATGCATATAAGTTCCACTGACACTAATGGTAATTACTTATGCTTAGTGCCAAGGAAATAGGACTTTATTAGGGTCAAATTAGCTTCATTTGCATAAAGCCATGTAATTGGCAGGTCCAAAAAACCACTACTGCAATCCAGGACCAAAGTGTTGGGGCTGTAGGCAATGTGTATAGCCTTTTGAGTCACTCCTCCAGTTGCTTGGCCTTATTTGCTTATCTCTAGCATTTCCATGGCTAGCATTTGACTAGTTTGTTTGGGTGTTTTTTGATTAATTTTCCTGTCACCTTTCTGGCTGTCAGATAGGAGTTTGTGCTGCTTTCAGAAGATGTAATGTATGCCATGATTAAAGAGAGTAGGTTTCAAGAAAGTGTGCTTTAGTAAACTCAGAGAAATGGTAAGTAGCTTTCTGTAGGAAGCAGGTGCATGGTGAAGTGACATGAAGGCAGTTGACAGTTCTCCAAGTGTTTCAGCCCTTGTGAATGTTTCTAACTTTACTAATGCAAAGAAAAGTTTAACATAAGTCCGGTTTAACTAAACATGAGCTCTTCAGTGACCTAAAACTTGAGGGATGTTGCCAGAAGCTGAAACTGGGCCAAATTATTATGAATAATTATAAAAGAATGGTATGGGCAAGTGGAGATAAAATTTGAAACACTTGGGTGCAAAGTGGCATTCAACTAAAAAGAGACAAAGCACTGAGAAAGGAAGGATGAGAAAAGGGTTTGCCCATTACTTAGTGAGTAGGTAAGAGACTGATAAATGCCCTGGCATTCTCAGAATAATTTAACTTCTTGTTGCTTAGTTTTCACTAGAAGTATTTATGAACAACATGTCTTACTATTAACATCCATGGCAAAGTGTGAGAAACTCAGGTGTTTGTATAAAAATAAAGGAATAAAAAATACTTAGCTACAAGAGGGACACAGAGTTGTTGGAGCGTGTCCAGAGAAGGGCAACAAAGCTGGTGAAGGGTCTGGAGAACAGGTCTTATGAGGAGAGGTTGAGGAAACTGGCGTTGTTTAGCCTGGAGAAAAGGAGGCTGAGGGGAGACCTTATTGCTCTCTACAAACACCTGAAAGGAGGTTGTAGTGAGGTGTGTGTTGGCCTCTTCTCCCAAGTTACCAGTGATAGGACGTGAGGAAATGGCTTAAAGCTGCACTAGGGGAGGTTTAGATTGGATATTAGGAAAAATGTCTTTAGTGAGAGACTGGTCAGGCATTGGAACAGGCTGCCCAGAGCGGTGGTGGAGTCACCATCCCTGGAGGAGTTCAAAAAACATGTAGATGTGGCACTTCGGGACATGGTTTAGGGGACATGGTGGTGTTGGGTTGACGGTTGGACTTGATGATCCTAGAGGTCTTTTCCAACCTTAATGATTCTGTGATTCTATAAGTAGTACGGTTGTGGCATGGTTGTTTTTTGGTTGTTGTGTGTGTTTGTGGGTTTTTTTTAATAAATAACAATATTTATCCAAGAGTAATTGGGAACTGGCTAGGCAGCTCACATACCTGACAGCAGCATCTATGAAAACTTTTGGGGAACTGGTGAGATTCCTAGCATACTAGTAGGTATAGAGCTGTGCTCACACTGCTTGCTTCAGCACGAGTTATGCACCTAAGTTAGGACTCTAGACCTCAGACAGTGACTAGAGATGACTCAAGGCTACTAGTGAAGGCAGTGGGCTCCTCTGGCAGTGCTATTCTGTATAAGAAATTCTCATTTAGGCATTTAATGCTTTTTCCTGAGGGAAGTCTCTGTGAATACTGTCTCCTCACTCAGCCATGCTTCTCTTTAAACCTTACTGACCCGGGCAACAATAGACTAGTCAGCAAACTTTAGTTACTGGAAAAATACAAATTGCTCATAAGTGTCTGGAAGATAACAAAGACACATGTAACGGTCAACATGACTTCAAGAACATAGTGTCAAACCTATGATTTTTGTTTCAGTAATAGGATAAACACAACTTATAGGTAGTGGAGAAACAGGGTATGTCATACATCATGATTTTAACATATGTTTTACTAAAAGTCTAGCTTTTAGCAAATATCTTAGTTTTGACATTCTTTCTTCAGATAAGCTGTGATTAAACATGATTAAGATGAAATTACCATAAAGGGGGTGGGGATGATGTTGGGGGCGATGGGATCATAATCAGATGGAAAGCCTAGAATCCTAACTTGGGTACCAAACTCATGACCTAAAATAAGCAGTGTGAGTACAGTTTCATTGTAGAGGGAGGTGGTGGGATACCTTCAGGACCTGACCTCAGTCTGATAACGTTTGTATTCATTGATGCCTTGGATGAAGGAATAGGAGGTAATTATTTAGTTTGCAGTTGTTACCTAGAGCTACTTGTGGCAGGGAAGGTCTGTGAGCACTTTAAATCGTAGGAATAGTATTCAAAATTATATTAATAAATTGAGGAAATAGATACAACTTGCTAAAGGGAAGTGCTAAACTTCATGATGTAAAGATTTTAAATACTTGGTGAGAAGATGATCTAGGAGAAGCATCATCTTGGGGTCATGGCAGTTGATAACAAGCTGAACACAAGGCTAGTGTGGCATGTTAATACAAAAACAAAGATTGGATCATCATTCTGAGATGTGAAGCAGGAGTCTTGAGTAAGTATGTGATATCTAGAAACCTTGGTCTAAAAGGAAAAAGTGAAAGAATTTGAGCGTTTTCTTGATTGAGGAAATCCTAATGAGAGGGGTATAACTGTCTTTAAATGTGACGGGTAAAGCGTTCCATGTGTTGCCTCGAGCTAGGACATGGAAATAGAAGAAAACCACAACATCCCCTTTTCTCAGTCATATATGAGCATATTCGGACACTGTGGAAAGTCAACCAAAATCCTTGGGGTACTGTAATGGCAACAGTTTCTTGAATTGATTTAGACATGCTTCCCAGTCCATGTAATGAGCCAGTTTGAGATGCTACTTATTTTATTGATTAAAAACATTCTTTTCATAAAAAAATATGCTGGTGTGCATATCTGCACTTTGTTCAACAGCTAATAAAGTTAGCATTAAGTTATATACTGACATGTGACCTACTCATAAACACTAACTCTGTTCATAATGCTTCAAGTATGCAGTCTTCCTATTAGCATTATAATGCTAATACAGTAATCACGTTCTCTTTATGTGTATATACTGTGGCATCAGTGTAGCATGTAAGTGGAAACTGAGCGCGTATTAAAGGGTATGTTTTGGCATGGGTTTGGGCTTTAAGTTCATTTTGCACAAAGCAAAAGTCTGTAAGACTTCTCTTCAAATTATGGTATAGCATGATTTGGGAGATGATGCTAGAGGATCCTTCTATCTGTTTCCCTTGTTCACTGTAATGGTGATAGATGATGAAGTCCTGAAGGCTGCTCTTGCATCGGAGCATCTTCTGCCTCTTTGGCTGTAACATACTTGTTTTATGATATGTTCTCTATTGGAATATAATATTTGTCTTATAAAATGTTGTGCTCAGATTATTTAGAGTAGACACAAACAACTGTTTTGATTTGGCAGAAGTGAATATTTATAAAGATCTTTGGAACTGAATTACAAATGTTTGCTGTTAGATATAAATTGTTTCTCTGGTTTACTACTGTGTGAGGCTTTGGAAAAGATTAAATAAAGCTCAGGGCTACTGAATCATGGAATTCAAACATGGAAAAGACCAGTTAGATCATCCAATCTTTCTGTTTGTATATAGTGAATCTCCACAGTTTATTTTCTAGTATTCTGCTTTGTTCTGTTATGAAAGTCAAAACTTAACGGGCTTCTGTCATCCACCCAGTGAGACTGTTGTATGGCCTAATATGCTTAGCTTTCAAGAATATTTTTCATGATGATGTGTATGTTCATTATTTAACCTCGTCTTAGTGCTTCTCATTGTTCCTTCATGTTTCCAGTTAAGTGGATACAAATTTTCCAGCTTTCATTAGACCATCTTAAGTGGTCCTCTGCAACTCTAGCGTGATGTTCGTATATATCAATGGAGAATCCATATGTATTTGCCTAGGCTTTTGGTATTCTTTGCATCTTTTAAGCCCACCACTGTGAGAGTGCTAATCAGTCTTCAGCTTTGCATCACTGAAGAGTGCCTGGAAAAGACTGGATAAGTGAATAGTATACCTCAGCAACAGTCTCCTCTTGCTGTCTCTATTTGCCTTTTTTAGGATATCTAGGTATGGTATTGGATAGGATACCAGATTTTTTTGTGGTTAAAAATTGGATGCCTGCATATGCCAAAACTAGATGGAAGTCATAGACTGCAAATGTAGCAAATTTATAAAAATGTGGGCAGCATTCTTTGCAAGTTCAGTTTTGAACCACTGAGAGAGCTGAACAGGGCATAGCTGTTGGTGTATAAAGCAAAGTCCGTTCCTTCTTTATGTAAGAAGGGTGTGTGTTTTGGCCTAATAAATATACCTCTAAATAAAATTTTTGTATTTGCCAAGCTACTTGAGTATTATAGGTAGTAAGAGACAGCTTTTTTTGGCAGCTGTGTAATAGTGATCAAAAGAAAGCTGAAGCAGTGCTGTCTAGAAAGATGGGTCACTGCATCCAATCTGTATTTGTTCAGTGGTTATGAAACTGATACCTCTGGAAGTTATTTGAATGTGTTAAGTGGAAGGGTTAAAAGAATTTGAGCTATAAGCTTAAGGGAGGTTTGTAGAATAAAACCAAGTTTTGTAATTTTGTTGAGTGCTTATGAAGTAAAAAACCTTAGACCCGTGCCTCTACATTCTAGTCCTGCACTCTGGTACCCTCTGCAACTCCCTCCACTTCTGCAAAGCATGAGAAACATAGTCAGAGATTCAGAGAATGATGTACATCTTCATGGAAGATTAGGGCCTGAGCTGTTTTATCCATCATTCTGAAGTGCTTCTACCAATAGCTGTCATCAGAATTTGCCTTGTCTTTCAAAATTATCATGATTCCTTTACTTTAGTGGTGCCTTTTGTAAAATCTCAGTGGCTTCATCACCAAATGGTCTACAGAAATCTAGAAGCAAGACTTGATTTGAACTTCTGGTAGAAATGACAATATCTTGATGATTTGCCCTACAGCCAACTTTGATGCTGTCCTTTTCTATCTTTAATTACATAGAATACCCACTGATACAGGAGGTGTGGCTTGGCAGAGGCAGTGAGAGCAGAGCACTAGGTCAGCCATTGACTTGGGAAACTGATGGATTTTACTCGATGTGGGCTGGATCCTGGCTGTTACATCAGTTGTAGTTTCCTGACACTGGTCTCCCAACACAGTGTAACAGAAGAGCTGTATTTGTATTTATTTGGAGAGGAAAGAATGAAGTAAAGCATAGTGCCATCAGTGATAGTTGCAATTGGTAATAACAGTTGCAGGGTGTGGGAGATAGTCTGACACGTTCACTTCTGTATGCCTAGGGCTGACAGTCTCTGCAAGATGTAGCATGTTCACTGGCCTCTCTGTACAGCATCAGTAGGGAAGGAGAGCTCCCTGCACCTGAGCCCATTGTATGAGACTCCCAAACACTGAACAGAACATGGACTTTCAGTTCCTCTTTTTATGAGATGAATTATTATATAAATAGCAGCTGCATATAAATAAAACAACCATTTTGGTTTCAGCTGAATTCAAGCAAAAGGGAAGAAAACCCCCCAAAACCAAAGACACTTCTACAGTTGAAATGGAAACATAAAGGAATTATTTTCAGTTCCTGTCTCCTACAGACAAATTCTAGAAAAGAAACAAAAATGTTAAAAGGGTGAGAGATACTGTTTTTACTTGCAGAAGACGATGAGTTGTAGAGAGGTGAAATGGGTGTTCTTACAGGTGAGGTGGAGAAATGAGGCAGCAAGTGAAGAGTTGTAGAGTGGTCAAGTGTTTTTGCTTAAACACTGTAATTCTTGTGAGGAAGTTGATTTGACTGAATGTGTATGTGTACGTATATATAAAAAGCAACTGGCAGAAAAGAGATGAGGAAAAAGAATGTGGAAGACAATGTTTGCAGCTATACATAAAAATCATTCTTTCTGCCCTTATGTGGCATTGCACATGTAAAAATAATTGAAAAAACATTAATTTGAAGTTTCTGTAATTGTAACTACAAGTTATGAGTAATAGGTGAGTGTACACATTACTATAACAATAACATGCCCATATAATTTCTTATACTCTGTATTTAAAAAAAAAAAAAACAACCAAAACACACTGAACTTTATATGATTATTTGGAATGTGATCAAGGTTAGTCTGTTAAACAGCACATTATTTGCTCTGTTAAGAGAATAAACCTGTTGAACTGAAAGCAAATTTGTTCTTATTTATGTGATGGAGCTATCTTAAATTAGTAACCAACAAGACTCGGCTTTTTAAAGGAATGAATTTACTGATGAAAAATGACATGTGTGTGTTTCCTCTATGCCATGTTAACTTTATGGGTTAAATTGACTTCTTAAAATAGCAGCAAGCCATGGCTAGAAACATTTCCACCCCCCCACCCCCCCATTTTGGAAAATGTCAAATGCTGCAGTGCTACTCAGGGATCTACAATGGTAGTTCATGTAACTAAAATCATGATACTAGAATCAGTTGTTTGATTTTGCTTTTAATTAGAAATAATTTACCCTCTCAAAAAAAAATCTGTCCTTTTCTTAAAGGATAAGTACCATGTTGCTGGTTTTCTCATGTCTTACACTGTGTGTGTGTGCGCGCACGCGCAGTTTTTCTCTTGTTTAGCATTGAAGCTTGGACCATAACGTGTTAAATACTGTCCAGTGTGAACAGTGGTCTTTTGCATATTTTTTGTAGTATCAGTTTAAATGATTACATGGAATACAGGACTGGAGACAAATAGGTTTTATTTTGCAACAAATCAAGGTGTGAGGGAAATATGAGTGTGCAGGTTCTCCTGACTATGTCTATGAAACCACACTGACGGCACAGGGTTGCTATCAGTGGGATTGCAGAGGTGTAATTTGAGTATATTTAAGAAGTTGAATAGATGAAGCCAATAATGTCCCAGTGGTCCTTTGAATTTGGCCCCATGAAATTAATTTCCACCTCAGCTTGTACACAGAATAAATTAATTCATACAGACCCAGTACTGCTCTTCTATAATCTGTGTAATTGCTTGTTTATTCCAGCACCTGGTAGGTCTCTTTATCTCTGAACTTTTGTGCTCTGCAATATTAGCTTGTCTAAGGCTGTAAAATTAAAAGTTATTTAAGGATTTTATTGAGCTGAAGCGATTGTGTTTTCTAGCCGTAGAGGGTTTGTTTACTTAGCAGTGATTCAACCCCACCCAGTTGTAAGGCCAGCCCAAGCTGTTATCACACAATAGGACTTGGTGTTTGACCATAACTGCACGTCTCACTCAACAGGCAATCAGCATTTTAATTAGTGATTAAAGGAAAGTCATTGTACTCTTGCTGCTTTATCACAATAGCCTAATAATTTTGTGTAGAATAAATAGATAATGCAAAAGGGAAACCTCCCCTCGTAATGTTGTTGTCATTAAGGGCTCTTTTACTCATTTGTGTATGTATTAAAACACACATGACATGAATAGAGGTAATTATAACTACTACAGGTTTTTTGGCAGATTAGCTGACATTTTTTTCACTGTAAACCTTTTCATTTATAATGCCACTCCAAAATGAATGCAGTATTTAAAAGTTCAGATAAAGGTAAGTAGCGGTGGCTCTGGCTCACCAAGGTGTGTGGATGTGAATGATTGATTTGCTGTGTGCATCACTGGAATTAGGTAACTTATATCATGACTGTGGTGTACTGTGTAATTGATGCAAGCCCTTTCATAGCATTCTGAGATTGAAATCAATATTTATTTGGAGTGCAACAAATGTAATAAGCTGCATTTTTTGTGTAAGCATTGGTCTAGCTCCATTTTTAGTTCAGTTTTGTAGAAGATCGTTCAGAAGCACCTGATACGTGTTTTGCTGTAGTTGAAAAATTAGTTAAGAGGATACAAACAAGATATAGAAAACAATCCAGTCTGAAGCTATGAGTGCACAGAGTCAACGTATGCTTTTTATTATGAAAGGATTGACACTTATAATTTTTTTTATTTACTACAAATATTCTTCATCTGCATACCACGTAGATGGGAATTGTGTGTCACTAATCTTCACTATGCTTTTATCTATACTAACAGTGAATGTCAGTTGCTAAAACATGTAACTGTTTGGAGACAATTAAGAAAATCTCACCTTCTATATTCCCAAGAGATAGATTTTTCTCAAAGGAAACAGATTATTGCAAAACTACAGTGCTGTAAATACAAAATTTTATTTATTTACAGCAAGGATGCACCTTTGCTTGGGAAGACTTGGTATGAGGGTTTTCTGTTTCTTTGTTTTTTCTTTTGAATAAAACCACTCGAACTTCTAATGAACTCAGCCATTTCTAACTCAGAAATTATAGGGCATGGTAGGTAAAGGGACACTGTCAAATGGATTATTTTGTGTACTTGGCAAAAGATTTATACACCCAGTTTTGATTTAGAACAGGGAGTTTTTAGTGCAGTGTCGATTGTCATCAATGCTTGCTTTGCTAAGCTGTTATGTTCAGGTATTAAGGTTCAGAGAACTGTGAGGGCAGGGACTTTTCACAGTCCCATTGCTTCACAACGTGCTTTTGAATCGTTACAGCTCTTGTTTCTAAGAGTCAACACCCACTCCGCGCTCTCTTGATACACTCTTAGTAATCCTCTCTGCTGGCATCTTTGGCATGTTGAAACAACAAACTCACCCACACCTGACTCGATAAAAGGAGCTCTGAAATAGATGCAGTGGTAATTTGCCACGAGATTTTTAGAAGTGATGTTAAAACCATTTTGCATGTTATGTGCTTGAAGGTATTGGAATTATTATGTGAACCATGTAAGGGACAGCTTTCATGCACAGGTTTTGTGCAGGTTTTTTGTCAATCTTTCCTTTCCCACCTGCCCCAACCCAATCCCGCCGCCTCTAACAGGTGAGGTCCACAGAGACATTTGGACATTTTTGGTGCTGAAATAAGAGTTAACAGCTATTGAATTTTTTTTTCCAAAGGTGATTGTTAGTGGGATTGGGAGGCCTGAATTACTAACGCATATGTTGCTTTATAGGCTTTTTGAAGTGCCCATGCAAATACCTCAAATGCTTAGAGCAGAGGGGAAATTAAATATTTGATGTAAAGACTGGATGGCCAGCATGAGGGATGTGAACAGTAATGGAGACAGATGGGGCACACAAATTCTAGTTAGACTGAAGATAGAAAGGGAGGTTGTTAACTCCACCTATATAGATTTAGAAGTGTTGGCTTTCGTTTACAGACTCTTTCTCTCGGTAACTGGAAGTCTTTCAAAACTTCCCTTTAGCAAGGAGAGAGCCTAGACTGCCTCCCTGTTTTGTTCCATGGTAACATGCAACTTTAATTCTGTGTAAGCAAATAATATGAGTTGTGCTTTATTCTGTGTAGTACGATTTTTCAGGGAACAAAAAATTTAACAAATCAGTTTTTTAACCTGCTTGTCTTCTGAAACTTGAATAACATTTTAAATGTATTTGTTTTTCCCATTAAGCTATGTATTACATATATGGAATAGATGAGGTACCAGTGCTAAAAGTTGCTAACTGAGCCATAATCCCTCTTCCTCATAGGTTTGTATTCCCAGCAACTGAATTATCTTGGTAAATGTCAAGCCCACACGTAGGGTGCTCCCTTAATTACAGTACTGTTGGAATGGTACATCCATTTAACCGTATCTAACAATATTCACTAGGTAAGTCACATAGCAGCATATTGAGTGATTGGTAGTTCACATAGCAATGCCTTACAGCTGTCCAATTTTGGGTACAAATCTGAGCCTCAGTTGTCACAAAACTAGATTAATCAAGGCTTTACAGCTACACACATCAGCTCATGTATGGAATTACGCACATCCTAACCTGAACACTTATTTTGCTTCTTCCACATGTCTTCCTATCAGTTCTGTGTCAGGTTTGACCAGAAGTCAGCAGGAGTGCCAGTGCCAGAGAGCTCTCAGCTGCTGGGCTGCCAGCCTCCAGTGTGCCCACCAGACCTGCTGTGATGTGGTCTCTATCGAAGCTACAGACTGTCGCTGACAAGAAGCAATCTGGAGGGTTCAGAAAAAGATCTGCCCATGGTAGTTATTTCAGTTGTAAATGTTAGGAGGTCAAAACCATTTTTGGGGAGCTGAGACACAACATAGCACTACTCTTGAAATCAAAGATGGCCTCTGACATCACTTTTGGAACATCTCTTTCTTTCAGTACAAAGTGCTAGCTGATCACCACATTCACCTACCCCTGTGTCCCCTTATATATTGTATTTTAGTCTAAGTTAGCTGTACTTCAGATTGCTAGTGAAAATGTTTTTCTGCCTTCTGCTGCTGGGAATGTTAGTGTTGCCAGCTGTTTACGACTGTATCCTCTTTCTAATGCATTAGAACAATGCTCTGTGAGACCTGATCAATTTATATGTATTTGGAGTGACAGGTGAATTAAGGCATTTTTAATGAGAGGATTCACAGGGAGAATGATGTTGGCTGATTTTGGTACAATGGCAAATCTCCATTTGTTGCTGGAAAAAGACCTGGAAGAACAGGAATTAAGTTCTGTACAGAAGGACAAAAACAGACTTGAAGTCGGTCTTAATGATTTTATGCTTGCTATCTGACTTACCTCTGTTCCTCTCACACACTACAGAAAAAATTCCAAGAAAAGAGAAGTCAAGTCTCTTTTGAATGACACTCATAAGTGGGAAGTGCAGTTGTATGTCGGGCTTTTACATTGTCCTTGTTAGTGAAACAGCGATGGATGGAGATTTTTCCTGTGTAATGACAGGGGTGAGTTACTGTAGTCACTACTACTACCATAAAAGAGTAGTTCTAAAATACATGATACCAAACGGTACTAAAACTATGTGGTGCTACTGTGATTCCTGTAATAGTTGTGATAGCAGTTGGGTGCTCTGTTGTGCCTTGCTCCATCAGCTGTGCTGTGTCTCTGTCTTCCCAGTCTTGCCTGTAGCTGAAGCAGTGCCCTGTGGGTAGAGTGGGTCAGGAAGGAAATGAGTAAGGGAAGAGTGCTGCAGGGAGAGGTGGGCCTTTATTCCAAACTAGGAGGACAGAGCTGTCCTGGAAGTAGATAACACAGAGGGCATAGATCCTATATGCTTAAGAGTGAGAGACAGGGAGGTTGGGGAAGGAAATGGGGGCTATGTCTTCGTGCTACGCACCTCCATGATGAAGACTGCCAGGCACAGATCCTGTCCAGGTGACTCACAGGTCACCATTCCAGAACAACCAGTTTGTCAGCTGGAAAGTCAAAGGGTGAAAGATCTGTGCTAGGATGTGTGGTCCCCTGGATCTCCACTGACTTTTTTCCCCAGCCCAGTAAATTATCATATGATAACTATTCTTTTCAATTGATTGTTCACTTCCATATTGCTTAAAGGCTAAGAAATATCTCTTTGCTGCAGAAAGCAGCTGCACATCTGGGAGAGGCTTTAGTGTTGGTGGATTTACTTGCAGTCCAAGGCTCAGTTATCTCCCTCATGAACAGTGTGACAAGTTCATTTTTTTAAGAAAAAAATAAAATTGGTATAAAGCTTGGCATGATATTTGCAATGACCGTTAGCCAAACTATTGCAGAATTGCATATATTTCTTTTGCTCCTTTCTTTTGGCTTGAGGTTTTGATGTAATGAGCAACTTCTCCTGTAACGCTATGTAAATAAAGCTGTCTTCTCTACTGTCATCATTAATAGTATACTAGCTGTATTATATAATGTTACATGTGCATAATTAATACCTGTGAGAGCAAGATGGACATTACATCATAAAGTTTGCTTAACAATGGAATTGCTAAACCAGTTAAGATGGGTTTTCCAATAACTGTTTTGTACTTTAAATACTGTAATCACTTCTGGCAGATGGTAGTAAATATGACTCTTACGTTCTTTATAATACCTCTAAAATTAGTTTAATAGTAACTTGTATCATGATAAATTTTTAGCATCATGAGTCAAATGTCGCCCTCCATTCCTATCTGCTGAATGACGTGTGTGGAGGGGAGGTTTGTTGGGTTTGTTGTGGTGTGGTGGGGTTTTTTTTTTGCTTGTTTGTTTTTTGTTTTGTGACTTAGGTGTCTTTTAATTGGTGACCTACTTCTGCATATATCAGAGAAGAGCAGGCTTGTAGACTCCTGTTGTCCCTCCTTCCTGTTCTGGTCTTTTGTAATGATCCTCCTGTTGTGTATTCCCGCTGAGATTAAATGTAGTGGCAACCTGCCAGTCCATTTTGAAGAAGCTGCCAATTTGGGAGGGGATGTTTGTTGTCATGTGGTCCGTGCCCTTCCTTCCTAAATAGTAAATGGGTAACTCCTAACTAGCTGACTTAGCTGGTTCATGCTGAGTTCCAGATCTTATTTCAATTACATAGTTGTACCATCCTGGCTGGTAGTGGCTTGGCTTGCTGTGAGGCAAGGGGGTCAATTTTTCTCAACCTCTTAGTCAGTTTTTATGATTTCTGTTTTCTAGTGTATGATCACATTGACAGAAAATGCATTATGTTTTTGGCACTGTAAGAAGGTAGCTGCAGAAATTTTTGCAGATAACAATAAGATCTTGAGAACCCTTAAATGATGGAAATGTTCTAATTTTTTTAATAGGCAGCGTTGTTCATAGAATCATTAAGGTTGGAAAAGACCTCTAGGATCATCAAGTCTAACCATCAACCCAACACCACCATGTCCCCTAAACCATGCACTAAAGTGCTACATCTACACATTTTTTGAACTCCTCCAGGGATGGTGACTCCACCACCTCTCTGGGCAGCCTGCTCCAATGCTTGACCACTCTTTCAGTAAAGAAATTTTTCCTTGAGGCTGTTTCCTCTCATCCTATTGCTAGTAACTTCAGAGAAGAGATGATGTTATGTTACAAGGCAATGTATATTTTCATGCACAGTATTTTATAGCAATCTGTACATATTGGCTGTTCAGAATCCTTTTGCAAACATGCAGATTCCCAGCAGTCCTTCCCCACTGTGGTTATTAATGCAGCCACTACTTATTACGGGTGCTATTATCCAGAATTATCAACAGAATTACTGGTGCTATTATCCAGAATTATCAACAGTTAATAAACATGTTATCCTCCTAAGCTAAACTTTAACAATGTACGTTTTAGTAATAAAAAGACCTATAAATGGTATAAAATATATAAACTAGTTATAGATCTATTAATATATAATACATTAATATGTAATTTTTTAACAGAAATGTTCCTAGCCGGTTGTCGTAGAAAAATATTATTCTTCAGCCTTAGGTTATTACTATCCTCATAAAAGTCAGGACCTACTTGGAAATGAGGATCCTCTCTACAAAAATGTATAAACCACAACAGGAAAATATAGTCATATATTCTAATGGAGCTGACATGATACTAGTTAGTACTTCATATCAGAATGCCTCCTCCTAGGCCTAAGGTGTAGACACAAATTTATGTTGTAAACATTTAGTTGTAAAACTAAACAAAGTTGTTTTTTAAGTGTACATCTGAAAAATTTACTGTATTTATATTTTAATGAATTTGAAGTTCTTTACTTAGATTCTGTCTGCTTGGTTTGTGTTGAATCAAAGCCTGAGGTTGGGGGATTCCTTCTATTAAATTGTATGTTGCCACTCTGGCTTCTCTGAAAATAGATTTGTTGTCCCTTAAATCCAATAGTCACTGTTAAAATTCCTTCATTTGCAGTTTGCATTTCTTTGACATGCTGCAAATCCAGTGAGGTCTTAGGACATGCATTCTACACAAACTTCAGCATTTATTTTCAGATCTGAATTATCACTCTTCTATAAAATATATTGTACCTGTGTTTATAGACCCCTCTCTAATCCTCTAGTTTCTCACTTTACATACAGAAAGGTTTCATGTCATGAACGCTCTGGCTAGGATAAACACTTTCAAGACTTCGTAATGATTATTGTATTGTAAACTATCAAATGGCATTATTTTTGGCAGGCAATAATGCGACTGTCTAAGTTCTATAACTTCATAAGCATAGAGTTCATTTATATGGTAGAACTGGAAGAGTGGACTTTGTTACTCTGTTATTTTGATGCAAGTCTGCATGCTGACAGTCTTACTTGGTGTAAGAATATGATGGATCCAGGTTAGTTGGTTTTGGTTCTTGGGGTGGTGTGTTTTGTGGCTTGGTTGGTTTTGGGGCGTGCGGTGTTGTTGGGGGGAGGGTTCTTGAGTTTTTTGGGAAGTTTTTCTTTTGTTTTGGTTGTGTGTGTGGTGTGTTTTTTGTGGTGGGGTGGTTCAGATTGGTTTTGGTCATGCATAGGGTTTTTTATCACTTGCTTGATATTGTTTCAGCTCCAGGTTAGAGATACAGGAGAAGCTCTTCAAAGAACTTTTAATTCATAGTATATTTCCACTGAGAAGTGCACAGTGTCACTTCTGTGGAGTAGATAGTGGGTCCACTTTGAGCTGGTTTCATGAATATATTTTGATGCAGCAATATTTCATTCAGGTGGTTGGTGTTTTCTGTTTCACTGATCAAACAGACTGACCACACAGCAGAGCAGTGAGCTCCACGGTGTTGGTGAGAAAATAGTGCAGTAGGGAGAAATGAAAAAGTCATCTATACATTGACTAGTCACTGTGTGTGCATGTGGGCATTGCATGGTTGACTTGCTAGACATCTTTCATATAGAACTTGTCATTTCTTACAACTCATTTTTTGGTTCTTGTAATGTGCTGTCTTACAAATGCAGCGTTGCTGTAGGCCCTCTTAAAGCTATGCCAACCATGTGCCAACTGTGCCTTTTCTTCAAGTGGTCTTAACTGTCTTTGAGTTATATAGCCTTTCAAGTGTGCTTGATAAATGAAAGTCTGAAATAGTGTTTGTACTGCAGGTTAAAAATATGCATATTGTAAAGCTATTTAGAAGTAAGGAGTTGAACCTGCACATTGGGTTTCAGCCATTCAACCGAAGACAGAAAGATGACGGAATTAATTCTCAGATTTTCTAGAACTAAATTTAATGGTGAGCACAATCACACTCTGTGGTGATTGTTTTCTGTGCTGCTTTATTAAGTTATGTAATGGCAAGAGTTCAAACTCCAGAGATTGTTGAAATGGTAGATTTAGAGACTATGTTAGAATGCTTGTCGGTAACAAGTGTATGGGTTTTCAAAGTGCAGAGATTTTTACCTAGATACCGCTGCAGCTTGTGATTTTCATTTAAATAGTTTGGAGGTTTTAGACTTAATACCCTGCTTTTTAAAAATGTTTCAAAATCTTGTTTTATTCCCCAAAGATTTGTTTTCTGCTGTTGCGATTAGATGATGACAGCTAGCTGGCTTTTAAAATTGATCAGGAAGTATTCTGGCAGTCATTCAGTGTTGTAATAGCACTTTAATGGATATGAGCTATTCACCCAGATCAGACTCAATGTCAAAACAGGCGAAAATACAGCTGTCACTCTGGACAAGAAGTTACACATATGCAAGCAGCTGCTAATAATACTGGAAAGGAAGCCTTATAATAGTGCTTTAAAGGTGCATGCATATATATGCATACATATTGCTTCTACATGTGTAGATGCCTTGAAACAAACATGCTAGAGACATGATTTTCTGGCCATGGCTGTGCTTGGCAAAAAGAGAAAAGTGAAACATATACTCTGACCTGTGAGGAAGTTGCAATAAGTTCATTATGTACTGGTGGGCTCCCAGTTTTTTGAAGTAAGAAGCTCTGGATGGTGTGTTGCTAGGACTGGGGCGTAAATCTTATTTTTTAACAAAATGATGACTTTGTTGTGGATCCTCATTTAATGCATGTGTTGTGCTGTTTGTTTCAGAGGAACTTTGACCATGCATATAGATCAAGAATATGGCTATAGAAATCCAGTGGCTTTTTGAAAGGCAATTTTCTGTCAGAAAATTTAATAACAGTATCTTAATGCTCTATATAGGTTAGAATCTCTTTTTGTCAGGGTACTTTGCTGTCCCTTGTGTGTCCTAGGGTTTAAACTGGTTGCATATATGGTTTATTTTACGGCTTTTTGATGTCAGAGAGGTAACTGGATAATTTTCATGTGGACTAAAAGTATTCATGCTTTCCTATCATGAAAAGCATATATAGTTATACGTAGATAAAGCTTATGTTTGATATAAATGAAAACTATGATTTCTAGGGATGGTATGTCTTCTTTCCTATTTGGAATTTTAGGATGGAGACAAGTAAATGCAGAGAACAGCAATGCTTTGCTGTTTGGCTAAATAATGCTCAAGAAAGTCAAGAGGCCATGAGATGGGGAGTGCCTTGTACCCCCTTTTTAAAATACAGTAACACATCTCTTGCCTAATATGGGCTACTGCCAAAGCTAATTGGATAGTGTACAGGCAATGGTGATGTCCTTGCTTGATTTTTCTGCTCTTGCTTGTATTAATGAGTCTGGTGGCTTAATTTTGTCTTTTTCAGGGGTTTTTTTTGAGAGTTTTAGCTTGATGTATTTTCTAATGTTAAAAATATGTGAGCATTGGGATATGCAAATTTGCAAGAAATGTAGGATGTCCTCTGAGTGTATTAAATATGTTCACATAGCTCCCTAAGCTAACAGGACAAATTCAGATGTTACAGGAAAGTATTCTGAGAAGGCTGAAAATAGTAAGTCACTTTATATTGTGCTTGTATATAAATGTAAAGATTCTGTAATGAAGTTTGAGAGTTAAAAAAATAATTTTATATATACACACACATATAATGAAATTCCTGAGCTTTTTGTTTTTCAGACACCCACTAAACCTACATGTACCAAACTGTATTCAGCAAGTGTGGGGAGGATAAAATTGGCCAAAAACTTGAGGATTAGCTCTCCTTTTTTGTGGCTTGGAGGCATAGGAAGGACTCTGAACAGGTCAGTGAAGCAGTCCATGCTACAATGAGAAGTTGTCTGCCTGGGCTGAGACATCCGAGACAGGGCTATCCTTGGGGATAGCAAGTAGAGGAATGTGTGTCACCTTAGATCATCAAAGCACTGAGAGAAGGAGGAGTGGGACTACCCCGTATGCTGTTCTTGTTGGCTAAAACGCTTCTGTTTTTTGTGTCATCTGTAATCTACAGTGAAAATAAGTGGCATGCATATCAGGAGTATGCACTTAATAGACCCATTTCTGTTCCTCTTCAGACATGTAGGTCTGTGTTACACTTGAAATTGTGCCCATATAAATGGAATAAGGTCATGTTCTGTATAAGCAAATCTGTATCATGTATTGCTTGTTATAGATCTGCAAGCTAGACATCTGTTGCATCCTTTTGTAACCTTCTCCTGAAAAAGGGAGTTATTTGCAAGATCATGTATTCCTCCTGGATGGCTGGATTTTCAGAAAATGCTGAGTTTTTAAGTCTTTACAAAGTACAGTTCAGGAATTGTATTGTTTTGGCTATTTAAAATAGCTTTCCTATTTTATCTTTGCTCTAGCAAAATTTTTAAAGGGAAAATGAGGAGTATAGTATTTACTCACAGATGCTGTACTATTACTTTGTTTTTTATTTTGAAGTAAAACTGAATCAGGAGGAAAATTCTCTTTAAAACACTAATAACCAGAAAGAATGTTTTCCTACCTGCAAACTGATTTTTTTTTTTCCCTCCACAATCATGTCTCCCCTCCAAAATAAAAAATTTACTTTGAACAATTATGTGTTTTGTTCATCTGCCTAATGCTCCTTTTCTGGTCTCTTGCTATTCTGTGAAGATTTACAGTGCCTCTAACTGCTCAGCACATTGAGAAGAAAATACACACCTCTGCGCTCCTTTTGACTTACAGGCTTTTAGAACTGGTTCCCACCATGGTAACTACATATGGCTGTGGAATCGGGATCATGGCAGACTTGCAACGCAGGCATCTAATGACTTGCTGTGCCTGGTATAAATTGCTCAAACAGCATCCTTCCAGGTTTTCCTCTCGAGGGAGCAAATGCTTTAAAGAATGACCTTCCTCTGCCCCAGCACGTCAACCTGGAAAGTTTCTATTTGCTATTAAATTCTTGACAAGTAATAGGCAGTACTTAAACCTACTTAGGACATAAAATGTGAAAGATGCTGCATTTTTCTTTAAACAGCATTGTTTTCTTTAATATCAAATAAAGTACTTTGCATTTCAGATTTTTCTTTGCTTTTTTTCCATCAAGGCATCCAAAAAGGCATTTTTTTAAATGCCTCTTCTAAAACTAGAAGATCTAAAATACCTTCTCAAACCTATTGTTCTCAACCTTCTCATCCTTGAATTACACAATACTAAAGTGTTCATTCCCTCAGAATTGGAAGGACTACTAGTACCTTCTATGCTTTCAATAAATGACAATACTAAAAATATTAATTATTTTAAAGCCCTCTTTTGAAACATCAAATCCATGAGTGTTTTGCTCTAACACAGAACCAGTTCATTTTAAAACATCATTACGCAAGCAGACAGTAATTACAGTGTTGTCTTTGTTATCAGTTGTTCTGATACTGGTTCTGAACCGAGTCTTGCTTCTTGTACTCGGTGGAAATCCCAGAAGTTTTTTCATAATTGTTTTTCTTAGTGCAAAATTAGAAATTATTGTTAAGATTCAGGGGACAAAACGTTATTAGAAACCAGAAAGAATCCATATTGGTTGTCCTCCTTTTTTAAACTGAGAAAAATAATGTGCAATTATGGCTAATCACATATAATCCTTAGTAATCCTCCACAGAAAGTACAAACTGTTAGGCCACACAATTCTTCTCAGGACTTGAGTTGCTTAAATGTGAATCTGAGGGGCGCTTTTGGTGGATGTTTTTGTGAGTTTTTTGTGGTTTTTAATATGTTCAGTTCAGTGCTGACGTTTCAACAATCTTGTTATGATTTAATATGGAATGCTGGTTAGGAAGGTACTGGAAAAAAACAGACCCCAATAAAGCTGAAAAAGGTTATTAAAAATAACTAAAACTGATTTTTGCCCTTCTTTAGAAAAAATAACATTTGTGAAGTTTAAAAGTGTTACCTTTTGGAGACTTTCTCACTTGGGCAAATGGTTCACATGAAAGAAACATCTGTGGACGTTTCCCAAATATATTTGTTGTTTATGCTTTTAGGGGGGTATATTTGCTGCTTTTGTATTAGTTGCGGGGGGGGGGGGGGAATTCTTTGATTCTCAAAAGAACTGTGTGACTGTTATAGTTTTGTATAATTGAGATCTGTTGGGTTTTGGCATCCTTGTTTTTAAAAAACAACAAACCAAGAAAACCCCACCACACAAAACCCAAGCAAACTGCAAGTGGTGTGGATTAAAAATCAGTGTTGTAAAGGTACGCTTCTAGCAAGTTTACTTCTCCTCTAGGGATTAAGTCAACTGTGTAGAAGCTCACTATGTTTTAGGTCTATCTGTGAAAATGTCTAGTGTAGAACTGAAAGTTTCTACTCACACCATTTACTTGAAATATTGTAGTTTGGATGAGATTGTTGCTGAAGTGGCTGAATGTTTTGGTAAAAGCATCTTACAAGTAGAAGATGCAATTTAATGCTTTGCACTTGATTGAGTTTCATTTTTTCAGGTTGTTGTTTCTGTATAGAAAGTAAATGGCAGTGCAGTTTACTTGGAACACACCCACCTGCTAGACCCACTCTGCTTAAAAGCATGTATCTGGGGTCCATGAAGGCTGGAGTTTTTCTTGTTGTTTTGGTCTCCCCTCCTCCCCCCTTGCATTATTTATTTTTTTTGTTATCCAGAGAGGGGTTAGTATTAATTAGCACACAAGCAATATGACCATTTATCACTTTCATTGCAGAGGTCTAAGGCTGATCCTTTTACACTCAGTAAATATTAAAAAAAAAATATAAGGTCAGAAAGACTCTTGAAGTTTTAACTTTTCTATTTACTACCATTATTTTGAGGCCTGTATTTTATACACATACCTTTTCCAGACCATGCTTTACTACTAATTGAACTTAACCCAAGCCCCTTTGGCTATCTTTTTTTCTTTCTCATTCCCAAACCTCACAATCCCAGAGAGAAAACTGTACTCAGATTTCAAATTTCTTTAAAACTTTACTCAACTTTTTTTTCTTTTTGACAGCACAGGTCATGTCAGTTAATGGGGTGATGGAAGACTTTGAGGGAATGGTAGAACTTTGTCCCAGTATTGAGAAATCCAGGATCCAGAAATTTTGGGGAATGCAACAGTTTCCTGCCTCTCTAGCCCATAACAACAGTAACCATTCCAGTTTATGGTATGACTGGCGCTCCTGCCACATGTTCCCCACCCATGGAGTATGTGGTAGCAGCTGGTACAGCTGTTGCTGTTGTGTTTCTGAGGAATCCTTGCTGTGATGCCACATCACCTGATGTGTTCATTCCCACCCAAGGAACATCCACAGCAGTGGATGGCTTGAACCTTTCTGTGGTGTGTGCAAACCTTGGGCTCAACTCAAACTCTAATGAAAGCAAGTCCTGCAGCACATACTTTCCCTGTATGCCAGCTGGTGTGTCCCAGATAAGCATAGCTGCTATGCTGGTGTTTGGAGGGTGTGGGAGTGTATAAAACAGTGGGGACCCATGCTGCTGAGGTCACTGAACTTCTGATTGGAATTGAAATTAGGGCTGGTGTATGATAGGCAATCACTGCAGACTATGTTGAATTACTGTGTCTTGCTTTTGTTTAACTATTTGGGATTTACAGTCTGTTCCATACGGGTAGCTTGCAGCCTCTGTTTTCCAAACTGCATGTTAAAATAGCTTAGTCTACTGTTGTCTTAATGATTTATTCTCTTGCTAAGGTCCTTGTCCAAAATAGCAATCCTCTGTCCAACTGTAAATGGAAAAATGACTTTATTTTGGCTACCAGTACTATCTGGGAATCCAGTAACAGATGTCTTGATGCTCACATTGTCCCTTCTTAATGGGAAGAGGTAGCTCTGGTTACTAGCACCGTGAGGTTAGAGAAATGTCTGTCCTCTTGGCCTCTGCTCATGGAGCTGAGTCTGCAGCTACTCTACGGTTCATGGTCTTTAGGAAACAATCCCAAGCACCACCATGCTTTTAGATGATCCTGAGAGGAGCCATCACAGGCAGTTTATACTCCACATATCAGAGGAGATAAGAATCATATGATGCCTGGTGACAGCAGGAATCTGTAAATCAAATAGCATTAGTGGGTTTTGACTCTTTCTGTAGCCAGCAGGTGCTAATCCATTGAAGCCTCACTCAAGGCTGCGTAAGATTTCTGTACGTTTACAGCACAGCATTATGGAAGTTGAAGAATTATTGAGAAGCAGTAACTATGATGGAATTTTGCATGCAGGTTAATAACACTTCTTGTGGATCATTCTGCATGGAGTAGCTGATCTCTGCCATCATTTCAGTTTGTTAACCGTAGCCATTGTTTGAAATTTTTTTTTTCCTCTTCATGCACAGCAGTCTCAGCTGTTTTGTGGCAGGCCAGTAGTACACACACGCACTACATGGCCACCTCTTGCCCTCCTCTCTCTTAGTGAGGGGCCCGTCTGCCCAGCTCCAGCATGTAGCAGAGAGGAGCATCTGGCCCTTTGTGATTGGAAACTTGCTGGGTAACTGATTCCTTATGCAGAATTAAGGATGCTGAAATAGACCCTGATGACAGCAAAGCTTTCATGAGAGGGTTCAAGAAGTTGACATTGATGCCTTAGAACAGTTGAAAAGAAATAATGACGTGGAAGTGAACTAATATAAATAATTTAATAGGAAATCTCTGTGCAGTCTCAAATACAGTCCTCTTTTGTTCTGAAATATGTCCATGTCTGGCTATTTTGCTAGTGTTATGGAGCCAGTATAAAGATCTAGAAAAGCTGTAAAATAGTCACCAGCAGAATAGCGGAGTCAGAGCATTTCAAAAGAACAGCAGTTTTTTTCAGAGAACAAATTATGCAGAGTAACATTGAGGGAGGGAAGGAGCACTTTGTCCTTACAGGTCTTAACATTTTACCATTACCATGTATGAGATCTTAACAGTTTGGGAGTTGACACTTTTACAACATACTGGGCAAAAGTACTGGAAATTCAGTTTCCTGGTGTTGGGAAAAAAAGAATTGAACAAGGCTAGCCTGTTATCCAAGTAACTTGAGAAATATCCCTTTAGTTATGTTTAATGCTTTACTCATCAGAACTTTTTTTAATTTTAAAAAAAGGGGGGAGGGCAAAAGCTGGCTGCTACTACTTGGTTGCAAAATATAAATAATCATCAACACTGCTCTACAAAAGCTTGGGACAGTCACTAATATCCTTTGCTGGAGTAGTCAGGGTTATTTGGAATAGCAGTTTGAAAATAAAATGAAGCAAAATACAGTTGTGCACCACCTTTTTGTATGTTTACTATACTGATACACTTAAAATATTTTGTCAGGAGTTGCATTTTCTTTGCACTGAACATGCCTTTGTGTGTGTACATAACTGGGAGGTTTGTATAAACAGACTTTCTGTCCTTTAGTTTTTGAAGACTTTTGGCTTAGGTTTATGTGGCTTAACAATGTTTTAATAAAAGATTAGAATATCATATACAGTTGTCTTTCAGCATGAATATTGGAACAAAGTATAGTTTTACTAGTAGACTTCATCTGTAAGTTTTCTGGGTTTGAGGTAACATATGTATATACTAAGCTGGGAGGCAATAGACCTAATCTTATACAGGTTTTGGTGGTTTGGGGTTTTTGGTTTGGTTGTACACCACCCCCCACCTCCCCCCACCCCCCAAGTCCTCTTCTGCTCTCTGGTTGCAGTCTAATTTCCATTGTATTCACTCTGCTATAGAAATACTTAATGTCAGGAAGGAGATATTTACTGGAATACACGAGTCCAGAATTCATCATGATTCAGTGTGAAATCCGCTTGCCCTTTGCTCCCCGCCCCCTCTTGAATTGGAATGAAATGTGCCTTAAACTGAAGTGAAATACGTCACATGCAGCAACAGTGGGCCCTGGCTTTGCCTCTATTCCTGGTGTGAAATCGATACACTATCTTTCCTCCTGACCTGTTCTGTGACCTCCATTGCAGCTTTCATGCTGAACAGCAATTGCTTTGAACAGTCTGGGTCTGCCACAGCTCACAAATGATTCTCAGCTTCTGTCTAAAACTGGTGGTGATAACAAAGGCTTGATTTTAAATAATGCAGTTGTAGTCATCTTCTAATTATGAATTACATGAAAGTGCATGGGCTTCTATTATTAAACATTTTCAACAGCGTGTACAGTATGTATTCAGCCAGAATAATTCCTCACTGAGAAGATGTAGGAGTTCTGTTCCTAAATGTATCTGATAAACTTCATGTTGTTATGGAAGAAGAAAAATGTAGCAAATACTTCGGAAGACTATTCATGCTATTTTTAAGTGGAAACACGTTTTTCTTTGACTTTATCACTGGCTAATATTTTTCTAACTAACATTTGATTTTTTCAAAGGAAAAAACAGTGATGTATACATTCAAAAGAAGGGGCTGTTTCTTGAACTAAGATGTTTTAAAGCTGTTGCAAAACTAAGCAAAACCCAATCCTTTGATTAAAAAAAAAAAATCAAAACAGAGGAAAATAAATTCTGCATTCCTTATTACTAATGAATAGTGATTCAGAAAATACCAGCATTTTGAAAATTTTATTTATTTATTTTTGAGTGTGATTTGCTTTCAGTAATCCTCTGGTAAAGATGAATTGAAGATGTAATGGGCATTTATGCTTGCACCAAGAAGTCTATTGTGCTGTTAGCTAGATTACTTTAATAGCCTTTACTGGCTTTGAAATCAAGAAGCTGCATGAACTGCTGGATAAGCATTCATTTTTCCAAAATTTTGTGGTAGGAAATAGGATATCCATGGATTTCTGTTACGAAATGAATGTCTCTTGAATGGCAGAGGAATACTCCATTTTCTCCCCAAAACAAAAATGTGACTGTAGCAATTTTGGCATCATGATTTAAGTAAAAATCAGCTTTCAACATAATATAGCTTACTAAGCAATGCTAAACCCTTTAATGATAAATGTACTGTCTGGATTTCACTTATTTATGAAACTGTTTACGATGAAATTAGCAAGAAAGAATATTGCTGTATATACATTTTAATAATACTTAACTATATAAAGAATCCAATTCTTTTCTTGCTCCTTCGTGTATTCATTTCGGCTGTTACCAGCTTAGATTTCTTGTATCATCAGAATCTGGGAAGAGAGAGATGTATAATAATGGTGTCTGTATTATACAAAGAACCGTAAGAGTAGTTGTGAATCACTGGTGTCAGACTAAGTAGTATATTACTAAAATAATATCCGTTTGTTAAGCATTATCTGTTTGGAATGTTTTCCAGTGATCTTTATAGTGTTAGAGTTTTACCATTACTGTCACTTTTATTTGGAGAACTTAGGTGTGTAAGACTTGCCACACTTCCAAAATGTGATGATATTGTAATGTAGGGACTCAAGACATACTTAGTGATGCAGTATCACCGTCTAGTAGTGGTATTAAAAACAGACAAAAACCAACCAACAACAAAAATCAAACTGTTTTAAGAGCTCTCTTAAAACATGCTTAAATGGGCTTCTAGGAATCGGATAACTGAGAATCAAAACCAAAATGAACAGGTGGTGCTTCTGGGAAACTTTTATTCTTGTCCCCTTCTAAGCAAATTGAAATGCTTCTTAAAAAAAATAATAAAAAAAATTAAAGTTCTACTGCATTATTCTCCTGAGGTTTTCAGTGCCACCAGCTGTTTTCTCTCTATTAATACATTTAGATTGCCTTATGTTTTCACTCAGTGTTCACGAAGAGGTGTATATAAAAAAAAAATGCCTTTCAGAATAGCTTCAAGTCAGCAAATAGGCAGTGAGGAGTTTATGTATTTGAGCTCTAGTTCCTGAGATCATTTTATTCTTTATATATTTATACCTTTTATATATATCTTGACATGAACATCATCCTCTTTTGACTGCTAAATGACATCTATTTTTTCCTGTACAACTCCAGGCTTATTTTCATTAATTTTAGAGTGATCTGTTAGTTGTAACATGATGCACTCTAAATGTGGATGAAGTAACATAATGCAATATATTCAGCTCAACCCAATGTTAAAGAATAGGTATGTGTGCAATAGTGTAGTTTCAAGGAATAATATCCCCATTCCCTTATCTGCAAACAAACACAAGTTGATACGGTTGCTTACAGTGTTGCATAAAAGTCATATTTACATACTCATAATGGAAGTTGCACGTTGAAAACAGGAGGGGGAATTTTTGTTACTTAGGAGTCAATTCCTGTTCAGATGTGTGTATGTGAATGGTGTGCATGCACATTTCTGTACAGTAGTGCTACAGGCATAGGTTCAGCACCTGCAAAAACTTAGGCCTCAAGTAAGCAAAGGGAAAGTAGGTAGCTCATATTTCAATGTTGCTCCTGCTGTTGTTTTCTCTAAAAACAGTCTGAGTTGAATATAATCTTTCTGTGAGAGCGTGTTTTGTGAGGAATTGCCACACAGTGGTTCAAGAACTCTTCTTGTCACTTAGAAGTTAAAGGTCAATAATAGGGTTTCCCATTCATAGGAATAATCAATTTTATAAGACTGTAGAGTGCTCAAAATCTTTTTGAAGCAGCACAGTAGTATGCTAACCTAAAATGGAGAGCATTTTTCACTTCTCCTTTCATGGAATACTCCCAAACAGCATTTTCCAAACACTTTATTAAAGTTAAATTCCCTTAGCCAGAGGGTTTTTTTTTGTTGTTATTGTGAATATAAGCAAGTAATACCATGTATGTTTCCTCCAATGAATTGCTGTGCAACACGACTTGATGCTAATTCTACTTTTCCCAAAATCTGATATCAAGCAATTTATCTTCTAAATAATACTCCTGAGTACTAAACCTTGAAATGTTTTGGCTTCAGCCCAAGTCAAACTTCAAGAAGCTTATTCTCAGACGCATATTCCCTACCTCTGCAAATTTAATTGTTACAATGAATAGAATACATGTATCAAGGTATTACTTATGAATTTTACCTGTTTACTTTTTGTTCCTGAAACAGAAACATCAAAATGACAGCATGAAGCTCACGTAAGGGTCTTGGAGGCAAATTACTAATTTTTTTTCAAAAGGAAAAAAAAAAATTTTGAGATATAAGCCTGTGAAACTGGACAAATCCCTATCCCTTAGTCTGAGGGGTTTGAAAAACTTTAGTACTGACATACAGTAGGAAAAATGTTTGCCCCTGTGTTCTGCAGAGCTCTGCATAAGACCTCCCCGCATCATGCTGTCTTAGGAGATCCTGTCAGTGGAAATGGATGAGTAGTAACTATGTGAATCCACCAGCAAAAAATACTGTATATACTGGAGCACTGAAAACATAGACTTTCAACCTTTGGGGCAGGTCTTATAGCATCAGCAGCCAGTTTTTTTTTTTTTCCCCTCATTCTGATATCAGGGAATGAAACCTACAGTCCTATACAGGCCTCTTAGATTATGGACTGAAGGTTGCATTTAGCCCTATGGGACTGGTTCTGCTACTGATTCTATTCTCTGCCAAAACAATGGTAAAATGGGGGTCCAAGCATTTAAAAAATACTCCGCTTATTCCAGTAACAATACGAGTAAAACTAACGTAAAAGCATTTTTTGTCCACTTTACAATAAAACATTCACATTTTAGTTGAAAATAAAAACAATTGCTTAGAACTTAAATGTATAGAAGAAACAAGGATGACTCCTGTGCTTGAAAATGGTGCCTTTCCAATTTATTAGAAATTTGTTATCAAAAATTAATAGGAGTGAGGAAAAAATGGTGCCATATTTGACTGTCAAAAGTTTCTGAAAATGTCCCCCATTATAAATTTTTTTGAGGAAAATTTAATACATTCATGAGCCTTTTAAAAAGGGAATAAGATATGGAAGAAGCTCACTTCTGCTTTGTTTTGTAGAGATTAGAAGAAACTGTGAGGGACTTCTGAGACACCTCACTGAGCTAACAGGCAGCATAATGGCAAATGATTCATTGCTGACAGATGAAACGTAGTGTACATTGGAAAAAAAACAATTTGAACTACTCATACACATTGCTGGGTTCTAAATTAACTATAACCTAGAGGAAATATGCCTGGATGTCACTGTGGGCAGCTCAGTGAAAATCTTTGCTTTAGTGTGTAACACTAAACATAAAAACAAACAATGTTAAGCTATACTGAGGGATGGGGTAGAAAATAGTGTTGAAAATGCATCTAATGATCCTATAGCATGAGCATTACAACAAATATATTGTGGTTTATAGATGGTGGTGGTATGTGATATGATATCACTTGAATAATGTGTTCAGTTCTGATCACTTTGAGAAAGATACAGCAAGAATAGAGCCAGTCTGAAACAACATAAATTTTGTGTTTAATGTGAGGAGGCTGAAGAGATTGGGTAAGTATCAAGAGAAATAAGATGAGAAATGAACACCAAACAAAACACTAACAGAGGTATATACACCCTGAATGCTCCTATTTACAATGCTTATAATGGGAGATGCAAGTGGATATAAAGTAAAATTAGAAGTTGACAATTAAAGAAAACAAAAATGTACTCAACCTCCCTCCCTACGCTGTATGATTAAATATTGAATGTCATTGCCCTCTATATCATTGATCTCAAAAATGTAGAAAGGCTCAGAAAGGATTTGACATTTGTTGAAGTATTGAGGACGTTGAACACTTCAGCAGGGGATGGACCAAGGGTTGGGAATTCAAGACCTCACCTCACTTCTGTCTGAAACTGACCTGCTCTGTGACCTTGGGCTTCACCTCATAGTCTTTCTCACCTGCAGATGTTTTCAGTTGTAAAGGACCATAGCTGAGACTTACGAAACTGTTCAACTGCTAACCTTCCTATTTAATCAATACGGTGTTAGGTTCCTATGTAAGAATTGACTGTCTGAGTGTTTTGTGTATCTTGTCTTCTAGACAGAAGTCCCCCTATGTAAAAAAAAAAAAAATTTTTTCAGAAAAGTTTAAAAAAGTGATAGAACTATGTATATTAAGGTAGATATGAGCCAACTACTAACTGGATGGACTTGTGTAATAATCTTAACCTCAAGGCAGGTGTTTTTTCAAACCTGTTCATACTTTTATGTGCTAATGAAATGCAGCAAAACATCAGACCCAAGTAGCATAATCAATATGGATAATTGTTGCAGCCTGTGCTGCTTTATAGTATCAGTGCAGTGGTGGGGGAGACCCAAAACAAAGACAAGACTGGGTATACAGGTTAGTTTATATAATAGTCCAGTGCCCCAGAAATGGTTTTTAGACCTTCTAGCTACATGAGATTGCTATCAGTTTTGCTAGATGGAGTTTCCCCAGCAGAGGCCAACCCTGAATTTTACAATGAGGGGACTCATACATGTAAGACAGCCAGAGTATTATTACTTTTCTGTTCAGGTATCCTATGGCACACTGCAGTAACTATTGGGATATGAATATCATAAAATGGTTTGGGTTGGAAGGCACCTTAAAAATCATCTAGTTCCAACCCCTCTGCCGTAGGCAGGGACAGCTTCCACTAGACCAGGTTGCTCAAAGCCCTGTCCAACCAGGCCTTGAACACTTCCAGGGATGGGGGCATCCACAACTTCTCTGGGCAACGTGTTCCAGTGCCTCACCACCCTCAGAGTGAAGAATTCCTTCCTTTCATCTAGTCTAAATATACTGTCTTTCAGTTGAAAGCCATTGGCCCTTGTCCTATCACTACGTGCCCTTGTAAAAAGTCCCTGTCCAGCTTGCTGGCAGGCCCCCTTCAGTTACTGGACGGCTGCGATAAGGTCTCCCTGGAGCCTTCTCTTCTCCAGGCTGAACAACCCCAACTCTCTCAGCCTGTCTTCCTTGGAGAGGTGCTCCAGCCCTCTGATAGTTTTTGTGACCCTTCTCTGGACTTGTTCCAACAGGTCCATGTCCTTCTCCTGTTGGGAGCCCCAGAGCTGAAGGCGGTATTCCAGGTGGGCACTTGTCAGTGAAGACTCAAGCAAAAACCATCATTGAGTGCCTCAGCCTTCTCCATGTGCCGGGTAACCAGGTCTCCCGTTTGCTTCCGGAGAGGGCCTACATTTTCCCTAGTCTTCCTTTTACCACCAGCATACCTATAGAAGCTTTCCTTGTTGCCCTTGACATCCCTGGCCAGACTTAATTCTTTTGAGGGCTTTAGCTTTCCTAACCTGATCCCTGGCTGCTCAGACAATTTCTCTGTATTCCTGCCAGGCTACCCGTCCTTGCTTCCACCCTCTCTAGGCTTCCTTGCTGTGTTTGAGTTTGTGCAGGAGGAGCTCCTTGTTCACCCGTGCAGGTTTCCTGGCGTTTTTGCCTGACTTTCTCTTTGTTGGGATGCATTGCTGCTGTGCTTGGAGGAGGTGAATATTAACCAGCTTTCTTGGGCCCCTCTTCCTTCCAGGGCTTTGTCCCATGGTACTCTACCAAGCAGATCCCTGAAGAGGCCAAAGTCCGCTCTCCTGAAGGCCAGGGTAGCGAGCTTGCTGTGCGCCGCCCTCGGTGCCTTAAGGATCTTGAGCTGCACCATTTCATGGTCACTGCAGCCTCAGCCGTGGCTGCCCTTGAGCTTCACGTTCCCCACTAGCCCCTCCTTGTTGGTGAGAACAAGGTCCAGCGTAGCACCTCTCCTTGTTGGCTCCTCTGTCGCTTGGAGAAGGAAGTTATCATCAAGGCATTCCAGGAACCTCCTGGATTGCTTATGCCCTGCTGTCTTGTCCCTCCAACAGACATTGGGGTGGTTGTAGTCCCCCATGAGGACCAGGGCTTGTGGAGGTGAGGCTGCTCCTGTCTGTCTATAGAGGGCCTCATCAGCTCGGTCTTCCTGGTTGGGTGGTCTGTAGCAGACCCGCTCTGTAATGTCACCTGTCCCTGCCCTCCCTTTCATCCTGACCCGTAAGCTCTTGTTTGGCTCCTCATCCAACCCCAGATGGTCATTGACATAGATGCTGACGCTCCCTCCTTGTCTCCCCTGCCTGTCCTTCCTACAGAGCCTGTATCCTTCCATTCCAGCGCTCCAGTCATAGAAGCCATTCCACCACGTCTCCATGATGACGGTATGGTCATAGTCCTGCAGGCGTGTGCACATCTCTAACCCCTCTTGTTTATTCCCCATGCTATGTGTGCTTGCACAGAGGCATTTAAGTTGCACCCCTGATGAAGCTCATTTACTTGATGGAGTGTCTGGAATTCCCTTGTACTGCTCATCAGGTGCTCTCCTGCTGACGGGTGATCCTTTTCCAGGATCTGGTCATCTATTGCTGTCACTGGTATCAAACTGGTAGGAGCAGGATGGATTGAGGTTCCCCTCCCCTGACAACTTTAAAGCCCTCTTCAGCAGCTTGACAGGCCTATGAGCAAAGATGCTTTTACCCCTTGTCTGAGAGATGGACCCCATCAGCTCCTGGGAGACCAGGTTTCTCAAAGCAAGTCCTATGGTCTAAGTAGCCGAACTCCTAGATTGTCTTCCATTTGTCTCTAGCAGTGGACAATTCAACAGAAAAATTGTCTAAGTTCCTCTTTGGCTTATTATCATTCATACAGGACTGTGATTTAGGCAGGAGGCAAACACGCGCATGGACCGTAAGGTACACTTATTTCTAGAAACAAAGGTCCATATTGAGGCTGTTCTATCATATGTTTCAGTGGTGTCTCTGAGCTGTTGCCTGTTCTTTCCTGCCTACACTGATGTTCCTCAAATCTTGACCTCTTCTGTTTTAGAGGATATTGTAACACTTCTGCATCCTGATTGGAAATCTGATGGTAGAGAAAACACATTCAAATATTTTTTTTTTCCTCCTGGTTCATGTACAGACTAGGGGTAGAAATGAGAGGTGATTCTAGTGGTGGCCTGACTGCTTCAGCCCCTTCTTTTCTTCAGGGGATGTCAGAGACTCCCAAAGTGTCAGGCAGAAGGCCCAGGTAGATTATCCTCTGTTTGTCTCTCAGCATTGGTCCAGTCAACAAAATAATTATCTACGTTCCTCTGTGGCATATTATCACTCAAGCTTCTGTCACGTGATAGGAAGGAATCTTGTACCAAATCCTATGTTTTAAAGCTTTAAAATACTTAATTTTAAAAAAGTATGAATATAATTATTCTGTTCAAGCTACATGTCTAGCTTAATAAAAAAAAGTGGTTGGGCCTCATTCTGAAGTTGTCTATGCACAAAAATGAGAGAAATAAGAAAGTGAGGAAAGAGGATATGGGGATACATAGAAAGCTGAAGTAATATTAGGGGGAAAACTGGCCAGAGGTCAAAGCAAAGAAGATGCAGACAAGTTTTAATTTGGAAATTTTAAGTACATCTGAGTTCATGTAATCTCTTCTATTTCCAGGCTGATATAATTTACGTTTTTGCTATGAGGTGGAAATTTGGTTTTCTTTCCTTACACTAAAATTCTGAATCTTATGTACTCACAAAATAGAAAAGGCTAACGAAATGATTTAATGTTTGTGTTTAAAAAACAAAAAAAAAACCAAACAACCCACCACACAGTAACTAGAAACCTGAACCAGATTCGTGTAGCTTGATTGACACCCAAGTCCTGTGTTTCCTAGTGACCAACTGCTTCTGAAAAGCGAGGCCTGGTGCTGTCTGAATCTGGGCCTTCATACTCTTCATCTTGAAGTTTTCAGTGGGGGAAAAAAAAACCTTGTCCTCTGGAAGCAATGTCACCATGCTCATATTCACAGGGTAAGAGCACAGGAAATAAGCAATTTGGAACAAATTTCTCAGATCTGAGGGAGGAAAGCTCTAATTCATGCTACTTGTACTGATTAGGAGGTGAATCCTTGAATGCAAGTGCTTTCCTACATGGAAAATGCTTCCAATACTAAGCCTGTGTTACTACTACAAGCTTGAAAAATTATGTTGATCTGTGCAAGTGTAGAAAAGAAGCAGAAATCAGTGGTGTGTAAGAATCACAGGGTTAAATGTAGCACCTTGATCTCTGCCAAGAATTATCTGGGAATTTTTAGGAGAGAGGAACAAAGTTAAAGGTACATCTTGCACAAGTTCTGGCTTATTTTCAAATATTTCATGGGAAAAATATTTCAGTGTCTGAAAATTAAATGCCCAGATTTAACTGTAAGAGCCAGATCTGAACCTTAACCACAGTTATGCAGCCAAAATGAGGCAGGAAAAAATGTTATTCTCTACAGCCTACCAAGTCCCCCCAAGAATGCTCAAGAACCCAGCAGCACCTTCAAAAAAAGTCAGCTAACTGCTGCCCATGAAGTCTGCAGTTAGAACACCTGATGGCTCTCCCTGTTGTCTATGTTGTGTTCAGTGAGCTCTCATCCATACCAGGACAACAGGGAGCCCGAGACCCAGTTTTGTGGTAGACCAACAGCATACATGTAA